>CM057840.1:58517265-60917265 GCA_030068075.1 Paguma larvata
ATATATATATATATTTATTTATATATATATTTATTTATTTATAAATAATATAAATATAAACCTTTTACCTTCAAGTGAGGATGTTTTTCAGGAGCACCTAAAAAACAGAACGGACATATGGTCAAATTATATGTACATATGAAAGCCAACCATACACTCATGCAGTAAGTACTGAGCTGAATCCTCATGCTTTGCTTCGAAAATGATTACATCGGGTTTTGGTGTTTTATTTCTTTGGGGACAGGAAGGTGGGTTAAGACAGTGACGAGACAGAAGTATGAACCCGATATAAATATTGAAGAAAATAGGAATATAGGCTCCATAGAGCATGCAGTTAGGATTTTAAAGGAAGATTTAGGTTTCAAATGACAACCTAAAATGCCAAAGTGCACATATACCAATGGGAACATGCTGGTTAATGGGAAGAAAGCGATCTTTAATGAGAGGAACAATTCATGCCCCTGAGAGGATAAAGGTGAAAGCCGATGGCAGAATGCAATAGCATACCATGAATGTAGTAGAGCAGAATCATGTATACCATTATACTACAAGTATTTACCATGTTCTTCCATTTGTCCTGTAACTTAGTCACTACACAATGGTGATGACAGTTCAGTTGAAGGCATCATTTCTTTTTCATCAGTGAAAGGGTACAGAATTGATCGGCTTGGATATACACTTATAGAATATTGGTTTAAAAAAGTATTCATTTTTGTAAATACCCATGTGGGCTGCTGGTATGCCTACATTTCTTGTATCCTCTCATTTAGCTGTCTTAAACTTTCTTGATCCACTTATCCAAGAATGTATATGAAACACATCTAAGAAAGAATGTATGATAGGCTTTTGATATGGAAATAGGATTGCCAGAAAGGAAAAAAAAATTCAATTCAATTGCCACAGAATTTAGATTCCCAAAAATCTTTCTCTTTCATTTTGAGCTTTATGTGTTCCTAAAGACTGTATTATTTAAAATATTTTATTAAATAAATAAAATTCCGAACCTTTGAAAAGGTCTGCCCATGGTGTCACATAGATCAGCACTTTGTTTCTTTCTTGATTGCAGAATAACATTTCATTGGATAGATCCAGGAGAGTTTACACAGGCCTCAGTTGATGAAGATTTGCTATTGTTAGCACTTGGGGGTTATTGTGAATAATAATAATGCTGCTGTGAACACTCATATGCAAGTTTTTGTGTGTGGACATATCTTTCATTTGTGTTGGGCCTAACCTTAGATAAGTGCAATTTAAATAAGAAGTTATTTAAACATGATCACATATCCGCGTCTGTACTCTGGGTGTAGAAACTTGGACACCAGCTCCTACCCTGAGTGCACATGTCTACCGAATCCACCAGAGGGCGCGAGTGCTCCCCAATTCCTCAGCTGGGAGCTCCTGTCTCCCTGCCCCTTGCAAGTGGTCCTGGGCCATCCCCGGGGTGAAGGTCTTCCCACTCCCTCAGTCTCTTTGCTCAGATGGAGCCCAGGCATAGAGTGAAGGAGAAGATTTGCATAGAAGACCCCACCCTAAGGATCGAGTGTACACATCATAGGGGTCGATGAGATAAGACCTGGCTGTGGCTCTCAGGAAGCAGTCAGGGGTGTTTCCACCATGGTCTGGGCTCTGCTGCTCCTCATTGTCTTCACTCACTGCACACGTGTCTGCCTCCAGGGAATTGGGTGGGGGGCACATATTGTCACCTGAGAGGAGGACCTATCTCTCATCCCTGGGAACAGAATCTGCCTTTCCTCACTGCTCTCCATGTCATTCCCTCCTTGTGGAGTCTTGGGCTCCGGCTGTGCAGACACAGGCTCGCTCTCGTAAGGATCACTGGGGCAGACGGCCACCTTCTCTTGCCCTCACGTGAATGGCAGTTTTGGAGACAGATATGTGTACTGCTACCAGCAGCACCTGGGTAGGACCCCCACCAATGCGATCTACTATGACAGCCAGAGACCGTCTGGGGTTCCCAGTCAGCTCTCTGGCTCCATCCATTGCTCCTCCAATGCCGCCAACTGACCACCTCTGGGCTGCAGGCTGAGGATGTGGCCGATTAGTACTGTCACTCTCTCTGACAGCTGTGGGCACAATGATTAAGACTCATGGCGAAGGAAGACTAAACTTCTCGAGATTCTTCAGTCCTAGGTCTGTTCTCGGTCTTTCCCCACCATGGAGGGTTCTTTATCCCGTCTCCTACTGGAAGGTTTGGGGAGACTCAGTGTGAGCGGCACCGCCGCATGCGCGCTCACCTCAGACCTCTGGGGAGACCGTGGAACCGCATGGGGTTCGGAACCCGGAGCCTCCTGGGGGCGGACCCTCACCCTAGGCCTAGGCGTCGAGCACACCCTAACGCTAGGCCTACCCCCAAGTCTGCCGCTAAGCCTCCACCTGAGCGGCACCCGCCCATGGGCCCTCACTTCAGCCCTCCCGGGAGATCGAGCCGCCGCCGTCGCTTCGGCCCTGGCGACGTCCCCGGCTTGGGCCCTAACCCTAGCCCGGGCCCTGTCCCCATGGGGACCCCATTGCCACCTCGGAGAACGACAGGCGCCTGGGCCCCAGAAGGCGTGCAGGATTCCTCGGCGTGGGACGTGGGACGTCCCCATGCCGCAGGCGAAGCTGGGATGGAGCTCCAGCAGGGGGTTCCTGCGGACGCAGCCCGGCCCGACCCCGGGGAGGGGTCTGGCCCTGGCGCCCCGAGACTCAGCCTGAGCGCCAACCCCCCATGCGCCCTCAATTCAGCCCTCCGGGGAGACCGCAGCACCGCCGGGTTTGTGGCCCACGGAGCCCCCCGGGAGCGGGCCCTAACCCTAGCCCTAGGCGTCGAGGGCACCCTAACCCTAGACCTGTGCCCACGTGTCCCCCTAAGCCTACATCTGACCGGCACCCGAGCATGGGCCCTCACCTCAGCCCTCCGGGGAGATCGAGGCGCCGCTGTCGCTTTGGCCCTGGCGACGTCCCGGGCGTGGGCCCTAATCCTAGCCCGAGCCCTGTCGCCATGGGGACCCCACTCCTAAGTCGGAGAACGCCAGGCGCCTGGGACCCGGAAGTCGGGCAGGATTCCACGGCGTGGGGCGTGGAACGTCCCCACGCCCAGGGCGAAGCTGCGATGGCGCTCCACAAGGGGGTTCCTGAGGCCCCACCACAGCCCGGCTCGGGGAAGGGTGTGGCCCTGGCGCCCCGAGACTCAGTGTGAGCGGCCCCCCCGCATGCGCCCTCAATTCAGCCCTCGGTGGAGACCGCGGCACGGCCGGGGTTTCGGCCCACGGAGCCTCCCCGGAGCGGGCCCTATCCCTAGTCCTAGGCGTCGAGCGCACCCTAACCCTAGCCCTAACCCCAAGTCTGCCCCTAAGCCTACGCCTAACCGGCCCCCGCGCATAGGCCCTCCCGTCAGCCCTCCGGGGACATCAAGGCGCCGCAGTCGCTTCGGCCCCGGCGACGTCCCCTGCGCGGGCCTTAACCCTAGCCCGGGCCCTGTCCCCATGGGAACCCCATTCCCGGGCCGGAAATCGACAGGCGCCTGGGGCCCAGAAGGCGTGCGGGATTACTGGGCGTGGGATGTGTAACGTCCCCATGCCACAGGCGAGGCTGGGATGGAGCTTCTCAAGGGGGTTCCTGTGGCCCCACCCCAGCCCGGCCCAGAGAGGGGGCTGTCCCTGGCGCCCCGACACTCAGCCTGAGCGGCAACCCCCATGCGCCCTCTACTCAGCCCTCCGGGGAGACCGCGGCACCGCCGGGTTTGTGGCCCACGGAGCCCCCCGGGAGCGGGCCCTAACCCTAGCCCTAGGCGTCGAGGGCACCCTAACCCTAGACCTGTGCCTACGTGTCCCCCTAAGCCTACATCTGACCGGCACCGCCCATGGGCCCTCACTTCAGCCCTCCGGGGAGATCGAGGCGCCGCCGTCGCTTCGGCCCTGGCGACGTCCCCGGCTTCGGCCCTAACCCTAGCCCGGGCCCTGTCCCCATGGGGACCCCATTGCCACCTCGGAGAACGACAGGCGCCTGGGCCCCAGAAGGCGTGCAGGATTCCTCGGCGTGGGACGTGGGACGTCCCCATGCCGCAGGCGAAGCTGGGATGGAGCTCCAGCAGGGGGTTCCTGCGGACGCACCCAGCCCGGCCCGGGGAGTGGTCTGGCCCTAGTGCCCCGAGACTCAGCCTGAGCGGCAACCCCCCATGCGCCCTCAACTCAGTCCTCCGGGGAGACCGCGGCACAGCCGGGTTTGTGGCCCACGGAGCCCCCCGGGAGCGGGCCCTAACCCTAGCCCTAGGCGTCGAGGGCACCCTAACCCTTGACCTGTTCCCACGTGTCCCCCTAAGCCTACGTCTGACCGGCACCCGAGCATCGGCCGTCACCTCAGCCCTCCGGGGAGATCGAGGCGCCGCTGTCGCTTCGGCCCTGGCGACGTCCCTGCCGTGGGCCCTAACCGTAGCCCGAGCCCTGTCCCCATGGGGACCCCACTCCTAGGTCGGAGAACGCCAGGCGCCTGGGACCCAGAAGCCGGGCAGGATCCCACGGCGTGGGGCCTGGAACGTCCCCACGCCCAAGGCGAAGCTGCGATGGCGCTCCACAAGGGGGTTCCTGAGGCCCCACCACAGCCCGGCTCGGGGAGGGGTGTGGCCTTGGCGCCCCGAGACTCAGTGTGAGCGGCCCCCCCGCCTGCGCCCTCAACTCAGCCCTCCGTGGAGACCGCGGCACCGCCGGGGTTTCGGCCACGGAGCCTCCCCGGAGCGGGCCCTAGCCCTAGGCGTCGAGCGCACCCTAACCTTAGCCCTAACCCCAAGTCTGCCCCTAAGCCTACGCCTAATCGGCCCCCGCGCATAGGCCCTCCCGTCAGCCCTCCGGGAACATCAAGGCGCCGCAGTCGCTTCGGCCCCGGCGACGTCCCCTGCGCGGGCCGTAACCCTAGCCCGGGCCCTGTCCCCATGGGAACCCCATTCCCGGGCCGGAAATCGACAGGCGCCTGGGGCCCAAAAGGCGTGCGGGATTACTGGGCGTGGGACGTGGAACGTCCCCATGCCCCAGGCGAGGCTGGGATGGAGCTCCAGCAGGGGGTTCCTGCGGACGCACCCCGGCCCGGCCCGGGGAGGGGTCTGGCCCTGGCGCCCCGAGACTCAGCCTGAGCGGCAACCCCCCATGCGCCCTCAACTCGGCCCTCCGGGGAGACCGCGGCACCGCCGGGTTTCTGGCCCACGGAGCCCCCCTGGAGCGGGCCCTAACCGTAGCCCTAGGCGTCGAGGGCACCCTAACCCTAGACCTGTGCCCACGTGTCCCCCTAAGCCTACGTCTGACCGGCACCCGAGCATGGGCCCTCACCTCAGCCCTCCGGGGGGATCGAGGCGCCGCTGTCGCTTCGGCCCTGGCGACGTCCCGGGCGTGGGCCCTAACCCTAGCCCGAGCCCTGTCCCCATGGGGACCCCACTCCTAGGTCGGAGAACGCCAGGCGCCTGGGACCCAGCAGCCGGGCAGGATCCCACGGCGTCTGGCCTGGAACGTCCCCACACCCAAGGCGAAGCTGCGATGGCGCTCCACAAGGGGGTTCCTGAGGCCCCACCACAGCCCGGCTCGGGGAGGGGTGTGGCCCTGGCGCCCCGAGACTCAGTGTGAGCGGCCCCCCCCCCTGCGCCCTCAACTCAGCCCTCCGTGGAGACCGCGGCACCGCCGGGGTTTCGGCCCACGGAGCCTCCGCGGAGCGGGCCCTAACCCTAGCCCTAGGCGTCGAGCGCACCCTAACCTTAGCCCTAACCCCAAGTCTGCCCCTAAGCCTACGCCTAACCGGCCCCCGCGCATAGGCCCTCCCGTCAGCCCTCCGGGGACATCAAGGCGCCGCAGTCGCTTCGGCCCCGGCGACGTCCCCTGCGCGGGCCGTAACCCTAGCCCGGGCCCTGTCCCCATGGGAACCCCATTCCCGGGCCGGAAATCGACAGTCGCCTGGGGCCCAGAAGGCGTGCGGGATTACTGGGCGTGGGACGTGGAACGTCCCCACGCCCCAGGCGAGGCTGGGATGGAGCTTCGCAAGGGGGTTCCTGTGGCCCCACCCCAGCCCGGCCCAGAGAGGGGGCTGGCCCTGGCGCCCCGAGACTCAGTGTGAGCGGCACCGCCGCATGCGCCCTCACCTCAGCCCTCCGGGGAGACCGCGGAACTGCCCGGGGTTCGGAGCCTGGAGCCTCCTGGGGGCGGACCCTCACCCTAGGCCTAGGCGTCGAGCACACCCTAAGCTAGGCCTACCCCCAAGTCTGCCGCTAAGCCTCCACCTGAGCGGCACCCGCCCATGGGCCCTCACTTCAGCCCTCCGGGGAGATCGAGGCGCCGCCGTCGCTTCGGCCCTGGCGGCGTCCCGGACTTGGGCCCTAACCCTAGCCCAGGCCCTGTCCCCATAGGGACCCCATTGCCACCTCGGAGAACGACAGGCGCCTGGGCCCCAGAAGGCGTGCAGGATTCCTCGGCGTGGGACGTGGGACGTCCCCATGCCGCAGGCGAAGCTGGGATGGAGCTCCAGCAGGGGGTTCCTGCGGACGCACCCCGGCCCGGCCCGGGGAGGGGTCTGGCCCTGGCGCCCCGAGACTCAGCCTGAGCGGCAACCCCCCATGCGCCCTCCACTCGGCCCTCCGGGGAGACCGCGGCACCGCCGGGTTTGTGGCCCACGGAGCCCCCTGGGAGCGGGCCCTAACCCTAGCCCTAGGCGTCGAGGGCACCCTAACCCTAGACCTGTGCCCACGTGTCCCCCTAAGCCTACGTCTGACCGGCACCCGAGCATCGGCCGTCACCTCAGCCCTCCGGGGAGATCGAGGCGCCGCTGTCGCTTCGGCCCTGGCGACGTCCCGGGCGTGGGCCCTAACCCTAGCCCGAGCCCTGTCCCCATGGGGACCCCACTCCTAGGTCGGAGAACGCCAGGCACCTGGGACCCAGAAGCCGGGCAGGATCCCACGGCGTGTGGCCTGGAACGTCCCCACGCACAAGGCGAAGCTGCGATGGCGCTCCACAAGGGGGTTCCTGAGGCCCCACCACAGCCCGGCTCGGGGAGGGGTGTGGCCCTGGCGCCCCGAGACTCAGTGTGAACGGCCCCCCCCGCCTGCGCCCTCAAATCAGCCCTCCGTGGAGACCGGGGCACCGTCGGGGTTTCGGCCCACGGAGCCTCCCCGGAGCGGGCCCCAACCCTAGCCCTAGGCGTCGAGCGCACCCTAACCTTAGCCCTAACCCCAAGTCTGCCCCTAAGCCTACGCCTAACCGGCCCCCGCGCATAGGCCCTCCCGTCAGCCCTCCGGGGACATCAAGGCGCCGCAGTCGCTTCGGCCCCGGCGACGTCCCCTGCGCGGGCCGTAACCCTAGCCGGGGCCCTGTCCCCATGGGAACCCCATTCCCGGGCCGGAAATCGACAGGCGCCTGGGGCCCAGAAGGCGTGCGGGATTACTGGGCGTGGGACGTGGAACGTCCCCATGCCCCAGGCGAGGCTGGGATGGAGCTCCGCAAGGTGGTCCCTGTGGCCCAACCCCAGCCCGGCCCATAGAGGGGGCTGGCCCTGGCGCCCCGATACTCAGTGGGAGCGGCACCGCCGCATGCGCCCTCACCTCAGCCCTCCAGGGAGACCGAAGAATCGCCCGGGGTTCGGAGCCCGGAGCCTCCTGGGGGCGGACCCTCACCCTAGGCCTAGGCGTCGAGCACACCCTAACGCTAGGCCTACCCCCAAGTCTGCCGCTAAGCCTCCACCTGAGCGGCACCCGCCCATGGGCCCTCACTTCAGCCCTCCGGGGAGACCGAGGCGCCGCCGTCGCTTCGGCCCTGGCGGCGTCCCGGGCTTGGGCCCTAACCCTAGCCCGGGCCCTGTCCCCATGGGGACCCCATTGCCACCTCGGAGAACGACAGGCGCCTGGGCCCCAGAAGGCGTGCAGGATTCCTCGGCGTGGGACGTGGGACGTCCCCATGCCGCAGGCGAAGCTGGGATGGAGCTCCAGCAGGGGGTTCCTGCGGACGCACCCCGGCCCGGCCCGGGGAGGGGTCTGGCCCTGGCGCCCCGAGACTCAGCCTGAGCGGCTCCCCCGCAGGCGCCCTCACCTCAGCCCTCCGGGGACAGCGCGGCCCCGCCGGGGGTTCGGCCCCCGGAGCCTCCCGGGACCGGGCCCTCACCCTAGCCCTAGGCCTCGCGGGCCCCCTATCCCTAGCCCGCCCCCCGAGTCTCCCCCTAAGCCGACGCCTGAGCCGCCCCCGCGCATGGGCCCTCACGTCCGCCCTCCAGGGAGATCACGGCGCCGCCGTCGCTTCGGCCCTGGGGCCGTCCCCGGCGCGGGCCCTAACCCTAGCCCGGGCTCTGCCCCCATGGGGACCCCATGGCTGGGGGCGAGAACGCCAGGCACCTGGGGCCCGGGAGCAGGGCAGGGTGTCTCGGCGTGGGACGTGGACCGTCCCCACGCCGTTGGCGAAGCCGGGCCGGAGCTGCACAGGGGGGTTCCGGAGGCCCCACCCCAGCCCGGCCCGGGGAGGAAGCTGGCCCTGGCGCCCCGAGACTCAGCCTGAGCGGCTCCCCCGCAGGCGCCCTCACCTCGGCCCTCCGGGGAGAGCGCGGCCCCGCCGGGGTTTCGGCCCCCGGAGCCTCCCGGCACCGGGCCCTAACCCTAGCCCTAGGCCTCGCGGGCCCCCTAACCCTAGCCCGCCCCCCGAGTCTGCCCCTAAGCCGACGCCTGAGCCGCCCCCGCGCATGGGCCCTCACGTCCGCCCTCCAGGGAGATCACGGCGCCGCCGTCGCTTCGGCCCTGGGGCCGACCCCGGCGCGGGCCCTAACCCTAGCCCGGGCTCTGCCCCCATGGGGACCCCATGGCTGGGGGCGAGAACGCCAGGCACCTGGGGCCCGGGAGCGGGGCAGGGTGACTCGGCGTGGGACGTGGACCGTCCCCACGACGTTGGCGAAGCCGGGCCGGAGCTGCACAGGGGGTTCCGCAGGCCCCACCCCAGCCCGGCCCGGGGAGGAGGCTGGCCCTGGCGCTCCGAGACTCAGCCTGAGCGGCTCCCCCGCAGGCGCCCTCACCTCAGCCCTCCGGGGAGAGCGCGGCCCCGCCGGGGGTTCGGCCACCGGAGCCTCCCGGGACCGGGCCCTAACCCTAGTCCTAGGCCTCGTGGGCCCCCTAACCCTAGCCCGCCCCCCGAGTCTGCCCCTAAGCCGAAGCCTGAGCCGCCCCCGCGCATTGGCCCTCACGTCCGCCCTCCAGGGAGATCAAGGCGCTGCCGTCGCTTCGGCCCTGGGGCCGTCCCCGGCGCGGGCCCTAACCCTAGCCCGGGCTCTGCCCCCATGGGGACCCCATGGCTGGGGGCGAGAACGCCAGGCACCTGGGGCCCGGGAGCGGGGCAGGGTGACTCGGCGTGGGACGTGGACCGTCCCCACGCCGTTGGCGAAGCCGGGCCGGAGCTGCACAGAGGGGTTCCGGAGGCCCCACCCCAGCCCGGCCCGGGGAGGAGGCTGGCCCTGGCGCCCCGAGACTCAGCCTGAGCGGCTCCCCCGCAGGCGCCCTCACCTCAGCCCTCCGGGGAGAGCGCGGCCCCGCCGGGAGTTCGGCCCCCGGAGCCTCCCGGGACCGGGCCCTAACCCTAGCCCTAGGCCTCGCGGGCCCACTAACCCTAGCCCGCCCCCCGAGTCTGCCCCTAAGCCAACGCCTGAGCCGCCCCCGCGCATGGGCCCTCACGTCCGCCCTCCAGGGAGATCACGGCGCCGCCGTCGCTTCGGCCCTGGGGCCGTCCCCGGCGCGGGCCCTAACCCTAGCCCAGGCTCTCTCCTCGTGGGGACCCCATTGCTGGGGGTGAGAACGCCAGGCACCTGGGGCCCGGAAGCGGGGTAGGAGAGTTGGCGTGGGACGTGGACCGTCCCCATGCCATTGATGAAGCTGGTCTGGAGCTCCACAGGGGGGTTCCGGAGGCCCCAGCCCAGCCCGGCTTTGGGAGTAGGCTGGCCCTGGTGCCCCGAGACTCCGCCTGAGTGGCACCCCCGGATGCGCCCTCACCTCAGCCCTCCGGGGAGAGCGCGGCACCGCCGGTGGTGTGGTTCCCGGAGCCTCCCGTTATAGAACCATAATTCTAGTCCTTGGCATTGAGGGTACCCTATCCCTAGCCCTATCCCCTAGTCTTGCCCTGAGCCTACACCTGACTCTCCCCTGTGGGTGGGTCCTCACCTCAGCCCTCCAAGGAGATAAAGACGCCGCTGTCCTTTCTTCTGTGGCAAAGACCCAGTGCGGGCCCTAAATCTAACCCCTGCCCTCTCCGCATAGGGACCCCTTTCCTAGATCTGACAACGGCAGGCACCCTGTACCCAGAAGCGGGGCAGGATTCCTAGGCTTGGGACTTGGAACGTCCCCATGTCACAGGTAAGCTGTGATGGAGCTCCACAAAGTGGTTCCTGTGGCCCCGCCCCAGCCCGGAGAGATGGCTGATGCTTTCACTTGAGCCGTACCCCCCATGCCCCCTCATCTCATCCCTCCAGGAATACTGTTGCACCACCAGGGATTTGGCCCTCCTGCCTGTCTGCACTGGTCCTTAACCCTAGCCCTTTTTTCGACGGCTCCCTAGCCCTAACTGACACCCAAGTCTTATCCCAACCTTCTACCTTAGCAGACCTCAGGAATGGGTTTAGACTTCAACCCTCCAGGGATATTACTGCAGTGGTTTCGCTTCTGGCGTTGAGATTTTTCTGGCGCTGATTGTATCCTTATTCCAGGCTCTCTCCAGTTTCGTATCCTTTTGTAATTATGAGAACACCAGACACCTGTGTCCAGGAGCTTGGGAGGATTGCTTGGCTTGTAACTTTGTTTGTTCCCATGCCATTTCGAAGTTTGAATGGAGTTTCTCAAAGGAGGTTCTGAGTCCCACTCTAGCCAGGCCATGGTAGGATGCTTGCCTTGTCACCTAGACAGTAGGTCTGAGCGACATCCTCCTTTGCGCCGTCAACTCAGCCCTTCTTAGTGACCACCGCAGTGCCTGCGGTTTAATAGCTGGAGCCTCCAGGAACCTATCCTAACCCTAAACTGAAGTCTCAACCTACCCTTAAACCTAAGCCTAACTGGAACTCTCACTGTAACCCTACTCTCACTCACATCCATGAATGGGTCCTCAATTCAGTCCCCCAGGCATGTCCCGGGGCTGGTGTCACTTCTGCTCTGAAGATATTCCTCGACCAAACCCTAAAGCTATCTAAGGTCTAGCCTTTAAGAAGCAGTTATATATCTGAGATTGGCAGGGACTTGGTGCTCAGAAGCATTCTATCATTAATAATGATGGAATTTGAAACATTTCTCTTCTATGTACAAAGCATGAATTGAGGTGCACGAGGAGTGTTCTGAGGCTGCACCATAGCCCAACCCGGAAAAGAGTCTGATCCTTTAAGCTAAAGACTAAACTTGACTGGTGCCCTCCCCTGGGCTCTCTACTCAGCCCTCGTGGAAGACCACAGCCCTGCTGGGTATTCAGCACCTAGAGTGTCCTGGGTTCTAACCTAAACCTTAACTCTTGCAATAACCCTTAAACTCTCAAATCTAACCCTAAACCCTAACCCTAATCACTCAGCCCGAACCCTATCCCTAAGCCCTATGTCTTAATTCCTAACACTAAACCCGAACCTAAACCCTAATCCCTATCTCCAACACTCACCCTAAACCCTAACCCCTAAACCCTAACCCCTTACCCCAGCCTCTAACCTCTAACCCGTAACTGTAACCCTGAAGCCTAAACCCTCACTTCTCCCCCCTCACCCTTGACCCTAACCCATGACTCATTGTTGTACGGAAAGTTCTCCCAATGCAAGGAGGAGAGAATAAAGGCATCCATGTGTGAAAGGCAAAGTTAGAAATACATCTATTCAGAAACCAGAGAGACATCATCTCTTATAAAGAACTTTCTAAAGAATCAACAAAAATGACTGCTTTAGTCACCTAATTCAGGAAAGTACAGGACAAAATATTGATGCACAAATATCTCACTTATTTCTATACACTAGCAATGAATCTAATGAAGAAGAATTTAAGAAAATAATTACATTTTAGGTGACATCCATATCAAGAAAATACTTTGGAGTAGATGTAGGAGACACGGCTGAAAAAAATAAAGATGATCTAAAATGTACTATTGCTAAATGGCCATACTACACAACGCAACATATAGAATCGATGTGATTCCCAGGAAAATTCACAAAGGCTTCTGAGAAGAAATGCACAAGCTAATCCTAACAGTCGTGTAAAATCAAGGGACCACAAAATAAATGAACAATCAAATAAAAATCAAAGGTAGAAGCTCATACTTCTGCATTTCAAATCTTAATGCAACAATAAATAAAACATTGTGATATTGTCATAAAAATACATACGGACCAGTGGGATTTAATTGAAAACCCAGATATTAACCCTTTCGCCTCAGGTCAACCAAATTTTGACAAGGGCAGACAACATGACATCGGGAGAAACAATAGTCATTTCAACAAAGGGTGCTAGACGACTGACTATCCATGTGTAGAGGGAGGAAACTGGACCCTTACCCTCACACCACATACAAACATCAACTCAAAGTGGATTGAAAGCTTAAATGGAAGAGGCAAACCTGTACACTCTAGAAGAAATAAATGGAGATAAATCGTCATGAGCATTGAGTTTAACAATGCTCTCAGAGCTGACACCAAAGCACAAGCAAGGAAAGAAAGATAAATTTAGTTTCCTCAACTTTAAAAACCTTTGTACATCAAAAGGTGTTATCCCCAAAGTAAAAAGACAATGCCTAAAATGAAAGAAAATATTTGCACCTTATTTTCTTGGTAAGAGTCTGTTATACAGAATATATAAAGAGCTTGTTCAACTCGTCAACAAAAAAACCGATTTTTTCAAAGGGACAAAGGACTTGGATCCTACAGGAGATCCAAGAGAGATCATACGAATGGTGAATAGGCATGAAAAGACTTTAACATCAGTAGTCTTATGGAAATGAAGATTTCAACCACAGTTAGATACCCTCTCCCATGCACTAAACCTGCTGTAATAAAACTACACAATAACAACCGTTGGCAAATATGTTGAGAAATTGGAACTCTTCATCCGTGCTTCTGGAAAGGTAAAATGGTGGAGCCTATGTGTAAATTGTTTGGTATTTCCTCAGAAAGATAAAAACATAGAATTACCACATGGCTCAACAATTCTACTCCTAGATGTATTTCCTGAAGAATTGAGAACAGTTGTTTGAAAAAAGAGCACGTGCACTTACACAGCAGCACTGTTCACGAGAGCCGAAGTTGCATAGAAAGTATGCAAATGCCCCTCGGTGGGTAAATGGATAAACTGGGGCAGAGCCGTGAACAGCAGTAGTTCTCTGTCACATAAAGGAATGAAGTACAACGGAGCGGCTGCAGAGAGCAGTATAGTGGTCCCTCAGAAAGTTCCCACAGAACTCCACCTCCGCACACACGTACACCCGGAAGTTGGAAGCAAAGCCTTGAGCAGACATTCATGTGCCCGTATTTGTAGCAGCTTCTTCACAACAGCCAAAAGATAGAAGCAACCCAAGTGACCACTGACGGATGAATAAGTAAACAAAATGGGGTCTATACACAATGGAACAGGGCTCGGCCTTACAGAGGGCGGGAACTCTGACACCCGCTACAACATGGCTTGAAGCCTGCAGTCATCATGCTGAGTGAAATCCTCCAGACACAGGAGGAGGAATACTCTCTCCTTCCCAAATAAACCCATTTTTGCTGGTAGAAACTGGAGGTGTTATTTTTAAGGGAAACAGAACTAATAAATACGTACACTCGCAGGATCCGAAATCCATACACAAACACCACGCGCATATCTACACACTCAGGACCACCCATCGGAAAGAGAAATGAAAAGACGGTCCCATTTACAACTGCCTCTGAAGGAACCGAGTGCGCAGGAGGAAATCTAAGCAAAGAGGTGACAGACCTGCCCTTCGAGGATGGGACATTGGGTACAGAAATGGAGGAAGATGCATATGGATGGAAAGCTACTTACTCTGTGCTCCTGGAGGTGGAGGAATCGATCCTGTGACAATATCTGTCCTGCTGGGAGCAATCTGGACATCTGGGGCCATGGCACCGAACTCCTCATGACGCTGTCTGGACACGTGTCAGACACCCAGACCGGCACGCAGAGGCCAGTGGGACCTGGAGTGAACCTGGCAAGGCCAGAGCCGAGGGAGCACAAGCACTGCCCGGGGAACCTGCTCCGTGACCTTGAACCGCCGGAGGAAGCGGTGAGAACCTAGTCACCACGGAGCAGAAACACGGAGCAAGGCACCGTGGCCCGGAGCCCGGAGAGGAAAGACCCGACAGCCGCGCACACAGCTCCACGCAGGACCCGGCGTCACCGCGCACGAAGCCACTCCAGGACCTTTCCTCGCAGGTCGCCTGAACACCAACCCCCCCGCTCAGCGGTTCCTGCGCCGGAAGCTCCATGTCCTCGGCCTCGCTTTCTCCTCATCTGCTCCTCCCCAGGCAGGTCCTGAGGAGACCAGGCTCTTGTCCGTGTGGACGAGGGCCCACATCCTCCCGAATCCTCCACAGCAGGTCCTGATTAGAAACGGATTCTTGTCTGAGTGGACGCAGCTCCACGTCCTCCAGAATCCCCCACAGCTGGTCCTGAGGAGGCACGGTTTCTATCAGTGTGAACGCGGCTCCACGTCCTCCCAAAGCTTTCATAGCGGGTCCTGAGGAGTCCGTGGCTCCTGTCCCTGGGGATGCGGCACCACGTCCCCTCAAGGCTGCACAGCGGGTCCTGAGAAGACCTGGTCCCCGTGGACGCTGTTCCATGTCCCCTGAAGCCTCCACAGCCGGTCCTGAGGACACCCAGTTCCTCTCCCTGTGGCCGTGGCCCCAAGTCTCCCGAAACCCCCACAGCCGCTCCTGAGGAAGTGGAGCTCTTGTTAATGCTGGAGGTAGGCTGAGTGGGCGTGCGCGCGCTGGCGTCAGGGAGCGGAGCTTGGGGGGCCCCCTGCAGGCGGTGGCGGTAGTGCAGGACAGGTTGGGCTCACAGGTCCGTGGAGGCAGCGCCCCCTCCTGGTCGCCTGGTGAATCAGTTACATTTTGGAAATCGACACTGAAGTGGAGCCCATTATCCCCCAACTTCGCCAAAAAGTAGTTAAGGAACAATTGGAAACCATAGAAAATGAAATGTACACACAAACTTAAAAACCTACACCAAAGTTGACTGGAAACGGTAGATTAATTTAAAATGCCAATGCAAGGGGCAGCTCTTCCTGCCCACGGGTCCTCTCCCCATGCTTTAATAAAACCACCTTTTTGCACCAAAGTCATCTTCAAGAATTCTTTCCTGGCCGTTGGATCCAGACCCCGTGACCCCACTATCACCCCCAAACCCTTATCATTTATATGCGCCCAACCCGTGGGGTGATGAATCATTTCCTCTGGACTCTGAGCAGATATAAACTTGATGAGTATTCTTTCCTTCTTTGACTTTCATTTCAGGGCCTTTGGAGAAGTATGGCCTTCGTGCAACATTTTCATGTCGATCGCTCAGGCTGCAATCCTCTCACCTGTGGCTACACTGTGGAGAGAAGAAAGCCTGTCTTTTGACTGGAAGTTAGTCACCCTGGGCAGAATGGTAATAAGACCCAGAACCTCGATGCCCTCTCTTTATTCCAGTCCTTATACAAAGTTGTCTGTTTTGGGCATGGTACAGTCACCGAAGTCACCAGGACAGTTACCAATCTTAAGACTGTGTGAGGTTTCCTCCTCAGTGGTTCAACGTGATCCCCTGCATGTCCTCGGTCTAGCCAATTCTGGTGGAGACTTCCACTGGGAGCCAGTAGAAACCAGTACCCGACTGAATTAAAACCCAACCAGAGACCGTTTCCTAGGGAAGTTGGCTGTAAAGACTATAGGTGTTGGAATGTCGCTTATATCATGATAGAATTCTGTCTTTAGTGTTTCCAGTCAATGTCCTCAATTACAGAATTTACATTAATTTTGTAAAAATGTTCCAGTGTTTTCTATGGGTTAAAAATGGCGGGTTTTTCCTGGCCTTCTCTACAAGGCAAGCCTCAAGTGCAGAGCAGCACAGCCCCCACCCCCACCCCGGGAGGGGTACAGCATGGCCTTCTCAGCAAGACAAACCCAGTCCATACGGCAGCACCCATTTTTAGTCTAGAATTCAAAGGAGAAGCTGAGGGAGGGCCGGCCTCCCTCCTTCAGGAGCCCAGGTGATCATAGCAATTTAGTTCCAGGAATGCCTCAGGTCACTTTGACATCTCAGGAACCTCTGACATATCTTGCACGTGGGATGCCACTCAGGAGTCAGGGGTGGGGAGGGGGAATTTTCATGGTAACGGACCTCTGTCTCTCCAGGAGGAGCCTGGGAGTTTCTCTTTGGTCCCCAGGGAGTCTCCCTTGGGATGCCATTTTAACCCACTGGAAACAATCGGGACTGCAAAATTTAGGAAAGGACTGATCTTCTGTAACACTGCATGGCCTCAGTAGGATCTAGCAGTTAGATCTTCTCTGTAGGAAACAGGGCAAATAGATGGAGGTACCCTAAGTCCAGGTCTTGCCGCCCCTAAATGAAAACCCAGACCAAAAGGCCTCTTACAGGCTGTGTTTACCCAAATGTGTTTGGCTAGTAAACTCCCTCCTGACATACTGGAGATCTACATAGGCCTTCTTCAAGAAAATCGAGGTCACTGAAGGAAACACAAGCCATCCCAAATGAAGGGGACACACACACACTCTCTCTCTCCCTGTTCCTCCTTCTAATAGAGGTAGAGGCATCTCCTTCATTGATTTCCCAAGTAACAGCTCTAATTGGAGCTAACTGTAATTAGTCTACCCCAGGATGGGGACTTTAAGGAATATTCCCAAGCAGAACAGCTTGCCAAAACTTCCTTTGATTCCTGAACCTGATCTGAAAGTTACTATAAACCCACCCAATATAAACCCAGGAGACATGATGTATTAAAGATTGGAAGTCTAACACAAACAGTAGATTTAACTCCAAAATGGAAAGGCCCCTAACTGGGTTGTATTATGTACTCCCACTAGAGTAAAACAAGAAGATCATTCTTGATACTCTCACATATCAAGAATTTAACCTGTACCTTCCTCACAGGAATCTAGTATGCAAGCTGACACGCTTTCTTATTCCTATGAACCAGTGGAAGACCTCAAATCACCCTTCAAATGACAGGAATGGACTGAAGGAAAATTACAAAAGGTTTTATGTATGTATAGGTATGATAAGGGTAATCATCCAATCATGGAAAAGAATATTGTAAGATTCTATTTGTTTGGGGTATGCAAAATAATCAAATTCACATACAAAAAGTAAAATATAGTTGCCAGGCAGAGGGGAAATGGAAATGGGGAGTTAATGTTTAATATACACAGAATTTCACTAGGTGGAAATTTAAACATTCTCAAGGTGGGAGGTGGTGATGTGTGCCCAATGGGAATATACTTAGTGGCATACACTGTAGACTTAAAATCTTTTAAATGATTGTTTTGTAAATTGAACCACACTTACAGTCATGAGTGAAGTACTAAAATATGTCACAACATGAATGCGGATTGAATGCATACTAAAGTACAGAAGCCACACGGAAAAGCTGCCCAGATTAGAGCCCTCGGTGATCTTTAAATCAATCATGGTTATACAGTGAGTGAAAGTGTCAGGAAAATTAAAGTAGGTCACAACAGGAAAAGTCATTGTCACACAGTTACGGCAGGTGATGAATGTTGAAGTAGCCTCTGGATTGGATTCTATTGGGGAAAGCATAACGATTTCCCCATTTTGGAAATGTCCATTTATAGAATTGTCCATATTACCCAAAGTGATGTACAGATTCAATGTAATCCCTGCCAATCAATGCTAATACCATTTTGCACAGAACTAGAATAATCCTAAAAGCTGTATGAAACAACAGAGGACCACAAAGAGCCACATTATCTGTATAAAGAATGAACCAGGAGGCATCACATTCCCTGATCTTAAACCATGTTACAAAGCTATAAAAACCAAAAGAGTATGCTGTGGGCTAAGAGACAGAAAGACCAATGGAGCTAACTAGAGAGCCCAGAAGCAAATCCACACATATGTGATCAATGAATTTGAAACAAAGGAGGCAAGAATACACAATGGTGAAAGGAGAGTCTCTTCAAAGTGGTACTGGGAAAACTGGACAGTCCCAAGCACAACACCAGACCCCTGTCTTACACCACACACAAAAACTAACTAAAACCCCACAACAGCTGAGAGGAAGGAGGAGCACTGGTATGGAGGGCAGGACTGTCCTGAAGTCCATGAGCCCTGGTGCCCCGATGGGATCCATTCCCAGTAGGGACATTGGCGGGTGCTGTAGTGGTTCTGACTTCCTCCTGAGTTCCTCTGATTAAGTTCCAGCAAAGGCAACGCTGGGCTCAGGTGTCTCCTGGTGAGGTTTCCAACTCTGAAACAATGGCTTTATAAGAGAGCAAGAGGCTATGTTTCAGAATCCTCTTCAATGAGGGAAGGAAGAGGGAAATTGAAAAGGATGAACCCCAAGGAGGTTACCCTGCAAGGGCCCCTGTGAGGAGAGTCAAGAACCGGACAGCAGGAGAGTGATGGACAATAGCACACCAAATGCCTCTCTCACACTTGGGAAAGGCCCTGTTCTGAGGGCACGAGGACCAAGCACCCGCTTCGATGCCAGGGGGCTCCTTCTCTCAGTCCTGACTGAGGATACCGTCCTGGAGAGGGGTGTTCCAAGTTTGCACATGCAACTCGTGGTTTAGGAGCAGAATCCTGATGGGTTACCCCTTGCCCAAGCATGTGCTCCAGGTAACACTTTGGTCATCAGACACACCAGAAGTTACCTACAAGGGGGCCCTCCAATGAGACTTCTGAGAGATGGGCCAGAGAGGGATAAAATGGGCTGGGAGAGAAGGTGCACACCTTATCCACAAACACCAACTCTGGGCCCCGCCAGAGTCTTGGGGGATTCCAACCACTGAACCCGATCCCTTCCCTTGCTCACTCTGACACCCACACACACACACACCAGCAACTGTATCCTCAGCCTTCAAAATGGGACCAAGACCAATTCCCTAACACCTCAGGAATTCAAGGAATTCTGGTTGACCACTGGTGGTCATTCCTTCTGCCCAGGCACTGGTCCTCCAGATGCATGGTGCCAAGCAGGCATCAAGGGGGAGAGCAGAGCAGCGTGGGAGGGGGGAGCAGCATATGGGGCTGGACTAGCTCTAATATTCTGTTTCTAACATCTCCTTAGCACCTACCATGGCACAGGCCCTAGCCAGTCACTGAGGTTACAGAGACAGAAAAGCCCCACTCTGTGTAGGAGGGGCATTGCAGGGGTCCACTGACCCCCGGCCCACCACTGACCACAGAACCCTGAGCGTTGTCCATGACCTCTGAATACACCCACAGCTGGCCCATTCCCAGAGCACTGTGACCTGGGGTCTTAACTATGGGGCATCTGTCCTCAAAAACACAGGACTTGAGTGCCCCTACCACCCACTAGAGCCTTGAAGTTTCCAGAAAGCCCATATATTCTGTTGGATATCTGTAGGCTGCAGGGGGATAAGTCAAAAAAAAGTGACACCGCCACTGTGGGTGAAACTCTGTAGAGACTGTCTTCCCCAACTCCTGGAGTCCTTCCTTCTGGACCCCTGGTCCTTAGGACTGGAGACCAGGGCTGGGCTGAGAGGCTCTGTTTGCATTGTCATTGATCTTTCCTTCCTAAGATGTGGCTTGGAACCTTGGAAATAAATGCTGAGATTAGATTTTTCAGGGGATTTCCTGAAATAGCAGTTGAGGGCAAAGATGTCTTGATGCTGCCATGGATGGGCCCACAGTGGGGAGCAGTCAGAGCTGGGGACAACTTGCTGCCCTCCACATCCCAGGCTGATGCTCCTCACTCACCTGGTAATGGAATTTCTCAGTATCTGCTGGTGGTAGGAGGAGGTGGGATGGGGGTAGGGGGGTGTTTGAGGGTTGTTCCAAAACCATGGACACCTCTCTACACCAGCACCATGTACCTGATGGCTCTGCTCTGCATACTGGATCCCCTTAGAAATTATATCCGGGATCAGATGCTGTTAGTTCCCCATTCCAGCCTCCATGGCAGCAGCCCATCTGCTTGTGCTGAGGCCGTGTACAAAGTCATAGAGAGGAGACCAACCCTGGGGCTGATCCCCACTTGGCAGCAGCAGGAAACCTGACACAGCCATGGGAGAGGAACTTACAGGAGGGTCTCCACTACAAGCTGAATATTTGAGTTGCTGCTCCATGAGTCAGGGCTCATTTTCTGGAAAACTCACTAGTGGGAGCAACCTTCTCTGTTAGCTCAGATTTTCAGAAATATCTAATTGGATTTGATGTCAACTAATGTAATATGAAAATACCCATTTTATCTTATTAACTTGGATGCATCCGAAGTAGCAAACATGAGCCCTATTTACAAAGTATACCAGGTTGTCAATGAGGAGAGAGCTTGAGGTCAGAAAGTACTGCATCGGGAAGCCGGGTCCCCAGTGTCATTTCTTTGCAATTGGGAAGACCTAGGATGTACTTAACAGGGACCACTGATACCCTTGCTCCTCTGAAGGTGGGAAGGACACAAGTCTGAGTTATAGCTTACGAGCACACAGTAGAGACTCCTGGGTACCCCCAGGTCCCACTGAGGCTTTGACACACATGTCTGCAAGGCCATGACATGGCTCATTGAACAAGAAAGGAATGAGATTCCCAAGAAAGCAGCCCTGACACCACCTGTTCCTATCTACTGGCTTTTTTATTTCTTGGATCTTCTGCTCACAGTTCCCCCATCTCTTGCTCATGTCACTGCTGCCAGCATGCTTCTCCTATAAGAGCAACCACCTCCTACCTTCCATGGTCTATGTTCCAGCCATCCTGCAGCCTAACTTTTTACAAGGCAGCACAGAAGAGAGTAAGAAGTTATGAGGCCATGCCTGAGGGCTGCACCTGCATGCAAAGCCATGCCATCAGTGTGACTGTCTGGACATTGTGTGACTTTTTAGGCCTCCTAGATGTCTGGGTTATCCACGCACATGTCACATGGTACATGCACATATGTAAGCAACTGGCTGTGCCTGACTCTTACTAGCCAAAATGTTCGATCTTACAGAGGCTACAACTCTACACACCAGGTGATATTTAATCTCCTGAGGTTGAAGACCATGAGGAACAGTTGTCTCTGGGCTGGCTCAGATCTTGTGTCTGACTCACAGAAGTGGAAGAACACAGGGTTTGTTTGCTGAGGCCAGTTGCCTCCATAATTGCAACGTCCCTCAGAGGCAGGCAGGAAGTCTCCTTACACCTCTGGAGCACTTGGAGGAGCTGCAGTTGAAGGAAGTGGTGAAGTCACCACTTCGTCTCCTCCAGATGCATTGCCAGACAAGCTATCCCAGAAGTCATGGACCACAAAGGCTCATCGACCATTAAATTAGTATGTTGGAATCACAAGGTTCTTTAAATATATTCAAATGGCATAATGAGAAGCAGAGGGAGGAGACAGAAGGAGCACATTACCTGATCCCAGGAGTGCAAACATTCATGTGTCCAGTCTCTCTCTGTCACATTAGCCTTTCCTATTTGTGGGGACCAGAGCTCAAGTCTAAGCAGGAGCCTCAGGGCGAATGGCACACACTGGCTCCATTACACAGGCATAAGGACAGGGGTGCCTGGTCACAGCATACCTGCACAGCCGTGAGTGCCCAGATGAACACCTGGCCTACATTGTGCCTGAAATATATGCCAGTGCAGCAGCTTGACCCCCAACAGGGAGGCTACAAGAAAGGTTGTGGCTTTGGAGACATGACTGCAGGGAACAGAGGACAGGTTCATCTGGAACTTCCAAAGGCAGTGTCTATGGAAGGTGGAGACCACTTCATGAGACAGCTGGGCATTAGGCTGGAGATGCAGTACCTCTATGGTCTGAATGGTCATGTGCCCCCCAAAGTCATGTTAGAATCCCAACACCCAAGATGATGGTGGTCAGAGGTGGGGCCTGTGGGAGGTGGTTAGGTCAGGGGGATGGATCATCCATGGATGGGAGTGGGGGCCTTACAAAAGAGACCCCACAAAGCTCTCTCACCTCTCCACCAAGTGAGGTCATGGCAACGAGATGCTATCTGTGAACCAGGAAACATGGTCTCTCAGACACCTGATCTGTGGACATCTTGATCTTGGACTCCCTACTCACTAAGGGTAGACGAGGTGCACAAATAAATGCCTCCTGTCCTCAAGGAGAGAAGATTGATGGATTCATGGAGCCCCTTGGGCAAGGCTCTGCACTGCCTGGACTCGTGGTCAGGCCCCAGCCTAAGCCAGAACCTGCTCTCTACTGTCCTGGGGTGTGTTGCCCTGAGCCAGGGCACCCCCCTATACCAACATCCCATAGAACATGCAGATGATGAGGAAGGGGGGCAGTCTACAGGTCCCAGGCCAAATGGCATGGTGGCGCTGCTCCCCTCACCAACCTGGTCTTAGCAAACTTCTCAAACTTCCTAGATATGGGCAGGATGCAGATCTCAACCATCGCAGGCAGCGTGGCAGGCGTGGAAGAGCAGGTGGCACTGCCTGAGGACTCTGAGCTTAGCAAGGTGATCCCACAATATGGTCCTGAGAGATTCTCCAGGCGCCCGGACACCCTTGAGAAACAGAGAAACAAGAGACTCTGCTTGCCCTGTGCAGAAGTGGAAGGGGCTCTCCTTGGGAATGTTTCTTCACAGTGGGCACAATGCTGAGTGAATGTTCATTCTCTCACTGTGAAGGCACAGGGAGGAGACTGAGGCTTTCAGAACTAGCTTCTCCTGGAGCACCTCTCATGCTGCATGCCCTCATCCCATGCTCTGCAAAAACAACGCCCAGTTGCCTGTGAGCTCTGCCCCCTGCACCACAGCAAAGGGGAGGGAGGCCTGGAGGCTTCTCTGGTCAGGGCCCCACCGGCCCCTTCTGGACCCAATGCCATACTGCCCCGCCTCTGGTCCTGTGTGTCCTCGCAAGGCTCTGGCAGTCTCCTCTGGGGGCCTCTAGCTTCACTGTGCACATGACATCCAGTACAGGCACATTGCTAGCTGGGGCTCCGGAGAAACAGCGTTCTGCTTCAGGGAGGACAGATTATTATCTCATGTTGGCAGAAGAGTCCATTTTCTGGGTCTGAAGTTTACAGACAAAATCCCTCTCTTTGAAAAGGCAGATTAGCAAGGGAATACCTTCTACATCGCTACTGTATGAATGATTTGTCCTGAAATCAATCTCTCTATTCTTTAAACAGGATTAGGGGGTTAGAGGGGAGTACATCACTGTTTCTGGGCTCCAGGCTATGCCGGCAACAGGGAAGTGACCATGAAGGAACATTCTCAGAGACCAAACTGACAGGTGGTGATATTTTGCAAGGAGTCTGGGGATAATAGCAATCAGAGGCCTTCAAAGAGACCCCAGGCCCCTCAGTCAGGGAAGAGCAGCCTTCATGGGGCTCTCAGGAAACTTCCTGCCAGGGAGGGAGGGGGAGACCATGCCTATGAAAGCACCTGGCCTTTGGCTTAGGAACCCTGGATTTCCCATCACTAATAAGTTAATGAAATGAGCTGAAGGTATTAAACAGGAAAACGAGCTGGCCCAGGAGCCCAGGAAAACAAGAGGCTAAACCAGGAGAGGGAACCTGATGCGGTCAACTTCATAAGAAGTCCTCCAAAGACAGGAGGTTGCAGAGAGACCCAGTGAAACTTGGCTCCCAACTCCTGGGAGGCTCGAGGCCTGCACACACATGAACCGAGAGGGCATTTTCAGCTCCTACTTCCTTTATAAAGGGTGATCTTGGGAGAAACTAGTGCCAGGAAAGCTTCTCATCTAGGGTGAGGCCCCATGGGCTGCGCTGGATGGAAAAGCCACCTGCCCAGCCCTCTTAGGGGATAAGCAACACCAAGGCTCAGCTCTAAGGAGTCCCACTTAATAGATGTGAGGAAAAAATGAATTTGGAGTACATGACTGGCACAGAATTATCAAGCGAGGAACCCAGAATAAGGCCATGACATTTCTACAGCTGGGATGGAGCTGCAGACAGGGGTACTGAGCCAAAACCTAACCCTGACCCACTTCATCAGAAGGCTCCTGAGCCCATGTTCTAAGCCAGACATGCACCCCAACATCCGTCCTCCATCAGCCCTCTGGGCAGATCACTGCACTTCTGGTGATTTGGCCACTGCCACATCCCTCGCCCTAACCCTAACCTTAGCCAGGCTCTGGATTTAAAGGGCCCCATCTCTTAGATCTGAGGAAGAAATGATAGAATGGCCCAGCACCCACACATAATTATTGGGCAATGAACCCATAATTACACCATGACATTTCCACAGCCGCTGTAGAGCTGTCGATAGGGATCCTGAGCCAAAACCTGACCCTGGCCCAAACAATAGGCCACCCCATGAGCCTAAAGCATAAGCCTGACCCGCACCCTGACACATGTCACCAACTCAGCCCTCTGGGGAAATCACCAAATGGTTGGTGGTTTGGCCCCTGACATCTCCTGGGACCTAACCCTAACCCTAGCAATGGCCTGGTCCCAAGGGGGCTCCGCCTCCTAGGTCTGAGAAAAGAACGAATTTGGGGCCCATGTCTGCCCTTTTGCCAATAACATCAGTACAGTGTTAATTGTTCACATGGCAGGAAAAAAGAGAATGTGATGAACTGACATCAGCAGAGGACTCGTCCCCAGAGTTGCATGATGCCTACGTGCAGCCACAGGTAGCTTTGTCCCCAGTGGGGAAGCGCCAGTGTGTCAGTGTCACTAGAGACAGATCAGGGTACAGTGCTGCTGACCGCAAGTCCATCTGTGTATGCACGCAAGGATAGGTTCTGAGAACAGGTGCCCTGACTGGCTAGTGGTCATTACCTGTGGAAGCGGGTTTTGGCAAAGCAGCTGAGCCTGGTCTCTTTTCAACTTTACTGTGTATGCTTGGTATCATCTGAAATCTTTTTCCATGAAGAACATAGCTTCTCCTCTGATGTCAGAGGCTGTGGTATGTTGGATTGCTTGTCCTCCCGAGGACAGGTAGAAAAGTTAAAACATAAAAGGGACTTGGGCAGCACAAAGCCAACAGGTTTCTGACACCTGGATGGAGCTTAGCCCCCAGGAAGCTACCTGTACCACTGGGGTCAGCTTTTCCACCAGGCTGTGTGAACCCGTAGGCAGCACACTCCAGATGGGCAAAAAGGGGGGAGAGCAGCATAGCCCATATTTTGGTTGTGACTCTCCAGGGCAGTCCAGGTCCTTCTACAACTGTAGCCTAGCTCCCTAAGACATCTCAGAGCCCCGCAGAACATTGTGATTCCTGGAACTAAACTTAGGGCAGTAGTAGCAGAGACATCCTCTATGCAGGAAGCTGGTGCCATCCTCCGCCTCTGAGTGTGTCCAAAATAGATTTCCAAATAGAATGTTCAGTGCACAGGTGCAGTAGGTGGCAGGGGGAGGGAGGGGAGAGTCTCCAAAGAAGAGGACAGCTTCTGTAGCACCAAGTGAGGCCATGTGCCCACTGGGATAACAGGAGGACACTCTCCAAGTTGGACTATGGGGTTGGAGGGGTCATGTAGGGTGGACACCTGGCCACAAGCTCCCCAATGACTGGAAAACCTCCTTCCCTACTCCTAACCAAAAACATGTCCTTTGCTTTCACCTGCACAGGTAACCACTATAGTGGTCTATAATGTCTGCAGAGGCATTAGCATCATCAGGATAAGAAAAGTCAAGGGTTTGGCCCATAGCTACATTCCTACAGATTCTCAGGACAGTGTGTTGATGAGCAAACATCTCGCATATAAGTGTGGTCAATTCCTGCTAACCTTACAGAGTGAGAACTCCCACTGAGGCTGTGGGACAGGAATGGGACTGTTCCCAGTGTCAGCCAGGCTTACAGCACCTGGGGCACATTACTGTATTAACTAGCGGGAGGAGAGATGGGTAGGGACCCTCCTTGCCAGTGTGGAGGGGGAGCCACAGCCTGACTCTGCCCATGGCCCCCGCCCTGCCTGCTTCCTTCTACCCCCACCCAGCTCCATCTCTCTGTCCCTCTCTAGAACACCTGTGCTCTGGCCCTTGCCCTAGTGTGCCTCGGAGTGCACGGCCAGTCAATTTGTGCCCCAGGGAAGAGGCAGAGGGTGTTGTCAAGGAGACTGTGCAGGACACACCCCTGAGAAGGCAGGGTCCTCCACTCTTTTGCCCCCTGACAGGTTCTAAACCCCTTGAGCAGTGCCCGGCTCACAGTGAGTGCTTAAAGATTTTCATTGAATGGGTGAACGAATTATTAGATCAATTTACCTCGGTCATCAGCTCAGGGTACAATATATATTTTCAAATTAATCATCCTTGCTAATTTATAACTACTGGCCAAACATAATTATTATCTCTTCACTTAAGTGTTTTTACCCTCAAAACGTACCCTGGTGTACAAAATATTGAGATTGATTTGAGGGCTTGAAATGTCAGATGAGGAGATTCAATCCAGTCTTTCTGTGAAGACAAGTGGAAAAGCTGACCCGATTAAGTTTAAAGGTTGTCTGAAGGCATCAGAGAGATGGCCAGGCAGTGACCAATGAAGTGACAGATTCAAGAGAAGATAGACTTGCAGGGACATGGGCCCGGATTGGGACACTTTTGCTCCAGTTGTGCTGAATGCGTCAGCAGTGCCTTTGACATCCTGGGGGAGTTGGGAGAGAGAACACGGGAGGGTCAGAACCCAGGGGCACCCATGGTGGTCTCCTGCATTTGGATTGGAACCCTGAGAGCAACACTGAATTACTGGTAAAAGGGAAAAATAAAGCAAAGACAAGCCGAGCAGACTGCAGCCAGTGCCGAGACATCTGGGGGCTTAGAGATGTGCAGTTTCTGAAGTTGGAGTTAGGTCATTTCCATTGCTGGTCATGAGGAGCCTCAGGGGCACCTGTGGGCCCCAAACTACTTCTAGAAGTAATTTTCAAGGCAATGTCTAGGAAACACTCGATCTAGCCTGACACGGGAGACCAGATAACATTAACAAGAATATGTAGAAAGAACCAATGGTAGAAATAGGCCTACTGGGATCGGAGATTAGAGTTCGAATATGCAGGGGCACCTGGGTGGTTCAGTCAGTTAAATGTGTGATTCTGGATTTCAGTTCAAGTCCTGATCTCACGATCATGAACTCAAGCCCAACAATTTTTACACATTGAGTACACCATTGAGTACACAATTTTTACACATTGAGTAACACACCCTAGCAGCGAGTGAGTGTGATAACCAGAAATTTTGCAGCGGAAATGAGCTGCCCAGTGTTGTAAGATGCGACATGAAGACATCTGTAATTCCTGCTGGGGACAGGCCACACATCCTGCTGATGTGGCTGGGTTCTGACACCCGCATCGAAACTTGAAGAAAATGCTTAATTTCTGTTAAAGGTTAGTCGAGGGTAAAAATACGGCTCTTTCTACCCCATTCAGACCCTCCGAAGTCTCTCCAGATTAAGAATTTTAACTACTTTAGGGATCCCTTGGAGGCTCAGTCGGTTAAGTGTCTGACTCTTTATCTTGGCTCAGGTCATGATCCCAGGATCCTGAAATCAAGCCCTGATTTTGGATCTTCACTGAGCATGGAGCCTGCCTGGGATTCTCTCCCTCCCTCTGCCCCTCACCCCAGCTTATGCTCTCTCTCAAAATAAGTTAGAAAACATTAAAAATAATTACCATTTTAAAGGGTGTCTCCAGCCTTTATATACCCACTTAGCACAATGCTTATATAAAATCATTCCCAAACGTGTTGATTTTATTATCAGTGAAGGAGATGGGACTCTTGGTTGCAAGTGACAGAAGTTCAGCTCACATCTTGGATCACTTACATCTGAAGGTGCTGCAGGTGTAGCTAGATCCAGGGGCTCAGAATCCATTGTTGGGCTTCCTCCTCCCCTCTCTCTGATTGCCTCTGGTTCTTCTGGGGTGTTGGTTTCTCTCTCTGCCCACAATCCATAATAATAACAAAGACTCTCTCTCACCATACTGAGAGTCTCTTGGAAGGACTACAGTTCTGTCTCATGCCCAACCCATGAAACTATAACTGAACAGGGTGGGGCGCCATGACCTGTCAGACCTGGGCCACCTGACTGTGGCTGGGCAGGGTGGGTCCATCATCTCACAGAAGGTCAGGGCTGGGTGGGAACAGCATCCTGACTAAAGAATGGTGGTGAGCAGACAGAACCAGCACAGGTCCTGCTGTGTTAGAGCCAGAGGGTGACTGTGTAATCACAGTGCATTCCTTGGGGGGCAGGGTTTGCTGCTGTAATAAAAAGACCTGGGGGCACCTGGGTGGCTTAGTCAGTTAAGCGTCCGACTTCAACTCAGGTAATCATCTCACAGTTCAGGAGTTCAAGTCCCATGTTGGGCTTTGTGCTGACAGCTCAGAGCCTGGAGCCTGCTCTTCATTCTGTGTCTCCCTCTCTCTCTGCCCCACCCCCTGCTTGTGCTCTGTCTCTCTCTCTCTCCCTCTCAAAAATAAATAAAAACATTAAAAAAAATTTTTTAAAAAGACCTGAAATATAGTGGCTTAACCAAGATGGAAGTCTATTTACTTCTAACATAACACTGCCAGAGGTGGACAGGCCGACTGTGGGCAGCATGGCCATCCTCCGCCTGTGGGGAAGGGCAGGCTCACCAATTCAGTGGGACAGGAATTGGCACGTATCAACTCTGTCACACAGCTTTGACCAGAACTTAGACTTAGTCACGGGGTGCTTGTGGCTGCAAGGGAAGCTGGGACGGATGTCGCTAGCTGAGGGACCGTGAGCCCAGCTATAAGGATACTACATGAAGGAAGGGGAAATAGAGATGAATGCCAAATTAGGCACTGCCCCCAACACTCTGGTGTAATTTGTGCTGGAATAAACATACGTTTAAACTACTCGCCCACTAGAATTCTGGAGTTGACAATGCCACATGCTGGCGAGGACGTGGAGCAGCCGGTGGGGGCACAAAACGGTCCAGCTGCTTTGGAGATCGGTTCAGCAGCACCATTGGAGACAGACAGGCTCCTGCTCTCCAACCTGCCAGTCGCTCTTGCAGGTGTAGACCCCACAAAATTAAGGGCACGTGTTCACCGAAAGGTGTGTGCTCACAGCAGATTTATTGTAACCTGGAATTCCACTCAGCAGCAGAAAAGGAAGGGCCCACACCAGGAAACGGATGATTCTCTGAGACACGGCTCTGAGTGCGAGAAGTCCCACACAAAAGCACTCGGTCTGTACGTTCTGTCTGTCCAGTCTAGTTAGAAGCCCCGCCCTGATTGGAGCATTCCCAGTGGGCAGAGGCGGCTGGCACTGGCGCTGTGTCCCCAACACCCCAGGGCTTGAGTTTCCCACTACCAACATGCTGGCAGGGTATGCTGGCCTCAATGTCTAGACAGGTGATTGTCCAGCCAGGGGCAGGTGGCTTCGGCAGGGGTGGGGGCCACATATTTTCATTTGTCCTGGTTAATAGGCCAGGTGAGTGCTTCCCTCCAGGGGAAGCTGCCAGAAGCTTGCCGGATGGCCCGACCACTTACACTCGCATCCGCACTCGGCTCCTGCCGCTGGGTCCTGGCCAGAGTGCGTGCTGTCAGCTGCCCCAGGTCCATCTGTGCTGGGGCTGATGCCTGAGGAGATGCTCCTGGCATTTCCCAAGTGTATATGGTGACAAAAGATTTCACAGTTCTGTTGGGGGACACATACCAGCCCGGGAGACCCTGCTGACAGGTGGAGCCAAGTCTCAGACCCGTCTGCACGGGGTTCTGACCCAGATTAGCTGGAAGTCGATGTGCGGGCTGATCCCCATTTTGGGGAGCTCCCAGAGAAGCTGTCCTTGCAGCCGGCCCTGCCTGCATCCCCCTGGCCTCACCTTACTCTCTGGAGGGGGTCTGTGAGGCCATCAATGCCTCAGTAGGATTCTGTTGGGTGGCATCTGGGCATGTGCTCCTTGGATCTCTTTTGTGTGGAATGTGGGATTCAAATGATGGGCTACTGTTGGCTTCATTGCTCACATATTCATGTTCTTCCTTCTCTATTCCAAATGGAATCGAGATTTGACCTGATTTAAGAGGTCTGAACATAGACCATGCCTGAAATGAGAAGCCATATCTGGGACCCTCCCCACCCAGCCCCACTCTCATGGAAGACAGCGCCCTTTTCCTACTCACTGGCTCCTCACTTCCTTACCTTCCAGAAGAACCCAATTCTGTGTTTATGTAGCAGGCAGAGAGCCCTTGGTCTCAGAGAAGAGAAGGTTCCCACATCCCTTTGGTCTAAACTTTCCTTTGCCACTGATTGTTCCAGGGGCTGAATGGCACCCTGCAAAGCAAAAAAAAAAAAAAAAAATTGGTGGGGTGCCTGGGTGACTCACTGAGTTAAGCATCTGACTTCAGGTCGGGTCATGATTTCACAGCTCATGGGTTCAAGCCCAACATCGGGCTCTGTGCTGACAGCTCAGAGTCTGGAGCCTGATTCAGATTCTGGGTCTCCATGTCTCTCTACCCCTTCCCTGCTCTCTCTCTCTCTCTCTCTAAGATAAATAAAGTTTAAAAAAATTTTTTTAATCACCTGGAGACCCCATCAGCTTTCCCCCCTGGCCTTTCCTTCCAGTGTGGGATGTAGCAAGGATTAGGGAACCAGACTTGTAGCAAGTCTGAGGAGTTTGCTTTGAGAAACTACACCAGATAATTATAATATTCATGTTCTATCACGCCGGAATGATACCATGGAAATGGGTGTGTGTCCGCTACATGAATGACATGCTAACGTGGGAAGCACTTTTCAGTTTTACCAGCACCCACTTTAGACTTTCCCCTCTTTCTAATGGCATTACATTTTTGCTGTCCGCCCAGCCGGGAGCTTCTGTACCACCTTGACTCTCTGCTGGGAGTCTATCCGTCTCTAGAACCTGACAATCCATCCTTCACGTTATCTCTGAAAACTCATTTCCACGTCAGTAACCCTGCTTCCAGCCGTGGGGGCAGACCTGTTTCCTGATTATTGCTTTGCCACTGGAAATGCTGAAAATTTCTCTAACTAGTGAGGCCATCTTTCGCCTTGTCGACACTTCACCTTACACTGGAGGTTTTTCTCCCAAATCCTGAATCTCATCAGGCCATCCCCTTCTCAACAATCTTCAAAGGTCCCACACTGTTACAAAATAAAATTTGAGACTCTTCAAGGCCATTCAGGGTCTAGTCCTAACTTACGTGATCATCCCTCTCTCTGTGAGTCAACCTACCTGCTCTGGAAGAAATCTTATTCTACCCATTTTCATCTCTGTTAATACCATTTCTGTTAATATAATTTTCTCTTTTGGGGATTCACACTTCCTATCTTATGTTATTGAAACGTTTGTCTCCAATAAAGCATTTGTGTCGTTCAAGATTTGTCTCTTCCTGGACACTTCGTTGTGCTCATATAAAGATGGACTCTCCCCCTTCTCTATACTTGGTCAGAACATCCCTTATCTCATACGCCCCCTGCCGGTACTCCAGTGGCTTGTAAACTCACACAATCTTTCTCCAGGTAATCGCATCCATTGGGCACTGGACTGAAAAGCTTGGCTGTCAGCTCCATCACACCTGATGCCATCCATTTGTTCACACTTTCACCTACCACTTTTTTTTTTTTAACATTTTTTAATGTTTATTTTTGAGAGAGAGAGAGAGAGAGAGACAGCGTTAGCAGAGGGGCAGAGAGAGGAGACACAGAATCCGAATCAGGCTCCAGGCTCTGAGCTGTCAGCACAGAACCCCACATGGAGCTGGAACTCACAAATCATGAGATCATGACCTGAGCCGAAGTCGGACGCTTAACCAACTGAGCCACCCAGGCGCCCCTCACCTACCACCTTCTTATGTCCCAGGCAATGGGGAATACAAACATGGATAATCCTGGGTGCTTAAGGAGAGGCCCCAGTGAGCAATCCACCCCAGATCACTGTGTCCTTTCTGAGAAATATGAGTGGCGTGCACTGTGCAAGCTCCAAATGTCACTGCTGTGATTATTCCTTTGACACCGATGGTAAGATTCTCTCATTTGAGAGAATCTTAAAACCCAACATCAAAAAACACTGTCCTTTGGTCAAACCTCCAAAGCCGCATTTTCAGATTTACCTGATTAAGTCTCTGGAACAAGCCTGCACTAAACACCCCACAAACCCTAGTGTGTTTACTGGAGTACTACTGGCTGTGACCTCCCTCAAGTGCGCAGTGAGCACACAAAAGTCCCAGAGGTGAAGGCTGGAGAGATGCAGCAGGAAGATAAATAGGATGAGATGTTGATTTCAGGGATGGTAATTTCTCGCTTCTACAGATACTCCACAAACACAGCTGTCAGAAGCACATTGTGTAAATCAGATGCTAATTACATTAAATTCCCCCCAGAATTAAAGCAGCAGAGTATTTTGTCTTGATTTCTTGCAAAGGAGGCCTCTCAATCATGACAGCTGGAGCTCTGTCATCTCAGGTATGTGAGGCAGCAGCTGCAGGGAAACGCAACAGCTGCTCTCAGAGTTAAACTGTCATCAGTAATAGAAAGATGGGCATTTTTGGCAATGTTAGTAATGGTAAAAATGTGAACAATCTCATGGAAACAGGACTAGCCTGGGAAAAGAGAGAAGTGGGCTCTGAGGTAAGTTTTGGCAAAAATCACTCTACGGCTCTGGCTTTAGTGCCCTGCTTCCTCCCATCCACCTATCTTCTCTCCTCCCTCCTTGTCATCTCCTGAATAATTATTGAGTCTCCACTACTGCCGGGTGATGCGCCGCGTCCTGGAGACACAAAAACACAAGAGACACTCCCGGTCTTCCAGATGCTCGTGGTCTGTTCGAAGAACCAGGAGGGGGACTCTCCAATCTTGGCACTTCCAGGACTTAGCACTCTATCATTCCAAATATGAACTTTCATCCAGCCGCATTCAGGTGGCAAGTCTGTTCTCCACCCATCCTACCTCCTGTGGGAGGACACGGAGGATGCATCCCTGCCCCTGCCCTCAGTTTTTAGTCTAGTTAAAAATAAAAGCACGCATGATTGAAACAACATCTGAAATATTCCACAGCTATAGATAAGCAGATACAAGAAAATGTTACCTAAAGTATACAAAGAAGTATTGAGGCTGAAGGTTGGGTAAAGGAGTCATTCAATGAATGCTTTTTTCCATCTGCTCATTCAGTTGCACCTTTAGGAATCATTTGCTAAATACCTACACCGTCAGGTTCTGTGCTGTGTGCGGGGAACGCTGGAGATGGCCTCTCTCATCAGTGAGCTTCTGCTTCAGCGGTGAGGCACACATATAAAAAGTTCTTCATGCTAAAATGTGGTTGCAGCGATGATAGAATCAGTAGAATACGATGCACAGAGGAGACAGGTCTTCTTCGAAAATAAACTAACTTAGAGGACTATTAACAGTATTCCATCTCCATCCTTTTAATTGTCTCTAGAGTCTGCGTCCCACAGGCAAGTCCTCATCAATGTTCTAAGACTCAAAGTCCTAATGGAAGGTAACTGTGTGGCACATTTATAAGACAGATGCCAGCACAGGGCAGCAGCAACTCTCACAAATACAATCTGATACCAGGGATTACTTGCTCAAGAACACATGATATTACAACATAGAAATATGAAAAAACAAACTGGTACATTCACAAAACAGAATACATCCCAGCAACTAAAAGGAACAAACTACTGATACGCACAACAAAGATAAATCTCTAAAACTTTATGCTGAGTGAAAGAAGCCTTAAACAGAAGAGTAAATACCATATGATTCCTTTTTAATAAGGTTCTAAAACAGGAAAAACTGATCTATGGTGGAAAAAAATCAGAACAGTCGTTGTGAAGGACTGGGAATAAAAACCTCCCCCTTCAATGTGTCTCTAGCTCTCTGTATGACAAAGATTCCACCAGTTGGCAGAGGAAAATGTTCCAAGGGCCCAGATCTATTTCTACAGAGCAGGTGAGGAGGGATGAATACAGAACAGAGAGACAAATTGATAATAGGCATAGTTGCAGCAATTTGAAATTGTATATTCATTTATTACTTAACAAAATATTACTGTAACAAAATAATGAAGAACACAAAAATGATTGCTGGTCATTTGTACACCAGGCACTGACTGTATCAGCACATTTAATTCTCACTCAAGTCTATGTAAAAAGTACTATTAGCGCCCAATAACTATTTTGCACATAATAAAAAACAAGGGAAATAAAAGTTAAATCACTCACCCAAGTCATAGACCCAGTGAGTGGCAGATTTAAGATCCAAACCTAGGGATGCGAATTTAGAGTCTCTCTTTCTCTCTTTTGCCCAAACAAGGAATATTTTTGCTTTAGGCAATGGTGTATCTGCGGTGCTTCCACAAAGAAAATATTCATGAACATTTATTGAGTGTGTGGCACAGTGTTTCTCAAATTTTACATCATTGTCCCTCAAAATTTGTTTACCTGATCATCTCCACCATGAAATGTTAATACTTTATATATATATTATATATATTTACTCTATATACATTTTATGTGTATACTTTGTATGTATTTACATACTCTATGCAAATCTGTACTTTACACATATAAAGAGTAAGATTCCTGGGGCACCCAACTGGTTCGGTGGGTAGAACATGCGACTCTTGATCTCACAGTCATGAGTTCGAGCCCCACATTAGGTGTAGAGAGATTTCTTTATTTTTGTTATTATTTTTTAATTTAACACCTATGGTGTACAAGGCACGATGTTCAACTCTGGTGGTGGACTGCAGCGATGACTAAGTCCCAGTGCCCACCCTCTGTCAGGAAAAATACAGGAAAGAGATAACTCTACAAAAGCAAAATGATAAGCTAGCAACTCCAATAATAGTTGAGACACTGTGCTCTTGGTTAACAGAAAAAGAGACGAACATACTTAGTGGAGTGAATGGAACTTACCCTGAGCAATGAAAAATGGGTAAGACAGGACAGGTAAATAGGCTGGAAAAGACATTAAGCCACCAGAACCTTGAATCTGTGATCAGTTAGCTGTGTGGCCTTGAGTATGCCATCTAACCTAAGTTTTCATTTCCTCATTATTAAATTAGGAAAATGGTGGCGCAAGGCTGTTGTGGGTAAAACCTGTAATGATGCTCATGAGAGCACCCAGGACAGTGCTCTCACAGTGCTCACCCGGCACCAAACAGGCGCCCCGTCATCCATTCTGCAGACTCCGCATTCAGAGGAGGGAATCAGGGGAGTGAGCTGAACTTTTGGGGAGAATGGGAAGCAGTTCCACTTGAAAGAAAGGCAGAATGAGTGGAGAACATGGCTAGAAAGCAGTTCTGGACCTAAGGAAGAGGGACCTAGAGCACAAGACACCCTTGGATGAGGTGCCGAGTGTCCTTCACACGTCTCACATATGTTTCCCATATATGTGTGTCCTTCATTCACCAGGCAGGGTGGGCATAGTCTCAGGACCCGGTCACGACACTGTGAATTACTCAAGTCCAATCCCAACCCAAGCTGAATATTCTGTGACTAAGAATTAAGTTGTAAAGTTCAGCTTCCAAAAATGAATCTCCACCAAAATTATCAAATTAATAGAAAAAATTGTTAAGGAATTAAAAATAACAGAAACAACACAAAGGAGAAGCTACCGCTCTGCTGGCATTGGGAACAAAGGGAAAAGCTTGGAGTTATTAAAACTTAGAAGTTCCTTGAAAAATTAAAACTGGAATTACTATATGATACTGCAATTCAACTTCTGGGTATACACCCAGAAGAACTGAGAGCAGGGTCTCAAAGAGATATTTGCACACCTGTGCTCACAGCAGCATTATTCACAGGAGCCCAAAGGTGGAAGCAGCCCAGGTGTCCACTGATGGAGGAGTGGATGAACAAAGCACCGTGTGTACACATGACGGGACAATATTCAGGGTTAAAAAGAAAGGAAACTCTGACACCTGCTTCAACCTGCATGAACCTTCAGGATATGAGTCTAAGGGAAGTAAGTTTGTTACAAAAGGGTAAATACTGTATGATGCCACTTGTATGAAGTACCCAGAGGGGTCAGATTCATAGATACAAAGTAAAATGGTGGGAGCCCAGGGGCTGGGAAGGGGGACAAATAGGGATTGTAGTTTAATGGGGATAAAGCTTCAGTTGTACAAGATGAAAAGAGTTCTGGAAATTGGTTGCACCAACAATATGAATGCTCTTAACAATACTAAACTATACACTTAAAACTGGTTGCGATGGTAAATTCCATGTTGGGTGTGTTTTACCAATTAAAGAAAAACCAGAGGTTTGGAAAAGGATTCTTGCAGAATTGAGACTCAGATCCTGGGTGCTGGTGTCCCAGAGTCACAGGAAAGCCCTGGGGCTGGGAGATGAGGAAGAAAGCCTGCTAGAGCAACACCAGCAGGACAGGACGAAGAGGGAGAGGGGAAATCCCTTCTTTCTTCTGGGCATCCGGTCTCCTGCTGCCATGCCAGCTCAGCAGAGCCTAGCTCAGAACCACCTGGCAAACAAAGAGAGGCAGTTTGCAAAGTCCGGGAGTCCTGCGCAGAAGTCGAGTGCAATGGGGGCAGCTTTGAGGACAAGACCATGGCTGGCACCATGGGTCATGCAACGGTTCTTAGCAATAAGTGGCACAATCAGGGTTTTTGAGAGCTGTATCTGTCTGGGAAAGACCCTGAGATCCCAGCCACGGGATTACTCCAGTTCTGACACCATGGTTTCTGGCCTCTTCCTGAATCCTGAGTCCTACTCCTCACTCTATTCTTAGTTCAAGTAAATGGATCCTGTTGGTGCTCCTGACTTGTCCAAAGGTTGGCGACAGCTCAGAAGCATGGACGTGATAGGCAGACAGGGTCGCCTAACGTGACCTGCTTTTCCTCTTACAGAGAGGAAAACATTTCCTTCTACCCATCTCAAGGTTCTTGGCTGGGGCTCAGTAATAAAGACTGATTAGGAAGAGAAAAACAGAAGTTTATTAACAGTAACATATGTCTCATGTATCCATGGGAGAAACTCTGGCTTATATGGTATGTGTAACAAAGAACAGTAAAGTCATGGATAAATGACAGACAAAGAGAACAGTTCAGGCTCCCAAGGGCAGGGACTGCAGGAAGAGACGTGTATGTGAGGGCAGTAATGGGAGACACAGGCTAGTCAGGAGGGATCATCAGTAGATGCCTCCAGTGCCACCTCTGGACTGTAAAAGTCTGAAGTGGTCTCTGGTGATTTCCTTTTGTCCCTTCTGATAGAGAGGGAAGGAGGGACACCTTGAAAAGTTGTGTCCTGCCTTTAGGTAAATAGGGGGAGGACAAGGAACTTTCCTGATATCTGCTTCTTTTCAACTGCCTTCAACTCAAAGCAACCCTTCTGGCAAAGTGCATATTTTGGGGTGACATATTCTCCTTTCCTTCGATGTCATCATGTTCCAGAAAACTGTTGAGACCTTCTGCTACTCCTCTGGAACACAGAGCTAACTGCTCACCTAGGCCTACTGTGTGCATGGGGCTTTCAGAGATGAATAAGATCCTGCACTCAAGGAACCCAGAGTCTGAGAGAAGAGACAGAAAAAGACAGTAAATCATCCCAATCCAACGATAGGAAAATATTGGCTACCACCTAGTATAGAGTAGGTGTTTTCAAGTGCTTGGAACACAGTAGTGCATGTAAGCCTCACAACAAACCTGTTGGGTATATTCCGTGACAGCAGAACCACGACATGTTCATGGCTGCAAGGCTGTGGCACTGGCGTTCAGCTCTCAGAAGCCTGGCCCTGGGGTCCCGGGCTTCCATGGGAAAGGGGTTAGAAACGTTGCGGAGGAGGGGTGTGGCCAAGATGGCAGAGCAGCATGGAAGTTCTCGGCTTCTCTCATCCTAAAATGCAGCTTGATCAGCATCAAACCATTTTGCACATCTAGGAAATTGATCTGAGGATTAACACGACAATATGCATAATTTATCCATGGAACTTGACAGAAATTCACCCCAAAAGAAAGACTAGAAAGAAATGACAGCCAGTGGCTTAACCAATACAGATATAAGCAAGATATCTGAACTAGAATTTAGAATCAAAACAACAAGAATACTACCTGGGATTGAAAAAAGCATGGAATCCTTTACTGCAAAGATAAAAGAAGTAAAATCTAGTCAGGACAGAATTAAAAATGCTATAACCAAGATGCAATCTTGGATTGCATGCATGGATGCCATGACGGCAAGGATGGACAAAGCAGAGCAACGAATCAGCAATATAGAAGACAAAATTATGGAGAATAATGAAGCAGAAAAAAGAGGGAAACTAAGGCAAAAGAGCATGATACAGGAATTAAAGAACTAAGTGGCTTATTAAAAAGGAATAGCATTTGAAGTATAGGAGTCCAAGAAGGTGAAGAGAGGGAAAAGGGGGTAGAAGGTTTATGTAAACAAATTATATTGGAAAACGTTCCCAATCTGGAGAAAAATAGAGACATCAAAATCTAGTAAGTACAGAGAACAGCCATCAGATTCAACAAAAACCGACTATCAACAAGGCATATCATAGTCAAATTCACAATATACACAGACAAGGAAAGAATTATGAATGCAGCAAGGGGAAAAAATCCTTAACCTACAAAGGAAGACAGATCAGGTTTGCAGCAGACCTATCCACAGAAACTTCGCAGGCCATAAAAGAGTGGCAGGATATATTCAACATGCTGAATCAGAAAAATATGCAACCAAGAATTCTTTAGCCAGTAAGGCTGTAATTCAAAATAGAAGGAGAGATAGAGTTTCCCAGACAAACATAAACTAAAGGTGTTTGTGGCCACTAAACCAGCCCTTCAAGAAATTTAAAGAGAGAGTCTTTGAGTGGAGAAAAGACAAAGCAAAGCAAAACAAAACAAAACACTCCAAAATCAACAAAGATTAGAAAGGACCAGAGAACAGCACCAGAAATACCAACTCGACAGGTACTAAATTCACATCTTTCAGTACTCGCTCTAACTGCCAATGGACTAAATGCTCCAATAAAAAGACATAGGGTATCAGAATGGATAAGAAAACAAGATCCATCTATATGCTGTTTACAAGAGACCCATTTTAGACCTAAAGACACCTTCAGATTGGAAGTAAGGGATGGAGAACCATCTATCATGCTAATGGTCACCAAAAGAAAGCCGAAATAGCCATGCTTATATCAGACAAACTAGGTTTTAAAATAAAGACTGTAACAAGAGATGAAGAAGGGCATTATATCATAATTAAGGACTCTATCCACCAAGAAGATCTAACAATTTTAAACATTTATGCCCCCAACGTGTAACACCCAAATAATACATCAATTAATCACAAACATAAAGGAACTCATTGATAATAATCCCATAATAGTAGGGGACTTCAACACTCCACTTACAGCAATGGACAGATCATCTAAGCAGAAAATCAATAAAAAAACAATGGCTTTGAATGACAGTCTGGACCGAATGGACTTAACAGATATATTCAGAACATTTCATCCTAAAGCAGCAGAATACGCAATTCTTCTTGAGTGTGCATGGAACGTTCTCCAGTATAGATCATATACTGGGACACGAATCAGCCCTCGACAAGTACAAAAAGATACTGTACATACTTTCAGACCACAATACTATGAAACTCAAAATCAACCAAAAGGAAAAATTTGGAAAGACCATGAATAGTTGGAGATTAAAGAGCATCCTACTAAAGAATGAATGGGTTAACCAAGAAATTAAAGAGTAAATTAAAAAGTACATGGAAGCCAATGAAAATGATAACATGACAGCCAAAAGCCTCCGGAATGTTGCAAAGGCAGACATAAGAGGGAAGTACACAGCAATCCAGGCCTTCCGAAAGAAGAAAGAAAGGTCTCAGATACACAACCTTACCTTACACCTTAAAGAGCTGGAAAAAGAACAGCAAATAAAGCCCAAAACCAGCAGAAGATGGGAAATAATAAAGATTAGAGCAGAAATCAATGCTACTGAAACCAAAAAAAAAAAAAAAAAAACTGTAGAACAGATTAATGAAACCAGGAGCTGGTTCTTTGAAAGAATTAACAAAATTGATAAACTCCTAGCCAGATGGATCAAAAAGAAAAAGGAAAGGACCCAAATAAATAAAATCAAGAATAAAAGAGGAGCAATCACAACCAACACTGCAGAAATACAAACAATAAGAAGAGAATATTATGAACAACTATATGCCAGTAAATTGGGCAATCTGGAAGAAATGGACAAATGCCCAGAGACATAAACTACCAAAACTGAAATAGGAAGAAATAGAAAATTTGAACAGACCCATAAGCCGTAAAGAAATTTGAATTAGTACTCAAAAATCTCCCAAAAAACAAGAGGCTAGGGCCAGATGGCTTTCCAGAGAAATTCTATCAAACATTTAAAGAAGAGTTAACACCTATTCTCTTGAAGCTAGTCCAAAAAATAGAAATGGAAGGAAAGCTTCCAAACTCATTCTATGAGGCCAGCATTTCCTTGATTCCAAAACCAGACAAAGACCCACTAAAAAGGAGAACTACAGACCACTTTCCCTGATGGACATGGATGCAAAAATTCTCAACAAGATACTAGCCAAACGGATCCAACAATACATTAAAATAATTATTCACAATCAAATCGGATTTATACCTAGGATACAAGGCTGGCTCAATATCCACAATTCAATCAATGTGATACATTGTGTTAATAAAAGAAAGAATAAGAACCACATGGTTCTCTCAATAGATACAGAGAAAGCATTTGACAAAATACAGCATCCTTTCTTGATAAAAACCCTCAAGAAAATAGGGGTAGAAGGATCATACCTCAAGATCACAAAAGCCATATATGAAAGACCCGCCACTAATACCACCCTCAATGGGGAAAAAAATGAGAGCTTTCCCCCTAAGGTCAGGAACACAACAAGGATGTTCACACTCACCACGGTTATTCAACATAGTGTTGGAAGTCCTAGCCTCAGCAACCAGACAACACAAAGAAATAGAAGACATCCAGATCAGTAAGGAGGAAGTCAAACTTTCACTCTCTGCAGACGACATGATACTCTATGTAGAAAACCCAAAATACTCCACTAAAAACTGCTAGAACTGGTCCATGAATTCCGCAAAGTTGCAGGATATAAAATCTGTGCACAAAAATCGGTTGCATTTATATACACCAACAATGAAGCAGCAAAAAGAGAAATCAAGGAATCAATCCCATTTACAATTGCACCAAAACCCATAAAGTATCTAGGAATAAACCTAACCAAAGAAGTGAAAAATCTTCATACTGAAAACTATAGAAATCTTATGAAAGAAATTGAAGAAAACACACACAACGAAGGGAAAATATTTCATGATCATGGATTGGAAGAACAAATATTGTTAAAATGTTGATATTACCCAAAGCAATCTATACACTCAATGCAATCCCTATCAACATAACACCAGCATTCTTCACAGAGCTAGAACAAATAATCCTAAAATTTGTATGGAACCAGAAAAGACCGCGAATAGCCAATGCAATCCTGAAAAAGAAAACCAAACCTGGAGGCATCACAATTCCGAATTTCAACATGTATTACAAAGCTGTAATCATCAAGGCAGTATGATACTGGCAACAAAAACGGACACTTAGATCAATGGAACAGATCTAACTAAATTTGGCAAAGCAGGAAAGAATATCCAATGAAATAAAGACAGTCTCTCAAAAAATGGTTTTGGGAAAACTGGGCAGCGAGATGCAGAAGAAGGAAACTGGACAGCTTTCTTATACCATACACAAAAATAAACTCAAAATGGATGAAAGACCTAAATGTAAGACAGGAAGCCATCAAAATCCTAGAGGAGAAAGCAGGCGAAAACCCCTTTGACCTTGACCACTGTAACTTCTTACTCAACATGTCTCTGGAAGTAAGGGAAACAAATATAAAAATGAAGTATCGGGACCTCATCAGGATAAAATCTTCCGCACGGTGAAGGAAACAATCAGCAAAAGTAAAAGGCAACTGACGGAATGAGAGAAGATATTTGCAAATGACATATCAGATAAAGGATTAGTATCCAAAATCTATAAAGAAACTGGGGCAACTGGGTGACTTAATCGGTTGAGCGTCCGACTTTGGTTCAGGTCATGATCTTGTGGATCGTGAGTTGGAGCCCCGTGTCAGGCTCTGTGCCGACAGTTAAGAAGAGCCTGGAGCCTGCTTCCAATTCTATGTCTCCCTCTCTCTTGGCCCCCACCTCCACCACTCGTTCTGTCTCTCTCTCTTTCTCAAAGATAAATAAACATTAAAGAAATTTTTTAGAAGATCTTAACAAACTCAGCACCCAAAAAACAAATAGTCAAGTAGAGAAATGGGCAAAGGACATGAATAGACACTTTTCCAAAGAAGACATCCAGATGACTAACAGACATATGGAAAAAAAATGCTCGACAACACTCATCATCAGGGAAATACAAATCAAAACCACAATGAGATACCACTTCGCACCTGCAGAATGGTTAAAATTAACAACTCTGGAAACAACAGGTATTGGTGAGGATGTGGAGAAAGAGGAAACCTTTTGCACTGCTGGTGGGAATGCAAACTGGTGCAGCCACTCTAGAAAACAGTATGGAGGTTCCTCAAATAATTAAAAATAGAACTATCCTATGACCCAGGAATTGTACTACTGGGTATTTATCCAAAGAATATAGTCGTGCTGATTCAAAGCAGCATATGCACCCCAATGTTTATAGAATATACATATATATATATGTATATACATACATAAATATATATATATACTAAATGAGATATTACTCAGCAATCAAAAAGAATGAAATCTTGCCATTTGCAAGATTGCAAACCAGATTATAAATCTAGTTGATGGAACTAGACTGTATTATGCTAAGCGAAATTAATCAGAGAAAGATAAATATATTTCACTGATATGTGGAGTTTAAGATGAGAAAAACAGAGGAACATAAGGGAAGGGAAGCAAAAAATAAGACAAAAACAGGGAGGGGAACAAACCGTAAGAGACTCTTAAATACAGAGAACAAACTGAGGTTGCTTGAGGGGGTTTGGGTGGGGGGATGGGCTAAATGGGCAAGAGGTGTTAAGGAAGACACTTGCTGGGATGAGCACTGGGTGTTATACCTAAGGGATGAATCACTGGGATCTACTCTTGAAATCATTATTGCACTAGATGCTAACTGACTTGGATGTAAATTAAATAAATAGATAGATAGATAGATAGATAGATAAATTTATGCCCCTTCCTGTCACACACCATTCCTGTGACAGAGAGCAAAGGCTGACAGCCCAGACCCAACCCTCTTTGCTACCTTCAGTCTCAATTTGATTCAACCATATCTGTCTCAGTCACCAAATGAAAGAGGGTAGAGGAGAGTGTTAGGTAAATTATTAAGTGCCGTATAAATATCACTGTCACCAGCGGAACTGGCCGGTTTTCATCACTTTCCTTCCTCACATGAGTGCTGTGAAAATCCTAACTTACCGAAAAGTCCCCATGTTGTTTTAGGACTGGTCACCAGGTGTCACTATTTGTTAGGATAACGTATTGTTAATCTTTTCCCCAGAATACTTGTAGTTTTGTTTTTACGGAGACGGTTTCTTCTCTGTTTGATTTTGAGGATTCCCCATGGTGTGTCCCATTATTTATAGTAAGTAAGGGAGACCATGTTTCCCGAGACTTCGCTTCTGTTTTCCCTCTCTCGCGCCCCTGGTTTTAACAATCACCCACCTCCCCGCAGTGCCATTCGCTCCCCAATCACCGTTTCATCCATTCAGTGAGTATTTGTTGAGCGTCATATACGGGCCAGGAATTGGACAGGAGGCTGCAGGTACCAGAGAGAACAGAACAAAGCTGCATCAATCACACAGCTTACCCTGATGCTTATCCTCCGACAGCAGACCCCGTTTCCGAATGTCTGCTGGGAAAGGGACTAAGAAAACTCACGTGTCTGTCCCCACACCGCAAGCCCCCGAGGTGGCTTCCCTGCGGTTCGCCTGCGTCTGGCCTCAGTGTTCACTTTGAGCACCGTCTCTTGACCTGAACGGAGCTGTCTCGAGTCCTCGAGCTCACAAACCTCACTTCCTGGGGCCCCCTTCTTCCTCCCCCCTGCCGACCGATGGCCACACCCAAGTTTTGCACCAGGTCGTGCCCTTTTCTCCTCCCGCAAAGCAACCACCAGCAATCAGGTCCTTGGTGCTCTTGGCCCCGGGCCGTGGTTAGAGGCCCCGAACTGGCCTTCCTGCCTCCGTTTCTTCTGATCTCCTTGCACTGGTGACAGAGTGCTTCCCACCATGGACCCCACCTCGATTCTTCATTCCAGAATATTTAAACTTCTCCCTAGCATCTAAAGCTCTTCTCTCTCATCAGACTCCAAGCTACATAATCTGCAACCTACCTCTAAATTAACAAAAAGTGGGTAAGGAAATATTTCTGTGCCGGGCATTGGCTGAGACACTTGGGCTACAGATATGAGCAAGCCCGGACCCCTTCTCTCAAGGTAAGCAGGTTATAAAATACCTGTAATAGACCGAATTGTGCCCCTCCCCCCCAAATTCACGTGTTGAAGCCCGAATCCGAGGTACCTTAGAAGGTGACGGTATTTGGGGGCACCTGGGTGGCCCAGTCAGTTAAGCGTCCAACTTCAGCTCAGGTCATGATCTCATGGTTTGTGAGTTTGAGCCCCGCATCAGGCTCTGTGCTGACAGCTCAAAGCCTGGAGCCTGCTTCGGATTCTGTGTCTCCCTCCCTCTCTCTGCCACTCCCCTGCTTGTGCTCTTTCTCTCTCTCAAAAATAAATAAACATTAAAAAAAAAAGTATTCCGTGTCAAAACCCTGTCTCTCTCCTGCTAGTTACCGGAGCCACAGCAGCAGAGTTTTCCAGATAATTTCATCATAGATTCAAGCTTCGATAAAGAATGTCGACTGAACCTGGTCGGTTGAGCATCCGACTCACGATTTCGGCTCAGGTCATGATCTCGGGGTCATGGGATCGAGCCCTGAGTTGGGCTCCTTGCTGAGCGTGGACCCTGCTCGAGATTCTCTCTCTCTCTCCCCCACTGCCTTGCTCCTCTGCTCGCACACACACTCTCTCTCTAAAAACAGAATAATAAAATAAAATAAAATGGGGTGTGGGATTTCCGTAGTGCACGAATATAAAAGATGTTCTATATCCTCTGGGAAAACTACGAGAACCCGCTCAGTGTCTCGCTAGTTGGTAAGTGACCAATATTTTGGCCGACTTTTGGTGGGCTGTGGGCCAAACAGTAATGATTTTAGAAAATAACTTAAATCTAAACACTCTCCTCTTGTTTCGAAACCCCCATGAACCACGTGCCCGAGGACTGACCGTTGCTGCCCGCGTTCTCCACGCCCGCCCTCTGCATTCTGCACGAGCTTCCACAGAGGGGTGGGTAGGGCTTCCGGCGGGGGTTGCTGCTCACCCGGAGACCCTGCATTTGCTCTGCTCGGAGAAGGCAGCTTTCTGGAAGCTTAATGAGAAAGTTGGGGCCGGATGTCCCGCCTTCAGGCGCTGGTCTCCATTCACTTAGCTGGTGAGTAGAGAGGGTATGTTTGCCTTACTCATCCAACAAACCTCGCTCGAGCACTGTCACCTGCTGGGATTGGGAGGAGTGCTTGCAATCGGAGTCGAATAAAACATGGTTGGAGACTTCAGGAAAGTTCGCTCTGGCCCCTTAATCAGTCAAGTTCCGGCCAGGAACAAGAAGCAATACTGGTTATCCTAACGGAGAATTTGTGCAGGGGGTCGGTTTCCCAGGCGATGGGCATCTGGGGAGGCAAGGGAGGCAGGGCTGGGAAACCAGGCAACACGGCTGAAGCACGAGGCCGGGGAGCAGGGTCGAACCTGGGAACCCGTCCCAACAGCCATTCCCGAGGCGGAGGGTCATCCCAGGTGATGCCGACAGAAGCAGGAAGCATGTCCTGTCAACCTCCAGGCCGCCATCTCCCCTCGTGACCCCCTCCGACGACCTCCCGGGGGGGCAGGGGGCAGAGGGGAAGAGTCTGCAGGGCTCAGGCGGGGAGACAGAGAGGCAAGCGAATCGGTCATTCTGGAAGGGAGTCCAGTCTGATCTGAGCTGGAACCGAGACACGCCTGAGCTTCGGGCCTCCGAGTTGGAACGTCCGGAACAGGGCCTTTGCCCGGGAGATTCCTTCTGTCTTGGAACGCTTCTCCCCAGACGTGCCCTTTTGTTTCACTGTTTTCAAGCTTCTGCCCCAAAGTCACATCTTGAGGCTTGTGATTGAAACCCTACCCCTGCCCCGCGTGTTTTATCTTGCCCTATTTTTTTCCTAAAATATTTATCACAGTGGGAAATAAACATGTCAGGTGATAATAAACTTTTATCACCATGTTACAATTTAACGTATTTATTTATTGCTTTCTTTTTTTATTTTTTGCCTCCCCCGACCCCTTAGAACGCAAACTCCTCCTGGGTAGGAATTGTTGTTTCTGGTTTCCCGCCGGGCCCAGAAGAGTCGATGTCGAGGTAGCTGTTGAATGAACACAGGAACGAGGGGATGGTCAGTTGCGGAAGAAGAAGGTGGTGCGGGGCGAAAGGTGAATAAAACGAACAAGAAAAGACTAACAAGGAAAATACCGCGTCTGTCTGGGCTACTGGTCGCCCTTCCATGCAGGGAGGAGCCACAGGAAGAAAACGCAGGAGGTGTTTTACAAACCGTATCTGCAGGGTGAGCTCAGGTGACAAAGCGGGACAAGGGCTGGGGACAGGACATCCGCAAGCTCCTCCACACCGAGGCCTCGGGCGTTGGGAGTTCTGATGTCATAGGCACGCGGCTTCCCAGCCAGGGCGGCGGCGTGGTCTCATCGACCGTGGGCATTTGGGTTTCGTCAGAGTGAACACTAAAGGTGTTGAGAGAGGGGTTGGCAGGGGCCGCTCTCCTTTGCAAATGCAGAGTCGATGTTGCATTTGCCAGAAGACTCCTCCACCATCCTTTGGGCCGTACTCCACTAATACGAAGATTCTACTTGACTGCCATGAGGAAAAAAAAGAATAAAAGATACAGAACGCAGCCCCAAAACGAACACATGAACAACAACAAAAACCCACTACAGAAAAGGACTTCAAAACTAACCACAGTGAAGCAAGCACTGCGGCTCCGGGGCGCTGGCCCGTGCCAAGTAACAGCCGCCTGTCAGTGACTCCCTCCAGCCACGTGGACGTATCGGTCTCCGATTCAGCCTTACTGTCCATCGAATTCTTAACACCCTCCACACATCTGTGGTCTTGCGTCTGTTTTTCATTGTAACATGTTAAGGAAAGCATACAAGGGTGGATAGTTTCTCCACGGTATACTGACAGCCCAGTGTTCTATGCATACTTCTGCAGGAGACAAAAATTGTATTGCTGTATTTAAGGAAGCTTTCTTTTAGAAATATTGAAAGATGGGGTGCCTGGGTGGCTCAGCTTAGGGCATGATCTTGCACTCTGTGAGTTCAAGCCCCACGTCGGGCTCTGTGCTGACAGCTCAGAGCCTGGAGCCTGCTTCGGATTCTGTGTCTCCCTCTCTCTCTGCCCTTCCCCAGCTCACTCTCTGTCTCTCAAAAATAAATAAACATTAAAAAAAAAGAGAAATATTTAAAGAATATTGCTTGTGTGCAATGGCGTTGCCAGATTTAGCAAATAAAAATACAGGATGCTCAGTTACATTTGAATTTCAGATAAACAGCCAATAAACACCTTCTTTTAGAACTATGTCCCATGCAGTGTTTGGGACATACTTATGATGTAGGTGGGCCAGGCCTGAGGACCCAGAGGCGGTCCCGCAGAGCCAGCCGGGAGGGTCCTTGGCTTTATGCAGGATGTAAATCAGACGCCAGCCAGGAGGAAGTGAGGGCAGAGGCTACTGAGCAATGCGGTAGCGTATTATAGGTGGAGCGTCTGGGAAACTCAGACAGGAGTCTCCCCATCACTTGGGGTTAGGGGTTTATATTGGAAAGGGGTCCAGGGTAGACATTCTCTCAGGAATCCAGGGTGGGGTGCGATAGAAAGAGAGCGGTAGGTGAGTGACAGGTGTTCTAACGTAAGTCACCGAAGGTAGGGGGTATTGATGCCCGCGTCAGCCGAGTTCGAAGACACAGTGCGGGGCCAGGCTTGGGGGCCGGGCCCCTTACGGGTGTCGGGGGCCTAGGACGAAACGCGGAGAACGATGAACTTTCTCGCTTCCCCCCTTGGGGCGAAACATAGCTTCTCTGGTGTACTTGATACAAGGTGAAATACGGCGCGTGAGTAAACGGGGCCTCGCAGAGAAACCGCAGAGGTGGAGCCGTTCTGCGATGGAATGTGCTCGGCTTCCCGGCCTCACCTGAACTACAAATAACAAGACATTCCCGCTCGCCTGAAATCCTGCATTTTATCCCGCAACTCTGCATGCAATGAGTATTTGCCACGTGGAGGTCTGTCTCAGGACAAAAATATGGAAGAATCAGAAAAAACTCTAGGCTTCTGTCGTGTCTACTCGAGACAGGTATAACCGACCTGCACTGCTTGATTTCAAACGCTTTTAAGAGTGTGCTAACCACAGGGAGTGACTTCTTACTAACTAACCAGGGTCCTGTTACAGAGAGGGTGTATTTCTCTTTAAGACTTCTATCCACTTGTTTTTTTACAGGGAAGGTTTGGCCTTGACCTTCCCAGCCTGTAGCTAGTTTCTTTATAGGAAAGAAGTTTGTATCACGGAGACGAAGAGCTGAAAATTCATTTTATAACTTAGTGGTTAGATTTTCAAGTCAGGAGCAGGGCTGCGTATCTATTTCAGTGACCAAACCTCGGAGTGAAACCTTTATTCAGGAGGAGAGGCTTCTTGCCCGCCCCTCGTGGGCTTCGGCAGGCGAAGTGCTCTGGGGCAGGACCACTTCTGCTTAGCCGCGATGTCAGCTAAGGGACGCTTGTGCGCCAGTCAGACGGGTGGACTGCTCGTTGGTGCTGCAGAGGGCCGAACGAGGCTTGGCTTGTGCAGTTATCAACTTGTGCACACGTCCTTCGGAACACACCCACACAAACCGTTCAGTTAATGAGTACCCTGCCAAGTTTCCTGTTGCGTTTTACAGGTGGAATTTCCATGGGTGTAGGTCTCAGGTCTGAAGTAGAAATATCTGATTATTACACAATACGTCCCCGTGGAGATCACATTTCATTTGAATTCCACAGGAGAAAAGAGGTGAACGAGGCCCTATTTTATTTCTATTTTACACTTACAGTGTTTACTTCCAGAGGAACATATTTCCACGGGATATGAAACGTATAAACCTAGGCCAAAATCAGATTTAGGGGAGGGGGGAAGGGAGAGTTGCTGTTTCCCGGGTATGAAGTTTCAGTCTGGGAAGACGAAGTGCGGGGACGGGCGGGAGTGATGGCTACACAATGCTGCAAATGTGGCGATGCCACTTGAACGTGGCCGGAACGGCAAATTTTGTTTTATATATTTTACCACAAGAAAAAAACCAGACCAGACTACCCAGCGTTAGATTTTTAACTATTTCGGTTAAACCGAAACATTTCTGGGGCAGCTCCCCAGGCTACCCTTTTCGGCAGAAAGCACCACCTTAAATGCAGTAAGAGTCCTCTTTCACGTTCAGTGATCCTATCGGACCACGGGAGACTGAGATCTTCATAAAATTGCTTTGCCCACGGGGCCTTGCAGGCTGGCCTTAATTATCGCTCAACACATCATCTTTAATTAATGCAGCTTCACACTAAGCGGCTAGCATTCCAAGGAGCCGCTGCTATGACTGCCTCCAACGAGGCTAGTTCACCGTGCACGGTGCCACGCTGTGTGCGCAAAGGGTGGGAGGCACACCGTGGACTCGCCGACTGCGGACGACCTTGGGGACGCTGGCCGTCTGCATCCGTGTTCACGAGCAAATAAAGAGAACCCCCGTGTAGGAATGAGAGCGTAGGAGGCGTAAACAAACTTTTAAACTAACCTTATTAGCTCCTTTAATCAACCCATTTATCTGTCTGAGTCAGTTGGTGAGTATGGAGGAAACAAAAAGATATTTTTCCTTGAAATGTTCCCTCCAGTTCTGAATACCACGTGTTCCCCGCTGTCACTCACGACTGAACGGCGGTCATGATTTTGGACAGGCTGACGCGGAAGGCCGGGTGGGAGGGAGCTCAGCGGCACACTGGGGGGTCTCCAGGGGTCTCCCTGGGGTACCGCGCTCCCTCCACACCAGAAAAATCGGGGAGGGAGACGAGCAACGGTCTCGTCTCTGGGACCCCCGAACTCCGTCCGGGTGGGCTCTCCTTCTCCCCCGTGTGTGTGTAACGAGGAATTTGGAATACACCATTTCCCACGTCTCCCTCCAGATTGATACGCTGATTATAGGATTTTCCCCACCCGCCAGCCCCACAGTAATGATGGGACCAGGCGGCAGTGGCCCTCCTGCCCTTGGCCTGGAAGGACACGCTGACTCCAGAGCTCGGTGACCAGAACTAGCCACTGTAGAGTGAGCAGGCGACCAGTGTCTTGGGTTGTGGGAACAGAAACCAACTACAACCAAGCCACGTAAAATGGGGACTTTACTGGAAGGACACAGAATTTTCACAGAATTTAAGGACAGGAGTTGAGCCAGACCGCGCAAGGGACTGGAAATCAAACACTGGACAGCTGGGCACAAAGATGACCACCGCTCGATAATTCTGTCTCCTCTTATCCCTCCCTCCCCTCTCGGGTCTCCTGCTGTCGCTCCACCAGCTTCGACGTCCTGCTCACGCCTGACCAAGCTCTAGGTTTACAGGACATTTCTCTCTCGACACAGAAGAGACCAACTGGAGCTCCATTTGTGACCAAAATCCGTGCACGAGAGACTCTCGGCCTGTTTGTGTGTGAGATAGATCTACTTCGGTCTGCTGTGCCGAGGAGTAGAGAGCACGGGGCTCAGTACCCACTCAGCCAGGGCTCTGGGAGCAGATGTCTTGAACAAGGACGTGCTATGGGTACAATCCTCAAGACTATTTGGGTTGCAAGCAGAGGCCTTCCCTGGCTCGTCAAGCAAAAGAATGTCTCAGAAACACACAGGGCTTATCTCCTGTAATCAGAGGAGACAGGGCGGGTCCGGGCCTCAGCAAACGGTGTTAATAGTCCTTTTCTTTAGGGCACAGCCACTTATGTGTGTCTATGGGCTGTCTTCTGTGTTTTCCTGTGCCTGTTTTAAATTCCTGGAGGCGGGGGGAAGACCATAGAGGGCCTGGTCTGGGGCACCTGGGTGGCTCAGTTGGTTGAGTGACTTCAGCTCAGGTCATGATCTCACTGTTCAGGAGTTCAAGTCCCGCATCAGGCTCTGCGCTGACAGCTCAGAGCCTGGAGCCTGCTTCGGATTCTGTGTCTCCCTCTCTCTGCCCCTACCCCGCTCATGCTCTGTCTGTCTCTCAAATATAAATAAATGTTAAAAAAAAAAAAGGGCCTGGTTTAGGATGTGTCCGTTTCTGGACTAATCTGTTTTACAGGGGACACGACAGTATGACTGACCTGTCCCACTTCTCCCAGGACCGTCCCAGTGTAAGTGCCACGATCCTGGCGTCCCGGCATCCATCTCAGTCATGGGCAAACCAGGACCTTTGGTCACCTAAGAACATAGTCACGTGTACGTGGTACATGGCCCTTTAAGGGATCTCCTTATTAGTAGGGGCTTTCCTAGACCAACAATTGTGGTGAGCTATAGGGAAACACTTCATGGGGTGCCTGTCACAGTCAACTTCTTGACAGATGGGGGTGTGTGCACACGTGTGCGTCCACACACACACCTTCTTCCCCTTTTTTCAAGGACACACCTCTCCACTGCTGATTCGGTTATTTCACACACCACCACCAAGGGACTGCTAGCCTCCCCAAGGTGGGCACACGGGGAGCTGTGCCCTTCGCCTCCACCCTGAGCTGATGCCGGGGCCCTGCAGGTACAGCCTTTCTACATGTTGTCCATTCTTCCTTCTCTTCTGCGACAAGCCTATCTCTGTGTATCGCAACATACCCTGCTGCTGACAAAAGCAAAAGAAAAATCTGTCACCCCTTTTCTTCCTAAAAGGTTGAAGGGGGACTTGGTGTGCAAGAAAGTATTTATTAAACTTAGGAGCAAGCAAAATAGCCACAGAGGTAACCGTCCTCATCGCTGTGGCCGGTAACGAAGCTGCCTCCTCCTCAGCCCATTCTATGGGGCTCGGGGGTTCCGGCTGGCATTTCGGTCGGTTGGGGGGATTTGCCCAATGCGGTGATCTGAGGGGTACGAGCTCCGGTGGTCCTGCCTTAAAGGACCGGATCGGTGTTTCTGCACCCCCGATGCGGTCCCCCGGCTCCTCTACACGGCCCCCCAACTGAGCACCCCCCCGCCGGCGCCCCGATGCAGCCCCCACTCACTGCACCCCGCTGCAGGACTCCCGGGACCCCCAAGGCCGCCCCTCGGCTCCCCGCTGCGGCCGGGCTCTCCCCGATGCCCCCCTGCCCGCCCGCTCGCCCGCCCGCCCGCTCTGTGCTGCGCGCCACCTTCCACCCGGCAAAACCTGGCTCTGCGTCTGGGCCCCGCGGGATACGACCGCCGCCGCCAGCCCACCAACCGCCCTGCCGCCCCGAGAACCTGAGCCCGACCCGCAACCCGACCCCACGCTCCCGCCAGAGGCTTGAGGGCGGGACTTCCGGTCCCGCGCGGGGACGCCTTCCGGCGCGAGGCGGAAGCCGGCTCCCGGTCCGCCTCGGGGCGGGAGCGTCCCGGGCGCGGGTCTCCTCAGAGGACGCGCGTCTCGGCCCCGCCGCCGCCGCCGTCACCGCCCCGCGCGCCGCAGGACGGGGAGACCGGGTAGGGACGGGGACGCCGGGGCGCCTCGCGCGGGCGGAGGGCGACAGAGCGCGGTCGGGGCCGCGGGACGGGGTGCCGTGAGGGGCGGGGAGCGCCTGGGGCGGGGGTCGCGGCGGGAGGGGTCTGGGCGCCCGGCCCGCGTGGCCTCGCCGCCGGTCACTGCTGGCTTCCGGACGCGTGTGTGGGTTTGGGGGGAACCGTGACGTTGCGGGGACACTGGAAGTCTCCTGAAGCCCAGTCTCCCTTGGGCTGCGTTTCTTTGTCGGAGCAGTTTAGTCACCCTTCCTCCGTCGGGGTCTCGGACCCCAGGCCCCGCGCGGACTGTCGCCCACGCCCCCGACTGAGCCCGCGGGCGCCCCGCGGACCGCAGCACTCGCAGGCCCACCGCGGTTCTCCTTCTGGAACCCTCTCTGCCCGCAGGGTTTAGGTCGCACTGTTCGCTCTGCGCCCAGCGAACTCCTGGACGCGCTCGGATCCCAGGGGTCCCACGGGTGCTGCCCGTCGCGTCTGTGCTCGGACTTCTTCGGGTTTAGTGACCCGGCGTAACCAGCGAGGACTCGAGACGAGGGTTCTCGTCCGGTGCCAGGGGTTCGCTGCCGCACGGCCCCCGATCGTCTGAGGGTCACTGACCCGAGGGGTGTGTCACACTCCCGTAAATGTCACCCGAGGGGTGGTGTCACACTCGCGGTAAATGTCACCCGAGGGGTGGTGTCACACTCGCGGTGAATGCCACTGACCCAAGGGGTGATGTCACACTCGCGTAAATGTCACCCGAGGGGTGGTGTCACACTCACGGTGAATGTCACTGACCCAAGGGTGGTGTCACACTCGCAGTGAACACACGTGGTTTCTCCAGTGACCAGGGAAGGGAGTGTCAGCCCGTTTGTCCTTCACCGCAGCTAATCCCGATTATTTTTCTGCTGTCTACACTGCATAGGATCCCCGTCTACACTGCATGGGAGTTTTATTGGCCACGCTTCCTGCTGTGCATCGTGCGGCCTCTCACCTAGCGTGACTACAGAGACTCCTGCCTGAAAACGGAGGCTCCAGGGAACTGGGTTCTGGCCGCAGACGGGCAGGCCGGCCGGGGAGAGCCCCGCGCCGTCACCGCTGGAGGGGACACGGGACCGCCTTCCCCCTCTCGGGCGCTGGACCGTGTTGGTTCTCTGGTTGTCGGCGCAGGGAATTGATCAGGTCGGGCGGCCTCACGGGCGCTCACCAAGGGCGCTACGCCGCGTCCTGTTCGCTGGGGCCTCGGGGTCTTCTGGCTGACAGATCGTTGCCCCCCCAGTTTTACCGGGGTGCCCTGACAGACGAGAGCCGTGTGTTTACGGTGCATGTGCGATGTGCATTCTGACACAGGCCGTGAAGTGACCGCCGCGGTCCGGCGGACGGCGCGTCGTCACCTCACCGTTTGACCACCTTTGTTCGTGGGGCGCGTCCAGGTTGCAGGTCGCCGGGGTAGGAAGGCGTGGGACTCCCGAGGACTCGGAATTCCCTGGTACCCGAGTCGGCTGTGACCTCCTTGTGCTCAGGGACACGGCGGCGTTTAGAGCGGGCGGCAGTGTCTGCGGACGGTGTCTGCGGACGGTGCTTCGGGTGCAGTCAGGCAGTGGCTAAGTTTTTCAAGGAGGGAACGAGAAGAGGCCGGTCTCCGTGTCACTGTGTTGGCCGCGTGTGGGTTTCTCTGTGTGTCTTAGTTTAGTCTGTTAGTATTCCTTTTCTGAGAAGGCTCGTTCTGAGTTTGCCACACACTCTTGGTTTAAAGAATGCGTTCTTCCCGCTTTCCCGTGGTTTCTGGGAGAGAAAGCACGCAGGTCTTTAGACTTTAATTCGCGTGGAGGGCTTGTTTTCGCAGCACAGGAGCCGAGTCGGGCGGGTTTCTGGGGACACGTCTGAATGACAGGGTGCAGTTTGATTGCTGTGTGTTCAGGATCATCTTTGAGGTTTTTCTTTGTTCCGATTGTTGAGTTATCCTGTGTGTTATCTGTAGGATTTAGGTACATTTTACAGCTTAACCAATAGTGGAAATTTCTTAATAGGGTCAGGCAAACCACCGGTTAATGGATTTATGACTCGTTTTTGTTTCTGGGATGGCAAAACACGGAGCTGTGCCGCGGGAGAACCTCTAAGACCACGATGCCCCGGACAGTTTTTATATTCGCGTATTTACACGTTCTGTTTTCCAGAGTCACCTGTTCGTGATATGCGGTACCCGCTGTATTGGGTGTTTTGCCTCCGTGTCTCCGGTTGTCAACTTTGTATCACACGGTCCCCTCTCCGTCACCCTGCATCCCCTGGTAGCGCGAGGGTGTCGGTACCAAGGAGACCGCTGGTCTGCGGACCTCCCGTCCCGCCGCAGTGCCTGTCACCAAGAATGGCTGAGGCACCGTCAACCCCTTCTTTCAGTAGGACGTCCTGCCCTTTTTGTGCTGCCGAGTTAGACCTCTCAGGGACTGAGGTGACCTTGGCCTCAGCCAAAAGGACTGTTGGTGTAGCCTCCTTCGTTCTGCTGAGTTCGATCCCACAAATCTTGCAGATTTTCTACCCCCCTGACATGTAGTTATGGCTGTGAACCATTTGGGTACATTGTTATTGTTTGAGAAACAGCTTCAATACTAAATCGTAATTGACTGGATTGTATAAACGGACGCCGCTTAGTTTTGCTTAGAGCGAGGCATCAGATTAAATTATTCAGGAACCGTTGTATTGAAGTGATACAATTACAAATACTACAGAAAATACACTGACTGTCATTAGTCTCGTTCTTGTTATGAGTTTTGTTTGTTGGTTTGTTTTAGTTTGAGTTCCTCATGAAAAGAAACACTATCCGGTAGTGGATGTGGGGGGGGTGTTAGGAGGTGATGGGGGGGCGTTGTGCACTGGTCGTGTCTCACATTGTTTACGGTTGTCAGGGCTTGGTGACAGTGAAGAGCAGAAAGACGTAGTTGGCTTTATTATCGTTTTAAAGTACCCTGCAGACGGTGCGCTCCTTTATTGCGTGCGGGGCGCAGTGAGAGACATTCCTCCTCCCGCTCCCGCCTCGGTGAGAACCACCCGGCAGAGGCTCTTGGAGTTGAAAAGTTTACGTGGTCGTTAGGAGTCATGGAAAGATTTGAGGGAAGGGTTGAAATGTGAATAAAGAAACAGATACTGAGTGTATTTTAGCATTGGTGTTTATTGTGGAGATGGACGGGAACGCGGCACATGCGAGGAGACCAAGCACCGTCTGTGAGTGAGCTTGACTTCGTTAACGCGGAGGCGGTGGGGCGACCGGGGAAGTGATGCCTTATCAGGTTCTAGACGGTCCCACAAGAGCAGGAACTGACGACGACACAGATAAGAAGTGTCCGAGTCAACACCCGATGTCTTAAACCTAAGCAGTGACTGTTCCCTGCTGATGGAATGGAGTCGTAAAAGCAAAAATCGTACAGGGAGCCCGCCGTGTACTCTCCGCCTGGAGCCACCTTTCACCATTTTGCCCATTTGCTCTATCGCTTGGAAATAAGAACAGTTTTTTTTTTAAGTAATCTCTGCCCAACTTGGGGCTCGAGCTCATGACCCCAGGATCGGGAGTCACACGCTGTACCGACGGAGCCGGCCGGGTGCCCCAAACCAAGAACACTTTTGGTTAAAGTCGATTGCTCTTCCGAAACCTGCTCCGAGCACACTCGATCTTTCTTTCCTGACAACAGTCCTGGTTCCAGTTCGCCCAGTGCTCGGGCTGGAAAGTACCTTGGGAGGGGCTCTGGCGTGGCTCCTTGAGGGGTGGCGGCTGTTGACCAGGCCACGATGGGTGGGCTTCAGTTTCCAGACCACCGCAGCCTCTGTGGGCTCTTGGCGTCCTGACCGGGGTTATATTCCTGTGTCTGCTGCTTGTGACTGACACGTTTTCGTTTGATCTCAGAACAAAGATCTCCCTGAAGTTCTTCCTCAGACCTGCCTGATGTCGCTTGCGTCCATTCGAGTCGCCTCTTCTTAATCCGTAGTCCTCGGTTATGGAAAAAGGCTGAACGGCATCCTTTTAAAGAGCATTTAGCCTGTTCTGTAGAAAATCCCTCGTTAACCCCAGGTGAGACCGTCCGTCCCTTTAGGATTCCTGCTTAAGGAACACTTTCTCTTCGGTCTGTTCAGAGCGTGTTACGTTGGTTGATCTTTCAAGATTCTAGGTTTTTCATACTCTTTTTTAAGTGTGGTGAGCAAAGCTTAGAAGGGTCCGACTGATATGTGGAATAATGAATGATCATTTGTGTGTAGATATTTACAGAGTGCGTTTCTTACGGAGTCTGCCTGCCCTGCTGACTCAGATACTTGTTTTTTCCTGCACTTAGAGCAGGGCCGGCGTGAACCTGTGGCAGCCGTCTAGTGCGGCCTCCTGCCTGGCGGGCACTCCCATGGCCCTTCCTTCTCAGTGTGTGTGGCCCCTGCAGGAGCACTTCCAGTAACAGGGCGTTCACTTCTTTCCGGGGCAGCCTGGGGTCATTGTCGGGTTATTCTTCTATGTACATCAGATCCAAGTTACCTGCTGTGGTTTCTGTGTGTTATATCATCCAGGGCAACACTGAAGATCTGTTTTCTCTTTGCAATGTAAAGTCTTGTCATGTGTTTAGGGACAGCTGTCTCTTCTCCAGGTTAAATGGTGCCAGTGCCATCCTGCTCGTTTTATTCTGGCCCCACTAGGTTGTCAGTATCTTGGGAATACGGCTTTCCTCATTGTCTGCACTATTTTATTTTATTTTATTTTTTAAATGTTTATTTTTGAGAGAGAGAGAGAGAGTGCACGCACAAGTGGGGGAGGGACAGAATGAGAGGGAGACACAGAATCTGAAGCAGGCTCCAGCTCTGAGCTGTCAGCACAGAGCCTGACGCGGGGCTTGAACCCAGGACTGTGAGATCATGACCTGAGCTGAAGTGGGACGCTCAACCGACTGAGCCTCCAGGGGCCCCTGTCTACACCATTTTAGATGTCTGATCAAGGCTGCAGATATGGGGGCTATTCCTTCCTCTGAGGTGGACATCTCCTGTCGTGTTACCGCACATTCAGTATTATTACGCCCACAATTGCGTTATCACGTGAGCAGACACATCTCACTCTTACATTAAGCATTCGGTAAACCACAGGTCCCGAAATTTTCGTGGGAAATCTGTTTGTCTGCTCCCTCTACTGTACAGCTGGTTTCTGAGCTAATCTACAAGACTTTGCATTTATTCCTGTTAAATTTGATCCTGGCTGTTTTTCAAAAGTCCAGCATTTCAGGCGGTCGCAGTCTGTTTTGGTGGTTTTCTTACTTATTCTTTTCGGCTTTGTCTTTTATGTTTGTAATGCTTATCCCTTAAAGCTTGTGTCGAGTCAGGGCTGGCTTTGATTATGGCTAAGTAGCTGCGGCTCCTTGCGAGGCTTAGAGGCAGATCACCCACGGGTGATTTTGTACCGAGTTTTCCGTGGAGAAGTGTGACGACTGATAGTTCTCCGGGCGTGGTACCCTTATTCTCCGGAAGACCCAAGAATTCCTTACAGGCCATCCCAGAGTGGGCGTTGGATTTTCCGTTCCCGACCATTCACTTTTACACGGTGTCTCTGAAGAACAGAGAAAGCCGGTCATTGGAATTGTGTTCCGGCACGCCTGCTCTCTCCTAGCCCTCCCGACAGAATGTTCCACGAAACCCTGGAAGAGCTGAAACCTTGATTTAAAGAAAGCATCTGAGATCTGCCGTTTCTTATGTTAATGATTTTGCTTGAAGTTCGTCTTTGAACTATGTATGAACTCTTACCAACTGCCATAGCTATAAAAAAGATCTAAAAAGAGATTTACGGAGGGCGCTGATAATAAAGTTCTTGGAAAGTGTGCTTGCCAGTGGCCTCAGTTCGTTGCTGTAAGAGAGACACGGTCGCACCTACGGGCTCGGTGGGTCGACATAGAGACTGTACGTAGAGGTAATTTGCACTTTCAATCAATGTGAGACCTTGAAATCCCAAACCAGTAATCTGTCATAGACACGTTTTTAAGCTTTAGTTCAAATCTTAGTTTTTTATCTCCATATTTTTAACATTGAGGTGGTTTGTAGCTCAGTCTAGATTTGAGGAAAGTCTGTCATTTGTGAGATTAATTCTGTGTGCATTAGATGGCAAATGGGGAGTGAGACACGAAATGACTGAGATTTCAGTGAGTCGGCAACATGACAGCGGGGATAGTCAGGGTGCCTGGCTTCCGGAAGTGGTGCCGCTCCTGCGCTGTGGCCGGGCGAGGGGCTTTTTCTGGCAGAGGTGGTGGGTAGATCCCTCTCGGCCTCCGTTGCTTGATTCCCACCGTGGCGAGGCCTTTTCCGAAGCTACACGTGGCTGTGATCTGTGGCCTCCAGGCCAGCTCTGGTACCCTGGGGCTGTCCGGTCCAGTCACCACCAGCCACACGCGGCCACACGGAGCCTCACCGCACGTGCGTGTGGCCCCGATGCCACGTGTGGCGGTGGTTGCCACGTCAGACGGTGTGGGTAGCCGTGGACGCCGTTCTAGAGCCTGCTCTGTGTAAAGCCAGGGACAGATCCCAGTAACACAGTTTAATGCGGAAAAGGGACTCATCAGGAGGGTCTTTGTGTCTGGCACACAGGGGCACCTCAGTGCCGGCTGGGTTCTTTCGCCCACACGGAGTCACGCCGGGTCCTTCGGCAGCAGCTGGGAGTGGTCGCAGAGCCTGACAGGATGTGCTGGGGTCAGGCATCCTGAGCGCTCGGTTCTCGAAGCCCTTTCTTGGGCTGTTTTACCGCAGAAGCCGCGCCTGTCTTGTGAGAGCTGCATACCGGACAGAGGGCTCCGAGAGCTGCTACGGGCGCTTCGATCCTTGGAATTGCATTGCCTCTGTGTCCCCGTGCGGGCACCGGTGCTGTCTGTGGTGGGGGCTTGGCCCCATGGGTGGCTTTCGTTTTGACCAGTGATTTTTAACCTGTCAGGTCCAGCACTCTGTTTTCATAACAGATACTTCGTAATTCCTCCTTTACCATCCTGAAATGAATTCATGGGTACGCCGTAACTACTGACAAACCCGATGGCAAAGAAATGAGTATAATTTCTAACTATGACATAAAGGAGGAATAAAAATTAAATCATTTCAGAAATGTATATTTTTAATATGTATTTGGAGTGTCCGATCCCCTCCACATGTCCAGTGTCTCAACGTGACGGTTACACGTGCGGACCAGTGCAGGTGAGTTGTATCTAACATACGTGCTGCCGTCGAAGCGATTTTCCAGAGTGGTGAATAGCTTGGTAAAATCCAGAGAGTAGCTGGGTATGGGCTTGCCTTGGCTTCAAAGCAGTTTCATTTGGGGAAAATTTGGTGGTTACTAAAAGTGTGAAAAAGATAATTTGTATTTTTATGTTAAGTGGCGTTACACTCTAGGCTTAGATAACTTAGACATGTTTTCCATCCACGTGTGTTTCTGGTGGGATATTAAAAATGCAGAAGGGCGCCTGGGCGGCTTAGTTGGTCGAGTGTCCACCTCTTGATTTTGTCTCAGGTCATGATCCCCGGGGTCATAGGATGGAGCCCTGAGTCGGGCTCCATGCTAGGATTCTCTTTTTCTGCCCCCTGCCCCACTTGCCCGCGCTCTTTCTTTCAAATAAAAAAAAAAAAAAGAGACAGAGTCCAGCCTCAGTATTAAAGGACGTTGTGATTTATTGATCATATCTGCCATAAACAGAAGGGGGAACATGGAGGAGGGGGGACGTGGAGGAGGGGGGACGTGGAGGAGGGGGGACGTGGAGGAGGGGGGACGTGGAGGAGGGGGGACGTGGAGGAGGGGGGAGGTCTGCGTAGGACTCCCCACGTACCCCATCTCTCTTCGGTGGACCTTGACACCTCCACTGCAGGGGATTTGGAAATGTGCAGGGAAGGTATTTGGTTGTCACAGCGACGGTGGATGTGTGTGTAGTTAGCACTTAACGTTCAGGAACCAGGGCTGCTAAGTGACCCAGCAGTGCTTTGGACAGCCGTACACGCTGGGAAGGTAACCCCTCTAAAACCCTCGCCGTGCCTCACTGAGGATCGCCGTCTAGCTTGGAGAAGAGTCTCATTATGGTAACTGTTCTGTGCAGCACGGTCACTGGGACTTAGGCAGAGACCAGATCCCTCTGTGTCAGGGACGTTGTTACCGCTCTCTGGGCCTCGAGTGGGTATTGTACCAGGTGGTCTCCAGGGCTTTCCAGCTCCGGGATCACCTGAGTGAAGTCAGGGGTCAGCAAACCACGCCCCTCAGGCTAAATACGGCCTGTTTTAGTAAATAAAGTTTTATTAGAACACAGTTCTGTTCATTCATTTATATATTCTCATTGGCTGCTTTGAGGCTACAATGGCAGAGTCGAGTAGTTGCCAGGGAGACGTTATGGCCTGCAAAGCCTAAATATCACTGGCCTCTTTACAGGAAAAGTTTATAGATCCCACGTATCAGGGATGTTTTTTGAATGTCACCAGTGTGTGAATCGATGTTACTAAGTATGTGATTCTTAGATCCTCGGTGGTTTTCTGTGTGTAGTGAGTCTGAGGTCCTTTCTGTGTCCCTGTGGCACTGACGACTGGCCGCCAGATGGACCAACCCTAAAACTCGGAGCGGAACTCCGCCTGGATTAGCAGACGTGACTAAGTAGTCCCAGGCCCACGCCAGTTTCGTGCGGCTCCTCAGCCTTTGGGCTTGGGCCGGTCGTTGATTTCCCCACGGCGGTGACCCACTGCCTGGTGCTTAAGGAATGCTTTCCAAGCCGTGACAACGAGAAAGGAATCGCATCTCCCAGTCTCGTGAAATCAGTTCTGGAGCTTAAAAATTCCACGTAGAGAACGTCACTGTTCTTTCCCCCCTGTGGGTTTTAATGAAGAAAAGTTGGCATTGTGCAGCAATACTAACTTACAGAATAACCTTCTGAGCACTTACTTAAAATACTTTAATATTTTAAAGAGGTTACAAGAAACAGACATCTGTTAACCCTTACTCAAAAAAAGACAAAAAAGGGGTACCTGAGTGGCTCAGTTGGTTGAGTGTCTAAGTATGGCTCACATCATGATCTCATGGTTTGTGGGTTCGAACCCCAAGTCGGGCTCTGTGCTGACAACAAGGAGCCTGGAGTCTGCTTCGGATCCTGTGTCCCCCTCCCCCATGCTCCTCCTCTGCTCACACTCTTTCTCTCAGAAATAAACATTAAGAAAGAAAAAGAAAGAAAGGAAAGAAAGAAAGAGAGAGAGAGAGAGAGAGAGAAAGAAAAGGAGGGAGGGAGGGAGGGAGGGAGGGCCCGTTTGAGTCTTCTGGTGTGTTGGTGTATTAGTCAGGGTTCTCCAGAGAAAGCCAGTATGGGTGTGATGAGTGTGGATGTGTGTGTGTTTTAAAAGAGGTTTATTTTAAGGAATTGGCTCATGAAATTGCGAGGATTAGTGAGTCCAAAATTTGTGGGGCAGAGTGAGAGGCAAGAGGGTCAGGCAGAAGGTGGGGCCGCTGTCTTGAGGAAGAATTCTTTTTCCTCGGGGAAGCCCGTTTTTGTTCTTAAAGCCTACAGCTGATTCGATGAGTCCCACCTACTCTCGAGGGTTCTCTCCTTTATTTAAAGTCGATTTCGTGCAGATATTTACCACATCTACAAAATGCCTGGCCTGCAACGCTTAGATTAATGTTCGATTATCACTAAATCCCAACCAAGTTGACCCATAAGAGCAGCCATCAGTATCTAAAACACGTTGTGGTGCACTACATCCGCGGTGTGAAAGCATCGCACAGTGAGCACTAACTAGGGCGGCGTCGGTGTTCTAGACCAGTCGTCTCTAAGCCATTACCTGGGTCTTCATTCCTGTGTCAAAGAAGGACTAAAAAGTGGGCAATTTAATCAACCTCGTCACCCTTTGAAATTTGAAAGTTCTCTTTTTGCGTGTGTGTGGTTTTTATATGTTGTGTATATAAATTTAGGGTGCCTTGAATAATTTAAAATTTTATACCAATTTTTGGTAATAAGTTAATGTTGTTGTTAGCCTTCTTGTATAAAAAATTCTTAGAGTTGGGAGTTAGTTTTGAACTTATTTAGTCAAATCTCTTCATTTGTGGTTGGGAAACTGTTCCCAGGAAGATGGAGTGATTTCGCCTCCGTGACACGGTGAATAAAAGAACCGTCGTTAGAAGCCAGATCTGGTTTCCAGTCCAGGGCCCTTTCTACTTCAGGGAAGCTAGGAGAGGGGTTTTCTGAAGAGAGGGTGATTTTGAGTCTGTGCCGAAGGGACGGAGTATGAGCTGGTAGTGAAGAGAATGGAGGGGATCCTCAGCCCACTCATCGGCCCGGGGGGAGGGCGGGTGGAGAGGAGTGGCTGTGTCTGAGGTGTGTGCAGTGGCGGGTATTTGCTGAGGGCGCCCGGTGACTGTGCTACCCGCAGGCTTGAAGAGACGTTGCAAGTACAAGCCAGCCGTTGGTTGACTCATGGGATAATCCAGAGGACCTTAAAGTGGCGAGAACATGTGGTCCGAAGGGTGGCACTGGGAGGGCTGTCTTTCTCGAGGAGGACAGAGAAGAGGGGACGTGCTTATTAGCGTAACGCCCGACATTTCTTCTGCCACCTCTGGCAGCCGGCCACGGGTCTCGTCAGAAGGCATTGCCTGAGTGAGATCCTGTCTTGTTCTTTTTCGATCCCCCGTCGCTTACTCTGGCTGCGTCATGCCGCCCAACGGTCCTTCCGGGTGGGTTCTGCGTTCCAGGCAGGTGTGTGTCTCTGACGACGGAGAGCACTGTTTTCCCTCCAGGATCAGCAGGCCTGGTCCTTCTGTGTAAGCTATGCACTTTGTGGGGGGTTATATTCCAGCTGCAAATTTCATGTCGGCAAATTGAAAAGATGTACTTAAGTATGGCACTATTTCCAGTTAATTTTTTATTACTTTTTTTGTTTGTTTGCACTTTGGAATATAACTACAAAGATAACGGAAAAGGGAATGAAGGTACAGGATTTTGAATGACCCTTTCCTGTTCAGAGGGTCATTCCCTTCAGGTTTTAAGTAAAAAACAAAACGAAATATTTCAATGGATGCCAGCTCCAAAGAGAAGGGATTTAAAAAGACCTTTTCTGTGGTCATTGCATCTTAAGATACAAGAGCACTTCAGGACACAGACTCAGCAGTAATTAGATAACAGAGTTTTTCATCGTGTGGGATCAAATATGAGATTACTCCTCTCGCCGTCCCCTCCTCTCGCCGTCCCCTCCTCTCGCCGTCCCCTCCTCTCCCCGCTCCCGTGTGTGTCTCCTCTCACAAGGGCCGCGCGTGTCAGCATCACGCTGGTCCTCTTTGTGTCCCGTAACCTCTCCCCCAGATCTCCATTTCCCTCGAAGCCAATAGCTAATCTGCATTTACCTGGTGGTGGTAACTCGGAGGAAAGCGCGGGGTGACCGATACCTCTACTCATTACATACAGTCATAGCAACGGCATGCTTGAAAGCGGGGTTTGTGAAACCAGACGAAACCCTGCCAACCCAAAGTGCTGGTAAGTGGTTTCGTATGCAGCGATTGCCTGTTTGCCTGTTTCTTCAGACTTCCTTTTGGGTTCCCGGTTTCTCAGAGAACGTATTTCTTCCTCCTCCCAGAGGAGTGGAGGAGAGGAGACAGAATAATGGGGAGAGACAGCCCTTTTCCAACTTGACGAATCGGTGTAGTTGCTTCTTGACTTTTTTCTTCAGGTCCTTCCTCTGTAATCTCACTACGTTTTGTTTTGTTTAAAAACTCTTCTTATGAAATATGACTCTCTTGTGGACTGCAGGTTCCTGCCTCCCGCCTTGCCTACACTCCTCATTCACATGTTATCACTCCCCATTTATGTATTACCACATCACACCCTCTCCCATGAAGCTTGTGCTCTGACTTGGTGTATGAGAACAGTGATAACGAGTTCTGTTGACACGATGAACTTTTCCCCTCAAGGAGTGAAAGGCACCGCTACGTGTGCTCCTCGCGTTGAAAATGTCGGTAATAATACTGGCTTCTGTTTTTCGGTCATACTGTATGCCAGGCACCGTACCGGCCATTTATGTACATCGTGTTCGGTCCTCACAACAGCCTTAGTTTTGGTAGACATTTATATTTTCCTTTTATAGATGAGGAAACCAAAGTTCGGAGAGACTAAATAATTCCTCTAAGTTTATAACATTTACAAACGGAGGAGCGAATCCTCTACGTTTCAAGTGCCTTGAATTCAGTGTCTGCCCTAAAGCACTTTCTAGGAGAGTGTGAGCAGTGTGTTGATTCTAGAATTCATTTTAGTATTCAGGCACTCACAGTAGTGTTCATGATCCATTTGCTCCACTTTAAACTTTTCTGAAATGCAGTCGGTGTGTTATGGATACTTTTTTCTCCCAAGGATGATACTGTAATTAACGTAGCATCTAGTGCAAAATAGTAAATGCTTACAAAATATTTGCTGCGTGGATGAAAACCGCGACAGAATGAGAGGTGGCGTTAATGTAGGGGCTGTTCACGGAAGAATTAATTTCCTTTGGAATGTGAAGCAGGAACTTTTCTCATATTACAGCACGCTGCGGGGCAGGGCCAGGTCCAAGCTTTGATTAACAGCACCAAGCTCTTTTTTGTTTTTTTCCTTTACAACCGCAAGTTACTGCCGGCTGAAAAGGATGATGGGGAGTAATGATAAATGCATTTCTATTTGCTGCAGAGAAAATTTTAGACAGTTTCATTCATTTTAAACCAAGATAAAAAAGACCACTTTGAAACGAAAAATAAATTAGTGGCTACCAAGTAAGTAGTTACCAGATTCCTGCTCCAGAAGTCAGCTCAGGTGGTGTTGGCAGTGGTGCTGCTGGCCACAGTTCAGTCTCAAATAGTTTCTGCCCTGGCGGGTGGGGGAGTGATGTTAGAATTCCAGCGGTCTTAAGAGTCTTTTCTTTCCATCCCCGCCAAGCTGTAGGTTTTAGCTGTAGGTTTTAGATATAGGCGTTCCTCTCCGTAAGACTGCTTAGGGTTTCTTAGGCTCTCAAGGTCAAATGCAAACCAGACTTTTAGAATTATCTGCTGCGAGTCCTCATACCCCTGGAACACGGACACAAACGAACGAAACTGTTTTAAATAGCCTCCGTCTCCTATTCCACCCCCAGCTGCTAAGGCTGTGAGGAGGGCGTCCTGAATTATTGAGGTTGCAGAATAGTTGGTGGTTCCTGATTATTTTTGACTTTATTACGGTTTTATGGTTGCCTGTCAAGATCACTGCAGCAGGGTATTCTAGGAAAATTTCATTAGTCCCGTAACACCGTAGCCTGGTTATTAGTAAGTAGATCTCTGGGCTCAGGTGAGCAGATCAGTAGTCACTGTTAGGCTGTGATAGTTATCGATGGTTTTGTGTTTGGTATTGGGTCTGGTCATTGCGTCTGCTGATGCCGTGTGTGGGCACTGGGATTACCTACTCCTGCCAGGGAACGAGTAACTAAAATCTAATTTCTGTGTTTAACCACTGCTTAAGGTGCTTCTTGATACTTCTGGTAGTGCGGTATTGTAAATAATATTAGAAACGGGATGATAGTTCCATGGCTAGCTAGCAGTCATTAAATATTTATTATATGCCCATTATTGTGCTGAGGACTTTGTGTCTGCTACATCTAGTTGAATCCTTACTGCAGTCCTATTAAGGGCTATTATGCTAGCCTCATAGTTACGGACACTGAGGTTCGTGGAGGGTCAGGGGCTCGCCCGTGTTACACAGTGACCGGATCTGGGATTTGAACCCGGCATCCTGATCTCAGGGCCACAGCCCTTAACTGCTCTGCTGGGCATCAAGCCCGAGGCCTCGTTTTGTGTATGAGACATCTCTGCGTAGGCTTTCTGTTCCTGGGAGTCCACCACGTCATTTCCTGTCAGCATGTGTGGGTACATATGGGGTTGTCCATTTCTATTCTCATGAAACTTTCATCTTTAGTTCTAGTGGTTGCTGGGTGTTTCTTGAAAAACATTCTCAGTGTTTAGCATTTTTGTTCAGGTAAGAGGATTGGGTCACCTTGCTGACTGGCATCTGTGCTTTAAAGTTGGGGGTAGTCAAACCTTTATCCTGGTAGAAACAAAAAGCTTAAAGCATTCATACTTTATTTTGGGTTATATTATAATTTGGGGGGCAGAATTATCTTGAGTTTATCTTAGATGGTTATAGAAATTAACTTCTGTTCTCTAAAATGTACAGATGGAAAAGTTCTGGAAGCATCCTGTGTAGAAGAGAAAAAATCTACTCAGAATTTAAAATTGGCCGTGGATAGTGCACCTGGGTGGCACCTGGGGGGCTTGGTCAGTTGAGCGTTTGGCTTCTGCTCAGGTCATGATCTCAGGGTTCATGGTTTGAGCCCTGCGTCAGGCTCTGTGCTGATGGTTTGGAGCCTGGAATCTGCTTCAGATTCTGTGTCTCCCTCTCCCTCTGCCCCTCCCCTCTCACGTTCTGTCTGTTTCTCTCTCTCTCAAAAATAAATAAACGTTAAAAAAAAATAATAAATAAAATTGGCCATGGACAATTTATTTATTTAAAAAAATTTTTTTTAATTTTTTTAATGTTTATTTTTTGAGACAGAGAGAGACAGAGCATGAGTGGGGGAGGGGCAGAGAGAGAGGGAGACACAGAATCTGAAGCAGGCTCCAGGCTCTGAGCTGTTAGCAACAGAGCCCGACGCGGGGCTCGAACTCACAGACTGTGAGATCATGACCTGAGCTGAAGTCGGACACTCAACCGACTGAGCCACCCAGGCGCCCCTAAAAAAATTTTTTTTAATGTTTATTCATTTTTGAGAGAGAGAGAGACTGGGGGAGGGGCAGAGAGAGAGGAAGACACAGAATCCGAAGCAGACTCCAGGCCCTGAGCTGTCGGCACAGAGCCCGACGCGGGCCTCGACCCCATGGGACAAGAGACCATGACCTGAGCTGAAGTCGGATGCTCAACCGACTGAGTCCCCCAGGGGCCCCTGCCGAGGACAATTGAAAAAGTGGGTGTGGCAAGAGCAGGGATAATCCACGTGTGGCTTGTGGAACTGAAGGGTTTCGCGTTGCTGTGCCCTGGAGTCAGCCGTGATAACACTGCTGGGAAGTACGGGACTTCCTTAGGGTTTACCGAACGCTGGTGTTTGGAGCACAGTTTCTAAATTCATAAAATAATGTTCACACAACAGGATGTTCTTTTATCGTATTTTGGGATCATATGCTCATTCTGAATTTTGACAGATTTTAACTAGCCGAAATGAGTTGTACGTCTTTGAGGTGACATAATTAAAAGAAAAGTTTTTTAATTCCAGAAAGGTGGGGGTTGGACGGGTCGGAAGTACTTAAGAAAGAAGCTGCTGAGTTTTCTTTATTGTATAAGTGTTATTAGCCTTTGCATTTTGCCTTGGAAGGGGCATTCGCTTCAGCTTGAACTTCATGTTGCGAAAACCTACACGAGTAAGCATACTTTGGGAACAATAATGAGCTTGAGCTACTGTACGTACTATAATTTTATTTAGAATCTTCTTAGCAGGACAAGGAAGGAGTCTAGTGTGACTGTACCAGCTGTGGTATCATGATGAAAATGACCTGAGATGGTGGGCCCCTGGTGAACGCCCTTCAGGGTCGCGAGGAGAAGGAAGGGAGAAGGCGTGGTGCCGGGCGTCCAGGTACTTGCATGTTAACTCGGACCCTCGGCTAGCCACTCTGTGTTACTCTCTCTTTTTAAAGATGAAGGAACTGAAATTCGACAAGTAGATGTCTGGTTGAGAGAACCGACAGGCGCAGGGCTGGGACTCCACCTCCGGGGCTCTGGCGCCTGCCCTCGCTGTCCTGTCCTGCTTTCTGTCTTCTCTCCTCCTTCCGTTTTCACGCTTCGACTCTGCTGGCAGGTTTTCTTTCTGTGTCTTTTCTTTAGTGATCATCCTAAGAAGGTTAATGTGTGTGCTCAAATCTAAATACCGTCTTTACCCTCCTGAACAGTAAGATCGACCTCTGTCTGGTACGGACTGTTTTTATTGGTATTACAGTTCTGGGACTTGATCTTTTAACCCCAGAAAATAACATAGTGTTCGGATTTGCCTGTATGCATTTATCTTTTTCTCCCTTCTGACCTTTCCTTCGTGCATATTAAATCGTTTTTTAATTTATCTCCCTTTAGGGCTTTATGTGGGGGGGGGTCTCTGCTCGGCACCTGCAGACACCCACCAGTTTGCCGCCCATTACCTCTTCTCTAGCTTCTGCTGGTTTCGGAACTAACCCACCTCTAGGTTTGTGCTTTCTTACCATTTCTGCCTTGGTACATTTCTCTTGCTTTATAGCTGGCTCTGCCATACATTTTAAAAAGAATTTTAGACTCTGTAATGTGGCATTTTAGGGCATCTCCAGCCGTCAGGTTTACGTTGCCAGAAATAGAAGTCCTCATCGTCACTGTGCTTGATCGGCGTGTTTTGCATGGAACGTGGGGGCGGGGGAGGACTTGTGTACCCATCTTGCTAACTAGCAAAACTCTTTCATTGAGGATCATACGAAATGACTTGTTTGAGCCAGCTGAGCACCCCCGAAATTACTAGTTTGAAAGAGAATGATGGGGTTTAGGACGTGCCACCGCAAAGTATGGTACCTTGGTATGTAGAATATTTTAAGCTGAAGGAATTTGAGAAACTGCAGGTGCAGGCAGGACTTTCTGACCTTCCCCTGAAACAGGTCATAGACCCTCAGGTGGGAGGTGCCTTCCCTGTACCCAGCGGAAGGGAGCGCCCTTCTCTCTGAGGACGAGGGTTGCCAAGGGGAATTGAGTGAACGGTCTTTGCTGAGATTCCCCGGTTACTCTTCTTAGCTCACATCTTTCTTTATCTTACCATGGTTTTCCGCGACTGTTTTTCGTCATACCTAGTATGAAAACAGGTGTAACCATTTCTTTGGTCTTAATTTCCTTACAAAGGCTCTTCTGTCACATAAATCTTATGTTAAAAAAAATAGTATGCTTCTCTTTGTTAATCTGTCTTTTGTCACAGGGACCCAGCCAAAAATTTAGAAGGGTAGAGAAAAAAGAAATTTTTCCTCCCTTGCAGTTTCTTGTGACCATGAGGGGATGGCTAGGACCCTACTCACTCCGGAGTCTGCAGATGGGATCTTGGGAAAACTGACAAAAGTCCATTAAAGGTGAGATCTTGCCACGGCCAGCTCTCCAGGTCTCCGTGTGTAGTGCCCGGTCCACGCCAGAGAGGAGACTGCAGATGCTTGTCTTCGTCCCTTCTGCTCCAGATCCAGACTAGCGGAGAAAACCGGTTATAAAATTAGATGTTTGAATTGTGACTCTTGTGGACTTGATTTTGGGCAGCCGTTGGTTGCGGACCCTTTCCCTCCCAGGGACCCCCCCAGACTCCTGCTGTCCTGGTGCTCCTGTTTGTCTCATCCCACGTCCTGAAAGCTTGGCGCGGCTTCCCGCCCGTGGGGCATGCGGGTGACGGGCTTGCGTGTGTGGGGCTCGGCTGTCAGGCTGGGTACCCAGTGTCGCAGCTGGACTGAACTGTGAGTTGCACCCCATTTGTGGCTAATGACCCCCCCCCCCCAAACTGTCGCCACCTGTCAGTCCTGTTGTCTGAGTCTCTCAGCGGCTTCTGGCTCTGCATGTTGGGAGGACTGTATCGTCTGCACCCTCACTGGGGGAGCCGGTTGTGTCTGTGTTTGAGCCATAAAAGGCTCATTGGTTTTAAGTCATAAAATGCTAATTATCAGTTTGGAGTCACAGTGCACAAAAGTCGGGGTAGGGGGCAGTTCAGGACTGTCAAGAGTATTTATTGTCCGTCCTGCCTGAAACCTGATAAGATATTTTAAAGGAGATCTTAAAAAAATATGTATGGTCAGAAGTTGACCTCGTTGGAAGCTGATTTTATTTTCTAAGTCGGCCCTCCTCTCTGATCCTGCTCCTCCCGTGGGAGCTTCTAACCCCTCCTCCAGCCCCTGCTTCCCTTCGCGTTGGCACAGTTTTGCCGAGGATAATCTGGCGCGTTGTTGGCCTTGCTGGGATACTAGGGTGGCACGCCGGCTCCTCCGAGACGTCCGTCTGCCTGTGGCTCCTCCGCCTCCGTCCTCCTCCTGCTCCCTTGCTCCCCCGTTCAGTCCCCGGATCCTCCTGCGGGTCCCCCCTCCAGCCCCCTCTTGTCCATCCTTCCATCCACACTGCCAGACCCTTTTCCACTCCAGCCCCACAGACACTTGAACTTCAGGCCTCCTGCTCGTGGGGGACTCAGGGCCCCCAAAAGCAGTATCAGGCCGAGAAGGAAAAGGCCGGTCGGAAAGCGATGGAACATTTTACCTACTCAGATGCGCAGTGGAGGCCGCGCCAAATGTCTCCTCTGTCAGTTGCCTAAAATGTGGCTCACAGCCCTTAGAGGATGACTTGTCAGGGCAAATGAAACTCTTCCAAGCCTTCTCCAGAAATATTTGTAAAGGTCTTAGCCCTAATGTTGAGTAAGTAGTGCCCAAGTTTTCCTATTTGTCACAAACACAATTCAGATAAAATGTATTTGTGATAATTTGCTAGCGAGCGTGTGAGCAGGGGAGGGGGCAGAGGGAGAGAGAATCTTCAGCAGGCCTCAGGGTGACCTGATGCAGGGCTCTGTCCCACGACGCTGGAATTATCACCTGAGCCAAAATCAAGAGTCAGACGCTTAAGTGACCGAGCCACCCAGGCGCCCCCCTCACTGAAACTGCAGGGTGTAAGCTGTGAAATCTTCATGTTTGTGTGCATCTGTAGGTCAGGCAGGTGTATGTGATAAGCCTTAACGGAGGTCTTTTCAAATGGACTTAGAGACAAATGAGCACTTATGCAAATCAAGTGTTGCCACAACTCTCAGAAATACGGAAACTAACCCGAGCTTTTTTTTTTTTTTTTTTTAAAGTTCACATGATCTGGGATAACCTTTGGTAAATAAAGCTAGCTTTAAGATTGTTAGGAAAAGCAAAACAGGTATATTTTCAAGACTGTCAGGCTTGAAAATAATGCAGCCGTACGGTTTCTTCCTGCCTGGGTTTACCGGTCACATGAGCTTATGCTATCTCTACTAAACGTGTAAGGTTATGAAAGTATAAATCCAGCCTAAGCACAAAAGGTACAATCGAAATGAGCTGATGTGTGTCAAGGACAACAGTAAAAAAAAAAAAGAAACAAGAAAGAAAAATGGGGGACATCAAGTACTTTTCATGCCTGCCTGATTTGTCCACAAGAAAAATAATTTAAAATGATGGCTTGATTTATTTAATACCTCACAAAGTTTTCATGAGCAGTTCAGGCATAATTGTTAAGAACAAGCAAATTAATGTAAGTGGGGTAAAAGTTTATGAGCCTTTTTAAAACAATCATTATGTTTTATAATATGTGTACTTAAAAAGAGTTTCCAAAATTTTTTTGATAACTTGAAACCTGAAAGCTGTACTAAGTTAAGTGATGGATATTCACTGAATATCTACGCCATTTCCAGATAAGATAAAGCCCCAGAATATTAATTGCTGAACATAAGTTTATGTACCTTTTGCTTCTTAAATTTTATAGAGAGACAAAGATATTTAGGTCTGTTTATTTAGCAGACATGTCCTTTGTCACATTCAGAAGTTCCACTTAGACAAAGCATATGCCGGGGCGCCCGAGTGGCTCAGTCGGTTAAGCGTCTGACTTCGGCTCAGGTCACGATCTCGAAGTCTGTGCATTTGAGCCCCGTGTCGGGCTCTGTGCTGACAGCTCGGAGTCTGGAGCCTGCTTCGGAGTCTGTGTCTCCCTCTCTCTCTGCCCCTCCCCTGGTCATGCTTTGTCTCTCCTGCTCTCAAAAGTAATTAAAACATTAAAAAAAAAAAAAAGACAAAGCATATGCCTCTAGAAATTGTGAAGTAATGTATTCATGAATTTGCTAACGTGCTACCGGCTCTTAGTGTGTGGCGGACAGCTCATACCTGCCCGCTTCCTAGTTTTTGCTGAAAATTAGGGTTACTAAGGATTAAAAATTCTTATAGACTATGTAAATAAAACTACTGGAAATAAAGACAAAGAATTTTCCTTGCTCTGCAAGGAAAATGTGTTTATGATAAGAAAAAGTATACAAGCTGTGAAGGATATATTTTTGTTAAGAGGGAAAGTAATTTGTCCTAACCTAGGCTACGACTGGCTCTTCAAGAAAGAGAAAAAGGACGAGTAGGACAAAAAGCAGGTAGATCCATTTTTTTAAAGTTTGTAGAAGGTTTGAGGAAAAGGAATTTCATTGTGTTGTCAAGCTGCTAAGATTGAATAGATTTATTTGTGAATTAAAAGAAAAGATGAATCTCAGTATCAAGTATACTGATGTAAAACTAGAAAGATGAATTTTCTTGGATTGTTGGTCTGCTTTCATTAAGAAATTGTAAAAAGATTTTTTCTTTATGTTTTAAGTAATTCTCCTGGGGAACCAAAATTTTGTTTGTTATCAGAATGATTCCCTGGGCTTCATGTTGTGTTTGTCAGTTCTTTGATTACTTAAGAAAACCAAATCTTCTCAATATTAAATCAGCTAAGGGTTTGTTCCCAACTATGTTACCTTCCGTATCTGCCTTTGGGAGCTTTTTGTCACTTTGGTTAAATAGATAATTAAGTATTATAATGATCTGTGGTAGTGTTTAATCAAGCATTCAAATCTGTTGACAACTTTGACCAGGTTTCCAAAATCCGATTCTAAATAAAGTCTTTCAGACTTAAACTGACATGATCTCTCAACACGGCTCATTTTCCATGTTAAGCTGTTGGAAGTGTGGTCGGATAACGTGGTGAGAAGCTTTCTCGAGGGTGTAACGCATGGGTTTGTGCATTAATACAAATACTTCCGAGTCGCGTAAAGTTCGTGGAAATTCATCAGTGCTCCTGATGTTTATGCTGTGCTCAGCATCAGGTTATCAGTCCTGGTTTCTGTGTCACCGGGGACAGTTCCTTCTCAGTTACATTAGAACGACCTCGTCACATCGTTACCCAGGGCCATTGGCACAGACGTTTGTTTGTTTGTTTGTTTTTCCTCCTGATCCTGCTCTGAAAGTGTTTACAGTCAGCCACAGGCCACAATGCCCAGTGGCGCCCTCCCACGAATGACTTTGAGGCCATGCCAATGGCCTGAGTCACTTTCCAAACTGATGAAGTTCATGGGTTCCTAAAACTGCTAATCAAAGATCAGCCAGGACAAGAATTGATTATGTGAGACTCAACTGGTGAGGAAGGTTATAATTTTTTTAACAACTTTTTGTTTGAAACATAGCTCATTCTTTAATATTTGGTTTTTCTCTAAACCGTCTGTGACCTACAGCATAATGAGGGTATTAATTTTTTATCTAGGTAAAAGTGTTAATGTGTAACTGTGTATCACTGGCAATGAGTTCCGCTGACAGGGCATTCCATCTGATTCCACGGTCCTGGCAGGGACTGCTGTCCCTGACCTCGCAGGCCTGAGATGGGTCTGCCAGTCGCATGCCCCTTCTGGCATGTCGGCCCAGATCCCTCCTGGTGGAAGTTCTAGCCGCGGTACTACAGCATGGGGGCGGGGACTCATAGTTCCGCATCTCCCCTAGTGACGGAGGGCTCTGGGTGAGAGCAAGTCCCCGACTTGTTCTGGCTATGAGCCAGCAGTGACTCACATTCCCGGCTGCCGGGGCCGAGTCCTTAGGGCGGGATCCAGGCCATGGAGCCACAGCAGCCACAACAGAAAGGCTTAGGGTCCTGGTGTGCAGTTTTGCCAGAGATAAAAGCCAGCTGAAGCAGGTACAACAGAAGTTGTTAATGTGGGCTCCTTCCTCGTAAGCAACACGTTTGGATATGATTTCTGGAAGTCTTTCCGTTCTCATTTTAGCCAGAGATTTCATTTTCAAAGAAGTGTATAAATCATTAATCATCTCACTGAAATGAGGGTGATTTTGAGGTAAACCTAGGCATTATGGATTTATTACTTTAAGGGACAGATACACTTTTTGGTGATGGCGAGATTTCTATTTTTAGGAAGTTTTATAATAGGGTGTCAGATTGCCAGCTCATTAAAAAAACCCCAAACTTCAAGAACCAAGTCCTGCAGCTTAAAATACTGACATTCATGAGAAAGAACACATACTCAAAGCTAGTAGATCTTTCTAATTTTTTAAAGTGTTATTGAGATATATTTCACATGCCATAACGGTGCACATACTGTAAGTATACAATTCATTGGTTTTTGGTATATTCACAGGTGGTCGTCCAGCCAACACATCAAATGTTAGAAAATGTTACCGTCCCCCCAGAGGAAACCCCATACCCGTTAGGAGCTGCTGCTCGTGCCCTTCCCCCCGCCTCTGCACCCGGCAGCCGCCGGTCTACTTTCCTTGTGCATTTGCCCGTTCCAGACATTTCACAGAAGTGGGATCGTGCAATATGAGGTCTTGTGTGACTGGTTCCTTCCAATCAAGCCCAATATGTTTTTATTCCACTCTATGTTAAGATTAGTAATAATTCTCTTTCTCATAATAAGGGAGAGTCAGAACGTTGCAGAACAAAGGCCGAGCCTTCCAAAACCACGTGTACCTCCCTGATGCCACTGGGGCTCTGTCAGCCGGGGCTGGGTGAGGAGTTTCTAGTTCTCGGGAGCAACCACGTTGTATCCCTGAGGTCGCTGTGTTTCAGGAGGCTCGTGAACTAATCCATTAATGGATGAAGTCATTTCAGTGATTTGTGTCATTTATTCATGGATTCATTCACTCATCCATTCGTATTCACTTTGTGGACGGATAGGAATGAGCTATATTATATGTATCTCACCGTGCTCTCGGGAAGAACGCATTCCGGTAGGTGGTTCTTTGACTTTAAAAAGAAATAGTCCCATTTTTTTCTCTTAAAGAAATCGAATGGTGTGGCCCCTTTCCTCCGTTGTTATCTGAGTGTGAGAGAAGTGAAGTGTCCACCGTTACTGTAGTTGTTATCTTAGTACCGTTTATTGGGGGCTTGCAGTGTGTTGGACACCGTGCTAAGCATGCAACGTGAGTTATTCCTTATCATTCTAGCAGACTGTCAGGTGAGTGCTGTTACCCCATTACAGAGATGAGGAGAGTGAGGCCCAGACGGCGAGGGACCTGTCATGACTGCCGGGTGGCATTCAGACTCACAGCTGTGCTAGCGTCAGTATCCATGCAGTTCTAGACGGCCGCTTCCCGAGTATTCTTTTACGGTCTGTAAGATTAGCGCTAAGCCTGCGTCGGGAGCAGAGCGCCTGTGTGACGCATCGGTCACGATTCCAGGATGTCTCCGTGAAGGTCTGGACGGTGTCGCCACGCGCCCTGCAGCTCGCCAGCGGTGCTCCTGCTTCCCATCGTCCCTGAGGAGGCACCGAGGGGCAGTGTCTGCCTTTTTCTTTTCCTCTCTTTCCTTGTCAGCTTCACACCAGTGCAGACTCCAGCGTGAGGCTTGAGCTCTCGACCCTGAGATCAAGACACTTAGCCAGCTGAGCCCCGCGTGTGCCCAGTGTCTGTCTTTTTCATAAGCTAACGTCCGTTGGGTGTTTATTGTGTGCCAACCTCTATGCTGAAGGCATTGTCTCATTTGAACCCTAAAACAGCCTCTGTGATAGCAACTTTCAGCATCATCGTTTTCAGAAAAAACAGTTGAGGCTTGTACAAGTTGAGATGTTTCTCTTAAGATGCCGTATGTTAGGAGCATCTGGGTGGTTCAGCAGGTTAAATGTCCGACTCTTGATTCCAGCTCAGGTCACGGTCTCGTGGTCGTGAGATCAAGCCTGGCGCCAGGCTCCGCATAAGCGTGTAGCCTGCTTAAGATCCTCTCTCCCCTTCTCCATCCGTCCCTCCCCCGCTCACGCCGCACTCTCGCTCACTCTCTAAAAAAAAAAAAAAAAGATACCCTCAGGTATCTAACTAAGAAAACACAGAGCTGGCATCTGAACCCTGACGTTACCCTCTGGGACGGAGGCCTGCGCTCCTGGTGCTACGCCGGCTCTCTGTCTGTCGGCATTCCCGATCGTTGTCTCTAACTGTCTTTGGCGAACTGGTCTTTCCTTCCACCCTTGTGCTCTTTCCACTTAGTGATGATCTTTACCTTGCCGCCGGTCTTGTCTTTTCAATTTTGATAGAATGATGAATTGATACAAGTCATTTATAATAGTTGATTAATTGTATTTTAGTAAGAAAATTTGAAAGCAAATGCTTGATTAAGCCATTGACAAAGAGTTTATTCCAAATTTTCCCCATTGCAGAAGCAATACTTTCTCTATAAGCAAAGGGGAAAATACCTTTAAACCTATTGGTATAGTTTTTTCCTTTAATTTTTTAATTTTCATTTATAAATGTTTTTTATCCCTAATTATCACATGAAAGTAATTATCATCCTAAAGAAATTTTGGGGGCTCAGTTGGTTGAGTGTCCGACTTCGGCTCAGGTCGTGATCTCATGGTTTGTGAGTTCAAATCCCGCTTGGGCTCTGTGCTGACAGTGCAGAGCCTGCTTGGGATTCTCTCTTTCCCTCTCTCTCTGCCCCTCCCTTGCTTGTATTTGCCCTCTCTTTTCTCAAAATAAATAAACTTTAAAAAAACAAGAAATTTTAAGCATCAGCAAATATGTATAAAGAAGTTAAGTGGCTGCTGGATTAAAAATTGTGCTGTGTCGGGGCAGCTCGGGGGCTCAGTTGGCTGAGCGTCCGACTTCGGCTCAGGTCATGATCTCACAGTTCGTGGGGTCGAGCCCCTCGTCAGGCTCTGTGCTGACAGCTCAGAGCCTAGAGCCTGCTGTGGATTCTGTGTCTCCCTCTCTCTCTGCCCTCCCCTGCACACGCTCTGTTTCCCTCTTTCTCTCAAAAATAAATAAACATTAAAAAAATCGTACTGTGTGTATGTGAAATGTCAAGAGTGAATCTTGGTTTACCTTTAAGTGTGATGTCAGGAAGGAGTACATTTTAGCGTGGTTTCTCGTTGACTCAGGTGGCCTGTGGCTCCTCTGGGGAGGAGAAACCCAGAGGTGGAGGCCCGCGTGGAAGCGCACTCGTGAGGGCCGCTGGTGCGGAGCGCTGTCCCGTTCCCACTGGTCCCTTTTGGAATCTGAGCACTGTTGCCCCTCAGCGTGCGTGTGCCTCTTTGCTTCCTCTCTTCCCCGCCAGCCACGAGGCTCACTTCTCCTCGGAACTTCTGGGTGTGCCCAGCGGGCTCCTGGCACGCTGGCAGCTGCCCTGATGTTCGTAATATTTTCTGAAGGAAACCCCTTCTCTGGAATTTTGGAATGCAGTTCTCTGCCTCTGTTTTTTAGCCTCCTGTAAACATTTTCTGGTAAGTATTCCGTTAGAAAAGGCTGGTAGGCACTTCTGTTCCTCCTTCAGCCTTTTTCTAGGCTGAGTAAATGTTGTTGCTGAAAACATAAAAAAAACTTACAATAATTGATGTTTTCCTTTTTTCCCCCTGAAATAAATCTCGTGTGTTTTAGATACATCGGATTTAAAAATGTACAGCGTGGAGCATCTTCGGTTAAAATTTTGAAAGATCTAGTTACAGTTGAGTACATCTTTTTTGCCTGTAAGATACAGAAACAAGAAACTACACTTTAGTCTGTGTAGGTGGGTGACTATTCATAATATGAAAGGGCCCTGAGTATATCGGTGGGACTAAAATATTACGAGTGAGCATGGCTAGGGAAAAATGTCTAAAAAGACGTGTTAGATGATAATGAACAAAATGCAGAGAAACAGTGATCTGGAGTCTAGATCCTTCCGGTGTTGTGTCTGTTGTACACAGACCCATCTCTTTGGAATAACTGTTACCTTTTACATTCCGGACACGAACCAACTTTAAATGGCAAAATACTTGCTATCGAATAGAAAACACTGTAATTTAATTTGCATGGCCTATATCGATTCCGTCTCCTAAGTCTGCATTAATTGTGTGATTAAAATGTTTAGTTCCTAACAGTTTTAAAATTTGTTTTTCTATTTTATAAGATACCTACTCTACTTGTCACTTAAAAGTCACTACAGATTTTTTTCTTTTTTCTTTAATAGACTCACTGTTTAGAGCACTTTTAGGTTTACAGAATAGTTGAGCAGAAAGCATGGAGAATTTCGGTATATCCCCCCTTCCCCTTTGAGTAGCCTCTTCCATTAGCGTGTGTGTTCATTACAATTAACGGATGCCGGAAAAGTGCTGTTCACCGCTGCCCACAGTTTGCCTTCGGTCCCCCCTTATGTTCTCCAGGTTTGAATTCTGCCAAATGTAGATCACATCCACCATTACAGCCCATTACTTTGTGAAAGAATAGTTTTACTGCTTAAAAATTTTTTTTTATTCTTTCTTTATTTTTGAGAGAGAGAGACAGAGAGACAGAGTGCAAGTGGCGGAGGAGCAGAGACGGGGAGACACCGAATCCAAAGCAGGCTCCAGGCTCCGAGCTGTCAGCACAGAGCCCGACGGGGGGCTCGAACCCACAAACCATGAAATAATGACCACAGCCGAAGTCAGATGCTTAAGCAACTGAGCCCCCCAGGCGCCTCGTAAATTCTTAAAAGCATAAATAACAGTGACCGATAATTAGTTCAGGTGCAGATATAAAGGTCCTTCTGAAATACTTGAGATGATTTTAGCACATTTCTTTCAAAAGCTTTAGCTTTTATTATATGAACCTTGTTTATGGTATTTGCCTGCTAAATCCTTCCTTTGTATATTGATCTGTTACAAATTCTTAACATGGGATATCTCATAACACCTTTGTTATTTAGTGAGCTGTATCCTAATTGAGAGTAGAGTGAAACATGGAAATAGGCAAAAGAGAGGTCGTATTTAATGATGAAGAAGGAAAAATTTTGAGCAGCGATAAAAATAATAAGGGGGCACCTGGGGGGCTCAGTCAATTAAGTGTCTGACTTCGGCTTAGGTCATGATCTCATTGTCCGTGAGTACGGGACCCGCATTGGGCTCTGTGCTGACAGCTCAGAGCCTGGAGCCTGGTTCAGGTTCTGTGTCTCCTTCTTTTCTCTCTGCTCCTTCCCCACTCACACTCTGTCTCTCTCAGAAATAAAATAAAATAAAAAAAGTAAAACAAACAAGAACCCAAGACTTGGCCATTACAGCTAAAAGGAATGGTTAGTAATTGCTAAATCAAAAGAAAAGGCATCTGTTCACTTCTGTAAAAGTCCAAAGTGAACGTCAAGAAGTATTAAGTCACAATGGAATGAAAAAAACGAGAAAAAGAAAAATGAGAAGATGCTGGAAAAGAAAGATGAAATTAATTATGGAGGTTGTAGCAACCGCGATGGTTCGATGTGGAGGAGGTCCGAAAGCAGGGGCCCCGCCACAGAAGAGCGAGCGTCGAGGGAAGCAGAAGCAGCAGCAGAGACAGATAGGTGTGTCACCATCAGGGCGGCCACTCCAGATGCCGCATGTCACACCCGTTGAAGTGCGTGCTGGGGCTGCGAGAGACACGCGTGGACTGGCAATAGTGCCTGAGTGCAAGGCGTTTATCTCTAGAACACATCCAGAATAGTCTGTTCTCTGTTTTTTGTTTCTGTAGTTTTAAAATAGCATTTACACGTTTGCCTCCAAAATCTTGTCATATCAGTGGGTCTTACCCGGCTCTAAGGAACCTGATATGTTGAGATTTCCTTTAACTGCGTTTTACGTCTTGGGTACGTTATATTCCTTTGTAGGTAAGAGAGCATAGGAAAGCCTGGCAGCGTCATGTCTTTGACACGAAGAGGGAGATCAAGGTGAAGGTTGGGCGGCTTACACGAAGAGTGAAGGGAAGGAGGCTTCCAAGAGCAAGAGTTTGGTGTTTTACAGGGAAAAATAGGATCGCTGATTGAGCAGGCTTTCTGCATTTAGCTTTTTAATGCTTGATCCTACACGTAAGTATTAAATCTTTCAAGTATTATCTGTATCACACTGACCAATCTGCCTTTCATTATATAATGGACGGCTGATCTAGCCTTTTAAGAAAATCCTTGATGTATTAGATCGTTAAAACAAATTCTGACATTTGGTGCTCATTAGTGTTGTAACCGAAACAAAAACATTTTAATGGTTGATCCCAGAGTATTTTGAAGTTAGTGTAACTTTGCTGGAAAGGTATTGAAGCTGTAGTATCAATTACAAACAGGCCCTGAGCCAAGTTTCAAAGCTGTTTCTAAGTAAGACGTCGAGTTTTTCAGAATCCAAAAAAATAAAGTGTGGCCCTGTGCCATGTGGCCAGGAAGCAGAATGGAACAATTACAGTGGGATTTGTATTGATGATGGTGATTTTGAAACTATTCGATTCAATTAAAAGTAAAATTAAAAATTTTAATTTATTAACTTGTTTTTTATGTGTTTTGCTTTATTATTTTGTTCCAGATCCACACTGTACAATGTTGCTCATAGAGAATAAAATGTCATTAAATAGGTGTGAGTAATTTTTTTTTTTTAATTTGAGAAAGAGAGAGTGAATGGGGGAGAAGGGCAGAGGGAGAGAGAACCTTAAGCAGGCTCCGTGCTCAGGGCAGAACCCGACATGGGGCTTGATCCCACAACCCTGGAATCGTGACCTGAGCAGAAAGCCAGAGGTGTACACACAACCGACTGAGCTACCCAGTCGCCCACTTTGAATAATTTTTGTAGTCATCCCGGTGATATTTCTGTACCTTTCTATTGTTTCTTGAACCTGATTTGGGGAAGTGTTGCCTTCTGCTAGCCAGTAAGGTTTACAGAGAGAATAAGAGCTGTGCCGTGCGGTTGGAGCTGGGGCGTGTGCCAGAGGGTCTCGCGTTGGTGGTGACGCCGAGGTGGCGGGCACGTGAGTGAGGTGCGGGGGTTTGCAAGTCAGTAGCCTCTTCCCTCGGGGGCTCCCCCCAACCCCCGTGTTCGTCTCCTCCGGCCTCCTGCTTCCCTCTTCTTCTGTTTCTCCCCTTCCTTTGTCCGGCGTCCACGGGGTCCAGCTCTGGTCCTCCTTCTGGTGGCCTGTGTCTGTGCCTCAGGGCTCCTGGCGGCTCTTCGGTGCCTTCAGGGGAGGGGGCGGTAGGACCCTGGACTTGTACGAGAGATTGCACGCAGATGCGTTATTTGAGGGAGGGTTTCCATCCTTGTTTCCCAGAGTTCCTGAGGATTCCAGGAGCTCTTCCCTCCCAGATGATCGTTGGTCCCCTTTCCACCTGCCCCTCAGGCGTCAGAGGACCTCTCTGAACCCAGACGGTGCCCGCCACTCTGTTCTCTGTGCCCAGGAAGGCCGGGACACCCGCACCACAGAGTCACAGAAGGGACTTAAGGGTTTCCCGCTAGCGCATTCGTTGTCACGTTACGGGTGCGCGTCAACACCTGATGCAGCAGCTTCGCTTTTAAAACTTTTACTAGTTTTAGGGATACGACATGCGCTCCGTGGCTGTTTTCCCCATTTCAAATGTTCCTAACAAATGGCCAGCCCAAGTTAAAACAAAACAGATGCATCTCATTTTAATGGTGTCTTTTCTGACTCGGAAACAGAGCGCTCATTGTTCAGAGACTGACGGTGCTGTGGAAGGGCAGCGTCATCGGAATCGCTTATAAATTCACTAGAAGAAGAAGTTCCAGATCGAAAGCATTTCTGGATTCTTACTAAGCCTTCGAAGGCAGGCGTGTCGCCCCTAAGAAAGCAGGAAGGTAGACTTTGAGTATATTCTTGTCTAGTCGGCCAAAGACCCAGAGCCGTCTTCTTGACTGAAGTTGTCCTTCCCATGAGTCGTAATGATAGCGTGGGAAAGTCAGACTCCTTCAGGAGAAGGAGCTGCCCATCCAACACAGCCCTCCCGTGTGTCCAGAGTCTAGAGAAAAAAATACTCCTTTGAAAATAGTGTTCTTTCCATCTGTGCACGGATAGTCCTCCCCTCAAAAATAAAATGGCCATTGTCGAGGATCTTGGTTCTGCTGGGGAGTAATCGGACCAGATTAACAAACACAACTCCCCTGCTCCCCCCCACCCCAACCCCCCGTTTTAGAAAATACTGGTGATCCATCCTGGCATTGCTAACAGAGTGCCAGATACACGCTTGACAAAGTCAAAGTTAACCGAGTGTGGCACGTGCTGGCTCCGGGAGCGTGATGGTGAACGGGCCCTGAAGGTCCTTGCCCTGGAGACAAACACGTGGCTGTTTATGCACACGTGTATGTACGTGTCCCACACGTGTCCGTGTACAAATAGCGGGGCGTGCTGTGAGGCGAGCGGGGCCCGAGGAGAAGATCATTCTGGCTTTAAAATGCCGTCTACCATTAGTTATTTGGCAGAAAAAGTAGAGTCTTTCATCTGGTCTTGATGATTAATGTGTTTTCTGCGTTTTAATAATAAAGTTGGTGGCAGGCCACGATTGGGTGGCTCTAGTCGTCCAACAATATTTGTGCCTGAAACAGAAACGTTTCCCTGGAGACGAAAGCGTGCAGATGCGTACGCAGGAGGTGCTGGCCGCAGCCCCTGCAGGGGCGAGGCCGTGACCGTTTCTCAGGCCCCCGTGTCCCTGACTGACGCCCCGGCGGCTGGTGTCCCAGAGCAGTCCCTGTGGAGCCCGAAGCTGGTCCCCAAAGCTGGTCCCTGCGGCCCAGTTCAGACATGGCCAGTCTAATCTGAGCCTCTTCACGTCCTGGTGATGAAATGGGGGCTTCAGGTCACCAGAGGAGGGTCCTGCGGTCCGGCCGAAGTTTTCCAGTTTTGCTTTGCTTTGCTTCTCTTTTTCTTTGTATTCAGCTCGTATTTTGCTTACCCCGAAGGCTGTGTTTTGAAGCCTGATTGTTACGGGGGTAAATAGAGATGCCGAACAGAATTTTGGGGAATGGGAGAGTGGCTTCTCTAGGTCGTTAACAAATCCGCGTCCAGGGGAACCGAGGCAGTCCAGTCTCAGTCTCAGGCAGTTTCAGATTTGTCTAGGGGCCTCGGGAGCCCGTCGGAGGACCCTGGGGCTGCCCGTGGGAGTCGGTTGGCAAAGGCGGGTGGGGCCTCTGCCCACCCCACCCCCCTTAACTAGGGAGCCTCCAGAGCCAAACAGAGAGCTTGAAAACGGCGAATTCTTGCACGTCATGGACTCTCCTGAGTCAGAGCGTGTGTGCCAGCTCCTGAAGGAAGAGTCCCTCATGGGGGACCTTCCCATCCGGCTCTCCATGTTCCTTTCTGCCCTGCCATCCCTCCTGTGCCCTTCTCACACGAGCCCATCTGTAGAAAGTCGGGAAAGGAAGCGGAACCAGTGAGGTCCGCACGGTGGAGGGGCGGGTTGGGCCCACGAAAGACCTGCTGGAAATGAGGGGTCGAGGGATCAGAGCCGCTCATTGCCGTTTGAAAGCTACTCTTCAGTTTTCTAGCTACAGGAAAAACTCTGGTCTTCATCACAGATAGAAGGAACCAACACATGGAACTATTTGGAAGGCAGCGTATTTTAGCCAACAACGAGTCTTAACCTTTCCGAGGCCGGCACATGGAAATGGTCACTGTGCCCGCGGAGGAACGCGTGTCACGCGCTTCCTCAGCCAGGGGCTGAGGCTCGTAGCTCCAGGGCCTTCTGGGTTCTGCAGTTCCTCTTCCTCGGCTGCTCGGTGCTTCCCGCGCCTCATGAAACAGAGAGTGACCAGCTTGACTTCGCAGTGTGAAATGCTTCTTTTTCAAAGTTCAGAACATGTTTTCCTCCTTACCTTTTAAGAAGTTTCGATTCGTTCAGAGTTTGCATCGTGTTCAGAATACCGTGATTTATCAGCTCTAAGCGTGTGGGATTTGAATGCGTCCTACCTAATGGGACTGGAATTTTTCTCCAATTACGGGAGAGGCAGCCCGGCGTTCTCCAGTTTCAAAAGCAGACTGCAGCTGGCTGCCGGAGGAGGGCTGAGCTCGCAGAACACTTAACATTTTGAAAACTATGTCCTGGGGGAGAAGACTTTCTGCTCAGAAAGACACTGGATTATTTAGCTTGGCAGCCGCAGGGCGTGAATATTTTGAGCGCCATTGCTGTCATTTATTTTTTATTGAGTTCAAATGGAAAAATTGAAAACTTTATTCAGACGCGTAGCCTTTAATTAGATGGCGCGTAGACCTTTTAGGCCGCAGCTGCCCGTGCGCCCCTGCGATCGGCTCGCGCACATTCCACTCCGAGTGCACCAGTGTTTGATTTTCAGAATTCTCGGCAAATAGCGGAGCCGCAGCCAGAAATTCCTCCACTGAGATTCCTTCCGGCCCAGATGAAACTAATACTTCCCGGCTGTGCGGCTGTCATTCACGACTAATCCAGGTATGGCTGCTGAGTGTTCTTAATTTTCTTTTTCTGAACCTAAAGGCAGCGCTTGCCTTTTCCCACGAGAAGGCAGCGATAACGTGCCCGAAATTCCAGCCCCTGGAGGTGGTGGGCCTTCTCCGCACGGACGTAGCTGGGCTTTGTCGTAGGGCTGGCGGACACGATACAGTGCGCGGCCAGCACGCGGTAGGGTCTTCAAGAACAGTAGGACTGTACCAGCGATTTGCCCTGAGGTTTTGAAGCTGGTGTCATCGAGGCAGCTGTTCCTACCCCAGGGTCTCTGTCGATGCCACTTGCCATTCGGGGACGGAATGGTGATTTGGATGGAAGTTTTAATGTTTGTGTAAGTCTTGTTAAAAAAAAATAGAACTTTGGGAAATATTCAAAATGTTACCACCGGTTAACATTCTGTTAAAATCAGATCACGGTGTATTCATTTTGCATTTTAAACTGTATTAGTGAACACTTAAAACAGTGTGTGTAGGATAAAAATTGTGGACTTTGGAATTGGACGGTTCTGGCTTTATCTCAGCTGGCTCTGTGCCCTTAGGCTAGTGACATACGACCTCTAAGTCTTAGTGTTATTTATAAAATAGCGTAACAGGGGCACTTGGGTGGCTCAGTCGGTTAAGCATCTAACTTCAGCTTGGGTCATGATCTCTCTCTCGGTCTGTGAGTTCGAGCCCTGCATCGGGCTCTGTGCTGACAGTTCGGAGCCTGGAACCTGCTTTGGATTCTCTGTCTCCCTCTCTCTCTGTCCCTCCTGTGCTCATGCCTCTGTCTCTCTCTCTCTTTCTGTCTCAAAAGTAAACATTAGAAAAAAATTAAAGAGGATAACAGATTACAGAGCTGGAGTGAGGGTTAACACTATCATGAGTATAGAGGGCCTGTGTGGGTCACGAGCATATTTGGTGTTCAACAAATGGTGTGTTGCATATCTGTTAGGAGTTATCTGTCTCTGTCTGGTCTCTCTACCTCCCACCCACCCACCCACCTGCCTACCTACCTGCCTCTATATATTTATATGTATCTTCTGGACCTTTTTTAGCCTTCCCCTGTTTCGTTAATCCAGCCATATTCTGCTGAAATTTAAAATATGAAGATATTTCACAAAATGGATAAAAGTATGAAGAAGGGTTCGCGGGTTACCTCCCAGGAGGCTTCCACGGTGACCTTATCTTAGTGTGACTTTCAGTCGCTGGCACGTCAGCCTCCTAGGAGCAAGTCTTTCTCCGGGGGAGGCTTTACCAAGGTCACTGACCTGCGTTTGTACAGTCGCCACCTGCTGGAGGGGGTCCCTGGTGGGCGGCCCTCCCAGCCAGCACCGGAGCGGTGAGCTGAGAAGCCGCCGTCCCCGGGACTTCTCTAGGCGAACTAGTTGTGGGATTCAGATGTTTAGCGACGCAGGTAAATGTGGTGAATCGGCCACGTGCTCCGTTTTCTGCCTGGACCGAGGTCTCATGAGGTGACTGTCATGGAGCAGACATGTGACAACCGCAGAGGAAACTACGCAGGACTTCGGAGGCCTGGACCGTGGAGGGGCCAGCGCTGGCCGGCTCGGCAGAGCAGAGCAGACGGAACCGGGCGGACGCCGGTGCAGAGCAGAGCCTGGAAAGACACAGACGTGGGGCGCAGACGGGCTGTGGGAGCTGAGAACAGAAGTATTCGGAAATCAGACGAGCAGGGGTAGGGTCCTGGGCTCCTGTCTGTGCTCCTGCAGCCAGGCGACTGCTGTGCCCCGTGCTCGCAGAGGACTGGAGGTGTGTTTTCTAGAACCTTCAGTTGGACACAGTTCACGACCGGGCGACTGCTGTTACAGGTGCTGGGTACGGAACACCTCTGTCGCTGTGGGAGGGGTCAGACAGTAAACAGTGCTGTAGTAAAGTGATGATAGGGTGTTAGAAGACACGAGGAGTTGTGAGTGCTGGGGGAAGGGCTGTAGTTCGGGACGAGGGTCCTTGAGGACCAGGGAGAGGCAGGGAGCTGTGGGGACGGCAGGGCGCAGTGTCCCCGGCAGAGGAACAGGTGTCACAAAGGCGGAAGCGAGACCGAAGCAGTGAGGAGGTGAGTTGGCCGGAGGGGAGTGAGAGAGGGGGTCAGGTGTCCCGAGGGGACACGGGGCGGGCAGCAGAGGTGAAGTGAGGCCTGGGCGGCCATCCTAAGGACTTGCTCTTTCTCAGAAGGAGTTCGAGTAACAGGGTCTGACTTGCGCTAACAGAATCGAATCGAGTGAGCACGCTGAGCTGCGGTCCCACCCCTGTCCCTCCACCCCCAGCCACCAGGCGGACACACGGCAGAACGGAGATCTCTCTCCAGGGGAGAGAAACAGCTGGAGAGAGAGCAGGGTCCCAGGGAAAATCCACTCGTCAGGAAGTTGTGCCGTTTCCACACGGACGCTGCTGGTCTCTGCTGTCTCACCGTAACACGCACGCAGGGCACAGGGAGCGGGAGGAGAGGCTCTGCCAGGAAAGAAGCCAAAACAAGCAGGAGGATTAAGAAAGGCATGTCAAAGGGACAGAAACAATAAAGGAGCAAGAGACAGTTCAAAGAAACTGTAGTTAAAAGCTCAGAGGTAAGAGCAGGTGCTCAGGAAAGATGCTCACAGAGCGAATAAGGGCTCTGGGGTATTGAGAGATAGTGAGTTCTGTGGAAGGGCCGGGACGTCAGGTGGGGGTCAGCAGGCGGGAGGCAGACGCGAAAGTGGAAATGGCAGAACAGCAGATGCAGCTACGGGGACCTGGGCGGGGCAGGAGGGGGCCCAGGGCAGCCAGGAGGGGACTGACATCCGAGTGCTGGCACTCTAGGCCCCAAGTCGGCGAGGTTGGGGCTGTTCACCGGCCAGTGTGCACACGCCTCGCCCGGAGGTGTTTTCACTGAATCATCCTCACTCTGCGAAGATGCACAGGAAAGTAAGAGGCCGCAGATTAGAAGGAAACATGGTTTCCAGAAAGGAGTGTGACGGCCCATCTGCAAGGGACCCCGCCGGGAATGGTATGCAGGGAATGTTTAGTCCTAAGCACGCCAAGCACTCGGTGCCGCTGGACCGAACGGGTGTGATGGAAGTGAACCAAGAGGGACGGGAGGCTCTGGGGAGCTACCTCCACGTCATCTGTGTGCAGGTCGAAACTCCGTGCTTGAAGTAGGAAAACTTAAAAAGCCCAGGGCGCCCAGCTGGGTCAGTGCAGCTCTTGATCTCAGGGTTGTGGGTTCGAGCCCCACTGTGGGTATGGAGCCTACTTAAAAGAGTTTAGAAAGCAGTTATGAGCACGCGATCTGCAAATACTGAAAGAAGGAGAAAGCAGCTGAAGAAAGCGGGAGTGGGGGCCACTCCCCTCCCCATTTAGTTGCCTCATAGGACTACTCTTAAGACTATATAAATTGGGTATTTTGATTAAATAAAAAGTAAATTTCACGGGGCCCCTGGGTGGCTCAGTCGGTTAAGCGGCCGACTTCGGCTCAGGTCATGATCTTACAGTTTGTGAGTTCGAGCCCCACGTCGGGCTCTGTACTGACAGCTCAGAGCCTGGAGCCTGCTTCGGATTCTGTGTCGCCCTCTCTCTCTGCTCCTCCCTTGCTCGCACTATGTCTCTCTCTGTCTCAAAAAATGAATAAATGTTAAACAAAATTATTTTTTAAGAAAAACAGTTCTTTTGTTTGAAAATCCTCGGATTTGGGTGGCTTCATTGGAAAGGTTTCCGTTTCTCTAATTAGCAGAAATTGTAGCTTGCAGATTTGGCACATTTTTCACACTTGTCAGCTCTGGCGACATGAATTGTGTTCTTCGGCTGAATTCTCTTCCCAGACCCCCTGCTGTCAGACAAAAAGAATTTCCATGTCACTACTGCTCGTTACCAAGCTGCTATGAAAAAGGATGCTTGAGGAAAACTTTAGGAGCCAGTGATTAGAAATTTCCGATAACCTTCCGGCTCGTCGCCAAATTATATTAACTGTGAGTAATTTAGGGGGGAAACGGTTTCACTCACCTGTGCCCTCAAAGGTTGTAGATTTACAACGTCGGACACCCTTAATGACATTCCCTCTTGAGGCGGACTTGTTTCCTTAAACCTTGGGAAATGTCGCCAGTTTTTCTCTCTATGTAATTAAAACGAAAAATTCCACAGCTCATAAACTCTTAGTTTATCCCTAGAAACTTGTTTTGAAAACTGCTTTATCGCTTTCTGTATTTGACTTTTCTGTTTACCCAAACCATATTAAATGTGGCATCTGCATTGTAACTGCTAGTGTGGAATTCACTGTGGAATTGCGGAATTTCGCATGAGTTGTAATACCAGAAAAGTAGGAAAGAAACAAGGGGTGAGTTTATGTTCAGGAAGACTCTTCCATGCCCTTGCCTGGGAGTTGATTATTTTTTGTTTTAAAGGCTTTTCTTCCAACCTTTTCTTTAACCCTTTATAGAAACATTTGTTTTAAGTTTTTTGTTTGTGAAATGTTTCGGCATGTATTTAAGTTTTCCGTGCTCATCAGGAGGAGTGCCAGGAGTCTGCATCTTTTAAAACTAAGAAAAATCAAAGACATTTAAACACTTCGGTCTTGAAAACCTTTCCTGTTTGAACAGAAACTAAATAGTAGTTTACATAGTCTGTTCTGAGATTAAATTTTGAAGGTAGAGTTTTATGGATTTCTATCTTTTTTTTTTTTAATGTTTATTTTTTTGAGACAGAGAGACAGAGCATGAGTGGGGGAGGGGCAGAGAGAGAGGGAGACACAGAATCGGAAGCAGGCTCCAGGCTCTGAGCTGTCAGCACAGAGCCCGACGCGGGGCTCGAACTCACAGACTGCGAGATCATGACCTGAGCCGAAGTCAGACGCTCAACCGACTGAGCCACCCAGGCGCCCTGGATTTCTATCTTTTAAGTATAGACATACAAAGGCAAAATCCCAGAATTGTTGCTTAAAAACTACTTAGTGGGTGGGGAGGACTCCCGGTCGCCTGTTGTGGTTGGTCTCTATAAATAGGAATTGCTCAGGCGTCAGCCCGCGGTACTGGTTTCCACGTGAACTCGGTACTCACTATTAGAGGCAGGTACACTTGGCATCTCTCCAAAAATGCCTTTACTTTTAGCCAAAGTTGCTTTTTTGTTTTCTCTTGGAATTGCACTTGGGGCTCCCCCCTGCGGGATATATGATAATGCTGTGTCTCCTCCAAGGAGTGGACTGCAGAGCCGACCCGCATGTCCACTGGCGGGATTACTGCAGGGCAGGACCCCCGTGTCCACCTGGGCGAGTCTGTGTCCGGCTCCACCTGCCCACCTTGGAGCACTAGGGGGAGGACTGAGCAGAGGGGCCAGTGGGATCTTTGTCCAGGTTGCTCGTTTGCCCGGTGGTCTGGGCCATGTTCTCCGTCCTTGGTGGTGGCTTTTGTCTTCACCCCTTTCTTTTACAGGAGAGTGTGGCCTCCGAGGTGTGGGGTTCGTGCACAGGATTTGGTGTGCGTTCTGTATCTCCTACTGTTGTGCATGTTTTGGAGACAGAGATCAAGCAGATTAAAATGCAGGACGTGGGGCGCCTGGGTGGCTCAGTTGGTTGAGCGGCCGACTTCAGCTCAGGTCATGATCTCACGGTCTGTGAGTTCGAGCCCCGTGTCGGGCTCTGTGCTGATGGCTCAGAGCCTGGAGCCTGCTTCGGATTCTGTATCTCCCTCTCTCTGTGCCCTTCCCCTGCTCATACTCTGTCTCCATGTCTCTCAAAAATAAAAAACGTTAAAAAAAAAATGCAGGACGTGTTCACATCCCTCAGGAAGGCAGTGTGACTTGTGGCTGGGACGTAACTCCTTGTCACCTTCCCTGTGTACCTGCCGCAGGCCCCTGCTTCTGCCGGTTCCATAACCGCTAATGTTCTGTTCTGTCTTCCGGAACGCAGCAGAGTATTTGTAAAAATGACACGTGAGCCTTTTAACAGAAACATATTAAAATGTAACTGAATGAAGTCCAATTATGGAGCAGGCTGGTCTGAGTCCGAAAACCATCCAGGGTGCAGAACTGTAGGCCGAGCCCGTCCGGGGGCAGGGTGGGGGCGGGGCGGCCAGGTCCCAGCACCGGGGCCGGGGGCGCCTGGGCAGCCGGGCGTCTTTCCTCCATCTATAGCCCCAGGACGGCGCGGTGCCCACCTCACACACTGTTCACGTTTGACAAGGATCGTTTAATAAAGGAGGAGTGAACCCGAAAGCTTTGGGTTACTTTTTCATTTTATAAATGAAGAACCTTCATCTAGAAACCGAATGGCTGAGGTGGAAATGGAGCCAGGTCTCTCCGTGGTGATTCCCACTAACTACACTTTCTTTTTCAGTCTAAACCCTAGCTAGTTACCATGCGCTGCGGAGTTGGCTTCAGGAGTGGAACCCACGTGATGCATCACATACACACGTCACCCAGCGCTCGTCGCCCATCTAGCCACCCCCACCCACCTCCCTGCCCGCACCCCTCAGTGTGTTCTCTACATTTGAGTCTCATGGTTTGCCTCCTTCTCTGTTTTTATTTTGTTTTCCTTCCCTTCCCCTGTGTTCATCTGTTGTGTTTCTCAGATTTCACATGTGAGCGAAATTATGTATTTGTCTTTCTCCAACCGACTTATTTTGTTTAGCATGATACACTCTAGTTCCGTCCATGTTACAAATGGCAAGATTTCATTCTTTTTCCTCACCAAGTAGTGTTCCATCCCATGCATACCTCATCTTCTTTACCCATTCATCCGTCAGTGGACATTTGGGCTCTTTGGATACTTTGGCTGTTGTCGATAGCGCTGCTATAAACATTGGGGTGCATGTGCCCCTTCGAATTAGCATTTTTGTATCCTCTGTGTAAATACCTAGTGGTGCAGTTGCTGGGTCGCGGGTAGTTCTGTTTTTAATGTTTTGAGGAACCTGCATCCTGTTTCCCAGAGCGGCTGCACCAGTTTGCGTTCCCACCAGCAGTGCAAGAGGGTTCGTCTTTCTCTGCATCTTCACCAACATCTATTGTTGCCTGAGTTGGTAGTTTTAGCCACTCTGACTCATGAAAAGATGCTCAACATCACTCATTATCAAGGAAATACAAATCAAAACCGTGATATCTCAGATCTACTTTTTACAAAACGTTTGAGAGGGGGAGGGGCAGAGAGAGCGGGAAAGAGAATCCCAAGCAGGCTCCTCACTCTCAGGGTGAGCCTGATATGGACCCAATCTCATGAACCAGGAGATCATGACCTGAGCCAAAATCAAGAGTTGGATGCTTAACCAACTGAGCCACCGAGGCTCAGCCCCTTACTACACTTTTTAAAACATTAATTTTATTATTTTCAAGATCTGTAATTGGAAGTGAGCCAAATATGTATACTATGAGGTTTTTAGTTATACTGCTTCAATAAAATGGCCATTATAGCTTGATTAGCAGATTATTTATAAATTGGTAATTATAATGGTCTTATAGAAGTACTTAAACATTTTGCTTTCTCCAGTGGTTAAAATATTTTCTCTTTCAATATTGTTTACACTGTTAATTTGTTAGTAAACCCTTTTGTGGAAGTTCTACAAAAGTGCTTCTAGTAAATTATCCTCTCTGGACTGTCATAAAGTCTGCACTCATCGAGCAACATGGGGTCACTGATTTAGCCTGAAGGGACTAGACAGTATCTGGTTCAAGCAGTTCATTATTTAGAGGAGGAAACATACCTCCAAGTAGTGACGTGACTTCTCAGTGTCCCGCAGGTGGTTCATGTCGAAACTGCAGACAGAGCCTGGGGTTTGTGGTTCCCTGTCCCAGGTCCCTTCCTTGTAAACCCTAGACCTCTAACTACCAGGTGACGAAAGTTAGCGTCTCGATGTGCAGCTTCATCTGGGCAGCGTGTGAGGTGTGTTAGAATGCGGGACGCTGAGGGGCAGCCTGACATGTCCAGTTGGTTTAGAAAGGCAGCTATTCCCTCCCCCCTAGTGCTCACGGTGCGTCTCGCAGAGGGGTTCATGAGAAGGAAGCCTCTGGGGAAAGGGCTGGGGCTTGGCCAACACTCGAGGAGGGCGTGAACGTGTCTGTCGAGAGAAGGGAGAGTGAAAAATGCAGGGAATGAAGGAGGCCACGTCTACACTCTGAGTAGCTCTGTAGGCATTAAAGCGATGGCGTGAGCCCTGCACCTGTGAAGGCATGACCAGGACAGCGGCGAAAATGCGGAGGGGTATGTATTATGTTATCAAAAATAAGAGAAAACCCGATACGTGTGTTTAGATATTATATATAGTATGTCTCTGCATACGAGGAGTGTGAGGACACACACACACAGCACACACAACACACACACGTGTCATGTGTGAGATGTTCCATACGTGACGTGAACGAGCCCGGAGGACGAGCCAGCCGTTAGTGTTAATCGTCTCGCGGAGCGGGGTTGGGGACACTGCTACCTGTGCCCCTGTTTGTGGTTGTGTTGCTTGACTTGTCACGAGAAGCATCTCTTCCTTCTGTTAAAAATCAGTCAGCTGATAGCTTTGATGTATTTACGACTCTTTGAAAGGTAAGGGATACTTGACGAATTTGTGTGCGGTTCATATGCAGGGGCATATCTTTTCTGTGTTGTTTTGAGTCCAGTTATTTAAAGTTGTATTGTTGGTAGTGGTTTTTTTTTTTTAATTGAAGTCAGTTAGTGGAATTTCCCATAGAAGAAATTACCTAAGTAATTCCAGATTACCTGGCTCCCGATTGGCTTGACTTAGATGGTTTCTAACGCACTAAAATTCTTCAGTAATAGCGTGGTCAGAAAGGAACATCGCGAGGATAATTTTCAGATGTGCTTTCCTTAAGATTGAAGTTTCCAGGTGCTTATATCCTTGATTCTGAGCATTTCCATCGTATTTTACTTCATCTGTCGTATTTAGTATTAAGCTGATTAAGGTAGTAAATTTACTAATGGAAGATGAATATTGTTTCCATGTGAAACCAAGGCTAATAAATTCTCACACCCATGATCTAATTAATACACAAACCTTCCTTTTGTCAAGAAATGAATTGCATATTGCAATTACAATTTTTATTTAAAAAGAGAACAAAATAAACTCTTTACATTTTGCAGGTTTTCTTAAATTCTAAGGCTCTGAGCCTTCCAACAAGCCCAGATAAGTGCAGATGCCCTCGTAATTTTCCAATACCACGGGTGCCTCAGGTCTGAAGGTGTTTGTTTATTTTAAATCACAGTTACTAGTAAAAGAAAAATATTTTCGAATGTAAATATTTTCTGGAAGTTTGTTAGTCATAGGTTTTATGTAGTACTAACAAAGCTATTATTCACATAAAACGTAAACACTAGTCTATTTAAAAACTCTAAGAAAAATACCAGTAACAATTTGAGTGTATTTGGGACAGAGAAAACAAAATATTAATGCTTTTCTTGGCTAAGGTCTGTGTGGGATCATCAGTTGGTCTTGTGGCAGGCTTTTATTTTTTCATTAAAGTAGCACAAAATTAGTATCTTAAAAGACCATGAGAGTGTAACCAAGACCCGATTCAAGCCCAGCATGTCGACAGGGGGTTCTTTCTCTCTGAGGAGTTAGGAAAGCCTGTGGACCCCATGACCAGCAGCCCTAGAAGCTCATGACTTTGAGGGCGAGTCGATTTAGGCTATGAAAGAACAAGATAAATTACACAGGGTGGAACCAATACAGAGAAAAACACAGAGGTCTCATCTTCTTGATCTTTCTACGTTTTGAGAGATGCAAGTAACTAAATTTACGTTGTAGCTTTCCAGATGAAGTTATTACAAGCCCTCCATCACCCTGACCCGCCACGACCACAGCTCTGAGCGAGAGTGAGACCGTGATCGTGGCGTCCTGGTTTTGTGGAGGGCGCAGTGGAAACACCAAGCAGGAGAGAATTCGAGCTTTTTGTGGGCGGGCTGCTGGGGCATTTAGCTTGGGCCTTGTGCTCGTGGAGGCCTTCGGTCTGCATTATCTGCATTATCTTCAGTTAAGGTTGTCTGTAGATGTACGTTTTCTGCCTCTGTGTTAAAAACATTAAAATATGGAATATAGTATACATTCTTTTAGCTCTCTTTCGGCTCCCTGCCCTCTCTATATACTTGGAGCCTAAAAAGAGCGGAAGTGGCCACGGCTTCGTGTGGCCTCTTAAAGGGCCAAAGACTATTTAGGCAGGAAATAGCATCAGAAAAAGGTTGCTCGGTGGTGGTTATTATGAATTAAAATTCAGAGCCCTTGATCTTGCTGTTGCATTCTAGCATTTGTACGTGATGCTAAAGTTTGCCTGGGAGAAAAAAAATACGTGAAAATAGAGAGGAGAATTCTGAAAAGTCACCTGTCTGTCTAGCTCGGTCTGTCAGAAAGCAGAGGGGTGATGACCTGCTAGGGTTGTCCTGAGAGTGAAAGGTACTTCATGAGGATGGTGTCTGAAACAGAACAAATGCTTGATGAGTTTTCTGGTTTGTTACTTGTTCTATTTCATAAACCTTTATCACTTGCTCTGTGTCTGCGGGGAGAGGGACGGTTGATCGGTGAGTGGGCCCAGCGTGGAGCAGATCACGTGATGGAGCTCTGATCTTTACTAGATTAAAAGTGAAGCAAGTACCTGCCCGTCGGTGAGCAGTTTTGCACCCAGATCCTTCTTGCCGGCAGCTTCACTTCTTCGTAATGCAAGGGTTGGGGCGCTGACTTCCCACACGATTGGAAGTGTGTGTATAGCTTTTGACTCCAAAAAACGTAACCGCCGATGGCCTGCGGTTGCCTGGAAGCCCCACCACTGGCCCGTGAACTAACACATGCTGCGTTTGGTGCCCGTGCTGTCTGCGCGCTCTGCCCGGGAAGGGAGCTGGCGGGAGGGACGCTCCCAAGCGAGCCGTGAGGTGCAGGAGGTGCCCCCACCGCCCTGCCCTGCGAGGCGTCTGCGCGTGGACCCCGGGGCTCGAGGCCGGCTGTCGGCTGCAGGACCAGCGCGCGTGGTCGGGAGGCAGACGGAGGAGTCCGTTAAAGCTCAGTCGGGACCGTAAAATTCCAGAGCTCCTAAACGTCCACCCAGAGCGAACGGGTGGGGAAAGGTCAGGGTCTCCCTGGTGGCGGAGGGGAACCGGGGGAGGGGCAGTTAAAGGCACGACGCGGGGCCGGGTGTGAGCGGGGACCTCCGGGGCAGCCCCGGGCCAGCGTCCCGCGGCGGCACGCGGCCTGCGTGGGGACACACGTGGCGGGAGAGCCCGAGATACTCTCGGAAGTGAGAACCCCAGGTTCCGGACAGCGGCCACCGCTCTGCAGTGAGAAAGGGAAGAGGGTCACAGCCTGTTCTACAGGGGACCCCGCTTTACTCCTGAGAGTTTGTGAAGGAAAAAGGCAGAGAAGACACAATTTAAAGATTTTTATAAAGCGGGGGCACTCATTATATTAGTCTCTTTTCCTCCTTCGGTTTGAAACAGCTCCCGTGCACACAAATGAAGGTAAATATGGGGAGATGCTGTAAAAGCAGGGGAGGGAGGGAGAGAGTGGAGGGAGAGAGAGTGGAGGGAGGGACAGTGGAGGGAGGGAGAGTGGAGGGAGGGAGAGTGGAGAGAGGGAGGGAGAGAGAGAGAGTGGAGAGAGAGAGAGTGGAGGGGCAGAGAGGCCTCTGGAGCCCGAGGAGCTGGCGTTTCCTCGCTGTGCTTCTGCGCACTGTGCTGGTTGCTCCACCTCTCTGAGCTTGTGACCTCTCTCTAAAATAGGGATGGGGCGCCCGGGTGACTCCGTCGGCTACGCTCTGACTCTTGGTTTCGGCATAGGTCATGATCTCGTGGGTCATGAGTTTGAGCCCCAGGTCGGACTCTGTGCTGACAGCGTAGAGCCTGCTTGGGATTCTGTCTTTCTGTCTCTCCGCGCATCCCCTGCACTCTCTGTCTTTTTCTCTCTCTCTCTCCCTCCCCCCTCAAAATAAATACATAAACACTAAAAAAAATAAAATAGGGATAATACTATCTCTATGACAGTTTGTTAGGAATGAATAGCTTACCTAAAGTGCCTTTTATATTGTTGGTGCAGAAGTGCCCAGAGCTGGGAATAAAGTCTGAGAACAGCAGACACTGTCCGTGCCCTCACGTAACCGTGGAGTCCAGCGGGGAGAAGGGGGATCAGCTCCTCAGCCAGACACCGTGACTGACGTGTGATCTGTGTCTTGAGGGACAAGTGCGTGGCGATGGGATTCCCTCTGACGGGCACTACGGACCGCATATCTGTGTCCCCCGTATTCAGATGTTGGAACTCTAACCCCCAGTGTGACGGTGTTTGAAGACGGGGCCTTTTAGGAAGTAATTCGGTCTTGAGGGTAGAGTCCTTGGATGGGATCCGTGCTCCAGTAAGAGACAGGAGGCCTCACCCCCTCCTCTGTGAGGAAGCCGAGGAGCCTCCATTCTGGCACCCTGGTCTCGGACTTCCTGGCCTCCAGAATGTGAGGAGCGGGTGTTCGTTCTGTAAGCCCCGCGGCCTAGGATGTGCCGGTCCTGGGGGGTGGGGGGGTACGTGAGCTGGTGGGGGAGGTCATGGAAGGCTTCCCTGAGAAGTACCTTAGGGCTGAGCTTCGAAGAAAGAGCAGGAGCTCAGTGAAGAAGAGGGGGCAGGAGCGGTCCAGCCCGAAGGAAGAGCCCGGTCTGCCCGAGAGCGCGCGGTGGGCGGGAGTCGTTGAGAGGAGAGGAGTGTGGGGGGGGGGGCTCGAGTGGCAGCTCCAGGGGAGGGGCCGGTGCCTGAAGACGAGGGACAGCCATGCCTGCAGCCCCCCGAACGCCCAGCGGGGCAATTTGGGGTGTGAGAAGAGCAGTCAGTGCAAGACCCTAACCCTAACAGGACAAATTGAGAGCGGGGCGGCCCAGAGCCATCAGTTTATTTATTTATTTATTTTTTTAATGTTTATTTATTTTTGAGACAGAGAGAGACAGAGCATGAGTGGGGGAGGGGCAGAGAGAGAGGGAGACACAGAATGTGAAGCAGGCTCCAGGCTCAGAGCTGTCAGCACAGAGCCCGACGCGGGGCTCGAACTCACAGACTGCGAGATCATGACCTGAGCCGAAGTCAGACGCTTAACCGACTGAGCCACCCAGGCGCCCCCAGAGCCATCAGTTTAGACCGCTGCTTAAAACACGACGAGAACCGAGAGGCAGAGGCCGCGTCCAAGCCAGTGCATAGCTTTTCCAACCTCGGTGCGACTGGCAGAGGCCCGGTCCCCCGTTAGTCCTTTTGGCCAATAGCTGTTCACCGCGAAGGTCACCGTCTTTAAATGTAACGAGAGCACTTTGTTGTATGTATTCTTCAGTTTACACTGTTCTGCAAACACGAAATTAAAGCCTAAAATAGATAGTGCAGAATACTGAGGAACTTGACAGTACTTTGAACGGATTCCTTTGCGTAGAACCATGTTACCAAGTGGCCAACGGTGTGCCCGCCCGTGCTCACCACCAGACACAGTGTTTAATTCATTACTGTTTTTAGTGTTTTCCACACATTAATGGGTTCGACAGACACTTGCTGAGGGCTTACTCGTGTGCCCAGAGCCCCAGGCGGCGTGTCCCATGGCCGGTGATCAGTAAGTGACGCTGTTGGTGTGGCGGTTCCTGCTCCGCAGGGTCCCTCCCCTCCACCCTCCCTCTGCGGCGGACCCGCTCCCCTTGGTTTCCGAGGCATTTCAGGTGTCCCTTCCGGCAATAAAGGGGCGGCCAGAGATAGAACAGGAGAAGGAGAGAAGGTGGGGGCTTGGGCTTCAGACACCGGTTAATGAAAGAAGGAAATCTCATTCCTCATTGGTCACATTTAAAGGGTGCTAAGGAACCGACTCATTCTGAAAACCATCAGGGAAAGGAAAGAACCAAGGACTTCAAGTGTAAGTTAAAAAAAACACACCAGAGGTACAGAGATAAACATTTTTAAATAAACATTTACCATAGATTCTATTATAGGAATGGACCTTTATTTAACTGGTTCCCTGTTGATGGAGAATTTGTTTCTGTTTTTCTCTTCCTCCTCCTCAGATACACAGATGGTGCAATAAGTCTCTTTGTTTCTGCTATTTTGACAGACTTTTGGGTCAGTCAGGGTAAAGTTCGGCAGTGGGACTTCTGGGTTAGAAGGTATTTTTAAAGGTGTAGTAAAAATATTAACAAACTCCCACTCTGTTGTCCTCTGGAAAGGTCGCCCCACCTTGTCACCCCACACACCTTTGTCCTCAGAGTGTCGCAATCTTAAAGCTAGCTTAGGTGCAGGTTAAAGCTGCATCTGAGTGTTGTGATCTGAATGTAAATTAGTTTTGAGTAAGTTAATTTGCATTAAGTTCTTTAACTTCATATTTTTTGGCGAATGCCTTTTATTCATTTCTAATCCAGAATCCTTAGATTTAATGCTTTGGTTGGCTCCCGGTGCACTCTGGCTTCCATTATGCTTAGGGTTGTGTGGCTTCACAAGGAGACACAGTGGGTGTGACAGAAGGTCTTTAGGGAAGGAGCTGGCTGTCGGGTGCGTCACGATCGTCTCAGCACAGAGTCCCGATAGGAGAGAGAGGGCTTCCAATGAGCACTGCGGCATGTTAGGGATTTTTGTAGACTCTAAAGTCGTGTGGAAATACAATGTTACACTTTTTATAAGTTTACTGACTTTTGAAAGCAAAACCTTTAAATATTCTTTTTATTTCCTAAAAAGATCTTAAGAGAGGGGCGCCTGGGTGGCTCAGTGGGTTGAGCATCTGGCTCTTGCTTTGGGCTCAGGTCACAAACCCAGGGTTGTGAGATGGGGCCCTGCATCAGGCTCCTCGCGGAGTGTGGAGCCTGTTTGGGATTCTCTCTCGTGTGTGCTCTCTCTCTCTCTCTCTCTCCTAAAAAAAAAAAATAAAAATGTCAAGTGCCTTAAGCCCAGACAAGCACATCCGATGCCTGTCGGTCATCCTCGAGGACGCGTGGCATCGTGGTGGAGGCTGAGGAGCCGTACTGGTGACGGAGGGTGTGACAAGGATGCGAATGAGATGCAGCCTGTGTTTCAGGGACCTCATGTGGCACCATGTGGTGACTCGAGTGAGAAAAAGTGGATTAAAAAATTTTGGAAATTATATAAGGAATATTCATATATTATAAAATATTTAATTTCTGTAAAATGCAGTTGTCTGCATTTCCCCCTATAGATTATGAAGAATATATTTTAAACAAAAGGTCATTTTTTAGGACGTTAAACTTCTCAACAAAAGGAAAAGACAAAAGCAAACTAGCAATACTATAATTTCATCACAAATGATGAGATTCATATCTGTGAAATATAAATTCTTAAGAATAGAGATTAATAATAAGACCAAATTCTTTTCTTTAAGTTTGTTTCTTTTGAGAGGGAGAGTGTGCAAGCCTGAGTCGGGGAGGGGAGAGAGAGAGAGAGAGAGAGAGAGAGAGAGAGAGAGAGAGAGTCCCAAACAGGCTCCACGCTCAGCGCAGAGTGTGATGTGGGGTTCGAGCTCACGAACCATGAGATCATGACCTGAGCCAAACTCGAGTCTGATGCTTATCTGACTGAGCCTCCCAGGAGCCCCAAAGGCAAAATTTTTAATAGACAAAAGAGCAATTCACAAAAGAAGACATAACATATTACTAGTATATATATAAAAAAATTTTACTTTCCCTGGTGACCAAAGAAATGATACTGTTTTCAACTGTTAAGATTTAGTAACAACATATGTTTTAACACTTAATGTTGTTGAAGGTTTGTCGAAATGAACAGTCATGCGTTGCCCGCTTTCTAATACATATCAAGGCTCCACTTCTGGGAGTTTTAAGGAAATGATAATATATATGCAAAAAAATCATGTTTAAAGGTATTCATTGAGGTTTTTTAATAATAAAAATCAGAAACAATCTAAATGATTATTAGGGGATGTTTGAGTAAATGCCGAGGTATCTATGTAATAGAATATTATGTGATGGTTACAGTCTATACTTACGAAATTGAACTTGAGGATTTGGTTGTATTAGGTGGGGAGAAAGCAGAGAGCCCAGTCTCTGTTGTCCTATTTTCAAGGGAGAAACAAGGGCATATAACCAGGACTGGAAATCCAGGTGCCAGATGTTACGAGAGTCTTCGGGCTTTGGGGTCACAGGTGATGGTGGTTTTACCATTCGTGCTTTTCCGTGTGGTCCCGTTTTTCTCTACACGTGTCCCACCTCCGTGACCAGAAAGAGCATGAACGTTACTTACTAACTTCACTTTCGCGATGGCCTTTCCGCGCCAGCAAGCGCAGCCCGCCTCGGCCTTCGCAGCAGGAACAGTCTGCTCGTCTCGGGCAAGACCTTAGGTTTTCTCAAGAGAGGGCAGCATGTTCCTCTTTGCACTCGAGAACGGAGACAGCTCTGCCCAGAGCGTAGCCTTCCTGAATGTGGAGAGAGCTGCCCGTAGCTCGGCGGGCGCTCCCCCTGAGGTACAGTGGCTAGAGGAGTCATAGAAAAGGGCTCGGCGTGGGAGGGTCGGCTTGAACTCGGCGAGGGAGGGTCGGCTTGAACTCGGCGTGGGAGGGTCGGCTTGAACTCGTCCGACTTTGGGAAAACTGAACTCGTCAGTGCACTCGGGTGTCGGCGGTGAAGACACATCTCCGTTGTTCACATCGGTGGATTTTAACGAAGGAACAGGCCGCTCAGGAAAGCGCTTCTGTTTTTCTTGAACTTCTCGCAGTGGTGCGGTCAGAGCTGGGTTTGCGGCTTCGTGATGGCTTTCTTGGCAAAGCCAACTGGCATCAGGGTTTTAGTTTGAGACTATAAAATTAGCAACGTAGTATTTTCAGTTGTTATGCTCGAAGGTTTGTACAGGTCATTTGTACTTTTAGGTTTGGTTTAAAGGAAAAATACTGCTTTGACAATCTTTAATTCTAAACTTTAGAAGGGCCACGAAAGATACTCCTGTTTTGGAAAGAGTAGACTGGGGCAGATTTTCGAGTGAGCACCTTCAATATCTGCTTACGTGTGTTTGTGTGTCCAACATGAAATGAGAATATTTTACCAAATTAAAACATTTGAGAAGGCAGTTAAAAAGGAAATTTCGACAGGTGCCCTGGCCGGCCCCGTCAGTGGAGCAGGGGGCTCTTGACCGCGTGCTGTGAGTTCAAGCCCCACACTAGGGATAGAGATCGCTTAAGAATAAAATCTTAAAAAAAAAAAAAAAGAAATTTTGAGGTGAGGACTTTAACAATTAGCATTTAGAAAAACGGCAAATACAGTCTTTTCTATAGAATTAGAATCTTGACAAATCTTTAAAGGAACTTAGCTCCATGAGCACACGAGGAACCTGTCTGATTTCTCTCTGAGATTGATGTGGAGAAGTTTCCGGATTTCTTAATGTTTTCCATTGTGATCTCTTTACATATGTGTTCATGTTGTGAGATAAAATACTCGCACGCCGCAAATCATGTAAGATTGCGAATAAATTTAGTAGTAACGTTATTTTTCACTGAGTTTTCTCATCTTTTAAGAGTTAGCCTCTAAATTTAATTCCTCCTTGCAGGTGTGTGAATTTTCCTTCACTTCTAGATGAAGGCTGTTCCAGTCTCTGGCACCTCAAGGGAGCTCTGTCTCTGGTGGAACCCCGGGAATGGCGGGAGTCTGGAAGAGCTCCGCATCAGAGGCAGAAGGAGAGATTTGAGTTCGGTGGGGTCTGGTCTTGTCTGCATTACATTGAAAAGTCTCTTTGTCCAGAGAAGGAAGAAAAAGTATTGCAAATTTGCAGGTTAATGTAAAGGGACTGAAGTCTTCTTTCTCTTTGTAACTTCATGAATGGACACAAATACTCTTCATATGTTTCCTTTGTCTAGTTTTAAAACTTCCTAAATATTTTAGTTTTAGGCCGTCTCCCATTTGTCTGACTTGGTTTTCCCTGGAATTTGAGCAAAGAAGACACTGGAATCATATAAACTTACCTTCCTGTGACGGGTCACACCCGCTGCAAACAAATGATGAAGCCACAATTGAGCACGTGTTAACTGTCAGCATAGGGCATCTGGGGGTTTTCAGAAATTAATGTACGGGGAGAAGTTCGAAGTGTTATTAGAGATGGTTGTTGCATGGCTTTGAAATCGTAATTTCTGGCTTTCGGTCCTCATCCTTTCCCGTCAGGGGTGATCAGTCTCACTCGGTGCACGTTGGACCTGATGCTGTTAGCTATCGAAGTCACCACATGTAACATGTTAACTGTTTAAATTAACAGCGTGAAGACAGACCTGCAGCAACTAAGTGTAGGGTCGATAGAGGAGCGTCACGATTCGGCATCGCAGCTAAAGACGTACTTCCATTTGGTCTACACTATCTGTGAGATTCCCCCCATCGTGACCGCCGATGCGCTGATACCTAAATAAACGGAAATGAGGACCAGCGTTCTGTTTTGTTTTGTTATTTTAAGTAAGCTCTACACCCAGCGTGGGGGTCGAACTCATGACCCGACAGTGAGAGTTGCATGCCCTACTGGCGGAGCTGGCCAGGTGCCCCAGGACCAGAGGTTTTAAAGCATATGTACATATATTAACACTGTTCTCACTATATTCATGTATAAATAATACATAAAAAATGTTTTAGTGAAACAGTTCTTGAACCATCAATAAATAGAATAATATATTATTTACATTGTCCTGTTAAAATTTCTAATTTTTTTTTTATTTAACTAATTTTTTGGTATAGAAGTGCAGTTCTATAATTTATATTCTAAATCAAGGGTATGTTCTCAAGGGTACTTAACCCATGAGGGCGGAAGAGGAAAGTTTAGATTTCGCTGCCATGTAGCAGAGAAAAAATGACTTTCTCTGAAAAAGCATTGAAGGCAGATGTTAACGGTTTGCCCCTCGGACTAAACGATCTCCTTAGGGTGTTTGCAGGACATCTGACCCTGAGAAACTGATCACTGGGTACAGTGTAGGCCGGAATTGGGAGCCCTTCATTTGGAACTAAATGTTTGTGGCAACACAGCGTCCCTCCCTCCCCGAAACAGGGCCAGGGACCCTAGAATCGAGGTGACCGGCTCGTATATTACATTTCCTAGATGGAACTGACCAGGTCCCAGTTCATGAGGGTTCTAAGGATCTTCAAGGAAGTAATCATTGCAGGGGTGTGGCAGTGTGTGTGCAGGGACTAACCCGCCCTGGCTCTGTGCGACGGGAGCTCCCCGCCTGGGGCCCTGCATGTCCTCGGTCTGCAGGCCCAAGTGCCCAGGCCTTGGACGATCCCTCTCCGGCTCAGGTGGTGGGGCTGACGCCCAGGCTCCTCCTGTATTTCTCCTCCACGCTTTCCTGATGCCGACGGCAGACGGGCCGAGGGGCAGGGACCCCGAGTATTGGGTGCCAGGAGACGGGGAGCCCAGCCCCCTTCTGGGGGTTGTTAGACGGCGCTTCCGGTGGCAGGGGCAGCCGCCACCCCTGACTGTTGGCACTTGTTTCGTTGGCCGACCGATTCGCGTGTTCGGATGTGTGCTGGGGACCTGGCATGTGCCTTAGAAGCCCCTTGCAGAAGTCAGAGCGCACTGAGGCTGGCGTCCCGGGGGCAGCTGCGCGGACTGTAGGAAGACCATGTTTGCATCTCCCTGGTGAATAACACCTGCCTTTCTTCCTCCAGGAGGATTAACTAGCGAGAAGGCTGCTCTCTGAAGCTCCCAGACTTGCACGGGCTCAGCCCGTCCGCCCAGGGGTGGAGGAACTTGATGTCAGGGCTGCTTGGGCATCATCTCAGGTGGCGCTTCCTTTGAAGCCCCGTGACTCCGGGCGTTCTCTGCACACGTAGGGCCAATCGGTTAGTCTAGAAAAGCCTAGAAAGAAAAATTTTGCCAAAATGGAGTTGAAAATAGCTACAGGTTGTTTGAGACGTCATGTTTACTTAAAGAGTTTCGAGAGACTATTTGGAGTTAATCTAGTTTCCCTAAAGCCACAGCATTAGTCGTTCAAAATGATTTCTTAAGGGAAGTTACGATCGGATGGGACTCGGCCCCTCGGAATTCTCTGGGCTCCGGCTGCTGACTTGCAGACATTTCCGGGAGGGGCCAGTTTATGGATGAGTGCACAACTCCGCATAAAAACGGGGCGTGTAGTCGAGATGTTTTAAATAAAGGATTTGGGGTTGGAAAAAATAATCAGAGGCTGAAGGTTCAGTTCAGAGATACCGAGTTATCAAGTTTCTTTTCCCCGGCGCCAGGTTAACGGGAAATTGGAAACCGAAGCTCGTTTGTGTTACCCTCTTACACCTTAAAACATGGCTTGTCAAGACAGGCACATTTTTAAAATACTTGTTCGAACGCCTGACTTACAAGCCCTATTTCCTGCCGGCTTGTCGTCCTCCGAGTGGCGGTTCTGATTGCAGCCAGAGCATCCGGGCGTTTCTCCACCAGTTGAGATTAAAAGAAGCTTGTCCGAGTATTTTCTTCTTCCGTTACTCTGCATCCGCAGCTCAGAATACTCACGGGTTCCAGGCGGAACAGTTCCTTGAACTAGGTAATTGTTTATAAATATCACACTGCTTTAAAAAAAACTTTAATCTTGATTTTTTAAAAATTTATTTAAACTAAAAACAACAACTACATTTCTCCTCCCCGCCCCCTCTCCCCGCAACGACCGGTCTATTTTCTGTGCCTTCGAGCTTGGGGTGTTTGTTTTAGATTCCACAAATCATCCGGTATTTCTGTTTCTCTGGCTTATTTCAGTTCGTATACGCCCTCAAGGGCCATCCGTGATGTCGCAGGGGAGAAGGTCTCACACGGCTTTATGCCTGGGCGATGTTCTGTCACGAGTACACACACACCACAGCGTCTCTGTCCGCTCGTCTGTCGGTGGACACTCGGCGGCTGTACGCAGTTGCTGCAGTGAACGTGGGAGCGCATGTAGCTTTTCATTTTCTTGAGATAAATACCCGGAGTGGCGTTGCAGGATCGCAGGGAGTGCTGTTTCTAACTTTCTGAGGAGCCCTCACACTGTTCCCCACAGCGGCCGCGCCAGTCTGCATCCCCACCAGCAGCGCGGAGGGCTGCCGTTTCTCCGCATCCTCGCCGACACCTGCTGCTTCCTGCGTCTTGGTTTCGGCCCTCCCGGCAGGCGTGAGGGGGCGTCTCCTCGTGGCTTGTTTGCGTTCCCCGATGATCAGGGACGTCTTTTCATGTGTCTGTTGCCACCTGTGTGTCCTCTTTGGAAAAGTGGCTGTTCAGGTTGTCTGCCCATCTGAAAAATCACATTTTTTTTTCTATCGAACTGTGTGCGTTCTGTATATATTTTGAATATCAGGCCCTTATCAGATACACGATTTGAAAATATCTTCTCCCATTCAGTAGGCTGCCTTTTCATTTTGTTGATGGTTTCCTTTGCTTTGTTGCTTAAAAATATCACATTGCTTTTGAGTTTAATATTTCCATGTTCAAAATAATGGTGTCTTTGAGGATGGGAACAGAGTGTTTGTCCTAACGTAGCAGGTTGGAGTGGGGTTCAGAGGTCACAGGAGGGTGACACTACTGGCCCTTCTTCATCTGATGGTTTCAGCCACCGATCCTGGGTCCTGGGCCACTTGGTCTTTGAAGTGTTGATCATGGAACTTGGGTTGGAGTGGGTCGCCTGAGTGTGAGGAGCACACTGGTGTTTCATACCCGTTTCATTCGAGACCGTCCCCAGTAAAGGCTCAGCTTTCTGGACTGACGCCAAGTAGTGACTCACTGCTAAGTGATGTGCGCAGTGGAGGGAGGCCTCTGGCAGCGTCTGGTTTAGGGTGAGCCTCCTGTGTGACGTGCCGGCTGCTACCCAACGCAAGCGAGATGGAGCCAGTGTCCCCGCGGACGGGTACTGTATGCACACGTGTGTGGAACACACTGTCTTCTAAAGAGTAAAGAGTTTCAAGCTATCACGTATGTTGCACAAGCCAATTTTTTTCATTTCATCAGCTTTTGTTGTTTTTTTTTTCTAATTTTTATTCATTTTTTGAGAGCGCAAGTGGGGGACGGGCAGAGAGAGGGAGACACAGAATCTGAAGCAGGCTTGAGGCTCTGAAATGTCAGCAAAGAGCCTGATGCGGGGCTCGAACCCACGAATTGTGAGATCATGACCAGATGCTTAGCTGACTGAGCCACCCAGGCGTCCCTGCATCAACTTTTAAGGTGAACTTTTTTGACTTCTGGGGAAGATGGTAGGATAGGAGGATCCTAGGCTTACCTTGTTCCATGAACACACCCAGATAAAACCCACATCAGTATAAATAATCCAGAAAATGGCCCAAAGCCTGGCAGAACAGACTCTCTGTAGCTAGGTGTAAATAAAAGGCCATACTGAAGAGGACAGGAAGGGCAGAGACACAGTCCAGAACCAAAGTGACCCAGGCAACTGTCCACAGGAGGGACACCGTGGGCACAAAAGGCAAACGGAGCAGGCCGTGCACCAGGCACCTCAGGCGCAGGGAGGCCCGCACGGGGAAGATGAATGCTCATGACCTTCGACCTTGAAAACCATAGGAGCTTCACTTTTCAAGTTCTTCCTCTCGGTGAGACTTAAAACCTGGAACCTTACAAATCATGGGCTCAACTCTGAGAGAGCCAGAGGGTGACAGGAAACTGAGTCCCTGCCTGTGAACAGGCAGCACCCCAAACAGCCCCACTGGGATACAGCACAAAAGCAGCAAATGGAAAGACCCCTGGGGGTACAGGAGGGAAATTCGTTTGCTAATCTTGAGGCCTATGCTGATGGGTAGTGTCTCCAAGAATAAAGGAGCTGGTGGGTGCCACTTCTCTCACCTCCCCCACCCTCCACAGCCTAGATACACGGACACCTGTGGGAATGAGCGTAGCTTGAACACTTTCCACTTAGCTTGCACTAGTATGCCCTGGACCTGCAGACTTGTGCAGATTGTCCCCACCTCGGATTCCTCCCCCAGCAAACCAGCACCAGCCTCACGAACACTGCATGCCCCAAACCTGCATTGTCCTACGGACTTGCCCCCTCCAAAACATTTCAGTGATAAAACACATTCAACAAAGTACAACATCTGTTCATGATGAAAACCCAAAACAAACTGTTTAAAGTGAACATACTTCAACATAATAAAAGCCATTTAAGAAAAAACCATAGCTAACACTTTGCTCTATGGTGAAAAAATGAGACATTTCCTCCTAAGATCAGGAACAAAACAAATGTCCACTCTCACCGCTTGTATTTACTGCAGCACTAGAACTCCTAGCCACAGCAGTCAGACCAGAAAAAGAAATACAAGGCATACAAATTTGTAAGGAATAAATAAAACTTTCACCAATTGCAGACGACATGACACTACATACATAGAAAACCCTAAAGACTCCATCCAAATGCTACGAGAACTGATAAATGAATTTAGTAAGGTCGCAGGATACAAAATCCATATATAGAATTCATGGCATTTATATACACTAATAACGAAATAGCAGAAAGAGAAATTAATAAAAGAATCCCATTTACAACTGCACCAAATAATAAAAATACTTGGGAATAAACTTAACCAAAGAAGTGAAAAACTTGTACTCTGGAAACTATAAAATACCAATGAAAGAAATTGAACATGATGCAAACAAACGGAAAGATATTCCATGCCTGTGGATTGGAAGAACAAATATTGTTAAAATGTCCACACTAACCAAAGGAATCTACGCATTTAATGCAATTCGTATCAAAATATCAACAGCATTTTTCACATAACTGGAATAAATAATACTAAAATTTGTATAGAACCACAAAGGTCCTGAATTCAAAGCAATTTTGAAAAAGAACAAAGCAAGGTATCATAATCCCCAGTTTCAAGAGATACTACAAAGCTGCAGTGATCAGAGCAGTACGGTACTGGCATAAAAGTGGACACATAGATCAATAAAACAGACTAAAGACCCCAGAACTAAAGTGCTGGGGTCCGGTTCCGGCGAATCTAGGGGTCCCCGAAGGAGGGACGGTCAGGCAAAAGGAAATGAGAGAGCCACGAGAGAGATGGAGTCTGATGACCAAGCAGGCAGCCCTGGCAATTCTGGCATCTCCCTGCACAAGCCAATTTTTTGGTGGTAGTTTATTTAATGAAAAGAGCGAAAAGCTCTCCTTTCAGTTAAGTTTTTCTGAAGCAAGGGCGTGCGCACGGAGGGCGAGGGGGTATTTGAGCGTCCCCAAGGCGGGGGGGGGGTCTCTTTAATCTCGAGTGTCTCTGCGTCTGTCACTGCAACGCGTTGAGGATTGAGACAAGCTGGCAGGTGCCCGGGGAGAGTCCGCACTCTCTCCCCACAGACTGGGGGACAGGCACTGTCTTCCGGAACGTCCACAGCGCTAACTTTTATCAGAACTACACAAATTTTAAAGTTTCTTTGTATGTTATTTTAGTGACAGCCTTCTCTCGAGTCACTGCTTCTGTTCATTTTCTCGGTGGGATTTGTTGCTGGAAACACTTCAAAGAGAGGTCCTGGTTTATTTCGTTTGTTTGCTTGCTTGTGTTTAACCTTGAAACCTTTTAGATAAATACTTCTTTTTTTCCTGAGATTCTAATCCTTGTTAAAAAACACATTTTATACTTCGAGTCATGTTTTGCTGATTATGGTGTCTTTTGGAAAAGACCGTTGGGATCCTCTTTGAGGTCAAGAAGTTTTAACTTAAGAATGAGGGAAGAAGAAACGTCCAAATCAGGAAAGCTGGTATTAAATAAATTGCCGTCTAATCCCTCGAAAGCCAGGGCTGTGTTCGGTTTCCTCGTTGCGTGTCGTGTCGTCCGCTGACGTGACCGATGACAGGTGAGTCTGTTTTCCCCCAGTAAGTGCTTTTCTGCCGTCCCCATAGATTCCGGGGTGAAAGGAACTCTTTCCAGAGGTTTTCTCATGAAAGATGACAGAACGCATACGCTAGCACTTGGGACGCCGTCGCTCGGCTTGTGTGAGTCCGTTTTTCTTCCAAATGCAGTTTCGCATTGGTTTATCGTTTTCCCCAGGCGACTGTCTTTCTCGTAGGCTCAGCCACGTGTTGTTACAACTACGTGAAATCTGTGTGCGTTGGGGAAGACCTAAGAAACAGAGAGAAAAAGATAATGGGTGAAAATATGTTTTTAAAAATTTCTTTAAAAAATTTTTATGTTTATTTTTGAGAGAGAGAGAGACAGACAGATAGACAGACAGACAGTGCAAGCAGGGGAGGGGCAGACAGAGAGGGAGACACAGAATCTGAAGCAGGCTCCAGGCTCTGAGCTGTCAGTACAAAGCCCAGTGCCGGGGCTCGAACTCATGAACCATCCATGAGATCACGACATGAGCCGAAGTCGGACGCTTAACCGACTGAGCCGCCCAGGCGCCCCTGTTGGCAGATCTTCGTAAACATTAAGTATCACCTGGAAAGCAGAAGTAAATTGATGAATACTGTATTATTACTAAAGGAGATTTCCTTTGTAGTATGTAGATTATAGTCTCCAAACTTTTACCATTTTTAAGTGATTATAGCTTCCTTATAATGAACTGCCCATCATTATTAAACAGACTCATTCATTCATTTATTCAGCTTCTGTAATTGTTAATTGTGTCCTTTGTGACTGACTGTCTTGCTCCGTTGTGCCTGGAGACACAATCATAGGTGGGTGGAACACACATCTATTACTGTTTATTTATGCACCTGTTCACCTAGCAGGTAGTTCTTGAACACCAGCCACGTCCCTGGCGCTGTTCTGCAGGCTGGGGTTACTCTCCGTGGAGGAAGAAGCAGTCAGTAAATAAGTATTACATAAGTAATAGATGATTAAGCTAATTTCAGATCGAGATCGGTGCGTCACAGAGGGGGAGAGCTAATCTATTAGTCCGTTACGCTGATCTGTGTTCTAGAAGATGCTAGTACGATTAATAGCACAGATAACTATGATAAATGCCGTGCAGGAAACGTAGAGTCCTGTGAGACCATATAAGTGGGAGAGGTGGGGACTAGTCCGTTCTGAGGAGGACGGGGAAGACTTCCTGGGGGAGGTAACATTTGAGCTCGGATCCGAATGCTGACTAGGTGTGTTAGTTTCCAGGGGCCGCCGTATCCAGTGCCAACAATACGGATTTATTGTCTTACAGTCTGGAGACCGTACGTCTGCGATCAGGGTTTTGAAGGAGCGTCTCTCCCATCTTCTCGTCTAGCTTCTAGTGATTTGCTGGCAGTCCTTAGTGTTTCTGGCCTGTAGACGCGTCACCCTGTCTCCACCTTGATCCTCTCACTCTCTCCCCTGTGCGTGTTCTGTGTCCAGACTTCCCCTTTTAATAAGGATATCATATGTCCTCATCTTAAGAAATTACTCTGTCTTGGCCCTGTTCCCAAATGAGGTCACAGCTGGGGTGTTGGGGGTTAGGGCTTCAGTGTATGAATCTGGGGGACACAGTTCAAACCACAACACCAAGAGTTTGCAAAGTGGAGAGGGGAGGGAAGACCTTTTTCTCAGGAAGTGAGGACAGCACGTGAGGTTCTCGTGTTGGAAAGAAGCGCAGCTCACTGAAGGACGGCCTCGAGAGCAAGTGCACTGAGGTGGCCCCCAGAACATTCTGAAGGTGGGACAGGACAGGTGTGCGGAGGCCACGCGGGCCCTGAGCCTGGCCTGAAGGATAGCGTGGTTGCCATTCCCAGGTGGCGACATCCAGTAGACGGAAATTTTGTGTGTCAATCAGGAGAGAGGCTGAGGCTCAAGAGAAGGACCTGGGGTCGGGGCATTTGGCGTCAGACTTCCCTAAACTTAAGAAGAGAGTCTCAGACGGGAGGGCTCAGATGATGCATGAGGAGAACCCACGTGTGAGGGAGACATCAGAACAGGAAGCCCATGAAACGGCAGGGAGAGCGACATGCAGTAGGAACACCTGGTTGCAGGGACAGCTGACTCCGGGTTTTGGTTCAGGTCATGGTCTCACGGTTCGTGGGTTCGAGCCCCACATCGGGCTGTTCGCCAACAGCGTGGAATCTGCTCGTGATTCTCTCTCTCTCTCTCTCTCTCTCTCTCTCTCTCTCTCTCTCTCAAAAATAAATACATAAATTAAAAAAAAAAAAAAAAAAAGAAATACCTGGAGGGAATGCTGCTCAGAAAACGGAGTTTGAGGTGTGTGAGAAGAAGGGGCCGGCCAGGGGTGTCCGGTGCCCCATGGAGGTCCAGTAGGGCAGCTGAGAAGAGATTCGAGGTCAAGGACCAGGCCGCGTAGGAGGTGAGAGCGGAAGCCAGGCCTCTGTGTGTTGAGGAGGAAGGAGCGAAGCAGGGGGAGTACAAGCGAGTACACGTGCGTGTAAATGCACACTTACACGCTCGCAGCACACAGCCGTGCAGCAGCCCGGGACCTGGCGGGGGAGGCGTGAGGGAGGCCGAGAGCGGGAGCGCAGCGGGGGTGGGAGATGGAGACGCCGAGAAGTGTTCCTGGCACCGTGTACGTCCTTTGTTCCCGGATGGAGAAATCGGGAAAACGGGAAACATTCTCACTCTCCTGGAGGAAGGGTGGGCCAAGGCAGAGAGCGCCGATTAGAAGGGTCCCGCCAACAGCCAGCCCAGCGCAGGAGCAGGAAACGTGGGTCCAGGCGCGGGCAGGGCGAGTTCGCCGGACACGGACGGGAGCGCACAAGAGAGCGAGGCGAGGGCCTGTGGCCGCTGTGCGCGTCCACGTGTTAACGCCGAGTCGTGCTCGCAAACAAAGCAAGTATTAATAAGTGCGCTCACAGAGCGTACTTTGTATGATTCCGGTGAGCGGCGTTCCAGGAAGTAACAAATGTTCGCAGCAAGGTAAGTTCTTAAACTGACAGTCTGGACATGCGGTTCTGGGTAGTGTTCCCCTCTCGGGAGATCCGGACGTTACATTATTGGAACACTACCTGATTACCTCTGCCGGCGGTCTCCAGGGCTTGGCACTGGCTACAGGCTACGAATGCTGTGATTACCGTAAATTCTCTCGAAGAACAAATGCAAGGAGGTGTGAGTGGGGCATAGAATACTCCAACAGGAAGTGGAAACGGACTATAGTCTGAAGTAGCAAAGCAAGATTGACTTTACTGGCAAGACCAAAATCAGGGTAAGCAGAAAAATAATTTTACTGTTAAAAAAGGAAACGGCGTGGAATTTAAGAAACAAAACAAGTGAACAGGGGGAAAAAAAAAGGTAATCCAAGAAACTGTCTTTTTTTTGTTTTGCTTATTTTTGAGAGAGGGAGAGAGAGAGCGCGTGATGGGGAAGGGGCAGAGATAGAGACAGAGCCTCTGAAGCAGGCTCCAGGCTCTGAGCTGTCTGCACAGAGCCCAACGCGGGGCCTGAACTCGTGAACCACGAGATCATGACCTGAGCCAAAGTCGGATGCTTAACTGACTGAGCCCCCAGGCGCCCCAGAAACAGACTCAACTACAGAGAATACCCTGCTGGTCACCAGAGGGAAGGGGGTGGGTGGGATGGGGAAACAGGTGACAGGGACGAGGGCGTGCGCCTGTTGTGATGAGCACCGGTTGACGTGTGGACATGTTGGATCGCTGTGTTGTACACCCCAAACTAGTATTACGCTGTAGGTCCACTAACTGGAATTTTAAGAAAACAAAAAAGGCAACGGGTTTAAATGAAGCAAAATGTACCCAAATGCCCAACTTAGAGATCTCACCATCTGTGCAAAATGAAAGGAATATTTCTGTATCTGCATCATTCGTCATGAAACAAAGGTTAAGATTGTCACTGTTTCGTGTACTTTGAAATTTTCATTTAAAAAAATGACTTTTTAAGGGCACCTGGTGGCTCATGAGGACAGTGAAGCTCACTCAGGTCATGATCTCCAGGTTCGTGAGTTCGAGCCCCACGTCGGACTGTGTGCTGACAGCTGGGAGCCTGGAGCTGCTTCGGATTCTGTGTCTCCCTCTCTCTCTGCCCCTCCCCTACTTATACTCTGTCTCTCTCGAAAATAAACAAACATTAAAAAAATAAAAGGTGTGAACCCCTATCTCTTGATTGTGACAGGCCAAGCGTGCTTATGCCTGGGGACTGCCCACCAGGGAGGGGCCTGAGGGAGCACGGTCCAGTTGAAGGCCAGGGAAGACACTTAGGGGCAGTCGTGAAAGGCTTATTGACGACCCTTTATGGAGCGAGCCCCCTTGGTGCTTTTTTGCTTCTGTACTCATTCCAGGTAGGTGACTGAGTAGCAGTCAACTTAGAAAACTAGTGCAACACGTTTTAGTGTTCCCTTGGGTTATAGTTATTGTTTTAAAAGTAAGTGATCATTTTTAAAGAATACCGAAATACACACTTTTGCCATTTTTCTCTGTCTCTTACTATTCCTGTTTGAAAGGTTGCTGGGAAGATGTCAGCACCAGCAGCTGCCCTGGTTCCGACCATTAGACAAGACAGGAAATCACGTACATTTCGCCTCTTTAAAAGAACAGGGCTGATAGACCAATAGATAAAGGGAACAGAATTCAGAGTCCAGAAATAGACCCACACATATATTGCCAACTGGTTTTTCAACAAAACACCAGAGTCATTCCATGGAGAAAGATTAGTCTTCTCAACCTCCTGTGACGCTGGATTAACTGGGCCTCTTGGGGAGGGTTGAAAAACCCTTGATCTCTGTCTCACAACAGCTACCAATGTTTTTTGAAAAAGTAGATCATAGACTGAAACGTTATAAAACCTAAAACCAAAACTTACAGAACAAAACATAGGAAGTCTTGGTGAACTTAGAGTAGGCAGAGATTTCCGTCTTAGTCCCTTCAAGCTGCTATAACAAAACAGGGCACATTGGGGTGGCATATCAACGACAGATTTTATTTCTCCCCTGGCTGGAGGCCGGAAGTCCAGATCAGGGTGCGGGCGTGGTTGAGCCATCTTCCGGTGACGAAATTCTCATTGTGTCCTCATATAGCAAGGGACTAGTGTTCTCCCTGGGCTCACTGATCCCATTCGTGAGCCCCGTCCACATGACCTGACCAGCTCCTGGGGCCTGCCTCCTGGTATCCCTGCATTAGGATTTAATATTAATTGGGGGGGAGTGGACACAAACATTCAGACCATGAGAACTTCTTAGGACAAAGAAAACCACTGTTCATATGATAAAAAAATCTTTTGATAAATTGGACTTCTAAACTGTACAAGTTTCTGTCCTTCCAAAGTTATTAAAGACTGAAAAAACAGCATACAGTGGGACAACATAGTTGTCAAACAACATCTGACAAAGAGCTTGTGTCTAGAATATTTAAAGAACTTTAATAATACAGTAATTGTCTCAGTGTCTGACAATTTTTAAAAAATGGGCAGACTTGAAAAGACACTCCAGTTATTTAAAACCCACAGCGAGGGGCCCTGGCTGGCTCAGCTGGCGGAGACGGCGACTCTTGATCTTGGGATTGTAAGTTTGAGCCCCATGTTGGGAGTGGAGATTACTTAAAAACGAAATCTAAAAAATAAAATCAAATTCACAGTGAGATACAGGCACGTTAAAGAGACTAGAGGAACAAGCGCTGGAGAGAAAGCAGAGCGAGGGGGACGTCGTCAAGGGAGAGTACACAGCATAACCACTTGCAAAACAGGCGGTTTCTGAGTAAGCACGCGGTTGCATTCCTACACATTTCCCCAGAGAAGTGAAGACCTGTGCCCACAGAAAGACTCGTTCATGAATGTCGATGTCAGCGTGATTTGTAATAGACAAAAGCTGGAAACAGTGTACAGGTCCGTCGGTAGGGGAGCGAGCACGCGGGACGGTCACGCGCACGGCCCTCCTCAGCAGTGACACTTAATGTGCACACCCTCCAGACTGCTGTTGAGTAAAGGAGACTCGGCACAGAGGACGTTTTCTATGGATCCGTTTACAAAGTTCTAGAACAGGGAAGAGCAATCTGAATGCAGGAATTACGTCAGCGGCTACCTGGAGCGGAACAGAGTTGGGGGATTGGCTAGAGAGGGTACAAGATATAATACTCTAGCTTGATCTTGATAGTAGTCCCAAATGTCCACCCATTTGTTAGAACTCATTGAATTTTATGCTTGAAATGTATACATTTTATTGTGTGTAAATTACATGTCAATAAAGTTGTTTAGAACTAACAACATTAAATTGTGTTTTAAATCATGAAAATATTGTTAACATCTAGTTTTTTTTTTTTAATGTTTATTTTTGAGAGAGAGAGATAGAGAGCACGAGTAGGGGAAGGGCAGAGAGAGAGGGAGACACAGAATCTGAAGCAGGCTCCAGGCTCCGAGCTGTCAGCCCAGAGCCTGATGCGGGGCTCAAACCACTAACTGTGAGATCATGACCTGAGCTGAAGTCGGACACTTAACTGACTGAGCCACCCAGGCGCCCCAGCGTCTAGTTTTATATATTTGTTAAGAATTTGGTCAAATTTATGAGGAGTTGTCCTGTATTTCGAGGATGTTGTATTAAACCTTCAAGGAGGCAGGTCGTTGAACAGTTTAACTTTGCACCTAATAGTTCTGGTGAGATGCAGAAATAATGAGGGGCCCCATTCTCTCCAGGAAACGCTTCCCAACATCTGCAGCCTTCACTTCCAGCCGACTGGTTTCTATGCTTAACACACGGACCAGTTTTATTATATTACTTTTCTGTGTTTTCAGCGGCCTGAAGTACTTGGTGTCTTAAACTACATGCACATGCCTTAAGAAACACGAATGTGCTCAGTTTGGATTTACTTTCCAGAAAGTATTTCCTGTCTCATCTGCGTCCCGAGAGCCAGCTTTCCTCCCTGTGTGTCTTCAGTCCACATTGCGTGTTTACTGTCGTGTTTCTCTTCTGCTTTGTGTCTGGATGTCTCGCAGATGGATTGTCGACATCTGATTTCCACTAGTCTAGTTATTTGAAGAAAATCATAAGCTTTCTTATTAAATGGTTTTATTTGTAAAGTCCTGGTCCTGGGCGTTGGTTATAGCTTATATGAACTGCAGGGATAGAAGCAATTTTTTGAATGGAGAAAGTCCGCACTGGTTGATATATTATAAAAGTTTAAGCTGGTATCAAAACGTCTTTTTTGGAGGTTCTAAGGGGCGTTATTTTTATTTATTTGTTTATTTTATTATTTGCTATTTACTTATTATTTTAGAGACAGAGAGTGTGCGATTAGGGGAGGGGCAGAGGGGAGAGAGAATCCCAAGCAGGCTCCACGCTTTCCACACAGAACTTGATGTGGGGCTTGATCCCACAACCCCGGGATCAAGACCTTTGCTGAAATCAAGAGTCAGACGCTTGACAAGACTGAGCCATCCAGGAGGGATGTTAATTTTCAAAGACTGAGCTCACACGGCAGCTGAGGGAGGAACACTGTTACTGAAGTATCAACTTTGTGTTTATGTGGCATAGACTGTTCTTGAAAGACGAAAAGTGATTTTGTTGAAAAATGAAAGAAAATTATTAGCTAGTTTATAGTTCTTTTTTTAAAATGTTTATATATTATTGAGAGTGAGCAGGGGAGGGGCAGATAGAGAGGGAGACCCAGAATCCGAAGCAGGCTCCAGGCTCCGAGCTGTCAGCACAGAGCCCCATGCGGGGCTCGAACTCACAAACCGTGAGATCATGACCTGAGCCGAAGTCAAGAGACGCTTAACTGACTGAGCCACCCAGGTGCCCCAGAAATTATGATTAATACAGTCTTTCCACAGCATTGTGCTGTCTCCTGAAATTTTCAGCCTTTTGATTTTAGGGGGAAAAATCAAGAAAATAGAGTCTCAGATTCTAATGGCAGAGGATATTTAAAACAGTTTTAAAAGTTACTTGTTTTCTCTCAATATCTGCCTGAGAAAATCAGACCATGTCTTCTGAGTTGATGTATTATCATGTGTGATTTCTGAGTTGTGGGCATTCAATCCCAGTTTCTATGTTGATTGAATTTTCAGTAATAAAATCTCCATTTTAGCGACGTCCTCATCACAGAGGGTGAGGGCCTTATTTTATACTGTCCGTTTAAAGGAGTAAGCGCATCTCACGGAGCGAGAAGACATGGAATGTGGGTACCCCAAACAGCTGTCTGTTGCCTTAGTTCAGTCTGTCACACCCGAAAGGTTTCTGGCTTGAAGAGTTCAGATACTTTTACTGTAAAATTTAATATCAAGTACAATATATGCTGTGTCATTAGGTAAATTAGTAAGACTAATTAAAGCAAGTAAAGTTCGGGTAGTTGGGTTCCTAAAACCCTAACAGGGCCCACACATTGGATAGTGTACATTTCCTTGCAAACGTTAACCCTTAGGGTGGAGACGGACTCTACGGTGCTTGGGTCTGGGCTCTGGGCTCCCGTGCCACGGTTTAAAAGTCAATTCTGCCGTGTTGTCACTGTGCAACTGGGACAACTTTTGTAAACCTTCATTCTCGCGTTCGTGGCATGAGGATAATCATGGTGCTTGCGTGTTCGGGGACGTGTGAGGAGTAAACAAGGCGTTATTGAAGCATTATTGACGTCATCCACACAGTCACACGGTGCTGGTCCTTGGGTTGTCCACATGAGTAGATGAGAGGCAAGAAGAAACTCTAGTTGGCAAGTGGCTTTTACTTCATCGTACCCTTCGTTTGTGGTTTTTCTTGGCTTCTGTTTTTTCCTTCTGTCGGAGGTCCTATTGAGTAATGAATTAACCAGAACAGGGAAAGTGGTGTTCTTCACCAGGTTCGCAAACTGGATGGTCAGGATAGTCAGGAAGACTGCAACTTGACTGTGGTTACACTTTAAGTGAAAACAGTAATGACCAAAACGACCCAGAACTTAATTGAAAAAAATACTATTTCCTAGCAGACTTGAGAGGGAGCTGCAGAGACTCCCCATGTGCCCCTCACCCAGGCACAGTGTGGACACCCCTCTCCAGGTGGGACGGTGGACGGAGCGGCACTGAACATCGTCACCCAGAGGCCGCAGTGGTATATGCTAGGGTCCGTTCTTGGTGTTAAGATTCTACAGGTTGGGACAAGTGCGTATCCGTCGTGGTGTCACAGAGTATCGCGCTGCCCCCAAAACCTGCGTGCTCCACCAAACCTCTTCCCCTTCCTCCTCAACCACTGGTTTTACTGCCTCCGTAGTTTTTCCTTTTCCAAGATGTCTTGTGGTTGGACGTATGCAGTGTGTAGCCTTTCAGACCCGGCTTCCTTGACTTAGCAGTGTGCGTTTAAGAACCCTCCGTGTCTGTTCATGGCCTGAAGGGTCATTCACTTTTGAGCACTAAGTAATGTCCCGTTGTCTGCAGGGACCGCAGTTCATTTATCCGTCCATCTGCTGAAACACATCTTGGTTCCTTCCAGAATAGGCTTTTAAGGCAGGCTGATAACTCACTTGAAAAGTGAGATCAATATGGAAGTGGTGAGCCGTGATCTCAAGCGATCCCAGTGTGATCCCAACAAAGTGAACTGTGATCTCGCTTGCGATCAAAGCTACTACTGTAAGAACGGTGGTGAGTAGGAGCTAAAGTTGGGGGCTTTGTCTGGGCATCTGAGCATTAGCTTATGGGAGGTTCTATATTTGTCTTGTTATTTTTAAAATGGAAAACCAATAGTATATTTGTGAATGGATGGGAATGACCCAGCAGAGAGGGGGAAGTGCCCGAGGGTCGCTCGACAGTGCTCCGGACTGGGGAGAGGAAACCGGAGCTGGTGCACACACGTATGGTTAGTTTTAGACGTGTTTAGACATGACGACAGTTTATCCCTAGAAACTGGCAGGGTGTCAGAGAACTGGCCTGCATGCAGGCGCCGGGGAGGCGGTGGCCGCACTGTCGCTGCCGATTCCTCGTTATTCTCAGTAACCCAGAAGCCCAGGCCATTAGCCCGTCACGAGGATGGGGCAGGATTCGTGTGAGGGTTGAAGAGCCAGAGGTCTGAAAGAAAAGAAGGACATAGCATCAATGACGAGAGACAAAGTAGGTCTCCTTCCTACGACCGACAGCAGACTTCCTAATAGATGCAACTCTCCAGAGCCCTGAGGGCGATGATTTACGAGTAAGTGTGAGACCTTGGAGATCTGCAGAGACCGAGCAGGCATATCCGTAGATTTCTGCCAAAAAGGGCACACAGAACTGTATGCTTCAACTGGAAGGAACTTGAACCCGATGCAAATGCCAGAGGCAAGAATCAACATGAGCAAAGAAATGGGTAAACATTTCGGTCTATTTAAATAAGCATTAATTGTAAAAAGTAAATATTGCAATGTAACATTGGAGGCTTAAGCATATCTACGAATAGCGTGAAGAATTTGGAGCACACGTGCTAACAGAACACACCGCGAGGTCGCTGGGCTGCCCTTCCGGGACGAGCGAGAACACACAAAGCCCTGTGAGCTCCTCCCCTCCAGCGCCCTGGTGGTTGGTCACCGTGGGGAGATCGTAGGTGTGGTGTGACCCTAACCGCACCGTGTGAAATTAGAAGGCACCAGAGATATTTGACATGACCGTCCGAGTATTCGAAATATCAGTACTCTAAACCCCTGGACTTAACCAGGCGCCAGACATCCCCGGGCTCCGAGATGTTTGCGCAGAGGCTGGGGAGAGAGCCGCTCCCGGGCCTCGGCACACGCGGGTCGGGGCGCTCCGCAGACCAGACAGCAGTGTGACTACACGTCGGGGGTGTGCTTACATACAGTTCTCAGCGTCCTCGTCTCCTCCACCGTTTGTGTCCAGATCGAGTAAAACCTGGCCTGTGTGCTGTGTATGCCTACAGTTCAGGCCCCTTTCGTGGGAAAGGCAAGTCTGCCTCTCTCTTGCCCTCGTCAGGAAGGGTGACGCCGTAGGTGCTGGGCCACAGCCGGAAACTGTGCTCCTGTCCTTCGGCTTTAGAAACCACTTGGAACGTAGAAGGTGTTTGGCTACCTGGCAGTGTGAGGTTTCTTTCTGCTTTATTTTTCCCAAAGTAAAAAGTAATCGCAATGTGAAGCTGCTGAATTGTTAGGTGGAAAATATAGTTTTGTTTGAGCTTCCGAAAGCTCTGCTCTCGAGTGGTCTTCGTGAGAAGTCGCTCCTCCCTGAGCCGTGGATTCTGAGACACGCTGTTTGTGCGCTAACGGGCTTGTCACGCTTTATCATTCTCGATGTTCGCAAAGGCTAGGAGTTCGCTTCTCAGACCTTTCCTCTTAATATGATACTTTATATCACACTCAGAAAGGGTCCTTTATCTCCAGCTTATTCAGGGACTTCTGCTTTGCCTAATGAAGTGATTCCTGCTTATTTGATTATATTTTTGGAATATTTTCGCTCTTTTTAATTATATTTTACCAAATATAATTGCAAAATAAACTCATGTTACAAGTGATGTTTGCTGGTAATACAAATCAGATTATTTCTTTTAAGACTGATTTTATTGACTTTTTAGATGAAGATTTTATTGTGAATATATCTAAAATAAAAAAGGAATTAAGTAGCTACCATAAACCCTTTGAGGGATAAGTTGGAACATAAACATACAAAAATAAGTTGTATTACGATGTATGAAATGTTCCTTTGGGTTAACATTTTATATCTTACAAATAGGTAGGTCATTTGAGAAACCTTTTTTCCCTTCAGTGTCCGTGGCGAACCAGGCTGGTCTGGGATAATATTACTCATGCTCCGAGTGGAAAACGTACGCGTGTGGTGGAAGAGACGGTGTGGAAATACGTGGAAATCTGTGACAGTACGTTTACACAGCTGTGTGGTAGCGTCCCTTACCACGGAGCACGGGTACGTGATTCACAGAGCCACGTAATGAGCCTCATTCTGACACAGCCGTTAACTCTGGCTTAGAAACGCTAATGAAAGAGTAACTCCAGTTTTCAAATGCAGACTGTATAAACAACACATAGCATCATTCCGGCCATCCACCAGCTCTGAGTACATAAATTTGATCGTGAGTAGATGTTGGCGGATTCCTGAGGAAATAGAGACTTTCTGTAAGACACTTTCTTATTCGTAATTTATGCCTTCATGGCACACACTGCCTGCTCTTAGCGTGAGACTGAGTTTCCATTAAACTTTATTGCATTTACTTGGACTCTTCTGTCATGCTAATAAAATTATAAAATTGCCCTAATTGGGTCTATGTGAAAGCTTCCTTTATCATTAATAATTCCATTTATTCCACGGGCTTGTTAGTTTTGGATAGCTTAAATGACTTCATTAAGATTTGCAGTAGAATATGAATATTATTCAAAAATTAAGCATGAGTAAAAGCAAATTCTAAAATGTACTCACTGGACTTTGTAGATTCAAAATTACGTATTTGATTCAAAAGAGTAAATTGTTCCCACTGCATATATATTGCCATGATATTATCTGTAAAAATCTGTCCTCTGAAGAATTTAACAGGCAGTGAGTGGTTTCATCCTTCTGTCTAACTTTTGAGCTGTCGTGTGCCATGAAACTCCAGAAATACCAAGATGGAAGGCTTATTTTCTGTGCTCGCAGGGTTTCGTTTCCTGCCGTCTAGAGAAGACCAGCATCGGTTTGTAGTTACTTCAGCCTATGGCGGGAGACCGCAGGCCTAGTTAGCGTGTGCCTGATGGAACCCTTCTTCCCTCGGCTCTTTTAAGAACTCTTTAAAATGGATACAAAGTTATAGGAAGGCCAGATACGCTACGTCTCTGTTTCCACTCCTGGAAAAACCAGTTCGAAATGCTTTGGGTGGACTTATGTTTCACTTGTTTAAACAATCTAATTTCTGAGATGGACGTGGAGTCGCGGGTGTTTGTCGGTTCGAGGTTAGTTACGGAAGGTTTGACCTCAGTATTTTTCACAGCACTAAGCGCGGCGACAAACATATCACAGATACCTCGTAAATATTTACTGACTTAACGAGTGGATAACGAAGGATCGATAAAATAGTGACTATTTATTGGCAGATAAGGGGAACCTTCTAGCAGAGTGAGAGCCGAGGTGGCCAGAGTTGTGGAAGGGCCAGAGTTGTGGAAGGGACAAGAGAGGAGGCTGGAACAGACAAGGGGTCTGCTGATCGACAGAGGGCTCACGGACGGAAGGGAGCTGTTTTGGCTTTAATGTGACGGCCGTGGTTATTTCATGGATGTCTGGCCGAGGAGGATTAGTTCGGCTCTGTCGGACGCAGCGAAGGGGGAAAGAAGCCAGAGCCATGTTCCCCAACCAGCACTGTCTGGAAGCTTGTTAGAAACGCATGTCCCTACATCAGAATCTCCTCGGGAGGAGAAGCAGCAGCCTGTGCTCAGTGTGGGCCGTCCAGGGATTCTGGGATCCGCAGGCTCCTTAGTGAACAGCCAAGGGTCAGGAATTTTTTTTTTTAAGTTTATTTATTTGTTTTGAGAGACAGAGAGACAGCCCAAGCAGGGGAGGAGCAGATGGAAAGCGAGGGGGAGAGAATTGCAAGCAGGCTCCCCACTGTCAGCACAGAACCTGACGCGGGTCTTGAACTCACGAACTGTGAGATCATGACCTGAGCCAACCAAACACCCTTCTCAAGAATTCTTTCTTTACTGTTTGCTCCAAACCCAAACATCTCCACATCGAAAGTGCTGTGTGATGCCCAGAGAATTAAATCAGTGGCAGTTGGAGATTCTTAAGCATTATGTATTTGGAAATCAGTAATCTGACAGATTTAATTTCTCCATAGTGAACACATTTCAGTGTAGCATGAATGGAAGCCCTTTCCAAACTCAAAGACCATTTTCTCCTGGTCAGTGCTAAAGACCTCTACCTCTGGAGAATTTTTATTCTTTGACCTTCTCTTTTTCTTTCTTTCTTTTTCTTTTTCTTTTTCTTTTTCTTTTTTGTTTTTTTAGAATTCCTGGGGATTATTACTCTTCTGTTTGTGGTGTCACTACGCCACATTTTGCCAATATGCTGTGTCCTGATGGCCTCACATTGGTTGGGAGACATTGTTTTTCCTTACAGTATTCTCATCCTGCAAGAAAGTTCTTGGGACGGGTTACACCTGAGGATGATGTGGGCTGAGCGAGTTTGAGTCAATTCCTGTTGATTTCAGTTTCAGACCCAAGATAAGTTTTCCTTCGGATTATGTCCCTGACGACCCCTTACATGCGCTTACACGCAGAGAACAACGAAGTCAGGAGGAGGCGGGTCAGGAGCGATCGGCGCAGGGGAGAAAGCCTTCGCTGAAAGACTGAATACACTGGTTGTTGGCAGCACCGAGGCCAGGAGACAGGGAGGTAAGAACTGGGCAGTGCAAGAGATTTGCACCCTCCTAGAGTATGATTCCAGGACGAGAACAAAATTAAGAAAGTTAAAAATCCATAAGAGTGTTCACCACTCACATAACCTCCCAGAGGAGATATTAACAAAGGGAATCAACAGGAAGAATGGTTATCCCGGAGAGATTACATGAGTGGAATTAGAAAATAATACTGAAGGGCGTGAAATCGGTGTGAGCGTAGGAGCCCTTCTTGTCACTGACAGCGTGTGGACATGATTCGTTCAACAACGGGGCGGGTTTCGTTGCTCCAACTGTAGAAATGTGGGTTCTCGAGATACTGCAGATACCCAGTGTAGGTATAGACCTTGTCCTTGGGCAGCGGAAGGAGGGAAGGGTCGCTGAGTCGGTCGTCGGGGGAGAGAGGAGATTGGGCGTACCTGGAGGGAGCAGGTAGCCCTCAGCTTCGCCGATCCCCCGGGAGCCGGGCGGTGACGCAGCCCAGGGCTCCTGTTGAGGGTATGTGGTCGTGGGACGCGGGGGCTGTTTGGAGGTTTTTGGAGCCCTTCTCATGGGCAGGGAGTGTCTCAGTACCAAGAGAAATGGGATGGCATCTTTTTAGCTGACTTTTTTCTTGACGAATCCTAGTAATTTGTCTGCTATAAATGAGCAGTATACCTTTCTTCAGAACTTAAGAGTAACAGACTTAGGAGCTTTTATTTTTTTTAATTCCATGTTCTCAAGTTGTGTTTTCTTCTTTCCTCGCGACTAGGTAGCTTTCGCCTCCTCGGGTTCCTGAGAGCAGTGGGCCCGGGCCTGGCCCCCGTGCGGTGGCCGGAAGCGGTCCGGCACCTCCCTGCTTCTGGCCGGGAGACTGGCCGGCTCACAGCTCCAGTCCTGCTCACAGCCTCCTATCCCTGATCACTTTGTGGTCTCTGACGTATCTGTCTTGATGTTTTTAAGATTTTATTTTTAACTAATCTCTACGCCCAACATGGGGCTCAAACTCATGACCTCGAGATCAAGAGTCACACGCCCCTCCGACTGAGCCGGCCATGCACCTCAAGACTGAGCGTCTTTTGTGTGTTCCTGGCTTCACAGAGTCAGAGCTCACCCGTCATTGTCCTGGACACCGTCTCTGAGTCCCGGTCACCAAATGTCAGCCTCAGCAGTAGCCATCGGTGCAGATATAATCAGAGATTAGGAAAAGCAGTTATTGTCAAAAGTTAGGGTTCTTTGATCAAAGTAAAAAGTATGTTTTAGCTTTATGTGAAATTAGCGGGTGTTTTAGAGTTGTGACATTTCCACCGGTTTCCGTGCAGGGTTCTGAGCTTGATCCTCGGTGCTGGGTTCGACTCCTTGCCAAGCCAGCCAGGTGTGGACGGTGTCACTCAGGCATTCCACTGGCCCAGGAAGGACGGAGCCCTGCATTGCCTAATACCCCCCAGGGATGGCGAGCGGGAGGGGCTGTGTGACTGCGCCTGCCTCGAGGGTGTTAGGTGGGGGGCGTACTTAGGAATTCCTGGTCGTGATGAGCTATCCAGGGATGTGAACAAGACAGATACCTTAACTTAGGGACGGAGCAAATCACCCCTGGTTTCATTTCCCCAGGTCCCAGTTTTTGTTTCTTCTTTCATTCTCTGACAGGTGTTTGCAAATCTGAATACTGGGCGACGCTACTAACATTGTGATGACTGCTTCTTTTCTATTTCCTTGTAAGCCTCAGGTCCTGTTGGTGGTAGCCGGTCGTTAACGTAATTCACAACTCCCATACAGTGACCTGCTCAGCAAATAAAGCGTGTCCCTTATTTTTTTGCGGTTGCTTTGTAATCAAGGTGACCAAATGCCCATCTCTGGGTGTTTCTTTGCAGAAGCGGTGTTTGAACCCAGGCTTGTCACATGTTTGTCCTGGTAATTTTCCTCATACCATCAGCGTGTGAGTTTTGTTGTCAAGGGATAGGAATGCTTGTATTCACTTTAAGCATTTTCCCCACTACATTTTTGTCAAAAGTTTTGTGACCTGAGAACCTGGCACAGGTTAACAAAGTTGTGGGTTTCTCTTCTGCAAAGAGGCTTCAGGTTAAGGGTGCCCCAGGTGGCCGCTGTAGGTCTTCTCTGTCCCCAGTCACTGCGCTCCGGGTCTGGCATGGAGGCTCCCATCATGGCGTGTATGTGGTGGCCTGGGATGGACGTCAGGACGCCCGCCTCGGGTGCCTGCACCCCCCCCCCAGCCCCAGAGCTGCGCTCTGACTGGCCTGTACACAGGAGGTCCGTTCTGGGTGACAGCTCAGGAGGGTCCGCCTTCAGGGACCGTAATGGCCACCAGAACCTGCCTCCTCGTCACCTTCGAGGTTTGCAACGACAGATGGCTTGTTCTTGAGGAGCTTCACGGAGGAGCCCACGGACCGCGACGGTTTTCGTTTCGGTGTTTTCGGGGTGGCGACTGCCGAGCTCAGGGACATGCCGTATGCAGTATGTTAAGATACCGTCTACCTTCTGTGACCTGGTCCTGGGTCTGATGTGTCCCAGTTGTGAATGTATTCATCCAGCCAGAGCTGTGTGTGGACCTAACAATACCGCTGCGCTGCAATATCGTAAGATCTTAAAGAAGCCTAAGTAAAAGACGCTCGTGTGCATCTCACGGTCGTGGGTTCTGACACGAGTAACGTCCTCGCTCCTGTTTCACTCGTTAGCACCTCCTTTCTCGTCTCTTCAGCGCCGCCGCGCGTTCTTGTTTCATGTATACCGCTTTCCGGAGCCAGGCACGGCGGGGGTTTCGTGATTTGGGACTATCGGAACTTCTGAATCACTAACGAGTGTGTTTTCCACGTAGAAACCACTCCCCGCCGCATTTGTGAGATACCAACCCTGCTGATGTCTCTGTCCTAGAGCTTGCGGAGCGTAAGGTGCTTTTCTTGCCAAACGTAACATTACCACGTCTTACAAAAAGTGTAAAGAAACAGGACTAGAGTGTTCACTTACTCTTTTCTGTAGAACTTCATTTTATATCAGCGGCTGCGATGTGTTGTAACGTCACTTAACCGAAGCCCGTGGCAGTGACGACAGGTGTTTGTCTGCAGGTGACATGTGTTTTCCCACAAAGTCTGCCTTTCGGAAAATTAACTCGCGTGTATTTTTATCTCATGACACAAGGCAAGTATGTGTAGCTTTCTCCATAAACGTTAGAAGTCTGACTTGTAGAAAATTTCAGTTGATTAGTCACAATTCCGCTCTCAGTCCGTGCACGCCACCTCCATTTAGATGTGTTCAAGGTGTGGTAACAGTGCCTCCGAAACCCCGACAGTCATAGTCTGATGAGGTGAAGGTGAAGAGGCTTCGTTCTGGGAGCCTATGTCTCGTAACAGGAACATCGACTGTAGAATAAAGTCCCTTATTGTGAAATCCTGTGTTGCAAACCAGAAATGCTTCAGAAGCTCCCAGAGCCACTGGTGCATTGTGCTTTGTCTTTAAATCATCCTGCATGACAAGATTGTCCTCCTGGATGGTCTACGGCCCGGCTGTCTTGTCGCTGCTGAAACGCTCCCGCTTGTCTCTGATGGAAAACTAGCAGACGTGGGCCTCCTGGCCTGCTCGGACGGAACGCGTTCCTCCCGCTGCTCGCGACCCGACAGAGTGTTTGCCAGGGTGCCCACCTGAAGCCTGAACAGACTAACCTCCTTGGTTTAAACACTGAAAAGGATGTTTTAACTTTTGGCTAGGTTAAGGAAGGCTCAAATTTTTGTCTATTTTGAGTATTGCGTTGTCAGATTTTTTTTTTGGTCTCCACCGAAAGATAGAAGACTACCTTTTCTCTGCAGGTGACTAAGCCCTGTGTGTTTTGCTTTAAAATAGCTTCTGGGGACCCTGGGGGGCTCGGTCAGTTAAGGGTCTGACTCTTGATTTCGGCTCGGGTCATGATCTCACGGTGTGTGAGTTGAGTCCCGAGTTGGGCTCTGTGTGGAGCCTGCTTGGGATTCTCTCTCTCTCCCTCTCTCTGTGCTCCCCCCCGCCCCCGTCTCTCAAAATGAGTAAAAATACCTTAAAAAATAGCTTCTGATCTTCACTAAAATTTTTAGAAGTGTATACATTAATAAGTAAATTTTATTTCTGATGACCAAAATGCTTTCTGGATTATTGATAAAATGGATATAGTTTCCTAGTTTTTAATCAAATCAAGCAAAGGATGTAATGAATGAGAACTACACTGTCCTGGGTCCCACTGTCTCTAGGACTCTGTCACTGATACCGGCATAAGGTCAGTCGGCAGTTAAGCAGAAAGTCTACCGTCTGTTAAATCGAATGGCTCACTGTGAAAGAAAACTTTTATTTATGTCCATTGTTTAAGAATATTTATGCTAATGCAAAGCAAAAGCCCGCCTTAGAAGCAAAATGAAAATAAACCTTGAAAGAACTTCCGAAGATAAGCTCTTGTATTCGTGACTGGAGTGACCTCTGCTGGTTCGGACGGAAGTGGGAAAGGCCGGTTCCTGACACTCCCTGTTGCTCAGCAACTTACTACCCAGAATTTACAAGCAGACAGTGGTGCGGCGTGTGCACTTGTACTTAAAATACACTGAATGCCGGCCGTTGTTTCTTTCCCGTAACCACAGTGCAAGCGGTCCTTGGGGCCCATAGAAATCAGCAAGAAAATAAGATTTGTACACTGAAACCACATTTATTCAGTTAAATAAATCGTGAGGTAACGAAGTAAGAATGCAGTGGTAACAAATTGTAAAAGATCTTTTTTTCCAACAAATATCTGTCAGGTACTTGCTGTGTCCTAGATCTTCCTGAGGGGTATGAAAATGATAATAATAGAGTTTATGGGGTTAAGTGTAGGTTAAGGGGGTACAAGAGCTGTGAACACGGCCAGGGTGAGAAACTGACATGAGCTAAGTGCTGTAGGAGACTCAGGGTAAGTCAGAGTGGGAGGACTGGGCTTCCGGCCTGGGCAATCCGGGAAGGCTGCATGGAGGCGGGTCGTGTTCTCAAGAGTGGATGGGACGAGGCCGTTGGAAAGCCGGCCACAGGCTGCTGCGGGGAAGGAAGCATGATCACTAGACTCGGAGTGCGCGTGTCCAGGCAGGACCCTGGGTGGCAGCGGCTGGCGGGGAGTTTAAACTCGACCTGTGGGTGGGGCCGCTGCTCGCGGTTTCTGGGCGGGGAGGGGGGGTGGGGGGGAGCATGGGCAGGTCGGCCGGTGATGGCGAGAAGTCGGGATCAAGGCCCGCGGGCGCGGACGAGGCTGCTGCAGTGACGGAGCTGAGACGGCGCAGCCGGAGAGGAAGGCTCGGCTGCAGGACAGGTGACCGAGGGCGGACGCGGTGCCGGGGCGGCACAGGGGCAGACGGAGTGAAATTTAGGGCTCACGTGATGAAGAGGGCGAACACACACAGGAAATCAAGACGATTATACAGCAGCCCCCGGCCCTGCTCTTCACTTTCCCCCGTGTCAGGTGTCCACGCTCAGCTGCAGGTGATGCTCCTGCTGACGGGCCGGAGCCTCAGCCGTGGCCTGGAGCCTGTCCCCCGGCACCTGTCCTCTGGCGCCTGTTCCCTGGAGCCTGTTCCCTGGCACCTGCCCGCTAGCACCTGTCCTCTGGCACCTGTTCCCTGGAGCCTGCCCCTTGGCATCTGTCCTCTGGGATCTGTCCCCTGGAGCTTGCTGCCTGTCCCCTGGAGCCTATCCCTAGGCACCTGTCCCCTGGAGCTTGCTGCCTGTCCCCTGGAGCGTGTCCCTAGGCACCTGTCCCCTGGAGCCTGTCCCTAGGCACCTATCTCCTGGTACCTGTTCCCCGTGCCTGGCACCTGTCCCTGCGCAGGCACCTGCTCCCTGGCACCTGTCCCTGCGCAGGCGTGTCCTCCCCACCCATCTGCACAGAGAGGAGGGAGGTGAGACAGCGAGGTGTTTGCAGAGGGGGCCGTGTGAGCGGTTATTACAGGCAGTCATGGCCTCCGCTCCGCCTCATCCTGGTTCCTGCTGTTCGTCCCCACGTTGTGCCCGTTTATAAAGGAGCCTCAACAGGGTCGTGTCTGCGTGGGAAGAAAGGTTACCAGGGTTCGTACTGTCTGCCAGTTCCCACGGCACTGGGGATCTCGACTGCGTCCCCCAGTGACGAGGGGAGACGAGTGTATTTGAGATTCTCGAGTTTGAGCTGCTGACAGGACACAGAGCTCACAGGAGCCATGGGTGTTGCCGTGATTTAGAGAAAGAGAATTACGAGGGTCCCCCGAGAAAATGGACTCAGGGTCCCAGTAAGTAGAGGACATTAGAGTAGTGGAGACAGAGCGAAGAGGAGTCTTGCAGGGACGTTAGGAAGTGAAGAAAGTGAATATTGACGCAGGACCATCAACTTCCATTTCTGAAGGAATGGTTTCATCAGACGGTGCGCGAGACTGCGAAGGAGCGAGAAAGGTGGCCCGGCAAGGAGGGGACAGACGGTGCTACAAGGAGGGGACAGACGGCCTGGCAAGGAGACAAATGTCCCTGCAAGAAGGAGACAGCCCCACAAGGAGAGGACAGACAGCCTAGCAGCCTGAACACTAGCAGGCCACACAAGGGTCACTTTGCTGGGCTGGGAGAAACTCGGCAGGTTTGCAAGTGAATAAAGAAGCAGCCGGCAAAGCTGAAGGGATGAAGGTGTTCCTGGGAGGGGCGTAGGACACAGACAATGCCTGCTGGCCACCTGGACGAGACAGTACCCACTGCCAGGCCGGACGATGCTCCGTCTGCTCTGTGCACTTAGGTGTGGCTGCGGAGCGCTGGCTGACATTTCAGTGTTGTTGGGGTTTTTTTTTTTTGTTTTTGTTTTTTGTTTTTTGTTTTTTTTTTTTTGAGAGACAGTGAGTAGGGGAGGGGCAGAGAGAGAGGGAGAGAGAGAATCCCAAGCAGGCTCCACCCTATCAGCGCAGAGCCCAACACGGGGCTCAAACCCACAAGCTATGAGATATTATCTGAGCCGAAATCAAGGGTCTGAGCTTAACTGACTGAGCCCCCCAGGTGCCCACCCTCCACTCCCCGAACCAACATTCTCAAATAAAGTGATTAAATACCCAAATCAGGGGCGCCTGGGTGCCTCAGTAGGTTAAGCCTCCAACTTCAGCTCAGGTCATGATCTCGCGGTCTGCGAGTTCGAGCCCCGTGTCAGGCTCTGTGCTGCCGGCTCAGAGCCTGGAGCCTGCTTCAGATTCTGTGTCTCCCTGTCTCTCTCTGCCCTTCCCCTGCTCACACTCTGTCTCTATGTCTCTCAAAAATAAATAAACATTAAAAATAAATAAATACCCAAATCAGCGACTTAGTTGAAAATATAAATAAGAATTTGCAAGTTGATGAGTTGGAGAGTCCAGGTCTTTGGCTTCTGTCACACAGTACCTAATTTAACGGGTTCCCGGGGTAAATTATGGGATCGACAACTCTAGAACCTGTGTTTGCATTTCTTGCAGCAGCGAGCTCAACGAGAGGGGATTACCACTTTCATAGACTACACCAAAGTCCCGTTCAGATGATCCAGGGATTTAAAATACCTTCATTTTTGTTTTAATTCTGTGTTTCTTTTTTGGAGATTTTTTGGTATTACAATGTTTGGCATACATATGACATGGAATCCGCACACCGTGATTTCAGAGACTAACGTTTTAATGCATTTACTTGAGGTAATGCTTCTCTTCCCTGTTGTCCGTTTCTCCCCAAGATGGGTTCTTTCCTACGTCAATTCAGAAGATACGGGCATAAAAGTTACCTCCCTGCCCTTGAGGGGCTCCTACGCCGTCTTTATTTTTCTTCCACGTTTACAGTGATTTTATTTTTATTGAAGTATAGGTGACACACAGTGAGGACCACATGGACAACACAGTGACTGGACAGTTACACAGTGGCTTTAGTGTGGGGCCCAGGGCAGCAGCACCGCTTTGGGGACTCGCAGGAGGGCGGGCTCCCAGGCTCCCGCCCCGACCCCAGATCAGACCCGTGGGGGACAGGGACGCAGCCGCCGCCTTCTCGGGGGCGACTTTGAGGACCACCGGTTCATACTTTCCTTAAAATTCCTTCTATCGAGATAATGTGCATATCCCATAAAACTCACCGTTTCAAGCGGACAAGTCAGCGGGTTGTGGAGCACGGAAAGGCCACACGCCATCGCCACTCTTGGATTCCAGGAGATTTCTAACCCAGGGAGAAGCTCCACCTGGTGGTAGTCGCCCCAGCCGCTCTCTGTAGACTGGAGTGTCCGGAGGCCTCACGTACGTGGAACCACGCAGCGCGTGGCCTTTCCCGTCGGGCTTCCACTCCCGCCGCGTCTCCCTCGCGTGTCTTTCCACAGCTGTGCCCCACTCGACGGACCCGCGAGCTGTCTCCCAGCCGTCGTGGGTGCCGCTGCCGCGAACGTCCCTGGGCAGGTGTCTTCGGTTCCCTTGTCGTTTGTGGCGTGGGTGCTGCCTGCGGCCACGCAGACACCGAATCGGGGAGCCGCGGGGTTAGGTGCTCCGAGCCTCGGTTACGTTTCGGACAGCGATTCAGTACAGGAGTGTTCAGTGCGGGTTTCTGATGAAAGACCCCGTGTCTCACGCGTGGTTGGCACTGACGCCGCGGGCCTGTGTCTGCGTTTCTCCGTGAGGCACATCGCACGCCGCGCTCAGGAGCAACGGAAGCACAGCTGCTACTCCCCGGGCCCTTGACCCGGTGCCGTCGCTGGGGCACCTGGGGCTCAGTCGGTTAAGCGTCCGGCTCTCGGATTCGGCTCAGGTCGGGCTCTCGCGGTTCGTGAGTCCGAGCGCCGCGGCGGGCTCCACGCTGACAGCACGGAGCCTGCCTGGGGTTCTTTCTCTCCCTCTCTCTCTGTCCCTTCTCTGCTCTCTCTCTCAAAATACATAAACTTAAAAAAATTTGAAATGGCGAAATTCCTAACAGACGGCACAGAAACGTGAACGGGTGGCACGAGGTAGAGGAAAGAGCCCTTGTTGCGGTGTGCGCGGCAGGGCGTCGCCTTGCTCGGTTCGCCTGGGAACACGCACCCGCAGGATGGAATTCTCCGCGTGTCGGCAGTGCACTGAAAGCACCCCCAGGGCTGTATGAGGTCATACGTCCGCTTGAGCGAGGAGGCGAATTTGCAGGTGCGGGGCCAGGGACACGGACGAGCCCCTGCGCTTGGCACGTCGCTGCTGTCACTGGTGCCCCTGCTTGTTTGTGTGCAGACGGCGAGACCCTTTTCTCCCTTCCTTCCCTTCCTTCCCTCGTGTCTGCCTGCCCGCCTCCTTCCCCCTTCCCTCCCCGTTCCTTCCCTCCCCCCTCCTCCCCCTCCCTTCTTTCTCCCTTTCTCTTCCTCCCTCCCTCCCTCTTCTCTCCCCCTTTCTTCCTTCCTTCCCCCTCCCTCCCTCCCTTCCCCATCCCTTCCGTCCTCCCTTCCTCCCCATCCCTTCTTCCCCCCTTCCTTCCTCCTCCCTCCCTCCCTGCTTCCTTCCTTCTTTCCCATTAAGCCGTCTCAATGGATGTGAAATGGTATCTCATGCTTTTATTTCCCACTTCCGTAATTATTAGTGACGTCGAGCAGCTCCCCATGTGCATATTAACCGTTCATACATTGTCTTTGGAAAATGTCTATTCCAAAATTTCGACTATTTCTAGATTACATTATTTGTGTTTTTATTGCTGAGTTACTAAGTTTTTCTACACTGTGAAAGATACATAATTTGCACGTATTTTTCCCTCTTTTGTGGGTTGTCTTTCCATTTTCTTGATAATGTTCTTTGATTTACTAAAGTTTCATTATTTTAAGGAAGTCCACTTTTATCTATTTTTTTCTTTGATTACTTGTGCTTTTGGTGTTAACTTCTTTAATTTCGAACGTGCCATGTTTATACAATTAATCAGTAGAACCTGCTGAGAGAGTTGTTTACACATCTTAATTAAAGAAGGCTGACGAGTTAGATTTCACAGTTTCAGTAGGTTATCGCTTGTTTGCCAGTGGATGTCCGTGTACAGTATTGGTCTGCAGATACCGGGTATTTAAAAGGTGTTACGTTGTGGGTGTGGAATTTAAAATAATGGCATCATCAGGGCCACAAATTTATAAAAAGTAGTGTCAGATTCATGGAACAAACTGCCGTTTGGTTTGCAAAAATGGAAGGGAAACACATAACTGCTTGAAACATAACTTTCCTCTATTTAATAAGACTCCGCCTCTTTTAAAAACTATGAACTTTCTGCCCTAAAAGCCAGGTCTCAGGAGCCATTTGTGCAAGAACATGAGACTCCCGGAACTTGGAAATAAACGCGATTGGTGTTTATTTGTGTTGGTTTAGATGTGGCAGCCGAGTCAGAAAACTGAATCCGTAACGCCGACTTTGGAGTCAGCCCCAGCAAGCAAATAGTATCAACTAGCATGGCTTTAATCTACTAAGTAACTTTCAACCCGAAAGATCAAAGGAAGTTATAACTGAAAACAGTCCTTGTTAACAATTTCCCCGTAGAAGCAGGAAAAGGCTAGAAATTACATGTCACCTTCATATCCTGGCTGGCTGACCTTGTGCTCAGACCCAGCCCCCGTGGGTTCCAGCTGTTAGCAGTGCTGTACCGAGACCCTGCCCCTGGGCGTCCAGGAGGAGGACTCTCTCCTGGCCTGTAGCAGAGCCAGCCCTGCAAGTCCAGCCCCCCACACGCCACCGCCCACCCCCCAGCCGAATTCAGAGCCGCTCAGCCTGTCGCCCTGGGCCGCCCTCGCTGCTGCTCCACGCCGAGCCGGCCGTTTCTTCTTCGCCCGTGAAGGTAACGCATTCACTCTTGCTTCTGCATCTGTGAATTTGTTCTTTTGAGAGTTTATGTAAAAACTGAACTTTTGTTCTGTGCCTCTAGGGTTGTGTTGAAAACTTCGGCTCATAGGTTTGTGTTTTTCCAGTACAAACTCTGAACGGCACGTTAATGCATCAAACTCCTACGCAGTTTATTTGAACTTGAGTCTAGTTCTGTAAGGTAAGGTTAGCCCTTCTCTTGGGTTTATTAAAACGTGCTTTCTTTGTTTAGTGCGTGGGGAGGGCATCTCAGATTTAAAGTAGCTTATGTTGTTTCATAGTTTGGGAGTCTTCGTAGGCTCTGTCTAAACGAGAGAACTGTGAAAATATCTGCCTCTCTCGTTACTCGCTGTTATAAAAATAGGTGCAGAACCCTAGGAATTACTTTGATTGCTTTTGTGAATTAAATATTATAAAAAGATGGTAAAATTTTAGCATCTTCCAACCTATAAAAATAGAAGTTTGGTGAAGATACCTACTTGGGATTGAAGCTTGCACAACTAGATTAATTCTAGCAGTGCTCATCTGAAATACACACCCAGGCTGGGGGACGCCTTCGCGCTGCGTTCGAGTTGATCACATTTTTTTTTTTTTTGCATTGTGTGCATTTTAATTGTCACCATGGCCACTGCGTTGTAGTTGGGTTTACTAGTCAGAGTGGAAATCAGAATATGTTGGCCATATTAACTTTTTTTTCTTTTCTGTCGGATATATTTGACACGACATTGGGTGTTACCTTGGCACATTTGCATATTGTAGTCATGAACACCATCGTCGTGATATTTAGTGCTTCTATCACATTACGTAGTCACCCTTTCCTTTTAGTGTTCGGGGTAGTTCAGTCTCGGTGACTTAGCTAGCGTGAGACTCGTCAGCGTTGTCGCCTGCGTTCTTCACACGGCAGGAGATCTCCGGCCGGCGTCCCGCTCGTGGCAGGTTTGTACCCTGGCCACGCCCCACGCTCCCCTCGGCTCAAAGCGAGGGTGGAGAATGTGTGTGTACTGACAGGACAGTTCAAGCTCTGTTAGTCTGTGAAATAGCTGTGTGTCTGATAGGAAAGTGTAAATGGTGAAGGAATTAGCACATAAAAATTTGGTGAAAACTGAGGTACTTCACGCAATCTTTGTACACAAGCTCCTCGGTGCTAGTGCCAGAACGTGGGAGCACGTTTTATAGTTTGGTAAAATTTTCTCTAACAGGTATTCTTCTCGAGAGGCAAAGAATGAAATCTGTCCTTCTCACCCACAAGAGGGTTCTTTTAGGTCAGAGCATGTGTAATTAAGAAAACCCGGGTTCTCTCCGAGGCCCCGGGAGCCGCTGCGGCGTGTAAGTGAGCTCCGTCACGGGTGGCGCATCCGCTGCTGTCCGCGGTCTCATGTCTGCTGATACCTTTCTGCGTCTTAAAATGTTAAAATGAAGTCTTTTCTCCTTGTGTCGTTTATTTTTCAACTTGGCGCCTCTAGCCGACGAAAGGCGTGCACTGCCGGTCTTGCGTATTGGAGGGTTTTATTAGATGATACTTCATCTGTAACTTCTTGTCTCAGCACACAAAAACGGGGCCGAGTGTTTTTGTGTGTTTTCCGTGCCTCAGGTGGCTCACGCGTCAGCTGTGACTTACGGGATCGCGGGCAGGCGCCGCGCGCGCCGATTGTGAGAAACGTGTCTGAAATGAGTGGCCTCCAGAGCAGCCTAGGAAACCCCTGGTATCCTCGCCTCCTCCGGAAGACAGTAGTGTCACAGCGCCGGCCCGCCCAGCGTGCTCACCCGACCCCCCTCGTCTTCATAGCGGGTACTGAACCGGTCAACCCTGGTGGCAGCCGCTAGCGTGTGCCAGGGTTTGCTCACCCATCGTGCGTGTGCAGCCGGCCGGCCTGGTGGGAGCGGCGCGGCCGGCAGCCTGGCGCACGGGCTCCGCGAGTGCCGCCCGCCGTTCACCACGGCGGGTCCCGATCACGCCCCGCCCCGGGAAGCAGACGCGGGCGTCCAGGGCAGCACAGACGGGCCGCCTAGCCTGTCAGCCTTCTTGGGAAAAACACGAAACAGAGCATCTGCAGTAAAACTTAGAGAAGCGGGACTGGGGAGAGGGTGGCCTCTGTCCGCCGGCCTCTGTGGTTCTGATGACAGGCAGGCGGGCGCAGTCGGTGCAGGCGCACACACGCGGAGTCCAAGGAAAACGTTCCCGGTGAACACAGTGGGCGCTTACTATGTGCTTGCTAAATAAGGGCCCGTTTAACTGAAAGACACGGTTTGGTTACCTTTGCGAGCAAACAGGGCCCGCGTCGCCGGTGGTGTGGTTTCGGCTCGTCCACTGCATGCGGGCGGCAGGTCGGGGTCACGGGCGTTCGAGGTGACGATGGGAGGAAAGACAAGAAGGGTTCGTGAGACTCGCAGCCGGGCTCTCGCTGAGAGTGGCCCCGCGGATCCAGGGGAATGAAGAAGAGTCTATGAAGCGACGTCTTCCTGAGCTGGAGGGGCTCTCAGGGTCCCTGAAGGAAGAGGCTGTCGTCCCTGGGATTTCGGGCAGATGCGTGCAGGGGTGGCCCTGCAGCCCGGAGGGCGCCCTCGAGACGCCGTGTGCTGGCCTCTGAGGACAGAGCCCGTCTGGGGAGCGGCTCTGGGAGGCGGGGTTTGCTGCTTCCCAGCTTCCCAGAGCAGCAGGGGTTGGGGGGCCTGTGGGGGGCGAGGCCATTTGTGAGAGCGCCGTGGGAAAACCCCACGCCACCCTCACAACCAAACAAGCTCGAGCCCTTCACGGCGACCGAGCTCGGGGCCCGAGTTACGGAAGACGTTTCAAACATTCCCCCACATTCTTCCGCCTCCCGGGGTGTGGGAGTAGAATTCCCCTGGTTCGATTTCTCTCCGAGACGTGTTTTCCCTGAGCTTCTGAGGCGCGTGAGGTGGTCGACCGCTCCCGGCGTCCTGCGGCTCCCCGGCGGTGTGCCGGGCTCGTCGGGAAAGCTGGGGGACGGGGGCGCCGACCGCCTGCCCCGCAGTGACGTCGCCCGTTTTGCGGTCTTACTGAGGCGGTGGTTTCGGAGGAAATCTTAGGGCCTGAACACGGACCCGGCCCGTCGGGAGGGTCCCGCTTATCACGGGAGCGTCGTGGATTCTCACTTGGCGGGGCGCGAGGCGGGTTGCCGGCCTGGGGTCTGAACGCATCTGAGCCACGGATTGGAGCATTGAAGATGCTAAACATGCAGTCAGAAATCTTTTTCCTCCCTCCCTCCCTCCCTCCCTTCCTTTTTCTTTCTCTTTCTCTCTCTCTCTCTCTCTTTCTTTCTCTTCCTTCCTTCCTCCCTCCCTCCCTTCCTTCCTTTTTCTTTCTCTTTCTCTCCTTCTTTCTCTTCCTTCTTTTCTTTCTTTCTTTCTTTCTTTCTTTCTGGCACAGAACTTTAGGGAACATGCTCTTTCAATACAGGGGCTTGGGACTTCATTTCAAAGATTGACAAGGGGTCAGAGGACATAATTTTTCTTGAGGGTTAAATAAACTCATGAGTCGATTGGCTGGATCCTGACCTCAGTCACAGGATCCGGAAGGAACTGCGATGCCTAGTTCCACTTTTTCACGTTGACCCGTGTGAACACCGCCCGTGGGACTGTCTCTCCGCATCTCTGTCCCTGCTGCACCGTCGCCCCCACGCTTATAACTTCAGAAATACTCCTTTCATTGTTACAAAGAGAAGTAAAGACCGTCGAAACGTTCTGAAGCTCGTGCGACAGGAAGGACCAGTTCCAGATGCTGTTTGGGGCGCAGCGGCAGTGTGGCCATTAGCAGTGTTTTCTGAAGGGTGAGTACTTGTAGCGGCTGTTGCTTGCTGTTATGGCTTGATCGGCATTAATTTTACCGAGTCTAAATCTGTGAGTCTCGGCCCGAGCCACACATTGAGGTCGTCTGAGGAGCTTCTGCAAAATGCTGGTGACTGCAGTCCATCACAACCCGAATTAGATCAGAACCTCCGGGGCCAGGGCCCTGTAAGGGTTGTGTATTACTGGAGGGGTTTTAATGTGCAGAAAAGGCGGAGGCGCCGGAATAGATTCGTAACTTTGTGAACAGTTGTTGAATTTATTGCATCCCCTGCACGGCTTGTAGCACGGTCTAGGTGAACTGAATGTCTTGGCTGGCTCCTGGTTATGACGGCCACTTACTGGAGTGTTCCAGAACTTTTTTGAAAAACGATTGATACTAATAATTGTAGAAAACCCCTCTGGGTTTATTTCACATATTCCTAGTTACACCAGTGAGTTCATCTGACACTGAAACTCAGACACAAGAAGCCTTTCTTTCTTAAGGCCACAGGTGCGCGTGGAGCGGGTGCCGTGCGGTGAGTGTGGGGAGACGACGCAGGTGTTGTGCGGGCTGAGAAGTTCCGTGGGTCCACTCGGAAGGCAGATGCCTGGAAAGCATCCTGATGACTTCGGCACAGCGATGGTGTGCTCGAATGCAGATTTAGGAGCTCACGTGTTTGTGGTAACACAGTGTGCGCCCTTTCTCTCAGACCATGGCAGGTCAGCTTCGTCTTACATTTCTCCTCCCAGGTGGGCCTGTTCCCAAAGGCACCCTGGACGCAGAACGAAGGAGAACAGTGAGACTGGAAACCTGTCACGCCCCCGCCTGTGTGGGCTCTGCCGTGACAGCCAGGCTCCCGTCTGGCACCGGGCTGCTTTCCATTCAGGGTTCCAGATTTGCTGCGAAACGGTACTGTCTTCCTGGGTTATTTAGCTCGTACAGATCTTTGTGGTAACCCTGGGAGGGAGAACCAGGAGGCAGTTTCCCCTGTATCGTTCAGCCGTTTGTAAACACCACAAACAGCTTCCGTAAAACCAGGGTACGCTCAACATTCGCAGTTTAGGGACGTCCTTATCAGTGCAGATCGCGTGTATTGTACGAGGTCGTATAGAGAAGATTCCGTTTTCAAAGGGGGTGTTTGTTGCCGCAAGTCAAAACCACCTTCTCGGTGATACAAATTTGATACACCAATAGTTGAGCTTTCACTGCAAAAGAATAGTCATCTGTGACTCTCAGATTTGCCGGGTTCCGTCGGTTTGCTTCTTCGTGGCGCGGGGAGAGCACACCGGTGCCCCGCGGGTGCTTGCGGAGTGCGTGGTCCGTGGACGGCGCTCGGGTGCTTGCCGCTGTTTCTCCGGGAGATGGCTGCTCGGGTATTGCCGTTTACGAGAGAGGGGAACGATAGCAACACTGCCTCACTCCGGTAGAATTCTTGGTGACATGCGAAATTCCCACAGGTGCTTCAGTGCAGATACCGCTAAGCATTCTTACTGAAGGCGAGATTCTTGGTAGAAAGTTCATGAACTCTGACAAAAATAAGACATTGTAATTTGTCTCAGAAGGAGAGATCAGATTTCCTTATGTAAGACTATTCTTTTCAGTTCCTGAAAACTAGTTCTTTGATTAAAGATACAGATTTTGCTGTCAGGGCACAATTATGTTTTGAAATCGTCCAAACACTACATACCAGCCAAGATCGGCCCCCTGGCTTGCTTTTCATGTTTGTAGAACAGGACGCCTGAGTGGAAGGCACTCCTGAATTCGGTGGAATAGCCCTCCGACGCTCTCGGATGCCGAATTGTACCTTCCAAAACTATCCTGAGGAATACTGAATTCGGAGGCTAGTTTTCATGCTGAATTTTGTGTCCGGAGCCTCTGGCGGTCCTGTAAAAGCTCGTTGAACTTGGCGCTGCCCTGGAGACACCCTGACGTAGAGGAGAGCCTCGCTCTCAGAGGCAGACTGGTCTGAGGCTGAATCCCAGGCGTGCGATTAGATGCGTTAATACTTCAATACTTTGACCCTCCGTTTTCTCTGTAATATCCACACAGAGGTACTAAGAGGTACTATCTCGACGTAGTGCGATGACAAAAAACCAGTTTTAATAGCCCTTTAGAGGGGAAACGTACCCTGGAGACAAAACCTGGCCGATGCCCTTCGACAGACCAGCTACAGACGAACTCTGCAGTCCCCTTCCTTGTTAGCGTCGCTGCTGCCCTCGGAGAAGCTGCTTACTCCCTGGCCACAGCTCTGAGGGTAATGGGCCGACTTGCTGCAGTGACCAGAAACATCAAGCAGCGTTAGAGGAACGCTCTCATTTTAAAACAGACTGATAAGTAATGGATACAAGTATCCCCGACGGAATGCCTTCGGACCTGGTGTGAAGAGGGGCCTCAGGCGTCTTTCTCTGCCCCTCTTCTAAATCTGGTACCATTTGACTCGGCACGGGACTTTAATCCGTATTTATGAGTTGCACCAGAGTGGTTACAATCTGATTGGTTCTTTCTGTGCACATAACAGTTTACAGGTTATGAGACAAGCCAGACTTAAACTCAGTTACCAACTAGAAAGTCTATTGTTAAAATGTGTCACTTTTCTCGGCCTTCTCGGCCTCGGTCAGAACAGCGGCCTCTATTTCTCCGTCTCTGTTATCGTTTCTCCACTCGTTTGTCCACGCTGCTGTAATCGTGCATATTCCGCCGTAACCGAGGCCTCGCGCTCTCCTCGGAGTGTGTGCCAGGGGCCGGCGGCGTGGGCACGTGTTGGAGACCCGCGGCCTCTCTCCAGATGGACGCTCTCAGGATCCGCATTTTAGCAACATCCCCAAGTGACCCTTCTGTGTGAGAAGCACTGCGTTAGAGTTTTGTGTTTTATTTAGTGGAATTGCCGTGGGGGGAGCATCGCGCTTCTAAAACAGGTGACCACGGACAGCGTGGGATCATGCTCGTGCTCCCGTCTCGCCACTCACTGGGACCTTTGCTCTTCTGAATCTGATGAAGCAAAGGATTGTTCTAGAACACATCGCGTGAGCTTGTGGAGCAACATTTAGCACAGAGCCCTCAAACCCTTGGCATTAGGTTCCCGGCTACACCCCACCCTCTGGAGACTCTCTGTGTGTCCAGTTCTCTCTGTAGCACAACGGAGGGGTGATACCTGCCACACCGTTCTGGGCGTCGAGTCCTGCTCGTGGTTCATATGTGGCCTTGGCCCAACGGTAAGTGTAGTTTCTGGAGGCCTGGCGGACAGACGCACCGAGACAAGAAATATTGAAACCTTTTCCTGAGTACTTTGTACTCATCTGTCCTTAGTCCTTAGCTTTGTTCCCATTTCTTGCTTTATCCAGTTTCTCCGTGTATCGTGTTGGGTGTTATCCCAAGAGCGCTGTACACACCAGAAGACGAACAATTTAAAATGCATCCAGTGAGTGGAGGGGCGCCCAGGCAGCCCAGTCCGTTGGGCGTCCGACTCTTGGTTTCAGCTCAGGTCATGATCCCAGGGTTCTGTTGGGCTCAGCGCTGAGCATGGAGCCTGCTTGAGATTCTCTCTCCTCCCTCTGCCCGTCCCCTGCTCGTGTGCACTCTCTCTCTCTAAACAAAACAAAAAAATAAAGTAGATAAAATGCATCCAGTGAATAGATGTTTAGTTATCTTTTAAGGTAAAATAACTTTGTTTCTATTTTTACATTTTAATGATAACTACCTTCTGTTCATTGTTCGTGACTGTGCTAGAGACTTTATGTTGTTTTATTAGGATTTCACCGCGATAAAGAAGACACACTTACAGTAAAAGTGGTACGCGGTACAGAAAGTGAGCTGTGAAGTTTTCTCCACCCTTCCAAAATTCCCACTCCAGCTCTCCAGTGGGAAAAAGGGTTAGCATTTTCTTAGGTCCTTCTAGAAACTATGTGTGTATCGTAACCATGTGTGTATTTCTCCCCTTTTTTAATGAAATAGACGAATTCATACCATATGGGCTGTTCTGTGGGTAGGTTTTATTTACACGTAAAGATGTACTTTGGACTTCTTTCCATAGTATAGCCCAATCCAGCTCGTTCTTTTTTATTGTGCAGAATGCCCAAGGTGCAGATATGACAGGAGTCGAGTCTATTACTGATATTTTAGATTGTTTCCAGTTTTCACGGGTTCGGACAGTGGTGCAGTCTGTCACAACCTCATCTGTACATCTGTCTTTACACGTTGCTCGAGTATGTCCAAAAGGTACCCTCCTAGTGCTGTGAGCGCGTTTAAGGTTCTTGTGGGTAGTAGCATGTTGCTCTCTTAGGTGGTCGTGCTAATTTGCATTTCAAATCTAACTCTAAGAAGAAGCAAGGCTTAGGGACTGTAAGAGTGTAAATAATTTGACCTAGGTTCTCAAAGGTAGAAACTAGAAGAGTCAGCGTTCAAACTTAGGTTCACTCACACCATTTCTTCTAAGCTACGGATGTCTTCAGCTGCTGTTTTAAAGCATAATTTTGGCTTGAATGCCAGGAGCATTATTCCTTATCTTTTTATATTCTTAACACTCAGTCAAGCAATTAATTCTTCCGTTGTAAGTACACAGCCCTTTATGATTTCGTATATTTATTTTATATCCTGCAACTTTGCCAAATTCATTTATTCTAATTTTTTTTTGGTGGAATCTTTCAGTTTTCTATACATGTAATGTCATCTGTAAATAGTGACAGTTTTACTTCCATTCTGATTTGGATGCCTTTCTTTCTTTTTCTTGCCTAGTTGCTGGGGCCGGGACTTCTAATAGTGTGTTCGGTAGAAGGGGCGAGACTAGGTCTCCTCCTTGTTTTCCTGGTGAGCCTCGAGTGTGATGTTAGCTGTGGGCCTGTCATGTACGCCTTCTGTTATGTTGAGTTGTGTTCCCTCGGTGCCCACTTTCCTGAGAGTTTTTGTCTAAATGGATGTTGGATTTTGTCAAAAGCCATTTCTACATCTGCCGGGACAACTGTATGACTTCTGCCCTTCAGTGGGTGGCAGTGAGTCGCGCTGTCTGGCTTGTGAGTGTGGGGCCACCCTCGTGTCCCTGGAATCAGCCCCACTGGATCATGACGTGTGATCGTTTTAATGTGTCATCGAATTCAGTTTGCTGGTATCTCGTTGAGGGTTTTTGCAGCCGTGTTCGTCAGGGGTGTTGGCCTGTGATTCCCTTTCCTTGCCGTGCCCTTGTCTGGTGTTACCGTCGGGACAATGCTGGCCTTGTAAGCTGAGCTTGGGTGTGTCCTGCCTTTTCTAAGCCCTTAATGATTTTCAAAACATTTTTATATGCTCGTCGTGGTCCTAGGAGACGGATGTTGGTTATTATCCTGATTCATATGTGTGAAGAACTGAGGCAGAAAGCAAAGGGAAATTAAAATTTAAAAAGCAATCAGAAGATAGTCCTCGGCCAAAGGCCGTGTAGCCCCAGAACTGCCGACGCACGAAGACATACAGATACTGGTACAAAAGGTGACTTGAGGGCTGCGGGACCGGTGGTGTTGGGACCGGCAGGGACAACAGGAAGATACGCTAAAACTTCTGGCCGGGGGCCCCGTCGCACCCCAAGCCGGTGCCTCAGGCTTCCTCTTGGCTGCGCCCACGTGCTCTGGCCCCCGGGGAAAGCGGGCGATAACCGAGGAGCCGTTGTTCACAGGCATTCACGGTGTTTGACTCAAAACTGGCCTTAAACTTCACCGTTAAGTACTGTTATCACCGCTTTCGTGGTCGTGTGGCAGCACACTCATCACCAGAGTGTCACCTTCCCACGTTGGCTCGTCCTCTGTCCCGTCAGCTTTCCTGGTAGCTCTGTCTTCGGCTCAGGCCACGTGTTTGTCTCCCCTGTCTCAGTGTTAAAGGCCTTTCCCTGGGTGGACATCGGGTCGTCCTGGACGTCAGACGGAGACGGTGCTGTCTCGCTGACCACCCGGGCTCCTGTACGGACGCATCTGCCAAACGTCACTCAGATATCTCTTAGAGTAATCTCTTCTCCGTGTTTGCTTTTAATTATTTTTTACTTCAAATTCACAACTTATTTATAAAGTCAACTTGATTGTTCCTGTTGTATGATTAAAGAGACTGAATTTTAGAACACTCATGACTTACCTCAAATACAAGCCAGTTAGAGTTCAAATTAGTCTTCACTTTCCACTCGTTTTTACTTCATCCGAAGAAGTCTCCAGGTTAAGGAGCAGGTTATGTTCCAAAAATGCGTTTGTAAGTCCGTTACTTGGTGCTTGGACTGCATTTTACCAGCGGGATGGGGGGATGTTCTAAGGGGTGACGAGGCCCCGGCTGCCCCACAGAGATCCATCTAGCTCTTATGTAAGCAGCAGAAGATGCGTCTGCAGCAAAAAATAAGAGAAAATGATTGTCGTGATTCTGGTTACAAAGTTCTCTTGGAAGAAGCACCCAATCAGGAGACGGGGGAACGAGTGGAATCGGAGAGTCTGCAGGGACGTCAGGCCCCGGGGCGGGCTGTCACAGGCCGTGACATTCTGTCTGCAGCCCAGTTTCTTGTTAAACTTCGAGGATTTGGGTTGTTGTTCCATAGCTGGCGTGGCCGTGATTAGCATCTGTAGGATTGATGGACAAATAGTCCCTCTGAGGATAGTAACGCACCTGATGGTGAAAACAAACCAAAAATCCAGCGAAAGCATCCCCTTCGATCCCCTGGTTGGAGAGGAGGCAGGTGTTGGGTCCCCAGGAGCGGGGGCGGTTGCGCGGAGTCCTGCAGAGAAGGCGAGGGGTCCCGGGTGGAGGGCGAGGAGCCGTGACTGCATGTGGAGTGTTTGTGCCAGAAGCGTCTCGTTCCGGGAGCATGGCTCTCATGCAGCCGGGCCAGCATCTGAGGTTTCAGCTGGCCTTGAGAAAGTCCAGGGCCCTTTCAACCTCTGATGTATGTCTTTACTGGTTCTGGAATACTTGCATCAGCTTTTTTGCTGTTGTTATAGCAAAAGTGGGGGGGGGAGATACCTTCTTCAGCAAAAGGAAGCTGAGGTGCAGAGCCTCCCCGAGGTGGCCTTGGGGTGAGACCCCGCCCCCAGGTGGCCTTGGGGTGAAACCGTGAGATTATGACTTGAGCAGAAAGCTTAACCAGCTGAGCCACCCGGGCACCCTGACATAAGGTGTTCTTAAGATTATTCAAATTATTTTAACCCGCACAACTTACTGCCCTCGGGGTGGCCCTTCATTGTGTCCGTAACGCCTGCGTTGTCACACCCATGCCTGGTGGAGGGTTCACGGGCGACGTGGCTGCCCCTCCCTCCCCTCCTACACCGTCGTGACTTGCTCCCCCATGCTTCCAGTGGAGACAGGGACGGGGTGGGACGGGGACGAGACGGGGACGGGATGGGGGACAAGACAGGAGTGGGGATGGACGCTGGACAGGGACAGGACTGAGGCTGGGACAGGATGGGGACAGGACTGGGGGAGCAGCATGTCTGAAAGCAGAGGGGGAGGTGCAGTTGGGACGGGGACTCTCTGGACACAGCAGGAAGCCGTCGGTGGAGTGGAGAGAGTGGGGCCAACACAGTGGCATCCGCACGGGGACTGGATGCTTCCCGCCCTGTCCGCCTGTCTGCCCGGCCGTCACTGGATGCTTTTCTGTCCGTTCTCTCGTAGGGCCGAGAAACTGGAGCATGGCCGTGAGCAGCGGGAACCGTGGTTTTGTGGCTCTGAGCAGTGGCGGCCCCGGCGCCTGCACGACCCACACCGGGGACCTCGCCGCCCACCAGCTCTCTCCCGCAGAAGCCCCTGGGACAAAAGTGAGCGCGAACGGATGCCCACGGGTCAACGGCACGGCGAAGTCATCCCTCCTGGCCGCCGACGGCCCGCAGCGAGCCCCGGCCCTGTGCCGCTGCCCCGCTCGCCCGCCCTGTCCCCCGCCGGCCGCCCGAAGTGCCGCCCCGGAGCCCCAGCCCGACCCCGGCCCGGCCCCCTGCTGCCCGCCGCCGCACTCGGACTTCCCGGCACCCCTGTGTCCACACCTAGCGCCCGCCTACCAGCCCACCTGCTGCCTGCAGCCCCCGGCCTGCTTTTGCCCGCACTGCCCGTGGCCCGGCCACTTCCCGCACCAGCCCTCGCCACAGCTTGCGGCCAGCGGCAGGTGAGTGTCCGGCGCCCCGGAGGGAGGGAGACCAACGTGCGGCCAGACACGCTGTCCCGACTCTGTCCGCCGAGTTCCAACCCAGACTCTGTCTGCCTTCCTGTCGGCGAGGCAGTTACGTGTCCCCCGTGGCCTCGGCGGACAGAGGTCTGTCTGTGTTGGTAGGCGTTCTGCCTCCCGTGAGGGACACGCTTGTGAGGCAGCTGCCCAAACGCTAGTCTCAATAGTGACCAGGCTTTATGACGAAAAAGCAGGAAAGCAGCCGTGTCCTTCCTCTTCCTTCGTGTGCTCAGGGTGGGCCTGCGGCGTGTGGAGAGCAGACCCCCGCTCACGGGTGGGACCCACAGGCACGCGGCACAGGACTTTGGAAACTCCTTGTGGGGAAGCAGTTCGGGGTCTGGCAGCCTGCAAAGCCATGGTCACCGTGTTGTATACTTGATTTTTGTGTCTTTTTGAAGATTTTCAAATGTGGGGCTCAAACTCACAACCCAAGAGCAAGAGTCGCACGCCCCCTGCCTGAGCCAGCCAGACGCCTCTGCGTTGTGTACTCGAAGGTTGCCAACAGAGTCGATCTTAAAAACTCTCGTGGCAAGAGAAAATGTCTGTGACTGTATGTGGTGACAGACGATAACTCGATATTTTGGGGGGCGCTATTTTCACAGCGTCTACAAATATCAAATTAGGTCGTGCCCTTCAAACTACTATAATGTTTTTTGTCAATTATACTTAAGTAAAAAAGAGAGTCAGAGCCCAGTGGGGATCAAGTAATAAGTACTGCTCACCCTTATCGGGTTCTGGTTCCTGTTGACATTACCTGGTTTCCGTGTTCTAAAAGGGGGGAAGAGAGAAGGGGGAGGGGCCACGGGGCTCAGGGCCTGGGGGACGTTCCTCTGCTCGCATTCCTGCAGTTTCTATACACACTGTCCACGTGGGGGTGAGGCGCTTTCAGTCACAGGACTACGGGGGGCGGAGGGCACTCGCCAAACCCATTTCCCGGGGTCGGGAGGGGCTCCTTTCCCAGGCGCGTCCTGCCAGTGTCTTGTGTGGCCAGCTTTCCGCTCCGAGTCAGGTGGTGTGAGTAGTGGACTGTGGAATCGTGTGGTCGTCGGTATCGGTGCTTGAGAGTGAGCAGCTGTATGGTTGCAGCGTGTGAGGGAGACGGTTCTACATTTCGAAGCCGATCCCTCCTTTAAAAAACTTCACAAAATATTAAAGCCGTGGCCAGGGAACCAATTCTTTTAATGTGGCAGGTGGGCCAATATTTGCAGGGCCCAGCAGTTCCCACAGACTTATTTTTAAAGGGAGGGGAGTTCTGTGTACATAGAGCTTTAGGTAGAATGGCGTTAAGAAACATGAAAATTGGGGGCGCCTGGGGGCTCAGTCTGTTAAGCATCCGACTTGGGCTCAGGTCATGATCTCTTGGTTCGTGAGTTCGAGCCCTGCATCGGACTCTGTGCTGACAGCTCAGAGCCTGGAGCCCGCTTCAAATCCGTGTCTCCCTCTCTCTGCCCCTCCCCTGCTTGCTCTCTATCTCTCTCTCTCAAAAATAAACACTAAAAAAAAAATTAAAAAAAAAAATAAAATGCCATATTTGTCCATCAAGAAAAGTTATAGAAAAAGTGTGGACTGTTACATGAGGAAGTTTTCATGTTTAGGGTTTGTTTCTCAAGAATCTGAGCCGTTCGATCCGCTACTCGTAACCAACGCAGCGTCTTTAAAAGATGCCCGTGAAGGAGGGGCCTGTTTCCCGTTGTGTCTGTGATACACTTCGGTGTGAAACGTGTGCTCCCGGCTCCGCCCTCCCTTCGCACACATGCTAATTTATATCATCACACGTGCCGGGCATCGAAGATGTCACTCTACACGAGGTGAGACTGTTTGCCTCTGGGAGCCGTAAGGTAGCGGGAAGGGACACAGGGAAGCACGCTGGCGGCCGCGATCTTGTGAGGCGTGGGCGGCCGTGCGGACATGGGCACGGTTTGTCCAGTGACTGGCCCAGAGCTGGGAGCCCGGAGGAGGGGAGCGGGCAGCAGGAGGGGAGGGGCCCGACCCCGACACCCACCCCAGGGGCCTCGCAGAGCACAGGAAGAGCTGTGCTGTTACCTCGTCCTGAGCCCACGGCGGGCGTCATGTTTGTGTGCGTGCGTCTATCTTTTTACTGCAGAAGAACATGCCCACCGTACGACCACTCACCGTAGCCACTTTAGTGGGCACCGCTCAGTAGCAGCCAGTACACCCATGCTGCTGCGAAGTCACACCACCATCCCCTTCCAGAACGTTCTTCACCTTCCCAAACTGACATTCCGTGCCCACAGGACACTGTCTCCCACCGGTCGCTCCCCAGCCCACCCACTGTCCTGCTTCCTGTCCCTGACACGGGCGGCTGTCGGCACCTCGTACGCCGATCACACGGTGTTTGTCCTTCTGTGGCTGATTCACCCCGAGTGGTGTCTTCAGGGTGCTTCCTGGTTGGAGCGCGTGTCAGAATTCCCTTTTCAGAGCCGGACGGTATTCACAGGCTGTGCACACACACGCGTGTGCCCATGCATCGGTGAGGGCCGCGTGGGCCGCGTCCGCCTTCGTTCTGCGACGATGCCGCCGTGAACCGGGTGTGCCCACGCCTGTTTGCATTCCTGCGTTCAGTTCTCTGAGGCACGTTCCCAGACGTGGAGTTGCCGGATCGGACGGTGATTCTGTTTCGAGGAACCGCCAGACTGTCCCCACCGGCGGTGTGCATCCTTGACGACAGGTTATTTCACAGTGGCCGTCCTCACGGGGGCGAAATGATGGGGTTTTCAGCATAAAAGATACACAATCACATCTACATTTGAGAGAAGTCCATCACCTGCACTGCGGGGAGTGGGCGGACGCGGACGGGAGCTCCGCCGGCGTGGGCGGATGTGGACGGACATGGACGGGAGCTCTGCCGGCGTGGACGGACGTGGACGGGAGCTCCACCAGCGTGGGCGGACGTGGACGGGAGCTCCGCCGGCGTGGGCGGACGTGGACAGGAGCTCTGCCGGCGTGGGCGGACATGGACGGACGTGGACGGGAGCTCTGCCGGCGTGGGCGGACATGGACGGACGTGGACGGGAGCTCTGCCGGCGTGGACGGACGTGGACGGACGCGGACGGGAGCTCCGCCAGCGTGGGCGGATGTGGACGGACGTGGAGGGGAGCTCCGCCGGCGTGGGCGGACGCGGACGGGAGCTCTGCCGGCGTGGGCGGACGTGGACGGACGCGGACGGGAGCTCCGCCGGCGTGGGCGGATGTGGACGGACATGGACGGGAGCTCCGCCAGCATGGACGGACGTGGATGGACATGGACGGACGTAGACGGGAGCTCTGCCGGCGTGGACGGACGTGGGCAGATGTGGACGGGAACACGGCCAGAACAGTAGTCACAGTATTTCGGGTGAAAGACGGTGGACTTTGGAGAAAATTTCACGCTCGGAGGGCTTACAGGGGAGAACCTACCGGACTTGGTGAATAGTTGGATGTGGAGGCAGGAAGGGAAGAAAAATCGTGGCCGGCGGTCGGGGTCCTGGCCAGATTAGCTAGGTGGGTGGGTGGCGAGACTCTTCCCAACAGTGGGAGCAGCTGGAAGCCAGCGGAGCTGAGCCGTGTTGGCAGTGACGGAGGGACACCCTCTAGCACGAGGCAGGCGCTGGGGGTCACGTCGCCGCCCCACTGGGGCAGCAGCACTGCGGGGTCGTCTTCACAGGAAGACCGGAGCCCTGGGACTCGGCGCAGCACGTACTTACGCGCCCGCCGTGCTCCAGACGAGGCGCTGACGGAGGTGCCAAGTCTCTCACACCGGGGAGACACCCACAAAGCGAGCGCGGGCGTGGCCGTGGCCTCTGCGTCGGGGACAGTGCGCGCAGGGCGTCCTCACTGAGAATCCTGGAAATGAGGCTGCTATGCGCCGCTCTCCCGCCTTCCCTTGTCCCCTGCCCGCCACGGGAGAGCTGCTGGAACGCCGGCTGGTCTGTCTGTGAACTTGCACGTGGAGTCTCTTCGGTGTCCTTTTGTGGTTTGTCGCATGTTGCTGTTTTATTGGTGATCTCAGGTGTTAACGTTTAGGATGTATCTGGGACTTGGCGAGGGCGTGCGTGCTCACGGGGCGTCGGAAGGGGGTCCTCAAGGCGCCGGCCCTGCAGTCAAAGTGGGCGCGGACAGGAAGTCACGTGTGCCCTGCATCCAGGCCACAAATGGCCCTGCCTGGTGGATGTTTTGTTTTGTTTTTTAGAGTCTTATTTGTTTCTAAAACATTTAAACCGTAGAGAATGTTTTCAGGGGTCAGTCAGGTAGGAACTAATTTTATCCTGGCCCGTTTGCGTTTCTCTCTTCATCTTCTGTAAAGCAGAGCTTCCGTCTTACCCCTTCTGGGCTCTTCGGGCCCCAGCACGTCTTTCTGAGGATTCGCTGGTTCAGTCACCCGCATGAGCTTTGTTGTTCTGTGACGTTATCTGTTATCGTTTTGATTGATCAAATTAAAATCACTGCCATAGTATATCCTATTTTAATCCCATTTGTCACCAAATATTAAATAGCTTATGTAGATTCTTCATTCGTAGATTCCCATCGTCGTCCCGCAGTCTGGCCATTAACTCACGTGTCTGACGGGGAACGCCCAGGAATTCGGAAGGGCAGGAAGTGAGGTCTTCCTACCAAGAGACAAGGCCCCTCCCCAGCTGGGCGTCAGAATCACAATGAATAAGTACGATAAGAATGATGTTTCCTTTGCACCAGAGAAGAATACAGAACTCTAGGCCGGCAGAGGAGAGCAGGGGCCTGTGGGGTGATGGCGCGAGGGCTCGCACGGCCCTCGAAGGGTGACCGTCCCGGCCGTGGTGTCGGGACTGGAGGGAAGGGGCGAGGGGAGCACGTGCAGACCTGCAAGCGTGTTTGAGGACGCGTAAAAGGGACGGGTGGCCGGGGCAGAGGGGTGGTGTGTGTGACGTCGTGAGGCCAGCTCCTGATGAGACACCCTGAGCACGGCCCGGCCGTCTGTTCTTTTCCTCTGGGGTCTGGAAACTGCCTCTGGGGCCTGTCATGCCGCACGGGTTGAAGCAAGTCTGGAATTGCTCGTGTGGGATCTACTTGTTGCCATTTGGAAACGGAAAAGAGTGGTGTTAGGACACAATTAATGAGGAGTCGTGCACCCACAAAGAGAAGACAGAGTCCTAATCCAGACTACACTTGCCTTGTGGTTCGGTCCTTGCAGACCTGTTCTTGGCCGTGGCAGAGGACTCCATGGATGCTTGGCCTGTCGCAGACTCCGTTTTGTGGACAGATGGTGACTTTGGGGTCCCCCAGGGCCTGGAGGCACAAGAGCATGGGAGGAGACCATCCCTCTTGTACATTGTGCCATGTGACATTTGTGCCTGTGTCTCCTTGTCCTGCAGTCCTGTGACTTCTCCAGTTTCTGGCCACTCGCTCAGAGGTTTGCTGTTTGTTCTCCCCTAGGCCGCTAGTTATTTTCAACTCTTTTTTTTTCTTAAAAAAGTAAGAGATGAGAACTCGTGTTAGGTTAAAAGAGAACCTACCAACTGAAGTCTTGCTCCTTCGTATGCGTGTGTCTTGGCGTCCAGGGGTCAGGTTACAGCCGCGAGCGTCGTTCCCAAACGTCTTCCTCTGACGCACGTGCTCCGCAGTCACCCATCGTCTCCCCTTCCCTGAGCCCCGGCGGTTGGGGGATTTCCATTCAGCTGGGACAGTCGAGACAGAAATCCCTCGGAACCCTTCGTCCATGTGGCGTGAGTCTGGCACTGACGCACCCCGAGGCCTGCGATTTGCTCGAATCGCTAGACCCAATCCCGCGGCTCTTCTAAGATGAGCAGTGAGTGGGGAGTTATTATTCCGCAAGTATTTATGAGTGCTTAGCACGAAGTGCTGAAACCGGTGAAACTGCAGGGTCGTCACCCTCAGAGGTGCGAGGCGGGGCGAGACCCCGGGCAGACTCTGGACGGGTGGTCCACGGTGTTCTCTGAGGCACAGAAGGTAAACGCCTGTATTTGTTCGTGTATTAATACAGAAAGAGAACCGGACTAAAGTTTCATAAACTCTGCCCTCCTGTTCTCTGCTCTCACCAACCAAAGGTTACCAGTAGCTCCGTAGTCCTGAGCCTTTATTTGTGGGGGTAAACCGGGGGACCGCCGGGCAGCAGGCGGGAGCAGGGAGGAGCCGTCACACTGTGTCCTTCAGGTGCGTGCTGTTCCCAGGACCCAGCAGACTTCAGAATTCGGTTCTTCGGCCCGCCGGGCACCGTTCACATGCTCGGGACCCGCAGGTGCCAGTGGCCCCCATCCTGGCTGCACCCGTCCTGGGACAAAGTCTTCCTGGACGAGGCCGTGCCTCCGGGCAACAAGTGACCCGAGCGGGAGCAGCCGACGTTGCCTCCACGTAATCCCAGCCAGTCCAGGTCCCACTGCCGCTGTCTCGTGTAGCAGAGAAACGTCAGGTGATCTGAGGGACCACAGCCGTAAAAGCCAGCAGCAGGTCCGTGTCTTCCCGAGGCCCCGGTTACGTCCCGCTAAAGCCGCTGCCACGTTGTGGAGATCAGTCTGGAGGCAAAGGTATCAGCGCATCTACTCCGTAGCGGCCTGGGCTCTTCGTCCGCACATCTAACAACGAGAAGACAGACTATCCGAGGCAGGGACGCGGCCTGCGGAGGCCCGACAGGCGCGATGTCACCACCACGTTTTCCTGCCGCCTCCGTCTTGTGCTGCCCAGGTCTGCGAGGGCGAGCATGGCTGTGCAGGACTGCACCCGTCGTCGTCACCTGCCCTCACCCCTCTACACCCACCCTCACCCCTCCTCACCCGCCCTCACCCGCCCTCACCCCTCCTCACCTGCCCTCACCCGCCCTCACCCCTCCTCACCTGCCCTCACCCGCCCTCACCCCTCCTTACCCGCGTTCACCTGCCCTCACCCCTCCTCACCCCTCCTCACCCGTCCTCACCCGTCCACACCCTTCCTCACCCATCCTCATCCTCCACACCTGTCCACACCCGTCCTCACTCCTCCTCGCCCATCCTCACCCGTCTCACACCGCCCTCACCCCTCCTCACCCACCCTCACCCCTCCTCACCCGCCCTCACCCGTCCTCACCCGCCATCACCCCTCCTCACCCGCCCTCACCCGCCCTCACCATCCAAGTCCTGGTGCCACCACGTGCTGGCTTCGTGTCCTAGGCAATTCCACCTGCTTAGCCGTAGTTTCCGTCTTTGCGGATACGGGAATAACCCGTTGCACAGCCCCTGGAGCCAGTCTTTCTGTTCTGGTTCATTCCTTTTACTTTCTCCTCCAGTATGGTTGCTGCCATTGTTCGCTCTGCCAGTATCATTTCGGAGATCAAGCTGTGGCCGAATCCGTGTTGAAATAAATACGTGATTACGTGCCGTGGTACCTTCCACTCTGACACGTGTGAGTCGAGCACTGCGTCCCACCGGCTCCACCCCCGCCCCAGAACACGTGCGGTGGATGGTCCCTGATTTGCTGTCTGGACAAGGAGACTCTTGTTGAGAAGAAGCGGCCCCTCCTGCCCCAGGGACCGGAGCCACTCTCCCGACTCTCGCGTAGAATGGGTGTACGTGGTTAATTTTAGAGTCTGTTTAGATTTCATCTTGATTTCACTGAAACCCAGTTTATTTTTACGTTCCTTAAAGTAGTCAGAATTAACTTTTAAAAGAGGATAACGTTTGTAAAATCTAAAATGTTCCGAGCTGGACTGCCAGAGTCCGTCAGTTTGGCAGTCCGATGGTGTGAAGGCCTGTTTTATGGTAAGACTTCCTTTAGGGACCTGCGTGGATTGTAGATGAACAGACCCCACGGGCGCCGTGTGCTCCGGAATGCACACGCGGAATTTGGACCTCAGTCGCCTTTTCCTTTCACAGTAAATGTCAGTAAACAATGCTCTCTGTGTTTCATAAAATTAACACAGCATTTTGGAATGAAGCAAGTATGCTCTTTCTCCACCCCCTTCCCATATCGCTGGGAGTCGTTTGGCAGATACTAGAGAGTGCAGAAAAAAAGGAAATGGTTCAAATTTTCTCCTTTTCATTTTGGCTAAAGACAGTTTAAAGAAAGGCAAGTTCTTCAGCCAACAGCAAACCCCCGTGAAAGGTGTCATTACGGATCAGTTATGTCTCATTTTCGGGAAGACGACGATTGTTTGTCGACTGCACCTTGTCGTGGGATCGAGATGTTGGGTCCAAAAACACGTGCTCTCTGAGCGCAGGGTCAGAGTTTAGAGGCCACGTGAATCCCAGAGAGGGACACGGATGCACAGGGCTTGCGGCCCGGGATGCGGGAGCGAGAGGCTGGAGGAGGTAGGAGTGGGGGCGCGTGGGGGGCAGCATGCCGCGTGCTGTGCCCGGTGCATGCATCTCCCGGCCCTGGAGCCCTGCATGCTGCGGTTATTAAACGCTGGGTGCCCAACGTTGTGTAACCACAAGGAACTTACTATCTAAGTACGCATACACAGCAGTTGCATTCTGCTCACGCTTTTGCCCCACCGACCTTTCCCTGGGCCCGTCGAGCCAGTTTTTGGTATGACTGTATGTCCAGGGCCTGGTACTTAGTGAATACTCAGAAGTTAGTTGTTGAACGAGCTAGTAAGTAATTGAGCACCCACCAAGTCCTTCTTATGTAGAGCTCAATTTTACGGTGTGATAATTTGATCATGAAACTCAGGAACCGTGGGTCCAATGCAGGTTTCCCAAATGGTGGGCGAGGACTCAGGCTTTGTTTCCCCAAAAACACTCTTCTTTCTGTGATTCGAGTGCATTTGGGGGGACACCGCCTTCTGTTCTCTAAATCTCACCCCAAATGCATTCGTTTCTGACTTTTAAACAAATCATAGACTCACTCATGAGGAGCACAAGGAGGAAACGGGGAGAGCCGGCCCTCCCGCCGCGCCCAGGCTGCTGGAGCGCGGGGCCCCTCGAGGACGTCAGGCGGGGCCCGGAGCCGGTGCCAGGGGGCGGGGGAGATGGCCAGGAGTGACCCTTCTGTTCGCTGAGCCCCGGCCGTCTCCAGGACACCTGCATGTCTAGGAGGAGCCTTTATGAGCCGTCAGCAGATTATAAAACCGGCGGGTGAGCCGTAAGTTCCTGAGTAAGAGGTGGGGCGGGTCTTCGTTCACATGTATCTCACAAGATTGGAAAGCAGAATCCAAGGAGAGGCTCCAGGCCAGATTTGATCCTTATTCTGTGTGGGCTCGCTGAGTTAGGGGTTCAGCTGGATCAGTGTCTTTGCCCATCCGGATGGTGCAGGCTTCTATCACTCCCGAGCAGCTTGAGGTTCAGGCATGCCGCTGCAGAGGTACGCGCTGTTTCTGCGCAGTTTCGCGTTTCCAGTGAGGAGCGAGGGCGGACAGTCAGCACATCCATCCCTCAGACCCCGTCTGTGTGTCCGTGGTCTCCGGGCCTGCCCTCCTCCCCCTCCCGAGACACTGCTCTCATTCGGCCCCTCCGCTCTGGCTCGGGACTCCTCTGCGCTCTCCCCCGCCCTTCTTGACCTGGCGTTGGGGTCCCGGTGAGCGAGGGAGTGTGTTTTGAGGGGGAAGGAAGGGTAGTTCTGGGAAGAAGGATCTTCCAGCCCAGACGGGAACGGGGGACAGATCTCGCTGAGTGAGCTTACTGTAACACGTTCTTCAGTTCAGCAGTTTAAACAGAAATCTGATTGATGACGGACTGTGTCTTTGTTTCCACTTCGGTATAATTGAGACTTAGATAACGTGTGGTCCCAGCCAACACTAAATGTTCGGTGTCTTTATTTTTTTAGGTATTAGCCTGCGACGTTTTAGTTGCAGCCATTGGCCACCAGATAGCCACCAGAAAATAAAACTACTTTGTTGAAAAGCAGTCCCTAGGAGAGATGCATTTAATGTATTATTCGATTGTTAACAAGTCCCCGCTCACGCAGCGGTAAAGCCCATGCTGAGCCCCACGTCGTAATGGGGTGTCTTTCTGGCCCCACTTTCTCATCCCCCCCTTCTTCTCCCAAAGCACCTTCAACGCGGGCGGCTTTAGTGTCTGCTGAGCATGTTGGCTCGAGGATTCAAGACCTCATTCCAGCATTCCGTGCTCTTAAGTTAGTTACGTTTAATACGATTTTTCTGGCTTTCCGTGAGCATTTCTTGGGTCTCTTATTAGCGATCGTGATTCCCGTCTTATTAGGAAGAGCATGTTCTGTCCCCTAAAACGGGCGCAGGGCTCCCAGCAGTAGTCTGGACGGAGAGGGCAAGTGCTTTGTGATTTAGTGTAAGTTTAAATGTCTCGCATGGGGCTGCTTGCTTTGGAACCTCCAACCAAACCTGCAGCTGGCGCCTCGCGGGCTGAGGAAGAATGTTTTCTTCTAACCAAAGCTGCGTTTCAGCTGTTCGCAAGTATCTTCAATCAGCCGAGGGTCCTTGCCAGGGCTCTAGCGGCAGGGCCTTTTGGAAGCCTGCAGCGTTCTCGCATTCCTGGGTCGGAGTGGGTGGTGCGTGGGCCCGGAGCCGTGCGGTATTGTGACTTCAGTCACTGCCCCTCCCTGCCCCCGCGCGCAGCGGCAGAGAAAACGGGTTTGGAGATGAAATTTCCCATGCCTCCTTCCCTCACCTTTCGGGAGGCAGCTCGGGAGCCGCCTTCTCACTAATCCACTAGAGGCGCCCCGGGAGGAGGTCGGCGGTTAGGGTCAGAGGAGGAAGTGACCCTCTCCTTCCTCCTCGCCCAGTTTCGTAAATTCCTTTTCTCGTCCACCGAAATAACCGGGGGAGAAGACAGCATCATTCCTTGCCTGCGTCCTAGGCGCAGGCTCTACCAATGACAGAGACATTTCTACCAATGACAGAGACATTTCTTTTTGATAGAAATTGGAACACGAGCTGTTACGCGGAAGCCTGGTTGGTTCCAGCTTTATGGGGCTTCGAGTCTGAGTGGGACAGAGTCCCGTGTATTATGCACAAAATGCAGGTGTCCCTGGGGATGTCACATCGGAGTGCCTCCGGGGTCCCCACGCTCGGTTGCTGGTGGAGGTCACTGTTCTCTCCCTTCCTCATCCCCACGACAGACGGTCCTCGGTGTCACTTTTTTTTCTCTTGCCAGCAAGTTTCAGTTAACTTGCCGTGGGGATTTTTAAGTATGTTTAAAATGCACATTTCTGTCATTGTGTGCTGCATCTTTTATTGCATCTCTGCAAAATTCTTTCTTTTTTTTAATGTTTATTCATCTTTTGAGAGACAGAGAGCAAGGGAGGGACAGAGAGAGAAAGGGAGACACAAAATCCAAAGCAGGCTCCAGGCTGTCCGCACAGAGCCCAACACGGGACTCGAACTCACGAACCGTGAGATCATGACCTGAGCCGAAGTCGGACTGTTAACTGACTGAGTCCCCCAGGTGCCCCACCTCTGCAAAATTCTTAATGTCTCCAGGGGAAAGCTGCAAGCACATACCTGCTAAGGGATTTTCTCAGCTGATCTGTAGCCACCGAATGCGCCCCTGGGCTTAAAGGTGGGCAGGAGGAAAATACGTCAGGCAGAGAAAGCCAGATGCCATATTTTCCACGCTTAGGTGGACTTTGAGAGACCTAGGGGGAGGGGAAGAGGGGGAAAAAAGTCACAGAGAGGGAGGGAGGCAAACCATACGAGACTCTTAAGTACTGAGAACAAACTGAGGGGTGGGGGAGTGGGGGAGAGGGGAGAGGGGGTGACGGCACAGAGGAGGGCACTGGTTGGGATGAGCCCTGGGGGTTGTGTGGAAACCCATCTGACAATAAGTCATATTAAAAAACCAAAGCGGGCGGGGACGAAAGGCCGCAGAGGAGGTTCAGCCGGAGTGGTGGCCAGAATCCATACGCAGGTTTGCAGTGTGTCCATCTCGAAAACACCCTTTATTTTCCCTTCATTTTCATGCTTCATTTCTGACGTTTCCTGCCCGCTGTAGAGAGAATACAAAGTTGTGTGCTGAAAGCCTTACCGAAGGCGCGACTGGCCGTCCTCAGGTGTCCGGATGTGTCCCGGGTGGAGACTCAGCACGGGCTCACATACCATCTTCGTGTCACACAGTTGACAAGCTGAATATTTTATTTTTCGTTAGTTAAAACAGCCTGACATTCTGTCTAAAAGTCACGATGTGAAAGAAAAGCACTTGTTTGCCATCGTGATTCAATTCTCTGGAACGTGGAGGACACTCGCGGGCACTCGCGTGTGGCACCGAGGTGTCCAGACAGGAAGAGATGAGACGTCCCCTCCTCTCGCCCGTAGACATGGGCTTTGAGCGGAAGTGCAATCCGCCGCTAACGGCTCCTGTGCTCGTGACGCACCTGCCTCTGTCAGGTCTGTGCACAGTTAGGGATGTTTAGTTCTCCGTCAGCATCGCCACTGAGATTATATGACATGCAAGTTACTCTTTATTCTGCTCTCACATGAATACCTCCTTTATGTAATTTCCTAACAAAATGACCTTTCTAAGAATTTTAATGGGATGTTTTATCACTACTACGGTGTTCTAAAGTATTCCAAAATAATGAATAGTAATAAATGAATGCATGATTAAAATTCTTTCAGAATTATGAAGTGAGATTTGGCTGTGCATTGTACCTGTGTCTTTGGTGAAGAAAACGGATTTTAATGGTGTGAAGTCCCAAATTTGCAGTAGCAGTACTAACGGTTTTCTCGACCCTTTCCTATATGCCAGACACCGGGCTGCATTTCACATGTGCTCTCTGATTCAATCTTGAAAACAGCCCAGGGAGGTTTAAAAGTGGCTAAAAGTGAGGGGCCTGGGGCTGGGGCCGGTCTCGGAGCAGAGCTTTCTCCTCCCGCCCTGTGCTGCTCCCACACCAGAGAAGGTTCCGTGGTGTGAGCTAGACCGTGCGGGGCTGCTCCGGAGAGCGCACATCACACGCAGGATCCGAGAAGCGCGGACGCACGAGGGGCCTGGGGCCGCAGGGGCATTTCCAGGCTGGGGCGGCCTCCTCACGTCCATTTCCCCACGTGCGCCCTGCGTCCTCACTGCACTTACACGCGGCACGGCCACAGACTCAGTGCCGATGAGCAGACTTTGCACGTCTCCCGAGGGTCCCGGTGCCTCGCTCAGCCGCGACCAGGGGATGTGGGCCTTCCCCGCGCTCGTCCTCGCTGCGGACCCCTGAGCGCACCTGCCCCCCTGCATTCCACACGGGCGCCTCTCTCTCCAGTGTGCCAGACGGGACTGCGCCTCGGCCCCTGGGACGTGGGTGGCTCACCTGCTACTTGGAGGGAACAGCTGGGCTTTGGCCGGGTCTGAATCCAGCCTCACCCCCAGTGACCCTGCACGTTGGCGGGGGAGGGGGTCACTTACCCTTTCTGAGCCTCCGTTTCTCGTCTGCACCGTCTGTGCCTGCCTCTCAGGACAGTCACCAGAATTGCAAATACGCTAACATGGCAGGGGCTCAGGACAGGAAGTGTTGACTGTTAATAGTATTTTTAACCTGCAGTTAACACGTGACACCTTCACTCTGTACACCCTCTTTCCCTCCCCCTTCCCGGCGACACGCGGACCACTGGCCTCTTTGACGAGCTCATCTCATTTCCTCCTCTAGGCTCTGTGTCCCACAGCCCCCGTTTACCTCCCGCTCCTGTCCTTCCTGTGCCCACAGCCCCGTGCTGCCCTCCCCATGTCCTGTGACCGCTCTGCCCCCGCACCGTTGACAGGCCCGTCTTCCACTCCTTCCCACGGCCGTTGTGTCCGCAGGCCTGGTTTTTTCCGTACCCCTCCAACCGTGCAGGATTCCAGATCCCCATTCCTGCCCGTCTTTCCCACGTGCTGGGCGTCGCTGTGTTCACGGGAGCAGGACATGTGCCCGTAAGTTTGCGCCAAACGGAGTATCAGAGGAGAGCACTTCGAAAGCCTCGGCAGAGCCCGTGGCCTGTGTGCGCCTGTGTGCGCCGCGCCCGAGTGGACGTGCCCGCTCGCCGTCCTCGGATACTGCTGACCCCGGCGAGATCGTGGGTTTGGGGAAAGGGAAACGTGAGGAAGCGGGACGGTATGGCGTTTGTAAACAACCTGCTCAAAAGCGACGTGATGGCGGAAAACCTAACCAGGGGCAACTCCCGTCGGGAAGACTGCATCACTCGTCAGGGGCCTTTGACAGGCAATCCAGGCTCTCTCCCTGTAAGTCACTGGCAGGTATTTCCAAAACTTTGAGACAAAGGACCAATGAAGGCTCCTCTGTGAGCCACCGATTTAAATCTAAATGTTTTCCTAAATCTGAGCTCATCTGAATTTTATTCTAAGTTTCCCCTTTAACTTTTCTCTTTGGCTGTCTTAAAAAAGACGGTCCCTTGGGCACAACGTAACCTGTGGTGGCAGAAGCCCGCACGTGGTTTACCTCTGGGGGCAGGATACGGTCTGGACTCAGAGCTTCGTGACGAAAGGAAACCTCTCGATAAGCCGGTGGGCTCCTGACCTCCACCGGCTTCCATTCTCAAAAGGGCCAAATGTTTGCTTCTTCTGACGAGCCCGGAGGGAGTGGGAGGTGATTCCCAGCCCAGCGTCCCCGTGTCTGGCCAGCAGCGTGGTCGCGGCTCTCAGAGGCCCCGTCACCGCTGTCCTGCCTGAGCCTGGAAAGACCAGTCTCAGAACCCACGCGTGTCACACGGACAGCCCACACGAGTGGCTATGCTGACGGTGCTGGTCACAGCCTGTTTCCGGACGGGGTCGGGGCGTCAGCAGGTCACCACAGTGTCAGATGCCACGTGTCTTATGAAAGTGAACATTTAGACCATAGTTTCCCTGAAAACAGGGCTTTACAGCCTGTGACGTTGTAAAGTAACAGGGCCGGCCTGGGTTACTCAGAGGAGTCAGGAAGAAAACCGACGTCGGGGTCAGCGGTGACTCTTCCATCGTACAAGTAGGTACGGAAGTCACAGAGGAAAATTACAATACGGAAATTCTAAGTCGTGTTCGCAAAAAAATCACGTTAAAAACATACCACAAATGGAAAATAGTCGCCACAGTTGTGACGTTCGAAGCTGGAGTACGGGTTCTCGTGAGTGAGTAGGAAGGATACAGGTGTGCGCACACACGGACACACGAGGGACAGAGTGGCGTGTCCTGGGCTTACAGCTGCGTGCGTGTGTTAAATTACGATAAGTGTGGTGGCACTTACATGGTTGCTAAAAGTCACGTTTCCAGAAGATTTGAGTTACGTGGAGAAGGCTCCTGGTCCGTGGTGATGACACCTCATGCGTCCAGTGTGCCGTGTGCAGACCTGGACACGAGGGGAAAATGTTGAAGGGAAGTAGATCAGAGAGAATATAGAGGCTAGATCTTTGTGTGAGACTGTGGATGGTGGGTTTTCCTGCATAATTTTTCTGTACTTTTGGACTCGAAAACAGCGGACATGTTCATTTTGTCATCGGAAAACAAAAGCAACATTAAAACAGAAAATCCGTCTCCTCAAAGCTTTGCTCCTGTTTCAAAAGTTAAAGTTACTATTTATGATTGGACAAAACTTATTTAGTGAAAAAGCCCATCAAAGGTACATTTTTAAAATAAAAAAAGAAGGTTTTGTGCTGCCTTCTGTGGCAGCGGGTGGAGGCGACGGTGAGCGTGCTGGCACGCCCGCCCTGGCGACCCCGGTGGGCCGGGGGTGGGGGGCTCCTCTCTGGGGGCCGGCCTCCTGCAGTCACCCTCTGACTTGCTTGTGACATCACGGGTCACGTCTCCACGCTCCTCCAAAGCCAACGGGGGGAGGCCCTCCTCCCAAGCCTTTAGTAGTTTTTTCATTCAACCATTTATTGAGTCATTAAAAAAAAGAATTTCTCACTATTAACATGAAGAGTTAGCAATGTTTTTCAAAGCATTTTTAAAAGTTTATTTATTAGAGAGAGAGAGGATCCCAACAGGCTCCACACTGTCCACACAGAGCCTGACACGGGGCTCGAACCCACGAACCGTGAGATCATGACCTGAGCCAAAATCTAGAGTCAGACACTCAACTGACTGAGCCCCCCCGCCCCCGGTGCCCCCAAAGTGTCTTGAAACATCGGTTCTTACCTACCCCTTCTAGGGTCGTTTCTATTGATTATTCACACAATGTATTTCAACCCAGAATGTTGATTGGGGGGCCTGGATTTCCGCTGTGCCGGGGCCTGGTGTTAAACTTTGTAGGTGGTGATTCGGACCATCTAAAACTCCACCGAATGCAATAGAGTTTCACAGCAGGAAAGGACCTGGGAAATAATTTAATCCCACTCCCTTCACTGTCCAGCCAGAGAGGTCGGGGCCCACGATTAGCACTGTCGTGACAGGCTTTCTAGCTCTCAACGTGGCCTTCCTGATGCATCGTCCTCACAATAAGCTTCTGTTCTGTGGTGTGCGGGCGTCGTTGGCATAGCGTCGACCCCACCGTGAGCCGAACGCAGTAACTACAAGTTTCCTAACGGCCTCACTGGCACCAGAGCCGGCCGGCCCTCCCGGCAGCCCAGGAACAGGTGGGTCCCGCCAGGCTGGGCTTTTCCTCGTTTTTCCTCAAAAAATGTCGTTTGTTCTCAGTCGAATTCTTTTAAGCTTAGTTGATTTTTTAACCTTGGCCTTTTGGCTGAGAAGAAAACTCTTCACCGTATTATTTTCATAAAAACTGACCTCGTTCAAGTTTTGCTTGTGTTCTTTATTAATTAGATCTTTGACAGTCGAGCTACATAAATTTAATTTTTAAGTTAAAGGATATATATGAGCAGATTTAGTTAAGGAAGAAAGTCAGGTTCACTCGACGTTGTTCTTAAAAGCTTAGCTAAAGAATTTCTGTGGGCGTTGAGGGACGAGCCTGTCCTCCCAGCCAGAGAGAGAAAGACATCCCAGCAGCTGCGCGGTGTGGGTTACACTGTGCAATTCCTTTCCATACGGTGGATTCTTATTATTTTTGTAGCTCCCCTCAAAGTTTTGGGTTTTTTTTTTTTTTGTAGCAGGTGTGACTTTTAACCTTCCACCCTCAAACTTGTGCCATACCGAGTAGAGGCAAAATAATCGAAAATATGTGGGAAATGAATTTAAGAAAGGTAATGATCTTTCTTGCGATTTTGAGCCCAGACAAGTTTTTATGTTGAGCCGAATATGGACGTTTACTAAAAATCGGAAACCAGCAGAACTTGGAAGAGAAGGAAACCAACATGTTTCCGCTTCGGCCTCTGGTCCGAGGAGGGAGTCGTCCTCGCAGTCACCCCGGGCAGGCGTGCCCGCACTGAGCTCGTAGGTGGCATGCTCGCTCTTGCAGATATCCTCTGTACACTCTGTAGTGACAACGCAAAATGTTTTCCCTTTTCTTTAGATAATCTATAAAATTTCGAAAGTGAAAAACAAGATAAAAACAGAGAGGGAGACAAACCGTAAGAGACTCTTAAATACAGCGAACAAACCGCGGGCTGATGGAGGCGAGGTGGGGGCGGGGCCAGATGGGGGAGGGAGGGGCATTGAGGAGGGCACTCGTGGACGAGCACGGGCTGTCCTATGTAAGCGATGAATCACCAGGTTCTACTCCTGAAATCACAATTACACTATGTGTTAACTAACCTGGATATAAATAAAATGAAAAAAATTAAAAACCGTAAAAGAGAGAAGCATTTATGTGTCTTTCTTAACGAGACTAATGAAGTGTGTACTTGTTGAATCAGTCCTCATGTAAGTCTCAAAAATGTGCTTACAAAGCTTTGCCCTGGGGCGCCTGGGTGGCTCAGTCGGTTGAGCGGCCGACTTCGGCTCAGGTCATGATCTCACGGTCTGTGAGTTCAAGCCCCGCGTCGGGCTCTTTGCTGACAGCTCAGAGCCTGGAGCCTGCTTCGGATTCTGTGTCTCCCTCTCTCTCTGCCTTTCCCCCGCTCACACTCTGTCTCTATGTCTCTCAGAAATAAATAAACGTTAAAAAAAAAAAAAAAAAAAAAAAAAAGCTTTGCCCTCAGCCTGCAGACCAGTGCTTTGGACGGCCACTCTATCACCACCCAGACGGTCACTAACTTCACTTCGGCCGGCGCCGTGCTGTTTTTAGTTCATTATGTAGATACCTTAAATGTAGTTTGAGGCATTTCCTCAAGTACGTCATTATATGTATATATTGAACGACAGCGTGCGGAAATGTGTTAGAAGGTACCTAGTACATCTCTACCCGGTTTATTCAGTGTTTCACCATTTTTCTGGTCATACCATATATATTTAAAAAAAATACATATGAATATGTTTTCCCATATTCATGAGCTTCGCAGAGGCTTTCTGAATCCTTAAAGGAAGATCAAAGTCCTTCTGTTTTCCCCTCAGCGTTGCATGTGTAGACCCCCGCCTGGGTTCCCAACCCGGGCTGTGTGTCTGTAATGCTGCCATCCGCTCACCTGCACCTGCCCCCAGATCGCTCGTCCTCGGATAGAGTTCGCACCTACCACGTCCCGTGTCCTCGGATAGAGTTCGCACCCTGCCGTGTCTCGTGTCCTGCTTCCCCACACTGCAACCCCTCTTCTGGGGACATTGCTTAGTCTGCTCAGGAAGGTGTCTTGTGCAGTGTGTGTCTCCCCTCTGTCTGTCTGTCTGTCTGTCTGAACCCTGCCCCCCAGGCCTCGCTCAAGCTCTGCTTCTCGTGTCAAGTTAGCACTAGTCTTAGGCTTACTCTGTTCTGACATCGGCTCTCTGTTCCCTGCCGATTCATGTTTGCACTACACCACGGGGTTCTGAGTATTTTCTTGTATTATTCTCTAGTTGTTTTTGTCTGGGGGCACATTTTCCTGGCACACTGTCCGGAGCCCCTGTTTTCATTGAGCTAGCAGCTCCGAAAATGATGACGAAGTTGCTTATAGTCACTTACACCGTGCAGTAATATTTGAATCAAGCAGAATTAAGTACAGATTTTGTATGAAATGGATTTCGTTCTTTAAAAATGGTGATTTGTGGGGCGCCTGGGTGGCTCAGTCGGTTGAGCGTCCGACTTCGGCTCAGGTCATGATCTCACCGTTCCCGAGTTCAAGCCCCGCGTCGGGCTCTGTGCTGACAGCTCGGAGCCTGGAGCCTGTTTCGGATTCTGTGTCTCCCTCTCTCTCTGTGGCCCTCCCCTGCTCATGCTCTGTCTGTCTGTCTCTCTCAAAGATAAATAAACATTAAAAAAATAATTTAAAAAAAATGGTGATTTGTGCATAGTTTTATCTAGTTGATAGGATTCTGTATCAGTGAGAGAAGTTTTGAGATAAAATATTTGAGTCGCTCGTACCCAAATGAGTACATATGCAACTTCCCTTTATAAAAATTCTTTCACTTCTTTTTAATCATACAACTAATTCATGAATACGTTCTCATGAATTCAAAAATACAAAGTAAAATGCATCCTTGATTCTTTCCCCCGGAGTGAACAGGGCTATGGATTTGCTGCGTTCCCCTCCACATTTTAAAAATAAATTTACACATTTCGTACAGTTTTTCCTATAAATACAGTGTGAATTGTTGTGAAACTTCTCACTTGACTTGCCTGAGCGTTCTTCCCATAGCAGCGCATGCGTGCGCGCGCCCGCGTGTGTGTGTGTGTGTGTGTGTGTGTGTGTGTGTGTGCGCGCGCGCGCGCATGCGTGCTCACTCCCTGCACGGAGTTGCGTACCTGGGGCACCACCGTTTATCCAGCCTTCTGTTGGCAGGCGCACACGTAGCTGCCATGGGCCACCCCTCAGTGAGCATCCTCGCATGTGCCCTCCCGTGAACGCACCGCTTGCTCCAAAACGAGGCCCTCCTGCTCCCTCCTTCTGTTCACAAGCAGGGTCTCACCACACCAACGCCCACTTCTTCCGGTTGTGGCCAGAAGACGCAGTGTCCAGTCGGAAGATGGCCTTTGAGACCTCTCCGTTGACTTGCTCTGTGACCTGGGACCTTTTTCTCCTTGTCTGTGAAAACAGATATCAAACGAGAGGACTTTAGAGTTCCTTACAATCTCTCGTTCTGGTTAGGCCTACCTGTGTGGTGCCATTTATTTTCATTATGTCCAGCTGGTAGCAGGTGCCATTTGCATCTCATAAAGTGAACCGGAAGGGTCTGCAGTGCCTGAGAACTGTAGGGCACTTGTCTCCTGTGAGTCGTCCTAAGTGAGGTTTGACGGCATCTGCAGGTGAGCTGGGGGTGAGTGGCGGGGGTGCCTTTCCTGTTTTGGGTCAGTGCCCCACGGTTTACGGAACCCTGCCCCCCGTGTCAGCTCGTCTGTGGCTCTTTCTCGTTTCTCACAAACGCTGGGAAATCGAAGGTCTCCCTCCAGAGCCGATAGATTTCCGCACCCAGATTTGCCTCCCGTCTTTCTACCACCAGGTTCCCGACTGTCCTGCAGACAGTTTCCTCATACTCAAGTATTTACTTAAAATGTGCTCTGGAAAACAGTGTGGAGTTCCTCAAAAAATAAGACATAGAACGACCCTACGACCCAGCAATAGCACTGCTAGGAATTTACCCAAGGGATACAGGAGTGCTGGTGCATAGGGGCACGTGTACCCCGGTGTTCATAGCAGCACTTTCGACAATAGCCACATCATGGAAGGAGACTAAGTGTCCATCAACCGACGAATGGATAAAGAAGATGTGGTTTATATATATAATGGAGTATTACTCAGCAGTGAAAAAGAATGAAATCTGGCCATTTGCAGCTACGTGGATGGAACTGGAGGATATTATGCTGAGTGAGATGAGTCAGAGAAGGACAGATATCATATGTTTTCACTCATATGTGGATCCTGAGAAACTTAACACAAGACCATGGGGGAGGGGAAGGGGGGAAATAGCTACAGAGGGAGGGAGGCAAACCATAAAAGACTCTTCAATACAGAGAACAAACTGAGGGTTGATGGGGGGGCGGGAGGGAGGAGAAAATGGGTGATGGACATTGAGAAGGGCACTTGTTGGGGTGAGAACTGGGTGTAAGCGATAAAACTGCAGGATTCCACCCCCCAAACCAAGAACACACTGTACATCCTGTATGTCAGCCAATTTGACAATAGATTATATTTTATAAAAAGGAAAAAAAATATGCTAAATGTTTTCTTTAACATTTATGAAGTGCTTGCTGTTTGTTAGACGCTCTGTTAGTCCTCCACGCAGCCCTTTCCTCCGCCTGCCGGGTTATTTTATACTCCTGTCACTGAGGAGCCCCACCCATGCGACGACCCGCACTTGGTCCGTGTCCAGTGAGCCTTCGGGAAGTACGTCACCCAGGCAGCTGTGGGTGTTACCTTCGGATCCCGAGGCACAGACCTTACGCATCAGCTCCGGGGCGTGAAAATGGACTGAAGGCTTGTCTCCGGGCACCATCCGCCTTCTCTTCACGGTAGCCCCAGCTGTCCCCGCGATGATTCGTAGGAACACATGAGGAGGAGGAACGGTTTCGTTCTCGTTGGAAATTGAAGAACGCTCATTAGAGCGTGGATTCTTCCTAACATCCCGGCACTGACGGCGCTGAAGTGAGAAGTTACTATTTGCACTCTGCGCCTTTACAAAAAGGCAGACTCCAGTGGGGCTATTGAGACAAAACGTGCTACTTTTTAAAGGACACTTTTCTTACTGAAATTTGGTGACTGCCGTGAAGCAGACAGGGTATTTCCTTCAAAGGGTTTTAATTGTTCAGAAATAAGCAAAGCCATGTAAATGTTAGCCAGACTTCGGGTGATCGTTTTTGATGTGTACAAATATTGAATCATCAGGTTGCGCTCCTGAAATTAACATAGTATTATGTCAGTTATACTTCAGTTTAAGAAAAAAAAGAGTGGAACAGAATGGAAAGCCCAGAAATAAACCCAGGCTCGCAGGGTCAGTTTCCAGCAGAGGAGGCAAGACTATAGGACGGGGAAGAGTCTCTTCAACAGCTCATGTTGGGAACTGGGCCACTGGCCTACACCGTATGCAAAAATAAACTCAAAATGGATTAAAGACCTCAAAGTGAGACCTGAAACCATAAACATCCCGAGAGAACCTGTTTGCAATAAACTCTTTGACATCTGCCTTAGCAACACTTTTCTAGTATGTCTCCTGAGGCAAGGGAAACAAAAGCAAAAATAAACTGTTAGAAATACCCCAAAATAAAAAGCTTTTTTTTGTTTTTTTGTCTTGTTTTTTTGTTTTGGTTTTGCCTCCCCTCCCCATAAAGCATTTGTACAGTGAGGGAAACTCTCAACAAAATAACAAGGCAACTTAATGGGAGAAGATATTCAGAAACGTGGCATCTATCTGATAAAGGGTTAGGTTCGAAATATATGAGAACCTACACAGCTCAGTTCCAAGAAAATCCCAAGCAATTCAACTAAAGAAGGGGCAGAAGACAGGAACAGACGTTTCTCCAAAGAAGACCTCCAGATGCCAACAGACACATGAAAAGAAGCTCAACATCACTCATCATCAGGAAAATACAAATCAGAACTACAGTGAGACACCACCTCACTCGGTCAGAGGGGCCAGAAAACAACACAAGAAACCACAGGTGTTGGCGAGGGTGCGGAGAAAAAGGAACCTCGTCTGCGGTTGGTGGGAATCCAAACTAGTGCAGCCACCGTGGGAAACAGTGTGGAGATTCCCCAAAAACTTAAAAACAGAACTGCTCTACGACCCAGTAATCACACTACTGAGTATTTACCCAAAGCAAATGAAGACACTGATTTGAAGGGAGGCGTGGCCCCCTGTGTTTATGGCAGTGTGGTCTACAGTAGCCAGGGGCTGGAAGCAGCCCAGGTGTCCACCGACAGATGAGTGGATAGAGAGGAAGTGGTAGTGAGGCATCTAGCTGGCTCAGTCAGTAGAGCATGCTTTTTTCTTTTTAAGATTTTTAAAATTTTTAAGTAATCTCTACACTGAACGTGGGGCTTGAACTCGTGACCCCGAGGTCAAGAGTCACATGTTCTTCCAACTGAGCCAGCCAGGCGCCCCCAACACGTGACACTTGATCCCAGGGTCATGTATTCAGGCCCCACATTGGGTGCGGAGAGTAGTTAAAAGAAATAAAATACTGTCGCTTAAAAAAATAATGGAATAAAAGATGTATGTACACACGCTTGTGTGCGCACTCGGCCATAAAAAGGGTGAGATCGTCCACTCACAACAACATGGATGGACCAGCGGGTATTGTGCTCAGTGAAGGAAATCAGACAGAGAAAGACAAATGCCATACGCTTTCGTGGACTCTGAAACACAAAGCAAACGAAACTAGAAACAGATCCATCAATCCTAGAACACACGTGGTTGCCGGAGGGAAGGGGTACAGGGAGGGGTGGAGGGAGGGGGGCCGGGGAGGACAGTCACGGCACCGGGAGCACGGTCAGCGGGGCTGTCACGGCAATATGTGGTAACAATGGTGGGTCTGCTTGTGTGACCACAGCGTCACATGGCTCACCGAGTTGTGCGTCCGACGCTAATGTGACGTCGTGTGCCGGCTGCACTTTAATTAAAAAAATAATAATAATAATAAAGAAGAAGAAATATACGGCTTCCCCCCCCCATGGCTTTGATTTCCCTGGATGCTGAAAAGAACTACTTGGGGTTTGTGGAAACTGACGCTCCTTGTACTCGGGGTCCCAATTCCGCAGCTGTCAGGAGCCCTCCGCTGTCTCGGTTGCCGAATCTCCTTCCCTCATCCTGGTCTCCCACTCTCTCCTCAGACGTTATTAAGAGAGGTGAGAGGTGAGGGAAACGAAGAAACACCCTTTGTAGCTTCTCCACATTCTGTCTGTTTCTCGTTAACTCCTCTCTCATACTTCTTTTTTTCTATTACCTTTTTTAAAAATTTCTCTTGCCTCTATCTGCCTCAGCCCCATCATGGTGATTACCCCGCCCTGCACCCCCAGGCCCCCCCGCCCCGAGACCGAGGGCTGTGCACACAGCTTGGTTCCCGGGCCATGGGATCCTGGAGCCCAGGCTCTCGCCGCGGTGCCTGTTCTCAAGGGAGGGGTGTGGGGACAGCTCTGTCCTCGTTTCCAGTACCCGGCCCGAGTTGTAAGTGCTTCTTAAGCCCCTTAGCACTGTCACTGTCCCCCACTGGTGCGCAGAAATACTTTCTCCCGTAGGAGAGGGAGAGACCCGGGCTAGCACTCTGGGAATTGTGCACAGCCCCAGTGCGTCCCTGTGACCGTGTCCCCGAGCAAATGCCACCTGCCCTGGGGTTTTACTCCGTTGAAAAAGGGTGAAAACCTAACCGAAGAACAGGCAGATGTATTAGGTTTGGTTTGGGACATGTGTTTTGACCATATGGTATTAAAAGGTGAATGACCTCCGGAGAAAGACTCACTCCGTAAAGGAGATCAGATTTGTTTTCACTAGTTGGTATTTACCAACCGAAGGCCGAGTCGAGGTGGAAAATCACCCCACAAGTTCTGCTGGAGAATAAAAGCAGCCGTTTGGGAAGGTCTCACAAGGGAGTAAGATGGTCGCTGGTGGATCCAAGTGTCACGGCCGCTTCCGAGGAGGCGGCGGCCATAGTGCGGATGCGACGAGGTGGAGGCGGCGGCAGCCACGTCGCGGATCCCACGGTTCCGCCTCCACCTGTAGGTGTATTTGGGGCATTTCCTACACCTGATTGTTGCGTCCACTAGTATAAAAGCTTCAGAGGGACTTCACGGCTTCCCAGCAGGTATCTTGGTCAACAGATGTGACGGTGTCCGCTAACTTTCCCAGATCTAACATAACATGAAGGCTTCACTCAAGCAGAAAGAATGGGATCAGTCTGTTTGTTTCTGCCTCTAAGGAATGAACTAGTCAGAGATCCGTGAATTCATCTTTCAGAAAAAGTTAGCGGGGTGAGTAGGAGGAAAGAGAATATTTGCGCTCGTTACAACCCAAAACGTATGTAATAAAATACCATTTCTTGGCAGCTGCGCCAGGTTGTGACTCTGAGGTCACTTCAGACCTGAAGACATGAAGCCTGTTTGCTTCTCATGGAAATTCAGGAGGTGGTTTTGACAACGTATGACCTAAAAACGGGGTGAAACATTAAGGTTCTGAGCACAAGTTAAGTGATTTGCTCCTTTGTTTGGTGCCTTGATCTCCTGCTCTGTCTGTAAATTTCTCTCTGAGCTCAAGAATAGCTTCATCGCTGGTGTTCAGGTAGCACATTCTTTAAGGACCAGTGGGTGGTTGTGCTGATGGACACACAGTGTGTGGAGGCAGGAGAAATCCCTGACCCGTACACTTTAAATGGGTCATTTGCATGGTTTGGGGATTATATCTCAATAAAACTTATATTGAAATATATATATGGGGGCGCCTTGGTGGCTCAGTCTGTTAAGCATCCGACTTCGGCTCAGGTCATGATCTCATGGTACGTGAGTTTGAGCCCCGCATCGGGCTCTGTGCTGACAGCTTGGAGCCTGGAACCTGCTTTGGGTTCTGTGTCTCCCTCTCTGCTCCTCCCCTGTGCACACTCTGTCTCTGTCTCTCTCTCAAAAATAAACATTAAAAAAAATTAGAAAAAGAGAAAAATAGAAATGTAATTATGTTGCATATATAGTATTTTGGGTTTTGGGTAGATTTACCCCCCAAATTAAATGTTCTTCATTCCTCCTTAGATAGTAATCATTTTACTTCTTTTAAGCAGGCTTCACACCAAGCATGGGCCCCAACGAGGGGCTCGATCTCACAGTCCCAGGAAGGAGACCTGAGCTGAGATCAGGAGTTGGACTTAACCAACTGGGCCCCCAGGCGCCCCAAGTAGTAACCAGCTCGGGTTGTGGCTCCTGCCCGCCGGCCACATGTGCCGGAGTAGGGGGCGTCGGAGGCCGTGCTCCACGGCATCTACGCCCCTCTGCACCTCACTTCTGACGAGTGTGCTGACCAAACCCGGGCATGCCAGCTGTGCCTGTCTTTGTAATTGCATCAGCTAATTCAGTTTTTAAATAATCCGTTTACATATACGTTCTAAAAAGAAAGACTTGTTTTTGTGAAACGCAAATAGGAAAAGATCAGATAAAGGTAAATTATTATGAAAAATGATACTAGGCCCGAGAGAAACAATTGTCAAAGATTTTGGGGGAAATCATCAAAATTTAGGCGTGTATGGTAGTGGCGCACGCGGCATCCGTGCAAGCCAGAGCCCGAGGTCTGGGCAGCGCGGCGTGGCCGGGCTCGCGGGAGAAGAGATTGGTGACTGAGTTTACGTTAGTGTTTAAGTTACAAGTGGACATTTAAGGAATGTGTGTTGCACCTTTTTAGAACTTTTCACCTTTCTGATTAACCGTCCCACTAATGGTTCCTGCGGTGATGGGCGTAAAAAGTGTCCGCTGCAAGACAGCCCAGACGAGATGTCGTCCAGTGGGGACGGGTGGACAGGAGCAAGTAGGCTGAGTTACAGTGCTCACGTGAGGGAGAGGGAGAACTAGACAAGGCTGTGCGGGCCTGTTTGCGTCCCTGTATTCTCACCAATGAGGACTGATTTCAAAGCTGTCGATTGTAAGGAAAGTAGTAGATGGGGCACCTAGGTGGCTCAGTCTGTTAAGGATCCAACTTTTGATTTCGGCTCAGGTCGTGAGCTCACTCTTCGTGAGTTCGAGCCCCACATCGGGCTCCGCGCTGATGTCTCAGAGCCTGGAGCCTGCTTCCGATTCTATGTCTCCCTCTCTCTGTACCCTTCCCGCACTCTCTCTCAATAAATAAACATTAAAAAATGAAGTATTAATTGTTAACTAATTTTAAAAAAGTAGTAATAAGTTCTTTACACGTTAACACATTTTTTTAATGAAAAATCATCCTAGTTGCCAAAGCGAAGAAGAGCTTAGTGAGGGGAGCACATCTCTGTGCAGCCTGACTGCAGACGCGGGACTGTCACACCCACCTCTGCGGTCCCTGCACCTGCGCTATGCTGGGTGATGAGACCCTCGAAATCCGGACAGAGACCTAGCCGCGCGCCGTCCTGCAGTCGGGAAAGGGAGGGTCTCAGGAGCGCCCGCCGTGAGAACCCCTGTGTGGGGACAGTGTGACAGGCCTGGTGAACTGTGCTGGTTCACCGACTGTTGACTGAGTGCTTACCGTGTGCCAGGAACCAGGAAGAACTTAATGTGGGCGGGGTCAGGTGCTCAGAGGCCGAGACCATGTCCGGCTTGGGGCTCTCCAGACGCTTGGTCCACGCGTGGCGGGGCAGGGAGCCGGTGGCGGAGGCTGAGAGGGAAGAGCCGACCCAGGCCAAGCGGACCGTGGGATCGGAAGCAAGGAGACTGATGATGGAGGGGCCGCTCCTGTCCTGGGGAGGGATGAGGGCGGTTCTGGTCAGCCTGTTGTTAGGGCGTCGGGCCTGGAAGGGCGGGCAGCCGTGTGGGCTCAGGGGCCGCCGGAGAGTCTGGCCGCAGGTTCTGAGGCTGTGACCCTGACCCCTGCGGAGGGTGTGGACCATCCTGGTCCTGGCCCCGGGCAGCCACTGGGTCACCTCCCCTCACCGCCCCCCCAGCCCCCACGGCGGCCAGAACAAGGGGGATGCTTCACCTTTGTTCCGATGCCTCATTTCTGACTGTTTTCCCTTTGCTTTTTTTCAGACCGTGCAGACCTCTCAAGTTACCAAAAAGGTAAAGTCACCTGCTCATCTTCTTGACTAACGGAGTGGCCGCACGCGTTCCCCTGCGCTATCTCCTTCACATTTTGCTGCTGCTCCAGCCTCCCTCCTCCACGCTTTTACGAAGGAAAAGTAGATGCCCCTGAGCCGGCCGCTCGAGCAGCCCTCTGTCTCGCGAACAAGTGTCGATCTCAAGGCTCAGGTTCCGTTTGTGGTTCATCACCCGCCAGCCCCTCCCGCTCTTCCTTGTGGAGGAGAAGGACTCTGTTCTGCCCTGACTCGGGCTCGTGGTGCTTGACCTCAGGTGGGTCGTGTGTGTTTCCTCCTAAAAGTGGCGTCACCTTAGCAAAATGGAGGTGGCGTCTTAGGTGGAAGTTTTGAAAATTTATCCTTTCAGTAGAAAAGCAAAAGTTTAGATGGAAGGCTGCTTCTGAAAAAAGCAAAAGCGTGGTCTCCTCGGTGACGTGCTTGCCGTGGCGGGTCCGGACGTCAGACCGTCGCATCTCGGGGAAGCAGGGATCGCTGAGTCGGCCCGCGAGGGGAGCTGAGGCCCTGAGGAAGCCTGGTTGGGAGCCCGACCCTCTCTTTCAAGTGTCATTGCTACATAAATGTCAGTTAGGAAATTCCCTTCCCATTTAAAAATCATTTATTTTTTAAAATTGCAGTAAAACACAGCACAAAATCTGCCATTTTAACCGTGTTCAAGGGCGCGGTTTTGTTGCGTTTGGTTCACGTTATTGCGCGACCATGGCCACTGCCAACCTCACAACTTCTTCCGTCCTACAAGGCAGAAACTCTGTCCCACCAAACAGTCGCTCCCCATCCGCCCTCCCCCACTGCTCCAGGCTCTGTCCCTGTGAACCGGACCCGCCGACCCCTCCTGTGAGTGGAATCCCGCAGTTTGTCCTGCTGGGTGGGACTGGCCGACCTCACTCCGGGTTCGTCCGTGTGCTAACAGGTGTCAGAATTTCCCTCCTTCTAAAGGCCCAGTGGTATGCGTATACGCGTTTTGTTTATCTCTTTTTGCAAACAGAATTATGACAGAAGATAAAGGAAAGACGTTGTATAAGTAAATATGACCTGTCAGGAGAACGAATTGCCAGTTTTCCACCAATAATAGAGCGCTTTCTAAGGACTAAGACTTTTGCACTTCGAAGAGATTCATACATATTTTTTCTGTTATTAGATTGATATTTTGAAAAGTCCTAATTTCTTCATTTCCGCAGATACGCATACAAATACAACTTCCTCAGAAAAGCATTTCCTGGTCCCCTTCCCCAACCATAGCTGGAAGTGGTCTCTGTTGAATTCGTAAAACATTCATCTGTATCCCTCTAAAAATACGTATTTCTTTTCCTGGTTTTGTAGGTTTCAAGTTGTCCGATTTTTGGTATCAGGTTCCAAGTTCCTTAAGGGCAAGTTTCTTGTCAGTCGTGTTTCTTCCAAGGTGCCATGCCCCCGGACTGCATTGCTGCCCATGCATTGTGTTTATTTCTTCCCAGCGAAGAAAGAGTTCTGTGTCCTCTTTGCTTTTGTGCCTTCCTCTCTCAGCTCATGACGATACTTTCGTCTGCCCCTCCCTGTCTCTCTGAGAACAGTCTGTTCTCAAGAAATTTCTCAAGCTTCTGTCATTCTTCCCACTAAACCAATAGCTGATGCCGCTGAAAAAATTGTGATTGAAAACATTTCGGTCCTAATCCCAAGGACAAGAGGAATAGGGAGCAGTTATTAAGGGAACTAGAAGGGAAGAGACCGAGGAAAAAGAGATTTTCCAGAGGAAAGGGGTAACTGCTCGGTTCAGAGAGGCTGAGGACCAGGACTAGCGGGTAGTTTGGGCAGGCTCAGAAGAATCATGGGAACAAAGCCAGGCCGCGAGGGACTGACGGGTGGGTGTTCCACAGCGGGGAGGCCTGGGTCCAGGGCGCTCAGTCTCTCTGCTCAGGGGGAAGGGGAGAAAGAAGAGACTGTTCTCAGAGAGGCGGGGCAGACGAAAGCATCGCTGTGAGCTGGGAGAGGAGGGCGCCCTGCGGAGCCCCGTCGTGGTAGGCAGGCCCCCACAGTGTCGCCGGAGCACGAGTTACCCTGTGAGGCTCTTCGTTCATTTGTTTGTACAGATCGGAACTGTCTCGTCTTCCCCGGGGAAGCCCCCAACACGGCTGAGGTCCGAGAGTGTGGGGAGGGTTACCGTGAAAACCGCAGGGCGGCGTGTCCGCTCAGAGCACAGCTCAGCCACAGACACGTGTAGGTCGCCCTGCCCTTCTGTGTCCCCTCCTGCCCTGTAGAAGTGCCTGCTGACTCTCAGCCCTCCTGGGAAGGTGCCGGGAGCTCCCGCACCCGGTGCCCGGGCGTCGCCGCGGCCTCACACGGTGCCTGCTCAGCGGCGGGACGGACGCGGATGGCGTGCATGGTCCTGCTGGGGTGCTGCATGCAGAGCCCCAGGGTTCGGGCAGACAGGGGACACTGTCACAGGCCTCACAGGGGGACGCGCTGCAGGAGAGCCCGGGGTCCCTTCGACGGCTCTTTTCCTGAGCATGCGGTTCACTCTTGAGAGACGTAACGCACAAGTACTTTGTGCTTGTAACACGGTGGGAACGTAGACCTTGAACCCAGGCCCACCAGCAGTGCACTTGGTGGAAGATTCGGCGGTGACTTTACAGGGCCGCCCTGATTTTCTGCTACTAAAGCAGGTTTTCATCTTAATATTACAACCGTCGTCTGGGTTTCCTACTGTCCACGAAGCCTTTGTTTCCCGTGCGGTGCCCACGGCTGTTCGGCCTCCAGCACAGACCGCGGGAACGGCAGAGGCAGCCCACGCTGACGCGGGGCCGAAAACCCCGTCGGAGTAGAATTTACCCAGAGGAGCCGGGGCTTTCCCCCGCGGAGCTCCCGGCATGGGAGCAGCAGTCTCTGGGCAGGGTGAGCGCGTGCAGCTCGTGCTGTGCGAGGGGCAGCGCTCCGGGACGCCGGGGGACGCGGGCGGCAGCCACCGGTGCCGTGCAGTCTCCACACGCAGTCAGGGCGCGTACGTGGTGTGGTCCGGCACTGCAGGATCCGAACCTCGTGTTCTCACAGGGAAGGACAGAGTTCGAGTAGGGTTTCAAGGGCTCAGTGCCTGTGTGTGCAGGTCTTGCAAGAACACAAAACAAAACGTCGTTACGTGGGTAAGTTAACCCAGTGTGAGCACCAAACACGCGGGCGCCCACTGGCCGCAGTGACGGCATGTCTGTAGGCGAGAAGGACCAAGTGCCGGCTCATCTGAGAGAGGAATGACGCCCTTAACGTGCAGCGAGCAGCCTCTGAGCCTGGGCCGTTCTCATGTCCCCGGACGGGTATCTTAAAGTCTAAAATGTAAAGGACCCTTTTTAAGTCGGAAGCCACGAACAGGCAGTCTCAAATGTGCTGTTGACAAAGGACTTCACGACTTCAAACCCGGTTCCGAAGCTCTAAGTTTGCATTTGGCGGAGCGGGAGGTAAGCGCGAGGGTGTCAGCACCGGGCGTGTTCTCGGAACAGTGTTTGCACTTGGATGGCCACCGTCAGCGCTGTGACGTCTGCGTTTTCGTCACACCCGGAATTCTCTTCGTGAGATCAGTCCGTCTTACCTAGCATGATCTTCCTTCAGTGAGTTTTTACACTCAGTATTCTCAGGCTCATGAATAACATTCAGAATCGGAGGCCTGTGGACCGTGTGGCTTTGCAAGATGGAATGAACTGTTCATGTGGCTTGGAATTTAACTTAAGCAGGCTTTTTAAAACAAGTAGGCTTATTCCCGTGGTCGAAGCAAGAGGTGGAATCACAGTGGTTAGGAGGCCCGCCTCGAACCAGGCTCCGGAGGCTCCTATCTGTGACCTTTTTATGAGATGTAAGTGGCATGTGACATTACATTAATGTCAGGTGCACCACACAGTGATGCAGTATTTGTGCAGTGGTGACAATAGTCAGTGTAGTTGACACCTGTCACTGCACGGAGCTACAGGGTTTGGTTTTCTCGTGATGAGGTCTTCTAAGACCTGCTCTGTGAGCAGCTCCCAGATACGCGGCCAGCGTTCCTGCCCGCGGTCACGGTGCTGCACCGCACCCCCGGGCTGACACATGTCACAGCGGGGCTAGCGTCGCGACCCCGGAGTGTTGGTTAACTTGTCCGTGCCTCGTTGTGTCCCATAAACCTGAAGAATTAGGTGAGGCGCTGCAGGCGAGGCCTGAGAACCACTAGTGCTCCTGCCAAGCGAGGCGGCGACCTTGCGGAGTGCAGGACTGAGAATGGCCCGGGGCAGCGCTCCCTTGAGGCATAATTATGTGATATTTTAATTTCCTTGTTCAAATGTAATCTGAAGTCCGTCCCCCCAGGAGCTCAGGTCCGTGGAGCTCAGTGATGGGAGTGTGACCATTAGCAGCCTTTTCGTAGAGACAGACGGCGGCTTCTTTCGGAGCGACGTGGAGAGCCGCCAGCTTCACAAACCATAGTCCGATTTTGAAGGAATAACCCACAGATGCCCGCGTCAGGAGCCAGAAATAGCCATCACCACAGCTAATGACCTAACATTGTTGAGGATTTGAGAGTGACTGTCCACAAGCAAAATGCTTCCTTTTTCTCTAATAAAAATTCAAGAGACCTCAAGTTGGCAAGATACGTCTTGAATTTTAGAAAAATTCCATTCAGTCAGCTTCTGCTGAGGACAGAGTTCACGTCAAGATCCCCAGGTGTCAGGATGCGGAGGCCCAGGGTCCTACGGAAGGGAGGGGCGCGTGGGCGGCATGACTCTGGGGCCGGTTTGGTGACAGGAGGGGAGGCCAAGGCCAGGGTGCCTCGGCTGGAGAGCGGAGAGGGGGCCGCGGGCGACGTCCCTGTGGCAGGCGCTGACGCTGCCCCAGACGAGTAAAGAAAGCGCACACCCCCGCCCCCGTGGGACTCCGTCTGACACGTTCACGTGGGTTTAGCTGGAAGGACAGCAGCAGGTGCGTGGGGGGCAGTGTCGTTTGGTTATTCTCAAGATGAGTGCCTGAGCCTGTCCGTGGGCTGAGATCTCTTCCACGAGCTGACAGCGCACAGGAGGAGAAAGGGAGGAACTGGAGGAGGTGCGGGGTTCGGTCCTCCGCGACATACACCTCCCTCCCACGTGGGTGTGTGGACCGAGGGTCTTCTCCCGGGAGCAGACGGAGGTGTGAGGTGCTGTGTGACTTCTCTCACACGTCCGTCCCTGATACGCTGCTGGGCCAGGTCTGAAGTCGGAGGACTCCACAAGCTGCTCTGCTCGGCAGCAAGGCCTCCGGCTGCTCCTAAGCGGCCTCCTCTGTCCTCTCTGCCCACAGTTACGCGTCCCTGATCGCCGACTGGCCCGTCGTGGTCCTGGGCATGTGCACCGCGCTCGTCGTCGTCTGTGCCCTGGTCGGGGTGTTAGTGCCCGAGCTGCCCGACTTCTCCGATCCGCTGCTGGTAAGGGAAACTTGGCCGCTTGAACTTCTTTCGCCCAAATTATCTCAGGAAATTCACTATTTTAGTGGATGTTACATTATGTAATTTATATCCCGTTTCTTTTAAAACCTTCTCGAGCCGTCAGCAGGGGTGCAGTTCACCTTCTGAAGAGGAGACTTGTGCCATTGTGGTTTCGGGTGCTTAGAAGGGCAAGGAACCTTTCCAAATGTTCCAAACCTGGAAATGCTGCTTCTTGGCTCCCACAGTTCAGCTGAAACACAATAAGATGGAGAATGCACCCTACACAAGTATTTTTGTGAAATCCTTAGGACTGAATGCCTTTTCTTTTCCCCGGAAGGAGTTAGAGGAACTTCAGTATTGCTAAGAGGGGGCAGGGTCTGCTTTTAGGTAAACATCCCTGTAGAACGCTGACGCACATGACATAACCTGACATGACCGCGAGCGTTCACAGCGTTAGAGTCTTTGCTGAAAGCTTAGGTGTGAACTGGAAAGAAAACCTTCAGATGCGGGTCGTCCTCGTTGCTGAGGTGGCGAACGCAGCAGAGAACCAACCAGACTGCCTCGTGGCGCACAGTGGCTGCTGTCACGTCAGGCCGCCTTGTCCAGTGCCCTTGGCCACAGGACGGTTGTGGGGAGCACCTGGGGAGCGCCCGCACGTCTGCGGACGTGGCTCCCGAGCTTCTAGAACTACGCTGAGCCCGAAACATGAAGTCCACTAATGAGAGTGTGCGATATTTTGTCTCAGGGTTTTGAACCACGAGGGACTACAATAGGCCAGAGGCTGGTCACGTGGAATAACATGGTGAAAAACACGGGATACAAAGCAACGTTAGCCAATTATCCTTTTAAGTATGCGGATGAACAAGCCAAAAGGTAATTATTTATTAACTTTTACATGAAGCATTGCTGAACAAATTCCCCTTTTAGGCGGTGCCTGAGCAAAATGATCAAATGCAAGCGTGTGGCCCCGGATCTTTGCCGTCGGATTTGTCTGCATCCTCATTGTCTTTCAAGGTTTCGTCGCCTTAGAGTGGAAAGTGAGGATTTGGGTTTTCTTCGTTTACAGGAGTGAGAAAAATGAATGCTGGTTGCTTAGGTTAATCCTTCTCATTTCAAGCGCTGCGTATGCCGTGACTGCCGTTACCGGTGTGCTTGTTGGCCTTGACATAGCTAGTCCTTTATTTTTAAATTCTTACTACCGCACCGTGATTGCCATTCATAGTCTAGTTTCGGGCGAACAGCGCGATTGGACGAGCCCTCCGTCTGCCGTCATGCAGCGTCACACCGGCGCAGTGGACCACCCTCCCCGTGCGGTCGCCAGCATGTCACTGAAGCTCACGTTGTCCTTCCATTTCAGCCATCGGGACGACAGGTGGTCCGACGATCACTACGAACGAGAGAAAAGAGAGGTCGACTGGAACTTCCACAGGGACAGCTTTTTCTGCGACGTTCCGAGTGAGTGGCCTCGCAGGTGAAGAGCCCCTCGGGCCTCCCAGTGCTCGAGATGAGTGCGGGTAAACCGAATTGGGGATGAGGACGTGCTGGCGCCGAAGCCGGCGTTGGCTGGACCGGTGGTTTTCCTATCCAGGCCGGCCAGCCACCAATCTGAATTTATTCACCCATAGTAAAAATTAGTAAGAGATTATGGAGTTCAGTTGGGGTTTACAGAAGATAAAATATCTAACAAAATTCTCGACCTTGCCCCAAATTTCAAGTCATTATTGAAAAAATATTTTGGATTTTTCAGAGGTCGCTGAAATGACCTCTGTCGTCAGAAATACATGTTTTGGGTCTTGTGTCCTGCAGAAAGCGTCTGTCGACAGCTTGTCTGCCTTGTTTGGCACGAGAGATAGAAGGATGTGCGGAATAAGGTCCCGAGGGGCCGGCCCGTAACGTGAGTGTGGCGGGCTGCGGGACGGGTCAGTGTCGTAGGCACGAAGGCCTGCCGGAGAGCAGGCGTGGGCACAGAGCTCCGCTTTCCCCTTCAGCGAATCCCGAATCCTGTTTGGAATCCGGCTTTTGTTAATTGTTGAAAATCCCCCTGAATGTGTTTTTTCCCATCTTGTTAGAAAACTAGAGGACCTCACTGGTCTTGTCCAGCCTGAGGGTCTGTACTTCGGAAGCTGTTTCACTGCACAGTAACCGAGAGATGGAAAGAGGGAGATCAGGGAGCCTTGCGTCCTGGCCGCAGGGACAAGCTCACGTGTTATTTTCCGTGTCTCGTTCGAAGAGCTGAAGTCTGGCCAGTTGACTGTTCTGGCTGGTTTCCTTCGGTCAGGTGGTGCTGTGTGTTTCTGATTAACCAGGACAGACGGTAGCAGACTCACGGATGTGGCCCCTCCGTGTGAGTAGCCCACACACTACACTCGTGCCCCCGGTAAGGCTCCACCTGGAGGAAAGCCGGCTGGCTCCCCGGGGGAGGCGTTTGTTTCCAGGGGCTTACTTTGCTCTTCAAAACCAATCAACATAAGATAATGGCCATTTGATGGAGAGAAGAGTTTACTAAAGAAAACTTCATCATCGTGAATAAAAGCCTGTGTAGTAAAGCTTTATTCATAAATTTGCAGATTGCTTCTTTTTTAGCCCAGTTACTCATTTTAGATCATGGCAAGTGAATCCACTCTGTTTTATCGAATGGATTTCTAATCATGGAGGAGGCAGGAACCGCCCTTACCGAGCAGCTGTTTTCCCTTTCATTCCTGCACCTGGGAGAGACGTACTAGCGATCAGGAGCCCAGGCCCGGGGAAGCTGTTCGTCCGGAGAGCCGGGACCTGGTCACACTCAGGCCGGCTGCCAGGGCCACGCTCTGTCCGGTGTGTGCCACAGCCAGACCGTTCAGAAGCACACTCTGCGTTAGTGAGATTTTCCCAGTGTTTATTCTAGACTCGTGTAGAAGAGAGACCTCATACCCGCCAGAACGCGGTGTATGTCTGCGACCCCGGGCAGCCTGCGGTACTTGGTCAACTGTTTTTAGTGCTCTCAAGTTGTCTGTGTGGCATCTTTCATCCCTGGTTCGCAGCCACAGAAAACACCCAGGCTTTATGTTCAGCGCAGCCTTCCTGGGTTTTATACGCCATTATGGTGACGTGTTTCGAAATTAAGAGGGAGGCATGCAATTAATTTCGCGGTGAGAGTTCTTACAGATCACTCTTCCCAATCATAGTTTGATCAGAAATAGGTTTGTTATGTGACTCCTACGATTTCTCAGATACAGTGAGTAGAGAAACGGTTTGAACCAAAACAATATTATAGCATTGTTTGCTTTTATTTTTTTTTTACATTTTTCTCCCGGAAATTGAGGAAAGGGTCCCTTGCTGTTAATACTTGTGTTTTCCCTCTCAAGCTGCTCCCGAAAGCTGAGTCCGATGAAATAAGTGGACGATTATAAACCTTTTCTTTTTTCGTGTCTCCAGGTGACCGATACTCCAGAGTAGTGTTTACGGCAGCTGGCGGGGAGACACTGTGGACTTTACCTGCAATTAAATCCATGTGCAACGTAGACAACTCAAGGGTATGTAAGCAAAAGTGAAATACGCTCGGAACAAATAAGGTTGTATTTTTGAAACTCCTTTCCCTGCTGACGTGGTGGCCGCTGGAATGCAAGTGTCCCTGTGCCCGAGTCCCAGGGACCACCCGCCAGAGGCCGGCCCCCCACGCTCCTATATCCCCGGACGCAGGCGCCTCTGCGCCCCGTGTTCTTCAATAAAGGACTCTTTCTTTCCTACCCCTGTTCTCTGTCCACAGTCTTTTGTCTTAACTTCACTGCATGTCTCCTTCCTGTGGTTGTATTGGGCCTTTCCTAAGCCACTCGCGTTGTCTCTTCCTGAAGCACCCGTCAGCGGCCTAAGCAGGCAGCGAACGGCCCGCCTCCCTGGCAGCCAGTGGGTCTGTGCGGCAGGTTCAGGGCACAGGCTGGGAACGGGGACATCGAGGCACCCGGGAGTGTGTAAACGGCAAGCACTGCCGTCCGGGTCGCCCTGGAGGCTGAACACCTTGGGGGCAGAGGATGCAACACAAGATGCTGTCGCTCTTAGTGTCTGGAGCCGAAAGACGTCAGCCCCAGAAAATTTGGAGTCGCCTCCGGGCTCTGGAAGAGCTGTCAGCTCCGTGTGCTCAGGGGGAGGTTCTCCGAGTAGAGACTGCCGTCGGGGTTGCCGTCGCACCCGTCCCAGCAGGGCAGGCAGGGAAGGAGCTCACTGCTCTCCTGGCCTCACTCTTAACACTGAAGTCCCTGGTTTGCTGGAATCTGATCGCGTGCCCTCCTAGGAGTGAGCCCGACAGCCCAGCGCCCTGGCCACGGGGCTTCTCGGGGAAGCAGACAGGGCTCTCAGGGGCCACAGGGCCAGCGCCTGCCATGCTGAGGCTTGTATCTTCCATGACCGGGTGGCTCGCCCACGTCCCCTCTGGGCCCCAGGACTCTCCTCCTCATTCAGAACGACTGTGTGTCCTGCCGGTTGGGCCATCAGGATTTCTGTGAGCGCCATCTCTCTGTCCAGCTCCAATAGACCAAAGTCACAAGCCACCTGTAAACAAACCGAGTGTCTTAATCAACGGTTGGCTTTCGTTTGCCTTATTTTCTTCTCTTCTACAGCTGTCAGCTCATTATTCGGAAACTGAAAGAGTTACAGCTCATCTCGTATGGAGAGTTAACTCTCAAGGAGAAAACGCAACAGCCCTATTAGCACATGTGAGACTTCCCACCCGGCACCTTCCCGTCCCCCCAGTGGCCCCGCGACCCTGGTGCCCACAGCTCCTTTTCACACATGGTTGTGTGGTAACCACGCTCACGGGAGGACAGGGCAGTGACTCCACAGCTTCTGGTCCTCGTTTTCCTATCTTTGCTGTTGACCTTTAACCTCCCTCCCCGAAGACTCTGAGGAGACCGAATTCCCACAGCGGACTCCCAGCTGGTGTTTGCTGGGTTTCATTGGGTCTGTCAGGATGTGTTCCAGACACTGGGCTGTCTTGTTAAGTCCTTGTGACGGTGTCGTGAATTAAATCCTATTCTCGGCCTGTCGCATGGACGGGGAAAGCCTGCTCGATGGTAAGTGGCAGACGCGGGATCTGAACCCAGCCCAGCGTTAGTCGGTTTCCGGCCGTGCATCGCGCTGCTGAAGAGAACCGCCCCCTCTTCAGTTCTGTCTTCTGTCATCGTCCCTGCCCTTCCCCACCGGAATGGTCCTCACAGAGCCCTCGCACCTCGAATTCCTTCTTGTTTACAAGAGCCACACCCGATCCTGTGGGTATCGCTGGGCTCTGAACAGACCAGAAGCCTGTGGCCTGTATGCAGTGCCATACCGCCACGGGAGCGGACGCCATTTTGTGTCCATGTGGGTGTGTGTCGGACGCCATCAGATGACAAACACCGGCAGGAGCAGGTAGCTCCCGAAAAGGCTAATGTGGCGGAATCGAAGGCACGGGAATGGTGTGACCCGCACGCAGTGGTGCGCGCCCAGGGTCCTCCACGCTCGCTGGCCGTGAGCTACACTCGCCTCCTCCCTCCCTGGCAGCCAGAGCAAACCGGAATTTGCAGTCAGTAACAAAAGTCATGTAAATAGGACAGTGAATGCGTTTCAGCAGACGCTCCCCTCCCCTTGTGCTAACACAGGAGCTCCATCGCCATGGCTTCCGTAGGAGCGTGGTGTCCTGCACAAAGTCCCTAACGACCAGCGTGCTTACGGAACACACAGTATTGAATCGGAGCTGATTCCTAAGCCGTGTCTCAGGACAGCAGCGAGAGGATGTTCTGGCAGAAGCGATTTCTGCAAGGGATTAAAGCCATAAAATCTAAGTCCGTGGCTTCCCAGTGGTTTGTCCTGATGCGTTCGCCAACTTTAGACTGTTCGAGGAACAGCGTGCTCTCGTCTGTTTCCCCGTGTGCACTCGCGACCAGGACCAGAGCGCCGTGAGTTTGGGTTTGGGATTCCTGCGAGAGCGTGGCAAGCATGTAGTCTTCCGAAAGGGTGAGGGGTGGACCCGAGACGTGTGTCTGCACGAACAGCCAAGACAGTTACAGCTCCACAGCCACAAATGAGTCCTTTGGGGGTCAAGGCCCCGGAATTCTGCCTCATAGAACAGGTTGTAATTTCCCTCGTTAAGTACTGTTTTTACCAGTCGCACCCACCTGTGTCTTCCAGTCTCAGCCTCTGCAGTGAGTACAGAACGATAAACCTTTCTCGCAGAGATCACGTGTTCCCTGACATCCTAAGTAATAAATCTCCCTTAGCACTTCGGTCTGCAGATGACTCCCGTACCCTCTCCGGGTCTCCTGGGTCATGGCCCTTTGCAGAGTGTTATTTGTCCTGGTCGTGGCTTGCGCAGACTGCACACACTGGCTGCTTGTCAGCCTGTCCCTTCTCCTCCCCGCACACCCAGCTCTTGTGCTCAGGCAGCCAGAAAGCTGGACGGGACCCACACCACATGGTACCGAGCAAGAGGGCTTAACCGAGGGTGCGACGACTGGAAAATGGCTGGTAATTGGGATAAAGTCTCAGCGAGGCCACATGTGTCCTTCGTTTGTCACCTGCCTGTGTTTGCAGCACACTGAGCTCAAACCCCAGGTTCTGTTTAAAGTATGTCCCCCTCGTGCTCACGATTCCACGGGCTTTGGTTTCCTGAGCGAGTGTCTCTGTTTCTGATGCTGTCGTCTACCCCTTAACGGAATGCTCGTGTCCTCAGCGGACTCCCCGGGTCTTCATTACTGTTCTCTGCCCTGACATCCCGAGGGACACGCTGGCAGACGGCCATTAGCAGCCTGACTCTGCTGGGTCCCTTTACCCTGATTCTGGGTCTTTGGCCATCGTGGAAGTTAGCGCTCAAGCAACCAGCTTGCCAAGGAGGTTTGAGATTCAGTGCCTAACACCCTGTTTCCTGGCTAAGTTTTGTGGACACACGAGCCCCGCCGAAGCTTAGCGGACTCCAGAAATGCACCTCCCAGCGCTTGTTGTGCAGAGGATGGCGGGCCCCTGCTGCGCTCCATCTCCCCGGGTCCCTTGAGCTTTCAGCACAGGCGGGGTTTGTCACGTGGGAGGAGAGCGGATGCGACCCCGGACTGAGGGCCTGTTCATTGCCATCGTTCTCAGCCTTTCAGATGTCTCCAGCCTAGCCACTAGCTTTACAAGTTAGGGCAGCATTGGAAACTCGGTTGGTTTCTTCTTTTTCTCTCTTCTCTTGCTTCCTCCCGTTCTAGGTCAGCCTCACCCGTGCTGCTCTCTGGCAATGGACGTGTGTACAGACCTGTCAGAGCCACAGAAGCAAAATGACTCCGTAAAACGTCCCATCTGTGACTGCCGAGAACAGAAAGGGCCACCTTCTCTTAACTTACAAGAAATTACTTTCACTAACTGTTCTCATTTTGAGAATTTAAAAGATTTTGAAATCATTCCTATGAATCTCTTTCCCAAAACCTTGGCAGAAAACATACCTGCCCTCCACGTGAAGATTGCCTGCTTGCAATCTCTTTAAGCCCCACAGTATCATAAACGCCTGTGAATCTCGCCATCCCCATCACGAACCACCAAGCCCTCCAGACTTGGGTGCCCCATCCGCAGGTTCACACAGACCCGTACACGTATCTGCTGCTTCCCGTGTTGAATTATAGGGACCGATCTTTTTCTCTGCCTCGGCGTGCGCAACTCAAGGGCAAGGACCACTGTACCTTATTCTTCTAGTGTAGGTTCTCCATAAGTATTGTTTTTCTTTCGAGTGGATGGGTGGGTGGAGAGGTAGATGGGCGGATGGACAGATGATGGATGGGTGGTGAGTGGATGGATGGGTGGACATACAGATGGGTGAGTGGATGGATGGGTGGGTAGATGGATGGACATACGGATGGGTGGGTGGGTGGATGGGAACATTTGGCCTTAATTCCCTGAAAGCCTAGACATTCTCTTGGGCCCCATCCCTTTGGATTCAAGGGTGCTGGGATCCAACGTGGGGTGAAGAGTATCAGTAACATCTTTTCTCTGTCCTTCTTTCTGACCCTGTCAGAGTCCTTCTGTGGATTTGAGGGCTGGTCTCCAGGGGCCCCACTGGCACATGTTTTTGATAACAGCCATCAACATATGACTGTCTTCGGTCTGCATTTATCTTGTCTAACTTTGTGACCTCTGGTCAGGCGCACACACACACAAACCCTGCTATCACTTGAAGAGGTTATTGAAGGTTATTTTTTTCCTGGTTTTAGCTGGCAACCCTATTTCCTTTCTCTCTGGCATGTGGTCATTTCAACACGTATGAGTATGTTCCTCGCAGTGGACGGTGGGCTTCGTAATGGATGCATTTTCCTCCATCTGAAACTGTCAGATGTCAGGGCTATGTTACCTTTCTCCTGAGTCCCCAGGCCGACTCCAGGGCCTGGTGTGATACTTCTCTGTGGGGCAAAACTGGTTATTGGCCCTGAAAACCAGAGAGACTCTGTCCCCGGGCTTCCCCTGAGTCAGCATACGTGAATGTTTTTACCTACAAAGAATTAAATACTAATTACACTGGCTTATAAAATGTCAAGTAATTATGGCTCTTTAGAAATGAGCTTAAAAATTAAGCTTTGCTAAAATAAACATTATTTTAGTACACCTGAATCATAACCCTTTGGGCTCATTTTTCTTTATCTTCAATACGGTAGCCTTTAAAATTTTTTTATCGAAATTTTTAAATGTATGCAGAAGCAGACTGTCATAATGAATCCCCCCCCCCCCGTGGGTCGCCTGGCTCTGACGCACGGGGTACACGTGCAGCGTTGTTTCCTCTGCACCTGCCCGCCAGGACGGGTCCCGCTCTGGCGTTTTGACAGCCAGAGGTGTGGGGAGCTGGTCCTCGGCCGAGTCGAAGTTCCAAAGAGGTGATCCGTGCCAGCGTTCCCTTTGCTTTGCAAATATACTTCAGTGTATGACTGACTAAGCGTGAAGGTGGAGTGGTTTAATCCCAGTGGAAGAAACCGTCACACCCTTCTCGAACTTGGAGTTTCCTCCCTGGAACAGCCTTTGGTAAATAGAGATGAGTGGGTCACCTTCCAAAAGGAAGTCTCTGGCAGGCCCGAGAGAAGGGGATTATTTCCTAAACTCACCCTCAGGGAAGAGGGGCCGCTCACGTAATTCGCAGGTTTGCGCGGTGGTAGGATTGTGGGCGGGTATCTCTGTGTTCTGGCAATGCCACCTCGGGCACCGGAATAGGGTTCCAATTTGCTGTAACAATAGCCGTAAGAAGGGAGGCCTTCCCCAGGGACAGTGTTCTAAATGAGACGCTGTCCACACTAAATGCAGAACTGTCGTGCTGCTACTATGCATCAGACTCCACTTTGCCAAAATCCCGAATGGAGTTTTAGCCAACTCGAATAAGCCTTCAAGGATGCGGAAGAAAGAAACTCCTACTTATTTGTCTCATTAGCTGTATGCATATATTTAATAAATCAGAAACGTGGGGTATTTTAATTTAGGAACATCGTTCCCGACATCACCAGGGTGACTTCCGGGCTCACTGACAGTTTTCTGGAGAATATCGTCTTGGCTTCCAGCTAAGCTGGTTGAGATCTAGTACCTTTGTCACCAAAGGTTCCATGCTGATGACCAGAAATTTTAGGCAAAGCCACCAATTTGTCCCTCTATCAATTGGACAACTGTTCTCTGTTCTCTGAATTAATCCTGCAGATGTGTGTATGTAAGCCTTGCGGCCCATCCTTTCTGTTGCTTTTTAAAGAGACTCTGAAGGCCTGTTTCCTACACAGGTGCTAACTCTGTCTCCTTAAAACCGAACCACCAGTGGTTTCACACTTGCAAGTCCGTGGGCGCCGAGCAGTTTGCTGCCCAGAGGGAAGTGTCTGGCAGGCACCCCGCAGGCTTGGGGGACGTCCACCTGCGTCCTAGGAGGATTTTATTTAACCCGTACGATGCCCGCACCCCTCCAGGCCGCCTTAATTCAGACCTTTGGGGGAAGCGGTTTTAAACGCCGGTCTCCGCGTGTCTCTCCCTGCAGATCAGAGCCCACCCGCAGTTTGGGGACCTGTGCCAGAGAACCACGGCCGCGTCCTGCTGCCCTAGCTGGACGCTGGGGAACTACATCGCCATCCTCAACAACCGGTCTTCCTGCCAGAAGATCGTCGAGCGAGACGTGGCTCACACTCTGAAGCTGCTGCGGGCCTGTGCCAAGCACTACCACAACGGCACCCTGGGGCCCGACTGCTGGGACGCAGCGGCCAGGAGGAAGGGCCAGCTCAAGTGCACGGGCGTGCCCCGCAAGTGCACCAAATACAACGCCGTGTACCAGATCCTGCACTACTTGGTGGACAAAGACTTCATGGCCCCGAAGACCCCCGACCCCGCCGCGCCCGCGTTGAAGTACAGCATGCTCTTCTCCCCCACGGAGAAAGGGGAGAGCATGATGGACATCTACCTGGACAACTTCGTGGACTGGAACGGCTCCGATGGCGTCACCAGCGTCACCGGGATCGAGTTCGGCATCAAGCACAGCCTGTTCCAGGACTACCTCCTGACGGACACGGCGTACCCGGCCATCGCCGTCCTCCTGGTGCTGCTGGTCATGTGCGCCTACACCCGGTCCCTGTTCATCACCCTCATGACCATGTTTGCCATCATCAGCTCCCTGATTGTCTCCTACTTCCTCTACCGCGTGGTGTTCAACTTCGAGTTCTTCCCGTTCATGAACCTCACCGCCCTCGTCATCTTGGTGGGGATTGGCGCGGACGACGCGTTCGTCCTGTGTGACGTTTGGAGCTACGCCAAGTTCGACAAGCCCCACGCGGGGACGGCGGAGACGGTGGGCGTCACCCTGCAGCACGCGGCGCTGTCCATGTTCGTCACCAGCTTCACCACGGCCGCCGCCTTTTACGCCAACTACGTGAGCAACATCACGGCCATCCGGTGCTTTGGGGTGTACGCGGGCACGGCTGTCCTGGTGAACTACACGCTGATGGTCACGTGGCTCCCGGCCGTCGTCGTCCTGCACGAGCGGTACCTCCTCAACATATTCAGCTGCTTCAGAAAGCCGCAGCAGCAGGCCTACGTTAGCAAGAGCTGCTGGACGGCGGCTCGCCAGAAGTGCCACAGGCTGCTATTCGCCGTCTCGGAAGCATCGCGAATTTTCTTCGAGAAGGTGTTGCCATGCGTGGTCATTAAGTTCCGCTACCTTTGGCTGTTCTGGTTCCTGGCCTTGACCGTGGGCGGGGCCTACATCGTGTGCGTGAACCCCAAGATGAAGCTCCCCTCCCTGGAGCTGAACGAGTTCCAGCTCTTCAGGGCCTCGCACCCCTTCGAGCGCTACGACGCCGAGTACAAAAAGCTCTTCATGTTTGAGCGTGTGCACCGCGGGGAGGAGCTGCACATGCCCATCACAGTGGTCTGGGGCGTGTCCCCAGAGGACAACGGCGACCCCCTGAACCCCAAAAGCAAAGGGAAGCTGGCCCTGGATGGCAGCTTCAACATCGCGAGCCCCGCGTCCCAGGTCTGGATCTTGCACTTCTGTCAAAAACTGAGAAACCAGACCTTCTTTCACCAGACGGACGAGCAGGATTTCACGAGCTGCTTCATCGAGACGTTCAAGCAGTGGATGGAGAACCAGGACTGTGACGAGCCGGCTCTGTACCTGTGCTGCAGGCGCTGGAGCTTCCCCTACAAGCAGGAGATCTTCGAGCTGTGCATCAAGAGGGCCATCATGGAGCTGGAGAGGAGCACGGGGTACCACCTGGACAGCAAGACCCCGGGGCCCAGGTTCGACATCAACGACACCATCAGGGCCGTGGTGCTGGAGTTCCAGAGCACCTACCTCTTCACGCTGGCTTACGAGAAGATGCACCAGTTTTACAAGGAGGTGGACGCGTGGATCTCCAGGGAGCTGAGTTCGGCTCCCGAGGGCCTCAGCAACGGCTGGTTCGTCAGCAACCTGGAGTTCTACGACCTGCAGGACAGCCTCTCCGACGGCACCCTCATCGCCATGGGGCTCTCCGTGGCCGTGGCGTTCAGCGTGATGCTGCTCACCACCTGGAACGTCTTCATCAGCCTCTTCGCCATCGTCTCCATCACGGGCACCATATTCGTCACCGTGGGCTCTCTCGTCCTGCTGGGCTGGGAGCTGAACGTCCTGGAGTCAGTGACCATCTCCGTGGCCGTCGGCCTGTCCGTGGACTTCGCCGTCCACTACGGGGTGGCTTACCGCCTGGCCCCGGATGCCGACCGAGAGGGGAAGGTGGTCTTCTCCCTGAGTCGCATGGGCTCCGCCATGGCCATGGCTGCCCTGACCACCTTCGTGGCCGGGGCCATGATGATGCCGTCCACGGTTCTGGCGTACACCCAGCTGGGCACCTTCATGATGCTCATCATGTGTGTCAGCTGGGCTTTCGCCACCTTCTTCTTCCAGTGCCTGTGCCGCTGCCTCGGGCCGCAGGGCACCTGCGGTCAGATCCCTCTCCCCAAAAGGCTCCAGTGTGGCGCCTTCTCCCACGCCGTGTCCACGAGCCCCGCCGACAAGGAGCAGAGCAAAACACACACTGCGAATTCTTATCATTTAGATCCCAGGGCCCCCAGACCCGAGACGGAACATGAGTTTTATGAGTTAGAGCCTCTGGCGTCGCACAGCCGCAGCGCCTCCGAGGAGACCCACCTCTGCTCCGAATGCTTCCACAGCCCCGCGAAGAACTCAGGGACGCTGGTGCTCGCGGCGCATGGCAGAGGCGCTGGGAGTGACGGCGGCAGCGCCTCGTTCCCGCCCCCTCTCGAGCAGCACACCGTGTGTCATTTCTTCTCTCTGAGTCAGAGATGCTCTTGCCCAGGTGCCTGCAGACACCCGACGCCCGGCCAGCAGGCAGGCCACGGCCTGCGTCCCCGGTGCACCGCCCCTGCCGGCAGCTTCGTGCGGGTGCAGAGGGGCGCACACCAGGCCCCCGAAGGCTTCGTGTGTGCCGTCCCGCACGTCCACCACTGTCCCTGCCTGCAGGGTGGAGCGAAGCCACCAGGACTGCAGAATCCTCTGCCCGTGAGCTTCGTCCTCCACCCTGTGCAGCACGTTCAGGCGCCAGAGAAGACCCGCGCTCACAGTCTTCCGAGCGTGGAGCACCTTCCCCAGACGGCGGGGCCGTCGCCCTGTGTCTGCAGAAGCCCCGGGTGTCCACAAAAAGTGCACTGTGATCCTGAGAACAGCCAAAGGGGACTCGCTAGGAACAGAGACGTCGGGCGCGTGGAGGGCGGCGACAGAGGGGCCGGGAGCCAGGGCTCAGGTCCAGGGGGTCAGACGGACAAGACAGACAGAAACACAGGGCCGCACTTGTCACAGGACCCAGAACAATCCACTCAGAGCGAACCACACTCCGTGTTTAGCCGTCTAATGGGGGACGCGCAGCCTGGGTCCTGCCCAGAGGGTGAGTCTTCGGACAGTGAGGCCAGCGTGCCCCCTGCGTTCACACACTCGGAACTTTCTGGTGAAAGTTTGTTAATAAAAACCCTCTAATAAATTCAGTGTTAAATTCAGAACTGATGCGTCTCAATTGTTCCTTTGAAACGGAGATAAAATCTGTAAATTTGGAACGGGAGCCCAAAAATGCAGGAACAAAAGTTTCGCTTTGTTAAAACTCATGGAATATTTTTATATTTTTTATGAGAAATCAACAAACTCACATTTCTAATGAGCGTTGTCTGGTTGTTGGATTTTGTATTTTCAAACGGTACAAAGTTCATAAAGTCGTTTTTTACCATTATACCCGGCTTGACCAGCGCCCGTCTGAGTCTCTGCCGTCCCGTAGCCATGAGCCAGAGGGCGAGGGTCTGAGGCGCCCGGGAGCTCAGGTCTCCCTGGCAGCGAGGTTCACCCCACACCCTGTTTCTGGGGCGTCTGGTTGCCCCACTTAAACGCTGATTTTATTAGAGCCACTTTGGCTAGGGTCCAGGAACTACACAACGGTGAGGCCTCAGGTAAAAATCACTTGCCCATCTGCTGTCTGCCCGTCTGCAGGAGTAGACTTTACATGAAGCCAAGAACTCGTTTATATCCAAATCGGGGTCTTCTCCACACTAGCCAAGATGTACGATTGTCATTACACCTGATAACCGAGGGGGCGGGGGCCGCGTCTGTGTCAGGCCGCACGTCAGGCCCGGAGAGCACGTGATAGGACGAATGTGACAGACGCGGGAGAGACGGACCACGACCCCCCGCAGCTGTCGGGGTGAGGGGGCTTCTCCCATGAAGCGCGCCCCTCGCCACCCGCCTCTAGCTGGGTCCTCTGAAGAGAGCACGGAAAGGCCTTAAACACCGTGTTCGTCCCCAGGGCTCCGCTGGCTCCGGCACACAGGTCTGGTCAGTACCTTTCCACCTTCTTCATTACTTGCATGACAAGGCGCTCACTACCGACCGCCATGCCTGCTCCCATGTGCCCCCAGGTCTGCCCTTCGGGTCTCTCCGAAGTGAGGACACGGTCTCTGATCCTACTGCTTAGGCGTCCCTAAAGACGTCCTCCACGGACATGTCCCTGCACTGTCTCCCACCAGGTTTGGAGCAGATTGGACACCGGCTGCACAGTCGTGGCCTCCGCACAGTCGCTGCCACGTGTCCACCTGTGGGCCAGGAAACCGGGACGGGACGGTCTTCTGTTAGTTCATTCGGGCAGAGGTGATGTGCGGCACGGAGGTCACGGCCAGGTCTCAGGCGGTGGCGGGGGGACCCAGCCGTCGGGTCTCACGTGGCCCGCGGCCAAGCCACTGCATGGAGCCAGTCAGTGCTCCGTTCTGAAGCTCAGGACTCCGTGTCCATCCCCGTTGCGCTTGACTCTGTGACATGGGTCTGGACGTGGGTCTGGACGCGGGGAGGAGGCAGGACACTTGAAAATAGGACTTTTTCTCCTGAAATGTGTAACCGTGAGGTTGGCTGGTGGAGACTCAGTGACCCCAAGCACTTTCCCGCTGGCGCAGACTTGGATCGGAGATGCCCTTCCACACGGTCTCACCTGGAAGACCGTCAGACGGGCTGAGCGTCGTCTAACCGAGAACAGAGGAGGGAGACGTCCTCGGTCCTCCCCGGGCCACGGTCAGGGTTGGCTGCACCTGCTCCTGCTCTCGGAGCCGAGGGCCCAGCTTTCTGCTGCATTGGCTCGTTGCCCCGAACCCCCAGTGTGAAAGGTCCATCTCCGGACTCTGGGCTTTGAATTATGTTTTCATGCAGGAATTTCTTAAAGAATTTGTTAGCTGGGACTTCTTTAAGTCCTCATTACTGGCCAGCGAAGGGCCCCTATTTCTAGTTCTGTCTCACCAAGAAAGTTCATTCACTGTCCCTGGGTAGAGAAGAGGTCAGATTACACGTGGGGAAAAGAGCCCTTTCAGTGTGAAACGTTTGCACACCTTCCGTTACTACCACAGAACACACCTTCCGCTGTGAGCCCGCGTCCCCAAATTTGTCCCTGACTTTTTCCCTCCAAGCTCACTTCTTAAATCTCAACGTGACTGAAAAACACAATAGGCCGAGAGCCCAAAGGTTTTCAGAGAAGAGCTGCCTTGGTTGAAATGAGCTGCCTGCCTTCTCCATGTGTGGTCGGGTCTCCTGCGAATTACTGTAAACGTCCTGCCTCCCAAAATGATATGTTCTCTGAAGTTGCAGTTCGCTGTCGCGATATTAAACCTCATTGCGGTACTCTGTGCTGCAGGGGTAATCATTCCAACTTTTGAAACTGTTGCAACGGGTGGTCTGAAGACTAGTTTTACAAGTGGGGTCTTGCAGGAGATGAGGAAGGGGTTCTGTTCACTCGCCTCACGTGGAAACCGCCTTCCCCCCCGCAGCCGCAGCACTTTCTGAATGAAATACGAGCAAGCAATGACCGGACATAGTTCTTTTCTCCTTAACAAGAAGAGTCATTTTAGAAGAAAAAAGTTAAGTCTCTGTTAAAAAAAACATCCAAAGATTCAATTGGATTTTTTTTTATAAGATTCAGACATAGCCATGAACATAGAAATTTGTTGAAATCATGAGGGCATTTTTTTTTTAATGCAGAAGAAGCTTACGTTCAAATACCTTTTATGGACCATGGATCTTTCCAGAATGTTCACTGGCATTTAGTTTATTTCCAATTTTATATTAATCTACATTTTTTTTTTCGTAAAATAGCCACTTTCTTTAATGTTTGGTTTTGTACACTATGAGGTTTCGATCTTTGCATTAAATATATGAGAAAAAAGGTAAGTAACAAATATCCATGGTTGATCGGTAGAATCTTGTGCCTTTTGTTCTCAACAATGTTTTAACTGCCCAGAGTTTGGATTTTTCACGAAAAAGACAAAACGAAGAGTGGGACTTCTGTTCTCATAAGGTTTAGAGAGCACAGCGTGTGTACCCAGGAGCCGCCGAGCGAATGACCAGGGTCAGCCTGGTCCATCCGCGTGATAGCGGCAGCGACTTGCTATCAGGGATGGGTGTCCGAGACACGTCAGCACGGCCCCCCGAGTCCTGGGGTGGCCTGCGGTTCGGGCGGGGCAGACAGCAAAACCGAGGCGCCCCGAGTTCAGAAGGGCTCTTCCCTTCCCGGCCTGGACTTCCTCCAAGGGCTTTGTTTCCGGTAACCTTGAGAACCATGGACTTTTAACTTGAGCAAGAAGGTAAGTGGTGGCAGGAGCTCTGTTAGGGGTCGTCCGGTGGTGCGTGTGGTGGCCCTGCCCTGTGACTCGGGGGCCATGCTTCCTTGCTCAGATTGAGCAGAACAGATAACTGTGATGTGTTCTCAGCGGTGCGTACTGAGGGGGTCGGGGGCAAACTTTCTCGTGCGGTTGCAGATCTCAGTCACACGGTCCAGGCACCGAAAGTGAGGCAGGGGATCTTCCCTGCCAGTCCTGACAGACCACACGGTGCTCACCCATCCAAGAGTAAACGGAAGCTAGAAAAGCAAACTTTGAGACAAAATTCAATCTCTCCTCTAAATCACTGTGATGCAGAAAACATGTAGGGACAGATCTGGCCCTGGAAACGAAAACAGTGATTTTTCTCGTCTGTGGGTTGATTGTTACAATCAAGAGCTCTTTGCTCTTCGGAGGGGCACCACCAAAGCAACAGCCTCACGGAAAGCCGTGTGTGCAGGGCGCCGGGAGGGAATCTGACAAGGGGGAGCCCCTGCCTTCAGGAAAGCATCAGTCCCTAAGAGGCAGAGCTGATGCCCCAGGAAAAAGAGATTTGCAAAGCAGGTAACCGTACAAGAAGACCTGTTTAAACGGAGACGTGAAGGTGTTGGGATGAGGGTCCAAGTGTCTCACGCATATTAGAATTGCCCGGGATGAAAGAGCAAGGCCTTAACCAAAGGTGGGAGGATTTCAGGTAAAAACCAAAGGCCCAGGCTGAGGAGCAGGACCTCCCCTCCCGAATCTATAAACTAAAGCTGGCGACACAACCTCAGGGCGGCAGGGACTCAACCGACCTGTGCACAGGTGCCGCCCCAGCCACGGTCACTCTGTCCTCGAGGGCGCACGGTCTGCGGGCTGTTCGCTGACTCCGCGTCGAAGATGCCGTCGGCACACCCGCTGGGTGCAGCGGCAGGTACACGTGGTGTGGAGAACGTGCCCATGGTGTCTCCAGTGCAGGTGTTTCTGCAAACCCTTCAAAGTAACGAAGACTATCTCTCTCCAGTCTGTCTCCCTGTGACATCCCTGTGTTTTCAGTAAGCTGCTTTTGCTTATGTTCTAGAAGTCGTATCAATGTTTCATCCACTAGATTCTTGGGGTCACCTGTATGTGATCCTTTTTTTTTTTTTTAATTTTTATTTCTTTTAGAGAGAGGGCAAGCAGGGAAGAGGGGCAGAGGGAGACAGAATCCCAAGCAGGCTCCGCACTGTCAGCACAGAGCCCGACATGGGGCTCAACCCTGTGACCCTGGGATCATGACGAGAGCCGAAATCAAGTTGGACAGGCGCCCCTGTGCTCCTCATTTAAATTACGTGACCTACACTGTGAGACGTCAGCCAGGTGCCGAGTGGGTGGTGAATGGCGGACGTAAGCTGGGCAGAAATCGCCCCTGTTCAAGATAATGAAATCAAGGTTGAGAGACTTAACTTGGTCACTCAGTTGACACGAATGCCAAGCTAGGAGCCCAGGGTTTTTTCCTATGATATAAACCCACCAAAACAAAGTCATTAAAAAAATGGTTAGTGATTCCTTGATATTGTGTGGAGTTTAGCAGTCTGTATGATGCCTCATGACACAATTACGTGTTAGCGTGTTAATCTTCGTTTAGTTCTTAGTCAAAGTAGATGCACGTTTTTCTAGTTCTCCTGTTTACGTGTACGAACACTGCTGCATAATGTGTGCGAGTCATATCCACTCCGAGGGTCTCAGACGCCCAGGAATTGAAAAACAATATCCAAGACCCACAGTGGTTTTTCTGCAGTGATCTGAAGATGAATCTTTCAGAAAATGGACACGATTTCCAGAATATACATTTCATTTTTAAAATCTCCATGGGATGCCTGGGTGGTTCAGCCGGTTGAGCGTCCAACTTCAGCTCAGGTCATGATCTCACCGTTCATGAGTTCGAGCCCCGTGTTGGGCTCTGTGCTGACAGCTCAGAGCCTGGAGCCTGCTTTGGATTCTGTGTCTCCCTCCTTCTCTGCCCCTCCCTTGCTCATTCTCTCTCTCCCTCTCTCTCTCTCTCTCTCTCTCTCTCTCAAAAATAGATGAACATTTAAAAAATTTTAAATCTCCTAATGTAGAGCTCTCCCTAATGCAGACTGACTGTCCCTCGATTGGTCTGCCATCCATGTGTTGATTCACCCGTTTATGCAGCAGACACTGCTGAGCGTGGCCCTGAGCTGTCTGCAGGTGGAGGGTGGAGGGCCCTGCCTCCCAAGAGCCCAGAGTAGTAAGCAGGTCATCACAAAGGACAAATGACTACCTGCAAGAAAACCAATTTTACAACATAGACAACAGACCAAGGATTAGTACCTCTATCATACAAATCTAAGAGAAAAGGACACCCAGTCAAGAAATGGGCAAATGGCATGAGCAGGCACTTTGCAGAAGGAGTACAGGGCAATCTACCCACTATGACTTGCCATCTTTACCTAATAGATGGGCCAGAACTTAAGATTGGGGACAATGAGGGAAAGAGACACTTTTTGGATGAGTGAAAATCAACACGATATTTCAAGAGGGCAGTTTTAACAACATTGGTGAATATTTATAAAAGTCTGTGATAAAAGAGTCCTGCTTTGGACCCGTTCCTCTGGAAATGCCAGTGAGAGAGTTGACACATATGTGGGGATGTTGGTGACAAGAATTCGAAAACAACCTGATGTTCACTAATGGACCCGTGATTCGGTAAAACTGTGGAATACTTTGTGTCACCCTTAAAATAATGATGCAGGTATTTCTAAGCTGACCTGGAAAGATACCCATGGTTTCCTGTTAAGTGATACACACAAAACTTGTAGCAGAAGCTCCCTGTGAGGAGTGGAGTGCAGTGAGGGACTAATTACCAACAAGGGAGGGATTTTACATTACTTACATACTTTCCCAACGTGCCTGGAATATAGGTGGTTTTTACTTTATTTGCTTCAAATTTTTTTTAACTTTTTTTTAATGTTTATTTATTTTTGAGAGACAGACAGAACGCAAGTAAGGGAGGGGCAGAGAGAGAGGGAGACACAGAATCCGAAGCAGGCTCCAGGCTGTGAGCTGTCAGCACAGAGCCTGACGCGGGGCTCGAACTCACAAACTCTCGGTGTCCCAGATCCAGTGCACCTGTCTGGGCAGGCACGGGGGACAGCGGTCAGGGAAAACAAAGGCAAGCGTTTGGGGCCATTAACAGCTGACGATCATTGTTACTGGATACAGGAAGGCTGTACAAAAGTGACGGAACCAACGAGTCACAACAAAATCGAAATCTTTTGTTCTATAGACTTGTCGGATGCTCTAAACTGAAAGGTTGAACAGGGGCTTCTTACGGAACCAGGAAGTGCAGACGTGAGCCTGGAAGGGGAATCTGTGTGAGCCGGGCTTTGTCCGCTCACGGTACCCCCAAACTGAACAGCCTGTGCATAGTTGGAAAGCTTCTCACCATGGTGAACCCGCTTTCCTGCCATTACATCCGGAAGCCATGCCGAGCCCCGCTTACCTCAAGGCTGCTGGTGTCGGCTCTGCCAGCCCCGCGGAGCCGCATCCGACTCGGGGTGAAGCTGATCATGCCAGCAGGGACAGGCACACGCAACTGCTCCTGGGTGCGAGGACGACAGGAGCTCCCGTATCAGAGTGACTCCAATGAGGCGCCTGAGGCGTTCTGGAAGCTCAGAGCCCATGTCTCCAGCAGCATTTCAGGGAGATTCCTGATGTCCCTCAAGGAATCCTATGCCGTGAACACCACTAGGGTAGACTCTGTCTTCTGCAGCTCAGAGCCTTGCTCAACATAGCACGGGGACCCTGCGGGAAGGGGGACGTTACAATGTCACAGTCTCTGCCTCATGGAAGGGATGGAGAAAGCAGCAAGAGACAGTCACGTGCACCAGCGTCTCGCCTGACACCTCGTCTTCACAGCTTCCTATCAGGTTTAGGATTTTCCCTGGGGTTCAGGGTTCTACCCAGAAGCCGCAAACTATAAACTACTGTTCTAAACATTCTAGTAACCACGTCTGGGCCTCAGAGCCTCTGAAACTTCCGCTTTCTCAGCAAACACTAACAGTACAAACAGCTCCACCAAAATGCACCCCGGACAGGGCAGAGGCAGAGGCCATGCCTAACCCCCCAGCGGCTTCCCTGGGAGCCAGCCCACCTGGAGAAGAGGGCCGTGGACCAGGGGCCACGTGGAGGGACCAGAAGACATGTCGAGTCCTTCGATTTCTTCAAGGGAAGATGATCGGATAATGCAAGAGTCGGGGAATAGTACCCTCGGGCGGAAGTCGGCCGGACCTCGATGGCTGTCTGTCCACGTGGGTAATGGTGTAGATTCGGAGGTCTGACTCGGAGAGAACATTCCAGAGGTTCTCTTGTCCACCCGGGATGAGGCGGGAACGCCCGAACAGGCTGCCGGGCGGTTAGGGCTGGACCTGGGGTGGGGCGACCCCGGCGGGGCCGCCGGGACCCAGCTCGTGGGCGGACACTGCCCTGGATCTGTGCCCTCTTTGGATTTAGAGGAGAATTCCTTTTCCTTATGTGATGAGCAAACTTCCGTGAAACCAGAAAAAGACAGAGACCAGCAGCTGGATGTTGGGTGGGAAGTGTCACTGTCCCAGAGGGGGCTCTGCAGGCCTGGGTCACGGGAGGAGGAAGGGGTAGGTCTGACCGCACACGACCATTTCCGAGCCACAGAAAGCGAGGACTGAGGGTGCCGGCTGCCTGGCAGCATAGGCCGGGGGAGTAGCTGGTGCTGGCGAGCTGCTGGTGGGGGTTACGGTGCCACCGACCCCTGCTGCCTCCTGCACCAGCCGGGTCTTGTCGGGGTTCTCGTCAGGGGCAGAGGCGAGGGGTGCGGATGGAGAGGAGGGACCTGACTTCTTCGGACAGAGCAGCTCTCCGTGTCCTTGGAGGCGCACGGGCAGGGGGTCGCCTGCCGGGGGGGACCCCTTTTTGCCACAGTGCTGCCCGTAGGCATCCAGGACCCCCTCCCACGGCCCTGGGAGCCGGCGCCTGGACTCGGGCAGGAAGCACGAGAGAACACACCCAGCGCCCGTATCTGCGGCGGGAACAGGTAGAGAGGAGCAAACAGGAGGCCGCCCGGCTGGTCCGGATGAGACACTGGTGGCCACGTGGTCCCTGTTCTGCATCTTTTCCAGGCCCCTCCGGGGGAAATCGGGGCCCTGGGGGCCCCTCGTCGGCGCGACACGCAAGCAGTCCCCAGCCCATCTGGTCTGAGCTGCAGGAGGGCAGAGTCCTGTTCCACCCCTGGGCCTCAGGGCATGTTACGGTTGCCCCAGCGGACGCCCCGGGAGGCCGCAAATGGAGTGGCTGCCTGTTCTCAGGTCCCAGAGGTACAGTGGCCACCCAGCAAACCAGCGCCCAGATCAACCGTCTCCACTCACGTCCCATCGGGATCGCAGGCCCCCTTCTGCCTGTGAACATCCCCCCCCCCCAGCCCCCAGCAGTGTCGAAGTCTGAACTTTGGGGCTTTCATAAGCAAGTGCTTAGCAGGTAAACTCTGCTTGGGGCCCGGAAGTGCCGGTCGGGGCTTTCTCTGAGACTAAGGGAGCAGGGGAGCGCGGCGGGTCCAGGGGCCCGGGGAGCCGCACAGGGGAGGCCTCGCACCCCCATAAGCCACCCGGAGCCCCAGCTCCTCAGAGCAGCTCAGGGCCCGGATCCCGGGGACAGGCCGGCACTGGGTCCCTGCGCCAGGTCCCTGCACAGGCGGGCGTCTTCTGCCCACCAGGCTCGCCTCCAGGAGGGTTGGGCGTCCCACATTCTCGGGCAGGTCTCGCTGGCCCCTGGTGCGTTCCAGCTTCAAATAGGGCTGCCACCTTTCCTGGGACCTGGACCTGGGTCAGGCCACTGCTCACAACGTCTCTCCTCTGGCCCCGGCGGCGGGAACCGAGTTCCTGAGACACGAGGCAGCTGGCAGACCCTAAGGGCCCCAGACGCCCCAAGGCCAGCCCTTGATGGGGCTGCGAGAAAACTGAATGGCCCTGGCCCGTCCCCCATCCCCTGTCCCCCCCCCGTCCCCCCCCGTCCCCAGCCTGTCCTCGGCCTATCCCCCTTGTCCCCGGCCTGTCCCCAGCCTGTCCCTGGCCTGTCCCTGCCTGTGCCCCTTGTCCCCTCTGTCCCCAGCCTGTCCTCAGCCTGTCCCCCCGTCCCCGGCCTGTCCTCACCTGGCCCCCTTGTCCCCCCTCTCCCAAGCCTGTCCTTGGCCTCTCCCCCTTGTCCCCCTTGTCCCCCCTGTCCCCTGCCTGTCTCCTCTGTCCCCTGCCTGTCTCCCCAGGGCCCCACTGCCCAGGGAGGCAGAACTGGCGGTTCCGGGGGCAGGAGGAAGTCAGGGGGAAAGGGGCGGCCATGGTTCCCGAACACCCAGGGTCTGGAGTGACCCTCATCCTGCAGGGAGAGAGTAGGGGCTGGGATGGGGGCTTGATGTGAAAACCCTACCTGGGCTGTCCCCGACGGAGAGGCTGTGGGTGCTTCGGGCACTTGGGTCTGTGGAGCCGTGGGGACATCTGAAGGACCAAGCAGTGGGTGCTTCTCACTCGGTGCCTCACGCTCACGCCTGCCCAGGAACGGCCCAGAGCTCTACGGGGTCGGGTCGAGTGCGGGGCTGACCGGCCATCACGAAACTGCGTGAGGGCCCAGCTGGGGTGGGGCGGAGGGCAGTTGCAGAAAGTTCCAAATGTCATCGAGCGCCTCATCATTCGAGGTGAGGTCTGTGGATGCGGACCCCAGGCCCACGTCCTCACGTGGTGTTTGAGAAGCCTCGCCTGCCGCTCGGGGTCTCCTGCACCCCCACACGCCTGGTCCCTCCTGCACAAGCTCTGGTGTCGCTGGTCAGGATGTGGCCTGGGCATCAGAGCATGAATGCCCCCAAGTGATTCTGGTGTCCGGCTGAGCAGGGGCCCAGGGGCTCACTGACCACGCCGCAGCCTGGACGGAGCCTCGGGGGTCTGGGGAGCCGAAGCCAGGGATGGACCTCACGGCACCACCACGGGAGGGCTGGAGCCCCCAAAGCAGGGATCTGGAGGGAGGTCAGGGTGGACGGGTGGGCATGGGGGCACCTGGCCTGGGGAGTGGGGGCGGGGGAGAGGTTGGTGCCCCCCTTTTCCAGGCCGCATGGGAAGGAGGCACCAGGCTGGAGCCATGGGCTCACTTCTCTGGGTACTGCCGGCTGGTGGGTCCCTTCCCTTGTGCAGGAAACCGTGTCTTGTTGGCAGAAGGGGTGACGGGACTGGGGTCCCCTTGGGCTGAGCAGCAGCAGGCGAGGTCCTGGAGGCAGCAGAGTCCACCGGGTGTGCGGGCCTCCTGCCAAGGGGCATCCCTTGGGAGCACCTCCCTGCACCCTTCCCTCCTGCGGGGTCTGAGCACAGCACGTCCGCCAGGAGCACGGTGCCCAGAGAGCACGTCTCGATGGCAGAAGTGAAGGTATAGGCGCCCTCAGGCCGAGTCGGCTGCACACATCCCGGGCCCCATGTGGACGGTCCCGGATCTGGGTTCAGGGACCAGCTGCTGGTCCGTTCTTTCTTCCCGAGGGAACTTCGGGCGGCTGGGAAGAGGTGCTTCCGTGTTTCAGAACGTTGATGCCGCTGGGGACCTGAGGACTGTGGGCAGGAGGGGCGGGTGGCATGGCCAGGGGTCGGACGCGGCAGGCGGGATAGAGGGGGCCACGGTCTCAGAGCTCTGACCTCGAGAAGGTCCAAACGCCACTAACACCTGGACCAGAGGATCTGCGCACGAAACGACCATTTTAAAACTCCCTTAGCGGTTTTCCTGAGAGAACTTTCTTAGTGAAGGAGGGCAGGGGCACAGGGGACCTGAGGTCCTGTCCGCCACACACCCGTGCCCGGAGGAGCGCTCACGCCTTCTTCCGGCCCAGAAGCAGTGCCTTCTTGCCGAGGGTTCCCAAAGTCTTTTCCAGCAGGCGACCGTGCTGGACAAGGTCGAGGGTGGCTTGGCCCTGGAGGAGGGCGCCACGCCGGCATCCACGCGGGAATGGCTACACGGCCACCCCAGAGGGACCAGCCAAGGTGCCCAGGCCGGAGGGGACACAGGCTGCTTGGAGAGGCAGGCGGACGTCCGTACCTGGCGTTAGGGCCGGCCCTGGGGCAGCGTCTGCTCTTGTTCCGTCCTCAGCGCCTGCAGGGAGACCAGTCAGCAAATCCGTGCAGGTGACAGGTGTTCTGTGGGGAAGGTTCCAAGCACTTTGAATGTTGCACACTGGCTGGATTTTCTCTTTGGACGTCTGTCCCTGGCACTTCCATCTTTAAGCGAACGCACAACAGGAAGAAATGGCCAGGTTACAAATGTGTGCTCTCGGGTTTGTGTCTCGAAGCCACTCTGCTTATGTGGCAAGTCTCCCGCCTCCCGTCCTTGGGGCTTCGGTGCAGCCGCGGAGCCGCCGGGCTGTGGGGATGGGAGATGGACTGTCAGTTGGAAACCCTCGGTAGAGGCCTGGCTCCCGTGCGGTTTTCCGGTGTTTCTGGCCAGGAGCAGAGTGTGTCGAGTGAGGGGTGTGAGCTTCTAGGCCCTTTCTGAGAAGGGGCGTGCGTGCCTCGGACGGAAGAGCGTTTGCAGGGCAGTCTTGGTGGCTGGATTGTGTCCCCTCAGAACGGAGTTGAAGTCCTACCCCGTCCCTCCCCCAGAGCCAGACCCTGTTTGGAGAGTCGACACGGAGTCGCGGTGGGACCACCTCTGCCGCACGATGGCCTGGGCTCCACGCCTGAGGCTTGCAGGCACAGCCTGCGGACACCACCCAGCTCAGGTTGCTTTGGTGCTCATGATCATAAGTTCTCTCCAGGGACCCAAGAACATTCCGGAACCCCCACATGTTGCTGAGGACCCTTTCTGTGCACTCGTTCTCTGTGAACCACTCGTTGTCAAATGTTAGGGGACGAAGATCATTGTAGGCTGGGCAGCTGTAGGCTGGGGGGCTGCAGGCTGGGGAGGCTATAGGCTGGGGGGCTGCAGGCTGGGGGGGCTGTAGGCTGGAGGGGCTGTAGGCTGGGGGGCCATAGGCTAGGGGTGCTTGCAGGCTGGAGGGTTGTAGGCTGGGGGGCTGCAGACTAGGGGGTCTGCAGGCTGGGGGCGCTGCATGCTGGGGGGGCTGCAGGCTGGGGGGCTATAGGTTGGGGGGCTTCAGGCTGGAGGTGCTGCAGGCTGGGGGCTTCAGGCTATGGGGGTTGTAGGCTGGGGGCTGCAGACTGGGAGTGCTGTAGGCTGGGGGCTACGGACTGGGTGGGCTACAGGCTGGGGGGATTGCGAGCTGGGGGGCTAAATGCTGGGGGGCTGCAGGCTGGAGGGATTGCAAGCTGGAGGGGCTACATGCTGGGGGGCTGAGGCTGGGGGGCTGCGTGCTGAGGGGGCTGCCAGCTGGGGGTCTGTAGGCTGGGGTGCTGTAGGCTGGGGGGCTGAGGCTGGGGGGCTGCGTGCTGAGGGGGCTGCCAGCTGGGGGTCTATAGGCTAGGGGTGCTGCAGGCTGGAGGGCTGTAGGCTGGGGGGCTGCGGACTGGGGGGGGTTGCGGGCTGGGGGGCTGTAGGCTGGGGGTGCTGCGGGCTGGGGGGCTGCTGGGTTGGGAGGCTCGTCCCTCTGGGCACCATCTGCGACAGGCACTCCCACCGCGGGCACGTCCCGTCCAGGGCCTGGTGGCTCTGGTCGGCAGCTCTGGGCGGCCGGGCCATGAACCTCTAGGACGCTGACTCCATCCGGAAAAGGCAAATGTTTTCCCTCGGCTCAGTCTTGGGAACACCTACGTGTGGGGCTCATTCATGACTACGTCCCACGCAAACAGTCCCCGAGCCCGACACCCCTGAAGGCCCCCATTCAGTCTCCCCACCCTTCCTTCCCGCGGGCAGCCCAGGCACCCTGGCGGCCGTGTTCCTGACTGGCCGGCCGCCCCGTCTGGCCCTCCCCGCAGCTCAGGGCCTGCCAGCCGAGGCGTCCGCCGGCGTCTCGCCCTGTCCACAGGGCTCCTTTGTTCCCGGCTCTCTTACCACCTGGTGGTTATGCATGGTGGGTGTGGGCTTTGGTCCCAGGGGGCTCTGGGGGCGTCGGTGGCAAACCCCACAGAGACACGACTGTGAGCCCCGAGCCGGGAGGAGGGCGGGCATCACCACCCAGACTCCTCGGTACTGAGGGGGGCCCCGAGGGAGGGGCGGCCCCAGGTCCCACCTCCAGCCAGCTTTTCCTGCCAGAATTCTGCTTCTCCCTCGTCATTCGCCATCCGAGGACAAGGGGGCGCTGGCCCCAGACCCCCTCCCTGTTGCTCACAGCCACGGGAGCGCCTGGAAGGCGACTGTTCTGCTCACCCTCCCGTGGGGTCTTCTGAGGAACAGAAGCTGTTCATTTCCATGAGGCTCCATTTATCCGACTTTCTTCTGTGGTTGATCTTTCTGTGTCTAATTCAAGAGATCTCTGCTTGCTCCGAGGTCACCCAGATTGTCGGCCTTGTTTTCTTCTGGACGTGTGATTCTTTTCTGTTTTTTCCTGACATTAGGTCTAGGGTTGATCTGGAGCTAACTTCTGCGTATAGTTTCCTCTCCACCTCGTGCAGACTCCGAGTAGAGTCTCTCCCATCTTTTGTCCGGCTCGTTCCCGGACACCCGATGCCTCCCGACGTCCTTGTGAACAACACTGAGAAATTTACAGGTGTTGCTCATACATAGAAATACACTGAAGTTTTGTATGTTGACCTTCTGTCTGTGACCTTATTAATCCCAATGGTAGGTTTTTCAGACTTTCTGCACACGCGGTCACGCCGTTCGCTAACGGGGTCGGCTTTGCTCTCTGTCCAATCTCTTCTTTCTTTCACCTTCAGGGACAAAGCTAAATACAAGTGGTGACAGTTGGTGGCCCTGCCTTTTTGTCAGCAGCAATGGCGAGGGGTGCTTTGACCACGAGGGCACTTCTGGGGCGCACGCAGCCCGGCTCCGCTGCACGGAGACCACGTTGGTCCTACAAACACCGCAGCAGTGTCTTCACCACGGTGGCCTAGGGCTCCCGGCAGAAAGGAAAGAGAAGACACCGTTACCCCAGCAGAAATGGGGAGACGGACGAAACCAGGACCAGAACTGACACCGAGTGCTCGCTGACTCTGCGCAGCCCCCGGGCCAGGCTGGTCCGAGACCCCATGTGGGCGAGTCGGGCTGGCGTCATGCTTAACTTTAGGCCCAGAAGTTCGGTTTTATGACCAGAACCTCCGAGTAGAAATGGCCATTTTGTGACACTTGGAGCTCTCGAGACAGCGTCTCTCCTGCGGCCCCTGGAGCGTTGGGACCCCCATGGCAGGCTGAGCCCTCGGCGGGGCCGGCCTTCATGGTAATTTTCCCCGATCCGCTGGGGGCTTCAGCCGGTCCTGGGCTGGACGTGGAGGAACAGCACACACGCCTTTGTCTCTGGTGCTTTAACAGTTTGCCCACGAAACCCGATGAAAATCGGGCTTCGCGTCATTGCTGTCTTCCCAACGGCTGCGGACCTGAGACAAGCCGGGCCTGTTTGTGTCCCTTCTGTCCTTCTGCCGCCTGCCCCCTGCGCCCCCACTCGCCCCAGCATGCACGCCCGCCTGGAACGCTGCGTCCGGCACTGGGAAGTCCTCTCCCTCCTGCTCCAGCGCCACCGCCACATCAGACCGGCCACCACCCTGGGGATTCGGTCCCTCAAACCACCCCGTGCATCCCTCATGTCCCGGGACTCGTAATCATCTGTTGTGTAGACTGTGGGGCGTCGCCGTAGTTTTAGAAGGAACGCTCCGTGCAGTCAGGGAGCCGCCCGCCGGCTGTGACTCTGTCCAGAACGGGGCATGTGGCAGGTGCCCGAGACGTGAGTGCTGAGCAGACGAGCGGTAGTGGGTGACGTCTGGGCCCCCGGTGGCTCCCGGACCTGCCCTGGGCGGGGGCTTAGCATTTGGGAGACGGGAGGTGGTGGGTATCCCGGGGGCAGGCGGAGCCAAGCCCTGAGACCCGAGGACGGCCAGCAGACCTCGGCTCAGCCAGCAGAGGACACTGCCATCTTGTCATAGCTGTGCGTTCGGGTCCTTGTCACAGGTCATTGTGTTTCGTTCGCCTTCATTGCCTCAGCACCGAATTCAGGGCCTGCGGCGGAGACCATGCTCCATGAGCGATGACGGACCGAACGAGCTGTTGGCGTTCCTGGTGGTGCGAGTCTTACGGGCTGCCCACCGCCAGCGAGAGGCCGTGCCCGGCCCTCGATCTGGAGGCAGACGGGAGTCCACAGGGGGGTTGGAGTGGCCCCCGTGGCAGGTCCCTGGGTGCCTGGCCCTCCATCCCAGCAGCTCTGCAGTCACCTGTGCTCTGAGTGCACGAGTGGGGACAGGCATCTTCAGGATGGGGCCACGGAAGGTGGGAGGATTGTGTGCAGGACACGTGAGGTGAAGGGGTGATGCCTGGCGGGGGGGGGCAGGTTAGACTCGCCGCAGAGGCTTGTTCTGAATGCAGAACCCAGTCCACAGCCCCCTGGCTTTGCCTCGAAGGAGCGGGCGGCTGGGCAGCCAGTGGCCTGGGGACATCTGTCTCCTAAAACACCACAGCCCCTCTACCTGCCCTCCCGCTCCCCGGAGAGCCCTCCGGCCCCTGTCAGCCTTTCGCCCAGACTTGGACAGAGGCTTCCTTTGTGGGGTCTCAGTGCCCAACGCGTTCGCTTTGAAGCCAGAGTCTCCGCTCACCTCCGGAGGGTCAGGCCGTTTCCGGAAGCCTCCTCGAGCCTCCATTTTCTCCCCTTCGAGTGGACTCTTGCGCCTTGCAGACGTTCCGCGTGCGGGGACAGGCTGCAGGTGCAGGAGCCCCTCAGCCTCGTTCCGGGCCTGCCCTGCGGAGCAGACGCGCCTGAAGCAGACGCGCGCGGAGAGAAGCAGACGCGCCTGAGGCCGAATGGCAGCCAGAAGCGGCCGCGGCGCCTCCTGGCACCATTTACCTCCTGCTGGAGGAGCCTCTGCAAGGCGGCCACCAGCGTGACCCACACCGGGGGCTCAGGCAGCGGGGGATGGGGGGTCCCGAGGAGGTCGGGGGTGGGGCTCCGGGGAGGCAGAGAGAGGACCACCCCAAGTGTCAGGAGGAGCACTGGAGACTCTGCCTAAGAAGTGGAGGCTCCATGATGGTGGGTTTGTTTTTTTTAACATTTATTCATTTTTGAGAGAGAGACAGAGCGTGAGCGGGGGAGGGGCAGAGACAGGGAGACACAGAATCGGAAGCCGCTCCAGGCTCCGAGCTGTCAGCACAGAGCCCGACGCGGGGCTCAAACCCACGAACACTGAGATCATGACCTGAGCCGAAGTCGGCACTTAACCGACTGAGCCCCCCGGGTGCGCCGTGATGGTTTTTGAAGAGATCATTTATCCCTGGAGTCTGGCCAAGGCACAGATACCGGCTACGATCCTCACTTGCAGGCCAGCGGTGGACTTGCAGGAACAAAGGGTCGCCTGCCAACGCACTGTAGCTTCCTGAGCTGAGCACCTGGGGTGCATGGGAACCAGGGCCACGCGGCCTCTCCCCAGATTCACCTGTTTCTGGCTCAGGCTTTTGACTGAAATTTTATTTTTTAGAGCAAGTTAGTTATTGTAGAAACCTCTTTCTAGTGAGTTCCTAGGCAGAGAATCGGAAGTAATTGAATTAAAACACTTTGATCTAGACGCAAACAATGAGACTGACTAACTTCCTTGTCTCGTCCCCGCTGTTTTCAAGTCATTGAAAGCTTGCTCTCCTTTTCATTAGCGTTCTGGGTTTTTCCAAAGCTCTAAGCCGGGATTTATCAGCCTTTGCTCATGAACAAACACCCACTGAGTCCCCGAAGGGTAGACGCCAGACGGTGTCTGAGCAGGTCCAAGCCATCGGAGGGCGAACGCCCGGGGTCTGTCTGCGCACATCAGTATCACCCGCAGTGAGCATGTGTCCCCTGTGCTCCTCACAGTCATGACACCGCTGTGACCAGTTTGTGGAGGTACCAAGTGACAAAGAGCAATGAGCTTAGGAAAGGCCCCCGGGGGACTCCTCTCAATGATTGTGACGGTTCCCTTGTCTAGCTTCCAGCCTCATAAGCCCAGAAAGATGCTGCTGACACAGCCAGGGAGGCTCTGTTTCTTGGGGCAGACTCACCCTAACCAAACTCACAGAGGCTGGTGTATAGACCAGAATTAAATCCTTAACCGTGGAGGGGTCTGCTGAGCTCTCTCCCTGCAGGTAGGCCACGTGGGAAGGTAAGCGATAATTACAAGGTGGTCTTTAAGTCTGGAAGCAGAGTCAAGGGACGTGCACCCGAAGGTTTCATGGCATCAGGCTGGGTCAGAAAGAGGGGGAAGCTTTGATTCTGAATACCGCTTGGCGGCTCCCCAAGAAGGTAGGGCCACTCGATTTATTTATCTTCATCTCTAGCACGTAGCACACAGTGGGTGCTCAATAAACATTTGTTGAATCAACTAGTACGTCCCCAAAGGGCAATCCAGATCTGAACTCCTGGCCTGGCGGTGTTTAGGGAGGGCTGTGTAGACGAGGTGGGTGAGGTGGGTTAAGGATGTGTAGACAGAGAGGAAGAGCGGTAAGGGGGCTGGTGGGAGAGGTCTCGAGAGGTCATGAAAAATCAGTCCCGGGCAGCTTGGAACCAGATGTGTGGGTCGGCCGGGCCATTTAGCAACTGCACGTGTAGCCCACAAAGACGGTAAAATTAGGAGAAGTTGGGGGTTAAGGTACAGAAGTCTGGTTACCCCAAACCCAGATGACGCCGGCGGTCACTGGCGTGAAAGGAGGCGGTGTGGCCGAGGCAGGTCGGCTGAGCGCCGGGCGACAGGTATATCCCGCAGGCACCTGCCGAGCTCCGGGCAGCGTGCGGGAAGCAGGGGCGCCGTCTCCGTTCCTGGGACCCACGTTCTCGGGGCTGTTGGCCCTGTCTCCCCTGAGGAAGCAGCTCCAGACGCCACTAACACCAGGCCGTGTGGTTCTCAGAGCCCAGAAGCCGGTACTCCCCAGCAGGCCAGCCGCCACTGCCCAGGCCTGTTCGCCAGGCGTCTGGCTTTGCCACATCCGGTAGAGGTGGGAGCTTCCCGTCTTCCCGCAAGTGACAGTTTCAGAGACGAATGTGTCCTTCCTGGTCATTAGAATATTTTCTTTACCAAGCAGCTCTGAGCTTGAGCCTCAGTTTTCTGAGCCCTTGAAAGCAGAGGCAAAGAGGCTTATTCTAAAAATAGTTAAAATTGTCTTTATCTGGGGTGTCCAGGGGGCTCGGTCGGTGAAGCGTCCGACTTCGGCTCAGGTCATGATCTCGCGGTTCATGGGTTCGAGCCCCGCGTCGGGCTCTGTGCTGACGGCTCAGAGCCTGGGACCTGCTTCGGATTCTGTGTCTCCCTCTCTCTGCCTCTCCCTGCTCATGCTCTGTCTCTCTAACTCTCAAAAATAAATTAAAAAAAATTTTTAAAGGATTTTTAAAAACTGGTCTGTCTCTGGCTCTGAAGGTTGAGGCTGACTGATTGATTCCTGGCCCTGGGCAGGCGGCTGCGGTGGGCGTCACGCCAGCGTGTGACTCTTGGCCACCTCTTCCTCGGTCAGGGGACAAACACAGGTGAAATGAACGAGGCCGAGCCCAGTGGCCTGGACAGTGGTTTCTGTTCAAAGACAAAAGGCTCTCTGTCTCCACCGGAGGATTTTACAGTGAAAAGATCGGAGGCCTGAGGGTCCCGGGAAGAAGGGGTAAATCCGAGCAGCGACTCCAGGTTGAAGGTAAGACCGTCAGGACCAGGAAGCGCCTTCTCTGCAAGCGTCCTGCCCGGTATCACACACTCAAAAAAGGACCCGGAGCCACCTGGGAACTGCCGAAGCTCCGTGCCAGGCCCCACAGCCACCCCACCTGGTGGCCCGATGGCCTCCATCCCTGTCGAGCCCGCCCGAATCCCCCCAGCGGTGTCGTCCCAGGGGCCTGGCAGCGAGGGGCGTGCGGCCACGAGGCAGACACACCTGAACGCTCGCGCTTTCACCCGCACTGGGCTCTTGCTCATTGTGCGCTTTGGTGAGGATGCGCTGGTCAGGATGTCCCCTCCGTGAGAACATCCGGGGACCCAGGCCCCCACCCTGCAGGCCCCTGGTGTGCTCGGCACCCAGCCTGTGGGTGGACAGACACCTGCCACTCCCCCGCCTGTCGCCACCCCCTCCTGCTGTGCAGGAACACACAGAGCCCCCTCACAGGGCAGGGCGGGCTGGGTGGCCCCCCCTGCAAGCTCCCAGGGGGTATCTGCCCAGACGAGGGGTATCTGCCCAGACACGGGTTCGAGAATGCTCATCTGAGCTTTGCGATTCTGTGGTTCTCGACACACACAGAGCAGTCGGCGTGAGCCTGGGGTTGCTCGAAATGTGTAGTTTCTGTGCGTGTGGCTCTCGCGAGGCCTCTTTCATTAGCTGTCCCTGACGTCGCTGCAGGGACCCGACGAGAGCGCGTCGCCCACGGCGGCTGTTTCGGGAGCGAGCGCGGGCTCCCCTTCGTGTGTCCCCTTCCTGTGTCCCTGTGTGCGAGTCCCATGGGACTTGCGGGATGGAAGCAGGACGGTGAGGACAGTGCTTTTCGCTCCCCTTCTCCCCTCAGCAGGTAAAGGACTTTTGTCGCCTGAGACTTGGCGGAAGGAATGGTTGCTCGGAGCCACTCGCTCTCTCGCCGTGTCCCCCATGTCCGAGGACACGCAGCTATGACGTGGCCCCCTCTGCCTTTGCCCAGCACCCGCTCCGGGCCTCGGGCTCTGTCCCGCCCGCCAGCGGGGAGACGGCGACTGAGACAAACGATGTGGCACCCCCGGGAACTGCGTGCTCGCCGGGAGCCGGGTCGTAAACAAATCGTCAGGGGCAGTTCGCCTTTACGGTCAGACGTGTAATTTCGCCCCAACACCACCTCAGAGGTTTGCGGTTGAGAGATCGCAGGCCACGCAGTCTTGCTGCGGGAACCACGGCTCTACCCGCCTGCGCGGGGCCTCCGCTCCTCCCCGCGCTCTCCCGCTGCCACCCTGGGGAAGGCGGCCTCGCGGCGTGCGGGGACACCGAGGAAAGGGCCAAGACCCGGCTAGTGCCTCCCAGACTTGTAAAATTCCAGGGCCGAGTCCCAGCTCCCAAAATAGAAGCGGACAGAGAGCAATCTTCCTGGCTTTGGAAAGGCCGCTGGTGTGTTGGATGAAGCCGTTGGGTCTGGGAAGTTGGTGCCAGCCGGTGGGGGGGTGGTGACCACGAGTGACCACGAGCCTGGGGGAAGGACACCACGTAGCCCCAGGAGCGGCAAGGGCCCCACGCCCCTCTGGGCGGTCACTTCTTTCTTTAGAAAGAGACAGTTGGCTCTTTGTGGTCCCGGGGAGGAGCAAATGACCGCGTGGCCGCGGGCCGTGATGCGTCCGTGCCGCGGGGCCGGGGTGCGGGCCTGGTTCGCGCCTCTCTGGTGAAGGCGGCACATCCGGTGTCCTCGTTAAGAGGCTCTTAGCTCAGCAGCAGCGGCCGAGATTTGACAGGTGGCCTCACGTGTGTGTATTTTTTGCTCACAATCCGTGGGGTTGAGCGAACGCTCTTTTTGATGTCTCAGTGGTCTTTCATGACGGCATCAGGTGCCGTTAAACAGAAACGAGCGTTAGACTGGAAAACGAGACAGCCCCATGGCACCAATTGGCTCACCGTGGCAGACAGGAGACACGGACCCAAGCCACTGGGCGCCGACCACATTTGAAAATCCCTGTGTGAGATTCCCGCCACCGTGCCTCCGTTTCCCTCTTTGTCAGCCCAGCCCGTAAACATGGTCGGAGTCATAACACCCTAGAGAGTTTCAACTCAGCAGTCACACCGGCAAAGTCTCGGCGCGTTACCCTCTCGCTCGGGAAGCGGCCCCTGGTACACAGTGAGAGTTCCCTTATGCCTACGACCTCACCCTCACCGACTGGCCCCACCGAGGGACTGGAGGGGCCTCCGGGCGTGCTGGATCCGGGAGCCATGCACGCTTCTCTCCCGGGTCCGGTGGCAGGTGCAGCCCGCCCACCGTGCCTAGCATGAGGTCAGGCGCGCCTCGGCACCCTCCCTGGGGCCGCCTGAGGAAGGGCGCTGTGCCGGGCAGACCCGGGGCGAGGGTTTCACTGGGGAGGCCGTCAGCTCACGAGAGATCGAGCTGGGCCACGCACACATTGCCCCGTGAAATCCCTTCTCCTGTCCCCTACCGTCGGTGACGCAACCACTGTCTTCTCAGGACTAAGCGAAGCCTGCACCTTCGGCCTGTGTCTTCAAGGTGACACGAACGTTCGGGATGGGGCCAGCTGTGCCTCGTGCACCCGTGAGCTGGTGTTCTCTCCCCGTCGGTGTCGAGGACACTGAGCCCAAGGCCCACCAGCTGTCGGGGACTGGGAGCACCGTCCCCCGCCCCCAGTCCCGCGCGTCCCCTCGGGCCCACCGGCGTCCCCGAGGGATCCCCTCCCTGGCCAAGTCTTCTCGGAGCCCCAGCCGCCCACAGCCAAGTGGACACCCCACGGGTGCACGTGACTCTTATTGTTACTTGAGTCTTGATTTCCTCTCACCAGATATGATGTCCAAACAGCAGCCTTCCTGGGTGGAGATGGGCGCGGTCAGAAGCAGTTGGCTGGCGGGGCTCCTCCATCCCTCCTCCCTCCTTCTGTCTCCCGAGCTTGCTTGGCCGTCTTGAAGACCGGAGGGAAGTCCCGTCGTAGCCCCCGAGAAAGGAAGGGCGTCCCCAGCAGGCTCGTGAGCGGACGCATGATGGGCTCCCTCCCGGGAACCCCTCCCTTCCCTCCCGCTGGGTGGGCCCTGGGCCCCGCGGGCTGCAAGTGTACAGACCCCGAGCGTCCAGCACGGCCGGGGAGGGGGGCGGGGTCACAGTCCTGGGGCCTCACGGCCTCTGTCGGCACTTGGGCCTCCCACGGTGTCTGCCGGCCGCAGTCATGGAGGAGGGGCTGGCGTGGACGAGGCCTCCGGCCCGGCACCCGCCTTCCGGCTTCCTGGGTGGCCAAGAGCCTTCCCACTCTCTGCACATCACGAAACTAATTCACGGTATTTCGTTTCCCTTCTCACTTGCTGAGCAACGCTTGTGCAAAAGCCCTGCCCCACGGGAGCGTCTGAGACACTAAAGGGAATAAGTCTTTGTCCTGAGGAAGATCACAGACACAGAGCGGGGAGGACCAGAGAGGCACAGTGGGGAGGACTAGGGACACAGGGGGGTAGGGACACAGGGCGGGGAGGACTAGGGACACAGGGGGGTAGGGACACAGGGTGGGGAGGACCAGGGACACAGGGTGGGGAGGATCAGGGACACAGGGGGGTAGGGACACAGGGTGGGAAGGACCGGGGACACAGGGAGGGGAGGACTAGGGACACAGGGGGGTAGGGACACAGGGTGGGGAGGACCGGGGACACAGGGTGGGGAGGACCAGAGAGGCACAGTGGGGAGGACTAGGGACACAGGGGGTAGGGACACAGGGTGGGGAGGACCGGGGACACAGGGTGGGGAGGATCAGGGACACAGGGCAGGGAGGACCATAGACACAGGGCGGGGAGGACTAGGGACACAGGGCAGGGAGCACCATGGACACAGGACGGGGAGGACCCCGTCGATACAGAGCTAAGCAGAACAGAAAGGCCAGGGCGCGGGGAGAAGTGGGTCCCGCATTGCGAGGTGGCACTGGACAGCCCTGAGGGCCGCCTCGCATCCCCGGCAGCAGATCCGGCTCTGGCTCCGGGGGGCGGGGTCCTCACAGGGATGGGGTAGGCGGGGCAGGGAGGGCGGGAGTCACTTTCCCTCCTAACGGGAGACCTGAGGCCCAGGAGGGGAGATGAGGTAAGGTCTGCAGCCGCCTCACTGTGCAGACGGGACCCGCACAGCCGTGTCCCCGTCAGCTGTCCCCGCTGCTGCCACACGCCTGTTTCTCCCTCCGGAAGGCCCCCAAAGTACTGGCCCCACAGCAAAGCCATAGGGGACCGAGGGGACAGGCGGGGTGTTTACGAGGCCTCCAGGAAGCCTGGGCTCCATCCATCGTGGCTGGTCTGTGAGCTCACTCGGATGCCCCCCTGCTTCTGGATTCTCCAGCGGGGCTGGGCGGCTGCATCGGGACGGGACGGGGACTGGCCTGCAGGGTGGGGACGGGGACCAGGCTGCAGGTTGGGGGGACTAGGCCAGAGGACGGGGGGATGAGGACTGGCCTGCAGGATGGGGGGTCGGGAACTGGGCTGCGGGTGGCCGGTGAGGGTGGAGTGGAGGCCTCTATCCGTCTGGGCTCTCACCGCTTGGGGCAGAGGTGGTCACAGTGTAGGGGCCGGTGTCCCCACCGGCAGGGCAGAAACCTCCAGGTCTTTCAAGGTCTGGAACCAGAGCAGCCGCTTCAGCTCCAGGGTGGTCCAGACGCGCCCCGAGCCAGCTGAGAGCTGGGGGAGGGAGACGGCAGGGGGCAGGGGGACTGTGTCCACCCCACCGAGGGTCGCCAGGCCCTGCCTCAGGATGCGGACGCGTCGCTCTTCCATGTGACAGTGGAACCCTCAGAGCCCCGCCCTCCGCCCTCCGCCCTCCGGCAGCTTGGAGGCACCAGTGTGGCGGGTGCTGAGACCCCGCAGCCGCTGGGCCACCCTGCCTCTCATCCGGGTCCGTCTGGGCTCTGGGGAAGGAGAAGCCTCTCAGAATGATCTAACTACGCCGTGGCCAGCTTGTGAGGGCTCCTGTCCCGCCCCGCGTCAGGCAGTGGCTAGATCGTCTCTGCCAGGGGTCAGGACAGGTCCCCACGGCAAAGGAGAGACGGACGCCTTAACTCTCGGTCCCCGCCCCTCCCGTGGAGCCTCACTCCCACGGTCCAGACCCGAGTCACTGGCACTTATTACGCAAGTCCTGGCAGTCCTTTTTTGGGGGGACATGCCGGTCACTATTGAGAAATGGGGACTGGCAGCCGGAACCCGACCTGCCCGGGGCACCGGGTTAACGGCCGACTAGTTAGCTGGGCGCCAGTGGCTGTGACGTCCCTGCGGGATTTGAGCACTGAGGAAGGGTCCCGGGCAGGGGTGCCGCACCTCTCTCTGCTCGGTCTTCCCGCTGACGCGGCCCGGAGGTCCTGCACCTGCCACAGCTCACGCCGGCTTTCACCCCTGTCCCAGCCTCCACGGGCGGCCTCGAGACCCCGGCCAGCTGGCCTGACCCCACCCCCGCGCAGCACCGATGCAGGGTCTCAGGCCTTGAGCCCCAGGGGCCACACCGCTGCTCCCAGCAAGTGCCCTTGAGCCTCGGGAGGGCAGGAACCCTTCTTCTGGGAGAAAAGGGAAGAAAGTGACCTTCGCTCCCACCCGGGGTGGGGGGCTCCTCCACGTGCGAACAGTGTGGTTTGTCCATCAGCTTTGACCTTCCTTTCCACTGCCTCGTAACCGGGGCTTTACCTCCCGTGGCCCAGCACTCCCGTCAAAAGGAGCAGAGGCAGTTACTAGAAAATTCTGGAGTCTTCTCTGCCTCCAGGCGAGCTGCCCACGGCCAATTCTGCAGGCGGCTGCAGCTGGGCTGCGGAGTGGGGGGCTCCTCCTGTGCCCCGGGGTCTCCAGTGCAGAGACCATCACCCGCCCCTCCCGATGATAAGAGTGCACTTCCCCCCGGGACCAATGTGGGGGGTCACACTCCCATGATACGGTGTATGTGTGTGTGTGTGTGTGTGTGTGTGTGTGTGTGCGCGCGCGTGCACGGTGTATCCTGCGTGTGCGTTATTTGGCTCCCGAGGAGCCTGCCGAGGGGACAGGACCCGGCGGCACCGGTGGCAACTCCAGGCTGGGGGCAGCCAGGTGGAAAACTCCGGAAGCCGCGGAGCCTGGTTTCCTGGGCGGAGGTCCTGCAGCGCCACCTGGAGGCGGTGAGGGGAGCGGCCTCGGTCACGGTAGCGCGGATGCGGCTCCTGGGAGGCGGGCGCTGTGTGGACCCTGGAGCTTGGGCCTCGGTGGGACCGCCTGGCCGTGTGGCAGGTGAGGAGCCGGCTGGCCTCCAGCGTGTGGGGACTCCTCTGCAGAGGATGAAGCCAGCCAGGGGCTCCGGCGGGAGGTGGACCCGGTGCGGGGGGCAACACGGCAGCCCCTGCTCCAGGAGAGGGCGGGACGCAGGGGCGGCGAGCTCCGCAGCGGATTCACCCCGAAATTCCAGGCCTGGCCTCCCGCACCGTGTCTGTCCCAAGGCCCTTGCTCAGCGGGTCCCCTCTGCGTGGTGGGGCTTCTGGGACGGCAGAGCGGAGGCGGGAAGCGTGGGATCCAGGGATGGGGGGGCTTCTCCGAGGCTGCGGCAGTGGTGCTCCAGGCCTGTCTCCTGCCCGCTCGCGGTGTCCCCGCCCACGACACCCCTGCATGTGTGCGGGTCTGCACATGTCCCCTCACAGGGACACCAACCAAGGCCACACGAGGAACAGGGCCCTGCGGATTTTGCAGGGAACACGGCCGAGTCCCCAGCAACCCGCACATCTGCCCCTGCAGCTGCTGGCTTTTCCCCGTTGGGTCCGGAACCCAAGAGCAAAGGGAGCAGAGGCCTGGGCCGAAGACGCAGGAAGCTTGAGGAGCAACGTGCAGATTGGGGGGGGGCCTTTCAGGGGCCGGAGGAACCGCTGTTCGGAGACCCTGACCTTCGGGCTGGGGGCCACACGGGCCGGGGGCTGGTGCCGCTGTTCCCTTCCATCTCCGGGGAACCCGCGAGGACTCCCCGGTTCGCCCCGAAGCGGGGGTTAGATCGGTGTCCCGGGACACCCACTCTGCTCAAGACCGAGAGCAGGCGCTGCTGGCCTGGGTCCCGTGCACCTGCACAGACGGCCTTGCAAGGACCTGGCAGGCAGCGAACGCCTGTCCGCACCCTCTGCAGCACCCCCGGCTGGCAGCCTGGCTCCCGGCTCCTCCGCCCCATCCCATGGCGCTTAATACCTGCACCACACACAGCAGGCGCTCGAATCCGCTTCCGGAGGCCAGGCCCCTCTCGGTCCCTGGTGTCGGCACCGCCCAGTGGCATCCGCACCCCTCGCCCCCGGGGCACGCGGGCGGGAAGTGTGACCGCACCTGGCCCTTCCTCGGTTTCGCAGGGACACCCAGGGTCCTCCGCCGACCCTCCCCCTCAAAATGTCAGGATTGGAAGTCACTAGAAGAGCCCTGGTCCACAAGGTCGTGGTCAAGGAGAACTCGGGCTGAGGCCTCTGGCGCCAGGCGCGGAGCTAAACCGGGGGGCGGTTTCCCCCAGGCTCCAAGTGGCGCCGCTGACAGACTGAGACGCTCTTCCCACTGAGTGCATTCCGTGTGAAATGGACCCAACGGTTTCGGGGACAGCGAGCTGGAGACGGATCATACCGGTCACGGGACAACGGGCTCACGGCTCACAGACCTGCCGAGGCGCCCGGAGGACTCGCGTCCGTCCCGACTGGGGACGCGAGGGTCCCGGGCTGGAGCAGTGCCCGCCATGGGCTGCAGGACGCACAAGGGGGCTGCAGCCAGCGAACATTGCAGAGGCCGGCCGGGAGGTGGCGACATTCGGAGCCTGTTCCAGAAAATCAAGTCAGGGAGCCCCTCGCTGCGTCACCAACAAAGACGATGGTGCCCTTGCCGCGGTGTGGAGTTGGTGCCACCGAGGGCTCTGGCCTCAGAGGCCCCGAGCCTTGTGGTGCCCTGTGTGGGGACAAGGAGGTAGCTGGAGGTGACGCCATTGGGAACCCATACGTGCCCTGTGTGGTTTCCATGTCTTATTTCCACGTGCAGACAGTGACGATGAAATAAGCCAGCATTTTCTAGTGCTTTCCGCCTTACAAACCATGTGCTCGCCAGCGGGTCCCTAACACCTGGAGACAGCCAAGTGTGCGGCTTAGACAGGGACGGGTCTCCCATTGCTCCAGACGGGGAGGCTGAGGCCAGAGGGCGCCAGGGCCGCCGAGGCAGGTGTGCTCCCCTCACTCCTGCTGTCCGGACGCCTCCCGCCAGCCCTGCAGAGAAACACCCGGGTAATTGTCAGAGTCGGGCTCCGAACCGGGTGTCTTGCTTCCAAACCCCGCGTGCCTGGTACTTCCTGGCCCTTGCTGTAGCTCAGGCCAGCCCCCAGGCCCGAGGCGAGGGCTCTGCAGTCCCCACCCCCCGAGCTGTTGTCCCCACGCTTTGTCCTGGGACACAGAGCAGCCGTTCTTCGATGGGAGACGAGCCATTCGAAGTTTCAGGTGAGCTTTGGGGAATGAAACTTGCTGGCCCCTCACTCCTTCCGTGGACTCGACACCCGGCCTCCCCGTGCCCAGGATTTCACTGTTCGCACCTCCAGAGCCAGGCCTGAAAGACCCACATCCGTCCAGAAACGCTTCTGCCGGGTCCCCAGAGCCAGCCGACAGGTCTGGCGCTCACGTCTTTGAAGGCAGCTCAGGAGCGTCCCGCTGGCTTCGTGCTGCGGGGCCATAAACGTTGCTCTCTTTCTGCTTTTTTCTCCTCTTTTCAGGCTTGTTTTGAATGAAAAGAAATGGCAGTTGGCAACATCCCGGAAGCTTTTTAGTGGGGACCCGATAATGAGGTCGGCTTCGGCTCTGGGTGAGAAAGGTTCCCTCCACAGGCTCCCAGGCAGGGCTTTAAACTTTTGTGATGTCCGTGGCCAGGTTCCCCTCGCGCCGCCGGGCTCGCCTCTTCCAAGATGCCAGCGCCAGCCTCGCGAGCTCGGGGTTCATGGCTCAGCCGCCGCCGGGCCGTGAGGGTGTAAAAATAGGCCGGCGTTCCTTCCTCCCACTCTTTCGAAGGAGAGAGTGTGTGTCCAACATCCCGTCACTCAGGAACAGCTGCAGCAAGTTGAGCTCACTTTTCCCCCAGAAAGAGTCACGTCAAGACTGGGGAGTACTTCAAGGAAAACGTGTTCCATGAAACTGAAGTGCAATTAACGAGGGAGCTCTTGCGGGAGACAGAACTCTCGGCGTTCGCGACTGTTCCCGCCACGTCACGTGATCATGAGACGTGAACACTTCTTTCCATGACGAGTCGACACGGCTCAGTTTTCCCAACTGAAGCTTTAAACAAGATGAAGTTGTACACGTGTGCACACACGCTGCATTCTTACTCTTTGGAGATAGGAAGGAAATTTCCTAAAAACACGCGAAGCGAGGCGTTGGAGGGGCCAGGAGCATACTGTGTGCCGAACGGGGAGGGGAGAGAGGCGTCCACGCTGAACCGCTCGCCCGCTCTTTCTGACCCAGAGAAGCAGCGAGCTCCGCAAAGACTCGGAATTCCGAGTTCAGAAGTCCCGTGGCCTCGGCGCAGCCGTGGGTGTCCTGCCCTCCTCCCCCGCACCCCTCATTTGCTCCCGGGTCAGTCCACCCCGAACAGGGAGCTCCCCTTCCTCCCTGGTGCTCCACTTTCCCCTCCCTACGAGGTGCTCCACGGACGCAACGACGCCCTCAAGGCTCCTCCGTCTTGCAGTGGAACCAAAACCTTCACCGCATCTCCCTCCTAAACACCAGGCTTTTCTGCCCGCCACGGCCAAGCTGCTTCCTGGAGCGGTCTCCACTTGCCGTCTCCACTCTCCGGCACTCATCATTGCCCAAACAACTGCCATTCGGGTCCTGACACTGCTCTGAGGGCGGCAGTGACCTCCACGTAGCCAACGCTAGGTCCTTTTGTGGGATTGCCACATAGCTTTCGACAAGGGCCATCTGCGTGCCCTCCACCCATCCATCCTTCTTTCCTTCTTTCCATCCACCCACCTACCCAACCATCTGCCCACCCATCCTTCTATCTAACTACCCATCCATCCATTCACCTACATAACCATCAACTCACTGATCCTTCCATCCATCCAACCATCCACCCACCCATCCATCCACCCACCCATTCACTTATCTACCCATCCACCCTTCCTTCCATCTACCCAACCATCTACCCATTCATCCTTCCATCCATCCACCCTTCCTTCTTTCCTTCCTTCCCTCCTTCCTTCCATCCATCCACCATCTACCCACCTGTCCCTCTATCTTCCCAACGATCCATCCACCCATGCACCCACCACACAGCCATCTGGCGTATCTCTACTTTTGGAACCAGTCTTCTGGCTTCTGTGCTCCTGCTCTCTCCTGGTTCATTCCTGCCTCTCTGGTCCCTCGTCCTTACTGTCCTCTCTCCATGCCCTCTCTTCTTCTACTTGCCACTTAAATATTCGTGTTTTCCAGGTCTCTCTGTTCTTGACCCTGGTGTCGCTCACTCTTCACACTCTTCCACTCTTTGCCTCAACTTCTCCCTTGGTATTGACGATGCCCAAAGCACTATCTCCGGCTGAGTCTCTTCCCAAATCTCTGGAAGCCACCCCCCGCCCCTCTGGTATCAGGGCCTCTGACTCTAAGTCGTCATCTTATCCACAGCCCCCTCTTCACTATGGGATCGATGAATCCTGGGGGCATCCTGAACTCCTTCCTCTCCTGTGGGTCAACTTCGAATCCCTTCCTTCCAGGAAAAACAGCAGGTTCCATTAATAGCCCTCTCGAGCCTCGAGAGAAGAGGGCCCAGTGTTCTGTGAGAAAGTCAGGGCTTCCCCAGCTCCATCTCCAACCCACTCACTCCGATCTGCCAGCTTCTCACTGACCCCGGCTACAGCCCCTTTGCTTTGAAATAATAACAGCCAACGCGTAGTGAGTGCCTACTGTGGACCAGGTACGGAGATGAGCCCTCTGTAGGTGCCGTCTCACCAAATCTTCGCAGATCCTGTGAGCTGGGCACAGGTAGTACCCAGTTTTATAGATGGCAACACTGAGGCCCACGGTGGTTTGGGTTGGGCCCTTCACGTGGGTGGCCTCCTCGGCTCCCCAGCCTGCGGAGCGCCACGCAGCTGTCGCCACCCTGTACCTCACAGTCCAGGGCAGTTCCTCCCTTCCTGTAGACCCCAGGGCTACAAGAGACCCCAAACTGCTGCTGGCCCTCGGAGCTTTCCGCTGAGAGACCAGACCTAGACACAAAGCCCCTCGGCCCCGCCGGGTGTTGGTCCCAGCCCAGTGCCTCTGGAGGGTTCGCTGGTGTAGGATTTTCCTTCCCGGGGAACCTGTCCAGGCGCCACCCCAACCGGCCTGTTGCTCACCAGCGCCATCTCGTGGTCGTGATTGTCCAAGCGCCACCCTAACAAGCCTGTTGCTCGCCAGCGCCATCTCGTGGTCGCGTCCCCTTCCTCCTTCAGCCCTGACACCCGACTTCCCCACGGGATGTGGTGTGAAACAGAGCAGAGACATCCCATCTTACACGTGGACCGACCAGGAGGCTTCCCTGGAGTCTGTAACGTGAGGGTGAGGCGGCGAGGCTGAGCACGCCATCGGCATGCCACGGCTTTTACCGAAAGGCAAATATACATGCAGAAACCAACCCTCATGCACGTGGGAAGTTCTAACGTGGAGGGAAACAGCGTCGGCTTCCCGAATGCAAAGATGAACACATTTCACACTGCAGACCAGAGGCGGGAGCACGTGCGCCTCACGGGCTCTGTTGCTGACCCCGTGGGCTGAGGCCCGGCGCCCTGACAGTCCCAAAGGGGCTGTGTGCTCGGGAAGGGGACTCCGCTGTCCCCAGAGGCAGACACCACCCAGCGAGGACCGTCCCCTGACGTGCATCTCTGGAGAAGAGGATGCAGCAAGAAAGCGAACAAGGCGCTTGTCGCGGATGCCAGTTCCCAGGCTGGCGCGGGCAGCATCGCGAACCCGGTTCTCGGCCCACGATCAGCCGAGGGAGCCCAGCGGAGTTCATCGATCTGCCCCAAAGTGAAGAATGAAAACTGGGCCCTAACAGGGATCCACAACCAGCTCCCTCCTCCTGGGACGGCTTTGACCGCCTCGCCTTTCTCAGAGTTCCGCCCACACCACGGGCCACCAGCCGCGAGTTCTGAGAAAGTGCCAGGTGCAGGACGGAGTGACACGCGTGGAAACCGTGTTGTCGAGGGCTGGGAACCATGGGGAGCATCTGGTCTTGTCCCGCCACAGCCAAGCCCTGTTGTCTGCCATCGGGCCAGCTAGGACCGCTCATGCACGCCCGTCCCTCACCTCCCCGGCCTCAGCGAACCAGCTTCCTCGGGCCGCCGTCAAACTGGGCAGCTGACACAACACACTTTTATGGCCTCTGTCTGGGGCACGGTGGTGGCAGTGACTTGGGTCCCTCCCAGGCCAGGGACGATCTGTGACAGTCTCTCCCCAGCCTCTGGCGCTTTGCCACGTCTTTGGCTCGTAGGCGCGTTACCAGGACCTCTGCCTGCAGGCACGTGCAGGCCTTCCTGGGGACACCGGTCCTGGACCAGCGCCCGCCCTGCTCCGGTGACACCTCGCCCTGACCACAGGAGCCCCTCCAGGGTCACGTTCTGCACCTGTTCTCTGGGGTCAGCCTTGGTCCTGCCGATGCTCGCCCTGACAGGCTGGCCCGGGGCTCAGCGGTGCCCCGCGCTGCGTCCCAGCACCCCCCCCCGCGGCCGGCCTCCGCCACGAGTAGTTACAGCCATTAACCCCCGACGGCATCTAACCCTGCATGAAACCTTTCCACGGGCGTGTCTGCAGAGGCGAGGCAGTCATGCCGGGTTCGGGCGTCCGCTGGGGCTCGTGGACACACCCCTGCAGACCAGGGGGCAGCCCTGTAATTCCGTCTGCAAAAATCCTGCCTCCAAATAAGGTCACGACCCGAGGTTCTGGCGTCAGGGAGAGAGGGCGTCAGGCCGGAGCCCACGGGGCCCGCCCGGAAAGGCTGTGGGGAACCACAGATTGAAATATAAAACGAGAAAGCCTCTAGACGAAAATAAAGAGGAACGGCCTCCTGACCTCGGGACGGGCGAACGTTTCTCAGGCCACGAGGGCGCCAACCGTGACGTGAAATGGTTACTCGACTTCATCTGCTGCAAAGCCTCTGCCGTTGGAGACGCTGAACAAAACCAGGGGGCCAGCCGTCACCTGGGAGAAGCAGGAGCCGCTCACACGTCTGGATGACGGCCACACGGAGAACACAGGAAACACGCCCGAGGATCGACGGCTCGTAGGACGGTGTGGACAGCTGCCAGGGGACAGAGCGCAGCGAGCGGGGAACCGGCACAGGGGAAGGTGTTCAACACCAGGGCCAGGGAGGCGGGTGGGGGGAAACGCAGGTGGCAAAGGCCAGGACGCCGCGTCACGCCCTCCAGAAAGGCCGAGGGGGAGCCTCACGCTGTCAGAAACCGTGACAGCCACGGTCGGTTCTCTCAGTGACAATGAGCCCCAACAGGAGACGGAATAAATGCACGGTGGGAATCCATGCAAACCCGCAGGAGGGGCGACGCTGTGGGGTCTGAGCCACTAGCTGTAAGTGAAAGAAGCCAGAGGCAGGCTAACTGAGTGACTCCATTCGTGCCAGCTTCTAGAAGCTCCCGTGCGGATGGAACCGTGCCGGCAGCCCTCAAGATGGGGCAGGGGCGGGACGGGCAGGCCAGCCCTGCTGAGCTGGGGCAGGGGCAGGCATTGCAGGGGAGGGGCCGGCGGGCACCCTTCAGGGTGATGGGAGCGCTCTCCGTCCTGACCGAGGAAGACATTGCCCAGGTCCGCCCAGCTGCTCGCTCAGGATCTGCCTTCATGTCGGAAAGAGAACAGCTCACGGATTTCCTTCTCCGATTCCCAGCGGCACTGCCTAGACCTTGCAAGGGGCTATTCTTTTCTTAATTTTTTTAAATGTTTATTTTTGAGAGAGAGAGAGACACACACACACACAGAATCTGAAGCAGGCTCCAGGCTCCGAGCTGTCAGCACAGAGCCCGACGCGGGGCTTGAACTCGTGCACTGCGAGATCATGACCTGAGCTGAAGTCAGATGCTCGACCGACTGAGTCCCCCAGGCGCCCCAACAAGGGGCCGGTTTTACCCCAGAGTCGAGGGTTGGAGGCGGCCCTGGAAAGCTGGCGGCTAGCACGTGCGATGTGACTCCCGCTCCGTGCACCGCCTGGCGGTGACGCGCACTATTTTGTGCTGGGACCATGCCACTTGCTTCCACACACCTTTAATTGGGGGGGGGGGAGGTCAACAAGAACAACAACCCCAAACCTGCTGCTCCCGGCAGCTGGACACCACGGCCAGCGAGGGCTCTGCCTTAGTCTCCCGTTCCACGTGTGGGATGTGCCTGTGGCCGCCTCTGCCCCGGGCTCCCCTGGGGGCTGTGTCCCCCCCACCAGCTCCCCCTCTCCGTTTGACGCCTTCCTTCGAGGCACCGGTGGTAACTCCTGGTCCCCTCTCTGAAAGAGGCCTTGTTTTCACAGGAAACGGTCACACCAACTTCTTTCTGCGAAGCTCTCCAGGTCTGACCCGCAGGCCTGGAGGATGCCGGCCTTAGAGCAGCTGCAGCTGGGAGGAGCTGGGGCCGGCCTACGGTCAAGGTCGCTGGGAAAACCACAAAGGCAGCATCAAGTGCGAAGTCCTAAGGGCCGCTGAACGGCAAGACCCAGGTCGGGGCAGCAGGCAGACACCTGCCAGGACACCTGCTTCCTGAGGGGGGGGCAGCCGGGGGGTGGGGAGGGCCGGGCTCCGATGAGACATGATGTCATGGAGTCTTATGACATCTTGGGGAGGCGACCTTCCCGGGGAGGGAGAGGAGGTGCCCATCCTGGGAAAAGAAACATAATTTCCAGCCGGTCGGATTAGGTCCCGAAGTCAGGGATAAAGCCGCCTTGTCCTGCTCGCCCGGATCACACTGCCAAGAGAGAGAGTCCAGCAAATTCCTTCCATGGTCTGTCCGTAAAATAAAAAATTGTTTAATTTCTCAAAAGGTCTAGCTAAACGGACATGATTGTGACCACAGAGAAACAAAATCTAACTGCTAAGGGAAACAGATGAAAAGTTTCTTTAACCTGAAGGAAGATAAAATTGAACATAACATTACATGCACCATCCCATGGGCTGAAATAATGTTGTTTTTCCTTGTGGGTGGTTGAATCTTAAAATTCCAGTTAATTCCATTTCCTCTGTCTTCTGCCAAGGGCAGAACTTCTTGTCTCCATTTTATGTATGTGTATTGGTTGTTTATTCTTGTCTGCATTAGATTATTAACCAGTTTTTTTTTAATGTTTATTGATTTTTGAGACAGAGCGCAAACAGGGGAGGGGCAGAGAGAGAGGGAGACACAGAATCCGAAGCAGCTCCAGGCTCAGAGCTGTCAGCACAGAGCCCGACACGGGGCTCGAACTCACCAACTTCGAGATCATGACCTGAGCCGAAGTCGGAAGCTCAACCCCAGGCGCCCCTATTAATCAGTCTTAATGTGAACGTGGTTTCCCCCTTGCGGTCCTCCATCTCCTGCAGTAAATGTTGGCCTTGTTCACTGCCATGTGGCTCTCCGGTGCCTTCAGGTAGGTTTTAAAGCTACTTTCCCCGGCTCCCCTCGACACCCCCAGGGGAAGGATCGGGCAGACAAGCACCGTTAATGTGTCAAGTTCCTTCTTCCAGCATCTCTAGATCTCTAAACACACCTCAGAGTGCTATTTCTTGATTCAACCTTGCGATGCTTCGTACCCATTTGTCGTGGTGGTGGACGAGTGTGTATCTGTCCCGCCCGCCTCTCCTTTCTCCCCTCTCGTAATTCCAAATGTCTGGCCGCGTCTACTTCACGTTATATCAGGACTGTGTGAAATCTCCTTGGCTGCGGATTCACGGGGTTGAGAGGAAACTTCCAAAGTCAAGTGTATTTGGAGTGATGAGTGGGATTCCCTTCACAGTCTCAGCTGCCCCAAACGATGTCCTGGATTTTCCAGAATAGTCTCAAATACAGTGAGATCTCGCCATTCTGAGACTGGTCGTAGCTCCTCCCGTCTGGGACCGACCCCGGGGAACCCTCCATGGACGGTGATGCCCAGAAGTGGGATGCAGGCGTCCTGGCCCAGCAAGGAACCTCTCCGCTGACCGCTCGGTGCCCGAGTCCCAACGGGACGCAGCCAGGCCTGCCTCCCGCCGGCCTCGTGAAGCGAGACTTGGGAAAATGGCTGCAAACAGAATTCCAAGTGTTGGGTCTGCTGATGGGAGGGAAGGCGATTGAAGGGCATATAAGAAGGTTGTGCGTCTTTGTCATCAAAGAGAAATTCAGGAATAAATCAGAGTGGCCTGTTGAGTTCACGGTGGCCATCGTGTCTGACGTGAACAGGTCCCCCATAAACTCTGACAGAAACCTCCAAAGGCTCTTTAAATGTGTTTCATTAGGGAAATTCCTGCGGTTTGCGTTTCTGGGCAGGAGGGTTAGAAGGGGGGTGGGAGGGACCCCCTCAGGTCCAGCGCTGTCTGCGCCCCAACCTACTGTCCCTACAGATACACTTGCCCTTGTCCTTCTATGGGCCCGGGTTCAGCTTGGAAAATAGTCATGGTGACGGGCACCCAAAGCCAGGGGTACCTGGGTCAGTGCTGCCCCCCGAGACCCCCACCCCCTAGGACAAGGGAGCGCCCAGCCCAGCGTCCTGTCCTGACGGGCCATCTGAGGAGGCACAAGGTCAGGGCCGGGCTTCCACGTTCCCGCAGCAAGCCTGTGGGGCCAGAGGACTGTCCTGGGACCCTGGCCTTTTACAGTCTTCCGGATCCCTGGTGGGAACCCTCACTGGCAGCGACGCCTCACTGTGATGCTTGCTCCACTGCGTTTCTTAGTCTAAGGCTCAAGAGAAGCTTCTTTACTCTGTCTTCCTTCCCCATTCCCCACCCCCTCCCCCCATCCCCTGTCCTCCCATCCCCCCATCTCCTATCCCCCATCCCCGTCCTCCTATCCCCTCTTCCCCTAACCCGGCATTCTCTATCCCCTCATCCCCCATCCCTCCACCCCCATCTCCCACCCCCATCCCCTCTCCTCCCATCCCCCATCCCCTCATCCCTCCAACCAGCCCCTCCATCCCTTCCTTCTGGCCCAATCCCTGGCTGCTCGCTGAGGCTGACTGTCCCCCCACCCAGAGGCCCCAGCCACGCTGCATGGTCTGAAATGAGCCTCGGGCTGGAAACCCTCTGCCCCCACTCAGCACCCGCTCTGGCGGACCTCCCCTACCCCGCCAGGAGCAGACGCGGACACCAGGGATGCTGGCACGGTGCACTTCATCCGTCCACCAGGCCTTTATTCAGCAGGTACTATGGACCAGGCACCGTATGGGGCTCGGGGACCATGATGAATAAGACGAGGTCCCTGCCCTCAGGGGCTTACAGTCCAGGCATGACACAAGGCTGCCTATCAGTGACACACATCTGTAGGTGACAAGGACTGGGCGATTGTGCTAGGAAATTCGCCAGGCAGACTGGGATGAGGAGGGAGAGGAGGAATCCCTTCCGGCCACCATATGAGGTCTGGGATGGCCAGTGGGGGCGGGACACAGCAGACAGGCCTTGCCTCGGAGCCTGTGGTCCAGAGTGGGGAGCTGCCGTACAGGCTCACAACTACCAGAGGAAGTAGACAGTGCTTGTTGTAGAACGGGTAAGGTACCGAGACTTTGCACAGAAGGGAGGGAGGACGTTGAGGTGGAGGCCTACCAGGGGGCTGGGAGAACCTTCCAGAAGGAAGAGGTGGACTGCGGGATGTGTGTTCTGGAGGAGTCGGCGGAGGGGTGGGTGGGTACAGGGACAGGAGGTGAGCGCTGAGCCCAGCCCGAGGGGCTCCTCCCATCTGGCAGCCTTGCTGGGGCTGCTGGATTTGGGGGCGGCTGGGTGTGAGCTGTGGGGTGACCTGGGCTCACCTTCCTTGGTTTTCTTAACGCTTTTGGAGAAGAACATCTCTGTATTAAAATAAACATGGAAAAAGACAGAATCCAAAATATGGATAGATTTCTTTTGAGATAAAAAAAATACAACCTTAAAGAAGTTTTGATTGCCTGGGAAGTCCCCTCGGTATGCACACCCCCAGCCGACAGGGCGACCAAGGAAAGACCCGAGAAGCTGACATCCTTGGTAGGTACGAGCACCCCCACACATGAAAAACCAGGCCCAGAGAGGGCATATCGTGCCCTCCGTGTCACACAGCCCACGGGAGCAGAATCAGGACTCAAACCAGGATGTGAACCCAAAGCCCAAGGTCCCCCCGCAGTTGCCTGAACGGTTGATGAGGGGGAGGAAGTGAAGCTGGAAAAGAACGTCGCGGCTCACAGAGGTTAGACCTCAAGGGTCAGAACAGGAAGTGTGGTATGGCCACAGGAAGTCTAGCGAGCCTCGTCTGGGCTTCCTCGGGGTCACCCCTACCTTGAGACAGAGCGTGACCTGCAGCCGGAAATGGCACTGTTCCCACTTGGGGAGGAAACACTCTTCTTTGTCCGTGTGTGTTCCACTTAGTGTCGTTCTGCAGGGACAGCCTGAGTGCTGAGGAAGGGCCTTCCGGGCCCGTCCCATGACCGGGGCACGCCCTGTGGTCGGCACGACAGGAGAGAACTGTCCGCTTTTCCATGTCGGGGTCAGCGAGACCAGGCATCGTGTTGCTACGAAAATCAACAGCATAGTCGGAAAGACAAACTAGAAGAAAGGACCCCAAAGTGGTAGCTTGGTGCAGACGCAGAGTTACCTGTGGCTCGGGATCAGCCGACTAGGAGACGGCTGCTACGGTTTGCAACGGAATGTCACCGTCTCTCTTCGTTTCCTTTTCTTTCTTTAGAATGTGCTGAGAGAGTTTATTAAGAAACCAGCCAACATCCTGGAGATCTTCGGGCCACCTCAAATACTGCTGCGTCCGCAAGAATCCCCTGAGAGACTGGTGCTTCATCAGCTGGTACTGGGTCAGGGACCCCACGACCACCAGGATGAGGGCGCTGTCGAGGTCAGACACGCACCTGCTCTGGGCGTAACTGAAGGCTTCGAGGCACCAGCCATCTCGGAGGAAGTGTCTGCTCACGAGACAGACCACCTTCCTGCTGCTCCACACGGCGTCCTGGATGTTGGCGATGTGGTCTTGCCCTGGGACAAAGTCTCTCTCCTCGAAGCACAGGTTAAATCTGTTTTGGTCGCTGTACTGAGCATCCAGGTGCTTGAGCAAAGCGTTTTGCACCCACTCAAAGTCTTTGTTGCTGAAGCACAAATACGCATCATATCTGTACGCATCAGACCCGCTGTCCTCGGCGCGGTCCGTGGACAGCAGTCTGCGGGCTGCGTTGTAGCAGATGAAACAAACCCCCCGGAACTTGGTGACCGTGAGGACGGCCGTGAGGAGCAGAGTCACGGTGGCACTGGATAAAATGAAAAAGGACAACTTCAGGGACTTTAAGACTTCCTCTTCATCACAACCCTCCATGGACACGGAGGAGAGGGAGGTCCCAGCGAGCGAGGCGGGGTGCATGCAGAGGATGTCTGGGTGAGATCCGAACACAGTGACATTGGTCTGGTTGAGCCAGCTGATGAAGGGACGGAGCTCACACTCACAGATGAACTTGTTGTACCTGACGTCCACGGCACTGAGGGCCGCAAACAGATCGGGGTCAGGGGCCAGGAGCTCATTTCTGGACACGTCCAGGACCTCCAAATTAGCAGGCAAGTCGCCGGGAGAAAGAACGGTCAGCCTGTTAGAGCTGAGGCTGAGCCCCCTCAGTGCGGTCAGGTCGCCGAATACTCCCGGCGGAAGGAAATTCAGGTAGTTGTTATTTAGATACAGGATCTGGAGTTGCGAGAGCCCCTTAAAAACATCCCAGCAGGAGCCAGCTTCCCAGGCAAGCTGCAGCATGTTTCCTCCCAGGAAAAGCTTCTCCAGGCTGAGGCTCCCCGTTGGGGCGCGAGTTGGGTGGCAAGAAGAAAGGCGGTTTTGATTCAGAATGAGGATCTGGAGGTGAGGGACCTGGAGAAGGAAGTAGAGGCTGTCCAGGTCCTCCAGCCTGTTCTCTGATAAGTGGATGAAGTTGGCCGTAAGCCCTATGTTCGGCAAGGTCGCCAGTTTATTGCTGCCCAAGAAGAGAGTAGGGATGCTCGGAATGAAAGAAATGGTTTTCAGGGCATTATCTCGGAGGTCCAAAGTCTGTAGTGTTTTCAGGAATCGGAACGTCTGGTCCTGAATGATCCCGATGTGGTTGTTCTGAAGGTCAATATAGGCTACCTTGGGCAGCCCACGGAAATCAGAATTATAAAGCTCACCCAGAAGGTTATACGACAGGTTGAGAACCTGCAGGCTGTCGAGTCCATAAAACGCTTCCTTTGTGATCTCGTTTATCTTGTTGTGGGCCAGGTTCAGGGCCTTCAAGTGCCTGAGAGACTCAAAGAGTCGAAAGTTCAGGGAGAAGATAAAGCCGTGCGAAAGATCCAAGTGTACCACCGAGCTCCTGGCCAGGCCGGCAAATGTGCTCCGATCAGGGTCCCTGATGTTGTGGAAGCCAAACTCAGAGCCCATAGTGTGGTAGGCGAGAACCAGAGAGGAGATCTGGGTCCCACTGACGGCCCTGCTGAAGTTCCCCGTGATGTCTGCGGTCCAGCCGTTGCTAGAAACATCTAGGGTTTCCAGCACCATGTCTCTGAACGGGTTCATGCACTTGGCCCAGTCCATGAGGACCGTGTGGTACAAGCTGTTGGCAGCGAGGCTTAAGAAGGAGAATGTCTTTCCTTGGAGCGGCTTGAGCTCCGGGTCACATACAATTGGTATTCGGTTGAGGGAAAAATCGATGGACTTCAAGGAATTCAAATCCGAGAATGAAGGATGAAGGTGGAGGCTACGGATCTGATTTTTGGACAGGTCCAGACGAGTCAAAGACTCTAAGTTTCTGAAATAACTGTCCTTTAATACAGCATCGGAGAGATTGCAGAAAAAGAGTCGAAGTTCAAACAGGCGGGGCAGTCCCTGAAAAGCGTCAAGATGCAGGAAACTCATGGAGCTCCCACCCAGGTCCAGGACTCTGAGATTGGGCAGGTTCCGGAAGGCCTCTCTGTCAATACTCAAAGGGGTAAACTGAGTCCCGAGCTCCAGCAGCCCCAGCTGCTCCAGGAAGGGAAATGACGAGGCAGTGACGGTCTCGATACGGTTGAAGCTCAGCAGGAGGGTCTCAGTGGTGCGGGGCACCTGGGGCACCTGGGTGAGGTTACAGAATCGGTACAAGGCTACCCGACCGTCGGAGGAGCAGGAAGAAATCGCGAGCACAGGACTGGCCACCAGCACCACTCCAAAGAGAAGGTCGAGGTGGCCTCCCATGATCCCTCGGGTAAGACTGGCGAATCCCGACGCAGCCGTCTGAGCTCCAGGCATTGCGCGTGGGCCCCTAGGATGGGGGGCCCCCTCGCGCCACGTCCCTGCTGCCAGAGACCCTTTATTCCTCCAGCCCGTGGGTGCCAAGTAGACAGAGCCGTTTTCTACCGCTCACAGTGCAAGCCCACAAGGTAAGCACTATTCTAAGTCCTTCGGAAACAGTCTTTACAATCACTGTTCATCCATTCATGCGATCGCTTATTCGAGAGCCGCGGAGGGAGCCAGAGAAAACAGCAGGCGGAGACACGCTTGCGCTTCCCCTGGGCGGGGCTCCACTGTTGCGTGTCCGCAGCCGACCTGGCAGGGCCACCAGCCGGTTGGCCCCTCAGTCCTCCATCCACACACCGAATGCCTTAGGTCACAAGCACGGGTGCTTTATGCCACTCTCCACAAAGCGTCAGACAGGACTGGTCTAATGTGGAGGTACCAGGCGCCGCTGCGAGCCAGGCGGCGGGACTGCGTGGTTGCTCGGCGGCACAGCAGCGTCTGGCTGGTGTTCCCAGCGGCGCACGGAGAAAATACGGGAGACGGGCCCCGAAATCCCCTCATCTGGTGCCCACCACACATTCAATGGGCTCTTACTGTAACCTCCAGAGGGAAGGAGAGACTGACGGGGCTCAGGGGCTGAGAGAAGGAGGGGTGGGGGAGGGGGGAGAAGGAGGGGTGGGGGAGGGGGGAGGAGGAGGGGTGGGGGAGGGGGGAGAAGGAGGGGCGAGAGGCGGGGAGAAGGAGGGTTGGGAGGCAGGGGGAGAAGCAGGCACCTGCTGTAACCCCTTGTCCACGGAACAAGTAGGCTCTGCGGGCACTTTGCTCCGTGTGGGAGCTGGTTTCCATGGAAACCCTGAGGCTGTGACTTACAGATTAGAGCAAATCACAAGTAGGCATCGACTCCGAGTTGACCCCAAGTATCAAAACTGGGCCTTTAACAATCACTGGGAAAAGTCGGCGAGAATGTTGATCCAGTCTGTTCGTTTCTCACCATTTCCACCCAAGGCGGGAGTCCCCCACACCTCCCGGGGGTGGCTTGCCCTCCCGATGGCCTGGGGACTCTGCTGTCCCCTCCCTGCACAGAGCCTGTCCCCTTCCCGCCGCCCTGGGGACGACAGCCACTAGGACTCCCGTGCTCCGGCTCCCCAACAACTTCCTCGACAAGTATGTGCAGAGCATCCACTATGCTTGGGACACACGAGGGATGGTGGTGAACACACAGGCCACGCTTGTCCTCGTGGGCTCACGTGCTGGTGTGGGGAAGCGGCAAAGGGGGTCGCCCAACAAAAGAAGGAAAAATGGAGACAGGGACTGCCCAGGTTGGGTGCTGCCTGCTACTGGAGCATGGTCAGGAAAGTCCTCTCTGATGAAATTGTACCGGAGCAGAGGCCTGAAGGGAGGAAAGGAAAAGGAGAGGCCCAGAGTGTGAGGTGGGGGGCGGGGCAGTCAGCACCAGCCCTGGGCGGCTGGAGTTCCAGCACGGGGCTCCTGGCTGCCACTCCGAACTCTTTCCAACCTCAGGGCCTTGGCACATGCTGCTTCCCGTGCAGGAACGCTTTTCTCTCTGCTCCTCATCTGTCTGGATCTCACATGGACATCTCAGAGAGCCTCCCCCGCACTCACTATTTGCAATAACTCCCCTGCCCTGAACTCACTCAAACATCCCCTTGTTTGTTCCTTTCGATGCAACTACCACGAGCCCTTAATTATCTCGGGCGACTACTGGCTGACTCACCTGTTGTCTGTCTCCCTTACAGAGTTATATTCTCCATCAGCACAGCAAGGATTTGGAAGGATGCTTGCCACTAAAAAAAAGACACAACGTTGAGCGAGTAACACAGCAAGAGAACAGCGAGGCATTTGATCTGTTTGGGAAACATTGTCTCTGCTGAGGAAGAAACCATCGTCTCCTGTGGGAGACTTCCCGTGCAGAACGGTGGCACCTGACGGGGAAGCCGGCTCTGCAGGGGTGTCCTGGGAGCGTGCAGGGTGGCCCGGCAGCAACTGAGACACACCCTGGGAAGCAGGGAGGCAACGTGCCCCTGGTCCTGCACGGGCAGAGCCGCTTGGTGTCCGTGCAGCCTGGCGATGTCCCGCCGGGAGTCCCTGGAGGAGAAAACCATCTCAAAGTGACCCCAGGCTCCCTCTTCGGCCGGCCAACCATGTATTTCTTTTTAACGTTTATTTATTTATTTTGAGAGGGAGAGAGAATCCCAAGCAGGCTCCAACAGAGCCTGATGTGAGGCTCGAACCCACGACCCCAGGATCATGACCTGAACCGCAATCAAGATTTGGATGCTGAACTGACTGAGCCACCCAGTGCCCCCCAACAACAGTGCAGTTTTTTTAGACTGAATGTTCCAGGCGTGATCTGACGAGCCCGGGTAAGACCCGACCTTGCTCAGTTTGCAGCTGCGATGAGAAGTGAGTCACCATTTCGGAATATCTCTTCCTAGTGACCTGGGTCCCTGTGGGGAGCTGTGAACCGCGCCATCTGTGTGGACTTCCCGGGAACAGGGTGTGTGACCCTGTTTATTCATTCCTAAATGTCTAATGTAATTTAAAAAAAACTTTAAGAAATGCCTATTGAATATGTTCTTACTTCTCTTAAATTCAAACTTATTCTTTACGAGCGAGCGTGAGAGTCAAAATGACTCACTTTGCCTTCTAGTGTGAACACGTTAGTTCATCGTAACTTCCCTTTTATTTCCTCTTTCTATTCCTGCCAGGGCGTTATGTCGATTTTTTTAACGCGTGTTTATAGGCAATTAGATTATATCGATGCTGCCATTTCGAAACGGAAAAGTGGTCATTTAAACATTTGTTATAAAATGGGCGCTTTCCTGGGGCACCTGGGAGGGGCCTCATTCGGTCATGGTCCCGGTTCGAGCCCCACGACCGGCTCTGTGCTGACAGCATGGAGCCCACTTGGGATTCTCTGTCTCTCTCTGTCCCTCTCCCCCCCCCCCCCGTCCACTCTCTCTCTCTAAAATAAATAAAATGAAAAAATTGTTTAAACAAGGGTGCTTTTCTAAGCCCTGCGGCCGTGGCCTCTTCTCCCCGTGTTCACTCCGGGCGCCGTGATGACTAAAGCCAGATAATATTTGAACCCTGTTTTTTCCACCCACATAGCGAGTGTTGTCCCACCCACGGATGATCTAACTGAGTAACGGATGGACACGGGGGTGGGGAGGCCTTTGTCCTAGAAGACGGGACAGAAGTACCGAGTGATTCCGACATTTCGACAGATGCAGGGGACAATTATCAGAAAGAAAATAGAAACCAGTCGGGGCACACATGGGTGACACGGCCCTGGGAAGCCCCGGAGCTGAATCCCAGCCCCGCCCGTCTGGAAGGGGACAGGCTCTGGGACAAGGCTGTCCCTGCCATCCGGATTACCCACAGAACCAGCCTGGAAAGGGCAGCCGACAGCTGCAAGCCGGGGAGAGAGGCATTCCCGCAGGCCCTGACTCTGCTCAGGGTCAGCCTGGGCTGCGGCCCAGACAGGTGCCCGTGACGGCAGTGCAGCCCTCGGTCAGGTTCTCGGGTGGCCGAGGCCCAGCTGCGCTTCAGGAGGAGAGCCGAGGGCTGGGGTGACACGCGCTGGGGGACAGCCTCACTCCGGGTTTCCCGTGACCTCCTTCCCGTCTCCCGGTGGGACAGGGACAGGGACAGACGAGGGCCGGCCTCAGTGACTGAGACTCTGGCGGCTCTCCTTGCCCTCCAAAAACGCACGTACCCATCACAAACAAATTTTGCACCGTTCCAGAGGGTTCGCTGACCTTCCGAAACCGGCTCCTTCCAGGAGCTTCGCAGGGCTCCCGGCGGGTTGTGTCCTGGGACCCGGCTCGAGCGCGGGACTGACGCCACACGGTCCAAGCTTCACAGTCTGACCTGTTCTAGAACGGGATAGAAACTCTGGTTCCCGACGGAGGGTTTTCCGGGACTGTGAGACACGCACGTGCCGATCCGGAGCCACCGTGTTAGCAGGAGCTGTCGCCCGGTCCCGAGCCGTCAGCACGAACCCTCTTCCCCCGGAACCGACAGGAACGCCCGCAGAGGTGCGGCAGGAAGGCCACTCGGAGCAAGAGCTGAGCCCTTCAGTGTCGCTTCTTCGTCCAGACGACCACTCGCCGAACCCAGGTGCCCACGCCGACCCCGGATTTGCAGCAGCGAGCGACCGCGGAGCGCCCCCACCAGGCGCCTCGCTGCGCCGACTCATCAGGCCCACGACACGGACGATGGCGCGGCGGCCCAAGGTTGTCCGGGCTCGTGTTGCACGACCGAGCTCCCCGCGCCGTACAGACCGGCTGGACGGCGCCACACTCGTATCTCCGCAGCGGACCGGCGGGCGGGCCCCAGGACAGGGGCGCGCGGGCGGCGGGGAGACACCCCGCGGGGGTCGGACGGCACCGGAAGCCCACGTGGGCTGGAACAAAGGAGACGCTGCGCCTGCGGCGGGCAGAGCGGGGCCTACAGCGAGCACCGGGCTGCGAGCTCGTTTTGGACCCGATCCCACTGCAGAGAGACGGGGTCCTGGAGCGCGCGGCCGGCGGGAGCGGGTGCGGACCCGGGGACTCCAAGAGAGAAGACCAGGCTGGGGAGCAGGGGGGGGTGCGTGCGGAGGGGGGGCTCCGAGGGCGGGGAGCAGGGGGGGTGCATGCGGAGGGAGGGCTCTGAGGGTGGGGAGTGGGGGTGCGTGTGTGAGGAGGGGGTCTCTGTCCTGGACCCCACGACCCCCTCCCCCCCATCCATCATTCGGGACTCGTGGCCTCCTCCCCCACCCTCTCCGGCACCATCACCCCTCACGTTCTCTGCTCTGTGTCCCCACCATCTCTGCCGGGTGAGCCCCGCTGGGAGACGGGCGCAGTGCTTTGCGCCGGTGCTCAGACATGAGCAGGCCCGTCACGCCGCCCTCACGCCCCTCCGGAGCTTCCCTGCACAGACTCCCTGCACGCAGCCGCCCTGCCTGGGGCCCTCAGAGCCGCTGGCGTGCATCCCAAGCCGGGGAGAAAAGGAAGGCCTCGCTGTGGCCCTGGAATGTGTGCCCCTCCCCACGTGGCCTCAGACCCATCACACGCCTGGGCGGCCTCAGTCTTTAAAGTCTCCCATGAGGGCGAAAGTCTGGCCACCGAGCGCTGCTCTCCAAAGGGGAACCTGGCATCGGCAGGCAGGCTTCCCTGTCCTGACTCCAGAGACACCCGTGTCCTCTGGTGCCCAGGGTCTGTCCACCTCTGTGACTCTGTCCCGCCTGGTGAGGGGTCTCCCATCAGCTGCAGTGCGTGGGGGCGGGAGGGATGCCACAGGGGACTCTGTCAATTCCCATGGTTCCTGGAGGCTGGAAACCCGGCCACCACGTGGGGGCCCTCAGGACCCACTGTGCGTGAACCCAGGCTCCCCACCGCCTTCGCTCAGAGCCCCGGACCACCAACAGGCCTCTTCCAGAAACCTGTCTGCAGAGCCACCTGTGTCCCTTCTCGTAAATCGGAATTTCGTTCCTGGGGACAGGGGTCGCTTCTTCGGTCCTCTGCCCCTGCCAGCCTCCAGAACATGCCTCATGGGCGAGAACCCTCAAGTGAACAGATTTGCCAGCCCCCCACCCGTTCCTGTGTCCCACCTGAGGCCCTGCATGGACTGCTCCCAGTGTGCTGACGGCAGCTCTGTGGTTCTGAGTCCCCAGTCGGACTGGTGTGCATGGGAGCCTGGGTCCTCACCCCTCCCTCCTGGCAGGTTAGCCCTACCCCGCACCTTCCGTCTTCTTCTTCTTCCTCGCCTGGACCAGCTGGAAGTGTCCTTTTGGGCATCTGTGGATTTTCCTCCAAATTCAGAGAATTTAGGGCTGTGGCCCCTCAAGCCTCTTCTCACTGGTCCAACGCTGTGTCCTGTTCACGTTTGGTCTTGGACCCTCAGTTCTGTCTTCAGTGTACATATTCTCAAGACCTAAGTGGGTGGGCGAGGTCGAACGGGTTCCCTTAATTCCTCCTGCAAGAGACCTCCAGTGTGACCTCAACGTACTTGGTGGCCAATTCTGCAAGGTTCACCCCCGGGCACCACCTCCCTGCCGGTCGTGGCCCCCCTGCCCAGTGACCTCCCAGGCGGTCCCCCACGGACATGTGCACCCTTCACCCAGCTACCCCAGGCATCCCGAAAGCACACCTCTGATCAGAAGCCATCTGGGCTCCTTCTGCCCACCAAGGGCACTGTCTGCTCTAAGGCAAACGGCCAAGTGTGCCATCAGAGTTTGACCTTTGGAGCAGCCCCGCTGGGCCAATTAGGGCCAAGTTAGGGGACACTGGCTAGGAGTCTTTAGGTCTTAGATTTAGGGTGAGGGGTCCTGACGGCCGAACGAGCTGATGACCACGCTGGTGCTCAGAGAGGCTGGGGGCTTGCTCAGGGTCGCGCATCCATCCAGCTGGGAGCGAGGACTCGAATCCTGCTGCAAACCTGGTCGTCATTTTGATCTTTCCGAAAGACTCAAAATGGAGTATACTGCACAAAGGGCGCAGGGCCTCGGAGGGCACCCCGGGTTCACCTGGCGACGCTGCTGAAGGGCAGATCCAGTCAGCAGGCTGGCCGCGGCCTGAGATCCTGCCTCTCCTCAAGCCTCCAGGCGATCCTCACGGCGCGACCGACAAGGCAGCCGATGAAGGCTGGCCCGATGCCGACTGGTCCCTTCTTGGAGGGGGCCACGTTAATACATTCGCTCCAACCCTTCTCAGCCCCGGCGGGTGAAGCATCAGATGGTTGCTAACGGGGATCAGCTGAGGGTCCTGAGGCCGGGGCTGGACAGGACACGTGCGTTCCTCACTGCGCAGGCGCGGAAACAGGTGCGCCGGGCCTTCTCCCGGTTCCAGGGCGGGCGCTTCTCCCGCCGACCAGCAGAGGGCGGGCGCAGGGCGAGTGCGGGGCACGCAGGTGCACAGAGGCCCGGGTCGGGGCTCGCCCAGCACTTGGCTCTGAAAGAATCATCCGTACCCCGCCCCCCACGCACGCTCTGAGCGCTGCATCTGTTTTGCAGTGCACACAATTTTGATTGCGGGGCGGGGATCAAAATGAGGCGTAAGTTTGCAGCTGGATTCCAGTCCTAGTTCCCAGCTGAATGGACGCGTGACAAGCGCCCAGCCTCTCTGAGCACCAGTGTGACCGTCTACCCACCAGCCCGGGGACACTCGGGTGCCGGATCCAGAGTAACCGGTTCCCAAGGCGCCACTCTCCGCTGTTTCTTGCTGCTGAAGTACGCAGACATCACGTGTCCGAGCGTGCCTCACCAGAAATGCGCTCCCTTTAGGAACCACGGAAGGGGCACCCCGAGAAGGAAACGGGATTTCCCAGCATGCTGCGGCCCTCAGATGCTTCCCTTTTCCGCCCTCCTGGGAAGCCGTGTAAAATCTTGCCCGATTGCCTTTAATATCTTCAGGTGGTCCCCCCCCCCACCAGCAACCGAAGTAACTGATAATTCCTAAGACCGTGTGTTACCCGACAGAATGGGTTCTCTTCTGTCTGTTCATTGTAAACTCTTTAGCACCGTTTTAAAACATGACTGAGGAAAAGATAATTTCACTCGGGTGACGAACGAAGACTAACAAGAGACACCGCACAGTTCACATCCTTGAGGAAAGGACGCTCGCCCAGGACTGAATCTCTCTGCCCGTCTTCAGCTTCGGGCAGCCCCAGGACTCAAGAAATTAACATCGGAGGCTCAGCCAACCTCCCCGACCTGCAGCTCAGTCAAGCCGGCAAGCAGACGGCCGAGCAGATCACCAGGAAAGGGGGGCAACAGCGAGGTCAGGGGCCGGAGCCCACGGACAGCCCGACTTTGCGTCCCCTGGAAGTTATGACGACTGGACTGTGATGCAGATGGAAGCGGCGGGGCAGCGGGAGGAACAGGGAAGAAAAACATTATCAACTATGGACACAGGACGGAAACGTGAAGGGAAATTATGAAACACTCAAGAACCATCTGGGGAGGGCTGTCCTCCCAGCCCAGCTAAGGAAAGCAGAAAGGGAAACCTCCCCGGGCTGATGAAACCAAGTCCACTCAGCAGCTGATAGAGCCGCCCTGAGTGGGAGGTGAGGGAGGGAGTCAGGCTGGGGGGGCGGATCCTGCGTCCCCCCTGCCGGGGGCGGAAGAGAAAGAGTTCACTGGCGGCACCAGGGACTTGGGAGCGGGGCGACCGGGCCCTGGCGAGGTTCGTGAGGGTGGAATCTGCCCTGAGCCAGCAGCCCCGCAAGCCTTGCTCCGCTCTGGGCAGGGTGGGGCGGCCAGAAGCCAGCTTGCTGTGGGCGGGAACTCCCAAGACCATGGCCAAAGCCCTGGGAAGCGCGAATCCCGTGGCCACTGTCTGGGCGCCGCTGACGAGCCGAATTTCCCTTGTCCCGTTTCTGAGCGTGCACACCTGCGTGTGACCCGGCAGCCAGGTATGGGCCAGACGGTATACCGAAATAGCTTGCAGGTGGTTCCGGCTTCGGTTTCCAAACGGGGATCAGATCTCTGATCATAAAACAAACAAAATCCCTTCACGGGACCACTCTTCCCTTGACGGCCAAGTTCCTCAGGAAGCACACGGGCCTGCCCACTGCCTGGGCTCAGCTGGCCCCACGGCTTCCCTCTGGGGCCCTCTCCCGAGCTCACCTCCTCCTCCCCTGTTCTTGTCTGAATCTCCCCGTTTTCTTTCGTGGCGCCGACGGCTTCGGCCCCTCTGTCTTCCTGAAATACCTCCTCCCTTGTCTTCCTGTTTCCCACCTGTTCCTTTTCCTTCCCCCGCCCCTGGCTTGTAGGTCACCTCGCACAAGCTGGACTGTCCCCACCACTCATGCCCCCAGGACCTCTCTCCAGCCCTGAGAGAGCGAGAAGCACGGAGGTGGGCATCTCCTGGGGCCGGGGCCCAACCCTCGTGACACCTGCCCAGCAGGTGGTGAGTCAGCCTTCGAGAGACTCTCTTCCTGGGACTAATCACCAAGTCTTAGCTTTCCTTTCCCAGATGTCTCTAGAACTGTCCCTCTTTTTACAGCCCCATCACCCTGGCCAGTCTTCTGTCTGGTGCATGCTTGCTGGGCACGGTCTCCCGGGGAGGATGTTAGCCGCTGGGGCTTCATAAAGACGAACCCAACCTCTGCATTCAGGGAGCTGATGTCCAGAGCCTGGAGGCAGCCACGGAGGGTGGAGGCATGATGCAGTTACAGGACCGTATGTGGGCAGAGGAAGATGCACCCCCAGCCGGAAACCACCTCTAACCAGGGGGTACAGACACTGGCACCCAAGTCGCAGGAGCAGTAAGCCGGTGGCAGGGGACGGGGGGGAGCGGGCAGTCCCAGCAGAGGCGCCCAAGCAGTGTGCTCAAGGGAGAGGCTGGAGCCCCCGCAGGCAGAGCGACTCAGAAGCTCCAAGTGTGAGCCTGTGGGCGCTGGTGGGGGCGAGGACGGACAGGGTATTCTGCAGCCAAGAAGGACGCGCCTGCCATCCCGGGGGCTGCCAAGGGCCTTGAGGGCTGCCACCATCAAAGAAGCTCCTCCAGGCTCTGGGAGAGGGCTCCACCAAATGTATCCAGTCTTGGATTCCCAGTAATAACAGTCAGCCCACAGCCTTGGCACCAGGTGGGTGAGGTGCTTCCCCGTGCCCCGTATGCAGCTGAATTGCGACCAGGGACCACGTACCAAATGCCTGCTTTGTGCCAGACACTAGCACTGGCCCCAGGGCTCCCCAGATGAGGGAGACGCAGCCCTGCCTCAGCGAGTCCGGCAAAGATCCCTCCCCTCAGTGGGCGCTACAGGGGACGAGGGCTCCAACGGAGGAGCGTGCAAGGAGCACTGGAGGGCAGACAAGGAGCCCTCCAACCCCGCCCCTGGGGAACTCATCAGAGGAGGGGCCGTTTGAGATACTTCTTAGAAAGATGGAGAGGATTCCCCCACAGGGCATTCTGGGCAGGAGAGTGAGTGTAAGGAGAGTGAGGCATGCGAAAAAGGCCTCGTGAGAACCTTCTGGAAGGTCAGTGTGTCCGGGGACATGAAGAGAGTGGCCGGAGCTGGGAAGGGAGGAGGAGAGCTGTGGGGAAACAGGTTCTACTTACATAAATGGGTTAGAAAAAAGGTTAGGGCGGAAAGCGCCCGGGGTCAGCTGGCGAGATACTGTAGCGGGATCACGAGGGACCTGCCGTTTCACCTGCAGGAAGTTACTTTCCATCGGGCGCCAACATGCTAATGTACTTTGATCACCACCACCACTTGTGCCCCCGACCCTCTGCTTCTGACTCACATAAGTTAATGATTGCTGTCTGATTGTTCTCTTCACGTTCACATGCGTAAGATCTTGATTTCTTCACATTCACTGTGCATGTAAGATCTTGAGAGCTCAATAACTACAAAGACGAAACCCCTGTTCAGGGCTCTTGTCTCCTCCCGGCATTAGCCTCTCTCCTATTCAATTCTGCATCCAGACTCGCAGTCTGCGACAGGGGTCTGGACCACACCTGGTGGGCCGTGAGCACCATCGCGTATTCTAAGTCTTAGAGCGTTATCCTCGGGCCTCCTTCCACCTGCCCGGCCCAGTCCCTGGCGGCCATTTCTAAAGCCAGAGGAAGACCAGTGGCCCCCCAAAGCCCCGTCTTTACCAGCCCACGCTGGCTGTCGTCTGTGAACCAGCAGATGATAGCACACGACTTCACACCTGACTGCTCTCGTCTCCCAGGTGCTGGCTTTGTCTTCCCTCGCGAACCCCGGAGCCTCCGAGGGGCAGGGACAATGCCTCCCGTGAGCGGGTCCCACAGAGCAGAGCTCGCTGGGGTTGGGATGCAAAGCCAGCAGCGGGAATCACCCTAACAGGAGGCCGGACGGAGGTCTGGATCTGCCCGCTCCATTCCTGTCCACAAAACTGAGAGTGAAACACACATCCGGACCCAGGAACTACACATCCCAGGGGGCTTGCTGTCTGTGAGCACGCGGAAACACCCAAACAATCCTATTCTGATTTCAACAGTCAGCAAAGAGAAACTTCCCAGTGCAGGCCAACCGACAAAGGACGTCACTGTGAGGCTGGACACAACTTCCTGAGAAGTCTTCGGAGCAAACAAAACCAAAACTGTGACAGGGTCAGTTTTGCATTCAGAATGTGGACTCTAAACACTTCTTGCTTCGCTCAGAGCTGAGCCGCCCAGGCGAGTGACCATGTGACAGACACCACTTAGGATGGAAGGCCCACTGAGGGTGATGTTCCCAGGGGACTGTGAAAGCAGGCATGGTAGTCAGGTTGGGCCCCAACCTCTGGCAACCCACGGACCATGCCTGGAACCCCACAAGGAGGGATTACACAGCACCGCAGACCTTCTCTCGAGGCCCTGCCCCCCTGTTTCTTTTCCGCGGGACCGTGCCCAGCACATTGGGAAGTTGCTGGCCCCTGTCTTCTGCCCAGGAAAACAAGTTGAAACAAGTGTTGGAGGCCAGGGCAGATTTGTCACGCTCAGCCAGGCTGAGAACATGCGGGGAAAGTGATTAGGCCAGGCTGGTCTACCCCAGGACAGCTACCCACCCCCTCAGGATGACCCTCGCTCTCTCCCAGGCAGTGAGCCAGAGGACGACCCCCAGATGCCCCTGACCTCCAGGCCAGGCGGTGTCCGAGGGTGCCTGCGCTCAGCCTTGATCGCGGGGCCCCCGGCGCGAGGCAGGTGTGCTCAAAGCCGACCCCCGGGAAGGAGCAGGCCCCTCACCATGGTGTCGCAGCCCAGCCAGGCTTCCCGCGGCAGCGCACCCCCCGCCCCGAAGGGGATGAGCCGCACCGCCCTGCCTGGAGGTCCCGGCTCCTTTTCCAGGCTCCCCGCCTCTGCGCCCGCGTCTCCACAGGCAGATTGTTTACAACGTTAAAGGCCAGCAGTGTAAACCCTGCCGCCTCCGCCAGGCGTCCTCCCCGGGTGCGCCGGGGGCCGGGGTTCGAGGCCGCCCCTTCCCAGGTGGGGACGAAAGCGAATGTGAGAAAGTGACAGCTCTCCAAAGGCGGGGGAGGCGGGGACCTCCTCAGCGCCCCGGCTTCCCCGAGTCGTCCCCAGGGCACCGGCCGGCCACGCGCCCGGCCCCCGTCCCGGGAAGAGAGCCGGAAGCCGCCCGGGACGCCCCCGGGGCGTGGGCGCCCGGCCTTGCCGGCAGCCCTGGATGGGGCGGGGGGGTCCTCGTCCGCGGCGGGTGCTTACCTCCGGGGAAGGGTCCCGGCGCCACCCGCAGCGTGGCGCGCTCTGCAGCCAGGCCCGGCGCCCTGGGCGGGCCCTCGGGAAGGCCCCCGGGCAGGCCCCTCCCACATGCCCCGCCCATACGCCACACCCCGCCCTATACACGCCACGCCCCCGTCCGTGCCACGCCCACCTGTCAGACCCTGCTCCTGCTAGGCCTCGCTCACAGATCATGCCACGCCCATATTCCCCGCCCCATCCCTGTCCTGGACCCGCCCACCTGTCCCGGGGCGCCCCTCCGGCCAGGGCCCGGCCTTCCCCACCCACGTGCCCCGCCCTCCAACTCCGCCCCGCCCCCCAACTCCGCCCCGCCCCATCCTGGGCCCGCCCACCTGCCCGTCCACGGTCACAGACCAGGCCCCGCCCACCTGCCGGCCCCGCCCCAGAGGCCCTGCCGCGCGGCCCCGGGTTATCTCTTTAGGCTCTTTAGGCTCTGTGACCAGTGGCGCGACCTCCTGCTCCAACCTCCGGGCACCTCACACGCGCCCCGGAGACCTTGCGGCTGCGGGGACGAGGGAACATGTAGGGACTCCTGTGCGCTTGGGAGCGGGAGGCTGGGACGGGGTGCTCACTGCGTGGGGTGCCCTGGACTGGATCCGAGGGGAAGGGGCCGCCAGTGTCTGTCCTTGGGATCATCCAGACCAGCGCGGCCCCTCCTCCTCCCGCCGTGCAGAGGAGACCCGGAGTAACCGTCCAGAGGCACAGCCGAGCCAGCGAGGAGGGTCCCCCGACCCCCCATCCCCACCGCGTGCAGGGCTCCTTCCCCTTGGCCAAAACTCGACCCGGATTTCCGAGATCTTTGCTCGGGGACTGGGTGACCGGACAGGGAAGCCGGCGAGGACAGAGCCCTGTGTCCTCTTCTCTGAACCGCCGCACTTTCCATGTACTGGGGTCTGCGGTCCGGCAGCCGGGCATCCAGGCGAGGCGCCTTCCCGGCCAAGGGGGTGAAACCCACTTCAAGGCCGGCGTGGCCCTGTCTTGGGGTAGGTTGGGTGGGGCGCTGACCGCAGGTGGAGGGGCCGACCCCACTAACAAGCCGCATCGCGGACAGCCGACCCTCCCACCCCTGTCCGCGGGGTTCAGCGAGGTCCCGAGACAGCCTGGCACGCATGTCACAGCTGGAGCACCTCTGGTTGCAGAGCCTCCCAGTCCCTCTCCTCCGCTGGCAGGTGCCGGAAGGCTGCGGAAACACGGTCGAACCCCTTGTGGGGCTGCGGTGGCAGGGCGCTCCTGCTCTGCAAGGACCCCCACCCGCTGGGCCCCAGAACCGGACTGCGCATCAGGGGACAGTGAGGAGAGCCTGGTGTGTGGCACAAACGACCCTGCCCTGCCCCGCGGGACCATCAGGGCTGGGCTGTCACCACTGCCCACATGTAGGGGGCGAGGGGGGCATCTCAGGCAGGGTTACCATTTCCCAGAACCCTCAGCACCCTCTCCTCTGCCCCTGCTGGCTCCAAGGGACTCAGGTCCTGTCTACCTGGCCCTGACTGTGGACAGACGAGGTCAAACCTGCATGGAGCGGGCAGCTCGGGTCTTCTCACACGTGGCCCTCACCTGAGCTTCCATTATCCTTTTCCGTGGCTGGGGAGGAACTGGTGACCAAAGCCTTTGCTGCTCAGGGCGAAGACTGTCACCTGCTTTGTGCACGAGAGTCCAGAGCAGTGCACACACCCTCAGGCGTACGAGGTGCCGGGAGGCAGGGCGCTCTGAGAGGGGACGACACTCCCGTTGCGTGTCCAGGGGCCTCCCCCATTTCTGGGAATAAAATCTGGAGTCCAGACCAGGTGCCGCAGCCCTCGGCTCCCCGTGCCCGCCTCCCAGGCTCCGGCCCCACCAGCTGCCTCTCACCTGCTCGGGGCCTCCAGCCTGGAGCGCCCTGCACGCGGCTTCGTGGGGCTCGCTCCTGCCCACCCTTCCACCTGCTGGCACTTCTTCAGACAGAAGGTCCCGAGGTCCCGAGGTCCTTTCCCCAAAGCAGGCCTCCTGTCTTTTCTCTCTTACGTCCTGTTCACTCCTTCACATCTCTTACCCCGTTTTGTGGTTTTGCATTGACGTGTTTCTTGGTTCAAGGTCAGTCTCCCCTTAAAACTTAATAGACTATTACCCCCAGGAGGGGAGGAGCCGCGCCTGACCGTCCCGCTTCAAATCTGGTGTCTGACAAGTGTCCCCAATAAATATTTCTTGGCGAATGAATGAATGAATGAATGATATTAGCAGTCTTCATTTTAAAGGAAAAAAATTAGAAGTCAGTAAACTTGTAAACATAAACTTCTGTGTTCACTTTGTAAGCTTCTGCGTTTACTATTTTCTGTTTAAAAAGGTAACAACCGTATGATTCCACTCATGTGTGGAATTTAAGAAACAAAGCAGAGAACATAGGGGAAGAGGGGGTGAATGGAGGGGAGGGAAACAAGTCACTAAAGACTCTTACGGAGAGAGAACAAACTGAGGGAGGATGTCGGGAGGTGGGTGATGGGAACCCAGAGGGACTTGTTGGGAGGAGCACTGGGTGTTGTATGTAGGCGATGAATCACTGAATTCTACTCCTGAAACCAGTACTGCACTGTTACCTAACTAGAATTTAAATAAAGATTCGAAAAGAAAAAAAAAAAAGGTAACAACAAAGTCCAAGATCCCGGGAAATACAAATGCCAATACTTATTAGGTGTGTCTTAAAACTAACCATCCAGGGGCACCTGGGTGGCTCTGTCAGCTAAGCTTCTGAGTCTTGATTTCAGCTCAGGGCATGATCGCATTTTTGTGAGATCGAGCCCCACACGGGGCTCTGGACTGACAGTGCAGAGCCTGCTTGAGATTCTCTCTCTCTCTCTCTCTCTCTCTCTCTCTCTCTCTGCCCCTCCTCCATTCGTGCTCCCTCTGTCTCAAAATAAATGATGATAAAAACAAACCCTAACCATCCATTCGGCAGCTATATTAAGCTTCCGCTAGAGACCCAGACTTCTCGCCAGGAATAGAAGTCCTGAGCGGACTTTCCGCGTCGTGGACACAGCGGGTTATTATGCGATTTGATCAAGTGCTACCTACCTTCCTACCTCTGCCTGCAAGTCCCCGCCCCCAGGATCTGATCTCCTTGCTGCAACTGAGAAGAAGAGGCGACCCCAGCTGGACAGAGCAGCGGGGAGGGCGTCCGCTCTGGGCAGGGGAACGGCAGAGGTACTGGGGACCGGAAGGAGGTGGCTCGTTTGGACAACTGCCGGGCTTGTGTTAATGGGGTGCACTTTGTCTGTGTTGGGGGGTGGCGGTGGGTGGGGGTCGGATCCCAGGTGCCCAGGCACGCTCTGCTAAGGATTTGGGCGGTGCTCTGGCACCTGTGGGCGCTGGAGACCCACCGGACGGCGGAGGTGGACGTTACAGTTCCCCTGACAGCAGGGTGCGCGGAGCGAATGGGTGAGGGATGGGTGCTTCGTGGAAAACAGGCCCGGTTAGGGGGCTCCCGCTATTGTCCGAGCAAAGATAATGATTGTGAACTAGAGCAGTGACATTCATTCGTTTTAGCTAATAAGGGTTTTTACGCTCTTATGAGGCAAGCACCATGCAGGTGGTAGGAGAGACTCACGACCGACGTTTATCGAGTGCTTACTACGTCCTCTGCTCTGTTCTGAGCACCAGGCATGCACGGACTGATTTAACCCTCACACAAGCCTACGGTCAGGACCACTATCGCCCCTTTCACAAATGAGGAAACTGGAGAAGAGATCACGTTACTCACAGGGGCTTACACAGCTGGTCAACGGCAGAGCCAGGATTGGGACTCGGGTAACTGGGCTCTAGAATCCTCAGCCGTGATCCTGTACCAGGGTGTCACGGCAGCATGCAAGCCGGGCAAGGTCGCCATCTCGTAGGACTTACACTCGGGCACCAGAAGACCGACGGGGGCAAGGCTCAGCTCGTAGGATCAGAAAAACATGGTCCTCGCCGAGGAAAGAGCTGCCAACGTAGTTCCACCGTGGCTCTGTGACGGGCGGTGTGGCAGCCGTGCGGTGAGGAAACTCAGGGGTCCGGCAGGAGGCGGACTTGGAAGGGTAAGTTGAGGTCGCTTCGGGGTACACCAGTGTGGGGCTGTTTGTGGGACGTGCGGGAGGCCCCATCCGGCAGACGGCTGAAGCTATATGTCCACAGCGTAGGAGACACCTGCCTGGAGGCCAGTCGGGAGGCATCGGGACAGAGGACGGAGGTGACAGGACAGAGGTGACAGCTGGAGACAGGGGTGAGCAACAGGGTCTAGAAATCCGACCAGCACAGTCAACGCCCAGGAAAGAATATGAGTTTGTAAAAAAAAAAAAAGACTTAAATTTAGTTATGCTCAAATAAGACCTCCGTTCATCCGAAGATTTACAGAGCGAAAAGGCAGGAAAGAAAACTGGGGAAGATGTTTGTGGTTCGGCAAGAATCCAGATTATAGGAAGAGGTCACACGAATCGGTAAGAAAAGAACAGGAAAACAGACAAAAGACAAGGGCAGATACTCCCCAAAAGACGAAATCCAAGACAAAAGAAACAGACGAAACGAACGAAAACGTGCCAGACCGCCTCGGGTCTCAGGAAGCTGAGAAATGCAAATCAAAACCCGAATACATCACACATGTATGCGTGTGACCCAAACTCGACTCCTGTCCCCCGCCCCTCCCACTGCCCTTCCGGTCCTTCCCCCCAGCCTTCGTCCCCACGGCCTCCACAGCCTGGAACTCCTTTGCCGTCAGACCAGCCTCGACTCGGCTCAGAGCCCTCCCCCGCCGCCTCTCCCAGGCCTCCTGGCCGGTCCCTTTCTGCCTCCCCCCCCCCCGCCCCCCAGCAGGGTCTGAAGTCACCGTGCACTTGTTCAGGGCGAGAGCTCTCCGCTCGCTCCAACCCCAGCCTGTGGTCGCCCCTGGCTGCTGCGAACATACCAGCAAGGGGAGGGGTCTCTCTGCGGCTGGACCCTCCCGACCTCTGTCCCGGCCTCCGGCTTCCTGCCACTGTCAGCCCCCCCCCGACCTGCTGCCTCCACGCCCCTCCTCTTCAATAACAGCCCACGGCTCGCTGCATCTGAAATTATTCTTGATTTCATTTAAAACGATTTTTTCCATTTCAAGAGAGATCATGCGTGGTTCGTCATCCGTCTAGTTATAATCACCGCTAACACTCAGTTGAGTTTCTTTCCACGATATTGGCTATGCAATCACCACGCGGCAACTACAGAATCGTATGAATTTATTTTTAAGAAATGGTCTATTCTCCTGACTGTAAAAGTGTCCACATTCGCTGTAGAATAAATATTACAGAAAATGAAAAAGTAAAGAAAAATTACTCCGCTTCTTGTACGTTCTTGCGTTCTTTCTGGGCACACGCATGTATGTGCACACACACACAAGCATGCGCAATCAAGCACGCGTACACACATGCGTGCACAAACACACAAACCTGCACACACCACGTGTGGCATTTCATCGTAACCACAAAGCAACTTCAGCAGGCATCAGGGAGAACTGTTTTATGAAACACTTAGTTGGAAGATTGGAAGGAGAAGGCCACCGTTAGAGATGTGTCCACATTCCCGTCCGTCACCTCTCTGCCCGGGCCAGGCAGTGGCGTCTGGAGGGCAGCACAGACCCTGCGGCCAGCACTGCCTGGGTTGAGCCCCATATTCTGCGACTCCCTGGGTGTAGGGCCTTGGATGAATTATTAAATGTCTCTGTGCCTCACTTTTCCTCGTCTGTGGAGTGGGGATAGTAATAGTACCTGCCTACACCGACTCGGCTCAGGTCATAATCTCACCATTTGCGAGTTTGAGCCCTATATCAGGCTCTGTGCTGACAGCTCGGAGCCTGGATCCCGCTTTGGATTCTGTGTCTCACTTGCTCTCTGCCCTTCCCCTGCTCAAGCTCTTTCTCTCTCTCAAAAAATAAATAAACAAAAAAATTAAAAAAGATAATAGTACCTGCCTCCCAGAGTTGTCTGCACTCACAGAAAGGCTCAGGACGGCACCCGGCACACGGGTGTTAGCTGATATTGCGCTCCTAGAGCCCCCCCTACCTGACCCCGCATCTTCTTTCTGCGTTCTGGAACAATTCGGTTACCATCTCCTTTTGCATTCCCCACTCAACAAAACAAAAGCCCACAAGGGCGAGAAATTTACAACGGCCACCTGCGTGCCTGTGTGTTGCATGTGTGTGCGTGCGTGCACGTGTGCACGGGTGTGGTGTGTGTGCACTCGGCGCACCGCGTGTGCATGTGTGGGATTATGTGCTCGCCACCATGAAAGCAAACTTTCCACACGAGCAAATATCCCCCTGGAGGGATCTCTGCGACCCAGGAAATAAGGTTCGTCTTTGTCTCGTCTCCTCACGCCTACTCTCCTGAGCTCTGTGTGTGTGTGTGTGTGTGTGTGTGTGTGTGTGTGTGTGCACAACATAATCGGGGCCACACCGCTTATAATCTTTTTAAGGAATAATTAACATAGCAGAACACTCACACATCTCGATGGAAGATGATATGAACAGAGGCTCAGAATATCTGCTTCCTGGTATTAATTTTTAAAAAGAAAACCAAAAATACTGCCCCACTCCAGATATGGAAAAACCACCATGAAAGTTCCTTGGTGTCCTGCAGTCGTATCTGCAAAGCGAAAAGAGTCTCGGGTGCGTAATTCTCCTGGCAGAGCCTTCGTTGCTGCTCACAGCCCGCCGGAGCAGAACCACAACATTGGTCTTTCGGGCCGGTGAGCGTGGGAGAGATTCCGTAGCAGGGAGGGGCGAGGCGGGCGGCTCAGCACCGCTCCTCCTGGCCCTGGGAAAGACCGGGGCCAAGGGGAGGAAGGGATACGGGGACTCCGCGTGGTCACTTTGCTCTGGGAAGCCGTCATCCGACTGTATCACTAAAACTGGGTCCAGACCCACCAAGAGAGGACCCACGAATACATCCGTGTGTGATTTCATCAGTCTCCTGTCCCAGATTTAGCGCTTGGTTCAACGGAACATATGCTTATGTAGTTTTTTTCCCATAAAAGTGATGTTTTCTGTGCCCATACATAAGAATATTTTTATATGGCGTTCACATATCACCAATAATTTGGCTGGGAATCATATTCTTGAAATCTTACTTTATTCACTCAAAATGCTCTGGATGTAACTTAAGAAAAAAAAAACATTTAACGTTGCCGAGAAGTCTGTAACTTAAAATCCATTCCTTTGCTTAAAATGCAAACCAAAGCTTTCCCTTTTCTGGGAATGGTTAGAGTACTTTCTCGCACTTCCTTATGATTGAAAACTACTTCCAGAAGATTCCTAGAAATGGGTCGAGTCATCGCTTTTGCCTGGAATCCGAACTGCGCTTTTATACTTCCTACGCGGGCTGTGTTCTATAATTATGCCCTTGAGTTTTTCTTGTTTGCTGCAGCGTCTTCTCAGGGAGCAGCCCCCCGACCCACGCTGGGGCTCCTTTTGCTTTCCTGTCTGCTCCTCAGGAAGTGAGAGTCTGGACTGCCCCGTCAGGCCCTGCCTCCCTCTCCTGGCTCTCATGTCTCTGCTCTTTGCTCCCACTTTCTAGGAGCTTCTCGGGGGGGATCTTCACGCTACTCAGTAGATCGCGGTCGTTCTGTTCTTTAGTGACACAATGTGATCTCCCACTTGTCGTTACGAAAGTTTCCCGTTACCTAATGGGAAAGCCGAAAGTCTAATACAATGATCTTCGCACAGATTCAAGAGTGGTCAGTATTTTATTTACTTGTAATATATGCATAATTTAAAATGCCACTCCGTCCGAAAATAAATTGTGAATATTACAACACGCCCCTTGAAGGACTTCGGCTCGCATCTCTTAAAGGAAGGCCTCTTCCTTCTAATCTCAATACGGCGTCACACCTGAAAACCGGAATGGTGATTCCCCGATGTCTCATAGCCAGTCCATGTTCAGACTTCCTTGGTTGCCCCCCGAGTTCAGTGCGTGATCATGGCCGATAACGGCTTTCTGCTGTGGGTCCCTTGACCTAGAGCAGCCGCTCCCTGCCAGTGCTTTCTGGATGTTTCCGTGTTCGCTCTGTGCATTCGGGATTTGTCTGATTGTTTCCTCGTGGTGTATTTAGTTTCTTCCCTTGACCCCGAATTTGCTGCGGAGTGAAGCTGGGCTCGAGAGTGAACGTCTGAAGTCCGCGACGCTGAGTAGGATCGCCATGTCAGTGCAGGAAGAATCCGCCATCTGTTGTGGGGCCATATTTCCCCTCTGACATTCGCGAGCGACCCGTGGGGTAATACTGGGCACCAGTGTGCTGGAGTGTTTCCTTACCGTCCCCACAAGACCTGCCATCCTCCTCCTCCTCGACCCTTCTCCCTCTGCTCCGCTTTACGAGGGCCGCCCCCTTCTGTATCCTCCACAGAAAGCTGAGTACCATTTCTCGACTCTGCTTCGGGCTTCGCAGAAAACCACCTGCAGAGATGGGGGGATCTTGTGTGAGTCTTTGGGGGTGATGGCTGTTTCCCTGACTCCCGGAGGTGGCGGGGACCCACGCAGATGTGTGTGTGTGTCCCCCGAGAGGCACCCGGCTCGCCAGGGCGTCTCTCGATCTTCACTTACCTGACAGTCAAATCCCCTTCCTAGATTCTTCTCTGGGCACCAGATCGGGAGCGGGATCTGGCCTGATACCCACGTCTAACGGCCGTGACGCCTCCCTTCCCCTGGAGGACACGTGTCTTCTCCAGCCTGTTCTCTGATGTATAGAATACGGGGCTCAGAGCCACCGCTCCCGGGCGCCTCCTGAGCTGCGTGCCTCCCCTCCCCCACCTCCCGTGCCGGCGCATCAGCTCAGGAAGCAGAGTCTGTGAACAGGTGCATGAAGAGGGGGCTGGTGAGGGGGGAGGGCGGAGGGCTGACCGGAGGGAGCACGGCTCCTTCCCGCCTCTAGTGGAGCTTCTGGGGGGTCTGACTGCCCGGTTTTCTGGTCAACGCAGGTTTTGTGTTTTGGAATTGAGGCCCAGCAGCGGGGGGAGCGATGGGGCCCCTGTATCTGTGCAAGGACGGACATTCTGCACCTGTCTCTGGGCTCCTCAGTCCAGGCTTATAAACGCTGCAGGTAGTAAGGGGGACAGACCGACTATGAGACCTAATTCTTAGTGAGGCCCCCCCAACTCCGCCGATATTTTAATGGGGAAGAGGAAAGAGTTATGTCAGCGGCTGACGTTCAGGCCAGTCTGTTCCAGTTGGGGCAAATCTGGCTCATTCCTGCCTTCATCCAGAACGCCCCTCCCAGAACCCCTTCTCTCCACCACCCTAACCTCCCAGGCGTCCTCCGTGAAGGCTCTCTTGACGGTTCAGTCCCCGCACGCCCCTGTTCCTCTGGGTCCCGGGAGTGCGTGGTGGCTGAGCCCTCATTCTAGTCGACACCGCGCTGACTTTTGCTTCGTGTCTGCCGGCTTAGTCTGCAGACCGGCCCGAAGCCCTGATTTCTTCCCCTTTCAGAGCCCGAGACGCCTGCCGGCCGTGCGGGCCGCGGCGGCTGTCGGAGTGGCCATGGCTGGGTCGTCCAGGGCGAGCGGAGGGTTCGGTGCCCGGTGCTGAGTGTTTGCGCCTCGGACCTGCGTGTCAGCGGCCGGGGAGGGGAAACAGCGAATGAGGAGCCTCCTTAAAGACGGGGCGGGGGTGGGGCTCCTGCCGCTAGTGAAGCTCCTCTGTAACCCGGCACTGTGTCCCCGCAGCTGCCACCATGCCGCGTCCTGCCACCGATGCCGCGTCCTCACAGGCCAGTCCATCCGCTCCTGCGCACCCTCCCCGGTCACGCAGCTGGGAGACCTCCCGAGTCTCCGTTTCTCGAAGCCTTGATTTAATTACCCGGAAAGTACAGAGACTAATGCCTCCCTGCCGAGACCGATGTGAGTATAAGTGAGGGGGCACGGGCAGAAGCGAGGGTGATCTGGGTGGCTAGTCCACCGGCCAGGAAGACCGTCGCCGGAGACCTCCCGTCCCGGCCGTGCAAGTCCGGGGCTGCTGAGGGGGCTCCCCCACGTGGAGCCGGGGAGCCGGAGACACAGCCAGGGATGCTGGCACCAGCTGAGCTAGCCAGAGGCCCTCGGGGGTCGTGGGTGCAGGGGTGAGGATTTGGAGGAAACGGCCCCAGATGTGAGTTCCCCTCTGTCTTCCGGGACATGGCACATCCGCTCTGCGTTCGCAAACCCTCCCGGGACCCCGCGGCCCCTTCTTGCCTGGGTGGACACAGGGTCCGTCCAGGGACGGACGTCCAGGGTCCTCACAGGGACGGGCCGGTTCCCAGTATGGGTGGGACACGCACCGTCCACAGAGAAGGGCGTCCTGGGCAGACTCAGAGTCGCCTCTGCACAGCCGACCCCTGCGGGTCCCCACCGGGTGGACCTCGGGCTTTCCGTCTCCGGTCGCCCCGGCCGCCCCGGCCCGTCGGCTGCTGCGGCCCGAGGCGCTGGCCGCTCAGGTCTAGCCCAGCGGGGGAGGCTGGCCTCTCTGCCTCACCTCCACACCGATCTCCACCTGGGCGGCCCTCAGGACGCCTGCTCCAAGCAACTCATTGCGTACGCACCCCCTCACTCTTGCCAAAAGAGCCCGTGAAAGGAAACTTAGGATTTCCTAAACAAGGTATCAAAACCACGCGCCTTAAAAGAAGAGCCGACAGGGACTCGTCTCCATCAAGACAAAGATCCTCGGTTTTCGTGTACGCCCACGCCATCGTAAATTAGGAAACGCCGCGGAACAGCTGCGGTAAGGTGCCGGCGGCGTGCACGGCTGACAAAAGCTGGGTGTTCAGAACACGGAAGCAATGCCCACAGGCCAGGCGATAAAGCCAGACGACACCGTGGAGAACCGGGCGAAGGCCCAGGACGGGAAGCTTCGATGGCCAATAAACCCGTGCAAATGGGCCCGCCCCACTGGTGATGGGGGATCCCACTAAAGGCGCGGCGTGCTGGCTGGAAGAAAAGTCCCCTCCCCACCCTGACGTTTTCTTCGAGAAGGAAGGGTCCCCGCTAAGTATCGTGGCCTCTGGTGCTGCCCTGCTCCCTCTCTGTGGAGGCCGGCCCCTCTGGCTCTTGTCGATCCCCTGGGTGGAACTCGCGTTCGCCGGGCCCCGAGTGCTAGGAGTTTGGCGTCTCTCGTCCTCCCCACCCGGACCGCACGACCCAGCCGCCCAGGCAGGTGTGGTGACGCTGGAAGGCGGGCCGTTCGAGGCCAAGCACGCTCCTCCTGGCTCCCACACTATCCCGACCGCACTGCCGGTGACGGCGATGTCGGCCAACTGTGTGCCGAACGTTCTGTCTTATTTCCTGGTTCGCTCGTATAGGGCAAGCAGAGTAGTCCTACGGCCTACCCATCGACCGGCAAACATGAAAAACAAAAACCAAAAAAACTAGCAATTCCTGTGCAACGAGACCTCCATGTTGGCCGACGGGCCCGGGAGCCCAATGGTACGTCACCAAGGGGCTACGGAGCGCAAAACACCACCCCCCCCCCCGCCCTGGGACGAGGACGGGGTGCAGGAATTGGGCCATGCTGGATGACAGCATGGGAGATTTCCATTCTTAAAGAGCCTGGACACCCACTGAGCCAAGACCCCGTCCCCCAGACCCTCCCGTGAACTTCTACAAGCTCGGTCTTTTCTGACAACTTTCACGCTAGTTTTGGTTGTGCTTCAAACTGACCGCAGCATTTATGTGTGGATGGGTCCCCCGCAGTCTTATTTATAATTTCAGAGAATGGGAGGAGGTAAGCCACCGAACAAAGGGACGTTGGCTAAGTTAATTCTGGCACGTCGACAGCCTGGGGTACGTGCAGGCTTGAAGGACGTTCTTGGAGAATATTTAAGTTCCTGAGATACAGAGGTACACCTATATATGGAGAAATATTAATTAGTAGATTATAAATGTATAATTAGTGTCAAACAGTTAGTATTTTTACCCTTTAGAGTTGTCCTTAAGAAAATACAACTCCTTTAGAAGCAGAGATGAATGAGCTTGACCGAGGATGTTGTCTGTGAGTTGTTGACCTCCGTCAGGGTCAGGGAGAGGAGGGTACGCCGCCCCCCGCTCCCTGAGAGGGGTCCTTGTGCAGGGACGGCCTCGGCTCCCACGTCCACAGCAAGCGGCCTGCCACCGATGGCTCGGTGGGCTGAGCACCCAACTCTTGATTTCGGCTCAGCTCATGACCTCAAGGCCGTGGGATCGAGTCCCACGTCGGGCTCCAGGCTCAGCATGTTCTTTGATTTATCGGTTAGAAAGAGAGAATCTCAAGCAGGCTCCACGTTCAGCTTGAGATTCTCTCTCTCTCTGTCCCTCTCTCCTGCTTGCACTCTCTCTCTCTCTCTCTCTCTCAAATAAAAAACAAATATAATAATAATAAAAAGAAAACCTTAAACCTCATCTCCATCCTTGGTCTGAAATTTCAACGAACCAATAAACTCAAGGAGATGAGGAAATGTTCATTATAAAATGTTCAATGAAAAAAAGCCTCATGTTACAGTACGTATATTGAGATCCTAATTTTACAAAAATAACAACACAGAACACTCTGTTTGAAGAACCTGGATGTGGGAAGTCCGGAGAGACGCCCACGGGTGCCCCCTCTGTCCTTGGGGCTGAGAGGCTGTGGGGCCAGAGAAACCCCAACCGGAAGCCAGCGGAGCAGAGAACAGGTGCTTTGAGTGCTCAAAGGCCTGGGTTCAAACTCCGGCGTCGTCAGTTCCCAGCGAGGCCTGGGCTCTCTCGGAGCCGCCGTCACAGGGTCCGGAAGGCCCGCCCGTCAGGCAGCGACGCAGCGACGCTTGTTCATGCTGGAAAGAGCTCAGCAAAATGGCCGGCCCGGAGCAAGGGCTCCGCGTGTGGGGGTGGGGCGTTCAATTTACTTTGTTTATTTTAATAATTTATTGTCAACTTGGCAACATACGGGGTGGTCTTGGCTTCAGGAGCAGATCCCGCAGCTCGTTGCTTACATACAACCCCCGACGCCGGTCCCAACAAGGCCCTCCTTAGTGCCCTTCCCCCTCTCCCCCTCCCCCCCCTCCCCCATCCACCCTCAGTTTGTTCTCTGTATTTGAGAGTCTCTTATGGTTTGCCTCCCTCCCTCTTATGGTGTGTAACTTATTTTTCCTTCCCTTCCCCTGTGTTCATCTGTTAAGTTTCTCAAATTCCGCATTTGAGTGAAAACATGATATCTGTCTTTCTCCGACTGACTTATTTCGCTCGGCATAATACCCTCCAGTTCCATCCACGTTGCTGCGAATGGCAGGATTTCATTCTCTCTGATGCCTGAGTAATATTTCATTACGTATGTACGACATCTCCTTTAGCCATCCGTCAGTCAGCGGACACTTGAACTCTTTCCATAATCGGCTATCGTCGATAGTGCTGCTATAAACACTGGCGTGCGTGTGCCCCTTCAAATCAGCATGTTTGAATCCTCTGGGTAAATTTCTAGGAGTGTAATTGCTGGGTCGTAGGGAAGTTCTGTTTTTACCTTTTTGAGGAGCCTCTACACTGTTCTCCAGAGCGGCTGCGCCAGTTTGCATGCGGGTGTGTGTGTGTGTGTGTGTGTGTTTCAAACCCGACCTTATCGAGGCATAATCTCCCCACCGTGAGACATACTGGGCCCCACGGATTATGTGGCTGTAGCTCCCCCCCCCACCGTAGATTAGAGACGGCTCTCCTGTAGCTTCGTGAGCGTGGAATCCCGAGTACATGCCTGTCTCGCTCGGCTCAGGACTCGCGGGACACACCTGTGAGGTTGCAGAGTGTCACCGCTCGGTTCCTAAGCCCCAGACTGGCAGCACTCCAGGGTGTGTAGAGGAGAGACATCCTGAGCGTAGGACCGTTTCCGTTTGCCTGGGGGCTCGGCCATCTAGGAGCCTAACGGCGTGACCTGTGGTGGGTGTCTGGGGCCCCCGATATCAGCTCCGGCCTCGGGGAGGGGCCGCAGACCAAAGGCCGGCCACGCGGATGCATTGCATGCGGCTGAGCCCCGGAAAATGTCTGGACACCAAAGCTTGAGTGAGCTTCCCAGGCTGGCAGTGATGGGGTTTTGGGGTGATGGGGTTTGGCCGGCAGCCAAAAAAGAGTTCTTGAGATGTCTTTGGGGCCAAAAGGTGATTTATGAAAGCAGGGGACGGGACCCGGGGGCAGCAAAAGCTGCACTGCGGTTGTGAGGAGTGACTGGTTCTATACTGTGGAGGGGGGTGGAGGGAAAGGCAAGAGGGAGGCTTCTAGAAGGCCTCGATGGGCTAAAGAGGACTCCCGAGATCCCGGAGGCCTCACTATCATCAGACTAAGGTGGTTTCCCTCTAAGGCACTAACATTAGGAGGGTAGGGGGCTCCTGGAGAAGTGTTCTGCTCGAGTATCTGTCCGTGGGCTGCAGGTTACAAGGAAATTCAGTTTTACCTGCCGCTTCCTCCTGGCCTGTGTCCCCACATCACTGTGGAGGGGAAGGTGACGTCGGGGCTCCGGGAAACAGAGGCTACAGGTTTCTGGAGATTAAGCCTCTGATAGACTGCCTTTTTCTTGTAATTTACTAAGCCGTTTGTAAACTGATGGAGACTCTATCAGTTCACCGTTTGTTTCCTTTCCTTTCCTTTGTTCTTGGGCAGCCAGGGGCCCTGAGGAACGACGCACGCACCCCACGAGGGGAGGGGGAGGCCGGGGCGGGGGCGGGGGGGGACGAGATTGCGCTGGGCCCTCGGCCTGCCTCAGCCTCCTCGTCAGCAATGCCCTGTGCGTCTCGCCACACACTGACGCCAAGAGGGAAACACATCACCGAGGACACGGAGACTTCACGTCCGAAACCCTCCCGGGCCCTTTCGAGTGCCGTGGACGGACGCTTGCGCTGGTTCTAATCTGGTAGTTCTGAGTACGGTGCGTTCCCCGGTTCTGTGAGCTGTGCCAGCCAATCGCCGGCTGAGGCTGGTGGCCGAGACTCCGACATCTGCAGCCCGATCATCTGAGGTGAGGGGGGCCCCGGGGACCCCCGCACTTGGTGAGGGCCGGCTCCTGGGGAGTGTTTCCTCCGCCTTCGCGGTTTGGCAAACTCATTGCGAAGGGGGAACCGGTTGTGGCGTGGAGGGTGGAAAAAAGGAACCAGCTGCCCGTGGGTGTGACACAAGATGAGTCTCCAAGCCCCGAGCTCAGGACGGTGGTTTCGAATGCAGCAACTCAGCAACTTCCCCGGGGGTGCGGGGTCACGCACAGGAAATGCTGTGCTTTGGCAGAAGGGAGGGAAGGAAGCCTGGCCTGGAGGGGGAGACGGCGCAGGGGAAGGGCTGGCGGGTAATGAGCCGGCGGGAGTTTGGACTCCCCGTGAGGCACGAGGAGGCCGCAGCGTTCTCGAGCTGGAGGGAGGTGGCCGCGCCGGGGATGCCGATTTGGAAGAATTTATTGTTGCCCCGGAAACGGGGAACCTGCCGGCTCCCGGTAAGGCGCAGGGGGGTGGCGGTAAGGGTGCACCTGCTCGTCCAGAGCGGTCAGCGACCGGTCTAAACTGCAGGGCCCGATGAAGCGGTGTTCACGCCGACCTCGATGGCGACGCGTCCACCCAAACGCGCCTCTCGCTTCCGCGCTCATGCGCGCACGAAGGGAACAGCACCCCTCTTACCGCACGCGGACTCGCTCTTCGTTCTGCTGTGTCCCGTCCTTCCTTACGAACAAACTCATCGTGAAGCAGTAAGTGGATTCCCTGGCCCAAAGCCGTGTCCTCTGACCCCGTGCATCGCTGGGAGGTGGCCGACCTTGGGGGACACAGAGCGCGGCCTCGGGCAATCCTGTCACCTCCCGCCCTTGCCTCCGCCTCACAGGGGCGACCCCTGCTCACTTCCAAGAGGCCTTCAAGGTGAGGGCAAGATCGTGAAAGCCCCCCGGAACTGCCGTGTGCTGTTTGTGGGAACGAGACCTCGTCCCTGCTTTTGCCCCTCTCCCGTCGCCCCTTCCCAGAGAGGTTTGGGAACTACCATTATCGCAGATGAGAGTGTGGGGTTCGCACAGAGATAAAGGACCTAGACATGCCTTCGACACGCGGCCTCTAAACCTTATCAAATTACCCTTAGCTGGAAATCACTGTCTCCGTCTTCAGCTGCGGAAACAGGCCCAAAGCGGCCAGAAATTGGCTCCTGGCCACGGGCGGGACAAGGGTCAAAGCCCGATTGATTGCTCACCGGCCCGGCTCCTCCCGCCCGCTCCTGCCCCCGCGGCGTGGCCTCTGCTTCCAAGGGCCAGGCCCAGGACACACAGGTCAGCTTTAGCCACTGATATCCCCCTGGTGACGTTCTGGGTCCTCGGTGTCCCACAAGGTTCTAGAGGTCACCGCCTGCCGTCAAATCCTGTTTCCCAAAATTGTAATCATGGTAACTGCCAGCACCCGGGGGACCGGCTAGGCTTTGCATGTTCACCGCCTCCACGCCTTTTGGCAGGTGCTGACCTTTCGCCTCCTAACGAGGAGGGCAGCGAAAATCATGAGGCGGGGACGGAACGGAGCCTGCCCGAGGTCACACAGCCCACATCCTCAGAGCTAAAGCTCCCAGCCGCCAAACCCTGTGTTTTCAGATCTGAGAAACGAGAAATCCAGAAGTGAAGAAACCACTGCTCACATCCAAGGGCATCCCAGATGCTCTCAAGGAAGCCCCGGGGCCAGAGGAGAAGCGTGGACAGAGCGGGGCGTCATCCGGGCCGAGGGGACAACAGGACCAAGACCCCGGTCCCGAGACTGGTGCGTTGTTCTCCAAACGGCCAGCGTAGAAACGGCCCCACCAGCAGGAAGGCGGGAAGGAGGGGGGCTCCCGCTCAGGCGGGTGGGTTTTCCCTCAAGGACTTTGTCTTAGTGTAGAGAAGCCTCGGCCCCCCAGGCTTGGGGCTCTGGCGGCTCAGGGGGCCGGCAGTGAACCTCGGGGCCGCAGAGACCAGGGCTGAGCTGCGCGGATGGGAGACGCTTCATGAAGACCTCCGTCCTCCACGTGCTAGAGCCCTCGCCTCCAGTGTGATGGCGTACAGACACGGGGCAGACGGGGTCATGAAGGCGGGTCTCCTGAGAGAGCTGCGGCCTCGTAGGAAGAGGAAGAGGCACGGGGAGCTCTCTGCCGCCGGTGGGGACACGGGGAGAGGCGGCCATCTGAAAGCCAGGAGGCGGCTCTCACCGAGGCCTGGGGACCTGGGGCATCCAGCCTCCAGAACTGGGGAAAACCGACGGCGGCCGCCCAGCCCAAGGGGACTAGACCACGCTGTAGGCGACTCTCAGGCCCCCAACTCATGCAGCCCGGTCCCAGAGATCGCTGGACCCCTGAGACGCTGCAGCACGAGATCCGCCATGAGGCAAAGAGAGACACGTAGGGAAGAAGGTCCCTGAGTGGGAGCAAGTCCGTGCACACCTTCGGCTCAAGGACGCCCGTGCCCAGCAGGCAGCTCCCCCCACACGCACACACTGCTCTTCCTCAGTGTCCGGGCAGCACAGCCGTGTGGCCGCGTCGGGATGGAGGAGAGAGAAGTCTGCAGGGAGGCCAGGCTTCCCCAAGAGCTCCCACGGTGACCGTGCCAAGAGACATCACGGGAGTTCCCAAACAAATCGTCTTGCCCACTGGCCACGGCAGCCACGGAGGTGAGACACACCCAGTGCTGGGTCCCTTCTGTCACTTGGACTCCCATGGAGTTCAGCTTCTTGCTTTGGATGGTTGTGAAGCCACACTTGGTTTGTGTCTCCCGACCCAGCGCCTTCTCTCGCTCGTGCAAATAGTTACCTCATATTCTCCCCCACTGACTGGGGGAGAGGTTTTACCAATGTCTGTGTTCTCCACGGCCGCCTGCAGACACACGCTTCCTCCAGGGCCCTGGGACTTCCGTACGGGGACAGGTGCGGTGATCGGCCAAACTCCCCCTCACGCCAGGAGCCATCGTTAAAGAACGTGCTTCCCACCCCTGACCCCTGCCCAAGCTACGCGGGTCCAGCCGGACCCTTTATACACTGTGAGATGAGAGTTCCCCACGTACGGAGAACCTTCACATCCCCAGATATACAGCTTTTCGAGGAGAAAGTGCGAATTACGACTTAGAGTGGCCCTGTTTCTGCAGGGTGCAGGCCGATGCAGGTAACCCTTCAGCCGGAAAACATTGAGACTTCTTTCATGCAGATTTCTCCCCTGCGTGAATTTGTTTCCCGGGAATGTTAGACAAACAGAGACCATCAGCTACGTGGTTTCCCCTCCAGAGACCCAGCGGGCAAGACGCGGTTAGATGCCGAGTCTTCAGGCCCCCGGTCTGTGGAACAACCACACCTTAGAGCGTCTCTTGAGCAGGACTGAACCGGTTACATCACCCAGATCTTGTAACAACAGAGAATCCACACAGATGAGGAGGAAGTGTAGGACATCGACCAGCACTTCCAAGAATGAAATGTGGAAGGCAGAGACTACCACACGCCAGGAGCAGATTAGCCGTAGGAACTGATCACCGGGAAGGTGCAGTTGCAGGATGTTGTGAGCCGAGGATGCCCGAGGGGCCACAGCGTGTCTGTGGGCCCCTGCAGCTCCTGGTGGCCCACAGTCAGAGACCACCCTCACCATGTCCTGAGACCCCGGCAGGTGGGAAAGAACAGCCCCTGCCCCAGCGCCGTGGCACCTCTGGGCCTCCCGCTCTCCCGCCTTGAGAGCGTACGCTCGCTTTGGTAAGCTGGGCTGTGTGACTCACTGTGCTGCTCTGTCCTTGAAATCTTTCTTGTGACCAGAACAAGAACCTTCCGGTGACAAGATGATGGGTGTGAGGATGACGTGACAAAGACGCTAAAGCAGCCGAGAGGAAGACGCTCCAGTGAGCAATGTGGAGTACGCCTGGCAGCGAAACAGAAGATAGAAAGAGGAACTAGGCTGAGATTTTAGAACGGGAAGACACCATGGCAAACAGAAAATTCAGTGGGGGGTCTGCCACCAGGGAGGGGACAGAGGAGAGAACCATTCGGTCAAACATGAGCATCGCACAATCTGAACGACGGAGAGAACACATCTTGTAAAAAGAAGAAGGACCAGAGCCTCAGACACAAAACACTTATGTGGCCCGAGTCCCAGGGGAGAAGCACCTGAAAAATAAAGACTGAAAACCCCCCAAATCTGGAAAATTACCTAAAGCCAGAGACCAGAAGCTGAGCAGACCCCAACCAGGATGAACACAAGCCCATGTGCCTCAAAACATAATGAAACTCTTGAAAGCAGCCACTTGACCCCCAGGAGAAAAAGCATTCGGATGACTGCAGATTTGTCATCGGACAGAAACCACAGAAGCCAGAATCGGGACAATGGGTCTCAGGTGCACGAACGGAAGAAGGGTCAGCCCAGGACCCAGGACCTGGCACGGAGATCCTTCAGGAGTACAGGGAGATCAAGACGCTCTCCGATGGAGAAAACAGAAGACCGTTTGTCGCTGGCAGACCTATCCCAAGCAAATGGCTGAAGGAATTTCTCTAAAGAGAAAGAAATCATAGAACGTCAGGAAGAAAACTGTGGGCATGTTCAACAGGCTTTCCTTCTCTTCCTGAGCTTTCACAATTTTGTTTGTGGACTGAGGCGGCATCCTAACTCGTGTGATGTGGTTCCAAATGTGTGTAGAGGGAGTATTTAAGACAATTATAAGTGGGAGAGGTGAAGGGACACAAAGGAAGTGTAATTTCTACACATCGCTTAAACTGGTAGAATGAAGGCAGCAGTAGACTGGTAAGTCATGGACGTACAATAGAATACAACACCCAGAGTAACTGCTAGAAAAGCTGAATAAAGAGATACATTCGAAAGCACTATAGATAACTCAAAACAGAATTCTTAAAAATACTCAAATAACACATAGAGCACAGGAAAAAGAAAAGAACAATGAAAAACAGAACAGAAAACAAGAAATAAAAGAGAGGCCCTAACATACCTACACTAAGTATAAATGGTCTAAACAGGCCAGTTAAAAGACAAAGATTGGCAGAGCGGTTTAAACAACATTACCTGTTACCCAACACTAATCTGTCCTCCAGAAGCTCCTATTAAACGTGACAATACAGCAGGTGAAGCGAAGGAATGGGAAAAATATATCACACAAGAACCAATTGACAGGAAGCAGGAACAGCCACATTAATTTCAGATGAATTCGCTTGACGGCAAAGAAACTTTCCAGAGATGGAAGGACGTCACCGATGCCGGCAGGGGCACCCAGCGAGGGGGTGTGGAGTCAATATCAGAGCTTCAGGGGGTGGAGAGCAAAACTGGAGGCACCGGGAGAAGAAGAGACAGGCCGCAGTCACAGCTGGAGACCAGCAGCTGCTGGGACTCACAGACAGAAGCCAGCGAGGACGCAGTCACAACATTCAGCAGCACCACACACGTTCTTCTCAACAGGATGTACGAGAAATCCCCGAAAATTTAAGTGTTGAAGCCAGGTGCACGGCAGGTTCCCAGACCACAATGGGAATAAAACAGAAATCAAGGGCCGAAAGATAAAAGTTATGAAATGTTCAGAAGCTAAACGACATACTTGTGAATAATTGATGGGCCAAGGAGGACGTCTCGAGGGAGATTTCGGGAAGGCCCTTGCAGGGAATGACAGCGAAGACACAGCATAAGGGCCGTGGGGAGCCTCTGGGGCAGCTTGGCCAAAGGTCACAGTGTTCAAGCGCCCGAGTTAGAAGACAGAAGGAGGCTCCTGTCGGTGACCGAGTCCTCCCTCCCACAGAGCCCCTGAGAGACGGGAAACAGACGTGCACTCACTCTGAGCCTTCCCCGTGGCCCGTGTGGCCTGGGCCTCCTCTCCCAGGACAACATGGTGGCTGAGGCCAGGGTGTCCGGCAGCGTGCGGACCGAGGCCACACCTGCCGTGTTCCATCTCCTGCGTCCAGAACAGCGTCCGGCATGGCTCGGGTGCAGAGTATCTGCCAGGAAGCCCCTCGGGCGGCCGCGTGGAGAGGAGGCAGCTGTCAATCTGGAAAGCGAGCAGTGGGGGGGTGGAAGGAGCAGGGAAAAGAAAAGATGGAGAGATAGAGGAGGCAGAGAGGAGAGAGGACGAGGAGGGAGAGAAGGAGGATCTGGGGAGGCGCAGGTGCAGTGGGTCCTGGCGCTGACCGTGGTCCTGGGGGAAAACAAGCCTGGGATCTCCCTGGGCGGCCTGTGTGCGGAGAGCCCCCCACGGCACGGGGCGCTGGACACCTGCCTGCTGGTGAGGACGGCGCCTCCCGGGCCCCGTGGCCCCTGGCGCAGGCGCTGCCTGGGCGCACTGCCCCTGAAAGGACGAGGAGACACCCACCTCTCTCGCTGCGGGGACTCTGGGCCACACCTCCTACTAGCTGGCATTGGATTAAAGGGTTTGCAACGTCACGCTCACTGTGGGAATTGGACCTGCTTCCACTCCTCCCGGGAGCGAGAGGATTCGCCCACAGTGTGGCAGCCCTGAAGGCGCACAGCAGGTGCGGTAGCAGCCGAGATACCAGGTTTGTCTCAGCTCTGCCGCGTTCATGCCTCCCCCGCCCCCCCTCTGAACCGCCAACCTGTCTGGGCCACCGGCGTCTTCCACACTTTCCATCTCGCCCCGTCCTCGCCCCTGGCCTCTGCCCACCGCCGCTCCCCGGACTGAATCCACCGTGTTGTCTTTGGACAGCTGGGCCCCGTGGCCTGGAGACCGCAGGTGCGAAGCCTCTGGAAGGCAGTGGCAGTGGGGTTTCCAAAACACGGTTTTCCGTTATTTTAAATTTCCTAACCACAAAAATGTATGAGTTTCATACCGTTGCAGAGAAAATGGAAATATAACTTACGCTCACAATTTACCGACCCGGTTTCATAGATATCTGGTGTTTCTGTCATGAAGTTGACAGGTACGTATTATTTTCTCCCCTAAGAAGTTGTCGAGTGCGGATAGAAACTTCTTAAATGTGGTAAAGACTCGTTGCGAAACCCCAGGTCAAACATTTTACTCAAAGGGAAAATGCTGGAGTCGCTGCTGTTAATTCGGAAACAAGACCCAGCACCCACCTCAGATTGACGCGGTGCCGGGCAAGGGCTAAGCGGGTCCTGTGAGACGGGAAACGGAGCCCAGGGCAACAGCGATGGAGAAGAGAAAATCTCTCAGGGCAAAAATCTCCTGGGGTGTCCCCTCGGGGCACTGCCCGCACCCCCCAGTCCCTCCTGGGTGTCCCCTCGGGGCACTGCCCGCACCCCCAGTCCCTCCTGGGTGTCCCTTTGGGGCACTGCCCTCACCCCCAGTCCTACCTGGGGTGTCCCCTCGGGGCACTGCCCGCACCCCCCAGTCCCTCCTGGGTGTCCCCTCGGGGCACTGCCCGCACCCCCCAGTCCCTCCTGGGTGTCCCCTTGGGGCACTGCCCTCACCCCCCAGTCCCTCCTGGGTGTCCCTTTGGGGCACTGCCCTCACCCCCAGTCCTACCTGGGGTGTCCCCTCGGGGCACTGCCCGCACCCCCCAGTCCCTCCTGGGTGTCCCCTCGGGGCACTGCCCGCACCCCCCAGTCCCTCCTGGGTGTCCCCTTGGGGCACTGCCCGCACCCCCGCCCGCACAGCAGCACTGGTCACGGCAGCCGAAAGGTGCCAGCAGCCGCGTCCCTGGACGGATGATGGATGAACGCAATGTGGGGCACCAGGCGAGCAGCGATGATGCGGCTTAACAGAGGAGGAGCTTCTGCCACTCGGTGCCACGCGGACGGACCTGGAGGACGCCACGGGCAGCGGCAGGGGACTTCCTGGGAGAGAGCACGTCTCCCGTCTCTGCCCGGGGTCCAGACGGCCCTGGGGGCAGGAACCAGCCCTCCCAGCTTCTGAGAAAGCAGGTGAGGAGGGGGCCTGCCAGGTGCTCCCGGCCCGACACCCCCGTCCATCGGCGACGACCAGAGACGCTCAGCTGTTCGGGTCCGAGTTGCGCTGGCGCTGGAGTCCTTGGATCACAGGGTGCGGGCTCCCCACTCCGCAGCGGGGAGACACCCCTTTCTGGGGAGGACAGGCTGATCTCGGGAATGTCTGACTTGCTGGCAGGAAACCAGAGTCGGTCCCCAAACACTGTCTACGGCAACGCAGCGGAACCTGGGCTACGAGCAGCAGGTCCCGAAAGCGTGTGGTCAGAGAGCATCGGCCGGCCGTCCACCAGGTGGGACACCAGCGCTGGCCCAGGGGAATGGCCGCGATGGTGGCCGCGGAGCTGCCAGTCCAGGGCCCGGAGCACAGGGCCGGGGGGCACAGAGCTGGGAGAGGCCTCTGTGGGGGAGGGGTCTCCGGGCACAGACGACAGGACAGACCTCTAGTGACATTTAAACTGAGAGCTGAAGACAGTGCAGTGGAGGGGAAGGGGCACATGGGTGCCCTGGGCCCCAGGGGGATGGGTGTTTGAGGACCCAAGGCAGGTGGGTCTGGGGGGGTGTGCAGGGTGAGGGGAGGGGCCAGAGCTGGGTCTGGGGGAGCCGTTGGTGAGTAGAGGAGATGGGGCCGTGTCCCTGTCCACGGGTGTCCGAGCCCCGAAGGATTTGAGGCTGGGACCTGGAAGCCTTTCTGCCACCAGCCAGGAGCTTCGGGTCCTTAGCGGAAGCAGCTGACACTTGGCCGGCCTGGCAGCCAAGACTCTCGGCACGCCGCTGGGCACCCGTCCAGGTTCGCTGGCTTCCAGCGCCGGCTCCCCCGTCCCTTGCCCAGCCAGCCTGTGGGGACAGAACCTGTGGAACTGTGTTGGGGGGGCCTCTGGGACAGAGCCAGATGGGGGTTCAGCCCCTGCAACACGGACACAGGTGGGATTCTGGGGGTTCTGACAGGCCGGCACCTGATGAGCAGGCCTGCCGGGCAGTGTCCCTGTGACCCCATGTCTTCCGGGGCTTCGGGTTAAGACCGAGGGCTGGCGGGGTCAGTAGGTCAGTTCAACTGCGCCCCGCCAACACCCCCCCCTTGTGTGCACACACATGCAGGACACGCAAAGCCTTGGAAGGTGGGCTTTGCCGGAGTGAACTAAGGGCCACGGGGCGCCCGCCTGCGGGCAGCAAACGGTTCTCTCACGGGAACTGCAGAGCCGTGGGAGCTGCGGCTCACCCGCCCCGGAGGGTCCCTGGTTCCTGCAGCAGCGGGAGAGCGGGCATCGGGCCACATGGCCGCCCCGGGTCTCTAGTTCAGGGAGGACAGGAGGCCGGGAGAAAGGGCACGTCTCTCAGCTCCTTCGGAGCACGGAGGAGGGAGGAGGCCAGACCGAGGGCAGCCACCACGTCTGGGTGTCCACTCCGGGCCAGGTGCCGTGCCGTCGCTGGATCCCGTCCCAACAGGATGCTGGGAGGCAGGTGCCCTGCACGGCGTCCCCCGACCAGCGGGGGACGGGAGGTTGAATGCCCGTGTTCCTGGCCGGCTCCTGTAAGCAACCGGGCCGAGACCCGGACCAGGCGTTAACCAGTGTGCGGAGCAGCCCGGCACCCCCGAGGCCCCTGGGAAGCCCGAAGCTGACGTTGCCTCGTGGCCGGAGTGGAGACGGCAGGTCTGTGGCCTGTGCACGTGGGGACGGAGCGCTGGGCTCAGACAAGCCTCTCGCTCCATTACGGAACAGACGGGCCGCCGCCCCGCCTTCCTGGTGGTGGGGTCTCAAGTTAACAAAGATCGAGTCAGGCCAGACTCCCTTCCTTCTTGCCCGTGGCTCCGCCCTTCGGGCAGCGCGAGGGGCAGAGAGACTGCTCCTGCTCGTCACGCCGCTGAGGACGCGCTTGGGAAGATGAGCCAGGTGGTGCCCAGGCAGGCCACGTGCCTGCGGGTCGAAGACTCGGGCCCCCAGGGGCTTAGGGGGAATCTCGGCGCCAACAGGAGGGGCTCATGACCACAGAGAATGACGTCGCCGTGATTTGCTGCGGATGAAAACAAGCGGCCTCAGCCTCCCGTCCGGGATCTCGGGGAGGAAGCCGGTAGCCGGGAGTTGGCCGAGTGCAGCGACGAGGCCAACGGCTGACACATTCCAGACGTCCTCCACGCCAGGGCCCGGTCCAGCCCGTCTCCCCGATTCACTCGACACCCTCGGAGCCAGGGCCAGACCTTCTCCGGGCTCTCCAGCTGAGGGGGCTCCCATCCATCCGCCAGATGGGACGTGGCCTCCTCCACACGCTCGAGACGGGAAGTCTGTCAGACCCCTAAGGGGATGTTCAGGGAGAATGTTCCACCCCGGCCGCTCACGTTCTCCCGCCCCCGAGCCGAGAGGTTTCCAGTTGTGGACGTGGGCCGCGTTCTTGTCCCGTAAAAGCGCAGACTTCCGTGCTTGCTGCTGCGTGAAAGGCCACGTCCGGGTGATTCCAGCCAGGTGACCATCCCAGCAGCAAAGCCACCGACAGCGAAAGGTCAATGGCAGGCCACGGGTCGGAGGGGATGAAGGGTGAGCAGGTGGACACTCCGTGTGAGGCCGTCGCGGTGGAGGCCCGTCACCGTACCGTTGTCCGCACCCAGGGAACGTGCGTCTCCTACAGTAAACCCACCACTCTGGCTAAGAACCCAGGAACCCCCGCTTTCCGGAAGCTCACGCCCTGCAGTAGCACCAAGGCTTTCTTCCCAAAAGCAAAGCTCCCCTTTGGCTCTCCTTCAGTTAGCGACAACAGCGGGACCAGGTCCTCCGTGAAAGCCAAGCAGCCGAGCCTGAACTGCTGGAAAGCAGGGGACACTCTTCGCCTTTGGCCACTTGGACTCAAGAAAGTCTCAGACGCAGGGAGGGGGCGGGGGGGGACCTACGACGTGTAAACACGGGCTCGTCTGTCATCACGAGCAAACTCTAGGCGGTAAAACGGGAGAACGAGGTACGGTGGGGGGGGGAGGCTCTGGACTTTCTGCCGTATTTCCCTGTAACTCAAGCTGCTCTGAAAAACGCAGTCGGTTATAAAACTGATGAAACGTCCGTGCGCACGAGCCGAACCAGGAGCAGAGCTGACGCACCGGTAAGCCACAGACACGCACCTGACACCGCGGCTTCCTCCCGGCTCCCCAGAGGTGTCGCCGAACAGGAAACGGGATTATGAAGAAGCCACCCGGTCGTTGGTCTGGGCCAGTCGCTGCCCCGGGAGGGCTCGTTCTGACCCAGGGTGGCACCCCCCCCCCAGCCCCCGTCCCCACCTGCTCCCTCCCGAGGCAGGTGGCTCAGAGCTGCTCGGCGTAGATGCTCCAGACTGAGCCCGAGTGCGCAGGGGAGAGGCGCTGATGGGGGGAGAAGCAGGGGTCCTGGGCTGGGCTCCACACACCGAGGGCCACATGGACCTCTGACGGGGCGCCTGTCTCGCCCAGTCGCTTCTCTGTTTCGAGGCCCCGAGGAGCCACTGTCGTCCTCAAGGGGAGCTGGGGGTCCTGGCCTGGCTGCCCGCCCTCCCTCCCCTCGCCAGGCCCCCACCTCCTGGCCTCTGGGCCCCCAGCACCCCTCCGCCATGAACCTGCTCCTCCCGTCCTGGGGACCCCCACCGACCCCCAGCGTGGGCCACGGCCTCCCAAGTGGGTGGGCGTCCCGTGCGCCCCGGTCTGCGTCTGCCCGTTTACCGCCCCTCTGCACCGGCCCGCCCAGAGCGCTCACTCGGGGCCTGGCGCCCAGCAGGTGCTCAGCGAGTGCTCACCCCTCGGGCTCCGTCCTGTATCCCCAGTGTTTGCCTTTATCCCGTGGACCGAAGAACCGGGGACCAGGCTTCCCGCCAGCCCTGGGTGCACTGACGTGCCTCTCAGCCGGGCAGGTCCACGGCTCCCTCGAAGGTGGCTGGGCCATGCCTCTGGCCCTAAAAACTGTGCATCGAAGTCACCGGGGTGGATTCCTCGCCCAGCGTGGGCACGGTGCTCCGCCTGCTACGGCTCTTAAATGCGGCTGCGTGGACGCCACTCGCTCTGCGTTAAGTTTTATGATGTCGAGGCCACCGTGCCCAGGACCCGGCCCCCCTGACGACCGGCTGGTCTCTCCAGGGCCCTGTTCTGTCTGCCAGACCAGGCGTCTTTACTGCAGGGTCTCCCCTGGACCACCTAGAAACACACGGGTGTTAACTTTCATGCTTTCCGTCCACGACAGGCTGTAAACTTAGGGACATGGGGCGTAGGTCCTCTGGGTCTTTCCGAGTCCTCGGGAAATCCCTGAGGCTGTCCCGCCCGCCGTAAGCGGAAGTTCTGGAGCATTCAGAGGACTGGGCACGTGTCTCTGCACAGAGAGCTCAGGCAGGGGCTCCCAGGAGAGGCCAGGGGAATGGCCGCCACGTTCCCGCCCATCTGCAGGGGGCAGCCTCCACCGAGCACCCCCAGGGCGGCAGGGGCCAGGGCAGGCGGCAGGTGCCTGGCAACCACCCACGCGAGCCCTCACACACGCTCGGCCACAAGGGGAGAACAGCGACCGTTTGCCAACGCCGACTGGGCGCCGGGCGTGTGTCTGCGTTTGCCGTCCTGCTCCCCGAGGGCGCTCTCATTTCTCCACGAGGACATGGAGGCTCCAGGCGGCGACGCCTCGTCCAAACACGCAGCCCGCCAGCGGCAGCGGCAGCATCTGGAGCTGGGTGGTGGCCGTGGCAAAGCCCTGCTCTCACGTGTCACTGCGCTGCCCCCGAGGGGACACCAGGCCCCGAGGCCCGGGGGCAGGAGGAGCATCTGGACCCAGCAGCTGGGACCCGAGAGCCCCCGACTCCCGACTGTCCTGGCCTGCAGTCTCGTGCAGATTCTGGGACTGGGGCCAGGAGGGAGGGAGGGCTCTGAAGCCTCAGGTCGGAGCTCCAGGGAGGCCCTGCCGCCCGCCTCGGGACACCAGCCTGCCTGCTGACCCCTCCCCAGGGTAGCGCCAGGACCCAGAAGGCTTCCGGGACCTTCACGGAGAGAACAGGATCGGGACGTGCTGGGGACATCACGGACACCCTTTCCGCCACGCAGGCTCGCTGTATAAAAAATCACGGGAAACAGCATTTGTGGACGAGACTCCGACGAGGCCAGAAACTAAAGGGACTGAGGGGGTCCGGGGACTCACTTAGACTCTGACTCGGAGAAGCGGCACCTCCTTCTAACGGGCCTCGATGCCGAGAACGCCGTTGCCACTGTGACCTGGGCGTCCGCGGCACCTGTGGGAGCGGCCTCTCAGGTGCGGGGCTGGAGGGGCGCCCCTGCATGCGGCTCACAGGCGAGGGGGCTGCTCTCTACGTGGGGAGGGAGAGCGCTTTCCGGAAGGAGGCGAGGCCAGGACCGACACTTCCCAGCAGGAAATGAGGAACCTACCCAGAGGTCTCTAACACGCCCTCGGCTTGGGGCCCGGGAGGGAGGACAGGTGCAGGCACGGGGAACACCCGGCTTCAGGGCTCCTGGGATGGCGGCCCGGAGGCGGCCAGGTGGCATTTAAGCGTTAACACTGGTGACAGTTCAGCTCCTTCCCCACGGCTTGTGATACAACGTTGTGCCAAACAAAGGTCTAGCGAGTGAACACGGAGCCGCTCCCAGCCGCCACCTCCAGCCCCGCCCACCGGGGCCACCGGCCCGCCCCTGCCCGCCCGACCCCACTGTGACTAAAGCCACACTTCGAACTGTCATTTCGTTTTCAATTTCTAATCAGCCTGTGTCCGGATGAACCAGGATGTGACCGAGCTCCCGGCTCCCGCGCGCCAGCCGTGTGGCAATTTTGTGGATCCGAGCTCTGTTTCTGTTTGTCTGGAGCCCAGAGGAAGCAAGAGCTCAAATCCACAGATGGACGTGTATTTGAGGAGACATTTCAGGACTCAGGAGACTCTTTTATCCATTGGTTTCTCAGGAACAGCACGGGTGGGCCCGGGGAGGCCCGCATAGCAGGTGCCCGGGCGGGCGGGCGGCCGCGGCCCCCTGGAGGGAGGCGACAGCCGTCCGGGCTGGGCGGCCGGTTTACTTTGCAGACAAAATAGAAAGAAAAACTCCAACCTCATACTTTATTTAGAGGAGGAACACGTTGACAGAAACGACTTCTGTTTTGGAAAATGAGTCGTAGGGCAACAAGGGGGCTTGTGACTCCGAGACACGTGGTTACGAGACTCCTTGAAACGCCAAACGGAACGTTACCTCGTAACGCTCCCTGCCAGGCGGTGAGTCTGAGCACATCCGGCCATCCGCAGTCACCAGACGGACGCGACGCACCGTCCGCGGACAGCTGCCGATCGCGCTTCAGCGAAGGACGGCCTGGCGGCCAGAGACTCCGCTTCCCGACAAGCTTCCAGAAAGCAGAGTCTGCCCGCCTCTTTCCTTTCCTCCCTCGCCAGAACCGCCACACCCGCTCGGAGTACAGTGTCGGCCGAGGAGGTGCCCCAAGGGCCCGGAGCCTTCCCCAGGGGGCCTCCCTCGGGCCGAGCCCCCGGATGGAGCCCGCAGGAGCGCGGCGGGCCGCAGGGCGAGGCGGCGAGGGACGGGCTTGCAGAGGAGGCAGGCAGTGCCCGCAGCACAAGCCTCGGGGTTGATCCGCAGCAGGGACACGCCGGCCACCTTCTCCAGGACCGCCCCGGCCCCCGGGGCCCCTGCTGCCCTCGAGTGTTGTGAAAACGGCCGCCGCCAGCCTGCCAGCCGCAGAGTCGAGTCCGAGATGGATGATGCGAGTCACCGCCTCCAAAGCCGAGTCCCCCCCAGGGCCCCTGAGTTCTGTCCCCCTGAGGCCTCACCCTGGGGTGCACAGTTCACGCCCCCGGGGGAGGGAGAGTCGTCGGGGCTCTGCTGGTCACGCGTGTTCTGCCATCAGAGGGATGTCTGCAAAAGGAGAGCCAGTTACCAGCTCAGCTGCGAGGAGCCGGGAACAAAAGCCTTATTGAGACATCTGTAATTCCTGGTGTGAGGAGAAAACGCCACGCCCCACGTAACCTGACCACATAAACCACTCCTTACACCCGGCTCACGCAAAATAGAGTGCTGAGACTTTAACCCCGAGTCCTAGTGATCAGACCAGCCAGAGGGCGAGACGCCTGCAGAGAGGCAACGGGCCGGCAGGAAGGAGGCCTGTCTCTGCGCCGCCTCAGCCGCCACGGCCACTGCGTGCCGGGACCGGGACCCTCATGTGCACCGCGCTGCTGACGCGTTTCCCGGGGAGACCCCGGTCGCTCCCACTTCCCCGTGAGCTACAACTGGCCCTCCTTCGTGCGGGGCGTGGGCGCCTGTTTCCTCCTCCTGGCACAGCCCTGCGTGCACACGGCTTCTCCGGCCGCCCCACGGCCAGCCCCCGTCTCCCGCCTGCGTGCGTGCTGACCCCAGCGCTAAGCTCTTCCGAGCCCTGCCTGACAGACAGACCGGGCAGAGAGCCTCCTGGTGTCCAGGGACACTAGGAGAGCACACGCGTCCACCGCAGGCTTCCCGCTCCGGACGGCGTGGAGCCTCCTGAAATCTCTACTCACTACGAGGCCTCGCGCAGGGAGAGCGCGGGGCGGACACTCACCGTCCGCGATGTCGACGCCTGGGCTGCTGGACGCCGTCTCCCCCGCCGTGCCGGCCCCCGCGTCAGCGCCGTCGGGCCGGGGGCCCCCCGGGCTCGCGGACGGTGAACGCAGACTCTGGAGCAGCTCGGAGGAGCCCGAGACGCCTTCGCAGGCTTCTGAGCCCCCCGGGCCCGTGTCCGTGTCCCCTGAGCCGGGGTATGCGGGGGGGCTCTGGTCGTCCACAGGCAAGAGGCAGCCCTGGCCCATGGAGGCCAGGTACCCGGGGCCACAGGCCCTCAAGCTGCCGCTCACCGCCTCGTCGTAGGACGGAAGCATGACGGGAACCCCGTCCACCACCACGAAGTCCGGGTCGCTGCTGGAGCTCCGGGGAGGCCCCCTGTGCCAAGGAGAGCCGCGCAGGCAGGTCAGAGTGGCACGCCCCCGGGACTGAGGGCCCCCAGCACCCCCCCACTGAGGCCCCACAGCAACCCCTGGGACTGAGGCCACCAGCACACCCTTGGGACTGAGGCCCCCCCAGCACTCCCCAGGACTGAGGCCCCCCAACATCCCCCCAGGACTGAGGCCCCCCCAGGGTCCCCCCCAGGACTGAGGCCCCCAGCACCCCCCTGACTGAGGTCCCCAGCACCACCCCCAGGACTGAGGTCCCCAGCACCGCCTCAGAACTGAGGTCCCCAGCACTCCCCCTGGACTGAGCCCCCCAGGAACCCCCCGACTGAGGCCACCCCCAGCACTCCCCCCAGGGCTGAGGTCCCCAGCACTCCCCCTGGACTGAGGCCCCCAGGAACCCCCCAGGACTGAGGCCCCCAGCACTTCCCCCAGGGCTGAGGTCCCCAGCACCCCCCCGGGACTGAGGTCCCCAGGAATCCCCCAGGACTGAGGCCCCCAGCACTTCCCCCAGGGCTGAGGTCCCCAGGAACCCCCCAGGACTGAGGCCTCCCCCAGCACTCCCCCCAGGACTGAGGCCCCCAGCACTCCCCCCAGGGCTGAAGGTCCCAGCAATCCCCCCAGGACTGAGGCCCCCCCAGCACTCCCCCCAGGACTGAGGCCCCCAGCCCTCCCTCCAGGGCTGAGGTCCCCAGCACCCCCTCAAGCTTCCTCCTCCCTATCCTTGGCCCCTGAGCAGGGGGCCACGTGGCCCATCCCGCTGAAGACGGAAAAGCTCCGAAAGCCAGGAGAAAACCTCGGGCCGTAAGTGCGGGAGGGAAGGTCCGACACCACGCTTCTGCGGCTCGTTTCTGTGGACGCTCGGGCACGAGAATCACTCCGTTTCAGGCGAGTTAGAGAGGAGAAAACCCGTCTCACCCCCTTACTCATCCCAGCCTCCTCCACCCCCGACCCGGCCACCGCCGAGCGTGGCTGCTATCTCTGCGGGCCTCGCCCTGATCTGGCCACCGCACTGCGTCTGTCCCCCAAGGGGCCCAAGCGGCGGGCGGGCGGGCGGGTGGCTGGTGGACCTGGTCTCCTGGTCGTCCGCCGGGCCCTGGGGCCGAGGGGCGCGGCGGATCAGCGTCTGGAGGAGGAGCCGGCCGGCCGGCGGGCGGGCCCTGAGCTCAGACCGCGGGCGGCCGGGCTCCCAAGCCCCAGGAGGGGCCACGTGTGACGCGCGCCGGGTGGAGGGGCCGCCGGGGGCCGCCCAAGGGTGCGGCTGTCCGCCCAGAGACGGCGGGAGGCAGGCAGGGAGGGAAGGGCGAGCTTGCTGGAATGCTCCCCGCTCCCCTGCGAGAGGCTGTGGGGACCCCCCCCCCCGCCTGTGCCTGTCTGTTCCCCAGTCCCGCCCACCAGCAGCCCGGCCACGGCGCTCAGCCCCCTCGTGCTGCCATCGAGCCACTCGCCCTCCGGTGTCCCCACGACCCCCCACGAGGCCCGAGAAAAGTCCGCCGCGGGCTCCTCCCGGAAAAGCTGTCATCCGTGCAGGTAACGGAGAACACTCAAGGGTAGGAAACTCCATGTTAAAGAGTCTGGGGCACATTCTAAAAACACTCGTTCGGTGGATGTTCTGGAAGCTTCTCTCCCAAGCAGACGTGGGGAAATGGCTCCAAGGCCATTTTCAAACACCTGGTGTGCCATAAGTCACGAGACGCGGGTTGGCCCCTCTCTGCAGCCCTTCAGTCTCCTGTTGCTGCTGCGATTGCTCACGACCGATCACCGCCCGATTAGCAAGTCGGAGGCGTGAGAACCGAGGCCGCGGAGCACGGAGGCCCCGGCACCTCGGCAGGGGCGTGGCCGGGCGGGGAGCGGGGGGACCTGTGAGGCCAGCCTGGGGGCCTGAGGTCCGTCCGAGCGACCCCACGGCCTCCCTCAGTCCTCAGCTGGCCGGGAGCTGGAGAGACTGGATGCTCCTGGAGGCAACAGCGGGAAGGGGCTCATCCCAGGAGCCTCTGCTCCACGACCAACCCGCCTTTCCAGGAAGGCAGGCACAACGCTGGGATCACGCTGGCCCTGCAGGCGGAGACCAATGCCCTTTCTGGAAGCACAGAGTCCCAAAGGGACCGACACGGGCACAGGAGCCTGAGGACACTCGAGATTCCCCGGGGGAGGTGGCCGGTGTCGGCGAGCCTCCTCACGGTCACAACTCGTCCCCCGACCTCGTCAGCGCCGCCTCGCTCCGGGGTGCTAGGCCAGCAGCGGGGTCACGGCTAGGCTGTCAAAGAGGCTGGCGTGCCGTGTTCCGAGCAAGCTCCTCTCCCGCGATGACCACGGTGAGGGTGGAGGCAGCAGCATGAGCCCGTGTGTGGGCGGCCCGGGGAGGGCGAGCGGGTCCTGCCCCTGCCCCATCCCCAGCCCCACCCCCAGCCCCAGCCCCACCCCCAGCCCCAGCCCCGACTGTGCGTCCATCTCCACGCCCACGGCACCCGCCCCGGACGGACGGTCCACCAGGGGCGCACGAGGACATGGGAGAAGGAGGCGAGCCCTGCCCGGCTCGGTGCTCGGACCCCGGACTCCCCACGGTGCTCCCCCCCCCATCAGCCTGGCCTGACCTGTGCTCCCACCACCTCCTCCCGGGCCACGGCACTGACCTGGCGGGGAAGTGAGCCTTGAACTTGGTCTGGCACATCCTGGCCAGGAGGACGAGCAGCAGCACCAGCAGCACGCTGGTCGCCGTGAACGCCACGATCTTCCATGTGGTCAGGAGGGTCTCGTGAGTGCTGGGCCACGTTTGCTCTGCGGGGAGAGAACAGAGAGAACAGAACGCGTGTGCGTTTGCCGGATGGATCGGCCCTGTGGGGGCTCCGAGGGCCCCCGAGCCTGAAGGCTGTCTCCAGTGCGGCCTCCGCACGGCTGCCAGCAGGTGCAGGCAGGGCGACGGCCTGGGGCGCAGCTAGAAACACACCTCTTCTCCGGCCGAGGACGGGGGTCGCTCAGCCTGGGCAACGGGGGCAGGGGGAGGGGGCTGGGCCTGTCGGCGTGCTGAGAAAGGGACACGGGGTAAAGGAGTATGTCCTCCGTGGCCCCTCTCTCCCGTCTGCCTCTGACCCCCAACACGTCTGCCAGGACGGGAGGCGGGAGCCGGCCTTCCAGGGGAGACCACTTCCCTGGGGCCCAGGTCGTCCCGTCTGCCGCCCGCCATCCTCCCTTGGGGCTGCCTCCCCCGCAGGTAATGGGTTCCCATCCGAGGGTCTCAGGTTAATAAGCATGTCCCCCCCGACATGGCGGCCTGGGGGTCGGGTGCTCTGGCAGGTAACCCCAGGGCGAGCGGGTGGGACCAGACGTGACAGACACTGTCCTTGGGGGACGGAGTCTGCGGCACGCAGTCACTACCCTGGGCTCCTGGGACCGGTGCTTGCTGTGCTAGCATCTTATTACTAACTAGGAGGCGCCCAGGTTTGCGAACGGCCTGCAGTTCACAAGTGAGCGCGGGCCTCGCCTCAATCACACCCTCTGCATTCCAGGGCCCACCCACGGGCCTGGGGCCTCCTCGGACGGAGGGACAGGGCTGGGGGGCGGCCCCGGGCACAGCGCGTGGCTGCGGCGGGGAGTCTCCCGGAGTGGGGGAGGAGGCCTGTGGCCTGCACCTCTCACCTGACTCGACGCAGTAGACCTGGTAGGAGGGGAACCACTCCCCGTACTGACAGGTGATGTACTTGTAGTCGCTGGTGAGGCTGTAGCCGGGGTCGCAGTAGAACTCCACCACGGTCCCGTGGCTGTAGCGCTCGCAGGGCCGCGGGTGGCAGACGAAATCGCCATGACTCACGGTGGGAGGCAGCGGACACACTGGAGCAGCGGGGAGAAGAGCCGCTTCAGAGCCGGCGGGTGGCGGGGACGGGGCCCCCGGGAGCCCCTGCGGCAGGAGCACGTGCGGGCCGCACGGGCCGCGAGGGCCTCGTCAGAGTGACCTGCGTTTTACGCCGCAAAGCGCGTGCCTGTTCGACAGAGAGCACTGACTGTGCGCGGCGTAACGGGCCGGACGGCAGTGTGTGCGCACGATACTCACGGATAAACGCTCCGCCCACGGGAGCGGCGACCCAGGCAGGCGCCTGGCAGGGAGCGCGCAGCGGGCACCAGGGAGCCACCTGCACGCCGTGACCTCGCGCACGTCACGGGCCTCTCCAAGCCTCGATGTCCTCCCCGGCGAAACGGAAGCTTCTCCCGCGCCCCCCACCATGACTCACAGTTTTTCTGACCCTGATATTGTTTGATTTTAGGGAAAGAACAAAGGCACGTTCAGGTTCCTCTCTGGGTAGAACCGATGGTGCCCCATAACTGGTCCCTGGACGCAATCAAGGCACGAAGTCTCCCAAGGCCAGCTCGCGGCCACTCGTGGGGCAGCCCAGCGCCGGCCAGCACACACCCCGCACGGAGGCGTCCCGAGGCGCGGGGGCAGGAGGCCCCTACGCTCACTCCTCGGACCCCGCAAACAACCACCGTGGGGGCCCTCGGGCTCCTCGCAGGGACGGGGACGCAGGAGCTCGGAGCTCAGGCTCTCCAGAAGCGGCAGCCCCGGTCCGCGCCCTGGGCCAGCGCCCGGCCAGCCGAGTGACCCCGAGCCAGCCGCTTCTCACCTCTGGGCCTCCGTGTCCTCACCTGTGAAACGGGAGAGTCTGACGGCTGTTCCAACAGAAGGTAGGGACGGCCGGGACGGCCAGGACCTGAGTGTCTGAAGAGAGGGACCCCAGCGATACTCGGGGACACAGCGGGTGGGGGACAGGGGTGGGGGGGCTCCAGGAAGCGCCTTCCTGGGCTGAGCGATGCCCTGCGCACCAGTGGGACGGCTGAAGGCCGGCGGGGGGCGGTCGACGTCTGACGGAGACCTCTGCCCACTCGGGCGGCTGCCCGGGTCCTCCCCACCACCCCGGAGACCCTCAGCCCTGCAGAGCGCCCCGAGGGAGGCCCTTCCCTGGTCAGGGGCACACAGGACAGCCTCCTCCAGCAGACGCCCCACACCAGTCCCGGGGCCACGGGGATCGGAAAACTACTGGAACGTTTCCAAGGCCCAGCGAGAGAACGCGTCTCAGCAGCACCACCTCACTTGGCCAGAAGGACAAAGGACTGGTCACATCGTGGCCTCGACCCCGTGTGACCTGCTGCAGAATGACAAAGCGGACGCTGGACGGGTCAATCCTTTAGGAGGGAAGCGGCAGCTGAGCAGAGCAAAGGGGCAGGGCCAGGGACACCCCCGGATCTGCGTGCGACCCTTGCTCTGTGCCCCATGTCACTGCTCCGTGCCCTGTCATCGCTCCGTGCCCTGTCACCACTCTGTGCTGATGAGCTGGGTGTGCTGGGCTGCTTTACTTCTGGGGGTTCGCCGTCCATGTACTGGGGGACAGTCCCCCGACTTCCGTGCACTGGGGGACATTCCCCCGACTTCCGCATGCTGGGGGACACTCCCCCTGACTTCCGCACACTGGGGGACAGTCCCTCCGACTTCCGCACACTGGGGGACAGTCCCCCCGACTTCCGCACACTGGGGGACACTCCCCCGACTTCCGTGCACTGGGGGACAGTACCCCTAACTTCGGCACCTGTGGGGGTGGGAGCCGCGGGGCACGAGGGCCTGGGACGGCCCCGACTACCCCTGCTGCCCGGACCTGCTGCCTCGGCGCAGCCGGGACCCCACACGTGCATGTCGAGGCCCCGTCTTCTCAGACGCCACATGGGAACCAGGCCCTTCAGACACTTTGACCCTGAGACTGCGTGGCGGCTGGTGAGACGCAGGAGCCCCTGCACGGTTTCTACTGGCCGCACCTGGCCCACCATCGGCTTTGCGGTGAGGGGACCGCACACCCCGTGTCCAGTTAGCGGCCGAGGGGGGAGCGGAAGAGACCAATGATGGAGGCCTTAATCACAAGCCCGAGAGCGCGTTTTCAAATGACCGCACGGGAACCCGTGGGGCTCGGGGGCGCCCACCCCCTCCAGCCTCTCTCGGAGCCGGGAAGGAGTCCGAGGCCCCCACCCCGCACCCCTCCCCCAGGGGCAGGCAGATCCACACAGACGGACGGCACACCACACCCGGAGGCGTCCCCGCAGGCAGCGAGCGTCACTCTGACGCCAACAGCTGCCGCGTCCGCGCAAAACAAAACGAGCCCCAGGAAAGCCCGCGGGTGGCAGGAACGGACTCCGTGGACGTGGTTTTCCCAACAGCTCGGACACCATCAGGTCCCATCGAGGCTTCGGTGAGCCTCAGGGTCTGGACACCGGGGTCACAGGAGAATGGACGGGAGGGTTTGCCGGGACTCAGCCAGAACCGGCCCCTAATCCCTGTCCCCTGTGTCACCTGTCCTCTGTGTCCTGTCACTGCTCCATCCCCGGTGACACCGCTCTGTACCCTATATCACTGCTCTGTGCCATGGGTCACCGCTCTGTCCCGTGTCACTGGTCTGTCTCCTGTGTCACCGCTCTGCCCCCTGTATCACCGCTCTGTCCCCTGCATCACCGGTCTGTACCCTACATCACTGCTCTGTCCCATGTCACCGCTCTGCCCTCCGTATCACCGCTCTGTCCCCTGTGTCACCGCTCTGTCCCATGTCACTGGTCTGTGCCCTGTATCACCACCCTGTCCCGTGTCATTGCTCCGTCCCATGTCACCGCTCTGTCCCGTGTCACCACTCTGTGCCCTGCTGTGTGACACAGGGTCATGGCTCCTTCCTGCTTAGCGGGATGATCTTTACCAACCAAATGGCTGCAGACTGCTCTATTCACGAGAGCTCGTCTCCCATGGGCCGAGGAAGGGGAGTGGGAGACGGGTGCGGAGGCCCGGAGCCCCACCTGCTCTCCGCCTCCCCTCCGCTCCCCCTCCCGGCTCCGAGCGCCTCCCCACACAAGCCCTGCACAAACCCGGGTCTGCACCGGGCCTGCTGGCCACCTGAGGCGTGAGGCCAGGACCGCCGCGGCCCGGCACGTTTTCCACTCCAGCAGCCTTGTCCTCCGAACCAGCACGTCTCCCACGGCCCGCGGCGCTGCTCGTGGCGAGCGTCCACGGCCAGAGTGAAGGAACGCTGCAAACCTTCCGGAGGACCCGGAGGGCCCGTGCCCCCTCCCCCCAGAGGAAAGCCTCGAGCCGTGTCTGGTCCCGTTCTTTAACGGAAAGAGGAAGTCGTTGCATCGCAGCTTCTACACCATGTGGACACAACATTAACACCCGCGTGCATTTCAGGGGCGTCCGTGCAGGGCGCCGGTCTCGCGCTGGGAAACACAGACAGGCAGAGGCCGCGTTCCCGACACGCTTAAAGCAACGCACCTACTGCGTGTGGCTCCTGCGGCGGCGGAGTGCCAGACACAAACGCGGGTTCGGTGGGGACGTGGTTTGTCTCCCGAGACGACGTTTGCCACAGAGACATGGCCACGCTGGCTGAGGAGGGGCACGTGCTGGGCAGGAGAGGCTCGAACCCAAAGTGACACAGCAGCTCCAAGCTGAGCTGTGACGACAGCAGGGCAGCTGCCCCTCCCGCAGCGAAAACACACGAAGACCCTACTTCTCTGGGTGGAAAACCCCCCAAGGGCTGCCAAGGGGCCGTCGCGGGGTGGGGGGCCAACAGACCAGCAGCCCCTCTGCCGAGACCTGCGGTGGCTGCCGTCCAGGGTCGGACGGACGGGGGCCTCGAGGGCCCGGACACGTGCTCTTCGGTCCCGTGAGGGGAGCACCCCCTCCGCCCCGTTCCGGGAGAAATCGGGCTCCTTCCTTTCACGCGGCCTCTCCGCAGGCCCTCACCTGCCGGCTAACCGCCTCCAGCCTCTGCCCCGGCCCGCCGGCAGCACGTCCCTGTGCCTGGGAAAACCCCAAGTCCCCACGCTTCCAACGCCCCTAGAATCACCCCTTGGGTCTCCCCTTCCCCCACCTGCAGCCCTGGTCCAGGACCAGCCCCGTCCACCCAGCGGGCAGGTGCCTGGGGACGGGAGAGGCAGGTGAGTCCGTGTGGGCCGAGCTCGGGGAAGAGCAGGGCGCCCACAAGCCTCGGGCTAAAGGGGCCTGAATCAGGTACGGATGCCACCTCGTTGGTCTTCCAGGGCACAGGGCACCGTCGACCACAGCGTGGGGGAGGAAAGCACCTAGTGGGACCAGGGGTCCCCCAAATTCCTCACGGTCCCCCCTGGGCCGGGCGAGAAGCATCTTCCTGCTGATGCCCGCCTTGTGGGGGGTGTGCCCGTGGCAGTTTTCCCCCCTGTTCCTTCTCCGGGGAGCCTTGTGGATGCGGGGTCTGCGGTGGGGTCTGCTGTGCTCACGTGCCTGACGGACCAACGGCAGCACATTGCCTCGGCAATCCCGGCTGGCTTCTTGTGGGAGGTGGACCACGCCAGCCTCTCCAGAGATGGGGCTTTCCCTACAACACCGTCGCCCTGCCTCCCGTGTCAGCGCAGCGTCTCGACAGCGTTTTGGGGACGGATGTCAGCGGCCCCACCCCCAGCCGCGCCTCAGCATCCCCGGGGAGCACCGCCTCGCTGGTCCGGGGTGGGTGCTGGTCGTGGCGAGGCGTTCGGGGCCCCAGGGGAGTCTAACGAGTGGTCCGGTCAAGGGCACGGCCTCAGCGGCTGCGACGGGGCGCGGGGAAAAGGCCTCCCCGCCGGGCGGCCGACTCTCAACGCCCGGGCGAGCCGGCGTGAGAACCGAGTGGCCGCAGCACCCAGCCTGGGTCTTCGCCTTCCACCAGACCCTCGCTCTCCCTCCCCGGCCCCCGACCGTCAGCTCCGGGCTCGGCCGCGAGCCCGTCAGAAACGCAGGTCTCCGCGCCAGCCCAGCCCTGAGTCCGAGCCTTCGCTCGAGCAGAATTCCCGGCGAGTCCGACGGTCCGGGAGGCGCTGCCCAGGCCGCATGCGGCGCGGCGAGGGGGGAAGGTGCGCACCGCCCGAGTCCCGGCCTGGCTGGGCTGCAGGGGCGGGGAGGGGGGCCGGCGGTTCGGTGGCTCCAGGGCCCTTCGTCTTGAGACGACCCGGCGTGTCGTCTGCGGGCTCCCAGAGGACCGGGGGCACGGCCTCGTTCCGCACAGGCACGCGGTCCCCAGCCTCCGCCATCGGCGGGCCTGCTGGCTTCTAATAATTAAAATGGCCAGTGCGCCAGCTGTCCCCAGCCCGGCGCGCATCTGGGTGGTGATTCCGGGAAGCGGGATGAAACCCCTCCTGGCCAAAGTCGAAGCCGTTTCCAAGGTGACACCTGAAACTCATGCTTTTAGCTCGGGAAAATCAATAAACGCTACCGAGCACATTGTGTTTTCCACTTCCGCTCGAGGTAAGAACACGGGGCCGGTACACGTGTCCACCCCGGGAAGCAAACGCGGACGAGGCCAGAGGGGCCTGGTGTCTCTGTGCTCAGAGCCGTACTGAAAGAGGAAAGTTAAGATCAGTCCTGCCCGGCTGCCCCGAGGGGGGGCCCTGGTCTGCTCTGCAGCTCGGAGCCGCCCGGTCGGGGTGGCCCTCCAGGGACACGGAATGCCCCGGACGGGAGCGTGCAGCGTCGGGGCACAGAAACACGGCTCCACAGCAGGCGTCGGCGGGCCGGGTCTGCAGACACGGCCAAGCCACGGAGCAGCACGGGCGAGGCCACGGGTCGTGGCCACTCCGACGGCCGCCGCGGCCGGCACGGCCGGCAGGTGTCTCGGGCTCCGACCAGGCTGCTCGTCCCTCCTTGCGGCGACTAGGCACCGACGGCCAGGGGGGCACGGCCTGTGATGAGGCAGGAGACGTGTGTGTCCGTGTCCGCGCGTCTGGGAGGCCTTCCTGAAGGAGGAGTCGCCGCCCTCCGGCCGGAATTCCCACTGGCAGGGCGCGTCTTAGCTCTCGAAAGGGGAAATACTCGGAGGCTCGAGACAGAAACAAGAGCGGGTCACATGTCTACGCAGGAAGCCCGGGGGCACGGGAGCGTGTTCTCTCCGCGTCTCCCTCCCGCCGCCGGGTCCCGCCCGAGTTCGATGCGCCGCGGCACCACACTCTGGACACGGCGCCACCGTGACAAAGCCAACGTCCCGATTTCTGAGTTCAAATTTCTCTCACGCCAGGTTCTCCTCTGATTTCTGGTGCTTTCTCTGTCTCCTCTGTTAGAAAATCCTAGCGGGTAAGAAGTAAGTCTCGAATAGTCCGATCCTGACAGTGCGAAGCGAGGGTCTCGCTCTGTGCCATGCTGTGATCGAGTGTGTGAGGGCGCATGCGTGCATGTGAGCCCGTGTGCAAGCCTTGTGTGCATGTGCAAGTTTGTGTAAGTACAAGTGCGTGCATGTGTGTGGCCGTGTGTGCGTGCACATGTGTGAGCGCGTGTGAGAGTTCGTGTGGGCACGCGTACATGCACGTGTGCAGACACCGGGCACGGCTCTACGTCACACGCAAAAAATAAACCACCACGTTTTCCGTCAGCAGAACTGCTTCTAAGGGTGGCACGGTATTCCCCAGCGTCTGGAAGAACGGCCCAAGCTGTTCCGTGAAGAAATCTGAGAATGGCTCAGAAGCCGAGGGCGTGAGGAGCGAAAAGAAGTGGGGGGCCGGTGAGCGGGTGGGTCGGCAGAGCGCGAGCCGGAGGCTGAGAGGGCGTGACCGCCGGGGGGTCCACGGTGACCCCACGGCAGGTCTACGAAGTGCAAAGCGCACTCTCCTGGGTTCGAATCCTGCTCAGACACCTGGCGTGTACGTGGCCTGGCTCTGAGGGTCCCCTCGGCCACTGGACACCGTGACCCCGCACCGCAGGTCTCCAAGTGACAGACAAGACCTGCCGGTCAGCGCGAAACCCCGACCCCGACGAGTGGTTACGGTCACTCTTCACTGCGCCGTGGGCAGGGAGGGACTACAGCCGGCCCACCGGGCACCACGTGGGGGCCTGGGGGCCGCACACCCGACTCTACGACCACCTTGCAGAGCAGCTGTCCCCATGCAGATAAGGGATTTGAGGCTCAGAGGGGTGAAGCCACTCACCCAAGGTCATCCAGCAAGTGAGCTGCCCACTTGGGGTCTGACCTCGAGTGCGGTCACCCCGAAGCCGCGCTCCCTCCCAGGTCCTGAGTGGGGTCTGGACTGAGTGGGGAAGGGGAATGGCCACCGCAGTAAGTCTGGTGACGGGTGTCACCACACACCGTCCATACAACATCACGGGCTATAGTCCTACACTGCGCCCCATTTCGCCCGCCCCACCCCTACCAACCACCAGTATGTTCTCTCAGTCTAGGAGTCTGGGATTTGCTTCGTCTTTTGGATTCCACGTGTAAGTGAAACCATGCCGTATCTGTCTTCGTCTGACATTTCACTTAACATAAAACCCATCCAAACGGCAAGCTCTCATTCCTAATTCATGGCTGAGTACTATTCCCTTGCGTATATAAATCACGTCTTCCTCACCCAGTCATCTGCTGATGGACAATCGGTTGGTTTCTATTTCTTGGCGACTGCAAATAATGTTTCAGTAAACGTGGGGTGCACGTATCCCCGTGAATTAGTGTTCTTGTATTCTTGGGGTAGACACCCGGAAGTGGAATTACTGGATCATATGGTAGTTTATTTCTAATTTTTTTGAGGAACCTCCATCCTGTTCTCCGGAGCGGCCGCACCAGTCTGCCTCCCCACCAGCAGCGCAGGGGGCTCCCCTCTCTCCGCATCCTCGCCGACACCTGTTGTTGCCTGTGTTGTTGGCCATTCCGACAGGTGTGAGAGGGCGTCTCCTGGTGGTTTGATTTGTGTTTCCCTGATGAGGAGTGATGTTGGGCATCATTTCATGTGTCCGTTGGCCATGCGGAAGTCTTCTTTGGAAAAATATTTGTTCAGATCTTTCACCCATTTTTAATTCAATAGTTTGGGGGTTTTGTTGTCGTCATTGAGTTGTATGAGTTCGTTACATATTTTGGATATTAACCGCTTATCAGTCATGTGATTGGCAAGTATCCTCTCCCATGCAGTAGGCTACCTCTTCGTTTTGTCAGTGGTTTCCTTCACGGAAGCATTTTGTTCTGATGTAATCCCACTTGCTTAGTTTTGCTTTTGTCTCCCTTGCGTCTGGAGTCGGGCCCAAGAAAACCTCTCGGAGGCGGATGTCCAGGAGCTTACCGCCTATGTTTTCTTCTAGGCTTTCTATGGTTTCAGATCTCACACTTTAGTCTTTAATCCATGTTGAGTTTATTTTTGTGTGTGGTGTAAGAAAGTGGTCCAGCTTCATTCTCCTGCACGTCGCCGTCCAGTTTTCCCAGCACCATTTGTTGAAGAGACTCTCTTTTCCCCATTGTGTATTCTTGCTTCCTTGGTCATAAATTGACTGGCTGTATAATTGTGGGTTTATTTCTGGGATCTCTATTCTGTTCTATTAATCTGTGTATCTATTTTTGCACAGGACCACACTGTTTTAAGAGCTACCGCTTTGTGATTCAGTTTGAAATCAGGGAGAATGATGCCTTCGGCTTCACCCTTCTTTCTCAAGACAGTTTTGGCTATTTAGGGTCTCCTGTGGTTCCCTACAAATTTTAGGATGATTTGTTCTATTTCTGTGAAGAAATGCCATTGGAATTTTGATAGCTTTGAATGGGTAGACTGCTTAGGGTAGTGTGGACGTTTTAACAAATTTCTTCTTCCAACCCACGAACACGGAACATCTTTTCATTTGTTTGTGTCACTTCCAATTTCTTTCATCAAAGTCTTACATTTTTTAGTGTGTCAGTCTTTCACCTCCTTGGTTAGATTTGTTCCTAGGTATTTTACCCTTTTTTCTTTTTTAATTTTAAAGAAAGGCAGACGGCCACATGCAGCACCTCACTTGCATGTGTTGAGTCTTGGAAGCTCGACTGCCCTAGATTCTCCCACGAATGGACCTTGAGAGCTTGTTTGGAGGTCGTAGGAGGGGAACACAGTCACTTGTATGCCCTTGGCCGTCCTCCTTTATTAGGAAAAGTTGTCTGCTTCTACTAGGTGTTCAGCTTCAGGAGGGATGCGTGTAGAGAGCAGAGGCAGGAAGGGGACACCTGCCCAGCCAGCCAGACCAGCCAGATCAACGGTGGTGATCAACGAGTGACAGATGTCATAGCCAGATCACCCTCTCATCCTATTTGATTCTTTCTGATTCAATTGCAAATGGTATCATTTTCTTGATTTCTCTGTCTGATGGTTTGTTATTCGTGTATAGAAAAGCAGCAGGTATTTGTATATTAATGTTGTGTCCAGCAACTTTTACTAAATTCATTTATTCTAACAGTTTTTTGGTGGAGTCTTCAGAGTTTTCTATACATAGTATTACGTCATCTACAAATAGTGACAATTTTATTTTTTCTTTGTGTGCCTTTATTTTTTCCTTGCCTAATTGCTCTGACTAGCACTTCCAGTACTATGTTGAATAAAAGAGGGGAGAGTGGGCATCCTTGTCTTGTCCCTGATCTTAGAGGAAAAGTTTTCAGCTTTTCATTGTTGAGTATATTAGCTTTGAGTTTTTCATATTATAGCCTTCATTACCTTGAGGTACATTCCTTCTACTCATACTCTGTGGAGAGTTTTTATCGTAAAAGGATGTTGAAGATTGACAAATGCTTTTCCTGCATCTATGGAAATGATCCTATGATTTTTATCTTCTATTTTGTTAATGTGGTGTGTCACAATGACAGACTTACAATTACTGGACCATTTTTGCGTCCCTGGAATAAATCCCACTTGACCCTTGTATGTGATCTTTTCAATATATTGTTGAATTCGTTTTGCTAACATCCCGTGGATGATTGTTGCATGACTTTTCATTGGGGATATTAGTTTATAATTTTTTGTGCTGTCCTTATCTGGTTTTAGTATCAGGGTAATGGTGGCCTTGTAAAATGAGTTTGGAAGCATTTTCTCCTCTTCAATTTTCTGGAAGAGTTTGCTAAGGATTGCCATTAAATCTCCTTTGAAGGTTTGGCAGAATTCACTAGCAAAACCAACTGGTGCTGGACTTTGGTTTCAAAAAACTAGCTCGTAGTTTCATTGATATTTCTATTACCATTTTAGTCTCTATTTCATTTATTTTCTTCCTGATCTTTATTATGTCTTTCTTTCTGCCAACTTTGGGTTTGGTTGCTTCTTCTAGTTCCTTTAGGTATAAATTGTTTATTTGAGATTTCTCTCGTTTCTTGAGGTAGGCTTGTATTGCTGTGCGCTTTCCCCTTAGAACTATTTTTGCTGTATCCTGTAAATTTCACTATGTCACGTTTCTGTTTTCATTTGTGTCTACGTATTTTTTTTACTTCTCCTTTGACTTCTTCTATGACCCAGCACTTGTTCAGGTAACACGTTATTTAATCTCCACATATTTGTTTTCCTAGTTTTCTTCTTGTAATTGATTTCTGGTTTTATACCATTGTGGTCAGAAAAGATACTTGATATGATTTCTGTCTTCTTGTATTTATTATGACTTGCTTTGTGGCTTAACATGTGATCTGTCCTGGACACGGAGTTCCATGTGTACTTGAGAAGAATGTATATTCTGCTGGCTTTGGGTGGAATATTGTGTATATGTCTGTTAAGCCCAACTGGTATAATGTGTCATTTGAGGTTGATGTTTCCCTATTGATTTTCTGTGTGGATGATCTGTCCATTGATGCAAGTGGGGCGTTAAAGTCCCCTGCTATCATTGTATTCCTGTCAATTTTTTCCTTTAGGTATGTTAATATTTGCTTTAATTATTTAAGTACTCCTATGTTAAGTATATACGTATTTATAAATGCTGTACCTTCTTGCTGGATTGACACCTGTATCATTATATACTGCTGTTCATTGTCCTTTAGTACAACCTTCGTATTAAAGCCTCTGGTAGAAGTATTGCTATCCCAGATTCTTTGTTCACTTCCGTGTGCATGGAATGTCTTGTCTTTTTCCATCCCTTCACTTTCTGTCTCCATCCTTACTCTGAAATGACTTCTCTAGGCAGCATATAGATGAGTCTCTTTCTTTAATCCACTGAGCCACTCCATGTCTTTTGATTAGAGAATTTAGCCTATTTACATTTAAAGTAATTATTGATTAAAAAGTGACTTATTGTCACTTGTTAATTGTCTTCTGGCTATTTTTGTATTTCTCCTCTGTTCCTTTCTTTTCCCTCCCTCTCTTCCTTTATGGTTTGATAACTTTCTTTAGTGTTATGTTTAGATCACTTTCTGATTTTGTTTTGTGTATTTACTAAATATTTTTGCTTTGTAGTTACTGGGAGGTTCACATATATCATCGTATATCTATAACAGACTATTTTGAGTTCATGGCGACTTAAATTTGAACACATTCCAGAACTCTACATTTTTACTCCTCCCTCACATCTTATGTTCATTATGTCACATTTTACATCTTTTTATTTTATGTATCTCTTAACTAATTACTGTAGTTAGTTAATTTTGCTACTTTTGTCTTTTAACTTTCAAAGTAGCTTTACAAATGATTAAGCCATTAACATTAAGTGTATACACTTACCTTTTTGAGTGAGATTACTTTTTTTACTTTCATTTTTTTTTTTTTTGTTATTAATTGGTGCCATTTCTTTTCAGCTTAAAAATGTCCTGTTACACTTCAGGTAAGACCAGTTTGTAGCAATGAACTCCATTAGCCTTTATTTGTCTGGAAAACTCTTTATCTCTCCTCCAATGCTGAATGATAGCCTTGCCAGGTAGACTATACTTTGTTGGGAGGTTTCTACTCTCAGCACTTTGAATATGTCCTGCTGCCCCCTTTCTGCCTGCAGTTTCTGCTGAGAAATTTGCGGATAGCCTTGGGGCTTCCCTTATATGTAACAAGTTGTTTCTCTCTTGCTGCTTTTAAGACTCTCTCTTTAACTTTCGACACTTGAACCACAATGTGTCTTGGTGTGGATCTCTTTCAATTCATCTAATTTGCAATTCTTGGGGTTTTCTGAAGATGGATGTTTGTTCTATTCCCTAGGTAGAGAAATTTTCAGCCACCATTTCTGCAAATAATTTTCTCCCCCTTTCTCTCTCTCTTCTCTTGGGACTCCTGTGATGAGAATGTTTTTCCACTTGTTGACCCAGAGGTCCCTTCTGTTATCTTCATTCATAAAACTTCTTTTTTCTTTTTGCTGCTCTGTCTGGGTGAGTTTCATTGCTCTGTCTCCCAGATCACTGAGCATTCTTCCGTTCTGTCCAGCCGTTGAACCCTTCTGGTGTAATTCTCAGTTCACTTATTGTATTCTTGTGCTCCGTGACTTATGTTTGGTACTTTCTTGTTTTCTGTCTCTTTGTTAGAGTTCCCACTGTGTTCATCCATTCTTCTCAATGGAGAGTATCTTCATGACCATGACCCTGAGTTCTTTGTCAGGCAGATGACTTATCTCTATATTGTTAAGGTCTTTTTCTAAGGTTTTGCCTTGTTCTTTCACATGGAACATATTTTTCTATTTCCTCGTTTTGCTTGCCTCTCTGTTTCTATGTGTTGGTGAAACAGCTACCTCACTCTTGTAGGTGACGAAACTTCTCATTCACCTGCCCTAGCTCTTGGCTGTCTCTCGAACCTTTGTGATAGTTTAAACTGCCTGATCTTTTCTTGGTATGTTCCCCTGTTGGAAGTGTCCCAAGGGGAAGGATCTCATTCAGCACCTTGTTTAGGCTGACTTGAAGCCAGACCCGGGGGCAGCAGCTTTTAAAGTGTGCAAATATATACAGTCCTGTGGGGCCATGATCCTAATCCTTGCTGGTCTCTAGACCAGGAGATGTGGAGGTGGCGTCCCCTGGATGATAACTGCAAATGTTGGTCCTTTCTAGATCTGACCTCAACTTTCCCCACAGAATCTACTGGAAGGCAGACTTCTGGTCCGAGGATCAAGTTCTCTAATTCGACAGTGGGCAAACAGAAGAATCTCTAGGGGAGGGCCACGACCAAGGACTCCAGTTGCAAGTTTGGGCTTCAGGTGTCCGTCTTCCCAGCCCTTGCTACCTGCCTCAGAGATGCACTCATGTGACCTCTGTCATTAGCCTGCTCCCAGGAATGCCTGTTACCAGATACCACCACCCCGAACTACTTCCAGGCCATTTGAAAACCTGAATGTGAGGGGGAATGTTCTGGATACTTAAGGCTTTTGGACGACTCTTCCCCATGTAGAGAAAGAGCCCTTTTCTGCAGCCACAGCAGACAGCATCCCTCGTGGGCCTCCAACACGGGACTGAGGGGATTCTGGGCAGTTAGCGCCTCCTCCTCAACAGCGCAGGGGTGTCTGCAGTCCCTGCTCCGAGGGCTTATTGTGCAGGTGGTTGGTTTACTTATTTTTGTGTCCCTCAACACCCCTCCACGCTGCCATCCCCACACACGCCGGCACCCCGCCGGGGCTCCTGTGCCCTCCCGAGCTTCGAAATGCACGTCTTCCATGTGAGCGACACGTTCAGATGCTTTCTCTTCCCCCAAAGCTCCTGGAGACAGAAACTGTGCTTCTGTTTGGTCTCTGGGAGAAAGAAACCAACCCCTGCACATCCCCAGGGGGATACTTGCGTGTCACTTGCATGGTGTCACCTACTAGAACTGTCCCAGCACCCTTCCCAGATGCATGACTCCTTGGGAGAGGGGGCTGCACGTGGACACCCGAGCGTCTGTAATGAAGCTGGCCTCTAGGTGATGGGCCTTGTTGTCTGGTTCTCCCCTTTAGACTGTAAACTCTTCGGGGTAGCTAATTATTTCTGTTTCTTTGTAATTCCTCAGCGCCCAGTCTGGTGCCGTTCTGTGCCCAGCAGGTGTTGGCTAAACACCACCGGCAGCGTAAACTGAGTCCTTAGCCCTCACAAGTAAGAAGATGCCCACATTCATTGTCAAAGGTTGGGCTTTGTTTTTTGTTTTCTTGTTTTGTTTTTTTAAGATTTCTTGGATTCTGTGCATGTGCAAGTGTGTGTGTGTGAAAGAGGCAGAGAAGGAGGGACGCCTCAGGGACGCGGGCCGACTGGACAGTGGACGGACATTAAAGCACACAGACGGAAAGCGCAGGTGCCCCCGCCGGGCCGGGCTGGCACCCAGGGCCCCGTGCGGCTCCCCTCAGGTGACTTAGGTACCTGATGAAGGAGCGATGTTCTGGCTCAAGACCGTGATTTCGGGCGCTTCCCCCCTGCCCCCAGCACAGCTGTGGGAACCCACGCTCCAGGACCACCTGCTCGCAGTGCGACGAGCGTCCGGACCTCGGGGACACACAACCTGGACCTTTAGTGAAGCTGCTGGAGTGTCTCCTTCCAAAGCGTAAGCCTCTTCACAAGGCCGCACGTCCATCTGGGATCACGGCCACCGGACACTGGAGCCGAGAAGCCTGACCTCGCCGGGTGCCCTCCGGCGGAAGAGCCACGAGGCACCACGTGGCGGAAGAGCCACGGACCCAGGGGTGGAGGGTCTGGACAAGCCAGGTCGTCCTTCAAGCTGTCAGGCTGGTGCGTGAAAGGAGACGCCACCCGGGCGGCTCTCCACGGTGACGGGGAGACGGCGGGTCCTGGGGACAGCAGTGAGCAGCCTCCGTCTGGCCTCACGTGCCCTGCGGCTGGGATTCCCACAGGACGAAGAACTAGACAGATAAGTCCCTTCCTGTGTGTTCTTCCAAAATGTTTTGCCTCTTTAAAAAAAGGCAACGAAAACAGCCGTGGTTTCCCTGTCGGCTGTAAGCAATCGGAAGAAGTTAACCGGGGAAGAACGTGAGCTTTGAGGTGACGGAGACCCACGTTTGAGTCCCAGCTCGTCCGCTTACTGGTGGTGTGAAATGGTGAGTTTCTGGAACTTTACGAGCCTGGCTCTGCCCATCAGCGAAGTGGGTCAAAACAGCACCTGCCTCACTGGGAAGACTGAGTTAGTGCGTCCAACATTCTGACACATGGTAAGCTCTCGAAATCAATGGCGACTACTGTAGCTCAGGGATTTGTTATCTGGGATTCATCTCACCCGCCAACACCGGAGCAGCCAGAGCAGAGCCACGACGCACGAGCGTAAAAGCCCGGGGACTCTGTCCCCACAGCCACGCCCAGACTCCCCTTGTATCTAAATGCCGAGAGCAGGAATACCGGCGGACACCGGGCGGACCACTCGCCAGGGGCCGAATTACCACACCGGATCCTCGCGGTCTCAGGGGGAACGGATAACTGTCTGGCCCATTCCGGGTGCGGGAACGGAGATGGACAGGCTAAGTGACCCACCCCAGGGCAAAGCGACAGAGGGGGAGCCCCAGGATGGGAGCACGCCTGGCAGGTCCGATGTCGGTCCACTCCCTTGCTCAGCGTGCCACACTGCCTCCTGGCCCTTGAGAGGTCTGGAGAAGCTGGCGCTGGGGGGGCTGCAGGGACACGGACGGCTGATGGGCTAGGGGCCGCAGCGAGCCCGGAAGGGGACTCCTGGCTGGAGCTCTCCTTGTCTTCTCCCCTCCCGCCCACCGGGCTTGGACGCCCAGAAGCAAACTGGTGTTTGTTCTTTGGTCATAATTTCAAGCCCTGCGTGAAAGCAAAGGTGGAGCCACGTGCCCACCTTGGACGGCTGACCCCCCCCACCCCCACCTGCCGACTCGGGCCTGGCCCCGTCCCCTCGCTGGCCGGCGCCCCTTCGTGAACCACACTGGAGTTCAGGGAGGCCACGGAGGAAGCGGCCCTTGGTTTCGGGCTTCCAAGCCCGTGCCCCCAGCAAAGCGTTTACGGCCGAGCCATTAAATGCTCGGAAACAGACGAAACAGTGACACAAAGATAAAACGAGCAGAGAGATTAATAACGCCGTAGCGCAGCCGGTTTTCACTCAGTGCAGAGAAGTTAATTTTTGAAGACATTTCCTTAAAGGAACATGCTGCAGTTTGACCTCCGTCGCTTGGAACTCTTTTATCCCCTCTGAGCCTAGGATGGGGCGGGGAGGGAGGCGGTTTTACGCCGGTTGTAAGTCCTGCTTCACCAGCGGCCGGCCTCACCGCCTCGGCCCGGGCCTCGCGTGCTCAGAACAGAAGCCGCTGCCGACCCCAGGGCTCCGCTCCCTTAGTGAAACGCCCGCTTCAACCTCCCAAGATCCAGCCTCCTCACCTTCCAGAGCAAGGCACCGGGGAGGGCTGGACGACCAGATGAGGCTGTGCAGACACTCGAGGTTCTCCGAGCCGTCCAGCTGGAACCCGGGGAAGCAGCGGTAGGCGACGACGGTCCCCACGGGGAAGGAGGCCTGGAGCTCGGAGACGTTCACGTAGCCGTTAGAAGAGGCGAGTGGCCTCAGGCAGCCTGCGACGGGGGAGGGAAGGGGACAGTCTGGTGGGGCCACCTCTGTGCACCTTCAGGACCACCCCTCCCGCGGACTCGCCCACCGGGAACGTGCCCCGGCCTCCGCCAGACGGCCTCGCCCTCGCGCCTGTGCTACTCGTGACGCGGCAGGGGAGGGTCAGGGCAGCGGGGGGGGGGGGGGGGCACAGCTGCGGGGCCCTGGCCGGTGGTCGTCGCCCTGACATCACCTTCGAATCACCCGGGGAACCTTATCCACACACCAACGCCCCGTCCCACGCCCCGGGTCCGCGGACGGCCTGGAGGGTCCCCAAGTAATTCGAACGTGCCGTTGAGAGCGGCCGTGGGGGACAAACACCCCGACTGTTTCAACGGCCGGGTGTGGCGGTCCGGGGGGGTTCGAGAAGGCCGTCACGCAAACCCCCTTCTGCTGTGCGGATTACAGGGTGCCCGCCTGACCCGGCGTGGTTCGACCTGGAGACCCCGTTGGGTTTTACGTGCCGTGGGTGAGGGACCCCGTGGCCCTGAGCCCGGAGAATGACCCGGATGGAGGCCATCGTGGAGCAGACTGCTGGGCCCTCCCCCAGCCTCTGGCTCCGGTCTGCGTGGAGCCCAGGTGCTGCCGCAGGTGTGCGGCCCTCGAGGAGGCCCTGCCGTAGGGAGTCCGGGCAGCACCCCCCGGTTCTGTGTGCTCTCCGCATGCAAGTGAGCTGGGTCTCGCACCCCTACGCCTGCAAAACAGGACCCGTGTAGCCCGGCGGGACCTTCCCGGTGGCACAGACCCATTCTGTGTGGCATCCACTATGACCACGGGGTCTCTTATGCCTTCGGTGTTCCACTGGCGGGAATAAGGACCGTGCTGAGGCATGCTCCTCCCGGGAAAACTAACTGTGCGTGAAGTAGAAAGCCCTCCTCTCCCCCCAGTCCCCAAGCAGATGACATCACACCCGCCGCAGCAGGTGACCGAGCCCTCCTTCTAGGTGGCCGGGTCACATATCGGAGGCATCGGAGGGCTCGGTCTTCAGGAAACTGCTTTGGTCAGCAAACCGGTAGGTGAGGTCTGTGTAGGCGGAGGGCGAGACCAGGCGCGGCCAGAGACGCCCCCCCTCCCGCCCCGGGGCATGGAGAGTTTTGGCAGACGCTGGCCCTGGGGCTGACCTTGCACAGCCGGGCTGACCTTGCACGGCCGTGTGGGGGGCCACAGAGACCTGCGGACCCAACAGACCACCTCCCGGACCAGCCAACACTCAGGGTGCACCGCATCTGAGACACGCGGCCTTAAACGATGCAACGTCCGAGCTGCACGCGGACGGTGTTGGTAACGGAAGCGAAGGGTCGGGAGCAGGGGGAGGTTGGGAATCAGGAATGAGCAGGGTCAGTGATTGAGAAGAAGGGACGAGCCTATCGGTGTGAGCACATGAAGGTCGGAACCCGGGCACAGTCCCGGGCCCTCGCCCCCTCCCGGGAGGAGTGTGGCTCTGAGGCGCCCACGCGGCTGAGCTGGCTTCCCCTGAGGAACTAACTGTCCCACGGCCGCACGGTGCGCCTCTCCAAAACACGAAGTGCCCATGGAAAAAGGGGCCGCGGGACGGTGCTCCCGCCCGCCTGCCCAGAAGCAGACAGAAGGGGTTGTACCTCAGGTAGTAAATCAGAGAAAGAAAGATACGCTGTGTGGCTGGAGCCAGCCCGGTCTAAACGCAGCAGGGGAAAAGGGCCTTTGACTCAACAGTCCGTGTGGCTTCTATTTGCGCCTCCAGATCACAGACAGCAGGCTCCTCCTGGGCTGGGCCCGGGGTTTGTGGCGCAAATGAAAGCCGCTGGGCGAGAGGCCATTCTAAGGGCCAATTAGCTCCCCCCAGGGCTCCAGGAGTCAGGCTGCCTCAGGCCACCAGATTCCTCAGCCCGCAGGGTGCTGGGCGGTGTGTTCCAGCCAGGCCTGCAGAGGGGAGGGCGGGGCAGGGCACAGACAGGGCCCCAGTGGAGGGGAGGGCAGGTCAGGGCACAGACAGGGCCCCGGTGGAGGAGGGGCGGGGGGCAGACAGGGCCCCAGTGGAGGGGAGGGCGGGGCAGGGCACAGACAGGGCCCCAGTGGAGGGGAGGGCAGGGCAGGGCACAGACAGGGCCCCGGTAGAGGAGGGGCGGGGGGCAGACAGGGCCCCAGTGGAGGGGAGGGGAAGGCAGTGGTGGGGGCCCCAGTGGAGGGGGGCGGGGCGCAGACAAGGCCCCAGTGGAGGGGAGGGGAAGGCAGGGGCGGGGGCCCCAGTGGAAGGGAGCAGAGGGGAGAGGAGGCAGGGGCCCCAGTGGAGGGGAGCAGAGGGGAGGGGAGGCAGGGGCCCCAGTGGAGGGGGGCGGGGCACAGGCAGGGCCCCAGTGGAGGGGAGGGAAAGGCAGGGGCAGGGGCCCCAGTGGAGGGGAGCATAGGGGAGGGGAGGCAGGGCCCCAGTGGAGGGGAGGGAAAGGCAGGGGCAGGGGCCCCAGTGGAGGGGAGCAGAGGGGAGGGGAGGCAGGGGCCCCAGTGGAGGGGGGCGGGGCGCAGACAGGCCTCAGGAGGAACGAGGCTGGGCAGCAGGGCTGACGGAGGAAGCAGGGCTCTCCAGCTGGCGGGCCTGCTCTCCGCTGCCAAGCTGAGATCCGAGTGTGTGGCGTGGACGGCGGGGCCGGGCGAGCACGGGGAGAGGCCCCCCTGAGCCCCCACAAGGACCTGCCATCAGGTGTTTTTATAAAAGCGCCTGAGACCAAAAGAGCCAGTAAAGGGGCAGGCAGTACTCGGCGACGCGGAAGGGAACCTCCGGAAAGTGTTCTGCGGAGAGGCCCGCAGTGTGGTGGCACACGCGTCCCCTGTCTTCCTGGTCCCCAGGGGCCCTGACGCCAGCCCTCACGGAAGGAAACCACTTCTCTCCAACCACGGCCGCAGAGCGCCGGAGCCTGCCCGCCATGACTCCACGCCCGGGGCTGGCGCCCGCCGTAGCTCACCGGCCCATACCCAGCTCCGGCGGAACAGCCCGGCCTCCCTCCCCCGGCTGCTCGGGCCTCCCGTCCAGGTCATGGGCCAAAAGGCAAAATCAGAACTGATGAGAACGTGGGGACCTATTTTCACAAATGGGCCCTCGACGCTGGCCCGGACGAATTTTAAAACTGGGAGAAATACTCACTGTGCGGTTTGGATAAAATCTGAATCTGATTATTTTTCCGTTCCTCGTGCGTTATAAAAAGGGATCGAGTTCTTAAGAAAAAATAGCCTCTATAACATTAGCCTCAAGTATCTGCTACCACCACTGAAATGAGCATAAATGCTGCCATTTTCATCAAATGCACAATCATTCATCATCGGGCTCACGGCCCGGCCACCGGCCTCCCATCTCCCAAACTACTTCCATTTCTTAGTGTGCAGGGGACCCAGCGTGCCGAACAAGGAGGTGTTTTCACCAAGGCTCCTGCAGGGAGGGTGTGGGGACTCCAGTGCAGGGGGTGCGGGGCATTAGGGACACGCGGTCCGCACCCACCTTGACACAGGGGCAGGTTGTCCCAGGTCCCGTCATCGCGACACAGCGAAGCCACGTTGTACGGGTCGGGGTAGCGGATCCTGAACCCTTCGTGACAGGTGACGATCAGCTTATCTCCGTGTCTGTAGGTCTTGTTACGGACCTCGGCGTCCTCCACCTGAGGGACGCGGCAGTCTGCAATGGCGGGAACACGATGCGTTATTTTCCTGACTCAGCCTGGTGGTGGCTCGCTCCTCTGCCCAGACCCGCCTCGGGCTCCACCCTGGGCTCAGGTCCCATGGGGACACAGGGAGGGATGGAAGGACATGGGGAGGGACACAGGGAGGGATACGGGGAGGGATGGAGGGACACGGGAGACATACAGGGAGGGATGGAAGGACATGGGGAGGGACACGGGGAGGGACACAGGAAGGAGGCTCCGGCCACGAAAGCAACTTCATCTCCTGCCTGCCACACTTGACACCCCACGGGGGAGTTCTCGGTGATTCTGGAGATGAGCGAAGAAACACAAGAGCTGGGGTGCATGATGTCGCCCCGGTGGCGGTCCCGCCCGGCCCGCCGCCTCTGCCCATGGGGCACAGAAAATACGCCTGGTGGAACAGAGGGGCCGAGGCGGGACCGCACCTGCTAGCATCTCCCACCGACCCTCCCCGCACGGATGGCCGCCAGCGGCACAAAGGTTCGGGCCCAGCGGCTGTACCGTCCCCCGAAAGCGCAGCTGGAGCAGGTGCGGAGGTCGGGAGGGGACGGGCCGTCCGGACGAGGGTCCGAGGAACCAGGAGTCCACGCAGCAAATGATGAAGACACAAAGGGAGTGAAGCCTAACCCTGCCGCCCCCAGCGCCGTCTCCTCCCAGCTCGGCGCACGGCCGCCAGCCACCCGCTCTCGGTCCGCTCTCTGACTCGCACGGGTGCAAGCCTAAGCGGGTTATTCCCGCCGTTGGGGTCAGGAGGCCCTGCCGTAGGGTGGGCTGTGCCTCACGCCTCGGAGTTTTTAAGACCATTCTTCCTGAGCCCCCACAGGGCTGGAACGGTGCCAACAGAAACCTGATCTCCCAGGTCCCGAAGCGCTGAGCTGTCAGCCCTGAGGCCTGAGCCCAGGGGGCGGAGGCGGCGGAGGGAAGGTGGAGGAGCTTTGATGTGGGGCTCGGTTTACTGGGAGCAACGGGGAAGCTGGGAAAGCCTCGGGCAGAGAAGGGCCGGCGGCTCTGAGGGACGAGGGACGGTGGCCAAAGTCAAGGCTCTCGAGCGGGTTCTGTCTTCCTCTGGGGGTTCTCAAGAGCGGGAACTGCACCACCCACTTCCTCCCACGTCCCCTCTGCTCTTCCAGACTCCACACACACACACCCAGTGGAGAAGAAACGCCCCCAGAACAGGACCCCGAAGCCCCCAGGGTCACGTCCCACCGGGCCTTCCCTTGGCCTGGGGATTTCGGCAGAGGCCGTCCTGGCTGGAAACGCTGTCCTGCCTCTAAGTCGCCTCTTGGTTTTGAGCTTCGGACGCTGCTCACGTCTAACCACAGTCTCCCCCCAGAACAGCCGAGTCCCCCCAGCATCAATGCCGGGAGAATCCTGACCGGCGTCACGAGGTAGTGACAGCACTCCGCACGCCACTGCTGGCCTTCCTGATGGAAGAGCGAATCGCGGTTTCAACATCACGATGCGGGAATTATTCGCAGCAAATGCAAACGCATTTATCGAGGCGCCCTTCTGCAACGGGCACATCAACCCCGCGGCAGGAATCTACGTGACTAAACAGCCGTTTCCTCGACTGACTTGGGACTTTCCAGCAAGTCTCCGTGGGCCAGAGACACTCACTTCGCCCAGGAGCGGTGACAGGGCCGCCCACTATCCGCCAATTCTCTGGGCTGTGGGGTTTCGCGTGCTTTTCCATAAAGGTGATGTTCTATGAATGTACACAGATCACATCCCGATTAATCCAGAAGGAACAGGAGCAAGTTCACTGGGAACCAGTCCTCGGGCCCGACCTGCCGGACCGGCAGGAAGCGCGCAGCAGAACTGGGGGACGACTGACGGGGCCGCATTTAACGTCCGAAACCATAACTCGTCATTATTTCCCGAAGGCAGAGGTTGCTGGGGAAACGGGGCTGGTCCTAGAGTCCCGCCCGGGACACAAACCTAGCTGACTTGTTACTTTCCTCTTGATAAACAGAGTCTCCCCTGTTTCCTCAGTAAAGGAACTCGATGGTCTCTTTCCACCTTCTGGAATGTCGCCTTCACTCTCGGCGACGAGGAGGTGACAGAAGCACCTGTTTCCCAGAGGTGGGCTCACAGAAGACGCGAAAACGGACGGTTCCCACCGCCTCCACCGGCCGCACCCGGAGCGTGCCCCCGAGGGACCTGCTGAGTCCCGCCGCCCGGTGCCCTCGCGCTGAGCAGGTGCGCTCCCCGCACGGCCTCAGGCAGGCGCCGTGAACCCCGGCGAGCGTGGCACCGGCACGGCCTCCCCTAGTGGGCCCCGAGCCCGCAGGCCCCGGTGGGTTCCCAGCCACGTGGGCTCGAGGTGGGCGGGTCGGCGTGCAGCCCAGGCGCGGGCACCAGGAAAACGAGTTCCTCCGGCCGCGGGTCTGGAGGACACGGTGGGGAGCCCTGCATTTTTCACAAGCAGCCAACCTGATTCTGGTAGTTTCGGCCTTGAGCTTGTGAAAACCTGCTTTCTGGGGAACCTGCACCATCTCCCCGGAGCTCGGGGCTCCTCATCGCCCCCTGCCCTCCGTGCTCCACTCCACCTGTGCCTGTGTGTGACCCCCAGCGAACCCGCCTCCACGGCCCTGCACAGAATGGCAGCGACTCCAGCGCCCCCAGGACCCAGAGGCAGGATCCTGGCGCCCCCAGGACACGGGGACACCCCGGGCAGCTGGTAAGGGCTGTGCTGTCGAGAGGACCAGCTGTCACCCTGTAGGGATGACAACTGATCATTATGTCGCTCATCTCCTCTGTGTCTCCCCGCTCTGATCTTACTTGCTCTGGATTTGTTTTTCCTCCCGAGTCATGACCACATCAAGTTGAAATCTTTTTAAGAACAAAAACCGAACTCCCACTGAAGTCACAAAAAAGGGGGGAGGGGAGGGGTGGCTTCCGCTACAAGCAGCATAAATGAGAAGGGATGGGGGTCCCGGGGACGGAGACGGGGGGGTCCCGGGGATGGGGGCGGGGACGGGCGCAGCATCCTGGGACAAGCAGGTGCCCGTCTCTGGGGAGCCGGCTGCTGTCGGCTGCCCACAGCTGAGGCAACAAGACATTTCAGGTGACAGAAAATACACGCTCGAAGAGAAGCATTCTAAATAAATGTTCTCAGGGAGTCTCTGTCTCGGTGAAGTCCCCGGAGCTGGGGGACAATTCACCCGGACCCAGGGGTGACCGCAGGAGTGTGACATCCCGCTATTGAACAGGTGGCCGGGTTCAAGGGCACGGGACTTACCGCCGCCGTCGCCACCAGTGTTGGCCCACGAGTCAGGCCGAACCTGTTCCCTCAAAATTCCTAACATGAGGATACTACTTAGCCTCCCATCGCACTGCCCCTGGGACGCTCCGAGAACCTTGCCCCAGACCATCCGTCTTTCACAGGAACCCTGGTCGGGTCTACAGGCGTCAAAGAACCTTGGAACTTACAGGTGACGCCTGCTGCAGGAACGGACGATCCAATGCGGTCTGCGGGGAGGGGACGCGGGGAGGGGACAGCGTGGCTCGCGCTCCAGGCCGCCTCGGCCACACCGGATGAGGTGGAGGATAGAGGCGGGAAGTGCCGGCGACAAGTGGGATCCAGCCTCGCGAGCGCCCCCCGCCCCACCCAGAACAACTAACAGCCTCCCGGAGAACGTTCCAGGCCCTGCTCTCGCAGGCTCCCCAGGGGCTCTGTAGGGAGAGCACAGAACGAGGAGTCCGGACGCTGGTCACGGCCCCAGTGTGTCTGCCACGTGACTCGTACTCTCGTGTCCGCAAATGACAGCGGGGACGCTCTCGGTGAGAGTCCCCCTCCTGGGATCTGCTTCGCACCAGGGAACGCCTGCTCTCCCCCTCGTAAAACACGATCTGACCGTGCCCCTGCGCACTCGGGCCTCAGCTGCTTTTGTGTAAAATTCAACCGGGAGATTAAAACAGAATACTCGAGGGTTGGCCTCACTCCTACCTCCCAGCTCCGGAGGCCTGGAAAAGTGTCCTCGACAGGTTCTTGGAACGAGGAGTCCACGGTGTGCGCACTCTGGGCACCAGGGCTCCGAATGAACAGACACGACGCCTCCCCCAAGGGGCGTGGGTCTGGGTCCTGAGGACACGTGCCACCTGCTCCCCCCTCCCCGAAGGCCGTCATCTCGGGGAGCAACACCTGGATCCAAGTCCTGCTCCCGGGACTCGCCACCCAGGGGGCCCGTCGGTGCCTGTGCCCTCTCGTCCCTGAAGGAAGGTCACAAAGCCTGCTTCGTGGGCCTGGGTGGTAACGCAGAAGGCAGGGCACGGGTCCCCAGGACACGCAGACCCCTCCTTAAAGCTCGGCACTCTTGGTAGGGAAGAGACGCGCAGGTAATGCGCAGTTGCGCAGGTGAGGTGCAGACGCGCAGGTAACGCGAGGTCAGGCAGGTGACTCGCGGTCGCGAGGGTAACCTGCAGACACGCAGGTGTGCACTGGGAGTGGCCGGGTGCGTGGGCCTGAGGGACGGGCACGGTGCAGGTTCTGGGTGCTGACAGAAAGCGCACCAAGCCAATAGGAAACATGGAAGGGAAGGAATCACGCGCTCTTTCCAGGGGGTGAATGAGTAAGAACGGCTTCGGCCAAACACACCTGGAGCCGAAACGCCAGGAAAAGCCAGAGAAAGACCCAGAAACCTGAAGGTGAGTGATCTCAGCAAACGCCCACCTGAGGGCTGCAAACCTCAGCCAGATGGCCTGCGGCCATGGGGGCGCCGGGGGAAGGCAGAGGCCCGTGGGTCCCGCGGACCAGACAAACCATGTCGGGACACCAGCCGGCACGCGGAACTGCCCCCCGGCCCGGGCCTCCCGCCTGCAGGGCGAGGTACTGCTCTCCTCCCCGACAGCCATTCCAGGGAGTTGTTCTCACGGCCAGGAAGACCCCCGGGGTCTCCCGACGGGGGCAGCGCTTTCAGGGTGTGTGCCCGTGCGGCTCAAACAGCCTTTGTCCCCCATGTGCCCCCCACCCCTCATGGCACAGAAGGAACCGCCCGGCCGGCCCCATTGGCCGGGCGCCCCCACGGTCAGGGTCACGGCGCCTCCGCCCGCCGCACCCTCATCAGGAAGGCGCCCCAGAGGTGTCATCTGGGAACCTGCGTGAACAGCCGTCCGAGACCCACGATGCCCCAGCTTTGCCGGACACCCGTCTGGCTGGCTCCCTGTGGTCTGCCTGAGACCGGCTTCGGCGTAACCGTGACCATGACCGTGACCGTGCATGGAGCCGCCGCAGGGACAAGAGAACCATGTCCCGGCCACACGCGGGTCACAGCTCCTTCAGTATCCAAACTCCGCACAGGGCCGTCTGCCTCCAAGCCTCCGGGAGAGAAGCCACAGGAGGAAAAGGGCAGGTCATGGTTTTGCGCGAGGAGCAGCTCGTCCGAACCTAAAGTTAGATCCACCCTCAAGTCTGACTCTTGCCAGCGTCCCAAACGCCCTCTGGAATGAGGGTCCCAAGGGAGGGGCATCGGGCCAGAAGGCTGTCGGCCTCGGCCTCGTAACCTGGGCTCCCCCGGCCGGGCCCCGGGGGCCGTTCTCCATCTGGAAACCACACGGCCGGTATAACCGGTGCCCGGCCTCCGACTGTTTCCAGGAACACTGACGGCACGTCCGCTTGGACAAGACACAGGCGGATTCCCAGCCCCGAGCCCCCAGCCCCCGGGTACTGTCGTCTCCTAATACAAACGGATTTAAGTTAATCTTACTGTGGTCTCGCTTGGGCATTTATCTCCTAAGTTCACCACTTCCTTATGTGTGCGGACCGGCGTCTGAGTCACCACACTGCCCCGTCCCTGCCAGGGAGGGACGGCCTCTCCCCTCCGGGTCTGACGTGTGTCCAATAAGTGCTCATTCGCTGGCTTCGCACAAGGTCAACCTTCACCTCCAGGGCTGGGTGGGGAGGGGTGTTCGCCCGGGCAGGTGTCCCCCCAGCAGACCCGAGCAGAGGCCCAACGGTGGCTGTCACCCTGTTCCCTGGGCTCTGGGCTAACCACCCTGTGCCCATGGGGCGCACTTTCGGTCTCCCCCACCACACGCCCCCCCCCCCCCGCCGTGTATTATCACTTCTCGAGTCCTGACCTGTAACTCAGCCGTTCACCTGGAGTAAATGACTCAGACTGGAATCCGGGGAGCGGAGGGGGCCGAGCTGAGCAGGAGCCGGTGGAGAGTCAGACAGCAGACGTCCGTGCGAGCGAGAGAGGGGCCACCTCGCTTCCGTAGGGCACTCGACGGCTACAACGCATTTTCATGCATAGAAACTTACTTTTCAAAAGCCTACATCTCAGGAAGCGCTGGCCGCCAGTGTGACGGACAGCCTGGAAGGAGTCCAGGTGACAGTGACAAGACCAGGGCCAGGACCCGGTCTGTCCCTGAATTGCCACTGAACTCCGGGAAGGCCCTCGGTTCTCTGTGGGTCGGACAGAAACTAGCTCAGGAGGAGGGTTGGGACCACACGTTTCTCGGTAACCACGGGTCCTTGGGGGTGGCCTCCGTGACAGGAAGGAGGTCGGACACGACCGTGCAGGGGAAACGCACAGCTCGGAGCCCGCGGCAGCGCTGTGTGGCCCGACGAAGCCAGCGAACCCCTCTGAGCCTCACCTTCCTAATCAGGGCAGAGGCCTCGCCAAGCAGAGGGAACTGTGCTTCCAAGTGTCCCTTCCCTGAAAGTGACGGTGACTGCCTGTTGTCATTACTACAGCTCATAAATTCAGCACTTTGACGCCCAGACTGAGGGGAAACCAATGAATTCAGCAGCGCCGGTGTCTGCACGGCACCGTCCTGGCCGGGGGAGGGACGGCCGCACACACATCAGTGAGAAGGGTTCCAAGTCCTCACTACTGTGGGACGCCCACGGTGCCCCCGCCCCCAGGGTCCATAAACAGTGACAGCCGTCTCCACCATCAGGGCGGCGCAGGCCACCCCTCATGAAGATCTTCCAAAGCCCAACCAAGTTACCCTTAATACTACAAACGGCTGCTCCTTGGAAAGGCGGTTCCTGCTCTCCCGAACCTCCTACACCGATCCCGAGAGCACAACGCGATGGCCGGAACCCTTTGGAAGAGTGGCCTTATTGTCGGGCACCTCGGGAGCATGGACCTCCCTGCACGCCCGAGGCCGCCCACCGCGGTATGCCTTCCTTCCAGAATTACGGCAGACTATGTGGTCACGGAGGGGCTGGAAAGGGGCCATCTTCTAGATCAGGTTTTGTCCTTTTGTTTCCCAGACGGATGACGAAGTAAGGGAAGGCCTCCATCTCCGGGCCAGAATCACGGAGCCCGCGTGTCTTCTCCACCCTCCGACCTTCCCGAGCTTGTCCAGATTTTAGACACTGAGTATCTTAGGACATAGGTTCTAGTGGGAAAGTCTGTATCTGCAAACCAAACAGTCTTTTAATTAATAGAACCTTGTGGAAGCTGTAGCTTGCAAGGGTCATACGCAAGCAGAAAATATGAATTTACGGGGCCTCTGGGTGGCTCGGTTAGGCGTCCAGCTCTTTGTCTGGGCTCAGGCCGTGATTTCGGGGTTCAGAGCCTGTTTGGGATTCTCTCTTGCTCCCTCTGTTGGTGGGTCGGCCTCTCTTCCGTTCGGTTTATTCGTCAGTTTTGTTCCTTAGGGTCCACATGGAGGTGCAATCACGCGGTATTCGTCCTTCTCTGTCTGACTTATTTCATATTAATTCTCTGCACTACTTTTGGCTCTTTAAAAAAATGCCTTGAGGGGCGCCTGGGGGGCTCAGTCAGTTGAGTGTCTGACTTCGGCTCAGGTCATGATCTCATGGTTCGTGGGTTCAGGCCCCGCGTCGGGCTCTGTGCTGGCGGCTCAGAGCCTGGAGCCTGCTTCAGATTCTGTGTCTCCCTCTCTCTCTGCCCCTCCCCCACTCAGGCTCTGTCTCTGTCTCTGTCTCTCTCAAAAATAAATAAACATTTCAAAAAAATTTTTCTTAAAGTACCTTGAAAATCAAAGCGAAGGCAGCGAGAACTCTCGGGCAGGTCACAGGCCCCGAGAGGCCTAAGCAGGTGTCCCGTCAAGGCTGCGCCGAGGCGGTTACGTGAAGACTTCCATAAGGAGCATCTCCACTGCATCGGAGCGACAGCCCACGTGCCGCGAGGACGGCTCCGTGCCCAACCGGAAGCAACGACGGCATGCCGAGTAGAGAGACTGAGGCTCTGCTGGCCTCGGACACACAAGCTGCAACGCGCCCCCACCACCGGCTGCACCCCGGGCTCTCTTACGGACTCTGCGCACCGACGAGCGTAACGACTCACGAAGTTGTCTCAAGCAGCAGATGCGGGGGCCGGCGCTAGCGGTAAGTGGCTACCGCGTCGCCAGTGACTGCGGGCTAACTGCCAGAAATAAGCGTCCAGCTGGCCCGGCTGGCCCCTCGGTGCTCCCTGCTTAAACCGCCCACGTCTAAAACAGAACTGACTGGTGACGTGCACCGCGGCATCGACAGGCACCATTTCGACCAAGCCTTATCGCGCTTTCTCTCGAGCGACACGGACACAAGAGAGAGGCCGGTAGCTGGCGGGCCGCACGAGGGGCGGCTCTCACGTTTTCCGAGCCGCTCGCTCGCACTGACAACAGCGGTGATAAGTGGGGCTGGAACCAGGACAGCGGCGAGCTCACCCCCGGCCCCGAGCCCCGCCGCTCGGCCTTCCCGTCCGCATGCAGGGCAGGGCCTCGCCGGCTGGGCCCGGGGGCGGCGGCTCGCGCGGGTGGGGCGCTCACTTTACCTTCTTGCGCGCAGACGGGCTTATCGCTGGGGATCCAGCCGAGGGTGCCGTTAGGGTGTCTCACACACAGTCTCTTTGTGGGGCCTTTCAGCTTGAACCCGTCTTCACAGTGAAACTGGGTGACCGAGCTTTCGAGGAAAGCCCCTCCGCTGGGCGACCTGAAGCCGTTCTCGGGGACGCCCGGGTCTGCGCACGCCTGAAGGCCGTCGAACCCTACATTGACAGAGAGAAGAAAAGGTGCCTCTGGATGCGTCCCCCTGACGCCGAGGGCCTGCCCACACCAGGGACAGACGCGGTCAGTCCATGCGCCGCAGCCACGTGGCTGCACAACACGAGAGACGAGAACAGACACCCTGCTTGTGACTCGGGACAGTGGTCGCTGGAGTCCGCCGTCTCATGACCCACGCGGCCCTTTGCGGGGGCTGGAGGAACGGAAGCCACACGAGGAACACGGCGGTGAACGGGGCAGGGCGCTGGCCGGGAAGGTGGCGATGGCATCTGAGCGGGGCCTGCAGGACAGACTGACGACATTCCGGGGACAGAACAGCGCTGTCACAGAGGCCGGGATGGCATCCTGGCAGGGCAGGCCTGGGCGGTGAACGCCTCGTCCCCTCCCCGCCCCTCGTCCTGCCCCAGGCTCCCCGAGGTCCTGGTGCCTTCCTGACCCGTGAGCCCAGCCCTGCAGGGAACAGCGTGGGGAACCACGTGGCCCGTGCTGGGCTGTGAGCCCTTCATCTTTGGGGCCCACAGTCCATCCGGTCCTGCACAGAAAGAGCTCCCCTGATGTTAGGAGCGAATGAACCGCGTCGGGGAAGGGAAGCGTTCTGGGGTGACCCTAGAAGGCCGGGCCAACAGAGGAGGCAGCGTGGGGCCACGCAGCAGGGCTGCGTCCGGGGTGTGTGGACGTCATAACCCGAGGGGGAGCCTGCGCTGGCGTCCAAGCAGAGGGAAAGTCTGGCAGGTAACGGCGGGGGGATGGGGGGAGCAAGGTGCCCTTAAGCGATTATGTCACGTCTTCGAAGGAAAGCAGACAGTCAAGAGCCTCTAAGTGAGGCTTCTGGTCGACTGCCTGCAGTCGGGCAGCCTCGGGGCGGCCGTGGAGGGGCGACGAGGGGGGGCAAGGCCCCAGTGAGCAGACGCCCGCCAGCCAGAGGGGGATGGGCCTGTGGGGGAGGTCGTCGTGGAGGTGCGACTTGCCTGTCCAGGAGGTTTCCCGAGGCAAGAAGGACGCAGAGAGCGGGAGGTGGAGCCGGAGGGAGGTGCGGTGGGGTGGGTGGAGCCAGAGCGAGAGGCGGAGCGGGGGAGGCGGACTGGAGGCAGTCAGGGGCGGAGCCGTAGTGGGACCAGGAGCAGGGGCGTAGAGCTGGAGACGGAGCCAGAGCAGGGGTGGGGGTGGGGGGTGGAGGGGATGGGGAGGTGGAGCCAGAGCGGGAGGCGGAGCGGGGGCGGAGCCGGAGCGGGAGGCGGAGCTGGGATGGAGCAGGAGCAGGAGGGGGGGGGGGGGGTGCCAGGGGCAGAGTGGGAGCAGGAAGCAGAACAGGGGCACAGTCATGGGGCGCAGCTGGAGACGGAGTAGGGGGCAAGCTGGGGGCGGGGCAGGGGCGGAGCCAGAGCAGGGGGCGGAGCCGGGGGCGGACTGGGAGCAGGAAGCGGAAGGGGGGGGCAGAGTCATGGGGCGCAGCTAGAGAAGGAGCAGGGGGCAGAGTGGGGGCGGGGCGGGGGGCGGGGCGGGAGGCGGGGCAGACAGCTGTGTGAGCCCAGGGCTTGCACACGAGGTGCTGGCGGCGGGAGTCGCGGCAGGAACGGAGTCCTAGGCTATTAGGTGCAGCCGGCACACGACGTCACATTAGTGTTGGGCGCACAACGCGGTGAGCCAGCAGTGGGCACGTGACGTTGTGGTCACACGAGCGGAGCTGCCATCATCACCACACATCGCTGTGACAGTACTGCTGACCGTGCTCCCCGAGCGGTGGACTGTCCTCCCCGACCCCCCCTCCCCGCTCCCCTCCCCTCTGGAAACCACGTGTGTTCTCCAGATCATTTGTTTTGTGTTTTGATTCCACCAAACCATAGAGTATTTGTTTCTCTTTCTGATTTATTTCACTGAGCATTTATATTGTCACAAATGGCAAGATTTCATTCCTTTTTAGGGCTGCATAATACTCCCTTGTGTGTATACCGCTTCATCTTCACCCATTCATGGGTCAGTGGACACTGGGGCTCTTCCCACAGCTTGACTGTTGTAAATGACACTCCAGTAAGCACAGGGGTGCCTGCGTCCTCCTGAATTAGTGTTCTCATTTTCTATGGGTAAATACCCAGCAGCGGAATTACCAGGTCGTAGGGCAGTTCTAGCTTTCTGAGGAGCCCCCATGCTGTTCTCCACGGTGGCCGCACCGGCCCATTCCCACCAGCAGCTCGAAGGTTCCCCGTTCTCCACATCCTCACCAACACCTGTTGTTCTTATGTCGTTGATTTCGGCCGTTCTGACAGGTGTGAGGAGGTTCCTGGCTGTGGTTCGATTTGCATCTCCCTGATGATGAGTGGCGTTGAGCACCTTCTCGCGCGTCTGTTGGTCATCTGGAGGTCTTCTCTGGAGAAGTGTCCATTCAGACCCTCTGCTCATTTTTTAATTGGATTGTTTGGGTTTTTTTGGTGTTATATGAGTTCTTCATATACTTTGGATATTAACCCTAGGGTCTGAGAGCTTGAACAAAGCTAACCAATGAAGTCACACTGACCGCCCGTCACAGGCATCGGCCCCTCAGCCGGTCACGCGTCCCTGCCCCAGCCGGGAAGCCGCTGCCTCCGAGGAAAGGGCAGAGCACGCAGGTGAGCGCAGACAGACTCCCACTCGCACCATGAGCGGGAAAACTGTGCCGCGAGGACAGAGCCCGAGGATCAGGACGCCGCAGGCCGGGCCCGGCCGCCAGCATGGAGGAGGGAAAAGTACCAGGCGGTGCAGGACCGCCGCCAGACGGCGTGAGAAGACGTTCCTCATCGGCGTGGGGGCCACCCTGCCAGATGCACACCCGCGGCGGGGGGGGGGGGGGGGGGGGGGGGGGGGCGGGCCTGCCCGGGGGTCCTGGAAGCCTGCCGTCCAGGCTCCAGGTCCCGCGTGTGCTTTGGAAGTGAGCGGTCACAGCTCGGGGAGGAGCAGAGTTCACGGCTGACTTCCGATACGTTTCTTTGGGGGGGAAGCGGAAGGGAAGGGGGACGTTCCACCGTAATACGCCCTGGGAGGTGGCGCCCCTGGCCAGATTCGATCCAGAACGCGGCACGGAGGCACGAGGGACGGTCCGGGTGACGGTCCCCCTTACGTGTTAGCATGACCGGGCGCAGCGCCCAGACCTTCAGGCACACGGTCTTCTGGGTGAGGTTACCACTTGAGTGGGCAGACCAAGTACAGCGGTCGGCCTCCTGACGGGGGTGGGCCTTGTCTAATCTGTCGATGGCCTGAATGGAACGGAAGGGTGAGTAGGAAAGAGCGGTCTCTGCCTGGCCGTGCCTCCGGACTCGGACTCAGGCCAGAACCCCCGCCGTCGGCCCTCCCGGCTCTCCAGCCTGCCAGGCGGATCTTGGACCCCCGGCCCACACACCCGCGTTAGCCGGTTCCTTGTAGAGTGCGTGCACGTGTTTGCATGCGTGTGTGTGCGTGCATGTGCAAGAGCGTGTGCACATGTTAGTGTGTGTGTGTGCGTGCGCACACGTGTGAGAGAGGACGAGAATGACGGGAGCGCCAGCCATCCCCATGCCCCAGGGGACATGTTTCCCTCTGGACCTGAGTTCCAGGAAGCAGCCTGCTGGGCAGCCCCGGCCTGTGACAGCCCCTTGGTCTGGCATCCCCTCCGCTGGCACTGACGTCCGGGCCGGCGGCCGTGACCCCGGGAAATGTCCGGGAAGCTCTGAACGTGGCGCTGGCTCTCGGCGGAACAGCAGGAAACGATCTCCTCTTCCCTTGGCTTCCGGCCGCAAGCTGTGTCGGGGCAGGACCCGAGGGCCGTCCACACACGAAGAAAGGCGTCCAAGCCTCAGGCTCGTCATGGGGTCCGGTTACTTCTGAGTCTGTTGAAACGCACCAGGCAGTTTAACTGCGAGCCACGTAAGAAGTCTCTGAAAAGAATCCTAAAACTGAAAGAGGCGTGAAAAGCAATCTTTGGGCTTTATTATAACTGAAAAGTCATATTCGAGGAAGGAGGACTGTATCCAATGCGGCCAAATCGGTTTAGAGCTAGGGCTCGTTTCTGGCTCTCTGTAAACTGCTGTGCGAGCCTTCGGAGGAAGGAACAGAATACAGACACGAAAATCGATCTTTCATGCACTCGCTTAGTGAGAGGGTCCTGGGGCGAGCGGGGAGAGGGCGTCCCGGCCGAGGCTTAAACAGACAGAGCTCGAATCCAGAGCAGCCCTGGTCAGTGTCACGGGCAGGCATGAGGCCCCCCAGGGGTCGGGGTCGGAGCCCTGATGTCTGGGGGGCCGGGGACGCTGGGCTGGGGGCTGGGGCGGAACCACCCCTGGGCCCGGGCTCCCTGCCCCACCGGCCCCCACGGGCCGGCCACCCCCACTGCAGCCCCCGGGGCCTCTCCTGTCGCGGCTCCTGTCTTCCCGACTCTGCGAGGTCTTTGAGGGAAAGGACCTGGTGAACCTCTTTGGGTCCCCTCAGCTGTCGGGACAGGACGGGGCAAAGAGCAGTGGGGAGGTGTTAGTGCCTCCACGGAACGCGACCCTCGGGGTCCCTCCCGCAGGCCGACACGTCCCGGCGTCGCCCACACCCCCGGGCCCCAGGGAGCCGGCCGCTGAGCTCCCACTGACCACCGCGCGGCCGGCGCCGCACTCTGGGGCCGAAGCTCTCCCGGGGAGGCTGCGGCCAGGGCCCAGCGAGCCGCTCCTGAGACGGACCCAGCCCTAGACAGCTGGGGACACGGGTCCTCGGAGGCCGAGAGTAAAGGAGGGAAGGCGGTGGACCCGAGGAGTCCCTCTCGACAGCACGCTCCTCCATCGGTCCGAACAGACCCCGCGTCTCCCGGGTCGAATCCACCTTCTCTGGGGACGAGGCTTCCCGGAGAGCGTCGCACCTGGAGAATGTCCCCTCGCCAGAAGGGAAACCTTCACGACGAACACCGCTCCTGCTCCGACAGACCCTGTAGGTCCAGGCGTCGTCTGGCTTGTGGAGTCACGAGCACAAACAAGGAGCCGTCGGGAAGGTCCTGAGCCCGCCAACGAGGCCCCTCCGACCGCCTCCTCGCCGCGCCTCACGCTCCCTGCGCTGCCTGCCGCCTCGAAAGTCCTCTGCTCTCAGAGTGACCTTCGCTTATCTTTTTATTTTGTTTTTTATTTTGAGAGAGAGCAAGCGAGCGCATGGGAAAGGGCAGAGAGAGAGAGGCAGGGAGACGGAATCCCCAGCAGGCTCCATCCTGTCAGCGCAGAGCCTGACGCCGGGCTCCCTCCCATGATGGTGAGGTCAGGACCGGAGCCGAGACCAGGGGTCAGGCGTTTCACGGACGGAGCCCCCCAGGCGCCCCTTAGCTCATCTTCTAAGCGAGCGCACGGACCGAAAGCTCGTCTCATTCCGGAAGCAGGGGCAGGGGTGACGTGTCTGCGGCATGAGCAACAGAAATGAGACCGAACCGAAGCAGTGATATGGGGCGAAGCCCGTCCGGCGGACTCGCCAATCCTCCGACGCCAGTATCCGAACACACGGCGCTCCGGACTGACGGTGGTCTGGTCACACAGAGCCGCCTGGCACGCCGGAAGCTTCCGGCCACCTCACGGTCCCCAGATGTCATGTTCATGTCCTGGGGCCCGTCCTGGGCAAGGTCAGGCTCGAACACGCACAGGATCCCGTCCCAGACGACAGACAGTCCAGACACGCGCCAGGAAAGGCTGAAGGACAGAGCGCGGACGCCTCCACTCGCCAAGAGTGGGGAGGCCAGCCGTCCCAGGCCCGCCCTCTGCAGAAGCCCGGGCGGGCCACGGAAGACCCTCGCAGGGCGTAGAGGAGGTCCCAGAATCGGAATGCGGTAGACACGGCAATTTAACCTTGTTACGGTTACAATTAAAATCTGCGGGAACGCGTAATTTGTTTTATAAAAATTGATTCGTAACCCACGTTTCCATAACGAGATCATGATTAAATGGTCCTTGACCTTCTCTGTTCCAGTCTAAATAATCTCCGTGCGTGGCCAAGTTTCGCCTCTTTGTTTTTAAAAACAAAAGGGGAGAAGGAGAAAAGCGGGTTGTTATCATCTATTTACGCATAGATTGCACCGCGCTGGGCGCTGGGGGGAAGCCGCCGACAGGCGCTCACTCCCCAGACCACGTGAGCCCAGCCCCCTGAAGAGCGAGCTTACGCCAGAGACTATCGGGACTGGCTGACCGGCAAGGTGCGGCCTCACGGTGTCACGAGACCGATTTTAAGGGTCACGACGGGCACTTTTTGGAAATGAAACAGGAAGGAGGAGTCGGAGTGTGTCTCACAGTGTGAGGGGAGGCCAGTTCCATGTGGGTTCAGCAGCTGTTAGTGTGCGACGTAAAATACGTCGGTGTCAGCGGTTCACAGTCAAAAAGGCTTAAAAATCACAGCTTCATATACACCCTGCCCCGTCACTGTATTTGAAAACACGCAGTTACTTCAAATAAGGTAGTCGATGCTTCAGGGCACGGGCTGTGGGGTGAGACTGTGTGCTTTGAACCTGACTTTGCCATTTTCTAGCTGTGCGGTCTTGGCCAAGTTACCTAACCTCTCTGCGTCTTAGGTTTCTTCGTATATAACGCGGCTATTATAAGCGCCTACTTCTAGGGCTGTTGTGCGGTTTAAATGAGGTATAAATAGAATAAAGCAATGACCGGCACACAGCAAGCGCCTAATAAGTGAAGGTAAGCCATTACACTATTAACATCCAACCAGTTCCCTGGAGAAGGAAACCTAGAGCTTCATAAAGCGGTAACCTCCTGATTTCTGAGAACCACCTTAATTTCCAAGATTATTCAAGATTGTTTCCTAGAATTAAGAGTCTTTGCAAATGACTATTGAACTTGAGCACAAAAGTCCTGCCCTTGACCGAACAGCTGAGCCTTAACCAGGCGGAGTCGGACTTCTGTAAACCGGGAGCCGAGCCCGCAGGGCAGAGCTGTGGCCGGCGCCCTGGGCGCTGACCTCTGTTCCGGAGCCAGCGGCTGGCTCCTGGGGAGGCCCGCCCGGCACCGTCCCCTCCGACCCGGTGCAAGGGCGGCCACGTTCCTGGGGACCCGAGCGTCTAACCAAAACCAAACAGAAAATACTGAGAAAGCGCTCAGAGCAAATGAGCAGGTTTAAGACGGATTTTCGGATACGACGCGACCCCGAGAAATCGACAGGAAATCAAGCTTCCGAGTGAAGTTTGTTTGTGAGTACGGCGTTGTGCCACCCCATAATTCGGCACGTGGTCACTTTACATACGCGAGACGCTTCTGGAAAATCAGGCAGCTGAGCACTGTTACTAATTAGGCTAAACAGACTTCTCGCTGGAGACACGGGACCCCCCACCCTCCAGGAAACACAGCGAAGACGCCAGAAAGCAAGGCCAGGCGCGTTGCCGCAGCCCCGTGTCCGAGTCCCAACCGCCTGCGGACTATTGTTACGGCAGAGTGACATCACGCAGCCCCACTGACACCGTCTTTCCTGGGGCCACACGGCGGCACCCACACGGCACCTCACACATGGCAGCTCTGAGCGGCTGGGTGGCTGCCGCGTCAGGTGGCTCTTCCCTGGAAATCGTGGGATCGCGTCCATGTTTCCAGAAGTATCCAGAGATGAATACAAAGTCTGCTGCGTCTGAGCGAGGAAATGCAGCAAAAATAAGTCTTAATAGCATAATTTGGCCTTGATTAAAATGCACAAAGACCGCAGATGTGGAGGGTAGCACTCCCCTGTTTGATGCCAGCCTGGTATCTCCCCTCTCGATTTAACTCACTTTGATTAGCCAATTATTCCTAAGCTCTTTCTCTCGGTCTCAGCTCCAATGAAACGGATAACGGTGCTCGCTCGTAATGTGGTTTCCGCCCCAGCCGCAATACCGCTCCATAAATGCTCGCCCAACAACATGACAAAATTATCCCGGGCTGCGATATGACAACACAGGAAAACAGAATAAGCCTTGAAGTCTGAAAAAAAAGCTGCATGGAAATCCATCCCCCAGGAGGGGGACCTGAGGGTCTCTCGGCGAAAGGAGACGGGGCACGGAAATTCCGCCGCTGATGTAAACCCAGGATTACCAGTTAACGGACGACATCCGACGAGGACGTGGATGCATTACGGAACTGCTCAGTGAGCTACAAACGTGGCTCTTTTCTGAAGCGAGTCCCGACCGATAGAACGAGGCTGCCTGTCTGACCAGCTGTGGCCCCAACAGGTGGCTCAGGCTTGTCACTAAATGAGGCGAGCGGATGGCCTCTCACTCCTTCCACTTGGAAATTCCAGAATGTCTAGTCTCTTTTTCATCAAAACTGGTAACGACCCCCCAAAGCACAAGTCCTCGACGGAAGCCCAAGAGACAAGTCAAGGTTTAGAAAAAGAAGAAATTTCTAGAACACAGTCTCAAAGTGTCCGTGGCCCTTTTTGTGTTTAAAACTTGAAATGTCCTTTCGTTTCTGTGAGTGATGGCTGCAGGGCAACATGAAAGCCATCTACCACGTGCGCGGGACTTCACAGTTTACAAAGCGTACACACGACCTCGTTTCTTCCGCGTCACCGCCCCCTGGGATCGATCCAACAGTTGACGGCGTTGGTTTTCACGGTCGCTCCACGAAAATCCAGCTAACAACACTGGCTTCACACAGTCTTTCCGGAAATTCCGAGGGTTGGCACCCCCTCCCCGCCCAGAGGCTCATCCGCAAGCTGGAGTCCAGGTCACCCGAGAGGCTCCGAATCCCTGCTTACGTTCCCAAGGGCCACCGGGACGTGTCAGGGCTCGGGGACAGAGGAAGAGCAGGACACCGTGAGCCAAGACGGAACGCCGGCGCCAGCCGCACCAGGGCGGCCTCTCCCCACCGGGCCCGCAGGAGGACCCCACCACACACTGCCACCAGCAGCGTTCACACCTCTCCAGACGATTAGCTGGAGGGAGGTCTTGCTGCCACCACCTGCCAGCCTCCCCACAGCACGCCGGCCCACATCGCCACTCTGCCCCCAGGAGTCAGATGTGGTGGGTCACAGCCACAACCCGCCCGCTGACCGGCTGTGGGCTCCGTCAACCAATCCTCGTGGCCTGGGGGGCGGGGCGTGTAAGAGCAGTGAGCCCATGCACCACGTTTGTCGCCTCCTTTAGAAGCTTACTGAAGTCAAACGGCTCTTCGTAAAAATATATTGAACACTATAGGACTCTAAGCACATAGGTAGCAGCTGAAACTTTTCAGCCGCACGGAAATTACAGCACATTCCTGCCAGAAGGAGTCTTTGAAATCGCCCAGAAGACCGTCCCTCGACTTATAGCTGAGAAACGCTTGACCGAAAGTTAATGACTACACGAACCCGCACAGCTCGGATGGGGGGACCCAGAGCCCCGCCCAGGTCCCTGCCTGCTCGGGGAGGCCAGGCTCCGTACCCCACGACGGGCACCCTGACCTGGCCCACCTGTTCCTCGGACGCTGCAGAGCTGACCTCCCGTCAAACACACGAGTCAGGTCACTAAACACAGAGGGTTTCCTCCAAGTCACGATGACAACACGAATTCGTTCCAAGCCACGTGGATGAAGCCTGCCATCGTCTCGTTCTTTCCTGACCCTACGACGTGGAAACAGCCTCCTGATGCCTGACGCTCTCTGCCGACCACCTGAGCCCCGCAGGCGGAGGCACCGAGCACTTCCCGACACCGGCCGGCGGGGCTTCCAAGGGACTCTAACTCACGAGGGCGTACGGCGCACGGGTGCTCCCAATGCCTCCCAGACGGCGGCGCGGCCCGCGCGTGCCCCGCCTCATCCCCCCACGCGCTCCGCGCCCGCACATGCTCTGCCTCCTCCTCCCCCTACACGCTCTGCGCCCGCGCGTGCCCCGCCTCCTCCCCCCACGCGCTCCGCGCCCGCACATGCTCTGCCTCCCTCCTCCCCCTACACGCTCTGCGCCCGCGCGTGCCCCGCCTCCTCCCCCCACGCGCTCCGCGCCCGCACATGCTCTGCCTCCTCCTCCCACGCGCTCCGTGCCCGCGCGTGCACCGCCTCACCCCCACTCTCCCTCCGCGCCCACACGTGCACAGACCTCACCCCCACGTGCTCTGCGCCCTCCTGTGCCCTGGCCTCCCCTCCCACGGGCTCCGCTCCGGCTCCTGAACCTGCCTCCTCCCCACGCGATCTACGCTCTGTTCTGTCTACCTATTCGCCATCGGCTCCGCGTGTCCCTGGGGCTTCTCGCGGGGCAGCGGGAGGACGGGGGTCACTGCAGGGCCAGGGAGCGGGCCTGGCGTGCCCTGGGGGGGTGTGCAGGCGGCAGTGAGCAGGGGCACTTGAGCCGCCCCGGGGAGCCAGGCCCTAGACACTGACTGGACGACCGGCCGCTGGAGAGGCAGCACGGAGGCCGCCAAGACCTGATGGCGTCCGGGACCCGATGACCCTGGAAGGACCTTGGGAAGGAGCGGCCGCACCCCCCACGACACACACGCTCACGTACGCACGCACACGCTCACGTACGCACGCACACACTCCTGAACTTCTGACTGAACGGGTCATTGGCCAGGCAGGCGGGGCTCCAACGACACCACATTTAATTTAGAAAAATCCAGGACGTGCCCCTTCCGGGCTCTCGGTCTCCGCTCGGGGCCTCGTCCCTGCGTGTCGGTCCGGCGTGAGCGGGGAGGGGTGACCCTGGGGGTGGCTCCTCCAGAACACACAGGCCCCAGGGGGAAGGCAGCCCGGCCGACAAGAGCACCCCACCCTCGCGCAGGACCTCGCATCGCCGCCCACGGAGCGCAGGCGTCTGGTTTCCCCGCGTGTCCTCTGTTGCTGACGACCCGCCGCGTCTGCAGCCCCGGCGTCTCCCTGCCGGCCCCAGCGCCGGGTCCGCTGCAGACCCGGGACGCACAGGCCTCCCTCACACCCCTCCCCCCCCCCCGTGGCCTCAGGTGCGGGCTAAACCTGCGCGAGTGCGGGTGTGAACAGGCCGTGCATTTTACTTCGCGGAGTCCCGCGGTCCTGCAGGGCCTCCCCCCGCCGCCCGGTGCCTGGAACCAAGCGGGGAGGGCCGCAGGCTGCGGCGAGCGTGTGCGCCCCGTCGTTCTCCTGCCGGGGCGGGGGGGAGGGGGCCTCGTGCGGGAGCTCGGAGACCCCGGCCTGCAGATGGCCGGTCACGCGGCGCCTTCTCGGGAGCACCCGTATCCTGACAACGACAATGGTGGCGATCCGTTCCTGCGATAAAATGCTCCACAGCACTGAGGTCAGGCTTTGGAGATTTCCTCGTCGTTGCGTGTTAACGGTCACGGGACGGCTCTGCACACACGCAGTTGAGGAACAGGACAAAACACGAAACCGTGTATACATCGTGGTCCTTGCTTTTCATACACAGAAAGGACGTGTGTGTGTAGGAAAAAAGGGAGAGACGCCCAAACGCCACCTGCGTCACCTGGGACTGAGGGCTGACTTTTTATTCTTCTTTACATGTGTCCGTGTTTTCCAAGTTCTCTGTAATGAATGTTATCGCGGCCAGCGCGACAATTTCCCCGACAGGGTTGAGGGTTAGGAGACGGAAAAGGGGAGAGAAGACTGAAGGTGGGGAACGGGAGGAACACCCGGAGCCAGTGCACCAAGTGTCGTTCTTTATTTTGCAAGTTCAGCGTCTGTACGGCAAAGCAGGTCATAACATAATCCATCAGGATACAGTTTTAGGACAAGTTCCTCAAGTGTGACTTAAGTTCCTTATTGTATAACTGTTAGTTCCTCCTTGGAGCGGGGATCCCTCGATCCCCTGGGGTTAGCAAGTTAGGCCTGTAATGTGACATTGGCTCAGGCTCACGGGGGCCTGGGCCCCCGGAGGGTACCAACTATACCGTGGCGCATCCTAAGGCACCCGCTCCTGAGAACAACCAAGGGAGGGCCGGGAAGCCGGTTGGCGGAGTCTGAGAGCCGTTGCTCGATCAGTTAACCCCTGCCGGGCTCGGGGCTCCCAACAGAATATTTATAATCAAGAAACACACGTTATTTTTTTTAGGATTCCTGGTGGCACGGGATCCAGTTTTTACGAGTGGGGGTGGGTGAGCGGCGGCCGGCGGGGCAGTCCACAGACGCACAGTGTCGGAGACTAGGCACGACGCACCGGGGCGTCCCTCCGGGGAAACACGGGGCGAGGACGGCCCTGCGTGGGCAGTGTTAAATCCCACAGAGGCCCTGCGAATAACATAACATCCCTTTAGGGCTGTCCCCGAACCACCTCCCTGCCAGAGGGGCCCTCGGATCCGTGGCGGCGAGCGGCTGCCGGCTGCGGGTGAGGCTGAGGCTCTCCCCCCGGGACGGTCCCCTGCACGCGGAGAATACACGTGCGCGCGCGCGGGCCAGGCACCGAGCGACGAGGAGGGCAAAGCCGGTGGATGCCGGGGATGAAACCGCCGTCCGGTCGGGGTTGATAATGAACTGTGACATCCCAGCTGAAATTCCCTCATTTCTGAAACCGTATCATAAATACGCCGTCCGCGGAGTTTGCTGGGGAAGCAAGAGGGCCCAGAAACGGCGAGACGAGACACCGCCAGCTCCCAAAACCGACCCCCTCCTCCCCTCTTAGCCGAACGCCACGCGGGGGAGGAGGGGAGCCGCTCCCTGGGCAGCCTGGGGAGCGGATGAGCAGCTTTGCTTAAAAAAAAAAAATCACAGTCACTCGAGGGCATCGAAAGCCGCCCCTTCCGTCACGGATGTCCGCCCTCACTGCCGTTACGGGACCGCGGCGGCGGCGGCGAGGTGGGCTCTGCGAGCGGCGCGTGCGGGAAGAAAGTAATGTAAGGTGAAGGCAAAGGGAAAACGCGAGCAGGCACTTGCTCATCCAGAAACGGGCTCGGGGTTTATTGTCGTTACTTCTCTTGCGAAATTTTGTAAGATCCCCAAACCTCTGTAACAGAAGCCAATCGGCCTTCCTTTCTCTTCGGCCGAGTGCGGCCTGACCGCCGTGAACCGGCCCGAACCTGGGACGCGGGTCCGCCCGAGGCTCGCACCGCCGCTCCGTCCCCGCCGCTAGACGAGCAGCTCCGGGGTCCAGGCTGGGCCGCCTGCTGCCTCTCTCCCTGCTCGAACCGTCTGCTAATTTCATCTCTCGGCTGCTATTCCGGCGAGCGGCTGCAGGCGCGCCCTCCCCGGAAGGTGTCATTAATCAGAGCCACCGGGGCGGGAAGCGCGGGCTCCACTGGCTCGGCTAACGGCTCGGCCGTGGACGGTGGTGCTCAGGCCGCTTCGCGCCCGCCGACCCTAGAGGACCGCACGGTCCCGGCTGCGTTAAGGGCTCCTGGGCCCCGGCGCCCGGACGGCGTCATCATTTCAAAGTCGGACAGGAAGAAAATGGAGCAGCTGCTACTTAATCTTTTATGGAGCCTACAATTTGTCTCATTAGCCGGCAAATAGGACAGGCCGGGCACCGGAGCCTCCCGGCCTCGAGTCCTCGCGAGAAAAACAGGCCATCTGCGTCCGACCGCTCACTCCCCGTGGGGCAGCTCGCTCCCTGTGGGGGCAGGTCACTCCCCGTGGGGCGGGTCACTCCCCGTGGGGGCAGCTCACTCCACGTGGGGGCGGGTCACTCTCCGTGTGGACGGGTCACTCCCCGTGGGGGCCGGTCACTCCCCGTGGGGGCGGCTCACTCTCCGTGTGGACGGGTCACTCCCCGTGGGGGTGGCTCACTCCACGTGGCGACGGGTGCACACGGTGGCCGCCGGCCAGCTCTAGCGCCTCGGTGACACGTGACCCTCGGCGAACTGCATTAGTTTCCAGGGCCTCGGAGCCTCATCACCTTACCTGAAAAGGAGGGGTTGGGAGGGACCTCGTCCACCTCAGGTCTGCGGGGCACCCGGGGAAGGGCCCCCAACACTGTGAAAACTCTGAGGCGATACCCGAATGCAATTTGAGGGGGCCCTGGATTGGTAAACTGAGGCCCAAGGGCAGAGGCTCGGCCAGGACCCTCGGCCCTCACTCGAGACCCAGGGAAAATCCCTTCGTCTTCCCGTCTGCTCGCTGTCCCCTCCCCCTGCAGCCAGGCAGTTGGAGAGAGAGGAGGTGGGGGTTTCCAGGGTCATTTCAACTCAGACACAGGGTGACGTAACCAGGAGACAAGCGGTGGGGACCCGCTGAGGGGGGGTGGGGGTGGAGGGAGGTGAGCTGAGGGGAGGGGGAGGGGGGAAGGCCAGCTGAGGGGTGGGGGGGTAGGGGGAGGCAAGCTGGGGCGGTGGGGGAGGGCTGGGGGAGGTGGGGAGGGGGGCCAGCTGGAGGGAGGGGAGGTGACAGTGGGGGGAATGGGGGAAGGCCAGCCCAGGGGAGTGGGGGGTGGGGCGAGGCAAGCTGGGGCGGTGGGGAGGTGGGGGACGAGGGGAGAGGGTGGGCAGTGGGAATCTGGCTGGCCTGGCCCCCGTCTCCTAGGCGACCCTCCAGCTGGGATTTCCCGAGTGATGTGTGTCTTTCTTACCCATCCACGGTCCCCAGACAGCTGACAAGATGACCCAGGAAGGGGACAGGCCACGCCGGAAACACCAACCGTGTGGTCAGAGGCGGGCCGTGAGCCAAGCGGCGTCAGCCTGCCCCAGGGGAGCAGACGCTGTTGAAAATGCAGTTTAACCACGTGGCCAGGCTGCCGGCCAGGGGTCGGTTCCAGACGTGAGTGCCGGGTGTCCAGCCCAGGCCGCGTCCCGACAGGACCCCACTCAGACCTTGAACCCTGGAACCTGGTTGGGCTCCAGGGCAAGGGGGCGCTGAGGCTGGCGGCCTGGGAGCTGGGAGGGGGCCTGGTGGGCGGCAGATGTGCCCAAGGGACGTGTCAGGCCTCGACCTGGTTCCAGAAAGATTCCGCTTAAAATCCACTCATCCTTCTGGAAGCCTGGAGACGCGGGCTCAGCCAACAGCGCCCTTTGCCGCCTCCCGCCCAAGGCACTGCTCACTTACTTCTCTAGAACCCAGGTCTGTTTCTCACGAGGCCAAGCAGCCCGTTTGCCCCAGGTCTGCGTGGCTGGGGCTGCCCTGACTCCCGAGCCCCTGGCGCTCGGCCTCCTGACCCGAAGGCCAGACTCCTAAGCCGGCAGGCTCTGCCTTCACCAGATGAGGCAACCACCTCCCCTCGGCACAGCCTCTTCCTTTGCCGCCGGCTCCCGGGCAAGCCCGGGGAGCTCACGCCAGGGCAGCGCGGGCAGCAGCGGCAGCCCGACGGTCCCCCTGTCCCCTGCGCTGGCAAAGGCAGCCTTTCCGCAGCATCGGTGTCTTCCCAGGGGCAGGTCTCCTCTCGCCGAATCTTAACCCGCGTTCTTCGTGGTTTTCAATAAAGTCCAGAGTTCTGGGGGCACGTCTCCAACGAGCAGAGGAAATAGGGTGTAAAATACTTAGCGCTGGGCCGGGCGGCGGTTCGAGTCACCGCGTCAGGGCGGGATTCCTGCTCAGCCGCTTCCCGGTGACGGCGGGACAGGGACCATCCTGTGGGCGCTGGGACGGCCTCTGGGCACCGCCAGCCCCCGACGAGCTTCCTCTGCCCTCCAAGGGAGTCCCTTCTGTCTCCTCTGTGTCCGGCCCCACCGCGTCAGCTGGCCTCGTGGCTACCAGAGGACAGCAGTTCCCACGAGGTCCTGCCCAGCGCTCCCGCGTCGGGGGCAGGACGCAGGACAGGGTGTGGCCTTCGGACCCAGAGCGCCCGGGGCTCACCTCTCCAGACAGAGCCCGCGGCTGCCCTTCTGCCAAAGAGCAGGGACAGAGGGATGGCAATGCCAGGGCTGCCCGGAGCCCGCCCCGGTCCCCGGCCCCAGCCTTCCTCCCGCGTCCGGGGGGCGGCGCGCACGCGGCCGAGGGAAGCAGGCACCAGAACCCGCCGTCAACCTCGATCGCCCTATCTCCAGCGGTGCGAGGTGAGGCAAGTCAGTGACCTCGCCGGGCCTCAGTTTCCCACTCTGTCAAAAGGGACGACAAAGTGCTCGCCTCCAGGGCCGACGGGAGGCTTCGGAGACGGTGAACAGAACAGCCAGGAGCCCTGCCCGGCCCCTGTGGAGCGGCCCACACACGCCCGCTGTCCTCCTCACGGTCACAGAGCTCCTGGCCTCTGGGCACCTTCTCGGGCCGACGTCTCCCTCCGTGCCTCCGAACGCCGTGCCCACGTCGCCAGCCTCACCTGCCTCTTATTTAGCCGTGTGTTTGCGGCTCTGATCCGACCAGGCGTTGTGTTTGTGCTGTGGGTCCCCCGCCCCACAATCTGCCGAAGGCGACGGACCCCTTCGGTACAGTGTTGTTACACGCGACATAACACTCGAAAGTGATCGCAGTGAAACACAGGCGTCCAGATATTTTTAAAACCAGGTCTGAGACACGGTGACTGTGTGCTTTATTAACACATCGAGTCACAAGATTTCCTCTGATTACCCTGAGAATCGCTCTAATCTTGAAGGAATGATGAACGGAGGTGACGTCGTGAGATGTTCACAGAAACGGTGAGTGACTGGAAAAGGTCCGTGATTTCTGTGGCGGACGAGGTCACGGGGACTTCCAACAGCACCCTGCCCCATTCCCGACCTTCCTAAGGAAGGGAAACGCTCTCGGCGTGGAGAGGAGGGAGCTAGAAGTGCTTCCTTCCTAACCGAGGAGCTCCCGACTTCCACCGAGGACCTGGGTCTGGACTCGGAGTTGCCACGAGCTGCCCGTTCTATGCGTCCTCATGGCCTCAGCCTCCAGGACTCGGGGACACAGGAAGGACTTAGCACCTGTTTTTAAATTAGCGAACTCAGGACAATCTGCTACAAAACAGATGAGGCCCCTGCCCTGTAGACGCCAAAATCTGAACACAAATACCCGCGATACAAGTAACGGCTGCGGAACGCCGTAGTGCAGGCGAGTAGTCGGTCAGCCGACCGTCCCGCTTCGGCTCGGGTCACGATCTCGTGGTCCGTGGGTTCGAGCCCTGTGTCTGGCTCTGTGCTGACAGCTCAGAGCCTGGAACCTGCTTCGGATTGTGTGCCTCCCTCTCTTTCTCAAAATGATAAATAAATAAACTTAAAAAAAAAAAAAAACAGAAGGGTAGGTGGCCAGGAGCGTGTGTGTGTGTGTGTGTGTGTGTGTGTGTGCACACGCGTGCGTGCGGTAAGGAGTGCAGGGCCTGGGCGTGTGCACACTGTGGGTGGCGTGCATACATGTTCCTGCGTGAGTGTGTGTGCACACCTGGGGGTGGCGTGCGTGAACGCGTGTGCACACGTGCGGTCGGCGTGCAAGACGGCAATGGCGGCTGGGCAGCGACCACATGATTCGAATCCCTGGACATGAATCCGTCTCCTCCAGTAAAGCAATACTGCCACGGACCCAGACCACGCTTTATTTACGTCTGTGCAACACGAACGACGTTTGGAAAATACTGACTGGCTGTGTTTTCCTTCCCTCACAGTCACGCTCCCGACGGCAGTCACGCAGTCACACCCGGCCTGTCCCGCGGCGAGGAGCACGGCGCCAGGAGAGGGAAGGGGCGTCAGGACGGCAGCCGTCGGTGCGGGGGAGGAGCAGGGGAGCCCGAGGCAGCACCCGGGGCCCGAGGGCACGCATGTCCTGCACCCCCGAGACTGCGACCCCCCGCAGGTACCTCAGCGTCCCCAGATGTCCGCCCGCCATGGAAGGGGAATGCCGCAGTGATGGGTAGGCACTCGACTCCCATGTGGCAGAAGGGGACCGGATGGGGCCACGTAAGGTGTGCGGGGGCTGCGGAGGGGAGAGCACGAGCTGGGGGCGGGACTTGGGACAGAGCAGCGGCAGGCGACTGCACCGAGGGACCTCACACCCCGGAGGGCCCAGCCGCAGCCTCGGGCTGGACGGCAGCAGGACTCCCAGCGACCCAGGAAGAAGAGCTCCCCCCGCCACGGGGACATCTGAGCCGCCCCGCCCTCCGCCAGACACCCCGTCGCTACAGGGAGCTGCCTCCACGTGACCGAGGAGAAGGAGGGGCCGGGCCCGCGGCAGAGCCCCGGGGCCGAAAGCGAGCACCGACCCCACACCCCCACACCACCCCAAGGTCGGCGCGGCGTCCAGCGTGGGCTCTTCCTCAACGCGGCCTCGGGCCCGTGAAGCCTCCGTCTTTGTCTCGCCGCGGGGGAGAGAGCCGCGGCACCCGGAGACGTGGGTGCCACCGCGCGGGGCTGGCAGCCGGCTCTCTGACGTGGCGTGGCCGCAGCGCCCCCTCCCCCGTCTTCCTCAGAAGGCAGGAGACCCACCCACGGGCCGAGATCTTCGTTCAAAAAACGATCGAGAAGCCAATTCAAACAGAAGAGAATTCCCAAGCAACACTATCACCTCCCCTAAAGTAGCCTTAGGACAGAATCGAGAGGAGACAGGACTCCGACAGAAGCACTGCGAGGGGACGGGGAGGACTCGAAACTCACCACTCTTCGTCAGCCTGCACCTTCCTGTAAACTCCGCGCTGGGCTCGCCCTAGGATTTCACCCGGAAAATCAGAGCAAACGGCTTTCCTATTAACCCTGACCGTGTGACCCAGGCCCACTCGGCCCGAGACCCTGCCACTCGGCGAGGGGCACGGGGCCACTGCCGGGGGCGGGGAGGCCCCGCACACGCAGTTAAGGGCGGAGGGGGTTCCAGGCCAGAGTGCGGACACCGTGGGGGCGCCCTCTCCCGGCCTCGGAAACTTCCTGCTCCCTCTGGGGAAACTGTCAGGGCCTCCCCTCTGCCCCACTCGTACCTCCACCCTGCTGTCTCGGCTGGCTGCCCGCACCGCCTGGACCGTCAGCGCCCCCGTCAGGGGAAGGGGCCCGACGATGCGGTCTCTGCCGTCCGCCAGCCCCGTCCCAGGAGAGCCCCACGTGCCGGCCCTGCGTCCCTGGCTGGGGCACTAGGGCTCCTGCTACTCGGCCGGATGCGGCAAGTCCCGCCCCTCCCGCCCCTCCACAGACTCCTGTCTGGGCCTGATTTGGTGACATTGAGCACGACGCTCCGGGCTCCCGGGTTCCAAATCGCCGTGTCACCGGGCTGTGCCGGCAAAGCAGAAACCAGGTGCTGAGCTCAGCTCTGACCCCCAGGCTCCTGCCCTGGCACTCGGGGCCTCCCTCTCCGCACGCCTGCTCCGTCGGCTCAGCCCGCCGTGCCCTCCGGGGCGAGTTTCACGTCCGTGCAGCAGCCTCATCCGTGGCTACGGGGACAGGGGGTTAGGCCCGGCTCTCCACTCCCGGTGAGGGAGCCTTCCCCCCAGCTCTCCGCGTCTCGGTCAGGAGTACTCGACCAGGAGTAACTGTGGGTTGTCTGCTCTGACTTAACGGTTTATAAAGTCTCGTTCCAAAATCCTGGAAGCAGCTGTGCCTGAAATCACCTTTTCCAGGGCGGCCACCCCTGACCTCTCCCCTTCCCGAGTTCTCTGCTCTGCGGCCTCGTGCGCTGTGCCCGCCCCCCCACCCCCAGGCCTTTGCTGCCAGAGGGGCCCAGCAGAAGCTGACTTAGTGACGGGCTGACAGATGTGGTAGACAGATGGATGGATGGACGGACGGTCAGTGGACAGATGCACAGATTGACAGATGGAGACAGGCATGGATGAATGGACAGTTGATGGACAGATGGACACGTGGATGGACGATTGGTAGATGGACAGATGGGCATAGACAGACAGGACGGACAAGCACTGACTAACAGCGGGATAGATGGACGGATAAATGGATGGATGGATGGATGGATGGGCGGATAGACAGATGGACAGATAGGCATGGATGAATGGACAGATGGATGGACAGATAGACACTGACAGGTGGACAGACAGTTGATGGACGGATGGACAGATGGATAGACAGAAGGCTAGATGGATGGATGGACGGACAGGTGTGGACCAATGGCTGGATAGATGGATCAACAAACGGGCACAGACGGGTGGACAGATGAACAGACAGATGGTCAGTGGATGGATGGATGGATGGACGGATGGACAGAGAGAAGGCAGAGAAGAGGGACTCCTCCTCTGTGGAGGCCACCATGACTCTCTGTATTTCTTAGAAAAGCAGCCTGCGCCTGCCGTCGTAACAGGCGCCCGCTGGGCCCCATGCAGGTTCTCGGTCGGGAGGCCGTGTGGTTCGTCCGTGGCCGCCACCAGTCCAGAGGTGCGCCGGCAGCACGGGAAAGCCGTGAACGTCCCCAAACACGAAGGGCTCGGTGTCTGACGGAAGCACAGCCCGCAGATCGCTGTTCTCACTTCGACTTTAGGAAAACGTTTCCCCCTGCAAGACCCCCAGGCCTGCCCTCTCCCACGGCCTACTGTGTGTCCCAACAGCCCCTGAGACATCTGACTCCTTCCTGAGACTCTCATGGCCGGTCTTCATCAAACTTCAAGTTTAAACAAAGATTCAGAGAGTGACAAACAAGAAAATAAAGTCCCCGCTACAAAAAATGAAACAGGTCAGCTGACAGCAAGGGGCACGTCTGCCAATAACGCCATTTGTCGTGGTCACTGCGTCTGCTCTCCCTGCACCGGCACCAACAGAAATAAAAGGGCGTGTCCCCCGCCTCTCTCGGCCACCGTGCAGCCGGCATCCCGGCAACAGGAGCCACGGAGCCTCACACGGGGCACCAGCCCAGGCGGGCAGACCGCACTCGCGATCGTGAGGGGCAGGCGGGTCTCACGTGCGAGCCACGTAGCAGCCACGGCTCCTCGTCACAGACGTGTTTGCCCCTCGGCAGCAAAGGATGTAACAGCGGCGGAAGGAGTGGGAGGCGCCGCCCACGGGGGTCTGGGGTCTCGTTCCAACAAACACGCCTCTGCTCGCATGCCCGTGCGTCCCAGGCACAGTCCCCGCTAGAGGCGCCCCAGGCTCCACCCACCGCCAACCTGCTGCAGGAGAGGGCGTCCCCACAGCAATTCCACGGAGCCTCCGACGGCCCCGCCCACAGGCCGCCTGCCGGAACACCACTGGGTCCCACCCCGCACGGCCGCTCAGAGGGACGGCTACTGCCCGGCACCCAAAGGGTAACAGTTACGGCTCAGATCCAGCTCTGACCCCCGGGGGCTTCCCAGAGCCACGGGGAGACTGCTCCTTCCCACGTAAAGGTCACCCTGGGCCCCGAATGCAAGTTTTTCCCCTTTCCTTTAATCTTGGCTTTCCAAGCCGACCTTGTGCACCAGCCAGGCTCTGTCATTGCTGCAAAAACACAGCTGAACCCTCGTCCCCAGTGGTTGGGACCGCGCACAAAAGCAAACAGGGCCTGGGGATCTCGGTCATCCACGCCGGCGGCCGGGAAGCCCTCGCTGACCTCCGGGGCCCTTGTGCTGCCAGTCAGCGCGGGGCAGGAAGGAGGCTCTCGGGCGAGACTTTCCGACACAGCGCGCCGACCCGCTCACGCCGCGCGGGGCCTGGACACTCAGGACCCCGTGCCTTCTTCGGCCAGGGCCAGAAAGAGTCCAGGTGCTTCCCGGCCGGGCTCAGGCGAGGGTCCGGGGGAGCCCCCCGCCCGCCGGGAGCCCGTGTGCACCCTCGTCTTCCCCGAGGGACCGCGCCCCGCACACACGGAAGGGCGGTGACGGATGTCCACACTGTACTGAAAACAACGGTAAGGTCACACGACAGCTGCTAACCGATGGGGCAGAGGGGAGCCCCCCGTGGACCCTGAAGGGACAGCCCGAACCAGCCTCCGGCCCCTCCCATGCCGCCCGCCCGCCCGCCCGCCTGCACCCTGCTCCAGGGAATCCCAGCCCGGGAGCCGTAGACGCGGCCTCGAACCCGCACTCGGGGCTGAGCCGTGGGGACGGAGCTGCCTGTGTGGCCGCGGCTACAAGCCCGCCCTCGGGGGGTCCCCGGGCGCCGCTGCTCCTGGCCAGGCGTCGGTTCCTAAGCAAGGCCGCAGGAGGCGGGCGTGTCGGGGAGGCTGTGTGCAGCCATAGGACACACGGGGTGCAGCTGGCGAGACGTCTGGAGGCTGCGGTCGGGAAGCGTGGCCAGGCTCCCCCGGAGCCGCTTGGGCCGCACGTGACCATGTCCCCACGTCAGCAGGAAATGTCCCCGGGCCTGCAGAAACGACGCGTCTGCGTTCAGACACGGCACCTGGGTTCCAATGGGCGCCGACGGGATTCAAGTTCTTGGAGGCCCCTTGCCGACGCTGTATTTTCGGCTTCCGGTGTCCGTAACAATGCCCGGGCCCCCGGCTACCTGACGCCAGCCTGCCCCGCGCCTCACACAGACACGCGCACGGTCCCTTAGGACCCGGCCCTTCAGCCACAGGTCGGTAGTTACTTTTAAGGCTGTTAGTTGGATCTGAGACTATAAAATACACGTCCCGGGCACCGAGTGAGTTATTCTGCAATCCCCGGTGAGGCCCCAGTGTGGAGGGATGGGCCCCCAGACAGGCCGCCAGGAAACGCAGCCACGGTGATGGTGTCCTCCCGAGGCCAGGGGTCTGAGGCTGGGTCCCACCCCTCCTGCCCCCTGGAGCTCCTTCAGGGAGGGGGCCATTCGGGGGGAGCCTCCCAACACCATCGTCTGCCCCGTTCTCACCCCGAAGAAGGTCCCGGCCATGCGCTGCCGGCACCCTGGGCGGACACTGCCCCAGCGCGGCCCACACGCCCCCCTGCAGGCCCCGCTGTCCCGGGGAGGCCGGCCTCATCACCACCGCAGGGCCGCTCGCAGCTCTCGGCCAACTCGCTCTCCTCTCCCCCTCCGGGGCCTGGCGTGGCCTTCTCCTCGTCCCGGTGACAGAAGCCCATCCACCCAGGTGCCGACCGGACCCTGGTTTGTGCAGGCACACGTCCTCCTCCCCGAGAGCACACAATAGGGCCGCGGCGAGCACTCGGGCACCGCCTGCACTCGCCGCCCCGGGCAGCTACGCAGCCTGGCCCTGCCTGCGTCTGCACCGCCACACGCGGGGTCTCGGTGCCTCCTTCCAGGGCAGGCCCGAGGCTCGGGGAGACGGCACGCACAAGCCATCTCGTACTGTTACCTGCACAAAAAAGTTATTCTGAAATAGGTTAAGGTAAAATTAGGGCTTCCTGAACTTGTCAGACTTAACATGGACAATTTTTCTCTTTCCCAAAACTCCACTGAAATAACAGCAAAGGATTCAGAAAGGGCATAAACCCCCAACAACACAGAACACAGGGGAAGCGATAACGCAAAAAGTCTCTCGTTGTTAAAAGGCGGAAGGTGGACGGAGGAGTCGGCAGGGCCGTTAAGAATAACTCGAGGGCGCCCCGAGCCGCGGAGCCCCAGGGAGTCCTGCGGACGGCGGCCGGGCGCAGGGAGGCGACCCGCAGGGACGGTTCCACCCGGGTGCTCCCCTGGCCGGGCCTCGGAGCACCGTCCCCACGGCAGGTGCGGAGGCTCGTTCCCAGCGCGCCCCGGCTCAGGACTTGGGGGCACAGCGGAGAGCAGGGAAAGGGCGCCGTGCCCAGCGCAGGGGCTTCGGGGAAAGTGTCGATCTGGACCAACACCGCGGCCCGCCGCTCTCGCGCTTCACCCCCACCGCCCCCCCCTCCCCGGGAAGAGAAACCGGAGGCTGCGCCCCACCGGAGAGGAGGAGACCCGCAGACGCGCGCGGCCGGGACCGCCTGGGAGAAAGTTGTGGAAACCTCTCAGGAAAGGGGACGAACGGAGCGAGGAGACAGGATGGTGAGTCCGGGAGCGCCAGCGTCCTGCCAGCCGACCGGAACCCGGAAGCAGGGGGGTCGTCGCAGCAGCCGTAGGAGAAAAGGCCCCGGTGACGGCGCCATCCTGCGACGCCCGGAGCTTCGTGGCCCGTGAGCCGTGCAGCCCCGGGGCCCCGGGAAGCGCAGCGCGGACCCCGCCACAGCCGCCCTCACGCGGGCGCGTACCCCGGAGCGCGGGCCACGGCCCCCACCCCTCCGGCGGGAGCCTCGCTCCGCGGGGATGATCCGCGGCCCGATCCCGGGACAGGGCGTCCGCGCCAGGCCCGGCCCCGAGGAAGGGCCCGCTGTCGGAGGGCGCGGGGGCCGCTCGCCTGTCCCCACCTCCCTTCCCACCACGGCCCAGCTCCAGGGAACCGGCAGGGCTTCACGCTCCAGAAGCTTCCGGGTCCTTCTGAGGGGGCCGCCTCAGCAGACGGGCGAGGCCCACCCGGGTGGGGCGACGGCTGCCGCCCTGACTGAAAACCGCATCGCTCCGAGTCGGAGTGGAGGCGGGAACCGCCGGGCGCAGAGAAGGCCTTCAGGACGGGAGGAAGGGGCTGGGGACGCTGGGTTCACGGCCAGGCCACAAGGTCCACCCCGCTGTGCCCTCTGAGGAGCCCCCCTAGGAGGCCGGCCGCCAAGGGGTGAGTCGTGGGCCCGTCCGTCCATCTGTCCGGGAGCCGCAGGAGCTCAGATGGGCGAGCCTGAGCGGGCAGGCCCAGCTCCCCTCGGGAACCTTCCACTCCCTCCCGCGCTGCCTCCCGGCGGGGCCGCGTCCCAGCCGCCTGCTCTGACGGAGGAACGAACGTGACTTTGCTGAGATACAGACGTCAGACGTGCGGCATCCTCGCCCTGAGGCCGCGGGGCAGCGACCTGCTGCTCCGGGGAGGCGCCGTCCTCGGACGCGTACGACGAGAACCACGCGGCACCAGCCCGCCCGGCACCCCGTCTCCCGGCTCACCCGCCCCCTGCCCGGCACCCTGTCTCCCGGCTCGCCCGCCCCCTGCCCGGCACTCTGTCTCCGGGCTCACCCGCCCCCTGCCTGGCCCCCACTGCCTCTCAGAACCCTGAGCGCACAGCCAGATGCCCGTCGGGTGTCCGGCAGGCCACGGGCGCGGCCACAGCGAGCCGGTGGGATCAGGACCCAGCACCAGGCACACGGCTCACGGACGGCGACACCTCCGCGGCCGGGCGGCTGCCCCAGGGGATCCGGAGTGGAGGCTCCCGGCAAACCCCCACCAGGTCCCCCAGCGCGCAGCGTCCGGGGCCATGGACTCGGGTCTCGGGCTGAACACACGGGCAGAGAGACCACCAGCCCGCTTCCCCACGACCCCCCGCTAACACCCACAGGGGCGTCCCCAGCTCCCCCCCCCCATGGCCAGTGTTCAGTGCAGGGCCGCCCTCGGCCGAAGGAGGGGCCGACGTCCCGCCCTGGGTCTGGTGGAAACAGGAGGGCTGCGTGCAGACCCGCAAACCCACTTCGAGCGTCTGCCAACAGGCAGCACCTGCCGTCCGCCTCCTGCCCGTCGCTGCCCGGCCCGTCTGGCCTATCCTGTCACCGCTCAGGGCCTCGGACCCGGGCGTCCAACAGCACCAACGGCCTGATGTGCCGGTCACGTGAGGAGGAAAGAAGGTAACACGCACACGGGTAGGGGAACGGCACCCCCTCACACTCGGGGCTGACGGCTGGCCTCGGGGACCACGGTCACCCTGACAGCAGGGTCAGGAGCGCAGGCGGGGGCCTGGACGCAGAGGACATGCCAGGCCCGGTCTCCGGCTCAGTGACATTTTCCGCATGAAACAGCAGCGCCCTGGGGCGGCCCCCAGGTGTGTGTCTGCAGACCTTCTATCCAAGAGCCCAGAAGGAGGGAGGCGAGGGCGGCCGTTCTCCGGACAATACCTGTATCGAATAGATGTCGCTTGTCCCCAAATTAATGCACGAAATTAACAAACTGACTCTAAAACGTGTAGGAAGAAGAATTTCACGGGACCAGCTGAGAACATTTTGGAAAAGGACAGTAAAGGCTGGGGATTTGCTGTCTCGGGTTGAGGAGGTAGGAGCGGTCACACGGTGTGGTAACAGCGAAGGAAGAGACGTCAAGTCCACGGACTGTAATAGGAGGGCCGGAAACAGACCCAAATATCCAAACGACATAGTGGTTACTCGGGCGGTGTTTCCGCACGTGGGGAAAGCACGAGCCACTCGGTAAAGAACGCCCGTACCCTCGCCTGACCATCTGGGCGAAAATACATGACATCCTCGCTTCTCCAAATAGACAGACGGGAACTTCCGGACCGGCCGAAAGTTCGAATGGAACAAATACAATACGGAAAATATAGGAGGATCTAGAAGTCACTTTGGGTTGGCAAAGAACTTTCTAAGTGTGAAACCAAACGGCCGGAATGTGGAGAAAGGAGTCGATAGATTTTTCTTAAATGCGATTAAATGTAGCTGTGTGAGGTGTGCGGACAGGCAGGTATTTGAAGAGTTTTCATAAGTGAATGAGAAAAAGATGAAATCATCAACAGAAAAACTGAGGAAGAACATGGACCAAAAATTTGAGCCATTCGGTGCAAACGGCCGATAAAGATACCGGGCTGGGTGACACATGACGCGCCCCCCCCCCGCCCCGCACTGACTGCTCCTCCTCCAGCAAGCCCACCTGCACCCACGCTCAAGCGAACCTTCCCCTCCGCTCAGCACCAGCCTCCACAGGAAGGCCGTCCCTGCACACGACAACCCGAGCTCACGTCGACACCAACCGGTTCCGTTGGCCAACCGGGTCCCCTGGGGGTGCTTTTCACGGCCAGTGGCTACAGCTTCGTGTTCGTGGTCATGGGCTGTGTGCCCCCCCTGGAAACACCAGCCCTGTTTTTCCAGCACTGGCTAGGCAGCAGACAGGTTACATAAATTCTACGAGACGCGTAACGTAGAACACTACAAAGTGAGTTAAAATTATTTATAAGAGATTAATTTTTAAGAGACTACAAAAAAAAAACCATGCTTTCTCATTAAGCAACAAAAGCAAGTCACAAACTCCCGTATAAAGTCCCACATGGGGGACAAGGCATACGTGCAGGAAAGACGCCTGCATCCATCCCACTTTCAGCCGAGCTCATGTGACATTTGGTTTCTTAGTTTTCTTCTCCAAATTCTCTTTAGAGTCTCCACAGTGAATACACAGCACACACAACCCCTTCACTACAGGGGAAATTAAAATCTCTAATCCACAGGGGTCCCCGGTGATGCCCGCACATGGTCCCCCAGACGCTCCGGTCCACCTGCCAGATTTACTCCCTTGGCACAAAGAGAGAGAACACAGCCCGACCCCGGGCTCCTGCCGAACCCGCCCCCCACCCCCACCCCCGGGGCTCCGTCCAGAGCCCTCCTCCGTCCAGCCACCTCCAGGCCCCAGACGACCCACCTTCAGGACCAAACCTGAACAAGGGCGCACCGCACTTGAAGAGAACCTCCGATTCCCCCCAAGCAGCCAGAATGCTCGCGCCCCGTTGTGCAGAACCCCGTCCCGGCCACGCGCTCGCGGCCCGTCGGCCGCCGCCCAGGAAAGAGCTGTGCGCCGAGGTCGCGCCAGGAACGCCAACCACTCGGAGGGGCGCTGGGACCCCCGTGCCCACCAGCGAGCTGACACAGGCGCTGTGCCCCTTGCCCGCTCCCCCCCACCCCCGCTGAGTTCCACCAGCCCTCCCCCAGCATCCCCGCGCCTCCCCGAACGCCCCCTGGGCACTGTGACGCTCAAGGTCGAGCTCAAGGTCGTCCCGGCGTTCTGTCCATTCCCACCCTCCCCTCCCCCCCCCCCCCCCCCCCCCCCCGCCGGAGCACCTGCTCGGTCCCCGCAGCTGCACTGGCCCCGGAGTGGCGCCTCCCAGCCTCGGGCCTGGGGCCGAGCCGGGCCGCACGCAAACCCCTAAAGCGTGGCCCAGACACGCGGCTCCTCCCGGGCCCCGGCGGCTCCCCAGCAGCCTCCCAGCGAGCTCTTGGGAAGGAACGATGAGGAGTTTACGCTTCCTCCTGACAACTTCCTCTCTGTGAGGTCTGGGCAGCAGCGCCTCCGGGCTGGGGCCTGAGGGGAAGCAGGCAGGGCGGCGGGGAGACCCATCCTGGGCTGGCGGCCAAGGCTCTGGGGCTGAGCGCCCCCAGCCTGGAGGCGGCGGGAGCCGGGGGCACCAACACAGGAGCTAAGTCACGCGGTTGAACGAGTTCGGACGTGGAGAGAAAGCGCTGGAAGCGTGTGTGGCCTGAAGCACGTGGGCGCTGACACGGGCCATCACTATTGCCATCGTTAGTCACTCTATGGCGACCACACATCCAGCCTCGCTGCCCGAGTGTCTCTATAACACGCCCTCAGTTCAGGCCAGAGCGGGTCCTCGCCGGGCGGCGAGCGAGCCCCACACTCGCGGCTCTGCCCACGTCCCCACGAGCCACCCAGCGCAGTCCCCTCCCTCCTCACACGAGTCCAAACCCGCGTCTCTGCTCCCGGACCCCTCGGCGCCACTTCCGCACTGGCTTTGAGGATCTCACCGCGGTGAGGCTCGGCGAAGCCCCATGGTTTCTGCTCACGAGCGTGAAGTCCTCGGCATGACGAGACCCGGGTGACACCAGCTCCCGGCTCAGGAACCAGCGCCCACGGCGTGGCGTTCACAAGACGATGGCTGCCAACAGCACATGGGGCCTGGGCGTCTGTCTGTCTGGGCCTCTGTTCCCAGGGGACACATTGCCCCGTGTGCTTGGGAAACACAAACAGCCCGGCCAGCCGTATTCCTCAGGGAGGGACCCTTCACACCGGCCTTGGGCAGTGCACACACCGGGCAGCTGACCGCCGGTGCCACTTGTCCAAGCCACAGGGGGTTGGACTTCCGAGTCCCGGGGGGTGGGGGGGGACCCGTCACATGAGGAGGCAGAGGCACAGACAGACATCTTCCAGGAGGTGAAGGCTAGCACCCGCATAGTGACGTCTGCAGAGCACGAGGCTCATCAGAGCGTCCCCCACGGCTGTGAACGTGTTTCGGGGAAATAGAGAGAAGGACGTGGTAGCTCACGAGCGTGTGACATTTGTCACCTGGGACCCAGGAAGGCCTGAACCGGGTTCGTGGAGGAGGAGGCTCACAGGACTAACGGAGGCAAGGGACCCTGGCGTTCACCGAGCTCACGGTCGGGGCCAGACCTTGGTGTGCGTGCATTTCCTCTATTATCTCATTTAACCCAAAAGACGCCCAAAAGCCGGGCGCTGCTGTCACAATCCCCAGCTGTCTGCGGGGCGCGAGTGACGTCAGAGAAAGGAAATCGGGGTCCCTGGCGGCTCTGCCTCTCACCACCTCCACCACCACCGACCACCACCTCCAAAGTCCCCACAGCGCAGTCTCGGGGCCAAAGCCCACGCGGGCGCATTCATCACGGAAAACGCTGTTTCTCACGTGCAACGAAACCACGTGTCCATAACACCAGAAACGGTAACGTGACCACGGTCGCGGAGCCCGGAACGCCTCAGTATGGCAGGACGACGGGCTGAACCACGGGGAGAACTAAGACAGAAGCACGGCTTCTGCCCGTTTATTGGGGGATTTCTCTTTCTGTCCACACTTTCGGGGGGAAGTAAAGATGGTTATTTTCCACACGTCATTTCCGTCACGGCAGAGGCTTCTGGGTCCCGCCCGGCCCGGCGCCGCGATGACTGGCAGCCGAGTGACCGAAGGCCCGCGTGGCCGGATCTGCTCGTTCTCTTCATAGTTATGGGGAAGCCGCTCGGAGTCTCTCTGAAGCACACGGTGTTTGCGGCTCCCCGACGGCTGCTCCGCCAGGAGACCTTGTCCCGACACCGGCCCGCCCCGCGCACCTGACCCCTGGCACCGGCCCGCCCCGTGCACCTGACCCCCGGCACCGGCCCGCCCCGCGCACCTGACCTCCGGCCCACGGGCCTTGGAGTCCAAACTGGGAAGCAGGAGAAATGGTTTCCCTCGGAAGCCGCGGCCTCCTCCGCACAAACTCCTTCGGCGGCTCGGCCGAACACTCCATCTGTGCGGTTCACTCTGAGCCCGTGACTTTTTCCCCTTTTGGGGGACGAAGGCACCCGCAGACAGCCACAGACTGCCCCCCGGAGTGGCGCACACACGAGCCTTCACGCACGCGCAGGGGCGGGTGGGGCGTGGTCCTCGGGTGCGAGGCTGAGGGCTCCCAGGAGGCGGTGAGCGGACAGGGTGAGCCCGGCCGCTGCCTGCCTGGACCAGGCCGCTGAGGACCTGGGGCCCCACGACCACACCGGGCCCACAAATCAGTCAGAGGCTCCGCGTGTTGCCACTTAGAACATCGGAAGGACGAGAAAAAGGAACAAAGGAAACGTTAGGGGGAGAAGAAACCGCCTCGGGAAAGGGAAGTGCGAAATGACTTAAAGGCACGGGCGCTAACCTCCTGTTCCCGCAGCTACCGGCCCGCACGTCTCCACAGCCGGCTCCGCCGGTCATTCAATATTTGCCTGACCTAAACCAGACGCGGCCACCGGGCGGCCTGGGAGCCACTAGCGATGGATTCCGGAGCGGTCGGCGGCCGTAATTGAGCCACGGGAGTGTGGAGCGGTCGGCTGATTAGGTTCGAGCAAACAGCGGGGCCGCGATTGGGGAAACCCCGCACATTGGACCTTCCAGACCATCCCGGGCCCCCGGACCGGTGTCTGCACGCTCGTGCCCGCCGCGGGATGTCTGCCGACGGCCGGCCTGACTGGCGGAAACGCAGGACCAGGAAAGCGACAGCTTTGTGACCCCCCATCTCATGCACGTGCACACACGCATTCACACACACCTGTGTGGACACACAGGCACACACAAGCACGTGCACACACAAGCATATACACGTGCACACGAGCGTGCACACACAGGCACACACAAGCACGTGCACATACAAGCATATACACGTGCACACGAGCGTGCACACACAGGCACACACACTCAAGCACGTGCACACACAGGCACGAGCACGTGTACACACACGCAAGCATGCACGCACATGGGCAAGGCCATGTGGCCACGCCAGTGCTCATGCTGCTGCTTCGTCCATCTCGCCGCCACCCTTCCTTCAGAACTCGGCACTGATGTCACCTCCTCCTGGAAGCCTGTCCTGGTCTCCCCTGGCTGGGATAAGAGCTTGGTCCTCACAGCATCTTTTCGCCAAAGCCCACGTTGGTCTTCCTCGGGTACCTGCTGAGGGCTGACCGGTGTCCCCCCAGATCCACACGTTGATGCGATGAGCAGAGGGGGCGATTACGGCTAACGGAGGCCGCAAGGGTGGGGCCCCGAGCCGATATGACTGGTGTCCTTGTGAGAAGAGACACCGAGGGCCCCTCTCCCTGCCTCCCCCTCCACGCACGCACACACAGAGAAGGGGCCCATCAGGCAGCCTCACGAGAAACCGGCCTCACTGGCACCGGGCCCCCCCCCCCGATGTGCAGCCCCCAGAACTTGTCGTGGCCGCCCAGGGGGGACCGTAACAGAGCCCGTGCATGACCACCACGTCTTTGCTCCCATTCCTGGCCTGAGCTCCTGGAGCTGGGCTTGCACACAGGAAGCGCTTAATAAGTTCCTACTGAGTACACAGTACACCCTGGGACAGCAGGCCAGGGCGGAGGCTGGAGCTCCAAGCCCTGCTTGAACCCACGCGGCCAGAGTGCGGAACACCTCGGGCCCTCGCGGCCATCACTTGCCGAGGGCAGGACAGGGCTCCTTCCGGCCAGTGACCCCGGCGTCAAAAGCAACGGGGAAGAGCGTCAGAAGTAACAAAATGCTCAATTCGACAATACCCCTTAACCCCGCGGGGCCGGGTCTCGGCCGCCCAACCGGCTGCAGAGCCCGCCGACCAAGCCGCGGGGCGAGGCCAGAGATCCGGAGCACAAGCCTGGAGCCCAGCCTGGAGGAGGACCCAGCGTGCACCGTGGAGGCCCGGTGTCTCAGGAGCGTCTAGATGGCGGTCAGGTAAAGAGTCAGCTGGGCTCCTGCCTTTTGAAAGTGACGAATGACAACGATGAAGACGACCACGCCAGGCACTGCTCTCTGTGACAGCTGTTCGGTCCCCACGGCACCCCAAACATCACCGCCCCATCACACGGATGGGGACACCGAGGCACAGACAGATCGAGTCGTTCTCCCCACGTCTGAAGACAGCAGCAGGTCCGGGATTCGGTTTATTCTCAGTGACCACGCACAGGCCACACGGGACTCCTGACCTCCGTCTCCGTCGCCATGGGCAGGGGCCCCGACTGCCGGAAGGGGGTGAGCAAGCCCGGCTTCAAAGCGGGTGCAGTGGGTGGAGAGGGTGAGGCCGGGCGGCTTGCTAGCCGGGGCCCTCCGGCCGCACACCACCCAGCAGACCCCCGGGGGAGCCAGGGACTCCGTGTAACGCCCTGGACCCCATGGCCTCCGCGGCGCCCGGCTCAGGAAGACTGTGCCCAGGCAGGAGAGAGACGGAGGGCCGTCCGGGCCCGAGGAGGGAGCCAGCAGCCCAGGGCGGCGGGAACAAACGGATTCCACGGGCCCGATCTGGATTTTGCTCCTTGTCTTTCCAGGTCGTGGGCGCCCAGGGCCACATCTTCCGGAAAGATGGATGGGAGTGAACACTCGGCTTCAGGACAGCACCGTCACGAGTGAAGCTGAATCCAGGGACAGCGTGACAAAATAGACTTTAAACGGAAATCGAAGGCCCGAGGAGACACGGGCTTGGCGCCATCTCCCCCTTTCCTGCAGAGGCTACTTCACTGAGAACACGGCCCCGTTAGCGGCAACATCGACCCAGCAGGTACGAGAGGCCGAGGCGCGTAGGGGAGCGCAGCCAAGCGAGGGGAGGCCGGGCGGCCGCTCTGCGCCTGATCAGGGCCCCGTGAGCTCCCGGCCCGGAGGGAAGGCGGAGGCCCACGCAGGGACCCACCGCCCCCCCCAGCGGGGACCCACCGTGAGCCTGGCTGCACTTTTCCATCCTGGCTACAGACAGAGGACAGGCTCGACCCCACTCCCAGTCCCCAGGGGCGCATCCAGAGAGGACCGGGCTGGGGTCTGTGCGCGCGTTTCCGTGGAAACGAGAACCTCGCACAGACTTCCAGCAGGGCCGCGCTCCGGGAATACGTGCCCCGTGACCCTACAAAGCCAGGCCAGGCCCTGTCCCACCGATGCAAGGCACACTGACCAGGCTGCACGTAAGGAACCCTCTCCGGTCAGACCCTGAGGACAGGCCGGGCCCCCAGGCAGCCCCGAGGCCCAAGGGTGGATGGAGGAGCCCCGAGCCTCCCGCCCACAGACGCCCCAAAGCGGCAGCCAGTCTGCAGGGCTACGAAGGGCTCTCAGAGAGACCACGTGCAGCCGGCACTGGACTCGGACAAAGCCCTTGATGATTCCCTGGAATTATTGCAGCTCCCGCCCCCCACCCCCCCACCCCCCCCCCCCCGTCCCAGAGATGCGGGGCCAGCGCTCCCAGCACCCCGGTAGCGTGCAGGATGGGGGAGGCAGGGAGGGACACGGGGACCCCGGCCACCGCGGACCCTGAGCACGAGGGTGAACCGCTGCCCACCTCCCGTGTCCAGTTTCTCCTCCCCGAGGCTTCTGTGAGCACGGACAAGGCCGCGGGGCTCGGGAACGCTCCTCTGGCCGCACAAGGACCTTCTCCATCGGCAGACACGGCCCCCCCCCCCACCGGCACGCCGGCCCCCCCCACCGGCACGCCCACCCCCCGGGGCACGCCCACCCCGGGCACGCCCACCACCCCCGGGCACGCCCACTATCCCCGGGCACGCCCACCACCCGGGGCACGCCCACCCCGGGCACGCCCACCCCCCCCTGGCACGCCCACCCCGGGCACGCCCACCACCCCCGGGCACGCCCACCACCCCAGGCACGCCCACCCCCCTGGCACGCCCACCCCAGGGCACGCCCACTATCCCCGGGCACGCCCACCCCCCTGGCACGCCCACCCCGGGGCACGCCCACCGCTGCTGCTCCCTGAGCTCTCACAGTCTGGCCCTCTCGGGGGAGGTATTTCCGTGGAGCCCGATCCTCACTGACTCCAACCTGCCTCCCTACACATACACGGCTCGCCCCCCATGAGCCCCCTGAAATGCAGGGGAGCCCCCCCTCCGCGGCCGATTGCAGATGAGGAAACCAAAGTGTGGCGAGGTCAAGGGACCTGCTCCGGGGGGGACAGCGGGGGCCACAGCGGTGGGGGTGACAGGGGTGGCTCCTTCGAAGGTTAAACGGCAGTCGAGGAAGACCGTGTTCGAAGGACTGAAGGCCTCGGCCCGCGAAGGGCGCACGCAGGCCCCCGGAGCTCAGAGAAGCCCCGCCCATCACCCCACACACGCTCCCTACCAGTGTGGGGGGAGTGACTTACTGCTTCCGGCCCTGCCCTCCCAGCCCCCACGCCTGTGCACCGGTGCTCGGCCAGCTGCGGACATCCAGAGTCCCAGGTGCTCGAACAGCACCCTGATCCCAGCGTGAGGACAAATGTCCGGCCCCCACGTCAGGAGGAGCAACCAACAGCCAGGGCGGAGCCCCGCTGTTGCCGTTTTACTATTTCTGTGGCCAACACCGTGGGCACAACCGCCTTCTCCTCTTGACACCTGAGTGTGGGTGTTTCCTGGGCTGCACCCTCCGGCCCTCCTCTTGGCTCCCCCTGCAAGTCCTTCCCAGGAAGGCCCAGCCGCCCCTGCGGCCCCGCCACTCGGCTCGGGTCTCGCTCCCCGGAACATGGGTTCCCGCTGCACAGACCATCCTGCAGGCACGCGAGCCTGCGGTCCCGGGAGCTCCCGCCTCACCCCTAACGACGTGCCGCCGCCGCTCGCAGCCCTCCTCCACCCGCAGCACCTGCTGCTCTCTGCTCGAAGCCCCGTGGGATCGGCCGCGGCCGGGTGAGCGTTTTCCCCGACCGGCCGCCCTGGAGTTCGGCCTCGAGGGCAGCGCCGTGTTCTGTGCCCCACTGCGCCCTCCGCAGCATCACCAGCAGAAGCACAATAAAGACAGCGAGCAGCTGGGGCGCCCGCGGCGCAGTCGGGAGGGCGACCAACTCTTCCTTGATCTCAGCTCAGGTCATGATCCCAGGGTCGCGGGATGGAGCCCCTCGTCGGGCTCCGTGCTGGCCTCGTGGAGCCTGCTTGGGATTCTCTCTCTCTGCCCCTCCCCCACTCTCTCTTGCTCTCTCTCAAAATAAATAATTAAACACTAAAATAAACTTAAGGTCCACACAGCAATTCAGAACCAGGTAGTTCCACAGCAGAGGAACCGCAAATGTGACTTAAACCCAGAGACAGCCCCAGCCAGCCACGGAGCACATCCCGTCATACCATCACTCGACATGCACGTGTCCCCGAAAGAAACGATTCGAATGCCCTGCTGGCCGGGGTTCTGACACCGAGACTCTGAAGGGTCTACTCCTGAGCGCCCCTCTCGGGATGAACCCCCTAAATCCATCACATTTCTACAAAACCAGACCGTTTCTCGCCAGGACAGAATCAGCTTCCTGTGAGTGTGCAGGATTAGGGAGGCCCCAGGGTTCCTCCACGTACGAGAATCTGAACTTGGGAGGCTAGACCCAGAACAGTGTTGCACGCACACAGACCTGATTTTATTTCCCTCTCAGGAGCACCTCCTTCTTCCCGGCTGACTGTTCGGTCGCGGACGTCTTTCACAAATGCAATCGGACCAAAGGAAATAAGTTCTGCTCGCGTTCAGTTAGTCGGAGGAGAAGGAACCGAGCCCACGAACGACCTGCCTGGCCAGCTCTGCTCCCATGCTGCCGGCGCCACAGAGAGGTCACCACTTTCAAACAGAAACATCGGATACCCAGGTCGAGCCTCCATTTCCAAAAACCCCTACTCATCCTCCTTCCTGAAAGTTCAATTTATTGGGATGATGATGAATGATCATCAATCAAGTGTATCGGGCTCTGCGACTCCCTCGCTTCTCAGAATAAAACTCCATTCCCGGGGCCTGGGCCTGCGTGTTGCAGGTGCCCCCGGGTGACTGCACCGCGTCCCCCAATCCTCTACCTTCACTCTCAAGTGGAGTCAGGGAGGCCCATCCGCTAGGACGCTCCCAAATGCCCTGTTGTTTCCAAACAACTTCCAGAATTATTTTGTTTTCCTTCTCTGATGTTCCCAGCTTACCTCGTTTAAGATTAATAAAGCAATTACAATACTCTCAATTAAGGAGTCATTTTAAAACGCACTCCTAATTTGTGAGCAACTCAATTATTTGTTTGCTTTTCTTCTTGAGTGGATAATTCCTTCTGTCGTAGAGTAGTACGGCAATCTTTTCCTCAAAGAAGAAGAAATACTGGACCAAATCCTTCCCTAAAACTCAGCGTCCTAAGCTCAGTCATCGAACGCACCTTCCTGGACAGCAGACTGAGCAAGCTCAGATTTCATCAACCACCAAACCCTATTCTTACCTCAAAGCTAACGTTCCTGAGGGAGCAGTTACTCACACTCATGACCCTCGATACAGTTGCCCTTTTCTGCTTGGAAAGGCACTAACTACACTGTCATCTACATCATGTGACTTGAAGACAGGTGTACCAGTTGGGTCCACGTGACACAGAGGGGAGCCTTGACCCACCAGCCTGGCTCCCAACCTGCTTTGTCTCTTTTGAGACATTGGGAGATCCACCTCGCTGAAAGTGTTTCTTCAAATTAAAAAAAAAAAGGATGAGGGAGAGAAAAAAATCAAAACCTCCTCATCTTCCTGGGTTGTCCAGAAAATCAAAGGCAATGATAAAGTTCATGTGAAAACAGCCGGCAAACAACACATAAGCACATATTAACTAAAGTTAACCAAATCACAGGAAGAGGGCCTCATAGACGAAGGCCATCACACCGAGGCCACAGGCAGAAGGTGGGGATGGTGTCCCAGACTCCATGTGCACAAGACTTCAGTTATATCAGGCGGGAAGGGCCAAAGTTCCTAAATATTTGGTAACTGTGGCTTAAAAAACAATGCTCGCCTTGAAATACAATAAAGAAATGCGTCTAGTGACCGGGATTTCCACACCCACAGGAAAAGCTCACGATACAAAAGATAATTTGGGTTGCCGAGCCTCACTTACCAGCCGGGCGACCCTGAGCGAGTTGCTGACTCTTCCGTGCCTCGGTTTCCCCGTCTGTAAGACGAGGATCAGTAACGGCGCCAGCCTCGGACGGGTGTGGTGGGGACCCAGGGAGCTAACACGCGTAGCCGCCAAGCGCAGCCCTGACACGTAGCGAACGGTCTCTAAAGGTTCGCAATCGGTAGCACCGTCACCAGCGACTTGCAGACCTGTCACGCACTCAGACCGTGGCCAGCCAGAAACCCTGTCCCTCCTTTTCCCAGCAGCCCGCGGTTAGCAACAGGCACGCAGCTCGTTCTTGTGAGGATGGACCGATGAGTCGATCCAATGGCGACTCTGACGCACGAGACTATGCATCTGGTGCACCTGTCCTAAAACTTGGGCTTGGCTTTGGTGAAATGTGACAAATTAGAAGAAACTATTTTTCTGCCCCTTCTTTCCCTTGGTTCAGAGCCGAGGATTCCAATGGTCTATTTAGACGCGTTGCTGCTGTGTGTGGTTATTTCACTGTCAAACACCAGACAAGCTTGCAAAATAAGGCAAGGATCAAGACAAGTAAGCAGGGGAACCCCCTTTCTCGTCGGTACCAATGAACACTACTAAGTTTTAAACCGAATAAAAACGCACACGAGGGGCGCCGGGTGGCTCAGTCAGTTGAGCGACCGGCTCTTGATTTCAGCTCGGGTCGCAACCTCATGGTTCATGAGTTCCAGCCCCACGTTGGGCTCTGTGCTGGCAGTGCAGAGCCTGCTTGGGAGTCTCTCTCCTGCTCTCTCTGCCCCTCCTCTGCTCACTCACACTCTCTCTCTGTCTCTTGCTCACAAAATATAAGTAAACTTTTAAAAAAATGTGTACGGGAAAAATAATTTTATGCAAGCATTTTGCATCTAAACTTCTGAGAAGAAACCGGCCCGTACTTGGGTGTGTCTCCGGGAGCTGGACCGAGCCCCTCGCTGTGTGTCCCCAGGGCATCCAACAGATGCTCGGAAAAGACCACCGCGTGGACGCAAGACCAAGAATCAGCTTTTCAGAGGTCAGAACCCATCAAATCCCTGTGATCACGGCACAAAGAACATCAGCGATACGGAAAGAACTGAGCTCACGAGAAGCCTCACAGCCTGCCCGAAGCCGCGTAGCTGGTTACCGGCAAGGAGTGAACTCGATCTGTCGGCCCGTGAACGCCGGGCTCTCGAGCTGCCACAGAGCTCCCCAGGGGAGGGCAAGTCTCCCGGCCTTTTGGAAGATTTCGAAATATACCTCGGGCCCCAGGAGCAGACACTGTGGGCGCTTTTCTTCACGTAGCCAATCAATATTGACTGGAGAGAGATCAGCACCTACCCTCCTCGGTCCCCGCAGGGATCAGGGAACCGCCGGCTCTCTCTCCACCTCGCCGCTCCGGCCTCTGCGAGGAGAGATTTGCTGCCTGCTGGAGGAAATCCTCCCCGTGTCTCCGAAAGCTCTCAGATTCCACCTCGAGGATGAATCGACAGATTTTCCATGCTGCTCGCGTATATTAAGGAGGCCTCTTGGTGAAGAAACATACTTTGTAGTTTTGAGAAGTTGGAACTTTCGTTTAGAGACTGAGTCAAATGCAGTTTGAAATCGTGGCTTTTAGACACGGCGTCGCATGGAAAGCTCCCACTCTGCCAGGTAACCAAACCTTCTCGATGAGACTCCAAGGGCCTGGCATCTCCAAAGCCGTGAGCCAGTCAGAGCATTCGTCCCTCACTGCAGGCACACGGCCCAATGCCATGGCCACGTGGCCTCAACAAGACCCCAAGGAGCTTGATTCAACCCCATTGGTGCCGGAACTCTGGCGCACGGAGAGGGCGGTCAAGGGGGGGGTCCCAGGTCAGCGATTTGCAAGCAGAGAAAGGAAACTAAATGGTGTCACCTGCCCCATCGCCTCAGTCCTCCCAGCCTGCAGTGACACACGCACAATCCTCACCAGGCTCCCAGGACCCTGACAACAGGGCTCCCACCTGTTTGCCCTCCTCGCTCTCCGGCTCCCTGCGGGCACCCCGTTCTAGAGCATCCTCGCTCTCCGGCTCCCTGCGGGCGCCCCGTTCTAGAGCATCCTCGCTCTCCGGCTCCCTGCGGGCGCCCCGTTCTAGAGCATCCTCGCTCTCCGGCTCCCTGCGGGCGCCCCGTTCTAGAGCATCCTCGCTCTCCGGCTCCCTGCGGGCGCCCCGTTCTAGGTCATCCTCGCTCTCCGGCTCCCTGCGGGCGCCCCGTTCTAGAGCATCCTCGCTCTCCGGCTCCCTGCGGGCGCCCCGTTCTGGAGCATCCTCGCTCTCCGGCTCCCTGCGGGCGCCCCGTTCTGGAGCATCCTCGCTCTCCGGCTCCCTGCGGGCGCCCCGTTCTAGGTCATCCTCGCTCTCCGGCTCCCTGCGGGCGCCCCGTTCTAGAGCATCCTCGCTCTCCGGCTCCCTGCGGGCTCCCCGTTCTAGGTCATCCTCGCTCTCCGGCTCCCTGCGGGCGCCCCGTTCTAGGTCATCCTCGCTCTCCGGCTCCCTGCGGGCGCCCCGTTCTGGAGCATCCTCGCTCTCCGGCTCCCTGCGGGCGCCCCGTTCTGGAGCATCCTCGCTCTCCGGCTCCCTGCGGGCGCCCCGTTCTGGAGCATCCTCGCTCTCCGGCTCCCTGCGGGCGCCCCGTTCTGGAGCATCCTCGCTCTCCGGCTCCCTGCGGGCGCCCCGTTCTGGAGCATCCTCGCTCTCCGGCTCCCTGCGGGCGCCCCGTTCTGGAGCATCCTCGCTCTCCGGCTCCCTGCGGGCGCCCCGTTCTAGGTCATCCTCGCTCTCCGGCTCCCTGCGGGCGCCCCGTTCTGGAGCATCCTCGCTCTCCGGCTCCCTGCGGGCGCCCCGTTCTGGAGCATCCTCGCTCTCCGGCTCCCTGCGGGCGCCCCGTTCTGGAGCATCCTCGCTCTCCGGCTCCCTGCGGGCGTCCCGTTCTGGAGCATCCTCGCTCTCCGGCTCCCTGCGGGCGCCCCGTTCTGGAGCATCCTCGCTCTCCGGCTCCCTGCGGGCGCCCCGTTCTGGAGCATCCTCGCTCTCCGGCTCCCTGCGGGCGCCCCGTTCTGGAGCATCCTCGCTCTCCGGCTCCCTGCGGGCGCCCCGTTCTGGAGCATCCTCGCTCTCCGGCTCCCTGCGGGCGCCCCGTTCTGGAGCATCCTCGCTCTCCGGCTCCCTGCGGGCACCCTGTTCTAGGTCATCCTCGCTCTCCGGCTCCCTGCGGGCACCCCGTTCTAGAGCATCCTCGCTCTCCGCCTCCCTGCGGGCACCCTGTTCTAGATTAGCCGTTCTGTTTGCTCTCCGTGAACGAGACAAGCACTTGACCGCCTCCACGCTCTTGCACAAGGGGTCTCTCCCCCTCAGTGCTCCCACCGCCCCTCCCACAGACACCAGGCCAGGAGCCGCCTCTGCTCTAGAGCCTTTGCTACTTCTCCCCCCGACCTCCTAGACCACCTCCAAAGGCCAGTGGCCTCGACCGCACAGACTCCTGCGCCGTTGCGAGCGCCCGTGGAAGTTATCTTCTCGCCCCCGCGGCAGGGGTCTGGGACGCCCTTTCTGCTGGCAGAGCGTCTCCCGTGTCAGACGCCGTCCTGAGTGCCTGAGACACGGAAAGGAATGAAGTCCGGGGTCTTGCCTGCAGCGGGCCGACGGTCCAGTGGGTGAGACAGCTCCGCGACAGGGCTTATATGCAGCGCGGCGGGAGCCCGGGCAAGGGCACGGCCCGGTGGCCGGGGAAACGTGGAAGACGTAATGGCACTTTGAGTTTGGAAGTGAAATTTGTTCACTGGGCAGAAAAACAGAGGAAGAGAGGGCTCTTCTAGGTAGAAGAACATTATCCACAACGGTGCCTAGCACGGGGTATGGACGGGCACACGGTACCTACTGACCGAATCAGGCGAAGGCCTGGAAGGTTCTGGCACTGTCCCAGCCCCCGCCTCGTTACCACCTGCGTTGACTGAATGCCTGCACCGTTTCCAGCCCGCACGCCAACCCCTGAGGTTAGGCCCTCGGTTGACACGGTTGGACAGGAAGCCGAAGCCCAGGGCGCCAAAGCTGCTGAGCGGTGGAGCCCGGCCTGCGCTCCCGACTGACGGGGCTGCGCTAACAAGCCCGCCCTCGGGACTGACCGACAGAGCCAACTCTTAGCCCTCTGGCTGTGTGCACCCTGCAGGCAGCCGCGCAGCCAGCGCACCGGGAGGGAGACACGCTCCATGCAGACTCTGGGCACCGGGGGCCTGTGTCTCCCTGTGAACCTGGTGTGAGTCCCCGCGGGGATTTGGTCTTAGTGGCCCCACATGAGGGCCCTTCTTCCTCATTTACAAAAGACAACCTGGAAAGAGCCACCCAGAAGTTGCCTCGGGCCAACTCAGGCCCACGGACGCTCTCCAAGGCCTTAAGGAACAGAAGCCAGTTCGCCTTTCTGGGACAACGCGTTTCCTTTGTCAGGAACGGGGTTTCCCCCTTCGTCTGGTCGTGTTCTCAGTTCCTCCCCGTTCCAGCCCAGGCTTTTTCTGTAATACTTAGATCGGAGCGTGCTTCTCTTCCTCCGAGCTGAGACCACAATACCACGCTATCGGGCTGTTTCCTTTCCCTGTGAAAACAATCAAACGTGGAAATCCACGCTTCGGAGCAGTGTCTGCCAAACACACGTCTCTGCCGTGGACAAGAACAGAAACAAAAGAAGCAGCGCCCCTTGGCGGCTGGTTTGCAGCCCTGCGGATCACAGGCACGATGAGACCTCTCCCGCGGCCCTGGCGCTTGGTGACCGGAGTGAGTCTGGGCACCAAAACAACTTGTCCAAGAAATGCCTGAGTCTCCGGCACTGCCGGTCGGCGCGGTCCTCCAGCCACCAGCACGCCTCCGCCGGAGTGGGTCGGGACCGCGGCCTCTTCGGACCGACCCCCAGACCCCGGGGAAGCTCCCGGGGGAACCCTTCTGCCCGGCAAGTCTTAGGAGCACGGGCGTAGAATTCCTGCATTTGCTTTTGTGGCCGCCCTGGAGCCCGCGCGTGGTCCCCGCCCCGAGAAAGAAGTCTCTGTGAGCGTCCGCGGGAGAAGCGCCCCACCGCCCTCGGCACCCAGGCCGTCCGTTCGTGGAAGAATTAGAAACGACCGACTCTCTCCCAGGAACCACGCGGGCGGCCCGAAGGAGTTCGAGACGAAACCGAGGCGGTGGCTAGCCTTTCTGCGGCGCGTGAGGGCCTGAGAAGGCCTGCTCTGAACCGAGACGCGACGGGCCACGCGCACTCCCTCCTCCGTCAAGGCTCCGGACGGCGTCTCCCTCTGGAGACCGGGGTAAAGGGCGCGTTTGGCGACCACAGGGCACCTCGCTGGCGCCCGAGGGGCCGTGCCGAGCACTGAGCTGAGGTCCCTGAGGACAGTCTCCCTGAGCGGGAAGAGCGGAATCAGGGACACAGCCACCGCCCTCCAACCGGGCTGTGCTCCGAGCTCACGCTTCCGAGGACAGCTGTCAGGAAATCCGTGGATAGACCGCGGTCATCCCCCACTTTGCAGGGGGAAGACCTTGTGGACCTGGTCTGAGGGATCACAGCCTGAACGGGGGTCGGGGTGGGGGAGAAGAGGGAAGGAAAAGGCCCAGCCCCGCGCGGTGCCCTCCTGCCCCTCGAGGTATCCACCTGCCCGCCGGAAGCTGTGACCACAGCGCCGGCAGGTCACACGGCCCCCGGCCAGCGCCCGGTTCGACCGCATCCGCTCTGAAAAACAAACCGGTCTCGAAGACATTTCTATACGTACAAGAGCACCAAAACAGTCACCCTTTGTTAGAAACTCAGAGCCAAGACCCTGTCCCCAGTGCAAAGCAAGCGTCTTCTCACTAATTCTGAGACAGAAAGCTCCCTGGCCCTCGAAACGTCTCCCAGATTTCTCAGCAAAATGCCCGAGTTACTGACTACTCTGTGTCCAAGCCCGACCTGGCCCTCCCGCCCCCATGTCTGCTCATTTTTCACTCAAGCCTTCCCTTCTTCACCTTCCTTCTCTGAAACTGCAGTATTTTAAAGCAGGACGTGGCTTACGTATTCCAATCAATACCTGTTTTTCCACCAATTATCGTTTATTCATACACGGACAGTCGTTCCGCTCCGGAAACAAGAGTCTGCCCTTCTCACAGGTGCACACGGGCCAGTGCTCCCAGAAGTGCAGAGCGGGCAGCATGACCCACAGCACTGAGCTGGCAAATGCAGACGGGGACCCCATCTGTCTTCCTCCTCCACCCCTCCCCCCCAAACCCCCAAACTGTAGATTAGCCACTTCGTTCACCAGCTTCCCGGCCCACAAAAGCCCTTGACTTCATTCTCCCCTAAATCAGACCTATAGAAGCCAAGCCTTCCTCCCGGGGTACACATTCGGGAAAAGTCCCGCCCCCCCCAACTCCCCCGCAAAGCGCAGACTGGGACACACCACCTCCCCCGGAAAGAGAAAGTTAACTTTCCCACAACGTGTCCTTCCACCCACCTGGACCGTTCGCAGACCTTACACTCACAAAGGGGGTGCCCGCACCTCTTGCCTAAACCCAGGGGCTGAAACCTGGGGCACAGACGAGGGGCAGAGACCCGCAAGCACATGCTAAGCACAAAGGCACCCCACTTCCCCTCTCTCGCTCTCTCCTGGCCAAGGTGAGGCTAACGGGCCAGGTTCATTCTCTCCCCCAGCCCCCGCCAGGCACCAGGCCCTCGGCTGGTGGGAAGCTCCAGGCAGAACCCAGGGCGCCTCCGGGCGCTGCGCGCGGGCGAGCCGGGGAGCTCCGGGGGGCGCGATCCGAGGGTGGTCTCCGGCCTGCGGACGCCCTCCCCCCGCGCCCCGCGGGCCCTGCGGTCACTCACCGCCCGTGAGCTGCGCGGGCCCGAAGCACAGCGCCAGCTGGAACCACAGGACGGCGGCCAGGAGCCTGCGGGGGGGCGGCGGCTGCGGCGGCGGCGGCTCCAGGAATCCGGCTCCCGGGCTGGGCTTCATTCCATGATGCATCTTTCATCCGCCGAGGGCATCCGGCTCGCAGGCGCCTGCAACCGGGAGCGGACGCGGCGGTGCCCGGGCCGCGGGACCCCCTACCCCTCCGCCCCCCGCCGGGACCCGAGGCCCCCCCCCCACGGGACCCCCCTACCCCGTCTCCTCTCCGCCGGGACCCCCCTCCCGCCCCCCTCCGCCGGAACCCGAGCCCACCTCAAGACCCCCCACGGCACCCCCCACCCCGTCTCCCTTCCGCTGGGACCCCCTCCGCCCGGACCCAAGTCCCCCCCCACGACCCCCCACGGAACCCCCACTCCGTCTCTCCTCCGCCGGGACCCCCCCTACCCCGCTCCCTCCTGCCAGGACCCAAGCCCCCCCCCACGACCCCCTACGGGAACCCCCACCCCGTCTCCCCTCCGCCGGGACCCCCGCCCCCCCCGCGGGACCCCCACCCCGCCCCCAGGCGCGCGCAGCTGGGGGCAGTGCCGCGGGGCGCCGCGCGTGCCGACCGCGGGGGAGGGGTGGCCGGGCGGGCGTCGCGCCGGGACCGCGGCCGCCAAGTCCGCAGCCTCCCCGCGTCCCCCGGCCGCACGAGCACTTTTCTCCCCGGCCTACGCGTGTCACTCTCCGGCATGTCGCGGCGCGGCAGCGGGTCCCCGCGGAGCCACCCCCCCCCCCCGGCCATTCCGGCGTCCTGCCCGGGGTCGCGGGGGTCCTCGCGCGCCGCCCCCTCCCGGGCCGCGGGCTCCCGCGCTCACCTGCGGGGCTCCCCGGGCAGCCGCCTTCCCGCCTCCGCCTCCGCCCCGCGCCGCTCCGACCCGCATCTGTGCGCGACCTCTGCCGCCGCCGCCGCCGCCGCCGCGCGAGCCAGACGGAAGCCTCGGCGGCGCCCGCGCCCGCCCCCCGCCCGCGCCCCCCCTCCGGCTCCCGGGGCGCTCGGGCGCGGGGGGTGGGGACGCCGGCCCGGCCGCGCGCCCGCCACCTGAGCTCGCGAGCGCGGCGGAGGCGGGGGCGCGCGGGGAGCGGGGGCGCGCGGCGGAGGCGGGGGCGCGCGGGCGGGGCGGGGCCGCCGCAGCGCCGCGACCAATGAGAAGCCCGCGCGCCTGCACCTGCCGGCCCCGCGGCCTGCGCGGCCCCCAGGACCCGGCGGCGGTAGGCCTGCCCCAGGGAGGGACGCGCCGCGCGCCGAGGCTCCGCGTGTCCCCTTGGGGCCCGCGTGGGGACCCAGGCGGCTGAGCCGATCCCCCTCCCTGCACCCCGGCCTTTGCCCTTCGGGCAGGGCAGGGGTCGCGATTCCGCGGGGAAAGTGGGGGGTGGTCCCTGCGGCTGCCGAAGCCTGGGTACCCGGAGTGGGGAGGCTCCCCGAGCGGAGGGGGTCAGGGTGTTTGCTCCCGGCGCCTCAGGCTGCGCCCGGGTGTGGATCTTGGCGCACAGCCCCCCGCCAGCAATGGTGCGGCCCACTCCCCCCCACATCCCACACCCCCATGCCCCAGACTGTCCACGTTCCCCCATCCCGGCCAACACTCCCCACTTTCCCCCAGCCCCATCCACACTCCCCAGCCCCCCACACTCCCCCTCCCCACTCTCCCCCTCACCCCTGTTCACACTCCTTCCCATTCCCCCCATCCCCGTCCACACTCCCCCAACCCCCACACTCCCCACTCTCCCCCCTTTCCCACTCCCCCACCCCCCAATTTGCCCGAAGGCTCCCCGCAGATCCCTCCCCTACCAGAGGCTAGGCCTCCCTCTAGTTGGGTGGAGGAAGAAGGCAGTGGTGCCAATAGGCAGCTGTCAGAACCAGTGACGCCCCGTTATTCTAACACAATTCTCCAACCAAAAACCCTATTTCTGATACCGCTACAAATCGTCCCTGGCTTCTGTCGGCCTTGCCAAAATCTCACGTACTGACGGTTCTCAGGAAATTATAGTTTTTACCGCGTTGTCTTTTACTGGGAGTAATTTTAACCAATTCTTTCAGGATAGTTTCACTTTTAGCAGATAAATCGAGCTCAGTATTTATATTTGTTTATTTGTTTATGCCTTGTCAAACTGAGAGGGCAGCTTCGCAGAAAGTTTGGGATTTCGGCTGGCACGAGCTGATTCCCGCGAGGCTTGTCCTCAGGGGTCTGGAGCCTTAGGTGGGCACCCTTCCATGGTTCCCAGGTCCTGTGACCAACCTGCACGGTTTGAATACGGATTTCGCTTTTCTCCTTCGTTAATTTCCTAAAGCCGTCGAACCAACGAAACTGAAGAATAGCTGTCGACCACGCACGTTTTTACCGCCATGGGAGATACAGTCTGAGTGCTCTTGAACTCGGTCCTTCAGCCAGGACAACCGTTCTGGACGGAGATCATCAGGACTGAAAGGAACGTCCCAGTTTGTCTGGTCCCAACAGGGGTCTACGCTGGGGTCCTCTCTCTGCCATTTCCAGCGCGGCCGGCCAGCCCCGGGGGATCCGTCCGGAGGAAGCCAGCTGCCCGCTTAGAAAAGCCTCCTGTGTCCAGAGCTGAAACTTCCCCCAGCGGCTTCTGGCGCCGCCCTCGGGCCCACACAGCTAAACTGAACCCTCCTTCCTGAAGACAGTCCCCCTTTCCTCTGCGGATGGCTCGACGCGCCTCCCAGCCTCCGTCTCCGCAAAACTCGGCCACAGCCCACAAGCCCCTCGCTGGACTCCTCGCCGGCTGCGTGGCCGCTCTCTGGACGCGACCCAGCCTCTGAGCGGCGCGGCAGGGCTGACCAGTCATTCCGAATAATCTGCTTCTTTCGACGCAACGGAAGAAGACGAGACACGTGGGCGGCAGCCACGGCTAGCCGTTGGCGAGTTTTCTGCAGCATCTCGTGTCTGCGAGGGCAGCCGTGAGGAGACGGACCAGAGAGGTCCGTCTCCCCACAGTCCTGGAGGCCGACGCTTGAGATCACGGTGTTGGCAGGTGTGGTTTCTCCAGAGGACTCTCTCCCCGGCGAGTAGATGGGTCCTCACGCTGTCCCTCTGTGCGCGCGCGCCTCGGAGTCTCTCCCTCCACACCCTCTGCTCATAAGGACACCGCCCCTAACGACCCTATTTGAACTTAATTACCTCCTGAAAGCCCTCTCTCCAAATGTGATCCCAGCCTGAGGCTCTGGGGGTTAGGGCTTCCGGGGGACACTCTTCAGCCCATAACGTCTCACGACAAGAATAAGAAGTGTGCGTCGCCCTCATCGTACAGGTGAGGATTGAAGGTGAAGCTCAGTCCAGTGACTCGGGGGCACCCGGCCAGCGAAGGCCTCGCCTAAACTCCACGCTCGTACCTGCCACCAAACAAACTGCTCTAAAACGGTCACAATGAGGATTCCTCCCGAGAAGAGGAACGGAACGAGGTCAGACCCGCTGCCAAGTAGGAAAGACTCCTTCAGTCTCTCCTCCCCACTCACGGAGGTGTCGCCTCCAAAACCAACGCTGACGGGCAGGGGTCTCCTCCCAAACACAGGGAGCTCCAGGGGCTCTCCTGGGACCGCCAAAGACCCCCCACCCAGGGACGCCACCCCTTCCCTCCACCCCTCGCCTGTGAAGTTCCTCACTGTTTCCACCGGCTTCCCCCTACCATCCGCCGTCCTCCCCCTGCCCCCCCCGGGGGCGTAGGCTGTGATTTCACTGCGGGGACCACTAGTGTTTCACCCCAGGTAGATTACTTGAGCACCGACTGTGAACAGAGCACCGCGCTGGGTGCTGGGGATGCGATGGCAGACACGGACACACGACGCCTTGCCCCTTGAGAACCTGCTGTCTAGTTAAGGGCGACGCGCTGAAGGGAACCGCGTGTGCTGGGTGGTGTTGAGTGCTGGGCGGAGTAGTAAACGTGTGATGATAAATATTACATACGTAACGTTACGTGCACGTGTACATAATAAGGGAGGGGATGGGGGGTAGGTCCCCCTGCAGGAGGAGTCGCCATCACAAAGTGTCCAATACACAGAAACTTCCGTGGGAGGTTATTCCTCGCCCTCGTCCATGTCTCCCGCTAGTCCACGTGGGTGGTGTCTCTGCTCCGCGTTGGGGGACCCCGATTCCTCCCGAGTCACCGCCCTGCCGCCCCCTAAGATAACGTCTTCGTGCATAGAGTTGAAGCCGGTCGCCGGCCTGTCCCGGGTCTAGCCTGAGGGAAAGCGGTGAAGAAAGCCAACCTAAGGCAACCATTTCCGTCAGGGCAAGGGGGGAGAAGTCGCACGGATTAGTTCCCTCCCAAATCCCTCGTGGGAACCGAGCCACGCGGCCCCGCCAGGCCACGGGGGAGCTGGGACCAGATGACCAGAACACAGAAGAGAGTGGACCGGAGCGGTCGGGGGGAGCCCCCAGGCCTCCCGTGTTCTGTGTGAAGAAAGAGGTGGAGATTTCTTAATAAAGTAAGCAAGGGAACCCTCCCGGTGGGGACTTCCAAGTAAAGACCTGGACGAGGTGAAGGAGCCAGCCATGTGGTGTTCTTGGGGGAGAGCATTTCCAGGCAGAGGAGACACAGCAGGAAACAGGAGGGACGCCTGGGAGGCTGGAGTGGGTGGGGTGGTGGGGAGACTGGGGGACTGAGGTCGGAGAGGTCGCCTGGCCGAGCTGGCCTCAGAGGTCTTGGCCGTGACCCGGCTTTTCCTCCGAGTGGGAAAAGAAGCCACGGGGGAGGTTTGCCAGCCGGGAAGGGACACGACAGGCCTCGAACAGGAAGCGGCCACGGGGGCTGATGTCCAGCCTGGCACCAACCCTGCATCCTGAGCCCTCCTGCTCCCTCTGGGGCCGCCTCGGAGCCCCCAGGCACCTGCTGCACGGCCCTCGCCCCCAGACACCACCTCCGAGAAGCACTCCACCACAGAACACGAGACAGCCCACGAGCTTGCCGACACCCACCTTCCATCCAGCCCACACGGACGCACGCGGGAAATTCCTCCCCGACGCGACAACCAGAGACTAGCCAATCGACCTCTCGTCTTCTCCGCGGGCCTCCGGAATCCGCACGTCCGGAAAAACACACAAGCAACCACAGCCCATCTAAGAGCTCAGAACATGCTAGAACACGGCACGGAGGCTACGTGTGAACGCGGATCTGGAATTCTCAAAGCGTCTGGTGCACCCACCTCTGTCCTGGAGGGATGGCGCCCTCGCGGAGGAGACGAGCTGCGGCCCGGGGTGGGACGGTCACCTCGCACACGCGCGAAGCGTCCTGGTGGGTACTGACTCGTTCCAGGCACTGTGCTCAGAACGGAGGCTGCAGGCAGAGAAGACACACCCTCGTCCTCAGCCAGTCTGTAGGCGGTGAGGACAGCTGACAGACTGGGGTCGCCGTGCAGGTGGAGGGCTGGAAAGCACAGAGAAGGGGGTGTCCTGGCAAAGGCCCCTGGAGGTGACCCCGTATGTCGTATGGACGTGTGCATGAAGGGAAGGAGGGGAGAGAGGTCCAGGGGGCGCCCCAGGTGCAGGGAGCAGCCTCGGTGAAGACCAGGGGGCGGGCGGGCGGGGGGGGGGGGGGGGGCGGGGCAGGGACCAAGGAGGGAGTTTAGGAAGCAGGAAGCACCACGGAAAGTTCCACAGTGGGAAGGCTCAGCGAGGCGGGCAGGGGAACTCGTGTGTAAGACAGAAGGGAGGGTGTGCGGAGCGGGGAGGGGGGCCGGGAGGAGGGCCCCCCAGCAGCGCAATCCATGAGGGCACGGCAATGACCACAGACCCGTTCCCACCCGTCAGGCGGACAACAGATGCAGGTCTGACAACAGCAGGTGATTGGCGACGAGGCAGGGAGGGGGGGTGCCGGTCCAGCGGGGAGGACTGAGAATCGCCATGTGTTAGCCATGGACACTGGGGCCTTGCTGACCCGGCGGGACGGCCCTTCCCAGGGCTAGCGGGTGCCAGAGCCCACGCATCTCTGACGGGCCACCCGCCCCCTCCCCACTCCAGGGCCGACCCCAGCACCAACGACAGGCCCTGCACCCCGGAACCCCAGAAACTACTCAGACCCACCTATTCTAACCCTAACCCTAACCCTAACACTAACCCTCACCCAATCCCACGAAAACCACCACCCTTGCCCGCCCCCCCTTCCCCTGCCTCCCGGCCAGCCCGGTGCGTCCCTGCGTGTCCCCCTGACTGTCCGTCCGTGCCTCCCGTTTCTAGGGAAACTCGAGCGTGAAAACCTTCTCCCTCCGGGACGGTCATTTCCTTGTCTGCAGCAAGCACCGGCGCCCTTGAACCTTGAGCCTGGAGGAGAGCGGGCGGACCGCCCTCAGCTGCTCGCTCGCCGTCCCGCCTGGATGAGCCCGGGAGGGGGGGTGCTCCACCAAACAAAGACGAAGGAGACCGTGTCAGTGCCGACCCGCCAGACGCCGGACGCCGACGGATCCCACCCGGGAAGCGTCCAGACAAGCAGATCCGCACGTGTCCGCCTCAGATGCGTCTGTGATGGTGGAAAATCGGGAACAGCCCGACGAACCGCGGGCCTGCGGCGTGGCCGCTGGGAGGAGTTAGTCTCCACGTGGGAGCCCGTGGCGGGGCGACAGGGCAAGGCGCAGAGCCAGCGTCCGGGAGATGCGGTTTCTGGGGAAACAGTACGTACATTTTCTGCGGAGAAACGTGAACACCAAAGAAGAGATGCGTGATTGAAGGCAGACGGGGTCACGTCGGGGTCACGTCGGGGTCACGTCGGGGCAGGTGGAGCCGGCGGGGGGAGGAGGTGCAAGGGCACTTCCGTTGTAGTTCTGTGACTGTATTTTGTTTTCATTCTTTGATTTGATTGGTTTTGTTTTTTTTTTTTTGGTTATTATGGATCGCTCAGGTGATTAAAAATTTGAGACGCACACGGTGCGGTACCTGGGGAGCTCAGTTCGTTGAGTGTCCAAGTCTTGATTTCAGCTCAGGTCGTGATCTCATGGTTCGTGGGTTCGGGCCCCGTGTCAGGTTCTGCATTGAGCATGGAGCCTGCTTGAGGATTCTCTTTTTTTTCTCTCTCTCTCAAATAAATTAAATTGAAATGAAATGCACAGGAAAGATAGCAGACGTAGAAAGGTGAACACGGACGGGGAAAGGCAGACGGAACCTGGAGCTTCGTGACAGCATAACCGGCCCATTCCCGGTACCGATGGCACCTTTTTGAAAATGCAGGTAACAGAGATGTGAGCGTAAGGTGTCCTCTGACGGAAGGCTTGCCCTCGGTGCTCAACCGTGACCCAGTTTGCCATTTGGCAGAAGGCCAACCTCTTGGTCGGGCTGTTGGGACGGCGGCCCCCCGTCTCTCCGGAAGCTTCCCACCCCAAAGCAGTCCCCCTGCCAACACGGGTGCTGATGCGGAGGCACAGGGACGAGGGTGGAAGGCGTCTGCTCCCCGGCGGTCAGTCAGGAGCACGGGCAGTGGGCGGCTTTGTTGTCCGCAGCACCCGGCTTCCCAGAGCCTCTGCTCTTTGCCGTCTCGTAAGACTTACAGGTGGCAGGACCCAACACCAGGGACGCTCGGACTGAGGAAGGGCTGGATCTTTGTGACTTAGAGCCGAAAACGAGAGGAGGTCGCCGGGCAGGGCCCCCCGGGGCGCCGCGCCCAGGGCAGAGGGACAGCAAGCAGGGGCTCTCGGACGCGGCTCAGGTGTGGCAGGCGGGACGCGCCTAGCCGGGTCCCATGGGCTCCCTTCGGACTGGCTACTTTGCATGATTTTGGAGGGCTCTGGGGCGTAGGGGTTATCCCTGGGGCAATTAGGGCGAGCGCACGGTGACCCAGAGCGTGAAGGAAGGGGTGGTGTGGACCGCCTCCGCCGGTCAGTAAGGAGAGCGAGTGCCTCCAGCCGGGGTCTCAAAACTGGATCCAAAGAGCACAATCAAAACGAGCATCTGCACATCCGCCCGCAGGGGAGGGAGGGCGAGGCGCGGGCCGTGCTAGCCGTGGCCTCATCTCCTCTGCCCGCTTTCCTCTGAGGCCGTGCGGCCAGCGAGTCACAGGGTCCCACGCAGACGCAAAGGGAGCTGGGGGAGCAGTCCCCGGGAGAACCTTCAGAAGAGAAGGAAAACTCGGGTCTCAGGGGGCAAAGAGCAGGCTCTGCTGGAAGGCCGTGCATTAATCCGGATTTTCTTACCTCTTGGCTCCTCCCTCCACACCCTGCCCCTCCTTACTCATGGCTGCTTCCCCTGCTCACACAGCAGCCCCTTCCGGGCGGGGCCCGCTACGCTCTCTTCCTTTGGGCTCTTTCCCCAGCAACGAATTCTGCGTCCAGCGGGGCCTCTCGCCCAGAGGAGCCCCGAGTAACCGCGGTATGAAAGATAGCGGCCACCCCAGAGCCCAGCGTGAATATCCGATACGTCATTTCAGTGGAATTCAGACCACGGGGTGTGGTCTGCATTCTGAATGGGAGACATTCGCAGTGACTCTAAGCTGTGACCCGTATCCGGCAATATTTGGTTCTTGGGTTAACTCGAGCAGGTGTTAATGAGGGGTGTAACGTCGCAGCCGGCCACCCGGTCAGTTGTCAAATCGTCCATTCTGGCGGACTACCGGGCTAAAGGTAAACCACGCTTTCAGCAGGGAATTATACTAAAAAGGCTCTTTTCCTGACCTTTCCACTGTGTCTCATCTTCTGCCACCTTTGCCCTTCCCCTTGGTTTCGTAAAGACTCTTCTCACCTTTGACACTACGGTCAGCTCGGCGTTCGTAGCTCCTTCAGGAAGGCAAGTACCTAACGTTCCGTGGAATCGCCTGCCGACGCCCGGCCAGCACTAAGCTCGTGGTTACGAGCCTGACCGGCAGGCCTGACCCATACGGTCTTTCTTCGGTCCCCCGTTCATTCGGCAGAGACGCACTCAGTCCCACTATGTGCTGGACGCCGCCGTAGGCACCGGATGTGCAGAACGGAACGAACCGTGATGCCGCCCTTCGGGGCTTATGGTCAATGGAGGGAGATGGCCGTGAGCCACCCCCACGCCCGGCCCTCCGACCCCGAAGGACTTCCTTCACCTGGAAGTCCCCCGAGACTTCAGGATCTTTCTTCTGGCCATTGCTGCTGTCCACCAGGTAGGTCTAAGCTGACACAGAGCAGGGACTGGGTCCTAACTTTATACTCACCATATGCCGAGGACAGGGTTAGCAACGCTCAGTGCCTCGGGCGCCCGGGGGGCTCAGCCGGTCAGCCCAGGTCATGATCTCGTGGTTCAGGGGTTCGAGCCCCATGTCAGGCTCCTTGCGTCAATTCTGTGTGTGTGTGTCTCTCTCTCTCTTTTCCTCTCCTCTGCTGTGCTCTGCACTCTGTCTCTAAAATAAATAATAAGACATTAAAAATTTTAAACCCGATCAGTGGCTCAATGAACGTCTCTTCACGGAAGCGCAAGGCGTGCAGGAAAGCAGGCCCCGGAGGGACTCTGGGGACAAAAGCAAGCACGCCCATCCGCCCTCTCTGGGGGCCTCCTGGCAGGGGACTTCGTGAATCAAATACTCACGGGGCCCCCGTGTGCAGCCGTGCGGTGGACTCGAAACGGCCAGGAGCTGGGCGGGCGCCCTGACGGGGCCACGAGAGACCATGAGAGGTGCCCGCTGGACACGGAGGCTGGCATTTCCGGGGCTGGGGGTGCCCACCTGCTGAGGACAGCAGCAAAGCGCTGGCGTGCACAGGACGCGCACCGTCCCTGGGCCCCGCTGCCCACCCGCCCTCCCTCCCGCAGGGCTTCTGAAAAACACATTTCCTTTGAGGTTAAAAACTCCAGGCTCCATGCAAACAAACCAGGGGGAAAGGCAGACTTTAAAAAGCCCACACTTTTGTTTTAAGTTGTGACAAAGCGCGTTCTTTTCGGGAAACACTCAACGGAATGTCTGTTATGTTGAGGATGAAGCGAGCCCGACGGGATGGGCTGTGATGCGCAACCTCCCCCCCACCCCCCCCACCCTCAGTTTCTACCGGAAAGGGCTCTTCCTGCGTTTAGCACTGCAAACTCTTTGTCACAAGGTTTCCAAGATAAATAGCTGAGAGGAGCCGTTTGGAGTGTCTGTCACCGTGGGCGGGTCCCGCCGACCCACCCCGGGGTTAAGCTCACCGGCTGCCCCGAAAGGACCCTTACGCCCCCTTCCTTTCTTCAAGAGAGTTGGCTAATTACCATCTCCGGCTCCTGACTGCATTGGGTTCAGCAGATCTGAACACACGGAAAATCTCGACTTTGTACAACCCTCTCCTGCCCCCTCATCCGCACCCGGCTTTCTCCGGCTGTGATTCCGCGGCGGTGCCGCCACGCGGAGGCTGGGCTGGCGGCCGGGCTGGGGACGCCCTCTCTGTGCCCCGGGAGAGGCGGGCTGCACACGCGGCACGCGGAGCGACGCCCTGCCACGCGGCAGCCCACGTGTGGAGTGTGTGCATCGTGGGTAAACGATGGTTTCCATGGAAACCTAACTGTCATGGTTCCAGGCTCTGAGCCCACTGTTTTCTTTTTAAAGAGAGAAGTTTACAGGCTACGATCTTCACGCTCGGTCCTGCGTTCGCATCCGTTTTCCGCTACTGCCCTGGGTGTTCACATGAGACTTTTTTGTTTCCCGATGTGGGGCTGGCACTGCTCGTGCGGCCCAATCGCGCGCCCGCGCGGCCGGGGTGTACCGTGCTGTAGCTGCAGACCCTGTTACTTTGGGGCGTCTGTTTTCCCGGGCGAGGTGAGAAAGAAGTGGGGTGGGCAGGAAAGACCGAGTTCTGTGAGACTGGACTCCACGGAGGGATTCTGGAAATTCATAGCGGACCCCATCGTCCAGCCGTCGAGGAAAAAAACTTCTGACCCAAATATCACCATCCTAGAAAAGCTGATTTCAAAGTCATCCCGTAGAAACACACCAGGATCGACATCACACATACATAGAATTTTAAATTTACTAGGAGACTGAAACAAGCAACGTGTGAAATTAATTTTGATATTTTTAGTCCGTTGGGTCAAAATACCACCCCGAGTAACCGAGACAGAAACGTGGGGGGATTTGACACTCTTCCGCGCTAAGCTTTTGCGATCTGTGGGTGTTCTACACTCAGAAGAGGCGACAGCTGGGCCCACCCACCAACTGGCTCTGGGAACAAGCAGCTGCAGGGAGACGGGGCTCAGAGTCTCCGGAACCTTCCGCCGAGGGCACAGAGCACACCCTGTTTCATAGACTGATTCGAGCGATGGGTCAGAGCAAGTCGGCCATGTTTTCCAAGATTCCGACAAGTGAAAAACCAGAGGCCTGGTCTTTATTTGGCGGAGGCCGATTGTTTGCAGACTCGGCATTCGCGAAACACCTCTTCCATCCGCGAGGAGCCCTCCGCCATTGAACCCTCTGCCCTTGACCAAGTGACCTGTGGGGACACAGTTAACAGGGCCCAGCCGCGGACTTGCCTTTGGGAAGTGTTGGCGCTACTGGCCCTGCCTGGCTGGGCTGCCGTGACATTCGGGGATGTGGCTGCAGCGGCCAGGGCAGAGGCGGGGGTGAGTCCCCGTCATTTCTCTTCTTTAAGGAGAGACCGTATTTGAGAATACTGCCCAGAACGGTCTCCTCACTGCACCCCGGAGAAAGGAGGGGACGTAGCCAGAAGCCCAGCACAGGACGGACAGGTCGGGCGCTTCAGAACTGCGCTAATTCCATTCTCGTCCCAAGCTAGGAGTCTGCGGAAGCTTCTGGAAGGGGCGGATTAAGTCTTACAACTTTTCAGTGAGGCCTGGCAGGACATCGGGATAACGTTCATTAAATGCACGGACTGCTAAGTGCCCCCCCTCCCCCCTTCCCCCCCTCCCCCTCAGGCCCCTCCTCCGCTCCAGCTTTCCAGAACTTCCGAGGCCACGCGGGGGCGGGGGAGTGGCAGAGGGGATTCAGACTCGACTTCGTAGGACCAGATCCAGGGCTTGTCCCAGCAGCCCCGGCGCCTCAGCGTGGAAAAATAACCCGACGCTGTTTCAGAAGTGTGCACACAACGTTCACATGTGGACAAAAGCAGTGATTGCCGTACTAGGGGGGAAAACAGCCGGTCTTTTTCCTGTTCTAAAGTTTAACAAGAAAAAAAGAGTAAACAAAACATACTCGGGCTTGCTAACCTAAACCCTCAAAGCGCAGGAGGGTGTGAGAGCACAGGCAACCCCTCCCCCGCCCCGCCCCCCGCCCACCCCCACCCCCCCGTTCCGGGCCGGGGCGACCCTCCCCCGGGTCCCTTAAAATCCCGCTACTCGAAGGTGCACAAATGCGAGTTCAGTCCCCGCCTGAGACACCGGGCCCCCCCCACCCCGGCACCGTCGGCTTCGGGGGCCCCCGATGCCCTGCGCCCCGCTCCCCCAGGCCGCGGGGCTGTCCGAAGGCCGCGGGCGGAGCGCATTGTGAAGTGGCCGGAGCGTCACAGGCGCGCGGCCGGGGTCGGAGGGCGGGCGGAGGGCCCCCCGGCCCACACGCGGGGCGCGAGCATGGAGGGCTTGGGCCGCTTCTCCCCGCGCTCCCTCCTGGACCCCGGCGCGGAGCGCGCGGCGGCGGCGGCGCGGCGGCGCGGGCCCGGGACCCACATCGACCTTTGCCTGGGCTCCGGAGCCGCCACCCCGGGCTCGGGGAGCGAGGCCGGGGCGCCCTGGACGCACCCGCGCTGCGCGCCCGCCGCGCGGCCCCACCGCCGCAGGTGCCCCGACTCGCCGCGCGAGAGCCGCAGCCTGACCGACGTGGCCGCGAAGCCCCCGGACCGCGCCAGGCGGCCCCGGCCCCGCGGACCGCGCCCGGAGGACGTCTGGGCCGAGCCCGGGCCCAAGCCGCAGCCCGGGGGCGGCGCGCCCGGCCCCACCTGGCGATGGCAGCCCCGTCCGCGGTCCCGCGGGCCCCGGCACTGCGCTCCGGCCCGCGGAGACTCGCCTCCGCCTTACCCCGAGGGAGCGTACAGCCCCCTGAGCGGGACCTTCGCGACGGAGCGGGCGCAGAGCGGAGACCAGTGGGCGGTGCCGCTGTGCAGAGGGCCGGGCCACTGGTCCGTGTCCTCGGCCCTGTCCGAGAGGTCCTCGCTGCTGTCCCCGGAGTTCAGGGCGCAGTCGGCGTGCGCGTGCTCCCACAAGCGGGAAGGCAGTGACCCCGCGGAGTCTCTGGCCAGCCAGCTCTCCCCGCCCTCGGCGTCCAGCAAGGAGCTGCCCAGCCCGCACGCCCAGCTGCTCAAGCACAAGCTGGAGGAGGCGGTCGTGTCCTCCAGGGACCAGAAGATCGTGGCCCTGGTGCTGACCCGCCTCCAGAAGGCGCAGAGGATGCGGGAGCTGCAGCAGCAGGCGGCCGCGGCCTGGGAGGAGCTGAAGCGCTCGGACCAGAAGGTGCAGATGACGCTGGAGCGCGAGCGCAAGCTGCTTCTGCAGGAGAGCCAGGAGCAGTGGCGGCAGAAGGAGAGGCGCGGCCGCCGGCGCGACGGCCCCGCGCGGGGGACGGCCTTCCGGCCGGAGCGCCCGCGCAGGGCGCGGCCCGAGGAGGAGGACGACCCGGAGGGAGCCGGCGCGGAGGCCCGGCCCGCGCCCGCGCCCCTACCCCGGCCGAGCCGCGAGCTGCGCCCGCCGGAGCCCGAGAGGCCCGCGCCGCCGCCGCCGGAGAGGCCGGAGCGGCCGGAGCGGGCCGGGCCCCAGGAGAGCCCGCGCGCCGCGGACACCCAGAAGAAGGCGCAGGAGGCCAACCTCAGCTCCCTGGTCAACTACCAGGCCCGGAAGGTGCTCCTGGACTGCCAGGCCAAGGCCGAGGAGCTGCTGCGGAAGCTGTCCCTGGAGCAGAGCGCGCAGCGGGGCCTGGCGCGGGAGCGCGCGCGGCCGCCCGAGGAGCGGCCGGGGCGGCGGCGCGCGGAGGCCGAGGCGCGCGCGCGCGCGCACGGGCGGCTGCTGGTCGAGCTGGCGGCGGAGCGCAGGGCGCGGCGCGGCGGGGAGCGGGCGCAGGGCGAGCCGCGGGAGGGCGAGCGCCGCGTCCTGAGGCTCACGGCCGAGAAGGAGGAGAAGGGCCACGTCGAGGGCATCAAGGAGGCCCTCCGGAGGAAGGAGCAGAGGGCGGAGCAGGTCTCCCGGGAGCAGGACCACGCGCTCCAGGAGTTCCAGAACCTCTCCAGGGCCTCCCGGAGGGAGCAGGCGCGCGCGCTGGCCGGCGGAGGCTGCCCGGCCCGGAGGGCGCGCGAAGAGGCGCGGCCCGCGGCGGGCGCGCAGGGCTGCGGGGGGCGGGCGCCGGGACCTGTGGACGCGGGGCTGGCGGGGCGCGGTAATCCGATTCTTTGATTTGCCAAAGTATATAAAGTACTGCAGTGTCCTGTCGTGAACGAGTTCTCTGATTCGCCGGGGGTGAGCGAGAGGGTGGGGGTAGAAGTGGGGGGGGGTAGAAGTGGGGGGGAGCGAGAGGGTGGGGGTGGAAGTGTTGGCCCGGGGTGGGGGGAGGTCAGAAAATTGCCAGTCGTCGTAAATTTAGATTTACATGGAAAATAGTCACTGGGCGCCCGCGTCGTCTATCGCAGCGCACGTGTCAGAAAGTAGAGAAAATCCAGAGGAGGGACTCCTGTCCTGGGTCGTCAGTCTTTTCCTGTCCCGGAACGTGCAGACTATAGCGGGTCCTGCACTGGGTTCTCGGGAGGGATGATGAAGTAATCCGGGCCAGGGGAAGTCGAGGTCGCAGTGGTCCCCAGACAGAAAACAAGAGCGTGTGAATGGGTGAGGGCCGGGATTTCTGTAAACAACCGGATTCCGGAACCGGCATACTGCGTCCCCTCCTGGGCGTTCATCATGCACCTGAAAGTTTTAAAGGCTCTGACAAGGCCTGCAGCAAGGACATTTCATTCTCTAACTTAGTCTTTCCCGTGAACCATGGGGCCCTTTTCCCCTTAGTTCGCTCCGTGGAACTGGTGTTCTGTGATGTGTGTCTGCAAAGGGCTCTCTGAAGCTCCTCCCAGGTTTTGACTCTGGCTTCCCCTCCGTGTTGACACCACGTGTTTGTAAGGCCTTCAGACCACCGCTTCGCTGCCCGGCACAGCCGCTCTCCGAGAAGCTCCTGGGCTGATGCTTCGCACACTCCCCCTCTCTGGCCAGGCCTATCCAGCCTTTGGGAACAAAATTTGATTGGAATCTTTCTTTCCCCTTCTCTCTCTCCCCTGTCTCTCCTGAAGGGAGTAGGCGACGCCCTCCGTCCGCACGCTCTGTGTCTCACTGACCCTAACGAGCTCTGAGTGGATGGCTAAGCAATTCGGGAACATGACATTTTTAAGTGAAGGAGCCACGAGCTGAGTAGAATTTGACCCGCCACTTCTCAAACCTTCTATCAAAAATTCCTAAAGGTTTTCTTTCCTAAGGTAACACTGGTCTTTAGAAAAGAAAGACCATAAACCCGATGGTCTCCTCGGTATTTTGGAAATGACATGAAAGGTAGCCCGGGAGGGGATTTCGTCCGCAGGGCAGCGTGAGGGTCACGTTGTCATCTTAGGTAGCGGGAACTAGACCCTGCTCCCTGTCTCGAGTCCTCACCTCCCCTGGGCGCCCCTGACGAGGGCTACTCGGGTCCTCACCCTTTCGCTGAGAAATGGAAGGGCTCCCACATCTTGCCTCCGTTTCCGACTTTGTCCCGTCCCCCGAATTAATCCGCTGTTCCAGCCAAAGGCCGCGCACCTCGCCAGCGTTCCGGAACAGCGTGTGAGGTGTTCCAGGCCTCCCGCCAACCTGGCGCCGCCTCTGGATTCGGCTAATGTGCAACTTGGAGGAAGTTACCTTCCCGAGCCTGGGTTTGCTCATCCGCAGAACAGTTATAATTCGTACCCGTGAGGCATGGCTAAAGGGTCAGGGTAAGCTGTCTGGCATAGTGCCCTGAGCCCAGCGCACCACCCCCACTGTGACCACCACCACGACCGCCATCACCCCCCCCCACCGTCACCACCACCGTCACCAATGCCACCCCACCACCTCCACTGAGCAGTAACAGAGTGCCTGTCCTCTTCCTGCCGAGTGGCGAAAGACAAGGGAGTGTCCGTGTGGCCTCAGGGGAGCGAGTGCTCCCACCCCCACCCAGCAGTAATGAGGACCCCCCCACATACACCTCAGGTGGCAACAGAGCCTGGACTTCCACCCCCACCCGGCAGGAACGAGGCCTCAACCTCCCTCCTCCTGGAACAGTGAGACAGGAAGTTGGAAAACCAGAAAGTTTTGATAAAATCCAGTCTTCTGGAACTCCCATCCAAATACTAACCAGGCCCGACCCTGCTTAGCTTCCAGGATCAGACAAGATAGGGCGCGTTCAGGGTGGTATGGCCGTAGACAATCTTCCGAAACTCAAAATGACCAGGCTTCAACTGAAAATCACTCGTCACGCCAAACAGCGAGAATATCTCAAATTGAATGAAAAAGATAGCACGAAGATGATAAATGGGAGAAAGAACTAAAGATTCTAAAACAGACACAATAGATTTGCTTTCTCAAGCAATCAGGAACACACTTCAAATAAATGGAAAAAAGAAAACAACTCTTGGCAAATAGGAAGTCTCAGCAAAGAAATAAAAGATAAAGAATCACCAAATGGACAGTTCGCAGCTGGAAAGCACAATAACAAAACCAAAAAGCCCGGGGACTGGTTCAACAGCAGAGTGGAGGGGACAGAGGAGAGCTTCGGCGAAGTGTAAGGCAGAACAGTAAGAATTACCCAAACTGAGAAACAGAAAATTTGCTGAGAATAAAAAGAAAAAGCAGAGCCTCCTGGACACGTGGGACAAAAGACCCAGCATTCGCGGCAAGAAGAAGAGAAAGCAGACAGAGTTGAACAGGGGCTCAAGGAAATAATGAATGAAAAATTCACAGACTTAGTAAAATAACTAAGCTTCCATATTCGAGATGTTGAGTGAACCCCAAAATGGGTAAACCCATAGAAATTCATAAAGACACATCCTAGTCAAATTTCTAAAACTCAAGAAAAGAAAAAAAAATTATGATCAAAAGAATGAGAAAACAAGTCACAGACTAGAAGAAAATATTTGCAAAATAGTGGCTATTTTGTAATGTAAGGTACAGTGTACTTCAGATTAAAATAAAACCACTGCAGACAGAGAAGACACAGCAACTCTAAACATGTAAGATCAAACAATGGATCTACAAAATATACGAAGCAAAAACCAGTGGAAACAGACAAATCGCTAGAATCAACTAGGATGCAGTTGGAGACTTGAATACCCTTCTCTCAACGGCTGATAGAAATACTAAACAAAAAGTCAGCAAAGACAAAGGATTCAACACCACCATCATCCCAGGATCAAAGCAGCATTTCTGGAAGGTTCCACCCACCGGCAGCAGAATAGAGTTCTTTTCCAGAGCCCACGGAACATACACCAGGACAGGACCCATCCTGAGCTGTAAAATCAAGTCAAGAAATTTAAATAATTGAAAGCATACAAAATGTGTTCTCTGACCGCAACGGAATCACACTAGAAAATCAGCCAACGCTGACAACAGGGAATTCTCCAACAGTCGGAAACCAACCAGGACACTTGTGAATAAACCGTGAGTCGAAGTCTCAAAGGAAATTGAATTGAAATTGAAACACACGCTGAACTTAAGGAAAATAAGACACGTCAGACTCGCGGCCACAGCTGACGCAGTGCTGAGACGGCCGAGTGTCAAATGCCAAGTTCATACTTTAGAGAAGAGAAAATCTCAACACCGTAATATAAGCTCCTCCCTCAAGAATCTAGATAAAAAGCAAAATACACCCAGAGCAGGAACGAAATAACAAAGGTAAGAGCAGAAATCAATTAAACTGGAAGCACGAAAAAGTAGAGACAAACAATGAAACTTCTTTGCCAACTTGGATAAAACGGACAGAGGGAAGACGCAAACTCCAGCATCATAAACGAAACAGCGATAGCGCCACAGACCCTAACATGGGAAGGGTCACAAGGGAACGCTATGAACCACTTTATACCCGGAAGTCCGGGCGCTGCACCAAATGGACCAAGTCCTCCCAAATCGTGGACTCGCCCAGTACAAAATAAATCATTAGAACAGTCATAGCTGCTAATGAAATTAAACTCGTCATTTAAAACCTCTTCCCCCAAACTTTCAGGCCCAGATGGTTTTCACTCAAGGCTTTCACAAACACTTAGATGGGAATTGACGCCAATTCTGTATAACCTCTTCCAGAAAATAAGAGAGAAAGGAACCCTTCCTGGTTCGTGTCCTGAAGCCAGTGTCACCATGAGACCAAGGACGGAACAAGGCCAACCAGGAACCACAGACTGACGTCCCTTTAGAACGCAGACATAAAAATCCTCGAGAAAACGTTAGCAGGTCGCATTCAACAATATATAAAGAGAATCACACACTGCAGCCAAGGGGAGTTTATTCCAAGAATTCAAGGCTGGTTCAACATTTAAAACTCAGTCACCAGGTTCGTAACTCACACATTAACTGGCTGAAGAAGGAAATCGTAAGATCATATCAATGGACCCAGAAAAAGCACTTGATGAAATTCAACACCCATTCATGACCAAGACTTTCAGAAAAATAGAGGCGACCTCCTCCACTTGGTAAAAAGCATCTATAAAAATCGTAGTGAGTGTTTCACCCAATAGCGAGAGAAGAGTGCTATCTCCCAGGGTCAGGGGCAATGAGGACGTCTACTCTCCCGGCTCTTATCCAACCTGGGGCTGGGAGGCGAGGAAAGGAAATCATGGATAAGATTAGAAAGGAAGAAACAAAACTACCCTTGTGTAGACGACGCGGTGGTCTATGCAGAAAACCCCAGGGAACTGACAGTAATCTTCTAATAAGTGGGTTCAGCGAGGTCACACAATGTAAGATCGATATATAAAAATCAATCCATTTCTACGTACAATCAGTGAACACGTGGTCACTGAAATTTAAAAAAAAAAAAAAGTACCATCACAGTCGCTTAGAAAATACTTGTACCTGAATCTAAGGACACATGTGTGAGACTTATCTGGTGAAAGCTGCAAAATGCAGGTGAAAGAAATGAAAGGGGACCTGAGTAAACAAGGGCCACACCGTCCACGGGTCAGAGATGGCACCACGGACATGTCAGTTCTCCCCAAACTCACACAGGTTTGCCGAGGTTCCTACCAAAATCCCAGATAGCTTTTCTCTGTAGATTCGGACAAGGTTATTCTAAAATGTATCTGGAGGGGCGCCTGGGCGGCTCAGTGGGTTGAGTGTCCGGCTTCCGCTCAGGTCACGATCTCACCAGTCATGAGTTTGAGCCCCGCGTCGGGCTCTGTGCTGACAGCTCGGAGCCTGGAGCCTGCTGCAGATTCTGTGTCTCCCTCTCTCTGCCCCTCCCCCACTCGCTCACACGTGCTCGCGCTCTCTCTCTCTCTCTCTCTATCTCTCTCTCAAAAATAAATAAACGTCGAAAACAAAAACTAAAAACACAACATAAAATGTACATGGAAAGACAAGGGAGGCAAAATAGCGAGAATGAGTTCAGAACAGAGAAATCAAGTGAGAAGAATCGGTCTCCCCAACTTCACGACTTAGGACGCGGCTGCAGGAACCAAGCTGGAACAGAACAGAGACGCCAGTAACAGGCCCACACAAACATGTCTACTCAGCTTTAATGTTTTTTAAGTGTATTTATTTTGAGTGAGAGAGAAAGAGAGAGAGTAAACAGGGGAGGAGCAGAGAGAGGCGGAGGGAGAGAATGCCAGGCAGGCTCTGCGCTGTCAGCACGGAGCCCCATGCGGGGCTCAAGTTCATGAGCCGTGAGATCATGACCTGAGCTGAGATCAAAAGTCGGTCGCTCAACCGGCTGTGCCCCCCAGGTGTCCCAGATTTTTGACACAGACGCCAAAGCGATTCTGTGGAGGAAGACGGCAACTGGATGTAACAGTTCTGGAGTGAGTGGGGGAATCCACAGGCAGAGAGACGGAGACGGAGACAGAGACAGAGACCCGGGTGTCCTTCCATGGCTGAAGGGTTAAACAAACCACAGCACGTCCACGCCGAGGAACAACTCTTGAAACACAACTTGGCCGACTCTCCAGAGAATTCTGCTGAGTGAAAAAAGCCAATCCCCAAAGGCTACATGGCGTGTGGTTGTATTTATGGAACATCATGGAAAGGACAGATGGCAGACACGGGAGCAGAGAAGGGCTGCCCGGGGGTCCGGGGGAGCAGAGTGGGCGTGGCCATGAAAACCGTGCTGTGTCCCGACTGTCAGCGTCGGTGCCCTGGGGCAGGGAAGATGGGGTTCCTGTACCATAGTTTCCAAGACGCGACGGTCAGGAAACCCCGGCAAGGGATGCAGGGTCCCTCTGTATTCTTCTTAAAATTGGACGTGAATTTGCAATGATCTCAAAAGGTTTCTCAAAATAAATAAAACTGACATTGTTCGTTGCTGGAAAAAAGTAGCGTTTTTGTGGGCGACCATGAGAACTTCGAAACTTGGCCCCAGAGAACCAGTAGACATTTATTAACACGAAGTAAGTTCAACTGTGGCTAAAAGTGCCAAGAGTGAAGAGTTGCTACCAATTAAAGTTACAGGCTGGAACCGGATTTCCTTCACAATGCCCGCATCTGTAGAATTCAGCCGGCAGAGACCCAACTTGGTAGAAATAATTCCCGTGAAGGAAAGCCCTCAATAGCAGAGGCGGTCGCGGGTCACGTTTGATATTGTCAAAACCACTGACAAATAAGTGGTTAATCTCGATGCAAAGAATGTTTACAAATTGAAAACAAAATAGAAAAATGCAGAAGCACTGACCGTACCATTTAGAAAACTCATCGCAGAAACGAATTGGCTTCGAGGAGTTTGGGCTGGAAAACGCCACCGAGGAGAACGCCCTGGCGTTGCCGTTCTGCGTCACACGCTGTGTTTAAGTACGGACGGTTCTCTGAGACGCAAACCGTGTGCTCCCCGTCAGCCGCACGGTCACAGGGCCCATTCCCCGGCCACCTGGCTGTTTTCTCATTCAGTAGAGTATGTCCAATAAATGTCCCCGGACCGTCAGCGTGTATTATCGGATAGGCTTTGTGTGAGCTGATCGCGCCCAAGCGCAGGCGTTCTGAGTGCATTTAAGGTGCGTGAGGCTCCGATGTTCAGCAGGTTAAGTGTATTACATGCGTTTTTGACTCAGGATATTTTCAACTTGTGACGAGTTTATTGGGACGGAGCCCCATCTAAGTCAAGGAAGATCTGTCCCCCTCGGATCAAAACCGTGCGATCAAAACATCCTACTTCTAGCAGCCGAACCTAGCGGAATGCTGACTTTGAGCCAGGCCCCTGATGCACGCTGTTCTCTTCTTTATTATCATCGTTATAACGTCATAACCTCGGTGGCGCCAGTGCTCGGTGATGAGCAGCGTCTCAGAGATGCCCGCTGTGAGCGGTGGTACTGGATCCGAACCCGCTTCTTTCTGGCTCGCTTGCTGTTTCCACGCATCACGCGGCTCTCCGTGGGAGCGGTGAGGACGCGGGCCCTGAAACAGACTGCCCACGTGCAAGCCCACGCTGCGTCACTCAACCGATGAGTGACCTTGGGCGAGCCTCTTAACCCCTCCGCGCACCGGTTTCTCCGTCCGTGTGAAGGAGCTGGAGTATGTAATCACAGGGTTACAATTCGATGGCTTCATACGTGCGAGGAATTTAGAACAATGGCGAACGCACGGCCCGAGAACCGTGTTCGCTTTTATTATGTAATATTTTCTTGAGTCCGCGCTGGACGAGTTCTCATTGAAAACACTGAGATTTGCCAGCGCGCTCCGAATTTGGGAGGAATGAACGGCAAAGCGACCTCCCTCCTGTCAAGTCTTAGGATCCCCGTGTCTTTTGTTGCAGAATTTAAAGACTGACAGTGATATTAGTCGCATTTGAACCGAAAGACATCAGGGGTTTTAAAGAAATTGCCTTTGGCTGCGGGGGAGCCGAGCGTGTCTCTGCTGACTGTGTAATTGAATTAATTCCACATCGGACCAGCTTTTATTAATACACTCCCTCCGTCCCGACCCTGTGGTGGTTCTGTGGGGCCGGGAGGGGGAGGGGGTCTGGAAATGCTGACTTAAGGGAATATTCTCAGCGAGAACCCTTCTGGGGCTCGGAAGGTTGCCGAAATGATCTGGGACCGTCTTCTTCTCCTTTCTGCCCGGCTAATCAAGACTCAATGACGGCCTTGTTAAAAATTATTTTTTGAGGCTCCCAACAATCGCCAATTGATTTTGCCTCCTTCAGAAATCAGAAAGCTCTGGGTGTTTTCCAATTCCACATCTCGTTGCAGCCAGGCCCACGGCGCTTTCCCGGAATAGTTCTATTTCCAGTTAATTTTTCTGTGCTTCAAAGGGAGCCATTGTCTCACTTTGATGTTGCAGATGTTCGAACTCAAAGGAACCAGGAGGTCAGAGTTACCGGCCAGCCTACAGTTTTGAGGTTAAGCAGAGGTGAGCTAATTCTCAGCAGGAAGGAGGGACGCCTCCAGGGGAATCTGAGTCTTACTTGCTGCATGAGCCTAACTGTCACTTGCACTGGGTGGGTGATGGTGATGGCCCTTTCACTGCCTTGAAGGTGGCAAAGGTCCCAGGTAAGACACAGCAAGGGCGTCCTCCTGCAGCTGTCTCAATCTTTGCGCTGCCAGTAACCCCCTGCTTCTTTGTAACCCTCTTGTAAATATCTCCTTGAGACCCAGCTAAGAACCGTGCGTTAGCCACGGCCGCAGACCCACACGGCACCGAGACGGCCATCCGAAACCTCAGGCTTGTGTGTTTTCTGTCTGCAATCCAGGAAGAGAGATGCCTCTGCCTCCAAGATGGAAAGCTCCAGGGAAGCCTTGGACGGCGCCAGCCCGAGTCCCGAGCCCTTCCCACGGACGAATCCCTGTGTCCACTATGGCATCCCAGCACGAAGTGTTATACTTGGTCCAGCCTGCAAGTTGGGTCCCTCAAACAGGATGGGAGGAGAGAGCAAGGGTGTCTTGAGATGCTAATGAGAAGAGAGGGCGCTGACTTGGGACTCGGGAAACAGGCTTCACACCTGGGAGGCGGCCAGAGGACAATGATGAGGTGAGATTTGGGAAAGCAGATGTCACAGGCAATAGCTAGCATTGAGTTAGGCTCACTTTATTTTTTTTAATTTTTTAAATGTTCAGTTTTTGAGAGAGACAGAGCATGAGCAGGGGAGGGGCAGAGAGAGAAGGAGACACAGAATCCGAAGCAGGCTCCAGGCTCCGAGCCATCAGCACAGAGCCTGATGCGGGGCTCAGACTCATGAACCGCGAGATCATGACCCGAGATGAAGTCAGATGCTTAACTGACTCAGCCCCCCAGGCGCCCTCAATTAATCTCACTTTAATGCAATGAAATATTCCCACATTTCCCTGAATTCTCACACCCCTCCCATTTATTTATGCAAAAACAGGCCCCAACTCTTTCCCACAGTGTGGAAGACAAGCAATCTTGGGGGCCCTCCTGCTTCAGAACAGCTATATCCTTCATAAAGCACAATTCTTTGCTGGGCTTATTACAGAAGTGAGGGAAGCCTGCTCCGAGACCCAGACACACTCACACACCATACACGGTCAGAGACCTGAGCCACTGCTGCCCAGAGCCATTGCTCTCAAGTTATTCCAAATAACAGCGTGTCAGAAAGAGAGGCTGACTCTGACATTCTGGTTTAGACCAGGGGCTGGAAGGGAGTGACATTGGTCCAGGTCAGCAGTGTCCCTAGCTCCTGGAGAAGCAAACACAACCCTCTCTAAAGTGTGCTCTATTAAAATTCCGGGGATTTCTACAGACCAGAATCAGCCCAGTACAAGCTCACAAAGACACTCACACACGGATACAAACCATAGTGAGTGAGAATCAGCAGGAAGAAGGCAGACTAAGACTCACACAGGTTTGAAATATTGGAACTCTCAGAGTCAGAACAAAGAATAGTCACACAGGAAATGTTTAAGGATAACAATGGAATCATGAACTGAACGAGTGGAAAGGAATAGAAAATATGACTAGGAACATTTGAAAAAGACATAGAAGTTTTAGAAATGAGGAATAAAGTTTTTTCTATTTAAAAAACTCAGAGGATGGGGTAAATAGCATCTTAGACACAGATGAAGAGAGGATTAGTGACATTGAAGATTGGTCTGTAGAAATTTCCCAGAAAGCAGCACCAAGAAAAAGACCGAAAGTGCAAACGAGAGGTTAAGAGACAAGAAAGACAGAGTGAGAAGTTCTAATATCAAACCACAGTCTGGGTAGGAGGAAGAGAGATGATGGGCAGAGGCCAAATTTAACTCTTTTTAAAGTTTATTTCTTTATTTTTTTAAAAAACATTTATTTTTGAGAGAGAATAAGCAGGGGAGAGGCAGAGAGAGAGGGAGACACAGAATCCAAAGCAGGCTCCAGGCTCCAAACTGTCAGCACAGAGTCGGACGCGGGGCTTGAACCCATGAACGGTGAGATATGACCTGAGCCGGTCAGGTGCTTAACCAACTGAGCCACCAGGCGCCCCTATTTCTTTATTTTGAGAGGGAGAGAAAGAGAGAGAGAACACGACGGAGGGGCAAGAGAAAGGGAAAGAGAGAGAATGCCAAGTAGGCTCCTCACTGTTAGTGCAGAGTCCGATGTAAGACTCAAACTCACAAACCGTGAGATCATGACCTGAGCCAAAGTCAAGAGTAGGTCGCTTAACCGACCGACCCACCCAGGTGCCCCGAGGCCAAATTTAGGGATACTTTTCTAGAACTAATGAAAAACATGAGTGCAATGACACAGTAATCATGACGATTACCAAACAAGACAAAGGAGAAGTAAATCCAAACCTAGACACGTTGAAAATAACATGCCAAACACCAAAAGCCAGCCATAGGTCTTAAAAGCATTAAAAAATAATGCATCACCTTCAAGAGAATAACAGACAATTTTCTCAACAGCGAAAACCAAAGCGGAGAGACGGTGGAGTACTTCGTCTGAAGGACGAAGGAAAATCCCAGTCACCCTAGAAATCTCCTCCCAGCACAAGTGCCTTCACTCACGAAAGTGAAATAAGGCATTTTCGGAGAAACAGAAACAGAGCCGACCACCAACAGACCTAAGCCAACGGCACTTGTCAAAGCTGCACTCTGAGAAAAAGAAAAAGAGTTCTGGGAGAAAGATCTGAGATCCAAAAGGTAGGTAAGTGGGCAAACATTAACATTGTAACAAATAATACGAACGTCTAATTCCCATGGCTAACTTATGGAAATAAAAGTATTTAAAAGGAAAAAATCAAAATACTGCAAGACAACTGTGCAAAGGCTGAGGAAGGAAGCGGTTGTGTGGTTTGGTGGGAGGGTTGAGGTACTAATTGATGGCAGAGTTCAGTAGTTTTTCAAGGTGAAATTTTAAGGGTAACCATGAAAGAATATAAATAGAGTATGGAATAGCTTCTAAATAATTAAGGGGGAAAAATGGAGTAAGAACACAAAAACACGAAGTTTTAATAGTCGAGAAGCAGAAAAAAATGGTATAAAGAGAAAGCAAAAAGCAACAACATAGTAGAAAGAGATACACACACATTGATCATCACAATGAAGGAAAAAGGACTAAACTCACCACACACAAGATCGACATTATCGCATAGTTTTAACAGGTCAGCCCTGTGCTTTTCACAAGGGATACGTTCAAACAGAAGAACAGGGAAATGTTGGAAGCAAAAGATACATGAAGAAAATATTGACCAGAAGACAGCTTTCTGCTGTTAGAAAAAGGAGATTTTTTTTCAATGTTTATTTATTATTTTGAGAGAAAGAGAGAGTGTGTGAAACAGCACGTGCAAGCAAGGGAGCAGGGGAGGAGAGGGAGAGAGAGAGAGAGAAAGAGAGAGAGAGAGAGAGAGAGAGAGAGAGAGAGATTCCCAAGCAGGCTCCACGCCCAGCATGGAGCCCGATGTGGGGCTCGATCTCATGACCATGAGATCATGACCTGTGCCGAGATCAAGAGTCAGATGCTTAACTGACTGAGCCGCCCGGGAACCCCAAAATCTCACTTTTAAATGCTTTGCGAGTTAAAAAAAGAAAAAAAGCATTAAGAGAAATTTTTTAAATTTTAGAACTGGACAGTCATGAAAATATCATACGCCAAGGCTTATGGCTTATGGCATCATTAACTTTAAAAATAAAAACCGCCGGTTATTTTAGCAGCAAAAATGGGTTTATTAGGGAACAGCAGAGAATTGCAACCCTGAACAAGCAAGCTGTGGCAAAACCATCAGCGAAGCCACAGAACAAAATGGAGGAGACTCTTTCCTAGAGGAAAGAGGACTCTGTTGTAAACTAAAAGTCCATTGGAGGAAACTGGGGGCTGGAAGTATCGTGCCTTCTCATTGGCTGGGCTGTGACTCTGTCATTGGCTGGGCTGTTGCTGGGGCAGGAGGAAACCTTCCTTCCTGGGGCTAAGCTGGTAGAGGGTTATCACCTGCAAGGTGCCTCCCGTCTGTTACGTCTGCAATTCTCAGGATGCGTCCGGCTGCCCCCAAATCAGTTCCAAACGAGGTGTTGGAAACCGCGAAGCCACGCACGCTTCTAGCAGAATTGTTCAAGAAAGAAAGAGATGCAGAAATAATAGCAAAACTGTAAAAAGAGGGTGTAATGGGAATCCAGCAGACACTAACAGACAAAAATGTAAAGAACCCACAAGCCAACGACGGCAGAAAGGTGCAGGGGCTTAGACGAAATGAACACATTCCTTTAGAAATAACCAACTCAGGGAGCGCCTGGGGGCTCAGTCGGGTAAGTGTGCAACTCTTGCTTTCCGCTTAGGTCCTGATCTCGAGGTTCATGAGTTCGAGCCCTGTGTGGAGTTCCACGATGACGGTATGGAGCCTGCTTGGGATTCTCTCTCTTTCTCTCTCGAGCTCTCAAAAATAAATAAACATTAAAAAAAAGAAATAGAAAAACTCAAGGGGCACCTCGCTGGCTCAGTCCAAAGAATGTGTGACTCTTGATCTCAGGGTCATGAGTTTGAGCCCCAAGTGGGTGTCGAGATTACTTTAAAAAGATAAAATCTTTAGAGGTGCTTGGGGGGCTTAATCGGTTGAACGTCGGATTTCGGCTTAGGTGATGATCTTGTAGTCCGTAAGTTCGAGTCCCAAGTGGGGCTCTGTGCTGACTGCTTGGAGCCTGGAGCCTGCTTCCCATTCTGTGTCCCCCACTCTCTCTGCTCCTCCTCCACTTGCACTCTGTCTCTCTCTCTCTCAAAAATAAATAAACATTAAAAATAAAATAAAACAAAGACCTCAAGAAGAAACAGAACTCCAAGCAGCTCAAAACCATTAAAAAGAGCGAACCAATTGTTTGCTTTTCCTCCCGAGAAGCACTGGGCACAGACGATTTTAGAGACGTCCTACCAAACGTCATGGAAAGTGTCACTCTAATCTTATGCAAGTCATTTGAGAAGAAAAAGAAAAAGAAGACCCACCAACTTTTTCTAGGAGTCCACTATACCTTTAGGTCTGAAATTCAAAAACCATAGTGAAGAAAAATCATAGGAAAGCCTCATTCGTGAGCATAAAGGCCATAACCCTCCATAAATAGCAAAACGAATTCTGTGCTTGTAAAAAAAGATAACACGTCCTGACTTCGTTGGGTTGACTCCGGGAATATAATGCTTAACTTCAGATAATCTGTAATTACCCTTCACGACATTAGCATATTAAAAGAATAAAACAATACGGTTATTTCAATAGATGGAGAAAACATATCCGATGAAATTCAAAATACCTACTTATGATCTTGTGAAAATTTAAATAGCTCCGAATAGAAAGGGATTTCCTTAATACGATCGGGGGGGGGGGTCTACCAAAACCCTCCAGCAAACATTTTTAATGCCGAAGGCTTTCAACATCGGGGGGAAAAAGAAAAGAAATAAAAGATCGAAGGTTTGGGAAGCGGGGAGAATCCTCCATGCTCGTTATTCGCAGAGGGCGTAATGGTCCACACAGACCATTTTATCTGCAAGCTTCGAAGTTTCAAAGCTCATAATAATGCTTTTGATAAACCAGAGATAGCCACGTGTCCGTCAGTGGAGGGTGGGCGAGCAAATCGAGGTGCGGTCACACAGCGGGACTCTGGGCGGCAGAGAGCCGGCGACGGGCGGTACAAGCATCCCAGCCTCACGGTGAATCTCACAAACTTAATGGTGGAAGGAAGAAGGCGGACGCCAAAGCGCGCTCGCTGCGTGGTTCCGTCCACGTAAGTACAAGTACGGACGGCGTGTCCCCCCCGTCGAGGGGCCGAGGGCTGGGGGTGCCGGGCGCAGCCTCGGGGTGAATGAGGGTGCAGAGTCATCCGGGCGGGGTTCAAATGCAGGCTTGGCCCTCAGCGCTCGCCGACCATCCACGAGGGACGAAGCCACCACTGGGACCTCAGTTTCCTCTGCTGGAAAGGGCGTCAGGCCACGACGGCACCCTGCCAAGAGCCTCGCGATTCCTGGGCCCGAAGTCCAGACACAAGAGTCTCCACTCACAGCAGAGGCTTTAGATTTCAAGATGCGTCCTGCAACGCCGCTTCGGGGGACCCCCCCTCACCCCGGATGCGGCCGGTCCAGCCCGCACCGGTGTCATCCTGTCACTGAGACCCCTGCCGAGGTCACGGGCACCAGCGTCGAAAGGTTCCGCAAGTGGAGGTGTGACTCGGCCGCTCACACAGCCTCCGGGTCTCAGAACCAGGACGACACGCCTTAGGTTCTCACCTCTGTGGTCAGACCCGCGAGTCCAAGGGCATCTGGGAGCCGAAGGGCTGCGCTTGGAGAGCCTGTCGCCCAGCTCAGGGGCCCGGCAGCCGCCCCCCACCCCGCCCGCGGGGCACAGGTGTTTGCGAAGGAGAGAGCACGGCACCTCCCCGCCCCCACATTTCCTGCTTTTTGTGACAGCTTCTATAATAGACTCAGATTGTATCGTCTTCCTACAAGGCTGTTTCTGCAAAGCGTTTCTTGAATAATTATTTGCGCTTAGTGCTTGAAAAATAACCTTGCTCTCAGAGGAGGAACGTGACGTGTGCATTTAACACGACCCGTATTGGTGGCAGTCCCCCGGCGCGTGGCTGACCCTGGGCTCTGGGGGGCAGCTGTGCCCCCAGCTGGCAGAGCTCCGCCCGGCATTGCCAGTTAGCGGTCACCTGCCCTGGGCGGGACATCTGGGGGCACAGCAAGTGCATCCTGTGTGCCCGCTCAGGGGACCCGAGAACAAGCAGGCGGCCCAGGCACCTGCCGATGCCCCTTCCCCTGCACCCCAACACGAGTCTGAGGGGGCTGGGCTGGGGTGCTGCCCAAAGCCTGGGATCAAACCAGCGCCTTTGCAACCCGCACGGAAAGCCATCCCCCTCTACCCCGGCGGGACAAGGCATTCCAGCCTCTCGGGCGGAGAAGGTTCTGGACAAGTGCTCGTGGCGGGCTAAGCGTGAAAGAACCCACTTAGGAACGGGAGCGATGGAGACGACAGACAGAGGCCCCTTGGGACTGCGGGGATTGTACAAAGTGAGACCCCTTTCTGTGCACGGCTGGCCTGCCAGGAAGACGCCGAATATCTCTTCTCCGTCGTCGACCGGGAGCCACGGGGCCAGCTGTGTGCGGGCAAGGACAGCGTCGGCCTGGCCTGCGCCAGGGGCAGCCCCCTGTGGTCAGCCACCGCCGGCACCACCCCGGCTCGGCGGGGACCGTGTGGTGAGAGCGCCCAGCTGCGGCCCACGGAGCCGTGACGCGGGGCAGGTGCACACTGGGCGCGCCGTGTCCCGTCTCCGGTTAGTCTGCACAGGAAACAGCCGCGGCGAGACGCTGCTCTCCGTCTGAGATGAAGACACAGCGCCCAAGAGGCTCCGAGGGCGGAGCGGCGGCCCCGGCCCGGGCCCCCAGGCGGCAGGACTGAGGAGCACACTCGGCCCCCGTCCCCGCCGTCTCTGCCCAGGGACTATCGGTCGAATCCCAGCTAGGCCGACCGGCTTTCGCGGGCAGGGACCGTCGGCATTCCCCGAGCCTCTGTTCTGGGGCGCCTGCCACCCGTGTTCCCTGAGGCCGAACCGTCACAGCTCCGGGGGCAGGTCCCTGCCGGCCAGCCCCTGCTCCAGGCGGGACGACCCCTGCAGCTCTTGCAGACGGACCCATGTTCACCACACTCCGGACAGACGGACAGATGCTGCAGGAGTGCCCCACGGTCTCCAGTGAGCAGGACTCACTTTGCGTCGACAGTTTGTTTTCAAAAACAGAGAAAATAAACACGGACGGGTTGGAAATCTCTCGGTGGAGAGCCGACCAGTGAATGTCAGAGGCACAATAGGGTTAGAACGGCAGCGCCTGACGGCCGCCGTGAGCTTTGGGATCTATTCATAACCTCCCAAGATGCGCACTAATTATGCAGTAACTTTACTACAGTGGGGAAAGTCCGGCCCGTCCCGCCTTGACCAGGTGATGGAAGCCACGCCTGCGGTCCGGAGATGGCACAGGCCTCCCGACACGGATCCCAGTGACCGCCAGGGGCCCGTGACTGCGGTCCCCATGAGACTCGGGGGAAGGGACCTTCTGCAAAATCGCAGGGCTGTAATCTCAGAAACATCAACACCATGACAACAGGCAGATGCTCTACAGCTGCTGGCAGTCACAGGAGGCGACGGAGACTGGACAGGGGACAAGGGGACGGGTGGCCGGGTGTCCTCGGCTGGGTGGAGGGACGGCAGGGCTGCCTCGGTCCTGCTGCTCTGGGCGCCCGATGAGACAGACGAGGTAGCACAGACACAGGAAAAGTCCAGCAGCTGCCTGACTCTGAGTGGCATTCTCGGTCTTGTAAGTTCCCTGTAAATTGGAAACCATGTCAAATTTAAGTTTAAAATAAAATCTGAACTATCCTTTGAGGCGTCGGAAGACGTGTCCGTAGGGTCGCGGGGGCAGTGGTGGCTTGGCCGAGTCCTGTCCTTGGGGCGGTGAGACCGAAGCTTCCCAGACCTTTGTGAGCGAGACCCTTCACTGTTACTGAACTCAAACCAGTTCTAAACCTTTCCACAGCCGCTTCGGAATAGCTTAGGAAGCAGGGGTGGGGGCGGGTGCGATGGGGCGGGAGGGGAGGGAGCGTCTACAAGGACGCAGGCCGCGTGCTCCCCGTGGGATCCACGTCCGAGGGCTGATCAGTGACTCAGGCCTCTGGAGCCGGTTTCTCGCGGTACCAAAAATAACTCCGACTCCCCAGGAGCTCAGGCATCAGGCACCCTGAGGTCGCTCCGGCTGTGCCAGGAAACACAGAGATGCCTAATTAAACCACTCCTCGCCACCCCTCCGTGGGAGCACGGATGTGCGGAGAATCAGCCCGGGTGCCTCCCGGGGGGTTCGGGAATGGCCTCAGATCCTGGCGAGGAGCAAGGGACGTGGGAAGACCTTGGGCTTCTGGGCTGCCTGCCCGAGGCCGGTTTCCAGGAACGGTGACACCTGCTGACTCCACCTCCTGCTCAGGGCTGGCCCTCCGGCAACCACCCATGCGGCCAGCTGGGGCTGCCCCGCAGAGGCGGGGAGGGCTGGACCTCTAGTGCACGGGCTGCAGTGACTAGAAAATAGTATTTTCCGTGACTGCGTGACACGCTCCGGTCCCCTCCTATGTCGGAGTGACTGAAAGACTGTAGGGAAGGCGTGGGTTCTCCCAACGTTGGTCTGGAAGTGGCCTCGAGGTCAAATGCACAGGAGAGACGGGAAGACACACACACACACACACACACACTCGCACATGCACACGCACACGCACGCCTGTCACAGGCCCGAGTGAGCAGGAGACGCTCACACACCCGGCAGATATGAAACGACACCTCTCGGTTTTGAATCACATAAATCCCATCAAGACCACACTCGACACTCGCTGGGCACCTGCTGGGTCTCCGGCCCTCGGCGGCTGGCGAGGGGCGGATAGGACGAGTGAGCAGCGGTAACGGCTGTTTGGAGAAGGTTGTCGCCAGACTTTGCGCATGGCCTCAGCGTCCTCAAGGCCTCGGGGTCTCCACGCGGGCCCCCTGAACCCCTGCTCTGGGTCCAGCCTCTCTCCGGAGTGACACAAACCCCCTGAAGGGAGGCCTCGGCCTGATACCCCCGCCAGGAGGCCCCACCTGGAGCTCACGCCCGGCCCGGCCCAAACCAAGCTCGTCACGGCTCCTGTCTTCACCCCAAACCACCTGGCCTCCTGGCCTAGCGCCAACATTCATCTTCGGACAGAGGGCTGAATCTGGAATGTTCCTGCCGGAGACCAGAAGACAATAGCCCTGATGGCCATGCCCAGGGTGAAGACCGAAGGTTCAAAGGCCGTTTGCCCAGAGCCTGGACCCTGCTGGAAGGCAAAGGTGTCTGCAGGCCGGTGCGGGGCAGGGAAGCCATGGAGCTATGGTTTCCAATCCAAGTCGTCCTGTTTGACCCCAGAGGATGGCTGGTTAGCCAGTGACGGGTAAACTTCCTCAGAGGAGGAACAACCTAAGACAGGCACAGTCGCAATGGGGCTAGCAGGAAAACCTGTGCAGGGCCTAAGCCATATCGTTAACCTGGGTCTAAGAAGAACTCTCAAGATAAGCCCCTGCTGTGGTAGCTGCAGGGTGAAGCAGAAGGGCTCCGACGGCCCCCCTCCCCGAGCCGGAATAGGTGCTGACCTGTTTATTTAGTGTTAGAAGCCTTAGAGACATATAGTGTTGATTGTTGTAGAAACTAAAAAAAAAAATCATTCAATAGTAATAACATGAGATATAATTCCTGATCTTTTCTCACTATACTCAAGAGGGCAGCCTGACCCTCAGGAATGTGGTATTTGCTGTAGTTTTCAGGTTAAGACATTATTAATGGTCAGTAGATAATAAATAATCTTAGAGAGTAACTTTAGAGAAAAACGTGTTTTTCACATAATCTTTCGGCTGTAGCCAGAACCTTTAACTGATATCCGTATACTTTGTTCTTATCCTCCCAACCCATAATATTTACCAGAATGTATTCGTTAGTTCTGCTTTGATGGCATGTGAGCTGTTTCTACCCTCATACACTGATTGTTTAAACATTCTATGTAACCTCGAGAAACAAGCATTTTTTTTATTTTACTAAGAACCTTGAGAAACTGGAGTGATTTCATCCTGTCAATCTTTACAAGATGTATACTTGCTGTGCTTAGAAAAAAATGCATAAAAACCCTAAAGAGAAAATACTCTTTGAGAAGTCCGGATAAGAGGCCGTCTCCAGAGCAGTCCAAATAAGAGACCGACTCCGCGTCTTCTCTCGCGCCCAGACCGACCGTCACGCAGGCGGAACCCTGGGCCAGCCGGGTGTCCCGATGGACGGAGCTGGCTTCCTCTCAGGATGAACCCCGGCATGTTCCCATCACACGCCATCCGCAGATGACATAATTTCCATGCAGACGGGCTCTTCGTCTAAGTTCTTATAGCCCAGCTCCTAGTACCGCGCCCGGCACAAAATGCGTGCTCGGTAACTACGTGTTGAATCAAAGCGCCAGTTGGGGCGCCTGGGTGGCTCAGTTGGTTGGGCTGCGGACTTCGGCTCAGGTCATGATCTCACGGTCTGTGAGTTCGAGCCCCGCGTCGGGCTCTGTGCTGATGGCTCAGAGTCTGGAGCCTGCTTCAGATTCTGTGTCTCCCTCTCTCTCTGCCCCTCCCCCTGCTCATGCTCTCTCTGTCTCTCAAAAATAAATAAACATTAAAAAAAAATTTTTTTTTTTAAAAAGCGCCAGTGAGGTTCAGAACAAGACTTGAAATGCAAACCTGTCCAGGAAATCCCAGGATGGGACAAGTCCCCGGCCCGTGTGGCCTCATCGAACCCTCTGTGGCCAGCGTGATCCCCAGTAAGCTCCGGCTGGTGGGAGAGAAGCACGGTCTGGGGCCCGCCACCGCACCCCACTGCCGCCCCCGAGTGACCCTGCCTCGCCGCACATCAGGACGGAAACCGGGACGTGGATTCGAACCCCTGATTTCGCCCTTAGGTACACGCCAGGAGCTGCCTCCCCACTGGGCACCGCCGTCCAAGATCCTGGATCTGAGCCACGTATCTGCCAACAGCTCGCCCTGGGTTTTGGGGAGGCCGGGAACGCCTCCGACCCAGGGTCAAGGGGTCCAAGGCAGCCACGGCAGCCGCGGCGGTCGCGGTGCCCTTCTACGGAGGAAGTACGTCCCGGGGTCTAGCGCTCGCTGGCACGAAGGTCGTCACGTCGGCTCAGAAGCAAGCTCACCTGCTGGAAGGGCAGAGAAGGGGCCGGAGAGGGGAGGGGCCCAGGTGCCACCGAGCCCCCGCCCCGAGGTCTCTTCCTGCAGAGGTGACACACTGTCCTCACTGTGCAGGCCATTCCAAGTGAGCCTCGGCCCCAGAGTGAGGGGTGGGGAGGAGGGCGCTGGGGAGGGGCGCCCCTGCATCCAACCGGCAAGTCGCTAGGTCTCACTTTGAGAAGCAGCTGCTCTGAGGGGCGCCTAGTGGCTCAGTTGGTTGAGCGTCCGACTTCGGCTCAGGTCATGATCTCACGGTCTGTGAGTTCGAGCCCCGCGTCGGGCTCTGTGCTGACGGCTCAGAGCCTGGAGCCTGCTTCGGTTCCCTTTCTCTGCCCCTCCCCTGCTTGTACTCTGTGTCTGTCTCTCTCTCTCTCTCAAAAATAAACAGTAAATAAAGAGAGTTGGCTGCACTGAGATTGGGGCAGTGGAGACGGAGACCCCAGAGGTCGGAGGAGGCCGGGGAGGGGGAGGGGCCAGAGTCCCGACCCCACGTGGCCCCTGGGACACAGGAGCACAGCTGGCAGAGCCGTGGGGACACAGGGCCGGAATCTGCCAGGTGGGTGCAGAGAAGACAGCCCGGGGACATGGGGGCAGCCCCAGGCGAGGACTGGGCTCTGGTCTCGGAGAGACCACAGGGACGCAGTGGCCTCCTGGCCACATCGGTGCCCCCAGCCCGGGTCCTGAATGCTGCAGAGTGGCCTGCCCACAGGCCCGTGTCACTTCTTGTGCTCTGCTGCCGTCAGGGTGAAGAATCTGTCCCATCATTTGTGACGAAGTGCCATACGTGCACTCCCTTCACACTGGAACTGGGCGTGAGGTGGGAAAGTCTCAGTCGTCCGAGTCCCGCTAAGAAAGCATCTCCGGGGCAAGGAGACCCAGCTGAGGAGTGCCAGTCCCACGGGAGGGGGTGCCGCACTCCGCCGACGGCAGCCCCCGGCGAGCGTGACCCCCACCCCGGGGTGTCAGGCACGTTGAAGTCTTCCGTCGGTCTTGCTGTCAGAGAAAGTTCTGCCTCGCGGCTTCCCGGCTGCCAGGCAGACAGTTTGCAAAAAGCCGAGTCTAGAAAGCCTGATGGTTGTGACCCCCGTGGACGTGTTCGTGGCTCAGACCCCGACGGCGAGGGATTCTCCCACGGACCCCGCCCCACCCGAGGGGACAGCTCCCAGCGTCGGCTCTGCTCACACTGACTGAACGGGTTGGGCTCCGGGTCCCGAGGCGTGTCCCACACACTGTAGGCGCTCCGCACAGTGCACCGTGGTAGTACTGGTGATACTGGTGATGCTGGTGAGAGTCTGAGAACGGACCCGAGCATTTGACGCGAATCTGTCATCTGGACCCCTCACCACAGTCCTGCGAGTGAACAAACTTTATTTGGGAACACGGGCTGTGCCCAGGGTCACCCCGTGAGAGGCCCCAGCTCTGCCCACCTCCAAACCCCCATATTTTTGTCTGTATCTTCTGAAAAGGTTGGAGCAGCTTTTGGGTAACCCACGTGCTTTCCCCGCGTCGGGCTCTGTGCTGACGGCTCAGAGCCTGGAGCCTGCTTCGGATTCTGTGTCTCCCTCTCGCTCTGCCCCTCCCCGGCTCACACTCTGTATTTTTCTCTCAAAACTAAAATAAAAACATTTAAAAAAACAAAAACAATGAGTCTAATGAAATCCAAGCTGCCTGGTCCCATCTGTTTATCTAAATAAATGGTATCGTCGTACCCGTTTCTCTGCTCACATGGAAGTTCACCGTATCCTGTAGGAATTTATAAGCACAAGGAAGAATTTAAAAATTAATTTACCAATCACTCATGCCATGCAGATATACCAAAAGAACAGCTGTGACTTTTTAAATGGTTTCTTCAACAATTTTTGGGGATCCGATAGAAATTAACCAAAAATTACAAGAATTGCACCAAGACATGTAAATGTGTATGGCTGAGGTTTATGCAATTCAAAGCAAAAATTCAACTTCGGACAAGCGGGGTCCGTGTGATTTACTGGTGCTATTAATCGGGACGAGTATAGGAATCCCCAAAACGATGCAAGGCCAGCAGGGAAACAGCAGTGTGGGCTCACGGGAAATCTTCAATAGTATTTACATTTTTTTTACATGTATTTATTTTTGAGAGACACAGAGAGAGAGAGTGTGAGCAGGGGAGGGGCAGAGAGAGAGGAAACACAGAATCTGAAGCAGGCTCCAGGCTCTGAAGCCGTCAGCACAGAGCCCGACGTGGGGCTCGAACCCACGAACCATGAGATCATGACCTGAGCTGAAGTTGAACCCTCAACCGACTGAGCCCCCAAAGGCGTCCCTCAATATTATTTAGAAATGCCCCACATGAGGGGCGCCTGGGGGGCTCAGCCTGTTGAGCGTTCAACTTCAGCTCAGGTCATGATCTCACGGTTCATGGGTTCGAGCCCCACATCGGGCTCTGTGCTGATGGCATGGAGCCTGCTTGGGATTCTCTCTCTCCCTCTCTCTCTGCCCCTCGCCTACTCGTGCTGTCTCTCTCTCTCTCTCTCTCTCTCTCTCTCAAAAATAAACTTAAAACATGTTTATTGAATAAAGGATTGAAAAAATAAAGAGAGAAAAAGGCCCAGCACGATCGAGTTGGACTGCATTCCTAAACCAGCAACACTATCACGAGATCTTATATCCGTCAACAGAGAAGGGGAAACCTCCGGATTAAGAGAATCGCCTCGCCCCGAAAGCTCGATTCGACGATCCTGGCCAGAGGGGAGGAGTACGGGACAGCACCCCGCCGTCCGCTCCCGCTCTGTGTTCCCGCTGCCCGGGAAAATCCAGAGGAAGTCTACATGCCGCCGCTTCAGATGGAAAAGACGGTATTACGGACCCCTCGTGTCTCATTTTCCGGCCACGAGTATATGACACAGCGAACAGAAGTGTCTCCCGGCTCCAGCGAGCCGTGGAAATAGTGTCATCTCTTCTGTGTGTGCCGTGGTGTCGAACGTGGGAGGTCGCGTGGGAGCGCGTCGCGAGGACTCGGGAGGGGACGCCAGCGCACCGCTGTGCCCAGGCCATCCCTGTCTGGGGTGGCTCAGGGACCCACCCACACCTCTCGCCACTGCGTCCCGGAGAGCGTGAGGCGCCCCAGGTCGGGGCAGGCGGGTATCCACTTTCCAAACACCCGCTCCTTTCAGGGGGAGGCCGAGGAGGATTCAGATGAAGCCACAGTGGGCTCCCTGCTGTCCTCATCCTCCTGACGCCTGCTCCTGTCCCTCCGCAGCCCGGGAGCCACTGGGCCGTCCTGCTGCATGTTTCGAACGCCCACCCCCGCTTTCTGTCACCGCCTCCTGGGACGGGACTATTTCGCCTCCTTCCTTGTTCTTTCAAGCGTTTGGCTAATTCGGCTCATCAGAGAGAATTTTTCGAAGCTCACAGTCTTTGAATCATCCAGAAATTGGAAATGAGGACCGCCGTCCCAGAGCTCCTGAGCCGCGAGTCCCAGGGGGCGGGCTCAGGACCCGAAACGGCCGGCTCGAACCTCCCACCCTGGTCCCTGAGACGCTCACACTTTCTGCAGTCTGGGCCCTGTCCCCGAGCTAGGTGCTGAGCGGCCTTGGGGACGGAGGGGCCGCTGGAAGCGCTCACACAGGGGAGGCCACAGCGAAGGCCCACAGGAGTCCCCGGAGTCGTCCCCAGCTGGGCCGGGGCCCAGGCCCTTGTCCCCCTGCGACGGGACATCACGCCCTCGTTTCTAACCCCTGCCCGGGCGCCGCCCCCTCCCTCCGGAGTCCACACGCGCCAGCCCTGCTGTGTCCCTGGCGACTTCTCTGACTCCGGAGCACGAGCTAAGTGAGCTCCCAGGGAGCACGAGCGACTTCATCAGCGGAAAAGAAACAGAGGCTCGTTTCTGAAGTCCCGGCCTTGCGGACACATCGCGGGAGGGGCCCCATTGAAAGTCGGGGACATTCGTTAGGAGGGGACAGTCAGGACGCTCGGCACAATTTAAGTCGGGAAACCAGAATTCACACCCGGGGGTCGGGACCATCGAAGTGGAATCAACCAGTCCAGGCCCGACACTCCCAGGCAGGGCCCGCTGAGCCCGGTGACACGCACCACCCCCCCCCCCCGCCGTCCGGTCCCACGTGGGGAGACAGAAATAAAATCGCCCGTCTCTCACGACCCGAGGCCGCCACTTCCAGCCTCCTCGCTAATGATTCCGGCCGCCGCAGAAGCACCTCGACAAGAGAGAACGCCAGTTAACTTTCCCTCGTCTCAGCCCACATGGGTCCCTCCGGGAGAGACAGGCGCCGGGCGCAGGGACAGAGAGGAGACTCCGTCGTCACCCGTAATCCTCCGCCTCCAGCAGGCCGGGTCCTCTTCTCCCTCCAACGGCATCCGCTTGGCACCCGCGGGCGGGGAGCCCGGGGTCCTCGGTCACGCTCTCGACGGTGTAATTAGTCCACCGCACTTCAGCGTAATTCGCTGCTCCTCGCCACGGACGGTGCGTGCGTGCGGGCCCGGGATGCAAATGAAACGCAGGCTTCTGTTAAATCATCTTTTTATGACTGTGTAATTCCAGTAGTTAAAGCCTTGGCTAATATATTCCACGAAGCGGCCAGATGTTACACTAATGCACGGCCCTTATTAATTTTTGGAAAACAGGGCGAAATTTGAAAGGCCTGTTTCCGCACACTTAAAAGCTCTGGGAGGAAAAAAACAAAGGAAGAAGGCAGATACGACTGTGATTAATGTAAACTCGTTAGCATTCATTGTTTTTATTCCCCCTTCCCCACCTAAAACAGCCGCCACGGAGGATACTAGCGGGGCCTGGTGCATATTTCGAGCCTACTTCAAACCCGGGCTCGCCGCCGGCTGCCCTTGGGGGCGTCCCAGAAGGAGGAAGGGGGGGCGTCTGCGGGATTCATCCCCACAGCCAGGGGGTGCGACATTTTCGCGGCGTCCCTTCCTCCCTCGGTGCTTTGGCGGCCGGGTCGCCTTGGAGGGGACTCCGGCCCCCCCAACAGGCGCCGCTGTGTCCGATTCTGTCTCCTGTCACGCAAACACGCAGTCTCGCTCCTCCTTGGGGCTGTTACCGTCAGACCAGCGCGAACTCAAATCTGGACAGAAACCGTTTCCCCGAGATCCGGAAGCGGGTCCCACGCACGCATCCGTCTTCCGTGTTGCCGCAGAGGTCAGAGGCCGGTGCGTTCGAGTAACCACTTCCAAGAGCACATCGGGACGTGCGGTGGCTGGATTCGATTGAAGTGGTTTGAAAATGGCTCATCCGTCTGCAGTCCGCGTCCCCCGGCCCCGCTGACACAGCCCTTTCCGACGTGGAATTCAACCCGCGTCACAGGGGGACTTTCTCCCGCTTCTGCCAACGTTGCAGGAAGTGAGGCGCTCGCCAGGTTTGCGGGCAGAGCGCGACGTCCGGTTCGTCAGGCTCACGTGCACGGTGACGGGCACCGCCCCTCGTACCAGCCTTCCCGACCCTGCTTTTGAACTTTTGACATGTGGCCTCTTCGCTCTGAGCTCCGTATCCGAAGCCACAGGGGGCTGCCCGTCACCTAGAAAAAGAACTCCTTCTTCTAAGTCCTCCTGCTGTGGGTCCAGCCCCAGCTCTCGGACACGGTGCCCACGTCCTCAGGCGTCCCCAACCCCCGCGGTCTGCCTGCCGCAGCGACGCACACCCGAACCGATAAACCTTCGTCTGCTGATGCGAAATCACGGATCGTGTTATCCGTGCGTCCGTGTCCCGCAGGCGCCTGCCGAGCGGGGCCCTGAGCTGCCTTCCCTCGGGGAAGGTGACCGAGGCGCCGCTGCTGGCTGTCGCCCGCCTGCGCCTGCCCTCGGTCCCTCGAGGTCGGGAGCTGTTGTATCGCACGATCCCGTCCATGTGTATGAATTGGTCCCAAAGTGAAGCGAGGACCCTGGGGGCAGAGAAGCATCACGAGGCCAACCAAGTGACCCAGAGAACGCCCAGTCCCCTGCCGTCGTGGGCACAGAACTTCGACGCCAACGACGGCGCCAAAAGGGGTTAGAAAACCTGATCCCCTTCTAGCGATGGCCCAACAGCTAGGAAGGGCTTCGCGAGAGAGATAAGCAGGAACCCCCCCCCCCCCGCTACCCGCGAAGCCCAGGGGACGCGAGGAAGGCCGCCTCACGCCGCGTGCAGGTTTGTACGCAACAACCACGCACCAACCGCATCCCCCCCCAGCCGCCGCCCTGAGGCAGGAGCTGCGTACGGGGCACCGGAGGCCAGGCTGCCTGCGTGAGCTCGAGGCTCCACCCGCTTCAGCCGCGTGACCCTGGACGGGCTCCGCACCTCGGTTCCCCGTCGGCAAAATGGGGACAATAAGAGACTACATTATCTGATGGACAGACAGGTGCCCGTGACGTTGCCGAGCGCGTGCTAACTAACGACCGCGCTTGGAATGTGGAGGGCTTCCAGGTGGAGGTGTGACGCCCCCGGCCCCGAGCAGGAGAGGCCGCCTTACCTGGCTGGAGGTTTGGGGAGAAACCAAGTGGGCTTGATCCCTGTGGCCTATCCCCCCTGGGGACCCCGGTGGCGGCACCAGCCCGGCTGTGTGGGGAGGGGTGGGGGGGCGTCCGGCACCCTGTGACCGGGTCAGGGGTCAGATCCGAAGCTCAGTGAGCAAGCCGGTTCGCCTTCCCGCAGACCACGCCCTCCCCAGGCAGTACCGACCGCGACATTTTGGCCTCCTTCTGCCTTCCCGTGTGTCTTATTTTCCGTCCGTCGAGACGGCGAGTGCAGGAGAAAGTGCCCTTCACTGCAGGACGGGTGGGCCTCCCCCGGGACAGACGGTCAAGGCCGAGGGACAGACGGACAGGCAGGTGCGTGGGCCCTGGATTCCAGCGTGCTTCTGAACCGCTAGCTCTCGCGAAGGTCCCGGGCCGAGGGGCCCCCCTCCAGGGTCAGCCGGCATCTGGCAGCCGCGACTCCGTTGCTCCGGCCCCGAGCGGGAACACAGGGGCTGCCCCTGCACCCCTTCCCCGGTGCCTTTCGACTCGAGGGTGCCTCCTCCGTCGCTCCAAGGGCACCGGCTCTGGACCCGGAACACACCTCACGGCTGGCCCTCTGTGGCCAGAGGTTCGCTCTGCGCGTGGAGAGGCCGCCGGAAAGGTCAGCCTCTGCTGGCGGTCTTTGTAGCCACCGATGGACGTGACGTTTGCGCTCGGCTGGGACCTCCTTCTCCAGAACCAGCCTGGCTTCTCCGCCCGGTGCTGCCGATGGTCCCGTGCACAGTCCGTCCCCAGCAGGTGCACTCGTGGGCCGCCGTCCCTGCAGCTGGGTGCTGCTCCGGTGTCCCCAGGGTCCCCGCTGCCCCAATATCCCAGCGTCCCCACTGCCCCCTGGTCTCGCTCTCTCGGGACCCCAAAGCTCTCCAGCCGCTGGACGAGGACTCCGCCTCAGCCGGGGCCACAGGGACCGGAGGTCACAGGAGGTGGAGCTGGGCACGGCAAAAGCGGGAGAGGGAAACCCGAGGCTCTCTCACGGCTTCCGGCCCTGCTCCCCTCCCTCGTTCTGCCGTCGCCCCCCAGGAGCCGTTCCCGACATTTTCTGTGGGGATCAAGGTCCCCGATTCCGTGAAACTTTACCTCGAACCTGTTTGTGCGCCGTGGCCCTCGCGCCACGGGTCCCTGATACCCGATCCTCTCTGTCCCCCAAGAACCAGTTTTGCCTCCTCAGGGGCGACATCGGCCCAGCGGGGAAGGCAGGATATTCTAGAAGGTTCTCACGACTCAGGCCGCAGGTGTCTGTCCGCCTCCCTGCCCCCGCCTGGTCCCCACCTCGAGGGCAGCTTGCAGAGAATGAGGGGGGCACGTCCTCTGAGGCAGAAACCCGCCGGATGGCGAGAAGGGCCGAGCGCTCCTGGAACAACGGGGTTCCTTCGCCCCAGAGGCGAAGCTCAGCCTCCCGGAGCGACGCCGGCCTGGCCCCCGCGACACGTGTGGAAGCACCGAGCCCGCCTTGCCTCCAAGGGCGGGGAGTCCTTGACCTTCGGTCTCCAGGAGCCCTGACACCAAGGCGGGTGGGGGCGGCCACAGAGGCTGGGAGCCCCACCCAACCCTCCCCTGTGAGGGGATCCCCCCACCGCCCCCCACCACCTGTACCTGCCTCTCCCGGGCGCTGGGGTCACCCCTCCCTCCGAGACGGCCTTCCTGTGCTCCGTGCCACTGCGGCTGCCTCCGTCCACACCTCTCAAGGGACTGTCGGGCCACAAGGTCCCTTCTTCTCTAGGGAGACCCCTGAGCCCCTGCATGAGCCCCCAGACCTTTCCTGCCCCTGTGAGCTTGCCGCTGGCCAGACCGATGGGCCCAGTGTAGACATCCTGCCCGGTGTAGACGCCAGACGCGGGCTGAGCTGGACAGTTTCCCTGCGGGTGTGAAGGTATGGAGAGAGAGACGCAGGGTCGCGGGAGAGATTCCCGCCAGGGCCAGCTCGGAGCCCTGCTGCTCCGGGCGGGAGTGGGTCCCAACGCCCCCCTTCCTGCGTCCGCCAGATCTGCCGTAATTGCTAAATCCTTGCCCTGGGGGTGAGCTGGGCCCGTCTCTCACTCGCACCAGGAGAGGCCTGATTCGGGGGTCGGACCCGGCTTGACCTCGCCTCCCCAGTGGCTTTTCCGGGGTCCGAGTCTACCCCAGAGGCCAGAAAGGGCAGGGCCCCTCGAGCCCTGGCCATCGCGGCTCCCCCAGGGCTGTCCTGCGGGCACTTTTCCAGGTGGGCTGGAAGGGTCTCCCAGGGCGAGCTGCGGCAGAGGGGCCCAGGGTGGGTGGGGTGGAAGGGGACCTGGCCCGACTGAGGCAAAGGGCTGGTGATGAAGGGCGGTGGGCGTTCAGTCTGACTCCAGCCCTGCAAAGTCTCTCTGAGGCGGGAGGAGACGTCTCTGGGCTCACATCTCCGGTGGGCTCGCCCGCCTTCTCACGGCGAAGCCTTGGGCCCGAGGGGTCCAGACGCAGACGCGCGACTGGAGGTAGAGGGCAGCACGCCGGCCGGGCGCTCGGAAGGGATCGCTCACCAGGTACTCAGAGATTGTCCAAAGCTGCGGGTCTAATTGGCGTTAATGTCCTCGTCGCCGCAAACCCTGGCGTGAAAACACAGACGCCCTCGAGGGAAACACAGTTGGCTAATCGGCCTCGTGGAGACAACGCTGGCTTCCGGGCCTCCCCGCCGCGCACCGGGGCAGCAGGGCTCCGTCTCCGTGCCGTCGGGGAGCCGCCCCCTCCTCGCTTGGCCTGGGCTTGCCCGTCACCGGGAGGGGAAGGGCCGCCTGCAAAGCGGCGTCTTGTTCGTTTGGTGGCAAAAGACGCATAAATATGAAACCCACCATTTTAACCATGTGTTTGCAGGGTCGGCGGCACCGAGCGCGCTCATTCCCGCCATCTGCCTCCAGAGCTCCGTCTTCCCGGACAGCAGCAGGGTCGCGCACCCTCATCGCTCCGCTGCCCCTCCGTCTCCGAGAATCCGCCCTGCCAGGTCCTCGTGCGGGTGTCTGTCCGGGTGGGGCTCCCTTCGCTACGTGTCTCCTGGGCTTGACCGGGAGGCGGCCGGGGTCAGGACTGCGTTCTTCCTTTGGGCTCGGTCGTGTTCTGCTCCTGTTGACTCCACACCGCCTTCCACTTGCGCGTGGACGGACACTGGGTCGCTTCCACCTTGTGCTGGTGTCAAGGGTGACTCGGGGAGCACCGGTGTGCGTTACGGTTCCATCTTAGTGTTATTACACAGGCAACCGCGCTCCTTGTAGGAAAATCAGAAATGCAGAGAAATAAAAATGCAAACCAGGGGGCGCCCGGGGGGCTCAGTCGGTCAAGCGTCCGACTTCGGCTCAGGTCATGATCTCCAGGTTCCTGAGTTCGAGCCCCGCATCGGGCTCTGTGCTGACAGCTCGGGGCCTGGAGCCTGCTTCAGCTTCTGCGTCTCCCTCTCTCTCCGCCCCTCCCCTCCTCGTGCTCTGTTTCTCTCTCTCTCTCAAAAATAAATAAACATTAAAAAGAATTTTTTTAGATGCAAATCAGCATAACCCTTCACCTCCACACAGACAGCCCCAGAACATTCTGTTTCTCTCTCCAAACGTTCTCCGTCTCGGTCCTGTGGGCGCTTTCTCCTTCCAGGAACCCATGTGGCCAGACTTAGATTTATAAACCAGACGGAATGCACTCTGCCTCCTTGCGGATGAGCTTCCGAAGCTGGTTCTGCCGTGACTCCCTCCCTAGATAACAGACACACGCAGCTGCCGCCCGGTTCTGGATGAGACTGGCCAGGGTCTGGGTGGGGGTGGACATTTAGACCACCTCCCACGCTTTGCTGTCCTAATCGAAGCTGTGGGGCACCCTCACAGCCAAGCCTCCGTGGACAGTCTTTATCCTCTTAGGCAGAATAATCAAGAACTTTCTCATCCGACGACTAGGAGAAGAGGGGACGGTCTAGGAAGCAGAGTGTCTGCCCAAATGCGCGGCCACTCCTGCTCAGAATAAACGTGACAACGGGAGGCGACGCCGCCAGGTCTCACCTGGGCGTGTGTCAGCGTCACAGCCGAAGCACTGACCATACTCGCTGCTGGGTCGTCTCCTTGGGAGCCCCTGGCCGGACGGCAGGGGAGAAGGCCTCATTCACGGTCAGGCCACCGCCGCCATCTCCTGTCCCCCAAGGCTCACACTCAGCTGCCCGTGGGATTCCAGCCAGGCCCCCTCCTGCCCAGCGCACATTCCGGCCATCCTGCGGCCTCGCCCGCCTCGTGCCAGGAGGAAAGTGCCCTCCTCCCCTGACCAGCTCCTGCACTGGGGCCACCGGTGCCCAGGGACGGCTCTCACTGACTCCCAGGTCGCACCCGGGTCACCGGGCTCCTCTCCTCCCGCTCCCTCGGCGGTGTAGCCTGGACTCCCCATCCTGTCCTTGAGGGCGTGGCCTGGAACACACCTTGTTCTGGGGGTGTGGCCTGACCGCGCCATTTTGCCCTCGGGGGCGTGGCCTGGCCTACCCTGGCCTACCCACCTTGCTCTCAGGGCGTGGCCTGACCTCTGCCTGTCCTCGGGGGCGTGGCCTCTCAACCCTGCCCTCGAGGGTGTGGCCTCCCCCCCCCCGCCCTGTTCTGGGGGCGTGGCCCGTGTGACCTGCCCTGCCCACCTTGCTCTAAGGGGCGTGACCTGCCCTGCCGTGGTTCTCCAGGGAGTGACAGACAGGGCGTGCCGCGGTTGGGAGCACGGCCGAGCGGTCCTCTCCAGTCTGCCATCTGCTCTGCCATCTGCTCCGCTTTCCTCCGGACCCGCGAGGAAGGAAGGGGCCATCGTTCTGTCTGAACACACCTGGGCGTCGGGGGTCTCAGGAGCAGTCCGCAGGCCTGGGTCTGGAAGCTTCGGCCCTGAATTTGAAGCGCCAGAAGGCGGGTCACGGGAAGGCATGCTCAGGACCGGCAGGGCGCCTTGGTTCATGCTTCCTTTCCGTGTTCCGCGTTCGCTCTCCTCATTATAAACCCGCGTTCCTTCCGTGTTTGCTTAACATTCTTTGCAAAGCAAAGGAGAAAGCTCTACAGGCCTCTGCAAACAGCCGCTTCCCAAAGGCAAGGGAGGAACAGGCCCAGAGAGCCGCCAAGGCTGAGGGTCTGTGGCCGCAGAGCTCCTGGCTGAGCCCTAGAAGGTTCTCAGGCGGCCAGAGGAGGCACCACAGCTGCCTTCGGAGCCTCCTCGATGACCAGCCACTGGGGCCCCCGTCCGCCCTGGAGCCCAGCAGGGAAGAGTTCTCGCCTCCAGCCCGGTCCAAACCCAGTGGGGACCACCCGAGCGGTCCAAACCCAGAGGGGCCCCCGCTCGGGCAGAGGCTCCGCCAGAGCTCTGAGAACAGGCCCCACGCACACCGAGCACAGACCTCCGGCCACGCGTTGGCAGGTCGTCTTCGTGGCCTCTCCCGTGGCCCGTCTCCTGGGGTGCGCGAAACACACATTTTGTTTGATCCTCGCGTCGCGGGAGGAAGGCGGGGCGGGGGAGCAAACTGAGGCATTGAGGGCCTGAGGCCGTCTCCCGTTCGGCAGAGCATTTGTGCCTCCCCCCACCGTTCGTGACGAAGCCCCCACCTCCAATGTCGGTGTTTGGAGGCAGGGCCCTAGGGAGGCACTAAGTTTAGCTGAGGTCACGAGGTGGGGTCCTTCCAAGCCCTGCGTGACCTCGGGGCCCTCCCGGGGCCGCACCCCTGCCCTCACCCCACCCGCGCACCCGAGAAACAGTCCTGAAGGGACGTCCCAAGGCTTGCTGGGGAAGGAGAGAGGGGACAGGGACAGGACACCAGGGCAGCCCACACCGACCGCCAGGAAGTGCCCCATGCGGCCACATGGGAGGCCGTGACCCTGTAATGGGGCCCACCCCACTCTGTGGGGCGGAGGCTGGGAGCAGCGGGGCAGGGTCAGGGGCTCCACTTCCCTGCCCTCCTCCCCCCTCGGAGGCACCCGCACTGGTTCCGACCTGTGATCACGTGCTCGAGACTCCCGCCCCCGACAGCGCGCAGCCTAATCCCAGCACCTGCTGGAAGCGGCACCTTCCTCGGCCAGGCCTCTGACCGGGACAAAGCCGATCTCTCTGACCGATTTGAGAGACACCCCAAACCCCAGCTTTCTAAACTCACAGCTCGCCCCCAGCCCCCTGCCCTCACCGCCGAGATCCGCGAAATGCTCACCGGGGTTGCTTGGGTGCGGCTTCGGGCCCGGCTGCCCGCAGGAGCCCAGGGTCACAGCCAGGCACGCCTTGGAACCAGGAGTCCCGGGTGGCGCCCGACCCGGGTCCACGCCGCACCTAGGTTCTGTGTCATTGAAGCCATCCGCTCCCGAATCCGTGGAGACAGAGGCAGAGCGGCGGTGGTAGGGCCGGGGGCCGGGCGACAGAGTTTCAGGCGGGGACGACGAGATGACCCAGAGACAATGGCTGCAGGACGGCGTGCGTGCCTGACGCCACCTAAGTGCACACTGGGGAACGGCCGAGATGGCACATTTTTGTGTCTTCGGTGGTGATTAAGAAGGAAGACAACATGCGATCAGCCAAAGGCAAGGGCGGCCTCGGCCGAGCGAGGGGCTGAGGTGCGCCAGGCGGCCGGAGGAAGAGGGAGCCGTGAGGGGGCAGGGCCGGCCGTGCCTGGACAGGGTGGGGACCCTTCCCGCCTCCTGCTTTCCAGAGGCACCCAACGCTCAGAGACGGGAGGTGGGGGAATGGGGGGGGAGGACGGACGTGCCCGGGAACGAAAAGCAAAGGACCAGGGAGCTTGGCTTCCCGACTTTCCACAGGGACCACGGAGCGCCTGCCCTGTGGACCGCCCTCTGACAGTCATCGGACGAGCACTCCAGGCCGGCGCCAGACACCGGGGATACGAGGGCGAGTAAGCGCGTCCGCCTCCCCCGACTCCCAGCGAGAAGGCCAGCAGGTGCGCAGGGAGTGACCGTCAGGTGCTTCGGGAGCCGGGCTGGGGTCCCCCCCAGGGCGGGAGTGGCAGGACACCCCTCTCCCGCTCGCCCAGAGCCGCCCACCTGTGCCGAGGCACCGGTCCCGCCTGTTAGCGAAGCCGTGGTGCCAGACCCAAGGCCGCGTCCTGGTACCAGCTTTTGGTGACGGTGCCAACACCTGACCTCCACCCCGGCCGTCGCGAACCGCTGAACCGGCGGCACAGTGTCACCCCGCACACGATCGTCAGGACAGCGGGAAGAAGGACGGACCTCTCTCCCCGAAACCGCTGGCTCAGCCTGACTCCCGGCCACGAGCCCAGCCCCAGACAGAGGGAGGCACGCGGCAGTTATTGTGCACTTGCTGCATACGGTGGGGGGCTCCGGGCTCCCCTTTGACCCTCACACCTCCACGGAGGCCGGGCTGGGCTCCGTCTCACAGACGAGGGGACGGACACTCAGGGTCCCCTGACCGCACTGGGAAGGGGAGACTCGGAGCCCCGCCCGGAGCCGGCCCCAATTCAAAACTCTGAAGTCGCTGAAATCCTCGTTTCTCGGAGACGCGAATTTTCCGTGAGCAGGTAGCAGAAACGGAATCCCAGCAGCTCTGTGGGCGTCTCGTTTTGTTTCGTTTTGAAGCGAACATAACACTTTGCTGCCGTGTGGAAGCAGGCAGTCAGCCGTGCCGGCCTTCCAGAGCCAGCTGCCAGAGTGTCTCTGTCTGTGTCTGTCTCTCTGTCTCCCTCTGGGTGTCTCTGTCTCTGTCTCCATCTCTCTTTCTTGTCTCTCTGTTTCTGTCTTTCTCTGTCTCTATGGATCTCTCTCTGTGTCTCTGTGTCTGTCTCTCCGTTTATCTCTCTCTCTCTCTCTCTCTCTCTCTCTCTGGCTCTACCTCTCCAGTCCCCTTCCCTGAGTCCCCCTGGTCAGGGGGACCCCATCATCAGGGGGGACCCCATGGTCAGTGGGACCCCCAGCAGGGAGCCCGCGGCCATGACACGGCCTGAGGCTCCTTTGTCTCTGCGAGGTAGAGACAACAGAAATGGTAGCAGGAGAGGTTCTGTGCCCCAAGGGCAGGCACCCATGGGACGGATGCTTCCAGAACAGCCTCTGAGCCAGGCTGGGGGCCTTTGAGACCACCTCCGTCCGCCCAGCCCCACCAAGGAGCCTGGAAGTGAGTTTTTCAGAACAGAAAGGATCGGGGTGTCGCAGGAGCCCTGCCGGGGGCACCGGCTCTGGAGCGACCGTGGGAGGTGCTCGGCCTTGGGGGCAGGATTTCCCGGCCCAGTGAGGGAGGACGGAGCCCCAGCAGGAGGGCCCTGAGTCTCGGTCCGCGGGGACCCAGGGCCTGTGCGTCCGGCGCTGCGGAGGAGGGAGGTCAGGGTCCGGGGAAGGGACCACGACGGCCTGGATTAGGGCAGGGGTCTGGCGAGGAAGACGGGGTCCCAGAGGCCTAAGCGGGGCCGTGGTTTGTGCACCGGGGGGTGGAGGGCTCACCAGGGCACGTGGGAGGCGTGAACGACACGACGGGCCGGGCCTGGGGCCGCAGCGGCAGCCAGACAGGCTCGGGGGCCCCGGGGAGAGCGGGGTCGGAGGACACACGCGGCCCTGCGCCCCCTGCCGGCACCTGCACCGCGGGCAGGCGCCCTCCCTTCCCCCCTCGCCAGACAGTGACCGTCCCCCAGCTTCAGAAAGTCTCTAAGGAACGACCGCGGGTGGGCAGCGTGGAACTGCTCAGATCGGAGCCGCCCCGAAAGTATTGTCCCAAAGTCACACGCCTCCGACCCCTGCTGTGGCCGGGCTGCGGTCTTATTGGTGGGGGGGGGGGGGCTGTTTGCAAGCTGATTAATTAAACTCCGTGTGTCTCAGACTTTTTAATTTAGATGTTAATAAATTCAGTGATTCCATCCGTTTATTGTAGCAGATAAGATCCTTGGGGAATAACTTCTCGTTCACAAGGGTGACCGGGCAAGAGGGCTCAGAAACTCATCATGAGAGTCTTCAACAGGAAACCACGAAAACCCCGCACAAACGCGATACCCAGGCCAGCCTCCGAGTGACCGGGACCCGCCGCGCAGCCCCCTCCCTCTGCGCGGCCCCCAGTCTCCCCTGTCGGTCTGCTCCCCTTCTGTCTCTGGGCCTGGCCTCCCTTCCCTCCCCCCCTCCCTGTGCTCTCACTTGGCCGTGGTCACCTAAGGGTGACAGAGACCCCACCAGTCCCCAGTCCCTGCACCCGGGTGGAGACGGGGCACCGAGAATGGACCCTCAAGCCAGGGTTGTGCGTGGAACATTCTGGGGCAGCTTCGTGGACTGCCCTGCCCCCCCCCTGCACGCCCCACAGGTTGTAGTTCAAGGGGCCCGGACGGGCGTGATGTCCCAGACGCGAGGCTGAAACAGCACCCACCAGTTACCCCACGGGCCCGGGTCTCAGGCCGCTGTCTCCCCTGCGTCCTGGGCAGAACTGCAGCAGCGGGCGGGACGGGTTGGCCAGAGGGTCTCCTCTGATGGGACCGCCTGCCTCTGCCCCAGCCTCTCTCTCCCTCCTCCGGCCGCCCCCACTCCCGAAGACCTAGCGGGCCGCACCCCTGGGAGGTGTGGTTTCACTGTGCGTACCCAGCGCCCCCACCACCCGGCCCCTGGCTCGGCTCCCGGGGACGAGGGGGTCCTCCGTCTCCCAAAGCCCCCCGGGCACCCACGCTAAGACCCCTGCACCTCCCCGAGCCGAGAATGCGGCCCCCTTCCCTGCCAGGAAAGGGAGGGATACTGAGAGCCTGTGTCCAGACCTCGGCCCGTCCCTCCAAAGGCCCCTCGGCCAGCACAGCAGGGACAGTGAGCAGGGCGGCCCCACCAGCAGGGGAGGGAAGACAGGCACCTGTGAGGCGCACCCAAAGGTAGGCTGTCCCCTGTTCTGGGCGCTCTCAGGAGGATCTGAGCCCCGAGTGGCCGAGGCAACAAGGCCCCATCAGTAAAATACCGATCTGAGCGTCCACCGAAAACACGAACGGACTCATTTTTGCAAGCGTGGCCTTCGTGGCGGGTTTCATTTCCTGCCAAGGTTTTGCTGTCTTTCTGTCTGTTCCATTCTTAGCTCTAGAAGGTGCCCCTGCGCCTGGGGGGCTCAGTCGGTTAAGTGTCCTACTCCGGCTCAGGTCGTGATCTCGAGGTTCGTGGGTTCAAGCCCCGCGTCGGGTCTGTGCTGACAGCTCGGAGCCTGAGCCTGCTTCAGAGTCCATGTCTCCCTCTCTCTCTGCCCTTCCTGCTTGCACTGTGTGTGTGTCTCTCTCTCTCAAAAATAAAATAGAGAAGCATTAAAAAAATTTTTTAAGTGCCCCTGGTTTCCCTGGGGGTTGGAGAGTATTGCTTTCCCTCCTGTTAAGGGCTGAAGGTTTCTTCCCCCCCAAATCCACGTGTTGAAGCCTGAGCCCCAGTGTGATGGTGTCAGCAGGTGGCACCTATGGGAGGTGACCAAGCTGTGAGGGTGCAGCCCCCTCCCCACCCCCTCCCCCGTCCCTGTCTTTGCGGGGAGAGCACAGCCAGGAGGGGCCAAGGAGGGGCCGGCCGTCTGCGGGCAGGAAGGGGGCTCTGCCCAGACCCGGGCCAGCGGCGTCCGGACCTCGGGGCCCCGCCGACGGATCCGGGAGAAGGGCCGACCGCCCAGCGCCCTCCGCACGCGACAGGTCCTTCAGAGAGCGGCGCCTTCGCCGTATCCTCGGGCCGCCTGGAGCCCTGAGTCTGCTCTGACGTGACCTCACGGGCCTGGAACCACAATAAACCCAAGTCCGCACACGGGACGGGGAGGAGGGGGCAGGGCCCATAGGTGCCTGTGGTGCTGCAGGCCGCCAGGCCAGGCTCGAATGCCGCGGCTGAGCGCAGGCGTCCCGGAGGGCAGGCGGGCGGGTGGCAGGCAGGGAGCGGAGCTGCCCGGCCCCGGCCTCAGAAGGACACTGACGCAGGGACGTTTTGGCGTCCCGCTTCTGGCAGGACCTGGAGATTTGGACTTTCTGTTTTCTCCAGCGTCAGTCAGCCCAGCACGAGAAGGGGCCCGGGGACCCTCACTGACCCCTGCGGTGCGGGGAGGAGCCCACTGTTGAGACAGGAGGAGGCGATGGACGGAAGCAGGGGACCTCGCCCTCCCGGCCCAGGGGGACTTGGGGACAAAGGCTGAGGTGGCCCGAGTTCTAGGACCCCCCCCTGCCCGTCCGGGAGGTGGTGGGGCCCCGCTCGCCCTCCCCGAAAGCTTCCCCAGCGGGGTCCCCAGCCGGCCGTCCTCCTGGTCCACCTCCTGGGGGTGCGGCTGGCGGGAACACACCCAGGGTTGGGCTGGGAGAGTGAGGACGCCACGTCCACGGCCGCCCGTTCCTCGGGCGGGCCGCGTCCCTGCTCTGCTGTGCGGAGTGATCCCGCCAGCCCCGTGTTTCTGGTCTCAACCCCGAGCTGCTCTCGGAGAAGAACAGAAACACCGACAGCTGAGAGTCTCCATCCCGGAGACCCCTCCCCCAGATCCTCAGGAGGTTGTGAACCCAGAAGCCACGTGGACGCCCTGTGGACTGTCCACGTGTGTTTTCTGAGTGTCCGGCAGGCTCTCAAATACCCACAGGGAGGAGCGGGAGTCGGAGGCAGAGGACGGGAGCTCAAACACCAGGGGGGCTGCTCGGCGGCTTCTGCCACGGGCCCCGAGCCCCTTCCCTCCTCCCTCTGTCGTTAAATGAGCAGGCCTGGGCCTTGGGGCCCCACGGAGAAACACGCGCAAGCTGGTGGGCACCAGCGTCCCGTGACGACGACAGATCATCCCACAAACGATGCCAGCCAGAGCCTTTTGGGCCTGGCAAGGGCTCTCCCCACCCAATTGTCACCGCCAGACGGTCACGCGCTGCCCAGTGTCCCCGGAGTTTCCAAAAAGCCAAGTGGGTTTTCTAAGACCACCGCTCGGAAAAGCACAAAGGAACACTGACGAGGGCGCATGAGGGCCGACGAGGTTCTCCCTTGGTGGCCGCCCGCTGCGTGCGGGCACCTGCGGGCAGCGTTTTGTTCTCCACGCCCGGCCCGTCCGTGAGGCCACCTCACTCCTGCCCACGCTTTATCCGCGCAGAAACCGAGGTCGGCGGTGTCACCCAGCAGGCCAAGGCCACACCACTGGCAAGTTTGCGGGCTGGGATTCACACCGTGCACCTGGTCCCCGTTAGTCCGAAGACCAGAGCAGACGCCCTCGTGGCCTGACCGCAGCTGGACCCCTCCGGGCCGCGTGGGGACAGCGACGACCCCATGCTGCTGACACTTGCAAGGAGCAAATCCAAGAACAGATCAAAGCTTTTTAGAAGAAAAATGATGGATACTTCCCGTCACACGTACATGACTTTAAAGAGGTTTCTAGAACAAGCACATATTGTTCTCACAGTACAATACGCCATATGCGAAAGTCCGCCGATTTGGGGGGCAGGGGAGGAGTATAAAATTACGTAGCAAACGACAAAAACCACAAACCCGGGATGTGGATGTGGACACACGCCGGTACTCGGCAGCCACTCTGCCACCAGGCGGTAGCTCTGCCCACAGGGGACTTTCCGGATCCCGGGAAGGAGTAAGGTACGTTCTCATGACGGACAGTCTGCTCATGCCTTTAGAGAGAGTTCCTGGATGTGTGTGTCCGTGTCTGAGAGGCAGTGGTGAGAAAGACGCAATCCTTGTTCTCTAGGAGTCCTCGCGGACTTATCATCTGTGCTCCCGCCGTGCGAGCAGCTGTGTTATCGCTGTTGCCTTGCGTGTCGGGAACTTCTAGAAGTGAACACGTCTCGACTCCGAGCATGTGTTTGTTCACCCCACTCCAGGCGGACGGTCAGGCCCTCGAACCGTCATGACTTGGAGATTTCTGGAGGAACCCAAACCCGCAGCCGCGGGGCGCCCGTATCACGTCTACAGACACCCCGCCCGCGGGGCAGACGGCGGTGGCGTCCCGAAGGCCGTCCCTCCCGCCCTGAGTGCCCATGGGCATGACAGCACGACTCTGCGACACACCGCAGCCCTCTGCATGCTGCCCCTACACGCGCCACCGGAGAAAAGGGACAGGGGACAGAGGACATGGCACAGAGGTCGGGGGCGGTGTGGGCGGGACGGCAGGTAAAGGGATCGAGGAGGACACACCCACACTTGAAACCCCACGCACTTCCTCCTCCGACGTCTGCCCTGAACCGGCCTTCCATGGCCCCCGACGCGGTGCTCACCCCGGGCCGCTGGACCCCACCACGCACGCAGCCCCAGACCCGTGTCTGGCATCTCTGGATGAGATTTTCTTCCCCGGCTTCATACGCTCCCACCATCTATCCCTGAAAGACGGGGGGCCTATCTCCCACCCTACCCACACAGAACCGCTCAGGCACATGGGCTGTTCTGTCTGAGGGCCCCACCCACCGGATATGAGGGACATACGGCCCGGCCCACCCCGGGGAGTGAGGGGCCACCAAGCCTGGGTCTCACCGAATCCGCCTGGCCCTTGGCAGGAAGGGCCAGAGCCTAGGAAGTGTCGTGGCCCTGATCAATAAAAGATTATGATCCTTCACATATAAAGAACTTTGACAAATCAACAAGAAAGCCCCACCGAGCCAGAGCTCAGCGTTTCCTGCCTCCTGTGGGTTTCCGGCTCCCACGGCCGCCGTCTCCCTGAAACAGGAAAAAGGAGGACAAACGAATCCCAGTGAGCAAAACGCACAGCCAATGGGCTCGTTCTTTCGGGAAGTATTTCACTTTCCTGGAGGATCGGCTTCGCAGCCAAGACCTTCAGACCCCACTGGCACCCAACTGCATAAACCCAATTTTTACCAGCGTTGCTCCCTTCGGCCCCCAGTCCCCACCCCACCCGGGTCATCCCCAGACGAGAAACGCACTGCTGGGTGACCCTTCATGGATTCTGAAAGGTTGGCCGCTGTGGCCCCCGGGCTGGAGATTTCTCTCCCCACCCGGTCCCTCTCTCCTCCCTGGGGACCCAGCTCTGTGAACCTCTGTAGTCTCTGTCTCTGGGCAAGGAGCCGGCAAGCCCACGGGCCATGTGCACCTGCAACCATGCGTGTGGTGTGCGGTGTGGTACGTGTGGGGGGGTATGTGTGTGTGTGCATGTGTGTGCGTGCGTGTATGTGTATGACGCACAGTCTGTCCGCAGGACACGGGGAGGCCCGCAAGGCGCGGGGGCGCCCCTGCCCTGGCGGGGGCCCTGCCTGCTCCTCTGCCCTGCAGGTCCCCAGAGAGGTTAGCCGGCACGGCCCAGGCGTCTCCTTCGGGACGGCGGCGTCCGCCTCCTCCCACACCGTCCCGTGAGCTGCTGGCCCTGACACGGCCGGCTCCCGCCCTGCCCCCAGGAGGGGACAGTGGTGACCCTAGCCCCTGTGAGCCCGTGACCTGATATGAAGCAGGTGATGACCGCGGGCACCTCTTGCCCAGGGCAGAAGGAAGTGCCCTGATCTCTGATAAGAGAAGGCAGCGCCAACTTTATCTTGTGGCTCCCGGCTTCTCCGGCGCCTCCTCGGTGACACGCCGTCGGTGACGTCCTCACATCTGCGGTTTCCCATGTGCAGGGCTGGCAGAGGGGAGAGCCTGGGCAGACAGCACCTCCGGGGACCCTTCCTTCTGGCCGCTCCCTCGAGCCCCTCCCGGGCTGTGCTCGGGCCACACGCGGGGGTGCTGTAAAAAATCGTCACGTCCAGGCCGCACCCCGGACCTGCTGCGGCAGAGTCTCTGGGGAGACCCCAGCGTGCAGCGAGGTCGAGAGCCACGGCTCTGTCTGGGGGCCCTCCGGGGTCGCCTGCACTCATCACACGGAGGCGCGTTCTCCCGCCGCACCGTACCCCCACTTTCCGGGGCCTGGAGCCAGCCGGCTTCTCCGGACCCAGCCCGTGCCTCGTCCAGGCCGCAGACACCAGGGCCACCTGCCTGCTGGCTCCCGGGCGCGCGTCAGTGACTACGGGTGTCACGCGGAGCCGGCATGGGGCCCCTGGAAGGACGGAGGGGCCCCTCCTGTGTCCTCCGGTTCAGAGGCCACGGCTCCGCGCCTGCCCCACCGGGCTCTGGGACCGTGTCTCCCTCTCCCGACCCGCTCGGAAAGTGTGCTTCCCCGAGTCAGCGTTACCGGAAACCTTTCCCCGCTGGTCCCCTGTCCCCGCCTCAGTCATCAGGGACAGCAAGAATGACCCTCTGCCCTTGCCGTGGCCCTGCTGGCCGCACCCCGAGCATTCTCCGCCCAGAATATGAAAGTTCACGGGGGCGGGGGGGGGGAGTGTCCCAAGTGCTCCACCGACCTCGGACCCAGGTCGCAGCGCCTGCTTGGGGACCCATGCGGAGTCCTGACCGGAAGTGGGGGCAGGCGGCACCGCTTTCCACCCCCGCTCAGGAGGCCTGTGGTCCGAAGTGGGTCTGGCGACCGTGGGTGGACACTGTCCCCTCTGGGGTGGGCGCTGCAGGTCCGGGTCACACGGAAGTCACGGCCCTGCAGGCGTGAAGACGCTGGGCTGCGGCGGCTTAATCACAGCGGTCCCAGCGTGGGCACCTGTGCAGCTAACTAGCCCGCGTCACACGCCAGCCCCTCCCGCCACGGCAGGTGGGCCTCCAAGGGCAGCCAGGGGCCCGGGGTGGGACTGGCGGCTCCCCGCCTGCCTCCTCCCTACCGCCCGTCAGCTTGCGGTCGGTTCCCCAGGCCAGCGGGCCCTCCTGCCTGCTTCTGCGTGCCGGGCAGGATCTGAGCGCGCCCCCCGGACACGGGCCTGAGCTGGGTGCTCAGCGCCGCCCAGTTACAGCCGCAGAGAAGGGTCGTGGGATGGGCAGTGGGTGGTCTGGAGACCCTGCTGCGCTTCGCCGGGGAGGGGTCGGGGTCTGCACCGCCCCCCGGGCAGTGCCACAGACGGGGCCCTAAATACACGCGGTGACGGGCACACGTCCGGCAGAGTCTGGGGCCTCCCGCTTCTCAGCCCGGCGTTAAAGATCGGCCGTCCCCCAATCCCCACGCCAGACCGGATGACCGAACTCTCAGCCCCCTCCCCCGAGATCCTGCCAGACCCTGACCCTGACCCTGCCCTGCCCTGTGCAGCTGCAGGCCCCGCCGGGGCGCCCCTGGGCCAGGCTGCGGCTTCTTCCTGGGCCGCCAGCCCGGGCGCACTCCGGGGCGCACGGCCCCCTGCGGGAGGTGACCTGCCGGCTGCGGCTGCCCCTGGGGGAGTAGCTGCCGGTGCCGTCCACCCTCTGGCCCTTCCAGGACGGCGACCTCTGCCTGAGGGTGTTCCCGCAAGACAAAGCTGTGGCCCGGTGCGGGTCCTGCCGCTCTGAGGTGCTGGCTAGGTGGGCAGGGCTCCCCGCGAGGGGGCCGCACGGGCGGCCGGTGACACCCTGGCTCACCTCCGCCGGTCTCAGAAGGACGCTGCAAACTCTCTGTTCCCAAGGGGTCTTTCCTGGGTCTGCAGGGTGTGTGCCCCACAGACTGTTTGCTTAAAGGCGTTGAGGCTGGAGAGCAGGGGCCCCAGTAACCTCTGGGCCGAGGGTTCTCCTTCAGTGGAGAGGCCCCCGGGCCCAGGGGGCGGGAGCCGGGGGGGGCAGGGCCTCCTCCACACCCCCCTCATACACGCACACACACACGTACACGCACGCACCCCAATGTGCTCCCCACACCCCCAGGTGCTCCTCACAACCAGTGACACCTGATACCTGACTAGACGACACCTTGACCCTCTTGCAGGGATGGAATCTTAACCCAGTTCATCTGTAATCACTGGGCTGCACCAACCAGGTGACCCGCCCGACAGACCTCAGCTGTCCCCCGAAGGAAGGTGACCTAGCCTGACCCGCCCCACTCCTCCCTGGAACTCCCCCGTCCCACTGGTGCCTATGACCAGCGCTCCTTCCTCCTTGCCACAGGGCGCGGCCCGATTCACGAGTCACCGAATTAAGCCAGTACAATCTCGAACCTTCAGGCAGCGGAATCTGGGGTTTTAACGGCCGCTGAGAGCCGGGACCGTGTCTCAGCGGCCAGCACAGCACTAGGCACAGAGGGGACACTCGCTAAAGCACGCGGAAGTGACACGCATTCCTAAGCACCTTCTCGGCTTTCATCCTGCGGGCAGGGAGTCGGGTCTGGGGCTCTGCACCCACCAGGCTGGGGTGGGACTGGGGCCTCTTTGTTCTCCCGCCATCAGCCCCCCAGCCACTGTCCGGGCGCGCTCCCGCTGTAAAAGACGCACGCACCCCACACGCCGGTCTGCAAAGCCTCACGTTCCAAAACGGGGGGAAGTAAGGGGCCGAGGGCGGCAGGAGCGTGGCGGTGGGTCTCTTGTCACAACACTCCTTGTTCCTGCCTTAGTTTATTCCGAGGTGTTGGGCTTCCAGCCAGCTAGTGTTCTTCCCGACTGAAATTGCGTTTTTCCCAAGAAATCCGTTCTTAACAAAATTACATGAAAACCACCACCACGAATCCCTCCGGAATTTGCCGGGAGTCTGTGCCTGGATCAAAAAGTAAATTCCAATTCGTTCCCAGCGAGGCCCTGCTTCAACGTACGCGTGAGGCCGTGGAGTCCGGTGCGGGGCACCACCTGAGACAGAGGGGGCCCCCAACCCAGAGACAGGACCGAAGGCGGCCGTGTGGCTCCCCGCACCCCAGCCAGGCCTGTGGGTTCCAAGAAGTGTCTCGAGTTTGCCCGGCTGGGAGGAGAGGTGTCTCTGGCTCCCACATCCGGCCTCCCTTCCCCCACTCAAGTGCCTCGTGCCCCATGTTCTCAACTCCTGTCCCCTGAGAAGCCAGTACTTAGAAAGTGCATTAACACTGAGTCCTTGACAACAGGCAAAGTTTAAGGAATTACATATCTCAACGTTAACATCAGAGGTATAAGCCATAGGAATGAATCTCTAATGGTGGAATTCAAGCCTCAGTAAGGCCATTGGGAGAGGCATTTAGGGGAACAAGAAGCGTGCTTGATGAGGAATGTTCAAGTAAAAGGAAAGACGCACCCCAGTTTCTGGCCAAAACATCCCAGGCAAAGACACCAGCGTGGAACGAGGGCGACCCAGCTCGGGAAGTACCTCGTAGACACTGAAGCCAGTGCTGAGCGTGCCCTGTCCTGTCCTCTTCCTCCCGCCTGCGAGTCTTCTCATCAGCCCCAGCAGCACCGTACAGCGGCGCTCGCCGACGCCCCCCTCCTGGCTGCCGTCCGCCTCGACCAGACGGATTCTGGACTGGGGCTTGGTCCAGCGAGTGGCCGCAAGTCACCGGGAGACGGTGGTTTCCCCGAGCCGGGCGAGGAGGGAAAGGATAGCACAAAGGGAGCGCTCAGTCGTCCCAGAGAACACCCAGCTACGTGTGGGCAGGTGTCCGCGAGTTCTGTCCACCGGGCGGTCACCCTTCCCTCCCCCACGCCGGCGGGCAACCCGGAGCCTCGGGAAGCTGCCCGAGTCCATCTGAGCAACCAGCCGCCCAGACCTGCCAGACTGGGAACATTCGAATATTCGAGGTCCCACGGCCCCCCAGGACCAGGCACCAGAACTCTCACAAGTAACCTCTGTGACTTCCCCGGGGATCCGTTAACACCCCCCGTCCTCGGCTCCTGGCCTGGGGAGACACCACCCCCCGGAGGAAGGGAGCTTGTCGGGGGGACAGGGGCGACGCCCCAGGACAGGCTGGAGACACACCCCGTCTGATGGGCATCTGTCTGGGGCAGGGGCCCCAGATCACGGCCCGAAGCAGCTCTGAGGGCTGACCGTCCATCCCCTCCCCGGGGCCTCCCTACGCGGCCGCGGTGAGACACGCGCCCTCACGAGTAAGTCGCTCAGGAACGGGCAGGGGTAAGGATTGTGGCACCACCTAGGGGTATTTTAAAAGGCGGCTTCACTTCAAAGATGACTTTAAAACTCTCTCAACGCAGTGACTACACGAGCCAAGGCACGGAGAGGCCGGACGGGTCATCCCGGGAGCCTCAACAGCTGGGCCCCGGAGGCGCCCTGGGGGAAGGGGATGGCGGTGGGAGGGGCCTCACATCCTTCGGGAGGTGCCCTGGGGGCGGGGGGCGCTATCATCCCCCGGGAAGGGCCCAACTGGACGAAACGACCAGGGACGTGCAGGTGACCGGGAGCCACGGATTCTCAGCAGAACGCTGCCTCTCCGACCCCACCTTCCCAGTCTGCACCTTCCCAGTCGCTGCGGCTTCTGATGTCACTGCCCGGGGCAGAACGGTGCCGCCGGGCTGGTTGGTGACTGTGCGCGCCCCAAGGCCCTGAGCCCCGCCACGACCCACGCGTGCAGACGTCCTAGCCTTCTCCAAGAGCCTGCTGACGGAGAGCGTGTTCCAGTGTCTCCCAAATGCGGCCTTACCGGATTCCTGCGTTTTTAGTTTACTCCGGAGGAGGAGAGCAGCCCCTAAAAATACTACGCCCGTGCGTATAAACCTCCCAGTGTGCAGAGCGCCTCCTGGGTGGGTGCTCTCACCGGGCCGTGAGGGTCTGGAAACACAGCTCGGAGAAGGGAACCGAGCCTCCTGGGGGCTGGGGGGGGGCACTCACCTCTGCCCCTAGGGTGGGGCTTTGGGTCGGGGACCAAGGAGGAGACGCGGCCTGCACACACGCGGACTTTATTACGGGGCCGCTGGCCCAGCACGGACACAGCCCGGCGCCGGCTCTGTCTCGGGGGCCGACAGTCTACACCAGCCGGCGCAGCGGCCTCAGAGCAGGGAGGGCGGGGGGCGGGGCAGGGTGGAGACGGGGGCGTTGCTTTCCTTCATTTCTCCTTAGAGGCGTGGGGGGGTTCTCAGGTTCCCCGCCGGTGCCACCTCGGCCGACGGACCTCAGAGGAGCCTGTGCCCCAGCGAATCGGTGACGTCCGGGGAACCGCGAAGGCCTCCCCTCCACAGCAGGATGGGGACCGGGTGGGAGAGTGTGGAGGAGCCATCCCGGACCCCCACACTTGGGCCCCTCCGCCTCCGTGTCCACCAGCCATCCAGGCACACATGCCGAGCGAAGAGACACCCTGGGGGTCACAGTGTGTTGAAGCAACAAAGGGTCAAGGAGTTGGGGACATGTGTCCACGAGGGGCCCGGAGAAGCCCAAGGAGAGAGCGGGTGGCTTCCACGCAGGGACTCGGGAGCACGGTGAGCAAGGAGCACGGCCTTGGGGGGCGGGGGGCAGGCGGGGGGTTCGAGGACACCCCTGAATGGGGGCAAGAAGGTGGGGGGCGTGAGGACTCCCCAAGGGGGCAGGTGCGGGGTATGAGGACGCCCCAAGGGGGCAGGCAGGGAGCGTGAGGACACCCCTGAATGGGGGCAAGAAGGTGGGGGGCGTGAGGACTCCCCGAGCACGCAGAAGATGAGGGACGGTGTTACCGAGCTCAGGCCTCGGGCGGGGACTCCCAGGGAGAAGCGGGGCCCGGGGCGGGGGCTGGGAGGCGGCTCGGGGCGCGTGTGCCGGCAGGGCCCCCACGGCGCTCCACCTCTCCCGGGAAGTTCGGGCAGCTCCCGGCGGTGGAGCCCCGTGTCCAGCGGCCGCGGAGCAGGACCAGGTCCCACTTGTGCCGCTGGGCGCCGCTCAGGGAGTCTGGGGACAAGGCGCAGACCTCCAGCCGGGAGAAGTGCTTCAAGAAATCCGAAAATGACATCCTGGGGGTGGAAGGGCCGGGGGGCTCAGGGTCAGGAGAGCAGGGCCGCAGGGGAGAGGCGAGGCAAGGAAGCCTCCGCGCAGGGCAGGGGTGGGGGGCCGCAGCCGGCTCCGACCTCTCTACACCCGCCGGGCCGCCGTCCAAGTCCCCGCTGCGGTCAGCGCCTCTGTTTTATCAGGGAGCCCCCCTCTCGCGGTAAGGACCAGGCAGACACCCAACGGCCCGCGGGCCGGCCGCTTCAGAGGAGACGCGGCCTCCGGCTTAACTCCAGGCGATGCCCCGCAGACGCGTCCCCAGACCACGTCAGGCTCGTGGCCATCCCTGTCACCTGCCTCCACCCGCCAGCCGAGGGAGTCCCCCTGCCTTGCCACCAAGCCTGACCTAGCGCTCTGCCTGGTGGACGGGTGCGGGAACGGGAGGATGGGCCCCACAGCTCGGCTCCGACGCCGCAGACTCGCAGGCGCGGGGGTAAAGGGGGAGGAACAGTCCCCGAGGGGACCCTGTCGTGTTCCGGAATGTTCTGGCAGATGGTGCTCACCAGAACTCCCCATCCTCGGCTCTCCGGTCCAGCTCCTCCTGCCGCCCGGGGTCTATGTGATTCCACTCTGGCGCCCTGCGGGAAATCATACAATTTGTCGTTTTTAAGTTTATTTACTTATTTTGAGAGCCAGGGGAGAGGCAGAGAGAGAGAGGGAGAGAATCCCAAGCCGGCCTCCTCGCCAAGTGGGGCTCGGTCTATGAACTGTGAGATCGTGACCTGCGCCGAGGTCAGGAGTCCGACACCTAACCGACCGCGCCCCCCAGGCGCCCCTAAAATATTTCAGATCGAAGCAGAGGTGGTCATTCACACAGAGTCAGCCGTAGCGCACGCTGTTTGGGGCAGACGTCACCCGAGGGCCACAGACAGACGTGCGCCCAAGCCCAGCAGACAGAGGCAGAACAGACAGCGGAGGGGGGTGCACCTGGGATGGGGTGCCGGCCGGGACACGGACCCCAGGGCACCTGCAGGGCGACCCCAGTCGTGTGCCGGGGACTTTGCCCAAAGTTCACTCTCGGGCCCTTCCCGGATCCAACTGAGGCTCCCGGTCCCAAGGACAGAGTGGGTCCCAGAGAAGCAGTCTGAAGGCCTGTCGGGCACTCCTATCCGTGTCCCCGCCTGTGTCCACACCATGTCCACACCCCCGTCCACACCTGAGTTCACACCCGTGTCCACACCCTGTCCACACCCCTGTCTACACCCGTGTCCACACCCTGTCCACACCTCTGTACACACCCCCGTCCACACCTGTGTCCACACTCTTGTCCACAACCCCATCCACACCTGAGTTCACACCCCTGTCCACACCCTGTCCACACCCCTGTCCACACCCCTGTCCACACCGCTGTCCACACCCCTGTCCACACCCCCGTCCATACCCCTGTCCACACCCTGTCCACACCCCTGTCCACACCCCGTCCACACCCCCGTCCATACCCCTGTCCACACCCTGTCCACACCCCTGTCCACACCGCTGTCCATACCTCCGTCCATATCCCTGTCCATACCCATGTCCACACCCTGTCCACACCCCTGTCCACACCTGTGTCCACACCCGTGTCTACACTCTTGTCCACACCCCCATCCACACCTGAGTCCACACCTGTGTCCACACCCCCGTCCACACCCTGTCCACACCCCTGTCCACACCTGAGTCCACACCCGTGTCCACACCCCCATCCACACTCGCAACTGTACCCACGTCCACACCCGTGCCCTCACCTGCACCCACACCTCCCCCTCAGAGCTGCCCCAGCCCCTGAGAGACTGGGGGGTGTCAGAGAAGGAGACAGGCTCAAGCAAGCCCTCCGGGCAGCCTGGGAAACAGCTGTCGGCCAAGACGGACAAAACTCGGAGTTTCGGTCCATTCGGCCCTGACACCCTTTCTGGGCGGTTGGCAGAAGTGAGATTTTGCGTTTTGCTCAAGCTCAGGCCAGGGAACCAGAATCTGTGGCCCCAGGGACACCTGTTTCTTGGTGGCGCACACACGCAGGGAGGTAGGCAGGTGTGGGCACTGATGACGTGTGGCTGCACGTGACAAAGACCTCCAGAGCCGCGGGGCCATCGCCAGGACCGGGCGGCACGTGGCGGGTCCTTCGGGGTTGAGGACGCATGGGAGGGGTTCATTCCCGTTTCCGGTGGCTCCCCGTCCACACCGGGAGGCCTGCCCGAGGGGAGCCTGTCTGGTCCTTCGTGACCTTGAGGAAGGGCCAACACCTGCCCTATCGTGAGTGAGAGTGTCACTCGGCTCCGCCCGCCGCTGTCTGCTGGCCCCTGGGGTCCGACCCCACTTCCCACGCTCGGCCTTTGCCAGAGACCACGGTTTGCGGGGTGGGAGGCGTCGATCCGAGGGCCCGGCCTCCCCCGGGGTCACCGCGGTGTGGCAGGCGGAAACAGGCAAACCCCTCAGGGACAAGCGAAACTGGACCGAGCCGCCAGACCGGCAGACGCCAGGCGGAGACCCCGGAGCAAAGGCGCCACCAAGTGCCGCGAGCTGTGCTTCCCAGCCCGGAGCCGCGCGGCACCCCCCCGCTCCCCGGAACACGCTGCTCGTGGACAGAAAGCGCCACCGCGCTCGGTCTCACGAGGACCGTGCCCCCGAGCCGCCCTCGCAGGGGGAGGCGAGGTCGGGGAGGGAGAGCCTACCTGTCACTCCACGCCCCGGTCCACTCCACTTCGCCCCACGGGTTCCGGAGTCTGACCAGCTTCTCCAGACAGCCCCGGAAATCCACCTGCAAGGCCCGAGGGCAAAAGCACCAGAGCCGCTGTGTCCCGGCCACCCCACGCCCACGTCCGCCCCGGAGGGGCTCGCACTCAACTCTTCAAACGCCCCGAAACAGCCACACCCTGATTTTAACACATTTTCAGGACGCGGCCAACGGCTCCATTTTCCACAATTCGGTCGAACACGGAGTGTGTCTCACAAGCCGGTGTGGGCTCGAACTCGCATTTAGATTTCAAGGTCGCGTGGCAGTCAGCATCCACGGAGCACGGGCTCTGGGCTAGGCAGGGCGCCGAGTGGTTCCAGGACATTATCACCTCATTTAACCCTGACGGGGGTCCTGTGAGCCGGGTGCTGTTCGTACCTTTATTCTGCAGCTCGGAAATCCGAGACTCAGAGGGCTAGGTTATCCAAGGTCGGCAAGCAGTGGAGGGAGGGCGGCTCCCAGGCCGCTGTCTCTGGAGCCCACGCGTGGGGACCCACGCCTCCCGCCTCCCCTGCTAGTCACTGGGCACTCGCTGGGAGCCGTCATGCTTGCATTCCATTCCGCATCCGCACCCACAGACTAGACGACTCACCAGGTCCTCGGTGTCCTGCCTTCCCTCGTGTCTCCCATCATGCCCCAGCCCTATGGTGACACGTTCCTGCTCAATCTATATGGGGGGAACCGGCTTCACTAAAGAGGATGTTTGTGAAACCAAACGCATGCAACAAACAGCCGTTTCATTGCAATAAATAACAAAAACAGAGATACCCGCTGCATTTCCCTTTTTGCCTTGGCCATCGGGAAGCCCAAAGCAAAATTCATTCCTCAACGGTAGCACCGTCTTTTGCCTGGATGGTCTGGTGCGTTTTACCCTCGTGGTGTGGTTTGGCCGTGTGCATGCTTTTCACTGTAAACAACGGCAAATCCTTTTAGGAAGCGGGCAGAGGCTGGTAAATAAAAATACTGAAAACTATAGCCCGTGCTTTCCGCTCGGGTTGGAGAGTTCCTTCCCACTGTTACGTCCCGTCCCGAGAGCGGACGTCACCGCCTTCACCCTTTGGGATCCTGCGGGTCTCCACGGCTTCACCTGCACGCGCACACTGCCTAGAATGGTGAAGAATCTGACAATATCCACGCTTTCCACAGGGCCTCCCCCACCCCCAGGTCACATCGGAGGGGGGGCTGCATTTCCTAGGGGCCCGAGGAGCTGGGGCTCACACAGGCCGAGTCAGAAGGGCCCTGGCAATGAGCCTCAGGAGCGGCCGGCAGACCTCGGGGGAAGGGACCCTCTCGGTGGCGGCCCCTCCCAGGGCGCCCTGGACGCGTGCGGTGTCGCCTCCCCTGCCCGGTTTTACCTCCTCGACTCCAGTGACGGAGTAGGCGTGGCTCTTCACCAGCTTCTGGCAGGTGGCGGCCTCTGCTTCTGCCTCAGCTGCACTGGACACCTGATTGGGAATGAAGTCCAGTGCCGGTGGCTGACCCTGACCCTGACCCCAGCCCCGACCCTGACCCCAACCCTGACCCTGACCCTGACCCCGACCCCGACCCCAACCCCAACCCGGACACTGACCTGACCCTGACCCCACTCCTACCCCCAACCCCGACTCTGACTGTGACCCTGACCCTGACCCCGATCCCAACCCCGACCCTGACCCCGACACTGACCCTGACCCCGACTCCACCCCCGACGCTGACCCTGTGGGGGCCCCGTGCAGTGCTGGGGTGCAGGTGCAGCAGCCACCTCAGGGAGCAGAGCCCTCCCCCTCCAGCCCCTCTAAGCAGGCCCTCAGCGTCAGGCTCACAGCCCTTAAATGTCCCTGGAAACTGGGGGCCACCCACTCCCCACGGGTGACCCCGTGCCTCCTAAGGACAGCGAGCCTGACCCTTCAGTATTGGTGCCGGGTGGGCCTCCCCCTTCCTCTCGGGCCCCCATCGTCTCTCCCTGGACACACACTTCTGCCGAGACCTCGCAGGGAAGCGCGTCCGTGTGTGGAAACGCCAGGGCAGGGCGGGAGCGCGGCAGCGATGACAGGGCAGCCCCAGCGCCCACGCCGCCCTGGGGTCCGCCCTGGGGTCCGGCCGGCCAGCGCCCTGCTCCACACACGCTTCCCTTTCCCTCGGGTCCCAAAGGCCACCGAGCACGTCTGTCACGTTCCCTAAAGCCCCCAGTTACTCAGCAGAAAGGGGGCCGCGCAGGAGGGAGCCGGGATCCGGGGAGCAGACCTCTGTTCTCAGGGCCGCACCCCTGCCACCCCAGGGGCTCCCAGGAGGAAGCCCCGTTCTACCCACTAATTAGGTCCCGCCCCGCCCCCATGTGCTGGGACCTGTGTGTCACCGGACTTGCCCCGCAGCCTGGACGCTGCTCTGGCCCCAAGCCTCCCGGCCGCTCGCCCGCTCGGCCCCTCCCCTGCCGCAAGGGGAGAACAGAGGGGTGCGAGCCAGCTTACGTCGATGGAGCAGACCAGCAGAGACCCCGCTCGGAGGGCCTTCCGGATGATCTGAAACAGGCCGGCCGGAGGCTTCCTCAGGTCGTAAAACTCACAGATGCCGCCCGTGAGGTCCTCGAGGCCCTCCACCGTGGACCCGCCGGTGAGAGCCTCGTAGGAGCCGTGGAGCCTGTGGGAGAAGAAGGAAAGTCCTCCATCCACAAGCGAGGGGCCACGTGGGCTCGTGCGGGGACACGGCGTGGGCCGGAAGGTGAGGGACGGCCGCCCGCAGATTTCGCTCTGGGCCAGCAAGGTGCTCCAATGACAGGCCACCTCTCGCCAAGCCCCCCACCCGCGCCCTGCAGAGCTGACCCTGGGGGGAGGGGGCACGGGCAGGGATGAGAGGGGCCCTCCCTCTGGCTGGGAGTCCCCAGGGGGCTTGCTCTGGGAAGGGGCCTGGAAAGGAATGGGGTTGGAGGGCAGGGCACCGGAAAGTGGCACGTGTCAGACCACGCGTGGAGCGCCCGCAGGGAGGGGCTGGCCGCGGGGCAGGGGTCAGCATCTAAGTGCCCCGTCCACCCGTCCTCCTCATTCCCGTAAAAATACACCCGGACCTAGAACGGAGCTCGGGGTCCGAAGAGGACAAAACGAGACACGGAGGTGGCCGAGGGGCTCACCCTATTCCCGTGGTCACGGGGCGGGGACAGAGCCGAGCGGGGACTCCTGGCCCCGGGGTCTGCTCCTCTGGTTCTGGGGCCAGGAGCTGGGGAGGTCGGGCCCCGGCCCCCCGAGTCACTCACTTGGCGTAGGCCTTCTCCAGCAGGGCGCCCCAGAACTCTCTGCCCTCCGCCGAGTGGACGAACAGCAGCTCCCCGTCCTTGGTGGGCAGCCTGTCGTCCACGACCACGTCCACCCACTCGCCGCGTCGCCAGAACTGCAGGCGCACGGACACGGGGGGGGGGGCCCTGAGCTCCCAGCTCCCGTGAGAGCAGATTCTCGTCCCCCGCACCCACGAGAAAGCAGGAACGGCAGGAGGATCGAACTTGCCCGCGTCACACAGCGGGCGACCGGGCCCCACGCCTCGGGACCCTCACCCCGAAGGGCTTTCCTCCTCAGAGCCACATGGCGGGCAGAGCGATGCATGGGGCCGCGGTCCTCAGACCCAGGGGCACCCTGGAGGGACCCTACCCTGGAGGCACCGCCGGGCCCCCCGCGTGTATCTAATTCCGTGGCTCTGGGGTGGGAGGGGCGACGGGGCCACGAGAGTTTGAACGACAGGAACGGCTAATACTCGGACCGTTTTCAGTAAATACAGCCCGGTCCTGAAAATGTGTTCCTCCTCCTTGTGATTTTCCTAAGAACATCTTCTTTTCTGACTTACTTTATTCTAGGAACACAGTGTCTGAGACATAACACACGAGTGACAGTGAATTGACTGTTTGGGGGAGTCCAAAGCCGTCCCCGGATTTCCGGCGGCGCCCCGAGCCCCACGTCGTCCGAGGCCGCGAGTGAACACCGTACCTGGAAATGAAAGATCCCCGCGTAGTTCCGCTGGAAATCCTGGTCTCTGGGGACCACGCGGTCGAGCAGCTCTGCGTTCAGGGTGAGGGAGGCGAGGGCTGCCAGGAGCCAGCAGTCACCTGCACGGTGACACGGGGACACTGGTCAGGCCGGTCCACGGGGTCCCTGCCCTCTCTGACCCTCACCGTCCTGGTCAATCACCCCTTCCGGGTCAGAGGGACCCTGTCCTCCGGCATCTGAAGGTCACAGGCGGCCCCTGCGGCTTTGCTGGGAGTCCTGGGCTCAGATGGGAAGTTCTCTGCTCCCCCGAGAGCCCCCCATCCCTGAAATCCCCCCTCATCCCTGAAAACTGACCGTCTCACCTCCAAGCACCCGATGGGGGTGGGGGGGGGTCGACAACGGAAAGACAGAAAACACGAGAACCTGACCCACGTCTCCAACTGTCCTCTGTCCTCTCCTACCAAGAACCCGGCCTCTGGTCAGACTCGCCTGCCTGGGAGCCCGCCCTGGCCTCCCCCCCGGGCGGCTGACCCCTCGGTCCCTCGGTCCCTCTGCCTGCGAATCGCTGCACTGCCCGTTCCCCCGGCCACACGTCTCTGTTCCGCGGTGTTTCCCAAGGAGTGTGTCTGAATGTCTCTGTGCACCTCGGGGTCATGGCCGGCTCCCGGTGTGGACTCGGAGCTCTCCCTGGGGGCCAGGTGCTCAGGCTGACCCCGCCTCCCCCCTCGGGCCGGGCGCCCTCCTGGAGCACCCTGGGGCCGTGGATTCCTTGTGTGGCACCCTCGCAGCTGGCCGACACATAGCAGGGCCCAACGAGTGTTTGACAAATAAAAACACATCAGCAAGTGACCGAATGAACGAAGGGATTACGTCTTGACCCCGTTCAAGCCCAGCAGCACCTTCCGTGTTTGCTCCCGAATCTCCCCAGTCTGTGGGGGGTGAGGCCCCAGAACGGGCTCTGGGCCCACGGACCCCGCCCCCGCCAACACCGGCCCTGAACCCGCGGGGCAGGGGGAGGTAACGAGGGACGTCGCCCCGGCCTGTGCCTCGGGGCGGGGGGTGGGTGACACGGTGACCACTCCGGGAAGCAGGCGCCCTCACGGCCAGGCGCGGCCCCCCTCCCGCTGGCACTGGCCTCCTCGCCCCCGGCCGAGCCGCCCCGGCTGCCCACCTCGGACGCTCAGACACTGCGAGTCAAGTCACGGTCACCAGGCGTCCCTTGGTGACTGACATCAGACGGGGCCGCCCCGCTGGACGAGCTTAATTTCCCTTTTCCATCTGCCTCACTCGTGACGTCTCTCGGCGCCCCCCCCGGCGCTGGCGCAGAGCTTGGAGCCCACGCGGCAGGGTCCCGGTGTTCCCGCCGGCCACCGTCGGGCGTGAGCGGGCACTCTTTCTAGGGAACGCACCTGGGCGAGCGTGCCCGCCTGCAGAGAGGCCTCCGGGGGGCGGGGGTGGGGACTGGACATTGATTCTGTGGCTCAGAACTTTCCGGGCACTTGTTTGGGGCCCTGCCTGGAAGCCGAGGCCACACGCATCTCAACAGGGACACGGCTTGGACCTTTGGCGTGTTTCAGTCTCCGGAAGCAGCCACAAGGTTTCGGGGGTGGATAAGGCGGGGGCGGTGGGGCAGGGGAAGTCGTGACGGACAAGTCCTCCTGGCCAGCCACCTTCCAGCAAGGTCTGGGCGAGGGAGGGCTAGAGTGTGGAGCGACCAGCGGCTGGAATCGGGGGTCCCAGGTCACTGACCTCAGGGGAAGTCGGGGAACCGCCTGAGCTTCCTTCCTCCACTGCTCACCCAGGTTCTACTGTGAGGGCGTTAATGTCTATTGAAATGACAAAGTGATTTTTTTATCCCACTGAAATCATGGCCCCTGCAGCCCTCCCCGCGCTGCAGCTGTGGGCCTCAGGGCCTCCGGGGAGCAGCAGGCAGACCCCAGCTCTGACCATGAGGCCCTCTGTCGAAAGAGGTTTTAAGTCCAGGCAGAGACGGGCCTCCCGAGTCAGGCTCTGTTACCACAGCAGTCGCTAGATCACAAGTCCCCGTGACACGGCAGAATCAAAGCCTGAGGTCTGAGCGCCTAGCGTCGCCGTAAACCGTAGGTGTCGGGGCTCAGACGCCGCGGGAGAAGCAGCATCTGGGCCATGGGCGGGGGGAGGCGGGAGGAGGCCGGAGCGAGGTCGGGTGCCGGAGCCCCTGCAGGGGGGCCTCGTCGAGGCTCCGCACCAGGAACCAGAGCAAAGCAGCAGATGGGTGAATTCGAAGCCGCGGCAGAGGGCGTGTCCGCCGGGCACTGGGGACTCTGGGAGCAGGTGCGTAGTGGCTGCCCGGAGCCCGGGGTGGGGGTGGGGTGCAGAGGAGGGGGACAGCCCAGCCACCGCGACGCCCACTGGGGAACTGGAGGGGACAAGCCAGGTGAACCCCCCCAGAGCTGTGGGGGCCGCGGGGTCGGGCCTGAGAGCCCCGAGGTAGCAGGGGAACAGGCCAGATGGTGCACAGTCACACCTCCCGGGGGCCAGCCTGGGGACAGCGCACAGTCACACCTCCCGGGGGCCAGCCTGGGGACAGCACACAGTCATACCTCCCGGGGGCCAACCTGGGACGGCACCGGCACTGGCACCAGCCAGCCCGGGACACTCTGATTTTTGTAGTAACAAATGACGTTCAGTCTTGGACCCGTGGTGATGAGGGGCTTCGGAAAGCTCCCAGGGGACCTAACTGTTGCCAGGGGAATGGACCCCTGAGTCCCTCCCCCACCCCCTGACCCGGGAACCCATCCCCAGGAGCCTGCATCTCATCCGTCAGGGTCTGTCAGGAAGCCTCCGGAAGGAGCCCAGAGGCCGGGGCTCTGGCTGGGGCACGCGTGTGGATTCGGGGAGCACGGAGCCCCTGCCCCATCCCCACTTCCCCCTGCGCCTCTCCTCCGTCGGGCTGTTAGCGGGGTGCACCCCTTTATAGGAAACGGCGTTCCAGCGAATGTAACGTTTCCCTGAGCTCTGTGAGCCGGGCACACTCGCTGAGCCCGCGGAGGGGGCGCGGGACCGTCCATCCACAGCCCGTGTGGCCGATGGTTTGCCCGGAGCCGGTGGGTCTGACGCCGTCTAGACAGAGTCAGAACCGAGTTAGATCAGAGGGCAGCCCTCGGGTGCCGCAGAACCGCCTCGGGGGAGGCCACGCACGGGAACCACAGTCAGAAACTCGTGGCCGCTCTCCCCCCCACACCAGGGGACGGTTGGCCTTCCGTGTTCAGGCGCCTCGGGGAGGCCGGGGAGGGGCTGGCCTTTACGAAGCAAGAAGCCACCCGGAAAGGGCGATCGAATGAGGAACATTTCCCCCAAAGCGATGGGAGCCCCTCGGAGACGGAGGCGGAAGCCCTGCGGTTGCGGTCGGCCCGGCTTGCATGTCCCTCCCCCTCGCGGTCCGCGGGAGGGGGACCCCGGCTGAGAAGAGTCCCGGGGGTGGAGGGCTCTGCCCGCTTTGTGACACCCGCCTTCAGGACCCGATCGCGGCCGAGGCCTCTGCCTGCCCGGGCGCCTCGAGCAGGTGCTGTCAGCTCTGGCGCAGGCGCGAAGCCGACCGGGGGCCTCTGCCCGCTTTGCCGGCAGTTCCCAGCGCACCCCCTTGCCTGTTGCACGGACAGCCCCCCGGACGCGGGCAGTGGGCCTCGGACGCCTCCTCGGACCCTGGCTTGCAGGGGCGATTGCGTGAAATCACATGGGTCGGTATGAAATCGTCAGAAGTGACTCGAAAACTCGTGCGCTGATTACTGGCGAGAAGCCCTTCTCGGCTCTGACGTAGCTGCTTTGCAAGCACAGCGCACGGGGAGGGGGGGGGACCGCGTGCGTCCACACCGCGTGAGACCGGAGTCAGACGCGGGTCTCAGAGCTCCCGTGACCTGAGGGAGTCCAGCTGTGCACGGCAGGGTGCTCAGGCCCGCCGGGGGCCAGGGCGACGACCCACACTGCCCCCAGACACGGCGAGCGTCCCCCGGGAGCCGATGAGCCGGGGAGCTGCAGCGCGGTCAGGCGCCGGGGAGGGAGGGGGGACGACACAGCTCGGCGTGGACCTGAGGCTCCAGTCCACGGCCGGCCGGCCGCACGTCCCTGTGGTGATAGGAGCCTTCTAGCCCTCCTACTACCGGAGCTTTCCGGGAGCCCGCTCGGCCCCCCCACGCCCTCTCTCCCTCCTGCCGCTCCGGCTTGGCGCTCGGGCCAGCAGCGGGGTGTCCTCGCCCCAGGTGCCCGCGTGAGACCCTGGCACAGCGGGACTGGTCCCAGGCCGACCGGGATTTGGGAACATGGCCTCCCGACCTCCTGCGGGCTGTCCGAGCCCTGTCATTATACCGTCCTTCTTCCTTCCCTCCAAGGCACTCCGATGCCAGCCCTCCTCACCCCTGCAAGCAGAGACAAAGCTAGAGAGTTCTGAACCTCAGAGTCGCCAGGTGGACCGGGTCCCCAGCGCCCCACACCACAGCCCCGGCCTCCTCGGGGGCCAGCCTCCACCCCGTGACACCTCTCTGCCCAGAGCACAGAGGCCCGGCAGCCTGAGATGCAGGGCTCCAGCGGGGACGCGGCCTCTGGCGTCCTCGGCTCCTGGTTACCCCGACCACATGGCCACCTGGTCTTAGTGTCTGCGCAGGCCGGCTGGGCACGCGCGGGGCCGGCGAGCGGGGAACTCAGCAGTCTCTGCGCCCCGAGCGTCCTGAGCGGGAGCCCCATGGACATTCCGGGCACTTGCGGTCACGGGTGAGAGTCTCTGCCCCACGCTGGCCTCCAGGAGAACGCACCGTGGGACGTTCCCGCCCTCGGGTCGGGGGCCCTGCTCTGGGTGTCAACCCCACCCCTGCACCGTGGGGGACAGTCTGCAGGACACTAGCACCAGAGCTGGACGGGAATCAGTCCCCAGAAGCTCAGAAGAGCAGAACTGGAGCTCCAAACCCAGAGCAACGAGGAGGTGCCAGGGGGTTGCGTGGGCACAGGGAGCGAGAGGGGAGCCCACAGCCGAGGGGCCATCGGCACAGACCCAGCGGCCTCCAGCCGGTGAGGAGGCGACGAGCCCGGGGAGGGCAGAGAGACCTCCAAGGCCTCCGGTGGCCTCGACAGAGCACGAGAGGCCAGGAGCGTGGCGCCCGCGGTGCGCGGCGGCAGACGGCCCAGGCGGGAACCGGGGCCACCTGTGGACATGCCCCGCCGGGTGCGGCCAGGCCAGCCCAGCAGCGTCAGGGGCAGGAGACGGGAGGGGACAGGCGTCTGCCAGACCGAGTGGTGGCCCCCGACAGATCGTCGCTGCTACTGGCTCAAAGTTCTCTACCGGGCTCGGCGAGTGTTGGCACCCCCCCCCAGCCCCTGGGCAGGGCTCCTGGGGGCTCAGGCGGCCTCAGGCCTCGGACCCAGTGACCCCGGCCGAGCTGAACGGCATCCCGCTCATGAGGGACGGGTAGAAAACGTTTCTCAATGCAGAAAATAAGAAACAGGACTGTAATAAATTGTATTGAAACCATTATTAAAATGTTTTTTAAACGATAACACGGTGAGGTTTGTGTTTCTTTGTTAACGTTCTGTATAAAAGATCTGGAGTGGGGCCTGATGACAGCGTAATTATGAGATGGTAATGAGGAGAAATTCTTTACAACCACTGTGACCTGGTATGAAAATGAGCTGGGGTTAAGGGAAGGAAAGAAATCGCTGAGGCTTCCCGGAACCGAAGTGGTCACGTGATTCCTTCAGGCTCTTGAAATACTGCTCGAGACACAAATCTTCCCTGGCTCAGATTCATACTAACGTGTAAATGATTGTCTGGGCCCCTGCTTCAGGGCAGACAGGACGACGTGATGGTGGGTCTAGGCATGGGGGCACCGAGCGCTAGGAAAGGGAACTACTCTAAGTCGGAGAAGACCCCGCTCGCAAAAGCGAACCCCGCCCTCATCACGCGGCTTGGCTGCAGGGAAGGGCCCTCGGTGGCGGATACGCTTCCCAGAGACCCGACCCGCGCCCTCCAGAGTCCGCGAGGGGTCTGGCTCTCCACGTGCCGAGGCCGCCTGGCTGCCAGCGCTGCCAGCCACGAGAACACAGGACGTGGACAGCCACCACCAGGGAGAAAAGACGGCGATTCCAGCGAGGTGCAGAGGGTCGGGCCCGGGAGGCGCGGGGAGCCCACGCCCGCTGCGAGGCCGAGGGGCAGCGGCCGGACCAGGGCAGACGCCCCCGGACGCGCCAGGCCCTCGTCGGGGGCTCTTCTCACTCACCCCTCCCTGCTGCAGCCCTCGTGATTCAGAAACCGTTCTAATTTCTGGGGTGCCCAGGGGGCTCCGTCGGTCCAGCGTCCGACTCTTGCTTTCAGTTCAGGCCATGATCTCGCGGTTCGTGGGTTCGAGCCCCGCTTTGGGCTTTGTGCTGACGGTGCGGAGCCTGCGTGGGATTCTCTCTCCCTCTGCCCCTCCCAAACTCGTTTTCTCTCTGTCCCTCTCAGAATAAATAAATAAACTTTAAAAAAAGACCTAATTTCCCTCTGGACTCCGAAAGTCTCTGTTCCTCCTTTGCCAAAGGCAGCGGGTGTCAGAATTCACATGGTGGAGACGCCTTCCCCACGGTCGGTCGCCCACGGTCGCCGACCCTCTCGGGGCCTGGCGGCCCATTCATGCCTGAAGACGCCCCGCGTCTGAGGCTGCCGCCCGGTCTCCGAGCGGGCTGCGCGGGCGGGGGCGGGGGCGGGAGTCTGCGGTCTGCACACCCGTGGGTGCCGAGCGGCGCCCCCGGGGGCCCAGCGTCCAGCGCCCGGAGCGGGCTCTCCCCGTGCTCCCGGCCCGCGGCTCTGGCACCACGGCGGTTCGCTCGCTAGCGTTGCACACTCCCAGGCCTTATGCTCCTAAAACTGTGTCTCCGGAGACGCCCAGGCCCTGGACTCGGGGTGAACCCAGGGTCTCTGCCCGGTGCGGAGCGGCTCGCGCCTCGGGGAGGAAGGCCCGGCCTGGTGGGGGGGGATTGGCACCCTGTGGACCGAAGCTGAGGTGCTGCGGGCCCGGTGATGAGCACCCGCACACGACAGGGCCATTCGTGTGGTGTAGTGTACAACACGTGTAGTAACAGAGAGCTCAACGCCGCCGTCGAGACGGGATGCCAGATGGGGACAGGCTGAGCAGGACGGCGGAGGGGACAGGCTGAGCAGGATGACGGAGGGGACAGGCTGAGCGGACGACAAGGGGACAGGCTGAGCGGGACGGCGAGGGGACAGGCTGAGCGGGACGGGAGCTGGCTGTTCCCATACGTTGTGGGGAGACCAGCCCTTGGTTAAGCGGGAACAGACACCGCGGAGGCGCGCCCCGACTCTGCCAGGGCCGCCGGGGGCCTGGTCCGACCCGGAGCCTCCACCCGGTGCCCAGGACCCCACCACGTGCCCTCCAGCCCCCTTCGGCTCTGTTCTCGGAAGACCCCGATGGAGGCCGGGCTCCCCCTCTTACCGCCCGGGGAGGCAGATCCTGAGAGCGGCCGGCGTTTCTGGCTCCGTGGCCGCACGCCCTCACCATGGCAACACGTGGGCCTCTTCTGGAAACCCCTTCTCTCCTGCTCACCATGGTTCCGGGAGCCTCTATTCAGGCCGACAGTTAAAAGGCACTTATTAAATACCTTTCCCAGAGTTACAGTGTCTAACAGGGAGCTGTTGAAAGGGTGCCTTCAGAGCCGTTTCCCTGAGACTTGCTCTCATTAGGTAAACATTTAGCTGGAGGTGATAAGGCCGCGAGTCCCCGTGCAGGGGGCACACATGTCACAGGGCTCGGGACACGGAGGCCGCGGCCGCGGGCAGCAGGTGCCCCACACGCTCCCATCTCGGGTAAGGCGGTGTCTGCTCCACGCGTGACAGCCGGAACGCAGGAAACATTTAAGATAAAATGCCGCGAAGTTTGAATTCCTAGAACCTGCCGGCAGGCTGAAGAGAGCAGGTGCTCCTGGCTGGAACCAGCGGCGAGGAGGGAGGAGTCTCCCGGAAGACAGGGTTTCCAGGTCCGCGTGGATTCTTCCGTTGGCTCTGCTGGTTTTCCAGGTGGGACCTAGGCCCCCGATGCCTGATCTCCAGTTCTGGCCCTGCGGCCGGTGTGGGATGGCAGTCGGGAGTCCAGTGAACTCGACCGAGGGCCACCCCTTCCCCTAAGACGTCAGCGTCGGGCGACTCGGTGCGCAGACCTGTGGCCCAGGGTGGCCTGTGAGGCCGGCGCAGCTGAGCCACGGTCGAGAGGAGCCTCGGCTCCCGACCCCTGACCCAAAACTTAGCAAAAACGTGGAAAAAGTGATCTCCCGAGTGTAAGTGCGTCTGATTCGGAGGGAGCGTGGGATTCTGGGATTCCAGGCGACGAAACACAGCTTGGCGAGAAAACGGGGACTCCTGTCTTCCTACCTATTAGAGACACATCCCTTGGACGGACCACGATTACACGAACGTGGTCATTCCGTGGACATAGTAGGTCCACTTACAGGCAACTAAGCGTCGAAGCGCATCGCAGCACAGCGGCCGCTGTGGCCCGCCATCCCACCCCGGGCTCTTGCGTGAGGACGGGCTGAGTGTCACGCGGAAACCCCACCGAGGAGGCGACAGTCCCAGCGTGCAGAGCCATCCCAGGAACTCAGCCCCCCGCGGAAAGTCACACAGGCGGTGGCGAGCCCAACAGCCCAACCTCCCGTTCCTTGTCAGGCATCCGCACGTGCCCTGGCCGTGAACGAATAGGGCCGTGGCAGTCCTCGTCACTCACCCAGGTCTCCCTGACAGATGTCTGTGCGTGTGGCTCCGCCAACGATGAACTGAGGGCTGGCACACAGTTCCTGAAAGCAAGCGGACAAAATGCAAGTCACAAGTCATCTGGCGCTGGAGGCAGCGAGGGTCACAGTCAGAGCTCGGCTCACCTGCCAGGACTCTGCTGCCTGGAGGAGGGGGCAGGGGGGAGGAGGCCGGGGTGCGGAGCGGGGGTGTGGAGCAGGGGTGTGGAGCAGGAGTGTGGGCAGGGGTGCAGAGCAGGAGTGCAGGCAGGGGTGTGAGCAGGGGTGCAGAGCAGGTGTGCAGAGCAGGGGTGTGGGCAGGGGTGCGGGCAGGGGTGCGGGCAGGGTTGCAGAGCAGGGGTGCGGGCAGGGGTGGGGAGCAGGGGTGCGGAGCAGGGGTGCGGGCAGGGGTGTGGGCAGGGGTGTGGGCAGGGTTGCAGAGCAGGGGTGCGGGCAGGGGTGTGGGCAGGGGTGTGGGCAGGGTTGCAGAGCAGGGGTGCAGGCAGGGGTGTTGGCAGGGGTGTGGCAGGGTGCAGAGCGGGAGCCGGAGCCTCCCTGTGACTGCGCAGGCCGCGAGCTGGGTGTGAAAGGCGTGTGCAGGGCAGGGAGGGGCGAACGGCAGAGGCCGAGGCAACATTGTGGCGGCCGTGAGCTCACCCTCACACAGCACCCCTGCCTACAGAAAGGACCAGACAAGCGTCCCCCCCCAACTCAGTGCCGTCCACCTGGGGACACTCAGAGCCACCTGCCAGCGTGAAGGTGACCGCTCACGCTGACCCGGCCTGAGGCGTGGGGAGTGACCCCCAGCAAGAGCTCGTGGTGGTGCGTTCACCCACCCGACCCGCGCCCCCCGCGCCCACGCCATTGGCGAGGCGTCAGGCCACGGACCCGGCGAGGCGTCCTTCCTTCCCATCTACACAGCAGGACTCGTCCGGCGCCCGCTCTGCACTCGGTGGGCGGCGGGAGGGGAGGGCAGGAGCGAAGAGAGAAAGGTGCTCCCGGCCGCCGCGGGGAACCGGGACTGACCCTCGCGGAACGTCGGAGAAGAGCCGGTGCGGGCCGCGTGCGCTCACAGGAGAACGAGAAACGCCCAGGGGGGACCATGTCCGGGGGCTCTCTGGGCAGGAGAGGACGCATGGCTGTCCGGGGAGCTGACTGCGGCTCCGTCCCCGAAGGAGAGGCGGGTCTGAGTGGGCCCCTGCAGACCGTCCGGGGCAAGGGTGGGCCCTCAGGGGACAGAGACCCCTGGTGTGACCGCCCATGGGGAGATGGGGGGGAAGGTGGGAGGACTGCAGGGAGGAGGGGGACGCGGGGGACACGGAGCAGGGTGGATGTCGGGACCGGGCTCCCGGCCCTGGTGGATGGTGGGCCCCGCAGCGCCAGCCCCCACACCCTGCACCGAGCCATCCGCTCCGGCCTGCGTGCGCGGGAGCAGCGCCTCGGGGCCGGCCTCCTTGTCTTCCAAGCATTAAAAAAAATCCATTCGCTTGTGTTTATTGAAGAAGTAATATATGCACACAGGTTTAAGGAAAAAAGCCCGAATAATGGGGTGAAACAAAAGCCGTTGGCCCTTCTCCCGTAACGGTCCAGGGACCGTTCACGCAAAAGCCCAGCGACACGTAGGCCCGTTTCTATCACGCGAGTCTCGTGCGCGCTTTCTCAGCGTGGAGACTGGACAACTTCGCGGTGAGAACCGCAGGGCACGCGGCCGAGCGGCTGGCGGGTCTGCGGCTCTGTCCGCATCCCTCTCAGCCCTCTCCAGGGACCTCTAGACCGTCCGCTTTTGGGGGACAAGAGGGGGACAGATTTGGGAGATGAAAAATTAAAAAGAGGGACGAGAGACAACGTCGAGGCAGGAGGACCCACGGGGCAGGGGTGTCCCAGAATCTCCGTCCCGGAAAACCCTCCTCAAAGACTCTCCCCTCCACGGTGCCGGGCGGCTCAGGCAGTAAGGTGTCTGATTTGATTTTGGCCCAGGTCACGATTTTACAGTCTGTGGGTTCGAGCCCCACGTCAGGCTCTGTGATGACGGCTCGGAGCCTGGAGCCAAGTTCAGATCCTGTGTCTCCCTCTCTCTCTCTGCCCCTCCCCTGCTTGCACTCTGTGTCTCTCCATCTCTCCAAAATGAATAAACGTTTAAAAAGTTTTTAAAAATACTCTCCTCTCCCGAGGCTCCTGGCTGGCTCAGTCAAGAGTCAACAGTCGACTCTTGATATTGAGGTTGCGAGTTCGAGCCCATGCTGGGTATAGAGATTACTTAAAAGTAAATAAAATCTTTAAAGAATATATATTCTCCCGTCTCTCACCCATTCTCAAATCCATCTCCTCAAATCCGGCTTCTGCCTGCACCTGTCACCAGTAGTCACTGAACGAGCACTGTTGCTCAGGGTGCTGACTGCTCATCTGTGTCTGACACCGCTCCTGAGCTCTCCTCCCTTGGCTTCTGCACCCCTACTCGCCCTGGACGGCACCCTCTCCTCTCTAAACACTCTCTCTCGGGCTCCTTCAAGGCCTCCTTGGCTCTGCTCGCCCCTGAGAGTCAGGGAACACCCCCCCACCCGGAGTCCCCAGCTCTCTGCAAGGATCCGCTTCCTACGGCAAACCCCGAGCTGGGGTTCAGCCCCCAGCCGCAGAGGCTGGTGATGTCCCCAAATCGCTACTCCGAGCTGCACGAGTCACACAGCTCCTGAGACGGGATTCCGCTCCCGAGACCCAGATCTAACCAGACTCAGACCAAGCTCTGCTCAAGTGCCCGCTCGGGTCGGGATCTGGAAACACACACACGTTACTCAGGCCCGTATCGGCCTCTGGCACTCGGCACGGGGAGCCCCGGCTACCGCGAGGAGGCCGAGGCGGGAAGTGACTGGAAGGTGACGGTGACAGCAGTGACATGGAAACAATGCTCCCCACATCAGCCCACGTCTGACAGTTTCAGGAGCTCTGGCTGTGGCTTCTGGAAACCCCGAGGTGCTGTCACCTCGGCCACCATCACCAGCGTGGCGGCCTCATCACCCGCCTGGCGCGCCTGCCCCTGTGGCCTGGCCCCCTTTGACCTCCCAGCCTCACCTCTCTCTCCTGCCCTCCTCAGAAGGTGCTTGCCCTGAACACACCTGCGCGGCCCTGCTGGCTCCCACCTGCGCCCTCCTGCTCCTGCTCCCGACCCCCTTTCCCGGTTCCGAGTCCGCAGTGATGAACTGTCCCCGATTCCACGGTCAGGTTAATGCCCCTGCCTGTGGCCCTGTGGGTTCTGCTCATGTTTGGAGGGAGCGTGGCGGCCCCAGGGGGAGGCCTGGCCGCTCATCTGCACCCCAACTTCACAACAGCCGTGCCCCGCACGCCTCCCTCAAGCTGGGCCGGCCGCCCCCTGGGTCCTCACGACGCAGGGGACATCACGGCTCGCCTCTCTGTGTCTCTCCTCGGGACCCACGAACTGCCAGCAAACACACACGAGTTTAGCCCGCCCCACCCGCGTTCCCCTGAGGACGGGGAAAAGTCAACACCTTGGCGGGAAGCAGGGTCATTAGCGCCACAGCTGAGCCGCTGGCGTGAAGCCCCTGAGACTAACAGCGGCGAGTGAAGCCAAGAAGCCAATAACCCGATTTCAAAAGGAGCGAATGACGCGAACAGACATTTCTCCAACGCAGACAGACATCCAGGTGGCTCCCGGACACGTGCAAAGATGCTCAACATCGCTCATCGGGGAATACGCACCAAACCACACCGAGGGGTCGCCGCACGCGCATTAGGACAGGCCACTGCCAAGCAGCAGAGAACAGCAGGCAGGCGGCGAGGATGCGGAGAAAGGGGACCCTCGTGCGTTGCCGGTGGGAAGGCAGCCTGGCGCGGCCACTCTGGAAAACGGTGTGGAGGCTCCGCAAAAAGTTAAAACCAGAACCACCCTATGACCCAGCAATTGCACTGCTAGGAATTGACCCGAAGAATTCAAACGCACTCATTCGAAGGGATCCCGCCACCCTGACGCTTCCTGCAGCCTTACCTACAACGGCCGAGAGAGAGAAGCAATTCCAGTGTCCACGGACCGATGAATGGACAAAGAAGACGGTGTGTGTGTGTGTGTGTGTGTGTGTGTGACTGTGTCCGGTGGAATATTACTCGGCGGTGAAGAAGAAGGCAATCTGGCCATTGGCAACAACGTGGATGGAACTAGAGAGTATTACGCTAAGTGAACTAAGTCAGGAAAAGAAAGACAACTCTCATACGATTTCACTCATATGTGGGATTTAAGAAACAACAGATGAGCAGGTGAAGGGAAGGAAGAATAAGATAAAAGCCAAGAAGGAGACAAACCCTAAGAGACCTTTAAATACAGAGAACAAACTGGGGTGCTGGAGAGGAGGTGGGGGGATAGGCTAGATGCGTGATGGGCACTGAGGAGGGCACTTGTTGGGGGGCGCCTGGGGGGCTCAGTCAGTTGAGCATCCGACTTGGGCTCAGGTCATGATGTCACGGTTTGTGAGTTCAAGCCCCGCGTCGGACTCTGTGCGGACAGCTCGGAGCCTGGAGCCTGCTTCCGACTCTGTGTCTCCCTCCCTCTCTGCCCCTCCCCTGCTCGTGCTCTGCCTCTCTCCCAAAAATAAACAAACATTAAACATTAAAAAAATTAACTAACTGGAATTTAAATTAAAACTTTAAGAATAAAGAAACCACGGGCTCCTGGGGGACTCAGTCGGTTGAGCGTCCAACTCTTGATATCAACTCAGGTCACGATCTCCTGGTTCGTGGGATCGAGTCCCACGTCGGGCTCCGTGCCGGCAGTGTGGAGCCTGCTTGGGCTCCTCTGTCTCTCCCTCTCCCTCTGCCCCTCCCCTGCTCGCCCACTCTTTCTCTCTCTCTCTCAAAATGAATAAATAAACGTTGTTAAACAAAAATAAACTAAAAAAACGCATTTTATTTCTTTAAAAAAATCAAAAATAATTTTACCGTATGATCTAGCGATTCTGTGTCTGGGCAGACGCCCCGAAGAATTGAAAGCTGGGTCTCAAGAGATACTGGAACGCCCGTGTTGGTAACAGCGTGACCCACAACAGCCAGAAGTGGAAACAGCCCAAACCTCCCTCGATGGACGAGTGAGTGAGTGGAGCGTGGCGTCGGCGCCCGACGGAACGGCGCTCGGCCTCCAGAAGGAAGGAAGTTCTGACTCCTGCTACCACTGGGGTGACCCTGAGAACATGGTGCCGAGTGAGACCCACCAGTCGCGGAGGACAAATACTGTGGGGCTGCACGTACGTGAGGTCCCCGGAGTCGCCGAGTGGGCCCTGGGGGGCTGGGGGTGGGGAATGGGGAGGAGGGGACAGCGTCCAGTGAGGACGGACGCTCCGTTTTGTGAGACGCGAGCTGTTTGGGGGGTGATGGCGTGCTGGCTGGGCTCACGACTGTCAGAGCTCGGGGCGCGAACCTAGAGACGGCGGGACGGTAAGTTTCGTGTGGTGTGTTTTAGCACAGTTAGAAGCAAGAACAGGAAGAAAGAGAGGAGAGAAGCGGGGGGAGAGAGGAAGTGAACCCATCGGAGCAGCTCGGGCCGGACACCCACCTTCTCGGGGCCTTGGGGCGTCCGGGGAGGGAGCCCGGCATCTCGGACGGGCCGGTTTTCCCCGTTCCGGGGCGCGTACGCGACAGAGAGACCAGGCCCGACAGAGCCGTTTCCAGCGCAGGAGTCTGTGTGACCGTCGGTAGGGTCTCAGAGGACAAACCGTGACCCGTGGTGCACCGAGGGGGGTGTGAGCACAGCCCCCGCAAACCCGCAGGCCAGCCCCACGGCGACCGTGCTTACGTGGACAGTGAGACCCGTGAAGACACGGTTAGGGCAGAAGAACGCGGTCGGGAGCTAAGAGCTTTGAGAGTCTCAAATAAAGGAGAAAAACCTCGGCAAAGGTTAGCCGACCCGTGGCTTCGGTCGCCCAGCGAAACCCCCCTCAGCCCCGTTTGCCCCTTCCCAGGCCCTTTGGGGTCCCCGGCTCCTCTAGGGTGCCCCCTCCAGACCCCCGGCTCGCCGAGCTTGCGGTTTACGTCCCTGTGCAGCGCCTCCATCTGTCCCCGTGTCACTGCTGGGACCGCAGCTCGGTCCTCAGGTCTCCTCGACCGCCTTCCCCAGGGTGGAGCTGACGCTTGGCCCCAAACGCAGGCTCCGAAACCCGTCCTTGGAAACAAAACCACCGTCGACTCTTGAAATAAGAATCCAAAACCCAGACTAGCCCCTCGGGTCTCAGGGGGACAGAGGACAGGCCAGGTCGGATGGTTCTGACCACGTCCACAGCACTGTTGGCGCCTCGCATGGCCGAGGAGGCCGCCCCCACGGCTTGGCTTTCCCTCGTGGGCGAGAACGGAGGCGCTGGCCGAGGGCCACTGAGCTCGGTCCCTCATGACTCGTCTTGTGTGCCAGACCCGGGACGGCGCCCTGGTCTCAGCTCTCGCCCTGCAGGGGGCCCCATCCTTCCAGTAAGGACCCTGGACAAGGGTCCCACACCAGGTCTCGGCCTGGCTTTGGGGACCTTCGGCACCCCCCGCCCTGAAGCACCATTTCACAGATGAGAAAGGTGAGGTTATCCACCCACGGCCACACGGGCAGAGCCGGGGTTCAAATCCGCCGTGTCTGGTCCCAAAGCCCGCGTGAGCTCTTCCCTCCGCTCCGCTGAAAGGGGAGGGGGGTGGTGACCTAAAGTAGGGGACCCAGAAGCTTAGGGACCAGCGACACGACTTCTCCCTCCACTCCTGCCAACCAGGACCCTCCATCCACAGGACGCCCACCCGCCAGCCGGTCTGCTTACCGGGGGCCGCTTCCAGACGACGCCTCGAGTCTGGGGGGCATGTGGGCCAAGGTCCTCGTAGCCCAAGGCCGACGGGCCCGCTGGGAACTCGGGGTCCTTGAACAGGACCCCCGAGTCCAGGCACTGCCTCCTCAGGGTCTCGAAGTCCTGGCCCAAAAACCTGACGGCTTTGCGGTGGGCGCCAACACCTTGAGCCGCCGCCCGCCGCTGAGACGCGCCGGCCGCCAGCGCCGACATGGCCGAGGGCCCCGACGGGGACAGGAGGGCAGACCCGTGCCGCACTCTCAGGCACCTGCCGCGGGAGGTGAGGCTGCCGTGACCCTTTATCCAGGGGCCGGCTCCCAGGGAAGTGAGTCACGCAGGAGCAAATAGTACCCAAGGTGCTAAGGAGTCTCGCCCGCCTTCCCCTCGAGGGGCCAGCAAACGCAGGAGGCTGGGAACCCTCCCCAGGAGATCTGTTAGCATCACGGCCACCCCCGCCCCCGGCAAGGCCGTCTCCCCCGCCCTTGGCCCCGTGGGCGTGGGCCGGCCGAGGTGGGAAGACCGGTCCTGTGGCTCGCTGGGGCCTTGGGGGAGCGGCTCGGGCAGGACCAGGCGCGGGCCGGAGGGGCTCCTCCCCCCACCCCCCCGGGAGAGTTTGGTGCCGCGTCCTGCGGGGGGGGGGGTCGGAAATGTCAGAGGGAGCCCCGCGAAGGCTGGCCCACGTGCGGGGGAAGGCCGTGGCCGCCCGGGGCTTCCGCCCCCACGTCCCCCAGTAATTAGCTCGCCTCGAGCAAATCACTCCACCTCCTTCCCCTCAATTTTCTCATCTGTAAAATGGAAGATAATAGTGGCACCCGCCTCGCAGGGTTGAGAGCGTCACGAGACGCGGCGTCACGAGACGGGGCGTGGGTTCTCGAGGGAGCACTCGGCAGGTGTCGGCCGTCGTTGTTCCTGGGGACCCGTGGGGCCAGGAAGGGAAGGCCTGGGGGTCGGGAGTCAGGGCGGCTCCGCCGAGAAGGGAAGCGTGGCCTCGGCTCGGCCGCTCTCCTCGCGGCTCCGGTTCCCTGAGCGCGGTCTTCCCCGAGGACGCGGACCCCGTCCGTGATGTTGCCACTTTCACCGTCGGAGTGTAGTCGGCGCGCGCGTTACGCTGGTTCCGGGCGCATGAGAGACCGACCGGACACCTCTCTGCGCTCTGAGGGGCCGGCCACGGTGCGTGTGGCCACCCTCTGCCACCCGACAGTCATCCCCACGTTGTCGGCCCCATCCCCACGCTGCCCACACTCACGGTCCCTGGAAGCCTGCCTCCCTCCACCCCCGTGCCTGCTCCCGTCCTCCCTCTCCTCCCGGACCCCCGTCCGCACGTCAGGGATTTTGGGTCCTGTGTGGCAGCCTGGAGACAGGTCCCCAAAGACCTGAAGACCGAATCCCCGGGACCTGCGAGCAGCGCCTTATTTGGGAAAAGATCTTTGCAGATAAGATGAAGTTAAGGCTCCTGAAATGGGGAGATGATCGTGGCCCTAAACGCAGCCAGGAGTGACCTCCGGAGACCCAGGACAAGAAGGAGGAGGTGACGTGTCCACGGGGACAGAGGCTGCAGCGTCACGGCCACGGGCCACAGATGCCACAAGCCCCGGTCCTGGGGGAGGCCGGGAACCGATCCCCGGAGGCCCTGCAGGTGCATGGCCTTGGCTGCAGCCACAGGGAACCCGACCGTGGACTTGCGGCCTCCAGAACCACGGCCGGATGGGTTTCTGTGGTTCTAAAGCCACCACGTGTGGGATCATTTGCTAACAGCAGCCCCAGAAACCACACGGTGTGTGCAAGAAAGCCCCGGGCGCTCACCCCAAATGCAGCTTCCCTGAGACCCTGCCGCCATCCCCCCTCCGAGAGTTCTGGGTCAGAGGGCGGGAGGCGGGACTCAGGCCTGCAGACACAGGGCCGGCTCCAGGGACCCCTGAGCCAGCCGATCTCTGCGGCACCCGGTTCTGACCTTCTGAGCCGGGGACGGTCGGTGCGCGCAGCTCTCAGTGAGGCGGGCAGGTCCAGGAGAGCCGCCAGGCGCCCGCGGTAAAGCCAAGTTTGTCCGGCCTCCCCAGAAGCCTGGGCTGCGGCCCTGGCCCCTTGGGCCCCCCCCTTTCCCTGCCCCCACAGGTGACCATGCTCTCTCTTGGTTCCACATTGTAGGACCAGGACCACAGCTCCTTGCAGTCGACACGGAACCTTCTGGAGCACATCGGACTCCAGGAGAAATCCAGCAAGGCTCTGCGGGAAACGGAAGGGAACACGAATCTTCGGTTTTGAATCCACGGCCAAGGGTCCGGAGCCCAGACTGACCCGAGCGCCCGCTTCAACACGACTCCGGCCTGGCAGCTCGGAGCTGGAGCCCCCGGGCTGCCCTCTGCTCTCAGAGACGAGGCGGGAGGGGCTCCCGAGGCCTCTGGGACCCGAGCCGCCCGGCCCTTCCCTTCCCTCCCCTCCCTACTTCCTGCTGACCTCTGGGTGTGAGCATGTGGGCTCCAGGGCCGCGCCCCTGCCATGCTCAGCCTCCGGACCCCGAGCGTCCCGGGACCGGCTTTCTGGACGCCCCCCACCCGCCCCCTCTCACAGTGCTGGCAGCCGGAGCCCAGCAAGGCCCCGGAGCGCAGGGCCGCCCCCGGCCTCCTGAGCAGACGGCAAGCGCGTCCTGCGACCTAGCCAACGCCCCGGGGATGCAGCCTGTCACCAGGGACAGATGTCCCCACAGCTTTGCCCCAAGACCCCGAAAGACCCCCGCCAGCTCCCTTCCGTGAAGCCCGGGTCCCTTACGGAGGTTGGGGACGCCAGGCAAGGTCGTCACATGGCACCTGAGTCACTCAGGTCCCCTTGTCCGGCGTTGCTGGAGGGAACGTGAGGTGGCGCAGACACTCAGGAAACAGTATGGCGGGCCCTCCAAATGCCACACGGTAAGTCCACGCACCCACCACCGCAGGGAACTGAAAACAGGCCCACACGCGGACTGGCACCCAGATGCTCTCAACAGCACTATTCACGGCAGCCCGGGGGGGACGCCAGGTGGACACAGCTCCCGTCCCGTTGATGGAGGAATCGGTAACCAACGTGGTCTCCGGGCAAGCGACGAAAAGCCGTAAAAGGGAATGACACACCCTACAACACACGCGACGGCTGAAAACAGGGCCAGGTGAGGGGGGCTCATCCCTAAAGGCCACGGTTCCAGTTATGAGAAATCCCAGAGTGTGCAGACCCATAGAAACGGAGAGAAGATTCCTGGGATCACGGGAGAGGGGCTTCGGGACTGACAAGGAGGGACGAGGCTCCCTTCTGGGGCGGTGGGCGCCTCTGGGACCCGATGTCGGGACGGGCGCACAGCGCAGAGGCTGCAAGGATCACAGAACTGGGTTCTGGAAGCCTCCCCGGAGCCCTCGTCGTCTCTGCCGGCAGTGCCGGGACTTCCCCGCGGGCCACCACGGCCTCCCCAGCTCCAACTGTCTCCCGGCGTGTCGAGGACAAGTCCACCGCTAACTAGCGAGGTCCCGAGAGAGAACCCACCCGGCCCACAGGTCCTGCATCGCCGGCCAGGCCGAGGGACGGGCCGCCTGTGGCATGATGTCCGCCCTCTGCCCGAACCCCTCGGAGCCCCTCACCATCCCCACACACACGGGCTTGGGGTGCCGGCCTCCGGCCCCCACTTCCCTGCCGGGGGCCCCACTGTTCCAGGCTGTCGGAGCGATGCCCTCGCCGGGGACCTGAGCCCTCGGGTGCTTGGTGACATGCAGAAGCAGAAACACAACACGCTCTCTTGAACTATCAGCTTCACGAGAGAGAGAGGGAGGGAGAGAGAGGACAAGACTGGGGAAGGGAAGATGGGCACAGGGGGAGGGGCAGAGAGAGGAAGAGAGAATCCCAAGCAGGCTCCATGCACAGCACAGAGCTGGCACAGGGCTCGATCTCACAACCCTGGGATCACGACCTGAGTCGAAATCAAGAGTCGGACGCTCAACCGACCGAGCCACACGGGCGTCCCTCCAAGATTTTTCTGTAAGAGGAATGTTTTAAGTGTTTATTATGAAATAAACTTAAGAGGCTACCAGCCTCGACTTCCAAGGAGAGGTCATATTTGCTGTCCTCCAAGCTTAGGGAAGCTCTGACCATTTTATTTTTAAGGTTGTTTTTTTAATGTTTATTTATTTTTGAGAGACAGAGACAGAGACAGAGTGCAAGCGGGGGAGGGGCAGAGAGAGAGGGAGAGACAGAATCCGAAGCAGGCTCCAGGCTCCGAGCTGTCAGCACAGAGCCCCACATGGGGCTCGAACCCACGAACTGTGAGATCATGACCTGAGCCGAAGCCCGATGCTTAAACGACTGAGCCCCCCAGTCACCTCCCAACAAGGGCCCTCCCCAATGCCCATCACCCATTCAGCCCATCCCCCCACCCGACACCCCCCTCCAGCAGCCCTCGGTTTGTTCTCTCGTGTTTTGTCCCCCTCCCTGTTTTTATATAATTTTTGCTTCCCTTCCCTTATGACTGTGTTGTATCTTAAATTCCACATATGAGTGAAGTCATTTGATGTTTGTCTTTCTCTGGCTGACTGATTTCACTTCGCATCATACCCTCCACTTCCAAACACGTGATTGCAAATGGAAGGTTCCATCCTTTTTGACCGCCGAGTAACACTCGGCCGCATACACACTACGCCTTCTGTATCCGGTCATCCATCGACGGACGTTTGGACTCTGCGGATACTTCGGCTCTTGTCGATAGCGCTGCTATAAACATGGGGGTGCACGTGCCCCTTCGAGTCAGCACTCCGGTATCCCTTGCATAAATGCCTAGTAGTGTGATTGCTGGGTCGTGGGGCAGTTCCATTTTTAACGTTTGTGAGGAACGGGGCAACTCTGAATGTGGGGGGAAAACACAGACATACAAATATATGAATTAACAGACACCGGGGCACACGGTGCGGCGTGCGACTTGATCTCGGAGTTGTGAGCTTAAGCCCCACGTAGGGTGTAGAGATTCCTTAACAATGAAACGTTTAAAAGTAAATAAATAAAAAAGGAAAGGTAAACAAAGATCGGAAACGGGGCCTTTTCCGTCCTGAAGAGGGGAGATGGGACGGGACGGGCACAGAGGACGCGAGTCTTAGGTAATGGTCTTGGGTGGGGTGCTGGCGACATTTATGGCGGGTTATTGCACTATTAGCAGTAAGTTAATTAAAGCGAGCCGTTAGAGCAAGCCGCACACGGACTAATGACGAGAACGTCTCGTGAATTATAATTAATGCAGGTTTGACCACTGACCTGAACACAAAACCGCACGGCAGGCGAGGGCTGGCGTGCCTGGGCTGGGGACCCCGCCGGGACCCTCGGGTGGCAGGGGAGGGCTGTCTGTTTGGACACACGCCCCGTCCGGTCCTCCCCTCGGTGTCATAGCCGGGGGCCCTTGCCTTCCCTGCACCCCACGCCCTCCCTCCGCACAATTCTGTACCCCTTCTCCCAGATCGCGGCAACGGCCTCCCAGACTTCCCCGGTCCCTCCATCTCCGGATGATTCCGTTACCTGAGGAGTTTCAGGGCCCCTCGTCCTGCCTCGAGGACAGCGTCCCGTGTCCCGGGGGTGGCGCCAGGTCCCTCACCACCTGACGCCCCCACAGCCCCACCGGGTGCTCCTCGGGCAGAGCCGACTCTGAGAGCCCCCTGCCCCCCACCCCCTGCCCACTGCGTGCAATCTTCCCGCCACACCCCTGTAACCAGAACCAGAGCTCCTGCTGCCCCCACCGCCCCCTGCTTGGCCCCGCTCACCGTCCGGGCTCCGCCGCGCTCCTGCAGAACGGCGCCAGCAGTAGAGGCCCTACCGTGCCTCACGGTGAAGTGCGATCATCGCCCTGGCCCCTGGTCCCGCCGAGGGCCGTCCTTGGCACGCAGAAGCTGCACGGTCACCCCCGAACCCCTTCCCCGCTCCCCACACCCCTGCGCCGTGGCCGGGTGCCGGCCACCGAACGCATGCCCAATACGCAGCCGATGAATGAATGACTCGCTAAACACGGAGTTGCGTGCAAACTCTGTGTCTTGCGCCCTTGGGTCAGCAGGACACAGCGGAGGCGAGCCCCGTGGGGGTAAAAGTATAGGAATTCAAGTACACGGGTGCCCTGAGGGCCCTTTTCTCGTGTGTGACTGTCTGAAAAGGTTTGCACGTCTGACTGGAAGCAAGATAAGCCAGGAAGTGCGGGGAGAAGGTACCGGGACCTAGAGACAGTTCAGATGCCGCCTAGGAGCCCCGGGCGGAGAGCGGACCCGAGTTCGGCCTCACTCAGCCCCGTCCTCGAGGTCACCTGGAGAAGTCACTCTCGTCAGGGGTCTTTGCTCGCCTGACACGGAGGACGCGGCTGTGCCGGGAGCTCGGCCAAGCCACACGTGTCCGGGGAAGCTGGGCGCCTGGTGAGCTGAACGCAGCACTCAGTCCCGGAGGAGGGGCCGCCCCCCGGGAGCAGCTCAGGGGTCCACCCCGAGGTTACGCGCACACGCACGCCGGCGCCACCCACGGAGCCCCCCGCTGAGCCCAGCACTCACGTCGTCCCCCGTCTGTGCCCCAGCCACCGGTGCCCACCGGGCGACATGGGCCAGACCCTTCACTTCCAGCCGCAGGGAGCAGGGCCAGGGACACCGGGGACACCGGGGACAGCCCCCAGTCCTCCTGCTCCCGTGACCAGCACCTGGCCTCACGCCCCCTGACAGTCTAGCCGAGACAAGGACGGTGAGTGACAGCGCTCGGCAGCAGTAAGGAGTCCGTACAGGGGCCTCGGCTGCCGCGGCCGCTGCTCTCTGCTGCCCCCCAGCGTCCTGGGTCCCCCACAGCCTCGGGGACTCCTTCAACCAGCGCCTCCTAGAGCGACGTCTCTGTAGCCACCCACTCGCATTTTCCTGTTCCGCTCTCAGAGGGTGGCCGCTAGCGGTTTTTTCTGATAAAGAATATTTACACCTACCTTTCGCTTTAAACGACTAGCACATTCTGAAACTGACGAGGGGAAGAACGTGGGTTTACCTGCTTCCCGCTATGGGCCGCGTTTTGGGGTAAATAGTTGATACAGCAATGCTTTTTTTTTTTTTAATGTTTATTTTTGAGAAAGACAGAGACAGAGCGTGCACAGGGGAGGGGCAGAGAGAGGGAAACAGAATCGAAGCAGGCTCCAAGCTCTGAGCTGTTAGCACAGAACCCGATGCGGGGCTCGAACTCATGAACTGTGAGATCATGACCTGAGCCGAAGTCGGACGCCCAACCGACTGAGCCACCCAGGCCCCTCAAACAGTCATTTAAAAGCAAAAATCCTTGGGTGGGCCTGTTAGCCGGGGAGCACAGAGATGTGTCTGCCACGGGGCGGGCGGGCACCCACCGTCCTCCTGCCCCAAAACCCGACTGCCACACTCAAGGTGAAAGCGCTGGCTGAAGCCCCGTTCTCTCGGTCGGACCTGTCCAGACAGCTCCCGCTCTCCTCAGCCGCCTCCCGCGTCGGCCCGCCCGCCGCACGGGAGCCGAGCCAGCGCCGGGCCTCCGCCTGGTCACCACTTCCCCACTGGGACCTTCCAAGTCTCCCCATGTCTGGGGGAGGGTCCTTAAAACGCACTTCCCACCGTAGCAGTGATCGAGGTCACTCACGGTCCCCTGTGTACTCACCTAAGTCCTCCGTGAGCCAGTCCTGAGTCTCGTTTGTGGCTAGAGCCCAGAGCTACCCCTGACCGCAAATTCCACGGACGGGTGGATGATGGTCAGATCAACCGGTCGATCGGCAAACAGGTGGTAGGTGACGGTTGGACAGACAGAAGAGAGAGGGAGACAGATAGATGATAGGTAGATAGAGACGGACAGATAACAGATAAATAGATTGATAGACAGACATAGACATCTAGATAGAGAAAGACACAGACAGACAGACATAGATGACAGATAGATAGAAGAGAGATGGAAAAGAATAGATATCTAGATGGAGAGAGAGACAGACACACAGACACAGATGACAGATTACAGATGAGATCGAGGGGAGGGAGGGTGAGAATCCCGCCCGAGGGTTTTGCAATCTGTGGGTGCCTCAGACCCCCCCCAACACATATTTTCCATTTTAGTCGTTTACGCTGAAAAGTGTCCAAAGCCTTTGGCCGCGAAGCTGGGGCTTCCCTCGCTTTGGAGACACAGTGCCGCGCTTGGCCACGCGGCGGAGCCCGAGAAGGTGCTGGGCCAGGCGGCCACGCCCCGCAGGTCACAAAGGAGGGCGGCTCTCATGTTTGTTGCTCGGGAAATCCCAGCGGCCTTTAGAAGTCTCCGAGGCTTGGGACGCCCGGTGGCTCAGTCGGTTAAATGTCCGGCTTCAGCTCAGGTCACGATCTCACTGCTCGTGGGTTTGAGACACGCGTCGGGCTCTGTGCTGACAGCTGGGAGCCTGGAGCCTGCTTCAGATTCTGTGTCTCCCTCTCTCTCTGCCCCTCCCCTGCTCGCTCTCTGTCTCTCTCTCAAAAATAAATAAACATAAAAAAAAAAGGAACTCTCTGAGACTCAAACCAACCATCCTGCTCCCCAAAAGGGTGGACAGGGGAGTCTCGTCTCCGGGGAGCCTATAGTCTGGGCTGGCGTCTGGCCCGGTACCAGCGCCCACGCTGGGCGGAGGGAGGAGGGAGGCGGCAGGAAATGCTAGCGGGGGCCGAGCTGTGTCTCACCTTCGTTGGGGAGCACAGTGGCCCCACCCTAGGGGACAGATTGTCCGGGTCTCTGGTGAGAGCGCACACCCCACCCCACCCTAAACACGGAGGCCGGACACCATCAGAGCTCTCGTCGGGGAGGCCCTTCCACAGGACGCGGGGCCCCAAGCTGCGCCTGCCCCACCCCGGGCCCAGGACGCGCGCCCTGAACACGCCAGCGGGCTCTGCCTCAGGGATCCCCACGGCCCTGCCGGGATCACAAGGCCAAGGAGAAACACCCTGCAGCCGGCAGGGGATGGGACTCAGACGCCGCCGCAGCCCTGGGAGTGGGGATGTCGCAAATGTGGGAGGCGGTAGCGCTAACTGCTCCTTGCGGCACTTTTGGATTTATGGACAAATCCGCACCATCGAATCTGCCCCGGGAGCACCCCTGTCTTAGGGAGCACTCCTGTCTTAGGGAGCACTCCTGACTTGCTCAGGGAGCACTTCCGTCTCGCTCAGGAAGCACCCCATCTTGCTCAGGGAGCACCTATTTCCTGCTCAGGGAGCACCCTTTTCTTGCTCAGGGAGCACTCCTGTCTTAGGGAGCACCTCTTTCTTGCTCAGGGAGCACCTCCGTCTTGCTCAAGGAGCACCCCATCTTGCTCAGGGAGCACCCATGTCTTGCTCAGGGAGCACCTATTTCTTGTTCAGGGAGCACTCCTTTCTTGCTCAGGGAGCACCCCTGTCTTGCTCAGGAGCACCTCTTTCTTGCTCAGGGAGCACCTCCGTCTTGCTCAGGGAGCACCCCATCTTGCTCAGGGAGCACCCATGTCTTGCTCAGGGAGCACCTATTTCTTGTTCAGGGAGCACTCCTTTCTTGCTCAGAAGCACCTCTTTCTTGCTCAGGGAGCACCTCCATCTTGCTCAGGGAGCACCTCTTTCTTGCTCAGGGACACCCTTTTCTTACTCAGGGAGCACTCCTGTCTTAGGGAGCACTCCTTTCTTGCTCAGGGAGCACCCCCGTCTTGCTCAGGGAGCACCTCCTTCTTGCTCAGGGAGCACTCCTGTCTTGCTCAGAGAGCGCCCCCATCTTGCTCAAGGAGCACCCCTGTCTTGCAGCAACTTGCTTTCTGGAGCAGTCTCTAGGCCGCTCGGGCAGAAGGAAATTCCTCCCAGACACTCCCCTCAGTGTGAGTCAGGAAGCAGAGGCGTCCCCAGCCGGGTCAGAGGCACAAGGCCAGAGGCTGGGTGTAGCCGCTCTGTGCGTCCAGGCCCGGCCCCGCCCGCGCGCTCCCCCGAGGCCACCTGCCGGACCTTCTGCTCGGGCCCCGGCCCCCCAGCTCCGGCTCCCCAGCCCCCTCCTCGGGGGTTACACGAGGAGATGGCCCAGCCCTCCTCCCCCGCCTGGGTTAAGAGCTGAAGAATCTCTGAGTCAGACCTGTGTGGCCACGTGGCTCAGAAGTGACTCACACCCAGCCTCGGCGGGGAGGCCCCTTTTGTGATATCCCCTCACTTGGCCCCAGGCGGGGTCTCGTGTTCTCTCCCGGGAACTGCTGGGCAGAGCCTCTCTCTGGGCGGAGGAAGAGCCTCGGTGCCTGACGCTCAGGCGGTGACCGCCTGGGCTGGCCTCTGGCGCTGACCCGCCCCGTGCAAGGGACCGATGCCAAGAAACGGCTTTCCAGGCTTTACGCCCCACGGAGATTATGTCATAAATCGTATGGAGACTGACTTGGGCACCACTAGCTGTGTCTGGAAACCCACACTAGCATTCTAAAAAATAAATCTGTGTGTGGAAGGAGGGAGAGCGAGAGAGGGAGGGAGGGAGGGAGGGCCCAGCTCCCAGAGGAGACGGAGGCCTCGGCCAGGGAAGCACCTGGCTACTCCGTGCCAGCACTGGCTGCGTCGACACGGGGCCCGGTGACGGGAAGCTGGAGGTGGGAGGTACCGGGCCGGGCAGGCTCTGAGGCAGGAAACACCGGCCGTGTGCACAGGACACAGGCCGAGCCCGGCCGGGGATGGATGGCGAGAAGCCCACGCCGGACGTAGGGCCAGCAGGAGGCCTCTCATGCGGAGGGCGAGAGCCGAGACTGCTTCCTCCCCGCTGGCCCGGCGAACCTCACGGCCCGTGTTCAGGGCCCGGGTTCCCGAACACGACACTGGGCACCAGCCGGGCGCCCCCGGGGAAGGCGCTGAGCTGCTCGGTGCCTCCGTCTCCTCACCTGCAAATGTGGAAAACGTAACAAGACCTACATCACAGGGTCATCGTGAGGGTTTACCTGGGGAAGAAGAAGGAAAACGCTAACCCGGAAAGACACTGGAGCCCTCGAGTTCACAGCCGCATTCTTCACAAGAGTCAGAGGGCGCCTGACAGTTAAGGAGCCGACTTCGGCTCAGGTCACGATCTCACGGTCCATGGGTTCGAGCCCTGCGTCGGGCTCTGTGCTGACAGCTCGGAGCCTGGAGCCTGCTTCGGAGTCTGTGTCTCCCCCTCTCTGCCCCTCCCCTGCTCACGCTCTGTCTCTCTCCCTCTCTCAAAAATAAATAAACATTAGGAAAAAAAAAGGAGTTGAGACGTGGAGAGAGCCCCGTGTCCACCAGCAGGTGAATGATGACAGGTGGGGGCTGTGTGTGAGCGAGCCCTCTCGTTCAGCCACAGACCCCGGTGGACAAACCCACAAATACACAAGACCACTTCGCCCGTGTGCTAGCTGAAACCCGCTGGGCCTTCTTCTTACCACGCCTTCCTGAGGCATCGATGATGGCATTCGCAACGACCAGAACATTCCGGTCGCCGGAGCAGGGAGGCCCCGATAGCATTGGCTGACCTAGAAGGCCGAACCCCAGCCGACCCCTTCCCTGGCCCGTGGCGGGCTGAACACAGTCTCTTCCGAACCCTCGTCTCTTGAGTTCTTGACTTCTTCCACGAGCTGGTCCCAGTTTGTTTGGCCTCGGCGTTGCCAAACGCAGCCCGGAGCAGAGCTTGGATCTGTCCGACATCCCCCCGGACCCCCTGGGATGGGGCAGGAGGCCGGGGTCTTACCCACCCGATTCCTGAGTTAGTGGCTGTGACTCACCGATGGACGGGTAATATCCAGGCAACGGAGTGCTATTCAGCCGCTAAAAAGGGAGAAACCTTGCCATTTCCAGCAACGTGGTGGGACCCAGAAGGCATGACGCCGGTGAGGGAAGTCAGACGGAGAACGACGAACACCGCCCGATCTCACTCAGGCGTGGAGTCAACTCACGGGCACAGAGACGAGACGGGGGTCGTCAGGGTGGGGGTGGGCGGGGCACAAATTGGGTGAAAGGGTCGCTAGGGAGTCTCGGAGGGGTTGGCGGAGGGCTTCTCTGGGCGACACTGCAAGCCGGGGTCTCCCTACCCCCACGGTCTTTCCTTCTCTCTCTCTTCATAAGCTTCAGACTTGCACTGTGGGCTCAAGGCTCCCCTACCTCCTCCGCCCCTTCCCCCCTTTATCTTCCACAGGCAGGACCCCCAGTAAATCTCTCTCACTTCTCACTTCCTGTTGGCATTTTCTTCCTGGAGGACCCAAACAGATGGACTGGGTTAAACAGAATTCTTTGCTGCAGGACTTGTCAGAGCCTTTTGTTTTTTAATATTTATTCTTTTTGAGAAAGAGAGACAGAGCACAAGCAGGGGAGGGGCAGAGAGAGAGAGGGAGAGAGAATCCAAAGCAGGCTCCAGGCTCTGAGCTGTCAGCACAGAGCCTGACGTGGGGATTGAACTCACGATCTGTGAGATCATGACCTGAGTTGAAGTCAGACGCTTCACCGACTGAGCCACCCCGGCGCCCCGGGACTTGTCAGGGCCCTTAACATCATAACACAGGTTATGATTCATTAAGAGGGAACATACTACAAAGTGTATAGTCTAACTAACTAAATACCAACATCCACTCACACCCGCACACACACCACGGAACATCGGACGACAGCTCATGGAACTTATGATCCCCTGCGTAGAGTTTGGTGAAAACTGAGCTAGAAGGTTCTCAAGTTCCGGCAAGGCCGGGATTCCATTGTTCGGGCCTGGAGACGTGAAGGCCTCCCATCACAACAGCGCGTCCGGGGCCTTGTCGCACAGAAGGAAAGCCCGAAACCTCAGCTGGTGTGTAGCGACAGCCCAGGCTGAGTCCCTAAGTCAGTCCCCTCCCACTGGGACCGCAGGGCCCTCCGTTGGTGCGCTGATGTCGCCATCCCATTTTACAGAAAGGAAAAGTGAGGCGCAGGAAGGGCCGGACACTGGCCCCAGATCCCCCCTGGAGGTCCCGCTGTTGCCCGGGACCTGCTGCGTAGACAGAGGACTCCCATGGGGAGGGGAGGGAAAGCCGGGGTCCCCAGGATCCGAGCCCAGCCCCAGGCAGGTGGGGTCGTGGCAATGACAGGATCCCGGGGGCCGAGTGCTGGGCCTGGAAGGGGGGACGGGCTAACACAACAGGAAAAGAGCGCCCGAGCCCAGGCGGAAAGAGGAGAGACAGTATCCAAACGCGTCTAAACTGCCGAGAACCGATGGACCCAGTGCGGGACGAGGGGAGGCCTCGGCGATCTGGTGGCAGGGCTGAGTGGCTGCCACGTAACACAGCGGGGCTGGCGGTGGGCTGCGCCCTCGCTGGCCCGGGCCCCTGGCCGCCCGTCTAGCCTCTGGCAGAGGAGACGGAATGCCCTGGGTTCCAGCCTGTGAAATCACGAGGGCCCGCAGACGCCCCGGCTTTTTGGTGCTTTCTCTCCGGAGCTCTCCTGCCCTCAGCATCTCTGCCTCTTCCGCCCCGGGAACCGTGCTGGGGTCGCCCCAAACCCGGGGGGTGGCCAGCAGCAGACCGGCGCAGCGGTCGTGAGGACAGAACAAGCCTCGTTGCGGCTCCAGAAGGGAGAGGTGTCTAGAACGAAACCGTCTGGTGACAGCGTGGAGAGTGGATCCTGTCCTGTCGCTCTGGGCTCTGAGCACAGGCCTCCAATGGGGAGGAGGAGGACCCGGCTCTGCCCAGGCCTCCGCCCCGGCGAGAAAGCCACCCCTGCCGTCCGCCTGGGCCTGCGACGCCGGGGAGGGACCAGACGGGGCGAGGGGCGAGGGCTCTGCGGGGCCCGGCTTTCTCTGCTGGGCAGCGAGGTCTCCCCGGGCCAGTTCGGAAGATTCCATGGGCAAACATGCGGCGAGCGGCGGCCTGGAGCCTGGACGGGCTAAGTTAGGAGGGCGGCTTGGGCCGGGTCCTCCCGGGACCCGCAGGCCCGGCCACCGTCACACGCCCGAGGCCTCGGACTTGCTCCGGTCCACACGGTTTATTCTCTCTGTTTTCACTTGGAGGAAAGAACGCTGCCCGTCTCTCCGTGTCTCTGTCTCTGACACCCACTCAGTCTCCATCTCTCTCTCTCTCTCTCTCTCTCACACAGACACGCGCGCGCACACACACACACACACGCACACACAGGCTAGCCCACAAAGCCGGGGCCCCGCCTGCCCGCTCAGGGTGATCACAGCAGCTCTGACTCACCCCTGCCCGGGACAGGGTGACTCACTGCGGGAAGTTCCCCAAGGGTGAGGCCCTGGGCGGGAGTGTTCCTGTGCGAGGGACTGGTGGCTAGAAAGAGACGGATTTTGCCGGATCCGGCAAGACAGCGTCCTGGAGAGGCTCTGAAAATCTAGAGAACCCTGTTTGTTCCGGTTTTAACACCCGTCGCTTGTCCCGCGGCGGGGGCAGTGATCCTGTGCGCGTCTGAGACAAATCCGAGTCCCTCGGCACAGCGAAGGTCTCAGTCCCGCCAGCAGAGGCCTGGAGGCCGGCCGGTGGCCCTGGGTCCCGCGTGGGGCCGAGGGCCCGGAGTGTGGGCCGGGCAGGGGGCCCCGCTGGCCTCCGGGGGTCTGGCGGGAGCGCGGGGGCCCCGGCTGCTCGGGCAGGTGGACAGGTCTGGTCCGGGAGCCGGGAGCCCGGAAGAAATCGGGGAGCCCGGTGGAAACGGGAAGTCCGAGAGTCAGCAGGTTAACGGCTTCCTCCTCTCCGGGGTCCCCCCGGGTCATCCAAGGCTGGCAGCGGCACCGGGCCTTCGGGCTGCGCCCAGACTTGCACGGAATCGATGGGGGAGGGGGACGACGCTGGCGAATACAAACCCGCACCCCGGATGTAGGGTCACCCCACACAGCCGGTGCCCGGTGACTCCACTCCGGAAGTGTTCGGGGCAAAGGGCGAAGTTCCTTTGGTTTTTGGTTTTTAAGGCCTTATTTTTTAAGTCCTCTCCACGCCCAGCGTGGGGCTCGCACTCACCACCCCGGCCGGGCTCGCCAAGGCCTCGGACTGGGGATCTGAATAAACACGGTGGCAGAATGCGATTCCCAAATCCTCCGCGCCCTCCGCCTCTCCGGGAGATTTAGGACGTGGGAGCCAACGGGCAGATTACGAGGCGCAGAGAGGGGGTTCCGTCGGGATGGAGCCGCCCCCCCCCCGCCAAAGCAGCCTCAAGAACGAGGCCGGCGCTGACTTTCAAGCTGGAGAACCGGCACGGACGGCGTTGGAAATAAACCCCCAGCCTGGGTCAGGCCACCTAATGGCTTCGGGGGTCACCCGCCCCCCGACAGCAGGGCCCCTGTTGTCCTCCCTTCGGGGAGGGAGACTTCTTCCTCCCGCTTCAGGTCCTAAGAATTCCATTTACGTGGGGGCGCCCGGGTGGCTCAGTCCTTGAAGCGTCTGACTTGGGCTCCGGTCATGATCTTGTGTCTGTGAGTTCGAGCCCCGCGTCGGGCTCTGTGCTGACAGCTCGGAGCCTGGAGCTGCTTCAGATTCTGTGTCTCCCTCTCTCTGTGCCCCTCTCACGCTCGTGTTCTGTCTCTCTTTCTCTCTAAACAATAAATAAACATTAAAAAAAAAAAAAAGGATTCGATTTACACGGAACGGATCAAGAGGGGAAGGCCGGAAGTCGTATCACCCTCTCCCCCCACACACACCCCCCTCACACACACACACAGACACACACACACACACCTGCACACACACACACCCCACACACACGCACACACACACGCACACACACACACACACACACACACACCACACACCCACACACATACATGCACACACACACGGAGGCCCAGCCACGAAACGGACTCGAGAGATGACCAAGTCAGGCAGCTTTTCTACCTTCTAGACGGAGAGACCAGAGGTTCGTGAGGAATTGACGGGTTAAGGAAAACAGGTGTTGGTGAGCTTTACCCGGGAAGGAATTCTCCGCGGAGTCTGGGTGGAGGGTGTAGACGAGTAAAAAGTCGGCAGCTTTGTTTCCTTGGAGCTCAAGGCTTCACCGCTCGTGATAAGGGTGTCTTTTCACTGGTTAGGGCACAGGGGAGGTGTGTTTCCCCGGGGAAGGGGAGGGAGGAATCACTGCGCCCCAGGGGCACATTCCGGGGCGGCCTGTCCTCGACCCCACAGCCCCACCGGTTGGTCCTCAAGCATCAAAGCCTTAGCTTTTTTTTTAACTAAAACCCGCACCCCGTTAAGTGCACCACTGGTCCCTGCGCCCTCCGTGGAGGACACCGAACACGCATGCTCCCTCCTCCCCATGACCCCTGTAAACGCAAAGTTAGCACGAGTGTGTTAAAAGATACTTTCTTAAAAGAATAAAATAGGGGCGCCTGGGCGGCTCAGTTGGTTAAGCGGCTGACTTCGGCTCAGGTCATGATCTCACGGTCTGTGAGTTCAAGCCCTGCGTCAGGCTCTGTGCTGATGGCTCAGAGCCTGGAGCCTGCTTCGGATTCTGTGTCTGCCTCTCTCTCTGCCCTTCCTCTGCTCACTCTCTGTCTCTCAAAAATAAATAAATGTTAAAAAATTTTTTAAAAAAAGAATAAAATAATGACTCTCATGCAAATACAAGATGAACATATGTCCAAGATTTTATTTAACTCATTAATGACGCAGGGAACCAGTAGGTGGCTTTTGTTTTTGTTTTTGTTTTTGTTTTTTAATGGTTCAAAGGAGAAACTAAAAGAGAAGCCAGTTAGGAACGCAGCATAGAGGGGCACCTGGGGGGCTCAGTCGGTTGAGCGTCCAACTCTTGATTTAGGCTCAGGTCACGATCTCATGGTTCGTGAGTTCGAGCCCCCACATCGGGCTCTGTGCTGACAGCTTGGAGCCTGCTTGGGATTTTCTCTCTCCCTCTCTGCCCTTCGCCCATTCACGCTGTCTCTCCCTCTCTCTCTCTCTCTCTGTCTCCAAATAAACAAATAAAATGTAAAAAATAATAAAATAAAAACAAACAAGTAAATAAAAAGTCTTCCAGACAAGGCCAAATGTCCCGTGCGATAGGACGGAAAGGGCAACCGTGGGCAAACTCACCCGTTCCCCACTGAAACACAAACGCCTGCCTATCGGTGCGTCGGAGATGGAGGACACTCGGGGCTGGGCCACCCGCTCCTCCCGGGAGCTGACAATCCCAGCTCTGTCCCCGACCGGTCACCCTGCGCTGTTCTCCAAACACTCTGCCAGTACTGAACACGAGCCTCCCATTCAGTGTCAGTTTCAATAAACGACCATTACCGGCCACGGGCGCCCAACGTGGGCTTGAACTCACCGCCCCAAGATCAGGATCCCCACGCTCCACCGACTGGGGCTTTTGGTGTAAGTATATCCCTGCAGTATCTGGGACGCACTTATACTGAAAAAACACTGGTGTTAACCCGAAATTCAAATTCACCCGCGGAGATGTCTCCATTTGTCAGCCCCGCAGCCCTGCCCGTGACGGGTAGCCCCGATCATCGAGACGGGGAGGCCTTGGAAGCCGGCGCCGCCGGTGGCCGAGGGTGCGACAGTGGTAGCTGGTGGCCTGGCGCTCGCACCAGTAAGACCAGGGCGTCGCCGCGAGGCTCCCACGAAGTGACCTCTGCAGGGCCGCTGGGACAGTGTCCGGCACAAAGTTGGGGACCAACTGATGGCAGAGAATCTAGTCCCCAGACCCGTCTCCTGCCCTGGGGCTGCCGAGTGAACTATGGGTCGGGCTGCACGCGCCGCGGTCACTCCGCGGGGAGGCCACCCTCCCACTCCCCCCCTCCCCCCCCCGCTCCGCGGAGGCCCCGCCCCGCCGGAGGCCACGCCCCGCCGGAGGCCACGCCCCGCGGCGCCGAGGCCACCCTCCCATTCCCCTCCCCCCGGCTCCGCGCCGGAGGCCCCGCCCCGCGGCGCCGAGGCCACACCCCGCCGGGAGGGGGCGCCTCCCGCTGGGGGAATCGCCGCCCGCAGCCCCGCGGACCGCAGTCGAGCCGCAGCGCTCCGGGCCCGGCCGCGCCCCTGCAGACACCGGCCCTCGCTCGCCGCGCCCCTGCAGACACCGGCCCCCGCGCCGCGCGCCCCTGCAGACACCGGCCCTCGCTCGCCGCGCCCCTGCCCAAACCCCCGCCATGGCCGGCATCGCGGCCAAGCTGGCGAAGGACCGAGAGGCGGCCGAGGGGCTGGGCTCGCACGAAAAGGCCATCAAGTACCTCAACCAGGACTACGAGGCGCTGCGGGACGAGTGCCTGGAGGCCGGGACGCTCTTCCAGGACCCGTCCTTCCCGGCCATCCCTTCTTCGCTGGGCTTCAAGGAGCTGGGACCCTACTCCAGCAAGACGCAGGGCATCGAGTGGAAGCGGCCCACGGTAGGGGGCGCGGCGGGGCGCGCGGGAGGGGAGCCCGGGATCTGGGAGGGGCGCGGGGTGCGCGGGAGGGGAACCGGGGGCCGGGAAGGGTGCGCGGGCCCGGGGTGCGGGGGCCGGGGGCCGGGAGGGGTGCGCGGGGCTGGGGGCCCGGGGTGCGGCCCGCGCCGGCCGCCGGAAGCGCGCCCCTCCCCGTTACTCGGCGCCCGCGCGTCCGCAGCGCGGCCTGGCCCCTCCCGCCCCGGCGCTGCCCGGGCGGGTCGGGCGCGCCCTGCGCTCCGGCGCCGTTAGCAGGCCCAGCCGGGGCGCCGCCTTCGGACCCCACGCAAAGTCGGGGTGACGGCAGGGCGGCCGGGGGAAACTTCTCGGAGTCCCGTGGGGGCGATGGCGGGGAGGAGGGCGGCCGCGGGGAGAGGAGGGGGGCGGGAGGCCGTGTGTGACCTGGAAAAGCCGGGCCCTCGCTCTGCTCGCGTCTGCCGCGGGGAGGCGCGGAGGGCGCCCGCAGCCCGGGCCTTCTGTGAGTAAGGACTGTCTCATGCGGTGGCGGATAGACGTGTCCAATCCGAGTTCCCGGTTTATTTTTCCCAATGGGAGCTGGCGAGACCTCGCCAAATATTGACCCTGATGATTAAGGAAGCGCTGGACTGGTGCTCCTCCTCCTGGGGCTGGCCCAGAATCGGCCCTGGGGAGCCTGGGGACTCCGCCGAGCCCCCTTGTCCTGTTACCCACACACACACACCTGGCAGGCCTTGGGCCGGCTCGCCCTCTGAGCCAGGGGGTCCACCTGGCTGGCCTAGGACCCCCTGCCGCCTGCACCTCCCACCGGACGCTTCTCCGGCTCCCGCCACCAGATCTAAACAAGGCTTCCCCGGGCATCCAGCCTCTAGATTCCCCACGGGGGAGTAAGCTCGCTCCTCTGGACCTCCCAGGCCACCTCCTGTTCCCCCAAACCCAGCCCGTAGGCCGTGAGTGCTGTAGAAATGTCCGGGCCCCTGACTTCAGGTGGCCGAGCCTGAACCCTTCAAGCTCCCCGCCTCCACCTCTGCATCTAGAAGGAAACTTGTTGGTAGTATAAACTACCATTCTGTACCTTTTATTAGTCGCCCCTGAGCCGGGCTGACTTCCTTCAGGTGTTTTCGCAGTTTATAGATACAATTGCACATTACGGTGGTTCCTCCTGAACCGGGGAGGGAGGGGGGGCCGGGGGCCCCCGCGTGTGTCATTCCCCGTACACCCCAGAGCCCAGCAGGGCCAATGCTCTTCCACGTCCAGCCGCCCGTGTTTACGGAGCGCGCGCGCGTATGGGAGGCCAGGCTCTGTGTTCCGTGTTCGGGGACCATCCATGAACGGAGACGGCGGTGCTTCGCGGAATGGGTGAGCGGATGGGTGCAGGCGTGGAGCGAGCCGCCCGCGAGCTGACGGCCGTGCAGGTGGCCGAGGAGAGGTGTTCGCACGGCGCTCCAGTCCGCGGCCGGGCGGACCCACCCGCTCCTTGCCTTACTCTGGCCTTCGTTCAGGAAGCATCAGCTGAATGCCTACTGTGTGCCGGGCACAGGGCGTATAGTTTCTGCCTCTTTCGACTTTCGGGGCTAGTCGGGGGAGGCAGGTTCCCCCACCCCCCGCAGTGGGAAATGCCTGTAGGGCTCCCGGATGGGAAAGAGGTCGGAGCCACTTCAGGACCCCTGCTTAGGCTGTCATGGCCCCATTCGACAGTTCAAGAAACAGAGGCCTGAAGAAGTTAAAATGTGCTCCCGGGGGTCCGCAGGGGGGCCAGGACTCTGTCCCGTCCGTGGGTGCGCGGAGGCCTCGGCTCGAGGCTGCTCCCTGCCTCCCCGCCCCCTGCCTCCCCTGCAGGGGAGACAAAAATGCAGCCCCCCCCCCCCGGATCTGGAGACGAGCAAGTCTTGGGCGACTTGAACGGAGCGAGTGCGGCGCCCGACAGCTGTCAGCTCGTGGGCAGCTCGTCACACGCCTGCACCCATCCGCTCACCCATTCCGCGAAGCATCGCCATCTCCGTTCACGGATGTCCCCGAACACTGGACACAGAGCCTGGCCTCCCATTCGTGCTCAGTCTCTGGGAGGGGACCGGCCCAGCTGTGTTCAGAACGGTGTCTGTGGAAAGGGACAGGCTAACGGTGGGCAGGGCCGGACGTGGGGTTTAAGAGGCCGGGGCAGGTGAGAACAACCGAAATGTGTCATGTGTTGAGTCACCGGGGAGGAAGGGGTGCGAGACAGGCAGAGAGGGGGAGGTGGGGAAACAGGGACCCCGGGCAGGGAGGGCAGGGAGCGGGGCAGAGCGGAGGGCGGAGGGCGTGCTCCTCCCCAGGAGGGCTTTCCTGGCCTGAAGGTCACAGGCGGCGCTGAGGAGGCACACGGGCAGGAAACCAGAGCTGGGGTCCCATTGTTCCTGAGCACGAGCCTCCCTCCCGGGAGGTTCGGGACTCGCTTACACCGCCTCAGACCTGCGCCTCCTGCCTCCGGGCGTGGGGAGTATCCGCAACTTGTCCTCCACTGATGATAAGGCGACGTCTGTGGAGTGCTGGCCAAGGGCACTTACCGAGTCATCTCAGCACATTCGTCACACGGTCCCCATTTTACAGATGAGGAAGCTGAGGCCGAAAGAGGGGAAGGAATTGCCATGGTCCTAGGACTCATAGATTTGGGGGGGCGCGGTTCGGACCCCGGGGGTGTGAATCGGAGCCCAAGCCCCCAGCCGCCTGCCCGGGACTGTCGCACCCGTGTTGAGTCCAGGGCCCCCATGCTGGACACAAGGTTCAGTGTTCTAAGCACCCGAGGGGGCCACTCTGAGCTTTGCCTTCTCCGGAGAGGCGGCCCCCGAGCCCCCGTGGAAAACGCCTTCCGGGGTAAGTGCCCGGCACGCAGAGGAGCGAGTGTGAGTCTCGGCTCCCGGGCACCAAGCCCCGCGTCTCGGGCGACCTGCTGCAGGGGTGCACGGCTGGCAGGGAGCCCGCCCTGGAGGAAGCATGTCCTCATTGTCTGTCCCCCGAAACAGACCGGCCCAGGCAGTGGGGAGGAATGTGCTCGGCTGCCGATTCCGGCTGTGGGGTGGGGGGGGCCGGCCCCGGCCCCCCCCCCAGGAAAGGCTTGACCGGGAGGCCCCCCCCCGGGCTGTGGGGTGGAGCCCCTGCGAACCAGGTTTGCCCGAGCTGACGAGAACCCAGATTTATGCCCCGGCTTCCGCTGCGGCTTTGGGGTGGGGCGAGCGCTTCGGAGTCAGGAAACGCCAGAGAGAGGGCGGCAGGCGGGGCGGGACTGTTTGGCAGCGGCCCGTCGGGGTCCTGGCGGGACCGTCCTGCGGTTGTACCCTACGAGACTCGTTGCTAACCAGTTACACGGGGCACAGGAGCAGAAAGAGTTGGCCATGTGCCCCAAGTTCAAATCCCAGCTCTCTCTAACTCAGAGCACCGTAACTTCGGACGCACTGTTCTCCGTGGTTTTAAGTCCTGAGCCTGTGTCCTCGCCCGCAGAAAGGGAACGCGCCCATCTGCGTTCCTGGAGGGGCCCCGTGAGATAAAGCACCACACACGGCCTGCTCTGTGGCAGGTGGATGCTGCAAGCGTCCCGGCCCCGAGGACGAAATCGGAAGGCTAGAAAGTTCCCCTGCGCATACCCAGCAGCCACCAGACAGGGCGCAACTAAACACCAAACGGCAGAGTACAAGTGCGCTGGGGCTCAGAATCCCAGAGAGGAGCCAGGGCTGGGCCGTGAAGGAGGGCTTCCTGGAGGAGGAGGCAATGAGTCAGGAAACGTGGTAGGAGGCGAAACTAGAGAGAGTAGGGTGGGAGAGGTGCAGGAACGGGGGGGGGGGAGGGGGACTGGTGTGGCCGGCAGGGCAGCTCCAGAGGGCGAAGGGACCCCATGCCTGGCGGAGAGGCGGCGTCGTGGCCCCGGGAGTGGTGACATGAGGCAGGCTGTCAGCAGCGCGGGGCGCGGGGGTTCCACGGAGCAGGCGTGTGAGAAGGACCCGGGGCAGTCCGTCCATAACCGCAGAACTCCTCCGAGAGGGGAGGGGAAGGGGGGGCAGCGCTGGGCGCGCCCGCCGGGAACCGAGGCGCCCTGACCGCGGCTTGCGGGTCTCGTTGGCAGGAAGTCTGCGATGACCCCCAGTTCATCGTCGGAGGGGCCACCCGCACGGACATCTGCCAAGGAGCCCTGGGTGAGTGACGCGGCTGCGGGTCCCTTCCCGGGCAGCCCGGTGACTTCCGTTTCCAGAAGCTTCCTGGAACGTCTCCCCTCCCCCCCCCCCGCCGAGGGACATGCGGAGGGAGGCTCACAGGTGCAGGAGTGCGCCCCGAGGCCTCCTGTGTCCCCGACTCTGGGGTTGACATGTCGGCCTCTGAGCCTCCTGGGGGCAGCGTTACTGGTGGCCCACGATGCAGGCGGGCTGCAGGCTGCAGGGAGAGGACTCTGGTCTCTGGGGCTCGGGGACGGGGACGGTGACTCAGTGTGAGGGAAGAGGAAAGCGGGGCTCCGTCTGCTGGGAGGAAGTTCTGGTCCCAGGGCGTCCTCAGTGCACCGTGGAGTCGCGGCTCTGTCCTCCGCAAGACGTCTGTTTACAGCAGGTGGGCGGGCGGCCAGGGTCCGAGCGGGGCCCTCACTGCGACCCGTGGTCTCCCGGGTCGGTGGGAAAACTCGAGTCCGTGAGGGGGTCTTGACGGTGGGGCCTGGACCGTTGTTTAAGTTGCTCATGGAATCCACTCGTAATAAATACGGGCCCGTGGTCGCTGGAGCAGATTCCGCGCTCCCCCAAACCCGTGTCCCGCTGCGGGCCCCAGGCTGCTCCCCGCACGGTCCGCTGGGCTTGCACTGCACCTCCTTTCCCGGCCCGCTCGGCACGGGCCCCGGTGCCCGGAGCAAGAACGGCCGCGTGTGCCGAGTCAGTAACACTGTGTGTGCCAGACGCCGGGCGGAGACGGCCGAGGCCCCAGGCCCTGCGCTCACTCTCAGCGTACAGGCGAGGACACGGAGGCCCGGGAGGGGGAGGAGGGAGGGCGAGCTGGGGGGCCGGCGCACAGGTGCAGACAGCCGGCCCCCAGGCCTGTCGCGTTAGGCCCAGGCTATACTTGTGAAAGGCGGCCTGGAAATTTCCGCCGTGTGACTCATTAGGAAATACCTCTTGGAGAACAGGGCCGCCGCTCTGAGGTCAGCGGCCTCTGCACGCCGTGGATGCCTGAGATGCCAGAGCCTTCTCGCCTGCAGAGACCCCCTCCCTCCCCCTGCTCCCTGCCCCCTCCCCCTCCCCCCTGCCTCCTTCCCCCTCCAGAATATAGAACCCTGGGGGTCCTTGAGCAATGGGGCCTAACAGGCCCGGAAGTTGGCCAACTCTGGGGTTTGGGGGATCCAGAGACACACACGACAGCTGTGACACCTGGCCTGTCACACGCACCGGCCCGCACCCCGCCCGGCCCACACACGTACTTCAGAGTGTTAGGTCATCTGAAGGGCCAGACCGCACCTATGGAATGCGGGCCTTAAGCGTGTTTGAGCGCCGCCAGACCTCTGGGGAGGAGACGGTGGAGCCGCATTCCTGGGGTGATGTTCCCGAGTCCGCAGTGGGCCGCACAGAAACGGGGTCCGGTGCGATACGGCCTCTTCACGCGTCCCGCTAACTGGCGTTCGTTCCTAAGGCTCTCACTCCGTGCCGGCGCTTTCGCTCCTTAGCCCCTCCTCGGGAGGCTCCGGGGTCCGTGACCGTCGGTGAGATGCGGTTGATGGGACGCTGGCCCTGACTCTGGACACAGGGTGGTGACTGTCACCAAGTGCCAGCAGGCTCCGAAGCATCTGGAACGGGGCGCCTGTCACAGGAACAGAGGTAGCAGCCAGAGCCCGCTCGCTTAGACCGTAGGCAGGAGGTCGCTGGGAACCTCTGTGTCTTCTAAAAATGGGCGGGAAAGAAGGCAAAGGGCCCGGCCCCCGAGAGCCCCTGAGGAGGACCCGCCTGTAACTCCCCCAAAACTTGACTACTAGTAAGTCCCGGAAGTAAGTTTTAGATGACTGAAAAATTTTCTAATGTTTATTTATTTTGGGGAGAGAGAGACAGAGCGTGAGCGGGGGAGGGGCCGAGAGAGAGGGAGACACAGAATCCGAAGCAGGCTCCAGGCTCCGAGCTGTCGACACAGAGCCCGACGTGGGGCTGGCTCGAACCCACGAACCGTGAGATCACGACCTGAGCCGAAGTCAGACGCTTAACTGATGGAGCCCCCCAGGCGCCCCTAGGTGATTTAAATGATAGTTGTCAAAAGTCATTTGTATAATAGGTGCCTTTTAAAAAATGTAATAGACTTTATTTTTTAGTGCAGTTTCAGGTTCACAGAAGAGCTGGAAAGACAGTAGAGAATTCCTTTCGCCCCTCCCCCCGCCCCCTCAGGGCGTCCTGCACTTGTTACAGTAACACACGTCACCGTTAGTCTGTACTGTCCTTACACTCAGGTCCGGCTCTGCTCCCGGATCCCGTTCCGCGACCGCCTGAGGTTTAGCCTCGAATCTGCTCGACTCCTCCGGGTGCTGGGTTCAGATTCTCCTGGCTTTGTGCAGACTTTGTGGGATGCCCCGTTATTGGAGTTTGTAGGTGCTTTTTAAAAAAACTAATGCTTGTAGTTTTAAAAAAAGGGGGGGGGAGCTAGGACACCTGGGGGGCTCAGTCAGTTAAGGGTCCAACTCTTGATTTCGGCTCAGGTCGTGATCTCACGGTTCGTGGGTTCGAGCCCCGCGTGGGGCTCCGTGCTGTCAGTGCAGAGCCTGCTTGGGATATCCTTTCTCCCTTTCCCTCTGCCTCTCCCCTTCTTGAGCTCTCTTGTGCTCTCTCGCTCTCTCTCTCTCAAAAAAAAAAAAGACTAAATATCAAGCGTCAGCTGGTTTGATGTTAATACCTTCCCTTCTCTTTGTCAGCGACACTGGCTCCTCGGTCACCCTGTCCTCACCGCCTGGCGGGGGCCTCTCCCGCTCCTGGGGCGAGCCGGCCCTGAGTCATCCCCTCCCAGCCTCCCTGCCGGTTCTAAATCCCGCCCCCCCCCCCTCAGGGCCTTGTCTCTCCCCTCTCGCCCCCCACCCCGCACTCCCAGTGCCCCTCCTGCGGCCGCTAAGCCGGGAAGTCTGGAGCACTGGGCCTGCTGTTTGCCCCGGGGGAGGGGGAGTTGTCCCTGTCCTGCCCTGGCTGCCCCAGCCGTGGGAGTCCCCCCCCCAAAGGAGCCGCGGCCCGGTTGCACACACTTGCAGCAGACGCCCTGGAGCGCCCGAGAGGAGTTCGCAGGGCTCCCGGGCTCCCCGCCCTGCGCGGGTGCTCCCCTGGATCGGATTGTCCTGAGGTCCCACGACTCCTGACACTGACAGTACGCGGGCCCCAGTCCCTCCCGCGCCCAGCACGGGGCTCAGTGAGAGTCAGCGCGCGGGCAGAGGCGGTGCGGGCGAGGGGGTCCCAGGATGAGGGGGGCCCACGCCGTGTCCGGCGTCTGGCAGGTGCTGAAGGCTCTGCAGCCCACTACGGTGGCACGAGCCACATGCGGGACCTTGAAGAGGGACCAGAGCAAGCGAGGAAGAGGTTTTGGTTTTCCAAGTGCAGGCGTGAGGAGCCTCGTGTGCGTCGCGGCTACCTCGGGGGCGGCGCCGCAGGCCGTCGAGGGTTGGGGTCCAGCCTCCTGTCCCTTACCCTCGGGCGGGACGGTCCCCACAGGCCTGTGCGTCTCCACCAGAGCCCCCTCACAGGTGTGACCAGCGGGTCAGGGGGGACCGTGTGCGGCTGTCAGGCAGAGCGTGGCCTCGGCTCTGCCGCCCCGCTCTTGCTTTCGCGGAATCCGCCGTCTCTGGGTGTCTGTTGTCCCTATGGTCGGAGGGGGGTGGTAACGGCGCCCCCCCCAGGGCTGAGGTGACACCGGGTGATGGCGGCTGGCGCGTGGCAGGGGCCTTAGGAGCTGCAGGCTGGAAGTGGTCTTTCGGGAGGAGCAGCTCAGGCGAGGCTGGGGGTGGGGGGTCGTGTACCTGCGTGACTCGGTCTCTCCACCCGGCTGGGGTCTGCTCCGGGGGTGCGGTGCTCCCTCCTGTGGGCCTTGGGGGCTGCAGGGAGTGGGGGAAGGGCGCAGGCCCCGAGCTGGGACCACAGAGGAAGCGGGCGCCGGCGGCTTCCTCCTCCCGGTCTGGGCGGCAGGCTCCCTTCCGAGCGTCCCTGGTCCAGGCAGGTTCAGAGCGAGGCTGGGAACTTCAGGGCTGTGTCCTCGGCTCCAGCAGGGGAAGGGGCGGGCTGGCTCCGGGCTGGTGCTCACCGGGGCCCCGGACGGGTGGGAGAAAGAGGGGCCCCTCCAGGTCGCCCCCCCCCCGCAGCCGCTCATGTAAATGAGAAGTGATTGGGCATCCAGGGGGGAGTGGGGGTTCCGGTTTGGGGTTACCCTCCTCTGGGCCGCTCTTGGCATGAAACGGTCACGGAAGGGACGCCCCCGGTGACTCATCTGCCACCGTCTCCAGGCCTAGGCCCCTGGCAGGGTGTGCGCGTCTCCAGGGTGACCTGGGGGTGGGGTCTCCCATCTCCCGGACACTGGCAACCGCAGGTGTGTCCGCAAGGGTCCAGTGTGGGCGGCGGCAGCTCGGCCTCCTGGCTGCTTAGTGTTTCTGTGGCCGTCACCAGGGGAAGCAAAAGGAGGAGGGACTGAGGCAGTGAGACCCAGGTCAGGCAGGACGTGAGACAGCACAGGGCTCCCCGGCCTCGGTGCCGCGGACGGTGGGGGGCCGGGTGCTCGTGGGGGCTGTGCTGGAGGGCAGGGCGGCGTTCCCGGCCCCTGCCCCCTAGACGCTCCAACCCCCCACCCAAACCTGACAGTCAGAAATGCCTCCTAAAGGAGTCCCTGGGGGGGGGGGGGTAAGGGAGTTGGCGAAAGTACTGCTAGGGATAAACCACACAGGCACTTCGCAGGCCCTGAGAGAAGCAAGCATAGGGGGTGCTGAGGCTGGGAGGGCTGCCTGGAGGCGGCGGCTGGCCTTGGGCTGTCTGCTTTCCCGGAGATGAAGAGCTTCCTCAGCCTATGTTTTTTAAGTGCACACGCACGTGCGTCCCGGACACGTATGTGCTCTCGGGGACACAGGGCCCTGCCCTAACGAATCTTCCGTTGTCCGGGGACCCACCACAGGCAGCCATGCTGTGACATGAGGAGCCACAGCGGGGACGGGGGACGAAAGCCCGGCGTCTCCCGGACTCTCTGCCTCACTTTCCTCCTCGCGGAGGGAAGAGCTGATGGGGGAGGCGGAGAGGGAGCACCCAGGAAGATCGCCGTGCTCCCCTCTTGGAAAAACTCCCGGCAGCCCCAGGTGTTCGTGACCCGCCCCGTCCACACCCCGCAGGGGCCCAGGCGACCTGGCCGCATGCCGAGCCGACCTTCAGGACACAGGCAGGGGCCAGGGAGCACAGCCCTGGAAATGTACGGGCGAGGCTGTGTCTGAATCACCTTTTCAGAAGGGCCTTGAAGGAGCCATTCATAGGGCGGCCGGGGAGGCCGTGTCCTGAGCACAGCCCGCGCCGGGGGACCAGGGTGCCCGGAGGAGGGTGAGGCCCCTGGACACAGTCGGGCCTTTGTCGGGGCCCAGAGGGCTATGCTCCAGGACCCAGAGCCACCACCGGTCCTACTTCCCCCAGCAGGTTAGAAGAGAGGGTTTCCCTGCCGAGAGCAGGTGCCCGAGGATGGGCCAGAGGGACCGTCACCAAATAGTCCTCGGACACGGGAAGAAATTAATACGGGCTCTCTGCCTGAGCCACAAAATTCATGGGTAAAAATCCCTCCGAAAACCCAGGATGAGGCCCACGGGGAGAACGCGGTCATCGCCCGCAGGGGCAGGAGGGGCCGGGTGTGTTCTGTGAGGGGGCCCGCATCCCCCCGTTGTCAGCTGCCACCCCTTCCGGGGCCACAGACCTGACCTCGGAGACGTCGCCCGTCCGAGGTCCTTCTGCCAGAAGGAGGCGTGTAGTCCGTTTCACCTTCACGCAGAATGTTTGGGGCTCGTCTCCGAAGCCCACCCGTGGACCCCAGCTTCCCTCCTTCACGCGATCCTAAGAGCCTTCTGCCCATTCCCCCGCAGCGGAGAAAACCTGGGGTCAGAGAAAGGAAGAAACGGACCCGGTTCACACACCGTGAGCGGAGGGCGGGCTTCAAATCCTGTGCTCCTCCCCACCCGGGTCTGTGGAGGGGGGGTCCCTGAAGGCCCTGCGGGGGGCAGGGTGTGCGGGAGCCGGGCCGGAAGGACACACCCAGGCAGAGTGGTCGGACTGGGCAGCTGAGAGCCAGAACCTGACGGGAACCAGAGAGGACGGAGTCTCCACAGGTGCCTCCGGGCATGATGGAAGGTGACAGAAGGTGACGGAAGGTCCCAGGGAGGCAGGTGCTCGAGGGAACAGGGTGCACGCAGCCCGGAGCACACACACCTGTCGCAGGAACCCAGAGGTCCCCGCCGGAGGGGAGGGGTCCCTGTCCACCCGAGTGAAAGACCAGGGCGGTCTGCACCCCGCCCCTGACGACTGTGGAATGCTGGCTCTCTGGCTGCCCCCCGCCGGGCCTCAGACCCCCCGAAGCCCTCCAGGGCTCCTCCCCCAGGTCCGGTCTCGGGGGTTGGGGCGAGGACTCTGTTCCGCTGTGGAATGAAGTGGGGACATCTTCGGGGAAAGGGGGTCTCGGGCTCCTGCCCGCCCGAGCCTGCGGCCGGTGGGGCACCGGGTGCTTCTAGGGTAGGACGTGGGCCAGGAGAGGCCTCTCGGGCCTGTTCCAGTCGAGTGTCTTCTGGGACAAAACAGGACGGGCGGGGGTTCAGCTGGGCGCGGGGGGCGGGGGTGGGGACCCGGATGGGGGAAGGGCCAGCCTGTCCCGCCTGTAGTCAGACCTCCGGCGGGGCCTTGTCTGCCCCCGTAATGATGGACACGGCCAGCAGCCGGGGCGTTCCAGGGCCTGTGGTGACCCGGCTCTGACACTCGTCCCTGCCCACAGCCGGGGCGCTGCACAGACCCGGGCGGGCATCCGGCTCCCAGGAGGAGGCGGTGAGTCAGAGCTGTAGACAAAGCAGACAGAATGTGCTGGTATTTGGGTTGGCCTCGCCTCAGCGGGCCCAGCCCCTCCCCGCAGCGCACAGTAAACACGGGAAGACAAACCATCAGTTCCGAAGAAAGGACGATCCGGAAAGAAGAGGGTGGCGACGCCCAGAGAGAGCAAGAGGCACACATGTCGTCAGAAGGCCCTCGGCTGCCAGAGGAGGCCCCGCTTCAGGGCCAAAGCCAGACCCCCAGGGAGAGCCGGTTCCGGGCGGCCCCGTCCAGGGGACCCCGCCTGGGGAGGGGGGGTGCCGGCACACCTCTCTGAGCGAGCCCGAAGCATTCCGGGGACGGATCAGTGGCAAGCGTATCGCACCCCTGTCCCCCGACCCCGCGGAATTACCGGAAAGCCCGAAGCAGTCTCCACTGGACCTGGTTCGCCTGGCACGTCCCGCGGAAATGCGCTTTCTCAAGGAATATCTGGGAACTTCTCGACAGAACGCACGTCGGGGCCCAGAGTGAGGGGCTCCGTGAGCCGGGCGGTCGGCCAGGTCTTGCGGGAGGCCTCGACCGGAAATAAAACCCTTCACTTCGAATAACTGCCAGTAAGCTCTTTTTCTTACTCGGAGGAGTGACGTAACAGCTAACCCGCGGAGGGCAGCCAACTCGGCTTTGTGTCAAAGGACACACACAGCGAGTCCTCCAAAAATAAGTTCCGTTTACGGAGACGGGAATTACGCAGGGGCCCGCGGCACCCCCCACCCCCACCCCCTCTCCCCGAGTGCGCCTTTTTCTGCCTTCTGGCAGCCCTCCGATGCTCCGGGCCTGGTTCACTCGGCCTCTCGGAGGCCGGTCTGCGTCCACAGAGGACATGGTCGCTCCGCTCCGCGGACGGACGACTAGGGCTCTCGGAGATGACTTAGCGTCCGTCCCTGGCTCCTGGGAGCATGTCCGGGGGCGCGTGCTCCGCGTTGGTCCGTGCGCACGGGCGGGCGCAGGTGGGTCCCCCGTGGCCCCTCTGGGACCGCACGGCCTCTGCTGTGCCATCCGAGAGGCAGACGTGGTTCGAGGTAACTTCTCTTCCGATTTCCTTTACGATGAGTTGACGGGAGCACCTTTTGGCATTCGGGCTTTTTCAATTTTTTAAAGTAACCTCCATGCCCAACGTGGGGCTCGAACTCATGACCCCAAAATCGGCAGCCACTGTTCCACCAATTAGGGGGCCAGGCGCCCCGAACATGGTTGAGACACTGGTTTTCCTTCTTCCATTAACTGCTTATATCTCTGTCCATTTTCCCACGGAGCCTCAGGATTCTAGAACGGTTTCTATGTAACGTCTCGTCAGGGATCTGAGTAACAGATACTTTTCTTTGTTACTTTCTTAGTTTGACTCAAGCATGATTTTTTTACCACGTAGAATTTTTTTTCTTTTTACTTCAATGTAGTTACATTTATCATATAAAAAGTTTACGGCTTCAGGGGCGCCTGGCTGGCTCTGTCGGTGGAGTGCATGGCTCTGGATCTCGGTCGGGTTCGTGCTTCCAAGCCCCACGTTGGAGGTGGAGATTATTTTAAAAAATAAAAACTCTAGGGGCGCCTGGGTGGCTCAGTCGGTTGGGCGGCCGACTTCGGCTCGGGTCATGATCTGCTCTGTGCTGATGGCTCGGAGCCTGGAGCCTGCTTCCGATTCTGTGTCTCCCTCTCTCTCTGCCCCTCCCCTGTTCATGCTGTGCCTCTATGTCTCTCAAGGGTGAATGAACATTAAAAAAAAAAATTTTTTTTAAATAAAATAAAATAAAAAAAATAAAAACTCTAAAAAGAAAAGTTTACGGCTTCCAGGCTACAAGTCGATAAACTATGTCTCCACTGGAATTCTTCTATGGTCTTTTCCAGAAAGTCTATGGATTTATCAAAATATTGTATCTTTTGGGGCGCCTGGGGGGCTCAGTCGGTTAAGCGTCCAACTCTTGATTTCAGCTCAGGTTTGTGAGTTCGGGTCAGGCTCCACACTGACGGCGCAGAGCCTGCTTGGGATTCTGTGTCTCCTTGTCTCTCTCTGCCCTTCCCCTGCTTATGGTTTCTCTCTCTCTGTCTCTCTCAAAATAAATAAATAAAACTTTAAAAAAAATTAAAAATAAGTTTACGGACTGACTTAAGAGGAAGAGGCATTTTTATGACCGATGACTTTTTCTAGGCAGGACTACGGGCCACGTTCGAAATGGGATAGATGAGTAGCTAGGCCTCTCCGGGCGGGATGGCACCTCTGGAATCTGTCCCCAAGGGCGAGCCGCTAACAGGGTCGGCCGCGTCCCGAACACAGTGGGACACACGGCATGGACTGGAAGCCGCCGGGGTCCCGTGAGCAGATCCATGGCTGGAGGGGCCCCGATTTCGGAGGCAGAGTGTCAGGATTCCAGCCCTGGGAGTGAGTGGGTCACACACACACGGAGGTCACCCTGGAGGGGCAGTGCCTGGTGGTCAGGGGACACAGCTCGACCCAGCTCACGAAGAAGGAGCCAGAAAGAAAGCTCCTCGCCGCACCACCCCCCTTCGCTGTGCCGAACGCGGCGGCAGCCGGCAGCGCTGGGAGCCCTGGGTTCCGTCCGTGGAGGCCGGCTCCGGGACCGCGCAGGACCGAGGTGCGGACCGGACGCAGGGAGGCAGCCAGAGGCAGCGGGCACTCCCGTCCAGCTCACCCCCGGGTAGGCACGCGGGTCCCCAAGGCTGTCCTCTCTGCCCTGAGGTCAGCAGAGGAAGTGAAGACAAGGTCATCGGTGGGCGACCGAGTGTAGACAGACTCTGCACCTGCCAGGAGCTGGGTGGTGTGCTGCTCGGGGACAGTCCCCTGTGTGGGCTGGGCGGCCCCTGCCCTCACCTCCAACAGACTTCCTTGCGCGGCCGGAGAGCACAAGGACAGAACTACCTGCTAAAGCCCGAGTCTCCCAGGGAATTGAATCACCGACGGAACCGCACGCCTGCGTCCTCCCTTCCAAGCCCGTCCGTGCCCGAGCGTGGCCGCTCCCCCAGCGGGGGTGCGGGGGAGCCCTTGTCACTGGAAGATGCCCTCGGGGTCTTTTCCGGGGCCGAACCGGTCAGAGCCGCGGGCCGGTGCGGCACCGACACCCCGCCAGCCCGGCGGTGCCGCCACGCAGGCTCAGCTGGGGGGGCTCCGGGGACCGCTCCACCTCGCCGGAACGGCGTTCCCGCAGGGGAGGAGGCTCCGCGGGGACGAGGCTGTCCAGACCACAGGTGGAGAGCACCGTGCCGCCATCGAGTCCTCTCTCTAGGACGAACGTCCCCACGACTTTATCCTGTGAATTCGGTGGCTTAGAAACTGGCACCCGTTTGCAAGGAGGCCGTGTGACCCACACGGGGAAGCCTCGCTCAGACTGACTGGACCGCCTCTCGAGACGGGACTTGGGCCGAGCCGGCAGCTCCTGAGGCCTCACCCCCTCAGCTGCGCCGGGGCCTCAGCTGTGACTGTTCAAACTGTCCTGTGGCAGGGAAGGAGGGGCCGCCACACCCACCCGGCTGGAGCGGCGGCACAGGGCCGGGCCCGCGGTGGCGCCGCACGGACGACCCCAGTACGGTGGTCTGCACCCAACTCGGAGGAGGCTCACGTGAGCAGGTGTTACGGAAGGAAGGAAACGGGCGTTCAGGGCCCGGACGTATAAAACAGGATTTCGGGGGCTCAGGAGCTCTCGAGGGGGCCTCCCCAGCCCCAGAACCGGGGGCGCTGCTGACTCGAGGCCGTTCGGGTCCTCGGCTCTGAAACACCCTGACCTGTCTGTCGTGCTCCCGGTGCCGTCGTCTGGAAGGCGCGATGACAGGCCGGCGTCCCGCGGCCTTCGTGACTCACGCCGCAGCGGGCGGGCGACGCGTTGCAGCCTCTCAGAGCGCACGGCGGCGGGTGTCCGGAGACGATGCAGAATCGCGGGCAGCCACCAGCTTGCCCCGTAGTTTCAAGTTTAGGCCGCGGCTGCGTATTTCTATTGCGGTCTCTCCCGCGTTCCAGGAATCGGACCCTCTTAGCCCCAAGTTTCATTTTTTTAAACAAAACCCGGATTTGACTTAGAGGATTTGGGTTTGAGACCTGCCCGCCGTCTGGTGTCCAGGGCCCCTGAGCCGTGGTTGCTTCATCCTGAAAAGGTGACGCTGACAAGGGTAGGTGTCCTGTAAGATGTACACGCAAACGGTGCAGCGTCTTCCCTGTAACCTGCAACGGCCCAGAAGGCCGGCCGCGCTCCTGTCGCTGCTGTTAAGAGCATGAGCTGGTGGTGTGCCTCTCTGCCCCTTCCGGGACCTTCCGGGACATCTTAAAGCCGCAGGGCCACTGCCTAGAGATCATTCTGGGATGACACGCCCTTCCAGAGGAGACCAGTTAGATAGGACGAGCCGGGCACAGTGGTCTCTCCGGAAGGCAGGGGGCGCCGGGGCCTTGCTCCCCTCAGGGTAGCCAGGGGAGACCTGGGGGAAGAAAACCGGAAGCCATGGGACACGGCCGCTGCTTCCCGGGATGTGGCCAGCGGTAATCGCAGCGAGGCGGGAGCCACCGGAGCCTGCGCCCAGTCACGCCCTGGAACACAGCGCCGCCGGCCGAGACCTCCGAGCGGCCCTGCCCTTCGGGGCCAGCGGCCACCCTGAGCCCCCGGTCCCGCAGACCCAGTGTCTCTGTCCAGGGCCCCGAGGGACTCAGGGGCTGTGCAGGAAGTGTGGGAGCTCCGACTTCGGTCTCTGGACCCCCCGCTCGTGGGCTCGCTGTCCACGAGCCTCTCTGCCTCCACCTGTTGACAGACCCGGTCCAAGCACCGAGCAGGGTCCCAGAAAGCCTCAAGGTCGCTCAAGAAGAGTAAGGGTCACGGGCACGTCCAGGCTTCCACAGAAGGACCAAAGCCGGGAGAGGCCCCAAGGAGGCGGAGGAGGGGTGCACCGAAGGGGCCTGGTGACCCCAGGAACAGCCGGCCAGGGGGCGGTCCGTCCTCCGGGCGACGGGATAAGGCCCGAGCGGGAGAGTGCAGAGCTCGAAGCGGCCAGAAGACTGCGTTATGGAGCAGGCGGCACGCGGGTTCCCGGCCAGCAGGCGGGGCTCCTCGCCCCCCCCACGCCGCCCGATTCCCCTGCGAGCCCCGCCTTCTCCACGTGCCGGACGGCCTCTGCCTCGGTGTCCCCGGAGGCCCAGCTGGCCCAGGAGGTCGTCCCGAGATCTGACAGACGGAAACGCGCAGCTCCTCAGCCCCGACCCGCCGCCGTCCGACGGCTGGCGATGCGTCCCCCCCTCCCCTTCCCTCCCCGAGGTGCGCTCGGCTCCACCGCGGAGCCCTTCACCGGCCCCGGCGAGCTCCAGGAGGGACAGTCTCGATGAAGAACCGTCAGGACGCGGGGTGGTCGACCGGAATTCCAAACGACTCGGTGAACTTCAGGGCCGAGTCCCTTAGAATAAACCCAGCACCGGAACCCCCCCGTCCCGGGCGGCTCCTGCTGCGGTCCTGGGAGGGGGAGGAGTGCGCGCCCCCTGTGGGAGGAGGGTCAGCTGCTCGAGTCCGACCACGTAGGACGGTCGCGGTGCTTGCGTGCTGAGCACCTGCTGTGGGTGCCGGGTGCGTGGAGAGCTCCCGTGACGCCTCGGTCGCTCGTGGGCCACAGGAGGGGCCCGTCCGGCCGTCCCCACTCTTGCGCCTCCGTTCCCGCCCCCGTCCCGCCCGTGCTGCCTGTCCCCTGCTGCCCAAGCTCGGCGGTGAGTCCCGAGCTCCCGGAAGCGACCGTGTCCTCACACCAGAGGCTCCCGGCCGAGCCCTCCTCAGGCCAGGGCAGGGGCCGGGCTGGGACGTCTTTCCACAGCCCGCCCACCCAGGCCCCCTCTGTGCACTCCCAGCTGCCCCTCAGTGGGGACTGTCTAGGCCTGTCCTTGGCTTCACCCCCGGGGCGGGGGGCACGGTGTCTGATGTCCTCCTGGCACCGAGACCCCTGCCTGGAGCGCTGCGCTATCTCCACAGGTGACTGCTGGCTGCTGGCGGCCATTGCCTCCCTCACCTTGAACGAAGAGATCCTGGCTCGAGTCGTCCCCCTGGACCAGAGCTTCCAGGAGAACTACGCCGGGATCTTCCACTTCCAGGTGACCGACCGAGCGGGGGGCTCGGCGTTCTCCCAGCAGGCCCCGGGGGTTCAGGACAGGGGCGGGGGCGGAGGGCAGGCCCTAGAGGCCGGGAGCCGTCCTGGAGCCTGGGACTGGTCCCCCTGGCTTGGTCGGTTTGTCGGACCCCAGCGTTTGGCCGCTCCGAGGACCACGCTGTTCCACCAAGGGCTTCGAGGCACAGCGGGCACTCCCTGGCCTGCCCCTGATGGGACCCCGAGAGGACAGGAGGGGGGCCTCTTGGGACTTCCGAGGAGGGAGGGAGAGGGGGGCACTGGGGAAGTCATTCCCAAGTTCTAGAAAAGAGACCGAAGGAAGGTGCCGCTCGCTGTCCTCCTGCGATGCTGGGAACAGGAGCGTGAGGGGGGGAAGGACGAGGGTCTGTGCCCTGGGTTCTCAGAGAGGACCCTCTCCCGGGGCGGGCTGGCGGAGCCTGCGCCCGGAGCCCCTGCGGCTCGGGTCCGCGTGCACCCCCCTGGCCCCAGCCCCCCGTGTCTGCACGCCCGCAGTTCTGGCAGTACGGCGAGTGGGTGGACGTGGTCGTGGACGACAGGCTGCCCACCAAGGACGGGGAGCTGCTGTTCGTCCACTCGGCGGAGGGCAGCGAGTTCTGGAGCGCCCTGCTGGAGAAGGCCTACGCCAAGTGAGTGATGGCGCTGGCCGCGGTCAGTGGGACTGGGGTCCCGGCCCCTGCGGCCCCTGCCAGGGAGGAGGCCCAGGGTCCCCACGGCCGGCGGGGAGAGCTGCTTCTCAGTCCCAGAAGCCGCAGGCCGCCCCGGGGCGGCCAGGAGCAGCGTGGGGCGCCCCGCGGGAAACGCTCTCCTCGCCGCCCTGCGGCCTGCGTTGAGCTGTAGGCGCCCAACGGCCCCGTAGCGGACCTGTCCCCTCCCGCCAGGACAGACAGACAGACGGTCGGACCAGAGAGTCACCGGGTCATCCCGCCCCCGGGGCTCTAGGAGGTTTTCGGGGCACCCAGCGGGGGGGGGGCATCTGAGCGGAGGGTCCCGGGAGCCGCCAGCATGGGGGGAGGGGACACCGGGGCAGCGGCTCGCGTCGCCCCCCCAGGGTCAACGGCTGCTACGAGGCGCTCTCGGGCGGTGCCACCACGGAGGGCTTCGAGGACTTCACGGGGGGCATCGCCGAGTGGTACGAGCTGAGGAAGGCACCCCCCAACCTCTTCAAGATCATCCAGAAGGCCCTGCAGAAGGGCTCCCTGCTGGGCTGCTCCATCGACGTAAGCCCGGCGCCTCCGCCTGCCCCCGCCGCCTCGGGGCCCGGGGGCCTGTCCGAGGGCAGAGGCCTGGGGGGCGTGGGGGTTTGGTGGAGGGACCGGAGGGAGCGGGGGTGAGGGCCAGGCCCCCGCGGCCACCTGACTCCTCCCCCATCCCCAGATCACCAGCATGGCGGACTCGGAGGCCATCACCTTCCAGAAGCTGGTGAAGGGGCACGCGTACTCGGTCACTGGGGCTGAGGAGGTGAGGCCGGCGGGGTTTTCGGGGGGCCTTCTGTCAGCTGGGCTGGGCGGGTGACCACCCAGGACAGGGGGGCTGAATTGCCACAGCCCCGAGGCCAGGCCTCAACCCTGAGGCAAGGGAGCCTGGGTGGGGCCGCCCGCCGGAAGGGGTGTCAGCCCTCCGCTGGCCTGTCCCGCCGGCGCCCGCGCTCCTGCTGTGCTTGTCCGGAGTCACCTTGCTCCCCGGGACCCGCTACTGCACACGCTTAGCGGTGTAGACCCTTCGAAAGAGCGTTAGCACCCCACTTCCTGTTCAGACCAGACAGCCTGGGCAAGTTCTCGTAAACCGTCTGTCCCTCCGTCCCCTCAAGCTGGAGCCGGTGATGACATGCACCGTAGGCTGCGCCCCTGCCCGCAGACCCCGTCTGCCCCCTCGGCCTCGCTAGAAACCCCACAGACCCGTGAGCAGCCCGCTCCGCCGTCACGGACTCGTCCGGGCTCGATTCTTTCAAACCTCGGATTTTCAGTCTGCTCCCCGCCCACCTCACCCCCCACGCATACGTCGTTTTAGTCTGAAACAGTTCGGGTCTGTGGGAAGTTGGAAGAGAGCGTGGTTCGCGCCAAATGCGGTTTCCTGTCCGCACCCAGTCTCCCTCTGTGCGTCTTTCCGAGCCGCGTGGAAGGAAGCCAGGTGGCATCGCGCTTTGCCCCTAAATACCGCCACGGTCACCTCCCTCGAATAGGGACACTCTCACGTACTTGCCAGTTCTGTTAAAGTTTCGAAGAAAATGCACATTCGTCCGGCCGCGGCATCTGACGCACCGTCCGTGTTACGTGTTCCCAGTTGCTACAAGACCCCCTCCCCGCCCCCCCCCCCCATTCACTGGAGATCCAGGCAGCCCACCTGCCTCTCAGCACCTGTTCCTGTGACGGGTGGGGAGGCGACCGGTTCAGGGTCAAAGAGCCACATCCTCCCAAAGCCCAGCTCTTCTCCCTTTTCTGACCCCCCTGTAACACGGACCCGACCCCTTCTGGCTCATGGAGAAGGGGCCTTGGGCCCGAGCGTGTCCAGGCTCAGCTGGAACTCAGCGTCCCCCCCCTTCCCTGCACCCCGTCTGCAGGTGGAGAGTTCAGGGAGCCTGCAGAAGCTGATCCGAATCAGAAACCCCTGGGGAGAGGTGGAGTGGACCGGCCGGTGGAACGACAAGTGAGCAGAGGGGGTGGGCGGGGGAGGAGCAGGGCCCCCGGGTCACAGGTCCGCACCCCCGCGGCCCCCAAGGCAGGAGCACATCCCAGCCGTCCGCTGCCTTCTTACAAGCCCGCGCTCCGGCCTCGCGCTCGAGGCCCACACCTCCCTGGCTCAGTCTCCCTGCCGGTGGGCCTCCCGGAGAGAACGGAGCGGTCCCCTGGAGACGCCACAGCAGAGCCCCGGGGCCGGGAGCCGGCGGGTCAGCCACACATCAGACTTTCTGCTCCCGTTACAACGGGGCCGCCAGGTCCTGGCCGTCTCCCCCTGACCGGCCGCCTTCTCCCCACCACCGTCCAGGGCGATGCCTGCCCTCGCCCCCTCCGTCCCCGCGGCTCCTGGCCCTCGAGCATGTCCCTGGGTCTCCACCGGGGCCCTGGGGACAAGTCCTCGCCGGCACCGGGGCTGACGCCCCTCCTGTCACGTGGTTTTCCAGCTGCCCCAACTGGAACACCGTCGACCCAGAGGTGAGGGAGAGGCTGACCAGACGGCACGAAGACGGAGAGTTCTGGTGAGCTTGCCGGAGGGGGCTGCCCGGTGGGCTTCAGCGGGGCGTTAGCGAGACTGTGCCGTCGAGGGCACAGGGGCCGCAGGATCTCCTGTGGTTTCAAATTCACCGGAAGACCCTGAATGAAACCGTTTGTCCACGCCGAGCCGCCCCGCGGAGAGGCAGCAGGGCTCCTGCCGGTGCATCCATATCCCGACAGAGACCCGGGAGGATGGGGCTTTCTCCCAACCAGTTCCTAGAGTCGTCCCCACGCCTCGAGGACCGGCCCCTGGAGAGCAAGGCCGGGCCCGACGCGGCCCAGCGGGAAAGAGCTGGAATCCGCAAGCTGGCCGCTCTGGCTGGGCCCTCGCCAGCTCGTGGGCCGGCCATGGGCGGAAGGTCAAGGCCGGTCAGCCTGCCCTCCCGTGACCCGGGCGCCCTTGTCCCTGCCTCCGCCAGGATGTCTTTCGGCGACTTTCTGAGGCACTACTCCCGCCTGGAGATTTGCAACCTGACCCCCGACACCCTCACCAGCGAGTCCTACAAGAAGTGGAAACTCACCAAGGTGGACGGGACCTGGAGGCGGGGCTCCACCGCGGGCGGCTGCAGGAACTACCCGAGTAAGGCCCCCCGTCCCCACGCTGGGCCCCTCCCGTCCCCACGCCCTCGTCCGCGCTCAGAGCCGCCACCTCCTCGCTCGCTCGGCCTCCCCAGCCCTAGGGCCCTGGTGCCATGGCCTCTGCCACACCGTGAGGCCGAGCGTGGTCCTAGCTCAGGCCCGTGGGCAGCTTCATCCGCGTGAAGCCCGGGCGGCCTGGCCCTCCAGGGGCCTCACCCACGGGGCCGCTGCACACTCCAGGCCCAGCTCTGCCAGGGTCCCCGGCCCCTCCCTCGCTGACCCCCGACCCTCCTGCCTTGTGGTCCGGGGCTCCCCTCCCCCACATTGTGACGTCACACATCGGGCCCTGGGGACCGTCCCAAGTGGTTTATGTGCATTGACCCGGTCACTCCTCACGAGCCTCCACGGTGGGGGTGCTGCTGTCACCTCCGTCTTTAAGACGAGGGGACTGCCACTTGGGGAGGTTAAGTGACTCGCCCAGGGGACGGGAATGCGGCAGTCCGGCTGTGGAGCCGGCCCTCCAGGAGCATCTGTGGAGGCACGGCGTGGTCACGATCCTCCGCTGACGAGGAGACTGGGGGACCAGGGCCAGGTGGTCGGACGCGGATAGCCGGCACCTCGAATTCTGGCACTTTCGATCCTTCCCCTCCAGCGTGCCGCCACCAAGCGGCCATTCCCTAAGTGCTGGGGACGCCCTTGCCCCGGACAAGTCGCTCGCTAGATCGGGGGCCGGCAAACTCTCCCAGGGGCCAGACGGTAAACACCTGGGGCTGTGAGCCCTCCGTCCCCCCCTCACTCCTCAGCTCCGCCGGAGCCCGAAGGCAGCCAGAGTTCAGAGGCTGGACGTGGCCGTGTTCTAATAAAGCTTTATTTACAAGAACAGGCAGCCACTGGCCCTCGGAGCTGTAGAGTGCCGACCGAGGCACCCAGTGATGCCTTTGTTGTCCCAACACGAGTTTTACCCTCGTAGGTGGGCCAGGCAATTGTCAGTTACTCTTGAACGTGAACGAGTCTCGGGTCCTTCTGTAATGGGCTTTGGAAGCGGGGGAGGCAGACGCACCCTGGGGGTGGGCAACTGGGCTCGGAGAGGAGGCAGGAACTACGCATGGGATGTTCCTGGCCTCGGGGTTCACGGAGGGGGTGTGGGAGCCTGTGCCCCTCCCCCGGCCCCCAGCCGGCCCCCTCCCCGGCCCCCAGTCCCTGCCCCCTATCCCCTCCCCTCCCCGGTGTGCACCTGCTGGGAGGGCAGCCCACAGCCCCCAGCCCCCGCCCCTCCCCCTCCCCGTGCGCACCTGCTGGGGGGGCGGCCCCGCGTCCTCTGACCCCGCCCCCTCTGGCGCAGACACGTTCTGGATGAACCCGCAGTACGTGATCAAGCTGGAGGAGGAGGACGAGGACCAGGAGGACGGCGAGAGCGGCTGCACCTTCCTGGTGGGCCTCATCCAGAAGCACCGGCGGCGGCAGCGGAAGATGGGGGAGGACATGCACACCATCGGCTTCGGCATCTACGAGGTGGGGCCCCGCCCCGCCCCCGGAGAACGGGCCTCCCCACGGGCGGGCGGGCCCGGGCCCGGAGGGAGGGAGGGGCCAGCCCAGGACGGGCACGCGCACCCTGTGCCGCCAGCCGGGGCTTCACTTCCAACCCAGTTAGAGCAAAGCCGGCTCGGCCGCAGGCAGAGGGCACCCCCGTCCCGCCCCAGTCCTCCCTGCGACAGCCCAGCGCCGCTCAGCTGAGGGCGGGTGGACCCCACACTCCGTGAAACCACCCTGGTGGAGAGGGGCGCGCACCGCTAGTAGAGGTCAGAGGTCAGACGCTCACTCGTCACTGCTGACGGACCCGCCTGTCCACTCACCGGGTAGAGCGAGTCGCCCGCCCTCGCTGCAAAAGTGCACATGAACTCGGTCTCTGAAACAGGAGCTGAGGACTTCCGATCTGGGACAAAGTGACCCCAGGGAAAATGCAAACGGGATTGGGACACAGAGCCCACCGCCCACCTCACGGGTGTGCCAAGCCCATCCTGGGCTCCGGAGCTGGGAACCACTGGAGGGTCACTTGGGTCGCCTTTTAGAGACCAGGAAACTGAGGCAGGGAAGGGCAGTGACTTGCCCAAGGACACGCGGGCTGGGTGTGACGCCTGCTGGCTCCCAGCCCAGTGGGCACCCTTTTCCGCAAGTCGGGGTGGGGAGACCTCAGCCAGGTGTTTCATGGCTCCATGCCCCAGCTTTATGCTCCATAAATTAGCGACAGCGCTAAGGGCTCCCCCGCGTTGCTGCTGGGTCACGGTTGGGGCCCCTTGGAAATTAATTACTGTGCTGACTCAGCTCACGTCGCTAGAGCTGCAGGGGACAGAGGTCCACAGCCCGTCACTGGGGTGACCTTAGGTGGCTGCAGGGGACAGGGGGCCACAGCCTGTCACAGGGGGCGACCTCACGCGGCTGCAGGGGACGGGGGCTGAAGCCCCTCACGGGGATGACCTCACGAGGCTTCCCCAGAACCTGAAGTGTGTTCTCCTTTGTGCTTGCAGGTGCCGGAGGAGGTATGTCTGGCAGACGCAGGCTCACGTTCGCGGCCAAGCACAAGGCCCCGACTGCCGGCTCGGGGGTCCCGGGAGGCCTGGGCGGGGCCGGTGGCTTGGGTGCGCCCTGGGGAGGTTGCTCAGGTCGCACGCAGGTCCTGCTGGGCTGAGCTCAGGGCTGGGTCTCCGGGGGTCCCCGCGGGCCACGGGTCAGTTCTGGGTGGACGGCGTGTGGTCTGGGACGCAGGAGGCTCTTGGTGGTCCCGCAGTTCCCCTAGGACAAGCCCGAGGGGAGAGGCGAGCCCCGTGACTGTGCTAGAAGGCGACGTGGTGGCACAGGGGCCTGTACCCACTTCCCAGCCCTGCCGCCTGCAGGCCGTGTGACCTCGGACAGGTTACGGGTCCCCTCTGGACCTCAGCTTCTTTCTTTCTCTTTTTCTTTTTTAAAAATTCCAAATGTTTTATTATTTAGTTTTGAAAGAGAGAAAAACAGAGTGTGAGTGGGGGAGGGACAGAGAGAAGAAAGGAGACACAGAATCCGAAGCAGGCTCCAGGCTCTGAGCTGTCGGCACAGAGGGGGCCTCGAACCCACAGACTGTGAGATCGAGACCTGAGCTGAAGTCGGCCGCTTCGCCGACTGAGCCCCCCAGTCCCCCCTCTCAGTTTCTTTTTCAATGAAACCGGTCAGCCGTCCACCTGGAGGGGCCGCAGGGATGAGGTGAATGGCGTGAGAGCGCGTAGTGGGCCCACGGCTGGCGTGAGCGGGTGTGGTGGGAGCACTGCGGCCGAGCGAGTCTGTAAGGCCACAGCTATTCCGGTGACCACGTGGGGTGCTCTGCACCCCCCCCCCAGTGGTACACGCTGGTGGGCTGGCAGTGCCGTCCGTGGCCAGCTGGGGGTCCCGGATCCCGCCCGTGAGCTCCGGCCCCGCCGCGGTCAGCTCGGCCGCGTCAGCCTTCCCGGCCGGGCCATGTCCCTGCTTCGGTTCGCAAGCCGCACACCACGCAGCACTGAACCGACTCCCGCAGGGGGACTCACGTCGGAGTCGCTCCGTGTGCAGATGGCGCGTCTCTGCGGACCTGGGTGCCCCCCAGCCCCTCCGTGGGCATCATCCTTTTGGGCAGAAAGTTTGTGTTTTATCTGGAATGACCCGGGCGCTGTCGCCGTCTCGATGAGTGCAAGTGACGCGGATTCGGGGCTCTTTCTGCCGCCCGCTCCCACCGGTTTCTGTTTGTCCATCAGATGGCCGGACAGACCAACATCCACCTCAGCAGAAACTTCTTCCTGACGCACCGAGCGAGGGAGCGGTCCGACACCTTCATCAACCTGCGGGAGGTGCTGAACCGGTTCAAGCTGCCGCCCGGGGAGTACATCCTGGTGCCGTCCACCTTCGAGCCCAACAAGGACGGGGACTTCTGCGTCCGGGTCTTTTCCGAGAAGAAAGCCGACTACCAGTAGGTGCCCCCCCCTCCCCAGTCGGTGCTCCCCGCCCTCCTCCCTGCCGCCTGGTCCCCCGGCCTGTCCCTGTCCCCTGGAGCGTGGTGCCCTCCCAACTCGTGGCTGTTCTGTGAGACCTGCCCGCTTCCAGGGCGTGGCCAGGGTCCTGGCGGCTGGCAGAACCTCAGGCGAGCAAAGAAACAAGCCGCTCGGGTATTTGCGGTTGGAAAGGGGCGGCGGTCGAGCCAAGCCCAGAATCTACCCTGACAGCGGGGTCTCTGAAAGACCAAACTGTCGTGTTCGTTGTAACGACACGTGTTAGGCGAGCTGAACCCAGTCACCTCACAGGGAGAAGCCGGGCCGCACCGTACAACCCTTCCCGTCCAGCGGCCCCTGAGCGCCGGGGTGTGAGTGACGGCCTCAGTGGTCACTGGACCCAGCGGTCCGGGGACCCTCGTCAGCCGAGGCCCCTGTCAGGATGGCCTCAGTTCACAATGGCTTCTGCCCGGTTGACCACATCTATTCGGTTGGGCCCCTGACTGCAGGAGACGTAATTAGCCTCCTCGGCTTTAAGCAACAGGAGATTCATGGAAAGACATGGGGGCTTTGAACGGATGGGAAGTAGGGCACAGGGCGCGTGCTGTGTCGTCTCTACCTCGTGCCACGGGCTCCCGTCAGACCCAGGACAGTGTGTCCGTGTGGCCGGCTCAGGCCAGCTGCGGGCCCGGCGGCTAGGACCCTCGGCAGACTGGTGTAGGGTCATGGGGCCCAAGAAGGACTCAGCCCCGCCCACGGCACGGTGCCAGGAGGGACTCAGCCCTGCGCACGGGGCACCGCCCGAGATCCAGCCGGAGCCTCACCCGGGCCTCCGGCAGGACACACGGGCCAAGGGGACCCTGCACGATCCCCGTGTGAAAGGTTTAGTGACGGAGATTGCCGTGGAATCGGAGAGCGGGTGCCCGGGGCCGGCTGTCCCCGCCCGAGGAAGTCTCTGCCCGCCTCCACGTCCGCGCTGGGCTGTGTGGTCCCGGCGACCCCGCTGGCCCCTCGGTGCCCACACGTGCACGTCGGCCTCCATTTGGGCACCACGTGCTCCCACCCCCACCTCCCTTCCGGTAACACGGTCTCCCTCTGTTTCCAGGGTGGTTGACGATGAGATCGAGGCCAACCTTGATGAGGTGCGTGTGACCCCCAGCCCCGCCTGCTCTGTCCCCGACGGCCTGGGACCCAGAGGAGCCACCCCTAATCACTAGGGGGCCCCAGGACCTCGTGCCCGCAGCTTGAAACTAGGCCCACCCCCTGCACCGGCCAGTGCACGGCCTTTGACTCCCCACACGCTGGACCACGGGCTTCTCGTCGCCCCCCTGCCTGGACCTCAGTTTCCTCTGTAAAATGAAAGCACTGGGTGACAAGATTTCTGAGGCTCCCGACGGTAACGGCAAGGGTCGCCGTTCCAATAGTGGTGAATCCCGAAGGCTTGGGGGCCCCAGGGGAGGCCTGACCACCACAAATCCACAGCCTTTCCGCTGTCCCCTGTCCCCAGGGAGAGAGCAAATAGTCCAGGGGGCCACTGCCAAAGTCCTTCTAGAACATTCCGGCCAGGCTCTGCTTCTGGATCCCCACTAGTGTAGAGCAGGAACGGCGTCCTGGCCGACGGCTAGAGGAGACCCCTCCGTGAGGACCTGCTAACCCTTCCCTCAGACTTTCCACCCCTCGCTCATCCACCGTGAGCTCCTCACACCGTCCCGGGTCTCGAGCCCCAGGGAGGCGGCCCAGGCGGGCGAGGCCGCTTCCTGACTCTGAGCCGCTCCCGCGTCCCGTGTTCTAGAACGACGCCAGTGAGGACGACATTGAAGACGGCTTCAGGAGGCTGTTTGCACAGCTGGCAGGCGAGGTGGGTGTCAGCGGTCTCCCCCTCCCCCCCCCCCAGCTCTGGTCCACGAGAAGGAAGGGACGGTCTCATCCACAGCACAACTCCAGAGGGGCAGAGGCAACGGCAGAAGCCAGAGGCATTGTGGGCAGAACTCGGGCTCCTGCCCACGTGGTGGGGCTGCCACTGGGCATCAGCTCTGCTCCGCGTCCGTCTGGCCTCTGGGTTCGGGCTGTTTCCTGTCCTCTGTCTCCAGCTGGGATGTGGGGCCCGGGCCCCTTCCCTGATTTCCACAGAGACATTTCGGGGGACAGAAGGGTGGTGCGTCTCAAGAACGCAGGCAGCTCAGGGCACAGTTGGTTCAGGCGTTTCCCCCGCGGCCCGGCCCTCTGCCCAGCCAGTGCAAACACAGCGAGGGGACGGCCAGGTCAGCTGGCCCCGCATCAGGGACACCTGTTCCCGCGGGTCCCCCCCACGTGGGCCCCGCCCCCACCCCCAGGAGAAGGGACTGCGGCCCACTGTGGCCTTAGGCCTCGGGGCTCGTCCCCCATCCCTCATCTCGTCCCCCAACACGTGTGCGTGCTTGGGGCACCAGGCCCGCCCGGGAGCCGGGGCCCCAAGGAAGCGCGTCGGGGAGACAGCTGGGCTCTCGACTGCCTCGTGGGGAGCCACGCCCGGGTTTCAAGGGGGAGGAGAGGCGCCGGGCAGAGGGCTCGTGTGAGAGGGCGTCGCGTGGGTGCAGCGGAGGGCTCTCCACGGTGTCCGCCGGGCTGCAGCCCGCCCAGAGCAGGTGTGCAGCTCTGTGCTCCTTGGGTGGGGCGGGGGTCGCCTCGGCCCCGCCCGTCAGAGGCCCCGCCCACCACAGGCCCGCCCATCAGAGGCCCCGCCCCGCGCGCCTGTCGTGGGCGGAGCCTCCCGCCCGCCCTCTGCGCAGTAACCACTCTCGCTTCTTGTCCACAGGATGCGGAGATCTCGGCGTTCGAGCTGCAGACCATCCTGCGGAGGGTGCTGGCCAAGCGTAAGTGCCCTCCTGGTCCCCTCCCCGCCCCGGTCCCCTCCCCAAACCCACCTAAACGGCCCCCGGCCGCCAGCACGGCCAAGGAACCAGGCAGAGGCGGCTCTGTGTGCTCTGGTCACACAGGATCCGAGGTTCCCAGGTCGGGACCACCGCCGACTGGCTCTTTACCCGGAGAGACCTCGTTTCCCTTGAGCCGATGAGCCGGGGCAGGGACCCGAGGCCCCAGAGGCGGCTGGCGGGCTTCCGGAAGAAAGAGTGAGGTCCGGCGGGGCCTGGGGAGGGGCCACAGCGCCTGTAACTGGGTCCGAGGCAGAAACAGGACGGGCCAGCCCTGGGGATACAGTCCCTCCCCCTCAAATTATCACAAGAGCCATGCGGCCCTCAAAGAGACCGCCGTCCGGAGCGGGTCTGTGCCAGGTCAGACCCCGCGAGCCTGGACGTCCCCTGTCCTGAGCAGCGGCCCCGGGGAACGCCAGCAGGTGGCCTAACCCATGACGCTCTACTCCCGGCCACAGAAGGACACCGGGTGGCGTCCCCCCCACCCCCCGCCCCTGTCCGACTGCGGAGCATGTGCGGAGGGCGCCCCGGATCCACTCATAACCGGTTCCTCCCGGGCGGGCCGGGCTTGGACAAGAAGATGGTGTCGGCCCTGGAGGCCGCCAGGCACGAGTGAGGTCACAGGGCTGCTGAATAGGCCATGTGGCCCTCAAAGCCTCCTTGTCCCCGAGCAGAAGGAGCGGGAAGAGCCAGGCTGTGCTGGGATTCAGCCTCCCCGCCCCCGGCTGCCCGCCTACCCCTGCCCCTGCCTGGCCAGGGAGGGGCCCGTGCCCAAAAGGGCAGCTTTGAGGTCAAGTTGCAGCCTTTCCAAGGACAAGAGGGAGACCCCTCGTGGAGTCGTGGGGGGGGAACCAGACTCCTACTTGTGACAAGGGTCTCCTGCAGCCTGCCAGCCACCAGCCACAGCCACTCTGGGCAGGTTCTGGTGCGAGGGGCGCGGGCTCACCGTGGCAAATCACAGGTGGCTGCCACCTCCCCTCTGTCCCCTCTGGCAGCCACCGGCCTGCTGTGGCACTGGAGGGACAGAGGAGCACTTCCTCGAGGGGGGTCCTGGGGACAGCGTGGCTCTGCGGGACGCAACCGTCCCTCGTACTTTGTCTCACAGGCCAGGACATCAAGTCGGACGGCTTCAGCATCGAGACTTGCAAAATCATGGTGGACATGCTGGACGTATCCTTCATGCGGCAGAGCCCGGACGGGCGTTCGAGACCCCAGCCCCGGGGGTCCCCCAGGGGAGAAGCGGCAGATGAGGGGAAGCCAGGGCTGCGCCCGAGCGGCCGTGCAAAACTCCCCGCAGGCCCCCCGTTTCCGGCGCAGGTGTGTTTGCTCTGGTTGCTGAGTGTTCTCCGCCTGCGGGCGCGAGGCCACCCGCGGCCTCCCTCGCGGCTTGGCGACAGGTCCTGGGCAGGGATGGGCTGTGCTGCTCGAAGTTTTCTCTCGTGGGCTCACAGCCCCCACTGCGTGGCCGCCCCACAAACGGCCGCATAAATTAACGCGGCACTCAGCGAGGGGCCCTGCGGGTCGCGTGACGGCTCGTTCTCACCAGGGCCGGGGCGACCCCGCACCCCCCAGACCCACCGGCAAGGGTCAGGGTCGCCAGGGGCCTCCTTCTGGGCCCTCCGACAGCTCTGAGAGATGCGGGAGGACATAAATGAGCGTGGGCGCCACGCCATCGGCCGACGGGCCGGACCGGGTGCCAGGCGCCCACACGCACCCCTGCCGGGCTTTCCTTAACGGCGGGCAGTCAGACGGCAGCGGCAAGCTGGGGCTAAAGGAGTTCTACGTTCTGTGGACGAAGATTCAGAAGTACCAGGTGAGCGCCGGGGGCGCCGGCCGGGCGGCGGGCTGGGTCGGGGACGTGCAGTGCGCGTACAACCCTTTACGCGGGGGGAGGGACATCCCCAGGGTGGGGACACATGCCAACAGCAAAGATGAGCGCCCGCTCCCTGCCCTTGCCTGGTGCCCACCGGAAACAGGGTCACCTGACCTGTCCCCGAAAGCGTCCTGGAGAAGCTGGTAGCCTTTTGTCAAGGGGATTTTTAGCAGCTCGAGCACGGCGACCACGTAAGACAACGTGAGCCCGTGCTGGCTGGTCGGCTGGCGGGCGTGCTTACAGAGCGGCTCGGGAGAGCGGCGGACGCTGTTAGCCGAGGAAGGCAGAGACGGGGTGACTCTTCCAAGGCCGGTCGAGGTGCCGCTGGAAAATCCACGTCCGTGCTCGGCACGCAGCGCGAGCTAACTCGTCGCCTGCCTCACTCTGGGTCATGGTTCTTGTAACCGTGTTGCTTGTTCCAGAAAATTTACCGGGAAATCGACGTGGACCGGTCTGGCACCATGAACTCCTACGAGATGCGGAGGGCGCTGGAGGAAGCGGGTAAGGCCCGGGGCTGTTTTCTCCCTTCCGTCCTTGGCCAGGCCGTGGGACCCGCTGCCGCGCCTCCCGGACTAGGACGGCGAGCCACCACAGCCGCGTTCTGGCCGGAGGTGGCCGGGAGGAGAGACGGGCTCTCCGCCCGTGGCGCACGACCCACCGGCTGGGCCGAGTCACGAGCTCTCGGTGTGCCGCGGGGAGGCGGGAAGCATGGTCCTGAGTTTGGGTGGCCGTGGGAAGCAGGGATTGTCGCTAGTTTAGGACAAAGAGTCCCTGCCACAAGCGTCCAGGACGAGTCTGGTCTCCAGGGGGATCAGGGCTACACAGATGGGAGAGAAAGCGCGGGCCGCAGGGAGAAGGGCCCGCGGGGACGGGGGTGGAGACAGGGCCAGGGGGCCAGGGATGGGCCAGGGATGGGCCAGGGGGACGTCCAAGAGACGGGGACGGGGACGAGAGAAGCCTCATGGCAGCCAGGGGGACAGGCAGGGCCAGGAGAGAGGTCGGAGTCGGGAGCGAGGGGTCGGCGGCGGCGGGGACCGTGCGTGGGTGTGTCCGTGGCGCGGGCGCCTCCTGGCGCGCACGCTGAGGCCGCACCCCGTCCTCCGACCGCAGGCTTCAAGCTGCCCTGTCAGCTCCACCAGGTCATCGTCGCACGCTTCGCGGACGACGAACTCATCATCGACTTCGATAACTTCGTCCGGTGTCTGGTCCGGCTGGAGACGCTCTTCCGTAAGTGGCCGTCTGGGGACGGCCCCGGCCCAGCTCAGAGCTCGGCGGGGCGAGCCGCCCGGACGGGGCCTGCGGGCGTGGTGGACGGCAGAGGGGCGGAGGGGCAGAGGGAGGAGGGAGGACTAGGAGCCGGTGACTGAGTGAGCGTACGGCCCTCCCCCCCCCGCAGGGATATTTAAGCAGCTGGACCCCGAGAACACCGGGACCATAGAGCTCGACCTCATCTCCGTAAGTCGGCCGCTCACACACCCCTGCCCCGGGGGACGGAGAGCTGTCACCTGGGCGACAGGGACCCGTGGCTCGTTGGCTTTTTATTTAAAGCTCCACCTTGCAAATGCTGTGGCCCGTGGGAGGCGGGCCTGGGAACTCGAGGTCCCACCGTGAACTTGCACGCCCTTCCCGACCCCTGTCGACCCTCGGGCCCCAGGAAACACTCCTGGTCCCTCCTCCGCGCTTTGCCCTGAGCGCACACTCGGAGACGGTGCTTCTGTAACAAAACCCTCTCCGTGAAATTCAAGCGTTTCGGGGAAGGTCTGTCGTTCTTAGACCAGATCTAAAATACTTTCCGGGCCAATGACCTTTCTCGGTTTTCTCCCCGTTGAAAACTACTACCAAAATCACATCAACTTGCCGTCGGTCCCTGAGAAGCAAAGTGCAAAATGTTGTCTGGTCACGCCAGTGCCAGAACGTTCCCCCTCCAGCAGGAAGGGCACGCCCTCCCGGTCGTGGGCTGATGTTTGGTGTCCGGGGAACTGAGCGCGGAGCATGCAGGCTATCGAGGGGAGGTCAGGGGCCAGTGCCACATGGGAACGACAGGGTCCCGTGTTCCAGCCAGGAGCAAAGTGACGAGGGGACAGGTGGAAGGGACTGGGGACTCCTTTCCTTGAACTTTGAACCCTGGGGGAAGGTAGAACGAAACAGCTGGGAACCCGCTATGATGCTTTACAAAGGACCTTCGGCCAACTCAAAATACACTTTAGCTGGCTGCAGATGGCGCTGGTCGCTTCCGGGAACTGTACGGACCCGGAAGTAGCCTGGCCCCGAGGCTGCGGGCCCAGCCTGAACAACGGCACAGCCCTGGCTGCGTGACGCACCACGGGCAGGTCAGGGGAAGCCGGGGCCCCGGGCCCGGACCGAGTGGAGCAGAGTCTGACCCAGAGTCCCCACTTGACCCCAACGTATTTCAGGGACAGCCGTGCCCCAAACCGCTAAGGTCCGCCTGACCTCGCGGGGGCGGCGGGAAATGCCAGCCTGTGTCCCGGACGTCGGCCTGTGAGCCGGCTGTGAGCCTGCCCTGGGCCAGGCCGGGCCCTGGCGGTGGGGTGGAGAACCCGCGAGTGCGGGCACGGCGCCCCCTCTGCTCCGAGGCGTCTTTCAGAATGACTGTCAGCTCTGCGCACGATCTCCGGGCTGACGGGCTGCTTTTCTCCCCGCAGTGGCTCTGCTTCTCGGTCCTTTGAAGTCTCGCTGACAGGAACGAAGCCTCCAGAGAAACTCTGATCTGGACCGTGAAATTAGGGGAACCTTTACTTAACCGATGATTAGGGCTGAAAATAAAGATGCTTTTTGAGGCAGCAGAACTTTCCGATTTCACATTTCACAGTAAGAGACCCACGCATCCTGATGCTACGTGCCGGTGACACGCTCGCTCCCGGGGAAGCCCAGAGGAGCCCTCAAGTCTGTCCATAGTTCCGTGGTTTACTTTGACACACTTCCCTGTTCACAGCAATAGTCAGCGAAACACGCAGGGAGGTATTTTTAACAGCTGACCAAATACGAGGCCAGTCTCCCAGGACACAGGTCCTCGCTGGGGACATTTAAAGTCAATTCAGGCTTAAGGATGCAGCTGCAGCGTCTGCCAGGTGGCAGCGCGCTTCCCCGGAGCGAAACGGAGAGCCGGCGGCCTCGCAGAGCGGCAGGCCGGGCCAGCGCGCGCATCCCTGCCGCGTGGCTTTGCGTCCAGTGGCCTGATGACCCCGTGCGTGGCTCCGCCCAAACCCTGAGCACGTCTGGTGGCAGAAGCTGCTGAAGCCACGCGGCCCTCGGTCCGCTAACCCGAGCGCGCACAAGAGCAGGTGCCTGGTTTTCAGGCCGATTCCGGGAAAGGACAAGGAGCCGCCTGTGGCCCGGGTGTCACGGCGCTTGTGCGTGGGGCCGGGGGCGACGCGGGGGGAAGAGCTTGGCCCCGCTCCGCCCCGGGGAGACGCCAGCCGGCTGCACACCTACCGCTTGTTGCCTTACTTCCTGCCGAATGTGCTGTTTAAATAAAGAGTGACCCGAGCCTGCGGCGTGGGGTGCCGTCCTTCCGGGGGTCCCGCGGCGGGCTGTGCGCCCCTGTCGCGGCCTGTCCTCGCTCCAGCAGGCTTACCCCTCATTTCGCCTGAGGGGTAGCAGCTGCGTGGAACCACACAGTTTTGTAATCCAATTCGAGGGCCGTCACGCGGCCACGAAGTAGGTGCGGCTCTCCCCTGGGTCCCGCGGGTGTGGGGACAAGAGAGGCCGCAGGGACAGGCGCGGAAGTCGCGGGCCTGCTGGTGGCGCCCCTGCCGGAGCCCTCCGACCCGGGAGGGGTGTGGGACCGGACAGCAGGTGCATCACCCCTCCCCCCGCGGCCCGTGGAGGCGGGGCTCACAGAAGGGGGGCTCGGTCCTCCACGCCTCGCCCACCGGGCCGCCCAGGCTCCCAGCCTGCCTGGCTCTGCAGCTCGTTCGGTCACCGCGGAGGAAATGACGGAGACACGAAGCGGCGGCGGACTCTGCTCCGCTTAGCTCGGCCCACTTAGACGGCTGGGGGGAAGGACGGAGAACCCGGGTCCCGCAAACGGGAGCACTGGCCGGCGCCGCCCTCACAGGGAGCGGGTAGACGGTAACGCAAACGCCGTCCGCCTCCCGACGCGGGGGAAGCGGTCCCAGCCCGAGGCCCCGGGGGCGCGGAGGGCGCGGCGCACGGGGCGGGCACACGGCAGCTCTCCCTGCGCAGGCAGCCCCGCACGCGGGAGCGCGCTTATCTAACTCCCGCGGGAGCGCGCCCGCCTGCCTCCCCGCCCGCGGGAGCGCGTGTACCTGCTCCCCGCTCACGGGAGCGCGCCCGCCTTCCGCACACGGGATGAGCCCCGGAGGCCTCCCTGAAGGGCGAGCAGCCCTCCTCTTCCCCCTCTTCAATACTGGGGTCCTGCCGCTCGTGTAACTGTCCGGTCCTGTGACTACCGCGTCCGTCCTAGTGCCCCGACCTAAGAAGAAGGACCGACAGGATCTTCCAGATTTTCTGTCCCTTTGACACAATGACCTCGGCCCTCCGCCCCTCTTCCATGTGTCCCTGCCCCCTTCATAAGCCCCTCTTCCGCAGGACCCACCGCCCGGTTGCCCTGCTCCCCTTTACAAAAACCTGAACTCTGCAGCCATGCAGACACCTCACGGGGTCACCATGTCACACCCGGGGTCCCTCCAGTGGCGGCCCCGCGCCCACAGCACGACGGACACTGCAGCCAGACCGGAAGCGTCTGCGCCTCCCACCCCCCCCCAAGACCCCAGACCCTTCTCTGTACCTGCAAACGGTCCCACACGGACCTCCACCTCGCTGTGGAGGGCGCGGCCCGGTCATGGCAGTGTCACGGCCAGGTCACAGACGCTCGCCAGAGCAGGTGTCATACACGATTCCTGTCACTATAGCAGCTTAAAATGATCTGTCGCAGGCGCCCCGCTCAGTCGGTGATCTCAGGGTCGTGAGTTCGAGCCCCACGCTGTGTGGACATCAGTGAAAACGGTCCCGTAGCTGGGGCTCCCCCGCCCGCCCCATGGGACCGGGCCCAGCCCCCCGGGGCTCCTGTCGGCGCCCCCTCCTCAAGGCCGGGCCCAGCGGCAGCCCCGGCAGCCACCCTGTCCGAGGTCAGTGACCCACACCGTCCCTCACCGCAGCGCCCGCCGGGGCTCACCTCACACCTCACGGTTCTCGGGGACAGAGGGTCAGAGGCCAGGGAGCAAGACCCTTCGTGGGGTGAGTGCGGCCACCCCCTCGCGGTGACCTCACATGGAAGGGGGAGGGCCCTGGTCCCTTCCTCCTCCCAGGACACTAATGCCTTGGGGGGCGCGGTGGGGGCTTCCTCTGTGTCCAGCCCTGGAGGCCACCTTGTCCGTCACCCGCAAGGCGCAGCCCGCAGCTCTTCCTCCGCCCCCTTTCCTGCCGGCACCCCGTGTGGCTTCCCGTCCGAGTCCGCGGGCCTTCCCGGTGGCTCCTACTTAGTGAGCCCGCTGCGCTGAGCCCTGGGCTCCAGAACACCCCACAGGCTGGGGAACAGGTCGCAAACAACACGCAGACTCTGTCTCCCCAAGTTCTTGTCCAATGAATCCGTGCAGACGCCACCACGAACACAAGACCCTTCCTCTCCCAGAGGCTTGGGGACGGGCCACCTGCTGTCGCCGCAGCTCCCAACCAGGGCCCCACCCTGCAGAACCCCCAATTTCAAACCCCGGCTCTCCGGGGAGAACACCGCTCCCTGCGTGCAGCCACGCGGCTGGAAGGAAACCGCTACTCTCCCAACAGCCTGGGAGCTTCGAGAAGGCTTTCTTTTGATGACACAAAAAACGAAAACCTTTAAGCTCAGAGTTAAAAAGTTTCATTTTATTACAATTGTTTTTAAAGTCAGCTATGATCTTGACAAATTTCACGGGTAAGTCTATATAGCAAGTCTGCAATTTCCAAGATACAAAAGACAATAAATATAGATTCAAATTCCCCCTAAAAACCAGATTCTACGTCTAGTTAGTTAGCTGTGCTGCGGCTCGGGTATCACACACGAAGTGACTCGGAAGACACTACAAACTCCTACCACGAAGGACCGCCAACACCCGCCAGCATGTGGTTCTGGGCGTGTGGCCCCTGTGTCCCAAGGCCCCGGGGCCGCCTCGATGGCTCTGGTCCCTCCCGGTGGGGCAAGTGCAAAGGACGCGCTGACCAACACCAGGCAGGTGGGACGCGGAGCCCACAGAGAGGCCCTACTTCTCTCTCGAGGCCAACGGGACGTCCCCGTCCGTCTGTCCCCTGCTCTGTGGCACAGGCTTCCCCGGCACCGTCCGGCCGGGTCAGCGGGCCGAGCGTCGCCCCCCCCCCCCCGGAGAGCCAAGGCCAGTCCTTCGTCTCCCTCCAGGGCACGGTCCACGCTGCTTTCCAGTGACGTCATCAGCGAGGTCTTGGAGAGGTTTGCCAAAAACCATCACGCTACTTCTTACTGGTGAGAGAGTAATTCTTCAGAAACTAAAATCCTGTAGTGTCACGCCAAGCTCCTCTGTCTGGGTTTAATTCTCGGGTACAGCTGCAAGAGAACAGAGAAGGATTTTCATGCTGTGGACACGACGCCTCCAGCACGGGAGGGCTGGCGTCGCAGGAAAGAGGCAAACTAAAGGACTCTTTCTGCCACGTGAGGCACCCGGCGCTGCCCCAGGACGCAAGGTGCGCAATCGGCAACTCCCCTGCGAAGTCACAGGGGGTCGCACGTCAAATCGCACGGCGGCGCGGAACACCGCCCCCCCGCCCCGCGTGCCTGCAGCTTCCCGAGGGGACGGGCGAGACCGGGGCCTCCTTGAACCTCGCTCACAACAGACCCGACTCGGTGACGGAGACCGTGAGCGACGAAAGGCCACAGACTAAAAGCCTACCGATTTAAGGGAGGATGAGTGGAGTTGTCTGTTTGGGGAGTCCTGCGGTTTTGTGTTTTCCAGAACAAGAGCCCGAGAGGAGAATGGAAAGCCTGCGGCCCTGAAGCCAAGAGCGAGTCCAGCTAGTGAGCCGCCTGGCACAGTGAACAGAAGCCGCCGCCTCCCCGCGCCTGCACAGAGCGAACGAAGGGTTCGCTGAAAGAAACGAGTCCGACGTCCAGCCAGAACCGAAGAAAGGGTGACCGGCACCACACAGAAGACCATTTTTCTGAGAAACAGTTGGTCGATACAACTTCCTAGACTCGAATTTGAACCTCTGATTAAAGACTCAACATTTATGTGATTTCCACGTTTTTTTTAAACTCAAAGGGAACCAAAAAACGTTACTTAGAGGCCCCTCCTACCCCGGAGAGACCCACCCCCCAAGGCTGGGATGAACATGAATGTCCCCGACCAGCCCGACGCGAGCGCCTCCCGAGGGCTGAGCGCCCAGGCCGGTGGCCTCCAAGCCTGGGGCAGGGGTGCCCCCACCCCGCTCAGGAGTCACGACAAAAGACTGAAATAAGCAACTTGTCCTAAGAGGTTTTCAGAGGCAGGAAACTTCAGAAGATAACACCGGTACTGGCCGCATGTTCGGCAGGGCGGTGGGCGCAGGGCCTCCTCAATCTGCCCGGAACCCTCGTCTGGTCGCCGGGAAGCCGGTATAACGAGTTCCGTGGCCCGGGCGCCCGGGGGGCTCAGTCGGCAAAGCATCCGACTTCGGCTTAGGTCATGATCTCGAGGTCTGTGAGTTCAAGCCCCGCGTCGGGCTCTGTGCTGATGGCTCAGAGCCTGGAGCCTGCTTCGGATCGTGTGTCTCCCTCTCTCTGCCCCTCCCCTGCTCGCTATGTCTCAAAAAACTTAAAAAACAAAGGGCTCCATGGCCGAATTCACTTTAACTTTCAAAGATTCTTTGTCATTTACATCAGGATCACACAGCGAATGTCGCCCAGGCCCGGAGCCTTACGTAACGATAAACGCTGTGACTGGAGGGCAGCGGCCGGGACACAGGAGGTCATCCACATGGCGCATGAGACACAGGCGTGGACAAGAAGGGTCAGCAGGGGGTGCGGGTCGGAATCCCGGCAGCCAGGTCCGGACACCGCGGTCACTCGTCGAAGTGACACTTGGCCAGCAGGGCACTCACACGCAGAAGCCTGGTTCAAGGCCCGGACACCCGAGCAGCTCCGCGCCGCTCAGACCGCGTGGGTCCGACTGACAAAAACTCCCATGAAAACCTCTCCCCCTTGCTGCCCATCAGACGCCCCAACAGTCTAAGGGGGCGGTGCCCTCCGGCCCCTCCCGTCGTGCCTGGGTCGCCCCGTGGTGGGAGCAGCGCTGCGGACTGCTGCCTCCCCGGCCAGGCTCTTCTGCCTTCGCGCTGCCGTCCCCGCCCTCCGCTATCCCTCCCGCCCTGGCGGCCCCAGCACCGGGGACAGCAGTGCAGTCTCGGAAGATGCGATGTCCACTCCCCTCCCTCGCCCGCCCTCCCGGCCTCCTCCCTGCAGGCACTCCTGACAGCCGCCTCCGCCTAAATCCGGGACAGAACTCGACTCCCGCCCGCAGCACCCTCCCCTGCCCAGCCCCGGGCCGGCAGGAGCGTGAGGGGGGGGGGGGGGCTGACCTCCGCGGCTCGCCGCGTAAGCCCCCCGCCGACCCGACGGGAGGGCTGGCCGCGGCGCGGACGAGGGCACACTCACCCCCAGCAGGTTGCGGGGCACGTAGCCCTCCCGGTCCTGCAGGCGCGCCCACCACCACTCGGTCTCCGCCTCGTCCTCGCGGCGCAGCACCGCCATGCAGTCCCCCTCTCGCAGGGGCAGCTCGTCGCCGTGCTGAGGCTCGTAGTCCCACAGCGCGTACAGGACCCCCTTGTTCATGATGCCCATCTTCTCCTGCACTCCTGGAGCGCGGGAGAGAGGCCGGGTCAGGGCCCGATGCACGACAGCCGCCCCCGGTCCCCGGTCCCCAGGCACGGAGCCCACACGTCTGACTGGGCCGCCGGGCCTCGAACAGAATCTCCCTTCTCTGGGCCCCCTCGGGGTCAAACCGCCCCATCGCGGGGACAGGGCCGCGGCGGCAGCTCACGCCGTCCCCACCGGAGCCCTCGGCTCGGGGACGTGCGCGCACAGAGGCCGGCCCCACGCTCACCGGCCAGGGCCGCTCGGGACACGCAGACGTTGTCTCGGATGCTAACCCACTCGGCAAACTGCGCCCTAGCACCCGAGCCGGCCGCACGCACCGTAGAGGAACTGGGAGCACTGGGTGTAGCCCTCCTCCATCTCCTCGCACTTGTCGGCCGCGGTCTGCATGTCGCTGTAGGTGGTGGCGAACACGGCGGCTCCGGACTCCACCAGGAACTTACACACCTGCACGTTGTTGCAGGAGGCGGCGCAGTGCAGCGGGGTCCTGCGGGGACACACGGCAGCAGGGCTGGGGCGCCGCTGGCGGGCAGGACCCCCGCGGGCAGGACCCCCGCGGGCAGGACCGTCGGCCCACAGCGGCCCGCAGCCCGCGGTCTGGGCCTTTCTCCTGAAGCCTCTGAACACTCAGTCACGCGAGGGGCGCCTGGGGGGCTCTGGCGGTCGAGCGTCCGACTCTTTGATTCCGGCTCAGGTCACAGTCTCTGGTCGGTGGGATGGAGCCCCGTGTCGGGCTCTGTGCTGACAGCGTGGGGCCTGCTGGGGATCCTGCCCCCCGCCCTGCCCCGCCCCGCCCTGCCCCCACCCTGCCCCGCCCCGCCCGCCCTCTTGCGCTCTGCTTCTCTCTTTCTCTCTTCCAAAGAAACTTAAAAACAGTATCGGTTACACACGGGCACACGAACCGCCTGGAGCCACGAAGGACCACGCCGGGCGCCCACAGGGGAGTATGGACGGCGGGGGGCATCAGGAAATGAGCGAAGGGCCTGAGACCCGTGCAGGCACCTCCGACAGGGCTGGACGTGCCCAGGCCTGGGTCCCGGAGCGCCTGCCTGGCTGTGCCAGGCTGGAGGGCACAGGCGCCTCGGCGGCGTAGGCCTGCACTCGCACCGCAGGCCTTCCGCGTTCCTTTCTCGTCACCGCTTGGCAGAAATTAGACTGCACGCAGAAAACTACCTTTACATAAAGGCCTTTAAAATCCAAACTGAATTTCAATGGGGGGGGGAACCACCCTTGTTAGTTCAGTGCAGACCACAGCAGGGACGTCAGCCGCACACTGCAGCTGGCGGCCGCGTCTTGCGGACGCCGGGTGGAGAGCCCCTCCAGCAGCTTGGGTGTTGGCGGTGTGCTCGAAGCGACCCAGACTGACAGAGGAGGAAGAGGGCCTGGCGCCGCGGCCCAGCTCGGGCGTGGACCGGAGAAGGCAGACCAGCCCGAATCACACACACCTCGCGCATTCACCGTTTCCTCCTTCCCTCTTTCTATGCCTCCCACGGGGAGTCTCCAAAAACACGTCTTCCCGTCCCGCGGCCCCGGACGCGATCGCTCACAGCTTGGTATTACCACAGATTTGTTAACTGCCTGGTTTTAAATAGTAAAGAATTGCATACAAGCTCCTAATAACAGGGAAACAAAGACATTACAACACATCAAAAATTGGTTTGGGGGCGGCCAGCGGGCTCGGTGGAGCGTGCCACTCCTGAGCTCAGGTCGTGAGGTCAAGCCCCACGTTGGGCACAGAGATTATTTAGAAAAAGATTTGTTTTGCTCATATTGTAAAGTTAAACCAAAAAACGAGGCTAAAATATATACGCGTGTGTAAGCTGGAAAGGAATGTGCCTAAAACTACCGGGGCGGCACTCTGCGTCGCAGCCGATGGCTGCCCCCTTCTCACGTCTTCCACAGGCACACGCGTTACTAAGTGTAATTTTTAAAAATTGCGACCAAAATGCTTAACAAATAACGGGGGAACGATCTGAGGGTCGAACAAGAGGGAGAGTCACCCGCACGAGGCCACGGCAGCGGGGACTACTCTGCGTGTGCGAGCGTGTGTGCGCGGGCACGAGTCTGTGAGCACGTGCGTGTGTGCACCTTCGTGTGATTTCGGGTTTTAAAAACTCCCATACAGGAAAGAGCTTTTAAAAAATCTTACATAGAAAACAGGTTTTTTGTTTTCCAAAAAAGAACATATTGTAATTTAAAACTTTTCCAAAAACAAACAAACACAATTACAAAATTCCCTCTCCATCCTATTACTGTTCTCGGGCTGACGGTGCGTTAACGAAACCTTTAACTCGTCACGGAACGAGAATCACGACTGCACGAAGCACACTCGTCGCGTGCAACAGCTCCTCCTGCGCTCTACGCGCCTAACGCCCTTGCACAAAACGCTCCGTGAGACACGGATTTACGATCCAGGAGCTCTGGGAAAGGCTGCGCACCGCGACCCCCTCGGGCGGACGTGCAGCGGACGCCGGCACATAAAGGCAGAGGTTTCGGGGTGCAGGGCCCTGGCCTACGTCGGCATTTCTCAGACTCGCCGGGTCGCCTGTGTGCGGCTCCGGGACGTTTCCCGTTCTTACGTAACGACTGCGCCCCAGAGCGCGGGCGAGAGGGGAGCTGCCGGGCGGGGTCGGCGGGGACCTTACCACCCGTCACTGTCCGCAGCGTTCACGTTCACGCCGAACTGCACCAGGAACCTCACGATCTCCGTGTGGCCCGCGCACACGGCATTGTGCAGGGCGGTGATGCCCTCGTCGTTCGGCAGGCTCGGGTCATCAACCTGTGACATCCAGGGGGGTGGCGGTCACTCACGCGTCTGGTCACCGTTCGATCACGACCGGCCAGCTCTCCAGGATCCAGAGAACAAAACAGGCTCTTGCGGTTATTTTTTTCCCGTCATAATTAGAACCTCCGGGAGCCAAGGAAACTCTGCCGAGAGCGAGTCTAGACAGGAGGCCGGCGGGAGAGCCGCAGCAAGGAGGAGCCCTCTATAAAAAGGCCGGAAGCTCGCCCGCACAGTCGTTGAGGCCTACTTGCCCCCCGAATCCCCACCGCAAATTAGTGTCTAAGGACCAGGTGTGTTTGCCGTGGGGAGGAAAACAGGCCAACCGGAAATACTTTAAATAGCAGGCTTCTGACAAGTGGGGACACACCGGCACTCTAACCCCACTCGGTCCGGTCCGGGTCCCCGCGGGCACAGCTGTACGAGAGCGTCCGCCGGCCCGGCCTGTCCCGGGGCGCGTGCGGCCCTTCTTCGACACCGCCGCTCCCCCCCCGACCCCCGACCCCCGACATAAAGATGCTCCCCTCTGCGGCAGCCCCGGACGGTACCTCGTAGATGACCCTCTGCACGAGGTCGAACTCCCCCTCCAGGGACGAGTCCAGGAGCAGAGCCAGGGGGTTGAACTTCACCCTCAGGCCGTGGGCAATCCTGTCGGAGCCCGTCTTGCGCAGGTTTGTCCTCTTGCCCTGCGGAAGGCGGAAGAAAGGAGCGAAGGTGCGGAGTTAGGACGCTGGTCTCAGCGCGGGGACCGGGGACGGGGGGGGGGAACGGGGACGGGGGACCGGGGACGGGGAGGGACCAGGGACGGGGGGGGGACCGGGGACGGGGAGGGCGCTCTGCAGGCACACACTCGGCATGACTTAGGGACGTGTAACGTTATCGGGACACGGACACGGATCTAACGTACAGCTTAATGAACACAGCCGTGTAACGAAGCGGGAAGAACTGAACCGTGTCCCGTTTTGGGTGACACTGAGGGGGTGACGTGCCGGCTGCTCTGCTGTTGGGCTGGGAATGGGTCTTTGGGTCCCCCGTCTGGTTAGTGCGCAAACCCCGCAGATGGGGCAAGCGCACAGCGCGCGGTTCTCGGGGCCGGCAGGTAACACTCACCCGCGGCCGCCTCGCAGAACCCCACTCCCCCGGTTTACGGACCAGGAACAATTAAGGCGCGCGGCCAGCAGACATCAGGGCTGGGACGACCTGGCCTCATGCCCTCCCTCCCTCCCGTTTCACAACAGCAAACACCTGCTTCGGGGGGGGGGGGGGACGTACAGAGTTAGGGGAACAACAAACACCGTCCTAGAGACGCCGAGAAGCAGCCGTCCAGTCCGACGGCGCCCCCGCTGCTGCCCGCTCAAAGTCGGCCTGCGCTCCAAGACACACGAGTGAGCTACTCACGCCCTTCACCCGTTACTAGGCCAGACTTAAAACAAAACACAGCCCGTTTGCTAAGACCAGCCCCAGCATCCCACGGAGCAAGCGTCCTGCCCACCCCCAGCGAGGCGTCCGCAGAGGTGCGCGGTGCTGGACCACGTTGACGGCGCAGGACACGGGGCCGTCGCTCCCTTCACACGTGCCCGGGGACTGAAACGTTGTTGTTTCTTGGACAAGTTACATGGCCGCGACACGCAGCCCACGGATGGGGTGGGGCGGGGGGCCCCTCGCCCACTCGCAAACAAGCAGACACAGGCGCTCCCTTGTCACTGGAACCCAAGCAAGGAGACGGCCCTCCCGGGACGAGGGGACAACAGTAACGGACTCTGGAGAAGAAAGCGTGACACGGTCACAAACCGCGGTCTCCTCCGTCCTCAGAGGATGAATCGTTTCGACCGGAGGACCGACGGGCCGGGGGTGGGGGTGGGGGGCGAAAGCAGATGAGACGTCTTTCCTCTCCGCGTGTTTACCACGAGCTGCTGGGAACCGCGCACCGGGACGGGCGGGGCAGCGTGCGGGCTCAAGGTTACCACGAGGTAAACCTTCTCCCCTAGAATCCGATGTCCGTGTACAGAACCTTCAGGCAAATGGCCAAGCGTCTAGCTACCGGCAGTGAGAACGGTTCTGGATCGGTGTTACCCTTGGCCGTGACATCTCACAGACGGAATACAGGCTCCCACGCGTAAGGTGCCTGGACCATCCCCACAATACGCTATTCTGCCTTTTGTCTAACGTTTACTTACTTTGAGAGTACCTGAGAGGGGAGGGAGCAGAGAGAGGGAGGGACGGGGAGAGAGAGAGAGAGAGGAAGAGACTCCCAAGCAAACTCGCGCTGTCAGCACAAAGCCCGACGCGGGGCTCCATCCCACAAACCGTGAGATCAGGACCTGAGCCGAAACCGAGAGTCAGACGCTAAACCCACGGAGCCCCCCAGGCGCCCCGTGCTATATTCTGTTTTTAAATAGGGTTTAAACACCCATGGGTTGACACCCTGCAGGAACAGGATGACTCCAGTTACACTCTGAGAAGGCCGACTGTACCTGAGGGCACCCTGGGGCGGGGAGCCTCTCTCGCCCATCTCCACGGGACAGGACAAACCCCGAACCAAGGCGGGGCGTTCGGAAGGGGAAGGCACGTGTGAGCCGCGCCCGAGTCAAAGCACACGAAGCCTTGGGGCGGCGGCACGTGGCGCTCGAGGGCGTCTCCGGGGTCCCCGGGCTCTGCGGGGTTTTCGGACTGCGTGGGAGGGGAGGCAGAGGCTTCGAAGGGGCCCGGTTACCTCCTCCTGCCCGGTTTCAGGCAGAGCCCGTCCGAGTTTATCGATGGCGGAAGCGTGTGGTTCCGCCGACCGAGCTCACGAAAGCTACGTTTCACTGCCAGAGGAAGACTGGTCTGAACCAGCGGCCTCGCGAAGGACAGCGGACACCTGCCCGACTCCACAGAGCTAACCGAGCGACGGCACGTCCAAGCCAGGCCTTTCCGCTCCCAGCCTCACGTGGCTCCCCTCACGGGGGGCCGGCTGCGGTCGGAGAAGAAACGAGTGCGGTTCGTATTGCAAAGAACTGATCTCTGATTCTTCACAGGGAAAAACAGAGTTCTTCCTAAAAAGCAAAGGTGTTCTTGGGGCGCCTGGGGGGCTCAGTCGGTTGGGCATCCGACTCGGGCTCAGGTCACGATCTCACAGTTCATGAGTTCAAGCCCCGCGTCTCGCTCTGTGCTGACAGCTCGGAGCCTGGAGCCTGCTTCAGGTTCTGTGTCTCCCCATCTCTCTGCCCCTCCCCACTCACGCTCTCTCTCTCAAAAATAAATATTAAAAAATATTTTTAAAAAAATAAAGGTGTTGTTTATTCTGAACGTACTGAATTTTGGGGACCCCTACAAGATGCACAGCGTGCTGAGGGGACTGTGAAATAAAGGGTGAGCTGTAGACACACACGCCGCCCCGGGCAAATGGCCCCAAGCACTCGGAGGGGGTTCACCGAGCTCTGACAGTCCACCACCCGGGAGACCGTGACACGGTGCGGGGCTCCTGAAGTGACCAGGTGACCACGTTACTTACAGGAGGCAGAGAGACCTGCCCCGTGATCTCGGGGGGACGCAGGCTCCCGGAGTCCTCTCCGGGCCCTTCGGGCTCCCCGGACGGGTACGGCGGGGGCGGGTACGGGGGGTACTCCTCCAGGTACACCTCCAGCGGGTGCGGGGCCTCGGCGCTCGGTTCCTCCACGCTGTTCTGGAAATGTGGGCTGCCGTCTGGGACTCCTGTGGGCACACAGTCGAGGCCCGGGGAAGGCACTGGCGTGTCGCTGTTCTCCGAGCCGACGGCCCCCACCTCCTCTGGGGACACCGGCTCGGGAGCCAGAGAGAGCGCTTCCTTCTCCGGCTCCGTGCATAAGTATGGATTCTGGATCTCTCCTGGGCCTTCCGAGTCGGCCAGCCCTGGAGTCGGCTTGGACGGATACGAGGGGACGGAGATGGTCTCCATGGCAGCGATGGTGGTCCTCTGGTACAGGAGCTTCTGGATATTGGGCCCGTTGGGCCCCTCCGGCTCCGTGATGGAGCTCCGTTTCTTCAGCGGCCGCGGGGCGTTGGACAGTTTCTTGCGCAGGGCTTCCAGGTCCGCGTCGCTCTGGTTCCGGTAGGGGTGGGAGAGGAAAGGCAGTAATTTGGTGGGGCTGAGCGGTCGAGGAATCCTTTCGTTCTCGTGGCTCTCCTGAGCGGGCGCCACGGGCTCCGGGTCTGGCTCGGGACTGCCGGGCTCGCCCTGGCTGCCGGAATAAACGTTCTCGGGGTGCTGCTGCTGGCTCTGGGCAGCGGCCAGCACGGGCTTGCCGTAGACTGTTAGGAAGATGGAAACAAAGCCCCGATTAGCATTCGGTAAAACACAGCTGACAATAATTACAGCGTCTTGTAATTTCCCGCCACCACCCGGGACCCTTCGACACAGCCAATTTTTAGGCCCAACGAAGGACGAAGCAGGCCTTCCGTTCACACGGCGAGCTTAGAGCTCAGGACAGGGTAAGAGCCCCCCGACAGGGACACGGCGCTGTTTTACGTGCTGGCAGGAAAACGCTGCCCTCCGTTAGCGAGAAATCACGAACTCACAACGTCAACGTGTGAGAACAGCGTGCGGCAACGGAGCCTGGTAACCCCCTCCTGTGTCCAGAGGAAACCTACGAGCACCACCCTCTCTCTGTACTTTTCCGAAGTAAATCCACGGGGGAATCACAGTTGGCTCCTAAGTTCTCAAGAACCACTTCTATTTGCCAAAACTATTCCCCTTACGCCCTGATTAGACCTAACCCACCCAACCCCCGAACTCCTGTGCGAGCAGCCCCGCGGGGACCCTCTGTTGTCGGATCGCTTTCCGGACATGACTGGAGAGCCAACTGCATTCCGTTAAAACTGGGTGAACTTTATTCCAGTTTTATAAACTAATGACTCTTGGAGCCCCACGAATTACCAGATTGTAACCTTTTGAGGTCTTTGTGCTGAGCTAGCAGCCGTGTGCTCGTGAGAAAGTCCAGCGCAGGGAGGAGCGCCACTTTGGAGAGCACCCAGGGGCGGCTGTCCAGGCCCCTCGCACAAGAGCACGCGGCCTGACCCGCAGCGAGGACACAGCCTGGTGCGCCGTGACCGCCCGTGTGCGCCTCGCTCACGAGCTTCGGGGGAGCAGGGGACAAGCGCGCGAGGTCACCACCGCGCCAACGGCCGTGTCTGCCGTGGGTTCCGGTCGTCCGTCGCCTACAGTCCCCGGCACCTACCGCAAGGGCCGACGCTCAGCAGAACCCTGTTTAAACTCCCGACTGAAAACAGGAGGCGTGATTATACCGAACTCTGAGAACGGAGCCAGCTCGCTGCATACTGAGAGAGGACAGCCCCAGGGAGGACCTGACTGCGTCGCCCGCGTGAGGGGAGGCCAGCCCCAGAAGCTCACCGCTCGAGAAGGGCGGCCCTCGGGAATGGGTCTTGGTCAGCGCGCTCTGCACCGCCTGCTGGAAGTTCTTCCCGGGCGCCTGGTGCTGCGTGTACATGGAGTAGATGGAGCTGGCCGCCACCGTCTGGGGCTTCCTGAAGGGGGGGGGCGGCGTGTCTCTGGACGGCTGCGGAGTGAAGGGCCGGACGGCGGCCGCGGGGGGGCTCTCCTGCTTGCAGGCCGGAGTGAGGGCCGGGCCCTGGCCGGCGGAAGGCGCGCCGGGGGACAGTGGACCCCTCTGCTGCCCTGCCGTTTTGGGTTTGTTCGCCGCCGAGGCGCCGGCCGCGGCTGACGGCTGAGGGTTTCCATCCGGCTGGGCCTCTGCCGGTGCCGGGTTCGCCTGCCCGAAGTAAGGCAGATTGATCTGCTTCGGTTTTGACGGGACGGGAGGCGGGACTTTGCCCACATTTTTACTTGCAGCCTGTAACACACACACGCACGAGGCCAGTTAAAACACACCTACGGGGCACACGATGTTCCAGAAAACCTCGTTTCGCCAACGTAAGTTACGCTAAAAACACCAGAGCTCTACGTTTTCCAATCACTGACAAGTTTTAAATCTCTGAATTAACCACATTAAATAAGGTTGTTCAGCGACGCGACACCTGCCCTGTCCCCGAACAACTCCTCCTTGCTGCCACTTCCGACGCAGGAACCCCTGGGGGCCCACAGAAACCGTAACTGCCACCCTTCGGATTCAGACGGCCCCCAAACTGGAAATCCCTCCCCCCCCGAACGGACACGAGCCAGGCCGCGGGGCTAAAGCACACCTGACTCGGGCACACGCCGTGACCTGGCCGTCAGAGGGCGTGGGCCCGACACTCACACAAGACTCCCCGCCAGATCGTCACGGGCGTAACCTCAGCCCCCGGTTTGGAAGGAACAAGGTAACGGGGGGGGGGGGCACAAATACGATGCTGTTCGACGCACCCGCACTCGCTAGAGACTCACACGAGGCGCCACCGGCAGCGGGCGCGGCGGCCTTCACTGCGAGCGACGCCGACGCACCTGAGCGTCCCGCAGGATGTCCTCACTGCTCTGGTTCTTCCTCAGGGCCCCGCAGGGCGCCGCGCCGGCGGACTGCTCCACCGAGTCCAGCATTGAAAAGGGGCGAACTTTCTTCTCCTTCTCTCTCAGGGAAACCTCTCCATCGTCAGCTGGAGACAGGGAAAAAAAAAAAATCACACGGATGTTCAAGCTGTCTGCAGTACAATTTCTTTTCCACAAAGAAGTTTCTCTCTCTCCAGGGTCTTCGGAACTCTGCACCCACTAAACGCTTTCTCATTTTTAAATTACGCTGATTAAAGAATGACCCCGACACTCCCGAGCCGGTAGTCTAAGCCCCGGGCAAACGACGGCACTCTGGACGCGCACACCGCCGCGCTGCTAACACCGGGAAAGCTGGGATCGGGCGCCGCGGGGAGCACGCACGAGCCCCACCCTGGTCCCCACCTGGGTCCGGGGCCCGCCCAGAGCTGGCGGGTGCGGGCCCGGAGGGCTGGCTCACGGCGACGTCTGCACTTGGGGGGCTCCAGTCGGGGCCGAGCGGATGGATTTTGGAGCCTAGGAGGCAGAAAAGCAAGCACGGGAAGCCGGCGCTGTAAAGACTCTTCTAATGGCTCCGTTTGCCGCAGAGTTTAATCTCTAAAAACAGCTTCAGGGGGCACCTGGGAGGCGCAGTCGGTTAAGCGTCCGACTTCAGCTCAGTCAGGATCTCAAGGTCCCTAAATCTGAGCCCCGCATCGGGTTCTGTGCTGACGAGCCTGTGTTCTCCAGGCTCGGAGCCTGGAGCCTGCTTTGGGTTCTGTGTCTCCCTCTCTCTTTGCCCCTGCCCTCCTCGCACTCTGTCTCTCTCTCTCAAAATTAAACAAACATAACAAAAACTGAAATAATAAAACATAAAAACAGCTTCGTATTTCAGACTTACAACAATCCCACTAAACTTAGAAAATACTGGACTTTATGTTTCTAAATGAAACTTAAACTCTTTACTATTAATCACAGTAACAGAAAATCTGCTGGAACAGTGAGGACACACTACGCGTCACTGGTAAGAAACGGTCACCATCGCACTGAGAAAACACTTTCCAGCTCGGCGGCTCCGGGGTGCAGCTCACACGCGAGAAAAACGCAGAGCTGTGCACGACGCCCAGGGTCACAGATGGGCGCCCTCCGGTTCTCCCTACACAGACATGGAGGCGCCAAGGCCCCAGCTCTGTCCTGACAGAAGCGACGCAACGGTTCTCTCTACAGCAAAACCCAGACCAGGCAGTTCTAATGCTTCGCGCTGGTAATTCCGGCAAAACCGCAGTCACTGTGAGGCTGGCTGTCCCCCACATGGGACTGCGGTCAGACCGCGCCGGCTGCTCCCTCCCCACAGGGGTTTCAATGAGGAGGTCTGCAGAGGACCTACTCAACCTGCTTTCCCTACAGCCCTCCCTGCGTCTGCACCTCCGCGCACACCTGAGGACTACGCCGAGCGCCAAGGTCACGGACACAGGTGCCTCTGTCACGTTCACCGTGAGCTTCCAGTAAGTCTACTTCTAGTCTGGGAGCTGTGCACGGGGACGGCGAGCACGCCTCTCGGCAGAACACGCTCCCCGCCTCCCCTCTGCGGACACGGCTCCGCTGCCCCCACGCGGGGTTTCACACTAAAAGAGAAGCTGTCCGGGTTTTGACGTCAGATCAGAATCTCCTTACTAACAGAAGGAACTGAGAACAATTTTCACTACATTGAATGTAGAAATACTACACTCATTTCATTTCCCAAACAGGTCCGTACCGTCTAGGGTGAAGAAACATCCCTGCACTAGCAAAAACCACAAGGAGGTCCTAAAGTTTCCACAGGAACAAGGGACAGGAAGACACTTTTTAAAACCCCCAACCCGGGGGAAGGACAGTGGGGAGAGGGAGGGCGCGCCACGGAAGGGCTGGGGGGACTCGTGTCACCTTTGGTCTGGGAGGCGGCCGCAGCCCGCGGGGTGGGCAGCGTGTGCACTCGGAGCGGCCCCTCCGAAGCCGGCAGGGCCACACAGCCGTCTGGCAGGGCGGGCTTCACCACGAGCTCCGGCCTCGACGGAACGCGGGGCATCGTGGACGACTGGATGTAGGGGCCCACGGCGGCCACGCGACTGGGTGCCGGCAGCCCCTGCGGGGGCGGGGTTCCATCGGATGAAACCTTGGGAAGAGGTACAGGACCGTTAGCGAGACCACTCAGACCGCGTCCCAGTCCGAAAAGGCCGAGACGCCTCCCTAATGCTTACAGGTCGGCACTTTCGGGGTCCCCCCACCGGAGTGAGGCGAGATTCCCCTGCCGCCGCCGCCGCCTACCGGGGGGCCCTCCCTGTGCTGCCCCTCTCCCCCAGGCCCCGCCTACCAGGGGGCCCTCCCTGTGCCGCCCCCCTCCCCCCCGCCACCTACCAGGGGGCCCTCCCTGTGCCGCCCCCCTCCCCCACCCCACCTACCAGGGGGCCCTCCCTGTGCCGCCCCCCTCCCCCACCCCACCTACCGGGGGGCCCTCCCTGTGCTGCCCCTCTCCCCCAGGCCCCGCCTACCAGGGGGCCCTCCCTGTGCCGCCCCCCCCCCCACCCCACCTACCAGGGGGCCCTCCCTGTGCCGCCCCCCTCCCCCGCCCCGCCGCCTACCGGGGGGCCCTCCCTGTGCCGCCCCCCTCCCCCCTCCCCCCCCCCACCTACCGGGGGGCCCTCCCTGTGCTGCAGCGCAGCCTTCTTCTTCCACAGCCGGTCCCGCAGCTCGTTCACGCGCTTGTCCATGACCGCCACCTCGGAGTTGCGCTTGTTCAGACACTCGCGCTGCTGCTGCAGCTTGGCGTTCTGCTCCTGGTTCAGCTTGTTCCGTAACTGAATGGAGTTGGGGTGGGGGGGGCAGGGAGCAGGAAGAAACCTTTCTCAGACGAGCGCACGCTTCCGTCTTCCACACTTCCTGAAACCGCAGGTGCCCCCGCCCGCCGCGGTCCACCTCCCGGTTTCAGGTGGAGGGTCGGCCCCCCGGCCGTGGCTGGGAGGGAGGCCGTCCGGCGCGGGGCGCTAGGACCCGTGTCCGGACCCGGCCCGCTCACCTGCAGCTCCTTGTAGAGGCGGTCGAGCTCGGCGGCGGCCGACCTGCTGTCGTGGCGGCCGTCCAGCCGGCCGCTCTTGAGCACCTCCAGCTGCCTGCTCAGCTCCTCCACCCGGGCCACGGCCAGCGCGAGCTCCCGCTGCTTCTGCTGGAACAGGCTGTTCATCTGCTCGATCTCCTCCCCTGCGGGGACACGGGGGGTGGGGGGGGGGACGGCGGGGCTGAGAAGGGGCCTCCGCACGGAGCGCTCCCGGGCACCCGGGCCTCCCGGCCCCAGGCACGGCGCAGACACTTCGGAGAACCTCTTTCCCAGGCAGCCGGAATGGGCAGACGCGCTTCTGAAGGAGCCTGTCTCTGGACGGGACTTTGGCAGAACCCGTGTCCCAAGTGTCCTGAAACTGCAAACTTCGGAAACAACGGAATTCACTCAGACCTTTGAATCTCCGTTTTATAAAAGCGGTAGAGGGAGTCGGCAAATCACTAAAATTTAAATAGGCAGTAATGTAATAAACCTATTCTACGAATAAAAATCCTTTATCGAATTTCCAGTCAAACAGTATTTAGAGAAAAACAAACAAATGGACTGCTAGGATCTTTCCAAAGGGGAGTTAGTTAGGAGCCTCGTCGAAAGCGCCCAGCGGCTGAATTCCAGTCACGGGAACCGACGGTGTCCACGCTGCAGGGGAGTGGCTTTTCAGCAACTCCCAAGTCCCCGCACACGCGGTCCCGCCCCGCCCGCCGCCGGCCCCCGCCTGTGTCCCCACGCCCGCACGGCCGCCCGGGCCCCGCTCACCGAGCCGGCCGTTCCTCAGCCTCTTCTGCTCCACGTGGCCCCTGAGCGCCCTCACTTTCTTCAGCTTCGCCTCCTGGCTCTCCGCGATCTCCTTCAGCCTCTTCAGCTTCTCCTGCTCCGCGGCCTGCTGCTGCTGCCGCTCATCCTGCTGTTTCAGAAACTTCAAGCGCTGCTCCTGAAGACACGGGCCGCGGTCAGGCGCCCTCGCCGGCAGGTGCTCCGCGGCCCCGAACGGCCCCGGGCCCGGACGGTCCGGGAGGCAGCCCCTCCTGGCCCCGGCCCTCCATTCTCGTGGGGACAAAACCCAGGAACCGGCACTTCTATTCCCTGTGGCTCTCAGGCCGCAAGCAGACGGCGATCGGAACTGGCTCTCAGGAGCCGCGGCTCCAAGTTTAGAAGAAGCTCACACAGACACGAGGCGCTCGCTGTAACAAAGGCTCTGGAGCCAGACTGGGCCTCCCGCCGGCGCGCTCTCACCTACCGGCTCTAAGACCGGGCAAACCGCGTAACCTCACAACCTCGCGCCACCTCACTCGGCTCTAAAGTGGGGTGACCGGCGAGGAGTGAAACGTGAAACTCGACTCTCTCCGCCCAGCGCCGTGCGCGGCCAGTGCACACTCAGCACACACACTTAGGGAAGAGCTGAAGAACCACAACGCTCTAGAAAACACAGCGTGACCTTTTCCTTCTATTACACGACAATCTTTTCACTGAAACCGAATAACAGAACCACACAATTTGTAATTGAGTAGACTTCTCAGGTTAATATTCCTGAAACGTATAAGTGACACAAAATAGTTTTGAAATAAGACCCCGAGATTAACGACATATTCTATCACTCAACCTTATTCTTATCTATCAGCACACAGCCTGACCAAGGCTCGATCCCACGAACCGTGAGACCATGACCTGAGCCGAAGTCAAGGGTCGGATACTTAACTCACCGAGCCCCCCAGGCGCCCCCAGATGGTGCATCTTTAGCAAGACCCCGAGGTGATTCGTGCGCATGCTGAGTCTGAGAAGCGACGCCACCCCTGATTTTGAAGGTGCCTGTGCCTGGCGTCAGGACAGAAGTGGATACACGGGACCCTCGCAAGGATGACAAGGAGGGCCACAGGGCGTGCTGCTGGGACCTCACACACCAGACCCCCAACAGTAGCCCAGCTCCAGTGGACCTCCGGCCTCGAAATGACCAGTCAGGTGCAGGTGCCGGCTGTGCGGACCAGGGACGGCAGGGGAGATCCAGCCGCTGGTTCCAGAGGTCCGGGGTTACTGGAACACGGCCAGCCACTGGCTGCTTTAGTGCTACGGCCACAGAGCTGAGAGCCAGGCCTGCACGGCCCAAGATGCTCCCAGCCCCTCTGGAGGAAGCCTGGTCTGCACGGTGACGGAGGCGTCCTACGTTTTGCCCGTTCAAGGCCAGGATGAGGGTCAGTCGGTGGGGGGCAGGGTGTCTGGAAAGAAGGCGAACAGCCTGGTGGCAGCGCCACGCCGCCGAAGGGGACGAGGTCAGCCCGAGCCGACTGTTAAGTCCCGCTCGCTGGAGCAGTAATGCAGGACTGGGCCGGCCCAGAGCGGTTCCTACCCCAGAGCGCGCCTTCACGCCCTTCCTCTCGCCGGTACACGACGTAACGCGGTTAATTCTGCTCAGAAGCAGGGGTCTGGAGACCCCGGACGGGCATGATCTAAGGATTTCTACGAAGCGCCGTAGGCAAGAGAAGCAAGCCCCGGAGCAGGCGCCGGACCCACGGCGCAGTGCTGACGGCCCCCGACAGGACGTTACCTTAGTGGCCAGCATCTGCTGCTGGGCCTCGATCTGCTGCTGCTGGCGGGACGCCATCTCCTGGAGCTCGGCGAGCGTCAGGTCCATCCTGGGACTGTTCACCTGCGAACAACCACACCCGCTCCAGCCTCCACGAAGTGACCGGAGATCCCTCCTCCGTTGAAGCTACGCCTGAACCCGTCGCGACAAAATTAGCCATTTTCTCCCATAATATTAAAGAAACCATTGTTTTATATTAATATCCCCACAACGACTTATTAATTTTAGATGTAAAACATACTAACGGACCAACACTCTTCAAGTTATAAATGTAAAATTAAACACTTTCAACAATCGGTGACCGACGTGGACCTATTCAGAATTGCCTTGTTCTGTAGTTACTTTATATTAGAAAGATAACTTTTGATCACACTAAACATGACGTCGGGGCACCAGCAGCTAACCCGGAACACGGTCGTCAGGATGACCTTTAAAAATACGACACCAGCATTAAAAATCTCAATACGCGGAGGTAACGGGATCAAACAGAAGGCCGGCTCTCCAAACAGCTGTTCGACCCGGTCCTGGAAGTCCAGCCGCGGAAACAGAGGAAGAATAAGACAGAACTTGTATCCAGTTCGGAAAGGAAGGAGGTAAACCATCCTTCCTCACAGACAATGTGACCGCCTGTGAGGAAAATGCTGTGCTGTGTACGAAGAGCCACCAGAACTAGTGAGGTGCCTGCAAGACCGCAGGGTACACGAGCCGCACGCAAAAATCAACTGTACCTCTGTATATTAACAACCTGGAATTGAAAAAAAAAATTTCGATGGTTACTGATTTTGAGAGCAGACCTGTGCGCACCAGCGCGCGCACGAGTGGAGGAGGGGCAGAGAGAAAGGGAGAGAGAGTCCCAACTCGGGCCTCACTCCCACGAACCGCGAGATCACGACCTAAGCAGAGAGCCGGACGCCTGCCGGACGCGCCCCGGTGCCCTGGAAAAGACCCAAGAGACCGTTTTCAGGAGTGCAGAAACCACGGGCACTTAGACTAAACCCACCACAGGACGCACAAGGCCTGCGCCTGACCGCTCACGACGCTGCCAAGAGGCCCGGACGAAGCCGGGGTGAGCCGCGTGCTCGTGAGTCAGAAAGCTCACGCCGGCGGGACGGCCACGCGTCCCCAGCCGACCCGCACTCCCAGCAGTGAACTCCCAGCCAGCTTCCCTGTAGTTCTTCAACCTTTAGTCCCTTTTATTTTTATTATTTTTTACCTTAGAGAAAAAGAAAGCGCACAAGTGGAGAAAAGGGGCAGGAGGGGGGAGAGAGAGAACGAGAGAGAGAGAGAGAGAGAGAGAGAGAATGGGAAGCAGGCTCCGTGCTCAGCAGAGTCCAATGCAGAGCTCAATCCCACTAGCCTGGGATCACGCCTGAGCCAAAATCAGGAGTCAGACACCCAGTCAACTAAGCCACCCAGGCGCCCCTCCGGTAGGCGTGCGAGTGTGCGTGCGTGTGTAAATGGACAAGCACATCCCCAAATCCCCTAAGGGAGGGCCCAGGGTCTAGAACAGCCACGACGACCTGAAAAGGAGTAAGTGAGAAAACTCACGCGGCCTGAGCGGAAGACTTCCCCACACTGCGGTGACTGACACCGAGGTCGAGACAGAGGAACGGAGAGCACGGACAGACCCCCACATGTACGGGGCAACGGACTTGCGACAAAGGTGCAAGGCCCTTGAGTGAGAAAGCACGGCCCGGTCACCTGCACGTCTGCGTACAGAACAGCACGAGCTCCAGTCCTCGTACCACGGCCAAGCGTTCGCTCAAAGTGGGTCATAAAATTAAACGTAAAAGAACACTAGGAAACTTCGAAATTGAGCGACTCTCCTTTCACTAAAATCAAGAACACGTTGCAGACGGGGGAAAATATTTACAAAGCATCTACCTAGAAAAAGACTTGGATCCAGAACAGAGACAGCTCTCGACTGAGTCGTAAGAAAGCAAGCAAACCGACAAAGAAAAACATGAACAAAAGAGGTGAGCAAGTACGTCACCAAAACAAGAGCTGCGGACGGCAAGCGAGCGCGTACGCCGCGAGCCGTGAGACAGACACAAGGTGAGGTCCCGTGGGCCACGGGGCTCCGGCCCGCGAGAACTAGAGACCGACCACGCCGAGGGGCGGCCAGGACGTGGAACTGGCACTCTCTGAGGAGAACAGAAACTACAACACTCGCCTTAGAAACCAGTGTTGGCAGCTTCTTAAACAGCGAGCGCGCCCCTGCCGCCGGCCCAGCGCCCCACGCCCAGCAGCCAGAGGAAGTAGAAGCAGGTGCCCAAAGCCTCAGACCTGGATGGCCACTACGGCCGGCCACGGAGCACCCAGAACCCGGGAACAACCCCGGCGCCCACCCACGGGCGAATGACCGACGGGACGTGCCGCACCCGGACGACGCAACGCCCCCCGGCAGGGACGGAACCAAGCGCCGGCCTCCACAGCGGCAGGAACGCACGTAACTACGCTGAGCAGATTCAGACAAGACTATACACTGTAGGACCCCATTCATGTAAGGTTCTGCAAAACACAAGCCATCTGTGTCCCTGAGAGGCCCCCGAGGATGGGGAGGGAGGGAAGGTTTTAGAAGGACGCTCGGAAACCCGGCGGATGGACGCTTTCACCGTCTCGACTACGGTGACGGTGTCAGGGGCGTGTGCGCGTGTCAAAGCTCCCCGAACTGTGCACTCGAAACGCGTGCAGCTGCGGGTCAATTCTGCTTCACTGACGCTGCTGAAGAAAACCCGGGGGGGAGAAAGATACACTTCGTCGAGAGGCACTCAGACCCTGCTAACGGCTGAGACCGTTTTTTGTCGTCCTTCTGTGAGCCTTTCGTCCCCGTGAGAGAAGTGATCTCAGAGACACCAGGAGCATCTGGGGGAAGGGCGGGAACGAATGGTCGGGACTCGCACATAAACTCGCCGTAGGCTGGGGACAGAGGACGTGGCCGACCCCTACCAGGACTAGAGATTCTGAGCTCGGAGGAGAAGATACTCGCTGAAACTCAGTACTCGCTCAACACCGTTTTGTTCTGAATCTGAGGCATTTCTAGCATCGAACTGCTCAACAGTCACCCATGCCGAGATCATTACAATCAATCCCTCCTATGAAATAAATTTAAAAGAACCTTCTAGAAGAGGGCCGTCCTCCGTAACCCACTGAAGAACGAAGGATCAGTGAATGCAAGTTAAAGGTCAAAACGGCCGCTCACCGGCACGTGTGCGGCGCGGATAAAAACGATCACTCACCCCATTCTCCTTCCTCCGATGGTCACCAGGAACTTTTACACCGTTTCTTCTTAAGCCTGGATCCTGAGACCTTGGGCCGCTCACTAAGCACAAAATTCGAAGACCAGGGATTAACGCTAGGACGGACAGGTGCCGGAAGGGGTGGCTCATCTCGGGGTTGTCACTATCGCTCCTGGGTGTCTCTAGTAGAAAGGACGCCATGAACAAAACCTCCCCCACCACTTGCTCACGGCCCCTGCTCCCAGCTCTCTGCTCAGCAACTCCGTAGTGAGATGAACAACTTTCACCGAAAGAAGTAAGTGAAAATTAAATCGACCCATCCCCGGGCTCATTAAGCGTGTTTGTAACTTCCACCGAAAAGAAGCAACTAAAAAACAGGGTAAGAGCCGTCTGGAATATTTCTGGTTTACTGAGGACATGTTGTGGTAGTTCGGAAGTATTATGAAGTACTTCCCCATTTATTTCAGTAAGAAATTTCCATTTTCTTAACTTGGAAAAGTACTTACTAGGGAACACTGTATATTCTGCCTTTTTGGCTAAGAAGAATTTTTCTGCAGCCTGGAGCCTGCTTTGGATTCTGCGTCTCCCTCTCTCTCTGCCCCTCCCCACCTCGTGTTTGGTCTCTCTCTCAAACAAACATGATAAAAAAAAAATAAGCTGATAGATTATAAGAAATTTGTAATATCGACAGTTTTTTAAATATAGAAATTTAAGATTATATTATCTGTACTTCCCAGATACTAGAAAACACATGATCTCCCAAGAAATTTCAGATTAAAATTTCTTTTTAATTAACTGCCTCTTACACCCACTTGAAGCTTAGCACAGACTCCCCTGCCCGTAAGTAAGCGTCTGTCCTCGGAGCCGAATATCACGCGGACACCTAATGCGAACGCGCTAGGTTTATTTTTAAAATACTGTTCAATTCTGTGACAACGCGGCTCAGGTAATCTGTCACAATATTTCTGCAAGAAAAAAATCTGCCACTTAAGAATCGCTGCTTTCTTCGCTGCCTCAAAGAGAGGGCACGCGACCCGGGTCTCGTCAGCCCCGAACATTCAGGACTCCGTCAGCGTCAAAGGCCCAGGGCCCGGGCCCAGCGGACAGGGAAGACGCCGGGCGGCTCCTGACCCAGGCTCACACCTCCTGGGCTGACACCGCGTGTCCCAGTTCCAACGCTGTGCGGCACTGGTACCTGCGACGACGCGAACACGACTCCTCGACTCTCGGACGGGGCCTCTGGGCTCACAGACCCGCCGCGCCTGCACGCCACACTCCTTCTTAGTGACTTACCCGCGACTCACCCAGAAGACACGTCAACGGGTGGGTGAAAAAGTAAAATCCAACGGCTTCCAGGAGGACGTGTGAGGGGAACGTAAGGAAGGGACAGAACGGACGTGCGATTGCAGACGCCACCTCACGGCTACGAGAGCGGCTCGGGAACAAAGTCGGGCGGGTCTAAAGGACACTTAGGGACAGCAGTGACGCTGGAGAGCACGTGGCCAGCCTGGCGGAGGGGACTTGGCCGCGCTCCCAGCTCCGCCCCGGGCGTGGGCCCCAGCGTGGCCGCACCCCCCAGCGGCAGGGACGAGGCCACACCACGTCACACACGGAACCATTCCTATTGGCGGGCACCATTCGGGCGCGTGGACGAAGGCCGTCAACTTGAGATGTTATGTCACACGACAGCGAGCACCTGTTTTCCCGCATTCCTACTCCCAAGAGTAATGTCCAGGTCACGAACCCTCGAGTTCTCATTTTAAAGGTTCTCACCCTTTTAGGAACAGAGCCCGCCCCCCTGAGCCTGGAAACAAGGCTCCAGGGTCCGCTGGACGGCTGCGCCCTCTGGGTCCAGCTGCGGTGGGCCCACCGTCCCTCCACCAACGGCCTCCCCCTCCTTACCTTGTCTGCACACCCCGGTGAGAACCCTCATCCCTCAGGTGTCACCACCCGGCCCCCGGCGTCCTCCATCCCCAGTGGCCTCTGTCCAGAGCCCGCCTCTCAGCCTCAACCCCGGCTCATCCCCTGGCCCAAATCCCCTAGAAGTGCTCCCCCTCTGGAATCTTACATTTAGACGGTCCCTAACTTCCCATCTCTACGCCTGTTCAGGAACTGGGACCGGGACCGCAGTCTCCTCCCCTGCTGACCCCCCCTGCAGCTCCCCTCCACCCCTTCCCACCAGCACGGACGCCATCCGCGTCCTCCTCTGAACTGGGCCGGCAAAACCCCGACCCTGGCGCAATCCACGCGTCACCCAGGTGACACTACCCACCTGTGTCCCGGCCAGGGGGGCGCTCATGACGGAGGAAGAAACGGACTTCGTTCCTCTGACTTCCAAACCGCTGCAGAACCTCGAACATCCGCTCATTATCCGCAACCGGACGCTCTGCGGGGACAAACGGAACCACGTGACCTGCAGGGACCAGGACGGGCATCCGCTACCCACCCTCCGTGCAGATTCTGCGTGTGGGAATGCGAAACTTCTTCCCCATTAAAAGAGACCTTAGAGGGGGCGCCTGGGGGGAACTCAGTCGGTTAAGCGGCCGACTTCGGCCCAGGTCATGATCTCCCCGTTGGTGGGTTCAGGCCCCGCGTCGGGCTCTGTGCTGACAGCTCGGAGCCTGGAGCTGCTTCGGATTCTGTGTCTCCCTCTCTCCCTGCTCCTCCCCTGCGCACACTCCGTCTCCCTCTCTCTCTCTCTCTCTCTCTCAAAAATGAATAAACTTCAAAAAAAAATTTTTAAAGAAAAGAACTCTTAGAAACAGTGCCACAGATGCTCCTCACAGTCCGTGTCCACCCACGGGCCACCCATGGGGCCGCCAGGAGCACGGGACTCTGGCTCGGGGCCTGACGGGCCGCAGGCTCGCCGGTGACCTTGAGGGGTTTCGGAAGTCTCTGTCAACAGTGACACAGGATGGCTGGCCTCTGAGTCCCTTGTAACTCAAGTGTTCTAGGGTTCTCTAAACATACAAACGAGGAATTAAAAAAGTAACTTTCTAAACAGCCTAGTGTTCCCAGTTATAATTCTGTAAACTACGTTAAAGAAAAATCAGACATCCCCGTTTCCAAACAAAAGGCTACTTAGTGCACTCAGAATACAGCTGAGCCTTGAGAACAGAGGTATGACCTGCCCACGTCCACTGAGACGGGAGTCCTGTCCTACAAAGGCTCCTTACGACTTTCCTTCTTTTTTAATGTTTGTTTATTTTGAGAGAGAGAAAGAGAGAGAGAGAGTGTGAGCCAGGGAGGGGCAGAGAGAGGGAGAGAGAGAATCTCAAGCAGGCTCTACACCGTCAGCACAGAGCCTGCTTGGGATTCTCTCTCTGCCCCTCCCCCCCGCAAATAAATAAACATTAAAAAAAAATTTTTTTTTTAATGGAAACCCAGGGGCACCTGACTGGCTCAGTCAGAACATGCGGTCGACTCTTAAATCTGAGGATTGGGAATTCAAGCCCCGCGTTAGGTGTGGAGTCTACTTACAATTGAAAAAATAAAAATAAAAGTAAAAACAGAAGGGGCGCCTGGGTGGCTCAGTTGGTTAACTTCAGCTAAAGTCATCATCTCCCAGTCTGTGAGTTCCAGCCCTATGCTGGACTCTGGTGCTGACAACTCGGAGCCTGGAGCCTGCTTCAGAGTCTGTGTCTCCCTCTCTCTCTGCCCCTCCCCTGCTCGCACTCTCTCTCTGTGTCTCTCAAATAATGAATAAATGTTAAAAATGTTTTCAAATAAATAAATAAAAATTAAAAACCTCAAATCACCAATAAACTAATGAAAAAATGGGCAGCGTCAGCCATCAGCTCAGCAAAAATTAAAATACTCTTTTATCACCTGTGGACGGAAGAGTCTTTCAGAAACACCGGGAGGGGGGTGGGCCGAGGGCCACTGTGGAGGGAATCGGGCAAATACACACGCTTTCGAGTGTGTGAACCTCAACGAAGCAATCCCACTTTGCGGCTGCTCCCTCTGGAGAAACGGCCGCACGGACCGAGGGGCCCCTAAGAGGACCCGCGCTGCAGCGCTTAGAAAAACAGGAATAGAATGAATGCTAATGCAAGCGCGTGAAGAAAGTGGTTAGGTCCATTACGTTCTATGCACACTGTAGAAAATTACAGGATTATTAAACATAATGATGTAGATTTATACACACTAATCTGGAAAACATTTAAGCTGGGCCATAAAACCGTGAATTTCAAGATGTTGATATGTATGGTACTATCTACAAAAAGAAAAAACACGACATACAAAACTGTTTTTTAGTGTTTATTTCATTATTTATTCACAAGAGTAGGTTCCATGCCCAATGCGGGGCTTGAACTCACAACAAGAGTCCGATGTTCTACCGACTGAGCCAGTCGGGCGTCCCACAAAACTGTTTCTATAGTTACCACAATTGTAAACGCAGAGAAAAAAGTCTGAAAAGTTCTCTGCTAAAATGAACAGTTACAGGAGCGCCTGGGGGGCTCAGCCAGTTGAGCGTCCGACTTCGGCTCAGGTCATGATTTCGTGGGTTCAAGCCTCGCATGGGGCTCTGTGCTGACAGCTCAGAGCCTGGAGCCTGCTTCGGACTCTGTGTCTCCCTCTCTCTCTCTGCCCCTCCCTTACTTGCACTCTGTCTCTCAAAACATAAAATAAAACGTTAAAAAAAATAAATAAATAAATAAAATGAGCCATTACACGGAGTGATGGGGGATGGGCATGGGGGGCAGCTTTCACTCTGTCTCTATTACTTCCTCCTTTACAGAAACAACACATTCACGCGCTGTCACTTACTTAAAACACCAGAAGAGGGGGCCCCGGGGAGCTCAGTCAGCTGAGCATCTGACTCTGGATTTCCGCCAGGTCACGATCTCACGGTCTGTGAATTCGAGCCCCACGCCGGGCCCTGTGCAGACAGTGTGGAGCCTGCTTGGGACTCCGACGCCTCTTTCTGCCCCTCCCCCACCTGCTCTCTGGATCTGTCTCAAAATTAATTTTAAAGAACTAAAAATTGGAAGTTAGAAGAAAGAAAATCTTCCGAACATCGCCGTCACATAGTAGAGCGAGCTCGGGACACAAGAGGAGAAAGGTGGAGTCGGGAGGCTCCAGGCGGCGCCAAGCCTCGGCAAGGAGGGGCCTCTTCTCCGGCAAAGTGGGAGGCGGGGGCAGGCGTGTCCGGAGAGAACGAGGGGGGGGGTGCACGGAGGGAGGCGCCGTGGGAACTCACGACGGGTGCTGCCGGTCACCTCGGCGAAGCGATATGCGAGGTCATGTCTGATGCCAGGAGGCCACCGGGCGCGACCGACAGTGCCAGTGCCCCGATCCGCTCAGGGTGCTCACCGAGCACCGCCAGAGCCCGGGCCCTCCCGCGACACGCGCACAGCCCCTGCGCTCAGGCAGCTGCCGTTCTGGCGCACGTGTGTGGGGCCGCAGGGACGGGAGAGGCAACGAACGTGAACGCTCAGAACCGGCGCGACGCGTCTCAGCGGAGATCGGATCGGGGTGACGTCGCGGCCACTTCGGCTGGACACCCCACGGGAGTCTCTCCCGCAGGAGGTCCCGTTTCGGCTGAGGCCCCGGCGGCTCTGCCGGAGGGAAGACGCCCCGGGCGGTGGAGGAGGGGCCCCGCGGCCCCCGGAGGGGAGGAGCGGAGTTTGTTCGGGAACATCGGAGAGCCGCACGAGGACGGGGACGAGACGGCACCTGACGGCCTCAGTCCAAGTTCAGAAGCCGGATTCGATTCTAACTAGAAAGCCACTGAGGAGCGGAGAGGCAGACTGTTGCTGGGGCTTCTCCGGGTGACCGGTCTCACCCGCCTCCTCTGGGGGAAGAGGAAGTGATTTGTGGAGAGGTCGCATGACCTCGAGGACGCCCACTGCTGGCACGTCGACCCCACGTGGCCAGGTCTTGCCTGGGCCCCGGGAGTAGCCCACGGCGTGTGGCCAGCGCCGGGACACCGGGCAGCCCCGGGGGGTGGGGGTGGAGGAGGGAGGTAGGGCCCCCACCCCCCCGGGCCGCGCGGGAATGAGGCAGAAATTACAGAAAATTTCCGTCTGCAAACCCCTCGGGGGCCAGAGCAGGCCGCCCCCCTTCGGGGCCACAGAGCTACTGCGAGGGACTGATTTCGAAGCCTCAAATAATGCCTCTGACTTCACTGGCCTCCTGCCACCACGGGGACGCCACGCCGACCGCCTTCCCTGGAAACCTACAATGGCATGGAGAGGGCGACGCGCTCAGGATGCCTCCCATCTCTAGCTCGGTCAAGTCCGAGCACACAGACAGTACTCCGAGAGCGCGCACGGTGTGCCGCCACGCCCAGAAGCTTCCACCGGCGCGTCACCTGCCTGTCCTCTGACCTCGGACACCGGGGGGTCTTCAGTGTATCGCAGGAAAGGAGAAGAGCAGAAAGGGTTTGTGCATCATGACAAAGCCAGACAGAGGGCGCGCTCCCCTGAGGCACGCACGCCACCGCATCTAGAACCCGGAGCGCACGACGCGGCCCCAGGGGCGCGCGGGGTCCCCGCCTCGTACCGGAGCCGCAGCGCACTTCGGCCAGGTGGCACTCGCTCTCGCCAGGCTCTTTGCACAGGTCCACCACATCTCTGCACGTGGTTTCGGGGGTCACGGGGACCTCGGTGAAGTGCTGCTCGTTGTCGCTGAGGAACACGGTGAGGAACATCTGCCAACAAGAGAGACAGCGGCGGTCAGCGGCGGTCCCTGTCCCCGGAGTCCCGGTGCAAGTGCACACACGGATGGATGCGCCACCCCGACCCCCACGCCCGGCCCCCCCACCCCCAGCGCAGCCGGCAGAGTCCCTGGGGTCCCTGGTGTTGGGTCAAAGTAGCTCACACGAGAGGCCAAACTAAGTCTTTCTCTGACACCGTGTCTGTCATCTGTTTACCGAATACTCATACGTTCGGTTCGCAGTACGTGCCCGAGGCTCCTAGAAACAGACCTGCCCGCCAATCCCGAGGGCACGTCCGCAGGCTCTTTGGAGGGAGACGCACCGACGTCGCCCGTGCTGCTCTGAAGGTGGGGCAGGGAAGCAGGAGAAAGAACTCAAGGGAAATCTACCATTTACACCACGTGCATGTCTCAGCTCCTCAAACAATCCCATTTTTAAGGCAGCAATGTTTTGATCGAGTCAAACGCCTACACCACAGCCGGCAGTCTCCCTCGAGGAGGCAGGAGCAGACCCACCGTCAGGGTACGCCTTGGCGGACCTCGTATGTCAGGTGAACACCCGGGCGGCAGAGGCTGTGCTCCTCCTGGTGACAGCAGGGACCGGATCCTGACGCCGACAGTACAGCGTGCGCACTTTCACCCCCATTCAACCACCCCCCAAAATGTCGTCAGTTCTGGCGCTGAGAGAACGGACGGTCGACGGCCGTGCAGGCAGGCGGCGCTGGCGCCCTCAGCTCCGGGGGTGCCTACCTCATGCCCAACAACAGGCGTCAGGATGAAGAACAATCTCGAAGTGGCCCAACCGTGGGCATCTGTCCCATGAAAATACTTCCCGCCCAAAAAAGAGAGGCAAAGGCGATGGGACGTCGGCTCTGGACCGGCACACCTTCTGTACAAACAATCCACCACCACTAAGCACTGCGGCAAGTTCGGGTCCTACGGCCGCCCGGCGGCACCAGGACGCGCACTGTGTGCACGAGGACACGCGGGGTCCCGCGGCAGTCCGGGCCCACAGCGCGCGGCCCCTCCTCCCCGGATTCGGCAGCCGCAGGAGACGCCCCCCTGCCGGCCAGCAGCGCCTGCTTCGGGCAGCGACGGGGCTGGGTCAGGAAGGGGGGGGCGGCACAGGAGGACGCGCCCCCGCCCCCGGGCACCTGGCGGCCCCTCCCCCACCCCGCCCGCTGGCAGGGCAGAGTCCTCCCTTCGGAGAGCCCAAGGTCTCCACCACAGGAGCACGTGCGGCCTGCGAAGCACCCCGGAAAACCGAACGCGCAGCAGTAGCGCAGAAACGTCAGAACGGTGGACTCGGTTGAAACAACACTAGAACGCCTGCTCCCAGGCTGAGCTGAGAAGCTTCCAGGCAAAGTCTCTCCGGTTTTCTCATCCCTGAGCCCCACTAATTGAGACCCAGGTCCAGGCCTCACCCTGACCTGGCAGACAGGCACCGCTGTGAGAGCCCGCACCACGCCGCCTTGAGAGGCGCCGGGAGAGGACAGGGTGACCCAGCTGGCGCCCAGCAGTGTCCTCCGTGCCAGTACCCTCTGAACCTGGACGCTCCGAGAACAGAACGCTTGTGCCGTAAACAGCAGACTTAAAGGCATTCATTTAACTGCAGGAATATTTCGTGTGCGGTCCATGCCCTAAACACACCGGGGGCTGCGCAGGGTCACGGCGCCTCGCCCGGCCCACGCCCCCCTGCGGGGCCTCAGGAATCTCCCATCTACCCCCTGGCGGGCGGTGCGGATGCTGTTTTCTCCTTATAAACGAAGAAGACTCACGTAGAGACCCCATCTCCGCCCACGGCGGGAAGACGCTGGGAACGTGGGAAGCGCTCTATCCCACCGGTCGGCCACGCTTTAGTGCCAGGCAATCAACGGCTTCGCTCTCACAAGTCGGATCACAAGTAAGAATGCTGAGAGATGGGTTCTGTTGAGGGTCACCTCCCCCCGAAGAGCCACGGCCCTGGCGCGCGTGGCGAGTGCGGGAGCCGAGCCTCGTCTGCCTTCCGGGTGCGCAGAGGAGCTCTGGGGGGCCGACTGCAGGCAGCGTCCCCAAGCCCTCGGTGCTCCGGGTGACACTGCTCCAGACCCCCGGGCAGGAGGTCTGGGCTCTACCCCAGCTCTGTTAATAATCGGTCAGATGGCCTCAGGGAAATCGCACCACCGAATCCCAGTCCCCCCTTCGAAGTCGGAGTCCTCGTGCCCAGAACTGCTCAGGACAGCTTTCTACGGCAGCCGGCAAGCTGCGCCCGGCAGCTGGGGCGCCAGGGGCGGTCTGAGCGAACGCAGCACCCCAAGGAGAGAGTCTGACGGCAGGACCGGATCTGGTGACAAAAACCGGGCGGGGGTGGGGGTGGGGAGTGCCCTGTGTGAACGGCGCACCACCGTGGATACGGCGTAAATTCAGGAGGAAGAGCGGGGCTTCGCGGCTGTGGCTGCGTCAGGAGGGAAGTTTGCGTGGATTAGCAGACTCGTGACCTGCGCGCGCCAGCCCCTGTCCCGTTACCTTTCCAGCCCCCCCACCAGCTGCCCCATCTCCATGACCCTCCCACGCAGCACGCACGCCCGGCCCTCGGAGCTGTGCGCCTGCCCCGCCGAGCCGCCTCCCGGTCCCCTCGGGTCTGCACTCAAACGCTGCCTTCCCAGTGAGGCCTTCCCCGGACCCTTCCGGAAACTCCCAACGCCAGCCGCACACGCGCACACACTTCCCTGCTTTGCGCTCTCCTTGGAGCAGTCACTAACGTACCACACGTTACATTTATTTAACCTGGTTTTCTCTCCGTGTTCCCTTCTAGAAGGTCGGCTCCACACGGGCCGGCGTTCCAACTGTCGATGCTGCGTCCTGGGCACCGGCCCTAAGCCTGGTGCGCAGCAAGCACGCAGCGTCGTGTATGAATGGGTGAGCCCCGGAGTTGGTCCTGCGTTTCACAGACGCGCCTCGGACTTCCTTGCACGTAAGTTTCATCCGTGTGCAGACAAGCGTGGCCGGGTGTGCGGCATAGACTGTCTGCTTCAACACCCTTCCCGTTCACTCGGCACTTACAGGTTGTCGAGCGCACGGGCTAAGTCCTCAGGTGGCAATCACCTTTAATAAACAGCGAATGTGGCACATGGCACAAAATTCAAAACAGGGGCCGTGCGGAGAGGGACCCCGCCTCCGGAAGCACAGGGCAGGGGGGAGGGTGCGGAGCGATCCCGGAGCGGCAGGCAGCAAGAGGAGCCTGGGACCACAGGCCTCCTGTCCGCATGCGGCGTCTGCGTGGTCCCGGGGCGCCCGAGCAGCCGTTTCAGCGGGAGGGGAGCACGAGGGCCTGGAGGAGGGGGCTGGTGTGTCGCCCCGGGGGAGGAGCAGGGTCAGCGTAGAGACAGCAAGGGGAAAGGATCAAAGGGCCGATGAGGCCACCGGTCCTCACACTGGGGCTCGGACTGCGGGGCTGTGGGGCTGCACCCCTCGGGCCCGAGTGGACCCGGGAAGGGGGCCGAGGGTCTGCACCTCCAACGCGTTCTCACGTGCCCGGAAGCCAGCGCTCCAAGGCCAGAGCAAGGATGTGGACTCCCGTGGAAGAGCCCACTGGAGGCAGAGGCGGAGGCGGTGGCCGGGTGGGGGAGGGACCGCAGGGCCTCTGGGGGAGGGGGAGGGAGGGGAGGACAGTGCTCCGGGACTGGCGTGACGGTTGCGCGACCCGGTGGAAAGCCTAAAGACCCCTGCAGTGCACGCTCAGCCCTGGTATGTGAATCGTATCTCAATTCCTTGTTTTAAAACAGAGGTCACCGGAGGATTCCAAACAGGGATGTGAGGTGACGTCACTTAAGTCACTCTGGCTACTGCGTGAACAGACACGGGACACGCAGCACCTGCGAGGGAGGGTGGCCAGCGGCAGGGAGCAGCAAGGGTGTGGAAACGGCTGGATGTGACTGGCCTCAAGGCCGGGCAGCCACACGTGCTCGACGGTCAGGAGGCGAACGCGAACGCAGAGAGACAGGGGCGGGCGCTGGGGCGGGCGCTGGGGCAGGCGCTGGGGCATGCGGTCTCAGGACCTGGGAGGGCCTGGGGAGGGGAACGGGGTCGGCGGGGGAGCGCCCACGGACCCGACTGGGGCCTCGGGGTCAAAGGGGAGCTGCCTACCAGACACGGGGATGGGGCGAGGAGGCTGCTACACACACACACACACACACACACACACACACACACACACGCACGCACGCACACGCACACAGACACACACACATCCAACCGTCCTCCGGGGGGCCGACAGAGGACTCTCGGCCTGAGGCCAGATACGAGGACACACAAGCAGAGTGGAAGGACAAGCCTGGAGCTGGCTGCGCAACCTGCAGACGCCCCAGGGGACAAGCGTCCCGCCAACGGCTGAGGCATCACCAACGAGGCAACAGAAAGGAACCGAAGGAGTGTGAGGCCCGGGAATCAAATCGAGAGAGTGTTTCAAACAATGCCTGACACACTCAGCGCCAAGACCTGACCCCCAGACCCCACGCGGCGCCGGAGCCCCCAGCAGGAGAAGCAGGGAGGGACCGGACCAGGGACCAGGGACCCCGAGCGGAGGACGCGGACACAGCATGGTGAGGCCTCTGGAGCCCACCTGGGTTTATTCGGAAGCCTGCGCAGACAACCATCCAGTATCCAGAGGGAGTTTACTGGCCAGGCACATTTGGGCGAACACACTCTGCCACCAAAGGCCCCGTTCCAGAGCCTGACTTCGGGCCAGAAAGCCCGGGCACAGGGCGCCTCTGCCGCGAGCGCGGGTTGGCACCGCAGAGCTCTGCAGCGAACGCGGCGTGCCGTCAGCGGGCCGCCTTCCCTCAGCTCCTCAGGGGCACTGAGGCCGGTACTGCCAGGGAAGATCAGTTTTGTTTCGTTTCGTTTTCAGGTCTTGCGATCCGGACGGATTCCAGTGGGTTAAAGGCATCCCACGGGGGAGTCCTCCGTCTCAGAGTGTAAGCCCTTTCCTCCAGCATACCGGGACAACGGGAGGGGCGGGGGACGGGCTTTTACTGGGACCCGTGGGGCCATTTTTGCCCGGTGTACGCCGGCGTGGATGTCCGTGTGGCTGGAGCATGTTTATGAGGACGCTGCTGACACGGGCAGGGGGACAGACCTGGACTTTGGCCCTTTAACCCTCCTCAACAGCGGGTGATTGAGATGTAGACTGCTGTTGGGCCAAAATAAAATCGGTGCATCCTCCTACACCCGGGGGAGTCACACCCCCAACGTCCTGGAGGCGGGAGCAGTGGGGTGGAGAAACCGCCTGGGGAAGAGGGGCTACTCCCGGCGCCTCACAAGACCGGGCTTCTCCTGGCCGGCTCCGGGAAACGCAGACAAGGGACACCTTTTCCTTCCTCCTCTTTCCCAGGGCCAGTTCCCCAAGCAGGGCCAACACCCCTTTAGGACGCGTTCTGAAAACTGGGATGATTTTGATCCATGAACCCTAGAGAAACTCATTTTCTTTCGCACCGAGGCTGGGCCCCAATACAAACCGGAGGGGGGAACCCGGCCGCCAGAGGGAAATGACCAATTACGATGCTCCCTTACAGGCTGACCTGCTCTGCAAACCGAAGGGAGACGGGGAATCACCCACGTTCGGTGCTTCGGGGACCCTGAGAGAGGACCGAGAGCGGTGTGAGGCTGACCCTGGCCGAATGGCAACCCCGTTCCAAGGGTTCACAACGACGAGGGGAGGGAGCCAAGGGGCCCGTGCCTGCACCCGACGCAGACCTAGAGAGGGAGGAAGGGACATCTTCCACCTCCTCCTCCTCCTCCTCGGGTCCCGACCAGAGAGAGATCCAGACGGAAAAACGTGCACTCCTGCTCCCTGCTGCCCACCTTGGCCAGGCCCCGCCTGTCATACCCCAGGCATGTTTCCCCTGGCAGAAGCTGGGGTGCAGGAAGGGGGGACACGGGGAGGCAACACCATGATAAGATTACAAGTTCCTTCTTCTTGCAAGATTTAAGACAGACAAGAGAATAGGTACATTTTCTGACGACCCTGATAAGTATTATAGAGGCTTTTCAGAAGACTGGGGATGTTTCTGAGGGGAGCTGGCAAGACAGAACGCTTTCGTTGAGTCAGACTCCGAAGGAGACCGAGAAGCGTGGTGCTGCGGAAGCGGCTGGGAGATGCGGGGACCAGGGACTCCTTAAGTGACACGGGACTGGGGGCCCCACAAGGAGCTCTCAGTTCCCGACTGGGGTCAGGCAGTTCCGTCCCAACACCCTAACTCGCGACTCTGGTAATCCCACTGGGGAGTGGTACTGCTGCCATTTCCAAGCCTGCGTGTTGGAGAAATTACTGGAGACAGAGGGTAAACCCTTAAATTATGCTAAACGAGTCACTACTGTATACACACAGGACAAGAGCCTTCCCGGAAAAGTTAGGGTTAAATACGTGGGTATCTCCCCCAAGACCCCCTGAAGCTGAGACAATTCTAATGGACAAATTTGTCACTCAACCAGCCCCAGATATTCGAAGGAAGCTGCAAAAATTGGCTGTTGGCCCAGAAGAGACCCTGGAGGAGCTCCCACAAGCTGCCGATCGGGTAGATTACAACTGAAATCGAGGGGAGAATCAGGAACATGAAAGGAAGCTTTAAAAAAAACAAAAGCCGAAGGCCTGAGCCGTGCGGGCTCACACGCTGTGTCAGACCGGACTTCCCGAGGTCCCGGCACCGAGTGCCGCTCACGCGGCCGTTCAGGGCGCTGGAAACAAGAACGTCCTCGGAGGGGACGACCCAAGTGGAAACCCCGTAAGCCAGGCCCCTTGTGTAGAGACAGTCACTGGAGATCCGAATGCCCTCAGGGACCTCCATCTGCGAGGGCTCAGATAACCAGTGTCCCTGAAGGGAATGGATGGGGCCCGGGGCTCATTGGGGCTCCCGCCAACCGCCTTTTGGAAACTCAGAGCCTCTGGTAACTCTGGAAATAGAAGGACAACCGGCTGAGTTCCTTCTTGACACCGGAGCCGCCTTTTCTGTCCTCCTTTCACCCCCGGCTAACCATCCAAACACAGCAGAACGGTTAGAGGCGTCTCCGGAAAACCTAGGACGAAATTTTCCTCTCAGCCCCCGGGGTGCGTGTGGGGAGACTTTTTTTCCACGTTCTCTTTTTGGGCCAGGGAGCCCCACACCCTGGCCAGCAAGGGACACTATGACTGAGTTAGGGACGACAGCGCTCCCAGCGGCAGGGCGGACCAACGACGGCCTGCACTTAGCGGAATCTGGGCATCAAGGCCCCATCTTTCCTCGAGGTGAAGCTGAATCCTCCTGGGGGGGCTGCTCCTGGGGAAACTGGGCGGCCAGAGGAGAGCTGAGGAGCGAGAACCGAACACTAGCTCACAGTCTTCGTTATTCTAAGCAACAGTATCACAAGATCCAAACAAACATGCAAGAGGGAGGAAATTTTAAAAAATAAATTTTTAAATTAAAAAAAAAAAATGGCCATACACGTCGGGGACTTTCTGGGACTGTCTGGATGGCTACGATGCACCTGCCCCCGGTGTGACCTCCTCCCTAGGAGGCGCTGCACTTGGAATACTGACGCCTGTTGGTATAATATTCTTTTGTATTTCATCTGTAGGAGCCGTTGCACGTGCCGGAAGAGTAAGAAAATTTTGCTAGCCAGGACGATCCTGAGAGCCTCCTGTTATCTGGGACCTCTGGGTCGAACTCCGAACCGCCCTGGCCGCCGTACCGACACCGCCCCTCTTCCAGCGGGAAGCAGTTACGGTCGTCGCCCCAGTTCCTAACAGCAGGTAGGAGTCACATGCTCAAAGGCGGGAATATGATAGGGAAAGACGGGATTCAGCAGGTAGAGAAGGAAAGGTCAGGACCCGGGGTCCCTGGGTGGGGAGAAACAACGTATACTTATTCTAGAACAATACTGGGAGCTTCTGACACAGCAAACCCCTCGGGCGTAAGATTCCTCTTAAGAAACAAATGTCTGTCTTGTGCCCAAAATAACCTATAAACGCAAACGGAACCCACTCAGCGAAGAGGAGGGACCGTGAGAAGGGACTGAGGTGTGTTCGGCAACGCCGCGCAGAAGCCGTGCTGTCTGGTTAACACCAGGTTCACGGCCCACCGGAAATGGACGCGAAGCGCTCCCCCTCCCCGCCATGGAGCCCCGACCCTGGAAAACTCGGCTTCCCGGTTCTTCTCCTCCATCTGTGGGCTCCGCGCCGAGCATGCGCCACAGAACTGAAGTGTCCGTCACCTCAGGGAGCGGACGCTCGTCCCGGTCTGACTGCTTTCTGCCTTCCGTGGGCACAGGCGACCTCCGGGGAGGGCTGTGACCTCTGCGGTCTCGGCCAGTGAGGAGCCGGGGAGGGACCTCAGGCCGGGGGAGAAACCGTCTGCTGCGACCTGCCGCGGCGTGCCGGTCCGTCGGACACCTGCTCTTGAGAACATTCGTTAAAGCCTCGCTTCACGGCCCTCGGGGCCCCGCGCCCTCCTTTACTGGGTCTGTGGGCCTGTCTCTCTCTCACACTACAGAAGACGCGAAATCCGAGGGAGAGGGGATTTGATCACGGGCACAGGAGATGACACTTCACTGCTAAGCCAGACGAAGGAGACTACAGGTAACGCGGAAATTCGGGAATGGAAACAATGAGTGCTTCGGTTCGGAGGCGCGAACTGACGGGAAAAGAAAACAAAATACTCTCCAGTAACCTTACATCCAAACACGCCATCGCTTCCAGACACGTTTTTAAAAATACGTATTTTCGAGAACACGGCGACGACGTCATCACAGCCTCCCCCACGGGGAAGCAAGCGAAATGGGGCCCCCAGCGCTGGCTCCCCGGCCGCGGCGGGGGGCGTCCCCAGCGTCCTCCCCGACTCCGGCTCGGGGGCCGCCGTACCTCCTGGAGCCTCGGAGGCGAAGCGGGCTCATCGCGAGCGCATAGCAGCGCTCGGTCAAGGCGGCCGGTGAGCCCTCGCAGACGCACCTTACGGCACGGGGACAGTGAGCTGCCGCGGTGGACAATGCGGGAGACGGGGGGGGGGGGGGGGGGACACAGGAGAAGCCAACCCCAGACCAGCCCCTCTCAGCGGCAGAGACACGGTGACATGTGGCCTTCTCTCCAGCCTGTCCGACCCATCAACCAGGAAGTACACTTCTCATCAGATGGGCCACAGAGAGATGATTCGATAAACACCACGCTCTGTCGGAGCAGAGGACAGAACAGACGGACGACACAGGGTAACACGAACGGCAAACACTGGGGGAACAGAACTGTTTGCGATGAATTACAACAATGAAGTCCCACTTACAACGATTATATTCGAAATCTGATTAAAAGATCCAGCAGAGAAGAGACTGGCGGACATCGATTCACCCCAGACGAGATGGTGGCACTGCACACGAACCGTCTAAACCCACGTGGAAGGAAAAGTGGGTCAGGCGTCAAAAGCCACGGAGTTCTGTACACCTCACGGCCTCACTTCTGGGAGTTCACCCAAAGAAACAGTTCTAAAGGCCGGAGGATCTTCCCTACAGCGTTAGAGCCATGAACAGTAATTTGGAAAACTAAATATCCAGCAACACAGAAAATAAGTTTAAATACCTTTGCCGGAAGGATTATCACCCAGGGACCAACTATTATGAATATGGGGTTAGCGGTGAAGGTCAAGTTACAAAACAGAATCACGTCAAATTACAGATTATAACCACTTGAAATATACACATATGAACCAGCTCGTATGGAATAAACAAATAAAATCACTGATTAGGAGAAAAAGGGTAGATGTCGCTTTAATATTTTTTAAATCTTAACGTTAATATGGTTTTAGGGTAACTTCAATTTAAAAGTACACTTAACATACACTGTGACTAAAGAATGTGAAAACACTTCATTAAAAACGCAGCTGTGATTATTACTTGCGTCTACTTTGTCAGGTGCTCCATCTGAAAGGAAAGAAGGTTCCGGAGAAGACCGCACTCCTCGCACTCAGCGGTGCCCAGCCCCTCCACACTCTGCACAGCGATTTGTGCCCGAGTCACGTCTGAAGGAGATTTGCCCTTCCAAACACCCAAAGTCACAGGCGATTTTCATTTAAAAAGAACGGGTCACAGACTTATTTTCAAGAGCTCCCTTCCGAGAGGACATGTATTCACTGTGGCGACAATGTTATACTATTTACATGAGAATGACTCGTTTTCAAGGAAGCATCATCTCAGATTAAAATTTGGAAGACTTTTCCAAGAGGAAATACAAAAAAACTGGCTAGAGCATTTACAAGAAATTAGCTTTGTGCCAGAGGCTAAAGTTTATTCCTTTGATTTAAAGAGCCCTGTCAAGTTGCGCAGAAAGAAACAGGCACCGGCAGTGGAAGGCGCTCCGGGCCCAGAAACTAAACAAAGCTTTGCAAGAACGGAGTTTTGAATTCCCAAAATCCCTCAGGTCTAGCTAAGAGAAAAAGTACGAGAGGAAAAAAATGTCCTTTCAAGAAAAATGAACGGCCTATAAAAAGGGGTGACACGAATCCTCCCCAGACCTTCCGACTCCCCAGAAACTCCCAGACACCCCGCGAAGGCGGCCAGCTACGGACGCTAGCCGGAGGGAAGGTGGGGGAAGAGTCTGCGCGGCTCGCAGTCTAACACTCGCCTGTCCGAGAGAAACGGAAACCGTCACCCCACGGCTCCATCACGCTGTACCCCTCCTGGAGGAGGGCCCCCGAGTACTTTCCAGAAGATACTGCCACCAGGCCTCCCATAACCTGGTCGAGACAAACCGCTCCCTCCACACGATCACTTAGAGAGGGGACTCGATGGAGAAACAGTGGCCTGAGCCGAGCTTCTCAACCTCTCAAACACACCCAGCCCCTGGGCCCAGGCAGAAAGGAGACGCCCCAGCTCCTGTGGTTTTCCGCCCCGCCCCCTCCCAGGCTGGCCACCCCTGGGACCAGACCGACATCCCTCGCGTTCAGATGTCAACACTGCTGTTCGGAAAGGCTCCCGCCTGTGGTTTACTCTCAAAGGCCCGGAGCTGCTCTTTTTTTTTTTTTTTTTTTAATTTTTTTTTAACGTTTATTTATTTTTGAGACATAGAGTGAGCAGGAAAAGGGCAGAGAGAGAGGGAGACACAGAATCGGAAGCAGGCTCCAGGCTCCGAGCTGTCAGCACAGAGCCCGACGCGGGGCTCAAACTCACAGACCATGAGATCATGACCTGAGTCGAAGTCGGCCGCTTAACCGACTGAGCCACCCGGGTGCCCCCGGAGCTGCTCTTTAAAACCTCCCTCAATTTCCAGAGCTACGTCTCCCAGTGCTCTGCCAGGGCCGGCGACACTTAAACCTACCGCACAACGGGCACACTGCTGCTTCTCACGGCAGGTTTCAAATCAGGCGGTCAGTTTTTATGGGCCAAACCCGAGTTACCTAAAGCAAAATCATCAATCATCACCGATGGATGCTTCTTACTCTCTTGGTCACTACAGCCAGGGGGCGGAACTTAGGAATCGATACACGTGAAGTCTCGATACCCATCACGGAGCTCGGAGGCCCCCAGCCACCGTGTGTCGCCCAGAGCGCCGCACTGTCTGCGAGCATCACCGTGGCAGGAAAAACTGACACGGCAAGCAGGAAGCGCCTACTTTAACACAGAGAAAAAGTCCCGACACACAGAACGTGTCTCTGAGAGCTGCACGCTGGTCTCAGGCGTTCGATCGCACCCCCACTTCGCACCTGCAGCGCCGGCGCAGTCACCTGCGGGACTCAGTCCTCCCGACGTGAGTGCCTCCGGAGAAGCTCCTGGCTCTGACCCCTCCCGGTCCCAACTGCTGGATGACCTCTGTCACGGCCAGCCCAGGCGAGGCCCGGGGAACTCGGGGACGGGACAGCCTGCCTCCTCTGAGCGGATGGACAGGCGCACGAGGAAACGCGCCAGCGTCTCCCGGACGGGCAGCTGGCTCCCGAAGGGCCGGCTGGAGCCTCCGGGGGAAGGCGCCACACGCGAAGGCCAGGACGGGAGCGAGACCGGCTGCCCCGCCCCCGCGGCATCAGCTGGGGACCTGTCAGGAACAGCAAGTCTCAGCCAAGCCCGCTCCTGGCAGACCTTCTGAATCGGAGGCCCTCGGGGTGGGCCCGGAACCCCACTGCCACTTGAGAAGCACCCCTGCAGAGGGTCAGGAGCAGGGATATGACATCGAGCTGGCTTTGGGAGGACGCTGCCGTCAACAGCGTCGGCAGGATGGTCTCACTGACAGGTGACCTGTCCGGCACAGGTTCACGACCACAGCGCCAGGAGCTAACCTGGGAACGCTAGGGAAACACCACCCGCCACGTGCCCTGGCACTGCCCTTTGCACAGTCCCAACGTCACGGAACGGAGTTTAAATCACAGCCTCCAATCACCGGATGAGAAATCTAGAACCGCCCCCCCTGTCCTCACTCCCCTCCCTGTATCAGCCACCTGTTCCCTACACCCTGTCCCCTACCGGCAAAGCCTCCCCATCCTTCTAGGATACTTCCGAGACCTTAAAACTGCCTCCAGCCCCTCCTGCACACACACAGACACGCACGCACGCACGCACACCCTCCGGCCAGAAGGAAACCGTCTACATCCACTCGCACTGCAGTTGTTTGTGTCTTATCGGCCCCGCTGGTCTACACATTCCTTTAGGGCAGGCTCTGACCCCAAGGCGTCCTCCACCCCCGAACTGCCTATCTCAGTATCACACGGCAAACGTGCTTGCTGGGCCGTACGGACGCTGTGGGTCAGAGTTGCCAAGCTCCACAGCACACGGGAGAGTCAGCAGGTGAGCAAAACACGAGCGACAGTGAGCTCGGGGGCGCCTGGGGGCTCAGCCGGTCAAGTATCCGACCCTCGATGTCAGCTCGGTCACGAGACGGAGTCCCGCTTTGGGCTGTGCACGAAGACAGCAGAGCCTGCTTGGGGTTCTCGCTCTCTCATAATAAATAAATAAACATTAAAAAAAAAAGAGCGAGCCACTACACGAACACGCAGTGTAAGTTCCTGGGAGCTTCTCCAAGCCAGACGGTGTCTCCGAGAAGAAACGAAGCACTCTGCACATTTAGGGGAACCCGAGAAATCCGTTCCACGGCGCCCGGTCGGTGGAGTGTCCGACTCCTGACCTCGGCTCACGGTTCACGAGTTCAAGTCCCGCGGCGGGCTCCATACTGAGCCTGGAGCCCGCTGAAGATTCTCTCTCTCCCTCTCCCTCCGCCCCTCCCCCATTGTGCTCTCTGAAATTAAAAAAAAAAAAAGAAAAACCGAAATCTGCTCCCTCCTTCTCAACTGTGCTGGACGCCGGCCTGAGACTTCAAACCCCAAGTTCCCCCTAGAGGACCACACTCCGGCTGCTCTGCACCCGCCGTCCGTTACAGACAGACCGCAACTAGAGCGAGAGGGCTAACCTCCGAACCGCATCCTCCCGCGCCCGCGGCCCGCCTCCCCTGCTGCTGCTAGCGCTTCTCCTACCCTGAGCCCGCTGGCGGGCAGGGCGGGAGCTTTCCTCGTCGAGTCCTTGCTTCTCGTCCCATCCGGCACTTGGCGGCCGGCGGGCCCACCCAGGATGCGGGAGCGCGAGCCCCGCCCCCGCGCTGTCGTGAAGGTGCCCTCCGTCCGTCCCCGAGACGTCAGCTCCACGTTAGCTCCGGGAACTCTGAGGGAGGTCAAAGCCAACGACGACGTAAGCGTGGATGGGCGAGAACAAGCGTCCCCAGGCACAGCCGCCGGAACGACGCGCCTCAAGTCCCCACAGGGTCAAGCGCGCACCAGGTGCCAGAAACACAAAGGCGACCGCGGGGCCAACGGGTGGGCTGTGTGGGAGCACCGCCCGCAGGGTATGCGCAGCGTCCCCGGGGAGGGGACGGGCCGCCCGTCAGTGCGCCGAACTGGAACCAGCAGAAGGAGGAAGCCGAGCAAAAAGAGGAACGTCCAGGCAGAGTCACAGCGCGCAGAGGCGCGGGGACACAGGCGTGCTGTCACCACCGCACTCCACGGCTGCTGAACCGTGCAGGTGGCAGCGAGACTGGACGAACCGGCAGGGACGGGTCACCGCTCGGCCCCCGAGGCACGGGCGTGCTGCCGATGCTTCCAGCGTACAGACCTCGTCGCACACGCGCAGTTCCGGCCCGGGCAGAGGGCGCAGCGGGGGCAGAGAGGAAGGCCAGCATCGGCCCACCCCTGTCCTCACGCAGACCCGGGGGGACCTTACGAGGACAACGGGATTCTGAAGGCAGGCCAGCGAGCGGCGCGACCGGTGCGGACTCGTTCAGTGTTCTGACTCTGTCACTGCCACCGTGAGGCCCGCCAGTCTCCGACACGCTGGAAGGAGGTGTCCGGATGACACACAAAGGCTGAAACCCACTGGGCTGGACGACACAGACACTCTGCACCTGCGGAGGGCCCGCATCCATACGCGGTAACGGAAGCCGGTCTTGGAGCGCTCTGGACACGGCAGACACAGCCTTGGGTCCCAGAATCAGCTGGAAGAAGTGTGTGGAACAGACTGAAGGGGCAGAGAGCGGTGCAGGGACGGAGAGGGTAAGGAGAGTGGTCCGAGGGCCCAGGCAGCGGGGCGCCGACGCCGGAGAGGCGCCGAGGCACAGAGATGGCACGACAGGGGGCAGGGAGCGGAAAAGCAAAAGGGGCACCCGAGGGGCTCAGTCGGTTGGGTGTCTGACTTCGGCTCAGGTCCTGGTTTCATGGTTGGTGGGTTCAAGCCCCATGTCGGGCTCTGTGCTGACAGCTCGGAGGCTGGAGCCTGTTTCAGAGTCTGTGTCACCCTCTCCCTCTGCCCCCTCCCTCGCTCTCGCTGGCTCTCTCTCTCAAAAATAAACATTAAAAAAAAAAAAGGGAAAAGCAGGAGGAAATGGCCACAACACCCAGGTCTCCAGCGGCTGAGAGCAACACGCCACACGTACCGGGGAAAGACTTTTCTACCTTTAAAATGAAGTTCTCCACAACAGTCCCCCTTTTGGAAATCAGCAAATTACTACGAAATCCCCCCCCGGCCACACCCCCCCCTGTGCTGTGGTCCAGAAAAGCGCCGGCAGGAGGCCCTCGGTCCGGTTACGGCCACTCCGCCTCTAACTCCCCAGATGGCAGGCTACAGGCGTCTCTGGCGATAAAACGCAGCGTCTTGGATTTAAGAACAATTGGTAAAGAACTTTCAGGTGAAACCACCGGAAGCTGCAGGCAGCGTGGTCGCGTGGTCAAGCGTACCGCTGCCCACATATTTCCAAGCTCAGGGCTTCCTCAAGAAACCGGATTTGCCCTGCTCGGTTTCAAAGAATCACAGAGACAGAGGTTTCTCTTGAGCTCTTTAGGACTTTCTCGTTCCACAGAAGTCTGGTTTCTCCTCAGTCCCATAGGGACGAGCCTGTGGGTTTGGGAGCAGTCTTCCCTTACGCTGCCCAGTCCCGTTCCCACCCCTGGGCAGGTGTTCTGATTTCCGCCCCCACCCCGGTGCTCCTCCGTGCCACGGGAGCAAGTTATCAGAGCAGGTGACAAACTGTCCATCGAGTCTGTGGAAATTAGTAAAGGGAATCACTGACGTGGATTCGGGGTGCAGACTGGGGGGCTGTACCACTCAGGGTCCATCACGGGAGGACCCGGCAACTACAGACCCAACAGGAAAGCGTCCTGAATTCCAGGCCCCAACGGGGAAGATGAGCGAGCATCTCCGAGGAGAGGCGACCCCCCCACCCGCGCCCCGCAGCTCAGCCGGCGAGGAGCCACCATCGCCCTGGACTCCTGCTTTTCCCCAGTGGACTTTGGTTCAAAACAACCCCTCCCGACTTCCTCCTCTGGTCCACAAAATAACGTTCCTCTCCTCTCTGCGGGGCCCGCCTCTGGCTCTGCGGCAGCCGCAGCTCTGTTGTTACTCCCAACAAACCCACTCTCGCGAGGGCTTCATCCAAGGTGGGCCAGTTCACATCCAGTTCACACCGTGTGCGGGCTCGTGCCCATTGCAGGCTGCCGGTCCTGGCTGTTCCTGGAACCTGCCGTCCCCACTCCCCACCTTCCCCCCGCCCACAACCCACTCTCCACACAGCAGCGCAGGGGTCTGTGCTCATCGCGGAGATGCCGGCCCCTCCCCCAGGGGCCCCTGGGGCCTGTGCACACGGCCCGGGCAGTTCTGCCGAGGCGAACTCGAACCTTCCCTCCCAGGACTGTCGGCAGACCAGACTGTCCCACATCCGACCTCCGCCTGGCCACGTTATCCCAGTGAAACCCCAGTCCCACCTTCTCTTCCTGATTTTCCACCTCCCCCACCCCCCACTCGGCTGGGGAAGGGGAGCTCCCAGCAAACCGGGTGTCCTTTCCTGCACCCCCAGGGCCCCCCCACACAGCAGATGGTCACTAAGTATCTTCTCACCAGAAGCTGGCCCGGAGCGGCCATCCAAGCCCCATCACCAGGGCAGTGGGGGAGACAGCAGCACCAGATTTAAGGTGAGTCCGTCCGAAACCAGTCCCTCGTTCGCCCCCGACGAACTCCTGTCACCGAGCTGAATCGCTCTTCCCCGCTGCACTTGGCGCCCGGCTCGGCTTCCCGCTGGCGTCGTGCCGGGCAGGCCGCCGCTGTGCCACCCGGGCCCCCTCTCCCGCAGACGCCGGGCGGTGCCCGTCCCTCGGCCTGACCCTTCCTTGCCCGCATCTCCGGCACCATGGTCTCCGAGCCCGGTGTACAGACGCCCCCCCGAGACCCGAGGTCGTACAGACACTGGACCGGAGGGCCGGCCTAAACCAGCGGGCATGGTGTGCGGCCCCGACGGGGTCTCGGGGGAGGCGCCTTCCGTCCCCGGAGGAAAAGCAGGAGCGCGGGACTTCGGGGCCCCGGCTCGGATCGCTCGGGAAGTGCCCTCCGCTGCGGGGCCCGGCCTCGGCGCGCCTTTGGACTGGAGCCCGACAAGAGCGCCTTCATCACGGTTTTCTGCTACTTTCCTAAAGGCGCGGCTCACACGCGGTTATTGGAAACATTGGAAACTTAAATAAAGTAGTACTGAGTTGAAATTTTATTTCTGGAGAAACCACTGAGGTAGACACTTCAGAAGTAAACGTTCAGTATTTACTGACCAAATAAATATCTTCAATGAACATCTACTATCATCCCAATAAATCACTGGGTTTGGGACACATCTTATATAGAAAAAAGTCTACGAATGACCACGAGCTGCCGCGTCTGGGAAGCTACTTTTCCTACAGATGATCTGCGCTTCTCTGCGAAACCAACTTTCCTCGGCTGAGACCTTACCCAACAGGTGTTCGGATGCCTCCGTGTCGCTCAGTGGTCCTAAAGGGACCCCCTCCTGGCAGCCTCTCCTTGGCTCTCCCCGGCAGAATGTAAAATTTTAACTTCTCGCTCGGCACTCCGAAGTAAGTAAATATCTCAGAGTCTATCATCTGTTCTCTTTCTCGATTACGACTCATGAAAGGAACACGCTCTGTTCAGCACGTAGCACACCGGCGAAAAGTATTTAAACAATGCTTGACTTGACTGAGTGGCATGAGCTGAAAGGAACCCTCTGGATTCCTAAACTCTCTATCCCGCCCTCCTCATCCTTCGACGCGTAGTGGGAGTTGGGGAGAGGTTCACAGCCCAGGATGGCCCACCGCAGCGGCAGGGACCAGGACAGAGTCCCCGCTCGGGGCCGGAGACCGCGCAGGCGCACCAAGAGCGCCCGGCGTGAGGTCAGCTGTGGACACTTACGGGGTGCCTGCCGCACGCTCCCATGGGTTACCCCGATGGGTTACCGGGAGATGAAGCCCACGGCGTTCCTCACGGGCTTCAGAAGAGAGAGGTTCTGTTCTACCGTTTCTACTTCCTACCTGCCCCTGGGGGACGGGGACCAGAGGGAAGCAGGGTACGAGTTAACGCCCCTCTGTTCCCGTGCCCTCCAGGTAACTGTCCTTCCAGATACATCCTCTTTAACTGGTTAAACATAAACAGGTGATGCTTGTGCTAGATTTCTTTCTAAAGTCTAAACTGTTTCCCTGAAACAGATAAAAATCCACAAAAAAAATTGTAATGCTTTCCAGCTTTTAATTAGTATCACAGAAATCGTGACGCAAGAAATCTCACCACAGCACATAAAATGTCAGGTTTTCGCCACACTTTTTAAAACAGAGATTTTTGTTTAAAGCCTTTGAGAATTACGATTCTATAAAGATAGAGAGCCCACCTTGAACTTTATTCTGGGATAAAACCCAAGCTCAGTCGCTACGTTACTACTCCACTAGCAACTCTTTTGCCACAAGGTCTCATCACAGAAACACATCGTTCTAGAGCTGTAACTTGAAAGCTTTTCCATCTTGACACCTAATTTCAGTTTGGAAACGTGTGCAAATGAGGCTTTTTTACATGAAAATAATACAAGCACTGAAGGTCTGCGAGCGGGGGGCCCAAGGTGTGCGGTCTCCTTCAGACCAGGGGTCACACTCGCAAAGGAGACACTGCAAGAGCCCATTTTTATTTCAAATTTAAAGTTTGTTAATTTTTTTTTTTAATCTTGAGAAAGGGAAGAGAAAATCCCAGGCAGGCTCCACGCCGTCAGCACAGAGCCGCACGCAGGCTCAACCCCACGAACCGCGTGATCGTGGTGGACGCTGAACCGACTGAGCCCCCCCAGGTAGCCCCTGCCCAACAAACCATCAGATATTACCACCGTACGGCGTCATGGAATAACTAGAAATAATTACAACACCTCTGCAGCACTGGAAGACACAAAGTCACACACTCAAAACTTAAATCACGATCAGGGACGCCTGGGTGGCTCGACTCCCGATTTCCGCTCAAGCCACAATCTCATGGCTTGTGAGTTCAAGTCCCACGCAGGGCTCTGTGCCGACAGTGTGGAGCCTGCTGGGGATTCTCTCTCTCTGCCCCTCCCTGACTCCCACGCACGCACGCTTGCCTGCTCTCGCTCTCAAAACAAACTTAAAAAAAAAAAAAAAAAAGACTTAAATCATGATCAGGTCAATTGAGCTTTTTAAAATAAGCGATCACTTTCTCGAAAACTTATCCGTAGCAGGGCTGTATGAGGAGACTTGTCCGAAGAGAACACCAAATGGCTGGAAAACCCGTTTTCCAAGTCATTGGGGTAAACAGGGCATTCCTATCTCACTCTAAAGCATTCACGTGAACAGGAAGCTGCAAATGCGCCGTTCAAGGGAGAAGTTCTCCTCTGTGCTACTTTCTCAAACCGCACTGCCCGCACAAGCCAGCGGACGTCAGCGATCCAGACACATTTAAACTAAATCATCTTTTTAAAATTTCAGGCCCATTAGTCACCTCTCGAGCGCCGGGGCTGCAGGTGGCTGGTGGCCCCCACGCTGGACGGCACTGACGCGGGCCATCGCCACAGCTGGACACGCGCCTGACAGGGGAGGTCTACCGGAGAGACGGACTCCAGTCCTCCGGCCCCCCACGCGCGCCGCGGAGTCCCGGGGGCGGTTCTGTGTGTGGTGTTGGTTCTGCTCTTTTATTTCACCATTTCGGCGGCAGGCACAAACAGACGGTCATCAAGTTACATCCGAAGGCTTTCGGAGTTAGCTAACCTGTCTCACAGAAATAGTCCCGAATATACGCTTTGTCTGAATACAAGGCTTTACAAACTGAAAGTAATGAAAAAGATATCTCATGTAATTTTAAATAGCTGAGAAATTTCGCTTTTAATGAAATTATCTTGATCTGCTAATCGAATACAAGGAGGACGTGCGGACGGCTCACCGAAAATGCCACCTCTCACCCTGCCAACGATTCGGTCTTCGATGAAGGAAAATAAAGTGTCAAGCCTGAAACATTAATCGGTTTCTTCTTACCGAGCTGTGGAACTACCAGAGAACCGGAGACTCCGCGGTGGGTATCTGGAAATGAGTGTTAATTACTTGGCCGCTCGCGGCACCCTGTCATTACCTCGCCCTGCCTCTCCGCGTTTGCCTACTTATTTTTAGTTAGCCTACTAAAATGCACCTTCCTCTGGATTTGGGTCCAATTATCACTTCATGTCCCACATGAAAATCACTTGATTCTCTACCATTTGGTGAGAAAATACACAAACACTATTTGCACATTTTTAACATAATGCTGTCTAAGTAGCGAGCTGTTATCTTTAGCATGACTTTAGGAGCAAACCGTGGAAAGGATTCTTTATGCCACAGAACTCTACAGTTAAAAATGACTACAAGGGCAATTTTTGTTACGTACATTTAACCACAACAACAAAAGCACATCGAGACAACGGTCTACACCCTGAGCCAACCCATCCTTTCATATTAATCCTAACACTTTTCCTAATAAATTGGGCTAAGATATTTAATAGTTGTTTAAGTAACAAAATGCGAAACCTCCCTCAATGCTAAAATTAAAATCCAAGTGCTATACATTAAGAGCCAAAGAGGAGAAATATATTTAAGAAAACAGGCTCAACTTCAAGCACCCAAACTATTACAGGATAAAGACACCTAGACAGTGACGTTACTGAACGAACACCTGTGTCACACTGCGATGCGTCACGGGCTAAGACTCTCTGGCGTGGCGGGTACCGCGAACCCCACACGAGGCCATATGTAGCACCTACTCCGAGCAGGGCGGTAGGAGCTGCTGCAGAAACAGGGACCCCAATCCTCACAACCGCCCTGAGAGCTGATGTTAGTATGCTCCCCACTTTACGGATGGTGAAACTGGGAGACAAATCACTTTTTTAAAAAAGAAGGTGGTTCTGGTCACATAGTCCAGCTTCAAAGCCGGTGCGATCGGAAGAACCACACCAGCCGGGAGCCCCGCAACCCGCAACCCTTCATACACTGACCATCTGGTACACGGCCGGGAGAAGAAACTCTTAAGTTTTGTCTTTAAGTAGGCTTCATGCCCAGCATGGGGCCTGAACTCAGGACCCCGAGATCAACCCCCAAGCTGAGATCAAGAGTTGGAGGGGTACCCCACTGAGCCCCCCCAGGCACCCCAAAACTCTCCCAAGGTTAAGAAAGCCCAAAGGATACCTTGACATGAAACTATTTTTAAGAAATCACCTTGCAACAACCGGGACTTGTCTTGCTCCTATTTTTAGGAAAATTCAGACAACCCGCAGGAGTCATTTCAAAAGATGGAAAAACGTAAATCCGAGGATAATAATTTTAATTGTAAACTCCTCGCCCTCATCCACGGTCCATTCGCATCACAAACCTGACTTCACAAGCGGGGATTCAACTGAAACAGGACGCACGATGCTATCAACACTCTAAGTCCTTGAACCCTGGAGGACAAAACATCATCCCAAGCCGTCGAAAGTCAATTACCGATCGCAAGAAACTAAGTTTGCCGAGACCGTGAAAGTCCGGACGCCCTCGCACGACGCAGGCGGGCAGCCGGGGCACAGTTTCCAGCTCCGCACCTGTAGCTGCGAACGGACGGAACGCGCCGTCGCTCGGTCCCGCAGACGGAGGGCAAGCTGTCCGCTCCCTTGTCCGAACACGGGAAGCCTTAGGAAAATGACCCGGAGTCCAGGGGAGAGGCGCGAGCACAGCCTCCCGGGGAGTGGGGGCGGGAGGCGCGTGCACGAGCCCCCACCCCGCCCCGCCCCCCACCCGCGGGCTCCGAGGGAAAGCGCCCAGGCGCTCCTGCGTCAGCGCTGCGGCCGCCAGGGGTCAGGGCCGGGGGCCGCCGGGGGCCGCCGGGGCCTGGGGTGGGGGGAGGGGTCTGGTCGGGATCAGGGGACTCGCGGGTTCGGAGGTTCAGGGGAGTGGAGGGGGGCGGGAAGGCGGGGGGCCTGGAGCTGGGGGAGGCGGAGAGGGGAGGGGGGCTCGTGGGTTCGGAAGCTCGAGGAGCCGGGGCCTCGGCGGGGGGGCTGTCCGAGGGCCGAACGCGCCGCGGGCACTCGGGTGTCCCGCAACCTGACCACCCCCCCCCCCGGGGCGCCCTCGCACACCAGGAGCTACACGCAAGCGGACCTCAGGGAAGGGCAGGCTCCGCGCTTCGCTCCAGCAAAAAGTTTTTAAGAAGACAAAGCAACCGAGATCTCGGGGCCCCAGGTCTCGACGCGCGAGAACCGCACGAAGTGAGGACGCAGGCAGATAGATGCGCGAGGAAAGTTTGGGCGGCTGCGCGCCCGCAGCTCCCTGCCGGCGGGGTCGGGGGACTCGGAGAGGGCGGCGACCCGGGGGGCCGGGTGGGGGATGGGCGGCTGGGGGGACCGCGGCCTGGGGATCTGCCCCCGGCCCGCGCGCTTACCGGCATCATGTTGGACCCGAACCGCATGGGAGCCGCGGCCCGAGCCGAGCGGGACGCCCGGGTCTCCGGAGCGGGGGGCGGCGGCGCAGGGCGAGGCTCCCGGAAGGCGGCCGACCTGTTGCAAGGCGAGGCGGCCGCGGCGTCCGCGGTCGGCGAAGCCCTCCCCGCGGGCGGGGGCGCCACCGAGCCCAGGGCCCACCTCCCGCGGCCCCGCCGCGGCTTTGTCTCCTCAGAGCCCACGACGGCCCGCGCTCCGCCCCCCGCGCCCAGCACGCGCGTTCCTCCCCTCCCCCCGCGCGCGCGCCCTCCGCCCCGCCCCCCGCGCGGCCTCCACGCTCCGCCCCCCGCGCTCTTCCGCCCCTCCCACCTCTGCGCGTCCTGCTCTGGCGGGGTGGGGCCGGGCGCGCAGAGCGCGCCTGCGCGGGAGCGGCAGGGCCGGACGGGGCGGGGCGCGGAGGGCGCGCCTGCGCTGGAGCGGCGAGGCGGGGCCGGGCTCGGGGGCGTGCCTTGCGGAGCCGCGGGGTTCACAGGTCCACGTTCTAGTGTAAGACTCGGGTCTGAGTGGCTCTAAATTAGAAACGAATATACTTAAAAATGACTCCCAAGGTAGATCGTACATATTCTTACCGCAGTCACAGTAAACAAACCTCCAAAACGGCTAAAGTGTGTGGAGCGACTTCGGAGGAGCCGCTTTTCTGCCGCTCCGGCGGGTCGGGGGCTCGGCCCCCGCCGCCGGGAGGGGCGGGGGAGGGGCGGCAGAGCCTCGCGGCAGCTCAGGTAGAGGGCAGTCCCGGAGCGGGGGAGGCGCTGCGAGCGGGGGCGCTCCCGCGGAGCCCGGCCTCTTCCAAGAGCCTAAGAAGAGGGGCGCGGAGAGCACCTGCGGCGCGCGGCCTCCAGGACCCACTCCCCCCCGCCGTACACCTGTCTCCGCGCCCGGCCATAGCGACGTGCGCTAACCCGGTTAGAAGGCAGAGTTCTCCAAACCCGGGGGTCGCGGTCGAGCCACTTCGGGGGCGCTGTCCGGAGTTCAGCAAAGGGAGGGGCTTAAACCCGTCGTTCGTTAAGCACGAATTTATGAAACTTCGGCCACGTGCTCCGAGCGCAGGTGTCCCGAGTGCCACCGATGCATCGATGAACAGAACAGAACGCGGATGGACGGGAAAACCAATAGCGAGGCATATCAATAACCAACTTTTTCATGAATTACCAGTTGGTTACAAGGACAAAACTAAGGGGGTCAGGGGAGGAGCCAGCAGGTGCGGTTCCGCAGACGAGGGGCCAGGCGGGCCGCCCAGACGCACACCTGAGCCCGGCAGGGAGCGCCGGACCGAAGGCTTCCAGGAGGAGGGACGGGCCAGCGCGAAGGCCTCCCAGGGAGCCCACCTGGCGTGTCCCGGGACCGCTGCAGAGACCGCAGGGGAACAGCAGGGTGACCCACGACCGCGGGCGCTCGCACCTGTGGCCCGACCTGAGGACTGTGGCTTTGCTCTCGCGGAAGTGGAGAGCCCTGCGGAGGTCCGGAACAGGCGACCTGACTCCTGTTTCAGAACCTGCTGGAAGCTCTTGCAGGAGCCCAGGCCAAAGGTGGAAGTGACTGGGGTGGGACCCCTGGCCTGTGCTGAAAGGGGTCAGGCTTGGGGTGTGTTCTGAAGGCCAGCCCCATTGAACTTCCTGACAGGTTAGACACAGAACGTGGGGGAAAAAGGCAGGGAGCACCCCAAGATGTTCCTCTGAGGGGAAGCGAGGGGCATCCCCCCTGAGGTCCAGCACACTTGCGCACAGCGAGAATCAGTACTGGGAGCCCGCAGCTTATAAAGAGACCATTTAGCACTAACTAAAACACACACAAAACTGACCTCCTATTACACTGGTTTTCCTTATTTTCTTGCACACAAAGAAAGCTCAGAAATAGCCTGAGATGTCGTGATCCACAGTCATCTAGAAAAAGAATTCTGAGCACTGGTCACTAAACCTCCAGTCCTCCACACTGGAAGGGCTGTCTCCTCCCCCGAAAGCTGGTCACGTGCTACAGTGCATTATATTTAGCATGAGCGTGGGCAGCCCTGACATTAATTAAATGATCATAATGGAAACAGAAGCAAGAAGAGAAAACCTGTAATAAGGGGCCCGGTCCTATCACTGCCCGTTGTCACAAAAGCCCTTCTCAAGGGCACAGAGGGAACGACACGGGCGGGGCGGCAGCTGGCACCTGGTCCCGAAACTCACTTCTAGCCCATGAGAACTCCCTGCTGCCAACACCAGGCATGCCTGTGTTGAGGGTTTGGTTTTGTTTGTTTCTCTTTTTTTTTTTTTTCCATGGAAGCCCGAAACCAAATAAACTTGTCTACGCTTTGGTTTCCTTCCTTCAAATGCTGTGCAGTTCGTGTCTGGCTCCTGGATGGGCTGTTTTCTCCCTTCCGAGTTTCACTTAGTTTACTCCCGCCCTCGCCTGCCTACTCTGTCGGGGGCCTCTCCCTGCTTCTCCCTGTCTGGGATTCCGTCTGCCGCTGCTGGAAAGATTAGCCCAGGCTGGGTGGGGTACCACAACTCACCTCACCCCCAGTGCGATTATTATTTTTTTAAGATTTTATTTATTTTTGAGAGAGAGAGAGACAGAGTACAAGTGGGGGAGGAGCAGAGAGTGAGGGAGACACAGAAACCAAAGCAGGCTCCAGGCTCTGAGCTGTCAGCACAGAGCCCGATGCGGGGCTCGAACCCATGAGAATCCATGAACCGTAAGATCATGACCTGAGCCAAAGTCTGGTGCTTAACTAACTGAGCCACCCAGGCGCCCCACCCGTAGTGCGATTATTCCGGTGCTTGAGCTCCCAAAGCCCTCAGCAAGGGTCCAAGCCTTGCATCGCTCCCCCGTCCCGGGAGGTGAGGGTCCACCTTAGCTCCTGCAGGGCCTTGCACTCATGCGGGGTCCACCTCCCACCTCCAGCCCATCTGTGTCCTCGGAGACTTGCTTCCCACACCTCTCGGTGATGCGTGCCGGTGATATTCTCATGTCTGTATTTTGCAAGGCACTGGTCAAGACTCTAGAGACAAGACAGCAAACGGAACACACGCCCGGACGGCATGAAGCCCATATTCTAGGGGGAGCCGGACAGCAAGAGAAGGAGGGAATAACCATCGCTACGGGGGGGGGGGGGGCAACTGGTAAACCGAGGGAGTGTGATCTGGCTCCGCTAGGGCGTCCGAGGAACCACGGAGGGGGGATCGGCCCCCAGGCAGCGGGAACAGCAGGGCCGAGGCCTGAGGAGGAGCGCGCGGGGCCGGAGCTGAGGGGCCCAGGAGGGGAGCTGTGGGAGGTGGAGGACGCAGCCGGCGGGACCACATAACGCCCTCTAATGTTCCACCAATCGTGCTCCCTCCCGAAGCCTCGGAGCCTCCATTTTTACAGGCACCGGCCTCCAGACTTAGCCCTGCATGTCCCTCGAGACAGCAGTCATTCAAGAGCCGGATGGGACCCGGGCTTCCGTCCGAGGCCTCCCGACACCTATCCGTGCTCTCCCCGTGCGTTGAATACCTCCCCCCGTTGCCCTACCTCGACTGTCTCTTTAAGAGCCTACCTAAATGGAAGGCGCCTGCCCTGGAGGTCACGTTTGACGCTTCTCAGGCGGACTTGACCCACATCCCGTCCATATTTTGTAGCCACTGATATACATGCATGGATATATGAATATGCATACATCTATATGATTTGGTTTTTTATTTATCATGGGGCTTAGCATGTAATAGAGAAAACAACCCACCTGTCTCCCCAACTGGACTCGAAGGCAAAAACTATTTGCTATTCACTTATTTGTCTATCGTCAGCCCTGACAATGGGCTTAGGGCATAGGCGGTCCCCTATAAGTATGGAATTGCTGGTACCTAATGAACGCATCGTAGGCTTACCATTCTCTCCTCTCTCCTCGGATTTGGTTAAGCTTTGTCCCCGACTCCTGCGGTGGGCTGGGGAGGGTCTTCCTGCTTGTCGGCTCCCTCCCCCCACCCCCGATTTGTTCGCCACCCTAGCGACTGGCAGACTCTAGGCCAAATCTGGCCCCTCCGCCCGTTTCTGTATTACTGATGAGCAAAACTGGCTTCTACGCTTTTCGGGGGTTGGGGGGGAGGAAGCAAAAAGGAAGGAGGAGATTTTGTGACCCGCGAAAATCAGATGAAGTTCACACGTCAGGGTCCCCAAGCGATGTTTTATGGGAACTCGGCCGCTCTTGTCTCCGTGTCGTCTTCCGCGGCAAGCAGGGCTGGGTGGTTGTGACGGCGGGTGTGTGGGCCGCCAGGCCTGAAATACTTACCATCTGGCTCCTTAAAGAGGAAGGCGCCCCCACCCCTGCTCTAGCAGCGAGAATGACCTTCTTAGTAGACGTGGAAGGGTGTCCCTGACATGATTACAACTCTTGGGTGAGGCGGGCGGGCCTGGGACGGGCAGGATGGAGGGTCGAGGCCGCTGAGGCCGTGCTCGGACGCTTATCATACTTTCCTGTCTTCTTGTGTTTGCTCTCAGCTCCAGACGATACAGCGTTTTCATTATCTTTGTGGGAGGAGGACAGAGAGAGAGAGAGGGAGAGAGGGAATCCCAAGCAGGCTCCTCGCCCAGCACGGAGCCCGATGAGGGGCTCGAACTCACAAACCGTGAGATCATGACCGGAGCCGAAATCAAGAGTCGGACCTCGAACCGACCGAGCGCCCCAGGCGCCCCCGGATAATACAAGATTGTCAAAACGGAAGAATGGAGGCCGTCAGTTGCTGTCCGCTGCTGTCGGGACAGCGTGCTGTTGACACGGCCTCCGAGGTCCTGTGTCACGTGAGGCCTGCTCACGCCTGGCCTCCAAGAGTTAGCGTCCGCAGGACCAGGGGCGGTGGGCGCCTCTCTGTGTTCCTGACAAAAGATTCAAAATCGGTAACTTCGTAGGACACACTCGGGGCTTTGAAGAGGTGTCTGTGCTATTGGCTGTCCCCGTGGTTTGTTTAAATCATCCCCGGCTTGACTGACGACTTACAGATCATGGAGCGCGCCACGTCTTACGCTCCATAAGGGTCTCTCTCCGGCACCCGGGCTCCCCTTACGCAGCCGGCCTGCCGGCCCCAGGCCGTCCCTGAAACAGCCAGGGTCACCAGGGACCTTCGTCTCACGGGTGCAGTAAACACGTTTGCTCTCCGTCTTCTTCGACCTTCCGGAAGCTCAGAGCCATTGCCTGTCCCCTCCTCTCGATACACGCTGTTCGCTTGACTTCGGGACTGTGGCTTCTTCCCCTCCTCTCACTGCTCGTTCTCTGTGTCTCTGAAGCGCGTTCTTCCTCACCAGCCCTGACCTCGCCTCCCCACAGCGCGAAGTCGCGTGTGTTCAGCCCGGACTGTTTCTCTGGGCTCCGGAACTGCACTGCCGAGCGCGACAGCCTGGACTGCGTCCAGCCACGGACGGTGCCACGGCAGCCGAGAAGCTAAAATCCTAACTTTTTACGCTCCTCACCGACTGAGCCCCCTCCCGGCGCCCCCCAGAGTCTCCATTCTTAGTCACTACTGGGCCGCCAACACTTTGCCGCCCGCCGCCCTGCTGCACAGAGCACTCAGGTGCACGATCGCTTCCTCAAATAATTTTCACGAACCCTACAGGGACGTACTATTACGCCCATCGCACAGATAGAGAAGACAAGGCTTCGAGGCTCGGACTCTCTGATCCACTCCGTGCCGCATGCCAGGACAACCCCGGGCGCCTGGGGAAATCTCGGCAAGACAGGCCGATGCCACCCCGCCCTGGCCTCTGGAGGCTCCCACTCTCACCAAGGGCGACAAACGCTAAACCAGTAAGTAGGAAACGTGCTAGGGAGGAACTAAGACGATGCCGCCGTGATGAGATGAGGGAGGTGTTTTAGAAATGGAGGTCCGGAAAGTTCCATCTGAAGGCATGGTGTTTAAAGTGAGATCTTAGGAGCGCCTGGGTGGCTCAGTTGGTTAAGCGGCCAACTTCAGCTCAGGTCATGATCCCACGGTCTGTGAGTTCGAGCCCCGAGTCAGGCTCTGTGCTGACGGCTCGGAGCCTGGAGCCTGCTTCGGATTCTGTATCTCCCTCTCTCTCTGCCCTTCCCCTGCTCATGCTCTGTCTCTATGTCTCTCAAAAATAATAGACATTAAAATAAATAAATAAATAAATAAATAAATAAATAAATAAATAAATAAATAAAGTGAGATCTTAATAAGGAACCATCCCCAGCACACCTGGATGAAGGGGCCGGGCAGAGCAGACAGCGACTGCAAAACCCTGAGGAAGAAGTGAGCCCGGCGCCCCGGGAGCAGAGAGGCCGGGGCGGCTGGCGGCCGGAGTGGAGGGGCTCACCCCAGGTCGTGCAGCTAGCACCCGGCAGAGCCGATGGGCGGATCCACGTCTGCCTAAGGCCGCGCTCTACGCCTCCACAAACCGCCCAAAGGAACGAGTAGAACATTCCGCATGTTGCCATCGCCCAGTGGGTCTTTAAGTTAACTGGGGCAGAACCCCCAGGAGGGGAATTGAGAGTCGAAATAGAGGAAAGTTGCATTCGGAAAGGCCTCCCCAGGACAGGAGGCACAGAGACAAACGAAGGCCCCCCCCCCAGGGGCGCCTGGGGGCTCAGCCGGTTAAGCGTCTGACTTCAGCTCAGGTCATGATCTCACGGGTTCATGAGTTCGAGCCCCGCGTGGCAGAGGGAGGGGGGGCATGGAGGGGCTGTCAGTGCAGAGCCCTCTGCAGATCGGATCCTCTGTCTCACTCTCTCTCACTGCCCCTCCCTCCTCTCAAAAATAAACAAGAAACAAACAAACCAAAAAACTCCTTCCAGCTCCTAGCAGGCGCGGGCACAGAACTAGAGTCTGGAGGCTGCTTGGGGAGGGGCAGATCGCTCAGGTGTGGCGTGGCTGGGGTGCACATGAGAGGCGGGGGCCGGCGACACGGGGGTTGTCCTGGGGTAGGAATCTTGAGGCGAGTGTCAGGGCAGACGGCGGACAGGAGTCACAGACAAGGAGGGCAGCAATGCTCAGTGACGGGGGACGGCACGTACGAATCCCAGAGACGCGTCGTGCTGACGCGTCACTGGGTCGATGAGCCCACCGCGGTCACGTCAGCCTGGGTCTCACGGGGCAGCCCCGTCCCAAAGAAAGTTCGCTTTGTCCCACAGGCCTGGGCGTCTTCTCTGGACCCGGGTACAAAGATGTCACAGCACAGCCGGGGCAGGAAGGTGACGCCACTCCCCCGCTGAGAGCTGGCGTGAAAGGAGGGGCTTGTCTAGGGTGCAATGTGTGTGACCCACGGCTGGTGGGCGGACGTGCCCGTCTGCCCCGAGGCCTGCAGAGGCAGCTAGGAACCACATCCCTGCATGATTTCGTTACGAAAAACCCACTAATGGTAAGTTCCACGCCAGGACCTCAGAGGACAGCAGGCTGTATCTTACTAAATTGTGCCAACAACCCTGTGACAACAGTGCTGTGATGGTCCCAGCTCGCAGACAGAGACTGGGACGCAGAGACGGGAGTCTCTCGTGCAGGCGAGAGGCAGGGATGGGCCTCCCCGCTGTCCTCACTTTTTTCGTTTTATCAACGCTATTCAGGGCGTCACACATCTTAAGCAGGAAGTCATTTGTGTTTTGACAAGTGCATAAACTCTTACAAAAGCCACCAGGTCCAGCCACGGCCACATCCAACCCCCCGCACACCGGTCTACCCTGTGTCTGCCAACCACCAATCCACTTCCTGATACTAGCAGGCTCTAGTGTCAAGAGATATGAAATCCAACAGCAAGGATGCTGCTCTGTCTTCCGTGTCTGCGAACTTCTTTTGCTCAGTGTAACATTGCTGAAATTCACGTTCCTGCTTCTCTCGGTGACTCTTCCTTTCTTGCTGCCGAGCACCGCCCGTTGTCCAAACCTTCCCCACAGACATCCGGCTTGTTCCCTGGCCACGCTCTTACCAACAAGCCCGCCATGACCGTTAATGCCATCAAGTCTTTTTCCGAGCACCTATTTCATTCTCTTTGGTAAATATCTAGAAACAGAACTGCTGGGTCGTTTGGTTCGTGTCTGTTTCCCTTTCTAAAAAAAACTGCCAAACCGTTCTCCAAAGTGGTTATACCGTTTCACGTTCCCACCAGCCGCATACGAGAGCACCAGGTGCTGTGTATACCTGAGAACCCTTGGCATCGTCTCATAACTAATGAGGAGCAACTTTCCGTGTGGGTTTTGGCCATTTGTATCTTTTCTTTTGTGAAGCATCCAACCAAGTCTTCAGCCCATTTTCATTGTGTTGTTCGTCTTACTACATTGAGTCGTAAGAATTCTGGGGAAATGTCCTTCCACAGACACATGCATTGTCAGTTTTCTCTCCCAGCACGTGGCTTATCTTTTCGCTTTCTTTTTTTCATGTTTATTTATTGGTGATTAAGAGGGAGCATGAGCAGGGCAGGGGGGCGGTGCAGAGGGAGAAGGGGACAGAGGATCTTAATGGTGTCTTTCAAAAGTGACATTCTAATTTGAAATTCATCGGTTTTTTTCCTTTGTGCTTTTTATGTCGTAAGAAATCTTGCTTAATGCGAGGTTTCAAAGATTTTTCTTCCATATTTTTTCATGTAAGTTTTATAATTTTACCTTTTACATTTAAATCCACAATCTACTTTGGGTTACATTGTGTGTGTATTATGAATTAAGGTCATAGCTTTTTTTTTTTCTGTATGGATTTATTCTAGTGAAGTAGGCCATGCTCTCTGGGCCCATCTGTCAAAAATCAATTAACCATATACGTGTGGGGTTACTTTTGAGCTGTCCACGCTGTCCCCTTGCCTTCTATGTCCCATAGCATCCATGTCCCTCACTGCCTCCTTTCTGGTCCCCTGCCCAGCCTTGGACTCAAGCCACACCAACAGCCTCGAACTCTGACCTCTGTCTCCCCAGCTCAGAGCCTGACGACACCAAGTCCAAAAGGTATCTCCGGAGAGAGTCAGGGCAAACGGGCTGATCTCACGAGCTTCCTTTTCCTGGACTGTGCGTTGAATACCTGTTTATGACGGGAAGGCTAGGGTCCCGATCACGCGGCCAGAAGTACAAGAAGCGAAACTCATGCTTCTAACCTTAAGTGAGCACGTCTCTTGGAGCAACGAGGGCCTGGGAGGGATGTGTGAGCGGCCGCCAGGCCACAACAGTAACTGCGGGTCCCAGGGGGCCGCAAGTCTGTCACTTTCGATGGTAGCTTGCGTGCGTCCTTAGAGTGGGGTCGATGCACTAAAAACCCTCAGGAAGAGTTTCATCATCCCCTACAAGTGTGTGAGAATGGGCATCCGCTTATCTGGGTCTCCGTGTGGACGCAAATGCACGGTGTCCACTCGCTAGATCCTTCCCCCCGCCAGCTCGGGTCTACCAGAAGTCCTCGGTGCCCACGAGAGGGTTACGGGCCTCAGTGCCTCGCGGCAGGGCCTCAACAGTCCCAACGGGGACACGGGCGCGTCCAGGGAGGTGTGTCTCCCGGGACTCGGGGCTGATGGACTTGCTGAACCACATGACAGCCTGGCTGGTCCCCGGGGCACAGCAGACCCGGAGCCGAGCCGTGCGGCTGCTCTCAGAAGCCGTGGACATGGTCAGCTCTCAGACGTGCCTGTTCGGAGAAGCAGTCGTCGGTGCTGGGGACATGGGCCCAATCTGGCCACTCGACGGGGCGGTCAGTCAGGCCCGTGCCCCCGACACCGGCCGAACCACGGGACGGCGAGACGGGTGCGCTGATCCCGGTTGACGCGATGAGGCAACGCCAGCGGCTTAAGTCACAAGCCAGTCTTCGGCCAGTCTTCGGCCAGTCAGGGTTTTTTTTGAAAAGATACAGGGCAATAACAAATCGAGGGATTTCACCAGCCACAGTCTGCCCCTAAAATCGAGCCTGTTTGGCGTTTAAGAACTTCGGTCTCTGAAAAGTTATAGAGCAGGGTGGCTCAGATCACAGACTCGGCGTCACACAGGCCCCAGCAGGAGGCCGCTGTGGCCACTTGAAGTCGTGTGGGGTTGGACCATTGTATCTCCATCTCTGGAAGCCTCCGTGTCCTCATCTGTAAAATGGCCAACAACATTAGCTCTCAGGTTACGTGCTGGCGACGGGGCTGCGCCGACGTAATCCGGGCCCGTCGGGCACCACACGGGGGCCCGGCAGCGAAGAGGCCGTTCAGGCGCGCGCGGCTTGGCGGTTTGTACGATGGCGCCAGGGACTAGCCGACTTACGATCACAGTACGGCCCCTCCGGGGGCTGGAGAGCCCGGGGACCTACCTGCCGCAGTTGTAAAAACTCTTTGCAAACGGTCTGCTCGTACAAAGGATTATAAGAATTCGATTATAAGAAGTGGAATTAACTATGTATGATGTTATAACTTAAAACATTTGCGAAAATAAGCTCTCATCGGATTAAAAACGACATGGTTTTGTGTAATTGCGAACTCTTTAAAGCCGTTGGGTTTAAATTTTAACGTTATTGCTGGGGCAAGTCCGGATAAAGCTTCTACCGTGGGCTGAGGTGATTTCCTATGAGCCTCGTTCACGATTACCGCAAATACAAGACGTGTCCCATGGGTAGCGTACGAGCTATATGCCCTCTTCAGAGTGTCTGATGGTTTTTAAGTTTATTTATTTGTTTTGAGAGAGAGAGAGAGAGAGAGAGAGGGAGAGAGAGTGCGGGGGTGGGCAGAGAGGGAGGGAGAGAGAGAATCCCAAGCAGGCTCTGCACTGTCAGCACAGAGCCTGATACAGGGCTCAATCCCCCAACCGTGAGATCATGACCTGAGCCAAAACCAAGAGTCAGATGCTCGACAGCTGAGCCGCCCAGGTGCCCCCTGGTGGTTTTTAAAAAAGATCTTTTTACGTGACTCATTTCCAAAAAAAAAAAAGGTCATATGCCCAACCAAACTGTCACTTAAGAATAAGCGACTGTCCCCCTCCCGTATGCAGCCTGAAGTGATCTCTGAAAATAGATCGCCACCCACTGGACCCAGAAACCCCCCCAAAATCATGCCGATCAAGAGGCTGCAATCTTCGTGTTCACTTCAGGAACACTCGTGCAACTGCCCGGGCCGCCGAGCGTGCGCGAGTCTCCGAAGGCCGTCGCCCCAGGGGACAGCGCGTGCCCCTTAGTCGCTACCCTGGAGTCAGTGCGTGCGCCTCTTCTGCCAGATTCCATTCATGTCCTGGCTCTCCGCTTTTTCTTTCACGTTTTAAGATTTGCCCTTTGTGAGTCTTTTCGTCTTTAAATCTAGTACGAAACCAGAAGTTGGGGCCCCTGGGTGGCTCAGTTGGTTGAGCGTCCGACTTCGGCTCAGGTCATGATCTCACAGTCTGTGAGTTTGAGCCCCACGTCGGGCTCTGTGCTGACGGCTCAGAGCCTGGAGCCTGCTTCTTCAGATTCTGTTTCTCCCTCTCTCTCTGCCCCTTCCCCTGCTCATACTCTGTCTCTATGTCTCTCAAAAATAAACATTTAAAAAAAATTTTAAAGAAACTAGAAGTTCTTGTGGCACAAAAGGAATCTGAGCCGTCGAGGAAGCAGCCTTGGGGAAGTCAGCGAGGCCAGCACCCTTACCGTCCGCGGGGAGAAGGGCGTCACGGAGGCTCCGGCGTGGGCACAGTGGATTCGCCGTCACGACGTCACGAGGCTCAGAGGAAGGAGACGGCCCTCGGTGACGGGGACAGAAGCCCCGGATAAATGTGTGTCTTCGGGGCGCAATATTACGCTTCCTCACAGGTCCTCGTGGAGTCACGTCTCCGTTGCTCGAAGCAGCGTGGACCCTCAGTTATGACTTCCCTCCCTCCCTGGCCGTCTCCCCTCCCTGCACCTCAGATCAGGCTCCGCTGCGGGGACGGTCCGGGACGACACAGCCAGGCACAGAGCGCCCAGCCCAGGCTGGCCGAGAAAGGGACACGAACACCGCGCGGCTAGGCGGGGCCGGGGACCGCGCCTCTGGGGTGTGAAGGGGCCTGACCCCGGCAGCTCCGGGCAGGAAGTGGCAAGCGTGGGGCGGACAGTTCAGGGCGCGAGGTCCTGGAACCGACATTTCCACCAACGTCAATGACACACGCCATCGTGGATTTCACATTCTGCGTCCATTGGCATAAAACACTGAGTCAAAAATGCCAACTGGTATTTGTGTAAGGGGATGGGAGGCCAACACAAGGCCCGGACGGGGCCGCCAGCCCTCGAAATATCAAACACCCCCACGGGCCTATTGGTGGCTTTGCCTGCGGTGCTCACGTCACCTCCCGGACCCTGGCCCCGTGGGATCCTGCCCAGCTGACGTCCCCAGCACCTGGCTGTGCACAGTGTTCTAGAACCCACGAACGGCTTTCTCTGGGCGGAAAGATATAAGATCTTAAACAAACAACCTGCAAACAACAAGAAGAAAAAGTGTGTATTTTCTGAACTTCCAGCAACACTGTAGTTTTCTTTTTTTTTTTTTTTAAGTTTATTTATTTATTTTGAGAGCAGCAGAGAGAGCACAAGTGGGGGCTGGGGAGAGAGGGAGAGGGAGACAGAATCCCAAGCAGGCTCCGCACTGTCGGCACAGAGCCCGACTCGTCGAGGCTTGAACTCATGAACTGTGAGATCATGACCTGAGCTGAAATCAAGAGTCACATACTTGGGGTCGTCTGGGGGGCTCAGTCGGTTGATCCTCCGACTTCGGCTCAGGTCACGATCTCGCAGTCCGTGAGTTCGAGCTCCGTGTCGGGCTCTGTGCTGACGGCTCAGAGCCTGGAGCCTGCTTCGGATTCTGTGTCTCCCTCTCTCTCTGCCCCTCCGCCAGCTCATGCTCTGTCTCTGTCTCTCTCTCTCAAATAAATGAACATTAAAAAAAGATTTCTTAAAAATCACATACTTAACAGACTGAGCCACCCAGGCGCCCCAAAACTGTAGTTTTCTAACTTAACCTCAATTACGTGGACAGAAAAACGAAATCTCCTCCCCAAGATGCTACTAGAACCAAAGGTAAATGCCTAAGCTTCTTGAATGTCTTTTCTCTCGGCTGCCTCGCGACCCACAGGGACGGTGAGGGTCGCATACTGAGGGCTCTCTCATTTGAGTGCCTACAGTCTATCGAGTACTTTTACTACGTTATTTTATTAAACTCCCATCACGACTCCAGGCATAGCTATTAGATCTTCATTCTACGAAGGGAAAAACCAACTCCTCAAAAAGGCACGGTCGTCTGAGCCAGGTAAGTGACAAAGCTGTAACTGCCACTTGCTTCCAAATCCCGATCTTCCTCCCAGCGACCCTGCCCCACGGGGGGAAGGGGGGGCTGAAGAGTGACGTGCCCCCCAGGACGGGACTTCCTCCGGGTCAACGACCGTAACCTCGTCCCTGTGATCACACGGGGTCCCTGCGTTTATCTCCCAGAAGAATAGAGTCAACGGTTCGCTAACTCCCTGTGGAGCAACACTGACGAGTCAGCCCCTAACGAGTGTGCACGTGTTACGTTTCCTGAGATGACTCACCGCGTGGCCCTTGCCCACGCGTGGACCGGCCGACGACCCCGAAGACACTGGTGCTCTCTGAGCCACGCTTCCCGCCGGCCTCCGGGATTTCCTCGTCGGTGCCCCCTGCCACCTGGGAGGCATCCCCAGCAGGACGGAAACGGGGTCCCCACCATGTGATTGTCTCACGTCCTCCTGGGGGTGACATTCACACGCACACCCCTGAGCCCGCAGCGTGGTGGAGCGACCGAAGCAGCCTCCGAGGTCAGCGTTCCTCACGGAGGAGGCGGTGCTCCTGAGCAGCGTCCCGGCCCAGTCCTCCTACCCGTGCCGCCTCCTCCTTCCGTGGATGAAGGGATTACACATCAGCGCGGGGGATACGAGGTGTGTAGTAGGAGTTTGTGCAGCTTCTAGAATGTTCTATGTGTCGGCTGACCCCCTCTTACCGGAGCCGCAGAGAGGGGAATCGTCTAGGCTGCCGGGAAGGGAGTCGTGTTGATTTCCCAACACAAATAACACCTTAGTCCACGCGGGGAAAATTCGGAGGAGCCGAAATCCTTCCCAAACTCCTATTAGCCAAGTCCATAGCCCTGTCCTGAAATTCTGGGAAGTCTGACCCGCGTCACCTGCCCGCAGAAATAGACCTTGATCGTGGCTGAGTCAGCGAAACCGAAGCCCTCAAAAGACCAAAGTGTCAGAGAGGAGGTGAGTTTGGAAGAAAACACGAGTCCAGGGGGACAAAGGAGGCGACGGCGTCTCTCTCTGTCCGAGACCCTGGGTGTCCCTAGACGAACAGCCCCGTCGGCGGAGAAGCATCCCCTGACGAGAAGGGTCTTGTCACCAGGCCGGTGGGTCAGGCGCTCGCCACGGCCATGTTTTCTCATCTACCTTCTACGCATCGGAAACAACCGTCTGACCCACGATGCGGCCACCGGGGGCCCTTCTACCGCAGGCGGGGGCAGACTTCCTCTGTCGCCGGTGTGGCTCGGAGACCCAGGCACTCTGGTCACAGGACGGGGAAGCCCCTCCCGCAAATCTTCCTGCTGGAATTGTAACGAGCATGAGCCTGTCACGGGGTGGACAAGGACAGTCCAGGTGCCAGATCTAAAAACCCCAAGGACCGAGCCGACCCCCGAGCTCAGGGGACCCGTCTGAGTGCCCCTCGGGCCCTGAGTGTGACCCGCTGAATTCCCACCAGTGAAATCCTCACCTTCCCTTCAAAAACACCCTTTACATGTCGGGATGCTTAGAAGTCACACCCGAGTCCTAAGGAACCATTCGTGGGGCGCCTGGGGGGCTCAGTCGGTTAAGCATCTGACTTCGGCTCAGGTCATGATCTCACAGTCCATGAGTTCGAGCCCCGCATCAGCTCTGTGCTGACAGTGCGGAGCGGCCTTCAGATCCTGTCTCTCTCTCTCTCTCTCTGGCCCTGCTTCACTAACACACACACACACACACATACTCTCTCTCTCTCTCTCTCTCTCTCCCCCCCCAAAAACACTAACAAAAACATTTTTTAAAAATTTAGAAAAAAGGGGGCACCCGTTTGCAAAGGTCTTGCTCGGAAATACTTCTTAAGTATTTGGTCATCCGCGAAAGTAGCCGATTGCGTCCCTTCCATCCACGAGGGACTGAGACATAACACACATTTGCCTGTAGGTACGCGCCCGTGCGCCCCAGATCTGCCTTTAAAGGAATCTCACTGCCTTCAGCAAAAAGTGTCCAAAGCGCTGGCCTGGCGACCGAGGCCCTGCAGGGGCTCGCCCCGCAGCGCCCCCCACGCGGCCCGCCTCTTGGCTCCCTCCGCGTCACTGTTACCCAGACGGAGCCGCCGGCTCGTCCCTAAACGCATCCTGGTAGCCGCTTCTCCCACGACCCTTGGCTCACACGTTCCCTCCCTCAAGCAGTCAGACGGCCTTTCGCCCTGAACCCGTCCCTTCCAGAACCTTCCTGCACCAAAGGGCAGTGGAGGACCACAGTCCCAGAAGCCCCGACAGCCCTGCTGTGCAGCAGGTGGTCACATCCGGGACCAGCGTGACCTCACCGCCCTTCGACACGCACACCCGGCTGTCTCCGGGCTCCTAGGGGCCCTCTCGACGGCTCTTTCTGGCCAGGCTCGGGCCGCCTCTGCCGTTTTCCCTTCTGGGCCCCTCTGCCTTTCGGCGACAGACACTGGCGCCGGGAGCCATGACAGGGGCCCCCTTCCCCTCAGTCCTGCGCGCGTGAGCCCTCCCCGCCCTTCCCGGGCCAGCTCGACTTCCTCCGTGGGTCCTTTCCTGAGCCCTTCGGCGGGAAGAAACCCCCGCCTGGACCCCGCACCCCGCACTCATCCCCCCACCGAGACACTCGTCACCGTAACTCTACACGCTTCCGGGACGTGGCCGAACTCCCTTCTAGGCAGGAGAATCCACGTTTGGTCAACCTGGGTCTCATTCCGAATTTCCGTGTTCCTCCCAGCCTGGCGGCCTAGGACGGCGGCCGCAGCAAACCCTAAGTATTCCGTTCCATCGATGAACGGCCTTCCCGCTCTGGCCTTGCCGGTCGGGGCCCGGCGTCCCAGCCTTTCAGGCCTTCGGCCGGTTACTCAGCTCCGACGGCAGTCACCAGAGCACGAGGCTGTTTGTGCGAGGCGAGCACTCCGCAGGCCCGTTCCCCGGGGTTCCGCGACCGGATCGGCGAGGCGGACCCTCGTTTCTCCAGGCGTCGCGTGTCGGTATCCGAGCACGAACCACGTGAGATGCATCCATCGTTCGCATAAATAGAATACATCTTAGACACCCTTAGCACAGAGCCCCCCGCGGACAAACAGGAACTCCCGAGCCGGCGGCCGAGGGCCCGTCTCGGGGGCTTCCACCCCGACGGGCAAAGAGCTACTGCGGCAGGTGTCTAAAAGAAGGTTCGTGTGCAAAGGGCAGGGGATGGATAAGGTTTGTGTGCAAAGCGCAGGGACTGGGGAGGCAAACGGCATCCCTCGGCAGCACGCGGCCCGGAGGCCCCTCCCAGCCTGGAGCCCCGAGCCCCGGGGCCGAGCCCCTCTCGAGGCTGCACCAGGGGGGCCGAGGATGGCTCGGCTCTCCCTCCCCCTGCTCCTAACAAACATCCTTTCCGTTGAAAATCACTCATCACTTTATGTGACTAGTTGATTGGAATGGCTACTTGGGCCTTGAGGAACCCTAAATGGAAAAAGCGAATCCCTGTGGCCTGGGGGGGTGGGGGTGGAGAGGTGGGGGGGTGGGGGGGTGGGTATGAGATCCGGCGTTATCCCCAGGTCAGCACTCCGTAAGCAGGGCCAGGAACCAGGCTCCTCTGGGGGCTAAACCAATTTAACAAAAAGTGAGTAAGGCCCCAAGTTCGAAGCCAGAGTGAAAAATGGTTTTGCCCCAGAATATTTAAGAAAAAAAGTTTCCTGGGGTGCTTGGGGGGCGCAGTCAGTTAAGCCACCAACTCTTAGTTTCGGCTCAGGTCACGATCTCGCGTTTCTTGAGTCTAAGCCCCTCGTCAGGCTCTGGGCTGACAGCCCGGAGCCTGCTTGGGATTGATTCTCTTTCTCCCCCTCTCTCTGCCCCTTCCCTTCTCTTTCTGTCTCAAAAATAAACATTTTTTAAAGGAAAAAATGGGTGGCTTAGTTGGTTAAGCGTCCAACTTCGGCTCAGGTCAAGTTCTCGAGGTTCCTGAGTTCGAGCCCCGCATCGGGCTCTGTGCTGACGGCTCGGAGCCTGGAGCCTGCTTCGGATTCTGTGTCTCCCTCTCTCTCTCTCTGCCCCTCCCCCACTCACGCTCTGTCTCTCTCAAAAATAAACATTTAAAAAACTTTTAATTAAAAGAAACAGGCAAGGTTCTACAATGGAGTCTATGCAGTTATTCTCAGTGCCATAAAGCAAATATTTAAGTACAAAACTACGCACACGTTGTCGATGCAACGAACAGAACTGGGAAATAAAAAACAGCGTTGCTTCTGGGAAAGGAAGCTGGGAGACTTGATGGAGGCGGAGACTTTGGGATTTTATTAACTTATTTATAAGCAAATTGCTTCACCTCAAAATAGCTTCTTCCGAGAAAAATGCAACATAAAATTTGTAAGTGAAGATTAAAAATTGGGAATATAAGTGCGGAAAACGCAACCTCGCAACGAAATGCTAAAAATGGATTCGGTTGGCGGGCATCTTCCCCTCGACGGGCGGTCAGAGCTGCCGTGAAGACGGACGGAGACGGTCGTCTTCGCCACGTAAGCACAGGCAGGGGACGGTCGTAGGGAAGACGGGCCCGCCAGTAACGGAAGAGACGCAGGCTCAGGCAACATCAAAGATGAAAACGGACAAAACTGGGGTTTATGAAATGGCTCTCCTCTTTCAGATGGGGTCCGAGCGCTTTCCTCCAAACCGCGTCGACGTGCACCTGCCGAAAGGAGGAGGAGCAAGTCGGGAAGGAGAAGGGAGCGAGGGCCGCCTGGGGAGGGGAGAGAGCGGGGAGGAGGGACCACTTCCGACTTACCGGGATCATTACCAGCGATTTACTTTTCACCGGGAGTTAGAGCTTCAGGGAAAGAGGCAATCGGAAAAAAAATATATATGTGTTTTTTCCCTATAAAACTACTTGGGAAGGTGTAACAAGAATTGACAATTGCTCTTTGATCCTTTACTTGTGCTTTGGTGTCAAACCCCCCATGTTCACATTAATGCTATTTACAAAAAGGAAACATAAGAAAAAGGCTGAAAGTCTTTTTTGCTTTTTCTAAACTGCGTGGATGGAGGCTACGCGGATCCTAACACGCGAAACAACACTGAGTTCAGAGCAGGCCGTCTAAAAGGAGACACGCACGTGTTACAAGTGTATACAGTCCGCGTGGAGACTCGATCACAAGAAGACGGCTGTGGGGGAGGGAAACGGCTTCTGATGAGGCGTGTCCGGCCTCGGACACGAGCAGGAGGCGGCGCGGCCGGCACGGGAGCAGGTCACCCTGGCAGCGGAGAAACGCTGGGGGTAGGATGACTGGTGTCCCACCGTCGCACCCGGCGGAGGCCAGCTGGCCCTGGCCCGGACTTGGTGCCGCACACAGGCCGGCGAGTCAGAGGCCACCTGGTGGCGACATCTAGAAGCACAGCCTCCATTCCAGGGCTCAGGTCATGATCTCATGGTCTGTGGGTTTGAGCCCTGCATCGGGCTCTGTGCTGACAATTCAGAGCCTGGAGCCTGCTTCAAATCCGTGTCTCCCTCTCTCTGCCCCTCCCCCCTCTCAAAAATAAACATTTAAAAAACAAACATTGAAACAAAAAGAACCAGGTCCTCCCCTTCTATGTTTTCAGGTGAGTGAGAGGGGGACTCCACCTGCGTCTCATGCGCCAGCCGTGGTCCTACGACTGTCGGGGTTCCGTCATCTGTGTCCGCCGCGGACCTGACAAGGCCTGTCTCTTCCGGAAAGAAAGTATCAGTTTGCCCCGGGGGATCTCCCGGTGAACCCCGAAGCCCTCGCCCGTCCCTCGCTCCCAAACAGCCCCCGGTGAGGAGGCAGCCAAGCGTGTGAAGCCGGAGCGGAGTTTCATGACCCGACGCCAGGTCCCCGCGCCTCCCCGGGTTGTGCTGGTTACACGCCCGCGCGTCCGGACAAACGCACCGAGGCACGGAGAGGGAAACCGTCACCGGGACACAGAGCCCTGTGCGGGGGCCAGGAACTAAAACCCCACAGCGAGCACGCCCGTCCCCACAGACGCACAGAGAGCCCCTGTCAGGCAGCCCCTTACTGCCGGGCCTGGTGTCGCCGCCTGAGGTCAGGGCGCCCGCCCCACCGCCCTGGGTCACAGGGCAGCACCCGCAGCTCCGGGCCTGGGGACAGCGAGACCAGAAACCACCCCGCACCACGCACCCAGCGAGTGCAGAACTGCCTGGGCCCCGACGGACGCTGGGCCGCCCGCTTGCTGGACCCATCCCGCTTGGCCAGCTGTGTGGGGCTCCCCCCCTCCCCGGGGCGCCCCTCCCGCCCCTTTCCCGCCACCTCCTCCTGCTAGGGGGGAGCAAGCTTCTCTGTGTCACTCTGTTCAGCGCCAGCTCAAAATTCGCCTGAAGTCCCAGGTGCGATGGTTCTTCCCCACGCACCCGACGTACAACCCCCTCCAGCCGGTCCCCACTTTGTCTCCCCGGTCTCCCCGTCTCACACGGACGCCTGTGACGCTTGCTGAGTGACACCATTAAAAGGCTACTCTAGGGGCACAAACATATAAGCAAAGTGCAGGGGGTGCCCGCGGGGCGGGAGGAGGGGACCGGGTCCCTGCGACCTCCAGGAGAGGATGGCAATGACCCGAACACCATAAAACCGTTGGAAGCACATGAAATCGGGCTCGTGGAGGGTTCTCCCTCCTTCCCACACGTCCTGGCACAGAACCCGCGAGGGAGTCGCCCACACAGAAAACGTAAACTTTGCTCCCATGCACCTGAGTCATGCCCTGTCTGTGCTCCAGGCGGCACCTGCTTCGAGCGGCCCCACGTTGGGGCCTGGGCTGGCGCAGGAGCAGGACCGGGGAGCCCCGGCCCTGGACCGGACCCATGACAGGCACTCGACGAACCGCCAGCAGCAGGGAGCAGGGCAGCGCCCGGTCTCGGGAAGACCGTCCCTGGGCAGGCCCGAGGGAGGACTCGGGCAGTATGCAGGCTCACGGTTACTGTTGGGGACGAACACAGTGGCCCAGGGCGCCCCTCGAGGCAGGTGCGGCCCTACCTACCATACTGAGAAATTCGGAGACTGGTCACCAGGTACCTGTCGCTGCTTTGGGAGCACCAGTCACTAGTGTGCGGCTCCTGGGCAGCGTCGGGTCCCCGGGGGAGGGGCAGCACCGGCAGGAAGGAGGTAAACACCCAGGTTTGGAGGGCGAGGACGCCAGGCAGACGGTACGTCAGAGACCGCACGGAACCATCCAGAAGCAGCGCACAGGCTCCTGCAGCTTGGAGGCGAGGGTGCAGAGGGAGCGGACCCCCAGGGAGGTTTGCGGCGCGTCTGGCGATTCCCACAGAGTGAGGCCAGCCTCCCCTCGGGACCTGCAGGCGCCCGGCCTTGCCTCGGCCAAACCCACACCGGCCAAGTCCAAGGCCTTGAAGGAACGGCGCGGTGGCTCGAGAAACCCGCCAGCGCGTGTCCGCAAGGTCCCGCACAGTGCGGACAAGAGTAACAGCCCGCAGACGCCCGTGTCCGGTTCCCCGGAACCCGTGAATAAACACAGAAGTGCGAGGCCACAGAGGGACTTGGCGGACGTGGCCGCATTTGGGACCTTGGCCTTTTGTCAGCCGTGGATCCAAGAACTGTTAGATAGTGGCTTGGGGTTGCTCTAAGCCACCGAGTTTCATGTACACTGACGAGGCGCATGGGACAGACACCACGCAGGGCACAGAACGAGGGTCCGGCTCCGTCTACAGGGGCCGAGCCTCAGCTGGAAAGACCCGCAGGGTGGGCCCAGCGTTTCCCATAGTCACGTCTCCTCTCTCGTCTAGCAGCTGAGGCTGGCCATCCGCCCAGACCCTCTCCGTGTAGCTTCCTCGCCACGCGGTGGGGGTTCCGAGAGCGAGCGAGCGACCGGCACACGGGACACGGGGGCTGCCAGGTTCAGGCCGGTGGCCCCTGCGTCCACTCTGTTTATCAGTGGGGCAGTCACGGAGCCCAGGCTCGACGACGGAGGAGGGCCACAGAAAGTGGGCGGCCACGTCTTCACAGCGCCACAGCTCATAGCCCCCCCCCCCCCGTCCATGCCCACTCTGCCAGGAGAGAATATTTTCCTTCACAAAACAAATCGTTACAAAACGTGTATCCGTTCCATGTTCTAAAAACATACTGAGCCCTCCTCTGTGTCAAACACGGCGGGAGGAAACAGGGCGACGGAGACGGCGTGGCCGTGGCCGTGTCGGTGGCTGGCGGGAGCGGGTACTGCTGACACATAACCGTGACCCAGACCCTGGCAGAGGGAGGCAGCTTGGACGAAGAGGACCAGGGGAGGGATTTACGTCGGGCAGGTGGGGCTACTGGTCCTCTGTCCCTTCCAGAAATTTTCTTCTGATGGGAAGTTACTTTTTTCCCTCTGAACATGGAAAATCCATTTGGGCACGGGCGCCTGGGAGGTTCAGCCCGTTAAGCGTCCGACTCTTGGTTTCAGCTCAGGTCGTGATCTCCCGGTTCGTGAGTTCGAGCCCCTGCGTCGGGCTGTGTGCTGACAGCGTGGAGCCTGCTTGGGATTCTCTTTCTGCCCCTCCCACACCTCTCTCTCTCTCTCTTTCAAAGTAAATAAATAAGTTAAATTTTTTTCAATTAAGAAAAAATAAATGAAAGGGCCAACGCCCTAACCCCCTGATTTTCGATGCACGCGGGCTGGCGGTATCTAGTCCCGGAGGCAGAAGGAAATCTAAAGACTGGGCAGAATGAGGGGCCGGCGGCTCCTCGGAGCTCCCCCGAGGGGCCTGCCCAGAGAGCCCACCGCTGCTGCGATGTACAAAATCACGTTGGTCACGCAGAAGCCCGCCGGCCAAGATATAAGAAGGTAACGTGTGGCGACGACTTCAGATCAGAAAGGGGCTCTGGTGATCGTCCGAGAGGCTGGCTGCCCAGACGGCGGGTACGTCCTCACTCCCCAGAGCCCACGGCCGTCTTTGCGGGAGGGAATTGAAAAGAAGTGGAAGGAACAGGAGCAGGAGCTTTCGGCCGAAGCGGTTCCCAAACTCGGGCAGTGGGTATGTGACGACGCCACTGCTATCTGATCTGTTTTTTAATTGTTTAATTTTTTTGTTTGTTAACTGTCCACCCAATGTGGGGCTCGAGCTCGTGTCCCTGAGATCAAGAGCCGTACGTGGTACTGACTGAGCCAGCCAGACACCCCGCGATTTGATCATTTTTTAATATAATATGTACCTCATTTTATTTTATTTTAACTGTTTACTGGGGAGCCTGGATGGCTCAGTCAATTAGGCGTCCAGCTTTGACTCAGGTCTTGCCATTTGTGAGTTCGAGCCCCACGTCGGGCTCTGTGCTGACAGCTCGGAGCCTGGAGCCTGCTTCCAATTCTGTGTCTCCCTCTCTCTCTGCCCCTCCCCCACTCATGCTCTGTCTCTCTCTGTCTCAAAAATAAATAAACATTAAAATTTTTTTTAAAGTTTAAAAAATAATAAATAATAAATAAAAATAAAAACAGCCATCGCCTCTGAGGAAAGAAACAGAAAGCAGGGGGAGAAAACATTTTCTAACAAGCCTTGCAGCAGCATAATTTGACTCTAAACCATGGGCGTGAAAATTGCAGTAAAAACAATATCCACCGTGAAACATGGGCGAACAAAGGAGGTGAGAAAGCCGTTGGCTTTGCTGAGAAAATTCCTGAAGGAGGTGCCTGGGTGGCTCAGTCGGTTAAGCGGCAGACTTAAGATCAGGTCATGATCTTGTGGTTCATGAGTTTGAGCCCCGCGTCAGGCTCTGTGCTGACAGCTCGGAGCCTGGAGCCCGCATCGCACTCAGTGTCTTCCTCTCTCTCTGTTCCTTCCTCGCTTGCTCTCTGTCTCTCTCTCTCTCAAAAATAAATAAACATTAAAAAAAATTAAAACAACAGAACACTGCCGATGGTGCGTGAAGAGGGGACAGAACGCATCACAGCAGGTGGAAAGGGGGCAGAGAGGGACCAAAGGAACGAGGCTCCGGCGGGGAGAGGAGCCGTGGTCAGTCGCCAGGGTCTGCGGGCGCGTGCTGACTGGGTGGCGGGGACCCCGAGCACTCCCGCTTCCCGGCCAGGGGCCAGGATCGCACTCTGGGGCCACAGGGGCCTCCCTGCCTCCGGCCTGGGCCCCTGCACCCCACGCCCCACACAGCTGCCACCCGGCCCGTTATAGAACGAAGTGTGATCATATCGCCCCCCTGACAAGATGCTGTCGTGGTTCTGGTTGCTCCTACCCCGAGACCGCGTGCCGGGACGGGACCCCGAGTGTCGGGTGGCCTCTCCACTCCCATCTGCGTCCACCCAGCAGTACGGAAACAGGGCCTCTGTCCAGGCCGCCCACTCTCCCGCCGCTGAGCCCCCGCACTCCTGCCCTTGTCGCCTGCCTCATTCCCACACACCCTGGGGGGCTCCGAAGGGCATCCCCCGACCCCCGAAACGTGGGTGGTTCCTTCCCACGAGCCCCCATGGGAGCCCCCGGGGCCCGCAGCTCATACCCATTTCTGGACTGCTCCCGCCAGCCGGCAAGCTCTGCCAGAGCAGAGCCGAGCTCCCTCTTGGCCACGACCCACTGGCAACAAATGACCGCCCTCCAGCTCTAACCAGCCAACGCAAACAGGAACTTACGGGCTGGCATGTGTCCGCAGGGGGCGACAGGTCGCAAACGCCGCTAGAGTCCTGGGCTCTATTCCTTCCCCCCTCTACAGCCCGTCAGTGGTCTTGCTCTCTCCCAGGGCAGACTTTCCCACATGGCAGGGCCACCAGCTCACTCCTTCCGCCTTTGGGATCCAAATTAGGCTCGCTGCGGGCTCCCGAGGAACGTCCCGGGAAACACTCTGCTTCTCCTCGCCTGGGGCAAAGGCCAGTCCTGAACAAAGACCAGAGCACAGGCAGGCCAGGCTCGAGGTCCCATGGCCAAAGGGACCAGACACTCCGCGTGGCCAGACCTGGGTCCATCCCCACATATGGGGAGAATGACAGTGTCCTCCGAGCACCTGCCACGTCACCTCTGTGCTCAGTGCCCGGCAGACACATGGCCAATGTTCAGCGAAGTTTGCAGAATACACAGACTTATACGCTGGCTCCATGATGCTTCTGCTCTGTCTTCTGAAGGCCGTTTGGTAAAAGCATGTGGTTTCTGTAGCCAGTTGATTGGAAGAAGCTGATGACAATAATGCAAACACTATAAAACTCTTTTCATAGTTTTGAGGCACTACTGAGGCACTATTCTCAGAGCTTTATGTATATTAACACATTTAATCTCTTTAAATTTTTTTTAATGTTTATTTTTGAGAGAGAAAGAGAGAACATGAGCAGAGGAGGCACAGAGAGAGAGGGAGACACAGAATCCGAAGCGGGCTCCAGGCTTCGAGCTGTCAGCACAGAGCCCGACGCGGGGCTTGAACCCATGAACCGTGAGATCATGACCTGAGCCGAAGTCAGACACTTAACTGCCAGAGCCATTCAGGTGCCCCCCCCCTTTCTTAAAAATTTTTTAAATGTTTAACTTTTCACTCGTTTAATCTCTAAAAACAACTCTGCGAGGAAGATATTATTATTAATGGGGTGAACCACACTGTAAGAACAATTTCTTCCAACAGGCCTCTGGGCAGCTAACCCACAGAACACAGCGCCATCTGACACCAGGGACCTGCGGTGAGCGCAGACCGTGCAGACGTAAGGGCGCAGCCCACCAGGCCCCCCGCGCTTCAGCTGCAGCCACAAGTCTGGGGTCCCCGAGCCACCAGCTTGCGCTTCTGAGCAACCGGCCTCACACCCAGGGAGCTCTCCCTATCTCGGCTCCCGGAGCTCATGAGAGCAACTCGCAGAACTCAGAAAGTACTGTACCCACAATTACGGTCATAACGCATACAGGTCGGGACAGGGCAAAGCTGGAGACAGTCCCAGTGCAGACGCCTCTCATCCTGTCCCTTTGAAGGGAGGAAAGGTCACCGGGCTCCCCGGCCCGGGAGCTCACCTCAACTGTAGCATCCAGAGATCTTACCGGAGCTTCCTTCCATCGGTGGCCGGTGTGGCTGGACTCCCTCTGCAGCCTGGCCTCACAGGAGGTCAAGCCAAAGTCCCTTCCCAGCCCCCGCACGTGGTGGGCCTGCCCAACTGTGCGCCCCGGGTCGCCTCATCGGCAGAGACGCAACATGGTAGAGGGGCCGCTGTGAACAATGAGATGCTTCTACAACTCGGAGGATTTCCGACACTCAGGGGCTGTGTCCTGGGGCGTCGGGCACGAGAGATCACGGCCTTCGTGACGCTTGAGGAGCATCTCTCTTGCCGGTTTCAGTGGAGCAAGGTGTGTCCCACAACCCGTGCAGCGTGGGGCGGCGTCAACCACGTGAGGCTGGAGCCGCCTTCCCCCCGCCTTCCCCAGCCGAGCGTGCGGATGACGGCAGCCCCACTGGAGTCCGAACCAGGGAACCGGGCGGAGCCCTGCTGGGTTCCTGACTCCCAGAGAGTAGCCACCTATGAAATGACATATGTCCACTCTTTTAGTTTGCTGGGTTTGGGGGTAATCGGTTACAGGGCGATATGCATAACTAATACATGGACTCTCTCGGGACTTAAATTCAGGGCAGCGAACGTAGATGAATTCGCGCAGGTGCGTTCCCTACGGTGCCGTGAAGTCGGCGAAGAAGCGGGCTGGATGGTCAAGCAGCAAACGACCAGCAGGGGGATCAGGTGACGCGCCTCAGCTCGCGAGGGAGGTGAGTGACAGGCTGAAGACGTCACCCCCAGTGGCCAGACTCCAGACCCTATGTGCCCCACGATGCGGCCGCTGGCGAAAACCAGACCGCGAAGCCACAGGATGGTCGCCCAAGGTCGCCACTGCCAAAGGCTTCGCCCCTCTGGATTTTAACTGCTTTCGCTTTGGGTGCCACTGTTTCCAAAGAGGATATCGAGGGTCTCAAAAAATTCCAGAAAACACCGTAACGAAAATGAAAGGGAAATCAGGGGAGGCCATGGGCATGAAAAGCACACGAGGCAGGAAGAACCGAAGGAAGCTGAGCGCGCTCCTTTCCCGGGTAGAGATGGGAGTCACGGACTCTGAACCGGGCGTGGACACACTGTGGACCGATTTCGGGACACGGGGAAGCAGGTTCGAGCCCAGGACGCGCGGCGTGCTCTCGGGAGACCGGAGTAGCTCTTCCTGGTTAAGACCAGAGAACGCGTTCTTCGCAGGCACTCAGGAAGGGAATCCTGTCGTTCGCGTCGTCACCGGCAGTCCCGAAACATCCGCAGGGGCCCAGACGAGGGGGTTCAGCTTCCCGCTGGGGCCCAACGCACGTGCGCTACCGGACGGACCAGACTGACGGACGCAGCGCCCAGCACCCAGCTGCTCTCTGTCTCTTGAAATGTTTCTTTCTCAACGTTTTTTAAATTTCTCCTGCCGTCTGACACCTGCTGTCCGGCGTTTCGAGCCCTAGTGGAGAAGCTGCGGTACCTTGGGCTGAAAACGAAGACGGAGTGGGAAATCGCTATGACCGTGACCGTTGTCACGAAGAGGGGGAAGGGGAGGAAAGGAGGCCGTCGCCCCCTAAGTAACTCGACCGCTTCCTTCCCGTTGGCAGCCCAGCCCTCCTCTGTAGACGTGCGCCCGCATCCCGCCATCCCGCTGGTCGATGCTAGGCGCCGTCAGGACACGCGGATCCCCACGCGGACGTCTCCTCCCGCACCGGGTGACGTAGGGAAGCGTTGAATCACTAGATTGTACACCTGAAACTAACACAACACTGAATTCATTATGCCGGAATTAAAATAAAAACCTAAAAACAAACAAATAAACAAAAAAAGAATAGGCGTAGACCTTATTTATGACAAAGATTCCCAGAGCTTCCGATTTGGTAGATCTTGGGTGGGAATCTTCGTTAGTAACCAATGTTCCGGATGGTTCTGATCCAGGATCCTGACCAGCTTGGAGACATGCTGAGCCAGAGCATCGGGCAGCAGGGCGGGCCGTGGGTAGCTGTGCCAAGACTTTCCTGGAACATTCCAATACCCAGGGGCCTTGCTGCCGTGCCTCAGCTCCGCCGCCCTGCGCTGAAAGCTTGTCCCCAAGGGAGAGGCGGTGAGCGGGGGACCCCGAGGTACATGCTGCGTTTGCTCGACGGCAGATCCGCCACGGGAGGAAGCCAACTACGGGAGCACCTGTGGGCAGAACGACCGTGAGAGGGACAGGGTCGCAGGGGTACAAGAGGCCGGAGGGACAGAGTCCAGGAGTCGGGAGGAGACCGTCCACGGTGAGGTGACAGCTGTCCAGGGTCCGCATTTGCCTTTGCAAGGACCTACGTTTTCCCTGAGTGGGCGACACCATCAAGCAGGGGGCCACAGTCGGCCTCGGGCCGGCGACCACACTGTGGCTGCTGGTTAGGAGACACCGAAAAGGGCGCGAGGGGCCGTGCGGGGACCCCTCTGGGCAGGAGGCAGAGTCTCCTGATTCTGCGGGTCCACGGGCGGGGCCTACCGGGCTCGTCGATGGATTCGATGCGGGCCGAGAGAGAGGAGAGTCAGGGGTGACTTCAACCAACGGTGCGGGGTCTCTCTCTCAGGGGACAGAAGTGCTCTGAAGTTGGTTGGCGACGGTCGCCCCGCTCTGCGAATACCCTGGAAGCCGCTTTATGCGGGGGGATAGTATGGAATTCAAATTGTGTCTCAATACGATTGCTTTTGTTTTGTTTGAAGAATGACTTCAGGTTCAGGGGCCTGAGCGATGGAAGGGTGAGGCCACGTTACTGTAGGGAGGACCTCCGTGGACGGGCCTGGTGGGCTCGGCGGGGGATCTGGCAGCTCGGGGCTCACGAGGTTGAGGCGCCGGTTGGAGGAGAAGAAGACGTTCCTTCGGCTGTGGGATATTTGACCTCAGATCCGCGAGAGGGGACTGGGCTGCAGGCACGCTTAAAGGCACTGGGTGAGATCAGCCAGTGTAGACGATAAAGAGGGAAGTCCAAGGGCTGAATCCCGAGGAAGCCAAGTTAAGGGATCGGGGGACAAAGAGAGACTAGCGGGTCAACGGAAACCCGGACGGCAGGGGCCCCGAAGGCCAGGGCGGGCCGGGGAAGCGGTCGCCTGCTGGGAGAAGGGCGCAGGGGTGGAGGCAGGAAGGTTCCAGGACCGGGATGGGGGTCCTGAGGTCAGAGGACTCTTAGCGTCCAGGTACAGAGGAAAAGGGGAGGCCGGAGACGCGCCTGGAAGGCGTTTGACGCACACAGAGCTGCCGGCAGAGAGTGAGTGAGCAGCTGAGACTCACGGGGGCCTCGCTGAGCGCAGAGGGACATGGGGTCCCGTTCATGGGGTCTCGTTCTTTGCTTCTGTGTCTTGTGAAGTGTGTGTGTTGGGGGGGGCTTCTCTGATCTGGGGGAGGGGCTGCCCTCACAGGGTCGGCTCCATCCTAGAGAGGACTTTGAGACACAGGCCAAGCCACCCGGGCTCCAGCCGCCCCCTCCAGCAGTTCGGGAGACTGTCCCCGCCCCAAATCACCCCAGAGCCGCTACCAGACGACGGGTCCGTCCTGGAACCCGGGGCCGCTGAGACTGTCGGAAGGGTCCAATCCTACGCCCAGCCCATCCTGCTTCACCTGCTCCCCCCTGGAAAGGCTCTGGGCCAGACTCTCCCTCCCCCGGCCCCTCCCCCCCGCTCCCCCTGCCCCACACGCCTCCGCCTGGCGCGCCCCTTCCTGCAGGTGCGAAGCCTTCCTTCCGGGGCTTGTCTCTGTGTCCGCTGTCCTGCTCCGCCCGATTAACACAAAACCCCGGGCCGGGTTAAAAACAGGATGGAGAGAAGATTAGGGCACCTGGAAAAGCCATGGGCACGTAGTGACGATTGGATAAGTCAGAGCTGTCGCTGTAATTCCCCGGATGCTGCAAATAGGACTCCTTCTCTCTCCTCCCGTCCCCAGCCGGAGCCTCTCCCGCCACCCTCGCCCCCCTCGACGGCACATCCGTCCTCCCGTGGCCGAGGGTGCGTGGCGATGTCATCTCTAACTTCCCTGGCGCCTTCTTTCTAGCGCCCAGTCGTTCAGCACGGCCGGGTCGTTTCGGTGCGGTCATCTGAACGATTTCTAAGTCTCTGTGGATTTCTCTCTTCCACCTTGAAAATCATTGCTGTGATTCACGGCCAAAGTCTCACTGTTCCTGGACACCATCCTCCTGCCTGGCTTCCCTTCTGGGCCAACCCTCTGCCTTCGTTCTGTCCCCAGAATGACTGCCCCCAAACACACAACGGGGTCACTCCTCTACCACCACGGCCTCCTGACGGGCGACAGTCCTCAGCTGTTTGCAGACTGGGGGTCCGGAGGAGGGCTGTGGGGGCGGGGCCCGGGCTTCCGGGCTGGCTGGCTTTCCCAGGAAAGATCTGTGTTCCGTGGCATTCAGCTTCCCGAAAGCTCTTCGCTGTAGAAGCAGGATCTCGCTACTCCATGAGTCTGAGTCCTGCAAAGAGGCAGAAGCCATGCAGTTACTTGAACCGGCAGAGTCTCGTGTCTCTGCGGGGAGGGAAGGTAGGTACGAAACAGCCTCCAAGAGCAGGAGGAGCCGTAAGACGGAACAGAAGGCTGACAAGTCTGGCTCGTGGACTTTTATTTTTGAGCGAGAGACAGAGTGTGAGTGGGGAAGGGACAGAGAGCGAGGGAGATACAGAATCTGAAGCAGGCTCCAGGCTCTAAGCCGTCAGCACAGAGCCCGACATAGGGCTTGAACTCACAGACCTCGAGATCATGACCCGAGCCGAAGTCGGACGCTCAACCGACTGAGCCCCCAGGTGCCCCTCGAAGCAGGTCTTAAGAAAGATACTTAAAGAAGAACAAAGCGGGAGGCTTCGCAATTCTCGATTCCAAAATGTATTACAAAACTATCGTAACCGCACACTGCGGAGCTGGTACTCGTGTAGAGACAGACGTACAGGCCGAAGGAACAGAGAGCCCAGAAACGAACCCTCACGTGTATGGTCAGCCGATCTCTGCCAAGGGCGCCAAGACCAAGCGATGGAAGGAAGGGCGGCTCTCCCGCAAACAGACGCGCACAAGACAACGACGCTGGACCCCCCGCTTCGCTCCGTCTACAAACAAGAACTCAAAATGAATCAGAAACCTAAACGAAAGACCTAAAACTAGCACTCTCCTTAAAGAAAATCACAGAGAAAAGCTTCCCAACATTGGATTCGGCAAGGATTTCTTGCCTACGACAGCAAGCGCACAGGCAACGAAAGAAAGAAACAGATAAATGGGACCATATCAAACCGTCAAACTTCTGTCCATCTAAGGACACGGTCAACAGGGCGACAAGGTAACCCACGGAACGGGAGAAACGATTCGCAGATCACACACCGGATAAGGGGCTAAGGTCCAGAATATACAAAGAAGTCCTACAACTCCACGACGACCAAGAAATAAACGGACCAATTAAAACCTGAACGAAGTTCCAGAGATGACACACACACGGCCAAGGAACATCTGGAAAGATGCTCACCAACACTGGTAACTCAGGAACTGCAAACCAAAACTGCGAGGAGATGCGGCCTCCACTGATTACAAGGCCGCTATCCACCAAACAGAAAATTACAAGCGTCGGCCAGGACGGAGAGGCATTGAACCTTGTGCGCGGCTGGTGGGAAAGTAAAATTAAAATCAAGTATCAGAGCGGCGCTTGGGGGGCTCAGTCGGGCTCCGTGGCGACCGTGGGGAGCCCGCTTGGGAGCCTCGCTCTCTGCCCCTCCCCCACTCATGCTGTCTCTGTCTCTCAAAATAAATAAATATACTTAAAAAATTTTTTTTAGATTTTTTTTAATGTTTATTATTTTTGAGACAGAGAGAGACAGAGTGTGAGCAGGGGAAGGGCAGAGAGAGAGGGAGACACAATCTGAAGCAGGCTCCAGGCTCTGAGCCATTAGCACAGAGCCCGACACGGGGCTCGAACTCACGGACCGCGAGATCATGACCTGAACCGAAGTCGGACGCTCAACCGACTGAGCCCCCCAGGCGCCCCTAAAAATTTTTTAAAACAAGAAGAAATGGTTAAGATGATAAATTGTGTTTTGTGATTTTTTTTTACCATAATTAAAAAGGAGAGGGGCGCCTGGGGGGCTCAGTCGTTAAGCATCCAACTTCGGCTCAGGTCATCATCTCATGTTCGTGGGTTCGAGCCCCACATCAGGCTCTGTGCTGACGGCTCGGAGCCTGGAGCCTGCTTCGGATTCTGGGTCTCCCTCTCTCTCTGCCCCTCCCCTGCTCGTACTCTGTCTCTGTCTCTCTCTCTCTCAAAAATGAATAAAGCTTAAAAAAAGTTTTTTCAAAGGAGAAAAAATAATCACAATCCATAGAAACGCTCAAACCTCTTTTCGGCCTCTGAGCCCACCCTTCTCTCGCCATGTGCTGTAACCCTGCTTGCAAGCAGGAAAACCGACATCTGACTTTAGTCTCCTCTTTTTCACAAACAAAGCCCTTCGTCCTGTGGAGGGGCCTCGCTGGGGTCACCGCCCGGCCCGGCCCGGCTGGCCCTGAGCGGGAAGGCAGCGGGTGAGGGCGGGACGGTAATGCGGTAACGCGCACGCACACCGTCCGCTTGGGGTAAATGCACTTGCCCGCCTTTAACCGGAGGGATTCTGCATTAGCTCATCCTCATACTAACTCAGCGACATGAGAGCAGGGAAATGCGATTCCCTCCTACGAACGTGAAACCAGAAACACACAGACCTTAAGAGGCGTCCCTCCGTCCTGCACTGGAGACCACCGTCCTGCAAAGGTCCTGCGGTACTTTGCTGGCATAACACCTCACTGAGAACCCCGAACTCCTGGAAGCTCAGATAGGCGTGTTAGTCACAAGTGTTTGTTCTGATTGCGAAGGGTCTTCAAGGCAAGCACTGATTTCAGTAATTGAAACAGAGAAACCCCATGTTTTGAAATTTTCTCTATCAAATAAAATGTGGGGGGCCTGGGTGGCTCAGTCCATCGAGCCGTGGACTCTGTTTCGGCTCAGGTCATGATCTCGTGGTTCGTGAGTTTGAGGCCCGAGTCCGGCTCTGTGCTGACAGTGTGGAACCTGCTTGGGATTCAGTCTCTCTCTCTAAAAATAAGTGAACTTGAAAAAAATGTGTAGGGACTATAAGGACCCCAGATGCAATAATACATAAAAACAGGACAGTTTGAATGAGCTTACTGGCAGAAAGTGGTGTAAATTGTTTGCAAAGTTGTGTTCTGTTGTGATCCGTGGCTGCCTGCCCCAGAAGGTTAACTAGCTGACCACAGGTGGAGAGAGAAGGGAGTAGGAATGCTTTTCACGCGCCCCTCTCAGGCAAACAAAACCGCATTTGCAGTAACTAGTGAATTTACAAAACAGACAAATTAAATTAGGACGCGATCATTCACTTTTTCAAAGGTTGTCTGTGTGTTTCCTTTATAAGGAGCGTTCCCACAATGTATTTAAAGCATAATTCTATTTATAGGAGTCCAATTTCAATCCATTCTATTTTTTAAATGTTTATTCATTTATTTTTGAGAGAGAGAGCAGGGGAGGGACAGAGAGAGAGGGAGAGAGAGACTCCCAAGCCGACTCCGTGCTGTCAGCACAGAGCCCACCGTGGGGCCGAGTCCATGAACCATGAGGTCATGACCTGAGCCAAAACCAAGAGTCCGACACTTAGCCAACTGAGCCACCCAGGTGGCCCTTGATCCAACCTATTAAGAAAGTATCAAAGTTTAATAAAACAGGGTAGAAAATCAATTCATTTCAGACCAAATCGTAATAGGTTCTATGAAGAGAGAGCAATCCACTAAGTAGAAGGTGAAATTACCATCTATTAGGGGAGATGAAACCAACAAATCATAAGTTTGTAAATGTATCAGAAACATTTAGGCCTGAACCATTTACTGAATGCTACACCCCCACTCCCCCACCCCCGCCGCCTGGAGGTGGGGGTGGGGCAGAAGACGGAAAGAAAGAACTTCAAAGGATCTCACAATCTGCAGCAAGATAGGTGCCCTGAATGGGGGGAAAGCTCGCTGAGTCGCCAGGCCAACCACCACCTCCTCCCGTTAACCTCCTGGCTTTAGCCGACCCCCTTTCCCGAAGCCCGTATGCACAGACTTTTCCTGCAGTTTCCGCATCTACTCCGCAACAGTCAGATCCCAAACCGGACCTGCGAAACGAGGAACATACTGGAGGCTGTGAAGACCCAGAACTAAGATCAGAAAGCTTCAAAATGAGTCCTTTGTGCACCCTTATCTCTGTTACAGGATCTTATGAGAATCAAAAATATGGAAGTATCAAGTGTTAGCCGTAAAAACAGAAGTCGGTAACGTGACCAGTGAAAGTGGGTTTGTTTGGGAGTAACAACAGAGAACTGCGGCTGCCGCAGAGCCAGAGGCGGGTCCCCCAGAGAGGAGAGGAACGTTATTTTATGGACCAGAGGAGGAAGTCGGGAGGGGTTGTTTTGAACCAAAGTCCACTGGGGAAAAGCAGGAGTCCAGGGCGATGGTGGCTCCTCGCCGGCTGAGCTGCGGGGCGCGGGTGGGGGGGTCGCCTCTCCTCGGAGATGCTCGCTCATCTTCCCCGTTGGGGCCTGGAATTCAGGACGCTTTCCTGTTGGGTCTGTAGTTGCCGGGTCCTCCCGTGATGGACCCTGAGTGGTACAGGCTCCCCGTCTGCACCCCGAATCCACGTCAGTGATTCCCTTTACTAATTTCCACACACACACACCCTTTAAAAATTTTTTTATTTTGAGATAATTGCAAGATACGAGGAACTCTCGTATGCTCTTCATCCGGATTCACCACTTGTTAACATTTGTCGTTTCGCTTTATGAATATCATCCTGTATCTACTGAACCATTTGAGAGCAAGTTGAGACATCACGCCCCTTTACCCCTAGATACGTCAACGTGTATTTCCCACGAAGGACGTTTTTCTGCAAGAAAATTATTGTGTATTTCTGCACAATAAAAGTATCCAAACCGAAACAACGTAATGCGGTTATATTATCTGATATGCAGCCCACATTCCAATTTTGCCAATTGTTTCAATGATATCTCTTTAGAACTATTTTTCCTAATCCGGGATCCAACTGGAGATCACCCATTAATTTCGTTATCTTATCTCCTTAAGTCCCTTTTAACCTGACACAAATCCTTGGTCTTTGTGTTTCGTGACAAGAACGTTTTGAAGAGCGCGACCAGTCATCCAGACTTGCCCACCGCAGATAAGGGGCGGGCTGCTGCTTCCTCTGCAGGAATATGTGTCACGTGCTCAGGAGGCGGCGACGTCTGTCCCTCCCGCAGCTCCTGAGGTTGATACTGATGACGAGGATACTGAGGCACGTGTGAACTTCTTTTTTATCTTTGTAACGAACGTGTAATTCTGGCAATTATTTTGAGACTACCTAAATATTACATCACACCTTTACTTTCTCATTTTAGTATTTTTTGATGATTCCTGCCTAAATCAACTTTTTAAAATGTTTATTTATTTTCGGAGAGGGGGAGAGAGGGAACAAACACCAAGCAGGCTCCGCCAAGGGAGGGGGCTCCATCCCACCACCCTGAGACCATGACCTGAGGAGGTCAGGTCAGGCCACTCAGGTGCCCCTAAATCAAGTTTTTAATTGAGATATAATTCACATATTATAAAAATCACTCTAGCATCGTGGTTTTAGTATACTCAGGAGGTTGTGCACCCACTGTCTTCCCCCGGCAGGACCCCGGGCCCACAGGAAGCATCTCCCTCCCCTCTGCCCAAGCCCCCTTCCTCCTGCGTCCCCCACTCCTTCTTCCTCACCCCAGCAGGAAGCAGCTCCTCTCCCGCATCCCCCCAGCCCCGCACTCGGCATCACCCAGCAGGACCCCGGCCCGAAGCAGGAACCAGATCCCTCCTCCCCATCTCCCTCCTCCCCCCTCCCCTTGCACACTGCCCCCCCACCTCCCTATCCGCCCAGCATGACCCGGCCCCGCACACCCCCCTATCATCCCCGGCAGGACTCTGGCTGGCAGCAAGAAGCAGCACCCTCTCCCGTATCCCCCCAGACCCAGCGGACCGTTCCTCACCCCCTCCACCACACAGCAGGACCCCGGCCCCCGCACACCCCATCCCCCAGCAGGACCCCGGCCCCGCACCCCCCACCACCCAGCAGGACCCCAGCCCCGCACACCCCCCATCCCCCAGCAGGACCCCGGCCACGCACCCCCCAGCACCCAGCAGGACCCCGGCCCCGCACCCCCCACCACCCAGCAGGACCCCGGCCCCGCACACCCCATCACCCAGCAGGACCCCGGCCCCGCACCCCCCACCACCCAGCAGGACCCCGGCCCCGCACACCCCATCACCCAGCAGGACCCCAGCCCCGCACTCCCCACTACCCGCCAGGACCCGGGCCCCGCAGCAGGGAGCAGCTCCCTCCCCTGCTTCCCACCCCGCCCCCCACCTCCGCCGCGGACTTGGCTGCAGACTTCCAGAAGAGCGTTGTCCTTTGGGCCTGGCTTCTGTCATTTAGCTTGAGGTCTTCGAGGCTCATCCACACGCCGGTTGTAATCAGTCCCTCACTCCCCGTTATCCGCCTAAATGAATCACTCCTAGATCCCGGGAAACCACGACCCTCTGAGGCGCGTCCCACAGGCGCTCCGGCGACGCTGTGGCCACCGTCCCGCATCGGGGGGGCGCGCCAAGAAAGGCGCCCTGGAAGCGACACTTTAACCGGATGGCCTCCCTCGCGCTCGGGCCCCGGGAGACTTCGGGTCGCCCACCCGGGGCTGACACGGCCCGGCGGCCTCTCCGCGGCGGGTGCCCGCGACCCCCGCGGTTCCCTCCGCTCGTCCCCGCGGAGGCCCCGCCCCTCGGGCGCCCCGCCCCGTGCCCCGGGCGGAAGTGACGCACCGGAAGCGCCCCTGGTCCCCTTGCAGTGGGGGGAAGGCATCAAACCCCCAAGATGGCGGCGGCGTCGGAGGAGCGGATGGCCGAGGAAGGAGGCGGCGGCCACGGCGACGGCGGCCCCTCTTCGGCCGTCGGCTCTGCGCAGCGACTGCCGCCCCCGCCGCCGTCCCCGGCCCCGCAGCCGGGCTCCCAGGCGCCCCCGACCCCGTCGCTGGCTCCCGACCAGCTGCCTCAAAACAACACGCTGGTGGCGCTGCCCATCGTAGCCATCGAGAACATCCTCAGCTTTATGTCCTACGACGAAATTAGCCAGCTCCGCCTGGTGAGGCCCCCGCGGGACCCCCGCCGCCCCCTCCGCCGGCCGCGGTCTGGGGAGGGTGCGGAGAGGCGAGCGCGTCCCCTGGGGAGGGAGCCGCAGCCGGCTCCAGGATCGGAGTCCGGGCGCCGGTCAGCGGGGTCACCCCCCCTTCCGGCCGGGGGGCGGGGGCCCGGGAAGCGGGGCGGGAGTTGGGCGTCCCGCCGCCGCCGCCGCGCCCGAGCGCCGACCCCACGGCTCCGGACGCCGCCTTTTGTGCCCCACCTTCCGGCCCCCGGCCGGGCCGCGCCGGGTTCGGCTCGTCCGCGGGGATCGCGCACTGTCCTCCCCCGGGCCCCCAGGTTTCCCTGCTGGGCAGCCCTCCCCCATCCCGGCGGGCGCCCCGAGGGGCGGGAACGCGACCCGACGCCCCCCGCCTCCGCCCCGGCTGGCCGGTGACGGAGCGCGCCCGGCCGGGCCTCGCCGCGACCCTTCCCACCCGCCGGCAGCGCCCGTGTCTCCCGGCCGTTTCCCAACTGGGGACTCCGGTGCCCCAGCCCGCCGGCTCTGGGGGACGCGGCGCCCCCTCGGGCCGCGGAGGCTCCGCGATCGGTGCCGCCGGACCCTACCGCGCGCCGAGCTTTGGCCGAGGGCCCGACCAATGGCTCAGGTGGGGGAGAGACCGTGCTTCCTGTCGGTGGGTTCGTCTCGAAGCGGGAAGGAGACCGGAGGAGGTGGACATTTTGAAGGGGTTGCGGGCCGGGTCCGTGTCGAAGCGAAATCCGTGCTCGGGATGTAGGTGTCTAAGAGGACAAAGACGGACTTCTGGACGCGGTGCGCGCGGCGTTTGCGTCGACGGGCCCCATTCGCACCTGCAGCTCCGCTCGGCCGGGACCGCGCTGTGGGCAGGCCAGACTTTGTAGAGAAGAGTTGACTCCTTTTGATTCAGACCGGTGGCCGGGGTTCTCGCTCGCCACGCCGGGCTGCAGGACGGAAAATTCTTCCGCTGGGAAGTGGTATTTCAAAATCGGTTGCCCCCGAGTTCCCAGAGGGCGAATCTTCAGTATTCCTTGAGGACGGTGTGAAGGGTGGTGTCCGGTCAGGGTTCCGGCCGCCCTCCGTGGTGTCCGGACATCAGCTTCTCGGCAGGACAATGGCTCTTGTGAGCTTGGGGCATTCACGCTTCTGTAGGTGCGATGGAAAACTGGGGTTTTGTTCGTTGGTCGGTCGTTTACTTTTTAAAAAATTAACATTTTTAAAGGGGGGGGGACTAGCGTCTTACGGAGCAGAGTTGAAATACATCCCATTTGTTGATAGATGACATCTCTTTCCGGTGAAATATTGAGTCGCATTCTTAAGTCTAAAGCAGTCACCCATCCTGCAGCCTTTTCAGGGTCCAGTTTGTAGGCTCAAACCGGGATTTTTCATCAGGAGTCCCTACCGTCCCCTGCGCCACCAGCACCCCCCACCCCCACCGCAAAGGTCCCGCAGCCAATTTTGTGTCTCAAAGAGGGGGTTCTTTTTACCTCTGGCTTGTAATGAGGAAATTCCTTTGTTTACTTAGGTTAATAGATGACTCTTAGATTAAGGGGATACTCTTTTGTGGGGATTCGAAGTGTGTTTGGTTTCAGGGTCATCGGTTTGGCGTCCGAAGGTACAGTTCAGGTAGTATTATAGAAGGAAGATGTGCTTTCTTGCCGCTAGATGTCAGCCTTGATTTAATTGTGGTCTGTATGGACTTGGCAGTCTAGAAACTACGAGGTGGGTGCAGCGGGCGCCCCCGTGCCTCTTCCAGCCAGGTGGCCATTTATACCTGAAGAACTGTTTGCCAAAAAATCAAGGAACTTCAGTATGGATGCCGCTGTCCGGAGCAAAAATTAGATAGCTCCTTCCGTTTCCGTGTGTGCCTGTGTGCGCGCGTGTGTGTTGGTGGAACTAAGGCCGGATATGCTTGGAAGAGAGTGATACTCATTAAGAACAGAATTAGTTTCCATAAGGTCAGATGTTAGCTGCTCAGCGGTCTGTGCTCGGACGTTTGGGGTTTTTCTTCCTTCCCAGGCAGGTTACTTGCCTTGTCAGGACCTCAGCTGTAACTGTCGTCGGCACCTAAATTAGAGACACAAGCTTTGTACTCTCTTTAAAAGATTTGCTCTCTGTTGAAATTGCTAACGTAACATTTTCAGTTCTTTGTGCCGTTCTGTTGATGATAGTCTTTGCTTCCTGCGGCCATGAATCATTGAAATTTGACTCTGCAGTCCAGTTATTTTTAAGGGATGGTGCAAGTGCCTTATTGAATTGTTGGTCTGTTTTTTGTTTTCTGTTTTTTCCCCCCCGCATTGACTGTTGCTCCAAAGATGTGCCCAGAGCCTGCAAATCCTGGTTACACAGAAATAGTTCTTTAAATATTTAACTCGTCCACTATCTTTAAAATTATTTGGCCAAACAGAACTTTTGAGATGACAAAACTTGTACTTTGAGTTGTTTTTCCAGGAAATCAGACAGATTTGGGCTGACACGGCTCTAGACTGCCACCCAGGCCCCCTTGACAGGTCTGAGGCTTTTTCAGACGAGTGGCAAAGGTTGAGAAGTGAGTTCCTCCCCCGCGTCAGGCCTGAGTGCGGAGCTGGGGCTGGTGAGTACCGCGTTCCGCTCCGTGACACGCGAGTGTGGCAGGCGCCTTCAAAGAGGTTTCAGAGCGATCCTCGGAGCTTTCTCCTGTGCAGTTTGAGTGGAGCTCCTGTAAATTTAATGGGATCCTTTTATCGGTTCAGGTCAGAAGTACGACTGAAAGTTAAAATCAGGAGGCTCGCTCGTTCTTAGAAGGAAATTTTTCGGTAGGTAACCAAATGCATACGTACTTTCATCCCAAGGTATTGCCCTAGACACTCCAGCTAGTTAAATAACTCTTACCCGTTTGTAGTTCCTTTCACAGCTTGTGTTCAAATACGTTAGGAAATTGTAGTTACAGAGAAGTTGGTTGGTAGAGAACATGAAGGAAAATGAGAAACCATTATTTCTTACTTGTTACTCGGCAAGCTGTTTTCCCATCTCTGTTGTTCTGCAACACTTTTTTTTTAATTTCGGGACATCTTTACACCCTTACAAGTTACTGAGAACCTTAAGAGCTTACCTTAGAAAATTCTAGAAGACACAGGAACGCAGGAATAGACAGGACATACTCCATTAGATGTCAGAAAATGTTACCACACGCCCTCTTGCCTCTGGAAAAGTCCACCATACGTTACGAAAGAATGAGCGTAAAAGTGGCAAAGAGCTTCTTCGTATTAGGGGATGGTTTGGCCTCGCAGACGCTCAGAAGGATCTCGAGGGCCGCAGGGTCCCCTAGAGCACACTCGCAGAACCACTGCTCTGTCGCGGTGTCACAGAGGATGTCTTCTCTGTATTGCTGATCTGCGGTCCCCCCATCTCGTCTTGCGGTTATTTTGATGACCAGATGCTGAAGTAGCGGTCATGACGCGTGGGGGACAGCTGACCATCCCGGAGGTTCTGGGGTGAAGAGGGGTGCGGTCAGCCAGCCCGCCGCAGGACCAGGAAGACAGAAGGCGCGCGCCTCGTGCCAGGACACTTTCGGGGCCGCAGACGACAGGTGCAGCGGTGATAAATACCAGAATGTCGGGGTGACTCGGGAGAGGCTTCCTCGGGGTGAGTTTCTGCCCAGTAGGGACGGCGAACGGACGTTCCCAGAGGAAGCGAAAATGACACCCAGTGTGACGAAGCCGCTGGAGCAGGGTGACTGATTAGGGCCGTGAGAGGACCGTGGAGCGTCAGATGTCCTGCAGCAGTGGGCGGACCCCCCTCCCTCCGCCCTCTTTCATGTCCCGGAGCCCCCAGATTTAAGAGGCAGTTTTGAGAACGCCGGTGTGGACGGGTTTGGTGGGGGAGCAAGTGAGGACGTCGGAAAACCACCCGCACCTCTTCCCGTCGCCATCATTTCCTTACGGGGACCAGGGGCCCCCGCAGGCCCCGCACGCAGGCTGTGCGGATGCCCGCGGGGCGGGAGAAGGTGCTAGCTACGGGGGACGCCCGTGCGTTCGGTCCAGTCTCGGGACGTTTGAGACGGGGAGCGAAAGAGCGCCTTTGCTAGAGGTTTCTTTCTCCCAGGCTCCCCCTTCCAGCATCTTGGACGCAGGTTGATTGAAACCAGCACCGGCGGGCCGTCGGGTTTCCCAGGCCCCCTAGTCCTCCAGGCACGGCGCTCCCGCCCGCCTTCCGTGTCAGTGCCCGGGGAAGCCTCCGGACTCTGGCCTGAACTGTACCCCTCCCGGTCCTCGAGTCCCCCCCCTCCGGTCCTCCAGTCCCCCCCCCCCCCCCGGTCCTCCAGTCCCCACCGCAGCGCTGTTCTCTCGCACGCCGCGTTGGAGCCGTCTGCAGAAGGGCCAGCTGGGCACTGAACGTGGCCTCCATACACCCTCTCACAGTAATCCCGATGGCCTTCCGTAGTCTCTGATTCCGTGTCAGGACTCCGTATTGTTGAATAAATGAAATAGTTCTCGCACGCTCTCCCTTTTTTTAAGTTGATTTACTCATTTTGAGAGAGGGAGAGAGGGAGGCAGAGCCGTCAGCACAGAGCCCGACGCGGGCTCCACCTCACGAACCGGGAGACCATGACCTGAGCCGAAAGCAAGAGTCAGACGCTTAACCAGCCGAGCCCCCCGGGCGCCCCCGAGACGGCACCTCGCTGCTCCAGTGCTGAAGAGGACCCGGGTGTCCTGGTGAGGGACGTGCGTTCCGTACTTGCTCCAGCAGACGAGAGGAGAAGACTGTTAACTTAGGAGCACTTGCAGATGCTTGAGTGAAAATGCTCTTGATAAGGACAGGCGTTGATAAGGCGCCGTGACGCTGGGATGTGGTCGGTCAGAGTAGCTGTCTGCAGGGGTGCAAGGGACAGCGGGACAGAGACCGCGCGGCAGAGGGGCAGAGAGACAGAACCCCAGGCGGGCTCCGCGCCGTCGGCACAGAACTCGGCGCGGGGCTCCGTCCCACGAACCTTGAGATCCCGACCTGAGCCCGAACCAGCCGTCGTCGCTCAGCCGACCGAGCCCCGCGGGCGCCCCAGGAAAGAGGTCCTCTTTGGCTTTTGGGGGGCGTGGTAGCGATCCTGGGGACAGGCTTTTCCTCCTCACTGTTGTGCTCAGGCTAATAGTACATTTGTATTTTCCTTCCAAGTGAACGTGTACGGGGGACACCCAGAAATTTTAAAAGTGGTGCTTCCAGTAGGTAATTAACTCTGTGTCTCTGTGCGCTGTTGTGTGTTAGATCCGCCACACCGCGGACGCCCCGTGTTTCAGGGTCTTCTCAGCCATCGGCAGCTTTCTGCCACATTCGCTGTCTCTTTCACCGTCTGATCCTTCCCTTCCTCTCTAAATGTGCGGGGGAGGGGGGTGTCCTACACACAGATTATTTATTTCACCAAACCATTTCAAAGTAAAATGCAAATAAAATAACATTTTGTCCTTTTTATAATCATAGTATTATCGCTTGCCAGGGATTTAAAAATACATTTTGCGTTCTAATTTCTCATTTGTCCCCAAAATGTCCCTATAGCTTTTTTTTTTTTCTTTTTTCGGTGGAGGATAAATGCTTTGAATCTAATAAAACATTTGTCTCTTTAATCTAGAACATTCTCCCTACTTTTTTCATTCTTTCCTGCCGTCGGCTTTTTGAAGAATCAGGGCAGATGGCTTATAGAATGTTCTGCAGTGCAGAACTGTCTCATTGTTTTCTGGTTTTTGAACTCTGAAAGAATTCTGGAAAGATTTTGGTCTAGTGCCATCTCTGTAACTTCAGCAGTGTGGGGAGAACACCCACTGATGTCCTTGAAATCTCGTGCTCCCTCAAGAAGTCCTACTTGAGGCCGCTGCCGCCAGCTTCCTGCGGCAGCCGCGTGCGAGCGGGACCGCAGTCCGTTGAGAGTAATTAGGGTGATTATTTCCATCCCCGTGCTGCCGGTTGCTAAATTTAAGAAGATACTAATTAGAACCCTGAATTCTTAATTTTACTTTTGCCACTGAATGGTGTGGGGCCTCCGTACAAATTACATAATTTCTTAATGTCTCCGTGTCCTCGCCGAAGGTTCTGGTGCCTTAAGTTCTTCCAGTTGGAGGGTTATTAGTGACCAGCCTAATCTTTGGTAATGGCTTCTGGATTTATTGGAGAAAAACATCAAGTATTCAGTTCGTGCGAGAATGTAGACCGCGAAATAAGCACACAAAACAGTGGTTCCGTGTTTCCTGGACTCTAAGATACAGTTTCAGATTTTAACATTTTCGAAGTCAGAACGCATCTCGTTCAGCTTATATGGATGCGTAGCAGTGCTTGCTTTTTTTTCCCGGAAGAGCTTTTATTAAATCGGTAGCATCTTAAAGTCTCTACAACATCTTAAAATTGAAGAAGCCCACCATTTTATATTTCAAGGCATCCGAGCCGTCTGAAGAAGAAATCCTGCCAGTTCTGATGCCAGGACCACTCCGCTGTCCGTGTTAACGTATGACAAAAATGTGCATCTTAGTATCAGCCAAGGTTTGATATGAAGATTAGGTTTAACAGGGAAATTGTGGGTTTCACAAATTTACGGCCTAGGTGTCTTGCGTCGTCCAGGACCGTGGTGGCACAACGTATCGAAAAAGATTTCTAAACAGAGCGAAGAAAAATTTCCATTACTACTTATGCTAGAAAATGATGAAAAAGATAAGCATGGCATTTTACATCTTGAAGTACGTAACACAGGAAGCCCACACCTGGTCTCTGAAAGCAGCACAGCAGGTGAGAGGGACCCAGACTAATGTCCCCGTTAGGGGCTCGCGCCGCCAGTCCCCTCTCAGGTCGGTGGTGTAGGTTCCGGCTCATCTATGAATGTAATGGGAGTTTTTGACAGTCATCGTCTTTGTATATTAGATTTCAGAATTGTATTTTACCGTTTGGGGTGAATGACTAAATCGCTAGGATTTGTGTTTTGTTTTAGTAAACCAGGGATAAAACCCCGTCCCTTGAGCTCTGGGAAATTCTTAAAAGACCCGCAGGCATAAAGCTGTGTTCTAAACGAGATGGTGTTGCGTTGCAGGCCGGCACGGGTCACCAGTGGTCGCAGGGAAGATTAGTGTACAGTTGACCTTTGAACAACAAGCAAGGGTCAGGGGCGCCAACCCCAGCGCATTTGGAAATCCACGTAGAACTTTTGACTCCCCAAAAACTCAACTGCTAATAGCTCCCTGCTGACCAGAAGCCTCCCCGGTAACGCGAAGGGTCCACGGACACGTGTTTTGGGTGTCGTGTGTATTGTATCCCGTATTCTTATGATAACGTAAGCTAGAGAAAAATCATTTAAAGTTAATCTTTTTTAAAAAAGTCACGAGGAAGAGTACGTTTACAGAACCGTACTGAATGTATCCAAACAAAAGGGGAGAACGGCCCCGTGCAGTTCAGGTCCGTGTTGTTCAGGCCCCACCGTCTCAGAGCCCACTTCTCTCCTCTCTGAATTCTGAGCACAGATAGACGGTCTGTCCGTGTGTCTGGTTTTGTGCCCGTGGCCAGTCAGTGCTGCTTGGACATCCAGGAAAGACAGAATGCCACAGTAAATGCTGACCCTTTCTCACAAGGTTGACTGAGGCTTCAGCTCTTGTGGTACTATTCTAGCTTGTCTGTCTTTGTTTTCTCTTTTTACCAGCTTTTATTCTTTTTAAGTTTATTTTATTTACTTAGAGAGAGAGAATGTATGGGAGAGGGAGAAGGGCGGGGGGGAGAATCCCAAGCAGGCTCCACACTGTCAGCGTGGAGCCCAGTGTGGGGCTTGAACCCACAAACCATGAGCTCATGAGCTGAGCTGAAACCAAGAGTCAGACGTTCAACTGATTGAGCCATCCAGGTGCCCCATCTTTTTACCAGCTTTAAATAGTCAATGTTACTTGAGGGGCGCCTGGGCGGCTCAGCCGGTTAACGGTCCAACTTCGGCCCCGGGTCCTGATCTCCCGGTTTGTGAGTTCGAGCCCTGCGTCAGGATCTCTGTCAGAGCAGAGCCCACTTTGGATCCCCTGTCGTCTTCTCTCTGTCTGCCCCTCCCCTGCTCATGCTCGCTCGCTCTCTCTTTCTCTCTCTCAAAAATAAAATATTTTTTTTAACGTTGAGACTCTGTTCGTAAGCCTTTATTTTCTGTCTTCCATTTCTTCATTTGCGGGTGCAGCCTCGTTGATTTCAGCTGTCCCCGTGTGAAATTTCTGGACCCAGATCTTTCATCCTAGTATTACAGTTGCGTACGGAACGTGACCCCTGTCCCCGCGTGAGAGCTTTCCCAGAAGCGGGCCGTCTCTTTAAAGTGCCTCCTCGTTTCTGACGTCTCTGCTCCGAGCACGGGAGAGTTTCTGGCGCTCGGCCTTGCCCGCGCTCCTGCCCTGTCCTCGGGATTCGCCCCGCGGCGCGTCCACCCAGACTCTGCCGACTCTGCCGTGGTGCGGGCCACGCCCCCGCCGCAGTGGTCCTTTGTCCCCTTCGCGCAGCTGGTTCCGGGCTCCTTTCGGGCGAAGCCTTCCGCGCCTGCCTTCTCGGGCGGCTCGCCCGCAGCCTGGTCGCCCGCGAGGGACGGGGACGCCTCCGGGTCCTCGGGAGGCGTCCGCATCCCGGCGGTTGGCAGGTGCACTGCAGCCCGTGCTCGCGTGAGAAAAGCTTTGAGACGGCACCTTGGCAACTAGGACAGTAATATTTGACCTTAATTTTTTTCTCCGTGATTTATTGCTGCTAACAAGAAATTACTCCTATTATTTCATGTCGGAAACTATCAAAGAGTGGAGTCCACAAACACTCCAGGCGCTTCCTACAAGGTGGCATTAGAAGGTGCCTCACCCCGAATGGCTCCGGCCACAGGAAGAAAGCGTCACAGCCCTCAGTTTTTGTTCCCCAGAGGGGCCAGCTTCAGATCCGGGGGCTGGTTGGTAGTATTTTGGGGTTGCCCGTTGGCCTTCCGCAGGTGAGAATTTAGCCCGCCGGACTCGCCCTCGCCACGCAGCCGCGCTCCCCTCCTTCCCACGGTGAGCGCGGGAAAGTCCTCTCTCCCCACGCGGGGCCGGTACCCGTGTCGTGACGGCGCAGTGGTTGGGGAACGGGGCGCTCGCTCCTCGAGTCTGGCCCTGGGACCCCGAAGCAGCTCCCGAGACCCTCGGGCTCTGTAAGGGCGGAGTGTTTCCTCTACAGCGAGTGGCTGCTCTGGCCGTTCACTCTCCGCCCTTCACAAGTGGACGGCGGAGCTTTCCAGTAGCTCTTGTGACGTGTGATGACGTCAGCGGACTGAGAGCTCACGGATGTATCCCTGTGTACGCCCTGCGCGGGCGCCTGGGGGGCTCCGGTGGGCTAAGCATCGGGCTTCGGCTCAGGTCGTGATCTCGGGGTCTGTGAGTTCGAGCCCCGCGTCGGGCTCTGTGCTGATGGCCCAGAGCCTGGAGCCTGCCTCGGATTCTGTGTCTCCCTCTCTCTCTGCCCCTCCCCAGCTCACACTCTTTCTCTCAAAAATAAAATAAAAACATAAAAAAAATTAAAAAAAAAAGAGAATTACTGTTAGTACTTAAAACCTGCTGTTCTTGTTTTCAGATTGAAAAGCAGGGTTTCTCTGAACGCCTCCCGACGGCCGTGCCGCGAGTCAGGGAGCGCCTAGAGCAGTAAAGCCTTCGGCGTCTGGGCCGCCTGGACCTGTGTGTCCGTGTTCTTGGGGGGAAGCAGCCGCCAAGGATTTCATCAGCGTGCGGCGGGCGTCCGTGCTCGGCGCCGGGAGAGGCGGAGGGGAGCACGGGGGCAGCCGGCCTGCCGGACTCGGCCCGATCCTGAGGCCTCCGCCCCTAGTCATGAGAGCTAGCGGTCCGGTGATGACGCCGAGTCAGTGCCACATTCTCAGGGGCCAACGAAGAGACAGCGTTCGAGGGGCAGGTTGTGTTGAGATGACAGAGGTGCCGGCACGTCTCAGTCACCTAATAGCCGTGGCGCAAAGTTTTCAAATTGGTACCGAGTTCAGCGAAGTTTACTATGTAATCGTTACATAGTACTTGAGGGTCTACCCGGTGATTTCAGCGCGTACTGATTCGCTGTTCCTGTGAGTTCGAGGCCGTCCACGCTTCGCGGATGGCTGGCTGGGGCTTCCGGACGGTAGCTGACCGGCTCCCAAAGCGTGGAAGTTAGGCCCCGGGTTAGATGTTCTATGATTCTGCGTTTTTACTGTATGAAAACATAGTATTCTTCGAAGATTTAAAATAGTCAGGATTCCGCGACATGGGTTAAGACGTGTCAGGGGAGCGTGGTAGTCAGGAGAGAATAGCTCTCTCTGGCTAACCCCGATTGGTAGAAATAAAGAAGAATTCTCATTCTGGATATAGATCCTAGAAACTTTATGAGAGGTTGGACTTAAGTTTGAATACACATTTTTTGCTAAAGGAGAATTCTCTTTTTTCAAACTGTGAAAAACCTTTTGAGGGGCGCCTGGGTGACTCAGTCAGTTGAGCATACAACTTTAGTTCCGGTCATGGTCTCCTGGCTCGTGGGTCGGAGCCCCGTGTCAAGTTCTATGCTGACAGCTCGGAGCCCAGAGCCTGCTTCGGATTCTGTGTCTGCCTCGCTCTGTCCCCCCACCATCCCCCGCTTACGCTCTGTCTCTCCCTCTCTCAAAAAAAAAAGTTTAAAAACCTTTTGTATATGTTGTTTACTGATAGTTGTGACAATAGTTTCTGACCATAGTAGTGGGGATACATTCAGAACATTCAGCAAACACCTAAAGGGGAAGTATTCCTTGTCTACACTAATTAATTAATTAACGTAATGTTGCAAGAGTTACAAACTCGTATGTACCGATTCAAAGATTCAGACGAAAACTAGGGGCCAGTACTGGCACAGAGAACCTTCGGCTAACAGGAGGCTAAGTTAATTGTCACTTATTTAGTTCTTACTTTTAAAATTCTCTCTCCTCCCCTCTCCCCGTAGGTTTGTAAAAGAATGGACTTGGTCTGCCAGAGAGTGTTGAATCAGGGATTTCTGAAAGTGGAGAGATACCACAATCTGTGTCAGAAACAAGTTAAAGCACAGCTTCCAAGGTACGTTGTGGCTGCTGATGGCAGTAATTTACAAACAGGGATTTTGTGTGTTTGTTTCGTGGTCGTTTATTTCTTTGGATTTTTTTTTCTTTTAAGTAAGCTCTACACCCAACATGGGGCTCAAACACATGACCCTATGATCGGGAGTCACAGCCAGGCACCCCTGTTTATTTTGGGGTTTTTTGTTTTTTAATCCGGGTAAGTTTATGTGTTAAACGGTTTCCAAGTTTTTGCAGGGAAGGGTACCCAGAGCACAGTAAGAGATTTTGCCTGTGGTTAGTCCACCATTTCTGTTCAACATTTTATCGGAGGCCGTAGCCAGGGCCGCGAGGCGGGACGATGAGACAGAAGGCCCGCAGATCGGAGAGGAAGAGTAGCTGTTCTCTCTGCACGGAGGCCGCGTGGAGGGCCCGGCCTGCCGTGTATGCGGTCACGCGGACAGGAATCCGCTGATGGTCGGAGCCAGAAAACACGTTCAGCGGGGCCCCGAGAAGCCAGGTCGAGACACAAAAAGTAGTATAATTGTGTATACTGGCGACAGACGATCCAAAAAACAAATTGGGACCATTCCAGGGCGCAGGGTTGGGCAGAGCGGACGGAGTGGGAGATACGGGCTTCCGGTCACGGAGTGAGCCAGTCACGGGGATGCAGGGTGCAGCGCAGGGCCTCTGAGGGTCAAGGGTGCCGTCGCAGCGCCGCGTGGTACCGGGCGGCAGAGAGTGCAGAGGCGTTGAGTCGCTGCCTTGTACGCCTGAAACTCACGTAGCGTTGTGTGTCCGCCAGACTCGGAGGAGGAGGAGGGGCGCCCGGCAGGCTCAGTCGGTAGAACATGTGACTCTTGGTCTCGGGGTTGTGAGTTCGCCTTAAAAAGGGACAAATCCAGGGGCGCCTGGGTGACTCGGTTAAGCTCCTCAGTCTGGCTCAGGTCAGGATCTTGCAGATCGTGAGTTCGAGCCCCGCATCGGGCTCTGTGCTGGCAGCTCGGAGCCTGGAGCCTGCTTCGGATTCTGTGTCTCCCCCTCGCTGCCCCTCCACCGCCCTCTCTCTCTCTCATAAATAAACATTAAAAAAAAAAAACAAACCAGTTCCATTTACAGTACCATGAAAAAGACGATACATAGTACTGACCTTAGCCAAAGGAGACCTGCCCCCCGAAGACCGTAAGACCTTGGCGAAGGGGGCTTGGAGAGACCTAACCGGAAGGAGACATTCCCGGTCCCGGCCTGGAAGGCTTCACGCCGCGCGTGGCCGTTCTCTCCACACCCACGCCCAGCGCCGTTCCCGTCGAGAGCCTGGCCGTCCGTTCTGCAGAAAATGACCGGTTCGTCCTGCGATTCTTGCTCCGAACAATCAAAGCGATCTCGAAAAGGAGGAACAGAGTTGGGAGAGCGTTACCACTCCCAGTATCAAAACTGACTGCAGAGCCCCAGTAATCAAACCGGCGTGTCACCGACACACAGACAGACGCACGGACCGACGCTGCAGAACCGAGTGCGGAACGCAGACCCGGACGGTTTGGCCAGTTGGTTTTCAACAAGGACACAGACCCCTCCGCGGGAAAGAGTGATGTTTTCCACAGACGCCGCCGGATACCTGGGTGTCTGTGTGCCGAGGAATGAACTCGGACCCCTTCCTCACACCGTCTGTGAACGTGAACTCCGGAGAGATTACAGATCCAAGTGTGAGCGTCAGGGCTAGACGAGGGACCCTGAGGTGGAAACGGTCCTGACCTCCACGAACTCGGATCAGGCAGCGGTTCTTTGCCAAGACACCAAAAGCACAAGGAACAGAAGGAAGGAGTCTGGGCTTCATCAAAATTTTCAACTGTGCAGCCAGGGACCACATCAAAAAGCAAAACGACACCCACACGGTGACGGACTTGCGTCCAGATTGTGTGAGGCTCTCTTAGAACTCAACAGGAGACTCGGTTGAGTGAATCCACTGACCAACAACCCAGCTTCATCGTGGGCAAAGGGCTTGAACAGAGATTTCTCCAGAGACGACAGACGGGGGCCAGCGAGCACGCGCGGGGGCTCGGCGTCCTCGGTCGGCGGGGCGCGGCCCTGCAGACGGCTGACGGGCCGCGAGCTCCCGCCGGGATGGCCGAAACAAAAGAGACGAGACCTCCGGGGAAGGACGTGGACAAACGGGGACCTTCCCGAATCGCGGGGGGAGCGTACAGTGGTTCTGGCGCTTGAGAAGACACCTCGTTCCTCAGAAGGTGAAACAATTGCCGTAGGACCCGGCAGTTTCACCCCGAGGTATACAGCTAGAACTGGGAACGTGGCCATGCAAAAACTCGGCACCCGAGCCGTCAGTGCTAGTCAGAAAGCGGCAACAACCCCCGGGTCATCAGCCGATGATGTAATCCGAATGGCGGCGTGTCTGTGCGATGGGCCATCAGGCGGCCACAGAAAGGATCGGCGCCCCGGGGACCCGCCACCACACGGCCGAGCCTGGAGAACGGCCGTGCGAGGGAAGACGGACACGAGGTGCCGCGGGCGCTACCGCTCCAGAGAGCCGAGGTGTCCGGAGTAGGCGGCCGCAGAGAGACGGAAGGGAGACCGGCGGTCGCCAAGGGCTGGGGAGTAGGAGTGACCGAGGACGGCCACGGCCCTCTTTTTGTGGTGTGAGAATGCCGAGAAATTAAGCCGTGCTGACGGGGACAGCTCTGTGAGTCTGCTGAAAACCACTCAGTTACACACGTTAAAAGTGAATATCACGTGTGAATTTTTCTCAGTGAAACTGTTTAAAATTTTAAGCGAGGGGAGCCTGAGTGGCTCAGCTGGCTAAGCGGCTGACTTCGACTCAGGTCACGATCTCACTGTTCGTGGGTTCCAGCCCCACGTCAGCCTCTGGGCCAACAGTTCAGAGCTTGGAGCCTGCTTTCGATTCTGTGTCTACCTCTCTGCCACTCCCCCGCTCGTGCTCTGTCTCTCTCTCTCAAAAATAAATAAACATTAAAAAACTGAAAAAAAAAAAGTTTAAGCGAGCTGTTTTTATGGGTAAAAACATACAGGTCGCTTGTCTGTGTGTCCTTTTGTAATTCTTTCATTTACCTGATTTTCCTGATTCAAATGGCCATTAGGCTTGATACAGCCAAAACATAAAATTTAAAAGAAGTAAAATCTTTTTTCAAGTGTTTTACCAGGACGCACTAGTCCTCGGCGGGGGCGTCTGGATCTGGCAGTAGGCTTTTTGTTTTTGAAGGCAAGAATCCTAAGCAGGCTCCTCGCTCAGCGCGGAGCCCAGTGCAGGGCTCGATCTCGCGACCCTGGGATCCGGACCTGAGCCCAAAGCAAGAGTCTGGCGCTCAGCCGACTGAGCCCCCCCCCAGGCGCCCCAAGGCATTTTTGTCGCTTACCATGTTCGTCCACGTGCCCCTTTCATGATGCTTTCCTTTATTACAGGAGGGAGTCGGAGCGAAGAAACCACTCGCTGGCTCGCCACGCAGACATCCTTGCTGCCGTCGAGACAAGGCTGTCCCTGTTGAACATGACGTTCATGAAGTACGTGGATTCCAACCTCTGCTGCTTCATCCCGGGAAAGGTAAACTCGGGTCGCGCACTCGGGGCAGCCGGTCGCCCTGCTTGAGCCGAGATTTTTGTAAAGCAGCCGTTGAGCTGCCCACGTGGTTCCCGCCTCTCCGGACTGAGTTTCTGTGAGTGGCTGTGTCTAGCCGCGGTACCGTAACCGATGTACATACGTCGCGTATGTGATGTCATGTTCCAGATTCGCGGCAGGAAGCAGACAGCAGAGGCCCTGCTCTTCTCTGGAACAGCTTGTTAGGAGTCGATACGCCCGTTAGTGCGCTGTTTCCGTAGACGTGAAGGATCCAGAGGGTCCGGGCTGCAGAACACGTCCTGAGCTCTGTACTCCTGGCTGAGGACAGCAGACTGGACGGGTGTCGTCCCCGCCTTCAAGCCGGTAGAGTGTGGGGGAGGGGCAGGCCGGCGTGGTCGTCTTTGAGAAGTATTTGGTGCAGACAACTCCGAAACCGCCAGGTTTGGGAAGGATAGACGGTCACCGGGCAGCGGCGCACGCAGGGGCGAGGAAGGGAGCGCGTAACACGGACGGGAGTCTCTGTGGCTCCTTTACTGTCCCCGAGTTGGCCGACACCCGGCCCCCCGCGTGCCGCTCCCGCCGCCGGGGAGCCGGGCTCCGGCCGGGCAGGTGCGTGAGCTCCGGCGCGGCGTCTCGCTGTGGGGGAGGGGGGGTGCACCCCGGCGCCTCTGGCTCCATCGCGCGGGGAGGGCGAATGGCCCGGCGTGTTGCTCCTTAGCCGATAGTAGCAAACGCCGCCCTCCCTGAGGCCGGACCTGGCCGGCGCCTGCTAGAGTCCAAGAGCTCTCTCTTGGTCATCCCGTAGACCGTGAACGCTGGCGATGTTTTGTACAGACTTTCTTCATTTTCGATTTTCTGTGAGGGAACCGGTTTCTTCTCATTTTATTTGAAATAGTCTTTGTTTTTTATGTTTGTTTATTTTGAGAGAGGACTGAGCAAGTGGGGGGAGCGGCAGAGAGAGAGAATCCCAAGCAGGCTCCACGCCGCCTGCACAGAGCCCGACAGGCTCAACCTGACAAACCGTGAGGGGCCTGAGCCACCGTGGGAGTCGGATGCTTCGCCGACGGAACCGTCCCAGCGCCCCGTGATACTCTGAGCGCGTCTCCCTTCCCAGGGAGGGGCTACGGGTCCTTGCGTGGGGCGCCCTGCCGTCGAAGGCGGCCGGTCAGAAACGTCGGCGTCCCATCCTTGCGCCGGGTTTTGTCCGCATCCGCCTTCCCGGCCTTCCCGCCGAGGTGTGCCGGCAGGTCCGCGCAGCCAGGTCCTTCCCCACGGCCTCCTGGCTTTCGCTGCGCGTCTCATCGTTCAGAGTACGAAGGTTTAAGAAACATCTTAGGCGTTCGTGACCTCAAAAGCGACCCCGCCCGGCGTCGCCAAGCAGAACGGGGTCGCGAGCGCGGGGTGCCCGCGAAGCCCCCGCCGGCTCGTGTCTGGGCTCCGCCCTGCACCCTCCGCTCACGGAGTCGGCCTGCTGGTCCTCGCCAGCTGGACGTAAGGGTCCGATCCGGTTGAGTCCTGCTGGGTTTCGCGAGTTCGTGTGGACTTTTTACTCCGTTTCTGTCCCCGAACAACAGCCGAGGCAGCCGCGGCGAGAAGGTGTTCGGTTTTCAGGTGCGGTAGGCCCTGGGTGCCCGCCCCGGCTGCCCTTTCCGCGCTCCCCACCCCCCCAAATCCCCCTACCGCCGGAGACCTGGCTGCAGTCTTGCAGAAGAGTGTTGTCCTTCGGACCTGGCTTCTGTCATTCGGCTCCCTGCCGTCCGGGTTCATCCGCGCGCGGTCCTTTGTTCTTAAATGTTCCCGCGTGTTTCCTGAGAAACGCCATCAGAATCAGGAAGTGTCACTTTGAGGTGGTAGCGCTGATGGGACAGCCCGCGTTCGAGTTTCATCCCCCATCCCGCGATCCCCTCCCCCACCCCTGCCCCCGCCACTTTGTCCAGCCCGGAGCGCAGCCCCGGGTCACGCGTACACTTCACCCCCTTCATGTGGGGTAGCCCCCTGTGACTCCTTCGTGTGTCTCGATCTTCACCGTTTTTAAGATCACGGGTCCGTTGTTTTGAGAAATAGCCTTTAGTTTGAGTTTATCCAACGTTCCAGAATGTTGTGTTTTTGTTTCTTTTATAATTGATTTTAACATGAGGACCTTCTTAAAAATCAGTATTACTTGGGAGCATTTCTTCCTTTTACTGTGCTTGTCCCAAAATAAATACAAACAGTCCCTGCGCCTTTAAATTGTAAAAAGAAGAGGGGTCCCTGGGGGGCTCAGGCGGTTAAGGCCTGACTCTTGATTTTGGCTCAGGTCATGATCTCACGGTGTGTGAGTTGAGCCCCGTGTTGTAGAGCCTGCTTGGGATTCTCTCTCTCCCTCTCTGTCTGCCCCTCCCCTGTCATGCTCTCTCTCAAAATAAATGAACTCGAAAAAGGAAGAGTCAGTCTGTTCTCACGTTGACTTTCGTGGCCATCCACCCCCCCCCCCCCCCACCGTCTTCACTGACCAGGGGATTCGTGAGCTGTCTGTGTGCTCCGGTCTTCCGTGCGAACAGAGAGCAAAGAATCACCAAATGATTACGAAACACAGAATAAAACAAACAGAGTGAAAGTACCTTTGAGAAAACTGTACAAGAACATAAAACTTAAAAAAAGAAACCGTGACCAGTGTTTTTTATTAATGTTTACTTTCGAGACAGAGATAGAGCACAAGCAGGGGAGGGGCAGAGAGAGAGGGAGACACGGAATCTGAAACAGGCTCTGGGTTCTGAGCTGTCAGCACAGAGCCCGACGCGGGGCTGGAACCCACGACCTGACCCAAAGTTGGACGCTTAACCGACTGAGCCCTCCTGGCGCCTCTGGAACTGTGACTAATATTCTAAGAGAAATTTTAAAAAGAGACAGTCAAACACATGCCATATACAAACCTTCCGAAAATTTTAAATGCACTTAAAATTTTAAACTATGAACAAAAATGTTTGATTAAAAGGGTAGGAGGGAAAGGAGAGATCTCAAGTACAACAAAAAGATGGAAGGGAGGAAAAACGAGGCCACGCGAGGTTCAGTTTTCTGATGGGAACTTTTGCGAACAGCGGATTTAAAAAGGTAGAAATTCTCCCTCACTCACAAGAGTCCGAAGACTTAAGTCGTATCCGTAGTATGTCATTTATCGCTTTGCCAGTGTAAACACGAGTGTGACTGCAGTCTGCGCCTGAGACCAGCATTACCCTGTGTGTTAACGAGAATTTAAATAAAAATTGAAAACACAGAAAATAAACACGAGCATGGAGGCGTGAGCTGCGTGTTCTAGAAACGTGGTGGCCCCTCGCCATATCTGCCTGTGTCCGGCCTTTAAAGTGGTTTTTGTATTTCTGGCCTCTCAGGCTCAGGTCGGGTTCAGCATGTGGCATATTTAAAAGCTCTAGAAACAGCCGGAAGAGTTTAAGTGACCAGGGCCGCCTGGCTGGCTGGGTCAGTGGAGCACATGACTCTTGACCTAAGAGTTGTGAGTTGGAGCCCCACGTTGGGTGTAGAGATTACTAAAAAAAATAATAAACTTAAAAAGATTGAAGGAATGGTCGGCCGAGAAGTAGAAAACGCAAGTTATTAGAAAAAGAGTCGAAGTGGCCGGCGATCTCTCTGGGGGACCTCGAGACTCATCACTCATGACATTCTCGCTGCGAACGTCATTCTGGGGAAGTAATGAAGCCCAGTTAGAAGGTGAAGTATTTTGAAAGTGGGGTAAATACCGTGTTTTCCTAGGAAGCGCCGCCGCGGCCGCCGGTAGCCGAATGGGAGAGCGCGAGGGGCCGGCAAGCCACGGCCGTCCCTCCTTCGTCTTGTTCTTCGCATGGAACTTTTGAAAAGAAAATGTTCTTAATTTTACTGAAAACATGGATTATCCCACTTGACTAGAATAATCTGTATGTAGTAAAAGTTGGAAATGTTCCCTTTTGTAATGTTTATTCACTTATTTTTTTAAATTTCTAATATTTATTTTTGAGTGAGAACGAGTGAGGGAGGGGCAGAGAGAAAGAGAGACCGAGAATCCCCAGCAGGCTGCACACTGTCAGCGCAGAGCCGCACGTGGGGCTCGAACTCACTAACCGTGAGAGCGGGACCTGCGCCGAAATCGAAATCAAGAGCTGGCGGCGCAGCCAGGCCCCCCACACACCCCTGTTCGTTTATTTTCGAAGGTGTGCGTGCGTAGGCGAGGGAGGGGCGGAGGCAGGAGGAGACAGATCGCGAGCGGGGGAGGGGCAGAGGGCGAGGGAGACGCAGAACCCGAAGCAGCTCCAGGCTCCCAGCTGTCAGCACAGAGCCCGACACGGGGCTCAAACTCTGGAGCCGCTGAGATCGTGACCTGGGCCAAAGTCCGACGCTCAATCCACCGAGCCCCCCAGGCGCCCCCCAGTGTTACCTTTCCTAATGCAAGACTTGAGCAAATGGAAGGAGATACCTTGTTTTCACACTAAATTTAAAAAACCAGGGGCGCCTGGGGGGCTCAGTCAGTTAAGCATCTGACTTCGGCTCAGGTCATGATCTGTTGTGGGTTCGAGACCCGTGTCAGGCTCTGTGCTGACTGCTCAGAGCCTGGAGGCTCCTTTCAACTCTGTGTCTCCTCCTCTCTCTGCCCCTGTCCTGCTCATGCTCTGTCTCTCTCAATAATAAATAAAAATGTTTAAGAAAATTAAAAAAAAAAACACTAAAGAGAATATGGTAGGAACGAGGTGACAGGTGTAATTTATCAGCTCGTTCTGGGGATTAAAGCTGAGGCTGGAAAGGCAGGTTCAGCTACGTTCAGCAAGAGAACCGGGAGCCGGGGTGGTCGGAACCGTTTCTCCGTGTTGGCCGCCCTGCGTTTCCCGCACTGGCGATCTCGCTACCCTCTGGGACCGGGGGACCGTGGGATCCCAGGACTCCACTCCGGGCACGGCTGGCCTTAGAGAAGCAGCCGCAGAGGATCGAGGCCCTGCCCACAGCCAGCGGGAGAGGGGGCCGGCCCGGGGCCGCGGGAGGCACCGGGGCAGGGGATCGCCTCCCCCCTGCGCTTGCACGGGTCCAGCCCTCCGGCTCGTCCAGCCCCCCGCGCCCCGTGCTCGCGTCGCCTCCGTTTCACCGCGGTCTCCTTCGGAGCAGGAGCGGGGTTTCATTCCTGCTGCTTCCTCGGCCCCGGCGCCGGGTACGGAAGATCTTCAGCGCGAAGGAAACGCGTCGGGGCAGGCCCAGGCCTCCGGGCGCTGCGGGGCCCGCGGGAGCTGCCGGCCCTTCCTCCTCACTGAGCCGCCGCCTCGGAGAGCGGGCCGGAAAGTGCTGACGCGAACCCTCTGTTGCAGGTGATCGACGAGATTTACCGCGTGTTGAGATACGTCAACTCCACCCGAGCCCCTCAGCGAGCTCACGAGGTGCTGCAGGAGTTGAGGGACATTTCCTCCATGGCGATGGAGCACTTCGATGAGAAGATCGTTCCCGTTCTGAAGAGGAAGCTGCCGGGGTCCGATGTGTCTGGGAGACTCATGGGCTCTCCTCCAGGTAGCGCTCGTTCACGCGTGCGGGTTCAAGTAACACACGGAGTTCCGTCGCCCCCCCCCCCCCCCCTTTAATCACGCATCCTGACCTTTTCCGGGTGGAAACGGCATCTGCAGCGTGGCCTTCCGTGGCAGGCTGCTTACAGACCGAGGCTCGAGCAGCTGAGCCACCCCGTTAGGCACACGTCTCTGGTTTCCAGTGTTTACACTTCGCAGCGCGGGCTCGGCTCCATCTGTGTGCCTGCTCACGGCTGCTCACGGCGTTGACTCGCAGTATGTTTCTGGGCGAAAGCTATGGCTATCGGGTGTGTGTGTGTGTGTGTTCGTTTTGTTTCTGACTAGTTAATATCCGTTATGGTAAAACAGAATTAAACATTCGAGGGAAAAACCCCAGATTCTTCATGGAATATTCAGGCGATTATTTCCTCCCCAGGCTGCCTGGCTGCCACTTTAAAAGACAGGGCGCATAAAGCGACTTTAAAGCCCGTCCCGTCTTGGGTGGGAGCTGGTCTGCAGAAGTGTATCGTAGCCTGAGACCTGTGCCCTCATCTACTGGAGGCCCAAATTGTTCAAAATCTCTTCAACGCTTGCGAATACTTTAAATCAGGAAAAAACTTTGGTAAAACGTTTCGTTTTGTGTGGCTGAGTTAGCTCCCGGGAGTGCTCAGCGGGGTAACTGAGTGACCGTCTGCGGCTGACTAATGAGGCCAGGGCATCTCAGCATTCACACTCGCGCACGGCGCTGGCCCGTGTCCCGCGGAGACTAACAGGACGTGCCCTGCATGGTGCCGGCTCTCCAGGCTCTTACTATGTCAGAAGGTAAGACGCATCCAGACTCAAAATTAAATTATCACTGGCAAGAGAAAGATTTTAAAGAAGTGTCATTTAAATGCCAAGTGATCAGGAGAGACAGATTCTTAAGGAGTCATTGCCGACTGGGCTGGTCGAGAGTTCGCAAGAGGCGAGAATTGATGGAAGCCTCGATGTGCTCGTGGCAATGAGAGAGAGGCAGGCAGGGAGAGGAGGGGGGATGCCTCCGTCAAGGAGAGCCCCCTGCCTCTGTGTGTGTGCGGGAGGGAGCCAGGCGGGTGCAGGCTGTGGCCGGATCCGCCTGGCCCTTGTGGAAAACAAGAGATGACCTTCTTTTTAAGTAGGTTATTTATAATAGTGGGTTTTTGTTTTAAGTTTATTTGAGAGAGAGACAGGGATAGAGAGTGTGAGCGAGGATGGGGTAGGGGAGAGGAGGAGAGAGACCGAAGGAGGGGCAGAGAGAGAGAGAGAGGGAGAGGGGGAATCCCAAGCAGCCTCCTCCCCGGCAGCGCAGAGCCCGGTGTCGGGCTGGGACTCCTGAACCGAGATCGTGACCTGAGTGGAAACCGCGAGGCAGATGCTTTACAACCGGGCCACCAGGTGCCCCTGTGACAGTGATTTTTGTGCCAGTGTTACATTATATCGTTCCACTATATCTGAGCGATTCCAGAGCCTTCCCGCATCAGGTCCGAAATCCTCCGTGACCGTCGCTTGGGGCAGCCCCTGGCTGACGGCACCTCCGTCCGGCTCGAGTCGAAGCTCTCACGTCGAAGCGCAGAGAGGACTTGGCGCGACAGGCCTGTGCCTCCAGCTGGAGCGCTCGCGCCTGCTCGCGGGGAGTCAGACAGAAAACCATCGTGTTCTCATTTTACTACTCGTCTTTTCTCAGTAGGTCTTCACAGCGCCTCGTAATGGTTAGGACAGGGTTCCGCCGGGAAGCGCCCTCCTCCGCTTGCCGGCGCTCCGCACGCTGCCGCACCAACACGAGAGCCGGCAGTCAGGCTCCGGGACCGTCCGGGCCTCCCGGGAGCCGAGCGGACTGCGAGAGGCAGCGGCGGAAGTCCTGCTACCAGGATCTCCCGCTTGGAAACGAGTCTCGTTAGCGAGGCGTGGCCGGGCGGGAGACTTTCGAAGTGACTGACCGTTTCCAACCTCTCCCTCCACAGTTCCGGGACCCTCGGCGGCCCTCACGACCATGCAGCTCTTCTCCAAGCAAAACCCCTCGCGACAGGAGGTCACCAAGCTCCAGCAGCAGGTGAAGACCAACGGCGCGGGCGTGACGGCGCTCCGGCGGGAGGTCTCGGAGCTGCGCACCAAGGTGCAGGAGCAGCAGAAGCAGCTGCAGGACCAGGACCAGAAGCTGCTGGAGCAGACGCAGGTCATCGGCGAGCAGAGCGCGCGGCTGGCCGAGCTGGAGCACAAGCTGCGGGAGGTCATGGAGAGCGCCGTCGGGGCCGCCCCGGCATCAGGGGCCCGGGGAGGAGGCTCCCCGGAAGCGGAGAAAGGCAGCGGAGGCCACGGACACTCTTAGGAAGTCGAAGCGGCTCCGGAACCGGAAGTGAGGCGGGGCGTGCCTGGAGCTGCAGAGGGAGACCAGGCCCGGCGGGGACGGTGGCGGGGACGGCGGCGGGGCCGGGGACGCGGGCCCTGACGCCCCGGCGGCTTCTCAGCTGTCGGGACACACCTCCCGCTGGAACCCTCCCAGCTGGGACGCCGCGTCCCCGCCTCCCGGCGGCACCGACGCACAGAGTCTTTTTACTCTGCAATAGATTTGTACTAACCGGACCTGCTCGATCGCGGCGAGGAGCTCACTGGTTTTCTGTGCAGACGGTGTTTAGAGTCGGTTTATTGGTCCTGCGTGTGTGCACAGTACAGGAGGACCTGAAACAAAGCAGTCTGGACAGACTAGAAGTTAAGCCGAATACAGAAAATGTCCTGTTTCACTTGAAAGAAGAGACCTACTTTTTAAATGGACAGTATCTTGTTTAAAAAAAAAAAGCTGACTTTTTGTTATAAGTGACCTTTGTCTGGAATGTCTGGAAAGTAGTAAATGCTTTTTGGGGTTGAGGTCATGGGTGACTGAGACGGACTTCCGTAGCGCTCCCCATAGACGGGGCCTCTACAGGACCGACTCTCTGTTTTTATAAACTACTGGCAAGGGACCTCTCCAGTCGTTCGCTCCGTGTTTCAGCTCTCTCCGGGGGCCGCGTCCGACATTTGCATGGATGGGTGCACGCACCGCCCGGTCAGCTCCCCGACGAAGCTCTTGCACCGGCATTGGTCGTGAACCTCTGTACTTCTCCGCTCTTCAGAGCCGCGGCGGTTTCGCCCGGCGCCCAACGGCCTCCACCCCGACAGCTCGGCTCCGGGGAGGAACCTGTTCGTCACGTGCCCTCCGGTCTTCCGGGGGCTTCATCTGTTCTCCGTAGGGTTCAGGTACACTGGCCGAGGCAGAAGCCCAAACTCCGAGGCTCTGTTGCCGTCGGACACCGGGGACTACAGGTTCCCCTCACTCGCCACCGCGTGTGCTCGGGGAGCCGTGTGGCGGTCGCCACGGGGGCGAGGAGGGGGCCCAGCTCGTGGGATGCAGTTTTGCCATCGAAAGAAAGCTCACGGCAGAAAACCGTGCAATGAAAAAGCATTTCGATCATTTCACTTCTGGGGGATGACCCGAGGGAAGCTTCTAGAGATTACTTTCAAGCTTTCCGTATCCTACAACTGTAAACAAAAGCTTTAATTTCGTTTGCACTCCTGTTTTGAGCGTGTAACTGGAAAAGCATGTCTTGCACTGTTCGCCCTTCTGAGCGGTCACTTTCACAACCTCCAGATCGTGTGCGGTGGTTCCTTCCCCCGGGTGTATATTTCTGAGACCTTCACCGGTTACTGTCCTAGGTTTATTTTAATGTACTAAATTATGTAGTTATTATTTTGACTGGTAAGTTCTTTTAAACAACTGTTGCTGTGGGCTTCAGTTATTTAAAATAAGTTCAGGTGTGATATAGAAAACTGTCCCTTTCCAGGTGGGAGGCCGACACCCGCATAAAACCTAAGGATTCGTGAGTCCCTTAGTGGAATAAAAGCACAAGCTTACCGCCCTTTTATCCGTCCAACACGGCATGGTTATGCATCCTTTAACCTCACCAAACGGAACTTTTTCTTATCCATTTTTAATATTGTCCTTACATAATATTGTCCTTAGATTTTGGTCCATTCTCTGTCTGACTTGGAAACTCCATTTACAATGTAGTATGTTGGCAATTAAACACCATAACATCCAAGTGTTACATGGTTTGTTGGGAAGGTAATTTTAAAATAAAACAATTTCCAAAAAAACATTTGTCAGCCCAGGTCATCCGTAAAAGTCCCCGTCTGGAAGTCATTTCCTCAGCAGGTCTCGTTTTTGTAGCCCTAGGATTTAGCCATATTGTCCTACCTTCGGAGCAGGCCCCCCTCCTGGCCTTGACCAGGCTGCTCTCCTGGCGGTAGGAAGACTCTTTGAAGGACCATGTTTACAGGTTTACAAAGCAGGATCCCGATGCATCGAAGGGATAGAACCTCAGGCGATCAGCAGTCGCTGATGAACTTTCCCCGGGTCCCTCTGTAAACCACGGCTGGAAGCCCTCAGTGTGCGCGTAGTCTTCCATCCGCTAACAGGAGCGTTTGGCTTCCGTGACAGGCATTCACGCCATCCGAAGGTAGATTTTCCGTTTCCAAGTCCACGTTTCCAGAGGACAGCCCTGGAACCACGTGTCCTGAGGTCAGTGTCCGTAGCGGTCGGGACGAAACACCACACGTCAGGGGCTGTTCGAGGCTTCAATCTGGCTGCAGGTCTCTTGCCGAAAAGCACGTTAGCGCCTGGACCAGTCCAATGGCTGTTGTACTTGCTTTTGGATAGCGGGACTTAAGGTTCGACAGATGACAGGTTATTGGGCTCAGCTGCAAGTGAGGTGGCAGGAAAGCCGGGGGACAGCCTCCCGCACGGCAGCGGCCTCACCCCGGGCCAGACGGCAGGTGCTTTGGTGCCACGCGCGAGGCGCGTTGTCCGGGGCGGGCCCGCGCCGCACGAACCGCCCTTGTCCTCTCCCTCGGCTGCTTTCCAGGGGAGACTTCTCCGTTGTGATGGGGTGGGCCCGCTTGTAAACTGAGTGCGGTGACGCCACAGACAGAGACCCCGTGAGGAGAGGCGTAAGAAGGAAAGGACGGGGATTTGCCCCCGCCTCCCCCGAACGGGGCTGTGATCTGAGAGACGGATTATTTCAGAACAGGGGGATGCAGAGCCTGCTGCTTTTTCAGCTACTCTTCTGTCCGGAGCCTGGAAAGGATTGGGCGAACGCAGATGTGGCCGGAGCAATCAGTCGCACCGCCCTAAAAACTGTTGGGTGCCATCTGGCCGAAAGCCACTGGTTTTGGAAGCAGCTTTTCTTTTCTTTTCTTTTTTTTTTTTTTTTCGGTAAAACGTGTCTTTTGGAGTACTGAACCTTACAGGGGCTTGCCTTAATCTCGAGTAGTTTCAAGATGTATGCGCTGTTGCTCTACTTGTTAAAATGTTCTATGTAGCCCCGGAGGTGGGTGAAACAGTATAAGTAATGCCTAAATAAATAAGCTAAAGGTGTCACTTACAGCTGGATTTTTTTTAGAAGAAACGGACACACGAACACAGGTTCTGTGTCGTAAAACCGACGGCACCTGAGGATTGCACTATTTTCTGCATTATCTCCTATGCCGCGTCACAGCCCGCACTTTAATCTCCAAAGAAACGATGTATGATGCTCCCCTTGTTCCTTATTACTGATAAACTGTTTCCGAAGACAGGGCACTGAACTCTCTTTTCCGGAAATAGTTTCTTGGAGGTGGATTCTGTTCTTGAGTTCTCTATTTCCTTAGCCATAATATTTTCTAGGATCTAGGAACTCCCGATCTTGTCGATTTCCAACAGTATATGTAATTGTAATTTAACGTCACGTAAAGTCCCTTCTACTTGTGACCAGCACACTCTTTCGTCCCGCCCTAGCGGTGAGGACCCGTTTGTTATATTCACCAAACCCTCTAAAAATACCATGCCAAGAACGAAGGCATTCCGAAAGGAAACGTCCCCTGTGACGCAGTCTCTTGGGAGTGGCTGTTTCTAATCCGTACCATAAAGTCCCAATTTGATACCGCCGTCCAATTTCTTGAGATCTGAGTCCCTTTGGTCCACAAAAGGTTAACAAGTTAAAACTCCTCGGGAATAACCAACTTCTGGAGCCTGCCATCTGCGGTCAAATCTTTTCAAAAAATACTAGTCTAAAAAATGAAACTAGCAATTAGTTGACTGCTGCTTACCATTTTATTTTTAATAGCCGTCCATTGTCTCCGTGGTAAGTATGGTAGGCTTAAGTAATGTTGGCCTTTTCCAGCTCCCTAAGAATCTTTGTTAAATTCCTAAGATTCAAAAGTTAAATCCAAATTTTTCCTGTTGTGTCTGAAGAGAATGATGAGACTTACAAGCTTACTGGTGACTTAAGTCCACTGCCAAAGTATACGGTCCATCCTCAAAGCTATTACCAAAAGTTGAGACGTGTTTAAAATTCCTTTATGTGGTACCATGTCTGTTTACTTATGCTCATGAGCAACAATAAATTACTAGCTTACCTTCTGGAATTTTAATTGTTATCACCGAATTCAATGATTGGAAGTGAAAAGCACCTCCCGGTCACACAACAGGGTACGTGAATAAATGTGTTGTAACCAGTGCTACTTGTTTTCTTTGTGTTTCGTGCCCAAACGAGCGCGGAGCTCTGCGTCCAGCAAGCGCCGCGTTCCTAGCTGCCGCGTCCGGAAGGACCGTTGTGTGTACGTTTTCCATGTGTTCCTACAGGCTTCACGGCTGCCTTCGGAAGCAGGGTTTACTCTAGCCACGGACGCTAAACACAGGGTAGGCAGCACACCTGCGGGACTATACGAGCCAGTGCCTGAGCGGGATTTGAACACAGACCTGCCTGCCTCCAGAGCTCAGGTACTGCCTGGTACACTCTACTCCATTCTAAAGCAGCTGGGAGCTTTGAGACTCTAGATTACATTAACTCTTAAGGGTCATAATAAATACATAGATGAACGTTCTATACACCCACTAGAAGCAGCCATGGCAAAATCACTAATGTTAAGAGGAACATACAGAACTTATTATCACAAAACAGCTGGGCTTGGAGAAGACAACTTTCGTCCTCAAGTTTTTTGGTCATGGATTCACCCTAGGCATACAGGCGAAACATTTTTAAGGCTTCTAGAACCTCTAATCTTAAATTAAGAGGCAGTCCTAACAGTAGATGGGGTCTGAGGCCACTAACGCAAGTCCGTAGTTGCCTCACCGTATGCTGCCAGTCAATTCAAAAGAGTGATCACCAGTTCATTTGCCCTGCCAGGGAAGAGGGTTAGACCTCTTTTCAAAATTCCCTCCAGCTCTAAAACTCAATAGAATGTCAGTGAAATGAGGGGCGCCTGGGTGGCTCAGTCAGCTGGGTGTCAGACTTCGGCTCAGGTCATGATCTCACTGTTCCCAAGTTCGAGCCCCGCACCGGGCTCTGTGCTGACAGCTCTGAGCCTGGAACCTGCTTCAGATTCTGTGTCTCCCTCTCTGTCTGTGCCCCTCCCCTGCTCATGCTCTGTCTCTCTCTCTCTCTCTCTCTCTCAAAAATAAATAAACATTAAAAAAAATAATAAAAATAAAAAAAGAATGTCAATGAAATGAACATAAATCAATTTCACAAATTGGATTTCATGAAAACTCAAAAGTTGTGCATCAAAAGACACTATCAACAGAGTTCAAAGACAATTCACAAAATGGGACTAAGTATTTGCAAGTCATGTGTCTGATAAGTGGTTAATATCCACCGTGTAAAAAGAACTCCTAAATCTCAATGATAAAAAACAAAATCCAATTTAAAACTGTGTAAGGGCTAGAATAGACACTTCAAAGAATATGTACGAATGGCCAAGAAGCACATGTAAAGATGCTTATTGCCACCCACTGGGGAAATACAAATCAAAACTACAATGAGATGCCACCTCACATCCACTATGATGGTTACTATATTTAAAAAACACATCTGGGGCGCCTGGGTGGCTCGGTTAAGTGTCCGACTTCGGCTCAGGTCATGATCTCACAGTCTGTGTGTTGGAGACCCACGTTGGGCTCTGTGCTGACGGCTCAGAGCCTGGAGCCTGCTTCGGATTCTGTGTCTCCCTCTCTTTCTCTGCCCCTTTCCCGCTCATGCTTTGTCTCTCCTGCTCTCAAAAATAAATAAAACATTAAAAAAAAAAAGTTCCTTAAAAAACAAACATCTGGGGAGCCTGGGGGGCTCAGTCGGTTTAGCATCTGACTTTGACTCAGGTCATGATCTCACGGTTCATGGGTTCCAGCCCTGCATCCGGCTCTGTGCTAACATCTCAGGGACCGGAGCCTGCTTCGGATCCTGTGTATTCTTCTCTCTCTGCCCCTCCTCCGCTCACACTCTGTCTCTCTCAAAAATAAACATTAAAAAAAAAGAGAAAAAAAATCAAGGATGCCTGGGTGGCTCAGTCAGTTAAGCCTCTGACTTCAGCTCAGGCTCAGGTCATGATCTCACTGCTTGTAAGTTCAAGCCCCACATCGGGCTCTCTGCTGACAGCTCAGAGCCTGGAGCCTGCTTCAGATTCTGTGTTTCCCTCTCTCTCTCTGCCCCTCCCCAGCTCGCACTCTGTCTCTCTCTCTTAAAAATAAACATTAAAAAAATGTAAACATTGGCAAGGATGTAGAGAAATTGGAACTATCATGTTTTATTGGCAGTAATATAGAATGGTACAGCTGCTGTGGTGAGCCCACAAAAAACTAAAAAATAGGAACTTCTGGGTTGGTGAACACGTGGAGATGTGCAGAGGGTCACATGCCTGAAGGGGGCACGGAAGTTCCAAGCCCCTTCCGCATACCTCACCCTGTGCGTCAATTCCGGCTGGCTGTTGGTTCATATCCTTTGTCATCCTTTAATAAGTTGGCAAACATTAAAAAATTAAAAATAGAATTACCACATGATCCAGCGATTCCAATTCTGGGCGTATAAAAGAATTGGAAAGCAGGGTCTTGAAGAAATACTTGCACACCATGTTCACAGAAGCTATTCACAATAGCAAAAATATGGAAGCAACCCAAGTGTCCACTGACGGATGCATAAGCAAAACATGGTGTGTGCACACAACGGAATACTATTCAGCTTTCAAAAGTTAGGAGACTGACCTGACACCTGCTGCAACGTGGGTGAGCCTCGAGGGCATCATGCTGAGTGAAATCACAAATACTGTGATTCCACTTATCTAAGGTACTTAGATGAGTCAAAATCAGACACGGAAAATAGAATGATGGCTGCCAGAAGCTGGGGGATGGGGCGTGGGTAGAGAGTTTCAGTTTTGCAAGATGGAACCAGTTCTGAAGTTCGCAGGTGGTGATGGTTGCACAACATGAATGGACTTAATATCACTGAACTGTACACATAAACCGTGGTTAAGGTAGTAAATTTATGCTGTGTGGATTTTACCACAGTAAAAAAAAATAATAGGAATAAAGAAAAGCATTGACAAACTACAGGTCTGTCTTCCTCTTAAGTAGTGAGTTGCTGTGCCCCATCATTTTGGTGTTCTGTGTCTTAATTTTCATTTCAAAGTATTCTCTAATTTTTCTTCTGACTGTCTTTGACCCATGGGTTATTTAGTCTGTCGTTTAATTCCCACATAAATTGAATTTCCCAAATTTCTATTTCGACTCTCATTCCATTGCAGCCAGAAAACAAACGTTGTATCATTGCAATCCTTCTTACTTTTCAAAGCTTAGTTTATGACCTAAGGTGTGGTGTATCCAAGAGGGTGTTCCGTGTGCATCGGAGAAGAATACATATTCTGCTATTTTTGTGTAGAGTGGTCTACGGACACTTTTTAGGTCTAGCAGGTTCACAGTGTTTTCAAGTCTTCTATTCCCATGTGCATCATGTCTAGTTCTCTCCATTACTGGAAGTGGGGTATTCCAAGTCTCCAGCTATTACTGTTGCACTGTCTACTTGTCCCCTCACTTCTATCAGTTTTGCTATCGTTATGAAATGTCCCTCTTTATGTTTCAAGACTGTTATGTCTGGTATTTGCAAAACCACTCCAGCTTTCTTATGGTTGCTGTTTGCATGATGTATCTTTTCCCATTATTTTATTTTCAAATTATTGGTATCTCTGGATCAGAAATGTGTCTCCTGTAGGTACTATATACAGACAGTCCCCAACTTAAGATGGTTAGGCTAACGAGTTTTTGACGTTACGATGGTGTGAAAGCGATATGTGTTCAGTAGACACCATACTTTGAATTTTGAATATTCGTTTATTTTTAAGTTTATTTATTGATTGTGAGAGAGACAGAGACAGAGTGAATGGGGGAGGGGTAGAGAGAGAGGGAGAGAGAGAATCCCAAGCAGGACCCACACTGTGAGCACAGTAGCTGTCAGCACAGCCCGACAAGGGGCTTAAATCCATGACACTGAGATCATGACCTGAGCCAAAACTGAGAGTCAGACGCTTAACTGAGAGACTGAGCCACCCGGGCACCCCTTGAATTTTTATTTTTTCCTGTGTGAGACGACACCGTTTTGTGATGCTCGGCGGCAGTGGTGAGTCACAGCATCCAGGCAGCCATGTGGTCACGAGGGTGAACAACTGATACACTTAACCATTCTGCTTTTCACATTCGGTACAGTATATTCCATAAGTTATGTGAGATATGCAACATTTTATTATAAAATAAGTTTTGTGTTAGGTGGTTTGGCCCAACTATAGGCCAGTGTTAGTGTTCTGAGCCCATTGAAAGTATGCAAAGCTAAGCTATGATATTCTGTAGGTTAGGTGTGTTAAGTATATTTTGACTTAGACTTCATATTTTTAACTTACCATGGGTTTATCAGGACACAACCCTATTGGAAGTCAAGGAAGATCTGTAGTTGGAGCTTATTTTTTTAATCTAGTCTGTCAATCTCTGCTTTTTTTATTGGATTATTTAATACATTCACATTTAACGTTATTGTTGAGATAGCTGGATTTATCTTTGCTATTTTACTTTTTGTTTCTTATATGTCTCATGTCTTTTTTCCCCTCTATTCCTCCTTACTGCTTTCTTTTGTATTTAGTGAGTATTTTCTTGTGTATAATGGTTTTTTTTTTTCACTATATGTTTTTGTTATGTTCATGGCGGTTGTTCTAGGGCTTACCATATACAACTTACTTATCGGAATATTTCAAGTTTACTGCAACCTAATTCCAGTGACATAGAAATGTTACTCCTATATAGTTCCATTTCCTTTTCCTCCACATTGTGCTATTATTGTTAAACATATTACATCTGTGTATGTTACAAGTCCCAACTACACCATTATAATTGTTACTTTATATAATTTTATGCCTCAGAAAGAAACTGAGAGGAGAGAAACCGAATATAGAGTTTGTTATACTAGCCTTCTTATTTACCATTTTGATTTCTCTTCATTTGTTTCTGTGGACTTGAGCTACCATCTGGTGTCCTTTCCTTGATCCCAGGGAGCTTTGCTCCCATCACATCTTTTGTGCTGTTATTGTTAAATATTTTATATTTCTATATGCTACAAGGGCAACAATACAATTATATACATATTGCTTTATAGAATTGCTTTTTTTTTTTTAATTTATTTTACTTAGGTTTATTTATTTTGAGAGAGAGAGAGAAAGAACGAGCAGGGGGAGGGGCAGAGAGAGGAGAGAGGGAGAATCCCATTAACAGTGTGGAGTTCGGTGTAGGGCCAGAACTCCCAGACCGTGAGATCAAGACCTGAGCCAAAACCAAGGGCCAGACACTTAACCACTGAGTCAGTCAAGTGCCCCTACACAACTGTTTTTTTAGTCAGTTAAGAGGGTAGAAGAAAAAAGTGTTTATGCTGTCTTTTATAATTACTTAGCTTTATTGGTATTATTTATTTTTTCAAGTGGACTCAAGTTTACATTCTGGGGTCACGTGCTCTCAGTCTGAAGAACTTCCTTTAGTATTTCTTATCAAATGGCTCTTTGAGCAACAAATTCTCTCGGTTTATCTGGAAACATATTTTACCTTCATATTTGAAAGATAGTTTTGCCACATGTAAGATTCTTAGTTGCCAGAGTGTTTTCTGCCGGCACTTTGAATATGTCATCCCACTGTCTTCCGGTCTCCACCGTGTCTGATGAAGAGTCAGCTGTTAATGCTCTGGGGTCTCCTTGTATGTACGGAGCCATTTTTCTCTTGCTCTTTCAAGATTTTCTCCTTCTCTTCCAGCATTTTACCATGATGTGTCCGAGTGTTGAGCTCCTGTTTTTGCATTGAGGCCATGAGCTTGGAGCCCATTGTGCTTCTTGGATGTCTAGAATAGTTTTTCATCAAATTTGCATAGTTTTCAACTAGTGTTTTCTTTGAGAAGTTTTCCTACGTTCCCATTACACGCATATAGATGATCTTAACGTTGTTGTCTCATATTCTCGTAAGTCTCTACTCTCTGTGTGTATGTGTGTGATAAAATGTACATAACTGACCATTTTAGCCATCTTTAAGTGTATAGGTAAGTGGTATTAAGTATATCACAATGTGGTGCAACCATCACCACTATCCATTTCCACAACTATTGTTTTTTCATCATCCCCAACGGAAACTCTGTATCCATCAAATGATAGGCCCCCTGACCTCCTTCCTCCAGCTTCTGTTAGTATCTACTATTTTTTCTTTGTCTATGTCTGGCCTACTTTTATACGTGAACCACAGCAGCCCCTTTTTATCAGGCTTTCATGGAGTGGGTGGGGGGAGGCAACTGTTTAGCTCAAATATATAATTTGAAGGAAAATGACTGCCTGGGGAAAAAAAAACAGAAAAATATAAACCAGGTGAGGATGCGAATGGTGATGAATTTCATCCAAAAGGATTTTTTGAGTAGCTCTGTGGTCAGAAATTGTCCAAATTGGAAGTCGATATTCAGAACCTGATAGGAAAAGAAGACCTACAGATGGCCAAGAGGCACGTGAAAATATGGTCAACAGGGGCGCCCGGGTGGTTCAGTAGGTTAAATGTCCAACTCTTGGTTTCAGCTCAGGTCACAGTTCACAGGTTTGAGCCCCACATTGGCCTCTGCGCTGACAGTGTGGCGCCTTCTTGGGATTCTCTCTCTCGCTCTCTCTCTCTCTGTCCCTCCCCCACCCACGCTGTCTCTGTGTCTCTGAAAATAAAGAAATAAAACCAAACACACACGCACACACAACACAAGGAAAAGAAAAGATGCTCAACATCACTACTAACCGTCAGGAAAATGCAAATCAAATCCACCGTGGAATACCACCTTACACCTGTCGGAATGGCTATTATTAAAAAGCTATTTTCTCGTTTTATCCTGAAACTTTTGCAAAAGTGTTCCTGCAAAATGCTTCGTCTTCAAAGAGACTCCTGGAAAGGACTCTGAGAAGCACAAGCTTCTGGGAACTTTAAAATCATAAGACTAAACTGGGTACAGGTTTCTAGAACTAATAGAAAAAGGGAGATTCAAGCAGAACAAGAACTAATTATATGGGCGGAATAAACTCTCGAGGATGGTTATAATTTTTTTATGACTTTTTGTTTGAAACACTGCTGGTTCCTTAATGTTTTGTTTTTCTAGACATAAAGGAAATGTATTCTCTTAACCTATCTGGAACTTACAGCAACTCGGTAAAGTGCACCTTTGTAAACAAAGATGAAATATTTACCTTTTCTCCATACCCGATGCCTCCAGAATTCAGAAACCCTTGAGTATTCTTTTCGTGCCAATATAGACAGTTATTTGCATAAGTTCAGTAAGAATGTGTTCTCTCTGTCACAGGAAACAACTGGAAACATTGGCTATTTACCGAGGCTTTGACTGGAATGTCATATTTGAGCAAGGCATGAGCAACTCAGATATGGCCACACAGCCTTTGGGAACTGCCTGGATAAATCCGTCTGGAGCCTTGTTCGTAGGGTTCTTGGCAGCCTTACCAGGTAAGTTAGGAATGTCACTTCCCGGTCGAACCAGGAACCTCAGCATTTTGGGGGGTGGGGCCTCAGGAAGACAGGAATTCACCCAAACTAGAAGTATTGCAGGTAACATGTGCCCACATCCTTGGCTTGGCTTTCTGGCCTCAGAGGCTTTTAAGAGTTCAATCCGAGATTCCTAATGAAAAGTTCGAGCCTTAAAAAGAGTGTATATGGCTCAGCCTCAGCGCCATCTTCTTGGAAACCTCTGCGCCACGAAAGCTAAGTGCCGGAAGCAGCAAATGTATACGCTAAAGCGCAAAAGAACAAAGATGAGGCGGAGGTCCAAGTGAACCAGTAGCCTGTGGGCCACGGAGCCACAGGAGCGGAAAGAAGGAACGCCAGAGGCCAGAGACACTCCAAGTGTCAAGAACATCCATCACCATCTGATGGCGACAACCACCTTTGAGCGACGGTCCCTTTTGGTCCTTTGCCCTGGGCGCCGTGACTCTCAGCGGTATTTCTGTTTTCATTTGTGGCTGAATGTAAGCCGTGTATGATAACCCATCTCTTCTGCCGTCTTAGCTGAAGAAAAGTAAATAAAAGAGTTTTATATGGTCAATTGCTATTCTTGCTGTGCTGTGTACATAATCAGACCAAATTTAAGAAAAACCAATTTGCTTACTGTGCTTATCTTGGTAGAAAAAAAATCGGGGGGGTGGTTAGAGAGAGGAAAATTACGTTTGCACCTGTGTGGACGTCAGAGTCTGTTTTGCCGTCTCTGAGGATTTGTTACACGCCCGTAAGCTGGACCGCTCCTCGGTGTTTCTAGCTCAAACTTCGGGCTGGGCCCGTCCCCATGAGCGCCCTTTCTCCGTTACCACCGCACTTGCCCAACGAGCCGCAAATACCTACGCAGTCACGGCCCATCCACGCCGCCACCCCCACGGTCTCGCGATTGTCTACGGCGGACGTGCCCCCAGTCGCAAAAAGATCTCACCAGGGGCAGGCGTCTCTGCAAGGCCCAGGTTGTTTCTGTCGCAGGACAGGCCTCGGTCACACTGATCACATCGCAGTTGCGTCCCTGCCGGGCCACCGCCCCCAGCTGCGTCTGGACTAACATTCCTGCCCAAGCCGAGCCTCAGCCGCATAACATCACTGAACGGAGTCACGCGTGCCAAGTCCCCGGCAGCAAACCGAGACCCAACACCCGACCCGACTGCGGTCTCAGCCTCTCCCCAAAGGTGACCTTCGGCCCGCCGGCCTGGAATCCCCGGTCCCCACCAGCCAGGGGCCCTCCTGGCACGGGGAGGGGACCCTCACCCCTGGCCCGCCCACCCCTCGCCCCGAGGCCGCCGTCCGCGCAGCTCCTGACAGACGGGACGCGGGGGTAACTCGTGCTTCTAGAACGTCATCTTCCTTTCTGTCCTTTCAGCCCACGTTTCTTTTCGACAGGAGAGGGGGTAACGAGCTGGGGAGCGGCCGCCCCTTTCAGGAGGGGCCGAGGCCGCGACTGGCCCCGGAGAGGCTGGACGGCGGGGGGAGGCAGGCCCTAGTCCCTTCCCCCTCAACGAGGGCGGCTTCTCCTTTCAGTCAGCCTCCGGCGGCCGCGCACCCGCGCTCCCCTGCGGCTTCCGCTTCCCGCAGAGGCCGACGGGCGCCGCCGAGCGCCGGCTCTTCACAGCTACCCAGCCGTCTGAGCCGCGGCGCCACTGGCCCGCGGGAGAGCCCGCCTTCCGCGTGGGCAGCCGGGAGGCGGAGGGGCGGGGCCAGTGGAGCGGGCGGGGCCAGCAGGGCGGGACCAATGGGGCCGGCGGGGCGAGGCCGGCGGGGCGGGGCCGGTGGGGCCGGTGGGGCCGGCGGGGCGGGGCCGGCAGGCGGACCGCGGGACCCCGCCCCGGCCTCTGTCTCCGCCGCTCCGCCCGCAGCTGGCTGACAAGAGCCGGGCGCCGCCGCCGCCACCGCCTCGCAGCAGCCGGGCCGGAAGCGAGAGCCGGAGCGGGCCCGCCAGCCGCCGCCATGGGGAACCGCGTCGCGCGAGAGGACTTCGAATGGGTCTACACCGATGAGCCCCACGCCAGCCGGCGCCGGGAGATCCTGGGTGAGGCCCGGCCCGCGCCCCGTTATGTGCGCGCGGCCTCCCGCTGCCGGGGCGCGCTCTGCGCGCGGCCTGCGCTCCCCGGCGCCCGCGGCCCGTTAAGGGGAGTCCCGGGAGGGGTCCAGGCGGTCGGGAGGGGGCTCCCGGGGGCGGGCGGCCCGAGCGGCGTTTTGGGGGCGAGGGGTCCCTGCGGGGGAGGGGATTCCCGGTGTGGAGCGGTTCCCGGCGGGGGAGGGGAGTCCCGGCGGGGGGGGCGGTAGGGAGGGGTCCCGGCGGGGGCGGGGAGGGAGCGGCCCCGGCGAGCCGTTCGGCGGCTCGGAGACCCTCCCCCACGCCCCCCGGGGCGCTGCCGCGGGCGTGCGCGGAGCAGGGCGTAGTCCTGGGCGGGGGCGCGCGGGGGCGCGGGGAGGCCGGGTCGGCGGCCCGCAGGCCGGGCGCACCGAGGGCCGCCGGCGGGTCCCCGCCGCAGACTCGCGGCCCTTCCCCGCCGGCGGGCTAGGCCCTGCGGGCGGAGGGCGCGCGCGGCCGACGGAGGCTTCTCGGGGTCTGCGGAGCCCCCTCCCCGGATGCCGCCCCGGCGCTGGGCCCGGGCCTCGTGCCGAGCGGGCCGTAGACGCGCCCCGGATCGGGCCTCGCAGTAATGAGGTCGCTGTTACCCCGCGGTAAAGATGAGGAGACGCTAAAGGGCGGGCGAGTCCTTCCAGGGGGAGATCCGATCGGGGTCGCATTGCCTCCAAGGCAGGTGCTTTTAACTTGGAAAAAATCGGGAACCGGAGGGGCGCTGGTGGGACGGGAGTGGTACGGAACCAGTGTTCGTGTTTCGTCCCACCAGCACTTTGCCCGGTGAGAAGGGAGCGCAAGCTATTTTTTTGCTGGGGTGTCTCAAGTTAGAAATGTCATGCCTTTTTACCAGAGGGAGTTAATAGGTCCACTTAAAATGCATTTTAAAAAAATCGGATCGGTAGATTGGTAGCTTGAACCTCTACAGCTGCTATTCAGGGTACCTGGACTCCTGTTTTCTTTCTCTCTCTTTTTTTATTAAAGTTTATTTATTATGAAAGAGGGCCAGAGAGCACAAGTGGGGGAGGGGCGGGGGCGGGAATCCCAAATGGGATGGGGCTGTCCCCGCAGAGCCCACCGGGGAGTGGATGCCGGACTCCAACTTACCCACTGACGTCATGACCTGAGCTGAAACCAAGAGTCTGATGCTTAACCGCCTGAGCCCCCCCTCCCGGGGGCCCTGGGATGCCTGCATTTTAATTAAAGCAAATAAGGTGCAAATCATCAGGAGAGACAGAATAACGATACTTTTTACTTACGACTTGTCAACATGCTATAAGAATAATCGGGTGTCCACCCTGTAAAAACCCAACGCCTCAGTGCTGGGAGTCAGCCATCTGTTTAATATTCAGAAAATCAAGGAAGTGGAAGGTGCTCGTTGCTGCCTGTCTCCGCAGCGAGCCTTTTGCCACGTACTTAACATCATTGAGCCATTTCCCTCGGAAAGTAAAAAAGGTTGGCAGATTTCTCAACGAAAATATGGTTTTCAGTGTAGGTGCGAACACGGCTCAGGGTCCGCTTGCGGGAGCGGAGATGGAATACCCTCAGGGGAGAGGGTACCGAAGCGACGAGGCGGGAGGCGGACGTCGCGTCCTGTTCGCCAGCGTCGCCGCCGCCGGCCCTGGGCCACCCCGGACCTACCTTCCGCCTCTCCACGTGACCTCTTCTGGACACTTCTCCGTGAATCCCCACAGCCGTGGCCTTTTGTGGCTGGCTTCCTCCCCGTGGCCTAACGTTTTCAGGCTTCATCCGGATGGTGGCGTGTCAGTAGTTTAGTCCTTTTAGCGGCCAGGGAACGTTCCATCGGCCGGTGGACCGCGGGGCTCCTTTCACCTCTTGACTGCTACGAATAATGCCGCCGGGAACACTCCCACACTCCCGGGCGAGTCACTGGCTGGACGCGAGTCACTGGCTGGACGCGAGTCACTGGCTGGACGCGCGCTCGCTCCTCTTGGTGGCCGGCCAGGAGGGGAGCGGCTGGGCACGGGTGGCTCTGTGCAGCGCCCGCGGGAGCCAGCCGCCCCAGTCCGCGTGCTCCCCAGCCACGCGTGTGGGTTCCCGCCTTTCGCGTGTGTGAAGTGGTGGCTCGTTTTGGTTTCAGTTCAGCGTTTTTTTTTAGTGACTAATGACGTTGAGCACCTTTTGTGTGCTTCTCAGCCATTTGTAGATCTGCTTTGGAGAAAGTCTGTTCCCCTTCTCAGCCCTTCCCGGCGCGGTTTAAATTGGGGAGCTAACGGTGAGAGCTATAAGAGTTCTTCCCGTATTCTGGGTTCAAGTCACTGAGGAGACAGGTGATTTGCAAACATTTCCTCCCACTCTGTGGGTTCACTTTCTTAATGCGATCATTTGCGACACAAAAAGTTTTGAATGCAGCGCAATTTATCAGGTTTTAAATTTCATCGCTTATGTTTTTGTATCTAAGCAACCTAAGGTGGTGAAGATTTGCCTCTGTTTTCTTACGAGAGTTTTCCAGTTTTCTTAGATTGAGGTCTCTGATCTGTTTTGAGTTAATTTTTGGGTATGGGGTGAGGAAGGGGTCCAACTCCTTCCGTTTGCATGTGGATAATCCCCTGTTCCAGCACCATTTGTTGAAAAAGCTTTTCTTGGGGCGCCTGGGGGGCTCAGTCGGTTAAGCGTCCGACTCTGGCTCAGGTCATGATCTCATGGTGTGTGGGTTCGAGCCCCACGTCGGGCTCTGCGCCGACAGCTCGGAGCCTGGAGCCTGCTTCGGATTCTGTGTCTCCCTCTCTCTCTGCTCCTACCATGCCCGTGCTTTGTCTCTCTCGATAATAAATAAAAACATTAAAAAAAAAAAAAGAAAAAGCTTTTCTTTCCCTATTTTTCTATTGGTACCATTGTGGTGTAGACTTTACAGACTAAAATAAGCTTTTCGAGAATTTGGTACAGAATCACTTGGAGCAACCTGATTTGTCCGAGACAACGATGCCCAGGAGCTTCGTCATTGTATTTTTATTTTAAATGTTCGTTTAGAGCGCGCGTGCAGGGGAGGGGCAGGAAGAGAGAGAGAATTCGAAGCAGGCTCTGTCCTGTGAGCGCAGAGCAGTCACGTGGGACTGGGGGCGCAGGCTGGGGTGGGGGGTTGTCAGGAGATCACGACCCGAGCTGAAATCAAGAGTCAGAGGCGCACGGACTGAGCCCCCCCGGGCGCCCCTTCTGTCCGGTGGCCCATGTGCCCGTCGAATCCAGTTTTGCGTGCCGTAAAAACGCCGAGCTGTCGGGGTGGAAGCACCTATTTCAGTACCGGGGCGTTAACTGCGCATCCACCAGTGGGCCCAACAGTCGTCATTCTGTCGTGCTCACATTTTAACGACTGACTTAACTGAACTTTTCATCCATGTGAGGCGAATTAGACTAATTCACATCTAGACCTGGAGGGTTAACTTTTTTTGGTCTGTTGCCTGCAACGTTATTAACATTTGATGAAATGAACTGAGTCAACAAAGATTAGAGGGAGTGGAGAGAGAGAACTGGGAGTTACTCACCGGTGGAGGGAGGTTAGCGCCACCCCCATGTCTTGTATATGAGACTGGAAGAAATAGCTTCCTGCCTGTAGTTTAAGCTTTGGCTGAATTCCTCATGTCACGATTAGAGAAAAGAGGATGAAGCTGACTTTTCCTTTCTTTATCTTTCCAAAAATATTCTGAATGACTTATCTCAAGAAAAAGGTCCTTTGGGAGCACCTGGGGGGCTCAGTTGGTTAAGCGTCCAACTTCAGCTCAGGGCATGATCTCATGATCCATGGGTTTGAGCCCTGCGTCGGGCTCTGTGCTGGCAGCTCGGAGCCTGGAGCCTGTGTCTCCCTCCCTCTCTGCCCCTCCCCAGCTCATGCTCTGTCTCTCTCTCTCTCTCTCTCTCAAAAATAAACATTAAAAAAAAATAAACATTGAAAGGAAGGAAGCAAAGAGAGAGAGAGAGAGAGAAAGAAAAAAAAAAAGAAAGAAAAAGAAAAAGGTCCTTTGTCCTCAGGCCGCCTGGGTCAAACCTACTCAGCGGCACATAAAACCAAAGGCGATCTTCATGCCTGGGCAAGCCGTAAGACCCAGAGAAGAGTCCGCCTTTGCCGTTGGGGGACGCGTGCTGAGATGCACAGTTTTTGCTATTGGCCTTCTTCCTGCTGCTTGGACATTTGTACATATATTCAACAGAGAAAATAAAACTCCAACAAATTAGCAGTTCTAACACAGCAATGGGCACCTAAGAAAGTGGCCTTTGCATGTTATCCTGACGACCGTAAGCAACCTACGCCGGCAGAGATATTAGAAACCTACATGTCTACAGATAGGGAAGTGGGTAGAAGTTAAAACTGGCAAGCAGAAGTGATTTAGTCACTGTGAAGGAAATTATGAAACCCAAGTACATACTGTCTATAATATAGTATTCACGTGTGTAAGTAGACGGCAGGTGCATTGTATCGTAGTATACACATATGTTGTCCTAAGCCTACAATCTATTCCGTCAGATACTAGAATAGGTTTCTCAGACTATGATCACGATTCTGTAAAACTTACACATTTTATATACAAAGAATTATTAGGGGTGAAAAGGGGATTGGATAACATGAGATCTTTACTCATGTGTGACTTTCTTTTTGTTAGTGCGGAGAATCTGGATTTTGAGGCTAGTTTTTTCTGCATAAGTTCTCAATTTGTTGTGACACGGTACTCAGTACCTTTACTATTAGAACATACTCCTCCCTCTAATAGAGGGCATTTAATGGCTGGGAGGAAAAGTTAATTCAGGGGTGAATTTAATGGTGCCGGCTTCATGAGAATCGCAGAACCGCTGTGTGCTCTGCTCAGTTCCTGACTGGTCCGGTTTTTCTTTACAGCGAAGTACCCAGAGATAAAGTCCTTGATGAAGCCCGATTCCAACTTGATCTGGATTATAATGCTGATGGTTCTCACTCAGCTGGTCGCCTTCTACCTGGTGAAAGACCTGGACTGGAAGTGGGTCCTGTTCTGGGCGTACGCCTTCGGCAGCTGCGTCAACCACTCCATGACGCTGGCCATCCACGAGGTTTCCCACAACAGCGCCTTCGGCAACGGCCAGCCCCTGTGGAATCGGTGGTTCGGAATGTTCGCCAACCTCCCCATCGGCGTCCCCTACTCGGTCTCCTTCAAGCGGTATCACATGGACCACCATCGCTACCTCGGGGCCGACGGCATCGACGTGGACATCCCCACCGACTTCGAAGGCTGGTTTTTCTGTACCACCTTCAGAAAGTTCGTGTGGGTCATCCTTCAGCCTCTCTTCTATGCTTTTCGACCTCTGTTCATCAACCCCAAGCCGATTTCTTACCTGGAAATGATTAACACTGCGATCCAGGTCACTTTCGACATTATAATTTACTACCTTTTGGGGGTTAAATCTTTGGTCTACATGTTGGCAGCATCCTTACTCGGTCTAGGCTTGCACCCGATTTCTGGACATTTTATAGCCGAACATTACATGTTCCTAAAGGGTCATGAAACTTACTCATATTATGGGCCCCTGAACCTGCTTACCTTCAACGTGGGTTACCACAACGAACACCACGACTTCCCCAACGTTCCCGGGAAAAGCCTGCCACTGGTAAGCACAGGATTCGAAACATTCTCGTTTCTGATGGTGATGTGAGCAAAATCAGTCGTAACGTGCCCATTTTGTTTTTTATTTTGTTTTTTAATGTTTATTTATTTTCAAGAGAGAAAGAGAGAGAATGAGCAGGGGAGGGGCAGAGAGAGAGAGGGAGACACAGACTCCGAAGCAGGCTCCAGGCTCCGAGCTGCCAGCGCAGAGCCTGACGCGGGGCTTGAACCCATGAACCGTGAGATCGTGACCTGAGCCGAAGTCGGACGCTGAACCGACTGAGCCCCCCAGGCGTCCCGCGACTTGCCCATTTTAAGAGAAATCTACTGTATTCTGTCCATCCGAGGGGCTCATCAGAGCGAGCGACAAGCATGAGCCCTGAGTCCGGCACCCCAGCGTTACCGGGTTTATTCTCGAATCCCTAGGCCTAGTGGTGGCCCCTGGGGGTTAGGAGTGCCGAGGGTCCGCCAGCTTGCGGGGTACACCCGAGAACGAGCAGTCCCCGTGTGGAGGGAGCAGACGCTCCTGTCGCTTGCATTGCCGTGAGGCCGACGGGCTCGGCCGAGGCTCCTGTGCCGGCTTGTTGGGAAATACAGACATCGGACGGAACCGGCCTGCGCGGTCCGTGAGCGCTCCCATTTCCAGGGCCGCACGCGTCCCGCAGGCGGGGACCGTCCGCCTCCCTGCCCGGCAGACTCGAGTGTGGTGTTTGTGGCGCTCGGGAAGGAAGGCACTTAGGTTTCCCCGTAGGCTTTTAAATGTGGACCGAGCACAGACCCGCGCCACACGCACACTAAATGGGACATCTCATTACGGACCGGATTCCCGCTTAAGGACGGACCGGTCTAGAGAGGACCTGGGGCCTGTGCGGAGGCTTCCCGTCTGTGCTGCGTGGTAGCTAATACCGCGTGGGTGCTCGCTTTCTAGGGTCAGAACACGGAATCGTGGTTTGGAGGAGAAGGTCTTTGTCCGTAGATGCGTGGTGGGGAAATCGGGGTGGAAGGGGGGGCAGACTGCCAACGGAACGTCTGCAACCTCCCCTCAAAAGGCTCGGCCGGGAAGCAGATTACGTGGTGTGCATCTGTGCGGAGAGAGAGCGATTCCGTTTCAGCCGCGGGCCCGGGGAAAGGGCGTACAGGTGTCTGTTTTACTAAGCTTCGCATTTTCCAGAATAAAATGTTTGGGGGAAAACCACACAACCGGAGACAACTTTGAAAGCACCTTGGCGAGATGCCGGCGGGGCTACTTTGTGTCTTTGTGGCCGAGTACAGGCCTGCACGCGGCGTGAGGCCCGTGTTCGCCTCTTCCCTGCCGAAGCGGACTTTTGCTTACTTTTTAAAGAGGATGTAAAGGTGGTTGCCCTGGGAACAAGGCGATGTTTTCAACATTAACCTCGAACAGCACCAGGGTCGGGGCGCCCACTCCCTGCGCAGCTGAAAATCCACTTTCGACTCCCCCGGAATAGGACTGCGAGTAGCCAGCCTGCTGTGACCGGAAGCCTTACGGATGCCGTCAGCAGTCGGTCGGCACGTATTCCGTATGTCGTGGGGGTTACGTACTGTGCCCTTGCGGGGAGGTAAGCTGGAGGAAGGACAGCCATAAGGAAGAGAAGACACATATGCAGGGCTGCACCGTGTGTCTCGAAAACACATCTGCGTGTGAGGGGCCCCGCGCGGTTCACGCCCGTGGTGTTCAGGGTCCGCTGTTGGCCCCGCGCGGTTCACGCCCGTGGTGTCCAGGGTCCGCTGTACTGGAATCACAGGTTTCCTGAACAGTCCCCAGCACCCCTGGCTTGGTTCGGGTTCACTTGATGTAAGGCCCAGGGCCCGGCAGCGTCCGCTTGTTCCCGCTCGCTGCACACGGTCCTACTTCTTAGCTCCTTAGGCTCGTCCGTGTCGTCTCCCCCCCCCCCCCCCCGCCCCCGCCGCCGCCCTTCCTGTCTGGTGCGGATCGGGGAGCATTCCGTTTCCTCCACAAACAGCTGGTCTCTACGGGGCAGTGACGGTGCGTGTCACTAGCACGTCGTTACTTCGTGTGTGTGACCAGGTGTGTTTCGAACACTTTCTCGAGCTGTAACTCACATACGCCGCTCGCCTACCGAGAGTACACAGTGCGGGGCGCGATGGGAGAGAGTCCGCCATCCTCGGGGGTCACGTGTGCTTCGGAGCTGAAACGCCAGCTGCCTCGTGTTAGAACTCTCGAAGCTGTTGCCCTTCCGTGTTTGCTTCCGGGAGGGAGGAAGGTCCGGCGGTTTCTCCGTGTCTGTGTCCGGCGTCCGTCTGTCCCGCTGGACACAGGCGGTCGGCGCTCACGACCCCTGTCGCTGTGTGTTTGCCCTGGCAGGTGAGGAAGATCGCGGCCGAGTACTACGACAGCCTCCCCCACTACAACTCCTGGGTCCGGGTCCTGTACGACTTCGTGACGGACGACACGGTGAGTCCCTACTCGAGAATGAAGAGGCACCCGAAAGGCAAGGAGATCCTGGAGTAGGTGCCGCGTCCGCCGACGGAGGGTCCTCTGCGAAACTGCCCGCAGCAGCCGAGCGGCGTTTCTGCGTTAGTCACCCAGGACCGTGGCATCGAGGAGCCCCTCCCGCAGCGCCCTCGCACGGTCCCCGCGCCACCGGGGCGCCCCTGGCTGTAAACAGCCGGCCCGCTGTGTCACTGTGGGGGAAGTTTTCCCTGGCGTCTGAGGTTTTGTAAGCATATCGTAAAAAAGCTTTTAAAAAAGCTCTTCCTAGTACGTTATTTTCACTATAAAGTTGTACTTTATTAAAACAGCTAATAAACTGAGCTATTAATCACAGGAGCGTTTGCGACATTTTCATACTTGCCTGTCTGCATCTAGTACGGTACTAGGGCGAGTCTACTTCAAAATGTCACCGCCCTCCAAGGGAAAAAAAAAAAGATCTGGAAATCTCTGGAAATCTCTTTCCCTGTAAGCTGGATTCTTAATTTCTGCTCTTGTACACGGAACTGCCATCCCGCTGCTGGCGTCTCGTAAATAAAGTACTGCGTCCAGTCACGTCCGACGGTTCACTTCCTTTTTCAGACACAGGCGCTCAGGTTGGAAGCAGCCGAGCTGAGGCTGCGAGTCGCCTCCCCACAGCGGAAGCGGGCTGCGACCTGGGGCGGGGAGCGGTTTCAGGCAGCTGGCGTCCGGCCAGCGGTCGTGCTCCCCTGGACTGTCACCAGGGGAGAATTTAAAGATAATACACAGTACGGGAAAGTCGGTGGTCTCCACGGCCCGCAGGCCCCGTGCGTGTGCTGCTCCCTCGCGGCCAGACGTCCCGCGGCTTCGCCCCGCACCGGGGGAGAGCAGAGGCCTCGGCCTCCGAAGGGCCGGCAGACCCGCTTGACAGACCCCATCTCCCCCTGCACCCCCCCACGGGACTCTGCTCGCCTTCCTGGCACCCCCGCCTGGGGGAGTCCCCAGCACCCGCACAATTTGCTTAAAGAACCGTCGCGAGGATAGCGACCCGTGGTCAGAGCAGTGATGAACGACCTCGCGACGCCGTCCGGGAGGCACGCCCCCGACTCCGCGCACCAAGCCTGCCGCGTCCTCTCTGCCGCTGTCCTTGCCCGCAGGACTCGGACACGCGCGCCCACGGCCCCCGAGTCCTCATCCCCACGCGTGCTGCCTTCTCTGAGCCCGGTCCCCGCGGGGCTCACCCTCCCCCGGGCCTGCGGTGGGCGGTCCCATCACCCGTCCTCGCCTAGGCGGTGGGTCTCCTCACCAAGCAGCCCCTTTTCTGTCTCCGGCAGTGGCTTTTCCCAAGGGAGGCCTCTGACTCGGGGCGTGTCCAATCCCGAGGCTCCGCACGACCCTTCTGCCCACATCTCCGTTCCCTCCGGGTCCGGCCGGCTCACCTCGGAACCCGCGCCAGCCCTCGCGGCCTGTCCCCCTCCCCTGCAGTCCGGCGCCGCCCTGGGACTCCCGGAATGATCCGGGGCCCCACATTCCGCTTCTGCGTGTGCGGTGTGTGTCCCCAGGAGGCGGTAGCGCCCGGAGGGCAGGTACTGCCGTGTGCCAGGCCTGGCAGGGTCCCTGCGTCCCCCAGCTCGCGGAGCCTGCCCACGGCCTTCTCCCACTGGTCCTTCCGTGGCGCACGCGGTGCTGTTCCGAGCGGGGACACGGGCTCGCCGCCGAGCGGGGCTCAGGGACGAGGAAGAACGAGTTCCGTCCGGGGCCTGGGCGAGCGCGCCCCGCGAGCCTGCGGGCAGGCTGCACGCCTGGGGTTTAGACTTTTCACCGTCTGAACTCTCTGGTTCTTTAGGGTTTGCGTTTCCATTGAACAGGCTGCGGAAGGGGTTTAGTCGAAAAGACCAAAGCCCGTGCCGCCCGCGCCCTCCTCGGATTCTCCTCTCTCGTGTCCGCTTTCTCCCGGGCGGGGGGAGCAGGGGGCTCCGCCGGCACCGCCTCTGCAAACGGGTGTCGCTCTTCCCTGATCGGCGTGCCCGTCGCGTGCACAGGGAGGGGACCGAGGAGACGTGGGGGGCGCGCACGCGGCTGCCGGGCGTGGGGAGCCCCGGGAGGCCCTCGCCCCCCGAGGGGAGCAGCTCAGCAGAGGCCGAGGAAAGGGCCGGCCTCACACGCTACCCGGGAACATTGACGCGCCCACTCGCGGCGCAAACGCACTTGCTTTTCCAGTCTACAGGCGCTCTGCCGGCACCGCGTCGGGCGGCTCAGAAATCCCCCTAAAACGCGGGGGGGCGGGGGGGGTCGTGTGCGGCTACGGCCGCGGGGTGCACACCGCAGCCCTCGGTTACCGCGTAGCTCGTGCCCAGCTAGCATGGAGGGACCCCGCACTTTCTCGGGAAGAAACGGGGCCCCAGAGGGTGGGCCGAGGGCACGCGTGGAGCGGCCGGGCCTGAGCCGGGGCACCTGCTCTCGCGCCCGCCCTGCCGGCTGGGAGGCTGCGCGTCCGGGTGAGGAGGAAACGTGTCCCCTCCCGTCCTGTGGGACCAGGAGCCTTAGTCATGCGGAGTGAAGCAAGGATGGGCCGGCAGGCCTGGAAATACCGCCCTGGGAAGCCCGGGGTCCTGGAGCGGCGGCGGCCGGCGGGAGGCTCGGGGCGGAGGGGGCGGGAGCCGCGCAGGGCGGAGGCCAGCCTACCCGGGCAGCCCCGACCGGGAGGAGGGCAGGATGTTCAGGTCGGATCAGGCAGGGACACTCCGGCTGGGAAGTTAATGACATGCTTGGGACCAGAGAAGAATGAGGAGCGGCGTGGGAAGACAGGACGGCTTCGTGTCACATCTGGCCCGCGGTGGCCGAGGGCTCACGACGGCCCACGGAGGGAGGCCTTCCCACAGGCCGACACACGCCAGCCTCAGGGCGGTCGGGAGGGCGGCTGCTACCTCAGGCGGGCGTGGCGCAGCGAGGGGTCAGGACCCTGTCCTAGACGTGTCCTCTGTCACGGGCCGCGTGGGGCATGACGCACCCCTTCTTGGCCCGGGACGCACACCTGGCATTTTCCCCCGAAGGCAGGATCCGCAGACACACACAGAGCGTGTTCACAGCCCGCGTCCTTGCATCGGTGGCCCCGGCGCGAGGAACAGAATGGGGGTTTGTGGGAAAGGCCTGGAGGACTCGTGCCCTCAACGTCGGGCTCCGAGTCCTGGTAGATCAGCAGTTTGCCGACCGGGGACGGCCTCTCAGCCACCTCCCCAGGCCGCCGGACAGGACGGGCCTTCAGGAGGGGCCGGGTGGCACCCCGAGTGAGCAGCCATTCGTCCTTACCAACATGTCACGTCGCCTCGCCATCGGGGGCTGTCAGAGCGCCGACGGGCAAAGGGCCCCCCCACCCCCGTGCCCCTTGCGGCTCCCCAACGCGGCGGCGCTCCAGGGCCTTCCACTCCAGGCCACCCGCGGCCCGGTTCCCTGGTCAGGAGCCCGGCGCTTCTGCTCAGCCGAGGGGGGTAGGAAACACACGGACGGCCCCCCCAGCTGCGCCCCGCCCCCCGCAGACTCCCGTTCAAACTCTGCCCCTCGGTTTTGTGACAGCGACTTTTAATCTCCTGCTACCTTTTCAAAAACAGACACATACAAGCAAGAGCGTTCACCACAGATCAGGTCCGGATGACAAACTCGATCCATTCCCGACGGGTTCTTTCTCTCCCTTAAGCGCGTGTGACCCCCGGACCCCAGGCCGCGCAGTCAGACGGGTGCTCGGGGCTTCCCCCCCAGGCCCAGACCGCAGGACGGACCCAAGCAAAACGGAGCTTCCGAGGCCCCTCGGGAATGGAGGTGGCGCCCAGCTAACAGATCCTGAGCCCCAGGCCTCACGCAGTCCACCCGTCCCCGTGTCGGCCTCTTTCTCCACGGACCAGAGACACGTGACGGCACCCTAGGAGACTCTCTGCCCTACTCGAGTGAAGGGAGAGTCAGAGTCAGGCCGGCTGCTCGCTCTTCCAGGAGCCGCACAACCACGAGCTATAACTAGATCCTTCTGAGCCCGAGCCCTTGGCGCCAGGCCACCCGCCTCCCACCACCCGCCTCTTGGTTCCCGTGCAGGGGGCGCTGGGGCGTCCAGCGTGGGGCCCTGGGTCTGACTGGGAGGATGTTCTTCCGCACTGGGCGCTGGGCCCCAACATCTCCCCGCCTCCCAGGGAGAAGGGCCAGCCGTCTCGGGCCCCCGGGGATCACCGGGCATGGCTCCAGGCCCTGGGGGACCCGGCTGTTCAGACGCTGCCCTGGCTCCGTGTGGGTTTGCTGAGTAAACGGCCGAGCAGGGCGCGGGGCCATCTCCACCGCTCTGCAGGCCCATGTGCCGAAGGCAAACGGACTTTCTGAGGAGAGGCCAGTGGACACACGTGAGCTACGTATGCGAAGAGAGTCCTGCCTGGGGCGGGGGTGGGGGGCTGACGGTGTCCAGGGGGCTCCTGGGGGGGACAGACGGTGCTGAGGGGGCTCCTGGGGGGGCTGACGGTGCCGAGGGAGCTCCTGGGGGGGGCTGACGGTGCCGAGGGGGCTCCTGGGGGGTGGGGGGGCTGACGGTGCCGAGGGGGCTCCTGGGGGGTGGGGGGGCTGACGGTGCCGAGGGGGCTCCTGGGGGGGGGCTGACGGTGGCCAGGGGGCCTCGGGAGGGGTGAGGGGTGGGGGGGCTGACGGTGTCCAGGGGGCTTCTGGGGGGGGCTGACAGTGCCGAGGGGGCTCCTGGGGGGGGGCTGACGGTGTCCAGGGGGCTCCTGGGGGGGGCGCGGGCGTGGGGTCTGCCCGGTGCTGTCAGTCCTCACTAACATCCTCTCTGTGCAGCCAAGGAAACAAATTCAAACTCTGGGACATTTTTCTTGACTCCAGAGCCCACTCCCTAATTAGTCTGACAGCTGAAGTTTCAAAGACAGGATCAGGTGTGTCCCGTAAGCTCTGCGAGCTGTGCTCCCGAGGCCCGGAGCAAACTTTGTTTTTTTTTTTTTTTAATTTTTTTTTAAAGGGGAAGGAGGGGCAGAGAGAGGGGGAGACACAGAATCCGCAGCAGGCTCCAGGCTCCGAGCCGTCAACATAGAGCCCGACGCGGGGCTCGAACCCACAGACCTTGAGATCATGACCTGAGCCGAAGTCGGATGCTTAACCGACGGAGCCCCCCAGGCGCCCCTAACCAAGCGCTTTTAAGAGCTGGCTCAGAATCACACGGTGTGCAAACACCACAGCCCTGCAGGGACAGTCCCACCGCCGTTCTTGGAAAAGCAGGTGGGACCCGGCCCAGCTGGCCGAGAAAGGCCAGCGGACACTGGGACACTGACACCCACTCTCCTGCCCGGGAGGACGGGGGGCAGCTGCAGAGCCAGCTCCAGGGCCCGGGGCACAGCCCCGGCCTGTGAGTGGAGCCTCGGCCGGGCCGCCGCCAGTCTGGGGGACTTGGAGGACACCGTGTCACCTCTCGACACTTCGGAGAGCAACGGGGAAGAAAGCCGAGGCGGTGCCGTGGGCCCGCAGCAGGGCCACCTCCCAGCGCGGGTGGGACGGGCTGTGGGACCCTGACTAGTGAGCCTGTCACTGCCTGGCGTCAGCTCCTCCTGCCCCCGGGAACACCCTGGGTTGGAAGTGTCACCACGATCGTCCGACACCACGGCGGTTCCCATCTGCGGCTGCGGCACAAACACACAGCAGGGAGGTGACCCTCGAGCCGCTGCCGTAGGGCCCGAACGGGTCCCCCTACGGAACGGCGGGTCCGCACCCACGGAACTGCCCGGACCCTCCTCCTGTCGCTGAGACCACCACCACTCGCCTTCCGTTTCCGTGAACGTGACTCGGGTGTTCCTTTCTGAAAATAAGCGCAAGTCTTAACTGCGCACCGGCACCCGCGACAGACGCTCCGAGGGAGGCCCGTGGTGGGGAGCCGCACCTGCCCCGCCCCCGGTCCCCCCGGGGGCGGCCCCCCACCCCACCGGAGGTCTGCCCGTCGCCGGAGCTGGAGCTTCTGGGCGCAGGGCGGCAGTGACGCTGTGTCTCCGTCATTGGCGGCACTCGGATCTCCCGGCCGGGTCCCGTTTTCCGCGCGTCCCGCGGCGCCGAGACGGCCTGCTTCTCCAACTGCCTGATTTGAATGGATTCCTGTCCGGGGACTGGAATGGCCACGTGAGACCGGGTTTTCAAAACTCAGCTCGCCGGGAACATGCGCCTGAGCCTGGACGGTGGGTGCGGCCGGGCAGGGTGGGCGGCCCGAACGGGAGGAGCGGGTCGGCCCCTCGTCTTCTTCCCGCCTCCCACGGGGCTCGAGTGCGTGTGCACACACGCGCGAGCTCACGCGGGATCTGGGGGCCCTGCGTGACTCGGCCTCCGCACCCCCACCCACTGGCGGGGCCCCAGCCACAGGGCCGGCTGCTCCAGGGGCTCTGGCTGCCTCCTCCCCAGCTGCTGCCGGGGTTTCACCTAGGGCCGACGTGAGGCCTCAGTGTGGGTACAAGCAGCTTGTCCGGAAGGTGATCCCGTGGACAGGGAGGCCCCCGTGCGAGCCTGGGTGGGCGTGCCTGGGCAGTCCTGGCGGTGGCCGCGGGGCCGGGACCCGGGAGCGGCTCCCAAAGCCCTGCGTCACTGTCCTGGGTCTGCACTGGCCGCAGACGGAGGGTGAGGGAGCCAGGCGTGCGCACTCGCCAAATCCTGTTTCTCTGGTTGACAGGTCTCCTGGGGACACAGCCAGTCGGCCGGGGACAGGACGGAGAAAGCCCAGAGGCACAGAGACGGGGAAGGCTTCTGCACGACTGGGTGGGAGGTGGGGGGGCCGAAGGCCTGAGATGTCCCCTCGAAGTGGAACCCCCACGTCCGCCACGCGGGGCCAGTGCCCCCGACGCCCGCGAAGCGTAAGCCTTGGAGCTGCCGGCGGCACCACCCTGTCCGAGGCCCTGGGAAGAGCCTGGCGTGTGTCGTGGGTTCAACTGTCTCTCCCAAAGCGGAGCCCCCGGACATCAGAATGGGACCTTATTGGACACAGGGTCATGGTGGACCCGATTACCTCTGACGAGGTTACACAGGGGCATGGCGGGCCCCACGTCCGACGGGACTGGTGTCCTTGCGATGGCTGCCTGGGCAGCGAACACGCCATGTTTTTGTGTGCTCGTCTGCGGAGGCCTCCCCGCTGCAGGGACCAGCCATCGCGGGGTCCCCGCCCAGGCGCTCACTCCCCACGGGGCCCGGCTGCACTCGCCACACTGCTGCTGGAAAACCAACCCACCGCTCGCCGGGTCAGGCCCTGTCCCTGGAAGTGTCTTCCAAGGGGCTCTGGGTGCAGGGAGCGAGGCGTGAGGCGGCGGGTCCTGCTCCGGGGTCCGGAGAAGCTGGCTGGCAGCACGCCTCACCCCTCCTTGATAAAGAGGTTGGTCCACAAACTCGCTCGGGGCGGAGGTGTCCCCTGGGTGTGTGGTTGCAGCCCCGCCCCCGCTGTGATGGGACCGTGGGACACGCGCTGACGTGGTGGCCGCCCCCAGCCTCCACGCGAAGCCCACCGGGCCTGCGCCTTGGCCTCGGGCTTGCGGGCGGCCAGCCCTGCGGCCAGCGGTTTCTGCCATCTGGCCGTGTGGTGTGCGTGCCTCTGTCACGGCCGAGGGACGGTGCGTGTTTTCACCGCCGGCAAAGGAGGGGATTTAAAACCGAAGAGACGGAAAAGAAAGCGCAACTCGGCGCCTGCCCAGTGCGCTCCGCCAAGCGCCAGGCAGGCGTCCGGGAAGTGTCCTGATAGAGCGCGGGATCTGTCCCCAAGGCCCCCTCGTCCTGGAGGGAGTGTAGGGACGGAGGCAGGTGGCCCGGCAGGGACTCAAGACCTACATGACGGGAAGGGCTGAGCAGGGACAAAGCCACGCAGTTAAGGAACACTTGAGTCACGTTCCCGGAGACAGAAGGCGGAGTGGTGGCCTCAGGGGCCACCCGGCCCATCTGACCAGAGGAACACTGGGGCGCAAACGTTAAGAACACATTAATGGTGCTGGTCTTGGAGGAGTGGGATTATGGGGGCCGTTGGCCACCTTTCTGGACATTTCTAGGAGTTTCTGTAGCGGCAGGAAGGTGAGCGGCACAGTCACCCGCGAGCTGTCACGAGCTGGTCAGCGGAGCCGGGGCCGGGCTGCCTCCAGTCCCCTCTCCTTGGCCGAGTCACGCTCTGCTCGTGACCGCTCGCGGAGCAGCCTCCAAACCCCAGATCGACTGTGCTTTGTCCGCAAAGAAAGGATTATCAGTGGCGAGAAGCAGGCACAGGACCGCCCGGCTGCCGGGCTGTGTGCGGCCTCGAGGGGCACGCAGAGCCCACGCTCTGACCCCACCACACCCGGGAGCCCCGCGGGTCCCGCCGTCCGTCTGTCCGCCTTCCCCGCCCGGCCGCGCTCGCCCCTGCAGCCCCGCGTGCACGTGAGCGTCCGTGCGCCCGGTTCACTGACCCGCCCCCCGCCCCCAGGAGAGGCCCGCGGGGACCAGCTCAGAGCGGATCGGCCGGCGACCGGCACCAGCCCGGCTCACGCTGCCGGCGGGTAAATATTTGTCGAACAAATTCACGAGACGCGTCCTCCCCCTTCCGTTTCCGCCCTTTGGTCTCCGGCTCCGGCCCCGGTGGACGTCGGATGGCAGTGCCCACCGCGCCTCAGGACGAGGCTCCCTGTGAACTTGCTGCCTCGTGTTACGGGCCCCGAGCGAACACAGATGGGGGGGGGGTCCTTCCCGGCTGGAGACCCGAGCACCTCCCAGCGTCTCCTTCTTTTTTTTTTTTTTTTAAATGTTTTATTTATTCTAGAGAGAGAGACAGACAGACAGAGCATGAGTTGGGGAGGGGCAGAGTGAGAGAGGGAGACACAGAATGAGAAGCAGTTTCCAGGCTCTGAGCTGTCAGCACAGAGCCCGACACGGGGCTCGAACTCACAAGCCATGAGATCATGACCTGAGCCGAAGTCGGACACTTTACCAACTGAGCCACCCAGGCGACCCCAGCGTCTCCTTCTTTGAGCTTTGTGACCCTGCATGTGTCCCTGATTCCCTCGCCGCTCGGCCCACCCGCCCCGGGCCCAGGCCGCCCGCAGACTCTCCACCACAGGCGCCCGCTCCCCTCCGCAAACACCTGCCGGGGCTGGCGCCCGGAGGGCGAGGGCGGGCGCAGGCGTGGAGACGCCGTTCTGCCGGCTCCGACAGGCTTCGCCCTGTGAACAGGCAGGCGCACGCACGTCCGAGCCCCACGCGGCCCCGGGGCCAGCGCGTCTGTGCCAGGAGTCGGGGCCGGCGGGAGGCCGAGGGTTCCTGGCCCGCGTACCTGTCCCCGTGACTTTGTGGGGTTTTTCTTAATATAATTTATTGTCAAAGTGGTTTCCATACAACCCCCAGTGCTCATCCCAACAAGTGCCCCCCTCAATGCCCGTCACCCACTCTCCCCCCTCCCCCACCCCGTCAACCCTGTTTGTCCTCAATAATTAAGAGTCTCTTATGGTCTACCTCCCTCCCTCTCTGTGACTTTTCTTTCCCCTTCCCCTTCCCCAAAGTCTTCTGCTAAGTCTCTCAAAGTCCACCTATGCATGAAAACATATGGTATCTTTCTCTGACTTATGTCACTCAGCATAATACCCTCCAGCTCCATCCATGTTGCTACACACGGCCAGATTTCATTCCTTCTCATTGGCACATTGTAGTCCCTTGTATATATGTGCCACATCTCTTTGTCCATTCGTCACTTGATGGGCACTTGGTCTCTTCCCATGATGTGGCTATTGTCGAAAGTGCTGCTATGAACACCGGGGTACACGTGCCCCTGTGCATCAGCATTCCTGTGTCTCTTGGGTAGATTCCTAGCAGTGCTATTGCTGGGTCGTAGGGTCGCTCTATCTTCATTGTTTTGAGGAACCTCCACACCGTTTTCCAGAGTGGCTGCACCAGTTTGCATTCCCACCAACAGTGTAGGAGGGTGCCTGCTTCTCCACATCCCCACCAGCATCTATAGTTTCCTGATTTGCTCATTTTAGCCACTCTAACTGGTGTGAGGTGGGATCTCAGTGTGGTTTGGATTTGTATTTCCCTGATGATGAGTGACATTGAGCATCGTTTCATGTGTCTGTTGGCCATCTGGATTCTTCCTTGGAGAAGTGTCTATTCACGGCTTCCGCCCATTTCTTCACTGGGTTATTCGTTTTTCGCGTGTGGACTTTGGTAAGTTCTTTACAGATTTTAGACACTAGCCCTTTATCCGGTATGTCATTTGCAACTATCTTTCCCATTCCGTCCGTTGCTTATTAGTTTTGTGGGTTGTTTCCTTGGTCCCCGGGACTTTGACCCTGAGGTCCCTTCTCCCTCAGCGACTCTCAGTCACTCTGTTTCCCCAAAGCAACCCGACTCTAGAAGTCCTTCCTTTGTGAAAGGTGCCACGAATACAGAAAAGAGCGTGGTGTAGGCATACGACTTAAAGGATCCCAACAGAAGGGGGGGGCGCCAGTCAGGTGGACGAAGGGCGTCGGAGCAGATGAACGGTGCGTGTGCTGCGCGCTGGCGGCGGTTAACGACGCCGTGCCTTCTGCTCGCACACTCGCAAAGCAGGTAGATCTCACGTCGCGCGTTCTTATCACGAATATGAAGATTAATGGAGAGGGCGGGAGCAGGTGACGGGTTCATGCCGGGAACGGCATAATGGGTTCACAGGTGGCTGCTTATCTCGAACCCCGGCCAGCCGTCTACAGTGGGTGTACACACCGGGTACTTAACACCGCGGCCAAGCAAGGACGGAGCAGGACTCGTGCGCACCGGGGACCCGGGCTCCCCCTCCACGCCCGTCCCTGTAGAGGCCGTACCGCCTCCCGTGTCAATGCCGCCCCTGCACTCCTTCTCTCTTTCTTCGAAGTTCTCCACGAACAGGCGTCGCCGAGCTTCTCGAGGAAGCAGAAATCAAAATCGCTTTGACGGGGGAGGAACACAGAATCTTCCAGAAGGCCGCCAAATGCTTCTCATTTGTTCGTTCACGGAATTTCTTTAAACCACTCTCACGAAATTTTGTTGTCACGAGAAAAGTTGTCTGATTTGAAGCAGAGTTGGCGTACGATGTCGTATTCGCTCCGGGCGCACAACGGTGCGGTCACCCTCCGTCACCGCGCGATGCCGCGGCGGCGTTCTCGGCGGCGTTCCCCGGGCCGCACGGCACAGCCCCGTGACCGACTTGATAACCGGACGGTCGTGCTCTGGACCCGCCTCCGCCTCCCAGGGGCCCCCGGCGGGAGCGCTGCCCTGGGCTCTCTGCCTGCGGACTCGCCCCTGCGACACCAGCAGCGGGGTGCTCGGGCCTCCGGGGAAGGGACGGAAGAGGACCCGCACAGACGAGTGGCCAGGCGGCCGGCGGGCAGCGTCTTCGGGGTCAACACCACGGGCGTTTGCTCCGCGGTTCTGCCCCGCGGCGGGTCTGTGTCGGGAGCTGCTGCCGGCTGGCCAGACGCGTCCCCCCGCCCCCGTCCCCCGCCCTGTCCCCCAGCTTCCTCCTCCTCATTTCGGCAGAGCACACCCTGCTACCTCCCCGAATGGTGGAGGGGGTGGAGGCAGCCGAGACGGCACCTGCTGCCCGGGACCCACCGCGCCTCCCTGCGGGTGGGGGGGGAGGGGGCCCTGAAAGAGGGCCCGCCACCAGCTCGGGAGAAACTCTCAGAGCCGATGGGGTCGGTGGGGTGGCGGGAGACTAGGAGGGGCAGGTCCTGGCCTGGAAGCACTTAGGCGAGCGCCGGCCCGCCGGTGGAGAACTTTCCGGAAGCAGCGGATGGAAACCCCAGGCCCTCTGCGCAGGCTGGGACGGGGGCGCGTCGGGGCTGGTGGAGCGGCTGGGCGCTGGGCGCCCTCCACGGGGCACGCGGGTGAGGTCTGAAGGGCCGGGGCTCAGAGCCGGCGGCCAAGAAGGAATTCTTGTGAGGTCTTCGGTGCCACGAGGCGGTTTTATTAAGCACGGGGCCAGGCGCCGGGGGCAGAGACGGCCGCCCTGGGGTCGCAGGGAGGGACTGGTTGCAGAGCTGGGGGCGGTAAAGACAGAGGAGGTTCCCAAAGGGCTTCCGACGCGAAGGACTCCCAGGACCCAGCAGGCCCGGCTCAGGTCCAGCTGAGGTGGCTCTTCCCGCCGACGCAGCGTTAGTGTGAAGACAGGAGGGCGTTCCTGGAGAAGTCACGCTCTGCCCGCCTCACGCGTCCGGGGGCTGCAGGTTCTGCGGAAATTTAATTTTATCTGCCATTTCCTGCTGCCTTTGTTCCCGTATCGGGGGACGTGGCCTGCCTGGCCGGCTCCGCCCCGGAGGAGGGGCACCGAGCCTCAGCGGCCAGTGCGTCCCCTGTCCCTGCCCGCGCGCTGCTGGATTAGAAGTCTCCAATCAGGTCCAAGTTGTCATCTCCCCGTCTCGAGGCTGGCGAGCACCCCTGGTCGTAGGAAGGGCACCACTCACTGTGTTCCCGGGGTCCCCACCTTTAAACTGCAAGGGCGGGGTCTTAGGGGTCCCCCCTCCGGCGAGACCGAGCGCACAGGGCCCCCCACGCCCCAGCCGGGGACTCCGATTCGACATCGGCAGTGAGGCCCAGGCTGCTCACGTCTGAGAAGCGTTGGGAAATTCTCGGGTCGGGGAGTGAGAAGCCCCGACAGACCCTCGCACACAACCCGACAGCAGGTAGCACGTCCCCACGGACTCCCGACGGCGGAGCGCCGCATGAGCTTGGCCCCACGGTGGGCGGCCCGGAGGAGACGCGTCCCCGTTCTCCGGGATCCAGGAACTGCTTCTGATCGCCGCAGGACAGGCGGGCACGTCCTTGAGCGTCCCCGGGCTCACGCACGCGCCCATTTCCTGCGATCGCTCACTCCCGAGGCGGGACGAGGCGGGCGCTTGCGCGGCCCCCACGCTATCGTTTAAAGATCCCTGAACTGAAATACGCACGGATTAAAGGAGGCGCTGTCTCCGATTCGCCTCCCGGGAACCCAGGGTGGGGAGGCTCGAGGGACGGGCAGACGGGGCGCTGGCCATGGGCTCGTCGGCAGAGCGGCTGGGTGCGGGGCGCGCAGGGGCCACCCTGTTCGGCCGGGGGGCGGCGGCACTGCCGTGTTTGAGCGGCAGAACAGCAGCGGCTCGTGGCCGAAGCAAGGACTACTCCCTCGCGTGTGTTCGACGGGTTCCGAGCGAGCGGCTGAATCACACGTTCGGCTCTGACCTCGCCGTTCTCGTGCTCACCTCTGTGGCTACTTCTTGCCTCCCGGACTTTGACCTACAACCCGGCAGCCATCTCACCAGGCGGCTGTGTTCCCCGACTGGAGAGTTCGCGCCGCCTGGGTACCGCCCTGGGGCTTCTGACACTCGCTGCTCGAGCTTAAAGAACTCTTATCCATTACCTAAAAAGATCGATCGTTGTTTCGAGTCACACTAGTTAATGCAGGCGGAGCGCCTCGCAGACCCAGGAGACGCGACGCAGAACTCCACTTCCTAACAAAGCAGCCAGGAGGACGTGGGAAGACAGGGGCTAAATGTAGGGTTCAGCCGGTCTTGGTTCCAATTCCCACTTGTTAGCTGTGCGGCCAAGGGCAATCGCTTAACCACTTTCGGCCCTGGGTCGGAGAGGGGACAGGAGCCGTCCCGGGGAGCAGGGACAGCCCAGCGGCGGGTCCACGTGAACGAACAATGCGCTTCGATGGCGTGACGACAGATGTGGTCAGGGGCGGGGCCGGGGCTGAGGGCACCCGGGCGCCGCCCTGCCCCGTCTCAGCAGGGAGAATCGGAGCTCCGGAAGGGCAGGCCCGTGTGACAGTGCGCGAGGCCGGAACAGGACAGGTGCCACCAGGGCGGCGTCCTCGGGAACTTCCAGAAACGCTTCTATGGAGGCAGGGCCTCCCGCCGTTCGGAAGATGGGTGGCTGCCTTCGAGATGGCGGGCGAGGGCGACAGGACGGCAGGCAGAAGAGTGGGTAGGACACAGGGACTGACCCGTGCTTGAGCTGTGTCTTGAGACGTGCTGTGGTCTCAGGAGACGGAACGTTCTGGGCTTTGACAGAACGTGTGCTTCTTGCCTCCACGCCTGAGAGCCCGACCCTGCCAGGCCTCCCTCCTGCCCCCAGGTGAGGCTCCCCCGGCTGCGCGGTCGCGTCAACACCCAAGAAAGGAAACCGTCCAGAAGGCAACTTCTGTCCACATGCCCTCAACGGCTCCCCCTCTGCTCCTGGGAGCAGAGAACGGCACTGGCGTCGAAGTGACGCTCCCTCTCTCTTTGCCTCAGTTTCTCTCCACCGGTGGGATGGGCGGACAGGGCGAGCAAAGCGCCTGGGGTCTCGGGGGGGAAAAACAGAGGAAAGGAAGGTCGGCTCAGCCTTGGGTGTAAGTGACCCCCACTTTCAGTACTGACACTCTGCTCTTAATCTTCAACACGTTTTCTATTATTAAAAGTTTTAAGTCAAAGTTTTTTATTTTATTTTTGAGAGAAAGAGCAAGCGAGCATGAGTGGGGGAGGGCAGAGAAGGAGACACAGAATCCAAGGCAGGCTCCAGGCTCCGAGCTGTCAGCACAGAGCCCGACGCGGGGCTCGAACTCACAGACCGCGAGATCGTGACCTGAGCCGAAGTCGGCTGCTTCACCGACTGAGCGGCCAGGTGCTCTCAAAACGTTTACTGTAAATCACATCAGGTAAAGGATTGTGAATTATAGGGAAAATTGGGACATTAGGTTTGGCTTTTTGAGTGAAGTGAAGATACGGGCGAGAGCCCGGCACAGGGGGCGAGGACTCGCCGCAGAGAACACGTGCCCGTGGGGGGGCACCGGCGCCCCGGGAGTAGCCCTCATGCCGACCTGCGGGCGGCACCCACGGCTGCTGCCTGCTTGAACCTGACACGTGCGCTGGCAGGTCTTCGCACGTTCGGGGTCCGAGAGCGTCCCCCGTGTGGTTGCAGGGTCGTGTCCCGGGGACTGGAAACACCTCGCCGGCCGGTGGACGTCGGGGCTGTCCCGGTGCTGCTCTGGGGCGGACTCCACCGCTGTTTGGTGAACACAGGCACGCGTTTCCGTCGGGAGTGTGTGCGGGAGGGCGCTGCCGGGTTATAGGCTCTTCACACGTCCCTGCCTCGGTTTCCCTGTGACACGGATTTCCACGACCCCATGAATCCACATGCTGAGTCCTCACGTGGAGGGGCCGTGGCCGGGCAGCAGTCCACGTGCGACAGCCTCGTAAGACCGGTCAACTCACGTTCATCACACACGCCGAGCGCCGGGCCCTGGCCGGGTGAGGAGACCAGACGGGCAGGAAGCTCGGCGGCCGAGCCGGGAAGGGCGTCCGGCGACCGCAAGGCCTGAGTATTTCACTGCATGTCTGTTTGATCTTTTATAAAAATAAGCTGAAAATAGAAGGCGCGGGTGTCGCGGATCTCGAGCGGTGGAGCCTCGGACGGCGTCTGAGTGCTGAGGCCGCCATCTTCGGCCACATCTGTGGCTCCTCAGCTTTGGGACGTGGAGAGGACGATTTCCACGTGAGGGTCTCGTCCACACTGGGTCCAGATGCGTCCGGTCCCTGAGTTCAGGCAGCAGAGCCCGGACGGCGGGACGCCTGCTGCGCGGACGCTCGCATCACGAATGTGCAGGGCGATGAGGTAGCAGGTAGGTACCTCCGAGCTTCTGGAAACGGACACGACTCGACGAGTTTGTGGCGAAACCCCGCGAATGAAGGGGGCGCCCACCTGCTCCCCCGGGGCACCGGCCCCAGGTCTCTTCTCGGCTCACGGCCCTCCTCCCCTTCCTGCACGTCCGTCCCGGCCTTCGGGGCTCCGCGGAGACCTCACTTTCCCGGGGGCACCTCCCCGGCCCGCTGTGACCCCGCCGCCCCACCCCAGCCCTCCTAGGGCCTCGGAGCGCTGCTCACGCTGGCTTGCAACCAGGCCAGGTCTTTCCTGGCCTGGACGCTGTGCTAATTAGGACGTTATCAGTCTGGCTGCTTTAGCAGAGACCAGCATATAACAACTGGCTTAAGACGGACAAAGGTCCAGCCCGTCCGAGTCTGAGAAAGCTGCTCACAGATGCCCAGAGACCTTGGCTCCTTACGCCTTGCGGCCCCACCACCCACCAGAGTGTCACCGGGTGCCTGGGGGAAGCCGCTCATGATCAGAGCACAGCCCTGCGAAGAGAAAGGTGACTTCCCTTTAAGAAGGAAGAAGAATTTTCTTTTTTTTATAAGGTTTATTTTTTAGAGAGAGAGAGAGAGAGAGAGACAGAGTATGAGCAGAGGAGGGTCAGAGACACAGAGAGAGAGAGACACACAGAATCGGAAGCAGGCTCCAGGCTCCGAGCTGTCAGCACAGAGCCTGACGCGGGGCTTGAACCCACAAACCATGAGATCATGGCCTGAGCTGAAGCCGGACGCTCAACTGAGCCACCGAGGCGGCCCAGAATTTTCTTCTTCCCAACACCAGTTGTGGTCTTTGGGGACGATCCCAGGGGCTCTACAGGCGGACTCGGATGCAAGCTGCCCCAGGTGACGGCTACGCGGGCCGGGTCAGGTCGCTGTTCTGGGCACCGCTTGTCAGCAGAGGAAGAGGGTGAACGGATCGCAGGGGCCATCGCTGTTCATGCCACACACGCCAGCCTGGGTGAGCGGTTCTGAGGTCGTCAGCGCCAAGCGTCGAGGGAGACCGCGGAGTGTCCTCCACATGCAAAGACCGGGAGAGCATTCCGGACGTGTCTGAACACGGGAGCGGCTCTTCCTCACGAGAGGAGTACGAGCTGCGCAGGTGTAACCAGAGCGCCGTATTCGTGGGCGACTGTGAACGAGCTCTGGACCTTGCTTCCGTCTGAGGAAACGGGGCGCCATCTGCCCCATCCCCCGCCCCCCCCCCCGCCCCCGCCGTCCACCGTGAGCTGGGGACCAAGAACTCACGACCCTGTGCGGCCCGGACCCCGTGCCTGCGTGGTGGCCCCTCTCCTTCCTCCGGGAGGAGCACTGGCAGCGTGCGCCGTGGCCCGGCGGGGTCATCTCCCGCCCGCGGGCGCCCGCGTCCACCTGGGCCCGGCTCTCGGTGAGGCTCGAGGACGAGCGGCCCATCCGTCGCTCGGGCTCACTTTGTCCAGGCTGAGCTCGGCTGCCACGAGGAGGGGTGCTCAGACCGAACGTTCACGCGTCGGGAGGACCCTGGCCTTTCCTCGTGACCGCCTGCACCTGCGTGGTTCGCCGGGCGGCCCTCCTCCTGTGTGGCTGCGAGAACGGGCGCGCCTCACACTCAAACTTGGGGCCCGAGATCTCCTGGCCTCGGATCAGCTGCCCTTCCTCCTCCGCCGTCTCTGGCACGCGCCGCCGCCCCCGTGTCCCGGCCCCTGGGGTCCCCGAGCGCCGCCCTCCCCACGCCCCTCCCCGCGCCGTGGCACCTGCAGGAGCGGTCACGTTAGGGGTCGCTGTGCTCCCGCGAGCGCCTCAATAAAAATGAGGGTGTTTTATCTGCCTGGTTTGCTTCTATCTGTTCGTATTTTCTCCGCTTCGTCAATTCCGTTTGTAGCAGCGGCACGAACGTTTCTGGAGCGTGAGGTGGAGCGGAGGCCCCGGGGGAGGCCGCAGCCGCGGACCCCGGCGTGGGCAGCGCGGGAGAGCGCGGCGGCAGGAACACGGCGCACCCGAGGCTTTCGGGACGCAGCAGCGACCTGCGGAAGCGTCACGGGGACCGCGTGAGGAGGACCATCCGGACAGCCACAGGGACACAGCTGAGTCTGATGAGGAAGGGGCACCTGCGTGGTTTCTGGCACCTGCCACAGGAGGGCCCGGCTGGGGCAGCTGGAGACCTGGAAGGGCCCGAGGCCACGGGACAGCGGTCTGGGCGCGACGTGGCCTCAGGCTGGCACGTACCTCAGACGGCTCAGGGGATAAGAGTTCTTTTCACTGTGATCGCAACTTTTCTGCAGCACAGTCGAGAACATGGTTCAAAAGAAACATTTTATTTAAAAAAGTTATCAGTTATTTTCTCTCAACACTGACACGTTTTACTTAAAGAGGGGAGGTGTTCCCACGCGGCTGGCGGACGGGAAGCATCTTCGCTTCGGAACAGGGCACGTCACTCGGAGAAGAGCACGCGTACGCGGGCCGCCACCCGTCAGGTCGAAAGCTGGGTCACCGGCTGAGGGACCTCTGTAGGGCTTCGTACATCATCTGGTCCTGAGAACCGGGGACAAGAACAGAGCCGGTGAGCGTGCGGTGGGCTGCACTGCGCCCCTTAAATGTACGACATCTGACCCCCGGGGCCTCGCGGTGTGACTGTGACCGGAGAAAGGGGCTCTAGGGAGGCGATTACGTGAAATCGAAGCCCCCAGGACGGCCTCTGACCGGCAGGACCCGTGTCTTTGCCACAAGAGGGATGAAGACCAGACGTGCGGGGACACTGGGTGAGGACGCCCAGCCTCCAGACCGAGGAAGGGGCGGCCCACGCAGCGTGCAGCCCTCGCCCCGCGCACGCCCTTCCTCGGGGAGCGCCCACCATCCACTGAGGTCTGGCCTCAAGGTCGGGCGACGAGCTGTTCACAGCTCCACCCACGCAGCGAAGAAAGCAGGATTCTGAAGTGTCCTGAGCGTGGACAGGGACGGGGACGGGGACAGAAGTGCCTGCAGGCAAGTGACGGGCGGCTCCTGCGGGGGGGGGGGCTGCCCTCGGGGGGAAGCCCCTCGGGGTCCCGCCGGCCCCCACGCACCTCCGAGGCCTGCGGAAGCGGCTCCGCTTCTGCTCGTTCAGCCCGGCGGCCCGGGCTTGTGCTTCCAGCCTGCGACACCTGCTTCTCCACGCAGGAGGCTGTGCTTTGGGACGCGCGCACGCAGAGTCCGCAGGGCCCGAGGGCACGACACACGCGACCAAGCGAACAGAGGCCTCCCGTCGACGCCGTCAGGTCCTCCTTCTGTGGCACAGAAACCAACGACGCTCGCCGCGTCCCCCTCGCGTTTGACAGAGGCGGTGGCGGAGCACACAGGACCCCCGCCCTTCCCGACGGCGGGTGGAGAAGATACTAGAAGGCACTCCTCCTCTCCTCAGAGCTCATGCCCAGAGCTTCGCGGCGAGCCACGGTTGTGTCCGCTGCTCCCGTCGCGTGTGTTTCCAGAAGTTCCCAGAGCCGCCAGGCCAGCCGCGGCGGGAACTCTGCCCTCCTCACGCCCTCCCGGCCCGGCCCGCGGGGTGATCGGGTGTTGAGATCTTTACCAGCTGCCGGGCCGCGGGCGTTCCTCATCAGTAAGGGGAGGGCGTTTCTAGCCATCTAACAAGCTCGTGCTGTTCTGTGGAGGGTCTGTTTCCGTTCTTCGTCCAGGCCCCTTTCCTAGCCTTTTCTGTCAGTCTTTTCCTCATCACTTTCTGGTCGTTCTGATTCACCCTTTGTGACGTAAACGGCAAATATTTTTCATCTGTGATCATTTGTCCCGACGAGTTTTTTAGTGCAGACATCCTTACCTTTCTGTATCAGACTCAGCCTCTCGTTCACGTTGCCGGGTTTTGCACTGACTTTGCGCTGACAGGAGACGAGGCACGCCCCCCTTGAGCTTCTAGATGAATCTCCGGTCTCCTCCTCCTTTCACGGTTTCGGATTTTACGTCTGAAGCTCTCCCGCCCCCCTGCCTGCAGGGACGTGTGAGTCCGACTTGAGTTTCTGGAGACGGCTTCCCAGCTGCGACATCGGCCACCATGTTTCGTCCCTGGGGTGGGGACACTGTCATGTTCTGTGTATCACGATCGGTTCATGTACCGCTACCCCAACGTTCTAATTACCAAGGCTTGGGTTTTGGGCCCCGCCCCCAGCCCGTCCGTTCTGCGGTCTCCCCGGCCGTTCCAGGCTGCTCGGTTTCCTGCACACACAGCAGCTTGGTCTCGAAAACAAAACAATCACCCCAGTTTGGTCCCCAGAACAAAACAAGCACAAGCTAAACGACCAAAGAGCGGGGCCACTGAAATGACTGAGCAGTCACAAAGGGCCTCAGCACTGGCGTGGCTGCCGGCCTGCGCGGCGAGCTGCTGCCCAAGCGCCCCAGACGCCCCCGGCTCCCGGCAGGCACGCGCGCGGGGCCGTCGACACAGGCAGAGAGGCGGCCTCGCTCACAGACGCGGCCACGACAGGCTCCTGCACACGCGTGAGGTCTCTGGCCTCTTCCGAGGGAGTTTACGACCACTGTCTCTTTTCCTGGGGCCACTCCCGAGCCGGACACAGGCCGGCCGACGTCCTCCCTGCACAATGACTCAGAACGTTGCCACGGAGGGCGGGCGGGGTGTCCACTCGAGAGGGAGCCCCTTCCTGGACTGCTCTCAGTGTCCGCCCCGGGGTGAATGATGGATTTGTGGGGAGGCTGTGTCCTCGTTTCACTTTCTCAGGCGCCTCTCACACAGTGTCCCCGGCAAACACGCGGTGGGGTCAGCGGAATGCCGAGCTGACTCGGAAATAGGACAGAGGGTCCCTGCCTGCCAACGCGGCGAGAGCACGAACAGCAAAGACGTTTTCAGCGTGCTTTGTTTACACCCAGGTCAAAACCACTCCTTTTCCTGTAGTGAAATAACTTTCTAAAACATTATTTCTGTAGAAACATGAGAAATGTAGATCGAAATAAAGTCCTCGTTTCCAGAGATAACTAAGTTACTTCTGTGGCCTTCCAGAATTTTTAAACACGATTTCTTCAAGATTTAATTCTTTCCAGTAGGTAATACGTTCGTGTGGTTCGAAGTTCAGAGAGAACAGGCGACCTCTCGCACTCCTGCCCCCCGGCCAGGCGCTCCCACCATCAGCCGTCGCTGGTCCCATGAGGGCCAGGTCACCTCCCAAGCGAGGAGGGTGCTGCCTTCACCTTGGTGTCTTCCTCATTCGAAATCCGTACTACGCTTCCTTCCGAAGAGAAGGTGTAGCTTCTTATTCACTAAATTCTTCAGGAATCAAATGTTTAAAGATTTATGATCGCCAAAAACATTCAACAGAACGGAACAGCGCTGCGCCTCACCAGCACATACGTGCAGCCTTCCAGGGATGTCCCCAGGAGGAGAAAAATTCTATGATGTCTGAATGACAGGTTCAGAAATGTTTTAAGTAAAATCAGTCACACTGCCTTTGTCGTGAGGTTGAGACCCTTGAGGCAAAGGCTACACGCAAAGCACCTGCTGACACGGACGGACGGACGCAGTGACGGGGTAGTCCGCGTTCCATGGACAGGAGCCCCGTCTTCCGCGACTTCTGTGTCTGCAAGCCCAGCCGGGACCTGGCGTGTGTGCACAGCTTTGCGACGAAGGCCGAGCTCTGGACCTCGGGTACGCTGCTGAAACACGGCTGGGGGCGAGGGGACCCGGACCTGAAACGTTCTCCTCTCAAGTGTCATCGGGGTGGAAACGGTCATGGAAACGAGTGAACCACATACTCCTGAGTGTGAGGAAGGGGATCAGTGAGCCACGGCCAGCGGGTGGGGGAGACGCGCCCGCGATGGGGTGACAAACAGGCACTCCGGAGGGCGGCTCTCAGAGGAGGGAAGAAGAGTCAGACCGCACGTTCGAGGGAGGCCTCCTTCCTGACGGCGGGCCGGCGCCAGGGCGAGCTGAGTAAGAGGCCTGGGGTCGTGACGATCCAGGGAGACAACCTGGAGGCCTCGGTGCCGCTCACTGGCTCTGGTGAGCATCTGGCGAGCAGCGAAACCACACGACGGCGACGCTGCGCGGGCCCATGAAGTGACGCGGCCAGGATGCAGGCAGGATGCCTGAGACACGGCTGGCGGACGGCCGTCTGGTTTGTCGGGGGTCCGTCCTAACAGGTTGACAGCCTATGAGGTCCTGTTGGGACCAAACAGGACGCGGAGGCCTGGGCAGGGGGCGTGGACGGGCGGGGATGGGGACAAGGAAGGTCTGCTCGCTGCCGACGCCTGCCCCCCTCGGCCCATGACTGAGGGTCTCCTGGGCCGGGTGACACATCGCTGCACTTGGCCTCTGAACTATGTCCGCCAGTGAAGCGCAGGACGCCGAGTCCACTGACGTGCGGTCACTGTGCGAGCAAACGCAGAATCACGCGGCAGCAGCGAGGAAAGCGCTCCGAGGCCAGCAGGCAGGTGCGCCTGGGTGAGAAAGTGCTGGGTGTTTCGGGACCACAACGCCCGGCCCTGCAGCCTGGGGACGGGACGCGCACACACCCTTCTTCTTGGATGTCTCCTGACCACTTCCTCGGTGTTAGCGCGCCTCGGGGCAATCGTGCTCCCTCTAAGCACGTCTTCATGGCTACGCGCGACGAGTGCGCCTTTCTCATTTAACTGAACCTAGTGATTCTCTTTCAGCGTGAAAAGAGGACTCGACATCCCAACCCGGCCACTAACGAGTCAATGACCTCGAGCGCCGGAATCCTATCCACAGACTTTCCTTCTAGGGCCTGAAGTCAGGACCTTTACAGAAACTCTGCGGCCTTCACAACCCGGCCTGGCCAGAGCTTCTAATTCCCTACCTGGCCACACTGGTTGGTTCCGGCGTGGGGTCCTAACCCAGGCTGGGCCGACCGAAGGCTTCCCTGACACCCGCCCACCAGAGCCGGCAGGGAATTCTCTCGCTGGGGGGCGTCCGGGCCGCAGACAACCCGGCTTCCCCCAGGACACCCCCAACGAGGCCGGCAGCTAGCGGGCCCAACGCCGACCGTGCTCCCACGCCTCCTGGACCGTGGCCAAGCTTCGTCTCCCCCGCTTACCTCAGTGGGACTGAGTTTCTGCCATTTGCAACTAAAAGGGCCCTAATAACAAAAGCAGAAAGAGGTGGCTTCTAAACGAGCCCCTCGGCTTCATGCCCTGAAAAGCATCACAACAAACGCTAGACCCTTCTTTTCGTTCGATTTTATTTCCTTTCGGTTTGGCTTTGGGAATGGATTCTGTTTGACCCTGCCTATGTCTCTAATTTCAACGGGACTGTCCTTCACCAGAAGGAAGATGCTCTCTGCCACTGCTCGGAACTGAGAAGGACCAGGAAAAAAGAGGAACGGAGACCCCTCCCAATAAACATAACATACACTGGTTTCAAATTCACCCGCAAAAGTATGATGCAAAGGTGGTAAAGCAAAGACTTAGTGCTTAATTATCGCACCGCCAGGATGAAGACACGGCCAAATTTAGAAATCAGGTCAAGCAATTTTCAAGCTTCGCATGACACGTTTGTAGTTATTTGTAATAAAATCACTTGAGCAACAAACACGGAAACTTCAAAATTAAATTAGAAATTTAATCTAGAAAAGTGATCTGTTTGGAGGCAAATGAAGAGAGTGACAAACGAGCTAGCCACGGTCGATATATAAAAACCAACCGAGCTTCTAGACACTAGCGACAATTAGAAGAAAAAAGGAAAAAGATTTCCAAACAACATAAGAAAGCGTAAGCTGCTTGGGCACGAAGTTGACACAGGAGGAGTGCGCACGTGCCCGGACAGCTCACAGCACTGCTGCGTAAACCAGGGGGCTCTAATCAGCGAAATGAATTAAACCATGAATAAACTCTGAGAAATTAAATGAATCTAACCCGTGGACAGATGCACTAAATTCGTGAAATTTTAAACTCCGCTCTCGCAGCTGACCCAGAGTCGGCCGCATTCGCAGTCCCAGCAAGCTTCCTGTGCAGGAATCCATTAGCTGATTATGAACGTTCCACGGGAATGCGAAGGGCCTCAAATAAACAGAGCAACTTTTTGGGGGAAAAAGGCACAGATTGAGAGAACTTACGCTACCTGATTTCAAGACTTACATATCTAGAATAACCCAGACCGTGGGAGGCAGGATACAGGAGCGTGAAGACAGGCGTGAAGACCCGTGCAGCGGTACGGAAGGAGATTCACGCACTTACGGCCAACCGGCTTTCAGGCCGGCGGTGTGGTGACTCAGCGGAAAAGTCTTTTCTACACTCTGGTCAGAGTCAGAGGCAGCTGCGTGGAAAAGCATAACCAGGACCCCGAAGTCGCACCAAAATAAAACAGTAATTGGAAAGGATCATAGGCCTAAATTCGAGGAGAGAATCTCTGCGAACTTGAGACAGCCCAGATTTCTTACGGCAGAACACAGAAAGCGTAAACACAGCAGACGTGTCAGCCTTCATCTAAATTAAAAGCTCCTGTGTCCGACTTCGGCTCAGGTCTTGATGTCAAGGTTGGTGAGTTCGAGCCCTGCGTCGGGCTCTGTGCCGACAGCTCGGAGCCTGGAGCCTGCTTCGGATTCTGTGTCTTCTTCTCTCTCTGCCCCTCCCTGGCTGGCTTTCTGTGTGTGTCTCTCTCTCAAAAAATGAATAAACATTAAACAAATTTATATAAAAAAATTATAAATTAAAAGCTTCTGCTCTTCAGAAAGTACCCTCTGTGTGCACGTCTGATAAAAGCCTTCAATCCAAAACAAGCCAAGAACTTGTACAAATTTATAACGAGAGGAGAAACGACTCAGGTTTGAAGGGGCAAAGCACAAGGCCAGGACACAAGACGACCACCTGACCGGCAAGGGCGTGAAGATACGCTCCTTCCTGGTTGTTCGGGAAACGCCCACTAACCCTCACGGGACACTGGTTCAATCCCGAGGACGGCCGACATTCAAGGACCGCGGCACTCTGGTGCTCGGGAGACGGTGGAGAAGCAAATGCCCTCGCCCGGCATGGGAGCAGCCCGTGTCCCAGCCCCGGCCGGGCCGGTCAGGGTGCCCACTCGCGCCCACTCACGGGAAGGGAAACCACGCGCTCACTCGAATTCCAACAGGTTCCCCTCTCTCTCCCTTGCTCCATCTCACACACGTTCAAAGGGCCTTTGTTCCTAAGAGCCGAACCCTGCAAATGGCAGAGCGTCCCGCAGGGGAAAGGACGGACGCCGCGTACCCTGGGAAACCGCTCGGCCGGCGAAGGACCAGATGCCCAGAGGCGCAGCACGGCGAGCTCAGGCGTCCCGCTGAGCACAGAGCCGGACGCGCTGAGCCCGCGGCACGGTCCCTCTCGCATCAAGTCCTCGGACGAAGTCAGGGCGCGAAGTCGGGTCAGGCCCGGGGTCGCCGGAACACCGGCCGCCACAGACGCCCCAGGACCTCCTGCGGGGATGGGAGGTCCTGTCCGCTGACCGCGGCGCCGGCCACAGCCCTCGCACGTGGCGGGACTGTGTTGTGCCCACCGCGTGTCACTTACATTTCCGCTGAAAACAGGGAGGCTCTCACGAGCAGCAAGTGCGGGGCCGCGTCCACGTCTAACTCGTGGAAGGGCCCGGACTCCGGCTGCAGGTGAGAAAACACCTCCGCTGCAGGGAATTCCGTAAGGACCGAGCCTTCGGCAGCTTCTGTCCCCGTCTCTTGCTGCTCAGAAGGCAGCGCCAGGGGCTACGCACTGTAAAACCGCCCCTGGCTTAATGGAGAAGACCGTGTTTTAAGGACGACGCTCAGGGCTCAGGGGAACGAGCACGCATCCCAGTGGTGGACAGAAATGCCCAGCAGGGGAAGGTGACCACTGTTTGTCCCCAGACAGGGGAGGGCCGGTCCGGGATGGCGGCCTCTCACTTGACTCCAGCCGGAAAGGCAGTGAGTCACGTGCCAACGATGCCACCAACCCGAATCAGTGACCCGGTTACTGTAGTTAAGAGCGGTAAGGCGGGGGGCGCCTGGCAGGCTCAGTCACTAGAACGTGCGACTCTTGGTCTCGGGTTGTGAGTTCGAGGCCCGAGATGGGTGTAGCCATCTTTAAAGCCACACGTGGTCAGGTGGCCACCTCAGCGGAACAAGCCCGGAGGCCCCGGCACGGGGCAGCCCGTCTCCCAGAGCCGCTCGGACTTTGACTCCCCCTTTCCCATCAGTAATTACAGCGAGAAAGACGAGGCCTGGGGCAATAAATGGCTAATGACTTAAGGAAGTTTGAGTCCACCAACACGCAGGGCTCGTGGCTAAGGCGTGTGACACTCCTAGAACACAAAAGACACTACAGTGAGCGAGACCGAGGACAAGGAAACCCGAGCCAGAGGCTTCCGAGGGTTGGCCACGTCCCCGCGGCCCTGTGTCACTGCAGCCAACCGAGTTACTACGGACAGGTCTCCTCTGCAAAGAGGCAAACACACGAGATTTGGTGTTTTAGGTAAAGAAATGCCAGCCATTTCCTTTAGCCCTTCTCCGACCTTCCTGGAGATAACGCCCACGGCCTGGACGCCGGGCGGGCGGGTTTGGCTCCAGGCAGATAAAAGGCTGCCCGCGAGGGCGGAGCTCGGAGAGCTGGTGAACCAGACAGAGTGGAAATCCCAGGAGGGCGGCGAGAGACATGAGGGGTCAGGCCCTCCTGGCCTCAGTCTTCCAAGAAACACGCAACTACAATCTCTCGAGAACGTTCTCTCAAAGGCAATCGTTTCTCCTTGTTGTCAGGCGCTACGGGCCTCGATTCCAGTCTCTTTTCTGTACACACTTACGAGCGTTTCTTACCTTTTTTGATATAGATGATTTCACTTTCTTGAAAGCTTCTTCGAAGTGCTTCTGACTGACCCGGAGCTCACCTGGGGGGCAGACGCACAGACACACACAGGTGGGTACAGCGTGTTCGCTTCCCGGCGGTCAAGGGAGCGTGCGGGAACTAGTGACCACGCTGCTTCTGCTCTTTTTCAGAACTCAAGCCGGACACAGGCTGGTCATCGCATTCTGGGGACATTTTTTCATCTTCATGTAATTGACACACACCCGACGGTATTGAATCTGACGCAAGTGCGTGGGTTCTACACCAGCGGCCGTTTTAGCGTCATCTTTTCCCCGCGAGCAATCAAAAGTTTATTTTGGGACAATTATGTAAAATAGTATTTTGTTCATCTTTAATTAGAGATTCTTAACCTTTTAAAAAACAAAACCGTCCATGTTTTGCCCTCCCCCCCCCCCCCATGGAGAGATCGCTGACACCTAACACCTGTACGTGTAAGGTGTGCGAGGCGGTGAGGGGATGCGTGCAGGCAGTGACCACAGTCAGTTAACACCTCCCTCCCCTCACGTGGCTACTTTACGCGTGGCAGTAACTATCAGGTCCACCGTCCTAACATCTTTCGAATATATAATCCACGTTGCTAATTACACTCCTCACGCAACACATCTGCTCCCCAGAACCTGGTCCCCTCCCAGCGGGAATCTGCACCCTTAGACCAGCGTCTCCCCACTGCTCCCTACCCTGTGCTCACCAGGTTTTAATGGGATGCCCCAAGGAGGCATCACCCTTAAACAGATACCCTTTGCGGGCCTGCTCTAACACTGTTTACACCTCAGCGGTGATGCTTAATGAAGAAGAACCAGAACGGTTTTTTTTTTTTTTTTTAAGATAAATTGAAATAATTTAACTGGGAACAGAAAGTATTATCCCACAGTATTTATGAGTCCATGGGGAGCCTGGGTGGCTCAGCTGGTTAAGCATCTGACTTTTGGCTCAGGTCCTGATCTCACAGTTTCATGAGTTCGAGCCTCATGTCTGGTCCTGCGCTGGCAATGCAGAGCCTGCTTGGGATTCTTTCTCTCTCTTTCTGCCCCTCCCCTGCTCACACTGTCTCTTGTCTCTCTCAAAATAAATAAATAAACTTAAAAAAATTAATTAATTAATTAAAAAATTTTATTCTGGAGAGAGAATGCGTAAGTCGGGGAGAGGGGCAGAGGCAGACAGAGAATCCCAAGCAGGTTCCACGTCCAGCGCAGAGCCGACACAGGGCTCAATCCCACGACATGAGGCCGTGAACGGAGCCGAACACAAAATGTGCAGTGAGCACAGGACCCGTGCAGCGTCCCTGGAGGACAGAGAGCCAGAAAGCTGAGTGCGGGAGGGCAGGGCGTCGGGATGTGCGACACGGTCAGAGAGTCACGTGCAAACAGCACTAGCGGCCGCGGCCAGCACGGGAAGAGGGGCCCGTAAGTCCTCAGTGAGAAATCCCCAGACGCCGTCGGACCCGGCTCTCCGGCAGCGCGCTCGCCCCACGCTCCTCGCACGACTCTCTCATCTTGCGAGTTACGTCACCTGCTTCTAAGAGGAATCCGAACCAGCTTACGATAAAGGAAGTTCCGGTACCTGAATCTGACAATTAAATAACAAAAATGATGGCGTGGATGGCAGGGGCTGACAAACCTAAGCCACACAGACGCCGTGTGACGGGAACAAAAGTTACTTCTGAGACTCTTGGTAGCCGGAGGAAAAAAGGAAGGAGAGGAAAGAGAAAACCAGTAGGAATAAAAAAAGACAAGTTTTGGAAATGCACAGAACCAAAGATCAACGCGGGCTTGACCTGACAGGGAGGTGCGTGTGGCGGTCAGCGGGAGACCCGGCCACAACTGCAGGCGACCAGGCGACCGTGGCGGAGACCCGGCGAGGTGGGGCTCCCGGGCAGGCGCCGCAGGACACCGGCGCTAACATCACAGGGAAGAGCTGCCAGGACACGGTCACTTTCCAGGTCGACGGTGGCTCTCGTGATCCAGAGTGACAAGTAAGCGGAACCGAGAATTCTGGAAAGTACAGTACCTTTCTCGTTCCCGCTCTTCGGTCCTGCCATCTCCTGTCTCAGGGCGCAGACGGAAGCTTCTCGTACCAGAGCGGAGAGGTCCGCACCCCTGTAAAAACACAACCGTCCTCACTGATTTATTCTCGGACGCTGCAAAGAACAGAAAGACGTCTGACAGTAATTTTAAGTCACCTGTCACATAATTAGGAAAGAAACCGAGCATTAACGTATTTTTACTTTTACTTAAAATAACTCTAACTTTTAGAAGAAAGATAATTACGATGCAAACAGGGCAATGAGGTGTAACCACTCGAACTACCTGTAGATACTGATGTTAACGCAAAAGGGACTCGCCCAGTCAACAGAGACACAGTTGCCGTAAACTCTTCATTTACAAGGCCTACGCTGCCAGCGAGCTGACCGTCCACCGCCACCTAATGTCTCAGGCAGGCTCATATAGCAAGTCACTTATGGCACCCAGTTCAAAAAGGGGAGACACAAAGGCTACAGAGTCTTTAAGAACCTTGATTCCAGCCCGAGGGGAGTGGACCTGTCATAAGCGACCCACAACAGGAGAACTAGCGAGCCTTCGCGGAACTGCGCGGTGTCACCATGCTGCGTCGGCGTGGTTCCGGAGCTCGGGGGGGAAACGTGCTTCCCCACGTTACATCTCTAACAGAATCCCTGCGGCGCTTCGGGAAAGGGTTCGAATCTGGGGAAGAAAACTCATTTCTAGACAGTAAACCTATTTCATGTCGGGAGCTGACAATCCCGATAATATGTAAACTGAACGCCCACAGAGATAACGTTACGAAGCGAACCCAGCGCTGCGGCTGGGCGCTGGGTTACAATGCGATTTAATAACTACGTACATGCTTGGTGGTCACTGCTCCCCTCGACCCTGAAGCCCTCGCACAGGCGCAGAGACAGCCTCATCACAAACGGGCAGCTGCAGCCTAGAATTATCTGTCTCTCAAAGTGTGATGCCAGCGGCACAAACCCAAGTGTCCGCCGTCCGACGCTAACCCTGACCCTTCAGAATGCCCGCCCCGCACCGTGTGGCCCGGGATCTGACCCGGGCCGAGCTCTGCCCCGGAACGGCCTCTGTTGTGAACTCGAAGCTGCCAACGCCCCACGTGAGCCTTTGTCCCCGTAACAGTAAGCTCCCCACAGGGGCGGGGTGAGGGACAGACGCTCTCCTCACAGGGCGGGAGGGGCGTTCCCACGCTGTCACCACCAGGCTGGGGTCTGATCGTGTCCTGCCATCCAGACGGCCCTGAGCCAGGGCTGCCAGACGAAGAAGAGGCTCTTGGCCCTCAGCGGCCAGGTAGGAGAAAGCGAGGAGAAACGAGGTACCCTGACCGTGCGCCCCGAAAGCAACCAGAGGGGTTTCGAGTGCAAGCGCCTTGAAAAGAGACACGATTCTTCCATCAGAACCGGAAGTGACCGGGTGCCCGTTCTCCGGACCCAAGTCCACACTGATGAACGGCAGACTCCTGAAGGCCTCGAACGTGAGCCATCGACTTGCTCACTTGGCTTTGACCTACAGGAACGTCCTGAGCTTTTAAAGTAAGTCAGATGGGCAGCTGTCTCCCCGTGAGTTAGACGCTTCGTTTCCTCCTCTGGGTCCCCGAAGTGAGAAAGTTAACAAACTTACTAACACGAAGAAAGTAGCCACACACACCCACACCCACACCCACACCCACACCCACGAGAGCGGAAGGGGAGGGGCCTGCTCTCCGCTCCGGCTGGAAGGCTGCGGGACGCAGCTGGCACCTGACTCTCGGAGGCGCCGGAGCACCTGGTGACACGCAGCCGATGAGGAAACGTCGGCTCGAACGTTCCAAAGGAGGGACAGACGACCAGTGAGGGCACCGGGGACGGGTAGGGGGCCCGGGGACTCCCCTCCCGGGGCCTCAAAGTGGGCGGTCCCTTCTCTCCGAAGAGGCCAGAAGAGGGGTTTGCGGGACCCCTGACCCTGTGCTCCCCGCCAGACCACCCCCCCCCACCCCGCCCCTGAGGAGACGGAGCCCCGGATGCCGGGCGCGGGGAGCAGGGACTCACGTATAGCAGTCACAGCGGAGGTCCCCGGCGAGGGCTTCCAGGCTGACGTCGGCGGCCAGCGGGGGTTTGGTGCCGTTCTGAGGGAGAAACATCGGCTTCCGGTGAGGCTTTCTTGGAAGAGCAGCGCATTCAAGGTTCCCCATTCCAGGTTCTTAACCAACAGTGCCGACTGCTGGAGCCCACGACTACGCGGACTCCCAGAGCAGCGCGGGGCGGTCTTACCAATTCCAGTTTCCAGAAACAAGGTTAAGAAGCAGACGCCAACACAGAGAAAACTGAAGGCGACCGATCTACGCCTGTGACGCCCGAAGAAACTGCAGTCGTGGCAAGAACCAAATCCAGCCCCCGAAGCTGTCCGGAGGGGAGGAGGGGAGGAGGGGAGGAGCACCTCCCCCCGGGGGTTACTCGTGGGGGGCAGTGCTCTGCTGTGCCGCGGGGCTGGCCGGGGGGGCAGAGCGGCCCAGAACTCGACCGGGGAAAAGGACACAGCCCTCTGGGCTCCACGTGGGCTTTCAGAGCCCTTATCTTTTTTTTTTTTTTTAATATTTTTTAACGTTTATTTATCTTTGAGAGAGAGAAAGACAGAGCGTGAGCAGGGAAGGGGCAGAGAGAGGGAGACACAGAATCCGAAGCAGGCTCCAGGCTCTGAGCCGTCAGCACAGAGCCCAACGCGGGGCATGAACCCACAAACCGTGAGATCGTGACCTGAGCCAGTCGGCCGCTCAACCGACTGAGCCGCCCGGGCGCCCCTCGGAGCCTTATCTGAACCTCGATCCGGACTTCGGAGCCACACGCCAAGGGCAACAACCACCGCAGAGGCAACGACACGGTTTCCAGTGATCTGAGAGGCGTGGCCCGGTGCCGGAGGGGAGCACTTGCTCTCCCGTTCCGATTCACGACCCCCACACACCGCGTCCAGGCTTTCCTTTGGCGCAAACACTGCGTTAGACCACACAGGAAGGAAGCTGGCCTCGAGGTGAGCACTGCGGACCAGCGCGGCGGGCGCCCTGGCGGAGGTCACCACCAGACAGCCGGGCGCCGCACACGGATGCCCCAGGCCCGGCCCGCGTGAGGACGCTCGAGCCGGCGTTCGTAACAGGTGAACGCTCGTCTAACCCAGGTTCGAGAAGCGGCCGTGTCTCCCGCTCGGCGCTCTCCGACCGGAGCCACCGCGGGAGGACACCCCGGGGACGGCGGGCGGGCTCTCTCGCTGCTTCTTTGTTTCCCGCCAGCTGCGCGCGAGCCGGACGGCCAGACGCCACGAGCTCCTCTAAGGCGGGCGCGGCTGGTGGCGGCGGGGGGAGCGCAGCTTCTGTGGCATCTCTCTCCTCTCTCGTACCGCGGTAAAATGTACAGCGACAAAACTTACCATTGTAACCATTTTTCGTGTAGTGAGTGCATTTTCCGTACCGTGCGACCATCCAGCCCTGAACTTTCTTCCTCTTCCCCACGTGAAACTTTGGCCGCGCTAGCCCTCCCGTCCACGCTCTCTCTCCAGCCCCTGACAACCTCCACTCTATGGATATAACTGCTAATGTTCACTTACTTTTAACAAATATTTTAATTTTCTAAAAATTCTGAGTGGACAAAACCAGTTTCATCATACTAAGGTTAATTTTCAAGACTAACTTGACCTGGGTAATTTCTTGCTTATGCCTCTGAAATTAAGATTTTTATTATTTTTTTATTTTTTTAAATGTTTATTTTGAGAGAGAGAGAGAGAGAGAGGAGAGCAGGGGAGGAGGGAAAGAGGGAGAGAGAGAATCCTAAGTAGGCACAGAGCCCAATGTGGGGCTTAATCTCACAAACCTTGAGATCGTGGCCTGAGCTGAAATGAAGTCAGACGCTGAACAGACGGAGCCACCCAGCTGCCCCACGGCTTTGTTTTTAAGTAGTCCCTACACCCGACGTGGGGCTTGAACTCGCGACCTGGAGATGAGGCGCCCACGTCCCCCCGCCGGAGCCAGCCAGGTGTCCCCAGTTCTTGCTCTGGAGGTTTGGTTTACAAAGACCCGTACGGTTGGGTGTTTAATGACATGTCCACCTTTCTGTGTGTGTACTGCACTTCAATGAAAAGGTCTAAAAGAGAAGAAATAACTTGAGATCGGTAATTAGGGAATATGAGTTCTGAGGTCCAAATCTGCAACTGAATGGAGCTTTGGGAAGTTCCTATGTCTTTACTATTTGCTTTGACAATAAAAACACTAGTATCTATTCTAAAAAACAGAAAAAGAAGGAAAACTTCTAAATTCGTTCTATGAGGCCAGCATTATTCTGATACCAAAACCAGATAAAGACACCAGAGAAAAGAACTATAGGCCAATATCCCTGATGAACACAGATGCAAAAATCCTCAATAAAATACTTGCAAGCCGGGCGCCCGGGTGGCTCAGCGGGTGAAGCAACGACTCTCGGCTTCGGCTCAGGTCAGGATCTTGCAGATCGAGCCCGATGTTGAGCTCTGACAGCAAGGAGCCTGCTTGGGATTCCTTCTCCCTCCCCCACCACACACCCCCAAACTCACACTCTCTCTCAAAATAAATAAACTTAAAAAAAAAACCACTCGCAAACTGAATCGACAGAACATTAAAAAAAGCATTCGCCAAGACCAAGTGTGACTCATTACTGGGCTGCACTTGCGGTTCAAGAGTTGTAAGTCAACAGAGGCGCCTGGGCGGCTCGGTCCGTTAAGCGTCTGACTCGGGTTCGGCTCAGGTCAGGATCTCTCGGTTCAGGAGTCTGAGCCCTGCATTGGGCTCTGTGCTGACAGTGCAGAGCCTGCTTGGGATTCTTCTGTCCCCCTCTCTGCCCCTCCTCTGTTCGCTTTCTCTCAAAACAAACAAATAATCTTAAAAAAGGTTTTGTAAATCAATGAGACATTGCCAGTAAGAGAAAGGATAAAACCCACAGGGAAGGGCATCGGACAGAGCACAGCATCCAGTCCTGAGAAGGACTCTCCCCAGTTAGCGGTAGAGGGAACACACCTCGCCATCGCAAAGGCCACACATGAAACACTCACGGCTGACAGCACCCACAATGCGGAGCGACCGAGAGCCTTCCCCTCGCGGTCAGGAACAAGACGAGGGCTGTCCACTCTCGCCACTGTTATTTGCCAGAGTACTGGAAGGCTCGGCCTCGGCAACCAGACAAGAAACAAAAATAAAAGGCACCCGAATCGGCGAGGAGGAGATCAGACTCACTACTTGGAGACCACATGACACTCCATAGAATGTCGGAGAGACTCCACGGAAGAGCTGCTGGCACGGACACCTGGATTCGGTGACGTCACGGGGTACAAAGTGAACGGACAGAATCTGTTGCATCTCTCTGCACCAGTAAGGAGGTAGCGGAAAGAGAAACTAGGAAGACAACACTGTTCATAAAACACCCAGGAAGAAACCTAGCCGAAGAGGTGAAAGGCCTGTGCTCGGAAACCGGAACACGGCGGGAGGAACCAAAGCCGGGCGCCCGCGTGGCTCGGCCGGCTGAGCGTCCGACTCTCAGGTGCAGGCCGCCTCCGGCACACCTGCGTTTGCTTTACGTCTAAGAACCACGGTCCTAGATATTTTTGGCAAAAATGGCGAAATCTTACTAGGCTTTTTTTACGTCCTGAGAACTGAGCCCGGAATCGTCAGTCTGGAGGCTCGAAACTGCGGCCCGACGGAGATGCGGGTTAGAATCCGCTCGCAGCTCGGGGCCCACCAAACTGCTGCCGGCCCCTCGGGAAACGACAGGGGCCACGCGAGGAGTGTTGCAATTAGATAGGATCACTTTCTTTAAAGGCGGGCTCTACGCCCAGTGCGGGGCTTGAACTCATGACCTCGAGATCAAGAGCCGGCCCGGATAAGATCATTTTAAAAGTGCACGTAAAAGCGAGGGTTCCCAGACCAAAGAGAGTGGGATGCTTATCTGAACTGGCACGAAGCGGCCTCCAAAATGCTTCCAAACGCCAAAACAGCTCCGTTGAAAGACCTGCGGCAAACGCGAACGCACAATGAGAAACGAAGGCTGGAGGCATCGCCGGCTCCGCCTCCTCCTAGTTCTCGGCTCCGCCCTTTCCCTCTGAGGAGCCTGTCAAGTAGGTGCCTTTTCAAATAAGACCACGAAGGCCACAGCCACGGCAGTCCCCGGCAGTCCCCTCGGGGCAGCTCTCAATCCTTGGCCAGCTGCCAAATTCAAGGTCACGGCTAAGTAATTTCCTAGACCCAGGGAGGACCCTGAAGGGTTCTACACTTGCGTTCACTCCACAGATTAACGGGCTGTTGAGGAGGTAGGACACAAGATGAGAGACCACGGATCAGCCTAAGTAGCTCCAGGACAGACGCCCCGTCTCCCCGGGAAGGAGGCTGGCGAGGCTCTGGGGGACCGCTGGCCGGCGTGGCCTTACCTACAGAACCAGCCGGGGGGAAATGGAGATTAAACTTGGTGGAAAACCCTGTCAAAGTCGGGCAGGCGCAGAGCCCGTCCCTGTCCCTGCACCTTCGTGGAAACGACGCGTGGGATCCCGGAAACAAACGAGAGTGGCCTGGGGGAGCGTGCCGTGTGTCCCCCAGAACCAGCGCTCCCAGCCCTCTGTGTATCCGGCAGAAAAAGAAAGAGAAAACATTTTCTGCACCCTGTTTGGTGCCAGCTCTTGAAGTCCAAGGACTGGTTCAATATTGCCAGAAATATTTACTGTTTGTCCCAGCTGAAACTGACAAGACATTTAAAAAGATTTTCTTGGTACTTGGCTAAAGTAGAAGCTGCTATTCATAAGCTGCTAGGAATTTTTTCCCGGCCTTTCTCCTCTAGGCTAAAATAAAACCATGTACCCAGACGGAAACAAAAGCCTTCCATAGGCTTTGTGGAAGGATTCCTAAGACTCTTAAAAATATAAAAACTAACCCAAGTATTTGGAGCTTTCTTTCCCCCAAGTTCACATGACCTAGAATAATCTTTGTTACTAAAAGCTACTTTCCGTTTGTTGGTGTAATTAAAACAGACAGTCTTTGGACTCATTAACACTGAATACAATGCAACTTTTATTCTACCTGGTTTGCTAATCAGATACATTCTTGTTACCGGTTATAAACCTGGCTGGCCAGAAAACTAACTTTGTGTCCCGGGTCCACGAAGTTTTCCTAAGTAATTTAGAGGCGCCTAGGTGGCTCAGTTCGCGGAATACCAGACTCCCGATTTTGGCTCAGGCCATGATCTCACGGTTTGAGAGTTCGAGACTCGTGTCGGGCTCTGCGTGGACAGGGCAGAGCCTGCTTGGGATTCTCTCTCTTGCTCTCCCCTGCTCACTCGCTCTCTTTAAAAAAAACAAAAAGGTAATCTAAACATAACCGTTAAGAATAAATGACTTACTCAGATGTAAATGGGAACAATTCCTAGGGGGAAGTTTTAGCAAATGGTTTCCAAAATCTTTTGGTTACTCGAACCCTTAGAGTTGTGCTAAGTTAAATGATGAGTTAAATGAACCTCACTGCAAACCTAGGTCACCCCTAGATGAAAGACCGAAACACTGCGGAAACTAGGCCCGTCCACGTTTGGCTCTGCAGGGGGACGCAAGGTACTTGGGTCTGTGAGGAAACAGGTTTTGTGATGCCGAAACTTTTATGGTGAAAAAGCATACATTTCTAGAAACTGTAAGTATTTACAGGGGCGCCTGGGTGGCTTGCTCGTCGGTGAAGCGTCCAACTCTCGATCTCAGCTCAGGTCATGGTCTCACGGCTGTGAGTTCAAGCCCTCTGTTGGGCTCCGTGCTGGGCATGGAGCCCTACTTAAAAAGAAGAAGAAGAGGTATTTATAAATTTGCAAAGGCACAGAAGGCTACTGAAAGATAGTTCACAATTGTTCACTTCTCAATTTTCATTATAAATTAAGGTTTTTAAAAGTTGAAAAAGAATTTTATGTGTGGTAAAGGTAAGACTGAATACATTTAAGAGTTAAAAAAAAAAAAGCTTTAATACCGAAAGTGCGTTAAGTACAACTGAACCTGAATTTGCTCTCGTCTGCGGCAAGGACGAGTTTCCTTGATGACTAGTCTGCTCTTAATGAGAAATTACAGGGGCGCCTGCGGGGCTCAGTAGGTTGAGCGGCCGACTTCGGCTCAGGTCATGATCTCACGGTCTGTGAGTTTGAGCCCCGCGTCGGGCTCTGTGCTGACGGCTCAGAGCCTGGAGCCTGCTTCAGATTCTGTGTCTCCCTCTCTCTCTGCCCTTCCCCTGCTCCTGCTCTGTCTCTATGTCTCTCAAAAATAAATAAACGTTAATTAAAAAAAAAAAAGAAATTCCATAACTACTGAACTTTCTGCCTTTGCCCAAGAGGGCTTTAAGTGTCCCAACGCTTAAACAGGTAACCCGGGGTGTCACGGCGAACTATGATCCTAAGTGACCAAGTGTTTTAAGACCTTTAATATTTTTGACAAACTTCCCAATTTCAAATCCAAAATGAAGTCTTTTTATCTTAGAAGTAATTTTGAAATTGACCACAGGATCCCTGAAACATACCAAAAGATTTTTTTCTCTCCTTCTAGAGGGAGATGTTGAACTAAGGCTCACTTGACGTGTAAAATCGATACTGAGTAAGAAGTACAACCAGGGTCGCATTTGTGTGGTTTCTGGAACTACTGCAGAAAATAGAGTCTAATACGTCCTGGAATAACGTTATCATCATAAAACCAGTTTTCACTTAACAATGCTGTGTCGCAGAAACAATCACATCTCCTGTCGATTCTATCACCACGAACTCAGATCTTTAACAAAGGGCACTGTCTGAAGGTGTCTGTCATTTATAGAGAGTTACTGTTTTACTCAGATGCTTCTGCAACAATGTTCCCGCCAAAGTGCGTCATCACGGAGGTTCACAGCGATGCCCCGGCAAACACAGGTTTCTGGCAACTTTGAGATCCAACCTCCACATGACTGCTGGCCTGGCCCCGGTCCCCCTGCCTCAGTTTCTCTCAAGAAACGCAGCCCCTCTCATCATGCCGTCTCTCTGAGCCTACGGTCTATCTCCCTGTCTCAGGTTAACGACCCCGAACCCGGGGAACCTTGCGTCCAGGCCCTGCACAAAGGAGACACGAGGCACGGGTAACCAGAATGAAACCATCTGTGTGGTCTTCGGACCCTTAAACTCTACTGGCTCTGTGGCTGTCCCAGAAGGCCCTCGCGCTGCACAATCCGCTCCTTCCAGCAGGTCCCGGCGCCGTGGCTTTGGTTGGGACTGAATGTAGGGGAGGCTGAGATCAGAAGATCTGTGTCCAGAGCACAGCCGTCCGGTGGGAAGGCCGAGGCTCTGGCCTAGGTTGTTTCTGCCGCAGGACAGGCCTCGGTCACACTGATCACATCGCAGTTGACGGAGGAGGCGTCCCTGCCGTCCCTGCCGGGCCACCGCCCCCGGCTGCGTCTGGACTAATTCCTGCCCAAGCCGAGCCTCAGCCGCAAAACGTCACTGAACAAGCCACTTGGCTAGAAAGGTGGCTCCTCCAACAAGGTCTTGCTCCGACTGGACTGCGGTTGGTTCGGGCCTTGGGGCGGCGGCTCTGAGGTGCACTCCCGACCGCGACCGCGGGGTCTCCCGAGCGGGCGGGACTCTCCCTAGAGCTGCAGAGGCCCAGCCGCAGCGCTAACCACTTGGCTGATCAGCCCCCCGGGGACTGGAATGTCGGAGAGGAACGAAGACAATGAGCCACTTAAAGGTCGCGAGCCGGAAGTCCCGGCGGCAGGGGATCGGCACACACCGCAGCGTCAGAGGGCAGGCGGGGAGAGGCGCCCAGGCCTCAGGTTTCGGCGTCCTGAGGCAGGCCGCGGGCGGATGGGCAGGGGGGGTTGTGGGAAAGGGACAAGGCCCCAAATGGAGTCACGCGTGCCAAGTCCCCGTCAGCAAACTGAGACCCAACACCGGACCCGACTGCAGTCTCGGCCTCTCCCCAAAGGTGACCTTCGGCCCGCCGGCCTGGAACCCCCGGTCCCCACCAGCCAGGGGGCCTCCTGGCACGGGGAGAGTGGTCAGCACTAGTGAGACAATCCCCCCCACAGGCCCTTCTGGCCCCTCAGGAAGGTGACCTGGTCTGAAATGACACACTTCTTGCTAACACACTTCCTTGTCCCTTCTTCCGAGTTCCTTTCTCCCTGCTGGACAAGATGAAATGCTCCCAGATTTATGAATTGTTGAACAAAGCCAATTGGATCTTTAAATTGCTCAGTCCAACCGTGTTGTTTGACAACGTGAAAGTGCCAACGCCAAAGCAGGTACACTTAACAACGGTTACAGCGTGGGCGGTGATTTTCTCTGATCTTGGCGTAGAAACACCTTCCCAGATAAGTCTCCTCGGGCAAGGGAAAACAGTGAGATTAAACTATGGGAACTACATACAGATAAGGAGCTTCTGCAGAGGGTAGGAAACAATCAGCAAAATGAAGAGGCAGCCTAAGGAGCAGCAGGAGGTATCTGCGGACTGGCGTATCAGATAAAGCGCTAGTATCCAAAATCGGTAGAGAACTTTACCCAGCTCAACACCAAACCCCCCAAAAGAACCCTATTAAAATGGACAGAGGACCTGAACAGACATTATCCCGAGGAAGACATCCAGACGGCCAAAAGACACATGAACAGACGCTCCACGTCACCAAATACCAGGGAAATATGAATCAAAACCACAGCTAGGGATCACCTCACGCCTGTCAGAACGGCTCAAATCAAAGACAAGAAACCACAGGTGTCGGTGAGGACGCGGAGAAAGTCGAACCCTCGTGCACTGCTGGTGGGGGTGCAAACCGGTGCAGCCGCTCTGGGAAACAGGGTGGAGGCTCCTCGGAAAGTTACAAATAGGACTACCTTACGACCCAGCGATGGTACCACTGGTATTTCTCCAAAGAATACAAAAACACTAATCCAAAGGGGCACAGGCGCCCCAATGTTCACGCGGCATTGTCTACAATGGCCGAATCGTGGAGAGAGCCCACGTGCCCACCGACGGCCGGCTGGATGAAGAAGATGCGGTGTGCACACACGACGGAGTGCCACTCAGCCACACCACAGAACGAAGTCGTGCCATTTGCAAGAATGGATGACACTCGAGGGCATTATCCTAGGTGCGATACGTCAGTCAGAGAAGCACAGGCACCATGATTTCACTCATACGAGGAACTTAAGAAAACAAACGGGCAAAGGGGAAAAGAGAGAGAAACCAAGAAACAGACTCTTAACTCTAGAGAACAGAGTGCTGGTCACCAGAGGGGAGGTGGGGGGTGGGGACTGAGGGGCGCACTTGGGACAAGCAGGTTGTATGAAGTGTTGCATCACTGCACTGTACACCCGAAACTAATAAAAACTAAAAAATACTGGCTAAAATGATAAACTTAAGTTAAACATATTTTACCACGATGAAGAAAAAGGAACTCACGTGCTCACGTTGGCAGCCCACACGCTAAAACTGGGACGATCCAGAGAAGAAGGAAGTTATGACCCAGTTAGGCCACTTTTCCTAGAATTCTGATTAAATGTTAGATGTTACAGAAAGCTGGGGTTCAAAAAATATTTCAAGATGGACTATTACTTTCATTTCAATCACTAAACCTATATTTAGTCCCAGAAATCTATTCTTTCCCACCTAACAGTGTCTGGAATTAGAAAGATATTTAGTTATATAATTGATTGAAAAAAAATAAAGGAAGGAAAACGAACATAATCTTAGCACCATTAATTTGCAATTTCTTGTCAGTCTCTAAACACAGAGAAACATTCATGTCTACACCCTGCTTTTGTGAGCTATAGTTCGCTCATCACTAAAATGGAAACGCCAGGTAAATACTTAAATATCTCATTTCAAACAGTCCGAAAGGCAGGCGGAAGGACTGAGCAGATTCACACACGCTAAATCTTCAGAACTCAGTTACGAGCTTCAAAAATATGACCTAGTATTATACCTGATATTCTTGGCTCATGAAAGTTGGACAGATGTTTCCAGGTGAGATATTAATATATATTTTAGTCTTATGGGACACATTTTAAAAAACAAATGAGGAATTCGGGGTCTTTTAGTGGCACTTTCATCATTACTTTAAAAGCTATACATTATCAGGGGCGCCTGGAGGGCTCAGGTAGTTAAGCATTGCCTCTTGATTTCGGCTCAGGTCATGATCTCATGGTTGGGGAGTTCGAGCCCCAGGTCGGCCTCTAGGCTAACAGCGTGAGCCTGCTTGGGACTCTCTCCTCCTCTCTCTGCTCGTCCCCTGCTCACTCTCTCTCTCTTTCTCAAATCAGTAAACATTTTTAAAATGCATTGCATAAAAAAAGACTATGATCTCAGAGCGCCTGGCGGATATCGGAGGACCATTTTGGCTTTTTGGTATAGGGGATGTTCTGATGACTTGGAGGAAAGGAAGTTAGAAGAAAAACTCCCCGCGCCCAAGGTGGTTTTCGTGATGAGCCTCTTACGACACCCCATCACTACCAGAAACGCCAAAAGAAGGAGCTTGTCATCGCTCATTTTTCTCTTGAGGAAACAGACTCTGAAAGACCCTGAGAAGCTGCTCTGACCTACGGAGGACCAAGACGAAAGGATTTTACTGCGATCTCTCCGTATCAGTTCATGCATTAATAAGAAAAGAGGAAAGAGCACATACAACAATCCAGGGGATTCAAGTAAAATGCCAGCAAACTTGGAAACCGAAAGGGTAAACATTGAAAATGCCACTTAGTTCCTAGCTGGGGCTGATTTACAGAGTGGTGCAGGGAGGGGTCCGACTGTGGGCTCCCCCCTGAAATCAGAGGTCTGAGTCCTAGCTCTCTGCCCACTCTGGCTCTTTATGAACAAGAACATTCCAGGTCTGGAGCAGGGGGATGAGGAGGAGGGCCAAGAAGGGAAGGGGAAAGAGGGATGAGAAGAGGGGGAGGGGAAGAGGGGGGAGGGGGAGGATGACAGGAGAAAGGGGAGTAGGGGAGGGGAAAAGGGAGAAGGGAGAAGGGGGAGGGGAGGACAGGAGGAGGGGGAAGGAGGGGATCGAGGGAGGAGAAGGGGAGGGGGGGGCGGGGAGAAGGAGGGCAGGGGAGGGGAGGGAGGGGGCGGAGAGCACGCAGCGCACCCCTAACTGGAGCAGGACGACCCACTGAGGTCACGGAGGAGGTCACTGAACGCCCCCCCTGCCTGTGTCGCTGACGGAGGCTGAGAACTGGCCACGTGACCGTTCAAACCACACGGCTACAGAAAGCTGCTTTTAAAGTCACATCGATTTTTCTATCAAAATGTCTTTGTTTTTGTCCTTCCCACGCTCACAACTTCGTGCGTGGAAGCTGCCCAAAGGACGTTTGTCTCCGTTCTTCCTCCTAAACCTCTACGTTTACGGAAAACTATTCTCTAAAAGAACGAACCTCCCCCCACGACACACCACATGCTCACAGCAGAACGAGTGCGAACACAAGACGCAGGAGAGAAGCCCGGTCCGGGGCGCCCGAGGCCCCCAGCGCCGTCAGGGGGGCCCCGCTGCCGCCGTGAACGTCCACACTCACGGTCAGCCGGCGAACAGAACACGGACGTCACACGCGGCCACTCGGGGACCGGGACGGACCGAGACAAAAATGACAAAAGCCCCGAGCATCATCGTGTCTGAACGCAGACAAGTGCACAGTGTCCGAGCCACGAAACGGTCAGACGCCCCGTCCTGGCCGACACGTGACCGCAGCTCGGTTACCAACCTCAGTGTCCCCGGGGCCTAGCCTTCCTCGCAGGGAAGTCTGCAGACTCCTCACCACAGTGTCACGTCCGCCTTTTCAAGGGGACTCAGGGCAAAGCCCCCTCCCCTCTCCGCAAACCTACTGCCCACGAGGAGCGCTGACCTCACCGAGGTGGGCCGCTCACAGCCCTTCCTGCGGCCGGCCCAGCGACAGTGCACAACTGGCGGTCAGTCCACGGCTGGCAGTCACAGTGTGCGGCTGGTGGTTAGTGTATGCAGCTAAAGGTCACAGTGTAGCTGACAGTCAGAGTGTGTGGCTGGCGGTCAGAGGGTGTGGCTGGCGGTCACAGTGTGCGGCTGGCGGTCACAGTGTGCAGCTGATGGTCAGTGTGTGGCTGGTGGTCACAGTGTGGCTGACGGTCAGTGTGCGGCCGGCGGTCACAATGTGTGGCCGGCGGTCAGTGTGCGGCCGGCGGTCACAGTGTGCAGCTGGCGGTCACGCTGGGAGGGGCCAACGGAGCACCTGGAGGCGCGCACTCTGCATTTATACGGTGGACACGGCGGCTGGGTTATCTGTTCCTCCGTTTCTCTCCCTCCTCAGGGACGACATGCTTGTCGTGTTAGAAACATCGTTATCGCCCTTTGGTCTGGAAGACAAGCTCCTCGGGGGTCAGGCCTGCGTCGTGGGTTTTAGGGTCCTCGCGGCTCACACACGATCGGGAGTGTGTGTCGCCTACAGTGATGCAGCCTAATGCTCTGGGATCTCATCTTCTTAGAAATTCTCCTCTGCGGTGGGGTGCTCTGAGCATCTACCCCTTAGTCTGGTGACTAATGATCTCGGCAAACGGCACCGCAGGTCCCGATGAAGGACGTGTCCAGCTGTCCCCGGTGCCGAGCACCACGCAGGGGATGAAACACCGGAAACACCGTCCATCGAGGCCCCGGGCGCCACGTGCGTCTCGTCTGGCACGCATGCTCCGGTCTCGGCCCGTAGTTAGTTAGGCAGCCCTGCGGCACCGGGGGCACGGCCGTGGGGACGAGCCACGCTCTGGGTCACCGCGCGGGGCGCCCTGGGCCGGCTCGGCTCCCTCTCCTGCCCCGGGGTTCGAGAACGTAGCCAGGAGGCAAACGGGAGGACAGGCCCCGCGCGGAGGGGGAGAGGCGGTGGCGTGGCGGAAGCCGGCCTCCCCGCTGGGACACAGGAGGCGGCAGGGCGGGAGTGGGGGCAGAGGGAGGGAGGGACGCAGAGGGAAGAAGGGAAGGTGGAGAGACGGAGACACGGAAGCTCGGGCGGGGAAGGTGGACGCGGAGAAAAAGACAAAAGCCCAGGCCCGGGACCCATGGTAAAAGAGCAGAAATCGGCGCCTCGGAGAAGGCGGGCAGCGCGGGAACCGAGGTGCCAGACGTCCGACGCGGCCCCGCCCGGCACGTTGGCCCGCGGCCCGCAGACCGCAACGGACCTCCCCCCCAGCTTCGCAGGTGGAGACCGGGCAGGAAAAGCAGGTCATCCGCCAGGCGGGAAAGGAAGGTCGCAGCGGCCTCAGACATCTGTACAGACTCAGTGTCCGCGAGTCATTTTGCAGAAACGGACTCATGAAAACAGAACAGGGCGCCTGGGGGGCTCAGTTTGTGATCTCGCAGTCTGTGGGTTCGAGCCCCACGTAGTCTCTGTGCTGACGGCTCAGAGCCTGGCGCCTGCTTCAGGTGCTGTGTCTCCCTCCCTCTCTGCCCCTCCCCCACTCGCACTCGACTGCTCTCTCAAAAACAAACAAACATTAAGGAAAAAAAGAAAGAAAAGGGAAAGCTGGTGCACAGCAGCAGGAGGACAGACTCGGCCCTGGGCTGGAGGCTCCGTTGCTCGCTGGGTGTTTATAACGGGCCCGTCTTCACCGTTAAGCTCCATTTCGAATCCCTCTAAAGACAACTTCTCTAAAGTAACAATCAAAGATCCAGAAGAGCAAAACAAGATGACCGGAGCAAAATCTCAGGGATATCGGTTGAGTATTTAACTCTAAATACCCCTTTCGTTTTAAGCAAATAAAAAAAGAACCTCTCCTCAGGATGGAAACCTGTCTCGGGGAGGCGCCAGCTGAGCCGACACTGAGAGCCCAGACCCCGGTCTGTGTCTGCAGCGAGACGAACGCACACCCGGGAGACGCCCTGTCCGTACTCACTTTGGTGATGGTTTGCAGGATGGCCAGTCGGTCCGCCGGGGGCGGCAAGCCCACGAAAAGCGTCTTGTCCAGGCGGCCCGGCCGCAGGATCGCAGGGTCGATGATATCTGGAGAGGGACAGAGGGTCGAGACTTCGTAAAACACACTCTTTAAAAACTACAATTACCGTGAGAGGCGGGAAGAATCCTTTTTTGAAAAAAACCAAAACTGACAGACTAGAGTGTATTAACATTAAAAGCTCCTGCTCATCAAAGCACATCCTTAAGAAGCGTCCGCCCGCCGTCCCTGCCCAAACCTGCGGGCGCCAGGCCGCTCTCCCCTCTGACCGGCGCCTCCTCCCGGTTCGGTCAGGCGGGCCTCCCCTCCCCCTGCCCTCAGTCAGGGCCGAGGTGGGCTCCTACCTGCTCCTGTGTGTGAACTGCCCCTCTCGGGACCCCGTGCGGTGCCTGCAGAGCCAGCCCACACCTGTCACCATGGCAGGAGGGCCCTCCGGACCTGACCGTGCCCCTCCTAGCTCCCTCTCTCACCTTCTCGACTCCCACGCCCCACTGCCCGGACCTCCTGCTGCTCCCGAAGCGATCTGAAACCTCGAGCCTCCTCCTCTTTGCTCGCAGTGGTTCCATCCTCTGAAATACTTTCTTCCTCATTTACACTACTGGAATTCTCAAACAACGCCTCCTCCAGGAAGCCTTCCCTGAGTCCCCCAGAAGGAAGTCTCATCCTCCTTTGTGCCCACCATATTCTCGGTGCCAGGAGCAAAGAGCAAGCCCCAAACTCTGCCTGACACTGAAGTCCACTGGGAACAAAGAGCTGATTTCTAATGGTCCCTCAACCAGTCCAGAGAGACTTCCCATAGGTCACGACGACAGCAAGACCTTTGTTCGCGTACAGACACACCTAAGATGATGGGACTCGTGTTTTCTAACGAACGCGTTAAGACTCGACCATTAATTTACTCTTCCATAAAGAGGCAGAGTTCTTTACGGCTGGAATTCTGCTTTTGCTTCGTTTTGTTCTCCAGTTACCTTGGGGAAGCTAAATACTTAACTCGGTGATTTTTCAATGGTCGACAAGTTACTGGACGGTCTCCTGAGATGCTAGGATAAGCTCCTGGGGAATGAGGGAAGAGACAGAGTACTGCCCACCACGCGCGGCAGCCTGAAGGAGCGCTCGTGGGTGTCAGGAAACCCCTGCCGTCTAAGACCTCCGGAGGATCCCACCGCGACCTCTCCCGCTCTCTCCTGCCCCCGTCGAAGTGCAAGTGTGTTCTGTGTGCTCCGCTTCCTGTTCTCAACGCGACGACCCACAGCCACCCAGGTGCCCGTGTGGGGCAGCGCCTATCCCGTCCGCACTGCCGGGCGGCGCCCCACGGTGCGGACACGCCTCGACTCCGGAAGGGAAAGAAGCGCCCGCACTTTTGTTGATGAACGCGTGGTCTCCGGTTCTGGCCCACGACACGCAAGCCGCCACGAGTGCACGTGGACCGTGTTTGCCTGAGTTTCCCGCGGCGCGTGGCTACGTACCCCCGTGGGGCGTGCTGGCCTTAAAGAGCCCGACAGAGTCTGCCACGCTACATGCCCTGAAATCGAGGATACTTGGTACAATCTTTCTAATTATAGTTCTTCTTTTATTCTGGAGAGCGAGCACCAGTGCGGGAGGACACAGGGAGGCGAGCCCGACGCGGGGCTCCATCCCACGACCGTGAGATCATGACCTGAGCCAAAATCAAGAGTGGGACGCTCCACCCACCGAGCCCCCCGCGCCCCTGGTTATGGAGGGTCAGTGGTGGCGGCCCCGATGGCTCGATGCTGAGGGTGCTCCCAGCTGCTCATCGGCTGCTGGGCCCCCCTGCTGCAGTGGGCGTCCGGGTGCTCTGGGGCCGATCTTTCCTGTTGTTCTCTTGCCGAGTTCCGGGAACCCACGGCACGCCGCAGACTCAGATCCGCGCTGCGAGACGTGCTCGGCAGCTGTCCCCTCCGTGTCTGGGTGGCTCGTCCTTGTGCAGAGCGGTGCGACTCGCCGTCCGGCCTGAAAAACGCCGTGCTCTGGAGGTCACACCTAAAGGACCTCTGCTGAGTCCGAGGCGGAAAACGCTTCTCCTCCGCTCTCTCCCAGGAGTTTGACAGATGGGCCTTGTCACTGGTCTTCGGTCCACGTGGAGTTAGTTTTTCATGTGGCTTCTGCAGGTTGAAGTTATTTTACCCGAATATCTGACTGTCCCAGCACTAGTTGTTGAAAATGCTATTCTGTCTCTACCACATGGCCTGTGTTCTATAAAAACCCAATTATCCCCAGACCCTCTGCCCCCAGGACCGGCCAACACCCTGCTTGGAACTCAGCTCCTCATTCCCGTCAACCACGAGCTCCCAGATTCGTCCGAATTGTTCCACCGAGGTGGAGGCCGCCGTCGACCGCCCGGTCCACGCGCACCTGCGGGCCTCCTAGCCCTCCCTCTCTCGGTCGGGGCTTCCATTTCCACCGGGAGGCTATGGCTCTGGAGGGCATGGACCACTTCTCCCTGAGTCGCTGAGGAGAAGCGGGAGGCACTGAGCCGCAAAACCAGCGCGGCGGCCGAGCCAGGATGAGGGGGTGGAAGCCTGGACGCCAAGGAAGCCGCCCTGGTTCCGGACCGGGCCCGTTTGGGTCTGCACGCCCCGGGTCCTGCCGCGCACACCCCCCAGCGCCGTGGCTTCCTGGAGAGGCACTTGCTAGACGGAGCTGAAACGCATCAGGAAGGTGGGCGACCCCCTGACTCGCCTCCGCAGGCTGGGCGGGGCGGCATCTCCTGGCAAGGCTCACCCTGCAGCACCACGGGTGTCTCTGGAGCCCAGCTGCCTGGGAGGGACCCCTCCGGCAGCCCCCAGGTGCCAGGGCCGTGCCTGAGCCCCTCCCTGCAGCCACGGGGGAGCTTTTCAACACCCTGGAGCCTGCCCCAGGGCCGTGGACCAAATGCAAACAATAAGGCTTTTTGCGGCAGGAAAAGTCCAACGACAAGCAAAACAACAACAACAACAACAAAAAAGTCCCAAAAAACCAATTATCCAGATACTTGGAGGGCTATTTTTAGGTCCTACCATGTTTCACTGATCCGTGAGTCTGTGTCTATGCCAATACCAAGCGCTGGAAACATGTTTTAACTTAAATATGGAAGTAGAACTTAAAGCCACAGCCGCGTGCTCAAAAATGAAGTCTGACGTGGCCAGTCCGACTATAACCAGAAAGCATTCTCGGTCTAGGAATTTTATAACCATCTAAGCCTCTAACCTGACAAGCACCATATTTAGTTTACTACAAGTTGATTTATTAGTTTATTACTTTAAGGAATTATTTACTTATTTCATTTTGTGTAAAAAGCATCCTGAGCACATTTTTAAAATAATATTTTATCTTTCTGGGGCACCTGGGTGGCTCAGTAGGTTAAGTGTCTGACTTCAGCTCAGGTCATGACCTCATGCCATGGTTCCTGAGTTCGAGCCCCGCGTCGGGCTCTGTGCTGACAGCTGGGAGCCTGGAGCCTGCTTCGGATTCTGGGTCTCCCTCCCTCTGCCCTGCCCCACCCCTGCTCTCTCAAAAATAAATAAACATTAAAAAAAATTTAAAAGCTCATTATTTTTTAAGTAACTCCACACCCAACATGGGGCTCGAACTCATGACCTCGAGATCGAGTCGCAGGCCCCTCCGACGGAGCCGGCCAGGACCCCCAACGATCACGTTAGACAGATTTTAGTACGGGATGGAGAACCACTGCTCTTCCAGAAACTTTCCCGAAGTTCTATGTATCACACCGACTTCTCACCGAGCATCCAGGGCTGTGTGTCTAGAACTCGTAGGTGCTAATTAGCTCCTTCCACTTTAGGAGACGGTAAACGCTAAAGGGAAAGAACGCACGGCACGTCTCGTAGAAAGTGAGACGCAGGCGCACACCCGGCACCTCCCTCTGACGGATGTCATCTTAGACGTGACACACTTCACACACGCCTGGATCTTCTCCCAGGTCCTCCCCGAATGGCGCAACCACGCTCTCCCGGCCTTGGTTGAGACCAGCTCATCCTTCCGGTCTTTCCGCGAGCCTGGAGGCGTGGCTGGGCTCCTCTCGCTCACATCTGCAGCGAGTCCTGCCAACTGATGACACATCCTCACGCCAGCCATCAGCTGGTGAGAACCGTCACAGCTTGCTAAGCGGCTCCCTGCTTAGATGTGGCACAGACAGGGTCTTCAGAGTCAAGATAACAACTGTCACATTTGCGATGAAAAAGTCGCCCAAAATCCCACCTCTTTAAAGACAAAATCCGCTGACTCGCTCGCTCGCAAACGGGGTGGATGCGCGCAGAGCCCTCCCTCCCACCCGCTGGGGAGGAAGCACTGCTCGTCCGCTGCTCTTTCTACCAAAAAAACCCTAAAATTAGAGACGGAACGTGAGCACTGGAAGCATGAAGCTGTCACCACGCACAGGGACTGGTCTTTGTGACCCTGCGTCAGGCGATGAGCTTTTAGGATAGGACGATAAAAGTGCACATGATTAAAAAAAATCGGTAAACTGGACTTTACCAAAATTTAAAACTTTTGTTCTTCAAATGATACCGTCAAGAAAGTGAAAAGACAGCCCAGACTGGGAGAAAATACATGCCAATCACACACCTGGCTGTGGATTCGTAGCTACAATTGTCTTGCTGCTCAACGACAAGGCGCTGACCCAGCTGGGTGGAGATTCTAACCGGCATTTTCGAAAGAAGACACTAAGATCCTGCCTCACACCCACGGGAACGGCTGTAACCACACAGGTGGAGACAGCGTCGAGGGCGTGGAGAAATCCAAACGCCCACACTGGGCTCTGTGACAATGGCCAGCAGGAACAGAGGCTCCCGGGCTGCTCTGGGGAAGTCTGGCTGTTTCCCGAAGTGTTGAGCACAGAGTTACGCGTGGCCCGCAGCGGCCCCACTCCTGGGTATCTACCCTCGAGAAATTGCCCACACGGAACCCTGGACGCGGACGTGCACAGTGGCCCTGACGAGGACACGACCTACACGTCCAGCTGGCGAATGGGTGAAACGCTATGCCCCACATGGCGTGGTGTCACCCGCCACGGCCACACAGACGCGCCCGGAACACAGGACGCCGCGCGGGAGAGGGCAGACTCTGCAGCCTGCACGTGTGACCCGCTCACGCACTGAAGCGGGAGGCCCGGGGAGCAGCAGCTACACACACAGATCTCTCTTGGGGGTGACGGGAATGTTCTCGAATCAGACTGCTGGGACGGCTGCGCGAGTCTGTTAATAAACTCAAAAACCACTGGATCTTGTCCTTAAAACGGGTAACGTTTACGGTATATGACAGGTCTCAACAAAGCTGATTTTCTTAGAAACTGGACCCGCCCTCAGACTAATGAGACCACCGATGCTGCATCTATTGAAAATTACTGCCAGATCAGACGAACTTCACGGAACAGAAGGAGGTCACTTCTTATACTTTACAAAACAAATACTGAGTTCTATTATTTACAGGTTCCCGTAAACCAGCGAGAGCGATGCCGGGGCCTGAGTTACTTTCACGAGGAAGCATTGTGCCAAAGGGCGAGATACACAGGTGTGACCACGGCACCAAGCCTTGCACAAGCGCCTTCAGGGAGAACTCAATGAGGCTCGGGACCATTCAGACCGGTACACAAGGGAAGGTGTTACTCGGAACTTAAGTGGCTGAGTATCTCTCTGTAATGGAATAAATCTCCTGTCACCACCCACCGCGTCACCTGACACACAACTATGAACGTCACAGTGGACGGAGGCTCTGAGCTGGAAGCTTTCTCTCAAACCTGAAACCGCAGACCTCATTCTTGCCCAGAAGCTTATACGTCATAATACAGCTTTAATTTCTAAACAGAGTGGTACAGACAGCAGAAGCTCTTCCTGGACACCGTGCTGCCGCTGTAGGAACCGCCGCCCGCTGAGCAGAGGAGACCGAAGCGGACGGCGTGGCTGGCTGGGTGTGCATGCGTGTCTTGCAGGCGCGTTTCCAGCCAGCGGCACAGAGAGTCCGGTGGCAGCAGACGGCCTCTAGCCGAGAAGGTCCCTTGCAGGAGCCAGTACCGGGAGGAGCGTGGACACGCGTGCAGATGACAGCAGGGCATCTGTGGTCTCAAGGCACTGCCCACGGACCTTTGTCTCCTGGGGCTGAGTGTAGGGGGTAGGAGGACTCTGGTATGCCACCCATCACACGAGGGACGTCACAGGTCTTCGGAGCAGCGAGGGCGGGCTGGGGACAGAATACTTCCTTCCCTTGCTGTCTAGAAAGCAGCACTTCACAAGTTAGGGGGAAAGTGATGGCAGAAATGGAAAATAGAGGGGCACCTGGGTTAAGTTAGTCAAGCATCCAACTCTATTTCGGCTCGGGTCATGATCGCACCATTTGTGGGATTGCGCCCCATGTCAGGCTCTGGGCTGACAGCATGGAGTCTGCTTGGGATTCTCTCTTTCCCTCTCTGTCTGCCCCTTGCCCGTTCATGCTTTCCCTCTCAGGCTCTCTCTTTAAATGGATAAACTTAAAAAAAAGAGAGAGAAAAAAAGTCTTACAAGCAGGGGGAAGTGACGCCCTACCTACTGGTAGGACATTCACACGACAGCAGGTTTGTGTTCAGAAACCACAAGGGCTGGGGGCGCCTGGGGGCTCAGTCAGTTAAGCAGCCGACTTCGGCTCAGGTCATGATCTCTCGGTTTGTGAGTTCGAGCCCCTGCATCGGGCTCTGTGCTGACAGCTCGGAGCCTGGAGCCTGCTTCCGATTCTGTGTCTCCCTCTCTCTCTCTCAAAAATAAACTTTAAAAAAAAGAAAGAAGGAAAGAAAGAAACCACAAGTGCGGCATGAACTGGCCCAGTTTCAGGCACTAAAAGAAAAGAGTTGTGTCAGCCCAGAACTCCACACAGGCTTCAAGAACCAGAAATCAAGGCGTTCTTGGATATACGAAAACCAAGAAAATCTGCTACCAGCTGAACACACCTAAAAGAATAACTAAAGGGAATTTTTGAAACAGAAAGGAAATGATAGAAAAAATTAGGAACATCAGAAAAGCAAACTACGGGAAGAGTAAGACGTGGGGAGGACCATAAAGCTGCCTTCCCGCCTGAGCTTCGAGACTCCATGTGGCGGGGCGCCTGGCGGCTCAGTCCGTCAAGCGCCTGACTCTTCCTGGTTTCGGCTCAGATCATGATCTCCGGCTCGTGAGTTCCAGTCCGACGTCGGGCTCTGAGCTGACAGCTCGGAGCCTGTTGGGATTCTCGCTCTCTCTTTGCCCCTCCCCCCACTCACACTGTCTTTCTCTCAAAATAAATAAATAAATAAACTTCAAGGTAATTTTATTTGACAGCTGAGGCAAAAATAACAAGGCCGTCTGAGGAGGTTCTGAAAGAGTGGAGAAGGGACGCCGAGGACAGTCCCGAACGGGGCTGGTGCGGGAACGGAGGCGGCGCGCGTGCTCCTCACCGCGGCTGGTGAAAGCAACGCGGACAGCAGGAACCACCGAGAAGCTGCGTGTGTACAGTTCTACGCCTGCCTCGTCCACCAAAACACTCTAGAGAGAGGTATGCTCGAAAATAACAGGTAAATCAAAATGAAATTCTAAACAATGTTCAAGTGACCCACAGGAAAGCAGAGAGACGGAACGGGGGGGTAAAGAACGAGCATGTGGGCAGAGGAGGGGGAGAAAGAGGCTCCTCGATCCCATGACCCCAGGGTCACGGCCTAAGCCAAGATCAAGAGTCCGACCCTCAACTGCCTGAGCCACCCAGGCGCCCCTCAGTCTGTACTTCCTAATTAAGTTCTTATTTCCAAATCTCTTAACTCAGGCAAACACCCAGCAGGCAAAGCCTCCCCAGAGTGGAACCAAAACTACCCCCTGAAGTAACAGGGACTGTCCTGAGCCAGCAAGACCGCACCCATGATTGACCCCAAGACAATGATCAACCTGTCACTGCCCACCGACCTTTGTCCCACACTTTCCTCCTTGAACCTGGACCTCTGTTCAGCACTTTGGGGACAGTCTTTAAGACGCTAGCCCACCAACTCCCTGATGGGGTTTTGGAGAGGTGGCGGGGGTTCGGAGCTGACGGCCACGTAAGAATTCTCGAAGACGTCTTCGGTGCAGAAAGGGTGATTTTACTAAAGCAGGGGACGGGCCCCGTGGGCAGGAAGAGCTGCACTGGGGTTGTGAGAAGTGTGGAGGTGGGGGTGTTAAGTCCAGGGAAGTTTCCAGTGGGACTTCCATATGCTAACGGAGGCTCCCAGGACACTGGAAGCCCAGCCGTTGTCAAGCTAAGGCTGTTTTCCCCTCTAGCCCAGTATGACCATGAAGACAGTAGGCACTTCCTGGAGATTGGGCTGTTGATGAGACTGCCTCTTTCTTGCAGTATTACTAAGATATCCGTAAACCGTGGAGACTCTTGTCTTCTGCCCTTCCCCCAGTCCTTGGGCGGCCAGGAGGGCCTGAGGAACGTCACACGCATCCACCCGGGTGGGGGGTTCGGGGGTGCCGGGCTGCCTCGCACTCCCTCCGCATCCCCGGTGTCGGCCTTCTGGAACTAGATTCCTTCCCTCTGTCACCAGGAAATGTTCTTCTTTGCCTTTGCCTTCGTGCGTGTCTGCCGGCGTGCTCCCGCCCCTGCGCCCCGGGTCCACGCGTGCACACGGCACTTCTGAAGAAGCCTTCCTGGACGGACGTCTCCAGGTCGGCATTCCCCACCCGCCCCGCCGCGTCCTTCTCCGCCTCGTCCCGCTCTGTCTCCCATGCGCCCGTGTCCCCAGCCCCAAATCACAACACACACAAAGAATCTTTCTGAACTGTTAGCCTTTGAATTCCCAAAGCCGAGTAGGACCAGGCGTCCAGTAGTAAAAACTTGACAAATACTTGACGAGCAAAGGAGCAAATCTGCTGAGCAACTCAAGAGCCTCACTCACACGGCCGCGGTGGGGCCTCGACGCCTCACGGAAAGGAGAGCTCCATCTCGGGGGGGCGCCCAGAGAGCGTCAGGAAAGAAACCTGTATACGAAGAGTTAAAGTGACAGGGTCTCACGCTCACGTCCCCTGCTCTGGTCTCTCGGCCTCCCTGTCACCGTCGCCTGGGCGCTGCCTCTAGCACAAATGGCAGCCTCCACCCTTGTCTCTTGGAGCCCGGCGGTCACGTGGCAATGAGGACGCACGACCTGCCGTGCTTGGAAGCCCAAGCTACATGGAGAGGCCTGGAGAGGGGACGGTCAGTAAGGAAGGGACAGAGAAGCCAGAGCTCCGCCATGGAGGGGGTCCCCTGGCCCAGCCACTCCCGCTAATGGCACTGGGATCGGAGATGGACCTTCCAGACAAGCTCTTCCAGAGTCCCCGACCCACGAAATTGTGGGCAAAGCAAAAATGGCGACGTGAAGCCACTAAGTATGATCGTAGTCTGTCATGCTGGCCAGCGCCATTGGGCGGGAAGAGGCTTCTGAAAGTGGGGAGAAAACAAGTCACAAACAGCACACGAGGGCAGAGAACCACCGCAGGAACGCACAGGGTGACACGACCCACGACAGCTGCTCTTGGACTTCTGTCGGCGGCAAGGCAGCGGGATCTCTCCTCGGATAAGGGACAGGGGAGGGGCAGAGCGGAGGAGACAGTCAGGGACACGGGCGCCCGCCATGCTCTGTCACGCTCGCCAATGGCTAGTCGGCACGGGTCTCTGGACTCAACCCGGGCTTTTACGACTAGGAATCCACAGAGCCGCCGAGAATCCCGAGGCGAGGATTCGCGGGACCCAGGGACGCGGGTGGATGTTACGCTCCAGTCCTCAGAGATGAAGCTGAGGTCGCGTTTACGCTCTCCGAACATGGAAACGGCGAGTGCCGGGGAAGATGGGATGGCTTACTGCAGACCACGGTGTCCTCGAAATCCCTCAGAAAAACCCTGTCTACCCAGAGAAGGCAGCGCGTGAGTCTGCGCAGATCTGCAGGGGCTCCCCCGGGCCGGCGGGGAGAGGAGGGCCGCTGCCCTGGCCGTCGCCGACTGCGCTCTTGGCAAAGGGAGCAGGCACTGAACAGCTCCGTGCCACACACCGTGGGACACACACTCCCCTTCCCGGCCATCCCGCCGACTGGGTGTCGTCAGCCTGGCAGGAACGTGTGCCCGGGGCGAAGGTGGTGTAACCGAGAACGCTTTTGCTCGTTGTCCCTGGTTCCCATCAGAAAGCTTCAAAACCCCTTGCAATCTCCCGAGGTATGGGAGTCTATGCTCAGCTGATGGACAACTCAAGGTCGAGCCCGAGGTGATAACTTCGGGACGGGCCAGTTGTCAGAAAGACCAAGCCCGTGGTTAGACGGTAGAGGTGGGAGCCACACCTCTGGGGACAGAGGTTCAGTCATGGGCCAACGATCCAACCAGCTGTGACTACGTCATGAACCCCCAGAGCGGCTCCAGGCGGCCAAGCTCGAGAGCGCGCAGCCGATGAGCACGCCGGCCTTCAGGTGGGAGGGGGCCCCGCCCGCACTGCCTGCCCACACCTGGCCCTGGGTGCCTCCTCTAGAACACACCGCACTCAGGTACCGTGGCCTTGAACACTGTGGGCCTCGGCATCGACCACCCCCCAACCCCGCCCCACACACTCCAAAGTCCAAGCGTAACTTCTGATTCCCCGAAAAACTACCAGTAGCTACTGCTGACTGGAAGCCTTACCGGTAAGATAAAAATTAACACATATTATACACGTTCTCTGTTATATGCTGTCATCTTACAATAAAATACAGGAGAGAACAGAAAATATCATGGAAATCATGAGGAAAATACGTAGGACCGCGCTGTGTTCACGAGAAAACGCTGTGCGTAAGTGGTCCCGCGTAATTCAAACCCGTGTTGTCTGAGGGTCCAGTGCATGGGGCTCTCCTGCGTTCCCCTAACTGTCGTAGCGAATTACTACACCTGCGACTTCACCTGCAGCTGGCCGTCAGAGGTGCGAGGGTCCTGGGGCAGCCTCGTAGGCTCTGACGCCGGCCCCGTGTGACCAGTGCCAGAGCGCAGCCACGAGGTGCTCGGCTGGCGTCACACGGGTCGGGGTTGAAACAACCGCTGAGAGAACGAGAGTGGGAGCCAGGACTCAACCCAGCTCCGCCGGGTTCCAGAGACAGAGCTTCCCCACCTTCCTGCATGTCAGTCTTCCATTTCTAAAATTTTTTTTTTTTTTTAATGTTTATTTATTTTTGAGAGACATAGAGGCACAGCATGAACAGGGGAAGGGCAGAGAGAGAAGGAGACACAGAATCGGAAGCAGGCTCCAGGCTCCGAGCCGTCAGCACAGAGCCCGACGCGGGGCTCGAACTCACAGACCGTGAGATCATGACCTGAGCTGAAGTCGGCCGCCCAACCGACTGAGCCACCCAGGTGCCCCAGTCTTCCATTTCTAAATGAAACGGTACGTAATTCGTGAAGGTTTTACCTTCGAAAGTAACTTACAAGACACAAAAGACAAATTCTCTGAGTTTGCCGGCTGGCGGACACGGTTAGCACCCGGGTCAGTGTGGGCGGCTGCGACGCAGGGGCTCACGAGGGCCAAGGGGTACTCGACGACAGGAGGAGACTCTGGGACCCACGGTAAGAGCGCCGTCAGCACCTGTGACGTCATGAGCCTCTTCTAAGCCCCTCGGCTACACTGAAGCTTGTAACAACTTTAAGGAACGGTTACCGCAAGGGCGGTGACATGGTGCCGGTATAAAACCTTGAAAATCTATCTTAACCTTCACGTGCAGTTAAGAGTCTGGTCCTTGTTTCGTATAAGCTTGAGAGAGACCAAGGGCCACAAACTCTGATTTTCTGTCAACAAGACAACCTTCTGAGAACCGACACAGAAAAATCCCCAAAATCTAAGCAATAAAACTGTATTTTTCCTATCGCTTTCATAAAAGCTTTCTAAGGGAGAGGGATCTCCTAGACTTAACCCTCCTCCACTGGCATAGACGTGAGTCGCCGTGTTCTGGAGCGCTGGCAGTCGCGGGAGCACGCCTACCTGGCCGGTTGGTGGCCGCCATGATGAAAACCTGCCGCCGCGCCTCCAGGCCGTCCATCTCGGTGAGCAGCTGGTTCACCACGCGCACGCTCGCCCCCGTCTAAGAGGAAATAAACACGGCTCCGTCAGTTCCCACGCAAAGAAAAACACATCCTCGTTCTTTGCCACACAAAATGCCGTACTTGTTAACTTCACCGGAAGCTTCTGTCAAGAGGTAACAGCTACTATTTTCTGAGCGGTCACTATATCCGGGCACTGGGCAATGCAGGGGCAGGAAGTCCCCGGAGTCATGTTACCCGCTGTTGCACAAGGAAGCTGGAGCTCAGAAAGGCCATGTGTCCAGGCCTCACAGCCAGACAAGGGCAGGCGTGGCCGACCGAAGTCTCGTGCCTCCAAGTCATTCCAAGATCCAATGGCCGTGGGGCACCTGGGGGGCTCAGTCGGTTAAGCATCTGACTCTTGGTTTCAGCCCAGGTCATGATATAAGGGTTGTGGGATCGAGCCCCGCGTCAGGCTCTGAGCTGACAGCATGGAGGTTGCTTGGGATTCTCTCTCCCTCCCTCTCTGCCCCTCTCCTCATGCACACACACACATTCTCTCTCAAAATAAACAAACTTAAAAAAAAAGAAAGATCCAATGGCTGTGTGGAATAAGCTTAGCTGCGTGAATGAGCTCAGGAATTCCTTGACTTCGCACCAAAGGGTTAACCAGGCATAAAGCCTTAGAAAGCCGCAGGATGAGCACACCCAAGTGTCGGTAAACAGGATTAGGTAAATGGGCCAAAGGCCCCCAGTATAGCACAAAGGTATAGGAACAGGGAGTCTCACGATGAAAACACCCAAGAAGAGGTAGCTGGCATTAGGTATTCAGAGTGGAAACAGCCCCAACTTAGTACAATAGCAGAAAGCTGTTTCACAGGAGGGAAGACCACAGCAGGGCCGAAGTTGCCCTGAGAGGGGCCAATTAGCAAAAGAAAGGTGCCTTGTTGACTCTGAGGTAGCATGCTCAGTCTTGTCCCCTGGACCAGTTTAGGTAAACAGAGGTGGGGCTTCATGTCTGCTATAAACAACCATCTGCCCAGTGCCAGGATTTTGTTTTGTATTGACCCAAAGCCCTAACACCACACATCTTCAAAACCCCTTTTCCCCCACACCCATGAGTTAATGTTCAAGATTGCATTGTCTCTTTGTGCATGTCCATCTCGCTTGTAAGCCTTCTGATCCCAATAAAAAGGGAGCGAGGACCCTTCTTCGGGGCTCTTGTCTCCTCCCGGACATTAGACTCTTTCACATTTTCAATCCTGCGTCCCACTCTCTTGCTGGACAAGAGAAAACTCCAGACCCAGAGTCAACGACAAGGGCTGCAATAGATTTCCCGTTGGGCAAATGTAGACTCAGCCTGAGGAGAGACCCCAGGATGTGAGATGTTCCAGATCTCTGGGATGGGACATGAGGTTTCTTCCCAGAGGCACACGGTACAAAGCACAGCTACAGTAACATCCAAGAGAAAGGTCTGGGGAGGTGGTTGACACAGGGGTAACTCACTCGGACACAGAAATGTTTTAAATGCACAATGGAAGAAATGAGAAAAGTAGTGCTGTGTGTGTGTGTGTGTGTGTGTGTGTGTGTGAGAGAGAGAGAGAGAGAGAGAGAGAGAGAGAGAAAGACAGAGAGAGAGAGGGACAGAAACAGAGAGGGAGAGAGAGATTACTGCCTTTCTTCAACACAGACAGAGGTGGTAATGAGTTCTCCAGAAAAGAAATGGTGCACATCACCACTCCTTGGAGACACAAAGCTAATAGGTCAGGAGATGAACACAATGACAATAACAACTCAGAACGGTAAAGCAGCTCCAGACACCAGCCAAACACTGTCCTACTTAAACCAGACAAAATCCTCAGAATCAGCACAGGAACGTGAAGGCATGTTTCACTATAATAAACTGTAACATTATATGTAATAAAAAAAAAAATAAAGGTAAGTGAGAAGACTTTTAAAAAATGGTACCAACACACATACTTGGACAACAGATTAATTTCTAGCACACATAAAAGCTCCTATAAATAAAAAAGAAGTTTTAATAGCAAAAGGGTCAAAGTATCTGATCAGGCAATTTATAGAGGATGAAATACAAATTTGCTGAAGACAACCTCACTCATAATCAGGAACATAAATACTAAGATTTAATATCAAGTTCGACAATAAAATTAACAAAAAATGAAAAGGTGGGTGTTCCCCATCGCTGACAACACTGTTGGCGGGCATGCGTATCTGGTGTTTTCTGTGAAGGATGATTAAACGCCAGCTTCAAAACACGGTACGCACAGATCTACATACATGTGCATGGAAAGATGCGATTAGAATGTTACTTCAGTTCTGTTTGTAAGAGAAACAATTAGAAACAGTGTGAGTGTCCGAAACAGGAATTATGAAAGAAATCCTTCTGTTTCCAGACTGCGGAGTACTTACGTGACGGTTTAAAAATTACATGGGAGAGTCATCAAGATGCACGATCACACTTAGGTAAAACTCTAAACCATACATGTTTACCAATTTATGGAGGAAGCTGCAGACTAACAGATACTACATGTGAAACTTAGCAGTAATAACCTCCAAGAGAAGTAACGGGGAAAAATGGGAAGAAAGCCTCTTGAACTTGCACTTATTTGAATTTTGTCACAAGTATGTGTCCAATCACAACTCATAAGCTAAAAAAACCCACGTATTCCCATTTTTCTATTTCTCTCCTGCAGAATCCCCTTCAGGTGAAAACGTACAAAGAGCAGAACACAGGTACTGAAAGCGGAAACACGTGTTAGTGAACATCCCAGAACGACCGAGAACCCAGACGGCGGAGTGCGGTCCGCGCGGCCGCAGACCTCTGTGGCAAGCGGCCGACCGGCCACACCCCGCCACACCTCTCCAAAGTGAAATCATCAGCCGGTAACAGGCCGCTGCAAACCAGCACAGGGGCTGCTGACAGATGAAGGCTTTATTCAGAGCCAAAGACAAGGAGACAGAAAGGAGTAAACTCCAGGGCACACCACGCCCAACCCGCTGACAGGAAGGGCAGTGCTCTGCCCTGGGTCCCACACCAGGTTCCAGGGCTTGCCGGCCGGTGGGGTGACCTGGGAAGGACCACTGTGTGGGCACTGACCTCACTCCCAGAGATAAGACAGAAGGACTTTCTGGGATGCTACTGATGACTGCTGGATTTTATGGGATGCTACTGATGACTGCTGGATGAGGAAGCAAATCACTGCGGCATGAATCACATTCGCATTAGTCAAGTTTTGTTCTGGAGACTCGGGAATGTTTCCGGAGATTCTGAGTGAGATGAGGCATTTAATAAGTGTTTTATAGCCTCGGGGCACACACAGAAACACTATCTGGAGATAAATCACAAGAGAAATACAATCGCTTTCTTAGTCATCTGGTCACAAGTGCACCCACTTGATAGTCTTCCTATCGGTTTCCAGAAGCCACGCGCTCTTTACATCAGTGGACTCTGGGACAAGGTCCTTCTGATAACAACTGCTCCCGGGTCCTGGCTGTGCTGACGTTCCTGTGACCAGCGACCCCGAGGACTCGTGCAGGCAGAATGCCGCGCGGGCCCCAGACGAGAACCGCGCGGAGGCGGAGGGCGCACGGCCCGACCCTATTCTGAGCGCGTGGAATCTTGGGTCACATTTCCTCGGGCCTCAGGAAGGCCCACGCACCTGACGAGGGTCGAGATTACGAGGCGGGCTATTCAGGGCCACCATCGCTGCGACCCCAGCTGCTCGTCCCTGTGAGTCACAAGGGTGCCACCAAAACGACACAAAGGATACGGGGGCCGATAACAACACAACTGTTGCGTCTAGGCCCTCACTCCAAATTACCAGGTTTCTTCGCTTGAAGAACCTCAGTCCTCTCAGGAAATGACTTCGTAAGAACTTACAAAACGTTTACGGCGCATATGCCTACCTCTCGGTCTGACCTCCGAGGGCACAGGGCGTCCACTTCGTCGAAGAATATGACACAGGGCGCGGAGTTCTTGGCTCGCTGGAACACCTGTCGCACTGCACGCTCGCTCTCACCAACGTACTGAACACACACAGACACGAAACACAGAGACCGTCAACTTTGGGGTTTCGGGCCAAATTACAGTAAAGCTAGTTTTAAATGACAATATCAGAGTCCAAAAGTACTAGGTGGATCAGCATATAATCTTTCTGATGCAGAAAAAAAGCCAAGTGCATGTGGTTCAACTTAATAAAATCACCTATTATCGAAGCCTATGGACTTCCTCCTAACCCCGTAACTCCGCACTGTAGTCTGCAGCTGCCCTCTCCGGGGCGGCCGGCTGGCTCAGGAGGTTCGCGCGACGCCCTACTGATCTCAGCTCACGGCATGATCTCAAGGTTTGTGAGATCGAGACCCGTGTCAGGCTCTGTGCTGACAGTGTGGAGCCCGCTTGGGATTCTCTCTCTCCCTCTCTCTTCCCCGCCCCTGCTCACTCTCTCTCTTTCAAAATAAATGAATAAACTTTAAAAAAAAAGAACTGAAAAACACCCAGCAGTAACTGTCATGGATTCGACAGTCTGTACTGCCATTTCCTGCTCTATTGTCGTTGCCACGTGGGTCAAGTTGCTAATGGAAGAGCTACTTTGCCACTTGGCACGAGAGAAGGCGAAGGGAGCCAGTGAGGCCTCCGACGGGCTTCGCAGGACATACTCCACCGTAAAACCGAAGTCGAAATTTAAGACAGTAAGATCAGTCGAGAAACAGTAATTCGTAAGCACCTACAACGTTAGGACGAGTTGCTGCGGAGAGCTACATGTAAGAATGTGCTCTCGCGGTTAGTGAGGCCTAAGAGACAGTTCTCGTAAAATTTCAAACTAGTGAACGAAGCACGCTTCTCTCATACTCAAATCGCTAACCAGGACAGAGTCTGCAAACCCTTCCAGTGCCGACCCCACTGCCGGTGCCTGCTGTGCTCTCGTGACCACACGGCCGCGGGAAAGCAATGCCGGCAGAAGGCACGCACCTGCCACGGACGACAGCGAGGGAAGGGTTTCCTGCCCTCTCGTCTGTCCTGTCTTTTCTCGGTACGTTTGCTCCAGGTGCTTCCCTTACTTGATCTGTCACCCGACCTGCCCCCGCTTCTCCTTGTATTCGAGAAGGTCCCCAACTTTCTTCCTGTTACTCTCCCTCCTCGGCCCTCACAGCGTCTCCTGCTACTGTGACTCCCAGTTGGTCCAGGAAGTCCTTGGAAAGCAGAAGTCACGGCCTTGACCGTAACATCCTTCGCGGTGCGTAAATACAGTAGACTGGTTTGGTTCCTAATGAACCAAAGTCGGCAAAAATCGTACTTCAAGTGCTGGACCAAAACACTCAGTTGATATTTTATTTTATTTATTTATTTATTTGTTTATTTATTTATTTATTTGCTTATTTTGAGGAGGAGCTTGCTTTATTGGGAAAGCACTGCACGCGGCCAACACACGAAGGCAGCCCGGCGAGCACCCTCCACATCGCGCTCAAAAAGGGACAAGGGAGGTTTTGCTAAGAAAGACCAACTGGACCGTGGGTTCCTCCGGGCGGCTTCCCGGCCTCAGCCCTCCGAGGAGTCGGGGCGCTCCCAGCGACTTCCCTGAAGGCACGTGTGGTCGCTACAGGCAGAGCCCCTCAGGGGTGCCTTCTTGTTTTTATAAAGAACATTTTCTTTAGGTTTTTTGAAGTCCTCATTTGTAACTTTCATTCTGCGTTCTCTGGAGGCCATCAGACCAGCTTCTGTACAGACTGCCTGGATGTCGGCCCCTGAGAGGTCATGGTTAGCCATGATCGAGTCGTCCAGGGCCACGTCGTCAGCCAGGGTCATCGCTTGTGTGCATCCGAAAGAGGCGCGTAGTCTTCTCACCGGGCAGGGGAACTCGGTTTTCCTGTCAGTGCGGCCGGCTCCGATAAGTGCTGCATCCAAAGTTTCTATTCGGTTCTGTGGAGCTTCCTCTCACTCCTCCCGAACATTCTGAGGAGATGGGTGTAAAGCTCCCAAAGGGGGTCATTCTCTGCGGACCGCCCAGCACAGGTGAAACCTTATTAGCCAAAGCAGTAGCAAACCAAACCTCAGCCACTTTCCTAAGAGTGGCTGGCTCTGAACTTATTCAGAAGTACCTAGGTGACGGGCCCAAACTCGCTCGGCAGTTGTTTCGAGTTGCGGAAGAACAGGACCCATCCATCGTGTTTATCGATGAAATCGATGCCATTGGAACAAAAAGATATTTTAAAAGGAAAGTAACAGTGAGCTGGCGGAGGCAAAGTCTCGAACAGGGGCCGACGGGAACGATCAACACGGCCGGCAAACGCGCTGTGGCCAGAGCGAACCAAACGGCCGCTGCGCAAAGGGAACCTAATTCAGGAGAAGGTAAACCTACAGTTTCAAAAGGACAGATCAAAAGTCAATCCTAACAAAGGCGGCAGTGATTACAAATAAGCAAACAAAAGAAAATCCCACTGCCTTGGCCTTTAAGAAATACTTCAAATAAGGATCCTATAGTTATCACTTCTAACTTATTTGCCTTTCAGTTTTCGACCGTGATAATCTGGCTTTTGCAAACTCACTTATTAAAAACACCCTCTCTGAACTCGCCTTCTAATTGCCAAACCCAAAGCCCTACTTTCGGTTTCTTGGACGCTGTGATTACGCTGGCAAGGTTGAAGCAATGACCCTCTGGGGTTTCCAGGCGTAGAAAGTCTTGGGTGTCCTCCACCCTCAGAAGGCCGGTTTCCTGCTTGCCCGTACTCAGCGGTGTCCTATAAGCGGTCAGGGGTTTCCGGTGCCACCCCCTAATCTCCTGAGCTCCAGGCTCCAGCTCCAGGCTGAGCTCTCCTGAGTCCAGTCTCTGGACTCCTGGACTCTGAAACGCCCTGAGGCAAACTCCTTTTCTGAGCCCAAGAAGTCAACCTTCCGCATCGGAGGAACCTCCTCCCCCACCTCTCCCTAGGAAACAGGGCAGAACACAACGAGACCAGCGCTCATAGTCCTCCGACTGGCAGAAACGGCGTGGACGTGGGACGGCGGAGCCCCACTCACTGCTGGTGGAGGGTAACAGCAACGACCGCCTTGGGGAAGAAGGTGGCGAAACTTTCTCCTTCAGGAGCGTGCACTCCTGAAAATCTAGTAATTCTCCTTCTGAGAACATCCCCTCGGGGCAAATAGCTCACGGATGCCAGTAAGGACATAAGTATGTAACGTGCAACCTCAACATCAAGAAAGAAAGAAACTGAGTTTTTTAAGTGTGGTTCTGTTCATTCAGCGGAATGCCACACAGAGGACTGACGAGCCAGAGGTAAACACACCAACATGGACACACGTTGCTGCGATGTGACGATCTATAAGAAACGTGTATTCGATCGCTCAGACGACCAAAGGCACTTCCCAGACATCTCTGGTCCTCACCCACAGCTTCTGAAAACTGTCAGAGCCACAAGAGTGAACGGCGGTCCTGTTCGTAACCCCGGGGTTAGAGGAGTGGGACCTTCAGTGCCCCGCACCCCCAGCTCCGGGCAGGGCAGGGGGCTGGAGACCTGAGCCAGCCGAAGGTCAGCGACTCAGCCGACCGTGGCCCCACGGAAACCCGAGGACAGTTTTCGGCCCTTCCGCACCTGGGCGGCCGCGGAGCCAGGCCCCAAGCCTCAGGAGGCCCCGTTGGGGCCGCGCCCTGTGCGCCTCTTCGTGTCGGTCTCGCATCTTCTCCTGCATCGTGTCCCTCAACGAACTGCTAAACGCGAGGGTTTCCCTGGGTTCTGACAGCCGCTCTGGCAAATGAATCGGAACCGAGGAAGAGTTTGCTAGAACCTCTCATCTGTAGCCAGTGTGGCAGAAGCACCGCCCGGGGCCTGTGCCTGGTGTCCGCGGCGGGGGTGGGGGCACTCTGTAGGGCTGAGCCCTCGACCTGTGCAGTCGGATGTCTGTCCTGGCAGACAGTGTCAGAAGTGAGCTGAACCGAGTCGGTTCTCAAGACGCCCTGCTGGTGTCAGCGACTGCTGGATGTTTCGTGACCGCACACTTCCACACGTCCCTCTGTGCTCCTCCGGGTAAGTGGGCTTCTATCCCCATCGCCTGCTTCACCCCCCCTTAGAAGTTACTTTCTTGGGGTGCCTGGGTGGCTCAGTCGGTTAAGCGTCTGACTTCAGCTCAGGTCGTGATCTCACGGTTCATGGGTTCGAACCCCGCGTCGGGCTCTGTGCTGACAGCTCGGAGCCTGGAGCTTGCTTCGGATTCTGTTTCCCTCTCTCTGTCCCTTCCCCAGCTCACCCTCTGTCTCTCTCTCTCTCTCTCAAAAATAAACATTAAAAAAAAAAAAGAAGTTACTTTCTTAACATCAAACATCCAGTGAGTGTTCAAGTTTCCGACGGCCTCGTTAAACAGGTTTGGAGCACGTACAGCAATACTGTGTGTCGCTGAGGCACAAACTCACAGGTAGTGAAAGCACCAAGTACGCAGAGTAAAGGCCAAATTCAGGGTTCCAGTAAATTCTGCGGGAGAGGATGGGGGACGTGGTTCGGGAAGGCCTGCGGGCGCTTGGCCAGGTGACAGACACCTGGCTCTTCCTACTGTCCTCCGCGCCCGGATCAGCTCCTCCAGAGGTGAAGGGACGGTCATGCTCTCGCTACAGCCGCTGCCGGCTCTGGTGTTCCGAGACGACACCCGGCTCTGGGCTCCGGCCGGGGACGAGAGCCCCGCACCGTCCGGCAGACCTGTCTTTCCCAGCCTCCGCCCCCAACGATCCTCTCCCTTCGAGAGTCATTTCTAACGCCTCCTCTGCCAGGAAGCCAAAATGAGGCCCGAGGAAAGTGAAGACATGCGGAGAAAGCCCACAGGAAACCCTTAAACGTAAACCCTTATTTTAGGAGGAAGGTCACGCGCACAGTAGGAACATATGAAAACTGGCGGGGGGGTGTTCTTTAAAGAGCCTTTTGAAACAAACGATACTTTTTCTTTTTTTTTAAGTACGCTCCACACCCGATGTGGGGCTTGAACTCACAGCCTTGAGATCAAGAGTCACGTGCTCCCCTGACTGAATCAGCCAGGGGCCCCAACGATACCGCCGTGCTGCGGCTTTGCTTGAACGCCTCACAGAACGGCGTTTTTACTTTTCCTGAGGACGAAGGGACGATACGAGATTCAAAGCCTCTTACATCTGAGACATGACAGAGGCCGCTGAAGACAGAAAGGGGTTCCTACCGAGGACTAGAGTACTCTCCCCCTCAGAACTTTTACTTGTGGAGACTTAAGCCGTTTGACCTAGAGGACATCAGGACGAGGCGAGCACGGGAGTCACGTAGCCGGACTCAGGCCTCGGCGCTCCGCCTCCGGGGCCACCGGACTTTGGCCAAGGTGCGCGGCGCCTCCGGACTTCAGCTTCCTCGTCTGGAAACCAGGAGTCAGAGGAAGCAACAGTCCGCACCTCCCGGCGCTGTCGGCCGTGAATGAGGCAGGGCTCGAGGCGCCGGCCACCCACCCTGCCGTCGAAAATCCACCTGTAACCTTGTACTCCCCGAAAGCTGACCTACTGATGGCCTGTGTAGACCTGGGGAAGCCTCACGGACAACACAAAGTCAACGGACACGTATTCTGTGTGTTCTAGTACCAAACTCTGAATTCTTAGCATCGAGCGAGCTGGAGAGAAGAAAACACTAGGAGGAAGACTCACTGACAGGACTGCATGTGCTGAGCGGCCTCGGCACACGGGCGGGCCTGCGCGGCTGAAGCCGTGTTGTTCCAGGCTCGACTGCGCGTGTAAAGGGCTGGACGAACACGCGGCACAGACTATACACTTTAAAACGCCACCTGGCTGGCTGAGTCAGGTAAGCAAGTGACCCTATTTTGGCTCAGGTCCTGACCGTGTGGGTCGTGAGTTCGAGCCCCGCACTGTGAGAGTGCAGATCCCGTCAGGATTCTCTCTCTGCCCCTCCCTGTGCTCTCCCAAAAATAAATACGTGATCTTTAAAATATTTTTTTAAATAAAATGTCAACATTAAAAAAAAATTTATTTTGAGAGAGAGAGAGAGTGCGCAAGCAAGCAGGGCAGAGAGAGAGGGGGAGAGAAAATTCCAAGCAGGCTCCACGTTGTAAGCACAGAGCCCGACGCGGGGCTCAAATCCACAAGCCATGAAATCATGACCCGAGCTGAAGTCGGACGCTTGACTGAATGAGCCGTCCAGACGCCCCTAAAATGTCAACTTTTTGATTATTTCCATCTTGCAGGAGGGAAAATGAAGGTTCAGAGCTGAAGAAACTCAGTTAACTGGGAGCAGTCACGCACACTTCACAGAACCGAGCAAAGGGAATGTCTTCGCCCCCGCGGTGGAGACGGCCCCAAAATGCCACGCGTGTTTCCAGGACCGGGGACGCTCCACCGGCTAACTGGGCGGCCACTACCTCTCGTCACCTACCACCAAGGTTAACACCACGACTTACCATATTTAGCAACTCGGGGCCCTTGACGGAGATAAAGTTCAGTCCAGACTCATTCGCAACAGCCTAGTGAGAAAAAGCCAAAAGGCACAAATCAGGCAAATTTTCAGTAAATAGTGATTTGTGACAACACAGGACTTTTTGCAGCTTATACTGTTTCTCTCACCAGAGAGAGGAGACAAAAAGGAGACATGGATTAAAAAAAAAAAATCAAAACACGTATCTACGACTTTGTAATAATCATCCAAAGACGAGAAGCCAGGCTGGCGGCACGGAGCGTCTGCGTGGAAGGTGTTTGCCGGCACCCGCACACCCGCAGGTCGGCACCCGCACGCCCGCACCCGCACGCCGGCACCCGCACGCCAGAACCCGTGCGCCCGCACACCCACACGCCAGCACCCGCACACCCGCGTACCTGCAGCCCAGCGCCTGCGGCTGCGGTGAGATCCCAGTCTCCGCAGCGAACACGCCCCGCCCACCGAAAGCAGTCGTTCACTCGTAACCCAGATTCCAGAAGCCTCAGCGTCGGTCTTGGCCAAGGGTCAGTGTTCACAGGCTACTTTTAACAACGATTAAGTTGCACGCTCAAAGCCAAAGAGAAGAACGAGGGAGAGACGCACGGTCGTGTGTGCAGAAGAACCCGAGAGAGGTCACCTGAGTGCCGAGAAGATGTGACCAGGTCACCAAGGACCCCTCTCCCCCGGTCCTTGGCCGCGGAGGTCCAGACACACCGACAGACGGCCCGGCTCCCTCCGGACCTGCTGTTTCCAAAGCAGGACGTCTGGATCCGCCCCCACCCCTTCCACACCCCGGTCCCCGACTCCAACGGCTCTCAGCCCCACACGCCGGCGGCCCCTGACCCTTGCCTTGTCACATCATCCAGTCCCACCGCAAGTCCCGTCAGCCTGAGGCCCAAAGGGACGAGTCTGACATTTTCTGCTCCTCCGCCACACGCCCCTCACGCAGGCCACCCCGTCTCATACCTGGACGTGAGACGAGACGACCAGACCGTCACCTCTGACCACTGCCCACAGTCCCAGCACCGCGTCGTGTCCCTAGGGTTCACCCTCGCCCTCAAGTACAACCGGATGTATTTACCGCAGCTCACCAGCCTGCACTCTGGGACACGACAGCTCCCCTCGCTCCGGCCACTGGCTTTCTCTGGGTCCCTCCCCACTTCAGGGACTTTGGAACTGCCGTTCCCTCCCTGCTGCTTCATGTGGCCATCGAGTCCTTCGGGACACTTAAATGTCGCCCTCCCTCGAACGTCACCACCTCCCATGCGAGACAATTTGCAAATTTCCATCATGACTGAGCCGGGTCCCAACTGTCCTTGTTTGGCGTGTTTACTGACGGCCTCTTCCAAACAGGCGGTCAAGGCTGCCGCCGGCAAATGGACGCACGTGGGCTGCCTGCGCCGCCTGGCTTCCTCCTCCCGGCCACCCGATGCCGCACGTCTGCCCCTCCGCCCGAGCTTCTCAGCTTCCACGTGCCGGTACGTGAGATTTAGCCTGCCGTGGCCCCCAGCGGTTCCGAGTCCACGCCAGGGTCCCAGGTGACAGAGGCGGCTCGTTCGCAGTCCGCGCCCTGCGGCGTGCCGGCTCCGGGAATCACAGGCCTGCACTTCCTGCTGCTCATGCTCAGAAAACCGCTACCGCTTTCCTGACGCTGTGAGTAAACACAAGCAGAGAAGGCCCAAACCCTCGTCCTCTGCCGGGGCCGGGCCAGCACGGGGGTCCCCGACTTCCCCACGGGAACGGCTCGCTTCTGCCACCGAGAGCATCTCCGCCCATTTCTGCCCTTCTACTCTCCCGGGCACGAGCCTCTCGGGGAATCTGAGCAAAGCGGTGAGCCCTCCTCCCGGAGACAACACTGTTGTGCAGTGTGCAAGCTGGCTGCACGGACTGGTGTCCGACCGCTGACAGCCGGGGGAGGCGGGAGCAGGGCCGCCCGAAGGCCGTGGTGACCAATGAAGAAACGACCACGGCACCTGGCCGGGGAACCGAGTCCGTGAGCCAACACGTCCACGTGCAGGACGTGTCTGGCTACGTTCCTCGGCAAGTGCCGCCAGGAAAACGCGGAGCCACGCCCGCCGGCGTCCCCGCCCCCGTCACAGCCACGCCCCGCAGGAGGCCGGGACGCGCTAAGCGAGGGAAGTCAGCAGTGGCAGTAGGCGTAAGTCAGGAGAACGTCACGGACCCGCCACACAGGCACCCACGTGTACACACGCGAGCCAACGGCGCTGATTCTTTACGGAGCAGTCGCGATGTGGCTGCTGTAGCACTTCCTAAAAACGCCCTTGCTGTTAACCTCCTAATTCAAGGGTCATTCGAGTACTTTAAAAAGTTGCTAGAGGCTCAGTGAATTACAGGTGGGACACGATCCAGACGTCACGGCAGCTCAAATGGGGCGCCTGGTGGCTCGGCTGGCTGAGCGCGGACTCTTGATTTCAGCTCAGGGCACGATCTCCTGGTTCGTGGGACCGAGTCCCATGTCACGGTCAGCACTGGTGGCACGGAGCCTGCTGGGGATTCTCTCTCTCTCTCTCTCTCTCTCTGTCCCTCCCCCACTCGTGCTCTCTCTCAAAACATTTTTTAGAAAATTGTTGAAGCAAAAGGGAGACACGTTATTCACAGTTGTCTCCCGCTGCCTGCCACCAGCCGCCACGTCGTCGCTTGCCATTCCTTCTCCACGTTCTTCCGTGACGTGCGTGTCCAGAGAACACATGGAGTAACTTTTACACACATTCTGACAAATACGAGGTTTTAAAAGATGCTTTTCTCACGTAGCAATGTTTCTCGAGCATCTTCCCGTATCAACACGTGCACAAATCTGACCGTTCGCGCCTGCGCAGACTTCCGTCATGAAGGTGCTCTGTGCTCTCTGGCAACGGCCCCGCCGAAACAGCACTACAAGGAGCGGCCCTGTGCTTACACTTCTGCACCTCAGCTCATCACTAGAATGCGTTTCTAAGTAATTTTCAATGAAAGGAATGCCTGTTTTTAAAGCTTTTGACCAATTCCGCTGGACCAGAACGACCCCTGGCCAGACCACGACTGCTCCCTCCCCGAAGCGCCTTGCAGACACTCTGTGCGGGTTCCACCCGGCCAGCTGAGGCCCTCTCCCGCACACGCTGCAGCAGCAAGAGCCACTGGCGTTACTGGTAACTTCTGGCGGTCTGGGAGGCACAAATGGTATCTCACGCTACTTACGTTGCATTATAAAAATTACCAGTGGGCTTTTAAAACTGTATTTATTGGCTATTTTTTGCTTTCTTTCTTTTAAAGTTTGTTTACTTTGAGAGAGAGCACAGGGAGGGGAGACACAGAGACAGGGAGAGACAGAATCCCGAGCAGACGTGGGGCTCGATCTCACAACACTGTGTCACGACCTGAGCTACACCCAATACTCAACCGACTAAGCCACCTGGGTGCCCTGAAAAAAACAGTTTTTTAAAATAACAACTGTAGGGAGCAGAGGAGAAAATACTTAGGTTATAAACAACTTCACTAAAGCAGGAAACAAGGGCAGCTACTACAGCTATGGTAGCTCGTGAAGAAGCCAGAGTCACAGGGAATATGATAGCTGCTGTGTTAAAATTGATGGAGTCATGGCTCGTGTAAAAAGTTTTTTCTTTCATGGGGGCACCTGGGTGGCTCAGTCAGTTAAACGTCTGACTTCGGCTCAGGTCACAATCTCGTAGTCTGTGGGTTCAAGCCCCGCGACGGTCTCCGTGCTGACAGCTCAGAGCCTGGAGCCTGCTTCGGAGTCTGTGTCTCCCTCTCTCTGGCTGCCCCTCCCCTGTTCACACTCTCTCTTTCTCTCAAAAGTAAACAAAGATTAAAAAAAATTTTTTCTTAATTTTTTGTTTCACAAACGTCCTGTATGTACCTTCTGTAACTCAAAGCGGGAAACTTTCCTGAAGAGAACTGTCAGTGTTGCTAAAACGACCCGTGAGAGAAGCCCTGTGAACCCGGGCCGCTGTAACACCCAGGTCGAGCTCCCGTGACCCGACGGGACAGCAGTGCAGAAAACCCGCAGAAAGCCCGCTCACGCACCTTGGCCAGCAGCGTCTTCCCGCAGCCGGGCGGGCCCGCCAGGAGGACTCCGGCTGGAGTCACCAGTCCGAGGGCTCTGAACTGATCCGGGTTCCGTACCGGCGCCTGTAGGGAACAACGCCAAAGTCACTCTGTTACGAATGTCCACTCACGCCGTGCGTCCGCGTTACTCCAGACGCAAGCCGCTGCCGCTGGGCCAAGGTAAGGGCTGGCGGGCGCTCATCCCTGCGCCCAGCACGGGGCATGGGGGGATAAATCAGGTCCCTGCCCGTGGGGAAATTACACCTAAGCCTGAGTTCTGCAAACACTTCAGACATAAACCTATGATACCCTCGACCTCTTAAAATCAAGGTTTTTTTTAAAAGCCGCCTAAAGTTCCAGACTACGAAGCCTCAGGCGGGTCCTCCTAGAGAGGGAGCGGGGGCAGTGCCGCCCACGGTCAGGAGCCACGCGCGCCCCGCCCTCTCCCAGCAGCGACACACCCCCACGTGGATCGTTCCTCATGAAGGCCCACGGGGCAGTCAGTAAAGAGGAAAGTGAGTGAAGGAAAATCAGCCAGACCTCACGGGCCTGAAGCCGCCCCGACCCGCAGCAGCGGAAGCGGAGAGAGCATTTCTCAAACGGTCGGCTCTTGGTCGAAACCCAAACGTTTTTTTTGACTCACTGCCACCCAACGCAAGCACGGCCAAAGAACGAGCCGACAGCAGACCTCGAGAGAACAAGACGGCGCAGCAGGACACACGGGAAGACGCGCGGTCCGGCCCGCCGGCACCGGTCACGCAGGCCAGCGCCGTCGCGGCGGACACGCCTACCAGGATGGCCATGGTGAGCTCCTCTCTGACGTCTTCCAGCGCACCGATATCTGCCCAGGTCACGTTGGGGACGGTGACGAAGCCCTCCCGCTTGGCCGAGGGCTGGACGGAGGACAGGGCCTCGAGGAAGTCGCTCAGTTCGATGCGCAGCCCTCGCAGCCGCTCCTCTGAGAGGGGGTCCCGGTCTCGCAGCAGCGCCAGCAGCCTCTGCAGTTCGTGCTTAACGGGGGCGAGCGAGGGGAGAGAAGAAAAACCGAGTGTTTGTGGGAAAACTTGTTTCTGTACTTTTAAAAATTATCACTGTGGTATTTCTTTAAGCTGTAACGAACTTCTGTGTATTTTAACAATTTCCTGCACCGACAGAAGCCGTTTATTTCCCTCTGCATGGATGGAAGATCTGGCCGAGGAAAGGCCCACTGACCACAGTCAAACGCAGGACACGGGTGTCCGTGCGCTGACGAGGGCCAGCTTAGCAAACACGGGCAGCGGGCAACATTCGCTGGTACGACCGTCTATTTCTCCCGGCTTTCCTTTATATATAATCACGAATCTTGGTGAAATTCTAAGTTTCTCTGGTGGCAGTGAAATTCAAAACGCGGTGCCTCGCAGGGCCCTTCGGGGGCAGACAGACTCCCTGCTCTGAGGAGACTATGAGAGGCGGGAGAAGAGGGAGCCTGAGTCTCGGAGTCCATGGCGCCCTGACTCGGCGGGTCTCGTGTAAGGAATGTGCTCACTATCCCCTTTAACAGGTGGGCCGTGGCTCCGAGCGAGCGAGGAGGGAAGCGACATCCGGCGGCCGTGGGCCGGGACGTGCCTCGGGAAGGAGCCGAGCTGTCCCGGGCAGGCCACGGTCTCTTACCCTTAGTTCCTTCGAGGACGGGGCGTGTGAAGCCCGCGTGCAAAGGGTGAATTCACGGAGCTCACGGCTGCGGCTGGCCTGGGACACGCGAGTGCCCCTCACGCACGCACTGCCCTCCAGAGCTACGCGGCGCCGGCACGCAGACACGGGGTGCCGGCGGGCTGTCCCGGTGCCGCTGACCAGAAGGGGCCCAGGACATGCACCCGAGCGCCCGGCGCTCCTGCGGCAGCTGGCGGCTCTCTGGCCAGGGCTGGAGGGAGCGCCGCGCAGGCCCGTGGGCCACACAGTCTCACGGCAGGGACCCCGAGGGCAGACCGCCGTGAAGTGTGGCGGCTGGGAGGCCACGTGTAAACACAGGAGCGCGGCCGCAGTCCTCTGTGCCTTCGGCTTACGAGACCGGCGGGGGGCGGGGAGGCTGCAGCTTGCCGACCCCTGCGCCAGAGCCGCAGAATCAATACCATAAAAGGGATTTATTCAGGATTGGCCAAAAAAGTAAAACAACTTGTACTTTTGAATTTGCAGACATTCTGGGTATAGCTGGTAACGAGTCTGTGGATAAATCCCCAATAAGACATAAACCATAAACCTCGACAGTACGGACGCTTGCCGCGTGGCCGACACCACGCACAGGTTAGGGCACCGGCGGGGAAAGCACCTGTGCTTCAGAAGCGGGCTGGGTTCCGATCCCGTCTCCCCGGCCTCCTCCGGACAGCAAGCCTCCTATCTCGGGGCTGGCCTGCGGCTCCGGCAGCTTCATCAGGACCCTGCCGACGGCACACATGGCTGCCTCTCGGCAGAGCGCCATCAGGTCGGCGCCAACGAAGCCTGGCGTGAGGTGTGCTAAGCGATGAAAAGGAAAAGTTTCCGGAAGTCTTAGTTTTCTGCACAAAGTTCGAAGTATTCTGTAGGAAAGAGACAGGGAAAAAATTCAGATTCCTTACCCGCAAGTAAGAACGAGTCACTGAATATATTCACTTGAGATCAACTCCGCTTTTCGAGTAGACGGAGCGACACCTGCCAGAAACACAAGCCGCCAGACTCCAGTAAACCATGAATTCCATCCATCATGAGAAGCTGTGGCGATCCGCCCCCACACCCGGTTTTATGTCAGGACAGGCACTTCCGTTTCACGGGACTGTGCGTGCGCAGAAGCCCGCTCGCCTGAACCGCAGTGCAGTGTGGGCCAGGGACTCGCGGGCCTCGGGGGCGTCATCAGGAAAGAGTCCCTTAACAACCTGTGTGAGACCCGGTGAAGGAAGCGTAAAGGCAGGAACGATGGCCAGGATGGAGGCTCTCTGCCACACGGAGACTGCCCCTGTGTGCCTCGGTTTCCTCACGCTCGCGCGAGCCAGAAGCTCCAGAGCGCTCGGCGCAGGGTGCACACACTCGTGAGGCCCTCGGAACAGTGGCTGGGCCATGGCCAGTGCCCAAGTGTTCATTATTCTTACAGTTCACACACTGTGACATTCCAAATTAACTCGGAGAAGGAAATACATTCTGCAATTTCCAAGTTCGTAGGGGAGAGGGGTCTTGTCAAGAGCTGAGAGGTGGAGAGTGAGTCGCAGAAAAGCCATCTGAGGTCACGGAAGTGAGCAGAAGGGAGGCAGGTGAACGCCACTGACCAGGGAATCACTCAGCACTCGCACCCCAGCGACCCGGAAGAGGCCCCGTCGCGGAGCCTTTTCCCGAGGACGCAGACCGCAGTCACCGCACTGGACAGGAACAGTGAGAAGCTCCGAATGTCATGAAAGATGGCTCACACGAAACAAACGTCACCCGCTTCCCAGCCGCCACTTCTATTTCTGAAAGAGCGTGGACGCCCCCGGGCACCGTCGTCCGGAAACTGCGAGGAGCAGCGAGTATCCCGTAAGAGAGCCGGAGCGGCAGCTCTCTGCCAGGACAAGCACCCCGAGAGGCGCGAGCTCCGCGGCAGATGGAGCGGGGAGGCCGCGGCACAAGGATCCGTCTGCGTTCTCACGAGGACTTTAACAAGCCGTCAGCGCTGGGCTTAGGCCGCAGGCTGGAGCGCTGCTCCAGAGAGAGAGGTATTTATGCTGCTCGGATACGGCAAGAACGGGCGTTTGGGGGGTTCTGAGGTTTACAGGTCTTCCTGGCAAAGAGGAGAAGGGCCTCCCGATGCGGGGCTCTGTGTCGGCTCTCGCTGACGCCCTAAGGTCGGTAAGTCCCTAAAAAGGTGTGAATGTCAAGGTTCCCAGAATAAATAATCCAGGTTAGTATTTGGTTATAAATAGGATGAGTTTTAACTAATTCTTTAAACATACACCTTTTATTCTGGAAGTGTTAGATTTGCAGAATTGTTGCAGAGATAGCCCAGAGAGTTCCATACACGCCACGCCCCTCTCCCATTAGGACAGTTTTGAGGACTCGTGACCAGGAACTTCGTAGATTACCCCTCGATGGGGACTAGTCTGACACTTTTATGGTGATTCGACTCAGTTACCGTGTCCTCAGGAAGAAGACAGCAGAGGTGAAGCACTGTCCCCGCCGGTCCCCAAGGGCACACGCACACCGTCGGCACCCTTACCACCAGCTGCGAGCGCTGACCACCAGGCCGCACTCTGGAAGTCTGTCCTCACGCCTGGCTCACATCAAGGAGTCGGCAGTCGGAGCTCGGCCCCCTCGGGGCGGTGCACCCACACACGGCATTTGGAATTCTGCGCCAGAGACTCGCCTCTTCTCACCACTTCCTTAGTCAGTCATCTATCCGCACCGGGACAGGCCAACAGGCTACGACCGCCTGTGCTCTCCAAACACGCGCATGAAGAACCGAAGTGGAGAAGGGTAAATGCCCAGGAGAGGGCACACAGTCAAAACCAGCCATTTCCGGAGAGGTGCGCTGGCAAGCAGGAAGTGTGCCTGTCTGGCGAACTCCAAAGACCAGGAACGGGAGGCACGGAGGGCTGGGCCACGGAACTGGGCCCACAACCCGAGTGCCGGGATCCTGCGTAAGACCCCACCCCCTCCCCATGCCGCCCGTCAGCAGGAAGGGAAGGTCTGGGCGTGCGCCCCACTAGGAAAACAAGGGGCGTAATCCCTTGCGTCCTTCCACCTGCCTGTGTCGGAAGACCGGCAGCCCCACCCATGGCCCACAGTGCGGTCTCAACAACTTTTTCTAAAACATCTGAAATGACTCAACAAAAAGCATCTGCAGAAATCGACAGAATCTACCTGGAGTCTTCTAGGTAGAAAGCTAGCTGGTCGTCTGCTTCACAAGGGCGCCCACGCTTCCACAAAACCGCCGACACCGCAGGTGTCCTACCGCCCCGCTCTTAGGGCTGAGCCTCGGACGCGGACTCCCACTTGACGACAGCGGCAACAGGAGACGACAGTAATCACACCAGGCACTGCTGTTCCGACTTCACACCCGCTACTTCCTGCCCGTCACCGTCACGTAAGGCACGGGACAGACCCACACACACGCCCGCAGGCGCCTGGAAACACAGCTTGTGAAAACGGTTGCAAGAAGGTTCGCAAATGACAAAAACGTGGCAATCATGGATTCCGGAAAAGTTACAAAGGTAAAGAAAGCATGTGTGATCCTAACACGTGACGTGGGTCGGCAGCACATGATACGCAGATGAGGCAGGAAAACGCCACACGTGGTTACACTCAAACTCCGACCGGCTTTACACCGCAAACCTGCGATGCGGCTCGGACACCAGGCACACCGAACAATTATTAGCGAGTGCAGATGTTAATTAAAAAGTCTTCATCCATCAGATTCTGAAGGATTATCGTGCAAACAATACGGTGCCTGAGTCTCGCTTCGGACGCTCCAGGGAAAGCATGGGGGACAGACGGAGCAGGGCTGAAATGCTGAGGACGGTCTGCGGCTGGGTGGTAAGATCTGGGCCTCGCTATCATGAGGGTTTTAAAGGCACGTCTCTAAGTTCTCGGCTCTCCTCTCCCGGAGTCTGGGCTGACCTCGGCGGCCAGTCAGCGGCTGCAGAGCAGTGGGACAGACGCGACGAGACCACCCAGCTCCGAGAAGCCCAAACTGTCCCGTGAAGGGAGCCACACGGAGAGGGGAGGAGGGACAGACAGCTGCGGACACGCAGCTGAGGCAGGTGAGACTGGCAGGTATGCAGACAGGCACGGCCCGGCCGCTCCAGCTGCCTGCCACATGGGATTCGGGCCCAGCACCGACCAGCTGAGGCCTTTCTCAATTCTCTCCCCCCGGGGCTTGTGAGGGACGAGAACGTGACCGTTGTGGAAAGCCACTGACTTTTGCATCAGTTTGTTCTGCAGTAACAGAACCTAGAAGAATTATATCAGACTGCTTTTGTGTACGCTGGAACGTTCCATAACAAGATGCCTTTAAAGTCCAGGAAAACATCAACAGCTACCTTGACATGTCTCCTCGTCAGAAGCCATGCTGGGTGCGTTAACGGGTCCCTTACGAGGAGCCGGCCAGAGCCGCAGTGCTGGTAAAGCAGGGCACGCGGCTGTGACCGCGTCACTGCAGGTGGCCGACAGAAGCTGGGACGAGGGAGGGACCTGGGAAACGGCAGAGGAACCTGGGGCGTCCTCTGTAATTCCGCCGTCTCTCCCCAGGTCCCCTCCTAAAACCCGCAGTCCTCCACTGCTTCCTTCCCACCCCCTGAGAGAAAACCGGCAGCACAGACCCTCCGATCAGAAACCTGAAGGGCCGCCCGGCGGCTCAGCTGGCTAAGCTCCGGACTTGGCTCCGGTCATGACCCCAAGGTTCCTGAGCACAAGCCCCACGTCCGGTGAGCACAGGCCCTGCCCCGGGAAAGCCCTGCTTCTCTCTCTCTGCGGCCCCTCGCTCACTTGCACCCTCTCTCTCTCCCTCTCTAAAAATAAAGAAAGATACAAATGAGACTGTTCCTTCCTGCCGGATCACAGCTCCGCCTTCCACAAGCACCTCCTGCCACGAAATGCAGCACACGGTCGGGTCTACTGGCCAGCCAGCTGGTCACTCCAGGTGTGCCTACCTGTGTGCTCCCGCCAGCACCCCGGAGGGCGCCCACCCCCCCCCGTCCTCCTGCTCCCTTGGGCCCCCCCATGGGCCCCCCATCCTCCCTCGGGCACCCCCCCGTCCTCCCGCGCTCCCTCGGGCACCCCCCCCCCCGTCCTCCCGCTCCCTCGGGCACCCCCCCCGTCCTCCCGCTCCCTCGGGCACCCCCCCCCCGTCCTCCCGCTCCCTCGGGCACCCCTGCGGGGACCCCCCCCCTCGCACTCATCTCCAGCTACCCTCCCATCTCCGCAAGCCCATCGCCATCGCGCCTGGTTCGGACGACAGCCCCGTCGCTGGGTCGCCAGAGCCCATTCGCGCTCTTTCCTCCCTCAGTCTTCACCTCAGTCTTCACCCTGCCGCTACGGTGCTCTTCTTCAAAGTAAAAAGCCTGTTTCCATCACTGTCCTGCTTAGTTCAACTGCTTTAACTCCTTCCCGTCGCTCACGCAGAGGTCCGAAATCCTCACCAAGGGTATGTGCATTGCCTTCTGCATACCTTGCCAGCCTTTCCACGCCTCACGTCTTCTACAGACATGGTGTCCTTCTTCTAGGTCCCTGGACTCACTGAGCCCGGTCACCGCAGGGCCTTTGCACACACTACTCCTGCCAGGAATACTCTCATCATGCGATCCGTTAATCGTTATTATTCTTAAAGTCTCAGCTTCTTCAGAGAACCCTTTAAGACTCCCCCCACCCCCCAGACCAGGTCTGCTTTGCCTGATACATCCTCCCTAAGACCCTGTTCCTTTTTTTATATTTAATGTTCTTCTGATCACGCACAGCAGCGACTGAAGTTCCAACCACTGTGCCTCCCTCCTTAGTATATGGAGCGTTAATTTTGGAGGATTAAATTCCAAAACAAAAAAGTACTAGAAATTTGTTGCAAAGTAAAAGTAAAGAAAGTTAATATTCCTACACCATACTATTAAAAATGGTTAACATGGTAAATTTTACGTGTTTATTTTTACCAGAATAAAAATGTTTTAAAAATATACTTGCTTAAAAAATTCTCACTCGTGCTTGTATTCAAGAGCTATCATCTTTCAGGCTTTGAGCCCACTCTTCCCAGCTGGCCTTAAACACAGCGGACATCTGATGTCCCCGTCGGTCTGAGACGATCCCCGCGCTGGCCAGCCGTGACTAGCCCGGCCTACGTGAAACACCGACCCGAACGCCGACAGACCTCACGCTGAGTCTCACACGGAATTTGGACAAACTGACGACAGTAGGCGGCCATAAGTAACCGCCGGTATCAGAAATACCTGGATACGGTTATTAAGTATAAAGGAAAAAGGTGCCTTTAGAGGAGAAAACTCTGACAAACTTCTTAACTGAGTGGCCGACTTGACATGACCAACGATGACACAGAGGGACCCTCGGGGCCTCCTGAGATGACGCCAAGGACACCTCACCACCCGGGCAGTATTTTGCCCGAAATGCATAAGCTGAGGCCTATCGGGAGGAAGCAGTCGCAGGAGTTTAGACCACGAGGCGCTTGGGAGATGTCAAGGTCATGCAAGCACTTCCTCCCCGAAGACGCAGGTCAAGGTCGAAGGGACACACACAACAGGGTGTGACCCCAGAGTGGATTCTATGTGAAACACAAAACTGTACAAAATCGAGAAGGAAACAACTAAAATGGACATTTTAGGGGCAACTGGGAAAATGAGAACAGAGTGTGTGTTAATACTATCGTGTCAGCGTTAAATTTCCTGAGACGGTGGGAGATGGAGCGACGGTCACCCGGGGAAGTGCTTCTGGCTGCAGCATCATCCTGTCGTCCACCTCTTCAAATGGCTCGGCAAAAAGTAAAAATAAAAAAAAGGCACGCACACACGCGCGCGCACACACATGCACACACGCACAGAGACTTCCTGCAGAACCGGAAGGGAAGTGCGGCCGGCGCGAGCGAGCGGAACCCGCAGCTGAAGGGGCACACACACTAACCGTGCTAGTCTCTGAATACTTCCGTGGGCTGCAAATGTTTCAGCCGCGCGCTCAGCAGAAGCGCCGTGAGGACTCTGGAGGAGGGAACGCCGGGGGCTGAAGGCCAGGCCCCACGTGTCCACCTCCCTAGTAAGAAGGGCACTGGATGAAAACGCTTGATAAAGGACACAGGCCTCCGGAAAGGAGGACTCGTGACTCTTCGTGTTCCCCGAACCGCCTTCCGGCATGTGCCGGCACACACATGCATGTGACGCCTACTTGCGGAATAAACGGGAACAACTCAGATAGGAACTATCATTCTGCTGCAGGTTAAACTGCACTGAACAGGCCTGAGTGGCCGTGCGACAGTTTAGACAGCACACGTGTGCAGGATGGTCGGCACACGCGCCTGACCGAGCGCCGTGAGCGAGGAGGGAACCGCCGAACAAGCAGGCGCCGCAGTGCGCTCCGTGGAAGGGGAAGAAGGAAGGTCGCCGCGCCCTCTCGCCCACCACGCGCCTTACGACTTTTCCCTCCTGCCTGTCGCCCCCTCCCTCCCTCACCGTCCTGGGACTGTTTCTCCTCACGACACGCCACCTACTCCTCAACCCACGTACACCAATCTTAGTGTCACTCACTTAAGCCCAAAGCCACGGCAGACACGGTGTCACCGAAAGCCCCTTTCCGGCCCTCCCGCACCTTCCCCGCTTATCCAGACACTGGCGGCGATTTCTCTGCTCCCCACACGTCCAACCCCCATTACCAGGAAAGGCTGGTCTGCGAAACACAGACAGCTCTCAACCCTCCAGCTGCCTTCTGTCACGAAACCTGCCGTCTCAGGCAGGTTAGTGCTCGACTGAAGTGACGAGCGGGCCAGCGAGCACGCGCCGTCCCCGGCTGCCCACGCCGTCCCTACGCTGATCCGCGGACTCCACGAGGCCAGCCGCCGTCAGTAGGGCCAGACCGCGGGGTACGCACCCTCACACCCACTACCGCTGCTGGGAAAACAGCCTCGAACGACGGCCCGGTCATCGACGAGCACGTTAGTTTCCTCGGCACGAATGTAAAGAGGGCCTTTTCCTGTCCAAATCACGTTACTGGGACAAGGACAAAGAGAAAAGAGGAGGCCACGTGATTTGTCACCCCCTGTTCCCAAAGCACTTGGAGAAACGACGCGGCGACGTATGCAGGGCGTACCTGTCCCTGGACGCCTCGTCCGGGATACCCAGGCATATCTCCCGGTCGAACCTTCCTGCGCGTCTCAGAGCAGGGTCTAAGGCGTCCGGGCGGTTAGTGGCTCCGACGACCAGGACCTGAGCTGTGGCAGCCATGGTGTTCAGATCTGGTAGGAAGCAGACACAGGTGAGTGGCGGCTAAGGCCCCGGGGACAAGGACAGTCACGTTTCCGCAAGTGGCTTACGCAGTCAGACAGCAGTTCACGTTTGGACGACAATGTGCACATAAGCCATCATTTACTGTCTAACGTGTGACAGACGCGAGGAAAACAGACACGAGCTCTGTCCTCGAGAGGTCACAAGCTACGGAGAAAGCCACGGAGAAATTCTGCGCCGCAGGAACGGGTACGAACGAGCGTTGCAGGACTCCGAGGGAAGAGCACGGGTTCTGACGCAGGGCCCAGGGAGACCCGCGGAGGAGGTGGTGTGCGGGGAGAGCCCTGCGGGACGAGGTGGCCGCTGGTAAGCGCACACCCGATGATGAAATCTACGCGAAGACGTGGCGTGAGCGACAGCACAGAGGCACGGCCATGCGTGGCGCGCTCAGCCCGGGGAGCAGCCCGGCGGCGGAGTCGCCTCACAGCAGACGCGTGGCGTGGAGCCGGGTGTGCCACCGTCCACGCTGCTCTGGCTTAATCTAGACACGGTTCTCGGAGTGACAGGCTGAGGGCCCCGCGCGTTCCCTTCCTGCGGATTACCGCTCTCGACTGAACCAGGGTGGGCCGGCGGGGCGTCTGAGGTCACGCTCCTCACGGGTAACAAGGCAGTAAGACGCTAAGTAAGTGCTCTGACAGCTGAGACAGGAGAAACTTGTAGAATGTTCCTTAGCCAACAGGAAGCCACGAAAAGGTTTTTCTGATAAGGTTTGCGTTCGGAAAGACAACTGGAATCGTAATTTGAACAGAGTAACGAGGAAAAAAGGGAGGAGCGGGCTGGGTCTGGCCCCAGCCACCAGGCGGGAGCAGAGAAGGCAGGAGGGCGGGGAAGCCACAGCAAACGCCCAGGTCCAGGGCAGCCGCAGACGCAGTGGAGGGCTCGGAGAGAGGAGAGACGGGAGGACCTCCTCTGGACGAGGAGGGAGCGGTGCAGCTGGCTGAGCACAGAAACGGGAGGGAGGGGTGCAGCTGGGGCCCCTGGGGAGAGGGGCCGGCCTCGGACCCAGGGACTGTGACGGAGCTCGCAGGCGGCCAGGAGCAAGTGTTCGACGCCCCTCAGAGATTGAGGCTACAGACGGAGTCCGTGTCCCGTGGAGAGCTGCCTGGGAGGTGGCCGGGGGACAGGCGGCAGGCAAGGAGACTGAGGGGAAACCTCAAAGGGCACCGCTGTTTAGAGGATGGGGGAGGAGGCAGGCGCGGGAGGCGACCGGCGAGGACCCGCCAGAGAGCCAGAGGACAGCCAGAAAGACGACGGTGGCGCCCGAGCAACACGTGCCAACAACGACCAGGACAGGGGGTCGGCCACATCGAACGCCGCCAAGAACCGCCGAGCTGACGCGCGCTGGCTGCTCGCTGCCTGCCGGGCACCGGGGCACGGTGGCCCTCGGCCAGGCCCGCCACGCCTGCACGAGGCCGGGTTGCAGACGAGGAAACGAAAGAACGAGGGTTTGGAGAGGCGAGGGCTGAGCCGCCCCAGGATCATTCCGGACTCGCCTCGACGGCGGCGGAGGCGCACGCGGAGTGACGGGAGCGCTGCCGTGTGGCACGGAAACACGCACGCGCTTACTCGGCAGTGACCGCGCCTTCGGGACACCGCGGGTGTGAAGAGAGGCACGAGGTGGCAGGTCTCGGTGACACAGGGAGGCTCTGAAACACGCGCTGAAAACTGCACAAAAGCTCAAGGAAGAGGCTCACGCTCTGGGGTCACGGAACGGGCAAAAGCAGTCCAGGACGCGAGGCGGCGCCTCCGACTTCAGGCAGCGTGAGCTGCAGGGTCATGTGATGAGCAGTGTCCCCGGGGCTGAGGCCGGGATGGCACCAAAGCTGCCCCCGGGGCTGAGTCACTGGGTTTTAACGCCCGCAGGGGAGGACGGCAGGGGAGGACGGCAGGGGGCGCTGAGTACAGGCGAGCTCTGTCCCGCCGAGCGCCCGCAGCAGCGAGCAGCCAGAGGGAAAGGCATTCAAACAGCACCGCCCCCCACCCGCGCCGCGAACGCGAGGGGCGCCCGGCGGCTCCGTGGGTTCGGTGTCCAACTCCCGATTTCTGCTCGGGCCATGACCCCAGGGTCGTGAGCCTGCTTGGGGTTCTCTCTGTCCCTTTCGGTCTGCCCTCCCCTACACAGGCGCATGCACGCTCGCGCGCGCTCTCTCTCTCTCAAAATAAATACACGAACAAGAAAGATGCAAACGACACACAGAACGAGGGGGACGGTGCGAGCCCAGCATCGTGAGGGGCCGAGCGGCGTCAGCCGCTTCTGTGCACAAACACGTTAGAGTGACCGTCAGACGCGCTCTACGAGCCTAACGACCCGGTTCTTCACGAGGAGGACAGGGTTTTCCTCTCGGCTTGACTCCACCCGAACCCCTCGTGCCCTCACGCGTCACTTCCACTGTGAAAACAGACACAATTTACTTTCTTAAAATGAACTTAGGGTTTTAAACTGACCGTCCATGCAGGCTAGGAGCTGGGCCACGATCCTTCGCTCCATGTCTTTAGAAGCAACTTCTCTCTTGGGGGTGATGGCATCGATCTCGTCGATGAAGAGGACACAGGGGGCACTGGCCTGGAAACACAAACGCCACAGAAGGCCGTCACCAACACGGTCCTCAGACCGCAGCAGGGTTAGGAGGTGCGTTGCAAAGAACCTGGTCGTTCGGGGGTCGTTCACCAGAACGACACTAAAGAAGGCAGTTCGAGGTGCCGTCACTTCTGAATTTTATCCGGCTTTGGGCTCGGACGGAGGACGCACAGGGTCCCAGCTTGAAACCACTGGTCTGTGAGGCCCAAGTCACTGACATTCTTCCATACACGAGGTGTGTCTGCGAGGCTATGAACTACAAATGGGGGGCGATGCGTGTCGGGCTGGAAAACCTCCCGGAGCGGAGACCGGCCCCGGCTGGCTGCGCGGGCCGTGCGCCCATCACCTCACCGTAAACACGGACCCGCCACCTGTCCCCGGCTGTCTGCGCCCATTAACACTCGAGCAAGCTCGCTCGGGGAGAGGGTAGCACCTGGAAGAGCTCAGCCCTGCTCTGCACAGTCCCCCGCCTGCCCCTTCTCAGCGTCTCCCCCCGGCCGTCCACACCTCCTCCGACAGTCTACACAGCAAACTAAAACCATGGCTTCTACGGTTCTAATTTTAAAAACTATTTTCTCTGAATCACTAAATCCTACACACTAAACTAATATTACGCTGTATGTTAACGGGAATTTAAATAGAAACTTGGAAGGAAAAAACTATTTTCTCAATTATTGCTAAAATACAAGTTCTCTTCTAACGTCTCACCAGCTTCTGTACCGGCCACGTTCACCAGCCCTGACATATTCTGGGTGCAAGTATCGACACAAAGTTGATCTTTTCCCTTTTGCTCAGTTTGAACCATCTGATGACCGGCGACTCCCAAGTGTGCACGTCACAGCATCCACGGGGCCACTGAGGGTCCTCGAATTTAATACCCTCGAACTGCCATGAGATTTGGGCATTATTATTATTTTCTTAAAGTGGATTTATTTTGAGAAAGAAAGAGAGAGAGCACTGTGCAAATGGGGGAGGGGCAGAGAGAGAGAGAGACTCTCAAGCTGTCAGCGCAGAGCCGGACGAGGGGCTCGATCCCAAGACCAGGAAATCACGACCTGAGCCTAATCCCAGAGCTGGCCACGTAACCGACCGCGCCGGCCAGGCGCCCCTGAGAACTGTTCTCAACTCAGCTTCCCGGCAAGGAAACGAAGGGTTCCAGTGGTTACCCCTCTCTTGTCCGAGAGCAGGCGGTCAGCACGCGGCGGCACGAGGACTGGAGACCGCGTCTCTGACTCGCGAGCTCAGGCCTGTAACCATCACGTATCCTCAAGGTAAAGTCCTAACGGGAAGGAAACGCCTTCCTCTGACGTTTCTAAACACCCACATTTTAACAGCGTGAATCACGGTACGGGTAAGATCCAATCTCGTGATTTCTCCGGTAACAGGATTTTCTTTGCACAGGTTTGATTAGGCAAACAGAAAAGAGTTTATCCTGGCATTTCTATGGTTGTTTTTATAACATGATAATCCTAAATGTTAGAAATTTCCCCACTGCTCACAAGTTGTTTGGTAACTTAATTTGTGCGAACTGAAAGTGACAGAAAATCTCACAAGGATCATCTATTTTTTTTTTTAACGTTCATTTATTTTCCTGGGGCGCCTGGGGGGCTCAGTCAGTGAAGTGTCCGACTTGGTTTCGGCTCAGGTAATGAACTCACGGTTCCCGAGTTTGAGCTCCACGTCAGGTTCTGTGCTGACTGCGCAGAGCCTGCTTGGGATTCTCTCTCTCTCTCTGCCCCTTCCCCATTCACACTGCCTCTGTCTCTCTCAAAAGTAAATAAACCTAAAATTTTTTTTAACGTGATTTTGAAAGTGTGTGTGTGCACGCATGCTAGCGGGGAGGGGCAGAGGATCCGAAGCAGGCTCTGCACTGAGGGTCCTCGATAGCAGAGTTCCTGATCAGCGGGGCTCGAACCCACAGACCGTGAGATCACGACCTGAGCCGAAGTCAGACGCCTGACTGACGGAGCTCCCCGGGCGCCCCGGCATGTCTGTTTCCGGCAAACACCCGGCAAACACCCGCCGGGCGTGGCGGCCCAGAACTTCACACCAGTTCCAGTTACACCTGACTGCAGGTTAAACAAACAGGCTATGCCATCCAACAGTCCGTGTCAGCGGATCTACTGTAAATATTTAGCCATGGCGGGTCACAAATCGCCAAGTTTACGAGAGGACGGCCTGTGACCGGCCCTAGACAGACAGGCTCTCAGTCCTAACCCCGCACGACCCGACGGCTCGACATGGATCACTAGCCGACTCACCACCGCCTGCTCAAACAATTCTCTCAGCTTCTGTTCGGACTCCCCGGACACTCCAGATACAATCTCCGTGGCGGCTACTTTCAGGATTGGGAGGTCCAGCTCCTGGGGACAGATACATGAAGGAATGGCCAACGCTTTGAAATTTTACTTTCCCTCCCTTTTCCTTATTCAGTCCCTCTCTCAAAAATGAATTTTTTTTTAAGTTTGTTTATTTTTGAGAGAGAGAGAAAGCGCATGGGAGGTGGTGGAGAGAGAGAGAGAGAGGGAGAAAGAGAGGGAGAGAGAGAGGGAGAATCCCAGTCTCTGCACTACCAGCACAGAGCCTGATGTGGGGCTTGAACTCATGAACTGTGGGATAATGACCTGAGTCAAAGTTGGATGCTCAACGGACTGAGCCACCCTGGCGCCCCTCAAAATTTAATTTTTAAATCTCTCTTTTCTGAGGAACTTCCTCTCTCGTGTTGGTCCGAAGAAAACCATCATTTAAAAATCTACAGTTTCATTCAAACACAGTGACGAGATCCTTCCACTCGTGTTTACTTCACAGGAGTCACCATGAAACTGTCGTTACCTCTTCTGAATAAAGGGTCTCGAATCTCGGAGACACGGTTTCCCGCTGACTTACAAGGAAAGGGCAGGGATCTCGATGGTGTCTCCTGCCCCCCGACAGGCGCTCCTCACCCCCGCGCCCGGAGGAGCCAGCTGGAGTCGGAGGACAGGTTCCTCTCGTACAAGGAGGAGCAGCCTCGGCAGCCCCCGCGGCACGGACGGCGACAAGCCTGCCTAAACCTACTCGTGCTCGGGCTATTCTGGAAATCACTTTCTCCGCCACGGGCCACAGGGCGAACCAGCGCCCCGCACTTCCCGTCTCCCTTTCCTTTCCGCCGCGGCCGTGCGCGCCGTTCGCTCGTACGATGGCCGCTTGACGCCGGCCTCTCCCATGAGCCCGAGGCGCTCCTCGGGCGGAAAGCCTGGGTTTTCTGTACTGACCGCTGGTCCCCGGCGTCTGCCACGCAGCCGTCCGGGGGCACTCGGCTCAACGAAGGAACCGGGAGGCCAACCCGCCGTCCCGTGAGAGCGCCCATCTCGCAGACCGCTAACCTACTGGCGGCCGCCGTGATCTGCTGCCTTCACACTGGAGGCACTGGGGCGTTTTGCCTTGACCTCCTCCCGACAGTTTCCGAAAAATTGATGGCGGACGGGAAGAGCGCTAACCTCTCGTTTTGCCAACTAAGTATTATCACCGTTTCAGAAATATTATTTTAACGCCAAAAAGCGTAAGAACGTGAATCTGAACGGAAATTCCTGGTATATTTAGCTCTGTGAAAAACAATCAACCCTTGGTGTCCTCCTTTACGGCCTTTGAGAACCACTGGCTTGGAGCGAAAGCGAGGGAACTAAAACGCACTCTGTCCGCTAAGAAAAGGGCAGAAAAAGCCGCATTATTTTGCCGCCCGCCGAACTGTGCCGTCCACACAACCGGACGCACTGAAGAACCAGCGTCTCACGAAGAGCGGACCAAAGAGGTGAAGAGCGAGGGGAGGACCAAGCCTCCTGAGAACGTGCCGGGTCTGGTGCAAGTCGACCCGGGAGGAGAACAGAGACGAACAGAACAGAAGCAGGAGACGCAGCCGGCGTCCGCGAAGCTCACCCCTGCGACGGCGTGCGCGAGCAGCGTCTTCCCGCAGCCGGGCGGCCCGTGGAGGAGGACCCCCCGCGGCGGGGTGGCGCCCAGGTGGCGGTACAGCTCCGGGTGGCGCATGTGGAGGAGCACCTTGCAGACTTCCTGGCGGGACATAGGGAATGAACAGGAAAGGGGATCGAGTGGAAGGAAACCCCCCTTCTCTAGGGCGGCAGACCCACACGCGACCTCGAGCCCCAGCTCGGGGACCCACAGTGGGATGCCGGGAGCCTCTCTGAGCCTCCGCGTCCTCCGCTGTGCTAACATCTACCTCGCACAGGTGACGGAACACAACCGGCGTGGTAAGCGGCACAGAGGAGCCAGGGGCAATAAATAACGGGATTCCGTACGGTTTGGAGAGTGCGTGCGAGTCTCTAGGAGTTGGTCCGTTTCCTCCCGACTGCCCAGTTTGTGAGCACACGCTTTCACAGTATTCTCTTAGAATCGTTTGTATAAAACAGTATCACTTACAAAGCCCAAGTCTTACGACAGCAGAATCAGTGGAGGGAAAGCTGACGGTACCGTCTCTGCCCTCCCCTCCCCGGGCTCCTGTCCACCCCCGGTTCCCAGCAGAAACAGAGAGGAAGGCTTTGACTGACTGACTGGCAATATCCCCATCTGGGTAAAATTCTGAACGTGAACTAACTGTCAACGTTGTATCGTTGCCTCCGACGTCTTCGAACTTCACCGTGGAGGTCTGTAATTCCAGCCCCTTGGCGTTAGCTGGTAACCGAACGAGGAGATGAAAGGGTCAGTGACTCAGCAGTGACTCGGCGCTGTGTTCAACAACATGAAGGGAACCGAGAGCACGAGGCCCTGCGTTTTTTCCCCACCAACCGCAGGCGGCAGGCCCCCAGAACGACAGCGGGGACTAGCAGAGCCCCGCTCCCGGCTCGCTCGACCCCCAGACCCGAGGCGCACCTTTCCTCTGCAGGACGGCTTCTATTTCCCCATCTGCTTCCTGAAGGTCTTTCTTCCTTTTGCTTCCTTTGCGCTCCAGCCTGCCTTTCCTTTTTTCATTACTCTCCAGCAGAGAAGATTCTTTGGAATCCTGGAAAGAAAACAAATTTAAGTATGCCATGCTTGAAATTACAATGCCAATGTTTTCTTAAAGATGGGCGTTATTTAGGGACACCTGGCTGGCTCGTTTGGAAGAGCACGCAACTCTGATCTAGGGGTCATGAGTTTGGGTGGAGAAATTACTTAAGTAAATAAAAAACAGGGGTGCCTGGGTGATGGAGTTGGTTACGCATCTGGCTCTTGGTTTCAGCTAAGGTCATAATCATGGTTTTGGGGGTTCGAGCCCCACATCGGGCTGTGCACTGATGGTGCAGAGCCTGCTTGGGATTGATTCTCTCTCTCTCTCTGACCCTCCCCTACTCACGCTGTCTTTGTCTCTCTCAAAATAAACTTAAGAAAACAAACAAAAAAGATGGCCGTTATTTAAAATGCCCCATTTCTTTTAAGTTTATTTTTATTTATTTTGAGACAGAGAGAATGTGTAATTGGGGAGGGCAGAAGGAGAGGGAGACACAGAATCCAAAGCAGGTTCCGCCATGTCAGCACAGAGCCCGACGCAGGGCTCGAACTCCTGAACCGGCAGATCATGACTTGAGCTGAGACCGAGAGTCAGATGCTTAACGGACTGAGCCGCGCAGGCGCCCTAAAATCCGCCACATTTCAAGTGCTCGAGAGCCACGTGGGGCCAGGCTGGCACTCGACCCACTGGACAGCGAGCCGGGGGTGCCCTTGGGGCCTATCGGGGGGCAGATGGCTGTAAACCCCCTCTCGTTCTGCCAGGGGCACCTCACGCTCAGCAGGCTCAGCGTCCCGCTGCTGATCTTGGGTTCAGGGCATGACCTCACAGCTGGTGAGACTGAGCCCGTGGTGGGCTTCCTGATGACAGTGGAAACCTGCCTGGGATTCTCTTTCTCCCGCTCTTTCTGCCCCTCCCACACTCGCTCACCTGCGCTCTCTCGCTCTCTGTCCAAAAAAAAAAACCCGGTTAAGGCTGGTGCCCAGTGTGTTCACTGTGATAACGCACCCAGCTTCACTTCACGTACGGGACACCTCAACTCACACAGGTCACAAAGAAAAGGGCGTCCACTTGTTCGGGACATTTCCACGGTGTGCCCGTCTGTGCAGGCTCCCTGAAGGCCTTACCTGAGGCTCAACACGAACCCCACGCTGTCTCACGAACTGACCTCCCTTCCTCTGACGATGACCAGCCTTGCAACCGTGACGCGCGCCCAAGGTACCTCCTCGGTAACTCGCGCTGGTGAGCGCACCTCGGAAAGCTCGTCGGGCACGAACCCGACAGACCGCCGGACGACTCTGTGCTGGCGCGCCTCGGCCGGGAGACACGAGTAAACACAACACAGGTCCCGCTCTCCGAGCTGACACTCCAGTAAAGACAGAGAGGAAGCCCACCCAACACTTCCCCGGGAAGCTCTAAGTGGTCAGAGGGCCTGACAAAAAGGGGGTGAGGCAGGAAAGAGCATCCGACGACGCGCTATTTAACACGCCAGGGAGCGACTCTGCCAAGATTACAGAGAAACAAGTTGGCGCGAGTCACAGGACTCTCGGGGAGTTCCAGACAGAAGCCTGAGTGCGAACGCCCCAGGTGAGAGGGAGTGGGTGTTCTAGAAACAGCACCAGGCCACGGTGGCCGAGACGGGCAGCAGACGACTGAGGAGCCAGCAGGGCAGCCACGCACACAGGGCCTTCCCGGCAGTTAACTGTGAGGACTCTGATTTTAGACTGAATGGAGCTATTCTTAATCCACGAAAGAGAACCTGCCTTAGCTCGTAAAAAGACATCTTTGGGTGGAGACTGACCCGAGGCGGGGAGGGGGAGGTTATCGCCGTCGGGAGGCCTGGACTCGGACAGAAACGGCGGCCGGGACGGAGCCGTGAGCACATCCTCCGTGTGCTTCCAAATCCCCACGCCCTTCGTGAAGCGCAGAACCTGCCTGAGTTATATGTGGTGAAGAGGCCGGAACGCACTCCGACCACTCGGGGCAAGAATGTCACGACAACGATACCTCTCTCTCGGATCCTGGCTTCTTGTGATCACTCGTCTCGTCTGCCAGGTCCATCTTTCCACCGGGCATTCTGTCAATAAACCACCCACCCTCGGAACCCCTGGCGGGGGTCTTCGAAGGGACAGAGTCTGTTCCGGAAGGCGTCTGTGGGGCCGAGACGGTGGTTTCTCTGGGCTCCACTTCGGGAGTCCTTGAAACCGAATCGGGACGTCCTTTCCGATATAAGGAGAGCAGGGAGCTGTTCATGCAATTTGCTGCCTGGCAGAGACATGACATCACCTACGTCACCACGCTGGCACTCGAGGACACGGGCTGCCCGCACGAGCAGCCGCCAGCAGCGTCCCTCACCGCACTTTCGGTCAGAAAACGCGGGCGTTCAGCCAGATGCTTCACCAACATTTCCTGTTCAAAAGACGTGCCCCCTTCACCACATCTTAATAAATGGAAGTTAAAGACACCGAGGAAGTCTGTTCGCTTTTTAAAAATATCACAGAACTGGGGGCGCCTGGGTGGTTCGGTCGCCTGGGCCTCCAGCGCTTGGTACCGGCTGGAGTCGGGATCTCACAGTCGTGAGATGGGGCCCCGCATGTGGCTCCCCGCTGAGCATGGGACTCTCTCTCTCCCTCTCTCTGCTCCTGGCCTGCTCGCTCTCTCTCAGAAACCATGTAAAAAGGTAACAGAACTGGGTTTGAAAATGAGCTGGTCGAGAAGAGCCACGACTATCTCATCGATTCGAAACCAGATCACGTACCACTCGCTATCATCCTGACTTTGTCAATAAATTAAAAATGGAATTACCAATGGGGAAAAAAAGAGGATAAGTTATACATCATCTGGCATGTTCTGTCCATATTTCTCTTCAATGCAACCGTATTTATGGGCAACGGCAGCCCTTTAGCAGAACGTGCATCCTTTTCTCAACTTGTGCTGTTCATTCCCCTTTCTATTCCTGGGGGCCCTTTTTTCAGACCATTCTCTTCCCGCCTTTTTCCTACAAAACAGGCTATAAACACAAATACTGAAAGGACGGCCTTCCTCAACACTGTCCACAGAAGTATCCAACAATTTATTGGTGAAGATGTTTAAAGTCTTATTCTATTCCACACTTTTTTTTTTTAAGGAGGGTTCATAATGATTAAAAAGAGTCAAAGTGGGCCCGTTAACTGTTCGGCTTACCTGGGGATCCAGGTAATCTTCCATGTTTGAATCGCTATCTGAAGAGCTTTCAGTATACCTCGGTAAGAAGAGGAAAAGAAACATTTTATAGCTTTGCTCGCACATCCTAAAAAAATTACTACTCCAAACAAAAAGTTTACTAAGGCGAAGTTATGGTGGTTAAGAGCCCAGGCTTTGGAATCTGAGACTTCTGGATTCGAAACACAACTCTCCTGGTTACCAGCATCTACTTAAGCTCTCCGGGCACAGCTTCCTGATCTGTGAAGAGGAGATAACAAGGAATGCCCCCCTCGCCGGGTCATCAGAGGATTAAACATGCTCACAAGGTCCTCAGAACATACAAGCAGAATATACTAAGCAGGAAATGCTTAACGAACTGTGGTTCTCTAATCCGAGCGATAAATACAAGGGAAATGCAGCGTCCTATCAGACCCAAAGGTCTCATCGGGAATATCAGACGCCGATGAAACAAAAGAAATAGTCCACCGTTAAGTAATTCAGTAACAAATTCCCAAATTCGACCTGACCCACCCATGTGACCGGGGGTAGCTCTCCCAGGTCTGTCCGCGAGAAATGAAAGCAGAGAGGCTTTTGTGTGATGCGGCGAGAAAGAGGTATAAATCCTAACAACTACGAACCGTAAGCGCAGGCTCGGCTCATCGTAACCCGGAGTGGATGGACCCTGCTACCGTCTCACATTTCTTTAGAAAGTAATTAAATCAGAAAAGCACTCTTCCTACTTAGAAAGAAAAGGTTTACACGAATGATATGGCCCATCTTTGTAATTAAGACATGAATTCTTTGCTATTAAGTTCTATTAATATAACTTTGGGCATTTCTAATCAACGTAAAGAAGGTAGGGTATTTGACTATTTGGAAAAAAATAATTTTGCCTTCCAATTTATACCCTACAAAGAGGATTAAAGAGTTCAATGGAATGCTATAAAGAAACAAGGATTCCACATACTGTTGTGATAGAGGTCTTTTGGAGTATTTCAGCAGAAACCGTAAAGGAAAAGACTGACGGATCTTAGAGACACACAGAGAGAGAGAGAGAATCCCAAGTGTCAACACAGAGCCCGATGTGGGGCTCGAACTCACAGAACCGTGAGATCATGACCAGAGCCAAAACCAAGGGTTGGCTCTCATATGACAGACAAAACCCATAAGCAAGCAACTAACAAAGAAAACAGGAAACAGTCAAAAAATGTTAATCTCACTAGTTATCAAAAAACTACAAATAAAAACATCAATTTTTGCCTATGAAGCTGGCAAAGATTAAACGACAGTATAACTAGGATTGCAAGGGTGCAGAGAAACGCACTCTAGTTTTTAATTTTTTTTTTTAAGTTTTTTTTTTATTTTGAGAGAGAGAAAAGAGAGCACGCACGCAAAGGGAGGGGCAGACGGGAAGGAAGAGAAAATTCCAAGCAGGCTCCACACTGTCAGCAGGGCTTGAACCCAAAAACCACGAGATGCTGACCTGAGCCTAAATCAAGAGTCAGACGGTCAACGGACCGAGTGAAGTGCACTCTTTATACAAAGCTGCTGAGCATCTCCACTGAGGCAACTTTTTTGGGAAAAGAACTCCAAATGTACCAGAAATCTCAAAAAGATACCTTTGACCCCAGAAATACACTTAAGGAATTTCACATTAAAAAAGGAAACGTACACAAAGATACATGTGCCGCAGGGTTATTTACCGGGTGTACGACAGTGCCACACGGGAACAACCAACCGTCCACGAGTGTGGAATTTGTTAAGAAAACAATGGTAAATTCAAATGGAAAGGCAGCAAAGCAGCTCGACGGCGACAAGGAGCTATTACCACACAGGGTGTCTTGAAAACTTTAAGCCACCAAATTCCACACTCTAGATGAAATGGGTTAGTTTCTTTAAAAGCACAACATACCAATGCTGACAGAAGAAGAAGAAAACAGGGAGAGTTCTGTGTCCGGCAAAGTCAAATGTTACCTAAATCCTTTCAAAAAGAGGCCTCGGGCTGAGATGAATTCTAACAAACTATTTAAGAAAGAAGTAACAGTAACATTATACTAACTTTTTTGTCAAAAGAAGAGACAAAAAACATTTTCCAAATAACATGAAGTCAGTATAACCCTAACAATACCAAAACCTGACAAAGACACTGCAAAAAAGAAAAAAATTCAGACCGTTATGAATACAAACATAACCATCTCCAAAAACAATTAGCAAAAAGATTTTAATAGCATATAAAAAGGATAATAATTCTGGACCACGCTGGGGGTATCCCCGCATGCAAGACTGACTCGGCACTCAAAAAACAACAATTCCCCAACAGAACAAAGGGAGAAAACCATGACAGAATCTTCCACTAAGTGTACAAAAAGCGCTTGACAATGTAAAACCGTCCATGACAAAAACCTCTCAACGCAAACACCCTCAGGCCGTACGATAAGCCCCACAACAAAGTCTACAACGAGGAGTCAAGGGAACACTCGGGAAGAAGCCAAGGCCCCACGAAGGCGCTACCGTGGCCTCTTGAAGGCTGACTGGGAGCCCCTGACCGGAAGGAACCCTCCAGCTCCAGAAAGTCACTCCCACAAAGGCACAGAGAAAGAAGCCGTCCTCTCCGGGCCAACAGTGAACACTCGGGGCGCCCGGAGCGAAGGCGCGGAGAGGTCCGGGTACTCGGCGCGCGCGGCCTCTCGGGCGAGGGGGAGCCGCCGACAGTCTCACGACCGGGAGTGCGGCGCTGTCGGGCTCGGGGTGCTCTGTGACCCTTACTCGCCCTCGTCTTCGCCTCGTCTTGCTCTCTTTGCCAGGTGTTCATCTTCCAGTTCTGTTAGGGCCTTGCGTTCTTTCTCACTGGTAATTACGTTAAATACTGGAACAAAACGAGAAAGTCATGAGCGAAAACAATTCTTTCACCTCATTAATATTTCAGCTCTAACCCTAGAGACTCACCTTTTTCTACCTGAATCCTAAAAGCATTTCTTTTTCTTCGACCATAGTCTACACTGAAAAACAGAACAAGAAACTTAATACAATGAATGGTCTCCACCAACGTTTTCCATTAAACCCGATCTCAACTGCTCGCACTAATTTGCAAAAATATATAATTCTGCCGCTGAATTCACAATGACCATAAACTCATTTTTCAGCAACTTCTAAGTTTACATTTTCACTACTACAGGTTTTCGGTTAGAGACAGGGCCTCCAGCATCAGCCACTCCGGCAGCTTGTACTGGAGGAGCCGGGAGGACGAAATGGAGGGAGGCGGCCGGGCTCCTGGGAGTCCACAGGACAGGGGCCGTGCGGCTGTAGACATGCGTCCTCCTTCCGGAAAAGGGATGAGCGACTCAGAAGGAAGCTCAGAGGTTGGCAGGATTTCCGCTGCCCCCGTTGGCCCAGGGGGCACAGGCCCAGGGAGTGGAACGGTCTTCTCCTCGCTTTGGGCCCACAGGACAGAGCGCTGGGGCAAATCACCCCAACATGACTGGTGTTTTATCAGAGTAACAGGGGCGCATGACTCTTTTTTTTTTTTTTAGTTTATTTATTTTGAGAAAGTGAGTGCAAGCTGGGGAGAGGGGGAGGGAGGGAGGGAGGGAGGGAGAGAGAGAGATAGGAGAGAGAGAATCCCAAGCAGGCTCCAAGCTACCAGCACAGAGCCTGACACGGGGCTCAATCCCACGGACCGTGGGATCACAATCTGAGCTGAAATCAAGAGTTGGACGCATCACTGACTGAGCCGCCCGGGCGGCCAAAATAAGACGGGGCACCTGACTCCGGATCTCAGGGTTGTGAGTTTGAGCCCCACTTTGGGTACAGAGATTACTTAAAAATAAAATCTTAAAAAAATAACAATACAAGAAGAGATGAAGATACAGACACACAGAGGAAAGGCCGTGTGAGGACACGGGGAGAAGACAGCACCTGCAAGGCAAGGACAGACAGTGACCCCTGACTTCCAGCTGCCACGACTGTGAGGCCTTAAACTTCTGTCGCTTAAGCTCCCGCCTGACGCTTTTCTATGGCAAGCCTAGCAAACTAACACACTGAGAGAAGCAAGCAGAGACTTCGAAATGTACAAGCGGTCATAATTAACGGAGCAACATATCGGGAGAGGTGGGACTAGAGACACGAGAGAAAAACTGAATCCTGAGTGGGAAGCCTAGAGCTGTTTCGAGGTAGCCAGGAGGCTCAGGGAGCTCATGCCCGCGGGTTTTGAGTCTTTAATGAGACGAGAGAGGAGGCCACGCCGCTGGCCGGTCTGTAAGGTACTGAGAGAGAAGCGGCGGCCACTCCCCTCGGTAACAAGGACAGAGCCTTGCACGTAACAGGTGCTTGATAAATCTTTGTATAACTGAATTCGAGCTTATGGTGAACTAACACCAGCAGCAATAATACCAACTGAAAATTTGGGCAAGACGGAAACTGAAACTGGTAGGAAATAAAGGCAAGGATTTGGAGACAACATCTCTTTACCTGTACATTCTTTGTAAATCGGACGCTAAGACTCCGGTGTCCACATATTTGCCGCATCTGTTACTGGAGAGGTACTAAAAGAGAAAATATGACAAATATTCAACACTCAGTATTTCAAACTCTGATTTTAAACAGTGACTTTAATCAGAGATGGAGCTCTTTAAACATGTTATGCTATAATGTAAACTCATTATTAAGCATATCAAAAACATAAATAAAAGTCACTAAGTAATTGTCAAGTCTGGAACCAGAGAATTTAATTACCATTATTAATCACTATGACAGCACAATAGCAACAATTAAAATAGCTGTAACGTAGGAAGTGAGGGCCTGCTGTATCCTGAATCCCCAAAACCCCAAGAACAAAGCACTAAACTCACAAGGGCGTCAAAGGCGATTTTAAGTCTCAGGGAACATGTAATATTTGCCATCTGTCCAACACCGCGGGGACTTCTAGCCTGAGACGGTTCGTGGTTTCGATATTAAATCACCTCTTGATGGTGTCATACTTTTGCAAAACTGGGGTTTCCGCCGCTGCTGTCAGTAAATCCCAGGCAAAAAGGAACGTGGCACAGGAAATGCGAGGAGCAGCGTCAATCTGACCCAACGGGCATGCAAATCCCACTCGTGTGATTAGTTAAGAATGAAATGCTATACTAATTTTCCTTCAGTTTTTACTTCTTCAAAAAGCTACGACGTTATTTGGCCTAAAGAGTTCCTAAGAGGCTGAACCTAGCGCCCTAATAAACAGGCCCAGCAGGTATTACTTGTGGCCCCGAGGACCGTGCAAACTCCCAAGAGACGCGGGGCTCCGTGCGCCTGTGGGGGGGCTCCTGCACACTCTTCTAGCAGCACTCACAGTGGTCTGAGGCCGGTCTCCCCAGACCGCCTGCTTCTGCGTGCTGGTGCTGGCCGGTTCCCCAGCCGAGGCAGGCCTGACTCCACACCGCGGCTGCCGCCCAGGAATTCCCAGGGGTCTCTGCACCAACACCTCCGGCGACAGGAGGCCAGACACACAAAGTGGGACGGTCCCAGCTAACCTGCCCTGCGCTGGACTCCTAGCGCAGGCAGTCGCGTGCCACAGTCCGTGCCGGGCCGCACGTGGCTGTGTACATCCGTCTCCACAACTCAGGCGGTTCCTTGCTGGCAACGGAAACAAAAGCTAACTCTGGGGTGGTCCTGCAGCCACACGGAACCAACACGCTAGTTAAAAGGAGACAAATGCGCTGTTGTGGGAGGGGCCTACGATCTACCACTAAGTGAACAGAGCGAGTGGAGTGATGCAGACGAGCCTGTCTGTGTGAATAAAATCTACGCGTGTACAGGGGCGCCTGGGGGGCTCGGTCGGTCGAGCATCTGACTTCGGCTCCGGTCATGGTCTCACAGTTCATGAGTTCGAGCCCCGCATCAGGCTCTGTGCTGACAGCTCGGAGCCTGGAGCCTGCTTCGGATTCTGTGTCTCCCTCTCTCTCTGCCCCTCCCCTGCTTGTGCTCTGTCTCTCTCTCTCTCTCAAAAATAAACACAGTGTTAAAAAAAACAACCTACACGGTATATAAACTCGCCGTGGCGACCGCTGCAGAAATGAAGGGGAAAGCAAGTCTTTTCCTTGTATACCCTTCTGTCTCTTCCCTTTTAGACCGTAAGAACCCAGCGTTTTTATAACGAACCCAAGTAATAACAATAGGAAAAAGCTGAGAATGAGAAGCGAGGACCGAGGAGGGCCACCGGGTCCAGCCATCAGGCTCTGCAGGATGGGTTTTCCCGGACGCTCTGGGAGCCCCCGGCGCGTCGTGAGCGCGGCCCTGCAAGCTCCCGTTAACGGGGGCTCCCTGGCTGCTCTGCGAAGGACAGACCGTAGGTAAAACCAGAATCACAGACATCGCCTGGGGGGCTACTGTCAGTCTAATGAAGAGATGGAGGTTTGGGGGTGCCTGGGGGGCTCGGTCGGCCAAGCCTCTGCCTCTCGACGTCTTAGGTCGTAATCCCACCGAACCGTGAGCTCAAGCCCTGCGTCAGGCTCTGCGCTGATGGTAGAGCCTGCGTGGGATTCTCTCTCGCTCTCTCTCTCTGCCCCTCCCCTGCTCTGAGTAAATAAAATAAACACTTAAAAAAAAGAGAGAGAGAGAGAGATGCTAGTTTGGGCTAGGATGTTTGGAGGTGGAAACGGTAAGGAGTGGCTGGGTTTGGGAGCATATTTTGATGGTAAAGCCAAATAAATGCTAATTAATTGGTTAAGAGAGCTAAACAGGGGGGCTCAGTCCACTGACTAACTCCTGATTTCGGCTCAGGTCATGATCCCAGGGTCGTGGGATTGAGCCCCAGGTCAGGTTGGGGCTGAGCGTGGAGCCTGCTTAAGATTCTCCAGCTCTCCTTCTTTCCCTCCCGCCCCCTGCTCACGCACTCTTTTCTCTCTCTAAAATTAAAGCAAAGCAAAGAAAAAAGAAAAGAAAGTGAAACAGGGGAGAAATAATGGTGGTTAAGCGTTCTGGCCCTGACAATGAGTCATTAACGACGCAGAGAACATTAAGGAAGGACAGGTTTGGAGAACACGAAAAAACTCAGCGTGGATATGTCGGTGGAGGCACCCACCCAACGCTCGGGAGGAAATGTTTAGTGGGCAGGTGGATATTCAAGACAAAATCCACACTGGAGACGTACCTCTAGGAATACACAGAGAGTATTTTTTTAATTTTTAAAATGTTTATTTTTGAGAGAGAGACTGAGCAGGGAAGGGGCAGATTGAAAGAGAGAATCCGAAGCAGGCTCCAGCTCCGAGCTGTCAGCACAGAGCCCGACGCAGGGCTGGAACCCACCAACGACAAGATCAGGACCTGAGCGGAAGTCGGAGGCTAACCGCCTGAGCCCCCCAGGCGCCCCTGCAGACGGTATTTAGAGTGAGCACGTCTTCACTGAATTCATAAATGTCAGTGTTAGACTTGCTGGACTTTAGATGCCAGTATTTTAGACCGTAGGGGCAGTGGTATGGTAAGATTTAGATGGGATGAAAGCCCCCAGGAAGCAAGTAAGAGGACGGAGACACAGCACAGGGGCTCAGGCCACCTCCACCAGTGACAGTTGGTGGAAGGAACTGATCGTACAGGAGGGGACGCGCTGGCAAAGTAAGGGAAAAGGAAGTGTGTACCCCCCGCTCCCCGCCAAAGTGAAGGGAAAGCCTCCCTCCTCCCAAGACTGTTCGCGGACTGCGCAGACGGGGTCTCTGCTAGACGTTCAGCCCACAGGCTGTCACCAGGGCTGTGAGTGTGACAAATCCGTAGGCCCCAGCTCCTCAGGGTCCGCGCTCGCCCCGTGCCCCGCTCCTCGGGGTCCACACCTGCTCCGTTCCCCCTCCTCGGGGTCCGCACCCGCCCTGTCCCCGGCTCCTCAGGGTCTACACGCGCCTCGTCCTGGCTCCTCAGGGTCCATACCCGCCCTGTCTCGGCTGCTCAGCGTCCACACCCGCCCTGTCCCTGGCTGCTCGGGGTCTGCACCCACCCCGTCCCTGGCTCCCGGCAGCCCCGCCGACGCGGGAGGGCTGCCCGCACACCGCCCAGGACCCGGGCCGCTGGTCCAGGCTGACCTGGGAGCCGCGGAGAAAGGGCCGCGCTCGACACGCACCTGCACGACTCTCTGCTTCAGCCTGCTGTCCACGAACCTCGCGGGCCTGGGCTTCATCGCGCGTACGGAGCAGCAGCAGCCCGGGCGCCGGGCTCCACGGGCACCGGGGTCCTCGCCGGGCTGCCCGCGGCGATCGCCGGGCCGGCCGCTCGCGTCGTCCCGCTCGCCCGCCGCCCAGGCCGTGCCCCCGGCGCCGTCCCAGCGCTGTCCCACTGCGAATGAGGAAAACGCCACCATGGGCGAAGAGCCCTGCCCACACCCGGGACTTTCCGGGCGGCTTATTTTTCAGGCTTGTCCGGCGAGCCCTGGATGACAAGGACCCCTTTTGAACACGTTCAACTTTATTGTTCCCCGCCTCGAGGACACGAGCGCGCGGCGGCTCCCGGGCCTTCCGGCGAGCGCCCGGGGCGGCTTCCGGCCGCAGCCTGCGCCCTGCCGCCTCGGTCTCGGCCGCAACCTTAGCAACCGCAAGCTTGGAGTCGGCCGGGACGATGAAGGCGGGATGAACCCGCGGCGTCGCCGCCCGGCTCTGCAGCGAGCCCACCCCCGGGCGCCGGCGTGCAGACCCGGCCGGTGTGCGCGGGGGAGCCCCCGGCGTCGGCCACCTTCGGAAGCCTGGCCGTCTTGCCCGGTTTTCCGCCTCCGGTTTGTCCAGCACGTCCAGTGCAGGACTACAGCTTGACCTCGACGCTGCCCAGAATTTTGGTAAACGTCCGTATTCGCCCATAAGGTTTTATGCAGTTAGGGAGACACAAAGGGACAGTCAGCGTTAACCACACACGCGCGCGCAGGTACCGGCTTTCGTTTCCGCTTGCTTGCTTGGTTAATCGTGTTTTCAAGATTCCTACTCCTATTTGAGGTCTAGCCGTCTTAGGACAGTAGGAAGGGGAGTGTTGAGGCTGGGGCCGCGGGGAGATGGAGTCAGACGGCTGTGAGCTGCTAACGCATCGCTGTCTTACTCAGGATACCAGCGACTTATTTCTCCCGCGGAGTGCAGACCACGTCGCTGTCCTTTTCTGTGGTCCTTATCCAGGCGCCGAGTGGAGATCCTCACTCTGACCTTCGGAACTTTGGTTAGCTTGGCTCCACCTTCATCCCCCACGTCTTCCCTGTGTGTGCCCTCTGCTTTCGGCTAAGCAGCATTGCCTGCGTGTATGCGTCGGTACTGAATACCTGCTAGGTCCCGGGCGCTGGGCACAACTGCGAAGAAACAGAAGATACTCCCCTTCATTAAAATCTCTGCCTAGAGAACCCGCCTCTCACTGAACAGAAAAAAAAAATTTTTTTAAATTTTTTTTAGCATTTATTTATTTTTGAGAGACTGAGACAGAGCATGAGTGAGGGAGGAGCAGAGAGAGAGGGAGACACAGAATCCGAAGCAGGTTCTCCAGGCTCCGAGCTGTCAGCACAGAGCCGGATGTGGGGACTCAAGCCCACAGATGGCGAGATGGTGACCTGAGCCAAAGTTGGATGCCCAAGGGACTGAGCCACCCAGGCGCCCCTCACTGAACAAAAATTTATTGAGTGCCTCCTGGTTCCCTCCCTGCCCATGAGTCTCGTGGGGAAAGGCAAAAGAATTACGATTGTACTTTTTTCTAACATCTGTTTTATAATTAGATTAAGTATTTCCGTACTTGGTTATATTAAACTTTAGGAAAGCTTTCCTACAGTAAATAGCACAATACAGTCAATGCCCAGAAACTTTTTCAATGTAATTTAATTCCGTGCACGCGCAGTGCACCACGCAGAATAAAACAGGCGGAAGGGCCCAGCGGGGTCACACCGTGTTCGTAGTCTATGATTTATCACAGAACACTGTCTGCATTTAGGGTCGGCTTCATGGGTGCGTGACCTGTGTAGTCACAAAGGCCTTAGTGCTTAGAAGGTCCCCACACTCGGTTTAATAGTCTGCTCTGGATGCCTTTTTTCCCCTGATCATCAGCCTCTTTGCCCTGAGATCGAAGTCATGTGTCCAGTCTAAGAAGCTCCAGTGACAAATGGGAGCGTGGTAAGAGAGCCAGAAAAGGGGCCTCACTTATGAACCCCAGGACAGGAAAGTACTCAGCACCTAGACCAGTCCTTGCTTCTCCCTACAGGTCATCTGTATTATGGGTTATAAACGGATTTTTAAAACACATTTTGCTTAGGGAGCCTGGGTGGCTCAGTGGGTTAAGCGTCCAGCTTCTGCTCAGGTTATGATCTCACAGCTCATGGGTTCGAGCCCCGCATCAGGCTCTGTGCTGCCAGCTCAGAGCCTGGAGCCTGATTCAGGTTCTCTCTCTGCCCCTCCCCTGCTCAGGCTTGCTCAGTCTCTCTTGCTCTCAAAAATAAATAAACATTAAAAATTTTAAAAAAATATTTTGCTTAGGGGCGCCTGGGTGGCTCTGTCAGTTCAGTGTCCAACTCTTGATTTCGGCTCCGTTATGATCTCACGGCTCATGAGATCCCCTGAGCCGGCTCTGCGGTGACAGCGTGGAGCCTGCTTAGAATTCTCTTTCCTTCTCTGTCCGTCCCTCACTCTCGTATTCACACACTCTCTCTGTCTCTCAAATAAACTAAAAAAATATATATATATTGCTGGGGCACCTGGGCGGCTCAGTCGGTTAAGCGTCTGACTCTTCATTTTGGTTCATGTCATGATCTCACGGTTTGTGAGTCAAGCCCCATATTGGGCTCTGCGCTGACAGTGTGGACCCTGCTTGGGATTCTCTCTCTCTGTCTCTGCCTCTTCCCTGCTCGTGCTCTCTGTCTCTCAAAATAAATAAACTTAAAAAAAGTATTTTGCTTTATGTAATAGTATCCACTGTATTTCATCCTTAAAATCATTGAACATTAATATATATGATATGAAATGTGCCACGTTGGATAATTACTTTTATTGACGATTTCCTGCCAACTCTAATTTATTAAGAAATTTAATGCCCTAAACGCTAGGATTTGAAACTTACGCTTTTTAGACATTTTTGTGTGGCTGTCAGCGGAAGGTACCACTTTTAAGAAATAGATATTTCTCATTGTTCCTAACCCAAGGATTTGTTTCTTTCTCTTCCCAGAAATACAATTGACACACAGTGTTTCCACCTCGACATTCTTAAAACTTTTTGAGCGAGTAGCCGCTTATTTTAATAGTGCGCTGGGAAAATTTGCAAATTACGTGACCCCTGCAGAGCCGAAGTACTTCCCAGAACGCCAGCTTCTCACAGGCAAGTGTTTTGTTTTCTGCCGCGTGACCGCAGCAGGTGCAGCAGGTAATAATCGCAAGTAAGTTCGTACTAGGTACCGAGAGCGGTATGCTGGAGTGTTTTCCACTGGAATTCCTGCCAGTGATTGTCGCCCTGAAGACAACTGCCGTCGGTTCCAGTGTTCAGACTAAACAGGAGCGGACATCGAAATCTAAAGATGACTGAAGAGTAGCCTGGGTGCCGATGTATCTCCAGAACGTCCCGCAGTGATTGGAATGTCCTCCAGCCCCACCTAGTGGTACCAGCCTCCCGCCTTCGCCCTCCCGAACTTTGTGTCTCCCCGGGCAAACAGCCTCGGGACTAATTGTCCTTTATAATTTGGGCGATCTCTATCCTGACTCACTCAGGATAGTCCCGGTTTGTACCGTCGTAGTTTGCCGTCCTATTCCGTCATCGTAGTGATCCGGCGTAGTTATTCATAGTAGAGCAGTTTCTGGAACTAGGTGAAAATCACCCAATGAGAACAGGCGGAGACCATTCGGAGCTCGCAAGAGCCAGGGAGGCCGCCACCATCACTCGCGTCCTGGCGGAGACTCACAGGCACGCGGAGGGGTGGGGAAGCTTTGTGGCCGAAACAGGGACGGCTTCCGGGGTGCCCTGGCTGGAGGCCGTTGGCCTGGGGAAGCTGCGGGCGGGCGTGTAGAAGCCGGGCATCCCGTGTGACCTGTCGGGGGCGTGGATTTGGCTTTGTCCGGTTGCTCCGACAGTTGGGAGTGGGGCCGGAAGCCAGGGGAGTTGTCAGTTGTTGATGGAGTCCTGGCCGTTTGGGGCCAGTTGTGAGATTTATTGTTGGCCTCCTGGATTACTTGTTAGATGAATGACGTGCTACCAGCCAGACTACTGGCTTCCTGGGTTGGATGGTGCAGATTGTAAGTCAGAGTTCTGTTTGTTTTGTTTATTTTTTATTTATTTCTATTTAGAGAGAGAGAGTGGGGGGGGAGCAAGCGGAGGAAGGGCAGACAGAGTGGGAGACAGAGAATCCCAGGCAGGCTCTGCACTGTCGGCATAGGGCCCGAGGAGGCCATGGGCCGTGAAATCGTGATCTGAGCTGAAATCAAGAGTCCGATGTTTAGGGGCACCTGGGTGGCTCAGTCAGTTGGGTGGCCGACTTCAGCTCAGGTCATGATCTTACAGTCTGAGTTTGAGCCCCGCGTCGGGCTCTGTGCTGATGGCTCAGAGCTTGGAGCCTGCTTCTGATTCTGTGTCTGCCTCTGCCCTTCCCCTGTTCACGCTGTGCCTCTCTGTCTCTCAAAAATAAGTAAACATTAAAAAATAAATAAATAAACGTTAAAAAAAAATTAAAAAAAAAAAAGAGTCCGATGTTTAACCGACTGAGCCGCCCCGGCACCCCTACATTTCCTTTAATTTTAAGGACAATTTTCTGCAAATAGAATTCTTGGTTTAGAATTTTGTTTTCTTCTTTCAGCACTTTGGTTATGTGATCTCAGCGTCTTCCGTCTCCAGGATTTCTGATAAGAAACCAGTTTTAATCTTGTCGAGATGCATGAGTAACCACTTCTCTCTTGCTGCTTTCAGAATTCCATCTCTGACCTTAAGTAGTTTGATTACAGCGTATCTCGGCGTGGACCTCTTTGAGTTTCTCATACTCAGGATTCATTGAGCTGCTCGGATGTGTAGGCTCACGTACGTATTGGTCATTTATTTCCCCAAATGTTCTTCCCGTTCCTCTCTCTCTCTCCTTTTCTGGCACTCTCCGTACACACATGTCGGGACGTTGGAAGTGTCGTGCAGGTTTCACGCGGCCTGACTCTTCTTGTTTCTTTTTTCCTCTTAGACTGTAGTTTCAGTTAATGTATTTAAGTTTGCTGATTATTTTTCTGCCTGCTCAAGTCTGCGGTTGGCACCTTCTAGTGAATTTCTCATTGTAACTCCTTAAGTTCTATTTGGTTCCTTCTGTTGAAATCAGTGTGAGTCCTTCCACTTTGGTTTTGTTTTTTTTTATTTTCAAAATTGTCTTATGTATTATAAGTTCTTTGTCTTTCCATATAGATTTTATAATAAGCTTGATGTTTCTTTTGAAGAAATCCTGCTGTGATTTTGACCAATTTTGTATAGAACTGACATTCTAACAACTTTGGCTCTTCTAATCCATGAACACGGTGTATCTATTTAGGTCTTCTTTGGTATATTTCGTCAGTGTTTAATAGTTATCACGCACAGAATACATCCACAAGATCAGGAGTTTGAGAACAGCACAAAATTTTCAACGTAGGCACTCATACAAGCCAGAAGACAAGGGAGTAATGCCGTGAAAATTATTCCAGAAAACAACCTGTTTATAGGCTAATTCTATACTAATTCGAACTATCAGTCAAGGTAGGAGTAGAGCAAAGCTAATCCCAGACATGCTGGGTCTCAGAAATTTGTATCCATGTATCTTTTATCTGGATACACCCAGCAAGTGAGGAAGCCATTCAATTTGAGAGGAGTATGCATTCCGTTGGGTGGAGTCCTCCCTCGATGTCCTCCCTCGATGTGAATTATATCCTGTTGATTGACGGTGTTGTTCAGCTGTGTCCTCACTGATTTTCCGCCCGCTGGATCCGTCCGTTTCTGTCGGAGAGTGGTTGAGGTCTCCAACTCTAATGGCAGATTCACTCCTTTCTCCTTGTAGTTGCGTCAGTTTCCACCTCACGTATTTTGATGCTTGCTGTTGGGCGCATACACTCTAAGGGTTGTTGTGTCTTCTTGGAGAATTGGCCTTTTATTGTCAGGCAGTGCGCCTTCTGTCCCTGATGATCTCTCTCACTGTGAAGTTTGCTTCGTTTACAATTAACATAACTTCTCCCACTTCCTTACTTTTTTTTTTCTTAATGTTTATTATTTTGAGAGAGAGAGCGCCAGCAGGGGAAGGGCAGAGAGAAAAGAGACAGAGAATCCCAGGCCGACTCTGCACTGTCAGCACGGAGCCCTATGCTGAGCTCGAACTCACGAACCGCAAGGTCATGACCTGAGCCGAAATAAGATTCAGACGCCCCGCCCACTGAGCCCCCCATCCCCACCCCGTGCTCCTATCGCGCTTTCTTGTGATTAGCGTCAGCATGCGACATCTGTCTCCAGCCCTTCACTGTGCTTTCCCTCCAGCTTTATTGAGATATAATTGGCATATAACACGGCAGAAGTTGAAGGTGTGCACTGTAATGATTTGCCTAGTATAGTAAAATGTTTACCACAGTAAGATTAGTTCCTGCCTCCTTTGCCTCACCTAATTACCATTTTGTCGTTGTTGTGGCGAGAACATTACAGCGTTACCCTCATGGCAATCATCCCTCTGACGCTTACTGTATACGTGTCTTTATATTTAAAGTAGGTTTCGTCTAGACAACATGTAGTTGGGTCCTGTTTTTTGATTCACTGTGATAATCTCTGTCACATAATTCGTATGTTTAGACCGTTAACATTTAAAGTGATATCAGTATAGCTGTATTCACATCTAACCAGATCCATTACCGTCTACTCTTCTTTTTCTGCCATTTGGGATTTTAATAGAGCATTTTATATGATTCCTTTTTCTGTTCTTTCTTAGCACGTCAATATCACCTTTTTTTTACTGGTTGTCCTAGCGTTTGCAATCCACGTTTATGATTAATCCGGTTCCGCGTTTAAATAACACGACCCCGCTCTGGTGTTTCCAAACGGCCACTTTGTTTTTCCCGTTGGAAGATTTTTCTTCAGTCTTCACTAGGAACCTGAGAGAGCTCCGGGATATAAGAGTCACAGTAGCGTGGCCGCTGGAGGTTTATACTCAGCCTTGTCCGCACTGAGCCTCCGGCTTCGTGTCAGTTGCTGCTGAGGGCTTCCTGCCCCCACCCTGGTTTGTGGAGGTTTCTGCCCCCACAAGTCGTGATTGTGGCAGCCTGTCTGTCTCTCCCATATTTGAAGCAGTGACCTCACTCCTCTGGTAGATGTAAGAATTGTTGATATTTCAGTTTATTCGGGTTTTTATTTGTCGTTAGGACCTAGTGGTGATCTGCTAGCTCCTTACTCGCCAGACCGGAAACTCTAACCGTTCCGTGTGTCTTTTTCATTTTTGTTCAGGTGATTTACTTTGTAAGAAAGAGAGCATGTGCACTCAGGCAGGGAAGGGGCAGAGAGGGACAGATAATCCCAAGCAGGCTGACAGTGTGGAACCAAGTGCAGGGCTGGAACTCACTGTGAGATCGTGACCTGAGCAGAAATCAAGGGTCAGATGCTTGACTGAGCCCCCCAGGCACCCCTCAATTCGTACTTTTAAAAATATAATCTATATTTTATTAAAATTTTTCAAGTTTATTTATTTATTTAATTTTGAGAGAGAGAGAGAGCAGGAGCAGGGGAGGGACAGAGACAGCTGTTGAGAGAGAGAGTCCCAAGCAGGCTTGGCACTGTCTGTGTAGAGCTCGACGTGAGGCTTGGACCCACAAACCCTGAAATCGTGACTTGAGCCGAAACCAAGCGTGTAATGCTCAGCCAACTGAGCCACCCAGGCGCCCCAACCTATGTTCTAAACCAAAAGTCTTGATCTCTCTGTTACACACGCACGCACACACGCGCGCACGCACACGCACACCACACACACCCTAATTGCTTCTGAATCTTGATGAGCATCCTCTCAAGTTTTGCATTGCAACCATGTTTTGAATTTTCAAGTAGAACGAGACACAGACTATCTTGATTAGAACTCGCAACTCTAGCCTTTGATTCTGGTACCCGATTTTTTAATTACTCAGAATTAAACAGCAGATAAAGAATATTGGGTCGCCTGTGTTTTCTGCTCCAGCTGGAGAGGAATGTGAGATTAAGTTAACATTTTAAATAAAATTCGGAAGAATTTTAATGAACTCTCTCCTGAGAGTCAGTGTAGGTCATTCATTGAGCACACATTTATTAAACAGCAGCTATTTGCAGGACGGAAGATACGGGGTGTACAAAAACTAATAAGGTCTGTTAACTTTCACTGTGACGTAAGGCCTGGCTGGCTGGGTACGCCCAGCAGGCGACGTGCTGAGCCTGACAGGTGTGTGCCAGGCGTGTGGGAGTATAGTCAGCGCTGGTCAGAACTGGTTCCCTCTGGCCCTAACCCAGGAACCGCTGGTGATCCTGTGAATGTATGCCGTGCCCAGGAAATCCTGCCGGACACCGCCTCCCCTGTTCGCCCTCTCCTCGGTGGTCTCCTTCAGACAAACCTGACCCCTTCCATACGTAGTGCACCAGACAGAAGGACGTTTTCTGAATGTAAATCAGACCAAGGTTCTTTGAGACTGAAAACTGCCCCGGGGTTTACCATCCTATGAGAATAAAGGTCAAACGTGCCCGAGGGCAGGTCCACAAGGCCTGTGTGACCTTTGCCTGCCACCTCTGACGGCCGGTGAAAATGCCCCCGCCGTGTTCACTGTAGTACGGCCACAGTGTCCTTTTTTCCTGTTCCTGGAAGACACCAAGTTCCTATGAGCCACGGGGCCCTGGGGGTCCCGATTCCCACCGTCGGAAACTCGCTCTTGTTCAGATTTCAAGTTAAACGTCAGTGGGTCGGCCTGGCTCTCTCTGACGGTTCCGTGTGCAACGTTTCCCCTCCTCTGTCCTCTGCCAGTGGCCTACAAGTGCCTGTCAGTAATAGGTCCTGTTGTTGCCCTCGCCTCCCCCACTGTAATGGGAGCTACGGAACATAAGGACTTCCCTGTCCTTCGTCGTGTGTCCGGGGGGCCCAGGAGTTGGCACCTACTAGCTGCTCAGAAAGTGCTGGTGAGGGGATGCCTGGCTGGCAGCCGGCCGAGTGCATGACTCTTGATCCCAGGATCATGAGCTTAAGCCCCAGGTTGGGTGTGCAGCCTACTTAAAAATAAAAGGAAGTATTGGTTGAACGATTTATGACTTTAATAGAATGTGCCTTTGAAATAAATGGCCTTTTCCCTGCGACCCCCCGCCTGCCTGGCTGGTTTCCTGGCCTGGGTCAGAGCAGGTCCCGGCCTGCACTGGGGGCGGGTCCGTGAATACTTGGGAAGTGAACAAGACAACACGCAGCGTCCTCGAAAATCTCAACGTCTGGAGCGGAGCCGGTAGAGGCTGGGGACCGGCAGGCCCGTCGACAAAGTGGCATCAGGGAGGCGGGTCTCCAGCCGGGTCGTCGCGGCCGGACTGGCGCTCTGCGAGTACAGCCCCTTCCCCTGGCCAAGTCGGGGGCCCGGCCGACGCTAGCGCTCGGTAACGCTCGCTTACTACTTCGGGTCACCGCTCCGGACCGGGTCCGGATGGAGGTGGAGCCCCACCCTCGCCTCGCGCCCGCGTCGGCGCCCGCGAACTACCCTTCCCGGCGTGCGTCGGGGCGGCGGCCGCGGACTACAGGTCCCGGCATGCCGCGGCGCCGGGACTACGCGCCCCGGGGGCCCCGACGAGGGCCTATCAGGGACGGGCGGGCGGGCGCGCCGGCGCGCCGGGCGCCGGGGCCGGTTTGACGGAAGGAGCGGCGGCGGCGGAGGATGGAGGCGGTGGTGTTCGTCTTCTCTCTCCTCGACTCTTGCGCGCTCATCTTCCTCTCGGTGTACTTCGTATCCTTGGCTGAGGCGGGCGGAGGCCGGCCGGGCCCGGCGCCCGAGGGACAGGGCTGAGGCGGGGCCGGGCAGGTGGCGCGGGGGCGACGGGCCCGGGCCCCGAGCGCGGAGCCGGGCGGGGGGCCGCCCCCGCCGCCCCCCGCCGCCGCCGCCGCCGCCGGGCCCTTCCCCTCCCCCGCCCTGTCCGGGGCGCGCGGGCCGGCGGGCGTCCCCTCCGTCGCCGGCGGCGAGCGGGCGTCCTGCAGGCCGGGCTTGCGGGGCCTCGGCGGCGGCCGCCCTGGCGTCGGTGCCCGGCCGCGCCCGCACCTTGTCGCCAGGCGGTTTCCGGGGCCCCCGCGGGAGTGTGGGACCCGCACCCGCTCGCGGGGAGCGTCCAGCCCCAGTCCAGGCCGAGGTCCTTAAACAGTGCGAAGAGTCCGTGGCGGGCTGCACTTGTCTTTCCTTCCCCGGGGGTCACGGGGGCCGCTTCCTTTGTCATGTTTTCCTTTTGCTCTCTTTGTTTTCATGTTTGTTTATTTATTGAGAGAGCGAGCAGGGGAGGGGCAGGGAAGGAGGGAGAATCCCCAGCAGGCTCCTCGCTGTCAGCTCAGAGCCCTGCGGGGGGCTCGATCCCATAACCCGTGGGATCGTGACCGAGATCATGACGTGAGCCGCCATCAAGGGCCAGAAGCCCCGATGGATAGGTGTGCGTGGGTTTCCAGTGTGACCTCGGGCTTGGTTGTGGACAGGCAGCCCGTTGTGGAGGGAATGGACACGGTTTGCGGTGAGGACCCCGTGCTCAGCCAGGGGCTCGCCGTGCGCGGTGGTGCACCTGCCCCCGTCTGTTGTCCCGGGCGAAGTGGGAAATGGTTATTCCCAGGAAGGGGCGGGGGAGGCGAGGGCCCGGGTTCGGCCCCAGCACAGTGTCTGTCCCGTGGCCACTCTGCTGTGTCCCCCCTGCCCCAGTTCAGCTGCAGTTCTTCCTTTAGCTGATGAGTTGTAATGAGAACCTCAAGTAGTTTTGTTTTTGCTTTAAAGATTTTATTTTTATTTTTTACTAAAAAAGTTCTTTTTACTCATTATCATTTTTGAGAGCCAGAGCATGAGCGTGGGAGGGGCAGAGAGAGAGGGAGACACAGAATCGGCAGCAGGTTCCAGGCTCTGAGCTGTCAGCACGGAGCTGACTGCAAGGCTCGAACTCGTGAACTCTGAGATCGTGACCTGAGCCAAAGTCCGATGCTTAACTGAGCAGATCGGTCGTCCCAAAAGGTTTTATTTTTAAGTAATCTCTACACCCAACATGGGGCTCAAACTCACCACGCCAAGATCAAGGGTCGAGGACTCCACGGACTGAGGCAGCCAGGCGCCCAAGAACCTTCAGTTTTATCAGGCCTGGTGAACTGACTGAAAAACCAGAATGACTGGCCTGAGTTTTGGAGATCTGTGTCCCTCTTGTAACATAAAGAACTGGGACTTAGAGAGAAAGAAAACATGGGTTTCTGGTTTTGTGGGTTGGAAAGCGAGGTTTGATGATTTACAATAGTCTTGGCTTCAGGAACTTCCGCCCGAAGAAAAGCGTTAGGTGCACGTTAAGGTACGTGTAGGGTGCCTTTTGCTGGGATTCGGCTCGTTACCGTCGGTTTTGGACGGTTGCCCGAGCTTCCTGCTGGAGCCGGCTGGGAGATAAGGTCAGCCTGGAAGTGCCGGAGGGATGGGGGTTTCCCCGGATCGGACTTTAGATCGGAGAAAGCCCGCCGAAGGGGAGGGGCGGGTGCTCAGAGCCAGCTGAGAACAAAGGTGCGGAGACAGGCGCGGTTATGGTTTTCCCGGGTGATGGGGTCGGGTGATGGGGTCGAGGCAGAGAGCAGCTGGAGCCCGGGGTCGATTCGGCGGGACAAGGTCAAGGTCGGAGAGCCTGGACTAGATCAGATTTTGAAAGGTTTGCGTGAGGACGGGGACAGCCTGAGCTCTCACTTCTGTCCTCGAGGCAGTAGGGAGCCATGGAGTGTTCTTGACGTTACCACATGGTGTGTTAGGGAGGTGAATCAGGCAGAGTGGGTCGGAAAGAGGAAAGAGTGGAAGGTGAGAAACCACTGGGGAGTGGGCCTGCGTGGGCTCGAAATAGGGCTCGAACTGTGGGCAGGTGGAGGGGGGAGGAAGTGAGGGGCGGGCGGTGAAGGCTGCTTGTGGGGCGTGAGGGGAGGCAGCGATGCCCCCGCCCCGGGGATTGAGCCTGGACAACCGAGGCTGCTTGCACAGTGACAGAAAGGAAACCCCGTGGAGGTGGAGCAGTCTGTGGGGACAGTGACAGCGACTGTCATGGTGCTGGGGTGCCATCCACACGGAAACGTTCGGAATTTAGGGGAGAGCGCTTACCTTGGCTTGTTTTCGGGGACATGTTCAGACCTTCGCGAGCATAGCGGAAGGAGCCCCGTGTTCCGTCCCCCACGTTTAGCTCTTTCCTTTCAGCTCTGTCCCAGCCATGGGGGGGGGGGGCAGTTCTCAGCCTTGTATCATTTCCTTCTGTGTCTGTCTGTCCTCACGGTTTTCTTCGTGAGTTTACATTTTATGCTAACACCCGTTTTTTCGCTTACCTCTAGTAGAACTCGGTGTCCCGTGCCGAGTTTGGGGAAGAGAGAAACACTAGGGAAAACAATCCTCGGCGAGGAGCCGGAGCCGCCCCCCCGGAACCCCCCGCGCTGCGGGTTCCGAGGCCCGTCTCCTTCTCTTGCATCTCGAGTTCTCACAGAGAACAGAGTTCTCTGGATCCGTCCTCAACACACACAGTTTTTCTCCCTCTGGGAATCCAGGCTTTTCACATTTAAATGTTTTTGTAGGTCTTATTTTCTGATTCTCACGGTCATGTCACTTTTGAGGAGCCCAGACGGGCTGTTCTGGTTCGGGGCGCTTCAGAGTGGAGCATGAGGTTCTTTTGTGAAAGTAATTTGTCGGAGGACGTACAGGAGGAAAGTGAGTTGTCGAATGAGTGAACTTTAAGTAAACTTTTCAAGGCAGATTGAATCCCGCACTGCAGTTGGGTTTTTTTCTGAAACTTAAAAGCACTGAGTTATTTAAGAAAAAAAGTCTCTCAGGGGCACCTGGGTGGCTCAGTCAGGTTAAGCGTCTGACTTTGGCTCAGGTCGTGATCTCACGGTTCGTGGGTTCGAGCCCCGCGTCGGGCTCTGTGCTGCCGGCTCGGAGCCTGGAGCCGGCTTCGGATTCTGCGTCTCCCTCGCTCTCTGACCCTCCCCTGCTCATGCTCACGTGCGCGCGCTCTCAGAAATAAAACGTGAAAAGTTAAAAAAAAAAAAAAAAAAAAGCCTTGTAATTCCTTATCTTGACCCTCAGATAATCACACTGTCTGATTTAGAATGTGATTACATTAACGCTAGATCATGCTGCTCGAAATTAAACAAGGTGAGACGTCCTTTGCTCGTGTTCTGGGTTCGAGGTTATTCCAGGTGACCGGGATGTTCATTTGATCTCGAAGCGCATGTTGTTTCTTACTCACGGGAGTGCTCGCTCAGCCGCTGTGTTTTTGCGGGTTTCTCCGTCGTGAAAGTGTGCTGGCAGACCCCACTTGAAACTCTGTTTCTCTACCCTGCTTCTCCCTTGTCCCCGTGTCCATCGTGTCCATCGTGTCCATCGGTACTTTAGGACAAAAAGGCCCCTTTCGAGGATAATCTTTTTTTTGTCTTCTGTGTCGGAACCCCCCCCTCCCTGCTCGTGACCAGAAAGCTCCGTCCGTGTTTTGTGGCATAAAAGATGACCTTCTTTTCCTGGCTTGCTGAGAAATGGAATTAAGTAGTTGATTCGTTTCAAGACCGGTTTGCCTCTGCTGGGTGCTCAGAACTCGGTGTTGGCAAGGGTGCCCGGATCCAGGGAAACCGTCCTTTACGAGCTGAGCAGACGGAAGACTTTCTGGACACAAGTGCGTGTCCCAGCTCGGTGAATTCGGCGAGGTGCTCTCGGCCCGACCCAGGAGTTTCCCATCCGCACCTGCTTCCGTTTCTGCGGCCCACGAGGGGAAGCAAGTGACATTCAGACAATCAACACGTCTAGGAGACTGTGTTCCTCCTGTTCTCTTTTCTTTATTTGGCATTTTCCAGAACGTGGCTTAGTACAGTGGTAGATCTAAAGAAAAGATTTCGTATTTATCTGCCAAACCGCAAGACTTCAAAAAAAAAAATCGAGATATAGGCACTATGATGTTACTTCCAGGCCTCCTTAACGTTGGAAGAATGGTTGTATATTTTACTAGCTGGGTTGGGTATTTTTTGAAATGATTACTTATTTTGAGGAAAAGAGCCTGCGAAGGTGGGGGGGGGCAGGGAGAGAGGCCGAGAGAGAATCCCAGGCAGGGTCCGTGCTCCGCACCGAGCCCGACGCGGGGCCCGCCATCACGATCACCACCGGAGCCGAAATCGGGAGTCGGACGCCCCTCGGACTGAGCCCCGCGGGCGTGCTCCCCTCGGCTCCTTCTCTGCCAGCAACTGTCACACCCTGGATAGGTCGTCTGCTGGCTTCGCTGCCTGTTCTTTTTTAAACGTTTCCTTCCTTTGGGTTTTTTTGTACCTTTTTGTTTTAAGATTCCCTCTACTTTATCTTCTGACCTCCTAGGTGCGCACCACTTACAGCCAGGTTTTCACTTCTGCGCCCTCGCTCCCTGGCCCGGGTGCGAGCGTCCCGGCTCTCAGAGACTCTCGATTACAGGAGTTTCGGCATTGCCTTCTGCTTCCTACGTTCTGGCTGTTCCCTCCAAGCTGCTTTCGCTTGGCGTTTCCCCCTTCCTGCCGGAGGGCGTCCTCACCTGCGGGGCCGCGACCGTGCGTTCAGCCTGCGCTAAAGCGCCCACAGACTCGCGGGCGCCCCCCGCGCGGGCCGGGCCACGGGCGCCCACCCGGACTCTTGTCCGGCCGAGAGGGCGGTGGTTCGCGTGCCATTCACTCACTCCAGGGGAGAGCCGTCCCGGCTCCCGCGGGGGCCCTGAGCCCGGGGCGGGTATTCTGAGAGCAGGTTAGGGGGGAGCACCTCGCTGAGGAGGGAGGACCGTGAGAACACAGGGCTTGGTTGAGAGCGAGGAAAGCACGCGGAAGGAAGTGAAGCGTCGCCGCCTAAGACTTTGGCCCCTGGTTTGTGGCTGTGAAAGTGACTGCAGCCCGAGGATAGAAATCCAGCTTGGAAGCGACTGCAGGTGGCGGAGGGCGCGGGCCGGGGGCACCCTCGCCGCGCCCGGGAGTGCTGGCTCTGTGCGCGGCTCACACAGGCCGCCTCTTCTGGCTCGAGGCGTCCTCATCCCAGTTTACAGATGAGAAAACCGAGGCTCCGAGAGGGGGCGCGACCTTTCGTAAGCCTGCGGGGCTGATCAGCAGGGGAGAGCAGGGACCCCGCCACCCGTGTGAGCGCTGCGCTCCGTTGGTTACGCTTCGGAAACTCCAGGCTACGTTCTAAAAGTTTACTTGCAAGTTAGGTTTAAGGCCTAGCGAATCCCTTCTTGTTTGTGTACTAAAAAAAAGTATCTAAAATCGAAATGCAAGAGACCTGGGGCCAGTGTGTCTGGACTTAGACTATGTTTTTCTGCCACTAAGGAGCTCTGTGACCTCGGGCAAATTACTTCACCTCTCCGAGTCCTGCTTTCTTCATTTATGCAAGCGGCTGTTTGTGTCTGCCTGAGCGTTACCGCTGACTTGCGTGGAAAGGAAGGTGTCTGCTCGCAGGAGGGAAAGACGACCGGGGAGGGCCGGCCACGGCCGCAGCCGTCGGCGCGGGAGCAGGAGAGTCCTGCGCGGGCAGCAGCGCGCACGAGGGCCGGGGGCCGCGGGGCCGGGAGACCGGGATTCCCGTTCCCGGGTTCGTTGTCCGGCTCGCTCACCTTCGCGCTGTTACCGTGAGCTGTGAAAGTGCCTGTGTGTGTGTGTGCGAGAGAGAGAGGGTTTCCCGCCGGTTCCGGAGATCGGAGAGTGTTTGAGATTGAGATTCGGACTTGCGCGGCCGAGTGTGTTTGGACAGGAGCCGCCCCGGCTGGCGCGAGGGCCTTGGGCACAGACCCCGGAAGGGCAAGCGAGTGTCGCTCCGTCTGCTCCCCGGTTGTCGTCCAGACCTGCTCAGCGGATGAACCTGAACCTTTGCTGAGGGGGAAACGCAACTGGAATTTTAGTGCATGGTTTTTAAGCGGCGCGCGGTCACCGCGAGGCTGCGGGTAAAGCCTGGCGCGCCGGCTTGCGGACCCCGCGGGCCATCGACGGAGCGGCGGCTCCCGCGGCGCTCAGGGGCTCAGGGGCTCAGGGGCTCAGGGGCCGCTGACGCGTGTCCTCCCTTGCAGTGGATTGTCCCCGAGCTGATCGGCCACACCGCGGTCACCGTGCTGATGCTCGTGTCGCTGCACTGGTTCATCTTCCTCCTCAACCTGCCCGTGGCCACCTGGAACGTCTACCGGTGAGTGCGGTGCGCGGCCAGCGCCTCGCGTCCCGGCCGCGCGGAGGAAAAGGAGAAGGAAAATTGTAACGCTTTTTCTTCTGCAATAACACACGTGCCGGTCGTGAGGAACCGAGAGCAGACGGCCACGTGCGGTCAGCACGCCGCCCCGGCGACGTGGGTGGACGAGGCCAGCCGCCGGGTGCACGGTCTCGGCTTGTGGTCAGAACACAAATTCACACGCGTAAATTTTAAAAATACGTAACGTTCAGTCGCAATGTCTGAAGACGTGTTTTCCGTTAAGAATGGTCAGGAGCCTAAGGATGGAAGATTCTCGTTACTCACGTTGGAGGTTTTAATTAGGGTGTACTGGGAATGCTCCAGAGAGATTTTCCCTTCGGGTTTTAATTAATTTATCTTTTTACGTTTATTATGTTTTTTAAGATTCTTTATTTTGAGAGTGAGGAAGGGAGAGGCAGAGAGAGAGAGAGAGAGAGAGAGACAGAATCCCAAGCAGGCTCCAGGCCGTCAGTGCAGAGCCCGACGCGGGGCTCCATCTCACAAACTGAGATCACGACCCGAGCCGAAATCAAGAGTCTGACCAGAGCTCACCCGACTGGGCCGCCCGGGTGCCCCGAAAATCTCACTTTATAGCCTGCGGAGTAGATCGCCCTGGAGCCCTAGCCAAGCGCCTTCGGGAAGCGCCACAGGCTGGGCGCACTGCTGTGGGGCAGGTGGCGGGGGGTATGGGATTCTTTTACGGCGCCTTGCAGCTCTGCCAAAGTTTTAGGTTTGGGTTTTATTTTTATCTGGTGTTTTGGGGTGAAATCATTCATCGTGAGACTTTTACATGTGAGTTTAATTTAAAATATACTAATTTTTTTAAAGTTCATTTATTTTTAGTAGTCTTCACACCCAATGCGGGGCTTGAACTCAGGACCCCGAGACCAAGAGTCATGTGTTCTTCCAACAGAGCCAGCCAGGAGTCCCATAAATGTGATTCTAAAGTGCAGTGAGGGGGGCGCCTGGGGGGCTCAGTGGGTTAAGCGTCCAACTTCGGCTCTGGTCACGATCTCACAGTTCGTGGGTTTGTCAGCTGTGCCGACAGCTCAGAGCCTGGAGTCTGCTTCAGACTGTGTGTCCCCCTCCCTCTCTGCCCCTCCCCGCTCCCGCTCTGTCAGAAATAACCTTTAAGAGATAAACAAACAATGCAGAAGCATACTGCGCAGTGAGAACGAGGGGGTGCCACTGGCTCCGAAGAGCACACGACTCGTAAGGCCCGTGGCTGGGGTCCCGTGTTGGGCGTAGAGGTCACTTCAGTCAACGAGACTTAGCAAAACGCAGGGGGACAAAGGGAGCGCAGGGCAGGGAAGGGAGGGCCGCGGGCGGAGAGCAGGTGAGCAGGTGTGGCTGAGACAGCGCCTGAGCCCCGGGAGGGTGTCCGGTCCCTGGACCTCCTCTCCGGAGGGAAACCGTTACTTTTTCCTTCACGCTTCTCTGTGCCCTCGCGTGGCCGTCCCGGACACCGGCACCCTGACCCGAGCTCGGCCGGGACGCGGGCCGCTGCCCCAGCTGGCGAGGCGCCAGCCCCCACGGCCTCGGAGCGTGGCTCGTGTCCCTGTGATCCCACCGGGCGGAACAGGGACTGGGGGGGGCGGGCGCCCAGAGACCGGGTCTCAGAGACACCCCAGCCCGCACCGTCGCCCACCTCAACGGCAGAGGACGGGAGGTTCCGCGCGGCTTCTTTGTGCATGGCACCGAGTGTGGTGGAAGGTTCTAGCAGGTTTACTGGGGGACAGAAGACTCCGTAGACTCTGGTTCCCATCATCACAAAGATCCCGTGGGCTCATCGCCCTGGCAACGGCAGCGACAGACCCACCTGCTGCTGACGAGGGTTACAAGATCGACAGACGGGTCCTCCCCTCCTCTCAGACGTGTGCCCGTCGTGCTCCTGGGGACGCGGAGCCAGGCGAAACGGGCTCTGCCCGCAGGACCCAGGGGCGGAACGCCGAGTCACCAGGAAGCAGCTAGCTTAAGCGCGAGGCAGGCCGGGGCGCCCGACGGGTGACGAGGGGTGACGGGGAGGCCTGGCACCGGGACCTTCCCGGGAGGGGGCGTCTGCGCGGAGCCTTCGGGGGGGGGAAGGCCTCCTCCAGGGTGTGCGGCCGACAGACGAGGGGGCGCGGAGGGTGGGCCCGAGGCAGACGCACCAGGCGCGTAGGGCCGTCAGGTCGCAGGTGTGTAGACAGGGGAGCGGCGATGCCACTCAGGACGCGCCACCCGGAACCGTGAGCGTCGGGCCACGGAGCATGCGTGTCCGTGCGAGTGCTGGTGGCCGACGGTCACCCCCTGCAGGTTCTCTGCTCCACATCTTTCTAGCACATTCGTACACGGAAGCAGCCAGCACCGGTCTGTTTTAGAACATGCTCCTCACCCCAGAAGGGAGCCCTATGCCCACGAGCAGTCTCCCCTTCTCTCCCCTTCCTCTACCACCGTCCCCTGCCCCTCCCCTGCCCTCTCCCTACTCTCTCCCTCCCCTCGCATCTTCCCCCTTGCCTCTTCTCCCCTCCTCCCCCTCCACTGCCTCCCCATCCCCTCTCCCTCCCCAGTTCCCCTCCCCCTCCCCTCCCCTCCCCTCCCCTCCCCCCCCCCCTCCCCTGGCCCTAGGCAGTCAGCAGTCTGTTTTCTGTCTCCTAGGATTCCCTAGTCTGCGCAGAGCTGTCGTTCAGGAGAGGCCAGCGTGTGCTCTTCCGTGACTGCGTTTGTCCCCCCGCGCGGTGTCCCCAGGCTCAGCCGTGTGTGGCAGGTGCCGTGTTCTCCGTTCCCTTCAGCTGCCGGATCCTCGTCCAGTGTGGGGACGGACCGCGTTTTGGTTACGCGGCGGATGGGCGCTAGGGTGGTTTCTCCGTTCCGGCTGTTTGGAGTTCTTCCCCTGCGAACTGCACGTTTTTGTGTTTTACACGTGTTTTCGCTCTTCCTAGAAGGAGGTCACAGGGTCGCTTTACGTCGAACTTTCTGAGGAGCGGCCTGGGGGTGCGGAAGCAGCACGCGTGGTCCTCGGGGTGTTGAAGCGGGGGCTCCCCGGGTGGGCCGGTTCCTCGGCTGCACGGGGCTCGCGTGGGGAGCGCCTGTGACACGCGGCGGCGGGAGGGAAGCGGAGAGCATGAGAGGCCCCGGCGCGTTCGACACGGGCCTTCAGGTTTTTTCTAGAAAGCCGGAGTCCCTCCCGGGCCTGGGAGCGCGGGGTTGACCCGGTCTGGCGTCGGAACGCGGTGCGGGCTTGCGGTGCCCGCTCTCGCCGTGGCTCGTGGCCCTGCTCCTGTCCCCACCGCGGCCACACCTCCGCCGCCACGCAGAGGACACTTGTGATTTGTAAGAATATCTTCACTCAGCAGTACCCTGCACTTAGGCTGCTGTCTTTAGGGCTTCCGTGAAGGGAGACGTCACGTGCCGAGTCTGAACTCGTTACTGTCGGAACTACAGGGGTTTTGTTCTACTTCGTTTCCCTCTGTTGTCTCTAAACTGCGCCTGTGACCGGGCAGTGGTCACGGCCGCTCGGGTGGAGGCGCGTCCTCCCGGGACCGGCGGGAGCCTCTCTCCCCACGGTCCTCTGTGAGATGGGCGTGACTGGCCGCGCCTCCTCCTCACGGGCGTTGTGGGGGAGTTGCATTAACTCTGTCAGAACGGTCCAGGTAAAGAAGTTTCCGGGAACTTGATGAAACTGGTTCGGTGCTGGAGTCCCCGTCACTGTGTCCGCCGGCAGACGGCGGCAGGCAGGACAGGCTAGGAGTTGTCCGCAGGTGGGCAAAAGGGTCTCGGCACAAACAACCCGCTCCGCCGTGGGCCCGGGGCTGCGTAGAGGGCAGAGCGTCAGCCCGCAAGTTGGGCAGCGTCGGATCGTTCAGAGGAAGCCCGCGGGGTGGCCCAGACGTGCCCGGTCTGGATTTAAGACCGCCGTGACCGGTCGCTCCCGAAGGCTGGTGCCGCGGGCCGCCCGCTTTGAGCGTTCGTGCCGGTGACCGTCTCCGTTGTCGCGTGTGCGCAGGTTCGTCATGGTGCCGAGCGGGAACATGGGCGTGTTGGACCCCACGGAGATCCACAACCGAGGCCAGCTGAAGGCCCACATGAAGGAGGCCATGGCCAAGCTCGGCTTCCACCTGCTCTGTTTCTTCATGTACCTTTACAGGTGAGTCCCCCCCCCCCCCCCCCCCGCCTCTCCCTGCACGGACGCCTGCTCGGGGCGGGGGGCCTCCAGGGAGCAGCCAGACTTTTCTGTCGTCGGATCTGCGGTCTGCCCGACCTGCCTAGGGACTCGGGTGTCGGCTGCTCCGTGGCCGCGTGCCTCGCGCTGCGAGTGTCCCCGCCCTCCCCGGCGTCCGGGCCTCACCGCCGAGCAGTGTAGACACGTTCAGTCCCAGGGACCGGCCTGCCGGTGAGGACTTAGGGGTGGCCCCGCCTCGTCACAGGCCAGGCGGCCCGTCCCCGTAAATCCGTGTCTGCCCTCGGGTCCCCGGATGGGGAGTGAGGGGTACCGGCAAGGACTGGCCCTCAGACGCGGGAAGCCTCGTGCGGTCCTGTCGGAACCTTAAGTTGCGTTCCAGAGAGAAACGGGGCACCTCTCCCCTCGCTGTCGCCAGGCCAAGGAATGGAGCAAAGGAGAGAAACAAATGGTGTGTGCGTGTGAGCTGGTTAACCCTTTAGGAGACCGGGAGGCGGGCTTAACCTTTATATGCGAGCTTGAGGTCCTTCCTGTCTTTCTCCTCAGGTAAATGTTAACTGTCCACGCAGGCACGGGGACTTTTAGGAAGAACCTGTGTTGGGCTCACTCTCTGTCACTCAGGGGGTTCCGATCATCAGAAACTGCACTGAGATGGCAGGTTTTTAAAATTTATTTATTTTGAGAGAGAGCGCGAGCGTGAGCAGGGGAGGGGAGGGGCAGAGAGACTCCCAAGCGGGCTCCACGCCACCTGCAGAGCCGGCCGTGGGGACTGAACTCACGAACTGTGAGAGCGTGACCTGAGCTGAAATTAAGAGTCAGATGCTTAACAGACTGAGTCACCCAGGTGCCCCTTTACTTTTTTTTAAATGTTTACTTATTTTCGAGAGAGCGAGCGTGTGAGCAGGGCAGGGGCAGCGAGAGAGGGGGACGGAGGAGGATCCAAAGGAGGCTCCACACCGTCAGCACAGAGCCCGACGCGGGGCTCGAACCCAGAAACCGTGAGAACATGACCTGAGCTCAAATCGGATGCTCAACCGACTGAGCCCCCCAGGCGCTCCTTGTCCGATTTCTGACGCGGTGACTTCACGCGGGTCTGTCTCGCCCGCCCACCGCCCGGCGGACACGCACACCCGTCCGTGCTCCTTACACGGGATGAGAGGGGGAGGTGCCGGTCTTCCTGAGACAGCGGTCGGGGTCGGGGCCGTCGGCGGTTTGCCTAGGTGCTGGCCTTGTGCCGTCTGGGGGCGGCTGCTTACTGCGTGGCCCAGGGCTGGTTCTTAAGCTCTCTGTGCCTCGGTGTCTTTGTCGGAAAATGGGACGGTGTCTGACACCTGCCTCATCGGATCGTGATCCGGACTAACCGGGACGACGTGTGTGGAGCACGTGGGTTTGTGCCGACGGCGGCAGGCTCTCAGGACCCTCCACAGGGCTTCGCTGCCCCCGCTAACCTCTGCTGTGCGCGGACGACACTTGGTCTGGTTAAATTCGGATGACGAGTCCCCATCAGTGACGTGTAACGGGGTTTCCGTGCAGTTTGGTCATCTAAGCAGGGAAAGCAAATGATGGTAGTTTCGTTGCCGCCGCTAACCATGGTGGTTTCAGCGGAGTGTTGCCGAGCGACCGCCGGGTGTCAGATGCCGTCTGGGTGCGGGTGGCGCCCAGGAGCGGCCCGGAATCCCCCGTGGAGGCGGGGGCCTGCCAGGTGCACTGCCCTGGCTACCGTCTGCGTGTGCGGGAGAGCTAACGTTTTGTTTTTCTGTATTCGTTCCACGCTGTAGCCCCAACGCTCGCTGTAGGCTGTACTCCCCCCCCCCTCCTGATGCTGGTTTTTCTTCTAAGTGAAAAACACGAGGACTTCGAGAGGCCCTCGTTACACTCTTTCTTTTTAAGTTTATTTAGAGAGCGAGCAGGCACAGCAGGGGAGGGGCAGAGAGAGAGAATCCCGACTGGGGACTCGATCTCACGACCGCGGCCGAGCCACCCAGGCGCCCCTGGACATGGTTTACATGTAGATGACTGTTCCTCGCCGAGCCTCGGAGCCACGAGGGCCGGGCCGGACCGTGTGGGGACGGCGCCGAGGCGACGGCGCTAACCCGCGTCTCTTCTCTCCGCAGTATGATCTTGGCTTTGATAAATGACTGAGGCCGCGGAGCCGTCCACACCGCCACGCGCGGCCGAGGAGCCAGCGACCGCGTGACTCATCCTTAGAACCGTGACCATAGCAGTATATTTTTTCCTCTTGGAACAAAATAAAATATTTTTGCTGTATTTTTACCATATAAAGTATTTAAAAAACACGAATTGAGTTTCTGTAGATTTCTGGTTCTCGACTCCAGCCTGAGCCCCAGCGTGTGGTTCTCGTCTCACGTTGAAGACCGGTACTCGTACGGAGCAGAGCACGGCCACCCGGCCTTGCCCGCCGCGGAGGCCCAGGGCGGCCTGTGGACGGCGGAGAAGGCCGAGCGGCTCGGGCCATCTAGGCAGAGGAGCAGAGCCCTACCCCGGGCCTCTAGCGCGGCAGCTTCGCCTGCTCGGTGCGGTTCACGGGGTCACGGGACTGTCCGCTAGAAGTCTTCTCCAAGAACGTTAACGGAAAGTGACATTTAAAAAAAAACACATTTCTTTGCAGAATTTGTGAAACCTTCCAAGCCATTTTCCCAGATACGGTGTAATTCCCGCTTCTAGAAAGGAAAATAAATCAAAAAAGCAAGATCTCATCAAGCATTTTCATTTAAAGCCACGGCCTCCGAAGCCCGGCTCAGACCCGTGCGGGTGCGCGGGGGCCAGCCGGTCGGGCCTGGGTCTCAGCCGGGTCCCGCCGCACCGGTCTCTCGGGGCCAGGGGTCTGGGGCGGGGAGCTCGCACGACATGCTCCTCAGGTGGGTCGCTGGGTGACCGTGGAGCCCGTCACCGCTCTGCCTGGGGCCCCGTTAATCGCGCCGGCAACACCGTGTGACGTGGGAGACCCAGCCGAGTCGCCCCGGCGGCTGGCTGGTGGGAGCACTGGGGAGCACTGACCTCTCCGGCTCCACCGGGCCGCTTCCGTCGCTCCTGTCTGGCGCCCCGACGCCGCTCTCAGCGCTGGGGCGGAGCCCGAGGGCGAGCCCAGGGGGCGGAGGGGAGGCGCCCGCGGCCTCCCTGCGGTATCCGTACCCGCGCTCGCAGAGGGCGAGAGGCTGTGACCGAGGAGGCCCCTTTCTCACCTTCGCCTTGGGAGGCACCTGCCTGTTTGAGGGGAACCTGGTTCCCTGCCCTCCTCCCTCCTCCCCTGTGGCTCCCGGGCCCCCTCGAGCCCCCAAAAGCGGCAGAGCCGGGGGAGAACTCCAGCCCTTAGAGCCCAGAGACGACGGGTCACCCCGCGGAGCTCCCAGGGGCCTGGGGCTGTGACTGGGGTGCTTTCTTTCCTCCCGCGAGCCTTCCAGGAGCTGAGCGGGGGCCCGCGTGCTCTTCCGACACGCTCACCGCGGTGACAGCCGCGGTCTCGTGTGGCCTGCGTGGGGCGGGGCTGGGGCGCCCAGTGTGGGCGTGTATCTTTAGGGGGTCTCAGCCAAGTGACGGAGAGGGGCAAGCCCCGGCTCTCAGAGCTGTCGGTGACATGCTAAGGTCCGCGTCCTGTGCTTTCCCTGGAGGGGCCCCGTGTCGCTGCTGCTAGAGGTGACCTCGGAGCTCCGTGGTTGGCCCGGGCCCCTCCTTCCCCGTCCACTGGTGAAGGCAGGATCTGGGTCCCCCCGCTGAACAAGAAGGAAGCCAGACCGACGCAGTCAGGGCCCCTGGGGACAGTGCACCCCTGCACCCCCTCCCCTCCCTCCAGACACAGCGCCTCGAACTCAGTGGCAGCGAGCGACCGGACAACGACTCTTCCAGCAGGGAGGCCTGATGGAGCAGCGCCGGCCCAGCCCTGCCGTCGAGGCCGGGTCGGAGGCCGTGAAACCCGAAGCAGGGGTGGCGGAGTGTCCCGGGCCGGGTGGGACTGTCCCCAAACGTGAGTAAGGAGTAACGCTGTCCTGGTTGTGCGGGAACGGACATCGAGCTGGGGTGGGGGGGAGGGGCGGGGGAGCCCCGCAGGTACCACCCAGGCGCCCGCCACCCGCTGTGTGCGCTTTGGACCAAGGGTTCGCGTGTGGCTCACAGAGATGGCCACGTTCCCGCGAGGGGACGCTCACAAGGCTGTTCTGGCTTCCGCGGCGAAGCCTCGTGGTTGTCAGCGGCGCTTTCTGTGAAAATGCTGAAGGCGGTAAGTCGCCAGCTTGTTCGCAGTTAAGTCCGTATCCTCTTCGGTTGGCCCGGACGCCTCTGGATTCCCAAGTGAGGGGCACCCGAAGCGGAAGGGTGGCGGGAGCTGCGGCCGGCCCGTCCGGACCGCGGGGGTCTCGGGGGTAACTCGGTCCCGAGTCAGCTGCTCTTTCAATTCCTTGACAAAGGGAAGGCCGCTCTGACGGCCACTCCGGGTGGGACCTGACCTTGGCTCCCAGGCTAGCCCCTCCTCCGTCTGTTCTCACGGAGATCGATAACCTGTCGGTGACGTGTGACGCGGCATCGAGGCGGGCGAGGGACCGCTCTCCTCCGACGGCTGGTGCCGTGTTTATCTCACAGATCGGATGCACGAGGGGGGAGCGCTGCGCCCGGCGGGCCCTCCGTCCTCCCCGTCAGGAGGACGCGTGTGGCTGCACGGGAACATGCTGACTCAAAGAGCGATGGGACTGGTTCATGTTACTTGGTAATTTTTATCTCCTCAGCCACGGTAACGGTCACGGGGGCGCCCGTTCTATCCACGACCTGCCCCCTCCCCGCTCCGTTCTGAGGTCGGATGGTTTTGAATACGGGACGTCGTTACACCTGTGCTGTTCTGTCCGCATCTCTGTAAGACCAGCGTTCTGGAGACGCCCACACTCGGCCACGGTAGCGGCGTCCTACCTACACTAGCAATTCCTTGGTCCGAAGGATCCGGTCGGTGCTCACATGTCCCCCTTCGGCGCGTGAGCGTTTCTGTTGCTTTGTGCACGCGCGGGTGCATCCAAGCCAGACGCACACATGCTTCGGTTACTGTCGCCCCCTCCGCTAGGTTCCCTCTCGCTCCCCGGCAACCTGCAGAAGCAGCTGGGTCGTCTGGCCCGGGTCGGGGCAGCTCAGCGCGCGTGTTGTGCGGAAGCTCCAACATTCCGGACCTCGCCGATGGCATCGTCTGTGCCGACTTTTCAGTCCACCCGTCTTCAAACGGTTTGCAGAGCGACTCCGAGCTCGCCCGGTTACGGAGCCGAGCGCCCGACGCCGTTGGCGGTGTCTGCAGGTCGGGGGATGCGACGTGCCTCGTCTGAATCCTCACACGTCCTGCGTCTGTTTTATTGACCGCTTTTCTCACGCGGAGAGAAGTCTCTTGGTAGAACTTGAGAGTCTTTTTCTTCCCTGAGCTGCGCACTCAGCCAGACCCGGCGGGCCCTTCGGTCTTCACCGGCCTTCCACAAGGTCGAAGGGTTTTTAGACCAAGGGAGTTTGTACTTGGCGGTGCTGAAGCACGCGCACGCTCAGAGGCCCCGCGCCTGCAGACCGGTTCATTTGAGCCCGGTTCATCCGTAAACCGGGCACTGGAGTCCCCACCCCACGAAGCCGCCAGAGAATGAATGAGAAAGCACAGGAGCAGCTGGACGGCGGCCTGGGCGAGTGCCCGCTGCGCGGTGACCTCCCTCCGCGGCCAGACCCGACGCGGGTCCCCGTCCACCCCTTCCCGCTCCCGCTCCCTGGCCTCGCTGCCGAGGCCACCAGCGTGGGCTCCGTGCCGGCAGCGTGCGCCAGCTTGACAAACGCGTTCGCAGATGTGACTCGGGGTCCGGAAGTGGAGCGGCTCACGTGGGCCCGGATTTGGGAGAAAAGCACGGGCTGTGGAACCCGCGGGGGATTCGAATCCCAGACCCGCCGCCCGTGTGGCCGGGCTGGACCACTGGCACGAAGGCACGCTCTTGCTCGCAGGGACTACGCACCACACACGCCGTGCACGCCTGGCCCTGACGGACATCTCGAGTACCTGCATGTGCGCCGGGAGGGAGAGCAGGGATGGAAGTGAAAGCAGGGGCACCTGCTCAGGGGACGGAGGCTTGCTGGAATGTTCTTTGTGTGCAAGCATACGAATGGGGCCAAAGCTCGCGGAAACACGCACGCCTGCCCAGGAAAGGCTCAGAAGACGGGGAGCCTGGGCGGCTCACTCAGGTAAGTGGCCGCCTCTTGGCTGTAGCTCAGGTCATGATGTCAGGTTCATGGGTTCAAGGCCCGTGTCGGGCTCTGCGGTGATGGTGTAGAACCTGCTTGGGATTCTGTCTCCCTTTCTGCCCCTCCTCCACTCTCCTTCAAAATAAATAAAATACAACTTCTACTCTTGGATTTGTGAAGGCTGGAAAATTCTTTCTACCTGGTACTGGGCTGTGGCACGGGAGCTTGCGTGTCAACGAAGTTTCTGAGCTTCCCAATCTGTGAAGTAGCAGCGCCCTACTTAAAGGGGCCACAGAGATCCGCCCCCCCCGCCCCCCACCCCCCGGGGCCCTGGTGGCCGCCGACCCCCATCAGCTGTCTGCCTGGTGCCGGCCTGTCCCAGGGGCGCGTCCTCCTGTGCGGGACGCACCTTACAGCTCTTCCCCTCACTCCGTAAACACAACTCTGCGTGGGTTTGTACACAGAAATGTTTCGATTCTCTAAGAAGTATGGAATTATTCATTAGAAAATAAATTTTAAGTGGCGCCCGGGGGGCACAGTCGGTTGAGTGTCCAACTTCAGCTCGGGGCGCGCTCTCTCGGTTGGCGAGCTGGAGCCCCACATCAGCGCTGAGCCCGTCTGGATTCTGTGTCGCCTCTCCCTGCCCCTCCCCCACTTGCGCTCTCTCAAAAATGAACATTTAAAAAGACCCTCCAGGGAAACACAGGGAAGTTGAATTCAGCAAATTCGTTGTTTTAGGTTAAAAGTCGTATTATTTAAGTTTTCAGATTAGTGGCTATTAGAAAATTGGACACAGCAACAATTTCTTACTCATTCTGTTTATTGGATTGAACGGGAATACAAATGATTGGTTAAGTGCTACGCACTGACATGGAAAAGGTGTATTTAAAAAAAAAAAATCCCAGCAAATCAAAATTAATGTAGTTTCATTTGAACAAAATTTTAAAGACGTTTAATATACTGCACATTTATAAAAGTTAACAAAGGGTGTTTTGTAAATAATTAGTAGAACCAGTGAAAATAAATATCAGAGACCTGAAGTTTTTTACGCTTTAATGAAATAATAAAGCAAAGAAATTTAAACTACGAAATATAATCTGAGAGGCAGTTAAAAAAAAAAAAAACAAGAAACGAAAACCAGGACCCCCCCCCCCCAAATTTAAGAACGCAATCCTCTGCAGCACTGAGCCAGTCCGCAGCAATGGTTAGTATGCACCCAACGCTCTAAGCGTGAACCAGTCCCACCACAATGCCGTGGAAATCTTGACCATTTCGGGATCTTGAGATTGACACTTAAGTTCTTCTCCTGATCTCTACAGCTTGGTTTGTGAGCTCATGTGTGCTTTGGTGGCTCTGCTCCCCTCGCCACACACGCACGTTTCAAGGAGCCAATGACCTTTTTTCCGCCTGTGCCTAAAAATGTTACGATCTGGATTTCAGCACATGGAGCCTGATCATGCGAACGTCTGAGTTAAACTCGGGGACGCGTCTCAATCTTCTAAAAATACGCCAGCATTAAGCAGGCCGTAAGTTCCGAGAGGGCGCTTCCCACGTGCACGAGACTCCGTCAAACCGCCACGGGAGGGCTCTTTGGGAATTGGGTACGCTCCCTTCCACACGGACACACAGCACGCACACGCACACGTTCTGACGCTCTGAGTTTCGTTCGGTCCAGCCTATCTGGATCAAGCAGACAGGGGATGGGCTTTCCCAGATTTCGTTTCTGCAGCTAGAGGGCAGCTACCGTCGCGATAGCTCAACGACACTGAAAACCTCGGTTCGGTTCGCCCTGATTCTAGACGGTTCGCCCTGATTCTAGAACGTGTCTCAGTGTAAATAAACGCAAATTCACCCCTGCGCTTAAAGGGAGCAGCTGATGTCAGCTCAGGTACGGTTTTGGAAGCCCCGGACTCTCCCGGAGAGTCACGCCGAAAGAGAGTTGCTCAAGTCTGAGAGAGAAATTAAAATGAAAGCGAGGTGTGTGTGCGTCTCAGAGACGGGACGAAAAGGACACTAAGAAAAGGGTCTTCTCTCCTCCCCATTCAAAAGCGGCCACTCTTCTCCCGGGAAAGGGCCTGGCACGGGGCCTCCCCTCTCAAGAGCCGTGCGGGAGATTTACCACCACCGTGAGCGGAGGGGGGAGGTCAGTTCTCGTGTGCAGGAAATCACAGCCTAAAAAAGAAAATTTTAAGGTGGGGAGGGGCAGGGAGAAGGGTTTTCTATTAATGCCACGGAACGCCACCCTGCAGGGAGACCACGCCTAAGAACGAAAGACTCGTGTTGCTACGAGCGGGACTTCAGACTGAAACACTGACAAAGAGTTGGGTCTTTTTTGTATTCCTTTCAACTAGGCAGGTGGCTTTAGTCAGTTGGTCTGTATTTAAAGCTAGAAACCCCTTTTGGCGCTCACCCGCACACGGGCCCATCTATCTGTGGGGACGCCGGCCGGTACCATCTCCTGCCTGAACGACTTACCTGGTTTAAACGACGCGTTCCCCTGGCCTAGAAGAGCAGAGGGGACGCGGAGGGCAGGAACACCACCGGTGCAAACCGCAGGCCGGAGGCCGCTACCCCTCCCTGCCGCCCCCCACTCCTCCCCCCCGCCCGCCCGCCCCCGTGATCCTCAAATCCGGCCCGACACTGCGGATCGCCGATTGGAGGAAAGAAACATTTAATTTCATGCTTGCTCTAGCCCTTCCTTAATCAACGAACAGGAACAGAAACATGTTTCAGCACATGGAAACGAGCCTACTAACCTGATTTTTGGAGCCAAAACTCTCCACTGTATTTTTGATCTACGTGCAAAAAGTATTGGTACTTTTCAGTTTCTACGTTAGTACGTGGCGCCCGCTCGGCCGCCCCTCGCTCTCGAGCCCGTGCAGAGACTAGAGCCCTGTCGTAGCTACGGGCCACCCCGTCCTGCCGTCAGGCTCTCTGCCTCGCTAGGCCTACGGGACCCCGCTCGGCAGGTGCGGGGCGAGGCGAGTGCCTGTCCGGGTAGCCGCGGGGTCACGGCCCGGAGCCCCCGGCGGCGGTGTTGCTCCGTGCTCTCTGGCGAGCGGACCTGCCCCCTTCCTCGGCCGTCTTAGGGTTCCTCCACTACCTGCGGGGCACCCGGGGCGCCCACGGGGCGGGGGGGGGACGGCCGGGGCGGCACGGGAGGGGCCGAGGGCCGGACCCCGCGATCGGGCGCGGACCTCGGGGAGCACGCCGGACCTAAGCTGTCAGCGGCCGTGGCGATTCCGTGCCCGCGTTTCCTTAGACGCTGCCGTGGAGACGGGGGTGCGGGAACTACCGGCCTCAGGGCTGCGAACGTGACCGGACTACGCTGGACTGCGGTAAAGACAAGGTGCCACTGAGTTCTATAGTTACCAACGGAGACTTTTATTCAGGCTTAAAAGAAGGAGGACTCTTAATTAAGAAAAATGAAGTAGCAGGTAGACTGTAACAGATCCTTGTGGTAACTCAGAAGGAGCGGAACAAAAATCCGAGATTCTCTACTGGGGGGGTCTCTGCAGAACGGAGCTGAAGAACTCCCGGACACCCAATGTGACAGAACCACCTGCTGACCAGTCTGTCACTTCCTCTTGCTCCGAGCTTTTGGGAGAATCTGTGCTATTTTAAGGCCGATTGTGTTTTTCTCTCATCTCCCCTCCCTGACGTCCCTGCCCCCCAGGGGAGGGTCCCCGACACCTCAGCCCTTCCTCGCTCTGCTCTGCGGGTCCCAGGCCCCAGAGGGGACTTGGCACGGGCCCTCATCCTCGCCAGAACCTCGCCTCGGGAACACGGCCACTCCTCACCCCACCCTGACGGCCGCGGTCCCCTCTGACCCGCCACCGGCCTGGCACCCGGCCGCTGTGGGGTTTAGATGCGCGAGGTGAGCATCGGGCTTTTCCTTTCAGTGTGAACTTCTCGAGACTAAGAGTGCTCTTCCTCAGGGGACGCCCTCCCTTGAACTGCCGGGGACGGGGGGCGAGGACGGCCCCCAGCACCGGTTCGGAATGAGGTTCGGTGTGGCAAGAGCGGAGACGAGGAGCCTCCGTCCGTCTACGTCCCTCTACAGGTCAGAGCGTAAGGGCGGTTGGGACAAAGGGCTCCGAGGTGTTAAACCCGGGTTCGGTCTGCGGCCTGCGGGGTCTCGGAAGACGCTCCGGCCTGCTACGGACAACCCCAGCGGTCACCCCCGCCTCCCCCCGGGCCGGACCCCGCGAGAACAGCCTCCCGAGCCGGGGCTGCCTGTGCTGCCCCGCGCCCGTCTCTCCTGGCGGCCCAGCTCTACAACGCTCTCGCTGCATCTCGAGTTTCTTCGACCTCGGGTACTGATGCTCCTTCGGGGGAAAAGAAAACAAAAGGGGGGCGCCTTCGCGGGGTTACCCTGGCTGTCCTGCGCCCCGCCCTGCCCAGCTCCGTGTCTGACCGAGGCTCACGTGGGCTTTCAGGAGAGCCTTGTTTTGACTGCGTTATCTAAGTCACGGAGGAAACTTTTTAAAGCTGGTTTAGATTCCAAATGTATACAAATGAAGTCACTTTAATCCTATAAATACTTCTTAATTTATTTTTAAAAAATTGTGCTGTTAACCCTTTTACGGGGCAACAAGCTATGTGAAAAGTACAAAACTTTTTGTCCAATGTCATATCGAGAGTGCTTCTGACATAGTTCACGGGTCTGTCATCTGGACCAGTATCTACTGCGCAACGGGCGAGGCTAGAATCCATGAACCAAGCTGCAAAGATCTCAAGCTAAATAAGGCGGAAAGACCTGGAGAAACAAAAGGAGGAAACGCTTTCCTATCCAACGTGTACTCTTCAGACTAGTGCCCTCCTCCTAGCGAGCCTTCTAAACTGTTAAATAAAGTTTTCCAAACAAGCATTGAAACTTCATTACACAGAAGAGCAACGAGAATGGTGTCCCGCCAGACAAGAGGCAGGAGGGACACGACGCGCGTGTGGAGTTCGGGGGGGGAGCCTGAACGGAGCACAGTCCTTCGCGGCCGACGGGGGCGGTTCGACACGGCGTCCGACAACGTTCTAACGGCGTGCTTCACCTCGACTGGTTACTATGAAGCAAGGTGTGAATGTTTGGCCCCAATCGGGCTTCAGAAATGGTTCTTTTTTTCATGACGAGCATGTCTGTCCAGCTATCAATCATGTTTGTTTGCACCAAATCCCAAGCCATTAAAATACGACTAATTTTAAGTTAAACAGAAGCCGTCTGCTCCGCACTCGCCATCAACTATCCATGCTACTGCATTCCTCTGAACGGAGACAAGGCGAAACGTGTTTGGGGTGGGAGGAGAGGGGAGGGGAAGAAAAAAGTTACCGTTAGTAACTGTTAACATCGGCATCATGACATTACAACACACACGTATTACAACACCACGCCCAGAGACAATCGCCCCGACGCACACTCGACGTTGCCTCAGAATCATGAAAACAAAGTGTCCGTAGCACGCCTTAGCCTGGACGGGACGGTCTAAATTCGTTACCCTGGACACCGGAGAGCCCAAGCGAACGGCCTTGTCACTATGTCCTTGCTTCGCTCGGCTACGTTCTGCGGCCGTCAGCATCCCCTTTCTGGCTGTGGGTCAACCAGCTTCAGGACAGAATGCGCGGTCCACACGACACGCCCACTCCGAGCGCACACTCCAGTCATCACTGGGGCGTTCGCAGGACCGTACAACCATCGCCGCCATCAACTGTCCCACGTTTTCGTCACCCGCAGGCACTCATCCGCAAACGGCAGCCCCCAGCCCATCTACTCTCAGTGGCCATGGGTTTGCCTGCTCGGGACGCTTCACACAGATGGACTCACGCTGCGGCAGCGGTCAGCGCCTGACCCTGTTCTGTTTCAGACCTGCCTCGGAGAACACAGCGTGGAACTACCGGCACGACAGGAAGTATCCTAGGGTGTCGTGGTTTTTGGATTTCATTTTCTTCAGCCTCACCTATACTTTTCACACTTTCTATGCCGAACAGGTGTGTGTTAGTACAAAAAAAAAAAAAGCTTCCTCCGAGGGGAGGAAAGACCCAGGAGAGAGCTGCGTAGAGAGCACACGGCCACATAGCTGGTTACGTGGAAGTGGCTCTCCCATCTCTCCATGGCTCGGTCAACGTTGCCAAAACCCAAGGCAGAGCTGCCGACCTGGACCAGACCTTAGCCGTGCCACATCTGGTGTGCTAACTAAACCCACGGAGCGGCACGGCGGCTTGTCACTGCGATGGACACAGCAGCTCAAGGGTGTGTCTAAAATAAATCCACTTACAGGCCACTCTGTCGGTACAGACCGAAGATTCTCCTACGCCTTCAAATCTTATTTGAAGAGACAACCTCCAAACGAGCGATAAGGTCAGGAGCGCACATACGATCACAGTGACGGACGTATGCAGCATCTCCGGGAGAGCACCGGCCCAGAAACCGGAACAGGACAACGAACCGAGGCGGGGGCTGGGTCTTCCTGGCTTTCCCAGAGGAAGCAGGTCAGCCGTGCAGTGACGCACAGACCGACGGCCCTTGGGGCCCCAAACCACTGAGCAGCGGTTCGCAAACATCACCCCCGTCGTCTTCAGACTCCTTACTCTCCTCTGACAGCAGCTGGTGGCCTTTCCCGCTCAAACGCTTAGGTGGGACACACTGGACGCAAACCTCCTCTCGGTTTTCTAAGTCAGGGACTTCCTTCTAAGCAAACAAAACTTCACCTGCTCCGTCGGAAAGCAGAGCAGTTAAGTCCTTCAGATGAAATTTCTCATCCCGTCTTCCCTCCAGCGACAATGTCTTGCTCAACAGAGCCTCGTCCTCCCCCATTCGCTTCCTCGTTCTGGACCTGCTTTATCACCAAGCATCCGAAGGTCGTGGGAAAACCCTTTTGGACTGGGGACTCGAAGGCCAGCAGCAGTCGAGTGAGGCTCACCCTGACTCCATCCAGATCCCTCCAGAACTGAGGGTAAACACCTCTCTCAGAGGGCCGGGAGGATTTCTGCAGGACCGCGCGGGTATGACAGGGCCGGCACGCTGACTGGCCCCGAGGTCCAGGGGAATTAAGCTTCCTCCCCTCTCCTCTGCACAGGGCTGGGGTGCTACATGGGCCTATATGGGTTTATTTTTAAGAGTAAAATCCATAATCAAGATCGTTCTAAAGACGTTCGAATTTTCTATATGGCTAGTTTTTGTGGGTATAAAAGTATAAAATGCTTCCTGCATCACAAAGCAAGATCTTTAATAGATTATTGAACTGACCACAGCCGGTGGATGTGGAGGAGGTGGCACATTCCAGTTTATTCTCCCCGTCGTCAGCACGCACACGCACGCACCCCATCCGTGTCTCACATCACTTACACCCCTTCTGTGGAGGGAGACGCTATACAGCCTCTACACGAGGGAGAACCTAACTTCCGTCCCACACTGAAAGTCCGGCAACTGTACAGTCAGCGGGACACCGTGCCAGCGGGAGGAGCGCGGGCTGCCGTGCAGCGGGGTTACCTTCAATATTCTGGTGGTCTATAAAAGGTGCTGGTCCCCATATTCTAACAGTGCCGTCGTCGGAGGCGCTGGCCATCATGGAGGGGACCTGCGGGTTCCAGCTCACACAGTTGACGGTGCGCGTGTGCCCTGTCAGCTCCGCGATGGGCAGTTCACTACGTTTGTGCCAGATGTAAACCTTGTGATCTGAATGAACGGCAATTCAAAGCAAAGTTAGGGAGTCGTCCTGCTTGTCTTCAATTTATCCCTCGTTACTCTCAGAACACGTGACGTGATCATCTGGACCTAAAGGGAGAGGTGCCGGGAGCGGCTCAATAAACTACTCTCTGAAAAACGCCATCTTAATGACACACACACTTCCCTGTTAAAGGGGACCGACCAGCTCTCGTCCTCACAAAGTCTGCACTATTCTGCCCGACCTGGTTAACGGTTCACAGTCCGGACCTTCCGACATGAACTCTAGGGCAGAGACAAGAAATGCTACGGAAGTTGGAAGGGACAGAAAAGCCATGTGTCTGAACTCAAAAACCGCAACGACACGGGCAACAGTGGAGGGTGTTCGGCGCACACTAGGTCCTGCACGCGGTCTCCCCGGCCCCGCAGCGCTGCTGTGCTCACGCCCTTCTCAGGCTCGGGGACGGTCAGGGCCCTGGAGCCAAGAACACCCAGTGCCTGGCCGCCCTCCGCCACCGCCCAGCCCTGGCGCCACAGACACGGAACCCGCTCCTGGCGCTGTTTCAGCTGTAGAGGGGGGACTGGACTTACCTCACCCTGTACGCGGGTAAAAGATTAGTTTCGTATGAGAGAGAGCTTTGAAAAGAGCCTGGCACAGAGGAGACACCACGTGTTACCGTGAAGTGACAGTTCTTAAATAGACGGCAGAATCCCGGCTGAGTTCAACCCAAAACGTGCCACTGGCGGCCAGAGTGGGAACTTCCGGTGGGGGGGGAGGGGGGAAGGAGAACGTCTAACGTGAAGGTGCGGCCGGGGCTGCCTCTGAGCACTCTGCTGTGAGTGAGCAGTGAGGAGACCCCCACCCGAGAACTAGCGGATCTCCTGGAAGGCGTGTGCTGCCCAATCGGCTCTTGCACAAAAACCATGGAGGAAGCCAGACCGGCACGTCAGCCGCGCCGCACCCCCCGCCCCCCCCGCCCCGAGCTGGAGAGGCCCCCCGAGCTGGAGAGGCGGGCCTGCAGGGCGTGAGGGTGCCTGCCCGCTGCGGGGCGCGCTCTGGGAACACACGCCCACGGGGCACGAGGGCTGAGTGAGTCAGGGCTCAGGCTCAGAGCCGTGGACTCGCCGACCCAGGGCACCCTCGGCTTGTGTGCGGGCAAAAACAGGCAGCGAGGTTTTTAACACTGCCAGCACGACGAACGAGCCTGGGGAACAGCAGGGCTCCTCTGGGAAGAGCTCTCCTCACTCTACTCTATACCCGAGTCCGTGTGTTTGGGGGCTCGGAAGGTTCTTGAAATATTTTCCTTGCAAACGGATGACACGCGGATTAACGTGACCGTCTCGGGACAGAAGACCCTCACTGTGACGCTTGGTGCTCAGGATGTTTTCAGAACCGCTCTCCGCCATCCGAGCCGCGAGGCCGCGCGGCTCGCTACTTCAGGTACGTGCCGCTTTTAGCCCCGAACGGAACACACGGTGGTGTGCTCACGTCACTCGTCACTTCAAAGTTCGTTCGGGGCCTAGAATAAAGGACTGCGTCACTAGCGACGATGGCGGCCAGATGGACCTCCAGGTGCTTCTAGGGCACACGTGACGTTCGGAAAGGCTGTGAGGCCTCAGGGGACGCGGGGCTGAGAGGCCTGGGGAGCTGACGGGCAAGCAGAGGCCGCACGAGCATGGACCCAGTCAAAGCAGGAGCCAGTGCAGGATCCGGGCGAAAATAACACAGTGTATTTGGAAAGACATGAACTTTCCAAAAGTGTTACCTATAAACCACACTTTTCTCTTCTCAGTCTTATCTGATGTATTTTTTTTTTAGGGGAAGAAATAACATCAATTCATATGCCTCTTCTGAATCCCTAAAGGTCTTTGTCCTGATTCTTGTTTTGTTTAAGTTTACTTTTGAGAGAGTGAGCGCAAGTGGGGGAAGGGCAGAGAGCGAGGGAGAGACAGGATCCCAAGCAGGTTCCAGGCTCCGAGCTGTCAGCACAGAGCCCGACGCGGGGGGCCGAACTCACAGACTGCAAGATCATGACCTGAGCTGAAAGCAAGAGTCAGATGCCTGACCAACTGAGCCCCACTCCCCCCCCCTCCCCCCGCCCCGGTGGCCCTGTCCTAGTGCCTAAGTCCATCCCGGGCACGGAGGAAATCTCTCGTGTTGTTCTCGGATCCCGTCTGCTGACGAGACCGGGGTGGCAAACGCGGACCGTCAGCAGCGTAACCCGGTGCCTTGGCCTGGGCTGTGAAACTGGAGCCAGCATTTTTAAAAGTGACTTGAATAGTCTGCTGCCCTGGCGCTCAGGAGAGAACGGTGGGCACTCGAGAAGAACGTGGCCCATGAAAATTCACAGTAATTTCCATTACTTGTACTTCTATCACCTTAAAAAGTACACTAACTTTCAGTGCTTACCCATCTGTGTTGCATATTTTAAACAATTTCTCTTTTCAGCGGGACTGACTACTTTAGGAGCAAGCCTGCCTGAGGCACTGATGCTAGCAGACTGGAGACCAAACTGACTGAGAGGCCGTAGAGACTGTTCTAGAATTCCAGCTTTTCTGAGACTGTAAGAATTATCAAACTAAATCCTTCTCGTTGCCGTTAAAGAAACACTAAAGACCTAGCTATTGTCGGTGTTGTCTAAGTTCATGTCAGTTGTCATAATCAACCAGACTTTTTAGAGCCTACTAACCCGAGCGCCAGCAGCCTCACGAGAAGAGCAGGCTGGCGTTCCGAGGAGCTGGGGTTCAAGTAAACCTTGCTGTGATGTGCGCACCCAGCGCCCCCGCGGGGCAGGGGCAGGCACTACTGAGCTGGGACGAAAAGGAGGGCGAAGTCATCCCACAAAGGGCAAGCGAGCAGCGCTCTCGTGCGTTCTTAACCACGTCAACGCCCTGAATCTGTCTGGCGACATGGCCACCTTCACACACAGAGACGGTCAAGAAGCTCCCACCCCACCCCCCGTCCGTACACGCGCCAACGGTGCACACAACTCACCCTCGCTGCCGCTAGCGATGAAGTCTTCATTATGGCCTCCAAAACATGAATGAATTGTATAAAACCCTTGCGTGACACCTTGATATTTTCTTACTAAAACTCTGTCTTGCAAGTCCCATAAATGAACTCCCTGTAGGCAAAAAAAAAAAAAAAAAAAAAACCACCAAAAAAAACAGACGTATTTATTCTACCTCAACTCAAAACAATTTTAAGAAGTCATCTGTGAATTTCCCTTTGCTCGATGGAAATTCTCAATTTCTAATTATGCAAAATGCCAACATTCTGATAAATTTATGGTGGACTCTACACACTTAAGGTCAAACACATGCAGTAAAATTTAAGAATCTGTGAAAACAGCAGTCTCAAAGGAAAAGAATTTGTAGAAATATTTGTTTATACACACACACACACACACACCCAAAATTGCAATTAAAATTTGAACTACACTAAGTTTTTGCGAGAACCATGGCTTACCTGAGTTGCTACATTTAACAAAGCTAACCGGCCATTCTTGGAAATCGTAAAAGACATAATGGGGTGATCCTCTTGTACTCTGTAACCAGAAAATCATCTGTCAGAAGCAACACACTAAGAATCAAGACATTCAAATTATCGAAATAAAAAATGTTCGACTAGCTCAAAGACCACAGTTCTGTCTGTGATCACCACTACGTGCTGTATTTTAATCGAGGAAGAAAGTGTGAGTTTCTGGTCACTAAGCCCCACCGGCCCCACCGATCCAGTCACACCAAATCCGCAAGATAAAAACTCGTCTTCTACAACAGTGAGTCCCACCACACATTTTAACATAAATCAACGAATATTTAACGGACACAAAAAAAGAGTTACATGTTCCTATCTGTAAGGTCCTCGAAGTTGTACCCCCGGATTCGCTGGTGTGTGTCTGACGCCAGAACTGTCTTGCCGTCGCTCAAGCACCAGAGGCACTGCACTCTGACCCCTTCCCAGGAGTCAAGGAGGTTACCATCTAAATCCTGTGGAGAAAACCACGATAAGCCCCAGTCTAACAGTGCACAGAAAGCAAAGAACAGACTCTCTCTTAGCACTATCTTTCTGCAGCAGCGTTTATTTTTTCTCGATCTCGACCTACTTTTCCACAACTAGTTTTAGTCATGAAATTTTGAGTATAGGTCGAATTTCATTACAACAATAAAATTGTTGGGGAGGCGGGGGAGAACCTCCATAAACTCTATCTTTCCCTCAATGACCAGCCAGGCACAGGCAATTACAATAAACAGAAAGAAAGAATCCCTAACTTCCGAGTAACGGCCTCACTACTGTTGGAAAAGAATTCAAATGCTCCTTTAAAATGCAATACTCTGGGGGTTTGTCCTAACTCCTTGGAGGCTGTGGTCTGGGAAAGACCGCTGAGACGTTAACTGCAGCTTTACGGAGCCCAGAATGCACCGCGGCACTTCAGAACCTCATAGTGTGCTCCAGTCCGTGATGTGTTCCACGGATCAGAGCTCGCAGGATCGTTATCTTGTTGAATGTTCAAAGGTCGGAGGGGCGCCCCGTTCCCGTTCCCCAGGGGACGGAGCTGCCAAGTCCTCATTCCGCAGGGGTCAACACCGTAGGGTCGGGGGGGTCGGCAGAGACACCGTGGTCATCTTGCAGCCTGGGACTAAAGACCAAACGGCTTAAATGCCGTCCCATGCAGCGTGGTGACTAACTCGCCGACTGAGAGTTGCTAAGAGAGGAAATCTTTTAAGTCCTCATGACAGCTCTGGATGCTGGATGGTTGCGGACGATTACCATGGTTCTAGTTTTCAACACATATGAATATCGAATCGTTGTGTTGTATGCCTGAAACTAATACAATGCCACTTGTCAATTATACCTCCATTAAAACAAACCAAAACGGAGTGAGTAAAACATAAAAGTAGTGCGGTGTATTAGCTCACGGATAGAAACTCCATTAAAATATGGGAAAATCACGTGCAGATCGAGAAACCGTGTTGAGACGGCTGGGGAACAAACAGAACGGAGGGCTTCGAAGCACGGGCCCCCCGGTCAGCTCGGTGGAAGAGCCCGCAGTCTGTAACGACTACGTAAAGTCTTCGGGATAGCGACTTCCAGCCACACTGAGTGACTTACGGGATTCATCACCTTGTTTAATTCTGGTCTTAAAAACACGTCTCAAAGTGCCCCTGGCACCGAGCCTCGAGCAGACGGGGCATGACGACATCGCTCCCCTGGCTGAGTCGGCCTCGTCACAGGACTTGTCACCTAGTACTTCTGCTCATCGGCCCGCAATCCAAGATGAACAGGGCAGATGCGAATCAAAAGACACTTCAAATAAAGACTGGAAGCTTCTCTGGTAGCTCTCATCACCACTTTTAGTGCTCAAATACTTAAGACTGTCTACTCATGAAACAGCATACTTTTGATACGAAAAACCTAAAACCTCAAAAGTAGTAAAATATTTCCAATCCTATATATTAGAAACTTGTTTATGAGAACAAAACGTCCAGAAAAGTAGTATTTTATGTTCCCGTGAACTCAGAGTCCATGGTGTGTATAAAAAGGAAGCCGGCCAGGCAGTTCCCCCGCTCGCGCTCGCTCAGAACGACAGCGAAGCAGGTCTTCACAGGACGCATCTTACGGAAGACACCAGGGCAAGCGGACTGCTCGTTTAAGCGCGAGGAAAAGCAGAGGCGCGGAAAGGCACACGAGATACTCACACACTGATAGAACTGGCCCCGCTGGCCTCCGGTCACAAAGCGTTTTCCGTCTGGATTCCAAGCCACGCTTGTTAAACTGTCCTCGTGAGACTGGCTCATTTTTGTCCTTAGCTCTCCCGTCTACAGAGAAATAAAACTGTGGATAAGACCTCCAGATAGTCTTCGGAGGGAATGTATAAAGAAAAGCCAACCATGACTGGGCTCTCTGGTTGGTTCAGGCCTCCTGACTGGAGGAATGAACTATTTTAACCAGCCTCACAAAAAGCAAACGAACAAACAAAAACACCACAGCCTCGGAAGAGAAACTAAGAACGTGATGAAAAGCTCAACGCTACAGGCCTGTTCCTTCTGAGTTCCCACTTCCCCTCGCTCCACAGTTCTTTACAGATACTATTCTAAAATTGCAGTTAACGCCATTAGCAATTCCTCAACAACGTGATTAATAGATCGTGCCCTTGAACTGGGGCAGGGGTGCGGGCAGTTCTAAATTATGTTAAATTTTGTATTCAAGATGCTCCAAATACAGTAGGGAAGATGGGAAGAGAGAAATGAAAATTATTTTTCTGATATCTATTTTTTTAATATTTATTTTGAGAGACAGCACGCCTGTGCGAATCCCAGGGAGGCCCCGCGCTGTCAGCACAGAGCCCGACATGGGACTCGGACTCATGAACTGTGAGATCATGACCCGAGCCAAAATCAAGAGTTGGATGCTTCACTGACTGAACCCTCCCCCGCCCCCCCGCCCCACCCCGGGCGCTCTGGTATCTAATTGTATCTCAACAAAAAGTAACAGAAAAAAGGAACTCTTATACTGTTTAGCGTATCCATTTTAAAGTATGCCCAACTACGAAAGACTACTTAGTGGTTCCAACACTAAAATATCCTTCTCCTATTTTTCTAGGTTATTCAACTTAGAAGGTAGACACATACCATTTAATCTAGTCTCGGTTCCATTTTGTTCATGGATTAGAAACAGGCTCTGAGAGAGAATAGCTGCCCTTGGTGTAATAAAAAGTACCTGGGCATAACTTTCCTGCGAGAGACGGGTAATCAAAAGTAAAAAGAAAAACGTGAAAACAACGTGTATGGTCAGGAAATGGGGCCAAGTAATAAAAGCAAAGAGGACACAAACTAGAAAACCAGAAGTCTCCCTTACTCTGGGGGAAAAAAAGGAAAAGTCCAGCACTGGTAAAACCCGCCCCCACACTGTTAACTGCTCTCACCTGCTTAGCTTTTTGGGTTGCTGGGGAGAAACAAGTTTAGAACCACGAGCACACACGCAGCAGCTAAATGCCCCCCACTCCCGGTCACCGGCACGCCAGGACACATTTGTGCAGGCAGAACGCGTCGCCTGCTGCGCTCGGGACAGCGCGCGTGTGAGGGGGCGTGTAATTAGGAAACGACCTAAAAATATCAAGGTGAACACGAGCTAAGGTCCATCGAGTAACACGCAGGCAAATGGTGAGCAAGACCAGCGTGTGAGTGTCCGGAAACTCAGGACCGACCCACGGCAAGACCGCGGCCGCCGTGAATTCTGAGTCTACGGCTCCGGAGTTCTGACTCCACACGTCTTCTCTTTGAGCCGGGGGAGAAAGCTTTCATGGAAAAAACCCCGCTTTGTCTTTCGGGGGCGGTTCACTTCGGGCCTGTTTTACTGGGAGAGCCGTCGCCTCCCCCGTGCCCTGCCGCTCCCCGACCGGATCACTTGCACACACCGCTTACACACCGCTTTGATAAAAATGGCACGAAGACACGTGCCGAGCAACCGGGGGAGTTGGATCAGGAAACGACCGTTGAATATTAGAGGATTAATTACAGTTAATGTCAGGTTAAGACAACAGCACGTGTTACGTGAGAGAACGGGACTTTTCAGAAGGCACGTGCTAGGGTGATTCCCTCCGAATATTCCGGACGTGGGTGTCCATGTGAGCGTGTACACACGTCTACAGGCGCGCACGCAGCTGTCCACACGGGACGTACAGAACGTCAGCTGCCGAATCCAGGGTGCTGGGCGCAGGTCGCCGCTGTATTCCTCCGCTTTCCTTAACGTCTGCACGCTTTTCCTTATGAAAGCGGGGGCTCACACCTGAGCAGTGAGCGAGCAGGGACGGAACCTCCCGGGGCAGCAGCAGAGCGAGAGCGAGGCGGGTCACCTTCAGGGGCGCCTTCGGTGCACACTTCCTCGGAGTCTGCGCTCCACTCTCTCAGTAAAAACCGACTCACTTCCAGGCCCCTACCCCGTCCACTCGCATTTTTACACTCAAACCACAGCCCGGCCCACGCCCTGGCCTCAGGTCGGGAAAAAGAAGGGATCGTTAAACCAGCTATCTTGCAGAAAGAAGTTAAAAAAACAAAACAAAAAAACCCCTAAATTGTAACCACAAAGTTTCCGAAACATAGTACCAAATTAATGGAGTGAACTTGACCATAATTTTTTTTTAAATAGGACCCTGGATAAAGGCCGAGTTTTCATTCAGAGACGGTAACGGAGCCCTTATCAGTAAGAAGGAAACTCCATCTGTTTCCCAGATTAGACGGGGACATCCAACGCCGGCGAGGGGATGATGGTGCGGCCACGAGGGAGACATCTGGCCCCACACGGAGGGCAGGCTGTCCCCTGACGGGGCCGTTCTGTGTACACCCTACTAGGAACCCGCAGGGTCTCCTGGGCAGGGACGGAGGGGGGAGGGGGCACAGTAAACGGCCCAAGTCCCCCCTCCTCCTCCTCGTCCAAACTCGCTCAGGCTCAGTGTGACATTTACGCTCACCCATTTGGACACCTGGGTTCCACCCGATGGATTCCCTTTGCCGAGGGGGCCAAACGGCTTTCCGCAGGGCCAGGGCGGGGCAGGGCCAGGCAGGGCCGGGCCGGGGCGGGGCGCTCACCTGCACACTCCAGAGCCAGAGCTCAGAGCAGTCGTCTGGGCCACACGCAACGAGATAGTTGTCATCCGGACTCCACGCGATGTAGGACACGCCGTACGCGTGTCCTTCTAGCGTCTTAAGCAGTTTTAGCAGGTGTGTGTCCTAAGGGGGGAAGAGACCAGTCGGTTAGAGTCTCCAGAGTCCATGTCCCGCTCTGGTGAGCTGCCGGGGGGTACTCTGAGAACAGAACTCACTCTGAGGACGTTTTCACAGGTTTCACCACTCTCTCCCCAACCGAAGCCCAAACCAACTGCTTCATAAACCAAACGGTGTCGTCCACACAGCGACGTCCGGGAAGCGTCCACCACGCACCGGCCCCAAGGGCTCAAGGCCAACGTAAGGACGCGGGCCGTGCCTGGTGACACTCTGGGGGCAGGCACAGCAACGTTTTTGTTTTTGAAAACTGCTTTCTCGAGACAGAACTTACGTACCATAATATTCACCCTCTCAAGGTATACGACCTAGTGAATTCAGAACATCCGTCGCCTCGCAGAGAAACCCCATGCTGGCTGGCAGTCACTCCTGTCTCTCTGCATCTGCCCGTTCTGGACGTTTCGCACGAGCGGGATCATCCAGTTTGGGGTCCTCTGTGACTGGCTCCTTTCCCTCCACGTGGCGTTTCCAGAGTTCAACCGCACTGCAGCTGGGTCAGTGTTCCGTCCCCTTTCCCTGACAAACACGCCATCCCGCGGACACGTCACACCCTGTGGGTCCACTCGTCGCTGACCCACGCAGGCACCGTTCCACGTTTGTAGCTACTCTATCTAATGCCGCCATGGCCGCGGACGAGTCTCCTCGGGGTCCGCAAACACGAGTGGGGTGGCCACCTCTCCGTGTGACACCGAGGAGCGGCCACACTGTCTTCTGAGCGTCCCCCCTGGCAGAGCTGGCTGCCGCTGGACAGGACGAGCACGCCTCGCATCACCCCTGTCGGTCTCCAAGGTTCAGCTCCCCCAACCCCCCGCCCGGGCTGCAGGGAAGGAGGCGAAGTCTGTGAGCATGGGAGGCCTCCACCGCCCGGGTCTGTGCTCCCCTTGAGGAGGGTGGCGAGGGACAGGGCCGAAGAGCGGACACCTTCACTCTGGGCTAAGGATGAGAGGAGAGCCGCTGACGAGTTTTAAGCTGGGGACGACGGGACGGGACGCAACACCTGGCTCGAGGAGGACGGGGAAGGGGAGGCGCGCGCGCAGGCGGCAGGATACGGACGCCCATGAAGAGTCAACACGACAGCCGCTGAGAGTCAAGACAAGACATGCCGTTCCAGATGGACACAGTCTGGACTGAAAGAGGTCACATGCGACAGATCGAGACAGCCTGCACATCTGTGTCGTGCGGCCGGGAAACGGGGCAGGAAGAGGAGTCCCCTTTTCGGCTGTGGTCAAACACGCAGACCAGCCTGGAGCCTGCGGGATTCCAACGGTGAGGACCCAGAAGCAGTAGGGATGAGTCTGACAAACTATTCTGACAAAAATAGGTTGGGAGATTTGTTCCAGAAATGTCACTGACAAATAGATGTGTTTTGTCTTCACTGGGCCCTAAGTCTGTCACTTATTCAATCACCTTGTCCAAACTGCCACTGTCTGACAAAACCAACTGTTAACACTACGACTGCTCGTGACTCTTCTCGGGAGAGGGCTGACGGGCGGGCATCGGTACTAGAGCAAGTCCAGGCTCCAGAGCTTCCAGCAAGAAACCCTCCTTCACAGTGGTCCTTCAGTCTATGCAAAGATCCGCTTCTAAACCCATGACCAGCTACCTTAGAAGTATGTAACTAAAAAACTAATTGATTCGTGCACATTAATTAATCCCAGAAAAAAAAAGCAAACCATCAGCGGGGAGATGTGGACGTCAGTACCAACCTCCACAAGCGCAGCGTCTCCATACTGATCTAGTCTACACGGAAATACCATGTTCATGGAGTCCACTGAACTCTGCTCAGATTGTGGGGGTGGGGAAATGAGTAAAATGTTTTCGGGGGGGCGAAGGTCAGAAAACCTGCTAAAAGAAATTAGGCACTGGAATCACCCCAACTTGAGTCTCAAAGGTCCTCGTGTATTCTTTTTCTATCTATTAAAACACACGCACACACAACACATACTCAACAACATCACCCACCCTCCTGCAAGGTTTTCACACAGTACTTCACGTGACAAAATACCATCACACTGAACCCTGAAGTCCACGGCCTCTCAAACTGGAACAAAAGCATTAATTCTGCATGTCCCAAGCTAACGTGTCCACAAAACGTGTCCTTCAGGTGGAACTCCTGTTCTGGCCACGGGGCCCTGGGCGACACCCGCATAAAGGCCCAAAGCCTCCAGCGAAGCGTGCGAGATCCTCCTTGCCTGGCCGCTCCGTCCGTCGTGACCTCATCTCCTCGTCCGCAGTGGAGCCTCTTCCCGGCACTGCCCGGGTGCCAGCCGTGTCCTCCTGGACCCGAGGGCCAGCAGGAGCTGGTTTGTCTAAGTAACCGTTTACTCCTCCCTCTCCTAAGACTTAGTCGTCTTACTCTGCCTTGCGTCCCGGCTGCAGTGGGGTGCCTTCCTTGAGCCCCAGCGGCACCCAGGGTAGAACAATGACACTCTGTGACCACGAGCTCGCGATAAGGCCTCGACTACAGCACGTGCTCAGTAAACACGTGCCAAGCGGAGGGAGCGATCACGCGCCGCTGCCGAAAGATGCCGCAGTAGAGCGGGGTCTGACGTGTGCTTTCTTCCCAGACATCTTGCACACAACTGCCGAAATGCAACTCCCTGGAACAGCACGCGAAGGCCAGGGTGAGGCCCCGCACGGTGTTCCTCGTCTGATTCCCACTCTCTGCCTTCCTCACCGTACTCCTGTATTTGGAGGCAGGGGAGGGCCAGGTAAGGCCCCTCTCGCCCCGGCCCGTCTCTCCCTGGGTGGTGCGCGTCACGGTCAGGCTGGGTGACACTGCCTGCGTGGCACGGAACTTCCTTCCGTTTGCAGAGAGTCCCCTGCGGTCTACCAGGAGTCATTCAGGGACAGACACGGGGGTTCCTGAACTTGAATGGGACAAGCGCACATCTCTACTTCCACTAACCACAGACCAAACTCGGTATTTCCTTCAGTCTTGAATGAAGGCGATTAACAAGGTGGTGTTCGGGGACACACGAGGAACGTTCACGTACCGTATTTCACAGGCAGGATAAGGTCATGGTTAACGGAACTCCCAAATATTTTCACATCGTGTTACTTGTTGCGGCTATCTTGAAATATTGATGCTCGTCACTATTCAAAATCTGGCACCTGTGAGATCTCTCGCTAGAATTTGTTGTTTAATGTGTTAATATAAAAGCGTCATCTGATTATACTGTATCTGCTTCTACACTATTTTGACAGCTGTAGTTCAACATACTTGGGCTTCCTATACGTTCTGGTTTTTGCATTTACAACTGTTATTCGGGGGGGGGGGGGGGTCAGTCCTCAGACCGCCATAGCGCGTGGTACGAAGACAGGCACGCCTGCTTTATGGCAAAGAGTAGGACTTATTTACCTTCCGGCGCAAGCTGCGCGCGCTACAGACCCTGCCAGCCGGGCGCCCGGGTCTTTCTTTAAAAAACACATTTCCTTCTAGAGGCGCCTGGAGGGCCCGGTCGGTTAGGTCGGACCCTGGATTTCGGCTCAGATCCTCACCTCAAGGTTTGGGAGTTTGAGCCCCGTGTCAGACTCTGCCCTCATAATGCAGAGCCTGCTTGGGAGTCTCTGTCCTCCTCTCTCTGCCCGACTTGTGCTCTTTCTCTCTCGAAAATAATTAAACTTAAAAAAAAAAAAAAAAAAGGTGCAGAAGCCCAAACGGTAATGGGCCTTCCCTCACTTGCGGCACGAGGACACCGTACTCGTCCGGCAGCGGAACGTTCACAGTGACACAAACTGGCAAGGGGCACTGCGCGCGGTGGCTCTGGAGCGAAATGTCCCTGGATCCCAGTCTACCTCTGCCACTCTCGAGCTCTGGCGGCCTGGGCGCTTAACTGCTACCTCGGTTTCCTCGTCTGAAAACAAGAGGCGCGAGTGGAGGCTGAAGGCAGACCACGCGCGCACGGACTCGGCGCCGGCAGTCACCGGCACGTACGGTCGGCATATGGGTACCATCCAGACACCACGGCCAGAGGGCCACGTGACAAAGGCGACGGGAAAATGCTCTCAGAGAAGACCCCACCGGCATGTTCGCGCTTCGCAAACAGGCAGCTGGTTCGACCACCAGGGACCGCTGGTCGTCCACACGCGCCGCGGTGGGGTACGTACCGGGTCGACTTGCCAGATGATGACTGTGGTATCCTTTGATCCTGTCGCTAGTTTCGTGCCGTCGTTGGAGAATTTACAGAACCACACCTCGTTGCAGTGCTCCGTGAGGATCTGCTGAGTGTAGCACGGGAACTGCCTCCTGAAACAGAGAGGCCACGGGTCATTCTTCGTCAGAAGCGGTAACAACAACGAGAAAGGTGAAAAGGTGACACCCGTCTCGGCCTGGCGGTCCGGCTTCCCTGCACGTTGAAGAAGACTGGAACAACATCAGCCCAGGCCCCTCGGGGGAAATCCCTAATCCAAACCCTGCTTCGCCGTACAAGTTTTCTTTCTACCCCTGTCCTCCAGGTTAAAACACAGTAAACGTATGTATCCATCAGAGAACTTTTTGGTCTAATTAAGTCAATCCACATGAATAAAAATGAACAGCCAGGCGTTGGAGTCCGTGCGAGCGGGCCGGCGTCGGGAAGGATGCACAATGACGAACGGAAGGACAACAGGAGTCGGACGGGTGTGGGCCACGAGCTGTCGTGTCTGGCAGGTCCCCGACCTCCAAGCCTCTGTTCCCTCGTCTATAAAATGAGATTCATCTCTACCTAACATACCTTGGTTCTGCCAAGCATGAGAAGAACATCTAAAGCTCTTGGAACGCGACAGACACTCACGAGCGATCACTAACACGCACTGGCGCCCCGCTGGGGGGCGTGGGAAGGGTGGTGTCCGGAAGGGGCCGCAGCGGTCAGCCACGTATCAGGTAGCTTCCCGGGAAGTGAGAAGCTCCTTTAATCCAGGCCTCAGTGTTCCCGACCGCAAACTAGAGACAAGGGGACCTGCTTCCCGAAATTCCTTATGCAAGGGCAGGGTCCAAGGACGCAGCCGGGAAGGCAGAGTGCGGAGGCGGCGCCTGATGCTTGGTGGGCACCTCGGGGGTGGCAGGGACCGTTCCAGACGAGGGGCAGAGACCCCTCCAATCACCCCCCTAAAGAGGAGGAAGTCACCGCCAGAACGACTGTTCTTACCACCTTTTACACCAGTTTTAAACTCACTTGAAAAGAACCATCCCATCGTTCTCCGACTCCCGCAGCAGCACCTCGGACAGCTTCCTGAGCTACCCTGGCAAGGCTCCCGACCCCGTCCCGGCCCCCGAGCCCGGCCACACCGGGGGCCCGTGGCTACACTGGGCGGGGAGGGTCTCCCAACTACACACGGTGGCGGGGGAGCTCCTGGCCACACGAGGCACGGCTGGCAGAGCTGAGGAACTTGAGTTTTAAATTTAATCTTAGTTTATGTTTAAATTTAAACGGTCACATATAATTAGTAGCTACTTTTGGGACAGCACGGCCCTACAACAGTCTCTGTAAGATTATAAAACAGCCATTTAAACATCAGCGGATAAACTGGTCTCTTCTTAACCAAAGTACACCTGACATACGGTGATCGAGTTTCAGGCGTGCGGCAGTGACTCGACCGTCACCTGCCGCAAACGCTCGCCCCGACGGAGTGCTGTACCGTTGACCACGACGCCGGCGCTGCACTCACCACCCCTAGGACTCCATGGGCTTTTCAGTCTGTCCAGAAAAATGGTCTTCCCTATTTTTTTACCCAACCAATCTATCACCTAAAAATATATGTCTATCATTTCACCAGCCCGGTAAGTACGGACATTTAAAACCAAGTTAACACTCTATCTGCCCACAGTGACCGTCTACCTCAGCACCTGCCTATCTGCAGGCTGCTTTAAACTTTCAGATTATAAGTTGCTTTAATATTGAACTATTATTCTATATCTAAAACATAACCAGTATCAGCTGGCCTTTATCAGGCTCCTCCTAAGATGCCCAGCACTGTGCTCGCTGCATCTGTATCCAGTACTGCTAATTCTCGAGACTACCTTGCAAGACAAGTAAACCTCTCCACTTCGGCTCAGAAACAAATGCCGAGTGCCACAGACTGGGAACTGCATTAGGATTTAAACCTACGGCTGACTCTCCGAGACCAGTTTTCTTTCAGTTTGCTGTAAGTTGCATTTTTCAAGACAACGATGGATAAAATCCCAGTCCAGTGACTACTTTCAACATCAACAGTGTTACCCCCGCCCCTTCATGGGCAGTAATCAACAGTGGCATCTTTTACTCAGTGAGAAACCCTCCACATTCAGGCACAAAATACGCAATAATTCAAATGGGTAAGACTGATCCCACGATCAATGAAATGACAGATCTAAATTCAGAGCAATAAAATGTTCTTGACGAAGGACCAATTCATAGTCAGAATTTAGGGCACAAATCATCCAGTGTACCGACAATCATTAAAGTAGTATTTAAATTGTCATTTTTATTATTAAATAATCTTTGAAACACTAACAGCTCTCAGTTTACTACAAGCCTAATTTTAGATGTATACGAGTGAAAGTTGAGGACTTTGTTTTCAAGTGAATTTAAAATTTAAGATGGTCTAGGGGCGCCTGGGGGGCTCAGTCGGTTAAGCGGCCGACTTCGGCTCAGGTCACGGTCTTGTGGTTCTAGGGTTTGAGCCCCGCGTCGGGCTCTGTGCTGACAGCTCGGAGCCAGGAGCCTGCTTTGGATTCTGTGACTCCCTCTCTCTCTCTGTCCCTCCCCCACTCACTCCATCTCTCAATAAATAAATGTTTAAAAGAAATTAAAAAAAAAATTAAGATGGTGTTAAAAACAGCATCTTCCCAAATAAACTGAACAGTACAGCATTTTAATCAAATTGACTCTTCACATTTTACATTTCCATAAATATTTCATATATTTTACTAAAAAAATTAGTACTTATAAAGTTAGCCGTGGAAACATCTTTCCACTGGATGCTGGTGGGAAAACCCACAAATCTAACCAAAAACATGCATTCACTGTCACAAATACAAATAACATCCTACCTAAAGAAAACTCCTCGGCGCTGATTAGGGTTTCTGAAAGTGCCCGTTCACCTACGCATAATCGATTCTCTGTCCTCCAGAGAGAAGAGAGAAAAGCTGGTATTTAGATTTCAATGCTAAGATTTCATTTATGAGAATACAGATTTCCAGTCTCAATGCTAATCTAATTTCCACCAGGGACTCCAGCAGGGAATAAAAAATAACAAATTTTCTTTTGAAGACCTCTAGACGAAAGAGGATAAATACTAGGAAATCAATCAAACCCAGGTTTTCCTCTGCCAGTTCAGCAGCAAAGGAACAGCTCGCTCGCTGTAAGCGCTCGTACCCCAACTTCATGGCTGACACGCCCCTCCTTCGCGTCGTTCTAACGCACCCCGGGAATGTCCCTCGGGGCCGCCTCCCGGTTTCTGGCCGGGAGCAGCGGCGCGGAGGGGAGCCCCTCACGGAGACGTGGGATTTCGGAGGAAAAGCAGACCCTGCAGGGACAGCCGGAGGAGCGGGAGCTCCACCCTGGCCGCGCTGCACTGAAGGGCCTCGAGCGACACGCACGGGGTGTTCAGGTCCCAGGCTTCGAAGGTGGGTTCCGCAGCCCTGCCTGGCCCCGGGCCCGTGAGGACCCGGAGGAGGAAGGCCGGACGCCGAAGGAAGCCCTCCGGAACACACGCCTCCTAGAGGGGCAGGTGCTGGGCGGCGGCCGGCAGCGCCGAGCGTCTGCAGACCAGTCACGGGGGTTAATAAGGAAGCTGTCCGTCCCCAACACCCGTGACAGTTCCGGGCCGTGCTGGCCGCAGCCGTCCGGGGGAGGGGCGCCGACGGTGCGACCGCGCGGCAGACCCTGAGGCGGGGGCACGCGTGCGTGCGTGCGTGTGCGTGCGTGCGCGCGCGCGCGCGCCGGTGGCCGGGAGAAGCACGGAGGCAGAGTTTTATTTTGGTTTTAACAGACCGCAGGGAGACCTTCCAGTCAGCGGTGGGTTCTGAAAGGCACGAACTCTCACTCCCGCGCAAACTTCAGGAGCGCCCTGTACGCAGCGGCCAGGCGCCTGCCGCCTGCCTGAGGGCGGGACGGAGTCGGACTGGACGTTTCCGTCATTCTCTCTCGCGGCTGCCGCCACAGACATCCAGACAACGCGGGTCTCGCGCTCATGGATTCCAGTGTCCGCACGGGAAGGCACGCCCTTCGCCCGCTGACACCTCTTGAAGCACAAAGGCCACCGCGAACGGCGTCGAGTGTGTTCCGCCAGCAGCAAATTCGTGAACCGAAAAGAAAGGTTTGGGCTCACAACAGCCTCAGCTTTAACTCTGTCTCCAGTTCCCTGAAGGGGCCATGCAGGAGGGACCCCGTCACCTCGTAACTATCGCCTCCTCCCTCTCCTCGATTTCATGAGAAGACTCAAATTCTCCTAGTTAAAGAACCCAGTTAAAGAGTAAAATGGGGGAAAAGGAGAAGGACTCTAACCGATCACTTTCAGCAAGTTTCGCACACACGCCCGCCACCGGCACGTGCAGGCCGTGGGCGCTGACGCAGCGCCACCCCAGCCTCGCGTTCTCAGCGCACCCCGCAGCCTCCGCGCCAGCGGGCGCACTCGCGGACCCGGAGCCCGCTGCCCGCCCGTGCTTGCTCAGGGGTCCGGGCACGCGCACCGCGCCGGCTCGTGTCTGCTTCGCCAGGCCCGAAACCTGTGCCCCCTGAAGTCTGAAACGCTTCCGAATTTGTTCCTTAGCACCTTATTTACTGAGAGAGACAACGCACATGCGAACGGGGGAGAGGCAGAGAGGGAGAGAGAGGATCCCAAGCAGGCTCTGCACCGGCAGCCCAGAGCCCAAAGCGGGGCTCGAACCCACGAACCGTGAGATCCTGACCTGAGCCAAGATCGAGAGGTGGACGCTTAAACAGCTGAGTCACCTGGGCGCCCCCGTCCTGCGTTAATTAATGAGAGCGCCGCTTTAATTTGGAGATTATCGTTACAATTGTTAAGGGCAGCTTCACTCCAAATACGAACATCAAAAGGGGAGCCTCGATCCCCGCAAGTTAAATTCCGTCCCTGGCCAGCTACAGCGACGAACCCGGAACAGGAAGCTGAAGCCTGCTACTCCGACCGCGCCTAGTTCGGGGGCCACGGCCTGGCCCCGGCTGCAAGCCCACCGTCCGTTAGGAACAAAGCGTTTCCATGATTTTTACGGGCAGGAAACCACCAGGGCCACTGTTAAAACAGCGACACCGTCCAGAAACAGAGTCCTGGCCCGCACGCACGGCCACCGCTCGGGCCGCCCACGAGCCCGCGAGGAGGCGGCCGGACACGGGAGAGAGGAGGAGGGCAGGCCCTCCGCTGAGGGCTGCTGCGTGGACACCCGCACGCTCCTCCGGGAGCACCGGCTTCGGGGATTCCTGCCCCGCCCGCGAGCGCTGGCTCAGACGCGGCTGGTCTCACCACCACGGGACAAAACTCCAAAAAAGGACGCACATTAACGGAGTACGCGCGGTCGGCCGGCTCAGGAACAGAAGCTGTTCTCTTACCTGCTGCACACGTGATCTACGAGCAGGGACACGGAGTCGAGGCTGCTGTCGAGTTTGGTGTTGTGGTACAGGCACCGGTCCCTCTGCAGCTCCACTGCCTGCCGCAGGAGGGTCTGCAGACGCCGCGGGGGGAGCATCACCGAGGGCGGCAGATAGGCTGCGAGAGGAGAGCGCGTTTGAACGAGAGGTGAACATAAATGCTAAAGATCCAAGACAGGAGAACCCTTTGCTGAAGACGTCTGCTCGCCCTCTGTTGCACTCCCCCACCCTGCCCCCCCCAACGGAGCAGCGGGGGGCCGTGCGACAGAAAGCGGGCTCTCTCAGTATCTGTCAGCTGCGACGGCGATGCTGCCACCAAACGGAACAGAGGACGGCTTTAACTTGCATTTTAAAAAAAACTTTTTAAAAATTTTATTTATTTGTAATAAATAAAAGTAGGCTCTACACCCAAAGCGGGCTCGAACCCGGGACCCGAGGTCGCATGGTCTCTGACAGAGCGGGCCAGGGCTTTCATTTGTTATGGGAATTTCCACACCCAAACAAAAACAAAGCGAAGCAAAACAACAACAAAAAACAAACCCCCCCCAACCCCCCCCAAGCCGTGATGGAAAGAAAATGTAAGACGACCATGCCCCGAGGGGACCAGGGTCGCTGCCCACCCAGGGAACTCTAGAGCCGGAGGGGGACAGGTGTGCTGACACGGATACATCTATTCCAGTCCTCCCGAGCCTCGCACCTCCCGGACCACATGGTTTCCTGGCTCCTAGGATGTCTACGCCTCACCTCGACAAGAAACACACAAAATTACATGATCTTGTCCAAGAGGGAAAAAAGGTGGTTTACGTATAAAACCGTGGCAAAAATAAAACCCTCCCGCTAATTTGGAAGTTACATATGACAGATCTGGTGGGAGAGGAAAACATCTGACTTAAGTCTGGGCCTTCCTACTGAAATCAACAGAACTTTTCAAATACTTGTAGTTTGGTGGCACCTGGCTGGCTTGGTCGGTGGATCGTGAGATCAGGGTTGTGAGTTCGAGCCCCACATTGGGTGTAGAACTTACTCAAAGAAAAAAAAGGACAATAAAATCTTTAAAAAGGAAAAACAGTTGTCGTTTAAAGGTCTGGTTTCTGGTCTTTTTCTCTGACTGCAGCACTTCCCCCACAAAGGAAAGCTGAACGGGAGCGTCGCGGCACAACACGGGTGCAGGGAGAGCCGCTCCGGGACGTGGCCCCCGCGGCCCCCGCGGCGGTGCACGGCCTCCCAGGCTCCGTGGCCCCGTCTGGAAAGGGCTTGGTGACGGATCTTCCCTGCCTCCCCACGCTCCCGGCTCACGGCTCGCTAAGAGGAGGCGCAGACGCGGGCTCCCCGCCCGGTCCTCAGTATCTCTGTGCACCGAGTGAAAACACAGACCCCAGGGACGGAGGAGGCTCTTCTTACTCTGCAGTTTGTCCAGCAGCTTGGAGCGGGACGCTGCTCCTTTGCCCTCCCACTCTGCTTTCGCACGGAGGTCCTCCGCGTGGCTGCACATCAGGTAGCTACAACGTGACAGAGAGAGAGGGGATCAAACCCTGCGCTTTGGATTAGACAAAACTGAAAATACCGATGACGCGTGCGCTAAGAAATACTTATCGAGAAGAAGTCTCCAGGCTGGACCCGATTCTCTTAGCCGACCCGGACCCGGACACGATCACTAACACGCAGCACGGCGTACAGCGGCGCGTGCAGTGTCCCCATCCCCACGCGGCGTCACCCGCTGGCGGATTAGTACCCCGCTCCCCCCGGCGCACCCGGGCAGCTCTCCCTGCGCGCCCGGCTCTGCTCCGGGTCCACGCGGACGCCCTGAGCTGAGGCCCCCGCGAGCCGGGTGAGGCGAGCGCTAGCAGGAAGCCCGGAAGGCACGGGAAGGCTTCAGGAACTGGCTCCGGGAAGAGGCAGAAACAAAGCGGATGTGAACCCAGGAATTTTCAGCTGCAAATGTTGCTCTCTCGAACGATGCTACCTCAACTGCTCCTCGGTCGCAGAACAAAGCTCCAAAAAACCCTTCGATTGACATGACTTAAACAACAACATACTTTCAAAAGCTGATCGTGGACGTCACTCAAGACACGGTCTGACTGGATAATCGCCCTGTGCCGTCCCGTTAAGGTACCGCGATCCCCCAAAGCAGAAAATCTGGGAGCCGTTTCCCGGCTCCCTAGGCGTGCAGGAGGAGGCAGACACGCTCAGTCACGGGTTCTGGAGAAGGCGGGAGGGCCCGAGGAAGTGGGACCCTGACCTGGCTTTGGCCCCTCTCCCGAGAGCCGGCTCTGAGAGTAAGGGAAGGGAAGGCATTGGTCAGACACGGCGAACAAACCTGCCCTTCTCGCTTGTGAAAAGGATGCCAAACAGGGAAGCGAGGGTTAGAGGAGAGCCGCCTGGAGCACCTGCTCCACTGCTCGGACGCAGGCGGAGCTCACGGACGAGCACAGAAGCGCAGAACCCACTCGGGCACTAGGACTCCCGCCTCGTCGCCCTCCGAACCGTGCCCCGCGCCCCGCGCCCCGCGCGGCCTGCCGCCCTCCTGCCCCGGAGTGGGCTGCTTGCTCCCTTGCTCTTCAGTGCGCGGCGTCGCAGCTGACGGGGACTCTAACGGCATGAGTAGTTTGACTCGAAAAACCCCATATAAAAAAAGCCAGATATCGTGAAAACTTTGGCTTCTAAGATAACTTCTTGGGAGCAAAATTTATCGATGACTTTATGGAAAAATCGTTTACTTTGCCTGGGTGGCTCAGTCGGTTAAGGGTCCTACTTGATTTTGGCTCAGGTCACGATCGGACAGTTCCTGAGTGCGAGCCCTGCATCGGGCTCGGTGCCGGCAGTGTGGCGACCGCTTGGGATTCTCTCTCTGCCCCTCCCCCACTCGCTCGCTAAAATAAAAAAATTAAAATAACAGAAAAAGAAAATACACATTATACCTCAAGGTTTCAAGTGAACGTGTTTACGGGAAAGCACAGGGTGTAACCGAAAGGAAGGAGAGGCCGAGGGGAGGAACCTTTGGGTCCGAATGCCAAGTCCACACCTGGCCACCTCTGGGCCGTTTCCTTACATGAAACACTTCAGGGACGCACTGGGCCAAGTTCGTTTTGGAATAAAGCCTGTGCGATTAAGTTACACGTTCTGTTACCAGACGAGACAACCCTCATCGGGGGAATGTTCTTTAGGTGACATAGAAATCAGACCCGTTATCAGAGGGGCGAACAGAAGAAGGTAAGCGGTCAGCCACCGTACCATCCCCGACGGCTGTGCCATCTCAAGAGGCAGCGGACCCGCGACCCCGGGATCGGTCCCGCCAGACTCTAGGTCTTGGCCTCTGGTTTGTCAGCTGGACCCTGGACCGGCCACTTTGCTTGTGACGTTCGGTTTCCTTTTCCTCAAAACCCTAAAATGAACCCTGTCCCTCTCTGGGTCCACCGTTTCAGCCCTCGTTCCGTGTCTGCAAACTCACTGCGCGTCACTACCATCGCGCACGCCGGGGCCCTGCTGTATAATACAAAACGCTACTCGAGGACCGTGAAGCACGGTGACGTGGCCGAGGATTCCTGCGGGGTGGTTTTAGGAGAGGACACCTGGGCTGGGACCCTAGCGACCAGTGGCCCCCACGAAAAGATTAGGGGAGGGCATCCCAGATCCAGGGAACAGGCGGCGTGAGCGGCCTGGTGAGCTAAGGAACAGAGAACACTCGTGTCGCTGGAGAGAATGGACCAAGAGAAGGTGGCAGGGAAGGGTCAGCGAGCGTGTGGGCCTGAGCAGAGAGCCGCGTTGTGAGGAAAGGAGAGAAACGACTCCGTGCGCGGTTTTCCTGCTGCGTCGGTCCGGCTGCTGCGAGAACCGTGTGTCACTGAGGGAGCAAGAACGCGGAGCGGGACTCGAGAGGAGGCCACGGGAACGTTCCGGAGAGCCGAGTGTGGACTAACTAGGGTAGAAGTGGTGGAGACGGAGCGACCTGGGCCGAGCTGGGAGGTTCAGACTCAGGCCAACACAGGGCGGAGCAAAAGGGTTACACGCCTGCAAGGACGAGCCTGGTTCGGACCAGTGGGGAGAAGGGCAAGGGAGAGGAGGGGAGGGGGGCAAGCGGACTGGCGAGCTGGGGCGAGGGTCCCCTGACACACCTCGCAGACGCCCCGGGGTCGTCGGGCAGGCCAGCGACACGCTCCGGGACAGGGGGAGGAAGGGGGGTGTCCTGCACAGAAGGCAGGCGGAGGCGCACGTGGAGAGCAGTGGCGGGCCGGCTGCCAGCCCCACGGGCCCCCCGACGCGCAGGCGGCGGACGCGAGCCTCAAGCGGGGCGCTCGGCCCGGCCCCGGGACGCCACGAGGACACGCTACCAGAAGCCGCGGGCGCCGCAGGGCTTTCGCACGAGACCGCGCAATGGCACCACGCGCATCTTTCTTTCCCCCACGACGAGCGTCTCTCTGCCCTCCGCTCCGACCCCGGAGCTCGCCGCGAAGACGGCAGCGACCCCAGCGACTCGGGACAGGCGGGCGAGCCCCCCCGACGGCGCCGGCCCCGGCCGCCTTACCCGCTGAGAGCGTGGACGCGCTCCGTGTTGTACTTCAGGGGCGTCAGCTCGCAGCGCAGCACTTGCAGCGCCTCCAGGACCTGGCCGTCCTCCAGGTACTCCAGGTACTTCTGCTGCAGCAGCAAAAACTTCATCCTCTGACACGACAGAAAGCAGCAGTCAGGGGAGAAAAGCTGACGGAGGTTTCAGAACATGTTTGTGCCTAAACAGAACAGTAGAGACCATTCTACTATGCCCTTTGAAAATCACTTTCATAAAGCTTTACGACGACTCAAATACTCCGTGGCAACGCAGTCACGGCAGACGAGACGTGACTCTGTGCAAGTCCATAACTAAACAAAACTCTGCTTTCAACGCGCAATCTCAAGTTAGGTAAGACCGTTAGGGACCAAAGCATCAACATAGGAAAACACCAACTCTGCCCTTAAAACATTCACCTAGAATTTTATCTCCTAAGCGAAAATTCGGAACTATTCCGAGTATTCTAAATTTGTTTTAAAAGTCTGACTTTTATAATCAGGCATTCGGGGGTTTTATGTAACAAGTTCTGAAAGAACGGCAGAAAAACCAGTTCATGGAGGAATCACAAACTACAATGCACCCAGGGGCACCTGGGTGGCTCAGTCGGATACACATGCGACTCTTGATTTCAGCTCAGGTCGGGAGTTGGAGTTCGCGAGTTCGAACCCCGAGTTGGGCTCGGCACTGACAGTGCGGCGCCTGCTTGGGGTTCCTTCTCCTTCTCTCTCTGCCCCTCGTGTGTTCTCTTTCTCTCAAAATAAACTTTAAAAAAGGAGGCTGAGCTTGAAAAGTCTGCAAACGGATGGATTCCATCTTTGTATCTGGGGCCTGGCACCCGCCCGAGCTCTGAGGCACCCGCAATTACCAGCTCTTTCCCCCCACGACAGACCACTTCCAGCTTACTATACGAAGCCCTTTCACGTTTAGTTTTTTCTGGAATGAGTTGGGTTCTAATTCTTTTCACTGTCCCTTTATTCTCTTATTGTACATCTGAAAGTGACTGTCATGATCTTAGCAGCTTTTTGGTGAGAGAAGACAGATACTTCTGCCGACCAAGGGGAGGATCTCTCAGGATCGCAGACCCCTCTGAGCGGGGCCCCCTCCTCCCCTCCACCCGCGGCACCCGAGCACGCGAGTCAGGTGCGAGACCCCGAGGAACTCGGTGGCAAAGATTTTAAATGTATTTAAAAGAAAAAACCAAAGGGTAGCTTTTTCTTCTTCGGGAAGAGGCTTACTTTGAAAACATTATTAAATATAAATATGCTGCTGTCCCAAAGCGGTGTGGAGAGATTAGTCTCTCTTCAGAGTTAAGAGTACCATGAACCTTTCTACACGATTTTTTAAATTTTCTTTAATTTTTTTTTTTTTTTTTTTTTTTGAGAGACAGAGCATGAGCAGGAGAGGGGCAGAGAGAGAGGGAGACACAGAACCCGAAGCAGGCTCCAGGCTCCGAGCTGTCAGCACAGAGCCTGACATGGGGCTTGAACTCACGAGCGGTGAGATCATGACCTGAGCTGAAGCTGGACACTTAACCGACTGAGCCCCCCGGGAGCCCCTACTCGGTTTTCTATCAGGCAGTATTCAGAAAAAGGCATACATACAAGCTTGAAAAATGGTTTCCAGCAAAGTAAACAAGACAAACCCTGTCGCGTAATCAGGCCTAATGATCCATACACATCATTCATAAGGCGCACGGCACACATTTGATGCTAATCTGAATTTTAGCCCTGTAACTGAAGAACGATAAAAAAAGTTTCAAACTGTAAGCTAAGCTCCTACGACTCTAGAAAATTCACCCCCACCCAATCTTACACTTAGACTGCCTAGTGATGCTTCAGAAACAGACCAGCTACCCAAGACGCCCTGAAAAGTGCGTCGTTGTACACAGAGCCTAAAGTTCACCTTTCTGTGACAAATAAAAAAGTGCTTTCGGGTCCATCAGGTGACAAAAACCAAAAACAATTAAAAAATAAAAGAATCTGGGGCGCCTGGGCGGCTCAGTTGGTTAAGCGGCCGACTTCGGCTCAGGTCATGACCTCACGGTCTGTGAGTTCCAGCCCGAGTCGGGCTCTGTGCTGACAGCTCGGAGCCTGGAGCCTGCTTCCGATTTTGTGTCTCCCTCTCTCTCTGCCCCTCCCCCACTCATGCTCTGTCTCTATGTCTCTCAAAAATAAATAAATGTTAAAAAAAATTAAAAAAAAATAAATAAAAGAATTTCACATTTGAAGTTATCCTGGACGTTCTCGTCACTTTATCTCCTGAGGAAAACACTCTATGAAATGTAGACTTTATAGATTTCCATTTATCGATGTACCGTTACGAGTTTCATGTCAAAGTGCTTCTGATTCAAACTTAGGAATCGTGTTCGGCTGCAGAATTTTTCATTTCAGTGCCACGCCGATCGGCCAGGATGTGTACTTATTTCTTCACTAAATTTTCTTAGCAATGGGAAATTTGGAGATTACTTTCTAAAACTCAGGGTGAAGCTTTATTTTTTGGGTGTCCCTCGTCAGCCCCTAGGCACACGCCACCCCCCCCCATTTCAATGTGCGTCAGGACGGTGCCCGGGGGGGGGGGGGATTTCCCACTGAGGGCCTGCGAGACCGTGGCGCCCTCCGGAGGGGCGGAGGCAGCCCCGGGCCCAGGCAGAGGATGCTGGGGGGAGCCGGTACGAACGGACGGACGGCCATCCAGCGCACGCGGGGCCTGCAGGACCGACAGCAGACCCTTCTCTGGGAGCCATTCTATCCAGATGGAGACAGAGAATACCCTCGAAGGGGCATCGGACCCTGGTGGCCTGCGTGGCGAGTGACACGCCGCTGGCCAAGCACAGCTGGAGATATGGTTGGAAGAGAAAATATTTATTCCCCTAAAACGCAGTTGAATTTGTATTTGACACGTAAGAGAAGGAAGGAGAATAATACTGTTTCACCTCCCCAAACTGCAGACCCAAACTCAACAAAATTAACATCGTTCACGAATGAAGTTAACTATTTACTGAAAAAGTTTTAAAACGTGAGGCAAAACTAAAGTTCACTGAGCTGGAGACAGAGCGTTATTAACTTTTGAGGTTTCTTAAGATCGCGAACTTCTCGAAGAGAGAAAAAAAGAAAGAGACTGGGAACACAGGCTCCCCTTTCTGTCCTCTCCCAGCTCCCCCCTAAGGAGACCTCCGCGAGAGACCACTTCTGTCCTGACCGTCTCTCTCCCTTCCGCCGTCTGACAGAGGCGTGACCCGGGCGCGGGGCTCGGGGGAGGTGAAAGACCGCTCCACGTGGCGAGCCCCGTCCCCCGCGTCCCACCCTTGCCTCCCACGCGACTGTCCCGCGCCGGCCGGGAGGGCGAAGCCCGGGGCTGCACAGGAAGTCTGGTTATCCCGGGCAGCCTCCTGGCTAGCTCGGGAGGGCTTCTGACTAAGGCTGGAGTAAGGTTCTGACCAAGTTGGAGCAATTAAACCATGACTCAGAGGAAAGGGGAAATGAATTCTATTTAAACCATGGCTTTCAAAACCCCTCCCTATTTAACTTTAAAATACACTAGTTAAGTTCTGCGCCTCACATTAGCATTTGAACACTTCTCCTAAGCGCGGTTCTGTATCCTAGAAAACAAGTAAAACTTTGGAGACCGAACTTGCCACGCCACGCCACTGGCCTCTACTATGCGCCGTCCCCCGCCCCCCCCCCCCCCCCCCCCCCCGCCAAGAACTCCCGGGACATGTGGAACCATATTTGAATCCAAACTGAAAAACTGAAAAATGTTGATTCATAAGCTCACTATCCAGAAAGTCCAGAGCAGATTCTGCTTTCTGGTGTCGTCTGACTGGAAACCATTTAAAAACATGGGGTGGGGGTGGGGATGGGGAGCAGATTGGGTCAATAAAAAGATTTGAGTTTTAAAAATAAACTACAGGGGGCGCCCAGGGGGTCAGCTGGGTCAAGCGCCTGACTCTCATCTCAGCTCAGGTCCTGATCAGGTCCTGATCGCGCGGTTTCGTGGGTTCGAGCCCCAAGTCGGGCTCTGTGCGCAGCCTGCTTGGGATTCTCTCCCCCTCCCCCGCCCCTCCCACATGCTCTTACTCTCTCTCCCCCCAAATAAGTAAACTGTAAAGAACAGTTTAAAAAGTAAAATACGATTTTAGTCCAGAGTAAGTCATCAAATGTGTCTGGGCATACGATTAGAATAACGAAGCTAAGAGACAGCTCCAAACGGGTGTCTCCTCCAGTATTAGGACAACTGCGCTCAGATCAGATGGTCCTCCGGCGATGGAGTGGGAGGGGGGCAGACCTGGACAGACCTGAAGGGTGAAAAGACACTGACCTGAATCTTAAACCTGGAACCCTTTTCTCGTGTAAATTCCTAAAGGGTTTGATGGCACGAGGCTCGGCCAGAGGCTTAAGTTTCATCCCTCATTAGACCCTAGAATGTTCTATAGACTGAAGAGTCTGTAAAAAGAAAGGATTCCTCCTCATTACCTATGACTACCTTTCCTGAGTTTCCATGTCGCTTCTGATGAAGATTTTGAATGAACCAGTCTTAACCTAAACCCAAGACACAAGGCCCCGAATTTCTATAAACAAGTAGAAAAAAATAGGAAGCGAGCCTACTAAAATTTTACTACTAAATTACGAGTATAATTTGAAGCAAAGCTTACAAAGGGCCAACGATCCTCCCCCAACTCACACACTTACATTTTCTGTCTTTATTTTAGGTCACCTTCCGCCTGCCAGAGTGAATCGCTCATGAGAAACTGCTCAACTAAAATATACTTAGGGTTTTTTTGGTTGTTTTTTTTTGTTTTGTTTTTGGTTTTTGGTTTTGATAAAACCCAAACACGCTGACTGGGGAAAACTTATAATTGCTGGAAAATTTATAACCCTTTGACATATAGATGTTTAATTTCTGAGTTTTCATTTTTAAGATTTGACATGAAAGTGATTATTTCACGAGTTAATTTATTATCACTCGTCTGATTCAATAGTAAGTAAAAATTTTAACATTTAACCATTTACTGAAAGCAAAAACACACATACACGAGTTCCTCGATTCAAACTAACCCACATTTGTTCATACTCTGAACCTTTAATTCGCCTGAAGTCCATTCCCCGGGATTATATACTATTGTATAATATATTATGAGTTTAAAACCTCTTTTGTAATTAACATTCTCACACACACACACACACACACACACACACACACACACACACACACACACGGCCCAAAAACGAAAATAAGAGGCCCTATTAGATTGACAAAGGCAGAAAGATTAATGTTTGACTAATTAAAAAAAAAAAAAATCAAAAGGTGCCAGGAGTCCCTCACTAATATCTAACAAACAGCTGGTTTCCCTCCTTCACTTCCTACTGGCGCTCCTGCCCTCCCCCACCAGACAGGAAACTGCTTTTGACAACAAATGAATCAGCTAGAAGTTAAAAGGCTGGCAAGCCGGCAGCTGATCCTTCACGGTTTCCAATCAGGAGCACTGAGAAAACCTCAGCCCCCTCCTCCCCTCCCCTCCCTTCCTCCCGACACCGACACCGACACCGACACCGACACCGACACCGACACCGACGGAAGAATTAAAGGCCTCTCAGTAGAGAAGGTACCTGAAGACCGAGGACAGAGGCCAACTGGTTCGACTACTGAGAGACCTCGGCAGGGCAGGAAGGCAGAGCCCCGTGGTCGGACCCGCGCACAAACCCTCCGCCAGCCCGAAGCACACCGGCCGACTCGGGCACTGCCAGGTCGCACCTCTGGAATGCAGAGACGGCAGGTGGCGAGCACACCCGAGGGCCCGCCGGAATGAGCGGTTACTGCCCAAGACTGAGAAAGAGACGAGTCCCGTACCAGCTACCGGGCTTGCAGGACCCTCTCCTCGGCTGGCACGCTCGCCGCCAACAGCGGGAAAGGAGGACTCATCTTCGGTCCCACAAACGTAACCCGCTCTCCGCGGCACTGAGAGCACGGCCGCCTCTCCATTAATCGTGCAGAAGCTTCGCTTATACACCAGGCTCGAACGACACATTTATTACACGTGATTTTCAAGACATTAAACACGGTTTTCAGGACCTAAGACTCAAAACTTTACATCGCTAACGCGCATCGCAGTTTACAAACTTAACTCTACGGAGCGGAGCGGTTCTAGGCTTTATCTCTTACAGGCAGCAGAAGCCCAGAATTATCAACAAGCTACGAAAATAAGCATGAATGTGAAGCTAAGAGCAAAAGGGTATTTACCACAATTCTCCCCAACCACGTTTGAGAGAGTTCGAGCGCGCCTCTTACCACAATAGCGTGAGGAGAGTGCACTAAGGGCTTTAGCTCGTTCAGGTCATTCTCTGCCTGCAAAAATCGGTATAAGAGAAAAACAGAGAGGTCACCGAAGGCACGTGCGAACACACAATTTTAGCAGCAGCCACACAGCTCTCTGTGCCCTACTTTACCTTATCCCAGTCTCCTTCCATGACATGATTGCGGAATTTGGTGGCAGAAGGATGTTCTAAACGACATCCTGACTCTTGCATGAGGAGATCAACAGTCTGGCTGCAGGAGAGATACAGTGTAAAAAGACCGGGCCAACTTCAGGGTTCGCCCTTCTACATAAACTCACGTCCACAAACCAGCGGCAGAGGCGTCAAGCTAAGCTCGCGATGGAGAAAGAGAAAGAAAGAAAAGAACGAGCTTTTCAATGCGCTCGGCTCGACGAACTGGCGGTTTTAAACTGCCACCTTCCTAGGTTTGTGTCAAGCTTAAGGCCTCCTTGAAACCAGAATCAGGGTTAAGTTCTTCCGATTTTCCCCACGCCAATTCCTCAGAAGCTTAGCAAAGCATGAAACCTCCAAAGACGGGCTGTGACCGACGGCCAACCCCACGAAGACCCAGGATGGACGGTCTAACCACCTGACGACATTCGGAGGACGGACACCGCCAGCTCCAGGCCCGGGGAGCGGGGCGGCCGGGTCAGGGGAGAGCCTGGCATCCAGACACTGCCTTCGCACGGAAATTCCACTAGGTCAATCTTTAACATTAAAATGAATCCGGCATCAAAAATCCCTCTCTTTCTCGCTCTACTAAAAATAGCAGATTTACTACGGTGGAGGTTCCAAACAGTCACGAGTTCTTGCCTCCCGCTGCTGTCAGCGGGCCTCTGGTCTCGGCCCTGGGTTCTGTTCGCCTTTGCAAAATCTGTTTTCGTACTAATCCTTGTCCTCGGGGAACAGAGCGAGCTCTTTCCAAGGTGGGCTTGTCTTTGAGAGCTGAAATACGGACCAAGTGTCGTTTCTCTCAACAGACAGTTGGCTAACCCTAACCTGCGACTTCCCTCACAACTTTACAAGTCTGGGCCTATGATTCGCCGCTTTCCTGCTCAGCTCTGCGCGTGTGGCCAGAGAATCAGAACACTGAAGTCACTTCTAGAAAGTGCCCCCCCCCCCCCACAACCTCCCCTCCAGGACCACAGCTGGGCTTCCTGGCGGCACTGGCCGGCCCTCCAGGGCACCCCCGCCCACCCCACCTTCCACCCGGGCAGGTTTGCTTTGCTTCGTGCGCACAGCCCGGTGGGTTGTGGCCCCGGGCGCTGTCCGCCCTCACTCAGGTTTAGGCCCGCAAGGCCACCTGCCTCCTATCTGCACAACAGCTGTCCCCTTTTCACAGGCAGTGGCTTTCTGGGCCCCAAACCGAGGCCTGGGGCAGTCGCTGGCAGGCCTCCTCTCCTGCGCGGACACAGGGGCCTTTAAATGACAACAGGGTGTCCCGCTCGTCCCCTCCCAACCAGGCTTCCTGCACGGCCTCCCTCTAAGCGACCCGGCCCCTCCGCTCCCGCGAACACTTGTAGGTGACCGTCCTCCCGGGCTGCTGCTCTGCCCCGGGGTGCCCGTCAGAGCGGGGGCGGGGGGCGGTCCCACAAAGACGCCTCTCACAGACACTTGAAAAACAAATCCTCCCAGGTTCATTATTTCCAGCGGCTCCCGTCCGCCCCTCCCCCCGCACACGGACGCACTCCCGCATCTGTCTGGACGGACAGACGCCCCTCCCCCGACCCCCTCCTGTTCCTGCAGGCCCCCCCCCCCGCCCCGCCCCTCCCCCGACGCGGTCCCCGGCCCCCCCACCCCCCTCCCCGGCCCGTCGGCACCGGCCGCCCGGCGAGGACACTTACTTGAGCCCTAGGCCGTTCAGGTGCTGTCCTATTAGCCGAATGACATCCTCGTCCGACTGCGACAGCCGCTTCTTCTTCTTGAGGCTGCTGCCCAGCTCCGGGGTGGCCGAGGACGCGGCGGCGGCCGAGGCGGCGGTGGCGGCGGCCGCCCCGCCGGGGACCCCGTTATTGACGTTGAGGCTGTTGCTATTGTTGCTGGCGGCGGAGGGGGCGGAAGGCAGCAGCCCGTTGGCGTGGGCCAGGTCCCCCGCGGACGACGACGACGACGGAGACGACTCCCCGTTCTGGGCCGACAGGCAGGCCAGCTCCTGGGTCTGTCCCTGGCCCCCGCCGCCCCCTCCGCCGCCGCCGCCGCCGCCTCCTCCTCCTCCTGCCCCGTTGGCCTGCATGATGCCGCCGCTGACCAGGCTGTGGCCGCTACTTCGGTGGGGGGCGGCGGCGGGGGCCGCGGCCGGGGGCAGTCCCACCACCACCACCACGGAGGAGGAGGAGGAGGACGACGACGACGACGACGAGGACGAGGACGACGAGGACGGAGGGGAGAGGCCTGCTCTGCCTGCCGAAGCCCCGGGCTCTCCTGCTCCCTCCGCCGCCGAGGCTCGGGGTTTCTTCCGCGGGGGCGGGGAGGCTCCGCCGGCGTCCGAGTCGGAGGAGGAGGAAGCGGAGGCCAGAGTTTCCTCGCCGAGAGAGGCCGTGGTGGGAAGCCGGCGGGGCGAGGCGGGGGCCGGGGGAGGGTCGGGGCGAGGGGGCCGGGGGCGGGGAGGGGGGGGGTCGGGGCCGGGGCGGGAGGAGGGGCGGGAGGAGGGAGAGGAGGAGGAGGAGGGGGAGCAGGAGGGTCCGGGCCTTCCCCCCCTCCCCCCCGGCGGCTCGGAGCGCGGCGGGGGCGCGCCGGGGGCCCGCGGGCGGCGGCGGCGGCGGCGGGGGGCGCGGGGGGCCCGCCGCGGGGCTGAGCCCCGGCGCTGGCGGGCGGCGGCGGCGGGCGGCGGCGGAGGCAGCGGCCGCCTCGGCGCTCGGTGGCTGCGCTCCGCTCCCTGGTGTGTTGATTCTTCCCCCAGCTGCTGCCTAATGGAGTCCAGGCGCCCGCGTCACAGGAAATGCCTATACTGCCCTCCTCACTCACTTCCGGTGGCAGGTATGGAGCCTATGGGGGGCCTGTCAGGCGGCACGTGCGCGGGGCGACGGGGCGGCGGGGCGGGCGGACCGCGGACGCGACCCCGACCCCGGCCCCGCCGCCCCTGACCCCGGCCCCGGCCCCGGCCCCGCGCGGACTCGGCCTCGGCCGCGACCCGGGCCCCGCCGCCCCCGACCCCGCGCCGCCGCGGCCTCGACCGCGACCCCGGCCCCGACGCCCCCGACCCCGGTCCCGCCCGGACGTGACCCGGACCCCAGCTCCGGCCCCGGCCCCGATCCCCGCCGACACCGACCCCGACCCCACCCCTGCCCGGGCGCGACCCCGGCCCCGCGCGGCCGCGGCCCCGACCCCGACCCCGACCCAGACCCCGACGGCCGCCTTAGCAGCAGTAAGTGCGGCAGCCCCAGGTCTGGCGCGGGCCGGGGTCGGGGGCGTCGGGGCTGGGGTCAGGAGGGTCGAGGTCGGCGCGGGTCGGAATCAGGGCCGGGGTTGGGGGGGGCCAGGGTCAGTGCGGGTCGCGGGGGTCGGGGACGTCGGGGCCAGAGCCTGGTGGGGGTTGGTGGCGGCGCACTGGGTCGGGGTCCGGGGGTTCCGGGGTCTCGGCGGGCCTCGGACGGGGCGGCGGGATCTGGAGGAGGAGGCGCGGGGTGGGCGGCCCTTGCGGCGCCGCGGGGGAACGACCCCCTGGCCTCAGGGCGGAGAAGCTGGAGTTGGCGCGTGCCGCCCGGGGGTCGGGGGCGGTGGGCGGCTGCGCGGGGGCGGGTCGTGCGCGGGCACCTGCCCAGGGGCGGCCCCTCTGCCTTCCGGCCGCCTCCTCCCAAAGTGCATGCCTGCCCGGCGGGACTTGGACTCTGCTTGGGATCCGGGCATGACATTTTTTGGTGAAACGTGAGGCTCCCGTGTCACTGTGACGTCCGCGTTTGTGTTGCTGCATTTGTGCAACAACAAAGACCGGGCTGAGCCTTGACCCCTGGCGAAAGGTCTTCACTACCCCGAGCGAGTTTTGTTTACGCGTGGGGGTGATCGCTCTCACACCTGGCGCTGCAGACACCTTCTCAGAAATTAAAAAAAAAAAATCTTTCTCCGAAGTAGTTTCCCCGTGGAAAAAGGTTTCACTAAGGCCTCTTCCCTCTCCGAAATATACCATATTACCAAGTCGAGGTAACTTTAGGGAGGCCTTGGGAGACCGTCCTTTTCCGCTTTGGAAAAATGCTACGAAATTGACTTCGAGGAGAAATCCGTAAGAGTCCTGAGCTCTGGTGATCCCCAGATGGGAGAGGAAGTCCCATGCAGGATCCTACAGAGACTTAGCTTTGTCGTTCTCTTAAATATGGAGGCTTCCAGGTGGCGGTGTAATCGCAAGGTGACTCACACTGCGTGTTTTGATTCTCCCGGGACAGACCGGAGCGCCAGCTAAGGATCGTAGGGGACGGTCCCTGTAGCCAGCAGAGCCTGAATTACTGGATGGCTAACCCTTCAGAGATCCCTGTTTGTGCGTTCCCTCGAGACAACCATATTATTATTAAGAGTTGTTCAAGTTGGTGAGGCTCCTGACAGTGTCGAGGGCAAGCTTCTGGGTGAAGCGTGTCGCTTTGCTAAGGAGATGATTATTTACGGGTGAGGGTGATCGCTCACACACTTAGTGTGTGTAGACATTTTCGAATGTCTGAGCGGGCCCTTAGTGGTCGCTGCAGGTAAGGCTCACGCTTGATTAACAAAAGTAAAAAGGATGAAAGGACACAGAAACTGGGCTCACTTCCTGTCCACACTTAGTATGTGTATCCCAGCTTTTCTATTTCTTTACGCGATCCAGACTGCCCTCATGCGAGTTTATGAGGTCTACGTGCACACACATTTTTCTCTGTGCTAAAATACAGCGGGAGAACCTGGTGTCTGAACTCAGTGGTTCTAGAGCTGGGTTTGCAGTCCGTGTGCCAACGGACGGTGCTGGACTAGCGCTCTGTACACCCCCCTTCAGTCACGCCACTGTCCCCTCCAGGATGAAACCACGGTCTGTCTGGCTCTCTGCACACTGACCTCAGGCTTTCTTTGCGACTTTATCCTTACCGCTCCCTTATGAACCCTTGGTGACTGTCCCCCGGACGTGCCGGGCTCGTTCCATCTTTGGAGTCTCTACCCTTCTGATTCCAGTTCATCTTTCCAGAGTCAGCTCGTTTCGAGCCTTTCCTGACTTGCGGCCTCCTCAGAGTAGCATCTATGTGGGCGTTCGTAACGTTCGCGAATTTTCTAAGACCCCTTTGAGTCGCAGGGAGAAGCCTGTCTAGACCGCTCTCCCAAGAGTACGAGAGCATAGATAGTACCCAAGGAAAACACTCCTAGGAAAGGTAATTACGATTTTGTGAAAGTTTTGTTTCAACGACAGACACGTGGCTGTGCTTTATCTTCTGTAGGACATTCTCCAAAAACAGTTAAAAAATACTCATCTAGGACAGCCCTGACTTACCAAAAAAGACAACTCAAGACATAGGCATTAGGTATTGAAATGGCAAATTATTAGTACTGTCCAAGGCAGTGTCTACCCGTAAAAATTAAGAGCTACTGGATTTTTGAAAACGCCGAGGAAGTATGTGTGTCGATAATAAAATATAAAGCCACGTTTCCACGTTTTAAACTTATTATTAATGTTTCGTAATTAATATTAATAATTATTATTTTAATTTTTAAAGGCTTATTTTTGAGGCAGAGAGAGAGAGAGAGAGACAGAGCATGAGCGGGGAGGGGCAGAGAGGGAGGAAGACACAGAATCCAAAGCAGGCTCCAGGCGCCGAGCTGTCAGCACAGAGCCCACCGCGGGGCTCAAACCCATGAACCGTGAGATCACGACCTGAGCCGAAGTTGGACGCTTCACCAACTAAGCCACCCAGGTGCCCCTGAGTTTTTATCATTTTTAGGTAATCTCTGCACCCAACATGGGGCTAGAACAATAACCCAGCGGTTAAGTCTCATGCTCCACCCCTATCACAGGAGACTTTGTAAAACAAATCCCGACTATTATGTTGTCAGGTGTGTCTTTGGTATCTGAACCTGGTACTTAGCGATGTCAATATTATTCAATTCGTTAAATTTTGGTTAGGAAGAGGTAGTTTTCATGACCTCAGGTATCCCTGGGGAGGGTGTGTTTCTATCACTGGCTCCTTTCCTGGCTCTTCGTTAGCATTCCAACAGCAGCAAGCTGGACTTGGACTGGGGCGGGGGGGGCGAGGGAGAAATCAGGAAAGAGCATGGTGCTTGGAGTCAGAACACTTAGCTGATCGACCTCGGGCGACTTGCCTCACGTGGCCGCCATGCAGTCATTCCGCCTTGTGAGTACAGAGGAGGACCTCAGCCTACCTGTCGAGTTGATGCGGGAGTCAAACAAGGCAGCAAATATAGCAAATATTTGAAAACATGCTGACAAAAGATTTCAAAATAGGGTAAAAAAAATTTTTTTGATGTTGATTTTTGAGAGAGAGACGGCACGAGCAGGGGAGGGGCAGAGAGAGAGGGAGACACAGAATCCGAAGCAGGCTCCAGGCTCTGAGCTGTCAGCACAGAACCGGACGTGGGGCTCGAACTCATGGACCACGAGATCATGACCTGAGCTGAAGTCGGACGCTCAACCGACTGAGCCACCCAGGTGCCCCAACGTTTATTTTTGAGAGACAGAGACAAGAGTGCAAGCGGGGGAGGGGCAGAGAGAGAGGGAGACACAGAATCGGAAGTAGGCTCCAGGCTCTGAGCTGTCAGCACAGAGCCTGACGCGAGGGTGAAACTCACAAACCGCAAGATCATGACCTGAGCTGAAGTCGGACCCTTAATCAACTGAGTCCCCCAGGTGCCCCTCCAAATAGATTTTATCCTGCCGTCATTTCAGAAAGGATTTGAGGCAACTAAGTGCAAAGATGTAAGATGGTTTTCCTGTCGTTACCAGTCCTGAGCCGCAGACCCTGTGGCCACTCCCCCATGTGACTGTGTACCCGTGCACCCCGAGGCAGGGGGCTCCGGGTCATGCTCCCTGTTGGTCCTCGTGAGGGGGGGTTTCCGACACCTGCTCGCCAGCGAAGGCACGCCGACCTGGCCGTCCTCCCCGCCATCTGTGCCCCTCTCCGGGGCTCGCTCGTTTCCCCCCCCACGAACATCTCAGCCCGCCGCGAGCCTGCAGCAACTCACTCGTAAGTGCCGGGAGGGTGGCGCGCTGGGCAGCCCGCAGCCGAAGGCGGCTCCCGCATCGCCATGGGAACCCTCACCCTCAGAAGCGAACAGGCAGAAGCCTTCGCCTCCCTCCGCCGGAAACGGGCCTTTCCCACGCTGTTCCCGAGACCCATGGGGTGTGAACCGCAGCGTCCCAGGAAGGTTTCCGAAGCACCGAAATCCACCGAGGAAACCAGACTGTTCTTCTCCAACCACACAAGGGGGATAGACGGCTTGGAGCCGCCTGCCCGGACTTCGGTAGCCGGTCACATTGAAAAGCCACGTACAGCACTGAGCCTTGTGTGCAAAGCCGTTCCCTGAAGCGCTGTGTGCAAGAGCAAAAAGAATGTGGTAATCGCTGTGTGCGACCAGATCCGCTATTAAGTCAAAGATACATGTAGCAGAACTGCGTAATAAGGCTGGCGCCTGAGGGTCTCCATCCGTTGAGCATCTGACTCTTCATTTCAGCTCAGGTCACGAGCCCAGGGTCGTGAGATAGAGCCCTGCGTCAGGCTCCGCACTGAACGTGCAGTCTGCTTGAGATTCTCTCTCTCTCTCTCTCTCTCTCTCTCTCTCCCCCTCCTCCATGCATGCTTGCAATCTCTCTCTCTCAGAAAAAAAAATACCATTTTAGTAAACAAGGCAACGTGTATGCATCCGTTATTTTTCCAGTAGGATAGAAAAGCTTAAGCCTCGGGTGGAAGGGCTCCAGTGGTGAGAAGGAGCAGGTTTTTCCAACCGGTCCTTCGGTGTTTGTATTTTCCGTGAGTGTTTTTTAGATCATTTGGATTTTGCTTTCTGTTTTTTTGTGTGTGTGTTATGTGTTTACAGTACTCATATGTTTTAAAATACCCTCAAAAACCATCAAAATATTTATGAGAATTTAGTCGTAAGGAAAACATCCCAGATAGAGCAGTGTCGTGTGTATTCTATGAAATACATGAAATCTCTGCGTTTTTTTCCATCTCCTCTTCGGCCCCTGCGTCTCATGGGCCCAGATGGCTGGCTCTGCACACACGCACCCCTCTCTCTCATTTGGTTAAATTCATCTGGGGAATAAAGGGTAAAAAGACACTCCTATTTATTAACTTTGAAAAGTAGCAAAAGAGCTAACCGCCCCTGGAGTGTGCAGCAGGCCCTCCGGGCAGAGCTCCTCACGCTCAGTGTCATCTATGCCGTTCACGTCCCCAGCATTGCCATCATTAAAGAATAGTCCATGGTGAAACAGTTATGTGTGTTAACAAGAAACGAGTTCTCGTTATGAGAAAATACGTTTTCAGGTCGTATACACAGGCTGTATGAAAGTAATGGTCTAAGGGCTAGACTCTTATTTTGTGACTGTTTCTTAAGTTCATGTATTTTTGAGAGAGAAAGAGCGTGAGCGGGGGAGGGGCAGAGAGAGGGAGAGAGAGACTCCCAAGCAGGGTCCATCCTGCCAGCCAGCACAAGATCCCGAGGCGGGACTCGAACCCAAGAAGCCGCGAGAGCGTGACCTGAGCCGAAACCAAGAGTCAGACGCATAACCGACTGAGCCCTCAGGCGCCCCTAATGGCTAGACTTGTAAAAATTAAAAATTTTAGTATCGTAATTCCCTGGACCTCTTCTGGTTAATTATTTTTATTTTGAAATTACTCTTTTTACCAACTAATATTAAGCTATAGACAGATGTGAAGCATTAAAATAGTCTCAGTCTTTTTACAGAGTTGTTTAAATGAGCCCAGGGCGGCCAGTCATTAACAAGAGAGCCCAACGAGCTCTTAGCTCTGTGCTGGGGGGCGCGGAGCGGCAGCGTCTGAGTCAAGGCCGGCGGCTCCCGGACTTGCAGGCTCCGAATTCCACACGAGTCGGGCTCGCATCGTGGCCCAGAAGAGCAGCCTTTCTGCACCCAGTTCTGAAATCCGAGGACACCCGCTTCCCTGCTGTCCCTCTGACCTCTTATTTCAGAATAGCTTTTTCTCTCTCCCCAAGTTATTGACAAGTGTCGTTCGATGACAAATGGAAATAGCTAGAAACATGCATTCGTAAAGTTTAGCCAGAGTTTCAACCACAGTTTAAAAAAAATTTTTTTTAACGTTTATTTATTTTCGAGAGACAGAGCACAAGCAGGGGAGGGGCAGAGAGAGAGAGAGAGAGAGACAAAGAATCCAAAGCAGGTTCCAGGCTCTGAGCTGTCAGCACAGAGCCTGATGCGGGACTCAAACCCAACCAACTGTGAGGTCATGACCTGAGCCGAAGTTTCACTATACTATTTTAATCTCATCAGCCTTGTGAGGCGTGTGTATTACCTGCATTTCACAGGTGACCGACCGACGCACCGGCAGTCCGAGGGCACGTGGCTGTGTCCGGGAGAGCTGGGCGCACAGGCTTCAGAGCTGTGTGCTCCCCCCTACGCTGCTCAGAGATGCCTGGTGTGAGTCTGAAAAGCACCCACTGCTCAGGTTTCTGGGGGTCAAGAGAAAAACAGAACAGTCCTACAAATTCATTTCTTAACCGTGCCCTTTTTGAGTATATGAGGCCCTTGGCCCCTTACCGCCGAAGCCCCCACCGTTTCAGTAGCCTGCTTAGCAGATACGTGAGCCTCCAAGGGCGGGCAGCGAAAGGTGGCCCTTCCCCCGGGAGCCCCTGCAGGGAGAGCGCATTTCTCCGAGAAGTCCTTGTCGACACGGTCTTTTGCCCGGAAGGGGAGCTAACTGAGCTAGGCTCAAGCTGGAGATTTGCTTATCGGTTCCACGGCCGTCACTGCCCAGCGGTGAGTGAGGGCCAGAAGGAAGAGCTAGACCTGCAGGGCTTCCTGGGAGCCACGCTGGGGCGGGAGGCCCCGGCCGGGTTATTTTTGTAACCACTTGAGTCTGTCTCCTGAAGGGTTCGTTTCTAGACTGTGAGCGCCCGTACTGGTCCAGGGCCCCGGAATAAGAGCGAGCCAGACTTGTTATATACGAGAATTCATAGTTGATGACTCTACTGCCAGAGCAGTTCCAGCCCGGCTAAGGCAGCCACAGAGCTCTCTCCGAGAGAGGCTAGACGGCACGGCCTTAGGGTCTGGGCGTGAGACGGAAAGGGCTGGCTCGGGAGCCTCGGATAAGAGTCTGCTCTTCCCGGGAGGGCTGCTAAGAGACCTTTGTTGCTATATCCCCCAGAGCGCATAGATCCGCCCGGGAGGGCTCTTGCGTAAATATTTTCTGTCTGACCGCCTCTCCGAGAGTAGACGCCTCCTGTGCTGCTCAGGGTGCCGATGTGGCGTGGGCCTCTGTTTCAGATACCCCTGCCTGATAAGCCGGGAATGGCCAAGGTGACTTCTCGAGGTCCCTGCAGCCCACGGGTTCAGCGTTCACGGTCGCCCCTGTCGGGCCGGGTTGATTGTGTCGGGGCCGGGTGGAAGAGAGGAGTCATGGATGAGTCCAGGGCATAGCGCCTGGCCCGTGCGATAGCTTTAAAAGAGGCATTGCCAGGGGCGCCTGGGGGCTCAGTCGGTTAAGCGGCCGACTTCGGCTCAGGTCATGATCTCGCGGTCTGTGAGTTCGAGCCCCGCGTCGGGCTCTGTGCTGACAGCTCGGAGCCTGGAGCCTGCTTCGGATTCTGTGTCTCCTTCTCTCTGCCCCTCCCCTGCTCACGCTCTGTCTCTCCGTCTCTCAAAAACAAATAAATGTTAAAAAATAAATAAAAATAAAAAAGGTGTGGTCATACAGGATTTTAAACCTAGACGGAAGTACAATGGCACCGGCGGCCCTAGGACAACACAGATCTCCACTGTACGAGTCCACTTAGAGGTGGGTCTTCTTCGATGTGTGCAGCAAAGTCCTGTGAATGTATTTTCTCTTCTTCATGGTTTTCTTACAGTTTTCTTTTCTCCAGCTTGCTTTGTTGTAGATCACAATGTATAGTACATAGAAAAATGTGTTAATTGACTATTGACATTGTCGGCCAGGCTTCCAGTCAACGGTAGGCCATTAACAGCTACGTTTTCAGAGAGTCAGAAGCTACACATGGATTCTCGGCTGCAGGGGGGGCAGTGTCCCTGCCCCCCATGTTCAAGGGCCACCTGTGCATCGATCCCCAGGCGCTCACTGTCCGGCGACACCGGCCACCAACTCATCTATTCCTGTTGTACTGTCTTCCCTTGTCTGGTTATTTTTGAAGCATGTCTGAGATTTAATTTTATTTATGATATGTGTATTTATGCTACCTACAACGTGTGTACTGTACACGCTAGCCGTGTTATATAGCTCTAAACGAGAACTCTTCTGTTTAAATTTTTATCGATTTTGAGAGAGAGTTCATACTTACGTGTGCACAAGCGGGGGCGGGGGACCAACGGGAGAGGGGGACAGAGAGAGAATCCCAAGCAGGTTCCGCGCTGTCAGCATGGAGCCTGATGTGGGGCTCCATCCCACGAACCACGAGGTCGTGACCTGAGCCGAAATCAAGAGGCGGATGCTGAACCGACGGAGCCCCCCGGGCGCCCCAAGACCTTGCCTCGACACCATCACGTCACATAAACAATGGCTTCGTTGTCATCAAGTGTGCAGTCAATGGCCGAATTCTCCCAAAGCCTCTCTCAACAGTTGGCTCGTGTGAAGCCAACTGTCTACACATTAAATTTGGTTAATACATTTCTCAATCCTCTCGCTTTTTTAGGAAACATTTTTATGAAAGCGTCATAAATAGAGAAGAACACATAAATCCTTAAGCAGACAGCTCAGTGGGTTTTTTCCTGGGAGGCCCCCACATTGCCCGACCTAAGCAGCGTCTTACTGTCTTTTTAATTTGCATTTTTCTGATGACTAATCGTGTTGAGCTCTTTACAGTAGTTTATTTGGGGGGAGTATTGGGATATTCTCTTTTATGAAGCGCCTTTTCAAGTCTTTTGCTTCTCCCTCCTTTTAACATTGTGTTTCCTCTTTCTCATTGATTTGTGGAATTCTTTATGGCTTCGGAGCGTGAGCGGATTCCTTCTCCCTTCGAGCGGTTTGCTTTCCGTCTCTTAATGGCGTCTTGACAAGCAGAAGTTCTTAATGAAATACAGTTCATCAATTGTTCCCCTTCCGGTTTGTGCTTTCCGGGTCCTCCTTCGGAAGTCATCCCCTGTCCTCAAGGACACGGAGGTGTCCTCCTGAGATGCCCCTGCAGGCTCCGGGGTCTCGCCTCCCCGGGATCCGACCCCACGCCTCTAGACTTCGGTTTCGTTCTAGAGTTTATTCATTGACGCAATCTCTCCGCCCCACGTGGGGCTCGAACTCCTGACGCTGAGATCGAGAGTCGCACGCTCTGCCAGCCGCCCAGCCAGGCGCCCCTGGAGTTCAGTCTTGTGACTGGCGGGAGGTAGGGGGCGAGGCTCGCTTGTTTTTCCGTGTTTACGTCCGGACGGTCTAGCGCCGCTTTGAACAGACCCCGCCTCCCCCCCACCCCCCGCCGGTGTGGCGTCATCACCAAAATTAGAGGACGGCGCACGCGCGGTCTGTTTCTCAACCCTCTTTGCTCTATCGGCCCGTTCACGTACCTGTATGCTTCTCTGACAAAAGTCTGTGCTAACGCCCTGCCGACTTACTTGCGGCGATTTTATACCAAGTCTCGCCACCCGGTAGCGTCGACCTTTCGGCTGTGGTCTTCTTCTGCAGGATTTCCTTGGCTCTCCGTGATCCTTTGCGTTTCGTGGAAAAAAAATGGAGTCCTCTCGTCGGTTTCCACGAAAAATTGCCGAGATTTTGACCGGAATCGAATGCGAGCCGTGGATGCGTTTGGGAAAAACGAGTATCTTTACCGTCTTGAACCTTCGTGCCCAGGACGCGGCGCACTGCGTAGAGGTCTTCTCCATTGTTCTGGGAACGTTCCCGATCCTCCGGGGCAGGCCCTGCCCCTCTTCTGTCACATCTATTCCTGTGTGCTGGGTGGGGTTTTCACGTTAACGCGACGGGTCTCGTGTTTAAAATCTCATTTTCCTCTCTGCCCTGATGTTAAGATGACCGGCAGGCAGTTCATCATCCGCGATCGGTTAAAAGTCCGTGTCAGCTATTGTTTTAGTCTCGAATTGAGCACGTCCTCACAGCTTCTGCTTGATTTCTGCTTACACGGATGTGAGCAATACCACCGGGCCTTCGTTCGTTCACAGGACGGGACCTGCGGCCTCCCTTTGGAAGCCTCGGGAGGAGGGCGGCTCCAGAAATCTATTTAGGAGAGGAGCGAGGGCTTCTCCCGGGAGGAGCCCATCTCGCCGGAGCGGGAGCCAGGCCGGCCCCACTTGACCCTGTAACAAAGCCCCTCCCCGAGGGAGGGAGACCGTGTGTGTCTGTCACTCACTTGTCTCCTGGCCCGGGTGCCCGCGACTCGGACTCCCGTTAGTCCTGGCAGGACGGCAGGAGAAGGGAGGGCCGCAGGGATGAGCCGTCGGGAACGTTGTAATGGTAATCTCAGAAAACACGCACGGGGCACCGTCTCCCGGGCTCTGTGGCCCTGTCGGTGGCACGTCAGAGAAGGAGGGCACTGCCCCTGACCTGGCAGCAGAACCCCCGGGGTTGGGCACTCGGCGTCAGTCGGGCTGAGCGAGGCTTCCGTGGGCCGGGAGTAAGGGGGCGGTGGGTACTGTGCATTCGTTCATTTAATCACCGCATTATCTTACCAGTTTTAAGACCGAGGCACAGAGCGGCTAGGCAACTTGCCCCAGGTCACACAGCTCACACACGGCAAAGCCAGGATTCAAACTTGAGCTGCAGGCACCAGAGCCCACACTCTCCTCATATTCGCCCAGGTGGGACAGCAGGCAGTGGGGGGACGGGGGTTGGGCCGCAGCAGGAGGGAAGGGGTCAAGTGGGGTCCCTGCAGGTCGCTGCAGCCAGCCTCTGTGAGGTGTCTCTTGAGGCCCGTGGGAACTATCCCGGGGCAGGGGGCCCACGTCGGCAGGGGAGGGCAGGACGAGTGCACCGGGGAGGCAGTCGTGATTTGCTCAGTGGGTTCCCAGCCGTGAGAAACGGGCCCTGGTTTGTGTTTTGATTTTCTCCCCTTGAAACTTCCTGGGAGTGAGTGGAACTGTGGCTTCTGGTCTGTTCTTTCTCGGAGGTGACAGGCGCATCTATATTTAGACCAATAGTCATGCTTCCGTGGCGGCGGCCCAGCGCGTGCCTCCAAGAGCGGCTGCGCCGAGATCCTAACACGCGGATCCTCGCGAGTGGATAAATCACCCTCGGCGTGGGCCTGGACACGTGCACGTCAGAGGGACCGGTCACCGACGGCAGCTCGAGGGCCGAGGCTGGGCAGGCGTCCCTGAGCTCATGGGAGCGGGGCCGCCACCTGCCGGCTGCCTCTCGGGTCCCACGTGCGAGGCCACACAGACCACGGCCCCAGCCTGTCTGTCGCCTCCCGCACGTCGGGTGTCACCGACCCCACCGATTCCACCCTTCTAACAGCTTCCAGTCTGTGGCCACTCTTCCTTCTCTGTGGCCGCTGGGGGCTGACGTCCGTGCCCCCTCCTCCCCCGTCCAGGCCACACTGGCCCGTGCCCCCCCACCCCCCGTCCAGTCCACACTGGCCCATGCCCCCGTCCCCCATCCAGTCCACACTGGCCTGTGACCCCCCACCCCCCATTCAGTCAGCACTGGCCCGTGCCCCCCCTCCCCCGTCCAGTCCACACTGGCCCGTGCCCCGCCTCCCCCCACCCCCCCCCCCGTCCAGGCCGCACCCCCCTCCCTCCTTCACTCGGGTTTCCTCTGGAACCCAGGGTCTGCTCCCAGACGAGCTGCCTTGCCGGGATGTCCCCCCACAGGGCGCCTGCCCCGCCACCGCTCTGTCTCCTTGGCGTGTTCGGCCGCCTCTGGACGTTCCTCAGAGGCCGTCCGCACCTCCCGTCCAGCAGACGGCTCCTCGCGCCTCCGTAAGCTGCTCTCGCGCCTCACGGCTCCGGACGGATGTCCGTCTCCCCCGGCGGACCCCCAAGCCCTCGTCGCATTGTCCCCAGCGCACCGCCAGCCTGCGCAGGGCCGCCCTCGTCTGCCTGGCGCTCCTTCGGCTGGCGCTCGTCCGGCACCGGCCGTGGGCAGGCCCTGTCGTGGCTGCTGGAAGCAGTCCTGGACACGACACAAGTGCCCACGTCCACGGGGCTCACGCGCCAGCGAGAGGAGACAGGCCAGAAACAAAGACACGCACAGGAAATAAAGGAGGGGTGTGGAGTGCCAGGCAGGGAACCGGGGTAGGGGCACGTGACAGAATGCCCGGCAGGGGTGTGGGGAGCCGGGGAGGGTCCCTCTGCGGGGCTCCCCGGAGGCCGAGACCTCAGCCAGCCACCTTCGTGAAGGTCAGGGTAGAGGGCATTCTGGGCCGAGGGGACAGATAACGCGGAGCCTCAGGGTCACAAGGAGGTGACTTAGAAGGAGCCCTGGTTACCGGAAGCCAGGCGGGTCACAGGGCGCGGTGATGAAACCGCCTCTGAGAGGCAGAGGTGGAGGGAGGGAGAGGTGAGGGCTGGTTTGGAGTCAAAGGCAGCTCTTCCTTCGGCGTGAGCGAGCGAGCCGCACACGGGCCGGCAGCGGCTCCAGGGCCGACCGGGGTTCCCGCCGGCGCGGGAGGGGCGCAGGTGCCGAGCCGCCCTCCCGCTTCCACCGCGCCCCGGGGGCCCCGCGGGCAGGAGCCGCTCGCTCAGAACTCGCTCGGCCTCTGCTCCAATCGGGCCCGCACTTCGCCCAAGGCACACGGTTCACGAAACCACAAGAATGCGAATCCTCTCCTTTGGACCCAAACGCCCTATTGTTCGCCTTTGCGGCGGGAGGGCCCTGTCCCCGTCCCGTCCTGCAGCCTCCTGTGTTCTCACCCCCTTCCCGAGCTCGAGGGGTATGCGATCCCGTGTGCGCCCACTCACACACGCACGGGGCCGCTGCCAGGCTTATGTAACGAGAGCCTCTAGGAGCACACTTGGCCCCCGCGGACGGCCCGGTGTGGCAACCACAGGCCTCATCGCGGGTAGGCCGAGCGTGAACTTGACAAGCAGGAGTCACGGCTCCAAACCGCCTGTCGGTCAGCTTGGCTTTCCGACTCGCAGCGCTCCCTTTAGACACCGGGTTTGGGTTCAGGAAAGAGAGGTGCTCCCACCGCTGCCGCGGTCACCTGGAGGTCCACGGTCCGCCCTCCCCAGCGGGTGGGCGGCCCTCTCACCTGAGCAAGTGCTCACATCCCTGTGTCTGCATCCACCCAGCGGCTCGGCCACACCCAGGCTGCGTCTAGACGGTGGGATAGACCCTGCCACGGTCCAGTGATCTATTTTTGTGGGTTTTCTCCTTTCCATCACGGTCCCAGCTGTTCCTGTGGGAAGCGACCGTCTAGAAAACTCATTGAACTCCACAGAATGGTCGTTTAGTGTCGAAAGGAATCTGCGCCGCTAAACTCAGACGAGGTGACCGCGACCGAGATGCGCGACGGCCAGGCATCTTGCCTGGGTGTCCTGGCGAGGCCTAGTAATCTTGTGTTCCTGACTTCCGGTGGCTTCCTTCAGTCATCAAAGGGGAGGTGGCCATTTATTTTGAGAGAGAGAGAGAGAGGAAGAGCCAGCACGAGTGGGGGAGGGGCAGAGAGAGGGGAATCCCAAGCAGGCTCCATTCTGGCAGCACAGAGCCCAACACGGGGCTCGAACTCATGAACAATGAGGTCATGACCTGAGCCAAAACCAAGAGTCATATGTTCGACCAACTGAGCCACCTAGGTGCCCCCTGTTTTGTTTTGTTTTGTTTTTTTAAAGCTAGTAGTCCATATTTATTTTTAAACAAAATTTTTAATGTTTATTTATTTTTGAGAGAGAGAGAGAGAGAGAGTGGAGAGGGACAGAGAGGGAGACACAGAAATCGAAGCAGGCCCCAGGCTCCGAGCCGTCAGCACAGAGCCCGACACGGGGCTCGAACTCACAAACCGTGAGATCATGACCTGAGCTAGTCAGACGCTTAACCAACAGAGCCCCCCAGGTGCCCCAAGATGAGTGGATATTTTAAAGAGTGAAGTGGTCAGGGCCAGAAGAAACAGTTCAAGATGATATTATGAAACAAACCTATTTGGCACCTGTGGGCTTTGGAAGTTGCAACTCTCAATACCATAATCCGGAGAGCTTTGGGTACGTCTTTTCAGTCTTTTCGCTGTGAGGTCGTGTTATACCTTTGACAAGGTTTGCAAGGAGATCTTTGTGGCGAAAGTGGAAGCAACAGGGGAAGCGGGACCCTTCTCTCCCGTTGCCCCACGGCGGAGCCACTAAAAGGAAGACCCGTTTGTTTAGACCCTGAGTCGAGTCTTCCGAAAGGTTGTGCTTGGAGAATTCTTCACCCTGACGCTCGGCAGGATTGTCTTGAACGGTTCCACTGGCCATGACGGCCGCAGACCTGCTGGGGGAGCTGGAGCAGAGGATCCCTCTGCCATCTGCCGAAAGAACACTGAAATCGTCTAAAGGACGTATGGTACACGGTTATTCGGAGAAAGAAACTGCAAGTAAGCAGCTCCCCAAACACGCCACCCTCACGGCTTCCTGAACCGAAGGTGCCATGCCCTACCTCCCCAGGACTGCAAACGGCCCCTTGGCCGGGCTCACTTCTACCTGTGAACTTTTCTCTGGTCCCTGCTTCTAGCTTCCTTCAACCTCACCCACTAGGATTTCTTCTGTGAGGCCGGGAGGCTCCATACAGGTTAAAAATCTTTCAGCTCTATTGTGCTGAGTGTAATTGAACTGTCACGAACCGTCCGGAGAGCAGGGGAACCAGTTCTCGCTAGCTTCTGTTGGTTTAGTCTGTTTACTTCTCCGGTGCCCGTCACCGAAGCTTGGGCTGGGAGACCTGGGGAGGAATGTTTCCTCCGGGCGCAGCTGTTTGTCATGGCCTCAGAAGCTGCGACGGGTGAGGAAGGCTGCCCTTCTGGGAGGGATAATTACGATCCGTGACCTCTGAGCTTGTAGCATGGCCTTCCCCTGCACCCGCACTCAGGTGTGACTCCGGAAGTTTTTGTGTGTTCACGTCGATGGTTTCCTGCCCCCTTTTGTGGAAGGGAATCCGCCTCGGGGACCGGGGAGGGGACGAGATTCCGAGTCAGGCCTTTTACCTGGCGGGGGGCAGGGCTCGCAGGCGGGGTGTCTGTGCAGGAAGGGTTAAGGGGAGGGCGGAGTCGTGGTCATCAGGGTACCAAGCACCTGGCAACACCAAGCACAGCCGCCCACCTCCTCTCTGACTCACCTTCCCAAAGCGCCATTAAACCGGAGGGGGGTGTGGCAAGCAGGTATTTGATCCAGGGAGGTGGGCGGGGGCCTGAATCCCGTCCTTTCTCTCTCTCTCGAGACCCCATTGGTTGCTTTTTTTTTTTTTTCCAGAAGCCTAAAAGCTTGGGGCTCTCGAGAGACACCTTGACCTGTGACGTCTGTCTGGGCCTTAGCGTAACCCTGTCACACGAGTGCCTGATGAAGGAAAACTCGTGAGGATAGCTGGACTGTTCCTGGGCTGGACAGGCTCCTTGACTTAGCAGGAATCCAGGGGGGCCAGAATTATCCAGGAGTCGTCGGATCCCAGTGCCCGGAGGGGAGGCTCATCTGTGACCGGGCTTCCTGGAGGTAGCCGAACCCAGAGCAGGTGGTGCTCGGCGGCCCCTTCCCGTGGCTCCGTCAGACCCTCCTCAGCCACAGTGTTCCCTTTGAAGCCCTGGAGGGCGTGGTCCGGTTAGCATCATGAGAGATTTTTTCAGTTCCATACCTCTGACATCATAGGTAGTAGGATCACAGAAACAAAACACCTCCGTGGCCGGACCAGCACTGGCCACATCAAAGCGACGATCGTCGAGCCAGCGGTGGTGAATTAACGCGGGTCCCACTCTAAACACTGTTTTATCCTTTTTTATTTCTAAATGAATCATTTGGCTTGGATATGATGCTTCGAGCATCAGAATGTATGGTCGTGTTCGAATGTGAATACGACCCATGTTTTAGTGATAATTGCCGCTTTTATTACGTGGATGGCAGCAGGTGTATTATTTTAAATTACGTTCATGACATGTAAGGTGTGGAGTGACTTAAGTAATTACTGTTGCTTCACCTGGCTTGTGTAGGACGTGCCAGTTCGGCCGCCGAGGCCATTCCAATCACAGGAAAAGGTCGCCTTGACCCGCCTGTCAGGATGCACGGAGATTACGAATCTGGGGTCATATTTAGACCTTAGTGACGTGGTCCTTACGACCCCCCCCCACAAGCTTGTCATCCTTATAGGTGGCAAAGTCCCACCCATGAGAAGCCTCGGTGTGCAGTGGGTCTGGACCCGAGGCCAGAAACGGGGTGTGGTCCAGGGACCCCTTCCTTTTGGACACTGTCCAGCGTGCTGCTTGCCTGGACCCACTGTCATCGCTGTGCCCGGGCTGGCTTCGGTGACCCCGGATTGCCGGATGAGGCTTGCCCTGGGCACTGCCTGGGAGCCGAGCCCCCCGACCCTGCTGGACGGGGCCTGGCCCAGCTGGGAGCGACTCCGCGTGCAGAACTTCACTCGCGCGGGAGTGGTGGCCGAGCTCGCCTCCGCGTGCCCCTCGGTGCTCACCCCTCCTCTGCCCCCGGCCATATCCTCACGCTACCCCAGAGAACCTGGCCGCGCCTGGACGGCTTCTGCAAGGATCCGAGGCTCCCAGTGAATCGGAATCTGCGGTCTGAGAATTTAATCGCGTTAACCACCCCCCTACTTCGACAGTAGACAAAACTCGCACCGAAGGGCCAAACGGTGCCACGTGAGGGTCTTGCCACCCTTCCTGGCACTTCCCTGCCCGTGCTCCGTGAGCATCGGTGGCTCTGACACCTGGTGGCCGTCTCGGGAACTGCGCCCGGGGAGCCCCCCTCCCCCTCCCCTTCCTGGTAACTTGAATGCGGTATGTGCTTTACACGTGACTTGTTGTTAATGGAATTGTTTACAAGTGACGTTGTGGCAAACACACTCAGCAGAAGGGATCTGGACAGAATAGGTGCGTACCGATGCCCCAGCACCGTGCGGGGCGTGCCGGCAGGTGCGGGGAGGAGGGGCGCCTCTGTTGCCTCACAGCTTTGGTTCCGGCCGAGATCTGTTGTGCACAGAGGGGTGACTGGCTTTGAACTGTAACCGAGGCACCGGCTAAGGCAGGACGCCCAGGAGTGCAGGCTGTTCCCTCTGGGGCTCTGCGTTCAGGTACCTTCTCCCGGGTTCCGGCTCGGAGCAGGGCCGGGGAGAGTGTGGCCTGCCACTGGCCAGAGAGCCAGGTCCGATGCAAGCAGCCCCCTTCTCTGGGCCCCTCGCTGTTCGACCCCTGCGTTTCCTTCCCTGTTGAACAGACCACCTGCTCCTCCCCCGAGCCCCTCACGATAACCTACCTGCTTTTATGACCTGTTTCCAGGGTGCCCAGGGACGGCGGACACTCCCTGCCCGACCGTGCCCTTCCCCCGGCTCGCCACCTGTAGCCCACGGGCCCTGGGCAGCCGAGGAGCCTTGGGGCACGTGCGAGCGGCCCAGGGTCCCCGGTGCCGGGTTCGGTCCCTGGAGGGCGGGACCCGACCACAGCAGTGAGCTCCCTTCTTCAGGGGAGGGAAGGGTTAGCGACACACTGGGTTGTCGGTCTTTAGACCCAGACGACATGATTCAGCTCCAGCATCAGCCCTTTTGCGCCCTCGAGGGTCCAGGGCAGCGTGAGTGTTATCCCGGGACTGGTTCCTGCCTCCACCGTCTTCCCGACTCCGGGCAGCCGGGCGCCTGACCTGCTGGCGATGGCCTCTCCCTGCTCCGGGCGGCACCGTCCTCACCTTCCGGAACAATCAGACCCTCTTCCGTTGCCCTTTCCCCTTCCCTCGGCTGCTGGCCAGATCGCAGGTCTGTAGCGGACACCGTGTCAGCCCGAGGACGGAGGCCACACGCCGAGGACCATGGCAGAAGGCCGAGCCCCTGACGACTTCATGGACCTGCTAACACAGCCCTCGGCTGCTTGCTTCTGGTCTCCAGGACGTGAAGGATAAGCTCACGTGTGTCAGTGTTACCCAAAGCCAGACTCACAGCTGGGGACCCTCAGTGGCACCCACCGTTTTCCTGTCCTCACCCAGAACACGGCACGGGCCACAGCTGTCATAAAGAACAGAAGTCACACAACTCGGATCCCCGGCGGGACTCCGTGCACACAACAAAATAGATCTGTTGGTGCTATCGTTCTTGGAATTACTGAAGTTTGAGTGTTCTCGCCATGGAGGTGGGGTGGGGGAGTGGAGCTGGGCTTTCGTAAACGCACAGAAGTATCTTCTGTTTAAATGTTCGATTTATTTTTGAGAGAGCATGAGCGGAGGAGGGGCAGAGATTGAGGGAGACACAGAACCCGAAGCAGCTCCAGGCTCCGAGCTGTCAGCACAGAGCCTGAGGTGGGACTTGAACTCACGAACAGTGAGATCATGACCTGAGTTGAAGTCGGATGCTCAGCCGACGGAGCCACCCAGGCGCCCCCAAAGTATCTTCTGTTTAAATGGGGGCGGGTAGGGAGGAGGAGGGGCCTGAGAGTGTCTCTGAGTCAGAGACAGGCTGCTCTGACGGCCTTTGTAAAGTGCACGCCGGCCCTGAGCTCGGGAAGAGCAGGGCGGGGCCCTCGGGTCACCTCCCCTGCACGGGAGATGGCGCGACTTGCTGCGCTCACGGGACCCAGGTCTTTCCTAAGCCCGGGGTCACTTTTTGTTAAAAAGCAGCTTCATCGACATACACCGAACGGCGTCTATTTAAAATAGAAAATTTGGTGTTTTGGGATGTGTTTACATCTGAGAAGCTGCCACACAACCAATACCTCGAATGTGGCCGTCACCACCCCCCAAGTTTCCCCGAGCCCTGTTGTAACCCATCACTCTCCTGTCTGTGTGGATTAGTAGGCATCCTTAAAGTTTTATCCAAATGGAGTCGTATAGTATGTGCTCTCTTTTTGCTGGTCTGTCTTCCTCGCTCAGCATGTACTTTTTAAAGATTTATCCATCTCGTCGTATGGATCAGCCCCTTCCGTTTTATTGTGGAGTAACAACCCAGTGAGCCACAGAGCGTGGGGTTGGCGAGTAAAGCTGCCGAGAGGGGCGCCTGGGGGGCTCAGTGGGTTGGGCATCTGGCTCTTGATCTCAGCCCAGGTCACGATCTCACGGTTCACGGGATGGAGCCCCGCGTGAGGTTCTGTGCTGGCAGCGCGGAGCCTGCTTGGGATTCTGTCTCTCTGCCCCTCCCCCCGCCCGCCATCAAAATAAATAAATCAACTTAGAAAAAAAAGCTGCTAAGAGCACCTGTGTACAAGACTCTGTATCGCTCTTGGGCGTGTGTGGAAGAGGAGAATGGCTGGATCGTGTGGTAGGAGGGCGCCTAACTCTTTTGTTCCTAATCAGATATTCTTACTGTACGTACACCCTCACCCTTGATTTATCATTGTATATTTTATTTTATTCATTAAAAAAATTTTTTTCACGTGTGTATACATATGTATGTATGTATGTGTTTAAAGCAGGCTTCGCGCCCAGCGTGGAGCCCAACACGGGGCTCGAACCCGCGACCCTGAGATCAAGACCTGAGCTGAGATAAAAAGTTGGACGTTTCACCGACGGAGCCCCCCAGGCGCCCCCATCATTGTGCATTCAAACAAAAGATGTATAATACAGACTTATCTCTGAGTCTCTATACATTTTGGAGAGAAGATGTTTTCATAGCCAGGACGACCGTTAGTTACTCCCTTTCCTTCCGTGGGGAGAGCATCGTGCTAGTACTCCGTGGGAGAATACCCACGCAGAAGGGGCTCCTGCTCTCCTTGGCCCATGTCCAACTCGAGACCACAAGTAAAAGAAATGTCATAAGTTCACATGAGTGTCTGTTTTTGACTCTATACTTTTGTTCGCATGCGTGCGCCTTCCAGAATGACCGTATAAATCATTTCCTCTCTCCATTTTCCAAGTTTTTAATTTTTGAAACATTTCTCAAGATTTTAGTGAACATACCGTAAAATTCACCCACTTAAGTGTCCAGTTCAGGTTTTTGTGTATTCACAGAGCTGTGCATCCAGCCCAGCTCTCTTAAATTCAGAACGTTCACCCCCAAAGAAACTGTGTTTTCCCGTTAATAGTCCTTCCCTGTTTTCCTCCTTCCCTGTGGCTCTTACCCACTAATAATCCACTTTCGGTCTCTCCGTATTTACCTACTCTGGACATTTCATGCCCGTGGAATCATGTCAGATGTGGTCCTTTGGGACTGGCTTCTTTTACTCCATGTGGTGTTGTCAAGGTTCATCCTGTCATAGTGTGGATCCGGACTTCACCCCTTTAGCTTCCTAAATAGTCTTTATTTTGTAGACCAGTTTTAGGTTCACAGCAAAATTGAGTGGAAAGTACAGAGAGTTCCCGTGCAGCCCTTACCCCACACAGCCGCAGCCTCCCCCGCCGTCAGCACCCCAACCAGATGGCGCATTTGTTCCGATCTGTCCACCTGTGTTAACACATCGTTATCACCCAACCACAGTGTCCCTAAGGGTTCGCTCCTGGTGCTGTACATTCTATGTTGGTTTTTTTTCTTAATTTTTTTTTTTTTTACTTGAGTGTAGTTGACACACGATGTTAATTCTGTGGGTTTTAAGGGATTATAATGACATGTATCCACCGTTATAGTATTGTTCAGAATAGTTCCAAGTCACAGACTTTGAGTCTGAAGTTCTCTCTTGTCCAGCAAGAAAGCAGATGAAGAATTGAATACGAGAGAGGCTAATGACCGGGAGGAGACAAGAGCCCCGAGTAAGGGTCCTTGCTCCGCGTTTATTAGGATCAGAAGGCTTACAAACGCGATGGATGTGCAGAAAGAGACAATGAAATAGTGAACATTAACTCGTGTGTGAGGGAAAGGGGGTTTCGAAGATATGCGGTGTTAGGGGTTTGGGCCGATACAAAACAAAATCCTGGCACCAAGCAGATGGTTGCTTTTTGGAGGCACAAGGTGCGTCTGTTTATCCTAACTTGTCTAGGAGATAAGACCGACGAGCATGTTACCTGCCTCGGGGTCAACAAGGCACCTGTATTTTGCTAATTAGCTCCCATCCGGGCAACTTCATGCTGCTGTGTGGTCTGGAGCCCTCTTTACCTGGTGACCTATTCTGGACCTTCTGTCCTGTGAAAGCAGCTTTCTGCTCTTGTACCGTGCTGGGAGCCCTTTTGCCCCGTTTGCCTAATCTCGGGTGCTTTAGTCCTGAACCTTGTTAACCCATTGGCGCAAACTCAGGGAATTTCGAAACTTACTCCCCACAGTTCCATGGCCGTAAACATCCCCTGTGCTCTGCTTAGCTTTGTAAAGAGCTGCCCAACTGTTTTAAAAGGTGGTCATACCATTTTATGTTTCCACCAATGTGTGGGACTTTCAGTTCCTGCACCACCTTCCCAACACTCGGAGGGTTCAGTCTTTTCAGTGTCAGCCATCTCTGTAGGTGTGGGGTGGGCTCTCTGTGGCTTTGGTTTGCTTGTTTTCCATCTGTGTGTTTTCTTTGATAGAGTACCTGTTCAAATGCTTTGCCCATTTAAAAGATTGTGTTGTTGGGGCACCTGGGTGGCTCAGTCGGTTAAGCATCTCTTGGTTTTGGCTCAAGTCATGATCTCACTGTTTGTGAGTTCGAGCCCTGAGTTGGGCTCTGCATTGACAGCTCAGAGCCTGCTTGGGATTCTCTCTCTCCCTCTTTCTGCCCCTCCCTCTCACTCTCATTCTCTCTGTCTCTCAAACTAAATAAATAAAGTTTAAAGATGCGTTATTTTCTTGTCATTAGTGTTTGAGAGTTCTTTACAGAGTGCGAATACATCCTTTATCAGATACACGTTGTAAAAGTTTTCTCTCAGCTTACGAGTCATCTTCATTCTCTTAGGAACTAAATTTAGGATTTCGACTAAGTGCACTTCATCAATTTTTCTTTTGATGGGTCATGTTTTTGGTGTTCTATCTAAGTAATCTTTGCCTGGCCCCAAATCACACAATTTTTCTCCCTTTTTTTTTTTTTTTTTCTAAAAGTTGTACTATTTGGGCCTATCACTCCATGTTGCACTTGGCGCCAGGTATGAACTGGAAGTCGTTGGTTTTGCATGTGGGTATCCAAATCATTCCAGCCCTGCCCTTTCTGCACTGACTGCCTTGGCACCTTTGTCAAAAGGTAGTTTCCATATACGCGTGGGTCTGTTTCTGGGTTCCCTCTTCTGTCCCTTTCATCTATTTGCTTCTGTACGCCAAATCACACTTTTTGATTCTTGTAGCCTTTATATATATCTTGAAGTCAGGTAGTATGAGTTCTCCAACTTTCTTTTGTTTCATAGCTGTTTTGGCTCTTTTAAGCTCTTTGCATTTTCATGTAAATGTTAAAATCAGCTTGCTCATTTCCACAAGATCTATGCGGGATCTTCGCTGGCATTGCCCTGAATCTATAGAACAATTCGGGGAGAGTCAACGTCTTAGCAATCTTGAGTTTTCAGATTCCATAAAAATGCATATATCTCCCCCCTTTTAAAAAACTCTTCTTTAATTTTCTTTAGCAGTGTTTTATAGTTTTCAGTGTAGCTGTTTGCTTACCTTTTGGCATATTTATCCCTAATTTTCTTTTTTTTATACTGTTACAAATAGTATTATTTTGAAAATTTTCAATTTCTGATTTTGTGTTGCTAGTATACAGAAATATAATTGATTTTTTATATTGATCTTGTGTTCTTATTTAACTTACTAAACTGAACAGTTCTGGTAGCATTTTTGTAGATTCCATCACATTTTCTACTTAGATGATCATATCATTTGTAGCTAAAGGCAACTTTATGTTTTCCTTTCCAACCTCAGTGCCTTTTATTTCTTTTTCTTGCTTGATTGCACTGGCTAGAGCCTCTAGTACACTGTTGAACAGAAGTAATGAAAGTGAATGTCTTCGTGTTATTCTTGATCTTGGGCGGAAGTATTCAGTTCTTCACCGCTAAGTATGGTGTTAGCTGTAGGATTTTCAAAAAACTTTGTTTTTATGTCTATTAATTTCTGACAGACAGAGTGTGAGTGGGGGAGGGACAGAGAGAGAGGGACACAGAATCTGAAACAGACTCTCGACTCTGAGCCGTCAGCCCAGAGCCTGACATGGGGCTCAAACTTACAAACCATGAGATCATGACCTGAACTGAAGTCAGATGTTTAACCAACTGAGCCCCCCAGGTGCCCCAGCTACAGGCTTTTCATAGATGCTCTTTATCAGGTTGAGGAAGTCCCCTTCCATTCCTAGTTTGTTGAGGAACATGAACAAACATTTTGTCATGAAAAGGACATTTTATCTAATGCTTTTTCTGCATTGGAAACGATCACATGGTGTTTCTTATGAATTTGTTAATAGAATGATTTACATTCATTTTCAAATGTTAAACTGAGGGATAAACCATGCTTAGTCATAATGTATTAGTCTTTTAAGATTTTTGTGTGTCTCTCTCTTTTTTTTTTTTTTTAGAGAGAGAGTGCAAGTGGGGGAGGGGGCAGAGGGAGAGAAAGAGAAAGATAATCCCAAGCAGGTTCCACACCCAGCAAAGAGCCCAATGTAGAGCTTGATCTCTTGACTGTGAGATCATGACCTGAGCCAATATCAAGAGTCGGGCACTTAACCGACTGTATTACCCTTTTAATAATTGTTGGATTCCATTTACTAAAATTTGTTCAGGAATTTTGTATCCTTGCTCATGAGGATATTAGTCTGTAGTTTCTTCTCTTATAATGATTTTTGGTCTTGATATCAGAGCAGTGCTAGCTCATAGAACGAATTGGGAATTATTTACTCTTCTTCAATTTTCTGGAAAACTTTGTGTAGAATTTGTATTACTTTTTCCTTAAATATTTGGTAGAATTCACTATCCGGGCTAGGAGCTTTCTTTGTGGGAAGGATTTAAACCTTAATTAATTTGAATTTGATGTCTTTCATAGATATAGATCTATTGAAGTTATTTATTCCTTCTTAAGTGAGCTTTTGTAGTTTGCATCTTTCAAACAATTGCTCATTTTATCTAAGTTGTCAAATTTATAAGCATAAAGTTGTTTGTAATATTCTCTTACTATCCTGGTAGTATCTGTAGAGTCTGTAGTGATGTTACTTCTCTCATTTCTGATAATTGGTAATAATTGGTGGGATACTCTTCTCTCTTTTTTCCTGATCAGTCTGTCTAGACGTTTATTAATTTTATTGATATTCTCAAAGAACCACCTTTAGATTTCATTTATTTTGTATGTAGTTTTTCTGTTTTCTATTTCATTGATTTTTCTCTTTGATCTTTGTTATTTCCTGTGTTCTGCTTCCTTTGGTTTCATTTCTTTTTCTTTTTCTAGTTTCATATGGTAGGAACTGAGGTCATTGATTTGAGACCTTTCTTTAATTCTAATAGGCAATTAGTGCTGTAAACTTCCCTATAAGAACCGCATTAGGAGAATCCCACAAACTCTGAGAGGTTGTATTTTTCACTTTCATGTAGTTAAAAGAACTTTCTAATTTTCCTTTTGATTTATTCTTTGACCCATGGGTTATTTAGAGCTGTGTTATTTAATTTCCAAATATTTTTCCAGACATCTTTGTGTTATTAATTTCTAATTTAATTCCAGGTGATCACAGAACATACTTTATATGAGTTAAGCCCTTTTACATTTATTGAGATATGTTTTATGGCCCAGAATATGATCCACCCTGATAAATGTTCCATGGGCACTTGAAAAGAATATGTATTTTGCTTCTGTGGGACATAGTGATTATTCATATGATTGCTTTTTTTGAAATTTATTTTATTTAGTTTGAGAGACAGGGAGCGTGAGTGAGGGAGCAAGAGAGGGCCAGAGAGAGAGGGAGGGAGAGAGTCTCAAGCAGTCTCCTGCGGTCAGTGCAGAGATTAACATGGGGCTTGATCATCAAACAGATCATGAGCTGAGCCAAAATCAAGAGTGGGACTCTTAACCTGCTGAGCCACCCAGGCGCCGCTCATTTGATTACATGTAAATTTATCATTGGAGCTCTCCGGTGGCTCAGTCGGTTGAGCATTCAACTTCGGCTCAGTTCATGCTCTCACAGCTTATGTGTTCGAGCCCTGCGTTAGGCTCTGTGCTGACAGCTCAGAGCCTGGAGCCTGCTTCATGTTCTGTGTCTCCCTCTCTCTCTGCCCTTCCCCTGCTTGTGTGCCCTCTCTCTCTCTCTCTCTCTCTCTCTCAAAAATAAATACACATTAAAAAATTTGGAGATGTGAAATATTAAAAAAATAAATTTATCATTTATATTTGTTTTCTATTAGTTTCATCTCTTCTTTATTCCCTTTTCCCTTGTTTGCTGCCTTCTTTTGGATGGAATATTTTCTGTGTTTCCATTTTATCTTCTATGTCGGCTTGTTAGTCGTTATCTCTTCACCTTGATATTTTAGCGGTTACGTTAGGGTTTACGGTATTGTCTTTAACTTGTTAGTCTGCCATCAAGTTACATTCTGCCACTGGAAATGTGGTTTGAGAGGCTGTGGAGTCTGCCTTCGATTCTCTCCTGGTTTTTATGTCTTTGCTGTCATATCTTTTTCTTCTATATTTGCTATGAACCCTAGGCTATATTACTGTTCTTACATAAACAGTAAGTTTCTTATTCTTTTTAATGCCAGGAAATTGGCATTGGTACGACCCAGAGTTTATGCAGACTTCCTCAGCTCTGCATGTACTCATTTGCGTGTGCATGGATGTGTATGTGTATCCGTGCAGTTTTACTTCATGTGTGGCTTCCTGATTGCCACCGCACATGAGATACAGTGTCTCTCGTTACCACAAGACTCCCCTGTACCTTCATAGCCGATCTGCCCCCTTCCTCCAATCTACGACCTCCGGCAACCACTAATCTGTTGTCCATTTCATGTTATCGTTATCTCAGGAATGTTATGTAAATGGAATAGTTTCCACAGTCTCGTGCAATATATAGCCTTTTGCTTTCCCTTGAGGCCGGCCCCAGGTCTCATTGTACCAATAATTTGTTCCTTTTGACCGCTCAGTAGTATTCTGTGGCGTGGATGTCCCACAATTTATGTAATAATTTGTACGTTGAAAAACATTTGTGTCAAGTCTAGTTTTTGGCTATTACGAATAAAGTTGCTATGAGCATTCACGTATAGGTGTTTGAGTGTATGTAGCTTTTTATTTCCCTGGGATAAATACCCAACAGCGTTAAAGCTGGGGGGCATGGTAAGTGCATTTTTAGTTTGAGAAGAAAATGCCAAATTATTTTCCAGAGTGACTGTAGCCTTTTCTATTCCCACCAACGATCTCTGGGTGACCCAGTTTTTCCACATTCTTGCCCGCCCTGGGATTTTTTGTTTTGTGGGTTTCACATGCATCGCCCTCATTGCTGAGTTTTTGACATTGTGTCATTTGGTTATTTTCCACCTGTATAGTCTCTTCATTGACATGTCCCTAGCCCACTTTCTTTTTTTTTTTTTTTTAACATTTATTTATTTTTGAGAGAGAGAGACAGAGTGTGAGGGGCAGACACAGAATCTGAAGCAGGCTCCAGGCTCTGAGCTGTCAGCACAGAGCCCGACGTGGGACTCGAACTCACGAACTGTGAGATCATGACCTGAGCTGAAGTTGGATGCCCAACCAACTGAGCCACTCAGGCGTCCCTAGCCCACTTTCTAACTGTAGTGTATGCTTTCTTGCTGTTGAGTTTTGAGAGTTCTTTATGTATTCTAAACACCAAGTCTTTTGGTAGATAGGTAGTTCGCAAAGATTTTGTTCCAGGTTGTAATCTGTCTTTTAGTTTTCTTAACAGGCTTTTTCACAGAGCAAAAATTTTTAATTTTTAAGAGGTCTAATTTGTCAATTTTTCCTTTTTATGGGTCATATTAACATCAAGTCTAAGCACTCTTCTAGGTCGTTTATTTCTCAAAATTTCATAGTTTTACTTTTTACATTTGAATCGATGCATTTTGAGTTAATTTTTATAAAAGGTGTAAGGCTTCGGTTAAAGGTTCTTTTTTTTTTTTTTTTTTTTTGCCAATTGACTTTCTTTTTATCACCAGTTTTGAGCGTGTGAATCTGATGTGCCTTGGTTTGGCTTTTTCCTGTTGCACATCCTGGGGTTTATGGAACTTCTCATATCTGTAGCTTTATAATTTCTGTGCAATTTTGAAAAATTCCAGCCATTATTTCTTCAAAAATGTTTTTCTGTCCCCATACCTCGGTACCCTTGGGTGATTCCAATTACATGTACATGAGCCTGCTTGACATTGGCCCACAGCTCACGGAGGATTTTATTTCTTTAAATTCTTTTTTTTTCTCTTTTTGTTTACATCTGAGTAGCTTCTGTTACTATGTCTTCAAACTCACTAACCTTTTCTTTTGCAATATCTACTTTGCCATTAATTCTAGCTGATCTAATTTTTATTCCAGATAATGTAGTTTTTATCTCTAGAAGTCTTTTTCTGAGGAATCGTTTAGGTGTTGGTTGGTATTTTATTTTATTTTACTTTACTTTTTCAGCTTTATTAAGGTATAATTGACGAAAAAAATGGTAATTAGTTTTTTAAACTTTTTTTTTTTTTAATTTTAGAGAGAGTGGGAGCAGGGGAGAGGGGAAGAGGGAGAAAGAAAGAGAATCCCAAGCGGTCTCCACACTGTCAGCATAGAGCCCCACCGGGGACTTGAACCCACAACCATGAGATCATGACCTGAGCCAAAACCAAGAGTCAGTGCTCAACTAACTGTGCCATCCAGGCACCCCGAGATGGTAAGATGTTTAAGGAGTACACTGTGATGATTCGATACATGTATACATTGTGAAAGAGTTTCTCCCAGCAAGTTAATTAATGCACCCATCACCTTATATGTTTATCTTCTTGTGTGTGTTTGTGTGTATGTGTGTGAGAACATTCGAGTTCTACTTTCTCTTAGCAAGTTTCAGTTACATGACATGGTATTATCAGATATACTCCCCATGTTCTGCATTAGATTCTCAGTTTTTATTCATCTTATAGCTGAAAGTTTATGCCCTTTTACCAACCTCTCTATTGCCCCCTCCCCCACTGTGGCAACCACTCGTCTATTCTTTTATTCATTCATTCACTCGTTCATTCATTCATTTATTTTTAATATTTATTTTTGAGAGAGGGAAGAGAGCATGAGCAGGGGAGGGGCAGAGAGAGAGAGAGGGGGGAAACACAATCTTTTAGGTAATCTCTACTTGGGGCTCGAACTCACAACCCCAAGATCAAGGATGGCGGCTCCACTCACCGAGCCAGCCACGCGCCCCGAAACACAATTTTTTAAAAGAGAATTACCAGGACTTTTGTTTTTGTTTAGTTTTATTTAAAAAAAATTAATGCGTCGTAAAGCTTTTTTTCCTTTAAGGAGAAAAAAAAAAGGAACAATTTCCATAAAATCAAAGAAGTGATGGTAACTTGAAAAAGATCAGGGATCTCTGGTTTACGAGTTACACGAACGGAAGAACAACCGTGACAGCCCCCGCTGGCCGTTCCGTGCCCCTGGCAGCGAACAAGATCAACTCAAGGAAAATAAACTCGGTGCATGGAAGCCCCGAGAAGTGCTTGGGGAGACCGAGTCACGGAGACCTTGGTAGAGATGCGTTTTTGATACGTGTACTTCCATCCCCTAGGCGTGCTTTTGGAGTTTTGTTCTGGGATTCAGTCAGGCTCATGGTAAGCCCTCGTCTGTCGCCGGCCTGCCCCCCGTTCACCAGCTCCCTGGGCGGGCGCTCGGCCTCCGCCATATTGGGCCCCTCTGGCGTCTCTCCCAAGACGCTGGCTTCTCTTGGCCGTTCGGAGGCCCTCACGTCTTGTGAGAACACTCCCGGGTCCTCACAGCTGCCGCTTTCCCTCTCTCCCCTGAGTTTTCGCCTCTGGAAATCCTAGAACTGTTGTCCAACCGGGGGAAAGAGGCCCCATCGCCAGTCACTTATTTTATGAGGATTTCTTCTTTGTTTTCGGCCATCGCTCGATTTCCGTTCCAGGCAGGCCGCCATTTTTCTCCGGCTTTCTCTTTTCCCCTTTCTCGCTTTGAAAACTCGAGTTCTGGAAAATCTGAAGCCAAAACCCAGAGATGCTACAGTGAGCTCCCATGTACTCCACAACCATATTTCCAATGCTGCGGATTTGCAAACACTAGAGACTCACCTTCGAGTTACAGGAGTCGTGTGGTAGGGGACGCCCGGCCTTGTGTCTTGTGTGGTGCGGGTGTAGGACCCGCAGTTTGTTACCCAGGTTCAGGTGGATACGGCACGGAAACTAAGCGTCTCCAGTGATTTTCAGGGGACACACCAAGCGTCTCAAATGCTCTCTGACTTTTTGTTTTATGCGTGGTCCTGAAGAGCAGCCTGTAGCTTTGCCTGTGCTTTGTTTACAGTCTCTGGTTGATTTCGGCCATAGCTCCTCTTGCATCTAGATTCCCACTCCGTGAATGTAGTTCCTAATCCTTCTTCTTCCTCCTCCCCCCTCCTCCTCTACCTCCTGCTCCTCCTCCTGCTCCTCCTCCTCCTCCTTCCCCTTCTCCTTCCCTTTCTGCTCCTCCTTCTCCTCCTTCTTCTCTGAGTGTATATACACCTAGAGTGTTCTTTGTATATCAAGTAATGAATAAAAGTACACTAACATGACATCACGAGCGGCGTCTGATAGAATCCTGGCACTCACTGGTTGGTGTGACTTTTCCAAATCCGCTGAACCTCTCTGAGATTCCCCATCATCATGTATGAATGGAAGCGCGCCCACCTTCAGGAGGGTTGGTAAGATGAGAAAGAACGCAGTAGAGTGCTCATCACAGTGCCGGCACACGGGAGTAATACCCGACATGACAGAGGCGGCACGGCCGCGAGTGGATGGCAGAGAATATGAGCCCCAGCTGGCGGCTACGCGGGCACCAGAGAGACTAAGACACCGGCCGAAGTCACTTACGGAGCCAGTGACAGATCCAGAACCAAACTAGTAACTGCCACTTCCTGGACTCAGAGGCTCCTGCAAACAGACCGAAATCCAATTTCTGCTCGTGTCTGTAAGGGTGAGTTCTTTTTTATAACAGAAAAAAGACATTTCCAGCAGCTCACTTACTAAGTTTGTGGTTCCAGGCGCCTCGTTTGGGCATCGTGCCCTGAGCCGCGTCCTTATATCCACGGCAGGACTTGAAAGGAGCCGCTGGGACTGGCGCCTCTCCGCCGGGCGTGTCGCTGAGTTCATCTGGGGACCGGCTGCCCCTTGCATCCCGGACCGCTGGTGCACACAGGCCCAAACGGCCCGAGGGAACATGCTCCAAGGGTTCCTGCGGCCAAGGGGCTGCGAAGAGCCCCACTTTCCCTGTCTCCGCCTCTCTGCTGCTCTTGCCTTGCTGTCTCTCCGACACACACGTGCACACACACGCAAACCTGATCCTGTCCATCGTCGATTCTTGAGGCCCCGGAGAGGTGTCCACGCCTCGGCGTCCGCTTTCCGAAGTGGAGCCAAGGTCCCGTTCGGCTGTTTCTCCGTATGTATTACACGAGTGTCCAAGTGTGTCATGGTTAATCGCCTGGAGGTGTCCTGGGGGTAGAAATTCTGCCTAAGAGCTGACGGCACCTTCAAGCAAAATTAGTGAAAATGGTGTGGACGAGGCCCCGCGTTCCGTCCTCAACGAGCAGAGTTCGGGGAGGAAAGGACTGTTGGAAGGGCTCCGGACAAAGGTGCCTGTGCCTTTCCCCCGCTGACAGGAGACCTCCTCTCTCTCCGGATCCCCAGGGTCAGAGCCTCCCTGGAGCAGGGACGACTGTAAGCCAGCGCTCGAATCGCGATGAAACGCCCGGGAGAGAATGAAGCCTTTTCCTTCCTCAGAAAGCAGCAGCCGGGCGTCTCCCTCTCATCTTTTGCAAAATCCTGGCCCCCCAGCGAGCACGGCGGCTGGCACTGAAGCATCTCCGTGTCTCTAGCCCCTTTCATCGTGATTCACACGCAGTAAGCACTCAATAAAGGATTATTTTGGGCGCGGAACGTATAAAGCCGTGTAAGCTGCAAATGTGCTGTGTGGCCTAACTTTGTCAGGCGCTGCGTGTCCACTCAGGAGGTGGAACTCACAATTCCTTACTCTCACTGAGCTTGCCGTCCAGACGGGACGAAGCGACGTTTGGCCATTGCGTCTTCAAGTATCTCGTCGATTTCATTTTATTTCTCTTCTTTGTGACCCCTGATTGTACATGTTAAATCTTTTGACAACACCCTGCAGGTTCCCGAAGCTCTGTTAATTTTTTAAAAATTTTTCCACCCCTTTTGCTCTTCAGATTAGAAAAGAAACCTACTGGGGCACCTGGGTGGCTCAGTCGGTTAAGCGTCCAACTTCGGCTCAGGTCATGATCTCCCAGTTCGTGGGTTCGAGCCCCGCATCGGGCTCTGTTCTGACAGCTCGGAGCCTGGAGCCTGCTTCGGATTCTGGGTCTCCCTCTCTCTCTCTGCCCTTCCCCCGCTCATGCTTTCTCTCTTTCTGTCTCTCAAAATAAACGAATAAACTTAAAAAAAAAAGAAAAGAAATCTATTAATCTGCCTTTTAGTTCGTCTTCCTTCTGCTGTTAAGCCCATCCAGTGGTTTTGAACATTTCAGATACATACTTTTCAGTTCCGGAATTTCTGTTTAGTTCTTTTTATAGTTTCTACTTGCCTGCTGAGATTTTTCATTTATTATAAGCATACTTTCCTTTATGCCCTTGAGCTGAGTTAGAATGATTGTTTTATAGCCTTTATCTGCTGATTCCAATGTGTGAATCATTTAAGGGTTGATCTTCTTTGATTTTATTTTTCTTGAGTATAGATAATGTCTCCTTTTTTTTTGAATGATAAGATTTTTTGAAAGTTTATTTATTTTGAGAGAGAGAGAGGGAGCGCGTGCATGCATGTGGGCAGGGGAAGGGCAGAGCGAGAGGGAGAGAGAGAATCCTGAGCAGGCTCCTCGCTGTCGGCACAGAACAGAGCCCGATGTGGGGCTCAAATTTATAAACCGTGAGATCTTGACCTGAGCCGAGATCAAGAGTCAGATGCTTAACCAACTGAGCCACCCAGGGGCCCCGAATGTTAAGCGGTTTCGAACTACGTTCTAGACATTGTCAATGATGTGTTTTAGACCTTCTCAGTTCTGGTATGTTCTCCTCAAGAGTTGTGGGTTTTGTTTTTTTCTTTTTTTCCCTGACTGTAGGCAGTTAACGTGGTTGAATTCAGACTGCTAACTTTGTCTTCTCTGCTGCGAACGGCAGGTCAAATTTCTGCTCACTGCATGTAGTCTTTCCTGGACGGCTTGAGATCTGCTGCATACATGTGTGGTTCTGGCACGAGCCAGAGACTCGGGCAAAAGTTATTCCTGCGATCTGGGCTCCCCCTTTCGGCTTTCCACTCTTCAGATTTCCCCCTTTGCTGTACAGGAGCTGTGTCTCTCTGACCTCCGTGCTCTGGTTCCTCACGTGAGCAAAACTTTGGGTTTTCTTTCTGACTTTCAGCCACCTCGGGTACTGTAATTCAAGGACTTCCTTGAGGACAAAAGCCATAAAAATCAGGACATGCACCCAGTTCCTTCCCCTCCGCCCAAGTGCTCACCTCCTTCTAAGTATCTCCCTGTCGTGGTTACTCTCCAGGGTTTTCGGTTAGTTGTTTTTATATTTTGCCCAGAGTTTATAGTTGTTATTTGTGAGATGGTTGGTTTGACAAGGACCACGTGGCCATGACCAGAAGCAGGTATGCAGAGAGGTACGTAGGACCACAAGACAGGGACGGATACCCAAGTCACTGTCACAGAAAGACCCAGAGATGAAAATACCTTACAAAGACAACTTGGCTTATAAAGAGGTTCGAAAGGGAGTCCAGGCTTTAGAAAGACAGGCTGAGCAAGGGAAACGTGCCACAGGTATTTAAAGGGAAGAAATGACCAAATCACTGAGTTTATAGTCAGTCTGTCTGTGGTAGAAAAATTAGTAGTTTTCTTGCATGATTTTAGTATTTAGAGCCTGAGACAGATCTCCAGACATCAACATTGCAAGAGTTAGGGAGAGAGATGTTGTGTTGTGGGGTGGCCAGTACCTGCAGGAAAGGTTCGCGGTTCCATATTTTCCGGGCTGGGATTACACAGAGTGTCCTGGTTTTGGGGGTTTTGTTCTGTTTGCTTGTTTTGTCTCTGGGTGCAAAGTGGGTGGGTACACACCCCGTATTGTGGGTCAGCCAGCTCTCCTTCCAGTCCAGCCCCGACCTGACGCTCAGATTTGACCTCCTAGGCTGTCGTGAGGTTTTCTGACTCAGTGTAACTCAACCAATGTTGGTTTTGTTTACTGGTTTTATTTACAGAGTGCACACGAGATCTTAATACGCAGCTTCCTCTACTTACAGCGGGGTCAAGTTCGTTAAACCCCTTGTCAGTTGAAAATATCGTTAAGCCGAAAGTACGGTTAGCACACCCGCCAACCCCAAAATTGCTGAGAAACCTGCATCGGTTGGGCAAGATCATCTCGCACAAAGCCCGTTGGATAGCGAGGTGCTGGCTAGCTCGTGTAACTTCTTGAATACCCTAGTGAAGGTGAAGAGTGGTCGTGCGGGTCCAGAAGGGCTGTGGGTGCGGGGTGCTGACCCCGTGAGCGCTGGCTGGCGGGGAGCGGGGACCGCTGCCCGGCCTCACCGGCGAGTATCACGGGTCGCTCGCTAGCCTGGGGAAAGGTCAAAATTCACACCCGGAAGTATGGTTTCTCCTGTCGTGCCTCGTTTCCCTCATAGAGCCGAGAACCAGGAAGTGGAGCCGTTCTCGGTGGGGGGGCTGGCCGCGCAGAGGCCACCTTGTTACATGTTCATGAAACCAGGGCAGGTCCGCTCTCAGCGTTAGCTCGTAAACCCTCACGGTTATGCATCAGAATCCTTTCCTCGCCTTCATCAGCTCCTCTCCTGAGCTAAGGAACAAGGACCCTTCCGTGCGGGCCCCTGTGGTTTGGCGGTAGAGGCGTCCTCTGTCTGAGACGCTCAAGGTCATCACGTTTCTGACCTGCAGGGAGACTCTGGATTACCCGATTACCGTAAGGCTGCGGTTCTCTAAGCCAGGGCGGGTTCCCGGGAGACTCCCCCTGGAAGCAGCAGACAGGAGCTGGCCCCCCACAAGCGGGGGTGGTTATCTCTGCGAGAAGTTCGCAAGCTCCTCGTTAAACGAGTCCATTACTAGACATCAAACTTTATAACTTACAATTAAGTGAATTCTATCTCAGGCAGTGGTGATAAATACTCGAAAGCCACACTTCCTAATTACCGCGTGACATTTCGATTCTCAACGTTGGCCTTCGAGGTCGTCCGTGCCTCTCGTGTCTCCGTGGCAGGAACTCCGCGGCGGCGCGCAACCAGGGACCCACTCTCGACTCCGCATCCAGCGATGGCCCGTTGAAACTGGCCTCGATGGGGGCATTTGCGATGCAGAAATCGGCCAAGGCTTCCCGGCAGAGCCTTTGTTTGGAGAGGTGGTTGTTAAGCACTCGCCAACACATCGCTGTAGGCATTTCCCTTCTGCCCGGAGAGCTCCGTCCTCGGTCCCGGGGGCACCTCGTCATATCTAATTAAATGGTGTCTGTGCCACTTTTTGATGCAGATTTGATTTATCCAGTTCAATCAGAGGATGGATTTTTACTGGTCCTGAGTAGATAATTATATCATCGTGGAAAGTAGAGGAACTTCGTAAAAGTATTTTGGATACTAGTTAGCCGTTGGTACCACTGTTTCTGGAGGTGCGTAAAGTCTATTTGTTTATTCTACAGAGTCCGCCTTCTCGAGTTTCTCTTTTCATTTCCCTGTTTAAAATACATCCTGTAAGTTTTCACCGGAAGTTTTCTTCCTGCTGAATTCTAAGGCGGGATGTCGGCGTTGTCCATCACTCTACGGAATGTTCCATTGTCCTCTGGGAAAGCACATTAAGCTGATGGTTAGAGACAGGGAGGAAGGAGCGTTTTTTTTCCTCACGTTCCTGCTCGAAGTAGAACCTTCACCCCAACTCAGGCGCCCCCTCCATCCCAGGAAGTCGATTTTTATTTTGCCAATCTCAGGCCGATCTTTGACCTTCACCAAGTCACCTGTTTCCATGCCGGAAGGTTCCGGAAGTCCGAGACCAAGCTGGGTGGCCTGGACCGGACGGGTGTCTGCGAGTCTGCTCACCGCAGTGTCGCCAGTTAGGAGTGCCTGCTCCAGGTTTATTGCGTCTCTTTTTGAGGTTGTTTCCAGAAGTTTCCATTGCACATCGGAGTTTATAGCAGAGGCCGTTAGGCACGTAGAAGGGAAAGCAGACACGGTCCGTTGATGGCAAGACTGAATGACTTTGGCTGTTTTATCGTGACAGCTAGCGGGGTCGGGATGGAGGTGGAGGCACAGCCTCATCAGTTCAGAAGGGTTTTAGGCAGTGATATCCCCGGGCCTCGAGGGCTTTGTCCCAGGGCGTGAGTGGAATTCTCACCGGTGGACAAGGGCGTTTTAGGATGAGAAAGAAGAGATTTTTCCTTTCTATTTATTTTTTTATTTAAAAAAGTTTATTTATTTAGAAAGAGCGAGAGAGGGCATGTAATGAGGCAGGGACAGCGGGGGGAGAGAGAGAATCCCAAGCAGGGTCCGAGCTGTCAGCACAGAGCCCAACATGGGGCTCGAACTCACGAACCAGGAGATCATGACCTGAGCCGAAGTCAAGAGTCGGCACTCATCCAATGGAGCCCCCAGCGTCCGGCTCATATGCGGGAATTTCATATTCGCAGAATATGACGGTGTTTGCCCACGGTTTTCTTTTTTGGCCTTTAGTTGTGTTTAGTACACCGGAGGGAACCTGAGGCTCTGAAGGGTTTGACGTGAGCGAGTGTGTGTGAGTGTGTGGCTGTGACTCTGTACGTGCGAGTGTGCACGTGTGGGGTGTGGGGTGTGTGAGCATGCGTTAGTGTGCGTGCGTGGTGTGTGAGTGTGAGTGTGCATGTGAGGTGTGTGTGGCGTGAGCGTGTGTAGTGTGAGTGTGCATCGGGGGTGTGAGGCGTGAGCGTGTAAGTGCGCGTGTGTGGTGTCAGTGTGAGCGTGTGTGAGTGAGTGCCCGTGTGTGGGGTGTGGGAGAGCGTGTGGGTGTAGATCCGGGGTGCATCTCTGAGGTAGTTTCCGTCCACCCCAGGGGCTCGAGGAAGGGGCGTGTGTGCTGTTGGCCACGATACGGACACTTCCCGGTGGGGACACAGGCCCAGAGGTCTCGGGAGGGAACAGGCACAGACGTGGGCGAGAGCCCGTCCCTCGCCCGTGAACCGCCCCGGGCGTTGCTTACTGGAAATCCGCTGTTTTTCCTCTTCACCTCTTAATGTTGATTGCCTTGAGAGTTCTTCTAATTGTTACATTTAAATTTTATTGTAATGGGAAATATTAATGTTTTTAAGAACCTTTGAAATACGGATTTGCCTCAACTTAAAAGAAGTTTATTGTGGGGGAGCCTGGGTGGCTCAGGCGGTTAATCGTCCAACTTCAGTTCAGGGCATGATCTCCTGGTCCGTGAGTTCGAGCCCCGCGTCGGGGTGTGTGCTGACAGCTCGGAGCCTGGAGCTGCTTCGGATTCTGTGTCTCCCTCTCTCTGCCCCTCCCCCACTCGTGCTCTCTCTCTGTGTCAAACATTAAAAAAATACTAAAAAAAGAAATTATGCATATTCCATAACCGGAACGTAACTATTACCGATTTTGGTAAAGTCTATTCCAGACTTTTATCAAATGTACATCCATGTTGTTTGGGACTTTTAACCGCAGCGCGAGTCTGATCGTGACTCTTCCCTCCTAACCCTGACTCTAAGCATTTTGCCGCCTGTATCGGTATCTGCCTCAGTGCCTTTCAGACGCGGGCGGTTCACAGAAACCTGACCGCGCGCAGTTTCAGCCCCAGGCCGCGGCGCCAGCGGGACTGCAGACAAACGGGTGAACCGAGGCCGGGCGGGCGGGGCGGCGAGTGCGCATGCGCCGGGCAGCCAGCGCGCCTTCCCTACCGGGAAAGCGATCGGTCACTTCTGAGTTTCTCAGCCGCGTGTCCCGGCGATCTGGAAGGTGTGTCCCGCGTGACTTGTTTGGGTCACGGTCAAAATGTCATTTGGGGATGCCGGGTGCGTGTCGAGTATCGGAGAGAGAACTCGGGTCCTTCTTGCCCGGCGGCCCCGAGCGTGTGGGGGCCCGGCAGTGGGAGGTGAGGGGCCGCCCCTCTCCCCCACCCCCAGACCCACGCCCTCCCCGCCAGGGTGCCCACAGGCCCCAGCGCCTCCGTCCACACCGCTCTGCCCCGGAGCCACGGCTGTGGGAGTCGGCCGCGACCGTGACTGCGATCAGACCGTGTGGATCTGATCCCCTGTGACACTGAGAGTGACCGCAAGGTCAGGAAGCAAGTCTCCCGGACTCTCGTCTCAGAACCACCAGGGCCCATCTCTGAATACGTCTCAGCTCACATGCTGGGTCGAAAAGTGGGAGTGTAATTTCGGAATATCCTACCAGCCGTGCTGGTATCGCACATCCTCCGGATGGCACGGACGCAAGGACTTGGGAAAATGAAATCTCGGATCCTTTGCATACAGAATTTCAAAAATCGCCAAGTCCTTTTAAAAAAATTTTTTTTAATGTTTATTCATTTTTGAGAGGCAGAGAGGGCAGAACGTGAGCGGGTGAGAGGCAGAGAGAGAGGGAGACACAGAATCCGAAGCAGGCTCCAGGCTCCGAGCTGTCAGCACAGAGCCCGACGCGGGCGCAAACCCGCAAACGTTGAGGTCATGACCTGAGTTGAAGTCAGACACTTAACCGACAGAGCCACCCAGGCGCCCCCCAAATCACCGAGCCCTTGACATGCCGAGCAGTCCCCGGACGAGAAGTAAGGGCGCGCACACGTCTCCCCGGCGCCTGGCTGTCCCCGTGTCCCCCCCTCGCCTGGCCGCGTGGGGCCTCCCCCAGCCTGGGTCCTGGAAGCGAGCGGGCAGGCCGTGTAGACCGCAGGTAGGAACCGGTTCATCAAGCCCTCCGCCCGCAGGTCCCGTGCGTCTCGTCCGGCGGCCCCGGCAGGGCGGGAGGCGGCCGGGCCGGACGCCGGTCTCCACGACCACCTGCTGCGGCGGCGCGAGGCCCTCTTGGCCGCCGCTCCCTCCTCGCGAGCTCCCAGGGCCTCTCCCCAGTCGTCCCGAGAAGAGACGTTTGCGTGACCGCGCACGGCGGTGCTGGTGAACACGACTCTCTCGTGCTGAGCGTTTCCGGTGTCCGCAAATATTGAATCACCGTGTCTGTCAGTTAGACCTCAATAAATAAGGAGCTCAGTGAAAACAGAGACAAAACCGAGCTCGCCGGTCGGTGGGATCGGTGCCGGGCTGTGCCGGCCCCTGGGGGTCCTGGGAAAGACGGGTCTGCCGGCCGCGACACTGATGAGGGGTCACCCCGCACGTGCACGGCCCAGGCGGCGGCAAGTGGGCCCCGGAAGCTGGGCCCTGAGCCCCCAGGAGCAGCGGGGCGCTGAGTGCAGGGAGGAGAGGGCTCCCAACCGCAGGCTGAGCGTGGGGAGGGTGGGGTGCGGCACGTGCCAAGTCCCTGGGGCAAGAGGAGCAGAGATAAAGGAGGTGAAAGGGGGCCAGTGAGTTTGGAGACAGAGGGGGTGGGGGAGAAGGGGAGGGCGGAGGGGGTGGGGGAGAAGGGAAGGGGGGAGGGGTTGGGGGAGAAGGGGAGGGGGAGGGGTGGGGGAGAAGGCGAGGGGGAGGGGGTGGGGGAGAAGGGAAGGGGGGAGGGGTTGGGGGAGAAGGGGAGGGGAAGGGGGGAGGGGTTGGGGGAGAAGGGGAGGGGGAGGGGTGGGGGAGAAGGGGAGGGGCGAGGGGGTGGGGGGAAGGGGAGGGCAGAGGGGGTGGGGGAGAAGGGAAGGGGAGGAGGAGGGGTGGGGGAGAAGGGACGGGGGAGGGGGTGGGGAGAAGGGATGGGGAAGGGGTGGGGGAGAAGGGGAGGGGAAGGGGTGGGGGAGAAGGGAGGGGGAGGGGGTGGGGAGAAGGGGAGGGGGAGGGGTGGGGGAGAAGGGCAACTGTAGTTGGACATTCGTCACGTGTAAGACTTGAGCTGCCCCGGGGCGGGAGACATACCCGCTGAACTTGGGCCGAGCACCGCCTCGGGGAGCGTGACCCGGGGACGCGGAGGGTCCCCGAGGCCTCTGGGTCGGGTCGGTGGCTCTCTGGGCTCGGCGACACAGCCGGTCCCCAGGTGCCGCCTTCCTTCCCCGTGCCCCGGGGTTTCTGCTTTCGCCTCCTCTGGCGTGGGGCCCATCGCGGGGGCTGCGGGAAGGCCTCCCGCGTGCTGCCCGGGCGCGGAATCGGGGACGCTGGCGGCTGCGTGACACGGTGAACCCGCCGCCACCGCCGCCTGCAGGTGTTATGTTACGTGGCGATGTCTGGAGTTTTGCTGAATCTAGGAATTAACCGAGCACGCCGGGGCGCATCCTGGTCCTTCGGGTCGGACGTCTGCGCGGGGGCCCGTCCCCCTCTCTCTGGCACCAGGAGGGCTGCATGTCCCAGGATGCTGTGCGGGGGGCCGTGCAGGCGACAGGCCCACCTGTGAACTTCGGCGTCCAGGTCGGGGCAGGGCTTTGTCCGCGCGCTCGTCCCTGCAGGAGCTGCGCGGCCTGCTGCCCGCGGACGCCCCTCGGGAGGATCTTGGAATCGGGAGAAAGCCCCGAACTGCGCCCCGGCGGAAGGTGAGGGGCTTCCCCAGTGTGCGCCCTGCAGGCCTGGTCCCCGGCCGGACCGAGACGTGCTGGACGCTCGTGCCCGTCCCCTGCCTGCCGCTCCGGCCTGGCGGTGTCCTGGCTATCTCTGCGGCAGGAGTGTTTCCCACCCTGAGCTCACCACCTGCAGCAGTTAGGGTGTGAGCGGCCGTCCGAGCTGCGTTCGTGCCTTAAAGGAAGACCGAGGAGGGGCGCCTGGGGGGCTCGGTCAGTCGCGCCTCCGACTTTGGCTCAGGTCGTGAGCTCACTGTGAGTTTGAGCCCCGCATTGGGGCTCTGTGCTGACAGCGTGGAGCCTGGAACCTGTTTCAGATTCTGTCTCTCTATTTCTCTGTCTCTCTCTCTCTGCCCTCCCTCCCTTGCTCATGCTCTCTTTCTCTCTCTCAAAAATAAATAAAATTTAAAAAAAGGAAGACCGAGGAAACTCGGAGGGAGGACACCGGCCGTGTGGAGGGCAGGGCGGGGACGTGTGTGGGAGCAGGGGCGCCTTCCTGGGCCTTCCCTGGCACAGCCCCGATTCAGGCCCCACCGGGTCCCCGGATCTCGAGGCCGGCCCGTTCTTGCTGCTGCCAGTCGGTCCCCCCCCCCGCCCCCCGGGAGGGAGACTCAGGAACCCGGCACCGGCCTGCCCTGCCCTGCTCCCGGGAGCCGGCTAAGCTGGGGCCATCGCCCGGGGTGGCCGGTGGCGGCGGCAGGGGTGTCGTTAGCCACCCTCTGAATCACTGCAGGGCTGGGCTCTCTTGTGACTCAGCCCGAAACTTTGTTCTGCCAACAGGAAGCCAGCGGGCAGGGCCGTCAGAACTTGCAGGGAACTCTCGGGATTGGAAACCACTGGGCGTTTTCAAGCTTCTGTTTCTACAACAGAAAGAGAAGTGATCCCCCGCCCCCTTCGATGCAGAGGGACCAGACAGGCAGGGGGCTGGCGTGAGCCAGGCTCCGGGGTCTCGTGACACTCAAAAGCTGTACAGGGCTTTCCACGAACAGCAAGCCGGCAAGGAACGCGATGGGAGTCGTGTGGGTTCAACGGCGGGTCTGGAACACAGGCCGCAGCCTGCCCGTGGGAAACTCTGGGGGCCGAGGAGGGACCGGGCCAGGTCGGGGAGCACTGCGCGCCCAGGAGGAGGCCGTGAGGAGGGGGCGAGGGGCAGGGTGTGGAGCCCCGGGCCGTGCCAGAGCAGTGGGCCAGCCGGGGCTCTCTGGGGACGCAGGGAGAGAGGGTGCAGGTGTTCGTCTTCCTCGTGGACGTGGGGACGAAGCCACGTGAGCCCCAGAGGCCTCTGGCCATCCCCCAGGGCTGGCAGCCGCCGTGACAGTGCTCCCCCCCGGGCAGCTGGGAGCACTATGATTTAGATCAGCGATTCGCCAACTTCGGGGAGTGGGGACACCCTGTTATAGCTTCTTGTTTTGGGTGTATTGTCCCCACTCTTTTTTTTTTTAATCTTTAAAAAAAATGTTTACTTATTTCGAAAGAGAGAAAGCAAGCAGGAGGTGGGGGGCAGTGAGGAGACACGGAATCTGAAGCAGGTTCCAGGCTCTGAGCTGTCAGCACAGAGCCTGATGCGGGGCTCGAACTCACCATCGGTGAGATCACGACCTGAGCCGAAATCGAGAATAGGATGCTTAACCGACTAAACGACCCAGGCATCCCTTTTCCCCACTCTTTAAAGTATTGTTAGTTAGGGGCATCTGGGGGGCTCCGTCGATTAAGCATCCGCCTTCGGCTCAGGTCATGATCTTACGGTTCATGAGTTCAAGCCCCACATTGGGCTCTGTGCTGACAGCTCGGAGCCTGGAGCCTGCTTCGGAGTCTGTGTCTCCCTCTCTCTCTATGTCCCTCCCCTGCTTGTACTCTCTCTCCTTCTCTCTCTCTAAAATAAATAAACATCAAAAAAAAATTTTTTTTAAGTGTTGTTAGTTAAAAAACGTGAAGTCAATTCAAATTAACTTTGTTTTAGATTTCCAAATAAACAGCTTCCATCCTTTTGAAACTTCTAAGACCCCTGGATAGCCTTTGGAGTTATCGCGATGTTGGGATTTGGAGGCACCCAGCCGTGGGCGGTTTGCTCTCAGGGGTGAAGGGAAGGCCCTGAGTGCTGATAAAAGGAGAGGCTGGGCAGGAGTGACTGCCCGCTCTCCCCACGACATCGACATCTGGGGATATTCGATAAAATGTCCTTTCGCAGACCCGTTACTAATCACATTTTTTTTTTTTTTTTTTTGCTTCTAATCTCCGTCTCCACCAGCCTGTCACTCATCCTACCATGATAGCTCACTTCCGAAAAACAGATTCCATTACGCCACCTCCTTCCTCTGCAGTTTTCAGCGAGTCCCCCGCTGCCGGCCTGAAGCCTGGCACCCTAGCGTGGAACAAAGAAAGCCTCTCGTGGCCGAATCCTCAAACACCTTTCTAGTCTCAGCGTCTTGTGCGCCCCTCTCTGCACCCGCGCTCCCTGCTGTGCGTGAACGGCAAGGAGCCGGAAGGCTTCGCTCAAACCGGCTTCTCGAAGACGGATTTATTTGCTCCTGGGGCTTAAAAAAACAGTCGATTATAGTGTGGGCTTCAGGCAAGGCTTGATCTAGCAGCTCGGGAGTTTTCCCGAGGACTCTGTTTCTCTCTGTCTGATTTTCACGGTCCCCGAGATGGTTGCCAGCAACTGTTGGGCTTTGTGCTTTGCTGTTCTCGTCTCTAAAGAACGGGGGAAGGCGTTTGGCACACCCGCCTTCCTTCCGACCAGCTTTATTTACCTCCGCACTTACCCTCCACCAGTCCCTGTGGCCGGCGGGACGTGCCGACCGGTTACCTGCCGCAGGGGTTTCCCGGAACTCAGTGAGCATCTGGCGGGAGGAGGAGGGAGGGCTCAAACCCAAGGAAGCTTCCAGCATTGTTCACCCCACACACGTCGCCTGTACCCTCACGTCTCCACGCCCGCCTCCCACTTCCTGGGACTCGCCGCTTGCCCCGCTGACCGCAGTCCAGCTCGTGCACCGCAGCCTTGCACAGGTGCCCCATCCGTCTGTTCTCTGGGCGTAATTGGCGCCGCCCCTCCCCCACTCGCTGAGCACGCCGGGCTCTGTCCCACGTGTGGCTGCGTTTGTGAATTCTGCACGGGTCTCGGGAAAATGCGCAGTTTCCTGTACCCTCCCTCTCAGCACCTCAGCACCAGGGGGAGGTTCTGCCCCACACCACTGCCGTCGCTTCTCCGATGCCGGCCGGGCACCCAACAACTCCATTCCAACACCACCCGCCTGGGGGTGGCATCAGGTCCCACAGGCTAGGGCTTAGTCCCGTAAGACCGTTCCACATCGGAGACCAGCCGCGATCCCCAGCTGTCACCAGACTTCTGACCGGCTGGCTATAAATTGGGGTTCCCGCGACTCCCATTTGGGTTTGATAATTTGCTAACATGTTTCACAGAATTCAGGGAAACACTTACACCTAGCTTACCATGCTTACACCTTATTGGAAAGGATATGATAAAGGATACAGATGAAGGGGCGCATAGGGCGAGGTCCGGAAGGTTCCCCAGAGCCGGAGCGCGCCACCCTCCTGGCACGTGGATGTGTTCGCCAGCCCGGAAACTCTCAGAACCCCCAACTTTAGGGATTTTCTTTTTTTAATGTTCATTTATTTATTTGGGGAGGGGTGGGGCAGAGAGAGGGGGAGAGAGAGAATCCCAACCCAGTAGGCTCTGAGCTGTCAGCACAGAGTCCAACACGGGGCTCGGACTCATAAACCGTGAGATCCTGCCCTGAGCTGAAATCAAGAGTCACATGCTTAACCGGCTGAGCCCCCAGGAGCCCCAGGGGTTTTCACGGAGGCCTCATCATGTAGGAAGGATTGATTGTTAATTCAGTTTCCAGCTCCTCGCGCCTCCCCAGAGAGAGGGGGTGGGGCTGAAAGTCACAAGCGTCTTTTTTTTTAATGTTTATTTATTTATTTTTGAGAGAGAGAGAGAGAGATAGTACAAGTGGGGGAGGGGTGAAAGTTCCAAACTTCTAAACGTGGCTTAGACTTTCTGGCGCCCCCAGGACCCCCCCACCCCCCCACCCCCACCAAGAGTCACCTCATTAGAACAAAAGACACTCTCGCCCAGGAAATTCTGAGGAATTAAGGAGCTCCGTGTCAGGAACTGTGGTTAAAGACAAAAATATTAGTAGAAATGAGGGACAGAGACCAATACACATATATACATATGTATATGTATATATGTATATGTATATATATTCTTAATACTTTAAAGCATTATATCCATTATTTCTCTGAGTCCTTAATTCAATAGAAAGAATCTTGAGGTAGAAGGATTCTTTTTTAATGTTTCTTTATTTTTGAGAAACAGAGAGAGACAAAGCATGAGCAGGGGAGGGGCAGAGAGAGAGGGAGACACGGAATCCAAAGCAGGCTCCAGGCTCTGAGCTGTCAGCACAGAGCCTGATGTGGGGCTCGAACCCACAAACTGTGAGATCATGACCTGAGCTGAAACCAAGAGTCAGATGCTCCACCGACGGAGCCCCAGATGCCCCCAGGTAGAGGAGTTCTTACTGTGTTCAGCGTAGGGGCTTGAGCGTTGAATAAGTGGTCACCAGGAGTAATAATATTACTGCGACCTTTCTGCGTGCGGGGCTCTCCGTTAAGGTCTCTTCCCACAAAATCCGGCTTCCCCTCCCTCGACTGGCCGTGCAGCCGGCAGGCAGCGGTGGGGACTGGACCCCAGGCTCCCCTGCCCCACGGCTCACGTCCTTCCGCCCGCTTGCGTTCCGTACAGAGATTTGTGTGCCGAGAGATACTTCCCTGGACGCCGAGTCCCGGCAGAGGTGACGGTCGGGAGGGGGGAGGGTGGGGGGCAGAGGAGCACGATGCTCCCCCGAAAATGGCACGGATGGTGTCGAGGACGGTGGGGCGGGCAGGTGAGGGAGGACCCCCAGGGCCTCGTGCAGGGTGGTTTGCGGGACAAGGGTCTCCCTCCAGGACGCTGCTTGCAGGCAGGGTCCAGGCGTGGCCGAGCATGGCACACAGAGAGTGAGCCCCTGTCTCCGGGGGCCCTCAGAAACTGGGGGGTTCAAGCCATCCTCCGGCCCCACAAAGGAGAGACCCATGTCAGGATGAGGTGGGCAGAGATGACCTATGAGAAGGTGGCGGGTCAGTGGAGAGTCGCTCCTTGTAGAGGGTCCGCGTGGACCACGGGGAAGGGGGGGCCTCTCTGGTCCCCGAAAACAGCCGCCCATCTGGAGGCTCGAGGCCCAACCCACATCCCTGCTTCCCGAGGCTCCTGGCTGTGGGAGAGCGGAGGGCGGGTCCTCTGTCCTGGTCTAGTCCTGGGGAGGGGGGGCTGCCCCTCGGGCAGAGGTGGGGGCGGTGGGGGCCGGGGGACCGGTGACCCCGTCGCTGGGCGCCCCCGCCCCCGCCTGCACTGCCTGCTGGGCCCTACTGGAGCAGCCGGTTGGGAGAGACTGTTGCCCTCTGATAGTCTTTTCTGGAAGTTTTCAGAAGGCATCCGAGCACTGGCGAGCAGAAAGGAAAGCTTTTATCCTCCGACCACAGAAAGGAAGCCGCGGGTTTAAGAACCGTGTGAATGGTGAGGAACAGAGTGGCCGGCCGGGGCAGGGCCAGGAGGCTCGGGTGCTGGGGGTGGGGGAGAGTCGTGTGCAGGCGCCCGGCCCCTCCCGAGCACGGAGGGAGGCGGAGGCGAGAGAGAGGCCTTTATTTTGTAGGAGACGCCGGGACGCCGCCGAGCCCCCGCGGACCCAGCTCCGTCTGCGACGGACTCGGGGTAGTGACATGGGGTCTGAGACGCGCCCCACGCTTGCCAGGAAGCTCATCCTGGTCTCTCCTGTGCTGGTCCTCTGGCCCCCAGGCCCCCGTCTGCCCCTCCCCTGCTTCTTTCTTCCTGCTCCGGGGCCCCGTGTCCCCACCCTCGTCCCGGATGGCCTCGGGACTGAGCTCCGCAGGCTGCGGCACGGGGCGGCCCACCTGCCTAATCTCATCCTCGCACACCCTGCCGGCTGCGCACGGGGCCTGGGGTTCACGAGGGAGCTGGGCGACGCTCCCTGTTGACAACAAGCTGTGGCCGAGGAGATAGGACGAGGGCCCAGCCCTCTGCAGAAGCCACAGTGGGGGCTCCAGCTACAGTGAGGACATGGCCCCGGCCCAGCCGGGGACACACAGGCACAGCGGGGACACACACAGTCCCAGCGGGGACACATAGGCCCAGCAGGGACACACACAGTCCCAGTGGGGACACACAGTCCCAGCGGGGACATACACAGTCCCAGTGGGGACACACAGTCCCAGCGGGGACATACACAGTCCCAGCGGGGACACATAGGCCCAGCAGGGACACACACAGGCCCAGCGGGGACATACACAGTCCCAGTGGGGACACACAGTCCCAGTGAGGACACACACAGTCCCAGTGGGGACACACAGTCCCAGTGGGGACACACACAGTCCCAGCGGGGACACACAGTCCCAGTGGGGACACACACAGTCCCAGCGGGGACACACAGGCCCAGTGGGGACACACAGGGTCCCAGTGGGGACACACACGGTCCCAGTGGGGACACACAGGCCCAGTGGGGACACACACGGTCCCAGTGGGGACACACAGTCCCAGCGGGGACATACACAGTCCCAGTGGGGACACACAGTCCCAGTGGGGACACACAGGGTCCCAGCGGGGACACACACGGGTCCAGCGGGGACACACATAGTCCCAGCGGGGACACATAGGCCCAGAAGGGACACACACAGTCTCAGCGGGGACACACACAGTCCCAGCGGGGACACACAGTCCCAGTGGGGACACACAGGGTCCTAGCGGGGGGCACACAGTCCCAGTGGGGACACACACGGGTCCAGCGGGGACACACGCAGTCCCAGCGGGGACACACAGTCCCAGCGGGGACACATAGGCCCAGCAGGGACACACACAGTCTCAGCGGGGACACACACAGTCCCAGCAGGGGCACACAGTCCCAGCAGGGACACACACAGTCTCAGCGGGGACACACAGTCCCAGTGGGGACACACAGGGTCCCAGCGGGGGGCACACAGTCCCAACGGGGACACATAGGCCCAGCAGGGACACACACAGTCTCAGCGGGGACACACACAGTCCCAGCGGGGGCACACAGTCCCAGTGGGGACACACAGGGTCCCAGCGGGGACATACACAGTCCCAGTGGGGACACACACGGGTCCAGCGGGGACACACACAGTCCCACCGGGGACACACAGGCCCAGCGGGGACACACACAGTCTCAGCGGGGACACATAGGCCCAGCAGGGACACACACAGTCTCAGCGGGGACACACACAGTCCCAGCGGGGGTACACAGTCCCAGTGGGGACACACACGGGTCCAGCGGGGACACACAGGCCCAGCGGGGACACACACAGTCCCAGTGGGGACACACAGGCCCAGCGGGGACACACAGGCCCAGCGGGGACACACACAGTCCCAGTGGGGACACACAGGCCCAGCAGGGACACACACAGTCCCAGCGGGGACACATAGGCCCAGCAGGGACACACACAGTCCCAGCGGGGACACATAGGCCCAGCAGGGACACACACAGTCTCAGCGGGGACACACACAGTCCCAGCGGGGGTACACAGTCCCAGTGGGGACACACACGGGTCCAGCGGGGACACACACAGGCCCAGTGGGGACACACACACGGGCCCAGCAGGACACACACAGGGGCCTAGCGGGGACACACACGGTGGCCCTCACGGGGGCGGGTGGGCATGAGGAGTGGGTGTCACAAGCCCGGCTGGTTGTGAGTGGACCGAACGCAGACTCGAATTCCTTGCTGTCCTTCAGACTCTGCGTCTCGAGAACGGAAGTGCTACTGGTCGTGCCGGACAAGTCGGTCGTTCTGAGCGCCGCGTGGTTGAGCGGGGCCCTCCGGCCTCAGATCGGGGGTCAGAGCCCTCCCCGGCCGCATCTCCGCCCCCCCTGGCGCCCCCCGGTCCGGACCGCATTTCTCCTTCAGGACTCAGCCCCCCGAGAAGGCTGTGCCACAGGCCCGACCACCCCCCAGTCTCTGCCCGACTTCTCCTGAAACGTGACCGTCACCGGCCCACACGCGCCCGTGTTCACAGACCCAGATCGCGGGAGTCCAAACCCAAACCTGGGAACAGACGCTTCTCCGGGGCGCCGAGGGCATCGGACGAGACCCGCGCCGAAGCGGCCAGCGTGCTCGGCTCGCCGTCGGGCTCGGGCGAGGTTTGGGACGACTTCTGTGCCGCCCGGCGTTCAGCAGGCACGTTCGCGTCCCCGGCTCGGGTGTGAGCTCTCTAATAGCCGCTGTGTCTTCCGTTCTGTCACCAGAGCGCCGGTGGTGGCCTTCGGGTGTGGGACGATCCATTAACACCTTGATTCCACCTCCCCCCGTTGTGGTTAACTTGTCGCCAGCTTTGCAGATGGAGGCCACTCGGCGAGGCTGGCGGGTGGCTGGTCTGTGCTCTCCCAGGGCGGGGAAAGAAGCGGGCTCACGCGGCACCTCACGGCTGCAAGGACTTCGGATTCCTGCGGCAGCCGTAACGATCCCTGTCTTACCGACGAGAAAGTGGGGGCCCGGAGGGACTCTGTGGCGTGTGACCAAGGTTTTGCGGCTGCCGGGCCGCTGCTAAGGCCTCGTTTGGGGCCCCTGGGGGGCTCAGTCAGTTGGGCGGCCGACTTCGGCTCGGGTCGCCATCTCACGGCTCGTGAGTTCGAGACCCGCGTCAGCTCTGTGCTGACGGCTCAGAGCCTGGCTTCCCTGTCTCCCTCTCTCTCCACCCCTCCCCCACTCGTGCTCTGTGTCCGTCTCTGTCTCTCTCTCAAAAATAAATAAAAGATGGAGAAGAAGTCTGGAGGAACGGGCCCAGAGCTTTAACTGAAAGCAGTATTTCGCTCCCCGTTGCATTAGGAGTTTGGTTATTGCTCCCGGACCGAAGGCCTCCCGGGCTCAGTGGCATTCGCCGCTTTGAAAGCCCGCGCTTCCTCCTGGGCGCCCCACCCTCCCCGAGTCGGAAAGATTTTGGTGCCCAAGGTCCTCGGGCAGCTTTCTGATTTTCCGGAATCTTGGATCACGGAATTTTGACCTCTAGTGACCTTTTGGGAAGGAATCGTTGGGGACCAGCGCGTGTCTCGGGAATGAGATCCTTCGTGACAGAGGGCGTCGCACAAACCCAGGGGCGACGCAGCGTGGTGGTGACTCAGCAGGATGGGGCCGCATGCCGGCACCCGCACGTGCTCACCGCACCTGCAGCCGCTGCCCCTGGTCCCCGAGCGGTGACATGTGCGACCCCATGGGCAGAGTTGCATCTTCACTGTCTCCGCTCCTTCCCCTTCGGGCTTGGCTCTTCCTGCGACGCCCTCCTCCCGGCCCCCACAGCAAAGGGCCTGTGGCAGCCAGGACCCTGCTGCTCACTCAGGGGCCCAGTGTCGGCCTGTGTTCTTAGTGGGCCTGGGCCGCGGAGGCCGGTCCGTGACGACAGCCTGCCTCACCCTACTTCCAAGGCCGTCCCTTCGTGGGGAGACGGGGACCCCCAGGGCAGCCCGCAAGCCCCCGTGTCTCTAGCAGCCGCCTTTGGGCCGCGGAATTGGTTGTTTTAACATTGACCCTTTCTATGCCGGAATGTCCCGTGTTGGCAATCGGGCCGCGCCGGTGCCGGACTAGGGAGAAGGTCACATTCGAATTCTCAGGACCTACGTGAGAGGGACTTGTGTTCACAAAACTGTGAATGCTCCGGTTCTCAAAACAGGAGAGAGTAAGTCGGGAGAGGAATTGTAGCCACCCAGAAAAGAGGCTGGGCGTTGGCGTCGTCACAGAACGGGGGTCCAGACAGGTCGGGACCTAACAGCATTGTGACCCTGGGCGGGTTACGTGCCCTCTCTGTGCCTCTGTTTTCTCGTCTCTAAATGAGGATAACAATAGTAACTGCCTTCCGGGTTTGTAAGAGCGTTAAACTAAATGAATTAATATCTTAAAAGTGATCAGATTAGTGCCTAACATAATAAATTCTGTATCAGGGTTCACCGAATATGCATACATATTTAAAATTTTCTCCAGTGTGTATGTCCCCATAATGTTGGATACTACAGCCAGATTTGTCAACTAGGGCCCGTCATTAAACCAAAAGGCTTTGAGTATACCACAGCAGAGCACGGCATCGCACAGTATACCACAGCACGCTACAGTATAGCAGCACAGTACTCCACAGCATACCACACAGCACACCATAGCACACTACAGTATAGCACAGTATTGCATATCTGCTGCAATATAGTAGCACAGCACACCACAGTATATCACACTGTACCGCATATACCACGGAGCAAAGCATACCGCAGTATACCGCTGTATGCTGCAGTATAGCACAGCACACTACAGTATACCACAGCATACCTCAGCATAGCATAGTATACCACAGCATACCTCAGCATAGCATAGTATACCACAGTATACCTCAGCATAGCATAGTATACCACAGTATACCTCAGCATAGCATAGTATACCACAGCATAGCATAGTATACCACAGTATACCACAGCATACCACAGTATATACTATAGTATAGCACGATATACCGTAGTATACCACAGGACACCATGCTATACTACGTATTCCACAGCACACTACAGTATACCACAGTATAGTACAGCACACCACAAGAGACCACAGTATACCATAGCATACTTCAGCATAGCATAGTATACCACAGCATAGCACAGCACACCATAGTATACTGCAGCATACTTCAGTATACCACAGCATACCACAGTATACTGTAGTATAGCACAGTATACCATAGCATGACACAGTACACCATACTGTACTACATATTCCACAGTATACTACAGCATAGCACAGCAGACCACAGTATACCACAGCGTACCTCAGTATGGCATAGTATGCCTCAGTATAGCACACCACAGTATACTGCAGCATCCCTCAGTATGGCATAGTATGCCTCAGTATAGCACACCACAGTATACTGCAGCATACCACAGCATAGCACAGCAGACCACGGTATACCACAGAATACTATAGTATAGCACAATATGCATAGTATACCACAGTACATTGTACTATACTACATATTCATAGTGTACCACAGTATGCTACAGTATAGCACAGCACCCGACAGTATACCACAGTATACCACAGCACACCACAATAGACTACAATATACCATAGCATACTTCAGCATAGCTAGTATACCACAGCATAGCACAGCAGACCACAGTATATCATAGTATACTATAGTATAGCACAATATACTATAGCATGTACCACAGTACACCATGCTGTACTACACATTCCACAGTATACTACAGTATAGCATAGTATTTGCATCAGTATACCACAGCGTACTACAGTATAGCATAGTATATGCCTCAGTATACCACAGTGTACTACAGTGTACTATAGTATTTGCCTCAGTATACCGCAGCGTACTACAGTATAGCATAGTATTTGCCTCAGTATACCGCAGCGTACCACAGTATAGAAAGCTCGCCTCCATCGCTGCTCTTTCCTCGAGGCCGTCTGCAGGAAACGGGTCCCTGGCGTCGTGTTTCCCTGTCAGGTTCCTGCTGAGGTGCAGACCCTCGTGGGCTTCCCCGCGTGAGCGGCGCCGTTGGTGATCCCACCTTGAACCGAAGCAGGCCTTTAAACGGGCTGCGTGTGCCCATCTTCAGAGGACGCTTGCTCGTGTAGGGCATTTCTGGACGACCTGCGTGGTGTTCCAGGCTCTTCTCTCTGGAAGGAAAGTCCGTTTCCCTGCGTGCGAGGAGGGCCGTCCCCCCCAGGGTGGTGGATGAGAGGCGTTTCCATCATAGGCCCTCAAGGCCTGTCCCGTGTGTGCACCGTGAGGGCCCCGGCCTGACATGCGGTTCACAAATCGGAAGCTAGACGGTTTGAGACAGAGCACACCCTCCTCCCTTTCCCCCCAATGCATGCTTCTCCTTCCTTCTCAGGTTTCCCAATGTTTCTTCTAGACGGTGGTCATTAAAGCCAGCCGTGGCCTCGCAGACTCGTGGGGGGCGCAGCCCGGACGTGGGGGCTGCGGGGGCTGTGGGCACGGGAAGGAGCGGGCTTTCCCAGCAGAGACGGAGGCGCTCGTCCTGTGGGTCTCGTGTCATGTGAGTCTGTCCCCACTCCCGAGATGTCCTCAGTGTCAGGGTCGGGACGTGGCCGGCGCTCTGTGGCACGGGTCGCAGGCCAGTCGGGACACTCTGTGCAGGGACTGTGCCTGAGGGGAGACTGGCAGCTCCGAGCGCCCCCACTCTGGGGTCCCCCGGCTCTGATCCGCAGGACATGCAGGCCAGTACTTCCCTGAGCACAGCCGGGATCGGACTGTCTCCTCGTGAGCCGTCCTCGAGTCCCCGTCACTAGCGGTATCACATATGCGAGCATCCCCTTCTGTCAACATCCTTCAAAGCGTGGCTCAGTCCACCCTCCATTTCTCCCGTGGAGGCAGGCTTCCCCCGCTGTCTGCAGGCGGAGCGCTCTCTGGAAACTTCCGTGAGCCGAAGCGTCGTAAATGGAAGCAGTCACCTCTCATTTGTATGGAAGACACTCGAGCGCTCCCAGACCCGAGAAATAACTGCCCGGGGTGTTTCTGGTACCGCAGGGCGCGGCTCGCTGACGGCTGGGTGCTCAAACCTGGTGCTCAGAGACGCCTGCTGTGGGGGTGCCGTGGGGGTGCCGAGGGGGTGTCGTGGGGATGCCGTGGGGGTACTGGTGGGGGTACCACGTGGGGGTGCCGAGTGGGGGTGCTGTGGGGATGCTGTGGGGGCACCGTGGGGGTGCCATGGGGATGCCATGGGGGTGCCGTGGGGGTGCTGTGGGGACGCCGTGGGGGTACCACGTGGGGGTGCCTTGGGGATGCTGTGGGGACGCCGTGGGGGTGCCGCAGGGACGCCATGGGGATTCCGTGGGGACGCCGTGGGTATGCTGTGGGGATGCCGCGGGGGTGCCGCAGGGACGCCGTGGGACGCCGTGGGGGTGCCGCGTGGGGACGCCGTGGAGGTGCTGTGGGGGTGCCGTGGGGGTGCCATGGGGATGCCGTGGGGGTGCCGCCTGGGGGTGCCGTGGGGACGCTGTGGGGACGCCATGGGGGTACCGTGGGGACGCCGTGGGGGTGCCGCGTGGGGACACTGCGGGGACGCCGTGGGGACGCTGTGGGGACGCTGTGGGGACGCCGTGGGGGTGCCGTGGGGACACCGTGGGGACGCCATGGGGGTGCCGTGGGGGTGCCGAGTGGGGACGCCGTGGTGGTGCCGTGGGGGTGCCGCGTGGGGGTGCCGTGGGGACGCCGCGGGGACGCCATGGGGATGCCGTGGGGGTGCCGTGGGGACGCCGTGGGGTGCCGCGTGGGGCGGGGAAGGAGCTGGGCGGGAGCCGACGCTGCCCGAGTAAAAGCCGCTGCAACACAGACGCGGCAGGCTCTTTTCTCTTTTCACTTTTTCTTGTAAAAGTGAAAATCCACTTCTGGTTTCCTCTGTGTGTCGAGAACAGATGCTAAGGAAGGTCTTTCGGAGACGCAGAGTGCACGACACAAACTTCTGGAAAGCAGGGTACGTGCGCCCCTCGCATATTCCGTCTCCTGTAAAGCCACCTGCCGTGGGAGCCGCAGAACCGGGCGGGAGCAGGGACAGGAGGCAGAGCGTCGGACACCCGGGGTGGAGGCCCAGGGCGCCCCAGTGTGTGGGGAGCCGGTCCCCGCTGGTCCCTGCGGGTCACCCGGGTCCTTGTTGGTCCCTGCGGGTCCCTGTGGGTCCCTGCTGGTCGTCAGCTGTGATGCCATCCTGGACAGTAGCCGCATGTGCGGCCGGGAAGCATGGGGGGGCTGGTCTCTGCAGTTCCCTGAGGGTCACCCGGATCCTTTCTGGTCACTACTGGTCACTTCGGGTCCCTGGTGGTCGCCGGGGGTCCCTCCTGGTTGTCGACTGTGACGCTGTGATGCTGTGGCCCTGTCCTGGACGGCGGCCGGAGCGGTGGTCACAGCGCCCCCGGCATGTCCTCCATGGCTCCCTTTCGGCCGCAGGATGAACTGGAAGCCTTGAGATTTTTGGCGGGGGGGGGGGGGGCTCCAGGCCCGCAATCTCAGCTCTGGGGTCACTGTGGTGCCTGCATCTGGCCCCCCCAAGAGTGCCGTCCCCGAGGCTTCTGTGGGCTGTGCAGGTGTCTCCCCATCCTCCCGGGGGAATGGGCGCCTGCAGAGGGCTGGCCATCCTGAAGGCTCTTGGTCCCCGGTGGGTCTGCGGGAGACGTGGAGGGGCCTGCGGCCGTGGCTCGAGTCCCATTCTCACGGCCTCCACAGGCCCGGGGCCCCTGCTCTGCTGCCCGTGCCTCTCCCCCTGCCTGTCCCAGCTCCACGGGACTCTCTCCCTGGACTGACCTGGGGGGGTCTGTGGTGCTCCCTGAGGACCCACCCCAGGGGCTGCCCCGCCTCTGGGAAGGAGTGCAGACCTGCCTTCAGCGGGTGGGGGGACCTAGGGTTTTCCGCGGGGTTGGAGCTGGGTTCTAGGATTATTGCAGGCGGCCGTCCCGAGCCCCGGCGGCCGGTCAGGGGGCCGGGCATTGAGGCAAGGAGCCAGGAGGACCAGACACCCTGCTGGTGTCTCGGGGATCCCGGCCCTGGGCGCCTGGGGGTCGGGTGGGCAGGCGAGGGTTGCTATGAGGAGGTGGGTTTGCCGTGGCTCCCAAGGGGGGTCTGGAGCCGCCGTCCACCCCGTCCCTGCTCCCCCCGGGCCCCGCCTGCCGAGAGGGGACGGAGGACGAGGGCTGGTGCTTGAACAAGCCTGGCCGAGCACACTGAAGTGAGAGCCGGAGGGCGTGGTTCCGGTTGTCCCTGAAAAAGACCTCCGTTTCTCCGTGGAAGGGGTTTTCACATGGGGCTGCATGCGAGGACGGAGGCCGTGCCTGCCCGAGCTGCGCCCACAGGGCTCGTGGGGCAGCGGGTGGACGTGTCACAGCTGCAGGTCGGGTGGGCCGTCCGTCCGGTTTCCAGACCTGCGTCTCCCCTCCCCCCCCCCCCCCGGCTGTGGGGTAGACCAGTGTCCCCAGTGACAGTGTGACCTGGATTTTCTCCACGAGGAGAAACCCTGTGTTTTCACAGCCACGTGTGGTTCCAGGTGGGTGGGCCGGCTTTGAGGCGTTCACGTTCAGACCCTCGGAGAGTGCTTCCTTCCGTCAGCGTCTCTTCCTCCTTCTTCTAAAATACCGTTTAGCAGGGGCGCCTGGGGCGCTCAGTCGGTTGAGCGTCCGACTTCGGCTTAGGTCACGATCTCACGGTCTGTGAGTTCGAGCCCTGCGTCAGGCTCTGTGCTGACGGCTCAGAGCCTGGAGCCTGCTTCGATTCTGTGTCTCCCTCTCTCTCTGCCCCTCCCACGCTCACACTCTGTCTCTCTCTTTCTCGAAAATAAATAAACATAAAAAAATAAAATAAAAATACTATTGAGGAAAAAGTTTCTAACTTAAAAATTTTTTTTTAAATGTTTATTCATTTTTGAGAGAGAGAGAGAGAGACAGACAGACAGAGTGTAAGTGGGGGAAGGACAGAGAGAGAGGGAGACACAGAATCTGAAGCAGGCCCCAGGCTCTGAGCTATCAGCACAGAGCCTGGACGCGGGGTTCGAACTCACAGACAGCAAGATCATGCATGACCTGAGCCAAAGTCAGACGTTTAACCGACTAAGCCCCCCAGGTGCCCCAAATCTTTGTTTTCAAAATAAAGGGAGGAAAACATTTGTGTGTTCTCCATGCCAGCCCTTCCCTTCCTCTAGCCCCCGAGGTGACCCTGTCATAGCTGTGTGCCAAGTGCGGCCGGGTCCCCCCTGTGCAGAACGGAACCAAGCCACAGAAGGATGTGGGCACTCGGAGCATGGAGCTGGGGTTCGGCGGACCGGGGCTTGAGACCCGCCTCTGCCACCTCTGGCCTGTGCCCTTTGGCCTCTGAGACTCACACGGGGACAGAGGGGTGGGACAGGGAACCTGGGTCATAGGGGCCACAGGGGCCACAGGACACGGGCCCGGGGAACGTAGGAGACAGGACACAGGACCCAGACACAGGCGGGAAGGGGACAGCAGGGGGCGCCAGAGCCGCATGTTTCCGCCGGGAGACGGAGCCTGGCTGAGCCCCGGGTTTTCTGTCTGCCCCTCACTCCGTTACCGGGGACTCGCTCGTTTCTTCTGGCAACAGATTCCCAGCTGTCGTCCCACAAACCCGCCGCCCCTTCTGGAGGATGAAACAAAAATGCCGCCCGAGGTCGCGAGGCCCCCCAGGCGGCCGGAGGTCAGGGCCCTGCGTCCAGGCGGCAGGAGCCGTGGCAGCAAACAGCTTCTCATTCATCATCCTTTTTTTTTTTAATCATCCATATCAAGTTTTTATTTATGTATTTATCGTTTCAAATTTTTATTTAAATTCTACTTGGTTTACCTACAGTGTAGACTTGTCTTCAGGAGTGGAATCCGGTGATTTCGTCTCGTACATACACGGCACCCAGCGCTGGTCCCAACGAGCGCCCCCTCAACGCCCACCCCCCCACCTTCCCCCATGTACCCCCTTTCTCTCCAACATTTGAACACAAATCTGCATTCCAGCTGCATTGCTCGGTGTTTTAACCACCACTCACGTGAAACTGACACAGAACGATTCCGAGAGAAATCCCACTATCATATTCGGGAAAGTACTCCTCTTCCAACACACGCTGGGCATCGTCGCTCAGAGCGGTGGCTTCCAGAACCTTCTGATGGCCTGCTGTTGTGAGTGCGAGTGTGGGCGCCCAGGCGATGTATACCCATTTATTTGTAATTTTATACACGTGTGACGGGCTTATAAAGCGTGCACGAAAATTCCGAGAAGACAGGTGAAGGTGATGTAAACGGTATTGTTAAATGTCTCGTTAGGTGCGGCGTTTGTTACCGCCGTCAGCCGATATCCGAGGCACCGTTCACGCCTGGGATTCGATTTCTCCTTACCGACGCTGAGTGTAAAGGTGCCTCTCTGATAGTGTTGATAATCGGGAAACGTTGCGGCTGCCTCATTTCCCCTGGGATGCGGCCGACAGAGCGCAGGCCACGATTGCTTTGTCTTGGTCACCGCGTCTTGCGTTGTCACAACCCACGTTTCCTTCTTAGGAAAAAACGGAAGCCTCGTGCCCGTTTTTCGGATGGCTAACTTAATTAAAAACGAGATCTGCTCTGTATTTCCACTTCCCTAGGCTGGCCTGTCGCGGGTCACAGCGTGCTGCGGGAGAGCCCCGGGACGGAGTCCCCACCGTCACCCAGTGTCCCGTCCCTCGAGAGCTCGGTGGTGGGCCGCTGACGAGCGGCCCAGGGGAAGGGGTGAGCGCCATTGCTTGGACGAGTAGGAAAAGAGCTTAATTTGTTTTGTATTTAATTATATAAAAATAGCTGTGGGTTCCCTGCCGGGTCTGAAAGCACAAATCCTTCCATAAGCGGAAGTGGCGGGGAGGAGGAGCAGTTACCGTCGGTTTATATGGGAAAGGTTTTAGCGTTTCCAGACCCAGAAAATAACCTCTCCTGGGCGTTTCCGATACTGTAGGACGCATCTTACTGACGGATGCAGGAGTCTGATGTTCAGAGACGCCTGATGGGGTCCGCATGGCGGGGGGCAGGGGCTGGGGGGGGGCGGGCGCTGCTCCCGTAACAGCCGCTGAACTGAAAAGCTATTTTCTCTTCTCACCTTCCCGTAAAAGCGGAAATCCGCTTCGGACGCCTTTCAGTTAGCAAGAACCGGTGCTAACGTAGGTCTTTGGTAAAAGCAAAGTGGTTTATGGTGACCTTTCAAAACCCGGGGTGGGGGGGTGCCTGCTTTTTCTTCAACTACAAACCCTACTAGCATTTGGCCACATCTGTGATTTTTTCCACGAGACTGTGACCTTTTAAAAAAAATTTTCAAGAGAGAGAGAGAGAGAGAGACAGAAAGAGAGCATGAGTAGGAGGGAGGGGCAGAGAGAGAGGGAGAGAGAGGATCCCAAGCAGGATCCGCGCTGTCCGCTCAGAGCCCGACACGGGGCTCGATCCCACGAACTGTGAGATCATGACCTGAGCCGAGATCAAGGGTGGGACGCAGAGGGACGGAGCCCCCAGGCGCCCGAGGCCATGACCTTTGAGCGCAGCGTGGCCCCTGCTCCCCGCTGTGTTTTCAGCGCCCCTCGCAGAGCCCCGGGCGGCAGGTTCTTGAATCTCAAGGCAAGCATGCTGTCGGGAAGAGTGCTGGGCCTTCCGGCTGTCGGGTCGTCGTGCAAACCCTCTCCCACCCCAGACAGCGGGCCCTGGCGCACCCTGTCTCTACGGCCATCTTGGGGCACGTGGCCGGTGGCGTGGTCCTGCACGGTGGAGGCCGTTGGGCCGTGTGGCGTCTGCCTCGGGCAGGACGCGGCCGAACGGACGGGGCAGACGCTTCCCTACCCTCTGTCCCTACTCAGACCTGTTCCCTCCCTGCGGGCCTTCCCGGGCTGCCCCGGGTTCTTTAGGAGGCCCGGGTGTGCGCCGATGGCTCCGTCCACTCCCGCCCCGGGCTGGCTTGTTTCAGGGCCCGGGTTCACGGGGCCTGGAGGCGTGACACCTGGTGACCGACTGGCAGGTGTGGGACACGCGTGGGTCTCAGCTCTTTCCGTCTGGCCCCTCCCCCCGAGCTGGCGGAGGCGTGGGGGGAGAGTGGTCCCACGGGCCCCACGGACCTGGGTCTCTGTGGAGGGAAGGGGCTGAGCGGACCTCGGAGGGGCGCCTGCTTCTCAGGGTGCCAGCCCGTGGGGCGTGCAGGGGCGACAGGCTGGGGGCGTACGTGGCTGAGCCAGCCCCGGAACTGAGACACAGGATCTCGGACCCGGGGCCGCGCTGGGCTGGGGCGGGGCCGCCGTCGGCCCCACGGGGTTCTCTCATCGCCCGGTTTGGCGTCGGCACTTCGCCGCCAGGGGGTCCTGTGTGATGGCAGAAGTGATCTTGGCTCTCTGTTCTGGAGCGAGTGCTGGCCAAGGAGACATACTGGCCCGTCATTACTGAACCAGTGAAGCTGTCACCGCTCTGCCGGGCCACAGGGACGCCGGGCGGCTGAGACGCTGAGGAATACAGACCCGGGCTCGCGTCACAAGCCTTGACTGCATGGCCAGTCGGCGTGACGATGGCTGTCCCAGCGTGGGGACTGGAGGAGGTGCCCCTTTGTCATGTTTGGAGGCCGAGGTCTGCCCACCTTAGAAATGGACGCACGGGCAGCCGGGGAGGCTGCAGGGGCAGAGCGGGCCCTCACAGAGGTGGCCGGAGACCGAGGCCCCACGCCGCTCTGTCCGCCTGAGTCGGCAGCTCGCTCGGCTCTTTGGAGGCACCGTTACTGCGAGACACGTTTGTCGAGTGCAGAGTGCTGGGGGTGCAAGACGGACCGGGTGCCTGGTCCCCAGAGCCCGTCTCTGTCGTGCTTGCTGTGACCACTCTGTGCCCCAGGCCGGGCGGGAGGACTGGTCTTCTTTACCCCCAGGAAACTGAGGCTCGGAGGCACAGAATGCCCTGCACGGGACCAAACACGCGGAAGTCGGGGGGCTAGAAGCCGGCCTCCGGTTCCCAAGTCAGCCGTCTCGATGCTTCCTGCAGGGAACGGTGTGTAGGAGCGGGGTCCCCGGAGCTCGGGCGTGGTGGGCGTGAGTTGAAGCTGTCTGTGGGACCTCTGGAAGTCACTTTCTCTCCTTGGGCCTCAGTTTCCTCACTTGCGAAAGGAGGGAATAACGGTAGGATGAGATGGGATAAAGCTCGTAACACGGCAGCTCAGCCTTCGAGGGCAGGGGTCGCCGCGGTGACTATTGTACGAGCCGCCGACTCGGCCTGGAGACCCCGAGGCGAGCCCAGGACACCCTGTGTCCGTGACGCGTGTAACTCGCCGTATTCTGCACCCACTTCAGTAAAACCCCGAAAAACCCATAGGGCGTGTGAAAACAGCCTCGCTAGTGTTAGCGTCAGCGTTGTCGCCGGTCGTGCCAGCGACGGCCATCGTTACTGTGAGCGCCTGTGCCGCGCGGGGCCCAAGATTCCCGCCCGGGCGTTTATCGCGAATCCCACCGACCGAGTGAGGCTTATCTGTTGCTTCTCTTGCGGGCGTTCGATCTTGGATTTTTGTCGCCGTTGGGGCGTTTTCATTCTCTGTTAGGAAGCGGGGTCTCTCCGTACTCCTGTCCTGCAACCGAACTCGGTGAGGCAGACGCGAGCCCCAGAAAGTCAAGGTTTACACTCGCGAAAAGCCGAGGCGCCCAGTGCAGGGGTGACGGCGGGGACATAGGCGCCCGGTAACCAAGGACTGTCGCCAAGAAGGGAGGTGATCCTGTGAACGGCCCGGTGACAAGTGTCTTCGCTGTGTCGGCTCGGCTGGTGGCGGGCGGCGGGCGAAGGGTCCGGTGAGAAACGCTGGAGCCGCGCCTTCGCCTGGGCGGCCCGCGTGTGGCTGGCACCTGCCTGGGTGCTTCTCCCTCCATGCTCCGTGGCCCCGCTGTCTCGCTCTCGCTCAGGCCCTCGCCCCGGGGGCACCGGCTGGCCAACCCCGCTGTCATCAAAGTCCCCCGTAGAAAATGGAGAAATGTGCGTGCTCACGCGCAAGTTCTGTCCCCCGGTCCTTCCTCCTTCACGCCCCTGCCTTGTTCCCTCCCGCCTCGTCCTTCTGCCAAACGCCGGGCGTCTCGTTGGGTTGTGTTCCAGCGTGAGTTCTCTCCTGTGGGCAGAGAACGGGGGCCCATCCCGAGGGCGGGAACACGATCCGAGCCGGGCCAGGGGGTCGGTCTCAGGACTTGTGTCTGAACGTCGGGAGAGACGTGTTTGCTTCCCCGGGGGGCTGGGGATGTCTGCGGGGGAGCGTGCTGGCCGGGGCGGTAACCAGCGGCTTCGCCTGCACGAGTGAGCGAGGCTAACCCAGAGGGAAGGAGGACCGGAGGTGGGGAGAAGCGTGGTCCCCACGGAGTTGCCTGAGCCCCCGTGTGCAGACGGGGACACGACCGTGTACACGACCTGGTAAACCCGCCCTCCCCGCTCCCGAGTGATCTCTCGGGCACACGAGCCAGTGTGCGTTGTGAAGGCCTCCGGCCCAGAATCGGTCCTGGGCGGTGGGCCCACAAGGTCCGGTCCGTGCTGCTGGTTTGAATTTCACTGCTGTGGGGGGAGGGGGAGGGATGGGGGAGGCCGCCAAGCTGAGGGGGTGGGGAGAGCGGTTGCTAAGAGACGGAACTCCCAGGCCAGAGCCCGTGGGAAGGGTGACTCCTCTTCCTTTGGCTGATATCCCGTGAAATGACTAAATGCAAACCGACTGACAGAGCGGCGGGTCCTGGGGCTGGCGGACGGACGAGCGCTAGGTACTGGGCCACGGAGGGCTAGGTAGTACTAAGTACTGGTCTTCTCAGTACTTTTTTTTTGCCAGAGGAGTGTCAGCTCGCTTGGCTGGCAGGGCCAGTGCTGGCTCCGCCCCGGTGCCCAAGCCTGCCCCCCCGGAAGGGGGTCATTGGTGGATCCTCCCGGACGTGGACGTGGACAAGGGGCCAAGGGGACCCGCTCGGAGAGGGAAGCAGGGCCATCGGCTGGTTTCGGGCTCCCCGTCTGGGAGAGCAGGCGCCCTTGCCGCTCTTGCTGGGAGAGCAGGGTTTGCCCGGGGGCCGCCGGTCTTCTCTGCTGGTGTCCCTCTCATTGCCCAGCGGGAAACTATAGTGCCCCCTGTCCTCCCCCCCCCGGGGCACGGCCGCCCCCGTCCCCGCGTCCTCCCCCCCCCGGGGCACGGCCGCCCCCGTCCCCGCGTCCTCCCGCCCCGGGGCACGGCCGCCCCCGTCCCCGCGTCCTCCCCCCCCGGGGCACGGCCGCCCCCGTCCCCGCGTCCTCCCCCCCCGGGGCACGGCCGCCCCCGTCCCCGCGTCCTCCCCCCCCGGGGCACGGCCGCCCCCGTCCCCGCGTCCTCCCCCCCCGGGGCACGGCCGCCCCCGTCCCCGCGTCCTCCCCCCCCCCCGGGGCACGGCCGCCCCCGTCCCCGCGTCCTCCCCCCCCCGGGGCACGGCCGCCCCCGTCCCCGCGTCCTCCCCCCCCCGGGGCACGGCCGCCCCGTCCCCGCGTCCTCCCCCCCCCGGGGCACGGCCGCCCCCGTCCCCGCGTCCTCCCCCGCCCCGGGGCACGGCCGCCCCCGTCCCCGCGTCCTCCCCCCCCCGGGGCACGGCCGCCCCCGTCCCCGCGTCCTCCCCCCCCCGGGGCACGGCCGCCCCCGTCCCCGCGTCCTCCCCCCCCGGGGCACGGCCGCGTGTGTCCTCGTCAGGAGTGTTTACCTCCATCACTTGACCTGAAAGGTGTCGAACTTCGGGGCGCCCTCCCAGACGTCACCGCGAGGACCCCGCGTGACCGCGAGACCCTGGTCTTGGAGCTGGGTACGGACACGGGACGTAGCGTTAGGTCGTCTGGGCAGGAACGGAAAGCAAGGGTGAGGCGATGAGGAGAGGCCTTGGGCGGACGGCAGCGCGCCTGCTAGCGTTTGCCTTCGGACGGCGGGGATGCCCTTTGCGGTGATAGCGCTCCGACGTGCCTTTGGCGGACGGGCCTCTGCCCAGCGATCGGGCCCGTGCCGTATCGCCCTCGCTGGGCGACAGTGACCGATTCAAGGACAGGCCGGGGCCGAGACCAGGTGCCCAAGCCAGGAGATTCAACTTCTGGGCTTTTGGGAATCTCCGGGGCAGGGAAGCCGCCTCTCCACCGAGCAGGGAGGGTGAGCAGACACCAGGCTGGCGGCGAGGTCTGCCTGAAGCAGGGAGGAGGCTGAGGCAGGGCAGGGGTGGGGCAAGTTCGGGGTGCTCGTCCGAGCTCTGAGGACGGCTCTGCTCCGGCTCCTCTTGGTCGCACGAGCGAAAATAACCTCACATTCTGCTCGAGACTGTGTTTCTGAACCGTGCGGGTGAGGCTTCTGTGCTGCAGTCGGCGACGAGAAACGCACGACCACGTCGGTGTGCTTCGGGCGCTCCCCCTCACTGAGCGCGAGGACAGCAGCTTTTCCCGAGACACCAGGCTTGGAGGAGCTGACACGGCGCGGGGAAGACCTGGCGAGTCCGTGCTTTCGGTTTCTGGCTTGGCGTTCGGAGCCCCAGAGGCCACTCCCACGGCACATCACGGGGCTTTGCTCGGTGCTGGGCAACCACCCCCTCCCCCGGCACCCTCTGTGGTCGGCATGTCCTCGGAGAGAGAGTGAGTGCGGGGGAGGGGCAGGGGAGATGGAGACACAGGATCTGAAGCAGGCTCCAGGCTCTGAGCTGTCAGCACAGAGCCCGATGCAGGGCTCGAACTCACAAACTGCGATCCAAAGTTGGACGTTTAACTGACTGAGCCCCCCAGGAGCCCCTAAAGTGTGTGCCTTTAAGGTCTGCTGCGGAAAGACCAAGTCGAGGGTGCAGGGGTTGGGAAGTCGGAGGGCTGCTCAGACTGACGCTGAGGTCTGAGCACAGAGGGTCTTGGGCGCTGGAAGGGCTTCGGATTTTCCTTGGAACACGGGCACCAGTGGAAGGTCCAAAGAGGAAGGTGACACGACCTGACGGGCTGAAAGGGTCTCCCTGTCGGCTGTGCTGGGGACGCAGGGTGGGACCACTGAGCAGGAGACGGCCTGGCAGTCACCGGGAGAAGGCGACGGCGCCTCACACCTGGGGGTGGCAGCGGGCGGGGGGTGTGCGTGGCCGGGCTTGGCGCCCAACACCCAGCCGGGGCCCAGCCGGGACCCTCGGCCAGCCAGCAGGTATTCAGCGAGTTGTGCTTTGCCAAATCTAGTGGACTAGAACCCCCCCCTCCCCCCCGTTCCTGGTCACGGTGGCAGGTAACAGAACTATCTTTGTTGTCAAAACCCTTCCGGCGATCTGGTTCCGGATAAAGTGAACTGCTTGGGTCAAGGGACTCCCCACCCGTTCGTGCCTGTCCTGGGCCGGACACGCTAGGTGTCCTTTCGCTGTTTTTTCTGACTCAGCTGGACGCCGGACGTGACCATCGCCAACATCGGGGGCGTGACCGACTCCGCAGGGCACGTGGAGGGCACGTGGTGGTGAAGACAGCTAGTGCGGCCGGTGACTGGGGACTCCGCGGCATCGTCCGCGTGGCAGAGACGGTACTAGTCTGCGCAGGGGGGCCTCCCGGGGCCTGGCGGCATTCGGACAATCTCTAGGAGCAGAGGGGCCTGAGTGAGGCTCTGAGCAAAGGTCGGGCCACGGACTTCCGGAGGGAGAGCGGAGTAGAAGACGGCCCAGGAGATGTGTCCGCAGAGTCGCGGAGCCGGGCGGAGACTGGAGGGTTAGAAGGGGGATGGGATCCGGCTGCGCCGAGGGCCCGCCTGCTGTCTTGCTTCCAGCGGCGGCCCTCACGAACACCGCACGCCGGGGGCTTGACGCCGTGGACGTCCTCTCACGGTCCTGGAGGTAGGTCCGCTCCGGGGTCTGCCCATCTGGCGCCTCCCTCTCAGCGCTCGGCGTCGCCGGCATCCGTGGCACCTTCCTCGCCCTGCGGGCCCTGCCTTGTCGCGGACGGTCACGCGTGTTCTTCCCGCCTCGCCCGCGTCCGTCTCTTCTCTTCTCACAAGGACACCAGCCGCATCGGATTGGGGCCGCCCTGACTCGGTATGACCCCAACCTTATTCCCCCCGTGGAGACCCCATTTCCCGACAAAGGCACGTTCACAGGTGCCGGGTACGGTTTCTTACAGGCGGCCGCGGACACCGTCCAGCCTGCTAACACCCGACAAGCAAGTAGGAGGCGGCCAGTTATTACTTGTCGAACAAATAAACGAAATGAGTGCCGCGCGACTGGACGTAAGGGGCGCGCGCGGTGACGCGTGGTGGCGGAGGCCCTGCGGTGTCGCGTGGAGGAGTCCGGGCGGCGCTGCACCCGCGGCGGCAAAGCCCGTTAACGGAGAGGCTGAGGGGACTCTACAGGGTCAGGTGGCAGAGAGGAATGGTTTATAGTTGGAGATTTAAGAATTCTATTTTTCAATTTTTTATTCATTTTTAGTTTATTTATTTATTTTGCGAGAGACAGAGATGGCACAAGCAGGGGAGGGGCAGAGAGAGGGGGAGAGAGAGAATCCCAAGCAGGCTCCGCGATGTCAGCCCAGATGTGGGGGCCAAAGCGCGAGAGAAGAAAACCTGGTTCCCGGAGCGCAAACGCAGCCGTGTTTCCGTCCCGTTCGGCTCCTGTGGTTTCGGTCTTACGGCCTCGACTTCAGATTTCATCTGGAAACTTGAGATGCGACCCAAACCATTTCTTCTGTGTCACTCCATGAAGAGGCTCTCTAAACCCTTAATTCCCACTCCAGCCTTCCCCTCGAGAAAAATAAACGCGGCTGCCAAGTGGGGCTGGTTCAACTCTGCCACCCCTGCGGGCGTAGTCGCGAGGATGGCTTTAAACGCGGCGTTTTTAGACTCTCCGTTGTGTCAACAAGCTAAGAGTTTCATTCACTTAAAACATGTAAATAAATGCAGCTGCAGCTGACTGTACGAACAGTGAAAAGAGACGGCGGTGGGAAACCAAGCGAGAAGACGCTCTAAGTTGAGAGAGACGCCCAGCTTCGAGGATAATCTAAGGAGCGTTAATAAATCTATTTGGGAAGCTCAGCCGGCAGAATTCGCGATGACAGCTTTAGAACCACCGAGAAAGAACTGGCAGCTCACCAGAAGCAATTAAGCGGTGAGGAAGGAAGCCGCATGCGTTCGACATGCGTGCTGGAATTCTCCGTTACTACACTTCGAATAATTACATAACCTCATACATCTCATTAGAATTTTTTTTAATGAAGAGTTGAGCTGCGTTCAGCTTCCAAAACCTGCATGTCCAGCCATCAGCTTGGAAGTCCGTTCGTTTGAAGACCTAATGCACTTTCTCCTGAAAACACAGCTGGGTGCCGGGGGGCCCCGCTCACGCCATTTAAACGTACAATGTCGAGACCTCGTTGTATGTTTGCAAGAAGAATTTGGAACACAGTCCATCTCCCTGCAACCTTAGCGTGTCGGTGAGTGATTGAATCCCTTGTCCCTGAAATCGATTACGGAAGGTTTTCGTTTTTACTAAATGGCGACACCTGCGGGGACATAGGATTAATTAAGGCGGGATGGCAGTATAGATGGGTGCTGGTGGGTAGTCCGCAGGGAAGCGTGTGTCCTCAGACATTCCGGGAGGTGACCGGATCTTGAGGACATGAAACTCCACTTTCAAGGGTCGGGCCTGCCTTCCTCCTCTCGAGGGCGTGCCGCTGGCACTATTGAGCGCTGGCCACCGAGGGGCGCACTTTTCCTCGGCTCACGCGGGGAAGAAAACGGAGGATGAAGGGAGGGACATTGTCCTGCGGGCACTGAGGACAAGTTGCACGAGCGGAAAGAGGGGGACGAGGCTCTTGGACAGGGCGGGTGTGCGTACCAGAAAGAAATTTGCCCAACTGGGAGAATGGGGCTGAGTCAGCAAAACCACCCCATTTCCCCTTCGAGAAGCAGCCGTTGCTCAGATCTGAGCGTCTGGGCCGTGAGCAGGCCGGGCCGAGGCCTCTCGACCTTGGCAAGAAGCAGAAAGGCCTCGGCGAGGAACTGACTGTTCTTTCTGGCACCTTCTTCCTAAGTGGGCAGTTGGTAACTTTTGGGTTGGTGATGATTCTCCCTCTTCTGTTTGCCACGCAGAGGAAGCTACCGTCTCCTGTCGAAACACCGTTTGTCCCTCTCTGCCTCCTCCACCACCACCTCTCACCCAGCCTGGTGCCACTGTTCAGATGACTCTCCGTTGCCCCTCTCTCCAGGCAAAGATTTGGTGGTTTCCCGTCTCGTTGTAAGTTGGAGCCCTGTGCCGAGCGTTCGAGGCCCCCACCGCATTCCGTTTTGTGGGAGAGACACCGCAGGAGCCTAGAAAGGCATGCGCCTAAGGGCTCTCGGTAGAAATCTCCAGACACCAATCCTGGTGAACCTGAGCAGGAACCCTGTTACGAGGGTATTTTGTAGCTCCCGGGATCACCGGGAAGGCTACAAAACCAGGCTTAGGAACGGACAGGACCAAGGTCACTAGGTGTTTGCCCAGGGGCCGTCTCGTGGAAACGCCAGCACAGACGCCACCCTTGCCCCTGCCGTCCACCCCTCCGGACAGCAGCTGTGATGCTCTTTCTAAAATTTAACTCTGATTGTGAAACTCTCCTGCCATTACATAATGAAGAATGTCTTTGGTCTTTGTCCCAGGTCCCTAGCGTGGAGCTTCTAGAACCCACAGGGTTTCCCAAGTGGAGGGAGCGCCGTTGTGTTCCGTGGTGCTGACAAGATATGCCAGAAGCACCTGTGGTCAGTCGGGCTGTGAGCCGCGTGGCGCCAGTCTGCCGTCGGGGGAGGAGAGGCCGTTGACGCTCGAGTCCAACCACGGGGCCCCCGAGTCAGTCCGTCAGGCTCGCCGTGGTGACTGGACCCCAGCAGATGCTCTGGGCGCTGCAGCTGGAGCGAGCTGCCCTGGTTGGTGACACACCCGGAGTCCCCAGGGAGAGGGGACGGAGGCTCTGCCTTTGGGTCTCCCCCAGACTTGGCTTTCTGTGTCCCTCCATCTGGCCGGTCCTGATTCGAGTCCTTCATATGCAGCTCTGACAACGGGCTCTGTGCTCCCCCAAGTGCCGCGAGTCATCCAGTGAGTTTTCAGACCTGAGGAGGCCATGGCCACCCCTGCGTTTGCAGCCGGCTGGTCAGAAGGGTGGTTCCCGACCCTGAACTCATAGCTGGAGCAGACTGCCTTCTTGGGGGCTGTGCCCTTGAACCGGGGGGGGGGGCGGTCTACACCGACTCTGGGTGGTGAGTGTCAGAACCGAAGGAAACCAGCTGCTTTTCACCTTCAACTGGATTGTATCAAACCAGAATAAAATGAGTCCCCTCTCTGGCCGGGCCGGACGTGACCCCGCCGTCTCTCTGGCGCCACGTCCCTCTGTGCTGCTCCTCGTTTGCCGCGCTCCAGACACACCGCCCTCCCCTGGCCCTCAGACTCACTGAGCTGGCTCCCTTTCGGGGCCTCGCACGTGCTGTTCCCTCTGCTTGGAATGCCGTTCCTCAGATCTGCGCACGGACCTCCCCGGGGTGGAAGTGCTGTTGGTCCACGTGCGACCTGTGTGCCTTGAGACCCACGACCTAGAACCACAGCTCGGTTGCTCACTCGATTAGAGATCACAGGGCTCGAAAGGGACCCGGTGAGTCTGTTAGTGATGATTCTGCGAGCTGCCTGACCGGACATGGGGTCTGACCTTCAGTAGATGGGGCCCGGGGCTGTGAGGGACTAGAGGTTCTCTTTCACGGTTATCGAAGCTTCGTGGGTCTCCAGCCTCGTGTCAGCTTGCGTCCCCTCCGCGGACCCATCCAGATGCCCACGTTTGGGTCCGTTTGCGGGGCTGCGTCGGGAGCTGAGAGTGAGCGCAGCCGGGGAGCAAAAACTCCTCTAGGGATTTAAACAGAGGGAATTTAACGCAGGGACTTGGTAACGAGGTCTTGCAAGAGTGGCCGAGCGGAAAGGGGAAGGCGAATGACTCAAAGACGGGCCGCTTCAGGAAGCCGGGCCGCCTCCGGGGGCTGGACGGCGCGGGAGAGAGCACGGTGAGGCCCCGAGCCCGCGGCCGTTGCGTTGGCAGCATCACGACCGTGCCCGCGTCTCCCTGCCTCCGGCTTCCCGCCTCCTCCTGGTGCCTCCCTGCGCAGAGCCAGCTGGCAAGGCACTCTGGCAAATGCAGCGTTCGGTCTTCCAGCCCTGGGGTGGGGACGAGGCAGAGCTGCGGGCAAGGTCTCAGGGGGCCCCCAGGCAAGCCTTCCCTGCCCCCCGCAGACCAGCGATCACACTGTGCTCCCTCTCAGAACTTTCTGGAGCTAGACCCTCATGGATCTCCCCGCGGCTTATTCCTGGATATTATGTTTATACGCACACACACGTGCATGTATAGGTATATACTACATATATATTTATATCAGTTTCTGTTTTCCCTGCTAGAAGTTTCTAGAAGGCAGGGTCTGGGTGGGTTTTGCTGTCCGGTGTCAGCGGCACCTGCACGTAGCGGATACTCACAGACGTTTGTGGAAGGAACGCAGGAGGCCTTAAGGTGAGCAGAAGCCTCGGCTCTGACAGGTGAATGTGTCGAGTCTGCGACTATCTCGTCCCCGGGGGATCCTCACGGAGCATCTTCCCTGAAGGGACGGCGACGGGGCACATTCGACGTGGGGCTCTAGACGGACCACGTATTTTTAGCCACAAAGCCTGTGACAATCGTAAGACAGAACTAAGACATTCAGCCGCTTAATTGGACCCTTGGAGGCGTGACCGATGGCCACAGCGTGGGCGAGTACCCAGTACCTGTGTTCACACCGGCAAGCTCGTCTCCACGCCGGAGGCCGAATGAACTAAGGATGTCGAAATTCGAAACAGCGCCGTTTCCTAACAATCGGAGATATTTCAGCTTCTCCGGCAATTTGATAGACGACCGGGGAAGAACAGAGAGGGCCCCGGGACTCTGGATCGGTCTGGAAACAGTGCCGGAATTTTCAACGGGAAGAAATGCTCTCTTTGCCCTTCTCTTTCCTGGGCTCTGGCTGGTAACTACGCCATCAGTGTCCCCAAGGAGGCAGTGCTGAGAGTGACACAGACACCTGTCACCCACTGGGCTCCCGGGCCTGGAGGGCACAGCGACTCCTCTGGCCCCGCTGACTGATGTCAGTTCTGCCTGAAGTGTATTCGAACTTACCTGAGTGTTTCATGGCCATAATGTATTTGGTTAACGATCGTTCATTTTAGTTGTGACTTTATGGATCTATTATTAATTGCTGAGAAATCAGAAGTCCCCAAAAACGTGCTTTTTCTCTCTGTGTTGACTGTCTAGTGTTCTTATTAAAGGAAAACTTTTGGTTAGGAAATACCGATGTTTCTCAGCTATTTCTTGGGCTAACCAGGGGGCTTCCAGAGAACTCCACCCGTCCCAGCAGCCGTCTACCTCCGCACCCTTCATTCACCACACCTGTGTGGGACACCTATCTTGATCACCCCCCACCCACCTGGCGGCGAGATGCCGGTCACTGACGGGGCAGCATGGATCGCCCCTGGCATGCTGTACTGTTGCAGTCGCCCAAACTTTCGCCGGGCTCAACTGGAAGGCAACACCAATGGGAACGAGTGCACTGGCCAGGTGACATGTCAGGCATTTGCCAACGAAGGAGGAAGTAGTAATTTAGAAACAGAAGCTGGAGCTGGAGGGTTATAGATAGGCAATCAGTGCATTGAAGAAAGACAGTGCAGGCTGACGGTAATCGGTCACCAAATAAGGCCGAAGGGGAAGGCTGTGCCAAATGGCCCAAAACTTAATTGGAAGAGTAGCAGGTGTCCCGGAGAGGGCCGAACCGTCAGTTCTGTCAAGCCTGCTATGCCGAGGTCACGGCCCCGTGTGGGGCAGAGTGGAAGCCCGAGACACACAGCGGGGACATCCGGGTCAGCAAAGTCTTGAATGTCTAGATCCCTCTGAACCTTCTGGGGCCACAGAAGTAACCTGTTTCTCTCTGCTCGCACTCCCTCTTTCTTCAAGATGATGCCACTGGGCCAATGAGTAGGGTTGAGTCCTTCCATAGCCTGGCTGGGGACGTGATGGGCCTGTGAGTGAGGAAAGGGACCGTACTCTGAGGGAGCCACAAGACCTCCACACCATTCTCTGGCACAAGCTGGGAGAGTACATGTGGGAAAGGATTCTGAGGGTTCTAAATCAGGAGAAGACATAAAGTTGGATGATGGAAGCTTATCAATTCAGGGCTACGCTTTTATGATACAGGATTTAATATCCTTGCAAAGACCCTGGGAGATGGTGCTAATATTGCAAGGGTGGCTCTTGGAAGCCTGAAAAAAACAAGGGTTCGTGTTAACAGACGTAGAATCGTCAAATGCTGGGGCAGTGAAAGAAGGAATCCCAAGTCGTGGAGAAGTGGGTACGCGAGAGTGGAAATCTTATCTAAAGGTGGAAAGCTCACCAACGACTGTATTTGGCGGGCAGGTCTGAGAACACTCTGTTTGCCAAGGTAGTAAGGTATGTGCTGAAGAAAGGAGCCCCAGCATCATTGGGAAGCTGAGCAGTGACTCCTCTGCAGGCCAGGGCTGCTATCAGGAGACGCGGTGACAGAACCGAGTTCTCTTACAGAAATGGAAATTATAGAATCCCAAAATAATTAAGACCAGGTGGTGGCACATATGTGTCAGAAGCAAGATGGGCATGATTATTATTATAACGAGAGACAAGGTCGGAGTGATGGCCACGGGACCAGACACTCAGGGACGCATGGGGATGGTTTACAGGACACGGTGTCCCTAGGGGCCGAGATAGTTGAATGCCATGGATATGGCTCAGATATGCAATCAAAATAGTCAAGGATGGATGGCCAGGAAGCTGAGGGCAACTGTCACAATTTAAAAAGTAATAATTTTTTGACTAATTTCCAGACATGAGACTTTTCAGACCCCAAACCGACTACAGAAGAGGCCAAGTTTCCACGGTCTCTGCCACAGAAGGACCCCATGACTCCACGGCCAGAGGGTATGATAATTATTCCCCCAATACTTCCCCAAAGTGACCTATTGTCATTTACTTGGGTAGCTGTTTATGAGGAAAAGGGAATGTTCTGACATTTCAACGAATGCTGTATATAGGGCCAGAGTTGAAATCGATTCTTCGGAACCCAAAGTGTTATCAGAGCTTCCTATAATATTTGGCAGGCAAATGGGAGCCAGGTAATAAATGTCGTCCTGGACTCAGTCTGGTTTACGGCATCTACTGCAGAAGGTGCACTAATTAACCAATCAGGCAGAATGGCTTGGCCAGTCGATGTAGGCTAGCCTCTTTCGTTGGTGACTCCAGTGCTAGTGCGACAGGTGCGTGAATAGAGTAGTCTTGTTGGCAGGATGGAGGCTACCCGGACACAGCGGCAGGGACTCTGACTCCACGAGGCTGCTACAGATACTGCTGCTGCTCAATGCCCGTCTTCTGGTGACATGGATCAGTGCTAAGCTCCTGATATGTCATCCTCTCTTGAGAAGACCGACCAACCACTTGGTGTCAAGTTGATCACACTAAACCTGTTCCACTTGGAAGGCAGAGGGATTCACCAGGTTATAGATGGTATTTTCCTGCTTTTTTGCATATCCTGTAATTTTTGATTGGATGCCAGACAGTTAACTTTACCTCGTTTGGTCCTGGATACTCTTATCTTTCCTCTAAATATTATTGACACGTATTCCAGGTATGAGTTTGTCTTTCCTGACTTTAGGGTCTCAGTCAGCATCACCAAAGGAGGGGCTCAGCGTGTGACCCACCAACATGGGATCCCATGTAATGTCACCATGCGTCAAGTAACCCATGGAACAGCATAGGAGTGCAGCGCTGGGAATGTGATTATGGGATCCACTTGCCCCATCACACGCCCCGTCACTCAGAAGGTGCCGGACTGAGGGAGAAATGGAGTCCTCTTTTGAAGGCAAAACTAAGGCATCAAACTGGAGATGATGTCCGGAGGGGATGGGGCACCTCTTCCAGAAGGCGGCATACACCCTAACGGAGTAACCATTGTACCTCATGTCTCCAGTAGGTACAATGTATTATAGGGCCTGGAAACCAAGGAGTGAAGGCAGGAATGGCTCCACCGAACTTCACTTTCCAAGATGAGCTGTTTAAACCATTTGCAGACAATGTGATTATACACACAGTCAGCTTTCAATCTATCATCTTCTTGTCTTCTGTTTGTGCTGTCTGCTTTTTGTCCCTCCTTTTTTGGAGATCAACTGAGTACTGTTTAGGATTCCCTTCTAGATACTTTGTTGGATTATTGGCTTTAACTCTTTGTCTTTTATTTTAGTGTTTGCTTTAGGGTTTATAGTCTACATCTTCAACTTGTCACAGGTAATATGCCAGCAGGACATCATAAACCACTCATAATAGCATATTTCCACTCCTGCCCTTCATCCTTTGTGTGATCTGTTGTTATACATTTTATTTGTATATGTGCTATAAACATCAGAATACATTATTATTATTGCTTTAAATAGTCGCTAACTCATAAAAAGATTTAAATAATAAGCAGAACATTTTATATTTACTGCGGGAAGCAGAATTCACACGAGGTCTCCAGGAGTCATGCCCTAGTGTACATTATGCTTTGTAATAATCCCTCCCCCTTGAGTGTGGGTGAGGTTTGTGAATACGATGAGATCTCTCTGTGATTAGGTTTCTAATGAGTCGGCCTTGAGTTAATCAAGACAGATTATCCCGGGAGGTCTAACCTCATCAGGCAGAGGTCAGAGACTCGAAGTGAGAAGTGCGAGAGATTCTCCTGCTGACCTCGAAAGAGCACACCACCATGTCGCGACTGTCCGTGGTGAGGCCATGTGGCCAGGACCCACAGGCAGCTGCTCGGAGCTGCAAGTGATCCTCCGCCAACAGCCAGAAAGAAAGAGGGACTTCAGGTTTACAACCTTGATTTTAGTTTAGTGAGACCACGAGTAGAGGACCCCCCAACCTGAACCCAGACTCCTGACGTATGGGAGCTGTGAGGGAATAAGTAGGTGTTATATGTTATACGTATTTGTTATACATAAGAATAGTACGTTTACCTGCATAATTACCATGCCGGTGCTTTTCATTCTGCCGTGTAGAGGTACACCTCCACCCATTATAGGTTTCCTTCTGCCTATAGGAAATTTCGTCTTTCATATTAAATTTTAATTTAATATTTCTCGAAGGGCTGATTTGCTGCTGATGAATTCATTCATATCCTTGCGATAGAATTGAAGGGTCTGACCAGTTTTTAGCTGTTGACTTCGGGGCTTACCCGAGGGGGGGTGAATTTGTAGGTCCGCAGAAATCTTTATGTCATGTTCATGTTTTGAAATACACTTTGGTTGGGCATAGAAGTCAGGGTTGACAAGTTTTCCAGACCTGCAAACATTTTGCTCCACTGTCTTCTAGCTTCTGTTGTTTCCGGAGAGAAGACTGCTGCCTTTCTCTCTTCTGACATATGCTGTATGTCTTCCTCCTCTGGCTGCTTTTAAGACCTTATCATTGGTTTGGAGCAGTTTGATTTTTGATGAGTATTAGTGTCCTTCTCCTTATGTTTCTTCTGCCTGGTGTTCATTGGGTTTCTTGCATTTGTGGGGCTTATAAAGTTTTAAACAAATTGGGAAATTTTTCTTTAAAACACTTTTTCTGTACCTCCCTCTCCTTTTTTGGATTCCAGGCATTGGGCTGCTCGAAGTTATACTACAGGTACTATTGCTATGTATTTCTGTTCACATAGCTTTTCCTCTGTAATTTCTACCAACTATAAGACCACCCAGGGTACTTTTAAACTTAGACATTGAAGTTTTCATTTATAGACCTTCAGTTAGAATCTTTTAAATATCTTCCGTATCTGTACTAAACATGTACGGTATTTCCTCTAGCTTTCCCATCGTATGAAATACAGCTAGAACAAGTGTGTTTATAGCCATGTCCACGAATTCTATCATTTTTGTGATTACTGGATCCGTTTCAGTTGACGGATTTTTCTCCATGTTATAGATTATATTTTCCTGCTTTTTTGTGTACCCTGACATTTTCGATTAGATGCCAGACAGTTATTACCTTGTTCGGTCCTGGATACTCTTGTATTTCTTCTAAATATTATTGAACTTTATTTTGGGATGTGCTTAAGTTACTAGTTTGATACCATCTGATCTTGCTTTTAATATTTGTTAGGGGGGACTAGAGCAGCATTTAATCTGTGGATAATTTTCCCCCAATACTGGCTCAGACCATCTATATTCTCTCTGAGGTTCTGTGAATTATGAGAGTTTTCACTCTGCCTGGTAAGAACAGGAACTCTTCCTGTCATTGTGAACCCTCCGGGAATTGTTCTTTCTAGCATTTTCTTGTGATTCCTTCCCCAGCCTTAGTTTCCTCACACATACAAGTGGGTCAGCATTCGACTGAAGACTAGAGGAGGACTTTCTGTAGATCTCTTGAGCTGTTTCTGTGCCCAGCTCTCTCATCTTTACTACTTTGTCCTGGGAACGCTAGCCATGTTGGCCCTTCCGTATTCCCATATCTGTGTCCTCAATTCAGGGACAGCCATGGGGCTCTGTCTGGGTTCCTCATCCTCTTCTCTGAGCTGTAGCCTGGAAACTCTCCCAAGAGAGTAAGGTGGGGCAACGTCGGACTCACGTTTGTCCACGTTCTGCCTCTCAGAGATCACCACGCTTCATTGCCTGCCTTCCATCCTGTGTCTTTTTTTTTTTTAATTTAAAATAGTTTATTTTCAAATTGGTTTACATAAAACACCCAGTGTTCATCCCAACATGTGCCCTTTTTTAATGCCCATCACCCCCTCTCCCCCCCCATCTCCCTCACCCTCAGTTTGTTCTTAGTCTTTGAGAGTCTCTTATGTTTTATCTCCCTCCCTCTCTGTGTCTTTTTTTTTCTTTCCCCTCTTCCTCTCCCCCTGGTTTTTGCTTAGTCTCACCAAGTCCACCTATTCGTGGAAACATATGGTATCTGTCTTTTTCTGACTGACTTATTTCACTTAACATAATACCCTCCAGTTCCATCCATGTTGCTACGCATGGCCAGATTTCATTTTTTCTCATTGCCACATAGTAGTCCATTGTATATATGTACCACCATCCTGTGTCTTGAAAACCATAGTTTTATATAGTTTGTTTTCTTAGCTGGTTCAAGAAGGAGGTAAGTCCCGGCTCTGTTTCTCCATTTTACCTAGAAGTCAGCCTATGGTTACCATTTTTTATTTCATGTTTATTTATTTTTGAAAGAGAGAGATAGAGAGAGACAGACAGACAGACAGACAGAGAGACCCAGAATCCAAAGCAGGCTCCGGGCTCAGCGTAGAGCTCAAAGCGGGGCTTGATCTCACATGACCACGAGATCGTGACCTGAGCCAAAATCAAGGGTCGGACGCTTAACAGACTGAGTCCCCGAGGCACCCGTGATTCAACAATTCTATACATCACCCAATGCTCATCCAGATAAGTGTGCCCTTAATCCCCACCACCCATTTCACCCGTCCTGCCCCCCTCCCCTCTGGTGACCATCAATTGTCTGTATTTAAGACTCTTTTTTTCTCTTTTTTTGTTTGTTTTAATTCTTAATTCCACAAGAGTGAAATCATACGGTATTTGTCGTCCTCTGACTGACTTATTTCACGTAGCACTGTACTCTCTAGGTCCATCCACGTTGTAACAAATGGCAAGATTTAAATCCTTTTCATGGCTGAATTACATTCCATTGTGTATACATACCACATCTTCTTTATCCATTCATCCGTCGATGGACATTTGGTTTAGTTCTGTAATTTGGCTATTATAAATAATGTTGCAGTAAACATGGGGACATATATATCATTTTGAATTAGCGTTTTCATATTCTTCAGGTAAATACCCAGGAGTGGAATTACTGGGTCATGTGATAATTCTTTTTTTTTTTTTTTAGAATTTTTATTTTAATTTTTGAGAGACTAGAGACAGAGTGTAAGCAAGGGAAAGGCAGAGAGAGAGGGGCACACAGAATCCAAAGCAGACTCCAGGCTCTGAGCCGTCAGCACAGAGCCCGACGCAGGGCTCAAACTCACAGACCGTGAGATCATGACCTGAGCCGAAGTCGGCTACTTAACCGACTGAGCCCCCAGACAGCCCGTGATAATTCTATTTTTAATTGTTTTGAGGAACCTCCATGCTGTTCTCCTGCACCAGTTTGCATTCCCACCACTGGTGCACGAGGGGTCCTTTTTCTCCACATCGTCGCCGACACCTGTTATTGTACTTTTAAATGTTTTGAAGACCTCAGGTTCAGAACAGCCATCTGCAACGTGGAGCTGTCCCTACTGTGCGCACTCAGGATCTGTGGGCGAAGTCGTCTCTGTTTGCAGGTGTCACGAGTGGGCCCTCAGGCAGCAGCTGCTTTCGCCCGCCGTTGATTCTGTTTACGCGCTAACGGGATCCCCGGGTGCTTGTATGACCTTATCTGCCTCAGCCTTGGATCTAGCAACGCAGCAGGGATTTGCATGTGTATCCAGTGTTTGGCCCTAGAAATGTTTTATTTAGTTATTTTTATTTACTTATTAAAAAATTGTTTTTAATGTTTTACTTTTGAGAGCAAGAGAGACAGAGCACGAACGGGAAGGGGCAGAGAGAGAGGGAGACACAGAATCCGAAGCAGGCTCCAGGCTCTGAGCTGTCAGCACAGAGCCCGACGCGGGGCTCGAACTCACCAACCGTGAGATCATGACCCGAGCCGAAGTCTGATGCTCAACCGACTGAGCCCCCGCCAGGTGCCCTGAAATGTTTTATTTTTAAGATAATTTTTGTACATGTAGAATCTTGTGGGGGAACTTTGCAGTTGTCTCTCTGGCAGTGATCTTTTCCTTCTCCGAATGCCTGCCTGTCATTCGTTACTCATTCTGCTTGCTCCGTTTTCTGACACTGGTCCTATCGTTTCTGACTGTCAGTATCTTGAGGGAGATCCTTTCCGTATTTGCATACATCAGTATTTATCACAACGTCCTACACAGAGAAGATGTTCAATAGATTCTTGTCAGAAATAAAAAGGTTCCCTGGCCTCCTCCTGTTCTTTGGCACCTGAATACCCAGAGCTCGACTCATATCCCATGTGTCTTTTTAAAAAAAGGAGATTTGGGGGCGCCTGGGTGGCTCAGTCGGTTAAGCATCCGACTCTTGATCTCGGCTCAGGTCACGATCTTGTGGTTCATGGGATGGAGCCCCGCATACGGCTCTGTGCTGACAGCTCGGAGCCTGGAGCCTGCTTCGGATTCTGCATCTCCCTCTCTGCCTCTCCTCCCCTCATGCTCTGTCTCTGTCTCTCTCTCAAAAATAAATAAACATTCAAAAAAAATTTTTTTAAATAAAAAAAAACCTTAAAATAAAAAAAAGGAGATTTGGAAACCAATTTGAATCCTCTCAATATTTTGAGGCATGGGTGACCTAAGGGAGGGTACACGCGAGTGTGTGTAGTGGGGGGGAGGGAGCTGTTCGAGAAGGAAAATACATATTAAAACAGCACGACAAGTATATTGACTGTAAAGTTGCTAGCGTCCCGAGTGGACTAAGTATGATCACTGCTCACAGTGTGTCCGAGCAGCTTTACTGGGTTATTGAGCATTTGAAACGAAGCCTCTCCGACCGCAGGACCAGAGCATCTTAGCTCCAGCCTCTTGGGGGAGTGGGGGTAACCAGCTTCTATTGGGGATCTAATCATTTTTGCTTCCCCTCCCTCCCCTTCTTCCCTTCCCTCTCGTGCCTCCTTTCCTTCTCTCCCCTCCCCTTCCCTCCCTTCCCCTTCCCTCCTTCCCCTCCTCCTTCCCTCCTTTTCTCCCTCTCCCTCCCTTCCTTTCCCTCCTAACAAACAAAATGGTCGCTTACAAAGAATTATCTTGATCTTTTAAGGGGCCCATAAAACACTAAGCCGGCATTCAAGTAATTGATTCCTCTGTAGGAAACATCCATTTGCTGCAGATCAACCCCTCAGTTGTTGATTAATTAATCATGTAGCTTTGCAAAAATTCTGCGTTTTCTCTCTATGGGCATAAATAATCCACCGCGGGGAGGCTGGAGACTATTCGAGAGCCAACAGCATGAGGGGCTCCATGGGGAGAGTTGTGTCTGTGCCCCAGATTTCTAGCTCTCTGCTCAACTCCCAGCTGGGGTCTGCCTGCGTGACGTGCCCTCACCTTGTCCCTAGAACCCTGGTTGAAGAAGCGTCTCTGTCCCCTCCCCGACACGCTCGCTTTGGAAAGACGTAATAACGATTGTGGGTTCACGCTCCCACAGCAGGCCCGCCATTTCCACGAACGACACACGCAGTCAACACTTCCTATGTGCCAGGCACAGTTACCGGTGCTTCACGTGTATTAACTCAGTTAAGTCTCCCCACCTGTTGAAGCGGGTCCTCTTGGGCGCCCCAGGTTACACGCGAGCAAAATGAGACTCGGAGAGCTTGAGCTACTCGCCTCAGGACACACAGGAGCGATGGTTTGCACTGGGGCAGGCTGGCCCCGGACCCTACGCTCCTGATCACAGAGGGGTTGCCTCCAAACTCGATTAGGACTTTTTATTTATTTATCTCGAAGAATTCTGAGGTTGGTTTGTATATAAAAATCATGCTGTCGAAATTATGAATCATTGAAAGAGCTGCTCAGAAGAGTCATCACGAGGAAAGCTGGACCGTCTGGTGTAAGTTAGTTCCCTGGAGCCCCTTGCATAGAAAAGCTTGCCAAAAGATCTTTTTTCAGGTCAACTTTTTTGTTTTTTTAACTTAAATTTCAGAAAGTTAAACAACAATGCAGTATTGGTTTCAGGAGTAGAACCCAGTGATTCATCGCTTATATATGACACCCGGTGCTCGTCCCAGTAAGTGCCCTCCTCAATCCCCATCCCCCATCCAGCCCACCCCCCACCTAACATCCCTCCAGCAACCCCCAGCTTGTTCTCCGTCATTGGGAGCCTCTTATGGTTTGTTTCCCTCTCTCTCTCTTTTTCTCCCCCTTCCTTCCCATGTGTTCCCCTGTCTTGTTTCCTAAAGTCCACATGCGAGTGAAATCACGTGGTATTTGTCTTTCTCTGACTGACTCATTTTGCCTGACATAATACACTCTACTTCCATCCACACCATTGCAAATGACACCCTTCCGTTTTTAAGGACTGAGTAATATTCCTTTGTACATATATATCACGTCCTCTTTACCCATTCATCAGCTGATGGACATTTGGGCTCTTTCCATACTTTGGCTATTGTTGATAGTGCTGCTATATACATTGGGGTGCATGTGCCCCTTTGAATCTGTATTTTTGTATCCTTTGGGTAAATACCCAATAGTGCAATAGCTGGATTGCAGGGTAGTTCTACTTTAAAAAAATTTTTATTATTTATTTCTTTGGGGGGTGGGGGGATAAGGGGCAGAGAGAGAGGGAGAGAGAGAATTCCAAGCAGGTTCTGTGCTGTCAGCTCAGAGCCTGACTGGGGGCTCAATATCACAAATCATGAGATCATGACCTGAGCTGAAATCAAGATTTAGATGCTTAACCAGCTGAGCCACCCAGGTGCCCCTGTTCTTTGTTTCTTGAGGAACCTCCATTCTCCAGAGCGGCTGCACCAGTTTGCATTCCCACCAGCAGTGCCAAAGAGATCCTCTTTCTCTGCATCCTTGCCAACATCTGTTGTTTCCTGAGTTGTTCATTTTAGCCATTCTGATCGGTGTGAGGTGGTATCTCGGTGTGGTTTTGATTTGTGTTTCCCTGATGATGAGTGACGTTGAGCATCGTTTCACATGTCTGTTGGCCGTCTGGATGTCTTCTTCGGGAAAGTGTCTTTTCATGTCTTCTGTCCATTTCTTTACTGGGTTATTTGTTTTATGGGTGTTGAGTTTGATAAGTTCTTTATAGATTTTGGATACTAACTCTTCTGCAAATATTGTCATTTGCCAAAAACGCCATTTGCAAATATCTTCTCCCATTCCGTTGGTTGCCTTTCAGTTTTGCTGATTGTTTCCTTCGTTGTGCAGAAGCTTTTTATTTTGATGAGGTCCCAATAGTTCATTTTTGCTTTTGTTTCCCTTGCCTCCGGAGACGTGTTGAGTAAGAAGTTGCTGCGGCTATAATTACGATTTAACGGAGACCAACAACATTCCTGTCATTAGGCAAAGAACTGGATTTATTGATGGCTTTAATAGCTCTCTTTTTTGTGTGGATTCAGGACCACGCCGCCCAGGCCTGTTTAAAGACCTAAGGAAGCCCTTTCCGAGGCCTTATCCTACAACATTAAAAAAAAATAAAATGCTACATTAAATGTACATTTGGCTCGAAATACTTGGAAGATGTTCCAAAAGTCATTTGCCTTTGAAGTAATCCGGCTGTGAACAATTGGCTTAATTCATGATTGGCTGCGATTTCTCATTCACACTTGGAATTCTTGTGGTTGTTTCTGAATGTAATGACATTGTTATGAATTTTAATTTAGCAAATGAGGTTGACATAATATTATTACATCTCGTAGACATATAATGAAACATTTATCGATTGTGGCTTTGCGATGTTCTTTTCAGAGTTTCGAGCCAATACTTTTCCCTTCCCCAGTGTTAGGCCTTCTCTTGCCCTTGGATGGAGTTGTGGGCCCCACTCCTTGCCTGCTTGCTCCCTGCCGCTGACCGTGCGCCGGGAGGCTGTGAGGCTGACCCCATGGAAGGTTGCTGGGGGTGTTACAGGGACTCTACTGGGGTGATGAGCAAGGGTAGCGAGCGCCCCACGGCAGGCACAGCACGTGATGTCTTCACCATGTACCCCCCTCCCCCCGCAGCATTCTCTGCCTGCGGGCGCGGGGCATCTGCTCTCTGTCCTGGGCCCCGAAGGGAGAGGCTGGCACACCCGGTGACCTGGTTTCCTGTCCTCCTGTGTCACCTGCCCTTGGCTTTGGGACAGTGCCTGTCTGCCTCTGCACACGCTCTCCCAGGAGGTCAGGAAGAGGCCTGGCTTTGGGACTCGGACTCAGGGAGGATGTCATCCCACTGCTGACAGACACCTCCTGGGTGACCCTGGGCTGGCGCTAACCCTCTCCAGTCATCCGTGTCCAGTGCGGATGTGACTGTGCGCACCTGGTCGGCACCACCCCTGCTTGGCTGGCTCTGCACTGGACCTGGTGGCCGGGTCACCCTGCCGGACCCCCGGGCAGCCGGTCCCCTGTGTGGATTTGCCACTCACTGCCTCTTGGTTCCTGCTTCCTGGTGTCCAAGCCACACGGCTACTCTTCAGGGTGACCCTCCTGGGCAGGACTTAAAAATGGCTCTGGGTGGTGGCCCTTCTCCCTCCTGTCGGTCCTGCATCCTTCCCACTGCTTTCAGAGGGTACGGGCCTTGCATCCCAGGCAACACCCCACACAGGCCTGAAGAGACAAGACGTCCTGTCAGCTCCTGGCTGTGAAGGACCCTCAGCCTAGGTTCCCCCCAAGAAACTTTGCCACAAGACAGTCTGTACTCCGTTGACGGGCAGTCGAGGGTCCAGGAGTCTTCACTGGCTCCTGATTGTGTGCCTCGGGAGCCGTCCACAGGGTGTGTTCGTACTCACTTCTGTGTCCAGCACTGTGACATCTCAGTCCTTCCCCATCCTAGTCCCATCCCGACCCCCCGCGGAAGGTGTATCACTATCTCCATTCTGCAGGGAAGGAAGGAGACTTAGAGTTCACGGTCACACCACGAAAGGGTGAGGACGCACACTGGCCGTGGCTCCCAGGTGTGAGGTCCCCGAGGGCTGATGGCGGGCGCCGGGAGGAGGCTCTCGTACCTGCTGGCTGTCTGGTGCTTGCTGGCCTCTCTCTGCTCGCGAGGACAGTCCCTTCCTCCAGGAGGCCAGGCAGGGCTTCCCAACATAGTGGCCTGGCATCCCAGGACACGAAATCTGTAGAGCCCTTGGGGTCCAGGCTCAGAAACCCCAGGCTCACATTTGCCACATTTATTGGCCAAAGCATGTCACAAGGCCCACGCAGATGAGAGCTGGTCTGCTTTTTACTGACCGCGTGCTGGCAAGGCCACACAGTGGGACAGGTGCTGCCCTTGTGGGAACAGACCGCTGTCCCCACTTCCCCTGAGCAGCCCCTGGTGGGGAAAGAGCCCTGGCTGGTGGGAGTGGTGACAAAGTCACAGGATGAAGGGCACCTGCCCAGGGGCTGGGTGGGATTATCTTGGCCCATGTGGCCGGCAGCCACGGCGGGAGGGGAGGAGAGAGAAAACGAGGCTGGAGGCCGAGGATGGCTCATCCTGCCTCACAGTCCACGCACACCCCGTGCCGTGACTTCCCCACAATGGCCCAGTCATTTCCAACTGTTAAAGTCAGTTAATTCTACTGCTGTGAGTTAGCTAAATCCTAATAAATGTTAATATTTGTGTGTCATTTTCATTAAGAAATAAATGTCATTGAACGACAAAGGGCCTCCAAGGTACCCGGTAATTGCCAGAGGACTGACAGTGCCCTGGGTGCAGAGGAGTTGGATATGGCTGCCGCCAGGCAACCACCAACAGGAGGCGGCCTGGGGCTGGGACTAGAGGCGCGTACCCCTGACTCTGTGCCACTGGGCAGCCGGCTCTGCTTCCAAGGACGTTCCTACTCATGATATTTCCTATTTCCTACTTCCTACTTCTTTTGTTTAAGAAAGCGAGGGTTGACGATACTTTGTCATATCAGGAAATCAACTTGGGGTTGGTCCTAACTCCTCACCTTCCAGCAAGATTTTCACCTCGGACCCGTCAGACAGTGTGTAAGCTCGGAGGCAGGGGCCGGGTCTGTCCGCACCGCAGGCCCGGTGTGGAAGCTGGAGGCAAGGTGCCAGCTGACAAGGGGCGGGGACAGGGTGGGGCTGGGACAGGCACTGACCCGGGTGGCACATCGGGACGGCGACTTTGTTGGAGGAGGTCATGGAGAGGACGCGGCTGCTGGTCAGCCCTCGAGCTGGCCTAGACAACCGTGGGCTCCTCACCCCGCCCCTGTCCTCAGGTGCACCTTCGGCTCACCATTCCACCGTGGCGATCAAGGTGGTGTTGGGAGCACCTGGAGGGCTGACTTGGCTGAACCCAGTTAAGGCTGCTGCACAAACCTTTAAGAAGTGGCGAGCAGGGTGCTCAGAGATGCCCCTCGTGTGAACCTGCCATCGCCTGCATACAGCTGCCACCTCTTTCCTCCGTCCTTCCCCTTCCTCGCGCTCAGGGGACAGATACATTGTATCAGAGTCACAGAAGGGGACACAGGCACTGCCTGAAGCGGGGAGGCACACGTCCGTGAGAAGGAGAGATCACACGGCCGGGTTGACGGAAGGACAAGAACATGGGACATTTCACATGGGAGTGCGTGCGCATGTGTCGTGACCTCAGGCAGGGTAGCGAGAAGAGAATTTGGTGGAGGGAAGAGAGGGCGGAAGACGGGTCCCAGAGAGCTCGAAGACCCTTTGGATTAGGCGCCACCGGTCCAGTCGGCTAGTCCTGGGGCCTCGAGGCTCCAGATGGTGACGGTGTGGACTCGTGTCCGGGAGGGAGCTAGACTCTGAGGTTCCTCTCCGAGCGAGGGTTGGACAGATGGTTCAAGGGAGTTGCTAACTTTATACAGTTGGGTACCAGGTTTCAAACTAAATTTGGGCTCTGGCTTCCAGCTTTTCTGTTGGCCCTGGATTCAGAATAGCCTCTCATGTCCCAGCCATCTGGTCCCTCCTGGTCTGTCCTGCCGGGTGGCGTCTCTGGGTATCTTCCCACGGAGAGGACAGAATCTCCAACAAAATCTATATGGTGAATGTACGTTTTTCAAAGGGGATCCCGCTGGTGGGATTCCGGAGGGGACTAGGTCCCCACAATGAAGGGGTCTGTGGGCTGTGGGTCACATTTATGTTTGATTTGATGGAATGGGCCCCCGGGGACGGCCACACGTTGAGGTGTGCCCTGGACGGGGTAGTCCATGTGTGTGCTTCTGGATCTCTGGTTTCTGGAAACTTCCTTTACTGAACAAGCAGGCTCTGGTGCTGCCTCTCCATCATCTAGCCTCAGTGGGTGTGTATAAACACCTGCTCCGTGCAGGGCACCGGTGGCCAAACTGGCAGAAGGAACAGTCACTACCGGTTTGGAATATGGCTGTTTTTCTAAGACAACAAAAAGAACAAGTTAGGTTTAACCATTATAATTGAAAAAAATTTTTTTAACGTTTTATTTTACTTTTTGAGAGACAAAGAGACCGACCGAGCATGAGCAGGAGAGAGGCAGAGAGAGAGGGAGACACAGAATCCTAAGCAAGCTCCAGGCTCGGAGCTGTCAGCACAGACCCCGACACAGGGCTCAAACTCACAAACTGAGATCATGACCTGAGCCAAAGTCAGACACTTAACCAACTGAGCCACCCAGGTGCCCCTACGTTCTGTAGTTTTAACACTTACACTTAGCTCTTTGATCTCTTTGGATTAATTTTTGCATATGATGTAAGGTAAGGGTCTAAATTCCTTCTTTTGCATGTGGATATCCAGTGTTTCCAGAACCTTCCATGGAAAAGATGGTTCTTCCTCCACGGAATGCTCTTGGCACCCTTGTAGATCAGTTGACCACTGTTCCAGGGCTTGGGCTCACCAGGCGTCTCCTTCCTGGTTTTGTGGGGTTCCAGGGAGGGGACACTCCTGAGCATGTTTGGTCTGCGATCCGAACCGGAGCCCTAAGGCTTCTGGAACTACAAGAGGCACCGTCGTGGGGACCGCCCTGGAGATCCCGGCGCCGGCTCCGCCACTCCCTTCCCTCCATCTTGAGAAGCCTTCGCTCGCGGATCCACCTCCACACTCTGCCGGCTCACCTACCGTGTATCTCGACGGGCACACGACACGTTCGTTGCTGTTGCTTCCGAGATGGTAACATGAAGAGCCCAAAGCGTGCTGATCGTGCCCTGAGGCGAGGAGGTAAGAGAGGTGAGTGCTGGCGGCGATCTGCAAAGCAGCGCCACTGTGTAGGCGCTTACGTCACGGGGGGGGGGATTGCGTCGGGGGGGATTGCGTCGGGGGGATTGCGTCGTAGGGGGGTTGCGTCGGGGGGGATTGCGTCGGGGGGGATTGCGTCGTAGGGGGGTTGCGTCGGGGGTGGGTTGCGTCGCGGGGGGTGAGACGGGGAGATTGCGTTGTGGGGGCTGCGTCCGCGGTGCGGTTTGCCTCGGGAAGGGATTGGGTCATGGAGGTTGCGTCGTGGAGGGGATTGCGTCCTAGGGGGGAATTGCATGGGGGTGTTGCGTGGGGGGGATTCCGTCGTAGGCGGGTTGCGTCGGGGGGGGTTTGCTTCGGAGGGGGACTGCGTCGGGGGGGGTATTGCGTCGTGGGGAGGTTGCGTCGTGGGGGTTGCGTCCGAGGCGCGGTTTGCGTCGGGAGGGATTGGTCATGGGGGTTGCGTCCTGGGGGGGTTGCATCGTAGGGGTTGCGTCATGGAGGGGATTGCGTCGTAGGGGGGATTGCGTCGTGGAGGGGTTGTGTCGTGGGGGATTGCGTCGTGGGAGTGTTGTGTCATGGGGGATTGCGTCGTAGAAGGGATTGTGTGGAGGGCGTTGCGTCGGGGGGGTTGAGTGTAGGGGGGTTGCGTCGGGGGGATTGCATCGTGGGGGGGTTGCGTCTAGGGGTGTTGCGTGGAGGGGATTGCGTCAGGGGGATTGCGTGGGGGTATTTGCATCATGTGGGAGTTGTGTTGGGGGAGATTGCGTCGTGGGGGGGTTGCGTCGTGGAGGATTGTGTTGTAGGGGGGATTGCGTCGAGGGTGTTGCGTCTGGGGATTGCGTCGTAGGGGGTTGTGTAGGGGGGGATTACATCGTGGGGGGTTGCGTCGTAGGGTGGTTGCGTGGGGGGTTTCGTCAGGGGGATTGCGTGGGGGGGTTGCGTCGTGGGGGGTGCAAAGGGGGGGATTGCGTCGAGGGGATTGCATGGGGGTGTTTGCGTCCTGTGGGGGTTGTGTCGGGGGAGATTGCGTCGTGGTGGGTTTGCGTCCCTGGGAGACGGCATTGCCAGTCTGAGCCAGTCTTTCTTTTTAAATTTTTTAATGTTTATTTATTTTTTGAGACAGAGCATGAGTGGGGGAGGGGCAGAGAGAGAGTGAGACACAGGATCCGAAGCAGGCTCCAGGCGCTGAGCCGTCAGCACAGAGCCCGACGCGGGGCTCGAACTCACAGCCCGCGAGATCATGACCTGAGCCGAAGTCGGCCGCTTAACCGACTGAGCCCCCCGGGCGCCCCTGAGCCGGTCCTTCTTTACCGACCGGTCGGCTTGGTCAAGGAAACAGGCTTCATTCCTCTTTCCTTGGAAGCTGCTGTGTTAAGGCCGCGTTCGGCTCGCCTGCTCTGCTAAGGGTCTTGAGGGATGGCATTTGAGTCACTTACTACGTACGCACGGAATTCGGGGGACAGGCAGACATTGTCGTGTCCAAATTACGGCGAGATAGCGACTCCCAGAAGCCGGAGGGGAGGCAGCTGGGCTGGGGGTCCCGATGCCTTTCCGCACCCCACATGGGGTGCCAGGCGGTACGCGCCAGGCCGTCCGGATGACGGGGGCAGGCGTGCTTACGAGGACGGGAGTCAGCAGAGGAGCTTTGGGGGGCCGGGGAGGCCGGCTCCTCTCCCGTGCTCTTTGCATTCTCATTCCTAAAATTAACATACTGTTTGGCTTCGGGGCTTCGGAAAGCTGGGGGCCGGGGGTTCCCTGTACCCAGTCTTTGCTCTCCCTCCTCCCGCTGTTCGCGGTTTATTTATTCAACTCTTTGCGGTTGACCCGTCGCCGTCGTCGGCCGGGCCTCCGCGTGCGAACCAGCGTCAGCGTGGAGGTTCGGAGGGACGTATGCTCTTGAGCGGGCGCTGGTGCGAGGGGAGGGAAGGACAAACACCACTTCTCTCCCCGGGGGAAGAACGGACCGGCTTTTCGTCCGGAGTGGTGGCAGGAGGAGTGGTGGCAGGGACGGGGACACCCGGGTGCCGTCCCGCGGGCTGCCGCCGGCGGACTCGCAGGAGTCGCTCTTACCCACGCGGGGGAGCGGCGCGCAGGGGCTTGGTTTGCCCGGATGCCTCTTGGAGAGAGGGCGTGTGTGTGTTCAGGGGACGCGGCGGGAGGGGCCTGTCGAGGGCAGGGCGGGGACCTGGGGGACTGCGCGGAGCCGGCAGGCGGTCGGAGGGACGCCAGCCTCTGGGAAGGGGGAGACAGAGCGGACCCAGCTGTCTGAGAGCCAGAGCCGAGCTCTGCGCCCGCCTCGCTCTCAACGGGGGAGGGAGGAGACTTTGGCGTGAATTTCCTTCTCAGCCCCGTGACTTCAGCAGACAGGTCGCTGAGGTCCACAGCCTGCGTCCGGGTCAACGTGCCGGGTCTCCTGGGCGGTCTCCAGGAGCAGCGCGTGGAGAACCCAGAGCTCACGTGCACTTGGAGACACCTTAACCTTGAAGGCCCTCGCTCTGAGTCCTGGGAGGGTCCTGGACCCGCCCCTCCCTCTGCCCCGGGCGCATGCCCACTGCTGTGCGAGTTCAGCGGACCGAGGGAGCGTCGCTGGCCGGGGACAGTGCTGAGTGACCACGGGGACCGAGAGATTTGTTGGGAGAGGTGGGCGGGTCTGTGTCGGGTGGGTGGAAACGCCAGCCAGGGAGGGGACAGCTCGGTTCGAGATCCGAACTGCGTGCGGGGCTGTGAGCGGGAGTCCTCAGCTCCTTCTCTGGTCGCCAGTCTCTGATGGTTTGGGACAGCATCGGAGGGATGCCTCGGGGAGGGCCGGGGAGCGTGGCAGGCGACAGCGAGGGTGCGGGAGACCGGCTGGTCGGTCGGTGATCACGATGCTTCCGAATCACCCGGGGAGCACCTCGACCTCCCCAGGACCCGGGGACTGGAGTCTCTGGTTCAGGAAAATGCTCTTCAACCGTTTTCGTTCACTCCCTGGTTTTACAATGGCGGAACGGAAGGGGCGCCTGGGCGGCTCGGTCTCTCAAGCATGGGACTCCTGATTTCAGCTCAGGTCGTGGTCTCACAGTCCACGAGATCGAGCCCGGAGTCAGGCCCTGCACCCTGCTGCTGCCATTGTTACCATCGTCATTATGGTTTTAAAAGCTACTTTATTATAATTTCTGACCTCGATTTTGTCTAATTCTTTCAGAAAAGAGCAAAGGCATTGGAAAAAAATTTTATACAGAGCAAAGGCATTAGGAAAAATTTCTCAAGTTTCCGTTGCAGAGAGGCACATACAATCCCGGTAAATCCCGCACAACTGATGTGTCCTTAAATCTCAGAGTAACGGGAGATCGCAGCTATCCGGCGGTCTATCAGACAGCGGGGTTCTTGATCTTGAACAAATTGGATTTAAGTCTGGTTGGGCGCTAGGAGAAAAATCACCGGTTCTTTCACAGCAAGGCAGAGAAAAAGTGCTGACGGAGACCCTTCCATTGGTCGCGGAACAAAGGCCGGTAAAAATATCCACCTTGCTGTCATCGGGACGGCAGGACTGGAATTTGATGAACCAGCATCGTTACCGTTGGACATGATGTTTTGGCTCCGACATTCAGCCTGTGAGCCTACGTGTGAGATCAGGAGACAGCAGTCTCAGAACTGTCCATGCAGCTTGGCCGGTGTTGTCCGTGAGGTTAGGACCAGGGGGCGTGTTTGGGGATGGGAAGGGCCCAGCTGCTGCTGGTGTCAGTCTCAAAAGGTCAGGTGTCCGTGCTGACGGGGAGCGAGTTTCCCCTACCCTTCCGAGGCTCTCCCGGCCGGCCTAAGAACCGCGTCGACGTGACGAGACAGCCTAACTGAGCAGATCGCATGGCATCCCGTGCCTACCGGAACCCACCCCCCCACACACACACGAGAGGCTCGAAGACAGAAAAGGTAGAGGGACACGTTTGTCCTCTCTATCGAGGAGTGGGCCTGGGGGCCGGGGGCCTCAGCGCGCAGGACAGGGTTCGGGAAGCTGTCCGCCCTGCCCCGCAGGCGGGTCCTAACCCTAACCCTCGGGTGCCTGTCTCTGGTAAGAACTCTTAACCGTGGGCCGGACCCCCAATTTGCATTCTTCCAGGATGTTCGGGGAGGGGCACGAGCGTCTCTGGGGTCGGCGGCGTCTTGATGGCCTTCACCTCAAAGAGCCCGCGTGCCAGAGGGGCAGGTTTGGGGAGACTTGCTCTGAGCCCCTTCCCTGGCTTCCGCAGGAATCTGTTCCAGGCCAGTAAGGTGTCCGTGCATTTGAAGGACCCTGGAGGAACATTCTGTTCTCAGCCTGCGCGGCGTCTCTCCAGTTCCTTCTCATGAAAGTCCCAAGCCTGCAGCACACCCCCGGAGCCGGGGCCTGAGCCGCGTGGGCCACGGTTTACCCCTCCGGCCCCATCTCCCGCCCCCACGGGCACGCCGGGATCGCCGGGCCAGGAGACGCCCTCTCTTTCTCGCCTCCGCGACTTCGGTCTTCTGCCCCTTGCTTACAATGCCTTTCCGGCCCATTTCCCTCCATCCGAATCCTACTCACTTAGTTTTCAAGGCCTGACTCGTTGTCCCCTCCACCGTGAAGCCTTCCAGGCCCCCACAGTCACTCGGCACGCATGTAACAAGCATCTTGCCCGGGCCTCTCAGGATGGGGAGGACACGGTCCCTTCGGGGGGTCACATGTGTGTTCCTCAGCCTACGAGAAGTTGTGCGAGGTACCGGTGAGATTAAGTCCAAGTGCGGTCCTTTCGTTCTCGAAAGCCCCAGTTCCGGGTGTCCTGAGCTGCGCACGCGGTGAATCGGAGGGCGGAACGGAAGCGCTGAGCTCCAAACCTCGTGTTTGAGGTGTTTTTGAATCTATGGTCGGGCGAGCGTCTCGAGAAACAGACTTTGTGAAAGAGAAAAGGGCTTTTTAGAGACGTGAGTCGTTCCCTCTCTCAGCGAGAACCGACCGGGCCTGTGCGGGTCCTGGGCTGTTTCCTGAGCGTAGAGAGAAGCCCAGATCCGACCTGCGGAAGTTCTCCCCGCGCAGGAGAGAGGACCGCCCTTCCCTCCTCCCCCGTGCGGGGGGAAGCGGGGCGGCGTGATATTGGGGTTTGTAATAACGATAGATAGGTTTGGTCCCGGCTTCTGGCACACGGCCAGAAACCCGTGGCATTTCCGAGGGGTAAAAGCGACAGGAGGGTTTTTTGCTGTAACGTTTGCTTTCTGTCCTCAGGTTCCCGAATCAGCTTCGGAGAGGCGGAGAGGGAAAGGTGACTCGGGTGACTTTTTGTTTGTAAAAAGCCCCTTTGGACCACTCTGGGGGTTTTGTTAACGAGGGGGCTTTTTGGAAGACCCCAAGCGACCTTAGGCTGGAGGCCGGGGGGCTGGGGGCCTGCCGTGGGGCCGGGGGTTGGAACTTCCCGCCCTCGCTCCTGACCTCTGGGGAGAGACACCTGGCCGGACTTGGAGTTCAGTCACCAGTGGCCAAGGCCGTCGCCCCTCAAGCCTAAGTAGAGGAGACTTCACAAAAATCCGAAAGAATGAGGCGCAGAGGGCTTACGGGTTCAAGCACTGTGTTCCAGATCTTTCCGGACTCACTGCACGTACTCATCCGGCTGTGCCCTCGCTGTAAGCGGGTGATCCCGTAAGGAAGCTGGCTTCCCCGAGTTCTGTGAGCTGCCAGCCTAGCAAGTGGCTCAAACCCAAGCGGGAACTGGCCGTGCACGAGGGCAGAAGAAAACCACGGGCCCCAAATCGAGTCGCTCACGCCAAACCGAGTCGCCAGACTGGGGCTCGATACCCAACCTGACTGCACTACCTCCCCCGGGAATGTAGTCCGAACGGGTCAGTCAGGAATGTGCTGGTCGGCACCAGGGAGGCAGTCTGTCCTGAGGGCTCTGTCTGTCCCCGAGGAAGGTGAGGTGATCCCCCTAATAGGATCCCTGCCTTTTCCCCCAAGGGAAGGCGGCCTGGCCTGAAGCCGTCTTATCTTTTCTGTTGCTAATAACTTCTTGTCCCCTCCCAGCCTATCAAGCCTTCCCTGTGGTCCGCTCCCCAGAGCTCCCCTCTCCTTGCTGGACGGGGTGCTGCCTGTTCCCGAGTCGATGAATAAAGCTGAGCAGGTCTTCAAATGGACTCAGGTGCATTTCGATTTTTAGCGATGGGTCAGAAGCGCGGGTAGCACCCGCGCTGGTGATTGGCGTCCGAGGCGGGGGATGGTGGGTGGGTCCGACGCCCTCTCCAGGTGGCTGGGGTCAGAACTGGTGAAACTGTCGGTCACCCGGGGGGCGTCGCGGAATCACGGGGTGTGGGGGAACCCTCCCCTGCAGAGACGGAAGCTGACTTGTAAGCCATCTGGTTCTCCCAGCGGGACCGGCGTCTGGAACTCTCCGGGGTGACACCTGATGACCGGGGGACTCTGGGGACTTGAGGGCAAGGCCTCTGCTTCCCTGGGACACAGCCGGCCGCTTAGAGAGAGTCTGGCTTTGACGCGACCGTCGTGACGTCGTGTGTAGAGCGGGTCGAACGGGTGTCGCCCGAATCCGTGTTCACCTGGAGCCTCAGGACGTGACCTTATCTGGGGGTCATGTGCAGGGGGCCCTGCTGACGCCTGGGCTTCAGACTTCCGGCCACCAGCCCCTGGGGGAAAGTTAATGTCTGTGGTGTAAGCCCCCAGTCCGTGGGCCTTGGTTTGGGAAGCCACGGGAGAGGGCCCCGTGTGCCCCGGTGGGCGGTGTCGGCGCTCCGGGCCCCGTTTATGTTGCTCGTGCCCAGCTTGCTGCCCCGGGCCCCACAGTCTGCTTGGCCAGTGGGGGCGCGGACGTGGCCAAGGAGCCGCTGATGGACAGGAGCCAAGGGTCGGGACAAGGGAGACCACGGAGGGAGGCCAGACACCCGGGACCTCAGCCCGGGCCGCTGGGAGGCGCCAGCCTCGGCCGCACACGTGGGGTAGGATGTCAGCACAGGCTCCCCCTGCGCCCGGCGCCGTTCGAGAAGGAAGCAGGCGTGTGGCCAGCGCCCCTTTGGAAACAGGAAGCAGATCCGATGGGGACTTTGAACTTGCAAAGTCAGTGTGTGTTTACGGGAGAGAAACGTTTCCGGTTTACAAGAGCCCGAGCTATTTTTTTTTATCGGAAAAATCTGTGATTCTGGGTTGTCAGCGGGGACTGCGCGCAAGCAAAGACTAGTTATAGAAAATCTATTTATAGGTTTTGCATGTTTGAGTGCTAGTATATCAATTCCACGGCACCCCTAAATATTTACCGTACTCTGTGTGTTTTCCCTCCCGCGTTTGCTTCCAAAATGAAACCGCGAACGCTCTGTGGGTAGAAGTGATACTGTGCCTCTTTGGATATCTGTCCCCAAGACCTAAGGGGACAATCCAGACACATGACAGGGTGTCGTCCAGTGTCTGTTGAATGAATGACAGTATGCAAAATGCGTAAGTAGCATTTCCTTTTCTTTTTCCTCAATAGCTTTCTTTCAAGTTTGTTTTGTTTTTATTTTTTGTTTATTATAAATGTTTATTATTTTTTTCTAGTCTTACTGAGATCTAACTGGCAGACAGCGCTATGCTGGCCCAAGCTATGCGTACGTGTGATACACGTACGCCCTGTGACACAATCACCAGGAGAAGGTTAGTGAACCCCAGTCATCCTTACAAGGAGCCCCACTCTGACAGTTCCTCTTGTGATCAGAACGTTCAAGACCTCTTCTCTTCGCAGCTTCCAAATACACGACCCAGTGCTCTAATCGGAAGCAGGCTCCAGGCTCCGAGCCGGCAGCACAGGGCCTGACATGGGCTCGAACTCATGGACTGCGAGATCATGACCTGAGCCAGAATCAGACGCTCAACCGATAAGCCCCCCAGATGCCCCTCTTTTCACGTTTTGAAGAGTGTGCAGACTTTCTCAGGGCCTTTGCCTCGGACCCGCGCTCCGAAAGCGCGTGAGGACCTGGGTGGGGGCTCAGGGTGCAGGAGAGCCGGGAGGTGGCGGTGGCTCCAGGCAGGATGTCTGTTCCCGCTCGGGACCTCCGCCTCACAGCAGTCCTGGCCCCGGGCCCGCGGGTGCATCAGAGACGGAGGAGAGGATTTTTCAGAAACCACATAGTTTCTGGAAGGATCTTTGCAGACTTTAACAAGAAAAGTATTTCAGGCTCCCACGGTGTAAATTAATTCGGATGTAAATAACCATTCAGACAACCGGGGATCTGACACGCAGACGTGTCTGCCAACATGTCCTGAGTAATTAACTAGATTTTTGCACTTCTTACGATTCTGCCGGCAGCCCCCGGCCATGCTTCCTTCTTAGCTCTGACTCGAGGGTGCTGATTCTAGGAGTTAAGAAAGACGAGGGGTTTTGGTGGCTGGCTTCTCGGGCTCCGGACCCTGAGCCCAGAACCCGAGGGGCTGCCGTTCTCAGTCCTGAGGCTGATTTAGCACCAAACCTCCCCCCCCCGCCCCCCGCTTCCTCCTGGCCCGCGGTCGTCTGGAGCGTCTCGCCGGCTGCTCGACGCCCCTCCGCTTCCCAGATCCCGCCAAGATGGGGCCTGGGCTCTGAGAGGACAGGCTGCGCTGACATCGTTGCTGCTCGGAAACCCGTTTGGGTCTGCGGTCGCCCGGCCTTTGCCGGGCATCAGCGCAAGCGGGCAGTTGACTATTCCCGGGCACAAGCTCCGTGCACCTGCTGGCACAGGGGAGCCCCAGCGACTCCATGCTCCCTTCCTGTAGGGGGGACGACCCGTCCTCACTATTGGGAGTCCACTTTCGAACCAGAGTGACGGTTTGGTCTCCTCCGGAGAGACAGAGCGTCCGGGTTAAATGAAAACTAAGCCACGTTACTTCCGATGCAGAACTGATTCCGTCCTGGGCGAGCGCGGGCTGCAGCCTCTTCCGAGCAGACTCGGGGGAGGGGGGTTTGGTCGGGTCTGCTTTTTGCATGAATCGTTCGTTGACGTCTGGACACGTGGCTCTGTTGGCAGCTCCGTATACTGTAAGATTTTGCCCCAAACTCGAGTTTTGGGGAGAAGAAGAATTTTTTTAAGTTAATTTATTTATTTTGAGAGAGAGCGAGAGTGAGAGCAAGCGGGGGTGGGGCAGAGAGAGGGAGAGACAGAATCCCAAGCAGGCTCCGAGCTGTCAGCACAGAGCCCGATGCGGGGCTCGAACGCACGAACCGGGAGATCGTGACCTGAGCTGAGATCAAGAGTCGGATGCTTACCTGACCGAGCCCCCTGGCGCCCTAGCGTACTCGCTCCTAGACGGCAGCACCGTACCTGGCACTCGGCCCCGAATAAATGGAGAAGTAAGCGAAGCCCGAATGCCGCCATCTAACCTCACAAAAAGATTTTGGTTGGTTGGTTTCTGTGGGCTGTTTCACCTCCGTAACTCCCGGCTGTCGCCCTGTGACCCTGAATCTGGGGTGGTGGGCTGTATGTCCCTGGCAGAGTCCCCTGACTTCTCTGTACCGCCAGGCCTCACCAGTGGCATGTGGGAGAGGCTTGGTCTCACTGCGGAGATGGGTTTCCTGGAGGCCCCTTTCCAAGGATCGGGAGAGACCTCAGCCGAATCGGACCCGCCCGTCCAGGCCTCTCCTCGCCGCGCACGTCGGGACCCGCCCGTGCCTCGGTTTGTAGGTCCTGGATCCCAGACTGTACAACAGCCCGTTTGCACGCACGCGCTTGGCTGCTAAGGTTCTTGGCTCTCTCGGTGCAGGAAGCCGGCGTGAGAGGTCAGGCTTCCGAGTCTCAGGCGGGTTCGGACCCGAAGCCCGGCTGACCATGCACTCCCCTGTGTGGCCTTAGGCAGGCGCTGCCCCTCTCTGAGTCTCCGTGTTCGCGCCGGTCGGTCCATTGGAGCGGCCGGCACACCTGGCAGTGCGTGAGGGTGAGGGGGGACCGGGCGTGGCCAGCGCTCCGGGGTCAAGCGCCTCCCAGTTCGAGAGGGAGACGGAGTTCAGCACGTCGGACAGGGCGGCGTTCCGTGGATGCGAGGTGTGCAGAGAGGTGCCTAGAGCTCGGAGGTAGGACGGTGGGAGCAGGGGCCGGGGAGGGAGAAGAGAGAGCGACGGTGTCGGTCGGGGAAGCTGAGAACTTTCTGGAGACGGAACACCGTGAATGTACTTCGCGTCACAGAACCGAATGCCTAAAACACGGCTTCGTGTATGACTTGCTGCCTCTGCCCCCAAACAGATGAGGTGGTCGGGACTCGTGACCCGGGACCTCAGGCCCGGGCCGGGCCTGGACAGGTCACCCGCCCCGGACCCCAGGGAATCTGTGCCCTGCTCGTCAGGAGGGGACTCGGGGGCTGCGGGGACCAGAGTTGTGGAGTCCCGGGATCCGGGGGCACGCCTCGGCGAAGCTGTAGGAGACTGTCCCTCTCGGGACACGCTCCCTTCCCGGAAGCCGTGAGCTCTGTCCACGGCGGGCTCTGTCCACAGCGGGCTCCACGTTAGGAAGGTCACTTGGTGAATAAAGGCCGTTTGCAGGCGGCGGTCCCCGCGCCACCAAGGCTTGAAACAGCAGCTTTTCCTTATCCGTTGTCGGCTCAGCCGTGGGCTGGGCTCCGCAGGGTGTTGGCCGCACGTACCAAGGGCCTGGGGCAGGAAGAGCCAGGAAGGCCCGCCCCCGGGGGCGTCGCCTCAGCCTTGTGACCGGAGAGCGGGGACCGGCCGGGCCCGTCTGTCCTCACGGAACGTATTTCATGAGTCAGATTGATTTTTGTTTGTTTTTGGTCACCCTCGTTCCGCGGAGCTTTGCGAACCTCGTTGGGTGAAGTCACGGCATTTAACAAACAGCAGATTCGTTCTGCTTCTTACCTGTGTCTTCACTTTGTGTCATTTACTAGATATTCCCACAGCTTTCTTGGGGTTCGTGATTTGCTTTGTTTCAAGTGGTGTGTCCTGTTTCTGTCTCCCTGGAGTCTCTTGGACTTATCCTCAGCTTAATGACTTTCGCTGAGAGGCGTTGAATGAAATCGATTGAATAGAAACGCTTATGTCTTGGAAAGTCACACACAGCTGAAATATTGCTACTGGAATGCTGTTTCCTAAGGCTGATTCTTTAAATTCTTTTGCCATTTTAAAAACATCGACTCTTGTTTTAGAAGTTACGGTAAAGCGAAGATGAAATCTCTAAATTCTTTTCCCATGACAGCGGTTCAAATATTCTTTCTTTTTTTCAAGTTTTATTTTTTAATTTATTATTTATTTATTTCTATTTTTTTTTAATGTTTATTTTGAGAGACAGAGACAGGGAGACCGCGTGTGAGTGGGAGAGGGGCAGAGAGAGAGGGAGACGCAGAATCTGGAAAAGGCTCCAGGCTCTGAGCCGTCAGCACAGAGCCCGATGTGGGGCTCGAACTCACCAACCGTGAGATCATGACCTGAGCCGAAGTCAGGCACTCCACCGACTGAACCACCCGGGTGCCCCTAGAATATTCTTTCAATTCTTGATCTCAGGCCCCAGATTATCACGTGATTTAATTCTTCCTGTTTATTTGATGTGTGGCGGTAGTTGTGGGCCCGACTGCATCCCTCCCAAATGTATATGTCACAGCTCTAGGTCCCGGTGTGGCTGCCTTTGGAGATGGAGGTGATAAAGGGTAGGTGAGGTCACAATGGGGGCCTCGATCCCATAGTGCTGGTGTCCTTGAAGGGGAAGGGACCCCAGATGGCTCCCCCGCTCTCGGCGCGTGTGCAGAAGAAAGGGACAAGAGGACACGGGGAAGACAGCCGCGGGCACGCCAGGAAGAGGGGCTCTCTCTAGCGACGATATTCTGGGCACCGTGACCTTGGACGTCCAGCCTCCAGAACCGTGAGAAGTAAACTCCTCTGTGGGAGCCGTCCAGTCCGTGACATCTTGTGTGGTGGCCAGAGCAGGCCAAAGTGGTTTATTTATCAAAGCGATTTATTGAATTTACATCTTCGGTTGCGTCTCCCAGGGATAATCGAATACGGTGCCTTAGCGTCCGATTTAAGGCATTCAGGTATGTTTCTACAATTTTGTCTGAAATGCCAGCCCGTCTCCCCGACATGTGGGTACCGGCCCTGTACGAACAAGATTTCCACACAAAGGTTTCTCCTCAATCCCATTTCTCTCAAGCACGGACAATAAAGTTTGGGCATTATTTCAGATGTCAGGCCTTACAATGTCACAAGGCCAGCAAGGTTAGATTTAAATTTCTCATTTTAAAATAAATTGTTAATACGCTTTGATGCAAAACACTGAAGTTTCATAGAAAGTGAGGATTTTACTGTCTTGATTTATAACTTTTCAATTGTTCTCTCATTTCATTGATTCATGATTCATATGTTTTCTCACAAGTGGGGCCATGAGTCTAGAATGCAGTGTGGGCTCATATAGATATTATTCTTGTCTATTCTATTTCATTTGAAATTTTTTTCGATGTTTATTTTTGAGAGAGAGAGAGAGACAGAGCGTGAGCAGGGGAGGGGCAGAGAGAGAGGGAGACACAGACTCCGAAGCAGGCTCCAGGCTCCGAGCTGTCAGCACAGAGCCCGACGCGGGGCCTGAACCCATGAACCGTGAGATCATGACCTGAGCCGAAGTTAGATGCTTAACCGACTGAGCCCTCCAGGCACCCCAATATTATTCTGGTTTAAATGGCTCTTGAATATTTCATGTTTGGAAATGCTGGCTAGTGTTAACATTTTTTAGGATATTTTCTTAATATTTTAAATCATTTTATCAACACTTTAAAGATTTAAATTTAGGGGCACCTGGGTGGCTCAGTCAGTTAAGCATCTGACTTCTGCCCGGGTCATGATCTCGCGGCTGTGAGTACTCGTGTGAAACTGATCTTTGGATTGTTTTTCTCATTGATAATCATATTTTGTGAAACCCTGAGCTTTGGGAGAATGTGATCTGTAGTCAACTGTGAGCACCGTGTCCACATGCTAGCACCAACGAGACGCCCGTACGTTGTGGACATAAAAACCGTGATGCAGTGTGGAGTGTTCAGAAGTTTCGTGTTCTGTTGTACTAATGCTCACACGTGTGGAAGGTGGGGGGGGTTCGGTCGTGCGCAGGGACGGAAGGGTTCCCCGCAGACTCAGAAGACCAAGGCGCGTGGCATTTAGGTGAACACTAATAACTGGGTCCACGCTGTTTTCTTTCTTCCGTGAGTTTGTCCTTGATGCTTTACATAGAAATTCTTAAACACGAATACCAAAACACTGCATTTACCACCTACACAGGAATTTCAACGTGCCCATGTGACCAGAGTGATGACTGTTCGGGGCCACCTCGTGGTTTCCGCACGGTGAGAAACCAGGATGCAGATCGCACAGCGAGCCTTGTAGGGGCTCGGTTTATCAACGGTCCTTGCAACATCCTGTGACAATTAGCCTGAATGAACGGGTTTAATGTGGAATTTAATCATGTATTAACTTTCCTGTTCGCTGCAACAATCATCGTGCTGTTTGCCACTCAGAACAGAAAACTTTCAATATTACCGTAATCACTGCAGGTATGCTAATGAATGTTGGCTGGATACACTGGGAGGTGGAAAGTCAAAGAGCTTTGAAGTCAAACCGTCCTTCCAGTTCTGGAGAGATTCTGGAAGATTCTAGGAGGTTCTTGGAGATTCTAGAGGTTCTGGGAGATTCTAGGAGGTTCTGGGAGATTCTAGGAGATTTCAGGAGGTCCTGGGAAATTCTAGTAGCTTCTGGGAGATTCTGGGAGGTTCTGGAAGATTCTAGGAGGTTCTGGGAGACTTTAGGAGGTTCTGGGAGATTCTAGGAGGTTCTGGGAGGTTCTGGAAGATTCTAGGAGGTTCTGGGAGACTTTAGGAGTTTCTGGGAGATTCTAGGAGGTTCTGGGAGGTTCTGGATGATTCTAGGAGGTTCTGGGAGACTTTAGGAGGTTCTGGGAGATTCTAGGAGGTTCTGGGAGGTTCTGGAAGATTCTAGGAGGTTCTAGGGGATTCTAGGAGGTTCTGGGAGACTTTAGGAGGTTCTGGGAGATTCTAGAAGGTTCTGGGAGATTCTAGGACGGTTCTGGATGATTCTAGGAGGTTCTGGGAGACTTTAGGAGGTTCTGGGAGATTCTAGGAGGTTCTGGGAGGTTCTGGAAGATTCTAGGAGGTTCTGGGGGATTCTAGGAGGTTCTGGGAGACTTTAGGAGGTTCTGGGAGATTCTAGAAGGTTCTGGGAGATTCTAGGAGGTTCTGGATGATTCTAGGAGGTTCTGGGAGACTTTAGGAGGTTCTGGGAGATTCTAGAAGGTTCTGGAAGATTCTAGGAGGTTCTGGAAGGTTCTGGGAGACTCTAGGAGGTTCTGGGAGATTCTGGGAGATGTCCCTCTGGGGGAGAGAGCAGAGGGGAGACCAGCTTTGCCAACAGCTGGACGGAGGTGGGAAGCAGTCTCCTGCAGACTGGAAAGAGGCTGAAGTTGGGATTCTGGGGGGGTGACCCGTACACTGTTTCACGCCCACCACTCTTGGAGTGGGCGAGACCTCAGGGACAGGGCTGTGGTGCCTGGGGTGGGCATCGGGGCTCCCAGCACTCCACCTGGGAGCGGGCAGGAGGCCAGAGGTGCGGAGACCCAGGACCGGTCTGGTTGGGACATCAGCAGGAACGTGGGCAGCTCACCAATAGCAGAGGGAGGAGCCGCCCGGTGTTTGGTGTGTGCAAGCCCCTACCCATCCCGTGGGCAGCCCCAGCCGAGGCTGAAACTGAATTTCCTGCCAGTCAAGCAGGAAGGGGACTCAAAGTTAGATTTAAGTTGTTTTCAAGAAAATGAAGGGGTGATGTATCCAGCACCCGGAGTCAGTGATTCACGGCTGGCTTCTCCACGCGTGTGCGTGTGCCACACGAGTTACAGGAACACAGTCCTGAGTCGGACGACGCCAGCTTAGACACACGCGCCCAGCAACGGACGCGGGTTCCCATGGAGCACAGTCACCGAGCTCGGTACACAGCTGTCAGTGGCGGATGAGCAACCTAAAAATAATCATTGTTGGATAACTTACACGCAAAGAAAAGGTTAAAAAGTCCTGAGGCTGAGGGGTGTGGAGGGAGAATCTTTAGGTTCCGGTTCGAACAAGCCAGCTGTAAAATACAGTTTGGGAAAACCAGGAAGCACCTATGGCGAAATGTTCACGGCTGTCGAGTCTGGGTGATGACCTGGGCGAGAGAATCCCAAGAAAGGTCTGAGCCGTCAGCACAGGGCCCGACACGGGGCTCCATCCCACGACCTGTGAGATCATGACCTGAGCTGAAACTAAGAGTCGGACGTTCAACCGACGGAGCCCCCCGGGCGCCCCTCTACTTTTCTGTCCATTTGAAAATTTTATAAGAAAACCACCCCCCCATGGGTATGGAAGGAACGTGAGTCTCCAAAGGCCACTCAAAACACTTTCTTCTTTGCCAGACTCGCTCACAGCTAGATCCAGCAGCCACGTGTCAGAGTCGTGGCCAAGCAAGTACAGGAGCTCCCTGGGGAGGGATCTCGCCCAAAAAACATGCCTCCGTGAGCTGAAACCTTTCGGCTCTTTTGTCCTGCCCGCAACGTGGATGGAGACACAGCAGCCGCCTTGTGACTGTGAGAACCAAATCCGGGTGCTAAGGAAAGTGAGTCAGGAAGTTTAGGAAAAGGAGTTGGGGACAGTAACGGTGTCAAGCATCTGATTTCCTGGCCCATCGGGAAAACAGTCCCCAAACATCACACCGTGGTATCTGTTAAGAATTGTGTTCATCTGTAAGTAACAGAATCCCTTACTTTTATGCTTAAAAAAGTCAGAGGCTCTTGTTTTGTTTGAGGCTTGGGGAGGGAGGAGAGAGGGAAGGGCAGAGAGAGAGAGAGAGAGAGAGGGAGGGAATCTTAAGCAGGTTCCACATCCAGTGCAGAGCTTGATCTCAGGACTTTGAGATCATGACCTGAGGCGAAATCCAGAGTCAGATGCTTAACTGACTGAGCCACCCAGGCGCCGCCCCCCCGACCCCCACAAAGTCACAAGTTTTATTGTCTCACTCTATAAGAAGTCAGCGAGTCGGAAGTTCAGGCCTGGTTTGGTGGCTCTATTATGTTATCAGTGGACTTGCTCTCTCTCTCTTTTTAGCTTTTCCATTCTTAATGTGTTGATTTCTTCCTCATTATCACAAGATGGCTGCCGTACCTCTAGGTATCACATCTGCATTCCAGGCAAAAAGGAGTATCTCTCTCATACGCTCAAACAGTGTCACATGGCCACTTGTGACTGCAAGGTGGCTCAGAAAAAAAAAAATAAAACAATTGCCCTTCCAAAGTCCACAGTAGATGAAACCATGTAGGTTGGTCACTCAACATCCATCTCTCGTTACTTTCTCTCTTGCCTTCCTCAGGCAATACGTGTTACGGGCAGTTCTTCCTTCTTCCTTCTCTTCTAATTCCCGTGTGAAGGGGTTATTTATAACCTCACCAATGAGGCTGGGAATCTTGTGGGTGCCTGACAGTGCCCACCGCCACTAAAGAACATTCGTTGAATTAACAACCGTAACTGCTTGGAGCCCTCACTTTCCGAAATTCCACTCCTGCGGACGATTCTGCAGCAGGGCTGGGGAGAGGTGGAGAAACACAGAGGCCGAGGTGTGCACGGAGCCTCGGACTCAGAGTGGTGGGATAACGGACTCCATTTTTGTTTGTTTGACGTTTTATTTTGCTGTAGACGCTCCCGATTCTGGTAATGCCGGGCGGGATAATTCAGACCAATCCTCCCACTACACACGATTTAAAGAGCTGAATAAAATCTAAACATATCTTCTTAAAAGCATCAAAGACTTACCCTGAGAGCAAGGACTTACCGGGGACAAGTTCAGAGAGGGGTCAGGATCCGGAGAGGTCAGCCCAGCACCGGGGGCCAGTCTTGCCCTTTGGGGCATTTGCCGACCTGGAGGAGGGGTAAGGTTATTGGGCTTTTAGTGCTGTGCAGGGCGTGGGGGAAAGCCAGGGTCCAAGCACCGCGGGGGCTAAGGACGTGGTAAGCACCTGCTTTGGCCTGGGTGAAGTGGGAAAAAACCCACCCTCAGGCGGGTACCCAGCCGTCTGGGTGCCCAGAAAATCTCAAACTCTGAATTTGGAGCAAGGCAATTCTAGAGGGCTCCCGTCCCCCAGACACCCGGCAAAAGATGCAGAAAATCCTCCTCGGAGAAAGAAAACTTCGTCTCAGGCCTTGAACTTCTGCAAAGAACTTTTTTTAAAAATACAATTTGTTGTCAAGTTGGCTAACATACCGTGTGTGCAGTGCGCTCTTGGCTTCGGGAGTAGATTCCCGTGATTCATCCCTTACGACACCCAGTGCTCAGCCCAACAAATGTCCTTCCCAGTGCCCATCACCCATTTTCCCTGCCCCCACCCCCCATCAACCCTCGGCTTGTTCTCTGTATTTAAAAGTGTTATATGGTTCGCATCCCTGTCTGTCTGTAACTGTGTATTTTTTTCTTTCTCTTCCGCCATGGTCTTCCGTTAAGTTTCTCAAGTTCCACACATGAGTGAAATCATACGGTATCTGTCTCTCTCTGACCGACTCATCTCACTCAGCATAATGCCCTCCAGTTCCATCCATGTTGTTGCAAATGGCCAGATTTCATTCTTTTTCACCGCTGAGTAATACTCCATCGTATATATAAACCACATTCTCTTTATCCATTCGTCAGTTGATGGACACTTAGTCTCCTTCCATAATTTGGCTTGTCTCGAAAGTGCTGCCATGAACATCAGGGTACACGTGCCCCTATGCATCAGCACTCCTGTATCCCTTGGGTAAATTCCTAGCAGTGCTATTGCTGGGTCATAGGGTAGTTACTTCTGCAAAGAAAAATTTTTAAAAAGTTTGACATACAATTAAAACTTACCGGACATACGAGGAGCTAGGACTCCATAAGCAAGAGCCAGCGGTAATAAAAGACAATAGGTCTGACCTGGAAGGAACTCAAAGTATTCGAATGATTGCAGTTTCCTTTGATATTTTCTTATGGTTTTGGGGATGCAGAATTTATGAAGTATAATTACAGCCATTAAAAGAAATGATTGGTGAGGCGCCTGGGGGGCTCAGTTGCTTAAGTATCCAACTTCGGCTCAGGTCATGATCTGCGGTTCGTGGGTTCGAGCCCCGTGTCCGGCTCGGAGCCTGGAGCCTGCTTCGGATTCTGTGTCTCCCCGTCTCTCTGCCCCCCCCCTGCTTGTGCGCTCTCTCTCTCTCTCTCTCTCTCTGTCTCTCTCTCTCTCAAAAATAAACATTACAAAAAATTAAACAAAGAGAAACGATTGGTATAACATCAAAAGCAGAAGACAGAGCTGAAAAGCACACACCGCTATTCGGCTGCTGGTTTCTGAGATCGGCCAACTATGGTGTTTGTCTCGTCTTTCCCATTTCCGTATTTTCCTGATTTCCTTCAATGAGACTCCATACTGGGAGACATAGGAGTGAAAGAGAAATTGGTGAAGCTCTAGCCCGGAGCAGGGCCGGCCTCACGGTGCACAGCCTCCGGAGCTGTCCAGGGTCCTGTGCTCAGAAGGGCCTCGTGCTTGGTTTAACGGTCTGCTGCTTCCCTCCTGAACTTCTTCTTCTTTTAACGTTTATTTATTTTTGAGAGACAGAAGGAGAGAGTGGGGGAGGGACACAGAGAGAGGGAGACCCAGAATCTGAAGCAGGCTCCCGGCTCCCAGCACAGAGCCCCACGTGGGGCTAGAACTGGGAACCGGAGATCATGACCCAAGCAGAAGTCAGAGGCTCCACCGACTGAGTCGCCCAGGCGCCCCTGTCTTGAAATTCTTAATAGTTTTTCACAAGGAGCTCTACCTTTTCATTTTGTACCTGGCCTCCCCAGTCCTGCCTCGCCGGCCCTGACCCAGAGGCAATTAAATGCTGATCCGTGGCCCTGTGTCCGCACTGGACTTGCCCTAGGACCGGTCCTTCCGGTTGAAAGGCATCTAGTTTCCAAGTTGCAGGAGTGACCAGGTAGCTGCAAGAAGGTCGAGGTGCGGAGGAAAGACCCCAGGGCCGGCGCGTGCGGATCCTTCTAGCCTATGGCTGGCGCCCTAGAAGCCACCGCCTCCGGCTCTCGGCCGTTGGAACGACAGCCGGGAAGGGCACGGCGAGCACGCCGGGGTCAGGATGCATCGCCGCCCATCTGGTCACTCGGCGCGCGCCCTGCCAGGCACCCGGTGCTCTGAGATCCGCTCCGGACCGTGCTGCGGCTGCGGCCTCCCGCCAGGATTTGCCAGTTTCCAGGACGAGGGACTTCTCTGAAGCCCAAGACTCTCGGAACGACCGGACTGGTCCGTTCGAGACGCCGGGCCAGGGGCGCCAAGCGTGAGGATTCCAACCCTGCCGCTCACGGAACTTGCAGCAATTCCAGGCCCCGTGCTAGGCTCCTTCGGGTTTCCATTTTAACGCCCGGAAATGGATTGGTAGTACTCTTAACCCCAATTTCCGCAGATAAGGAAACTGAGGTTTAGGAAGGTTAAGAAAGTCGCACGAAGGGGTCTGGCTCCAGAAGCACCTGCTCTTGACAACCGCACTGCACCCGCACCAATCCCACCGACCCCTGCACGGGGTCCGGCTGCCCGGACACCAAGGTCAGACGGCGGGGGAGGGTGGAGGCCGCAGGGGAAGACGCCGCTGGACGATTTTGCAGGGGCCGGGGCGTGACGGGCGCCACAGTTTGGGCAAACCCACCCGGGCCGGCCCGGGCCCCTCCCCCCACGCCCCGCCCCCGCGCCGCCGCCTCGCGCAGCCCCCCCCGCGCACGTGTTCCGAGGCCCCGCCCCCGCCCCGCCCCGCCCCCGCCGCAGGTGTCCGGGGAGAGGCGGGCGCGCACGGCGGGCGCGGAGGGCGCGCTCGCGGGAGCCGGGCCGGGCGTCCTCGCCGAGGCAGAGGCGGCGGCGGCGGCGGCAGCAGGTGGAGCGAGCTCCCGGTCCCGCCCGGGGCTGCGGGGAGGTCGGGTCGCCGCGCGGGGCACCGGTTCCTCCGAGCCCGCCCCCTCCCCCCAGACTCGTGCTCCGGGAAGGGAGCCGCCGGCCGCGCCGGGGTCCGCGGCGGGGAGCTCTCCGGGCGGCGCGGGCCGGGCCCCGGTGGCGCGCTCGCCTCCCTCTCCGGCTCTTCCCGGGACTCCGGGCGCTCCTCGCGCGGCCCTCGCCGGCTCTGCCTCGGGGGGGGGCCTTCTGGCCGCTGTCGTCCGCCGAGTTCGCCACCGACTGGCTTTGGGGACGGTTCCCGCCGGCGACGCCCGAGCGCCCTGCGGAGGGTCTGGCCGCCGGAGCTGCAGGGTCTGCTGCCGCCCTTGACCCTCGAAGCTCCCCCGCGGGCCTGCCTCCTCCCAGCCTCCGGCCTCGACGCGGGGGCGCGGACCTCGTCCCGCCGCCTCCCCCACCCCCGCCCCGGCGGGAGCGCGGTCCTCGAGGCCCCGCCGCCGGCCATGGCCTTCACTTTCGCCGCTTTCTGCTACATGCTGTCCCTGGTGCTGTGCGCCGCGCTCATCTTCTTCGCCATCTGGCACGTGAGTAACCGGCCGCGGCTCCGAACTCTTTCCGTCCGCCCCTTCCCGGCTTCCCGAAGTGCACCTGCCCTGGCGCCGGCGGCCGGCCGCGCCCCTGCCGGGTGGACCCGGGGCAGGGCACAGGTGGCGGCGTCCGGAGCGAGCGGCTCCGGGCGCCCTCGCAGCCCGGCTGCCGGCGGGGGTTGCGGGGGGGCGGGGGCAGCGCAGGTTTCCGGGGAGCCCCCCCCCCCAGCCCGGTGCGGGACTCGGGGCGCGCGGCTGCACCCCCGCCCAGCCTGCTCCTCCCTGCCCGCAGTGGCTGGCCCGGCACTTAGTCGAGTAACTATAACAACTAACACCGAACGTGTCAGCGCCTGGCTTAGACACGTTTGGAGACAAAGTGGGAGAGGGCGCGCGGCGAGCCGGCCCGGAGGGCAGGGGACCGGAGGTGGGGGTCGCCTGTCCCGCGGCGAGTCTCCACGTCCTCCGCTGCCACCAGCCCCTGCGAGACCCCAGCAGGTGGCAGACTGCCCGGGCGGCGCGGGCTGGGGGCCGCGGCGGAGGGCGCGGGTCTGCAGGCGCGCTCTGGGTCTAGGGCGTGGGGCGCTTCTGCGTCGGGGCGGGGGGAGGTCGCGGCGCCGAGACTCAGCAGCGTCTGGCAAGCCGACCCCCCTCAGGGCCCCTGCTCCCGCCGGCGGGGGGACTGGGGCGGAGGGGAATGGTGAGGTCGGTGGTTCCGGACCGAGCTCGGGGCGCGCAGCCTCCCCGCGCAGCGAGCCCGGAGGCGAGGAGGGACCCCGGGACGGATTCCCGGAGGCTCGGCTCTGGCGAGCCCTGCGGAGCGAGCCTGCAGGGCGGATGCCGGGGAGGCCGACCAGGAGGGGTGCGGGGTGGGTGGGATCCTGGTGTTTTGTAGGAGCGGTTTCTAGAGCGAGAAGGTTTATCTTCAGATGCGACTAGGCTAAGCAGCCCCTGGTACGCGCTCTCTTAGAGCGAGGACAGGGACCCCGCGGCAGGGAAGCCGCTTGCCGGCTTCCTTCCACGCCCCCGAAGTGCGAGTTGACCTGGATGGTACCCAGCCTTCCCCTTGTGTCTGGCGGGTGCAAGTCTGTGCGTCAGTCGGTTTACGAATCTGGGGGCTTGGAGGGGTGGGGTGGGGAGAAGGAATTCAGACACAAGAATTTCAGGGCGGATCAGAATTCCTGCGGTGGAAAGTGATGGGGTTTTGTGGTTTCTCCTCCGCCTCAGGACCCCGGGTCTAACCCTCCCTGCAGCATTGAGCCTGGAAGTCCTTGACGGTTGTCCCGGGAGGGTGAAACTTCACCCGATTTAGAATGAAAAGGGTTGCAGGGCAGACCACGCCCAAACAGGGCAGCAGGTAGAGTTTCCTCTGCTTCCTTGGATTTGGGGAACTAGCTGCATTTCAGAAGGCTCACGATTCCCCTTTTCGAGAAACCCTTCACTTGCTGTTGAGTGTTTTCTCCTTGGCCAGAGGGTGGCAGGTACCTGAGGCTCCCAGCAAGCCACCAGGATTGGGGTTGTCTGCACGAGCCCCTGGAGCAGTCCGGGTAACCAGCAAGAGTAATTTGCCCTCCCTCAGAGGAACAGAAAAAAGAATTCAAGAGCAGGTTAATTACATGGATGGTGTGTGCCGCCGGTGGACTAACAGATGTGTGAGTCGAAGCCGGGCGCTGCCGGGATCCCCCGTCCGCCCCCACCAGCCGGGTCCCCACCCAGGGCGGCCGAATGCCCTCAGGTCCCGACCAGACTCCCGGTGGGAGGGGCCAGATTCCAGTTTCTGTAAGACAAGGAATCTGTGCTGTTTGAATTCACGCTGCGGGAAGCGTTCCGAGTCTCTAGCCTCTTGTTCTTTCTCGCGTCTGTTCCTTCTCCCGTTCTCCGGATCAGACAGCCCAGAGCCTCCCCGCATTATCGGGCTGCGGAACGCTGAGAGGGGAAATGGTGCACATGTTGTCTGTGTGGGTGTCGCTTAGATGGTGGTAATTACTTCAAGGAAAATTTAGGAGAGCTCGTTCCGTGTTAGGCCGTGGTTTGCTTTCTTTCTGGCTTATCTCGCTCACATGTTTTGATCCGATAAGGCGGATCGATCGCTTAGCATATGTTAACATCCCCAGGAATGAATTGGGCACCTAATAATAGAACGCAGCTGGACAGCCTGCTCTCTGGCCGGGTCTAGGCGGTAAGACACGGAGACGGCACCTTTTCCTTGTTTTAACAGTACGCGCCTGCTTAGGGGTCAGGACGGTGGCTGCTACGCATCGAGTGTGGACAGCAGGCCGGTTCTAGGCACCGACTGTTTACTTCCCACGGGAGGCCTGGGAGAAAGGGTGGATGAGGCCCTAAGCACGTTGCTTTCAAGTCTCACGTTTTACTTGGAAAATTTATTTGCATTTGTTTTCAAAGGAAAATACTTCGACTTATCGGTTAATTTTATATCAGCCACTATCTGCCGCACTTGGAAGGTACAGAATGGAAGTCAGGGTTTGCTTTCTGATTAGGGTGGTGTGTGTGTGTGTGTGTGTGTGTGTGTGTGTGTGTCTTTGCACAGCCGCAGGCACGTGGCCTCTTTCCGCACCCGAAGCCCCTTACTCCTTGCAGCGGATATTTAACAGGCCAGGGAACTGCGGATCAGAGAGGTTAGGAGACTTGCACAGCTCGCGTGTGTCAGAGCTGGGGCTGGAGCCGAGTCCGAGCCTGGCATGCCCGTGTCGTTTTTCTAACTGTAGTTATTATCTTTGGCGTGTTTAACTTTGGTAATAGTGGGTCACGGTTTTACCCAGGGGATTACCTTTCTCTGTATAAATAAAATATTTGGAGCTAGAGCTTCTGGTCGGAAGTAGAATAAGAAAGACAGTCATGTGTTGTATGTCCCTTTTAAGAGGAGGAGAGCGTGTTTCATTCCGTAAAAAAAAAAATCAGTTTTTATGCTTAGAAAACGGTACAGGCTCCTTGTCGAAAATACAGGGACACAGAAGGAACAAAATCACTGTCCATCTGATTCTCCAGAGAGGACTTGGGTGTTTCTTCTTCCACTGTGCATTTTAAAAAATTGCTTCTGGGTGTTTAGAAGGGAGAAAAGGTGCTGGGGCGGGTTTCGGACGCGGACCGATGTCCGTTTCCAGGCAGGATAAAATGAGCAGTGTTTCCTGGCACGAGACTCCTCGCCGCCAGCTTGGCTCAGCCTTTCGCCGACTGTCACGTTTATATAAATACAGATGAAGCCAGTCTTTGAAAAGATCAAAGATTCATTTTCAGGTTTTTAGCTTTTAAAGGTTTTTTTTTTTTTAATGTTTATTTTTGAGAGAGAGAGAGAGAGTGCAAGTGAACGGGGGAGGGACAGAGAGAGAGGGAGACACAGAATCCGAAGCAGGCTCCAGGCTCCGAGCTGTCAGCACAGAGCCCGACGTGGGACTCGAACCCACGAACCAGGGGATCATGACCTGAGGCAAAGTCAGATGCTTACCGGGCTGAGCCAGCAGGTGCCCCTAAAATAGCACTTTTAAGAACTCTTGAGTTTTGACGGAATAAGATTAATTCCCAATAATACTTGTTTCGGTTCCCGGCAGTGTGTGCCGAGGGAGAGGGTTCACGGCCCTGACCGAGGATCACGGCACATGTTTACCGAGAGGCGGTGTTGCTGGTAGAATGTTCTTGCGCCTGGGCCTTTTGGCCAGTTCTAGCCCGTCACGGGTCCAGCCCCAGGGACTGAGTACAGGTGTCCATCTGGAAACACGAAGGGGACGACACAGCCTGTCTTGGAGACCCTGCTTTGCTCTGCTGAGGCGAGGTCCCTCACGGGGTCTGCGTCGTCCTGTCTGGGACAGCCCATCCCCTCTGGTGGCCGACGTCCCTCGCAAGCGGTGTGGGCGCCTCCGCGGCGCCCGCCTCGGGCGGGGGGGGGAGGCTCATGAGAGCACCCTTTCTGGGTCACCGTGTGTCTCCAGAGCCGGGACGGGGCTTGGCCTGTTCGAGGGGCTTGGCGATCCCCCTGCAGGAGAATTTCTCGCTCCCGTGGGCTCCACACGCGTCTGGCCGGCAGGGAGCTCCTCTCTCACGTGGCTTCTGGCTGCTTCCCCGGGACTGCCCAGGGTGGTTTGGGCGCACGCGTTTCCTGCCGTTCCTGGCACTGGAAACTTGGGATCCTGTTGCCGTTCCCGGAGAAGACTGGCCATTGCTGGCAGCGCGGGGTGCGGGGCGCAGGGCGCGTCTCCTGCGGGGGCACAGTGTGGGGACAGGTGCCGGCTGTTCCCAGAGAAAGCGCCTTCCAAGAGGCGTGCTGGCTGTGCTGACCGCCCCTGGGCAGCCTACGGCATCATCCTGGGGACCCCCACCGTCAGGCACCCCAGGGGAGGGACAATGCAGAGGCCAGGGATCCATCCCCCAAACAAGCAGTCACGGCCCCCAGCCCGACCGCTCGGTGAGGTTCAGGGCCCGGCTGGCGTGGGACGTCCCGGGCCCGCTGTGACGTCTGACTGTGACGTTCGAGGTGCTGAACAAACAGTAGAGGCAGATCCCCTTGTGAAGCCTTTGCCGGGTGACTGGAGCGTCCTTCCGCGGGACCTGGCGCCTGTCACTCCGCAGTTCCCGCCTTTCTGGGGGGCAGACAGGGCTGTCGCTCACGCGCTCTGCTGCCCTGGTCGTGGCCCCGTGTGACCGGGACCATTTCCCGTGTTCCACCCTGTGCCACCCGACCGCACCGACCTCCAGCCAGCTCTCACCACTCCTCTTGGCCCCTCGTGCCCATGGTGCCCGAGGAACCCATTAGGGGCTCGCCTGGCCCCTGTTTGCAGTCCCCCTTTGTCCCCAAGGGACCCGCTCAGCCCCTGTCTGCCGTCTGCCCGTGCCCAGGGCCGCTGGAGTGGGGCCACGTGTGGCTCAACTTTACCTCCTGACCCTTCAGTCAGGGGTCCCTGGCCCCTGCGATGCCGTTCCAGGTCGGCTGTGTTTTCCCAGAGTCCCGAGGGCCCGCCCTCTCCCTGCAGAAGACTTCCCTGGGGTGACAGAGAAGGCAGAGTCACTGGCCGGCGGGACACCCGGGCGCCTGCCCGTCCCTGGACTCAAGCCTCTGCCGCCACTTCCATCCTCCCTTCCCAGACCCGGAGGTGCTCCCCTCCGTCCTCCCCTGCTGGCGCCCGGGGACGCTGCCTGCCACTCGTCCCCAGCTCCCGAGTCCTCGGGCACCTGTCCGTCCCCCGGAGTCTGAGCCCGCTGGTGGGCCCTTTGTCCGGGGCCCTCCTGACCCTCGAGCTGGAGTCGCCTCCCCCCCTCCTGCCTCCCCGCTCGCTCTTTCTATTCTTGGAGCAAACGCTCAGAAGCGCAGGGGCCGAGAAGCCCCCCGGCCCCGGCGTCTGGAATCAGCAGGTGTTAGCGCTCCGCCGCTTCGGCTTCTCGGCCCCGGCGTCTCAGGCCCTTATTTCCCTGCCGGCCCCTGCCTTGCGCCCACTTCTCCGGTGGCCGGTCTCCCACGACCCGTCCGTGGCCTAGACACGCTGGCCCACATCCTCCTCGTGGCTGCTCTCCGCGACCTCTGTGCTCCTCCCCACCCCCGCTTCCTCCTCCGCCTCCACGGGCCTGTGGCTGCCCAGTCCCCGTGCGCCGGTGCCCCCGAGCCCGCAGACTGTGTGTCGGGCCGCCCGCCCCACACCCTCAGCCCAGGCCCTCGCTCTCAGAGCGTGTGCCCTTCCAGACCATGGCCTTTGGCTAAATCTTATCTGGCTGACCCCCGCCCCCCAACCCCAGCCACCAGGAGTGACCCTCGCACCCCCAGTAAGGTATCTCTCCCTGTCATCCCCGCACCGAACACTTTTTGTGGCGGCCTGGTCAACGCCTGTGTCCCGGACATTCTCAACCTGCACCCACGTGCTGTCCCCCCGGGACGCTCTGCACGGGCCGTGCTCACCCGCGCTCTGCCCCAGCCCCCTGTCTGAGCCCTGCCGCTGAACCAGCGGTCACTTCTGTCTCTGCGCCTGGACCGTAAGCCCTTCCGGGGCCGGAGCGGCCCCCCGTGCAGAAGCGTCCCCGTGGTGGGATCTGGGCAACTTACTGCCCCAACCGAGGCCGACAGACTCTCGCTCAGCGAATGGTTCCCCAGATCTTCCTGGTCACAGCAGCCGTCCAGGGCTTGTTAAAAATGCATGTGTCCGGGCCCCCCTGGAGGCCCGTCCCGGTGGCAGCCCGGAATCCCCGGGTTGGGGGAGACGCTGGGTGGGGCAGGTCAGCCTGGGTGCTGGGGAGAGGGCCACACTGGGCTGCGGTTCCGAATAGCAGATGTCGGACAGTCACTGTCACACGGTCTGACGGGAGGGTGTCGGGGCCGGGCCCATGAACGCTTCGAGGTGGCGGCCCCACGGTGTCCCGCTGCACCCGGGACTGACCGTGGGTGACTGTGACATACACCATGTTTCCGTCCCTTGACAGCCGAGTGTGGGCAGTCCCCATGTGGCTCAGACAAGGCGGTACTAAGTGCAAGCCTGATGTCTTTGCCATTTGCATTTCTTCGGACTTGCTGCCTCTTCTGGGAGAGGCTTTTGCCTTAGAAAAAGGCAAGGTGTTAGCCTAGAAGGACGCACCATGACCCGGCCCGCCTGGGTGTTCGGGTACACGAGGTGCAAACCCAGATCTGTGGGGCTGGAGTCTGACCGGAGCCTCTGTGTGTTAACACAGGTGACTGAGATGTGCCGGAACTTTTTTCGATGCCTCTTGGAATCTGATTAATTCCCATAAAGGTTATTAAATCCTGAGTCGGTCTCTGAATACCAACCCAGAACCCAACGGGATGAGGCTGGCAGATATTTTTACTTTGACGTAGAAGGAGAGGCAAGGCACCAGACATTCTCACACACGCTGAAATAAAGCCCAAACACGAAACGCTGGAAAAAGGTACATAAATCAAGATTAAGCTGCGAGGCTGTCACGGAGCCACAGGCATTTCCTGCGTGCTCGGGGTCGGGGACGTGAGGACGGCACAGCCTTGGTTGGGGGCTCCCTGACACTGGGGTGCTCCCAGGACGCCGGCCGCGGGGCGTGGCCGCTGGAGGCTGTTACAGAGCACCGTGTGCCCGCCTCTGCGGGTCGGCGGCCACCTCACGCCCCGGCGCCACGGCGTGCCCTGGGTTTGTTCACTCCTCCCTCTCGGATCGAAGTTCTGCACGTTCGTCCACGGGTGGCCACGTGTGTCGTCGTGGTCAAGCCTGCTCGGGCTCAGCAGCGAAGCCTGGGAAAGCTCCTGCGGCTCGTCGGCCCCTGTGCGCGGGCGACCCGGGGTTTGTGCGCGGCGACCCGGCGTTAGTGCGCGCGCATACGCGCGCGCAAGATCCGGAGTTAGTATAAGCGTGCGTGACCCGGGGTTAGTGCACGCACGCGTGACCGGCGGTTTAGTGCGCGCATGCGAGACCCGGCGTTAGCGTGCATGCGCGCGAGAGCCGGGATTAGCGTGTGCACGCGAGACCCGGGGTTAGTGCGCATGCGTGGCAGGGCGCGCGCGCACGCGTGATCGGGGGTTTAGTGCGCGCATGCGTGTTGGGGGGTAGTGCGCACGTGTGAGAGCCGGGTCAACGCGCGCCTCAGCCGGCGTGCTGTGCCGTCCGTGAGGTAGAAGCTGATGGAAGGCCGGCTCTGCCGTTCCCGTTATGCATTCGTGGACGCGACGAACAGGTGCGGAGCACGGCTGTGGTTGGTGGCTCTGGCTGGTCGCGACGGGGCATGACAGACCTCTCTTCGCAGCCTTGTTTTGTGTTGTGAATCCAGAAGCCTTAAGAAGAGGGAGCCGGTGGCTTTGGGGACAGTGGTGGTGGCCGCCCCCCGGGGAGTGCCTGGCCGTCCCGCGAGCGCACGGGTGCCATGCACCCTGGGACAGCCCCGTCTGCTCTAGACGGAGCCGGAGGGGTGGGCCCGCTCTCAGAGGGTCGGCTCGCCCCCCGGGACTCAGCACCCCGTGTGACGGGGCTCCGAGAACAGCCTCGGGTCGGTCACCTCCTGGCCCGCAGGCTGGCCTCTCGCGGGAGGGTTCGCGAGCGCCCTGTGCCGGGCAGGCCGAGGGGCCGCCTGCCCTGGCCTCCGTCTCAGCCCAGCGGGCGCCGGGCACCTGCCCCGTGCCCCTCCTTTCGCCGTCCGGCCGCCTCGTCCAGCCCCTGGGTTCCTCTGGCTCTGGCCTTGGCCGCCTGGCCTGGCGGTGTCTGCCTCGGGCTCTGGTCTTTTAACCTTTATTGATTTATTTATTTCTATGGTGGTCAAATATACATAACCTAAGGCTCACTCTCTCCCGTCTAGTTTTAAACGTTTGCTTCGTCGACATCGAGCACACTTCCACTGTCGCGCAGCCGCCCCGCCACCCACCTCCAGAACCTTCTCCTCCCAAATTGGAACTCTGTGTTCTGTGTGTGCGCGCGAGCCCGTGTCCGGGTGCAGGCTCCGTGTGCAAACCCGTGTCCGGGCGCAAGCTCTGTGTGAAAGCCCGTGTCCAGGCGCAGGCTCCGTGCGTGAGCGCGTGTCCAGGTGCAGGCTCCGTGCGCAAACCCGTGTCCGGGTGCAGGCTCCGTGCGCGAGCCCGTGTCCGGGCGCAGGCTCCGTGCGTGCGCGAGCCCGTGTCCGGGCGCAGGCTCCGTGCGTGCGCGAGCCCGTGTCCGGGCGCGGGGGTGTAAGGCGGAGGCCCCCTCGGGCGGTTGTGCGCACGGTGCTGCTGGAGCACGGCCGTGCGGATAGACCTCTGGTCCCCAGGGAGGAAACGCAGGCTCGCGGGGGAATTCCGTGCTCTTTCCAGGCAGAGACCCTGGTGCTGTGTGTGCGCGCCAGCTCTGGCTCCGTGTGCACACCGGCCCCTGGCGCCGGCCTCTCTCCGCCTTCCTCCGGACGGGGCGTCCCGAGCTCGCTGGTGGGCTCGAGGGTCTCGTCCGTGTTGCTGCGTTCCCCCGGAGTCCTCCGGTCTTTTGGGGAGCAGAATAGTTAGGGGACATTTTGTCAGGGTTCCGCTCCGGGTCCCGGTTGTACAGGCTTGACGGGACACGCTCTTGGCTTCCCAGGGGGACGCCCCTCGGCCGCCGTCGTTTCCTCCGGCGGCGAGAACGGTGTTTTCCAGGACGGTGGCCCTGAGAACTGAGGAGTGCATCCGAGCGAGGAACCCCGGGGACCCAGGGATCCCGTGAGAACCTTGTTCGTTCGCGCCTCACCTGCACGTCCGCTCTCACGAGGCAGGAGGCCGAGGCCCAGCTCTGCCAGGGGAAGGACCAGGCGGCTGGCGGGGCGGGAGGAGCTGGAAGGAGGTGCTGTCTGCTCCTGGGGCCCGTCGGCAGGATGGCCTCCTTTTCTAGTTCCTTTAAGCCGCCTTGAATCACAAAAGTGGTTAAAAAAAACCAAGTAGGTTTGTAAAAATGTCATTTCTCTCTGTCTGTGCCTCTTTCACACACACTGTTACCAGCACAGCAAAATAGTCAGTAAGAGTGAAAACCCCGCCTTTTGCTGGCCGCATGTTTCCGGAGGATGCGTTTGCTTTTCTCCGTTCCCCCAGCACACGGTGGGGTCGGTGGGCGGGTGGGGGAGGCGGGGAGTGCCCCAGTGCCCCCGGTGTCCCCCCACCCCGGTGGGGGTCGGTGGGCGGGTGGGGGAGGCGGGGAGTGCCCCAGTGCCCCCCGTGTCCCCCCACCCCGGTGGGGGTCGGTGGGCGGGTGGAGGAGGCAGGGAGTGCCGAGTGCTCCTGGTTTGGGCCGAATGCCTTCGTGGGGACAGCTGCCCACACGCATTCCCTTGCCCTGTCTGCCTGCGGGTGGTCCGCCCCCGGAAGCGCCCGTGTGGGGGGTCGGGTCGCTGCTCTCTGGCCGGGATGGAGCAGGAAGCGGTCCTTGGCAGGGTCTGTAGAACCCCGGATGGGCTCGGGACACGTTCGTGACTGAGTAACACCCCGATTTCCTTTCTTTCCACCGAGGGAGGACCCGCAGGCCTGGACACCGCGAACCCGTGTTCTGTCCCCTCTCTCTGCCCCGTGGCTTCCCGTTTACAGACTTCCCAGGATGTGGCCTCTGGGCGCCTGGGGCTGAGCTCCCCACCGCCCTCTGCAGCTCCTCCCGCTGCCCCGCTGCTCGGGGTCTGGGCAGGTGGGGGGGTCCCTGGAGTCAGAGGCTCCGAGGCCTCGACCTTTCTCTCTCTCTCTCCCTCCTTTCTTCCTTCTTCCTTTTTCACTCTGACCTCCTTTTGTTCCTTCTCGCTGGACCTGCCAGAGGCTGCACAGTATTCCTTAGCCCAGCCCAGGGCCTCAGGGCCGGGCGGCTGGCCGGCGGCAGCTCCCCCCTGCCCCCCCGTGCGAGGAGCACTTGGGCCGACGTTTCCAGAACAGCAGCCTTAGGCGTCTCTGCTGCTTTCGCCTTCACACGGTCCGTTTTGACGCCGGGATGCGGCTCTCCTGCTGGGGAAAATGTGGGGAGGAACTCAGAATCTTGGAGCCGACTTCCTGGTTTTTTTCTTATTGGCAACTGATTCATGAACCCTAAAAAAAGAGTTGATAGCAACACAGCCGGCTAGCCATAGCAGCCCAGATGGTCCCCTATATAATAGAGACATTTGTCTCTTGCATGGAAAAAATATTTCCGTGTGTTCTGTGAGCCGGTTGAGCAGAGGAGCCAGCGAGTGCCGGGGTTGTGGGCATGGAGAAAGCCCAGCGGTTCCGGCCCCTGGGGGTCGAGGATTAGGAAGAGGAATTGGCAGCAGAGAGGGCAGATGCGAGGGAGGCCGGTGTGGGAGCTGGTCTGGGGTGCCGCCCACCCCGCCTGCAGGGCGGACGGAACCCACCCCGGGGCGGGCGGCAGGCACGGGGGCCCCGGACGCGCGTGCACGTGGACACTGAGCCCCGTGTCCGGAGGGGCTGCCAGCTGGGGAGGCTTCACGGCCTCTGTAGGCGGACCGGGGCCAGAGGAACCCGCCCGTGCCAGCTGTTTGGAGATTCACGCCGAACAGAGATTCAGACGATCCTGCTTCCCTTTCCTTCTCTGCTGTGCGTCTGCAGGGAAACGGTGCAGGCCCGCTCGTCACCTGTCCTGGGCAGGCCGCCGCGCAGGGACCCGGGCGATTGGTGGCCTCAAGCTGATGCTGGCCGCTTTGTGAGGAGGGAGGGTGGGTGACGGCCCTGAGTGGGAGGGGGGGTGACGGCCCTGAGCGGGAGCGGGGCGGGGGGGTGTGGGGGAGGGGGATGGCCCTGAGCGGGAGCAGGAGGTGGGGGTGATGGCCCTGAGTGGGAGCGGGTCGTGGCAGCGGTGGAGACGGTCTCTCAAGCACGCGGGGTCGTTATCTGGAGCTGGGGATCGAACCAGACGCGGCAGAACCCCGAGCCCCTTCATCGTTGCCGGAGCGCGACGTCCCGGGCGATGTTTCCTGGAGGTTCTGGAGGGTGACGCGGACTGGAGCTGAGGCCAGTGGAGCACTGTGCCGAGTGCAGAGAGACGGCTGGAGAGGAGCGCGTTTGGGCCTGACCCCCTCTTCCCTCCTCGGCTGGCAGTTTAGAACCAGAAGTCCTGCCCTGGAAGGGGGCTGGCAGCTACCCGGGCAGGTGCCGTGTGGACGCGCGGTCCCTGCACCTCCCTGGTGCGCGTCGTGTGCGAGCGCACGTGCCTGTGTGCATGCGTGTGAGCGTGTGTGCAGGTGCACGTGTGTGTGCCCAGGTGCGTGTGGTGTGCACGTGTGTGAGCGTGTGTGCAGGTGCGTGTGAGTGTCCACGTGTGTGAGCATGCACACAGGTGTGTGTGAGCGTGTGAGAGCATGCACACAGGTGCGTGTGGTGTGCACGTGTGTGAGCGTGTGTGCAGGTGCGTGTGAGTGTCCACGTGTGTGAGCGTGTGTGCAGGTGCGTGTGAGTGTCCACGTGTGTGAGCATGCACACAGGTGTGTGTGAGTGTCCACGTGTGTGAGCATGCACACAGGTGTGTGTGAGCGTGTGAGAGCATGTGTGCCCAGGTGCGTGTGGGTGTGCACTGTGTGCAGGTGTGTACATGCACACGTGAGCATGTGTGCAGGTGCGTGAGTGTGCACGTGGGAGCATGTGTGCCTCACTTCCCTGCTTCCCGCAGAGCTGAGGGCAGGAGGCCCTGTCTGTACCACTGAACGTGCCCCCTCTGCGTTCCCACCAGGAGCCACTGGCTTGGAACGAGCAAAGCTGGCAGCCTCGCCCCGCGAGGAGTAAGCTGTTCCGCTCTGTGGACGGGAGGCAGCGTCAGTCGTCTCCTGAGGGGGGAGGGGATGTTATTGGCTCAGAGCTGGACCGTGCGCCGGCACCTCCACCAAATCAGCGCCCCCACCGTCGTAGGATCGCGGTCGAGGGGCCAAATACAGCGGGTGTGGCAGGATTGGTACACAGGGCGCAGGGCTCTTGGAAGAAGCATACCGCGTTCAGAAGTCGGTCCCATGGAGCCACCGGACACGGGACACGGGACACGGGACACGGGCCGCAGAGGCAGAGGGGTGCCTGGTCTCCCCTCTCCAAGACCCTGGCCTCTGCGAGCGACTTCTCAGGCTGTGGACTCTTCTCTCTGTTTCTGTGTTTTCCTTTCTTATGTCAAACACCAACTGGAACATATTATTCCGGAAAAAAAAATCGATACAACAAGCCAAGCCCGCAGCCGGTACAGCATCTGGGGTCGAGGGCTCAGCCGGGGTCGAGGGCTCAGCCGGGGTCGAGGGCTCGTGGGTTCTGGGCTGAGCTGACAGTCGTGTTCTGGAATTGGGGCAGATTGGGTGGTCTGCGGATTTGTTTTCCTTTAATCTGACCTGAGCTGGTGGAAGGGGACAGAGTCACGTGACGGTCCAGAACTAGAATCCTGGCACCGAGGGGCCCACGGTCATCCGGCCAGACGTCTGCTTTGGAACCGGGGCCCCTTTCATGCAGCCTCATTAGGGCCGCAAACCCCAAACTCCCAGACATATTTCCCGAGGCCACAGCTCTGGGGGTGTGACCCCGGGGTGGGAGAGGAGGGTGCTGACCCGGGGGGAAGGGGGGCCCCTCTCCGCGTCCCCCGGCCGGAGGAAGATGTGAGTGGCGGGATCGCTCTCCGTTTCTCGCAGGTGTACTTACTCTGCCTGTCCACGGGGGCTGTCCCTACTTGTGAGCAGAGGTGAGCGTCAGAGAGGCGGGCACACGTGGGGTCCTGATTCAGAGCACGAGACAGAAAATACTGCCTCCAGGGGTTGTCCCCAAGCTGTCCCCGAGCCAGGCTAGGGACACGTCTCTTCGAATCGTGGCCCTGTCTGTACTCAGACAAGGGGGTCTTTCCTGTGTTGTGAATCGGGGTCCCCCTCCCGCAGGGCAATGTGGCCTGGGACATGCCCTTGCCTGTCTTTACCAAGTCTTTGTAAAGTGTCACGGGGGCCATGCCCTCTGTCTCTTCTGGTTGTGTCTGCCCTCTGACTCTGTCGTCTTAAAGGACATGAGGTCCTGAGCAAGGTGGTTTGGTGGCTGGCTTGTCAGCGGGTGGCCAGTTGAGGTCCTGTTGTTCACGCTGCAACCTGTGACTCCCCGTGGCCCCTGCGATGGGTGGGGATGGCCCCGTGGCGCGTGCTCCCGGCTCCCCTGGCCTCTCCGCGCTGCCCTCTGGCGGCCGGCGTCAGACACGGCTCCTCGCCCCAGTTCGCCAGGGACTCAGCTGGTGCACTGTGACGGTAGGAACTGCCCAGGCACTGCTGGGGGACCCGGCGGGGCGGACCCGAGTGGAGGGCGGGGCTGGCCTGCGTGGGGCCGGGCTGGCCGGGGGCGGGGCTGACCCGAGTGGGGGGCGGGGCCGGCCTGCATGGGGCTGGGCAGACGGTGTCTGCGAGAGGCAGGGAGGCTCGGGGCGGGGCTTTGGCCCAGCCCCTCCCCCTAGGCTGCACGTCCCAGGCAGGTGGATTGTCTTCCCGTCGTTGGGCGCCTTCATGCCCTCCTGCAGCCTAACCCACCGATTTGGGCCCTGGAGGCCTCGCGGTTTGCCTTCCTGACTTACCAGCCTTGGCGTCCTGCTCTGGGAAGGGAGGGCTGGCGGGGGTGGTGACCCCACGGCCACCTTCTGCTCTGTGTCACTCCTGAGAAGGCCTTGGGCTTACGGGCGGCCTCAGGAGGCTCTGAGCCCCTGGGCGGGGGTCCCTCTCGCGTCCACCCACCCTGACCCTTCGTCCCTCGGCATTCCCCTCCAGGCAGGACCCTCGTTAAGCACGCTGTCGCTCCTTTACACCCGGTTTGGTCCCCGGTGTGTCCCTCCCGCTCATGGCTCCCCTCACGGCTCCTTCCCGTCCTCTCCCACACGACAGCTCACCGTCTAGCTTGGGAAATGCGTGCTCTTGGCTATCTGGTCTGTGACTTTTCTTTCCTGACTGTCCCCCCTCCCAGCGAGGACCCCGGGAACCGAAGGTCACTGAAGGTCAGTGAACACTGTGGATCTTTGCCCTCTGTCTGCAGTGGGGACTGTGGCTGCCTCGCCGGCCCCTGAGCTGGACTTTTACCAGATGACTCCGAGGTTCTCTCCTGGATGGGGCCCCGGAGGGTGGGGGCCGAGAGGGGCGCTGCCTGCAGCTTCCGTCGCTCTGTGCGCTGTGTGATTGTGGCCGGAGCCCCTGTGCCTCTCTGTGCGCGCCTGCCCACACCTGCCTCCATCTACAGGGACAGCTGAGGCCCCTCTCGGCTCTCACCTCCCGGCCCCAAGCAACAGGTGCCAGGCGGTTTGACAAGCGAGGCTTAGAAAGGCCCTGAGGGCGTTGGTGTCCACTTGGGGGAAGCCGCCTGTGCCCTCGGTGGTTCAGGCTCTCGGGCCGTCCGCTGGTGCTCGGAATAATTTATTCCCTACCCCCCACCCCCACTCCGCTATCCCGCTGCCTCGCCAGCTACTCCCTGCTCAGCAGTGCCTATGCCCAGATGGGCAGCGGCCAGAGGGGCAGGTGGCATGGAAACCCTTTCCGGGCCCGCCCTGTTGTGAACCGGGGGACGGCAGGTCCGGGTGGTGACGGAGGACGTCGGCCAGGATGTCCTTGGTGTGTGGCGCTGCCGGAGGGAGGGCAGGGGTGGTTAGGGGCTGGGGCCCTGCTTGTCAAGTCCCAGGCAGAGGGCCCTGAGGTGGAGGAAGGGGGGGCGTGGGGACGAGGGGAAGTGGCAGGTTCCCTGCGAGATGGTTGACATTCTGTCAAGGTCGGACAGAGTTACTTGTGGTGTGTTTGTGTCCTCGCTCAGGCGGGTGTGGTGCCTCAGAGGAGGCTCACTTTCAGTGTCGCTGGGGTGCAGATGTGGGGTTGGGGTTCCCGAGGGGTGGCCTGGGCTGAGCCTCTGGATGGCTCTGGCGCCACCGGCCGCTGCCCTGTGCACCTGCTGTGTCTTGAGGGGCTTAGCCCCCCACAGGACAGGCGGGGCCCCTTTAGGAGGGGATGGGAACACACAGGAAGCCCCCCCTCGCACAACAGACATTTCCTGGGAATAGTGCCCAAGCACGCCACGTGCCCCCCCCCCCCCCAGCACTCTGGGTCCTCACGCTTACTCAGCGCCGCTGTCGTCTCTCTGGGCACCGGGCCCCAGAGCCACCCCCAGACAACGCCTCCTCGCCTCTCCATCCCCAGTTCTGTCTGCGGAAACTCGGGGCCTCGTGGGACCTTCCCGCCTGGCTCCCCCGCTCCCAGCTCCAGTGCAGCCCAGGTCCCCGAGTTCTCCGGCCCCAGAGGAAGCCAGGCGCTAATCACCATCGTGACATCTGTGCTGAGTGCACAGTCCTCACCGGCGAGGTCTCTGCTGGACTCCAGGGCCTATTCTGGGCACCAGCACATTCCCCCTCGGAGCAGGCGGACCGCCAGTGGCTACGGGCCTTTGCCCACAGTGCACCTCCGTTCTTCTCTGCCATGTTCGAGTGTCTCTCACAGGATGGGACACTGGCTGTCTCCACCCCCGGGGATTCCCAGGACCCTGGCTGTCTCCACTTTCCTTTCCCATTAGTAGTTCATGGAAGACAACTGGGTCATTGACTGTGGGACCCCTGGGCAGGGCTGTCTGGTTTGTCAGGAAAGCTAAAGCGCGTCCTGTCTACACCCCCAACAGTGAGGCCCGTGGCCACCGCCCGCCATGGCTCCTCCCCCGGCTCTGCCCCCTTCCCCGACGGCGCACTTGACGGGAGGTAGGACACGGGCCTGTTCGTGGAAGCTGCGAGGCTGCAGGCGCGGACGCTCCCGCACTCTTTGCCGCAGGAGGCGTCTGTTCTTTCCGGGTGTTCTAGAACACAGCGGGCCTCATGCTTCAGGGTGCATGCCAGCCAGCAGATTGTCACAAAATCCCGACTGTTCTTGGCCGTGGGGATTCTCGAGGGCTGGGCGTGTGTTAGGACACGGTGTGTTAGTGATATTTTACCTGCCTTCCTGTTTGTGCAGGGGCGTGGGGGACGGGCATGGCCGTAAAGTCGCCGGTGCCGCGTGCTCGCTCCTCCAGGCCCTGGTGTTGTCCATAGGGATAGCGTTCTGTCGCGCAGCGCCCACGAGTGTCTGTCTCTCAGGTGAGCAGCGGAGGCACAGAAGGTGTGGCGTGGCCAGGCGGTGCGTGGCCGAGCCAGGACTGCTCCCGGCCACCTGGGCCCCGCGGCTCCCGGCCTCCCCACCACTGCACGTCTCTGCTGTGTGACGCCTTTTGGGAAGGTTTCAGGCTTGCTGTGCTCTGTAGAGATTTGTTCGTGAAGAGAACGATCAGTCTTCGTGATTCCTCACGGTTCTACAATTGCACGAGCGCGAGCGGGTCTGATGGCGAGTCCGTCACTCTACCACAGAAGTGGTGACCCTCCGGGAGGGGCTGCGGGTCGGGCAGGGGGGAGGGCGGGGCGTGGGGGACGGGTGCTGCTCTGGACCGTGAGCTCCGAGGGCCCTGAAGGGACACCTGTCAGTGCCGCCCGACACAAAAGTCAGGACACAGTCTCTTCCACGGCCGCCCGCACGGCCCCGGGCGCGGGTCCCCGGATGCATCTGCGGGCCCTCTGTGGTCTTGCTGGTGGCTGGAGAGCGTGTTTGCTGAGTGTGCACTTTGGTTTTGGCTCTTACACTCCTGTCCTCAGATGCATTTCCTCGTTACACAATTACTGCACACAATGGTCGCACACAATTGTTGCACACGTTCCAAGGAACACAGCAGGGACCGCCCCGGAGTAGGCGGCCACGTGAGGGAGAAAATGCACGTGGTTGGCGCCCGTGCTCACGTCCGCGGAGCGCCTTAGGTCCCTGCGTCTTGGACCCTGATTCCAGCCATGTCCGCGTGGAGGCTTGTGCACAGTGAGCAAGCCAGAGAAGACGCAGCCGGGTGTCACCTACACCTGGTCCTGCTGGAGCCCTGCGGGCCGGTCAGCCGGACCAGGGCGACCCAGGCGGGGCGGTGGCTCGTGGAAGCAAGACCGGGAGGCAGGTGCGGCGAGCGAGGGGAGGGCGGCCTCCCCGCTGGGGCCGGAGGCTCGGCGCCCCTGGGGGAGAGCACGGTCCAGGCCGGCGGGCGGTGCACCGAGTGTGGCGTGTGCGTTGTGGCAGAGCCCACAGGGACCCCCCTCGGAAAGCCCCACCGAGGCAGGACCGGGTCCGCCCTGGTGCTCGTCGCCCCGGCTCCCAGCCTGCACGTGGCCTCTGACTCCGCGGAGGGCGCAGGATGCCTCTCCCAGGTGATTTCGGTCCCGCGTGGTGGCCGCGGACCTGGGGACCTTGGAGAGGCCGCACGAGGCACTTGACGTCCCTGGGCCTCGCGGCCCTGACGCCCACCTGGACGCGTTTTTCGAATCAAGACCAACTATGGATCTCGAGGGGAGCAGGTGTCCTGACACCCCTGTCTGTCTGTCTGTCTGCTCTTGGTGAAGTTTGTCCGGCGGCACAGGGCAGGCCGCTGTCCTGTGGACGCCCGACCCTCCTCAGCAGCCTCACGGTCAGCTTGGGACCCAGTACTTTCCTGCCAGGCCGCAGCGTCACCCGCTGTCACTAGAGGGTCAGGCTTCGGACGACAGGGGCAATGGGGTCACAGGGAGGGCGCAGGAAGGGGGGGTGGAGAGGGTGGCCAGCAGGCCTGTGCAGGCCGGGAGGGTGGCGGTGAGGAGGGCGGGGGGTAGCAGGGAGGAGGGTGGTGGTGAGGAGGGCCGGGTAGCAGGAGGGTGGCGGTGGTGCCGCACCGGTGGGCAGTGCAGACCCGTGCTCTCGGCTCTCCAGCGCTGGCCGTCCTCACTTTGGAGGGGCAGATGTGCTCAGAAGCATGTAGTCTACACCCGGGAGAGCTCGCGGCTCCCCTCGTCCCCTGCCCGCCTGCCTCTCCTCTGCCTCTCGCTCCCCGGCCCCTCTCTCTGCTGTCCCCCCGGGCCGCCGTGTGCCAGGCCCCCACAGGCAGCTGGGCTGGCTCCGGGAAGGAGATCCAGGAGGAACGGACGGGGACACTTGCCGTGGCCTCACCCCTGCGCCCCTTCCTCAGCTGCGTGCTGCGTTGCCCGTCCGTTCCGGAACTTGCCGAGGGGGGGTGCAAACGTGGAGCATTTCCAGCCTGCGCTCCAGTCCGGGCCGTGTGACGAGGTCTCTGTACTCCTGACGTACCTGTTGGCAAAGTATGGGGGGTGGCGAGGCCCGACGGAGGGTCCTGACACCGGGGCCGCCCCGTCTGGAAGGCGGCCACGTGCCCAGAGCCCTTGTGGTCTATCACCGCCCGGACATCTGAGGACAAGCGCCCCCGAACCCACTCATGTTCTCCTCTCTCGCCGCCCCCCACCCCCAAACGGAGGAACCCACGTTGCAGTATGCTGTCTTTTCCGGCCACCTGTCCCCGCAGGAATTAAGAAGGACAGAAATGGTCGAGCGGCCGGAAGCAGAGAGCCATGTTTAATTCATAAATCAGATAATCTCTCGCCCGAGCGGGGTGTCCTCAGGCAAACCCGTCGTGTTTAAGGTCATCCCTCTTCAGTGTTCGTGAGCCCCTGTCCGTCAGTCACTGTCTGGACTTACAGGACACGGGGGTCCTGTCTCTCAGGTAGTAAGCATGACCTAACAGTCTGCAACGGAGGCTCACGTCAAGTCCCATCTGACTGGGGACGTCGCAGAGAGGCGGCATTTATATGGACCTGAGTGTCGTGACGGGTGGACAGAGGATGGAGGGATTGGTCCAGAGCGTCCGGATGCCTTCGGAACAACTCGGGAGGAGTCTGGCTCGGCTTGTCCGTAGAGTGTGATCTCTGAGTTGGGACTGTTGAGGCGAAACAGGAGTGCGTGACGCCCCCTTGCCTGGGCCGTGAACTGGGGTACACAGAAGCGGTGAGCTGGCTCGGAGCCCCCAGGAGAGAGCGACGCTCAGACACTTGGGAGGACGTAGAGGAAGCGGGTACGAAGCCCTGACAACACGCAGGAGCCTCGGATCGCCAAGTGCTGAGCGGAAGAGGCCCGTCTGGAAATGTGAGCCCGGCTCGGAGACCTTCTGGAAAAGGTGAAGCTGTGGGGGCAGAAAAAGATCGGGGGAGGCGGGTGCTGGGGGAGGGAGGCATGAACGGGCAGAACGCAGGGCGTTTCGAGGGCAGAGAGAATACTCGGCGTGAGGCTGTACTGGCGGGCAAGCCGTCACTGCCCGCGTGTCCAGACCACGGCACACACGCTGCCGGGAGTCACCCTGTGTCAGCGGTGGGCCTCGGGCGGCTATGGCGTGTCGGGTGAACAGACGTCCCGTCTGGTGCGGGATGTTGGTGACGGGGAGGCCGTGCGTGCCGTGGGCACGGGCCCGTGAGAAACTTGTGTGTTCCCCTCAGTTTTGCTGTGAACCCAAAACTACTCTGAAAAACAAATTCTGTTAAAAAGAAAAAGGATTTGGGGGAATATGGTGTAACCTCCATCCTGGAGAAGACCGAGACTGGCCTGGGGCCGAGACCTCCAGCGCTGGGTGGCAGAGTGGCCGAGGAGAAAGCAGGTGGGAAGCCAGCCAGCGGTGGGGACACGGAGGGGACGTCTTGGGAGACGGTCAGAGCGTCAGCACGACGAGCAGGCGCAGGGTCGGGGTGGGTCGGGCTGGCTCAGGGCATCAGTGGCCGGTGGAGAGGGTTAAAGATCACTGAAGGCGTGAACCCCTCTGCGAGGTGCCCGCTGGAGAGCGGCGTAGATGAGCTGTCGTCTGGGCGTGCTGACCCTGAGGTTCAGAGGAAGATGGGGGGCGAGCGAGGATGTGCGGTGGGGAGCTGTCAGTCTGCTGCTGGTGGAAGGGGGGGAGGGGCGGCCTCACCAAAGGACAGATGGTAGCGACTGTCTTCCCTTCACTGGCCCGTCCATCCAGTGGCCGTCGGCACCAGCTCCTGTGACCGGCAATCCTCGTTCTTCGGAGCCATTTGGGGTGAAGAGCACTGTTGGGGTTGAGGAGAGGTTTGCTCGTTGGGGGGGGGTTCGAGCTATTGACGCATTTCCCGTCCACCCTCCCCTGGGATGGTCTGCAGGAGACGCAGATGGAAGGGTCCGGAACAGCACAAGGGGAACCGAGGACTCACGTGGTCGGGATGCACTCCACTGCCCTGGAGCCTGGGGCTCACGGTCAGCCAGCACGGGAGTCTCTGCCTCCTCTGAGCTCTCAGAGCCAGGCTCTGGGGCGGGCTTGCCCCCACGCCCCAGGGGCGTCACGGAGCCTCGGAAGGGGGCAGGCGCTCAGCTCAGCAGAGGGGTGGCGTGCAGGGCTTCCTGAACGGTCAGGGCACAGCGCTCCTGCCCGCCGGTAGGACCGCCACCCGGGGTGGGCTTCAGCAGTCGGATGGCACCCAGGGGTGGGAGGGGCCAGGAGGTGCTCAGCCACTGGGTGAGGAGGGGAATGTGTTTATCCCGAGTGTGAATGATCCGCTGTCCCTGGTTCCTTGAGTTTCTTCTTTCCCGAGTCCCCGGCCTGTCCAGCCAGCCCTTAGAGGTGGGGCCCTTTGGGGTGCCGTGCTCCCTAGGTGTGGCGGGCGGCAGGATCAGGGCCCCCAGCGATGCCCACACCCTGGTCCTGGAACCTGCTGTGTTAGCTGACGTAGCAGAAGGGACTTTGCAGATCTGATTGATGCCGAGACGAGCAAGGGGTGTCTCTGGGCCCCTTGTGACCACGAAGGTCCTTTGGCAAAGGGGGCGGGGCCGGAGTGGTGTCACAGGAAGCAGATTCTCCCTGGAGCCCCCAGAAGGACGTGGCCTTGACGGTACTTGATCTCAGAATTCTGACCTGCAGCGTGAGCCGTTACGATCGCGGCAGTTGGATACAGCAGCTGTAGGAAGTGAACGCACCAACCCATCCCTGCTTCCCGTGTGTGCCTGGGATCCTGGTACGCGATGGGTGCCTGGTGTCATTCATCAGGTCCCACGTGTGTCTCCACTCGAAGTAGGGTTCTCTCTGGTGCTGTTCGAGATCTGCCTGCGCGGGGTAACTCGGCCGAGCGAGGAAACGGGGGCCCCTCTGCTAACTCCGGGGGCAGAGTGCCGGTGCCGGCCGGGTCGTCTCCCTCCCCGCTTTGATTCTCTCTCATCGCAGGTCCACATGGCGGGCCTCCCGGCAAGTCTGCAGGCTGAGAAGTCCACGGGCTCGCTGCACTCAATGGACTCTTAGAAGTCTTGCCCTGGTTGAAAGTTCCAGTAAGCAGTGTGGCCCCCGGCCTGGAGGTGTTCACACGGGCCGCAGGCATTCCGGGTCACCATCTGCAGAACCGCTGTGCGGCGGGCGCAGGGGGCTGTGTGCGGGGAGACCACCGAGGCTCCGCTTTGTGCACAACCCGAGAAGGATCCCCGGCACCCGGCGGTGGCCACATCAGACTCGCCCTCGGCGGCTTCTGAGGCCGGAGGAGCCCTTGTGGGCTGAGCGGGACCCTCTGCCGAGGACGCTCTGTCTGGGGGGCCGGCAGGGGCTCCTCCACCTGAGCAGCACTTTTCCAAGGCTGGAAGAACCCCTGGGCCCGGGACCACGCAGGGAGGCCGACTGGACACGTGATTTGAGAAGCCGCACAAAACAACCAGCCTGATTCTAAATACTTGGAATTAGGCCTCCCAAGGCTCACCTGTCACTGGGTGTAGAATCGCCCAGCGGCCCCGCCCCCCGCCCCCTTCCTTCGTCAGGAAGGCAGCCCTGCCCCTGCCGCCCCTGCGCGTGGTGTGTTTGGGTCTGGGACCACTGCTGTGTGGGCACAGCGTGGGGAGGGTGGACAGAGACCGTCCCAGTGGAAGCAGCCACAACGGCAGGTGTCGTAGTCGAATCGGCCCGGTTCATGACAGTTTCCTATTCACGCGGGGCTTCGGAGGCGGTGTAAGGTGTCGTCCGGGAAATACGAGGCCGGGAAAAGGTTGGTCGGAACCCGACTCCTGAGATCACAACTGAGAAGCCGCCTCGGCTCTGTGGCGGGGCCACATTGTTGCCGCCGGGACTTGGCAACCCCCCCCCTCCCCTGCCATGAGCCAGCTCAGGGTCCTGGCTGCTCCGGCAAAGCAAGGCAGTAGGTGTTCAGTATAGACACTGGCTCGTGGGCTCTTCTGGTGCCAGGTCCTCAGTCCTCCACGTGCCTGTTCAGATGGGGGCAGCTGGAGTGAGAGACAGAGAGAGGAGGGGAGAGACCGTACCCGAGCACACACAGGCACACAGGCAGGCAGACAGGCACGCACATGCACACAGGCCGGCACACTCAGACACACACACGTGCGCACACACAGGCAGGCATGCGCACAGACATGCATGCACACATGAGCACACACACAGGCAGGCACACACACGTGCACACACGCACACACACAAGCAGGCATGCACACGTGCACACACAGGCAGACATGCACACACGTGTGCAGGCACATGCATGCACATGCACATGGTTGCACACAATTCAAAACTAGTGCACGGTGAGCGCAGCGTGGTTGGCAGCCGCCACGAAGTGGCTTATTTGGTTGGAAGCAGCACATTCGAAGTGACGGCAGGGTTAGAAAAGCAGGGGACCCAGAAAGCCCCGTAAGGCAGCTCTGCAGGGTATTTTCCTGAGCACACGAATAATTTATGGTCACTGTACAAATGCAGACAGCATGGGAATGGCGCGAGGGGACCACCCAGCCGTCACCCGTCAGGGTTCTGGTGACCGCACGGACGCATGTTTTTCTGTGGACGCATGTGTGCACAATTGTACCTGAATGAAGTTGTGGGAATTATGTCCTGTGTTCTGGGTTGGTTGGTTTGTTTTCACCACAACTTAACAAAGTTCTGGTTTTTGTTGCTGTTCCTGCTTCACCGTCCCCTCCACCGTGACGCCCGCCACCGCCCCTCTTGTACTCAGGGCACCAGTGGTAACAGCCTGGTGTCCACCCTTCATAGATTTCCTCGTGCTCACACACAGACACCAACAGTTTCTGGCGTGTGTCTTGACGTTGGTTTTTCATTTTCCTGCATTTTGCTCTGCTCACTGGGCGGTGGCAGGAGGCCCCTCCAGGATAGGTTCGCTGGCGGCGCTGCCCCAAGGAAGCCCGGCCAAGCTGCTGCCCGTTCTGCCCTCCTCCTTCTAGTGGGCATGTACCGTGTCTCTGGGGTTCCGCCGTTGTTGGCTCGGACGCCTGTTCTTACGCGCTGATGCCTTTGTTTCAGTGAGCCGGTCCCCAGAAGGAGGGTCGCTGGGCGCAGGTCTGTGTGTTTTCGCAACGGTGGGTATCGTCTGAAGGCTGTGTCCGTTCACGCTCTCCCCGCAGCCGGCGGGCTCCCTTTCTCCCCACCTCCCCGATGGGTTACTTAGCTCACTTAGGTTTCTCTTCCGGTCAGACAGGCACAAAGCAGTCAGTACCTCGTTGTCCCTGCGTTTGCGCCCCGAGCCTGTCAGCCAGGTGGAGAAACGCTCAGAAGACTGCCGACCCCTCGGCTGTTCTTGCAAAGCAGGAGTGTTGCGGCCTGAAGTCTGACCTGCAGTTTCCGGATTTGGGGGGTAGCAGGTACCTGGCCCGTGACCTCCCCCAGACCTGCTTTCCCAGTCTGCTGTCGAAGGCTGGAGACTTGAGCAGACGGCACGGTGGCTGGGGCCGCTTTGGCACGCCCTGGACTCCGACTGGGTGTCGGCGGCGCGAGGGCGTGTGGCTCCAGGCACAGGGCTCCTGGCCGGCTGTGCACAAGCCCCAGCGGGCTCGTGGAGTTTGGCAGGGAGGTCAAGCCTTCGAGGTCAGCTGGGTTCCGGCACTGTCTGGTGCAGGAGGAGCAGGGTGCGGGGGGACGGGCTCAGGGCCCGGGGGTGGCGGTAGACAAGGCCTAAGCAGCGTTGCCCGACAGCTACTTCTGGTCACAGCGAGCAGGTCTTCTGTGGGGTGCGTGCAAACCACGTCAATGCAGAGGGAGCGGGAAAGACAGAGGGCTCTCCCTCCCCCCGGGGGATCCCCTCAGGACTTCCAGAACCCAGCCTGCAGCCGCTGGTGGGGCCGGGACGCTGATGTCCTATCCCTGCCGGGGGCTGCAGCATGCCTGGGCCCCCGTCCCCCTGGGCTCGCCGGGCAGGGCCTCCCGGGTATGCCCCTGTGGGGCTGACGGGGCAGAGGCAGCGGGCACGAGGCAGAAGCAGGACTCGACAGAGACTTCTTCTCGAGAAGGGTGAAGGCCGGCTGGAGGGAAGGGAAGCTTTCCGTGCCAGCCCAGCCGGCCCACCAGCCACCTGTTGGTCGCTGAAATGAATTAGCAATCAGGTTACAATTCCCTCCTGAGGCACTGCGGGGCCAGTGGTGTTTCAGACCAGGACAGCCCCATCATTAAACAGACTGTACTTTATTAGATGTTTCCGGGGCATTCCGTGGTTTTCTTCCTTACATTCGTGGGTCTGCCTTTCTCAGGTCGGTACTTTCCGTTGGGGAGCAGGTGTGGTGTAGGTGTTTCTATATCTTTACGGGTCCCGTGTACACACCTCTCGCTTGGGGGCCCTGTCATGACCCCTCTGTGTCCCCTCTGGACAGCGAGGCTACGTGAGCTCTGTGTGAACTCTCGGTACCATTGGTTTCCGTCGCGCACCAGGGTGGCTGCCTGCAGGCCGGGTGTCCGGGTGGCCGGGTGGAACAAAGTAAGGCAGCCGCGTCCCAGCCCCTCTTCCGTTTTTAACCTGCATTCAAGCCTGAGAGCTCCTTTTCCGTACTCGATGCCTGCCTCCTCGCTCTGGAGTTCGTAGTTGTTATTATTATTTTTGCTCAATTGTATCATTTGTTCATTCACTCTCTAAGTAGGCTTCATGCCTGGCATGGAGCCCAGTGCAGGGCTGAACTCAGGACCCTGAGATCAAGACCTGAGCCAAGACCAAGAGTCGGATGCTTAACCGACTGAGCCACCCAGGCGCCCCTGTTGTCGTTTTAAAGTTTTGTTTTGTTTCTCTTTATTTTTGAGAGACAGGGAGGGAACGAGAGCAGGGGAGGGGCAGAGAGAGAGGGAGACACAGAATCGGAAGCAGACTCCAGGCTCCGAGCTGTCAGCACAGAGCCCGACGCGGGGCTCGAACTCACGAACTGTGAGACCATGACCTGAGCTGACACCGGATGCTCGACCGACTGAGCCCCCAGGGGCCCCTGCTGTTGTTTTTAAGTCAAGAGCACCTCGTGTGTGCTGATGATACGGCACTCCTCTTTTCCTCCTCGGTCGTCAGCGAGGAGTGACCTGAATAGACACTGATGTCAGCCATCGTCCGAAGCCTCGTTCTGAACCCGGACTCAGCCGACGGCTTGCAATATTTAATTGTATATATCCAATAATTCCAGCTACTTAGGGCACACTTTATAAATAATTTAGCCTGGAGAATTTGCTGGGCAGCTGAGTTATTCAGAGCAGCACGCCTGAGGTTTAAACAGACAAACAGAACCTCAGCAGCAGTCCGTGCTTTGGAGACTTCAGGCGGCAATAATCCCAGCCTCTCTGGCCCAGGACGTTGAGGCTGTGCTCAGTCGTGTGTTCATGTGCTGGAATGTACCAGGGTGTTCAGGAAAGGCAAGTTGGCCTGCTCTTCAGGCCTCTGGGCTCCTGCCCAGTTAGGGTCCCAGAAAAAGACCAAGAAAATTACCCCGGGTTGGGGTGATTGAGGGGAGCTCCTTTACAGAGCAGGGCAGGGGTTCAGATGGCAGGTGTGGCCTGGAGTGGGGGGACGTGGCCGACACCCCAGGTCTGAAGGGGCGAGGGGAGTGGGCTGTTACTCGTGAGAGTTGTGGGGTGTCCCCGACAGGAGGAGCAGAGACTTGGAACCACCAGCCCGCAGGAAGGGACCGGGGAGTAGGTACCCCCCTCCCCAGCACCCTGCGGTCTCCCACGGGCTCCTCCTGTCGGCCTAAGGTGATGAGAAGCCGGCGGGCGAGGCAGGCAGGAGGTGCACTCTGGAGAGCGGGCGGAGGCGGGCAGGGGCATCTGGGGACTCCGCTTCGGGTGGAAGGAAAACGGACATCCGGGCGGGAGCGAGAAGCCTGCTGAGACTCCTCGGTTCTCCCAAATCGCTGTCAGTGTGGGGGCCACTCCTCACGAGCCCCACAGGTCACCTGCGGGCAGGTCTCCTCTTCTTGCTTCTGCCCCAGCCGTCCCAGCGCCCAGCCGGGAGGTGGGTCGGGGGAGCGTATCTGCAGCACGCGAAGGCCTGGGCCGCCCTCTTGCCTCCCCCACCATGTGCCCGCTGGGCCACACGGCTGCGCTGTTCCCGGCCATCACAATGCACGTGGTAAAAAGTCCGGTCCCTGTGGCCGTCCAGTGTGTCTTCCGCTGTCGTTAAAGTACGTGTCGCGAGCGACGTTCAGGTGCGCGTCAGGGAGACAGCTTGTCTCCTCCGACGAGCTTGCGCTCCCCTTCTGCGTGGGCGTTGGGAGCCGCGTCGCTGGTGTCTCCGTCCACTTTAGCGTCTGGGAGCTGAGGTCCAGATTGCTGGCTCTTTGGGGTCCTGGGATCTTCGTGTGTGTGTGTGTGTGTGTGTTCTCAATTAGTCTCAATTTTTATCCTCAGTTACTTTTCTCTGTTTTGTATAGTTCTGACGAACCACCTGACGGAATTGTTTTCTAAAGTGGAGTGTTCTTGCGTGGTTCTGACCGTGGGCGAGTCACTGGCTCATCCACAGTGGGTCTGCACGGAGGCCCCGAATCCCGGGACCCGCCTGGTGGTGGGTGGGCACGGGATGGTCCCCAGGGGACGGCCCTACTGGACGTCGGATTTCCCCTGGGCTCCAGCTTGGGCGCAGAGAAAACTTGCCCCTAGGCATACACATACCCCCTGGGGAGGCAGCCGGGGTAGCAGGGTGTCCCCTAGTTTGTCTGCGAGAAGAGCAGGGCGGGTGGGTGTGACACACCAGTGAGGGGTTTGTGAAAGCATTCTGAGAAGTGTGAGGACCCCCCCACGTTTGTTCACGCAGTGGTTTGCCGGTTATTGCGGACGCTGGGCCGAGGATACGAAGGTGGGTCAACGCGCTCGTTCGTTCTCTCAGTAGGAACTGCCGCGCCTGGCCCCGACCTGGCCGTGGGGCGTGCGGCTGTAGGAGAGAGCCCTCATCTCCTCCCCGCGACGAGTGTCCTCTCCTGCTCGCACGGAACACTCCATGCGGGTCCCCCGACGGCAGGGAGAAGTTCTCTGCGACAGCGGCTGCGTGTCCTACAGCTTAACTCGGTTCTGACCCTGTCTACCTGGAGACAGTGTGGACCCCGCTGGCTAAGGGCTCAGTCCCACGACACTGCCCCCGACTCCAGATGCCAACGGCAGGTAGTCAGTCCCCAGGTGCCCCATGACTCCTGCCCAACCCGGCTACAAATCGGAGGTTTGTTGGGCCCCTCTTGAATTTGACTAATTTGCTAGAACAGTTCACGGAGCTCAGGGAGACGCTTGCGTTTACCGGTTTGTTAAGAGTTGAGGCACAAGGGGGCAGCGGCGCACGGTCAAGAGCAAAGCCAGGACCCAAACTCTAGTTCCTGACTCGCACGCGGTGCCCTTTCTGTGAGTGCAGGAGCTCCACCGTTCACGAGTGTACAGATGGTGAGGACCGCGGGGTGGGCTGGGGACGCGCGCTTGCCGTGAGATCATCCGTCCCGCGTGGGCCCTGCTCTGGGAACGCATGGCCCGGGCACCTGTCCGTGGGGCGCCCACAGTCCAGGGAGGGCTGCCACTGCTCCTGTGACCTGATGAGCCCCCTGCGTGTGTCATGGGGGCAGGGGGACCTGCGAGTCTCTTTCTTCTCTGGTCCTTAGGGTCCCGCACACTTTTTCCATGTTATTTTAGGGCAGGCTCCTTCCTAAAATGAGCTCGTTGACAGATGCCAGGTTTCTTCTGGCCATACTCTGTCCCGCTGGTCCAGCTGAGCCCACTGGCCGGGCCCAGCAGTGCCCAGAGCCTGCCACAGCCCCCGGCTACTGGAGGTTCGGGTGGTTAATTTTGCATCAGCTTGAAGGGGCCGTGGTGCCCAGATAAGCAATCAGTATTATTTTGAATGTTCCTGTGAGGATGTCTGTGGATGAGATTCACATTTGAATCAGTGACTTCGAGGGGCTTCGGGGGAAGAGGGCTGAGTAGGCGGATCCTGGGCTCGCCTCATCCCACGGATACAACGAGGCAACAATCATGTCACCGTAAATGACCCAAAAAGTGACCCGAAGACTGGAAGGACAGACTCTCCACAGCTAAACGTAGACAAGAGGCCACACTGAAGAGGGTAGGAGGGGCAGAGACACAGCTGGGAACCAAACCCACCCGAGACTGTCCGAGGAGGGAGGGAGCCGGGGCCTGGGGAGGGAAGAGGAGCTGGCCCCGCCCCAGGCACGGAGACCCACATGGGGAAGACAAATCCCTTAGTATTTGGCTTTGAAAACCAGAGGGGCCTAACTTTGCCAGTTCTTACAGTCAGTAGGGATTAACGTCTGGAGCTTTAAAAATCAGCAGCTTGGCTCTGGGGGCGCCAGGAAGGCGAGAGGAGGCCGAGTCCCTGCCCTTCAAGAGACAGAGCAACAAACAGCCCCACAGAGCTTCAGTGTAGAAGCCGCAGTTTGAAAAGCTCTTGGGCTGCCAGGGAGGGAGGTTGATTTACTAAACCGAGAATGGGCGCTGGAAGGGCAGGGGTCTTCAGGAGGCTTCTCCAAGAAGAAGAGGGCCGGCAGGTGCTGTTTCCCTCTCCCGCCCACAGCCCGAATACAGGATGCCTGTGGGAGCCAGGCCACGCCCCCCCCCCAAACCTCTTCCCCCAGCTTGCTGGCGGCAGAACCTGCCCTTCTACTCCAGCTGGGTGGCCGCATTGTCCCTCCAACAGCGGACCAGTGCAGGCCTTGCTGGCACCTGGTGTCCCACCCCTGTGTCCTCCTGTGGACCTCCCCCACTCCAGTACACCTCTGTGGAGCCCACCCGGAGCCAGCCCAAAGCCTGGCAGAGTGCAGGCAGCCCAGACTGGCCACACTCCAGCGAGTCCTGCCCAGGGATGGGGACGACCACGTACACACCAGTCTGACTGTGGCCCCATCGGCGGGCTGGGGGCAGACGTCGGGTCTGACTGCAGCCCCGACCCGCAATAAAAGTTTCTCCGGCCGACACAGGGACAGCGCCCTGCAGTGGGGAGCTACTGCATCTCTGGCCGACTCCTGGCCTGATCCACGTGGCCCCAGACTGGCCTGCTAACCGCACAAGAGGCAGAGAGAGCCTTGGCAGACGACTGGTTGGAAGACAAACACAGCTCGGCCACAGCAGGGCACACACATTAAGCACGGGAGACACCCCTGATGCACCCGGTTCTGGTGAACAGGGGACACTGCACTGCGGGCGGTACAGGACCTCTCCTTCATAAGGGCATGACTTTCAAGAGCAGGAGATGCAGCTGACGCAGAGAGTTAGACAAAACAAGGAGACAGGAATGTGTCCCAGATGAAAGAACAGGACAAAATCACGGCAGGTCTGGATGAAATGAGGTAAATAATATGCCTGATAGAATTTAAAGTAATGATTGTAAAGAGACTCAGCGGACTTGAGGAAGGAGCGGAGGACCTCAGCGAGACCCTCCACACAGAGACACTACTTGCTGGACTTGAGGAAGGAGCAGAGGACCTCAGTGAGACCCTCCACACAGAGACACTACTTGCTGGACTTGAGGAAGGAGCGGAGGACCTCAGTGAGACCCTCCACACAGAGACACTACTTGCTGGACTTGAGGAAGGAGCGGAGGACCTCAGTGAGACCCTCCACACAGAGACACTACTTGCTGGACTTGAGGAAGGAGCGGAGGACCTCAGTGAGACCCTCCACACAGAGACACTACTTGCTGGACTTGAGGAAGGAGCGGAGGACCTCAGCGAGACCCTCGACACAGAGACACTACTTGCTGGACTTGAGGAAGGAGCAGAGGACCTCAGTGAGACCCTTGACACAGAGACACTACTTGCTGGACTTGAGAAAGGAGCGGAGGACCTCAGTGAGACCCTCGACACAGAGACACTACTTGCTGGACTTGAGGAAAGAGCAGAGGACCTCAGTGAGATCCTCGACAAAGAGACAGAGAACGTGAAAAAGAACCTATCAGTGATGAAAAACACAGTAACTGAAATTAAAAATATAGGAAGGAATACATAGTAGACTGGAGGAAGCAGAAGAACGCATCAGTGACCTGGCGGACAGGGCAATGGAGAGGAAAGCAAGCAAGCCGAATAGGAGAGGGGGAAGAAATTATGCAAAATGTAAAAACACCTAGGGAACTCAGCAACACTATCAAGGCTAACAGTCGCATTATAGGGGTCCCAGAAGGAGAAGAGAGAGAAAAGGGGGCAGAACATTTATTTGAAGAAATAATAGCTGAAAACTTCCTGAATCTGGGGAAGGAAACATATCCAAACCCAGGAGGCAGTGAGAGCCCCCAACAAAATCAACCCAAGGAGGTCCACACCGAGACACGCAGGAATTTAAATGGCAAGAAGCATGGATCAAGAGAGAGTTCTAAAAGCAGCAAGAAGAAAGAAAACAGTTATATACAAGGGAAACCCCAAAAATCAGCTGATTTTTCAGCAGAAACTCTGCAGGCCAGAAGGGACGGGTGTGATATATTCAAAGTGCTGAAAGGAAAATTCCTACAACCAGGAACACTCCATCCAGCAAGGCTATCATTCAGAACAGAAGAAGAGATAAAGAGTTTCCCAGGCAAACAAAAGAGAAAGGAATTCATCACCACTAAAATAGCCCCACAATAAGTGTTAAAGGGAACTCTTTGCATGGAAAGGAACGACTATAAGTAGGAATTAGAACAGTAGGAAGCATAAAGCAGTATAAATAAGTATATCTATAAAAAATCAGTCAAGGGCTTCACAAAATAAAAGGGTGTGAAGTCTGACACCATATACCTAAAATGTGGGTGGCGGGGGGGGGGGGGGGGAGGCAGAGAAAGGAGTAAAGAGTGAGTTCAAACATAAACTATCATCAACGTAACCTAGACCATGAAATGCGTAAGATGTTATATATAAACCTAAGCCACAGATCCCAAACTGGTAATGAATGTGCAAAAAATAAGGAGAAAGGAATCCAAGAATATCACTGAAGAAAGCCAGCAAACCGTGAGAGAGGAAAGCAAGGGAAGAAAGAACAGAGAAAACTACAAAAACAAGCAATAAAGCAATTGGCAGTAAGTGCACACCTATCAGTAATTACGTTGAATGTAAGTGGACTAAACATCCAGCCAAAAGACATAGGTTAATGGAATGGATAAAAAAAAAAAAAAGCCAAGACTCATCCGTGTGCTGCCTACAAGAGACTCACTTCGGATCTAAAGACACATGCAGACTGAAAGTGAGGGAATGGAGGGACATTAATCATGCGAATGGATAGTCATACATGTATTGGAAAAAATAGACTTTAAAACAAAGACCGTAACAAGAGACAAAGAAGGACACTATATAATCATAAGGGTAATAAAGAAGATAGAAAAATTGTGAATGTTTATGGCAACGTGTTTATACCCAACACAAGAACACCCAAATACATAAAGCAGCTAATAACAAACAATAAAGGAAGTAATAGATAATAATACAACAATAGGGGACTTTAACACCCCACATACATCAATGGATAGATCATCCAAACAGAAAATCAACAAGGAAACAGTGGCTTTGAATGACTCATTGGACCAGATGGATCAAACAGATATATTCAGAACATTCCATCCTAAAACAGCAGAAAACACATTTTCAACTGCATATGGAACATTCCCCAGAATAGATCATATATTAGGCCACAAAACAAGTCTCAACAAATTAAAAAAAAACAAAAGTCATACCATGCATCTTTTCTTCCTTCTCTCCTTCCTTCCTTCCTTCATTTCTTTCTTTTTTGATATTTATTTTTGAGAAAGTGCACATGAGTGGGGGAGGAGCTGTGAGAGAGGGAGACAGAGGCTTGGAAGCAGGCACCACACAGGAACTGCGAGATCATGACCTGAGCCAAAGTCAGATGCTTAACTGACTGAGCCACCCGGGCGCCTCTCCATGCATCTTTTCTGATCACAAGTCTATGAACCTAGAAGTCGACTACAAGAAAAAAATCCGAAAAGAACACAAATACATGGAGGTTAAATACATGCTACTAAATAATGAACGGGTCACCCAGGAAATCAAAGAGGAAATTAAAAAATACGTGGAGACAAATGAAAAATGAAAACACAATGATCCAAAATCTTTGGGATCCAGCAAAAATGGTTCTAGGAAGGAAGTTTATAGCAATACAGGCCTACCTCAAAAAGCAAGAACAATCTCAAGTAAACAATCTAATCTGACATGTAAAGGAGCTAAAGAAAAACAAACAAAACCCAACACCAGTAGAGTGAAGGAAATCGTAACGATTAGATCAGAAATAAGCAAAATAAAAATTAAAAAAAAAGAAAAGATCAACAAAAATTGATAAACCTTTAGCCAGACTCACAAAGAAACCCTCAAAATCATAAATAAACACCACAGAAATACAAAGGATTATAAGAGATTATTATGCAAAATTATATGCCAACAAATTGGACAACCTAGAAGAAATGGATACATTTCTAGAAACATATAACCTCCAAAACTGAACCAGGAAGAAATAGAAAATTTGAACAGACTGGTTACCAGCAATGAAATTGAATCAGTAATCAAAAAAACAAAAACAAAAATAAAACAACTTCCAACAAACAAAAGTCCAAGACCAGAAGCCTTCATAGGGAAATTCTACCAAACATTTAAAGAAGAGTTGATACCTATTATTCTGAAACTATTCAAAAAAATACAAGAGGAAGGAAAGCTTCCAAATTCATTCTATGAGGCCAGCATTACCCTGATACCAAAAAGACAAAGACATTGCAAAAAAAAAAAAGAATAGAGAAAAGAGAACTACAGGCCAATATTCCTGGTGAACATAGGTGCAGAAATCTTCAAGAAAATATTAGCAAATGGAATCCAGCAATATATTTTAAAAAATTACTCACCATGATCAAGTGGGAGTTACTCCTGGGATGCAAGGGGCGTTCAATATTTGCAGGTCAGTCAACATGGTACATCACATCAACAAGAGAAAGGATGAAAACTGTATGATCCTGTCAATAGATACGGAAAAAACATTTGACAAAGTACAACATTCATTCATTATAAAAACCCTCAACAAAGTAGGTTTAGAGAGAACATACCTCAACATAATAAGGGCACGTATGAAAAACCCACAGCAAACATCCTCTTTAATGAGGAAAACAGAACTTTTCTCCTAAGGTCAGGAACAAGACAAGGATGTCCACTCTCACCAATTTTACTCGCCATAGTACTGGAGGACCTAGCCACAGCAATCAGGCAAGAAAAAGGAATAAAAGGCATCCAGATTGGTAAGAAGTAAAACTTAACAGGATACAAAATGGTTATACAGAAATCTAGTACATTTTTATACTAAAAACGAAATAGCAGAAAGAGAAATTGAGAAAACTGTCTTTACAATTGCACCAAAAATAATGAAATACCTAGGAATAAACCTAACCAAAAAGCGAAAGACCAGTACTCTGAAAACTATAAAACACTGAGGAAAGAAAGTGAAGATGACACAAAGAAATAGAAAAACATCCCATGGTTCCTGGTTGGAAGAACAAATACTGTTAAAATGTCTACACTACGCAAAGCAACCCACACACTTAACACAATCCTTAGCAAATCACCAACAGTATTTTTCACAGAACTGGAACAAGCAATCCTAAAATTCATATGGAACCACAAAGGACCCCAAATACCCAAAGCAATCTTGAAAAAGAAGAACAAAGCTGGAGGCATCACAGTTACATTACAGATTTCAAGTTATCCTACAAAGCTGTAGCGATTAAAATACTACGGAACTGACATAAAAACAGATACATGGATCAATATAAGTGTGGAGAGCCCAGAAATAAAGCCACGGCGGTCTGGTCAATTGACCTTCAAGAACGAGATGAGAATATACAATGAGGGAAAGACAGTCTCTTCAAAAAATGACGCTGGGCAAACTGGGAAGCTACGTGCAAAAGAATGCAATTGGACCACTTTCTCACACCATATACGAAACTAAACTCAGATTGAAGACATGGGAGGCCTGAGGATAGAAATCCTAAAGAGAGCACAGGCTCTCTGACATCGGGCGTGGCAACAGTTTCTAGACACATTTCCTCAGGGGAAAAAATGCAAAAAATAAAAAATTGTGATTATATCAGAATAAAAACTTCTGCACAGTGAGGGAAATAATTAACAAAACTAAAAGACAACCTATGGAATGAGAGAAGATATTTGCAGACGACATGAAGGGCTAGTATCCAAAATATATGAAGAACTTCTACAACTCAACTTGCACTTACTTCACTTGTCCGCTTGCCACTAGTATAACACTGTGTGTTCACTGGGTTTAAAACAGGTAACTAAAAAGTAAAAATAACTCAACATCCAAAAAACCGAAAAATCCAATGAAAAAATAGAAGATATGGACAGACTTTCTCCAAAGAAGACCTCCAGCTGCCACCAGACCCATGGAAAGATGCTCAGCGTCACTCATCACCAGGGAAACGCAAATCAAACCACAGTGAGCCAGCGCCTCCCACCTGTCAGAGGGGCCAAAATCAGCGACACAAGAAACGGCAGGTGCTGGCGAGGAGGGGGAGAAAAGGGAACCCTCGTGCACTGTTGGTGGGAATGCAGACTGTGCAGCCACTGTGGGAAGCAGTGTGGGATCAAAACGTTAAAAATAAAATTACCATATGATCGGCAATTCCTCTGCTGGGCATTCGCCCAAAGAACGTGGAAACACGAGTTCAGAAGCGCACATGCCCCGGTGTTCACAGCAGCGTCACCTACAGTAGCCAAGCTGGGGAAGCAGCCCGTGTCTGTGGACCGATGATACAGATGTGGGGCATCGCAGTGGAGTATTACTCAGCCATAAAAATGAATGAAATCTTGCCGTTCGCAATAACACGGATTGCTTGTGGAGGGCACAGTGCTGAGTGAAATAAGTCAGAGAAAGACAAATACTATATGATTTCACTCCTACATGGCATTTAAGACACCAAACCAAATGAAGAAACAGAGAAACTAACCAAGAAACAGACTCTCCACTTTGGGGAACAAGCCGATGGTCACCAGAGGGGAGGTGGGGGGAGTGACGGGTGGAACAGGTGGTGGGGACTAAGACTACACTTCTCAGGATGGGCCCTGAGTCACGCAGAGAAGTGTTGAATCACCGCGTTGTACACTTGCGACTAGTATAACACTGTGTGTTCATTGGATTTAAAACAGGTACCTAAAAAGGAAAAATAAATCAGTGGCTTCGAGTAAAAGACTGTTCTTCCTGATGTGGGTGGGCCTCATCTGATCAGCTGAAGGCCTGAATAGAACAAAAGCCCTGGCCTCCCGTGAGCAAGAGGGAATTCTGCAGCCGGTGGCTTTCAGACCGGACCTGCGGATCAACTTAGCCTATGTGTCTGGGCTGCTGGCCCGCCCTGCGGGTTTGGGACCGGCCAGACTTTGAAACTGCATGAGCCAATTCTTTCCAGAATGCTGACTGATCCTGAGGTGAAATCGGGGTGAGGTTATGGGGAGACTCAGATGCCCTGTGCTGGTCTGAATTATTTTCTTTCCTGAGTTCCTTCTTGGCCAGGTAGGGTTAAGCAGTTTCCTTGATTGGGAGTCCTTAAGAGGCAGGGCTACGGCACCCCATGCTGGCGGGGGCTTCATAAACATTTTTCACTCCCCCAGGAAGAGCATTGGAGAGAGGGCCGGTTTCAGTCCCCTCACTTCTGCCGAGTGACCTCGGGCATTCCGCACCACTGCCATCCTCCTTGATTGTTCCTGGGAAAGTGGACGGCACCCCTATTTGGGAGTGTTACAGAAAACGAACACAAAATAAAACACATGCAAATCCTTAGGGAAGCTTAAAGCACCCGTGACCTCTGGGCCTTGCGCTTTTATAGGAAAGGAGGTGGGCGGTGGGTCGCGGGTCAGAGACCCTGGGTCTCTTTCCTCCGAGGGGCCGAGAAGTGGCTTAGCACGCCCTGGCCTGGAGCGGGTTAGGTTCAGGGAACAGAGACGTTAGGACTCAGCTGCACCAGGGTCGGACAGAGAACCTGGACCGAACGTCAAGCCACACGTGTGTCCCAAGCGATAAAGTTGTTCCCACCCGCCGTCCGTCTCCCGTCCCGCGGAGTCCCTGGCCCTCAGGAAGGGCTGGGGCTGCGCTTCGCAGGAATGCTGTGATAGGGAAAAGACACGGCGAGGACGTAAAAACCCAGCTTCTCTCTAAATTACACATGCATTTTTTTTTTTTAATATTTATTTATTTTTGGGAGAGCGCGAGTCGCGGAGGAGCAGAGAGAGGGACAGAGGGTCTGAAGCAGGCTGTCAGCACAGAGCCCGATGCGGGGCTTGAACTCAAGATCTGTGAGATCATGACCTGAGCCGAAGTCGGACGCTCAACCGACTGAGTCCCCTGGCGCCCCAGAAGTGCATTCTGAGTGTGGCTTTGGAGGACTTATGAGAAGGCTTGGGGTGCAGGTAAAAGCCTGCTTCCCCGGGGAGGTATTTATTTTGGGCCAGAAATGCGCCCGTTTGGCACCAAAGCCGTTTCTTCCCCATGACGTCTCCGGTCTCAGCAGCGGTGATCTCAGACACGCTGCGAACGGAGTATGTTGGTTTTCGCACGACTGGCCTCACAGGTCACCACTGACTAGGTGGCTTGAAACCACAGGTGTCATTCCCTCCTGCTTCTGGAGGCTGGAAGTCCGAAGTCAAGCCTGCTCTCCAGGAGGCTCCAGGGAGGCCCCTGGCTGCGGTGACGGCTGACAGTCCGTGGTTCTGCTGGCTTGTAGCCACAGCACTGCAGTCTCCTGTGTCCTTTGCTCTATGGGGACGCCGTTGCTGGATTTCAGGTCTGTGGTGTCATTTTAACTGATTGTATCTGCAGAGACCCTACCTCCAGACAAAGTCACGTTCTGAGGTCCCTGGAAGATGAGAACCAGGGGGGACATTACTTAGCCCACAGCACCGAGAAACAAGGAGAGGGCTTGGCCCAGGTGGTCTCGCTGCCCCGGGGGTGGGGGGGGTGGTCTGAGCACAGGCCCGGGAGAGGGACTGTCCCTGCTCCAGGTGGGCCCAGAGACACAAATTCTGCGGGCTCAGGCCACGAGCCCCCCTCCCGTTAGAAAACCACGGAGCGCTTCCTGGCTTCCCGGGTCTGATGAGCCGGGATGTATGAGCTTCTCTCGTCTGCTCTCCGGGCACCGACTTGCCGCTGGGTGAACTCACGGCCTTGCCGGAGGACCCGATCGGCCCGCCAGCCACTCCCTGGCATGTGCCACATTGGTCAGTCACCGATGGCCACTGGGGCACATCCAGGCGGCTCCCTTTGTCAGACTGCAAGCAGCAGACGTGCTCAGCTCTGCAAGTCCCCCGGAGGCCACAGCGCCGGGGCCGCAGAGGCCCATCTGGTGGAGCGTGGCCACAGGCGCCCTGCACAGGTGGGGTTCTGGCGGGTCCCTGCTCCCGGCCTCGTCTCCCACGGTCTCTCCGTCAGGGGCTTCGGCCGCTGTGGCCCTTCTGCGTCTCCCTCCTTCCAATCTCGCTCCCCTTTCAGGGCTGCTGGAGCCTAACTTCCTTCTGGAACTTTCCACGCCTGGCTCCTGGTCATTCGGGTCTCTTGGTGAGGGGGCACCTCCCCAGAGACCTCCTGGACCTCCCCCCAATTCTGTTTCTTCATCTCACCCCCATCCCCTCCTTGTGGTAAACTCTGTGACCACAGGGCCGCATCTTCCTGCTCACTGCTGTGTGCGGAAGCTACGAGCAGGGCGAGGGGTCTCTCAGCATCTTTAGTAACTCCGTACTTCGATCCCAGAGAAGCAACAGGCTGTGTTGGAAGCTGCCTGGGTCCCAGGGCAGGTGCACGCCGTTGCCCACTGTACCCCAGAGGCCCCGCTATTCAAGCGCCGTGCCTGGGGCTGGGCTCCCCAAACGAGACGCTAGGTGGGCATCCCACCCAGTGTGCCTGGTGCCTGAGCAGTAGGAAACTGGGTGCAGATGCGAGATCATGCGGGCTCACCAGTGAGGAGCTTCCAGAAGCCAGAGGGCACCGCGGAGAGAGAACGGTCCAGAGAAGAGAGGCTTCTCCTGCGGGGACAGAACGTTCCAGAGAAGAGAGGCTTCTCCTGCGGGGACAGAACGTTCCAGAGAACAGAGGCTTCTCCTGCGGGGAGAGAACGAGAACAGAGAACGGAGGCTTCTCCTGCGGGGAGAGAATGTTCCAGAGAAGAGAGGCTTCTCCTGCGGGGAGAGAATGTTCCAGAGAAGAGAGGCTTCTCCTGCGGGCAGAGAACATTCCAGAGAACAGAGGCTTCTCCTGCGGGGACAGAACGTTCCAGAGAACAGAGGCTTCTCCTGCGGGGAGAGAACGAGAACAGAGAACGGAGGCTTCTCCTGCGGGGACAGAACGTTCCAGAGAACGGAGGCTTCTCCTGCGGGGACAGAACGTTCCAGAGAACGGAGGCTTCTCCTGCGGGGACAGAACGTTCCAGAGAACGGAGGCTTCTCCTGCGGGGAGAGAACGTTCCAGAGAACGGAGGCTTCTCCTGCGGGGAGAGAACGTTCCAGAGAACGGAGGCTTCTCCTGCGGGGAGAGAACGTTCCAGAGAACAGAGGCTTCTCCTGCGGGGAGAGAACGAGAACAGAGAACAGAGGCTTCTCCTGCGGGGAGAGAACGTTCCAGAGAACGGAGGCTTCTCCTGCGGGCAGAGAACGTTCCAGAGAACAGAGGCTTCTCCTAAGTGCTCAGCGCTCGGTGGGGCAGCCCCGGGGACTCGTTACCTACAGCAGGTTGCCGTCTCCACCGCTTCGCACTCTTCTGGAAAGGCTTTGCTGCAGTACGGTGCTGATGTTTTTAGCAAAATAACTTTCAGACAAACAGGGTAATTTTTAATTTCCTGATTGTAAGCGCCGTCGGCCTAAAGGAGGAAGGCTCCTTGGGATACAATTCCCCACCTTTGGGGTGGGTCAGGCTGCTCCCGCCTGAGAGCCCACTGATGTCACTGTGGGGAGGGGGCATCTCTAGCCCTGGTGAGGCCCTTGGGGGGCTCCATTTGGCCAGTGAGTCGTTGCTTTGTGACCCTGTGGCGGTTGGGGCCGGGGAGAGGTGGAGAGTTTGGGGCAGGACCTCTGTGATGAGTCAGCCTCAGCCTGGTGGGGGCACAGACAGGCCTCGAGTTCACAGACACAGCTTCACACACGGGGGCGCCTCGGGGGCTCCGTCGGTTAAGCGTCTGACTCTTAATCTTGGCTCAGGTCATGATCTCGTGGTTCTTGAAATCAGGGCCCACGTAGGGCTCTGTGCTGACAGTGTGGAGGAGCCTGCTTGGGATTCTCTCTCTCTCTCTCTCTCTCTGCCCTTTCCCTGCTCTCTCTCTCTCAAACTTTAAAAAAATGTTGCTGGCACATAGGGGGAAAACTTGAAAAGTATTCCGATGTGGGGCTTTGGGGCGACTCGGTTGAGCGTCTGACTTCAGCCCAGGTCATGATCTTGTGGTTCATGAGCTCAAGCCCCACGTCAGGCTCTGTGCTGACAGCTCGGAGCCCGCTCAGGATCCTCTGTCCCCCTCTCTTCGCCCCTCTCCTGCTAGCATGCTTGCTCTCTCTTCTTTCTCAAAGTAAATAAATAAACTTAAAAAAAGAGAACAGCTTCCCGCCGAGTTCTTCCTTCCTTCCTGACTTCTCTGCAGACTCCCTGGCCTGGCCCTGCCTTTCTGGAGCCTCGGGCTCAGCACACCTCGTGGCCCTCGCCTCTGACCTCCTCTCTCCCTCCCGTGCAGCGTCTCCTGCAAACGCGCAATTTCCACCCTGTGCCTCGACTCCACCGTGTCTGGCCCAGCCCAGCGAGGCGCAGGCGGCCCGGCTCTGCAGAGCCCCTGTCCGCGGCTCGGGGGAGAATTCCTCCTCTTGTTTCCTGCTGATGATCCGGCCTTTGTCTGTGCTCGTTCAAACCTGCGTCTCAAGTCTGGGGAAAAAACAAGGCAAGGAGATGGCCCACAAGAGAAAGCGAAACAGACAACGCGGTGGCCCCGAATTCGAAGTCAGCCTGTAAACTTAATTTTGACGACGTGGGCCCCGTCCTGCAAACCATCAGAGCTCACGACCACCTGAATCGTCCTACATCTGTGCTGAAGTTGTAGTTGAAGCCTTCCATACAGAAAATGCTCATGCGTAGGGAGAAAATATAGTATAAAATCTGTGTGGCCCTAGGAGTTCTCAGACCTAATGCCAGAAGTTTGTTTGAAGAAACAGACAAATTGGATCAACCGAGAAGTGTTAAAAGGACAAAGTTTGCTCTGAGAAGCATGCTGTTAACGGTGGAAAGACAAGCCCCAGAGCAGAATCCTGGCAAATCACAGATCTGACAAAAGACTTCTATCCAGAATATGTAAAGAGCTCTCAAAAGTCAATAAGAAAACAAATAGCTTTGGAAAAAGTGGGCAAATGATCTGAACACACGCTTCACTGAAGAAGGCACACAGATGGCGATCAACCCTCAACATCTCCGGTTAGTCACCGGAGAAATGCAAGGTAGAACTATCATGAGATACCGCGATACGCCTGCGGAAATGGCGACTAGGGAAGAAATCCCAGCTTCTCATTGCCAGAGGGAAGCAAGGTGGCGCAGCCTCTCTGGGCGACAGTTTCTCAGCTGCTTACGAAGTCGCACACACACCTGCCACGTGGCCCAGGGACCCCCTCCTGCTTACCCAGGAGAACTGAAGACTTACATCTCGGCGAAAACAGTTATGCAGGTGTGTGCAGCGGCCGTATGCACGATTGACAAACTGGGAACAGCCTGCGGGTTCTTCAGCAGCTGAGAGAGGAAACCAGCCGTGGCTCACCCAGGCCGCGGAGGACCACTCAGCAGTGGGGAGGGAACAGGCTGTCGGCACGGGCCGCGAGGCGGCCGACTCCTGTGTTCCGTGAGGGACGGCAGCCGGACAAGCAGACACGCCGCACGATTCCGGCTGGACGGCTTTCCGGGCTTTCTGGACAAGGCAGGGCTGCGGGCGTGGAGAGGACACTGGCGGCTGGCGGGGTGGAGGGGACGGGAGGGAATTTCGGGGCCACAGAACTGTCGTGAGTCTTCTCGTGGCGCTGTGTCCATGACTCCACGCCTTTGTCACGACTCCTAGAAGCTCTGACCAGAAAGAATGCATTTTATTGTATGTAAATTTAAAAATGAATTTTGAAACATGGAAAGGGTTTGAAGTGTTCTTCTCGTCCGAGCAGCAGTCAAAGCTCACTTAGTGCTGCCGGTGGGCCCGCGGCGGAGCAGAGCCGGGGGCTCGGCTGGGTTCAAGTAGTGTTCTTTCTTTAAAACAATAGTGTTTATTTTTGAGAGAGAGAGAGACAGAGTGCAAGCAGGGAAGGGGCAGAGAGAGAGGCAGACACAGAATCCGAAGCAGGCTCCAGGCTCCGAGCTGTAGGCACAGAGCCCGATGCAGGGCTCAAACCCATGAACCGCAAGATCATGACCTGAGCCGAAGTCGGCCTGCTTAACCGACTGAGCCCCTCAGGGGCCCCTGGCTGTCCTTGATCATGGTGTCATCATGACACTTGAGGACAAAGGCTCACAGTCATGCTTAGAGCCCCTCCCCGTGGGGCCACCCTGCACTGTGTTGCCTGAGTCTCCCGAGCTGGGACGGGGTCAGAGGTGGGGGGTGGGAAACCGTGAATTCAGGCTAAGAAGAGGCTGGCGGGGCCTCCATCCTTCATACCTTCCTCCAGGTCAGGCCCGGGGGTGGGGGCTGCCTGACTCTCAGACGCTCGGCAGCTAGGAATGCCGGGGGCCCCCGCCTGCTCCTCGCACCCTCAGTCCAGACACCCCTCCCGGCCCTCACACGGGTCAGGACAGCACGGGAACTGGGCCGTCACAGCCGCAGCCTGGGCGCCGACTCCCGTCCCCCTGGCTCCCTGCCTCTCCGGGGGCTCAAACGTGGTGCACCCATGGTGGTGAGGTTCTGAAGCTCCTGGGTCGGACTATGGCGAACGGTCTTTATCCCAGGATAACTCGCGGGCCGGAGGCTTGCCGACGCCAGCCTGTGGAGAGGGATGGCCGGGCTTTAGGCTCCGTCCTTGGTTCTGCTCCGTCTGCTCCGTATCGGGGTGAGTGTGGGTGCGTGTGTGGAGGATGCGATGTTCCTCAGGACTCGTGGCTGGGAGACAGACCTCATCTCAGCAGAGTGGACCGATGCGGGGCCAGACTGAACAGGGAGGAGTCGGCAGGGCTGCGGGCTAGTTCTTGCCCTTAGGCCTGCAGATCCGTCAGCATGCATGCAGGGTGAAGTGGACCGTTAACCCAGCATGTGGGAAAGTTCTCGGGCCTGAACACGGAGGGTCAGTAGGGACGTGACGTGGGCACAGAAAAGCAGGTGCTGTCAGGTTGCATTAACAGAGACAAAGGTTATAGAACAGAGGAGGTGGTAACTTTTACTCTCTGTGCTAAGCTGACCTCACCTTGAGTATGGTGTTTACATTTACAACCTGTAACGTCAGTGAAGGGCCATCAGGATGACGAGGCAACTTAGTGCCAGTTTATATAAAGGTTGGAGAGATGCAGCTTGAAGAACAAAGATGTGTCAGGTTCAGGATGGCTGACAGTACTTGAGGGGGTTCCGCCTGGAAGAGGGATTTGCCCATGCTGTGGGCTTCCAAAGCAGTGCTGCGTGATGGAACTTTCCATGATGACGGGAATATTTTATATCTGTGCCATTTAATAGCTGCCAGACAGATGTGGTTCTTGAGAGATTAAAATGCAGGAACTGAATGTTTTATTTAATTTTAACTAATTAGGGGCACCTGGGTGGCTCAGTTTGTTAAGCCTCTGACTTTGGCTCAGGTCACGATCTCAGTGTCGTGAGTTCGAGCCCTGCATCGGGCTCTGTGCTGACAGCTCGGAGCCTGGAGCCTGCTTCGGATTCTCTGTCTCCCTCTCTCTCTGCCCTTCCCTCATTCATACTCTGTCTCTCAGAAATAAACAATAATAAAAAAAAGTAAAATAATTTTAACTAATTAAAATTTAAAACTGGCTAAGTGCAGCCGCCTTATTGGACAGTGAAGCTATAGATGGAAAATTAAAGAATAAAAGAAGGAAAAAAAAAGGCAGATAGCTTTTTCTGTAAAGGGAAAGATAGTTCCTCTTTTGGGCGTGGCCGGGCGTGCGGTCTGCCTGCCGTTGGAGCACGAAGCTGACTCGGTACAGGAAAGAACCACTGTGTCTGCGTTCTAAGAAAACTTTGTGGAAACTGAGATTGGAATAGAATTTTCACTCGTCACAAGATACTCTTCTTATGATTCTTTTTCGACTATTTTAAAGGTATAAGCCCGTTCTTAGCTCACAGGTCACACAGTGACGGGTGGCAGGCTGGGTTCGGCCTGTGTCGTTGGCCGACTCCAGCCCCGACCGTGGGTAGGAGCCTCAGGGAGTCATGTGTAAGTTCAAGGGAGGAAGACGATACTAGTTGGAGGGAGCCAGGGACGGCCCGGCCCAGGCGCCCCCAGTAAGGAGGGAGTTCTCCTCGAACTAACGGTTCGAGAGCCGCCTGGATAGTTAGCTGGCGGAGGATGATGGAGAAACGTGTCTGCTAGCCCAAGTTGTAGTAGACTTCTCCCCGAATTCTGTGGGAGTGTGGGAATCAGGGTGACGCGTGGCTGCTTTAGTCACACCTGCTTTGTGCGAGGAAGTGAGTTGCTCGCCTGACTTGGCACTTGCTCTGAGCCCCACGGTGCTGGGACGGGGACACTCGGGGGTGGCTGCGGCTTTGTGCTTCCGCCCAGCGTCAGGGCCCCTGGGATGCGCCATCACGCCACTTCTGTGCCGCCCAGGCGAGAGGTTCCAGAGAGCACCTCAGGCCTCCACCGGCCGAGGACCCTGTCCTGTCATCGAGTCCCCTTCTGGGGATGGGAGCCAGGGTCCGGGAGTGTCGCTTCTAGCTGGCTCTTCCGTGGGCGTGCCTGGAGAAGGCCACTTTCCGCACGCTCCCCTCCAGACCGGAGGGGAGCCGGTGCTCTCCGGCGAGCTCCGCGTCTCCGTCCAGAATGAAGTCGGGGACTCCGGCCCAGCGGCCCCGTCCACGAAGACGCGACTGCGCGGGAGCTGATTGTCGGGTTCTCTCTGCGACATCAGCGCTGCGTCCCGGGTCTTCTCTTCTCCCTTCGTCCTGACTTTTGTCCGTCTCACTTCCCGTCAGCATCTCTGCCGAAATGAACGAGAGTAGAAAATAAATGGCTTCTTCCTGCCAAGAGTGAAATGGACAGTGCTGGTCTGGAGACTCAGACTTTTCGGCCTTTCTCCAGCCCCTCCACTGCGATAGCGTTTTCTCCACGCGTCTGTAAGGCACAGGCAGCTCGTGAGGCTCTATCTCGGGGACTAAGAACAGTTGAGGTCTGCGTGTTTGGCTTATAGCGTCGTGATTTGATACACCAACGTTGGGACGCGGTCGCCGTCGTGGGTTAGCGGCTGCTCCGTCCTCTCACACGGGTATCGTTTCTTTTTGTGTTGCAAGCGGCCAAGGGCTGGTTTGTCGCGACCTCAGCGTGGAGAGGACAGCTTTGTCGTCTGTCCTCACTAGGCCGCGTATCGTGTCTGCGGGACCGACTTGTCTGCTAGCCGCGGGTACAAGCCCTTACGCAGTACCCGGCCTGTTTCCTGTTTGGGGACTTTCAGGTAGACACAGGAGACGCAGAGAAGCACAGTCAGCCCCAGGTGTCCGTCGCCCGCTCGGCCAGCGACCGACTCCGGCCAGCCTCCCGTCATCGAGCTCCCTGCCTCCCGTGTCATCCGCAGCGAACTTACAGGGAGCTTGCGCCGTGGTGCAGACTCGCCTTGGCACTGACACCTCGATTCTGGTGTTCCTTTCAGATCATTGCCTTCGATGAGTTAAGGACAGATTTTAAGAGCCCCATAGACCAGTGCAACCCTGTTCACGCGGTAAGTGGTGTGAGCTGGTGGAGGGCAGGGCGGTGGTGGGCAGGGTTGAGGAGGGCAGGGTGGTGGAGGGCAGGGTAGAGGAGGGCAGGGTGGTGGAGGGCAGGGTAGGGGAGGGCAGGGCGGTGGTGGGCAGGGTAGCGGAGGGCAGGGCGGTGGAGGGCAGGGTAGGGGAGGGCAGGGCGGTGGTGGGCAGGGTAGAGGAGGGCAGGGTGGTGGAGAGCAGGGCGGTGGAGGGCAGGGGGTGGTGGAAGGCAGGGTGGTGGTGGGCAGGGTGGTGGAGGGCAGGGCAGAGGAGGGCAGGGCGGTGTTGGGCAGGGGGTGGAGGGCAGGGGGGTGGTGGAGGGCAGGGTAGAGGAGGGCAGGGTGGAGGAGGGCAGGGTGGTGGTGGGCAGGGTGGTGGAGGGCAGGGTGGTGGTGGGCAGCGTAGAGGAGGGCAGGGTGGTGGAGGGCAGGGCGATGTTGGGCAGGGTAGAGGAGGGCAGGGCGGTGGAGGGCAGGGTGGTGGTGGGCAGGGTGGTGGAGGGCAGGGCGGTGGTGGGCAGGGCAGAGGAGGGCAGGGCGGTGGTGGGCAGGGCGGTGGAGGGCAGGGTGGTGGTGGGCAGGGTGGTGGAGGGCAGGGGGGTGGTGGTGGGAAGGGTAGAGGAGGGCTGGGCGGTGGCAGGCAGGGTGGGGGAGGGCCTATGGAGGAGGGAGGTTCTGACGGGGGTGTGGCGGGTGAAGGACACGGTGACCCCAAGCGCCTGGCTCAGGGCTGTGGAGCGCGTGTCTGGTCCGGAGGCCGGACGTCTGGCCTCAGCTCCCAAGGCAGGTGTGAGGACCGCAGTCACCAGGCGGGGAAGGTCGGCCGAGCTGAGGCCTCGGCTGCTGTTTTGCGGTTAAGTGGTCCTTGAGTGGCACGCTGGCGGGGCACGGGGGCCTCCTTAGTGGTCGTTGGTGCCAGTCTCTCAGTGGGACACGTGCAGAGTGGGTTGTGCAGAGCCCCTGGCCCCACGTCACCGCCTAGAGACGCCCACCTGGAGAGGCTCTGTGGGCCCGAGGCTGGCTCGCCTCCCTCCCGCTGGGGAACCTGACGCGGTCTGGGCATCTGTGCGGTGACAGCCCCTCTGCTCCAGGTCGCCGCTCCGGGTCTTACCGCTCCCTCGCTTGTCAGCCAGGCCTGTTGCTGCTCCCACGTGGGGGGTGGACTCGGAGCTCGGCCCTGGGGTGCGGGAGAGGGGTAGGGGCCCTCTCGTATGGAAGGGCGTGGGGGGGCCTCAGCTCCTCTGGTTGGCGCACCCTACTTCCCAGAGCCGGGGACCAGCCACGTGGACAGGGCCTTGTCTGCACCCGTTCCAGACCAGCACTGCTGGGCTCAGAGGATGGGGCACCCAAGGGTCATTCGGGGGGCGTCTCTCCATCGGCACTCATGGGGCCTGGGGGCCGATGAAGCTCCTTCCAGGCCCTTCCGGTGCAGACGCAAGTGTTGGTTTGAGTAGCTCTGTTGATACTTGTTTTAATTTTTTTTTAATGTTTATTTATATTTGAGAGAGAGAGAGAGAGGAATGCAAGCAGGGGAGGGGCAGAGAAAGAGGGAGACACAGAATCTGAAGCAGGCTCCTGGCTCCGAGCTGTCAGCACAGAGCCCGACACGGGGCTCGAACTCACAAACCACAAGATCATGACCTGAGCTGAAGTCAGATGCTCAACTGACTGAGCCCCCCAGGCGCCCCTGATATTTTTTTTAAGTTTATTTTTATTTATTTTGAGAAAGATACGGAGAGTAAGCAAGGAGGGGCGGAGAGAAGGAGAGAGACAGAGAATCCCAAGCAGGGTCCACGCTGTCAGCGCAGAGCCCAGTGTGGGGCTCAGCCCCCCCAACCATGAGATCATGGCCTGAGCTGAAATGAGGAGTCAGACGCTCAGCCGAGTGAGCCACGCAGGCGCCCTGACGATGGTTTTAGTTGGAGGCTGTGGACCGAACAGCAGGGTTTACCAGCGCGACGCTGCCTTAACCTGGAAGGCTGACAGCATCAGACTCTGGTGACAGGGACACAGGGGTCTGTTCTCCTGGAGAAAGATAAGGACCAGGGGACTAGGCTTCAGAGTCGCCTCCGTGAGGTGCAGGGTTTTTACTGGAGTCCCAAGATTTTCCAGTCCTTTCCGCACGCAGGAACCATACGTGTGTAACGTATGATCTCTGCCACACCGGCATCGTTGGCCGCACGTACAGACCGTCGCGCACGGCCCACGCTGCAGACGGCGAGGTCAGGATTCGAGGTGTGCCGTCGGCGCCCTCACCTCCTCCCCCGTGTTGCCTTCCGGAGATCAATTTTCTGCAGCCGGATTTGAGAATCCCTCCGGCGTCCGAAGCTCCGGTGCCGTGGAGTAGAGCCAGACCCTGTCAGTCGGCTGAGGGAAGCAGGGTTTGGCTGCAGGCTGAGAGACTCCCTCCAATGCACTTGAGAGCGCCCGAGTTTCGTGAAGCTCACTCGTGTTAGAATCCACGTGTGTCCATCTGCCAGCGTCCCCACCCACCTGTGCTCACCTGGCTCCACGGGGCCCGAAAGGGCTGTCCTCCCCCCTCACTTCTTTCTGGACGTTTCGTGTTTGGCAGCGCTGGTCCGAACCCGCCAGGGGGCACAGAGCCGCTCGGTTCGAGAGGGAGGTCACCAGCCCGCGTTCTGTCCTCCCGGCTTCCAGGCTCCAGTCAGGACGTGGTTCACTGAGAACACCCTGGGCTTTCTGGCGTGACCCCGGGGGGCACTTGAGTGCAGAAACGCGCCCTCCACGCGGCTCTGTCCTGCGGATCCAACCCGCAGGTGGCGTTGCGGAGCTGGCCAGTTCCTTAGTTCAGACAGGATGGAGAAAATAGGACCCGTATGGCGGGTGGGGGGGACAGTGGCCTCTGTGGAGGGTCAGAGCAAGAACGGAGCCAGCATACAGTAGGAGCTCAACTATTGCTGGTGAAGGTGAGTCCTGCAGGGCGAGGTGAGCCTGGAGGCTGGTTGTCAGCTCTTCACTCCTGTCATGAGAGCCATGCTTCGAACCAGGTCACGATGTCATTAAGGGGCCAGCCGCGTGGACAGACTGAAGCCCCCAGGGAAAGGAGTCTTGTCTGGGATTTTGAAAGTGTATTTATTTTGAGAAAGAGAGAGAACAAGGGGGGTGGGGTGGGGAGGGACAATAGGGGAGGGGCAGAGAGAGAGAGAGAGAGAGAATGAGCCGGGGACGGGCAGAGACAGAATCCCAAGCAGGCTCTGAGCTGTCAGCACAGAGCCCGACGCGGGGCTTGAACTCCCGAACTGTGAGATCATGATCTGAGCTGAAGTCGAACGCTCAGCTGACTGAGCCCCCCAGGCGCCCCTCTTATTTGGGATTTTTTTTAATCTGTTAAAACCGTGCATGGAAGGGTGTGAGGCACACGTTCCTGCCTCTCAAGACTGACTCGCTGGCAGGAGGGTCAGCGCGTTAGATGCCTCGGTAACTCCCGTTGGAGCGACCTCGGCCTCCGTAGAGGCAGCTCAGCCTCGGGAGGCTCGGGACACCTCCCGCCCTAGGCGGCGCCGCCAGCTCCGGGGGGACTCACCGTGTAAACGGTGGCTCTAGGAGGATCCCCCAAAGCGCAGCCTGGCTGGGCCCTCGGGTAGACCCCTTCCAGGAGGCGGAGGGGAGGAGGGGCCCCGTGGTATTCTAGCCTCTCCTTTATCGCTTCCCTCGGGTGTCACCACGGAGCGAGGGAGCCGTCGTCCCCAGAGGACCCGCTGGTGTGTCCCGTAGCACCCCTCCGGGCCTGCTTCTGCACGCCTCTCCTTACCCTCCACGTGGGCAGCCCCCTCGCCAGCCGTGTGTGGCTTGTGTGTGCACGTGCGTGTGTGGGCATGCACACTCATGGTCCGTCTTCCTCGCCTTGCGGATGCTAATTGTCTTAATGTGGGCTCTTGTGTCTGGGCCTAAAGGCTGCGCAGCAGTCTCTAAGCAGGTGGGGAAATGGAAGTGTCCCAGCCCCCATCTCTTCACCATCGTGAGGAATGTCATCGCCGTCGCATCCACGGCCGCCACGTCGCCTCGGCACCGAAGCGCTGCTGTGTGCTCACAGTGCTTTTGGAAAACTAGAAAGTCGTTGCCGGAAAGGGGAGGCAGCGTACGGCGTGTGACGTGACCGCCATCACCTGCCTAGCTTCCAGGCGCCTGTCCCCGGCTGCTGGGCGTCTGCAAGTCTCAGCCTGGGGGCAGAGCGGGCTGGTGGCTTCCCTAACTACGCTCCCTTTGGAAGAATAAAACCAACAGCCAGGGACCTGCCCTACCTTGGACACAAATCAGGACACACGGGCTCCAGGGACCCAAGCGGGCGGTCCTCACGGGAGGGCTGACCCTGGGCGCCGGGACGTCCCCGGTACTTGTCTTATGACCGCGAGTCTGTGCCTCTTCATCCCTCCCCCACTCCCTTCTCTGATGACCACACGCCTCCTCTCCTTTTCTGTGAGTTTGCTTTGTCATTGTCGTGATTTTAGACCTGTGTTTACAAGTGAGATCGTTCGGTATTTGTCTTTCTCTGTTTGGCTTATTTCACTCAGCACAATGCCCTCTGGTCCGTCCGCGTTGTTGCAAATGGCAGGAGTTCCTCCCTTTTTATGGTTGAGTAAATTCCAGTGTGTGTGTGTGTGTATCATACTACATGATAGTATACTGTATATATGCTGTGTATGTTTGTGTGTGTGCGTGTATGTATGTGCGTGCATGTATCACACTGTATGATAGTACACTATAAATTTTGTATATGTGGATGCGTGTGTGCATGTATCACACTGTGTGATAGTACACTATATATGTTGTATATGTTTATGTGTGTGCATGTATCATACTGTATGATAGTATACTATTACATGCTGTGTATGTATACGTGTGTGTGCACACGTATCGTGCTCTGTGGTAGTATGCTCTGTATATGCTGTGTGTGTACATATGTGGGTGTTATCGTACTATGTAATAGTGTACTATACACCTGCTGTGAACGTGTGTGTGTGCATGCATGCATATACACGTTTTCTTCTTCCGTTCATCCACCCTCGGACACTTAGGCAGCTTCCGTGCCACGACTACTGTAAATAACGCTGCAGTGAGCACAGAGGTGCAGGTGTCTTTTCCAGGTAGTGATCTCGTTTCCTCCCGGCAGATATTCGGAAGTAAAGTTACTGGGTCGTAGGGCAGTTCTATTTTTAACTTTCCGAGGACCCCCAGGCTGTTGCCCACGGCGGCCGCACCAGTCCGCATTCCCACCAACGGTGCGCAGGGCTCCCCACCCCCTCCGCGTCCTCGCCAGCACCTGTCGTGTGCTGTGTTGTCGGTGTCGGCCGTTCTGGCAGGTGTGGCCGGGCGCCTCGCCGGTTCCGACTTGCGTTTCCCTGGTGAGCAGTGCTGAGCACCGCTTCACGCGCCCGAGGGCCATCTGTGTGTCCTCGGTGGGAAGATACCTGTTCAGATCCTCTGCTCGCTTACAACTGGATTCTTTGTTCTTTTGCTAGCGAGTTCTGTGAGCAGAAACTCTTGTTAGGAGGCGCTGGGTGGGAGCACGTAGGCCACGTGGCCGGGAGGGGTCTCTGGTGGGTCCCGCCCCGTCTACCGGGAGCCGAACGTGGGGGCTTCTCAGCTTCTTCCAGCAGAACGTCTAACCTCCTACCCCCCCTCTTTTCCTTCCTTGTGCGTCCCGAAGAGGGAGCGGCTGAGGAACATCGAACGCATCTGCCTCCTCCTGAGAAAGGTCAGTGCGGGAACGCCACACCGAGGGTGGACGGCCACGCGGTCGCGGCCGGTCACACGGTGAAAGGGGCCTGCAGGCTCACGCCTGCTCCAGCCCCGCCTCCCCAGAAAGCCAATCGGCAGGGCTGGGGGAGGTGGGAGCGAGAGAGCCGTTGGTTGGAAACCTCCAGAGATAAAAGGAGCGGATTAGAACGGGTGCCCGCCTGTCAGAGTGGCAGCGTGGCTGTTTGCAGGTGCCTCTGGCCAGATAAGGAGGGCCTCCGTCTTTGCCTCATGATGGACGGCGTTGGCACCTGACGTCGCCCCCACAGCCTCTGTTCCCGTCTGGTGCTGGGCTCTTAAATGCTCCCGCGCAACTCAGAAAAGTTCGTAACTAGCTGCTGGCTTTGCTTTGGGGTCTCAGCTGCCACTCAGCTTTGCAGATTGATCGACAGGGTCACGGGGAGTGTGTCAGGGCTGGGACGGGGAGCCAGGCACCCGGAGAGTCCCTCCAAATGGATGGGCAGAGGTCACAGCTGCCCCAGCATACCCGGGAAGCACGTGTGCACACACATTCACGGGTGGGCATGCAGCCCAGGCTCTCGGCGACACGGCTGGGGAAGCCCGACGGCAGAGGGACTGTCCCTGTCCAGCCAGGAAAGCACGTGGTTTTTGCAGCAGAGTGTAGAGAGCGGCAACTTGCGGGGAGAGGAAGCGGCGCCCACTGCCCCGAGCCGGAGGCCGTCCCCATCTGTGTCCTGAGCGGATGGGCCACAGGACACCGGGGAGCCACCTGCCCACCCAGAAGGAGGTTCGAGCCTCCCGTGAAGAGGACAGAAGCAAATCCACGCCACCCTCGGCAGAAGGGAACTCACTGTGGAAGGTTCTGAAATTCGTCTAGGGTTTCCGTAATGATGCCTTCCGTTGGAAGAGTGAGAGCTCAATCAAGAAGTTAATTCTTGCTCCTGCTAGTTACTTGCCCATTGGTGTTTTCTGAGCCGCTCAGTGTGTGGGAGTTTCCCGTGTCGGAGGAGGCAGCAGGGAAGTACGGTCAGCTGATGGGAAGCCTGTGAAAACACTGGGGACCCAAGAGCCGAGAACGACTTAAGAAAACAGCCCACGGGATTTGGTATTAAGGGCAGTTCGTGAGTCTGTGAGTTATTTTCCCAGGTAGAATCTCAGGCACCAGTAATGCCATCAGCTGTGCCTTGCGGTCCTTGGCTGGTGCCTTGCGACTGACAGCCAAGCGTCCGTCACACCCTTCCCCCATCCTGAGTGTCCCCCGCCCCCACTCTCCGGCAGGATGGTAACCCATGTCCTCACCTCAGGCTTGCTCACCCTTCTGAGCTACCTGACCGCGGACTCAGCGGGCTGGACAGTGGACAGTGGGTGGTGGCCGGGGGCCAGGGACCACCTCTGTCAGGGTCCTCCTTCAGGCCCGAAGGTCAAAGCCATTTGCGAGTTTACATACAGTTTGCATGCGTTTCTACAAATAGTAGGCCAGGCAGTTTGCTCCAGGAAACATTCTCCAAGCACCGTGTTCCCTTCTCGTCCTTTCATGGGCTGTCTCCCCCCACCCCCAGCCTCCGCGGCCTCCTCTGCCCCTGAGAAGGCAGCTCCCATCGGCATTAGCGGGAGACCCATGTCCGCAGCGGACAGGGCACGCTGACTTCGAGTCAGGTGTCAGGGCTGCGCCCGACCCCTCGTCCTGCAGCCTAACGGCCTCGGCCGCCACCGGCTGCACAAGCGCCTAGCCTGAAACGCGTCCCTTTTACTACACTTCCTACGTACGTCAGATTTGTATTTTCACCTCACAATGTAACTCTGTCGTGCTCGCTGTCTACACGGCAGGTCCCTAACTGACAGCTGCTCCTGCCCGGTGCCTTCGTGCGTGTCTGTGCCCGACGCCCTCCTTGGGGTCTGTACTGTCGCCCCACCCATATCTGCTCCCCACCAGTCCTGGTCCCTCCCATGGGAGAGGCGGTGATGTACGCAGGCTCCTGCCGCCCACCCCCGTCCGGCCCCAGTGGTCGCGTAGCCCAAGTGCGACCGTCACCCCGGGGCAGTGAGCACCATGACCCCTGCCCCGGGCCGCTGCTGGGGTGGTAACCGGGAGAGCACAGGTGCGCTTGGCTCAGAACACCTCACACGGTCACACGTCACTGTTGTCGTCCTGACTCTCGGCGGCTGCCGAAAACTCCGCGAACACCCCCAAACGTGCCCTGGGTGCCAAGGCGGGTGCGGTGGCCCGCGGCTGGCGGCCTCCCCGGGTGCCCCGCCCAGGCCCCCCGCTGCAGTCTTCCTGCCGGAGGCTGAGCCCGTGCCGGGCACGGCGGGAGGGTGAGTGGGTCTAGTTAGCACCACCACCTTCTGGGAACTGTACCTTCCAGGAAATTCCTTGGAACTCGTCTCCTAACACCCAGAGCGTGCTGCGCTCCAGCAGCTGATGGTTGTTAAACCACCTCCTCAGCTTTCTCGGGAGGAAGGAAGGGATTTTCAGAGTGGATCCGTTTCAGGCTCTGTAATTATCAGGAAATGTGTTCTCAGGGTAATTGTCTGAGCTGCAGGGTTCCCGTGTCGGTGTGTGCGTGTGAGTCACCTTCCAGGGCGAGAGCCGGAGCAGGATGTGGGCTCCTCGGGTCGCGGAGGAGGGCGGCTCAGGAGCGAGCGGGACGCGCCTGACTGCGCCTCCGAGTTCAGGGAAGGCAGTTCGGTGAGAGCCCAGGGTCGCAGCGTGAGCACGGGGAGAAGCGTTCCTTGTGAGCAGTGGTCGCCACGCCCCGGATTTGGTTGTCCTGGGACCTGGGAAACGTCACCCTCCTTGGGCCAAGTCGGACGAGTGTCTGTGATGGCCTTGCGTTCGTCTGAGCCTGGGTGCACGGCAGGGCTCAGGGCACTGTGTGGCCGGACAGATCTGCACTCTCCGTGTCCCCCCGACTTCCACAGCCTGTGTCCAGTCTCCCTGCAGGTTTCTGACCTCTGGGGCCGCAAAAAGCCCTGATGGATGGATAACTTTTCCCTCCCCCGTCCAGCTCCCTCCCCCGTCCAGCTCCCTCCCCCGTCCAGCTCCCTCCCCCCCGTCCAGCTCCCTCCCCCGTCCAGCTCCCTCCCCCCCGTCCAGCTCCCTCCCCCGTCCAGCTCCCTCCCCCCGTCCAGCTCCCTCCCCCGTCCAGCTCCCTCCCCCGTCCAGCTCCCTCCCCCGTCCGTCCAGCTCCCTCCCCCCGTCCAGCTCCCTCCCCCTTCCAGCTCCCTCCCCCGTCCAGCTCCCTCCCCCGTCCAGCTCCCTCCCCCCGTCCAGCTCCCTCCCCCCGTCCAGCTCCCTCCCCCTTCCAGCTCCCTCCCCCCGTCCAGCTCCCTCCCCCGTCCAGCTCCCTCCCCCTTCCAGCTCCTCCCCCCCTTCCAGCTCCCTCCCCCTTCCAGCTCCCTCCCCCCCGTCCAGCTCCCTCCCCCGTCCAGCTCCCTCCCCCCCGTCCAGCTCCCTCCCCCCGTCCAGCTCCCTCCCCCCGTCCAGCTCCCTCCTCCCGTCCAGCTCCCTCCCCCCGCCCCCCGTCCAGCTCCCTCCCCCGTCCAGCTCCCTCCCCCCGTCCAGCTCCCTCCCCCCGCCCCCCGTCCAGCTCCCTCCCCCCCCGTCCAGCTCCCTCCCCCGTCCAGCTCCCTCCCCCGTCCAGCTCCCTCCCCCCGTCCAGCTCCCTCCCCCTTCCAGCTCCCTCCCCCCCCGTCCAGCTCCCTCCCCCTTCCAGCTCCCTTCCCCTTCCAGCTCCCTCCCCCTTCCAGCTCCCTCCCCCCCGTCCAGCTCCCTCCCCCGTCCAGCTCCCTCCCCCTTCCAGCTCCCTCCCCCCGTCCAGCTCCCTCCCCCTTCCAGCTCCCTCCCCCTTCCAGCTCCCTCCCCCGTCCAGCTCCTTCCCCCCCGTCCAGCTCCTTCCCCCCCGTCCAGCTCCCTCCCCCCGTCCAGCTCCCTCCCCCTGTCCAGCTCCCTCCCCCGTCCAGCTCCCTCCCCCCCGTCCAGCTCCCTCCCCCGTCCAGCTCCCTCCCCTGTCCAGCTCCCTCCCCCGTCCAGCTCCCTCCTCCCTCCCCCCGTCCAGCTCCCTCCCCCGTCCAGCTCCCTCCCCCCTTCCAGCTCCCTCCCCCGTCCAGCTCCCTCCCCCCGTCCAGCTCCCTCCCCCGTCCAGCTCCCTGCCCCCGTCCAGCTCCCTTCCCCGTCCAGTTCCTTCCCCCCGTCCAGCTCCCTTCCCCGTCCAGTTCCTTCCCCCCGTCCAGCTCCCTCCCCCCGCCCCCGTCCAGCTCCCTCCCCCGTCCAGCTCCCTCCCCCGTCTAGCTCCCTTCCCCTGTCCAGCTCCCTCCCCCGTCCAGCTCCCTTCCCCCATTGAGCTGCTTGCCTGGGCCCTGGAAGAGGAGGATGGGTGGGGGTTGGGTGGTGGGGTGTTGAGTCCTCCGGGACGGTGTAACCAGTGGGAGGTGGCAGGTGCACCAGGTTTTATTCTGGAAAGAACGGGGTGGTAAGGCCCCAGGAGTTACCACTAATGTGCCCCCCTTCATGCCAACCGGGCGTCAGAGTCGCTCTTGCCTTGGGGGAGGGGTCGCCACGGGAAGCACAGCTAAATGGCGTGAAACCTGCATCGCTGCAGAGACTCCAGGATGTGGTCGGCTCACAGAGCTGGTCGAGTAGGAAAAACACAGTTCCCGATTCTTAACCCTCCCATGCGTCCCAGGGGTAGCGTCGCTGAGGCCAGCCCCGCCCACTTCCATGACCTTGCAGTGTGCTGGTGCGGGCCTTCTCCTCCGCACGCACATTGGGCTCTACTGAGTCTTCAGATCTGGGAGTGCCTGCTCTCTTGGCCTTTCGACGTCGCTGGGGCCAGCCCACTGCTGTAGGGAACGCGGGGGCAGGGGGCGCAGACCCCAGCCCACTTGTAGCTCGGAACCAAGCCTGCTAGATCCGGTGACCCCCAGTCAACCTTCGGCTGTGCTGCCAGGGCTGAGTTTGGGGATGATTTGTTATGCAGCAGTATTAGGGCACTGACCGACCAATACTGCAAGCATGTGCTGCTTATGTAAGGCGGAGTCTTTTTTTAAAAAATGATTGTATTCTATGCCACACGTCAGCTGTTGGCTAACTCTGCATGTTTATAAATAGGCCGGTTCAAACTCTGTCCCGATTTCTTTGACCTCAGAGGAGGCTGCTAAGTGCATTAACGTACCAGAGCCCAGAGAAAGACCCACGTCACTTTGGATCGCCGTGTTTGTCCTGCGTTAGCTACTGGGAAGAGTCGTGAAGGCGGTGCCTTTTCCACCGTTCCGGCGCTCCTGCCCCAAGGGGCTGACTGGGTCTCCAGTCTCTTCAGCCGCGGGTGCTGTTCTTCCTTTGGGCTCTGGAGAGAATGGTGTCTTTTAATTGAGGGACGTGATGCAGTTGAAAAGGGACACACAAGCTCAGAGGCAGTTGCGTGGAATGCCTTTGAGAGACCATCCTTGACTCAGGAATTTTCCAGAATAGAATTCTGTGTTGGCTGACAGATCTCTAAAGGGTGCAGGAGACAGGAGCTGTTTGTTTCTAGAGTGACCCCTGCCGGGGTCCTTGTTCCGGCGGATCTAGGAGTCCCCGAAGGACGGTGAAAGGAAGTGAGAGAGCCACGAGAGATGGGGTCTGATGACCAAGCAGGCCGCCCTGGCAGTTCTGGCATCTCCGCCCTGCTGGTCTCAGTGTCTTTATTTTTACAGGTTGTGAGTCACATTCCATCAATGAGTGGCTTTCCATAGTTTGATCTCTTTAACAATAATGTGTTTTTACCAGCAAGGTGGCAACTTCCTCAATCCTATATGTTGGTTTCAGGTTAATTAACATATACATTTAGGGTGGGGGGAGAGAACAGGGTGTTTCCTTAAGACCTTAATGTTAATTATCTGTAAACAGGAGAAATCAGGGCATTGCTTCCAGGGCTGTGCTTCCAACTACAATGGGGGAGGTGCAACCCATCCCCAAGATGCAACTTTAAGGTGGCCAGGCTACTCTCATTCAGATGTAATCCATCAAAGCATCCTGCTCCAGGTCCTTCCCTTTTATCTAAATGCCATAAAACGAAAGAGCATTACATTCCTTGGAGCCAAGGAGAGTAGCTCAAGAAATCCAAGCCTGACAAATTATTTAGAAGGAGGTAAGACTGGGCGCCATCTTGGCAGGCGGGAATTTTGCTTCAACCTTTTCCATACAGGGAGGCGTCTCAACCTGTGAGCCCAAAACGGCTCCCAACAGACCCCCTTCCCGCCTTTAAAAGAATTAGCTCATATATCTATGTATATATATATTTTATTCGTTTTTGAGAGAGTGCAAGTGGGGGAGGGGCAGAGCGCGGGAGACACAGAGTCCCAACCAGGCTCCAGGCTCTGAGCCGTCAGCATAGAGCCCCACGTGGGCCTCAAACCCATGAGCCGTGAGATCATGACCTGAGATAAAGTCAGACGCTTAACCTACCGAGCCCCCCAGGTGCCCCTAAAAGAATTAACTTTTGATCCTCATAACCACACTACGAAGCACTCATGATTCATAGATGAGGAAGTCGGGACGCAGAAAGTCTCATATTTCTCAAATCGGTGGCTCTGAAGTCCACACTTGTAGTCACAAAATAGGGGAAGTTGTTGCTTCTCCGACACCTGCTTCGTCCGGAGCACCACGACAGGAATAGAGCTCCGCTAATTAAAGGGAAGGCACGAGCCCCAGAGCCTCAGGACCCTGTAATGTGCTTGGCTCACCACGATGGGGCCGAGTGCGTTCCTTTAAGGCTCTTTTCTATTTCCATTTAACTCCTTGGTAGGATATTTCCCCCCTCGAGGGAATGTTTGAAGAAAAGTAAAAATATCCTAGAACAATGCTTGCAACTAGTTCAGAAACTGTGTCTCATGTATAATGTATTTTCCGTCACTTTCTGCGGCAAACTCCTCGTTAGTCAGAGGGAAGGACGGAACATTTTGCTCGCCGTGTGATCAGCGGTGCTGTCATGGGGCTGCTGAGCCGGAAGCCGGGTGGTGGGGGCAGCGGGGGCTCTGTCCTCACCTCGCTCGCCCCCAAGGCCGAGGCAGGACAGGAAGAGGACCCCACGACAGCCTTGGCTCCCCATTGCCCGTGGCTGGTTGACCGAATCCTCCCTGGTTCTCATCACCACCATCATAGAGGGTCAGGCCGGTTATCAGCAGCCACGATGTCTAACAATGTCCCACGTCCTGGGTCCGTGGGTCACTCAGTCCCCTGACGCTGGCTGGGCTTACGGGGAGAAGGGGTGTCAGTCCACTCTGCCTGGAGCTGACCGTTAGCTGGTCTAGGACGGCCTCCGCGGGGGTGGTGGGATCTGCTCCCCGTCTCGTCCTCCAGCGACGCGCCCAGCTCCGCTCACCACGTCACAGGGAAGCCGGAGAACAAGCGGAAACACGCGGGCGCTTTTTCAAGCTTCGTTTGCGTCAGATCTACTAGTGCCCGTGGGCTGAGGCAGGTGACACAGCCGAGCCCAGGGTGTTGATTTGGAAGCTCCCCAGGTGTGTGCAGGGGGCAGGCCACCCCAGGTGGCAGGTGGCCGGTTTGGTAAGTCAGGGAACCTACGCAGGAGGCTTGTCACGGGCGGCCACAGGACGAGTGGATCTCTGCACCCTTCCTGCCTGGTGTAGAAGTTTATAAAGAAGCCTTCGTGGGGTTCGGTGACATCTGTTCACGTGGTCCCTGTTGCAGGGTGATGTCGAGAAAGACCACCAACGCCGAATAGAAGCGAGGCAAGATTTTATTTACGGCCGGGCCAAACCCCATCTCCTGATCTTAGGGAAATGCAGAGAATGGCCCCAAACAAAGACGGCAGTGGGCTTATATGGATTTTAGCAAGTCCGAGTACATCATCACTCAGTTAGCCAATTACAATTTTACAGCATCTCATGGTAGCCACTTACTTTGTGATGCCCAGACGTTAGGTTTGGCGGGAACCTGTCAGTTTTAAAGTTCCTTGTCCTGAGGGGGTTTAAAAATGACCAACCATAGTTAGTTAGGCACCTGAGATACCCCAGAAGGGGGGGGGCGGGGACAGTGAGTACGCGACTTTTTACATGTCAGTCTTGCCCAGGCCAAATGTTGGCAGAAAGGGGTGGGGGAGCCTTCGCACCCCATTGTCTAATTAGCAAGCAGGAGAAGTTACAGAAGTGAGACAGGGCGGATGGTCATTTGACCTGTTACAGTCCCGAAGCCCCGTCACCGTCTGGTGAGGTCCTGGGGGCGGGGCTGGGGAGCGGGGAAGGCAAGAGGAACCCAGGTTCCCAAGGCAGAAGAGGGGGTGAGGAGCTCTGGGCCCGCCTCACCGGTCAGCCATTGGCCATGTCTTCTTGGTGACCTCCGCCAACGCAGAGAAGGACCGGGAGGGACTACAGAGTTACCGGCAAAGGCGTGGCTGTGGTGGGCCGTTCGTGGGCCCCATGGATGCCATCCGTCTACCAGGATTGGGACGGTGAGCTACCACCCCACTCCCGTTAGCATAGGCAGCAGGAAGACAAGAGATAACAAACTTTGGTGAGAGTGTGGAGAAAAGGGACCCTCGTGCCCTGTTGGTGAGAACGCAAGTTGGCGCAGCCACTACTGAAAACGATGTGGTGGATCCTTGAAAGTTAAGAATAGAACTACCCTGCGATCCAGCAATGGTACTTCTGGCTACCTAGCTGGAGGAGGTGAAAACACGAAGCTGAAGAGACATGTCACCCCCGTGTACATAGTGGCCTTGTTTATAGTAGGCAAGACGTGGAGCCAAGCCAAGCCTCCGTCGGGTCGGCGGATGAGCAGATGAAGATGTGTGTGGACACCAGTGTCTTCGTCTTCCTGGAGTTCCCAGAGTTTGGCACGATGTGGGGCCCGAGGCTGATGTTCCGCATGTGACCTGGGGATGAAATTCTAAATCTTGGACGGACCTCACGGGTCAGTCTGATCAGACCCCTCATTTTCTGATGGGGAAACAGACCCGAGGGCTCAGTGGTGAGCCGGTGTGTCTGGGCCGTTTGGCTGCGTGGAGGATCTGAGGTCGCTGAAGCTGGACAGAACTGGTCTCATCTGTGGCTCCCTGGGGCGGGGACCACACCTTGCTTGCTCACCAGGGCATCCCCAGGGCCGAGCTCAGAGTGCAGGAGTCAGTCAGTGGTAACACTTCTCGCTCCCCTACCCCACGGTAGTGGCCATTTCACCGTGTGTAGCACTTGCTGTGCGTGAATTTTGTGTTCCCCCCAGGGTACAACCACTTACCACCGTGGCATCTGACAGACCTGGGGAGGAGGCTGCACGCCGGTATATTGTGCAGTTCTTGGCGATAGTCGTGGGAAAGAGCCTCGGTTAGTTCACAACAAGCCCTTCTCTGGTGAAAGGCGGTCTTTCCGTGTAGGTCCGGGGGTCGCCACGTGGCGGCAGACCCACAGGTGCGAGAGGAGTGCCACGCCGCTCCTCCAGAGAAGCGTCTACGTGTTCTTCCCATCATGACGACTGTGCGGAGGTCGTAGCTCGCTGCCATCCAAGGGCTGGCCTCATTAGAACGATGGGGGTTCAGGGACTTCTCCCTCCCAGTTCTGTTGGGGAGCGGCTCTCAAGGTCAGCCGCGGGCAGAAATCCGCAGTAGATCCGTGGCACGAATCCGAGTCCCGCGTGTTCCAGGCCAGGGGCGTGAATCTGTCACGTAGCCAGTGAGCGAGCCTCGCCAGCTGCCGGGCGCCCTCAGAGCGCGGCCTCACGGCTCTGCCCTTCTCCGCTCAGCATCCTCCAGCCGGGAGTTTCAACCGCCTGCAGGAGGCGCTTCGCACCCGCAGTGAAACCTCACTGCCCACATTGCGCACAATCGTGTGCGAGCATCCTGTGGGGAAGCGGAAAACGGTAGAGGCCACTGCTCTGTCGTGTCTGTCTTTGGTGGGACCCGTGGGTCCTGACCGTGTTGCGCATCAGAACCCCCCGGAGACGTGACCTGCATCCCTTCAGGTCTTGGGAGGGGCTAGCTTTTGGTTTTTGGTTTTTGGTTTTTCCTGCTGCAGAAAGCATTTTTGTTTGCATTTGGTCCACGGCCCTGGGGCAGGCTCCAGGGTGTTGAAAAGCCGCCTGAGCAGTGGCTGCAGGGAGGGGCTCAGGCACGGCCCTGGCACCTGGGGGCTGCCGGAGGGGTCCCTCCCAGGCGGCTGGGCTCCAGAGACACCCGTGGTGCTGCAGGGTGAGCCTTGCCAGGAGATGCCGCCCCGCCCAGCCTGCGGAGGCGAGTCAGGGGGTCGCCCACCTTCCTGATGCGTTTCAGCTCCGTCTAGCAAGTGCCTCTCCAGGAAGTCACGGCGCTGGGGGGTGTGCGCGGCAGGACCCGGGGCGTGCAGACCCAAATGGGCCCGGTCCGGAACCAGGGCGGCTTCCTTGGTGTCCAGGCTTCCACCCCCTCATCCTGGCTCGGCTTCTGCGCGTCCTGGAAGGGGGCGCAGCCGCCGCGCTGGTTTTGCGGCTCAGCGCCTCCGCTTCTCCTCAGCGACTCAGGGAGAAGTGGTCCCCGCCCTCCAGGGCCATAGCCTCCCGGTGGAAATGGAAGCCCAGACCGAGAGAGGGAGGGCTAGGAGGCCCGCAGGTGCGCGTGGACCGGGCGGTCGACGGCGGCCTCCACCTCGGTGGAACAATTCAGACGAAGCTGGGAGCTCGTGGTTGACGGGAATGAGGAGCTGAGTTCAGAGCAGGGTGTTGGCCGGTCCTGGGGGCAGAGGGTGGCCGAGAAGATGGCTCTGAAGGTCAAGGCTGGAAACACGGTTAAAGGGTGATTGGCAGCTGGTGAAGGGGCGTCCCTGGGTCTGTTCCGTCCAAACGCTGTGGGCGCAGGAGACAGACCTGCGGGGCCGCCGGGCGCACTGCGCGGTGGGGGGTGGGGGTGGGGTCCGGGCACCTGCCATTTGAAGGTGCTCCATGTGCGTCTCACGGGCGGCCACGACGGGGGAACCCTGTGAGAAGTATTTGGTGATTTGGCAGGTGTCCTGGTGACTTGCAGGTGGCTCCCCAGTGGCCGCCCAGGGTCTGGAGAGTTGTATCGGCTGCGGGAGGTGGGAGCGGGGCAGGCAGCGGCAGCCCTGGGTGGAGGACATCCCTCACCTGCTGTGTCCTGACTGTGTGCCGAGGGCACGTCTCCCCCCCCCCACATCATGAGGAAGACCGGGTTCCCCTCACGAAGGGAGTCCGGGAGCCCTTGCAGAGATGGAGGGAGACACCCCAGAGCCACCAGTGAGTGACCTTGGGGTGCATCCCCGGGAGTGGTCCCCAAACCTGGCTGTGCCTCACGTCACACTTGGGGAGGTTATCGAAGATACGATTCCTGAATGGCCACCCCCGGTGATGGTTAATTTTATATGTCAACGTGGCTGGGCCACAGTGCCCAGACGTACGGTCAGACACTCCTCTGGCTGTTCCTGGGAGGGTATTTTGGGGTGAGGTTAATATCGAGATTGGTACACATGGAATAAACCAGATCGCCCTCCGTCTGGTAGGTGGGCCTCCTGCAGCAGCTGAAGGCCTCACAGAACAGGATCTGGCCTCCGCAAGCAAGGGGCAGTTCTGTGGTGGACGCCTTCAGACCTCAGCCGCAGCACCGGGCCTCCCCGGGCCTCCAGCCTGTTGGCCCACAGCGCAGAATTGGGACTTCCCAAGCCCGCGTGATTACAGGAGCCAGTGCCTTAAAACCTTTCCCTTTCCGTGTGTACTGTATGCACTGTATGTGTACGTGCAACCAGGCCGTGTTGTGATGAGGGTGTGGGCAGCTGACCAGGCTCGTGCACACACTGCAATACCACGCACACGCACATCCACACACGCACACGCTCACATTCACACACGCACACACACGTGCACACACCATGTGCAGTCACATGTGCACACACCACACACGCCATGCACACTCACACATGTGCACGCACCCTGTCGGCTGTGCTTCTCTGGAGGACCTTGACTGACACACCCCCATCCTGGGAAGTTCAGGCACATGGGCACGAGTAGTCTTCTTGTGGGGGCTGTGTGCTCAGCCAAAGACGAGGGGTTTTGTTCCAGAGAGAAGGGGGCAGTGAACACTGGGGGGTGGGGCGATCCAGCGTCAGGGAGGAATCGGTCTGCAGAGCCACTGGCGGGGGGCACACGACCACGGCTGTGCACCCGGGACTCGAGGGGCCGCACAGCGGGGGCAGACCGGGTGTGGGCTTTGGCGGTCCCTGGAGAAACTGGGGCGTCTCGGGGCTGGACGGGAGCCAGGGCGTCCAGGACGCCGGCCGTGGTGGGGTCGGGTGGGCACTGTTCCGACTTGATTCGTTCATTGGACTGGAATGCGTTCAGCTGTGTGTGTGGTCCTGTTTCAGGTGCTGACGGGGGCGTGTGTGCGCCTGTGTGCGTGTGCATGTGTGCGCGCGCGAGCTGTGGGGACGTGCTCAGCCCGGCTGAGAGGGGTCTTGTTTTCCTTTTCCCTGAATCCCTGGCTCAGAGGCTCTCGAAGCCCCAGCCACACAACACCTTATGTCGTAGCCGCTCGTGCACCTGTCTCGCACATTTGTGTTTTTGAAGGGGTCACGCCCTCCTAATTTTTGTACCCACTGCACTGCCTCTCGAGGTGTCTGCTTTGCGTTAATTAGCTAGATGGATGAGGGACCGTGAACCTGGAGCCGCAGTTATCTTCATAAGGCAGCAAAATTCTTCCTGCTGAGCACAGGGTCAAGGCAAGTGAGGTGACCAAGGACAGGCCAGTGGCAGGTGTGACGCGCTTTGTCTCATCAGGGCGTCCCTCCCTGCCCGGCGGGTGAGCGTGCTCACGGACGGGGTTAGAGCGCTAACCTCACGGCACATTGGTGTCGCCTGGGGAGCCCGAAACGTGCTGCCCCCATCCCACCCGAGTCTCTGCGGGCCGCGGCCTGGGCATGGGGGTTTGGGGACCCCCCCTTCTGTGGGGCTGCACATCTGGGGGATAAGACAGCCTCTGGCGGAGCGGGGGGGGGGGGCGGGGGCGTCTCCCCTCTCTCAGCCCCCAGGGGATGACTCAGAGCGCTGTCATTTCCTAACCCGCACGAAAGTGAAAGCCATGGTGTGCCGGAGGTGCCCAAGCGGCCTGGAGGAGGAGTGCCTGACTTCCCCTTTCTGAGGACCCTCGACCGGGGATTGGGGAGGGAGCCACTCTGCCCGTAAGCTGCAGAAGCCTTGTTTGTCCTTCCAGATGCTCCCTTTTCCACGACGCGAAGAGGTGTAAAAACTTGGGGTTTTCAACGCCTCCCCCCACTCGGGGCCCACCCTTCCAGACGCCCACTCTTGCCCTCTTCCCGGTTGCTGAAAAAGCAAGGCGCCTTTCTGGGCCATGTTTCTAGGCCACAAGATGCGCCAGTGCTGCCAAACCCTAATGGCCCCTGGCTCCCCGCAGGGCTCCCTCGGCTCTGCCTCCGCGAAGTTCCACCCCGGCACCAGCCCGTACCGACCCCGGGGCTCGGCTGGGCCTCCCCGGGGGCTCCCGGCGGGACGCCCCAGATGTGTCTTCTCCCCGCGTCACTGCACGGCTCCATTTGCCGCCGTCGTGGGCTTGTTCTTGAAGCGGCTTGGGGCCCTGGTCCTCCAGCGCAGAGTCTCACCGGCTCTGATCACGAGGCCGTCTCTGGCGCAGTCACGAGACACACGGAGTTTCGTTTCATCGGGAAAAGACCGGGCAGCAGGCGAGGGAACGCGGCGAGTGCGTCAGGTGCGCCGCACAAACGCAAAGTGCCGTTGTCGTAAAGGGACGGAGAGACCGGCCCGTTCGCTTTTTGTATCTGCCAGATGGTCACAGCTCTGGTGAGATCCCGGGGGACAGCGATCACCGATCGCAGCCCAGGAGGGACGGCTCTGCCGCGGTGGCCTTTGAGTGCTGACGTCACCGCCCCTCGAGGCTCAGGGCACCAGGACCTGGGTGTCCCGGTAGGAAGCAGGTGAAGGAGCCACTTAGCAAGGTCAGATGACATCAGCGGGACCCACGGTGACAGAGGGGCTGTGTCACCCTCCCCGGGTGAGCGAGACCGTCACACACGCCACCGCGCTCTTAGATGCTTTTTGATACACAGATGTTGGTTGGTTTGACATTAACGATCAGGTATTTCGAGCACAGACAGTTGGGACTTTAAGGGGACGGCCACGTGGGAGGGACGGGGACAGTCAGAGGTGCGCTGCGGCCTGAAGTGTAGCCTTTCTTCCATGAGCTGTGCGCAGGCACGAGCAGGTCTGGGTGCCCCGTTCTCCCTGGAGTGGCAGGTAACCCGAAACGCTTTGCCAGCGGCCTTGGGGCCCTCCCTTGTCCCTGTCCCTGGGTGGCCGGTGTGGGGTCACACCCAGCTCGGACTCCCAGCCTCCTGCCCTTCTGGAAGTCCTCGTGTTTCCACGTCCACATTTCCCAGGACAACCCCGTGCCTTTCTGGGTCTCAGAGACACCGGAGGCCAGCCCGTGACATTCACCCCTGCGGTCGGGAGGCCCCGTGCTCCTCTGGGCCGAGGGCCCTTCTTGGCTGGTTGTCGGCCTCCACGTCACGCAGGCTGAGCGCTTCGGACCAAAGGCATCGTCTCTTTCAAGACACCATTGGGGATGGGTTGGCCCGGAGGAGCTGCCAGGGGGCCGCATGCCTGCCACCTGGTAGCGTTAGAGGCGCCTGTCTACCTGGACGGCGGAGACAACAGAGATTTAGTTCCTCACCACTCTGAGGTCGGGGGTCCGAGATCCATCGTAGACGCGTCAGTTCCTGTGAGGCCCCTCCTTGGCTTGTGGGCGGCCGCCTTCGCCCGTGTCCTTGAGTATGAATTTTGGGGGGACGGGATCCATGCATCAGAGAAGAGTTTAGGGAAGTGACATCCCCGTGGCCGGGACAATGGGCTGGCCCTACCTTGGTGAGTAACAAACGGAGACAGTACTGAGCCCCTGGACAGCTTCCGGCACCCACAGGGGCGATCCGGGGCAGGTAGGGCAAGACGGCTGCTTCCTGTAGCATCTACTGCATGTTTATCGGGATAGAAAGCAAACTTTCTCTGAGCAAAGCCCGTGAAGGTCGCCCCCCATCCTCCAGGGGGAGAAGGTCCAGGAAGGTCGCCTAGTGCCCGAGCCCAGACGGGGGTCAGGTACATGCAGGATGAGCCCCGGGTCACTCCTCAATCTGATCAGCTCTGGCTCCCGTCTCCCCAGCAGGTCAGTGCCGAGCCCACGCTCGTGATGGGCGCTGTCACTGGTTTTGCTCATGGGAGTCATGGAATTCTTGTGACTCGTTTCGTTTCTAGGACATCCTTTCCCGGGAGGTCCCTGTCTTCCCTGCCTGGGGGTGTCACTCGGCGGCAGGACAGCGTGACCCACCCTGGTGCTGGCGGGAGGAATGACCCCTCTAGGGGCTGGCGGGAGAGAGCTGGCACTGTGCAGGCTGCGCACAACCGTCTCCGTGGGCGCGGCTCCGGGCAGGACTGGGGCAGGGCGACAGAGGGGATACTTGAAAGAGGCGTCCGGGCAGGTAAAGACCCGGATGGGAGCAGGAGATCGGCAGCTGGCCCGCGTCGTCACCCGGCCCACATAGTCACCAACCGTGATGCCCGCATTCGCAGAGCGCTCCTCGAGGCGTCCGTTTTCAAGCTTGGCTGCACGTTGGAATCACTTGGGGAGTTTTAGGAACTACCGTCCGATCCCCGGAGATTCCAACTTAATTGGTTTGGAATAAATTCCGGGCTCCAGGACTTGTAAAATGTCCCCGGGGCGGGGATTCTGACATGCAGCCCGGGCGGAGGCCCTTTGCTAGGCAGGCTTCGTCAGTCAGGCTCACTAGCGCATGTCAGCCGCCTTGGTGGCCTGGCTGCTGGGGCTCGGCTGGTCTGCTGGCCGATCCACCGTGGCCTGCCCTTCCCGCCCGGTGCAGGGGATCCCGTCGTTAGCTCCCTGAATCTCGCGGCACCTCCGGCAGGCAGAAAAAGCCTTTGCCGGTCGCCGGGACGGGTAGGGCTTCAGAGCCAGAGGTCAAGAAGCAGGAAGTGCTCTCCCTCCTACCTGCTCGTGGGGACCCAGCGGCCGGTTCATGAGACGCTGAGGCTCTGGCCCCACTGTCCGAGCTTATGCTGAGGTTGGCTGGGAACGTTTCTTGGCGGGGAAGGACGTTAGATGTCGGGGAGCGTGCTGAGTGACTCCTCGTGGCCGTGTGGGCCTCATCTGTCCCTCCCTCTCCAGAGCCCAGAGCACACGCTTGTTTCGTGGGTACATTTGCCTGTACACGTTATGATTCCTATCCCCAAAGGCCTTCGCAGGCACAATAGCAACACGTGGCCGCGCCCAAGGACACCGTCATGACAACGACATGGTTCACGGTCACCTCCCTACACTCCCCGTTAAGTGCTTTATGGGTCGCTTTTTTGTTTCCTTGTTTGTTTTTTTTTTTGTAAGAGAATTCAGGATCCAGTCAAGTTTCACACATTGTATTCAGTCGTCCTATTTCCCACAATTTCTTTCAGTCTGGAACAGTCTGCGTGCTTTGCTTCGGGACGCTGGCCTTTCGGCGGAATCCCTGAGCCCCGGGGGTTTTCAGGGTCCCCATGGGGTGGGAAGAGCAGGGCTGAGGACCTCACGTCCTGTCTCCTGTGTGTGTGTTTATGTGCGGAGTGGACGGGATGCTGGCCAGGGCTGCCCCGTCCTGGTGCGGCTTGCACCGGCCTTTTATAGGCCTGTGGCCCCCTCACTTGCCCCCCCCTTCTGTGTATTTTCCCAGCCGTGACCCTGTGTGCTCGTGAGTAAGTGGGACACTGGCGCCCTCCCGCCTCTGTCCTGTCTCCGGCCCCTCCCAGCCCCACCCGCTGGCTGCCCCTTGCAGGGCCTCCCTCCATTCTGCCTCCTTCCAGCTCATTCTGGATTGTGTGGGACTGGCTGCCTCTCTCCCGACCACCTCTCCTGGCTCTCGTTCTACCCCGACGCCCCCCGCGCCACCCGGGTGGGGTGACTGAAGCGAACCTCGATCTTGTCGGGCCGCCGCATCCCGGAGCCGCCTCTGGGTCCCGGCTTTGCAGCACGAACGGCCGAATGCTCCGAGCTCCGTCGAAGCCTGCGCCTTACTGGGATCCGCTTCTTCCAGGCACTTACTTGCTTGCCCAGCATTTATCGAGTGCCTACTGTGTGCCAGGGCTGTGCCAAATACTGTGAGCAGAGGTGTGTGAGACTGCTCCGAGACTTCCTCTCTTCGTGCCTTTTCGCACACTATTTTATCGCCCGGAATGTTCTCTGCTGGCTAAAGTAGTATCCTGTAGGTCCATCTCCAACGTCGTGTCTTCGAGAAGCCTCTCTCTCACCCATGAGACGAGAAATACTGCCTTCTCTGTCCTGCTGGGTTCTGTCGGCCGGCCGATGGCGGGGCCTGATGCACGCGCCTGACCCCCGTACCCTGGCCATCAGCCCCGCGTGTCCCGCTGGGCCGTCCTCACCCGTGAGGCGCTCTGCTGCTGCGCGGTTAGAAAATGGCATTTTCACCAAAGTAGGAAATGGAGCGAAGCCAGAGGAAAGTGTTTAAGACCACGAATAAATTACACTTGATGCTAGGTGTTGCTAAATATAGCCGTCCAGAGACAAGCGTGTCAGGACTAATTAACATGTTCGCGAGCCGCCCGCAATCCATTCTGAAATAAAGCCGCGTATAAAACCGGTAGGCAGTGTTTCTCCACCTCTTGCCTTTCCCTCCAGCCGTGACCAACGTAGGCCTTTGTGTCTTTCCTCCTGAGGACCAGGGGCGTGCCTAGTGCTTGCTCCAGGTCCCGCGTCCTCCGCCCACCTTCCCAGACACCTCGCCCTGGGGCCCGTCCCAGGTGTGAGTCCTTCTCTCCGCGGCCTGGGCCGCCAGGTAGCACTCGCGTTTCCTAGCCGTGACGTCCCCAGACTCCACGGGCTCCATGCCAGCCGCCCGCTGCCACCTGTACCTGTCCCGTCGCCTGGGCACGCGTCCCCCTCCCTCACCCGGTTCCTCGTCAGAGTCGTGAGCACAGCATCTGGACTAGAGATCCCGGGCCCCCGCCCTCTGGAAATTCTGACGTGGTGCTTGGAAATCTGCATTTTATTGATCTATTTCTTTATTTTTTAAAGTTTATTTATTTTGACAGAGTTAGAGAGGGGCGGGGGGAGGGGCAGAGAGACAGGGAGACAGAATCCCAAACAGGTTCCGTGCTGTCAGTGTAGAGGCCGATTCGGGGCTCAGTCTCACGGACCGTAAGTTCATGATTGGAGCCGAAATCAAGAGTCGGGTACCCCTTGCGCCCCCCAGGTGCCCTGAAATCTGCATCTTAATAAAGATCTAATGAAGGATTCTGACGCACAGCAGTTTTGGGAACCGGCGACCTTTAGGACCCTCGAGTCCAGATAGGACCTCCCCCTGGCGGGGACTGTGAGTGTTTGTGTATCTGTCCGTCTTCCCTCTGGATCGAACTCCTCCTGAAGGCAGAACAGCCTCAGCCAGTCGTCCAGCCTTTGGAGCACCGGCAGGACCCGGCTCACGGGAACGTGACAGTCCCCACACGAGAGCATGTTGCGTGCATGCCAGGAGGTTCGTGGGGGAGGCGAGGCGTGAGAGGTGCAGGGAGCGTGTGACGTGCCCAGGACCCAGGAGACGACCCGGGGAGAGAGATTTCACGATTCCGTGCAAAATGCAGGCGGTAACCCGGCCTCTGGGGAGCCACTTTGAGATCTGCTTTCTTCCAGGGTCAGAAGCCTCCTCGCGGAGTGAGTTGTTTCCAGGCTTTCCGGTGCGTGCTGTGCTCTCGGGTCGTTGTGCTTCTGGCTTTCTGATGATCAACAGAGTGTTTTTAAAATAGAACGTTTCAGCTCTTCCAGAACGCGGTTGCTCTGGCAACAACCTTGAAAACTCCGGAAAACTCCATCCCGTCTCCAGACTCCTCGCGGTTTCCAGCTGCCACGGCCTGCTTCGCGGCCGTACCCCGACAGAGGGGCGGCCACCGCCGAATGCTCAGGGAGTAACCGGCTGCCGTCCCGCACTGTCCCCTCGTCGCCGTGTCCCGGCAGCGTGTCAGCCGGTGAGACTCACGCCGTCCTCTGCGGCTGGGAGTTTACGAGGGACCTAACTGCCGCGCAGGGGCTTCCGGGCGTGCCTCTGGTTTTGCCACAAAGTCGAACACAGGACAGACCGTGTCGCCGCTGGGAGGCGCGTGTGCTTCGCAGGCCGGTCTCAGGCCGGGTCCGCTGGCCGCTGACATTCCTGCTTGCGCAGGCCGCGCTTCTGGGCGCTTCTGGGGGCTCCCGGGGGCCCGCACAGCCACTGGGGTCGGAGGGCAGGGCTGCAGCCCCGTGACTCTCCGAGGGGCCGTTTGGAGCAGGGGGTCGGTCACTGGTGCTTCTCAGACCTTCAGCTCCTCCTCTGCAAAACTCCTGTCGTCCCTCATGAACGCGTGCAGCCGGGCTTTCCAGGGGGGAGGGGGTGAAGTTTGCCGCCGCGATGGAATCTGCCGTGTGGGCCCCTGACCCCGGCTTCGCCTCCCCGTCCAGCGTGACTGTTACTTGGTGTGCGGCCCATGTTCACGTCGTGTGTCTTCTGAGCGGCGCCTGCGAGGCTGGGCTCCTCGAAGTCACGGCCACGTCCGGAACGCAGCCTGGAGGACAGGCAAGACGGGGCCGCGAGTCCCGCTGTTCCGTTGAGCTTTTCCGGAATGTTCCATTGCAACCGCGCCATGAGAGCATGTACCTCTGACCCCTACTCCTGAAAGTCACCCAGAGTCGCCTCACGTGGCAGACTCCCACGGGGCCCCGGGGACGGCGTGAAGATTCTGGGGGCGGGAGGCGTGTGCTGCCCGCGTCCTGCTCTCCAAGCACCCACGCCTCGCGGGAGGGGGACAGCTGTGCGATGGAGGGAGGGGGCCTCTTGGGCCCCACGTTCTGAGGGAGCAGCCGTGCTGTTCCTGGTGCAGGGAGAGGGCCATGAACCGTGTCCCCTGGACGCATGGGTGGAGGGGACGCTGGCTGTGGGGGGCAATGACCCGACTTCAGGGCATCCCGCCCACACCTGGGGACTAGTTCCCATCGGGCCGACTCCCGGTCACCCGACACACTGCCCCCCAGGAGCAGGGATCGCCTGCGTTCCGGAGCTCCAGCTGGAAGCCCGTGGCTGGCGCTCCGCGTCCCGCCAGCCCAGAGTCTCGTCACCCAGTGTGGGGAGCGGGGGTCACTGTGGCCGCAGAGCCGGTCCGGCGCCACGTCAGCCTGCGCCCTCACAAAACCCCGAGAACAAGGCCGTTGTCCCCATGCCTTCCCTGCGTTGCCCATCACATATGCACCGTCTCAGCAGCTGGGGACGTGGCGGGACATGGTGGGGACGTGGCGGGACGTGGTGGGGACGTGGCGGGACGTGGTGGGGACGTGGCGGGACGTCGGTGCCCCAGGCCATCGGTGGTTCCTCCCCGCGATGTTTGCCTCCCTCCTCCGTGTGCCGCTGCCGTTTCTCTCCCGTCGTTAATGTGCCCGTCCCGACGCCAGCCTCCTGCCCCGCGTGTCCTTCCTCAGCTCTTCCTTCTCTCCTCGTCCTGGCGGGCTGGGGGGCCGGGACCCGGTGCTGGACTTTGTTCTCCATCTCGTCTGCTCGCGCCGCCTGCCGGGCGGTCCGTCTGCATTTCGCTCACCTTTCTTGTTTCCTCGGCCCCAGGTCCCCTTTGTGAGGACCAACCCTGCCCCCAGCCATCCCCCCAGACCTCACCGTCCCCCCAGATACTGTCGTCCTCCCAGACACCACCGTCCGTCCCCCCAGTGGTCCCCCCAGACACCTCCATCCCCCCATACCCTGCCGTCCCCTCAGACCCTGCTGTCCCCCTGGACCCTCCCGTCCCCCCGGACCCTGCCGTCCCCCCAGACAGCCCCATCCCCCCAGACACCCCCGTCCCCCCAGACACCGCCATCCCCCCAGACCCTGCGTCCCCCCAGACACCCCTGTCCCCCTGGACCCTGCCGTCCCCCCAGACACAGCCGTCCCCCCAGACACCTCCATCCCCCCATACCCTGCCGTCCCCTCAGACCCTGCTGTCCCCCTGGACCCTCCCGTCCCCCCGGACCCTGCCATCCCCCCAGACAGCCCCATCCCCCCAGACACCCCCGTCCCCCCAGACACCCCTGTCCCCCCAGACACCGCCATCCCCCCAGACCCTGCGTCCCCCCAGACACCCCTGTCCCCCTGGACCCTGCCATCCCCCCAGACACAGCCGTCCCCCCAGACACAGCCGTCCCCCCAGACACTGCCGTCTCCCTGGACCCTGCGTCTCCCCAGACACCCTTGTCCCCCCAGACACCACCAACCCCCCAGATCCTGCCATCCCCCCAGCTGTCCCCCCAGACTCTACCATCTCCCCAGCTGTCCCCCAGACACCGTCGTCCCCCCAGCTGTCCCCCAGACACTGTCGTCCCCCCAGCTGTCCCCCCAGACACTATCATCCTCTCAGACTCTGCCATCCCCCCAGCTGTCCCCCCAGACATCGTCATCCCCCCAGACTCTGCCGTCCCCGCAGAACGCCTCCGCCCCCGGCGCTGCCCTCTCCCTGGGCCCTGCTGGCCCGGGCAGGGTGCTGAGTGACCCTGGCCTTCCGGGCAGAGAGGCCATCCTCCCTCGTCCTTCCGAGGGCGCTCGTCCCGCCTCGGGCCTCCAGCCTCGTGACCCTGACCACCTCCCAGGGGCCGCACCTCCATACGCCATGGGGCTGGCCGTGTCGCTTCAGCCTGTGGCTCTGGGGGACGCAGCCGTCCCTTCTGTAGCGCTGCACGTGTTAGGGAGGGGCTAGCCTGCCCCCCTCCACCTCCCGCCCGCCGGGCCGGCCCTCCCGTTCTCCGCGTGTGGGGTTAACGGTCCCGGACCTGCCCGCTCGCCTCGCCCGACCTTGCTGGGCCTCCTTGCTGACCCGCTGCCCTGGACGCTCCAGCGCAGATCGTTGGGCCTTCTTTCCTCGGGCCCTTGGGGACCCGTCTCGGACATCGTGAAGGACCGGCCGGGGCTGGGGCTCCCGTCTGAGGGGGTGGGGCCAGACCGGCGACCCCAGACTCCCCAGCTTACTGTTGAGTCAGCGCTCGCTGTAGCCGGCGCCAGCTGTTTGGGTTTCTCGTACCGAGGAGTTCACTCCAGGACGGTGTTGCCACGTTTACGGGCTCACACGACACAGGACGGCACCGTGTTCCAGGCCCTGCGGGTGCAGCCGGGAGGTGGGCACGGGCTGTAAATGAGCAAATGGAAGTGTGATGTTTTCAGGTCATGATAAGCGTCCACTGAGAGCAAATAGGACAGAACGTGGGGGGAGAGGGCAGGCTCCTTCGAGCTTGCGGGGATCGCGCGCGCCTGGGCACGCCGGAGGGCGTCTGCTGCCCTTGGCTTTGCCGTAGGCGTCGGGCCGGGACGTTTCGCCCGCCGCCCCGGGTCCCCGCCCATGGGCTCTGGACAAACGCTAACTGACGGTGACGCTGGCGGTCCGCCCTCCTCCCCAGGTGCTGAGACTCCGTCCCTCGTTCCATTCACCCTCTTTCGCTAGTTTGGAGCAAAAGATCTCCAACCCGCTGGAGGTAACGGGTAATTGACGCCACTTAACGGCTCTGAAGGAGGGCGTTCATCTGTTTGTGTCCCGGGAAAGGCCCGTCTGCAGGAGCCTCGCTCGATTAAGAAACCGCCTGTGGTGCAGCGTGAGACGGGGTCCCTGTTCCCTAAAAGGTGCGGCAACAGAGCCGGGTGGAGAGGACGGGACCCCGGAAGGTGAGGCCTCGGTGGTCCCGACAGGACCTGGGTCTCCCAGCCTTCACGCTGGACGGGGAGGGCGGCGGGGTGGAAAGAGGTCGGAGGCCCCGAGACTCCCCGTCCCCACCGTGCGCACGGATTTCCGCCGGCCGTGGGCAGAGTGAAGGTGGTAGCTTCCCTGCTCTGGCGTGCTTTCCGTGGTCAGGAGAGATCTCCTCCGTCGCTCCTGGGGCCTGCGCGCTCTAGGCAGCTGGCGTCAAGGATTTGGGGGCTCCAGGTCACTTCATGGGAGATTTGTCAGTCGTCATTCCAGGACAGAGAGGAAAACGTGACTGTGCCCCCCGGGATGCCCTGCACCCCAACACTCTGTCCACCAGACCTCAGCCAAGCTCCCTCTAAGAACGCGCCTTCATTCCCTCGTTCAGACGAGCGTTTCTCATCTCCACTCTTCCCGCATCCAGGGTCTTCCGTGCTGCGCTCCGTACCTCGGCGTCCGTTTCTTCGTGCGACAGACTCCATGTGTTCTGTGCGCACTTGCACCGCGGTCTCCGCTCGCCAGACTGCTGGGCGCTCACGGGACCCACCTGCCGAGTGTGAACGTGGGGTCTCCGGCCCCAGTAGGCAGGCTTGTGAAGTCCCCACCTCGCCACCCTTCTCCTTCTAGAACATTCCCTCCTGTTCGTGCCTCTCCCCCCAGACCATCCGAGCTGTTGGCTAATCACTCCCTGCATCCTGACCGAGGTTCCGACCCCCAGCGTCCCCGCCTTAAAGAGAAGGAGGAAGAGGAAGAGAGTGGGTAGCTACAAGCAGAACTTACAGTCTGGGTTCCCGCAGGTCGCAGGTCGTAAGAGATTCTGTTCCTTTGAAAATACACGGCATTATCTGAGAGCATGCGTTTATTCTCACCTCCTCCCCGGTGGGCCCCGAGGTCATGGTAACAGTGTGAGGAAATGGCAGAGAGGCTTTTGAAATTCAAGTGTGTCTCCAAGCTGCATGAAAACAGTGACAAAGGCAGGTTGGGAGGTGTGGGCCCGGGCAGAGCCAGAACCCAGAGGTTTGGTCCTAAAAGGAACCACCCACCTCCCAAATCTGGAAAGCCCCCTGGGACGGGAGGAAGGAGCCGGTGAGGGTGGGGAGGGCTAGCCTGCTGAGAGCAGGAGGTAGGGGTTGGGGGGGGGGGGTGTGAGGAGCTGGGGACAATGCTCCGCCCCCAGAAGAGGCCACGGCCAGACCTCCGGGTTCTCCTCCACGGGTTCTCCTGCGTGGCGGTGGCTGGGGAGCCGGAATCACTGCTCTCACCCGTGGAGGCCAGCTGGGCGCAGCATGGTCACAGCCCCGCTGGGGGTCGGGGGTGAGGACTGAGACCCAGGGTCTTCAGAAAGGAAGCCTCTGCCTCGTGTCCTCTCCAAGCCCGTGGTCTATTAATCTTAGCTCAGATGTTTCCCAAAATCACCCGGGATGCTTCTGAAAAATGCTGATTCCTGGCCCGTAGAGCTTATCTTCGGAACAACACAGATTCTGCATTAAAAAAAATTTTTAATGTTTATTTTTGAGAGAGAGAGACAGAGCACAAGCGGGGCAGGGGCAGAGTGAGAGGGAGACACAGAGTCCGCAGCAGGCTCCAGGCTCCGAGCCGTCAGCACGGAGCCCGACACCGGGGCCCACACACTGAGATCGTGACCTGAGCCGAAGTCGGAGCCTTCACCGACTGAGCCCCCCGGGCGCCCCAGAAATCTGCATTTTAACCTGTGTGCCCAGGTGGTCCTGTTGCAGGGGCCAGGGGACCCTATTTCGGGAATCCGTGCTGAGCCGTCATTTCGCAAACTCGATGCGCTTGTAAATGCCCCGGGGACCTTGTTAGACTGCAGGGTCAGACTCAGCGGGTCTGGACTGGGGCCAAGATGCTGCGTTTCTCGCGAGCTCCCAGGTGACGCTGGCCCTGGGACCACAGGGCGAGGAGCGCGCTGGTCGGCGGGTCCCTGGGAACCGGTCAGGAAAGCCCCACGCACACCCGCACAGTCTGGGGTGGCCCAGCCGCCTGTGTCATGGCGGCACCCCCATCGGCTCCGGGAGTGCCGTGAGGGCTGAGACGCGCTGCTGGACCGCCGTGAAGCTGAAGGAGCCGGGCTGGGGGAGGAGGCAGGGCAGGACCGTCGCGGAGGTGGAGCCTGTTCTGTTCCCTCTGTCCCAGTCTCCCCTCCTCCAGAAACAGAGCTGAGACCCGGCCTGCTCCCCATGGGTGTTGGGCACGCACGCATTTCCCCTGGATCAAAGTGGGGGGGGGTTCCCCGGTTGGCTGGTGTCCCTGGCACGTGGTGCGGTCAGTGGTGAGGGCCCCTGGGCAGTGGGAGCTGGTCCCCAGGAGGGTCAGGGCCAGAAGGAGCAGCTGGCTCTGGCGGCTCTGGGCAGGGTGTGGGGAGGCAGAGCGGTCTCGGGCGGCAGTGCCAGTGTCTGGGCACGTGTGACAGGTGGCACGGGTTTGTCAGTGCGCGGCCGGGTCCCAGCTGGGGCCTCTGGGCAGAGCTGTGAGCTGCGCCGTTCACCCCCGGGGTGCCACGAGCAGTGGGTGGAGGGGGTGCGGGTTCGCGCCCACCGTCTCTCCCCGGGCCTCTGCTGCAGAGAAGGGAGTCCGTGCGGCTGGAAAGTGGCAGAAAGTGCCCAGGTTCGGAGAGAGGGTGGGCGGAACCAGGGGACCACCCCTCCCGGCTGCAGGCCCCACCTCTGCTCTGACCACTGGCCCCCCAGGCGGGAGGGCAAATACCCCCCCCACCCCCGTCCTCGTCCTTGTGTGCTGGGACCCAGGCACCGTCTCCCTCCGGCGGATGCCCCCCGGGGCTCCTGCTGTGCGGGAACAGGGCCACAGGGAACGCGATCCGTGACTGGCTTTCCCTTGAGGCCTGGTCCCCAGGATCAGCCGCGCAGGTGTGACCCTGACCTGACCAGGGACGACCACACTTGGCCCAGGTGCCCAGCAGAGCTGCTGGCCACACGGGCTTCGCAGCCAGGCCCCAGGGTCCGGGGGACATGCACGTGCACACGTCAGACAGATTTTTGGTGGATTTTCAGACCCGGTGATCCTGTGCCAGAGTCCCCCGCTCACCCCTCAGAATACCTGGTGAACGTGGGTGCAGACCCCAGGTGGTCAGAACGCGAACGGGCCTGCACCGCTAAGCGGGCAGCACTCAGGTCGGCCCGGCTCCAGGCCCAGCTGTCGGGGTCTCCCTGCTGATCGTGGCCTCTGCGGCCTGTGTGCCCGTCCCCAGCACAAAGGGATCACAGGCCTGGGAGCCCAGGCTCCCTCCCGCCCCGGCGGATATGGGCGCCTGCCGGGCTGCCCTCCAGGATTACTCCATCCAGAGCGACTCTGGAGAAAGTGGCCTCTTCTCTCTGGGCAAAGGGACAGAGATGGTTTTCTGCCAGCACCGGGACGGGTTTCTCGCAGCCTCCTGGCCAGCAAGCCCAGGCTCCCAGCCTTTGCGCCCGGTTTCCCTCCATCCCGCCCCCCCTCCGCTCAGGTGCGTCTCTCTCATCGCCTCCACCCCACTCAGCCCGCGAGGGCCCCTGGTTCAAGCCCGTTCAGGTCGGGCTGGGGAGTCAGGCGCAAGGACTCCGTACTTTCCTTTCACACCCGCGGCTGCGGGCAGGCGGACGCGGGGCTGGCTGTCCGTCTGCGCGGAGAGCACGGAGCCTGGGCTCTCACGGTTGGAGAGGCAGGCTTGTCTCTTGCCCTTGGGCTCTCTCCCTCCTTGGAGGAGCTGGGAGCGGGTGTAGACAGGGCAGGGGCGGGTCAGGGGAGACTGGGTGGAGACTCAGGAAACCCCAGTCGGTTCTGGGCCATTAGGCGGAGGTTCTGGGCTGGAGCGACGCGTTAGCTACTTGGGGATTAGCTGTACGAGACTGTTAGCGACGACGGTCCAGTTCACGGGGACGGGGACGTGTCCTCTTCACCCGAGGGCGGCCTCGTCCACGGGACAGGAGGCTGTGTCGTCACAGCGGCCCCGTCGGTAGGTCGTAAATGCCGGCGTTTGCCAGTGAGGGAAACAGACACCGCGTGGTGGTTAGCCGCATTTCTCGGTGCCACACGGGACCATTATGTAACCGTGAGGACTTACGTAACACTTCGAGACAGCGGGCTAATATTTTTAGCCCAATGCGGTCACAGCCGAAAACTTGACGTGAGTCCACGGAGACGGGTCTCACGGGTGCACTGCAAGCTGGACTCGGCCCAGAGCCCTTCCTGTGGCGTGCGGGCGTGGCCCTCGGGTGTTTGGTCCCGGGCAGTCTGTCGCCCAGATGAGCGATGGGAGACAGGGTGCCGGTGGGGGGGCGCCTTCTCCCCCCATCCCCTCCCCCAGCCTCAGGGGAATCCCATCCTTCGCTCCTTCACACCCCCTCCATGGGGGCTGGGAGAGCGTCTGCTCCCGGCCACCCCCCCCCCCCACCCCTCCGTGGTGACAGACAGGTGCCGGCTCACCGCATCTGCTCCTGTAACAAGTCAGGTTACTGGTCAGCAGATCTCGTGTGGGCTAAAGCCAGGGGCGAGTGGACGCGCCAAGGCAAGGGGCGATGCGGAAATGCAGTCAAACCACCGTAGAGGGAGGGGAGGGGGCACGTGTGGAAGGAAGGAAGGTTCTCGCCCTGGCCTGGGGGCAGGTGCCGACCAGTGGGGGCAGCAGAGTGAAGAAGGCAAGAGTGGCTGCGAGCAGTCGTGAGTGTGAAATGGCAAGATTTGGAAGCAGCCAGAGCCCAGGTGGGGTGGGCTGTGGGGTCCGGGGTGCGAGCGGCCCGGGCAGGTGAGGGGTCCAAGCAGGGGGGCGGCCGTGAGCAGCGGGGACATCTGCGGGCGGGCTTCTGCGGGTGTGGAGATGTCGCGGCTGCGGAGGCAACAGGACAGGTGCATTGGTGGATCTTCCGTCCCTGGGCAGTGGGCGAAACCGGAGAGGTCTTCCTGGAGAGGCGTGCGGGCTTTGCTCAGGCGCCCCGGGGACTACGGCGAGTCCTCCCAGCGGGCGCTAACCCCCACCTGCCCAGCCTCAGCTCCATCCGGCCCGGCCTGCGGCCCCCATGGGCAAAGTGCTGGCCCCGCCCCAGGCGGCGACGGCGACTGCTGTGTCCTTACGGCTCCCACACCCAGTGCTGGCCCCCGGCCTCCCCACGTGCCCGGGCTTTCCGGGTCCCTCCCAGCTTCCCTCCCTCCGTCCCCCCTGGGTGGGGTCATCGCAACCTTCCAGTGGCCCCACGGGGCCCACACCCGGCGGCTTGTTCAGTGTTTCTGCTCCGAGAAGCCTGGTAGGACCCGGGACACCTGTGAGCGGCCGTGTCTCCCTTCCCCGTGGGGAAGGGCGGGATGGGCGCCATTCAGCGGCTTCTCCTGGGAACACCCAGCGTTCTCCAGTGCAGGGGGGGAGGGGGAGGGGGAGGGGTCACCCGCTGGGGACAGGGGTCGGCGGTCTCTACCGTACCAGGCAAGCTCAGTCCGGTCCAGCCACCGCACAGGGATGAACGTGATGGCGCCGCTGTGGCCGCGCTCTGAGACGGGGTGACACTAGGGGACAAGAGGGAGGAAGCCGGCCCGCTGTTCCCCGGCGCCTCGCCCGCTCCCGACGAGACAGGTCAAACCAAGCTGTGTTGAGAGGCAGCGCCTGAGTCTCAGCAGGTTAAATACCGCGGGCCTGTCCCCGCTCTCACACGTCTCAGTCACCCCGACCTCTCCTCACATGGCGTGTCCGGAGCCGGGGCACCCACCACCCTGATGCCCTCGCCGTGCTGGGGAGAGAAGGGCCTCACGGCGCCTGGCATTGGCTGGTGGGCGCCCCGGCCTGGCTGCCGGCGTGTCCCTACGTGTGGACCCCCCGACGCGATCCCTGGAGACGGGTGCTGTGTGGGCGGTGCGGACGCCAGGGCCGCCTGCCACCTGCCCCGGGGGAGTAGGTCCCCACATGTTCCACACGGTGCAGCCGGGGCCTGGGGAGCCGGAGGGCCCGAGAGCAGGTGGGCAGGACACTCTGTGTACAAAGTGCACTTCATACACGTGTGCCTAGCACGTGTCTCCTCTGTATTGTCCTCTCGGGCAGTTAACGCCTCCGCCTGAAGGGCGGGGCCCACGGTCATGTTCTATACGCAGATGGGGCGGCCCTCGCGGTTCGTCTCCCGCCCGGAGAAAGCCGGGTCGGTGACCACAGGCTGCGTCCCTAGCACCAGCCGGCCGTGCTGCGGACACGCGCACTTGCTCCTTCAGTCTCTACTGAGTGCAAACGAGCCGATGAGCAAAGATGGGGTGGGGGGGGCAGGTGCGCGTGTGTTGGGGCCGGAGAGGGTGCTGACGCTGTGGGCCTGGGGCTGCAGGGTGGGGTAGGGGTGAGGAGGGGGCTGGGCACGGCTTCGTTAGGAAGCGGCATCTGCGGTGAGCCTTCCGGGGTGGCCGGGAAGATTGTCCCAGGAGCCCCGAGGCACTCGTGCTGTGCTAAGGCCCTGAGGTATGGCGCACGCTCCTGCCCCAGGACGGGGAAGGGGGCGCATTTCCATCTCCGTCTCTGGGTTTCTCTGTGGCCTGGGGACCCACTCTCTCCCAACTTTGGTTGCCGTCACAACTTCGATTTCCGCTAAGATGAATACACGCCGGGGAGTTTATTCTCACCCTGAGGGCTTTGCAGCACGTACACGGGCGCGGGAGCCTGAGGCCGGGGGGCTTGGTCTTCCTGCTGGCCCCCCGCGTCTGACCCTTCTGGGTCCGGGTTGGCCTCCATCTTGCAGAGGCCGGCCTCCCTGCTTTCGTCGTCACCGCGCGTTCTTTCTCTCGGGCTCCCCCTGGCCCAGCCAGCAGCAGGCAGAATGCTGTTCGTCGGGGCTTTGGGGCCCTCCTACGTTGGACGTAAACACGCGTACTTGCTTCAGGCGTGGGGGTTTGCACGGGAGGGCGCACAGGGCCAGGGGAGCAGCAGCCGGGCGGTCACAGATGCCCCGGAGCCCGTATCGGGGTGTCTCCTCCCCAGCCCTCCTCCCACCTTCCGTGACCCCCGGCAGCGAGCGCCCTCTTCTGGTCCACAGGGCGCTGAGAGCCCCTGTCCGCTGGGCTCGGGTGGGAAGCGTGGCCCCGGGCCATGGAGAGGAGCGCGGCGGACCCGCGTCAGTCCTGGGGCGGGACTGCGTCACCAGCACGCGGGGGCCTGGCGGGCAGCAGCGGCTTCTCTCCCTCTAATGCGGGCCTGTGTCTCTGCTTCCCTCCAGCTGGTGCTGCCGGAGTACTCCATCCACAGCCTCTTCTGCATCATGTTCCTGTGCGCTCAGGAGTGGCTCACGCTGGGGCTCAACGTGCCCCTGCTGTTCTATCACTTCTGGAGGTGAGTCTGCGGGGGCGGGTCTGCCCTTCCCCTTCCCCTCCCGAGAGCGTGGCCGCGGGTCGCCCCGCCCCCTCGGGCCTTCCTCTCTCCTTGCGGAGACCCGTTCCCGCAGCCTTCTCTCCGAGCTCCCCCCGCACGGCAGCCCCGGAAGGGAGGGCCCTTCTCACGCGTCCGCCCACCGCGGCCTCGCGCACCGGCGTGAAAAGCGGCCGCAGCCTTTCACAGCGGTCCCGAAGCGGAGAGAACCCAAGTGCTTTCCGACCGACGTGTGGACTGACGGACAGACACAACTCGGCGCGTCTGCGCAGTGCCGTGTTAGCTGGTGGTAAAAGGCAGCGATGTCGCGACACGGCCGGGCCTCGGACACGCAGCGAGTCCGAGAAGCAAGTCATAAAGGCATTTCCATGAAGCGTCCTTAACGGGCGGGTCTGCAGAGAAGGCGGGAAGGTTGGCGGGTGCCCGGGGCCGGGAGGGAGGCTGGGGGCTGTCAGCAGGCACAGGGCTTTCTTGCTCGGGCCGGAGTGTCCTGCATCTCGACCTTGGTGACAGCGGGTCGCTCACTGAACGTGCTGAAAATCCCTGAACTGTGTACTTTAACAAGGTGAAAAGGCGAAGTTTTGGTATGTGAATTCCCTTTTAAAAATTTTTTTTCACATTTATTCTTATTTTTGAGAGAGAGCACAAGCAAGGGAGGGGCAGAGAGAGGGAGACACAGAGTCCGAAGCTGGCTCCAGGCTCCAAGCTGTCAGCTCAGAGCCCGACGAGGGGCTCGAACCCACAAACCCTGAGATCATGACCTGAGCCGAAGGTCAGACGCTGCACCTCTGAGCCCCAGTGAATTATGTCTTAATAAGAGAAGAGCACCGGTGAGGTGGGCCGGATTTTCTGGGACGGTTCTGTTCTTAAATATTCTATTCTCTGTCAAGACTGTGCATCAGATCATGCGATTTGGGCCTTTTGTAAATGGTGGTTCCCACGTGGACATGGGCGGTCTCGAGGGGGAGCGGGAGGAAAGAGGACGGACAGCTGTGCAGGCGGATTACCCCCTGCCCCTTGTTCCCGGAGCTGCAGCCCCCCAACACCTCATCCTTGTCATTTGACCGTAAAACTCAGCCTGCCCTCGTCACGTCGGGAGCACGTGCTCTGTCACCTGGCAGACCCGGACCCGCCACCTGCCGGCATTGTGAGGGATCCTGAGACGCGGGCACCCCAGTGGGGGGGGGGGTGCGGGTGCTTTGCTGGCGTGAGGAGTACATGTGGGCACGTAGAGAAACGGGCATGTGGGTTAAATCGGCAGAGGGACCCTGGGAAGTGTGGGGACGCACAGGCTCTCCAGGTGGGGGGCCAGCCCAGGCTCAGAGGGGAGACAGCGCCCGGCATGTTTGGGGGCAGCTCTGGCTCAGCGTGGCCGGGTGCAGGGGTCTAGGAGGGAGGGGCCGGGGCAGAGGGTCGAACCTCTCTGGTGAGGAAGCTGGAATCCATGTATTCCGCAGGGAATGGAAGCTCCCAGAAGCTTTGAGGGGAGAGAGCGGGAAAGTGGCCTCGCCTGGTGTGGGTTTGAGGAAAGCGGCCGTGGTGGCGTGCGGGGCGCGGGCAGGAGGGTGGACGCCGGGGGACGGATCTGATGAGGAAGGGAGGGCAGAACTGGAGGTCATGGAGCTCGAGCCCCACTGCTACTGAGCAGCGGGAGCTGGGGCGGAGAGACAGGGCCCACGGGGCGCACGTGGCCTTGGCCGGTGACGGGCAGAGGCAGCCTTGAAGCTGGTGGCTGGGAGGGCGATGGCCCCCCGATCGGGGCGCGGGCGGGGGGGGGCAGGGCTGAGGAGAAGGACGAGGATGGAGTCACACGAGAAGGCCCTGCTTCAAGCGACGGAGCCCAGTGAGGTCTCCCCTCGAGGGAGGCCAGCTGGGGACGCCGTGGCGTTGGGGGTGTTCTTGCCCACTCGCAGAGCTAGTGCGTTAAGGTCCTCCAGTGTCCACGCAGCGGGCGAGCCGGGGTCCCTGCCCCTTTACACACGAGGACCCGGTGACGCACAGGGTCGGGTCACCACCCAGAATCTCCCAGTGGGAACCGCAGGGAGACCCGGCTCAGCCCCGCCTCTGCGCAGGTCCCAGTCCGTGTCCTTGTCACCCGGCCTGCTCCCTGTGAAGGCCTCGGCCTGTGAGAGGAATCACCCCGAGACCCACCCAGCAGCGAGCTGTCGCTCCGGGCGCCACAGTCGTGGCCTCAGGAGACTGGGTCCGCAGAGCTCTCGCTCCTCCCGAAGTCCTCGGGCTCCTGGAAGGGGCGGCCGAGTCTCCTCGCCCGGGGAGACCTGTCTGACTCTCTGTGGATCCCGGACAGGCTCTAGCCTCCTTCCGGCAATTCACGAGTGCCTGGAAAACGGAGGAAAAAGGGACGAGGAGAGAAAGGGCCTCGAAGGCCGTCTTTATTCGGTTTCTGCTCCTGCCAGCCCCCCCGCCCAGGCCAGGACGCTCTCCTAAGACTCGGCCCCTCGGCCTCTCATGCTTGCAGAAAGCAGCCGGGGCACCTGTGTCTGCTACCTGCTCGCAGGCCGTCGTGCGCGGCGTCCCCGCGGCGGTCCCGGGAGCCCGTGGAGTGGGCACTTTGCCCCCATTTTACACACAACAAAGCTGAGGCTCCGGACAGTGGTCGACTGGAGGAAGGTCGGTCTGGTGGCCCGTGAGCGACAGAGCCTGGCTGTCCCCAATGAGCCTGGACGCCCTGCTGCCCCGCGTCCTCTGAACGAGGTTGCCTGGAGCCAGTGTCCGCCAAGGCCCGTAGGTTTTGGACCTCCCCCAGGGAGGCGAGGAGTGCAGCCTGCCGCGTCCTCCTGGCTCGAGGCAGTGACCAATGCCGTCACTGTCCTCTGACGGGGGTGAGGAGGGGCTGGAACCCTGTCCCCCACGGTGCTGGTTAGAAGGTGATCTTCTGAGCCCCTTTCCCCGCCTGGATCCCCCGAGGGGCCAGAGGTCAGCCCCCGGGTGGCCCTCACGCCCGGCCCAGCCCCCCACACCAGAGTCCCCGCCTCCCGTGAATGACGTGGTGCTGGGCTGCTGGGTGTTTCCATGAAGACAGAGTTGGCTTTACACCCCTCCGCTCCCCTCGCCCCTTCTAGTCCCTGTGCTCTCCCTTCCCCAGTATTCCAGCCCCCCCCCCCACCCCCCCGGCACAGCCAGTGTTCTCTGGCTGTTCTGGGTCCTTCTACCAGAAGAAAAGTGACGTGAACCGTTCGTACTCCAGTGGGGACATGATATTCCTCCTGTAGCATTCAGGATTTTATTTTACTGTTTTCTTTTAAGTTTTTATTTATTTATTTTGGGGGAGAGAACAGGCTCCACGCTGTCAGCACGGAGCCCGATGCGGGGCTCGAACCCATGAACCATGAGCTCAGGACCTGAGCCAATGTCTGATGCTTAACCTACTGAGCCGCTCTGGCGTCCCTGGAATTCAGGATTTTGAAAGAGGGTCTGGGGGGAGAGTCTCTGCACGTAGCACCTCCACACCTGTGTGGACACCCACGTGGGTGTGAGCCTCGGACCCCCCCACACACACCTGTGCAGACACCCACATGGGTGTGAGCCTCGGCCCCCCCTACACACACACCCGTGTGGATGCCCACGTGGGTGTGAGCCTCGGACCCCCCCCCACACACACACCTGTGCGGATGCCCACGTGGGTGTGCTCTGTGGACCCCCACACACACACCTGTGCGGATGCCCACGTGGGTGTGCTCTGTGGACCCCCACACACACACCTGTGCGGATGCCCACGTGGGTGTGCGCTGTGGACCCCCCCACCCCTGGAGGAAGGAGGCTTTTCTTGCTGCCTCCAGGCACCAGGGGACACGTCTCCTACTGTCGTGTAAGTGGGTGAAATCCCCGTGATGCCCAGGGACCTGGGTGTCCAGGGGGCGGCCACAGGACAGGCCAGGCGGCAACTCCAGCAAAGGCCCAGCTCAGCAGAGACCCCCAGACGCCCACACGCGTGGCGGCAATGCCTGAGAGCCGAGGGTGCCGTGTCCCCTCTCCCCGCAGGTACTTCCACTGTCCGGCAGACAGTTCAGAGCTGGCCTACGACCCGCCTGCGGTCATGAACGCAGACACCCTGAGTTACTGTCAGAAGGAGGCCTGGTGCAAGCTGGCGTTCTACCTGCTGTCCTTCTTCTATTACCTCTACTGGTGAGTGTCCGCCCCTCCCGACGCTTCCCTCCTGCAGCAGAGGGCGGCATTTCGGGGGGGTGTGTGAGCGTGGGGGTCACAGCCTGGTGGGGACGACGCCAGCAGGGAGGCATTTCAGGGGGGTGTGAGCGTGGGGGTCACAGACTGGCGGGGACGATGCCAGGCGCCGCACTCCGGGTGGGGAGCTAGGGTTTGCGCACAGTCCTTGCCTGCAGGCGGGCGCGTCCTTAGGGCCACAAGGTGCAAACACCTTCTTGAGACACCTCCGAGGTGGCAGTTGGGGATGTGTGGCTGCCACTTCTTCCCCATGGGGTCCCTCTACAGCTCAGCCACTCGCGTCACCCATGGCCCCTGGACGCCTAGCCTTGTGTCCCCTAGTCCACGTGTAAGCATCCGTGGAACCACAACAGAGACCCCGAGTGGCGTCACTTCCCAGAGGGGCACGCTGGGTCCTTACGTGCATGTACTCACGATTCTCCCAATATTCCGTGACCTGGTGCTAGTCGGGTAAAACGTGCTGACTTTGTGATTGTTCAGGAACGCCCCCTCCCCTCCTCTCCCTGCCCCTCCCCGCCCCTGTACCTTGGGCAGAGCAGCGTAGCCACCAGAGGGCTGTAAACAGGCCTGGTTACGGGGGAGGGGGTGAGAGTGGCTTTTCTTAAAGCGTCCCCTCCGGTTCCTCTTTGGGCTCATCTCTGGGGACCTCACCCGCCACCCCGCCACGCCGTCATTACCCGCGGCCACGAAACCTGCCGGCATCCCAGTGCTGCCTCCGAACTGGTCTGTGGACGGTCGCCGGCCGAGGAGGAGGGCGGGGCGTTAGCAAGGCCGCCTCGGGCTGGGGCGGGCCGCATGCTCCTCCACGCTTACACACGTCCCTGCTTCGAGCAGGCGTGAGGTGTGTGGGGCTCGGTCTGGGGGCCACGTGCTGTCACTGCCCCCACGTTAGCAAGAAGGAGACCGCGTCCCAGACGTCACGCCCTTTCCCGCGGCCGCAGCCCAAGTACGTCTAAGTCCGGTCCCAAACAGGGAGCTCTCAACTGCTGGCTGTCATAGGAAGGCTCTAGAAAAGTCTTGTCGAAGTCAGGTCTTCCTTTCTGCATCAGAATCGGAGTGAGGAGGGTGCACTTGTTAAAGACGCAGCTTCCTGGGCTTGGATCTGCCGACCCAGGGTTTCGGGGCCGGGCGTCCCCCTGGGGTAAGACCTGCCTGTCTCCCCAGAACGTCCCAGATTCCAGAGGACCCAGTGATCCTGGGGGCATAACTCCCTCTGGGATAAATCAGCTTTGGGGGGGGATTCCGAGTTATTCCACCACTTTCTTCTTGAGCCGGAGGGTTGGTCCAGGCTCGGGGCGACCCCTTCCCCCTCCTCCCATACGGGGGTCCTGGGTCACTGCCTGCTCAGCTGTTAGAAGGGGCCCGAGGGTCCCTGAAGCGTCTCTGGAGACTTCCACATTCCCAGCAGATTCGTCCGGGTCTCTCTGACTCCGAGTCGGAACTTTCTAGCAACTAAAGCTCCTTCAGACTGGATCCTGCCTTGGGAAGCCTCACGGGCCTAACGACCGACAGTGGGGGCTAACACGAGGCGAAGCCGTTCGCCGGCCTGTGCTCAGCCTCTTCCTGGCGGGCTCCGGACGCCCCGGCGCAGAGGGGCCGTGAGAAGCAGGTCAGTCAGGGTCCCAGAGCCACGGAGGCCAAGGGAGGAGGCACGTTCCTCTGCCAGAGCCCGCTCCCTCCCCGTGATGACAGCAAGTGACGCCACGGACGCCCTTCACCTGCCTGCTGGTCACTGAGTCATATGGCGTTTATTGAGCGCCTCGTGCACGCCAGGCCCCTTCTCGGTGCTGGGAGACCGTGCGGAGCGTGCAGCTTGACGCCTGCCTTGACGCACAGCCAGAGCAAGGAGCTCGTGGGTCCTACTGTGCGCGCTGCAGACACACAGGTGAACGAGTCAGACAGGGTGACTGCCGTGGGGTTAGCCGTAGCGGGGGAGGGGAGAACACGAGGGCGGTGGCATGACCCAGGGTAACGGGGCGGGAGGCTGTGCCACCTCTGCTCTCTTGGCTCGAGAAGATGGCTCTGTGGCGTCAGCCAGGACGCATCCAGGAACCTGCAAACGTCTCCTGGGCCCAAGGCCACCCGAGAGGGGGACGCTGGGGTGGTCGGCACACGCTGCTGAGGGGACCCTGGGCTCAGGGCCAGACGCTCGGTGGCCAGCTGGGGCCTCGGACACATTTCTTCACGTCTGCGAGGTCCTTGGGCACCAAGGCGCCAGCCCCGCCCTTACCGGCTTCCCAGCGGCTGTCACCAGTCTGTCGCTGTGCTCAGCGTGGACGCAGCTCCCTGCACGTACCTGGACCCCCTTCCCCAGAGAGCAGCGGGGCCGCCGGGCCTCACGCCTGCCCCCCCCCCCGCGCGCAGCAGGAAGGTGAGGTTCCACGAGGAAGGGGAGCCCTGACCACCACCCAGGGTGCCTGCGAGGCAGAGCTGCAGTTCCAAGTTTGTTATTAGCGAATGTGACATGGAGGCAGAGACGGACAGACAAACAGAATGTCTGGAACACCATCGAACGGGCAGGAGCTGGGGGAGTCATGGCTCTCGCCCTCCTGGCTTCGAGGATGGGCAGGGCCGCCTCTGGGCACAGGCCCGCGACTGCGGCAGGGGCGCCCAGAGCCCCACAGAGGGGGAGGCTGAGCACCCGCCGGCGAGCAGCCTCACCCGTGCCAGCCCTGCGGTCAGGCCATTAAGCTCGTGAGGTTCCCAAGGCAGGTGCAGCAAAGCCCTCCGGTTGGGGCCTGGCCGGTGAGGCTCTGTCCCCACGAGGTGTACCAGCCACTCCGAGGACACGACGGGACTGACGGGCTCGGAGAAAAACACTTCAGTTCTTTCATTCGGGTTTCCTCCTTAGATTATCCGTTTTTCTCTCTATAACATGAAAAAATGGTTGCTTTCTTCGTGCCAAATATTTTGGTGTATTTTGGTATATATGCAGTTACGTGTGTGGTGTACTTTGGCTTGGGACGTTCCTCGGTCTTGCAGAATTAGCCCGTGGCCCTTTCTAGAAGCACAGGGATGGGTGCCCCCTCGCTGGTGGGGCCGGCCACCACCTTAGCACACGTGCTCTTAATGCACATTTAACGCCTGGATCCTGCTAGGGACAGGAGGGCCGGGGAGGCACCCCCCGAGAGCCCACGTAGCTCGTGTGCCCCTCGGTCCTCGGAGGAGTGACGCTGGGCATTTTCCCAGCGGTGCCATGTGATGTGGGGACGCGGCCATCACGTGAGCGTGGGGCCGCTGGCGAGAGATTCGGCCGTACCCCTCCCCCGGGGACACCGTAGGGCTGCGGGAAAGGGGAGCAGCGGGGCGGGCTCGCGCAGCAGTCCCAGTCCTCACCCAGGGGACCCGGTGGACACTCACGGCAGGTGTTCCGCCCACCGTGGTGGGACCGTGGGGCCTAGATGCTCCGGCGGCAGCACGGGAGGGAAGCCCCGGGGCGCGGCTTCGGGAGGGACCCTGTTGTGAGGGCCCGAGTGCTTGCTGGGCTCCCAGGAGGCCCTCACTCCCCCTCTTCCTCTTCTGCCTGCCTGCAGCATGATCTACACGCTAGTGAGCTCGTAGCCCGGACCTCGCAGGCCACCGGAGACGGGGACGGGAGAGGCCCCAGGCGGAGGTCACGCGTGTTGGCTGGTGGCTGAAGGGCCCGGACTGGGGTGCGAGAGACACCTGCGGACGGCGCATTCCTGCGGCAGCGGGGACCAAGGTCACGGAGCGCGGGGGTTGCCGCCCAGCCCGCACCTGGGTTGTGATCCCGTCTGGGCCGTGGGACCTCTCCTGGGCAAGGACCGTGGCTTCCTGAGCGCACCCCTACCCTGACTGTCCTGTGCCGTCCGCACCGAATCCAGGACTGCGGGGAGCCAGCCACGAGCCTGCCCGGAATGGAATGACCCAGGACCCGCCAAGGCCTCCAGGGTGCCGTGGGCTCCCCAAGCCGCCGGCGTTTCCTTGCAGCCCGGCCGAGCCCTGCGCTCCCGTGGGAGGGTCTGCGGGTGCTCCCACCGGCCTGAGCCTGCGGGCCGTCTGTTTCCTCGCTCTGCTTTGTGGGAGTCAGCTCGGCGACACCGGGAGCCGGGGCTCGGGCTGCTGGTCGTGGGTTATGTCCAGAGTCACGGGGGAGGTGGGAATCAGAGGGAGAAATGGTTTTGTGAAACATTCTCACGTTCAGAGTGTTCTTCGCTCCCGCAAACCGTACTCTCCTGCCATCAATCCAAAACGGTCGCAGAATCGGCAAATTGACTGGTGGGTGCTGTCAGCCTTCTCTTCAGGGCCCCAAACAGTGGCTCCCGGGAAGCGCCCCGCACCTGCTCTGTGCTGCTCGCGGCCGGCGGCCAGACGGCGTAATCACAGCCGCCTTTCGTGACGCCACGTCATCCCTTCGGCTGGCCCAACGCGAGGACTTTGGCTTATTTAGAATTTTCTGCGTGGCGTCCTCTCCTGTTTGGGTGGGAGTTGTTCTCGGGGTTGTAAATAATGACAAGGCCGAGGTTCTTATGTTTAAATTGGGCACAGCGATTTCTGCCTTATTTCCCTTCCTTCCTTCTGTGTGACACACAGAGGCTATTTATATGCGGACGCGGCTCCCGTGGAAACCGGTGACTCAGGTTTATGAATGGTGTCTGTGCAGCGTGTCATGAGCTATGTTTAAACCGCAGCGACAGCCCGCACCGCACCTACCCGGCCGCCTCCCCTAAACCCGTCACAGGCTGGGGGCCTCTCCGTACGGGCGGTGAACCGGTAGGTAGGAAAAGAAAAGCTTCAAAAAGCTGTTCTGTTTCTAAGTATTCCGCAGAGAACAAAACTCAGACGTCCGCTCTGAGCTGAAGGTATAAAACCAGAGGATTGCAGGTGGCGCTTTTGGGGAGCAGACGCCCCTCTGTCCGGTGCACACCGTCCTGGCTGCGTAACCGCGGTGGGGGCAGAGCGGCCTTCGGGGCCGGCCGCCTCGCCTCTGAGCCCGTCCCTGAGAAGACCGCCCGCATGTGACACCTTCACGGGTGTCACCCTGGGGCCGTCTCGCTCGATCTTGTTCTCTGCCTCCTTCCCAGAAGACGCGAAGTGGCTCGTGATAGCAGACGCGGCACGGAGACCGCGAGAATGGGGGGGGGCTTCAGACACCCGCCTGCCCGAGGTTCTGTTTCCTGCGATGTGAGTCCTCGCGGCTCACGTTTGCCTGGGGCTGACCGTCTGCGGGGGGGTTTCACCCCTTGGACCTCCTCACTGGCCTACGAGGTTGATACTCTTTTTTCTGTTTTCTTTCTTTTTTAAGTTTTATTTTTAAAATGTTTTTATTTTTTGAGAGACAGAGAGAGAGACAAAGCATGAGCAGGGGAGGGGCAGAGAGAGAGGGAGACACAGAAACCGAAGCAGGCTCCAGGCTCTGAGCTGTCAGCTCAGAGCCCGACGAGGGGCTTGAACCCACGAACCGCGAGATCATGATCTGAGCCGAAATCAAGAGTCAGATGCTTAACTGAGACACCCAGGTGCCCACCAACTGTCATTTTATTTATTTATTTAAAATTTTTTTCAATATAACTTATTGTCAAATTGGCTGACATACAGAGTATGAAGTGTGCTCTCGGTTTTTGGGGTAGATTCCTGTGGTTCATCGCTTAACGTGAAGCACCCAGCGCTCATCCCTCCCAGGGGAGGGGCAGAGAGAGAGGGAGCCACAGAATCCGAAGCAGGCTCCAGGCTCTGAGCCGTCAGCAGAGCCAGAAACCATGAGCTCCTGACCTGAGCCGAAGTCGAAAGTTCAACCGACGGAGGCACCCAGGCGCCCCCCAGTTTTTCCCATTTTCTAAGTGAGGAAGGGAGGCCTGTACTCACGCAGCAGCCACAGACCTGCCTTTGAACCCGATTGTCTGACTTCCAAAACCCCACGTCCTCTCCATCACCTGAAAGCCGGCACAGTAGCTTGGGCTCCCGGTAAGCTTCGCTTGGCTCAAACTTCCTGAGAAAAGGAGAGTTAAAGACAGAGAGGGAGGAAGTGCCCGGTTTTCTTTCCCTAGGGTGCCAGCCTCAGGCCTGCTTTCCTGGGGCACGTTCGTCCCGAGGGGGGTCCCCCGAAAGCTTTAAAAGCAGCCACACGTCCTGGGAGGGTCTTAGGCTTCTGAAAGACGGACATCCGAGTACTTCCCTCCCACGAGTGTGCCTGGGAGCCGAGTCCGGCGGTCTGTCCGCAGTTTGAGCCGATTTTCAGTTCCAGGGAGAAGCTGACGGTGACCACAGGGCTGAGTGATGGGCTTGGTGCTGGAGCCGTGCTGGGTGCCAGGCTCTGGGCCATGGCCTCCGACCACGGCGACCCCACAAGGCAGGCAGGCGTTCCTAGCCTGTTTCTGGCCAGGAAACCGGGGAGGCTCTGGGCCGGTGCGTCTGCCCGGTGCAGGAGCCAGACGAGGGCTCAGGGCTGCCCCTGGTGGCCGGCCGCGAACTGCGCTAGTAAGGGGTGGGCACAGCTGCTGGGTGCCTCTGCCCGTCGCTGTTTGTGCCACAGAAGTGGCCCAAGGAGGGAGGAGAGGGGGGCAGGGGGCAGCCCCTGGGCACCCAGGAGAGAGCTGGGCACAGACGTGGGGAAGATGCTGTTGTGACCCAGTCCCGCCTCCTCAGAGAGGCAGGGCTGCAGGCCCGGTGGGGGGAGCAGGCCCGGGGTGGGGGGGGCGGGCGTCCCTTCAGCTTCCTGTCCAGGGTGCTGAGCGAGGTTCCTGATGGCACCCCCTGCACTCACTCCTTATAGAGATCCGACATGGTCAGCGCCCCGTGTGCGGTTAAGTTCGGTAAGAGCCCCCTCCTGCAGGAGGCGGTGTCCTCGCAGGGCCCTGTGCCCAGTGCCCAGGCAGGAGCAGCGCCCTGGAGGTAGGGAGGTCACCCGGACCAGCTGTCTTCCTGGTGCCTTGTTCCGGCCACGGTAGCCCCATGGCCAACACCGCACTCTCGGGCTGATAACGACGGCCACCTGGAACTTCCACTCGCGGTGTGTGGGCGCCGCGCAGAGCACGTGACATGCACGGTCTCACTTGACCCCCAAGACAAAATTGTGACGTAGGAGCTGTCCCTGCGCCCAGCCCACGGATCAGATACTGAAGCTCGTGCAGGTGACACGTGGAGGTTACCACTGAGGCATGGAGCCTGGACCCCCCCCCCCCCCCCGCCACGTCTGTGTGTCCCCAGGGCCGTGAGCATCTTACAGACGGGACAGGGAGGGCCACGGGATGGAGAAGGGAGCCCGGGAGTGGCTATCCCAGGAGTGTGGCTCCCGGCGCGCTCCCCGTCTGCTGGGCGCGAATGACTTCGTGATCCTCTTGGGCAAGCTTCCCCGCCTTCCTGGGGCTCAGCCTTCCCGTCTGTAAAGTGGGGCAACGATGGCTCCCTGGCTGCTGTGCGTGTGTGTGACGTCCAGAGGGCCCGGCTCGTAAGGAGCGCTCAACAAACTGGGGTCCTCCGCCCTGGGCGCCCCCTGTGCCTGTGCCCCTCCACCCTCCGCACCCCTCCCCCTTCTGCACCCGCACCCCTCCGCACCCCTCCCCCTTCTGCACCCTTCCCCCTTCTGCGCCCGCGCCCCTCCCCCCATGCGCCCCTCCGCACCCCTCCCACCTCAGCCCTAGGCGTCACTCCGCGCCTGTGCAGACTTGAAAAGACCTTTGCTAGAACAACACAGCCCTTCCCCTAGTGGGACACGCCACGTCCAGTGAGCCTTAGCTGCCTTCCTCGCGCCCGTCCCACGACCCGGGGACAGCACGGCCCTCTCAGCAAGATCCGCCGCTTGCTTCCTGTCTTCAGGTGTGGTCATTGCAGTCACCTGCCCTTAAGGCAGTGTCGTTCTCCCGAGTAAGATCCGAGTACGACCAGCAGATGCTTCCACGGCGGTCACGCGGGCTCACGCCATGTCCCCGCACAGACGCATGTCTCCACCTTTCCCGTCCTGGACATGAGCTTGCTCCTTTCCAAATTGGGCGCTAGGAGAGCGGCCGGATGTCGGGGCGGCCCTGTGAGCTGGACATGCCGGGCTGCCTCCGCTCCGGGGCTTGGGCAGAGGGCCGCGGTCACCCTGGGTGCTGGACGAGGCCCCCACGGGCTGCCCTGGGTTGCGTTCCGCTGTCCCCGTGCCCACGAGCCCTGCGGGGTGACAGGCCACGAAGCAGCGCCTCCCAGACCGCCCCCCACGAAGCCACAGCCATTCCTACTCCTGGGCGCCCAGGAGTGTCCTCCTGTCTGCACTTGACCCCTCGGTCGCCACGCAACCCCCACACGGACCTCCTTCCTGGCTGGCGGAGTGCTAGGCTCGTGCGAGCCGGTCGCTAGATTCTGTAGGGATTTTGCTAATCCGATGAGCACAGCCCTTACTGAAAGTGCTAATGTAAGCTTGCGATTAAATAAATTACATTCACAACAAAGGTGATGTGTAGTCCCCACTCGCCACGTCCTGATTATTCCACTACGTTGTCCTATCGTCTGTGCTCCTGACGGCGTGACCGTGGCGCCCGCGGCGGAAATGCCACACGCAGGGACAGGACGCCTCAGCCTGTTCGGTGCCGCTGGTGCTCACGTCCACCCGCACACGGTGCCTCCGGCTCTGGGGCACCGCCGGGGGGACGCGCTGTGCACCGGAAACCAGTGTCCAGAGCCCTCAGGGCCGGACTGCACCCTCCCCAGCAGTGATGCTCGTGTGCTTCACGCTTCGTGTTCCGAGAGATGACAGGAAAGGAGACTTTTCATTTGGGCGTCACGAGGGCCTGGGCTTGGACGTAACGTAAGCGAAACCCCCGGCTGAGAGTGAACACGGTTTTGTGCTCGGACCCTGGCCCCCGCCCTTGAGTTCCCTTGGGGACCACTGACCCGTGGGGAGGGGTTCCCCGCCCAGGGGCTGCGGCTGGACCCTCGTGTCCCAAACGCTGTGACGGGGCTCCCTTTCAGAGACACCCGGCACCTCGGGGAAAGCACCACCTTCCCGCAGGAGTAGATTTCCGTACTTTAGGGCAGGGGCCGTGGGGAAAATGAGAGCGGGATAAACACCGGTCCCCAGGTGAGGTTATGATGAGATGCCTCTATCAGGCCCTGTGTCGGGGACAGTCTGTTGTGACCGCAGCAGTGAAGACGGCAGCGCAGAGCTAGAAGCTTCCAGGGAAAGGCGGCCGGTTAGTGGCACCAGAGCCCAGGCCCCGTGGTGCCGTTCTGGCCTTCCCGCAGCTCCACGGGGAGTGAGTTCTCTGTTGGGGTGGTGTTCTGGGCTCCGCGGGCTGCAGAGAGCCCTCTCCACGGAGGGGACCAGGGCCCCGCGTCATCCCAGACCTCCAGGCACGGCCTGCACCCCGCACCCTGGGCAATGAGTCTTTAAAACCAGCAACGCTTTGTGTTTAAGGAGTATTTCACGATTGGATGAAAACAACTCCGTGCTTGCCTCCCAGGGAAGCCCAGCCGTGGGCGCGTCTGGGTAAAAACAAGGAAATAAGACCCGTGCCACTTGGGGCTGCCTTCCTGGCAAAGCCCCGTCCCAGGTCCGGGGGAGCTCGAGGTGGGGGAGCCCAGCCCACGCCAGACGCAGGCCGTCAGAGCCGTGGGGCAACAGTGCTTTCTAGGAGACGCAGGGGACCCGCGACCACCGGTTCCTGGGGCAGCGGCACCCCAGGCGCTGGAAGGTCGTCCTGATAGGGCGCCAGGGCCCCGCACAGAACCCGGTCCCCTTCAGCGTTTATTATTATCCGTGACTCTCCTGTGAAGGCCTCCCATCCATCCGTGGAGGACACAGACCCGACAGGGTTCCGGCAGGTTCCGCCAGGTTCCGCCAGGTTCCGCCAGGTTCCGCTAGGGCTGGGACGGGGGCAGGTCCGGACGTCGGGCTCCGAGAGTCGGCAGGAAAATCTAGACGGGCCGGGAGCCCAGGGCGGCTGGCGGGCAGTGGGTCCTGGCGCCGAGCGGGTGTTGGGCCGGCGGTGCGAGGCCCCTTTGTGGAAAGTGGGGGCGGGTCCCCGGCGTCCTCACCGCCACCAGCAATCCTGAGGAGCACTGTTGAGCTTGCGGGAGGCCCTCGTGTGCCCGGAGCAGGGTGTCGGAGTCCCTCTGGTAGGCCGGGCAGAGAAGCTTCAAGAAGACTGTCTACAAAGAGCTCAAGTCGTCACGAGGGCGGAGGGCAGAGGGCAGAACGGGGTGGGAACACCCTGCCCCTCCTCCCAGGGCGGCTCCGGAGAGGCGGCAGGCAGAATCGGGGCTCGGTGCTCGCACACCCGTGGGAAGGGCAGAGCGGAGAGCATGGCGGACTGTCCCCAGCCTGCCCACGCAGGGGACTCCGGTTACAGTGTCACCGGGAGAAGGCTTGCAGGGCGCTGGCTGTGAACTGCCGCCGTAGGGAGGAGTGGGGCAGAGGTGGGGGTCCAGGCCGGCCTGACAGACGAGTGAGTGGGGGTCGGGATGGGCCGCTCGGGAACCAAGGGTCGGAATCAGTGTGAGAAAGCGGGCTTGTCCCGAATCGGACGATGGCTTGAATGAGAATTAACCCACGTAACTAAATACAGAAAAAGGTAGGAAGTGCTGGATTCAGGATCTCATGGATTTTAAGCTTTTTTTTTTTTTTAAGTTTATTTATTTATTTTGAGAATAAGAGAGAGTGTGGGAGAGGCAGAGAGAGAGGGGGAGAGAGAGAATCCCAAGCAGGCTCCAGGCTGTCAGCACAGAGCCCGACGCCGGACTCGATCCCACGAACTGGGAGATCACGACCTGAGCCGAAGTCAAGAGTCGGATGCTGAACCGACGGAGCCCCCCAGGCGCCCCCAAGCTCTTCGAGGATGGGTTTGGGTTCGGAGCTCCAGACTGGGCTTCGTTCGTGTTAGGACGCAGTAGGATGTCACATGGAACGTCGGCTCGCTGGTGGCATCAGCCGGAAGCAGAGAGAGCTGCTCCGGGTGGCAGGAGCCGGTGTCCCGGGAGGAAGGTGGGGGCCTCGTGAGGACGCTCCCTGCTGGGCTCCGTGGCGGTAGAACAGGCCGCGCGGGGCGCCTGCCGTGGTTTCCGCCGGGAAAGACGTCTCTGGCACGTTCTCCTCGGGATCGTGAAAACCCGCAACCTGTCGACTCACGGGAGGAGACGGTGGCCCTCCGGAGTCCTGGCGTGACCGACCCCAGACGCCAGCACCGTGCCCGTAACTCGTCATGGTCCCCGGAAGAGGCTGCCGGCAGGGGCCTTCCCATCCCGAGGCCCCACCCCTTCGAGATCCCCCCGCCCCGCTCGACTGCGCTGTGCAGACGGGCAGGTACAGGGACGGTCACTCGACAGGCGACACCATCAGTGGGTCATCGGGGGAGATGTTAGGGGAGAGAAAGTTCTGGGCGGGCGGCACACCCTTGTAATTAACCTTCTGGGCGGAGAGAGGGAAAGTCATGCTCGTGTTCCTAATATCCTTTCCGGTTGGTTTCCTCCTGAGGCCCCCCGTCCAGAACCCCGCCCGCCGCAGCGGGGTGTCGGGGGACAGGAAGCTGTGGAGTCCCCTTCCCTTTGATTTGGACTCCGCAGTGTGTCCACACGCACACGCACACACGCGTGCTCACACTTGAGGGTGCTCACACTCGTGTGTACACCCATGTGCACACTCACGCACTCACGCGATCACACACATACATGTGCACACTCCCACGTGCTCACACTTGCATTGCTCACGGACACTTGTACACATGTACACACTCTCACAGTCACCCCACACACCCGCGCACACTCACATGTGTTCACACTGGAGTGGCCTCGCACACACACGTGCTCACACATACACACACGCACACATCACACCCACAACCACACGTGCTCACACTCACACGTGCACACCCACACACTCGTGCGCACACGCATGTACACGTGCACACGCGCACTCACGCATTCACCCCCCCACATCCATACACGCTCACATCAGGTACCACACTTACACATAGGCATACGCACACACGCACACACGCGCTCACACCCCCTCACAGTCATACATCCTCTCACACACGTACCACACACGTGTATGCTCGCACTCACACGCATGTGCACACTCACACATACTTTTTCTCAGGATCAGCCCCCTGGGTCCCCGTCCTTCTAAGCCTCGGATGAGAATGAGGAGGAGGAATGGGCAGGAGAGCAGGAGGGGAGGACCGGTCCGGGCAGAGGAGAGAGGACGTCGGCCGCTATTTTGAGGACATGAAAGTCTCCTCCCGAGTCATTACAGTCTGGCTAGTTCGCCTCCTTTCAAGTGAAGCTAAGAGGCAATCTGATCGGCTTCATGGTCTCCGCAAGTAATCCATAAATGCGGATGAACTCGGAGCCCGACGCAGCTCGGGGAGGGTTCCAGGGTCTGACGCGGTGGTAATTACAGGGCCACGCGGGAGCCGACGGCCGGTGTCCCCGTCATCTCGTCTTATTGAGATTCTCTGTGCGATTAGAAAAAAGAGAAGGAACTGAGCTCGGCGAGCACCCCTGCCCCCGCGCCGCACCCCAGAGCCGCGTGTGGTGGGGGCGCAGGTAGCCTCGCGGGCAGAGGACTGTTCTGCCTTGTCTGCGGGGAAGGGCACGTCCAACTGCAGGACCCTGGAGAAGCCGGAGGCAGAGAACCGGAACTCGTTACGGCCCAAGCCAGCTCGTTTGCGGGAGCTACGCTCTGCTCAGGCCGGACGCCCGCCTCGCAGGGGAAGACAGAGCACGCGTGTCTGGCTGGCGGGCCAGAGAGAAGGGCGATGCCTTCTGGAAGCAATAAAGCATTGCTTTGTGCTAGGCGTGCTTAAACTGGCAGAGTGTCTTCTCCAACCTTGAAATGCACATAAGCTCCTGAAATAAACTCCTGAGTTTCAGGATAACACACAGTGAGTGCGGACATAGAGTGCATGTGTTAGAATATTAGTAGCTGGAAGTTAATTCATCTGTGTATTCATTTATATATCATTTATTCACCCACTTATTTATTGCATGCAGGTTTTAAAATCTCTGCCATGTGTGGCAAAGAGTGTCCAAATACGAATAAAATGAAACTACAGCTCTCGGCCCTTAGGGAGCTCACACCTGTCTATTTCTCTACCTCTGTCTCCATCCACCCACCCGCCCATCCATCCACCTACCCACCCATCCATCCACCCACCCAGCCACCCATCCACCCATCTAACCATCTTCATTCCTCCATCCACCCATCCATCCATCCATCCACCCACCCACCCACCCATCCACCTACCCACCCATCCACCTACCCACCCATCCATCCACCCACCCACCCACCCATCCACCTACCCGCCCATCCACCTACCCACCCATCCATCCACCCACCCAGCCACCCATCCACCCATCTAACCATCTTCATTCCTCCATCTACCCACCCACCCGTCCATCCACCCACCCATCCACCCACCCACCCGTCCATCCACCTACCCATCCACCCATCCATCTATCCATCCACCCGTCCATCCACCCACCCAGCCACCCATCCACCCATCTAACCATCTTCATTCCTCCATCCACCCATCCATCCATCCATCCACCCACCCATCCACCTACCCACCCATCCACCCACCCATCCACCCATCCACCCACCTGCCCATCCATCCATCCATCCACCCACCCGCCCAATCTATCCACCTACTCATCCACCCACCCATCCACCCAACCGTTCACCCACCCACCCATCCATTCATCCACTCATCCACCCACCCACCCATCCACCTACCCATCCATTCACCCACCCACCCAGTCTATCCACCCACCCATCCACCCACCCATTCATCCACTCACCCACCCATCCACCCACCCACCTATCCATCCATCCAAAGTGTCCACTGGGTCCTCAGCCGACGTAGGAGATTCCACTGTGTTTCACCCTCCCCATATTATATCTCTGCGAAACTCTGAAAGCCCTCCCGTAGTTCCTCTGTGTTCTCGATGTTTCCTCCTCCCGTCTGCTGCCGTGCTCGGGCCGTCCGTACTCTAGTGCATCGGTGTGAACACGGTGACTTGCCCCAGCTTGGTGTTTGCTTCTCCAATTCATGTGCCTCAATTATTTTGTGAGTTTAGTAATTTTACAGATGGGGAGGGGAGGCGAGGGGAAGAGTCACAGTGTGGAGCCTTCCCCCTTCACCCCTTCCTCTCACTCTTCCTGTTTCCTCTAAAGATACACAAATAAACGTGACTTGCAACCTCCCCACCCCACCCCAACACACACACACAAGCACACCCTACAGTCTCATATTGAATAAATCATGGAGATTCAACTTTAACCCCGAGTTAGTCACAAACTGTTTTCTGAAAAATCTTCCCGAAAGAAAATTTAGAAAGAAAAAGGGTTCTTACCCCTCTGCTGTGTATTATTTATCTATGTAGATTCTATCTCAAAACCCCGGCGGGATGTCACTGGTCACTGGTGGTCAGGTTTTCGCGTGTGGCCGCGAAGACAGATGTCCCCGCACAGGGACTGTGGGAACAGCGTCCTAACCTCGAGGGGACACTACGCACGGCCAGGCAAACCGTTCAGCACGTTTTCTTGAGCAATCACCCTGTCACTCCGAGCCGCCGCCTCAGTCGCTTCCCTGAGCCCGCAGAAGGCTGCGAGTGCGGGCAGCAGCTGGCACCGAAGGTCCCACGAAAGATCTTCTCTGGGACACTGGCGTTTAAACGGGCACAACTGTCCCTGCTGAATTTCTCGTCTTGCGGTTTGTCTTTCAGCGCCGGAGGAAGCGGGGGCTTTTGCCAAGTGACAGGGCACAAGTCCCAGAGGCGGGCCCTCCGGCGGGTGTCTTCCAAACACACCCCCGGCTCCTTGTGCCAGTGAAGGAGAGACGAGGAGCCAGAAGGCCGCGTAAAAAGTACAGAAATCACTTAAATACCAAGCCCTTCGTCCCACGCTACTGTATTTTTGTCTCATTCCATTTTTTCATATCGTTTTTCTGTTTCTGGTGAATTCTTCTTCACCAAGCCGGCAAACAGGGAGGGTGGAAAATGGGATCCATTTCTGAGACAGGGGCGTGTTCATGCATTCATTCAACAAACACCCGTCAAGCTTTGACATGTGAGGCGTGCTGCCGGGTGGTGGCGGATGCAAGTGCTTTCGCCATCCTCCGACTGTATTTACCGAGTGCCTTTCAGCTTCCTGGCACCCTGGGGGATGCTGTCAATTTCTTTTTGTTTGGTTTTTTAAAAACAAACAAAAAAAAGAAAACAAGATGAGAGGCAAGCTTCTCGTTCCCAAAAGATCTTGAAGCGTCGGTGGTATAATGGTTGGCATAGCTGCCTTCCTAAGAGATCTTGAAATGCCCCTGGAAAAATAAAATTACCCTGAAACAATCAAGAAACATAACAAGACAGTTACTTCCCCGCAAACAGTGGGACTTTATGTTTCTGGATCCTTCTGTGTTCTACACGTTCATAGAAACTTCTCTCGTGACAAAACGTAGAAATGGTCCCCAAAGGGGTCGTCTGAAGACAGTGACGAAGAGTGAATTTTCGTGGGAGCACCAGGCGTGCATATGGGGACCGGGGGGAGCAGGAGCGGGTGAAAGTCAGGGAGGCTTCTCAGGGGAGGTGTCGGGGTAGGGCTCTGCCGGCCGCAGTGGGCTCGCAGGGGGCTGCTTCCGCGAGCCTGGGACAGCGGGGGAAGTAGGTAGGGGGGGCTCTGGACCAAGTCCCACGGCTGTGACGTGGCTTCACCCGGTCACACACTGTTCCATGCTGCACCTCAACCCCCCCCCGCCCCTGCCCACCGAGAAACTCCAGAGCTGTGATGAGCACTCCGGTCCGGGCTGGGTCCCCAGCCTCCGGCCCAGCCAGGCCCCCCCAGCCCAGGCCCCCCAGCCCCCCAGCTCACGCCCCTGACCCTCCAGCCCACACCCCTGACCCCCCACCCCGCACCCCCAACAAGGGCCCTGGGGTCCAAACCGGGGCTCCGAGGCCATCGTGGGGGTGACCGGGGACCAGGGTGTGAGCCCCCAGCCTGTGAGACTGGTATTTCTCAATCCCGAGAAAACCGAAGGAAGAAACACCTCGAAGGTTTCCACGGCGAGAGGCTGGTAACTCGCGGATTCCTCCGAAGGCATCTGAAGAAAACAAAAGGGCTGTGACCACGCCGTCAGGCGGTCTGGGGTCAGTGCCCTGGGCTGCTGCTGCCCGCCCTGACGTGGCCGACGTCTCTGTGCAGACACCGCCCATGTTCTCCGGGGGTGGCCCCGGGCCAACCAGGGACTAGAGTCCCTTCTCTGGGCCGCCCTGGTCCAGCCCTGCCCGTGGGGGCCTGTGACCCCCCAGATGACCCGGGGGCCCTCAATCCCAGGGGTGAGTTGGGCAGAGAGGGAGTCTGGCCGAGACCCCTGGCCCGGGTCAGAGAAGCCGCTCATGGCTGGGGCCACGGAGCACGTGACCCCCCGGGCGTGCGGGCACCTCGGGAGCACACTGGGCGGGGCTGGGGCCCAGGGCGAGGACGTGTGACAGACTGACGCCGGGTCATCGGCCGGGGAGCAGCCCCGCCCCAAGCACAGAGCCGCCCCCCCTCCTTCCTTCGCGCTCACTCCAGCAAACTCATTCCCCATCTCGTGGCTCCTGGGAGACGCGCCGGGCACAGTTCCTGACCGTTAACGGGACTGACTTTCTGAGCCTTTTAAAGGGCCCAAAGTCCCTGGAGGAATTTTAATTTGTTCTCAAACAGGAATTATCTTAAAAATGCAATGGTTTCGGGGCGCCTGGGTGGCTCAGTCAGCTAAGTGTCTGACTTTGGCTCAGGTCATGATCTCACAGTTCGTGGGTTCAAGCCCCACATCAGGCTCTGTGCTGACAGCTCGGAGCCTGGAGCCTGTTTCAGATTCTGTGTCTCCTTCTCTCTCTACCCCTTTCTTGCTCATGCTCTGTCTCTCAATAATAAACATTAAAAAAAATTGAAACGAGGAAAATTGGGGGGAAAAAGGTGAAAATTAATGAGTTCAGAGTAGCTGAATGCATAATACATACAAATTAATAGCTTGCCTTTATAACATAAAAATCAGATACAAAATATAATAAAAACTCGAATCCTGATTGCAGTAGCAGCAAAAATAGGAAACGCTTACAAACAAGCCGAACAAGGAAACTGCACAGTGTACTTGGGAAAAACACGATAAAACTACACCACGCTCTTGAGAATTAGAAAAGCAAACAGGAATAGAACGGTCTTGGAATACAACGCAGTCAATTCTTTACAACGTACTCACTCTCCTTGACGTTTCTTATTTCGCTCGGACAACGGGGCTAGTCTCGTAAGTGGAAAGAAATCATTCCTACTCTCATCTGGAAGAAAAAGTGGCAGTTAGGGAGGGGAGGTTAAATTAGTAGGTATTAAAATTCAGAAACCTTCGGTAACCGGAAGTGCGGTTTTTGTACGGGAACAAGTCGGGGGCTCTTGCTATGAGCTGTCATGGCTCTCTCTCTCTCTCTCTCTCTCTCTCTCTGTCTCTCTCTCTCTCTGTCTCTCTCTCTCTCTCCTCCCCGGCTGCCAGACGCGCTATAACCACACGGCCGTTGGTTCAATCTGAGCAGTGACTGGCTGTCTTCCACCCCCGGACCCGCGGGACCTGGCAGTGTCTGGCACGCTCAGTATCTGAGCACATACTTGCTGAGCGAGCGCATGGAAACAGGAGAAGAACGAGTGAAGAAACACGTTCCGTGGCGAATCGGGAACCTGCTCTCTCTCATTAGGGAAGAGAGTCTTCGACGAACGGAAGTAGGTTAAGCGACGGGGAATCTGAGGGAGGAATCAGTCGAGCCTCACCCTACGCGCTAAATTCCACGCCTGACTCCACACACTGGGCTAAGTGCGTGAAAGAACGAGTTGGGAAACGTAAAAACATTTGAACCATGGGAAAAACGGAAAAGAGAAAGTAGCAGATACCAACATTCTAAGCTTAGAAGCAGGCAAGACTAGCCTATGGCTAAAAAATTTTTAGTGCTTTATTTACTTGTTTTTGAGAGAGAGAGAGAGAGAGAGAGAGAGAGAGAGAGAGCAAAAGCAGGGGAGGGGCAGAGAGAGAGGGAGACACAGAATCCGAAGCAGACTCCAGGCTCTGAGCCCGTCAGCACAGAGCCCAACGTGGGGCTCGAACCCACAGACCGTGAGATCATGACCTGAGCCGAAGTCAGATGCTTAACCGACTGAGCCACCCAGGCGCCCCCCAAAAGTTAAATTATTTAACCTTTGACGTTCATCTGAGATTCAGATTGAACTGGGATTTGCATATTTTCTCTGGCAGCCCGACTTACGATAAATACAGCATCGAGGCTCCTAACGCGGCTTTTATTCTGTTCGCGTGACATCCGAGTTCCAGCCGGGCTGCGTGCGCGGAGCTCAGGACGTCAGACCGTTCCGCCCGGCTTGCTCCACGGTTCCCTGCGCTCACTTCTGGCAGCTCAGAGACGACTCCTTTCAGCTCCTCTGAACTTTCTGGCGAGGGAGGCCTCGCTCAGGTGCTGGGCTCGGATTGTCGCGTCTTGACTTCTCCGCCCCTGCCGTCCTTCCGGGGGAGATGAGAACGGAAGACTCCACCACCCCGCTCCAGCAAGTTTCCCTTCTCCGCAGCCTCCTAGAGCGTTTCGGGGTCAATGTGACCCCATCCGTAGTCAGGGCCGACGTCACTCTGACCAGGCGAAGGCTGTTCACCTGCCGAGCCAATCGCATTTCCTTTGTGGCCTAACTCTTTGGGAGTTTCCCGGGGGGGGACTGACTAAGGGTCTTTTTCACTTAGTTTTTCACCTAGTTTTTAAGGTGCTTATCACCGAATCGTCCCAATCGGGTAAATCCTTCGATACATGCAGACCCGCCATCATCGTCATCTTCCGAAGGCACCCTGCTCCCACGAGACGGGGCCCATCTGTTGTCCGCCCTCCCCTGGGGTGGCCCTCGCCGGCCGCTGGGGACAGTCCCTCCCCTCTCGGGCTGCATCCCCAGCTCCCTGGTGGCAGCGACTCCTCGTTCTCCTGCTCGCTCCCTCGTGTGGACGGAGTAGACCCCTCCCAGCCCCCCCCCCCCCCCCCCCGCCTGCTGGAGGGCCCGCGAGAACCACGTGCAGGATGAAGACCCGAGCCTCGGAGGGCGGCCGTGCCCCGGACTCGGCTTTGTGTGTGTTGTGGTTCCTGAGACACGGTCTGGACCCCGCCTCCCTGCCCCCACCCGCAGCGCCCTCACCCTCCGCAGGAGCCGTGGGGGCCAAGGGCCCCCGTGAGCTTCATGAGGAGCGGCCCCGGTTTGCGGGGGCTCCTGTGTCCTGGGGGCTGGGCGCTGCCGGGGGACACCCAGGGGCCGCGGTGTAGGACCCGCCGCCGAGAGTGACGGGTGGGGTGGGGGAGCGCGCGGCCGCTCGTTCGTGTTTTCTTCTTCCCCGGCGGTTAATCACACACGGCGCCCTGCGGTGGGGTGGTTTGGCCCGGGACGCTTCTCCAAGGCGGCAGATTCACGGTCTGTCTCTGGATTGTTCTGTTTCTGTTTTCTGAGTCACACGGTCATTGTCCTCTCTCATCTGCTGTCCCTCCCGCTGGAACCAACATCATGCAGGACGAACGCCCATGTACTTCCCTCTCTCGCACGCCGGAGACGAGCCCCCGGCAGCCCCGGTGCCCCGGAAGTCACGGCATGGTGGCAACCAAGGTGCCTCGTGGTGCAAGCTAGCCATGTGGAGCCACGTGGATCGAAGTGGATTTGTTGGAGCGCAGAAGGAGCTTCCCTACCCCTCGGACAACACGGGGGTCATGAAAGACCAAGGGATCCAAACCCCTCTCTTATCCCGGACTCTCGTGGTAGGAGCGAGGGCTGGGTCAGCTTCGTGGGCGCGCAGACCGAGCTGACAAGTCCCATGTCGGCACATGGAGAAGTTTTGCTGGAACCGCGGGGCCGATGGACTCGTCGCTCGTGGCTAAGATTGTGCCACGGGGACACCGTGTTCACTCAGCAGTCACAGTGAACCCTGAATTCCCGCCATCCGACAGGCCTGAGGGGGTGGCACTCCGCTCTGCCCTACCCAGGGACTGCCCCACCCCACCCCACTCTCCGGGGACTCCTCCCAAGTGACCCGAGTGCTCCCGCACACCGTGCCCACCTCGGGTCCTGCCACTCTGCGATTACTGGGTCACCACCTCGCTCCCGGCTAGAAAGCCCGCGTCCCCGAGGCCGCCCTCCTCGTTTCCACAGCCGAGAAAGCGCCGGGACGCTGGCAAGACACTGCGTATTTAGAAAGTTGTTTCTAAACAACGGACTCGGTTGTGGGCCGATCTCAGAAGGAACCGTCTGTTATTTAATGATAACAATGGCTGGCTTTTGAATCGTACTTTATAATTTTCAAAGTACGTTCGCACACACCATCTCATTTGCTTCTCGGAGCCGACTGTGCAGGGGCGAGGGCCAGTGTTAGACAGAGCTTACCCGGCAAATCCCACCACTCCCTCCTCCGCCTTAGAGGGACGATAGAGCCCGAGCCACACTGGTTATCGCGTGACGAGAAACCAGGGGGACCGGCGGGGGCTTCATCGGAGTGCTTTTGTGGGATTCTAGAAAACACATCCCGGGTGCCCTCGATATGCCTTCTAGTCATCCGTAGTTGTGAACAGACGACCTTGTCTCCCGAGTCGGAATGGCGACACTCAGGCACACGTGTGCACGCTCGAGGCTGTGCACGCGGCAACAAGGACCGAAGCCTGGGGAACAGGTCTGTGCCCCCTTCCGGGGTGTGAGCCGCTTCTCCACCGCCGGTCCCTCCGTGCCCCCAGGGGGCTCGGGGCCCACTGTCCGGACCCTAAGAAGCATGGCACTGGAGGGGACAGACCCCCACAGTAGGTGCTGAGCTTGAAGGAAGCTGTCTGTATTCCGGCGGGTGGAGAGAAGCTATGAAACTATGGTTCTGGGGGCGCCTGGGGGGGGCTCAGTCAGCTGAGCATCGACTTCGCTCAGGTCATGATCTCACAGTTCATGGGTTCCAGCCCTGCATCGGGCTTTGTGCAGACAGCTCGGAGCCTGGAGCCTGCTTCCAATTCTGTGTCTTCCTCTCTCTCTGCCCCTTCCCCGCTGGAACTCAGTCTCTCTCTCTCTTAAAAATAAACATTAGGGGCGCCTGGGTGGCTCAGTCGGTTGAGCGTCCGACTTCGGCTCAGGTCATGATCTCGCGGTCTGTGAGTTCGAGCCCCGCGTCGGGCTCTGTGCTGACAGCTCAGAGCCTGGAGCCTGTTTCGGATTCTATGTCTCCCTCTCTCTCTGCCCCTCCCCCACTCATGCTCTGTCTCTCTCTGTCTCAAAAATAAATAAACGTTAAAAAAAAAATTTAAAAAAAAAAATAAACATTAAAAAAATTTAAAAACAACACTATGATGCTGGGAACGGGGGAGCAAAGAAACAGCCAAGGTCGCCCGGCAGGCCTGAGTGCGTCTTTCCTGCGCACTGCGGGTCCCTGGCTCCTCAAGGACACCTCTGACTTTCCTCCGAAGAAGCCAGGAAAACCCGCTGGCAGCCGGGGGACCGGGTCCAGGAGCAGCAGGGGACCCGGCCTGGCCGGCGAGGGTCTCCCACCTCCATCGCCGCAGAGACTGGCTCGAGGCCCCACAGGTGATTCGAGTCTGGGCAGAGAGACTCAGCCGAGGCCCTCCGGCTGGGGGGGGGGCCGCGGGGAGGCTAGGGGCGCAGGGCTGCGGGGGGCCCACGAAGAGGAAAGCGGCACAGAGAGGGGACACCCTCTTCCGTCCCCGGTACAGAGGTCCCTGACCCCAGTCCTGCCGACTGCGGCCCTTGCAGTGACGTCATCCGATACCTACGCAGCGAGCGGACGGCTCTCCCGCGCTCGGGTCAGCGGGAGCTGCTGTTTCCCCTCTTGGGTCACGGTCCTGCCGGAAGCGCGCCGCGTGGGGCCGCGTGGCAGGAGGGGCGCCTGTCGGGGAGGTCGCGGATGTGAGCCAGCGTCCAGGTGGCAGGCGGGGGGAGGAAGAAGATGGGAATCAGCATGGCGTGGCTCCCCAGGCCCGCGGGAGGACAGGAGGGGGCGTGCAGGGGCGCGGGGAGGACAGCCTCGGTGCGATCCGGCCTGGGGAGGACGGCGAGGGCCTGAGGGTGTACGTCCCAGCGTCATGCACGGGCCTGGGGAGCCGCGGGCTCGGGGAGGACGACGTGAGGGCACGGGGAGGACGGCGGGGGCGCGCACAGGCCTGGGGAGGACGGCGGGGGCGCGCATGGGCGCGGGGAGGACGGCGGGGAGGACGGCGCGGGGCCGGGGTAGGGGGGAGAGCTACTCGCTGGCGGCAGGCGCGCGGGGCCGAAGCAGGTGCGTCCACGCGGGTCAGCGCGCGTGGCCGCCGCAGGGGGCGGGGAAGCCGACGTGAGACCCGGCGGCAGTGCCGGTGTTTGGATCCGGGAGCACCCTGTTCCCGGGCTCTCAGGAGCTCCTCGGGACTGCGAACGCGGACTGGGTACGGACTGACTCGCTTCCATCAGGGCGGGAGAGGAGAAGAGGAGGTGAGGTGTACACCGTGAACCTCCGCCGGCCCGGGGTCCCCGCCTGGGGTCCCCGGCTCGCCCACCGGCCTCCGGAGCGTCCGTGCGGAGACTGCGCGTGGCGCGTCCTTCCGAGCGGAGGGTCCCTCTCCGGCAGGAGGCTGCGCAGGGGACCGGCGGTCGGACCCGAGCGGACACCCACCGCCCCGCGCCGCCGCCAGTGGGGACGGAACTGGGGCCGTCTCGAGAGCCGCGGGGGCCGCGGTGGGGCTGCCCTAACTCGGGGAAGCCGACGACCCCGGGGAGCAGGGACGGGAGGGGGGCCGGTGGCCTGTGGGTTCCCGGGTCAGGCGCCGCGGGCCCCCGAGGCCTGGCTCCGTCGCTGCCTCCGCCTGGCCGTCGGTGAGATGCTCCCGCCCTCCGTGCGTTCCCGTTGTTGTTGTGGTCATTCATTCGTTCATTCGTTCATTCATTCGTTCGTTCGTTCATTCGTTCGTTCGTTCGTTCGTTCGTTCATTCGTTCATTCACTTGCTTGTTTATTGCTTTGGTTAAACCGGTGCCAGTTGGCTTCAGTTATTTGCAAATGAGAGTCTTAACTAAAACGCGGCGTGGCAGTAAAGAAACATGAAGAAGGGGCCGAGTGAGGGCTTCCTGCTCCTGGCTCTCTCCTGTGCTGCCGCGGGACTTGGCCGCTCCCTTTCTGGCTCCTGGAGATGCAGAGTTAGGTCGTGACTCCAGGTCCTCGTTCTCGTTCACCGTAGGCGTTGGTCCCCATGCACCTCCCTCGCAGGGTTGCCGGGGCCACGTCAGCGGTTTTATTTTCTTTCGTGTCTAGGTATTTTCTGTTTTCCTTTGTTTTGTTTCTTCTTTGAGTCCGGGATTGTGCAGGAGCCTGCCGTGTAATTTCCGAGCATTTGCGAATTCCCCATTCTTCCCGGGGCCGTCGATTTCTGGTTTAGTCCACTGCGGTCAGAAGAGAGACTTGGTAGGGTCTAACTCTTCTTTCGTGTCAGAATTGATTGGTTTAATGTCTGTTTATTTCAAGAGAGAGAGAGAATGGGGGAGGGGCGGAGAGGGAGAGAGAGACGATCCCAAGCAGGCTCCGCAGGGTCAGCCTGAAGCCCCACGTGGGGGTCCGTCTCATCAACTGTGAGATCATGACCTGAGTCAAAATCAGGGATCAGGTGCTTAACCGACTGAGCCATCCAGGCGCCTCCCTCCCTTTTTAAAAGTTTTTATTTATTTATTTTGAGAGAGAGAGGGAACGGGGGAGGAGCAGGGAGAGAGGGAGACACAGAACATGAGGCAGGCTCCAGGCCCTGAGCTGCCAGCACAGAGCCCGATGCGGGGCTCAAACCCATGAACCAACTGAGCCCCCCAGGCGCCCCTCTCATGACAATTTTTGACATAAAGTCTGTTTCTTTCTGATGTAAGTATCACCACCCCACTCTCTTGATTCCCATTTGCATGAAATATCTTTTCCATCCCTTTGCTTCTGACCTTTGCACGTCCTTGAATCGGGGTAACGCGGGTTTACAGCACACGCTGGGTCGTGCGATCGTAACTACTCTTGGTAACCCTGTAAGTCACGCGGGTCCCTTTTGTTCCCATTGGAGGGGCACCCCCGGTGCTCACAGACCACGCGACTCGCTCGGGTCCCCGTGCGGTGAGGCTCAGGCGGGGCCAGTCCCCGTTGGCAGAGCAGGGCTGTTTCCGCAGACCCCCCCCCCCCCGCCTCTCTCCCTCCCGCCCCCTCCCCCAGACCCAGGAGGACGTGCGCAGAGGTGGGGCACAGATGCCGGGCGAGCAGTCCGGCCTCAGGCGGAAGGGCCACAGAACACCTTGACATGGTAGCCTTGGCGGCAGGGGCTAACGCCCTCGAGTGTCCTGTGGTTGGTACGTTACCGAAGTCCTGGCACTCGGGGGTATTCGGTGGCAACGTGTGTCCCTTTTAACGTATCATCTGCCACCATCTTATGACTGAGTGCCGTCACGAATTAGAGCATCTCCATCCCTATCGGCGGTTGCCATGGAGCCTCCCTGGGCGTCTCTGCAGGCCGCTGAGGCCGGGGAGACGACAGTCCCTCGGCGGGGGTGGCGGGGGGAACGACAGGCCCTCGTGTGGGAGCTGCCCGCGGGCGTGAACGTGGCTCAGAGCTCTTCCGCCAGCCCGCGTGGGGGGGGGCAGGGAGCGTGGGGGCGCATCCACGCGGCCTCGGCCGGCCGCGCCTTCCCACGTGCAGTCCGGGCCGAGAAGGTTCCAGAACGTTTCCAGGAGGCTCGGAAACTTTTGGGAGGTTCTGTTCCCTGCGCCTCTCGCCCCCTCTGAGTAGGTGTTTTGCTCATTTGAAATATAGTTCGGGTCGTTGGGTTCTGTTCATATTCTGTTTTAAACTCCCCATCCCTGTCCGTGATGACTTGAGACACTAACAGGATTCTTTTTTTAAAAAAACATTTATTATTTTTGAGAGAGAGAACGAGCATGAGCAGGGGAGGGGCAGAGAGAGAGGGAGACACAGAACCTGAAGCTGTCGGTGCCGTCAGCTCAGAGCCTGACACGGGGCTCGAACCCACGAACCACGAGATCATGACCTGAGCCAAAGTCGGACGCTCAACCAACGGAGCCACCCAGGCGCCCCTAATTTTTAATGTATTTTCCTGGAGGAGGGAGTTCACAAAGGCAAAAGCACCAGTGCCCACGCAAGCCGTAACAGGGCCCGTGGCGACGGAGCCGGGGCTGCGAGGGTTTCCGCTCCGGATGCCGCGCGCTGTCGGCCCGGGCCAGGTGGGCGTCTGGACGGCGTGCACCCTGAAAAGCAGGAATGTGAGGGGCGGCCGTAGGAGCCGCGTAGGAAGCTGTGTTTTGGGGACCAGGAGAGCCAACGAGAGGGGACGCCCTTGTAGCTCTTTCCTGTCCCGGGGAGTCCGCGGGGTCCCGTCAGGCGCTCCGGTGGGAAGGGAGGTCGGCGCCCAGGAGGCCGTGAGCTGGGGAGCGTGTTTAGGCCCCGTCACTGTCTGCGCAGCGTGCGGAGGACTTTTCCGTGGAGGTGACACCCCCTCACGGAACCGTTCACATCTGCAGTCACCCCCCGCGGCCGGGGTAACTGGCCCTTCGCTCCCCCACTGCGTGCTGGCCGCGGCAGCCCCGGGGCCCGGGTCTCTCTGTCCGTGTGTCCCTGCCGACAGGCTGTCCCCGTGGCAGGTGGAACTGAAGAACGTTCCACTGGTTTCATCTGAGATTATAAATAGAATTACTGATTTTTTTTTCCCCAAGTCACTTGTGTTTATGCCAGTTTATGAAACACGCGGTTCTAAACACACACGGACGTGGCAGCACAAAACGTAGCCTGAGGAACAAGCAGTTGTTTGCCGCAAAGAACCAAAAATAACCCCATCGGGTAGGCGCCCGGGGGGTTCTGTCGGGTGGTGGGGAGCGAGCCGTCAATGTCACTGCCCTCCGTGTCCTTTGTTCAGGCATCGGTGCCTGTGTGACACGGTGCGGTGTGCAAGGGGGGCCGTGGGCCAGCCGCCCCCCCCCCTCCCGCAGGCAGGACTCGGTGACGGGTGCTCAGGCCTTCCGCCCTCTGTCCCCGACCCGCCCCCGCCGGGTGAGCCCGTCGGTCACAGTGGCTGTGTTTCTGAGACTTCACACGTGAGCGGCTTTGTGACACGTGCCCGTTACGGGAGGGTGGGACACTGTCCTGTTGAGAGACGCAGCCCATGTCCTGCTCCCCCGCCGGAAGGAGAGCAAGCATGGGAGGGGGTGAGCCGGGTCCGGGGCCTCGGGGCAGGTCGTGGGCACCTTTCTGTCTGGGAGCCACGTCCCGGGAGGGGCCGGGGTCTGTCTGGGAGCCGCGTCCCGGGAGGGGCCGGGGTCTGTCTGGGAGCCGCGTCCCGGGAGGGGCCGGGGACACCCGGACGAGGGATCCGGAGGCTTTGTTCTTGGTCCCAACCTAGCTTCCACACTAGGGGCGAGTTTTCCACCTCGGAACGGGAGTTTTGTCAGATTAACTGAGGAAGAAAAAGTAACCGCAGGTCAGGGGCCCGTCTCCGCCCTCCCAGTCCCCTCCTGCCACCGAGGTGCTCTGTGTCCCTGCCAGAAACACCCATGGGCTCCTTCAGTGGTCAGCAAAGCCCCTCCGTCAAGCGCCGGCTCATCCAGTCCCCTGAAGGCCCGTGGGCCCAGCGAGAGAGTCACCGAGAGCACAGCCCCGTCACCTTGCGGGGTCGGCCTCCCGCCGCTGCCCCTGCACCGAGGGCAGGGGCCTAGCCCGACGGGCCGGGGTCCCCCGTGGGCTTCGGCGGCACTCACAGTGGCGCCCTGGCCCCACTGTCCCCTGCTTGCCTGACCTTGCGGGACCGGCTCCGCCTGCTTCTGGATTGTTCCGAGTCGGTCCCAGGCACCCGGGAGTGTGGGACGGATGTGGGAAGGCGGGCAGCTTCCTCCCTCTGGAGGTCGCGATGGGCACCGGCTCCCCCGTCGCCGGGTCACGGACCCTCGTCCACCCAGGTCCACCCCGGCCGCGTGACAAGGATGCCGGGACACGGCGGACAGCGTCGGACCCCGTGTGCGTGGGCGCTGAGAGGCCCTGGGGCCGGAGCCCGGGCGGGGCACCTGCCGAGAGGATCAAGTTCGGGGCCAGAGCAGGGCCCAGAAAGGCCAGACGGCTCCTCGGGCACGGACGGATGAGCCGGGCTGTGCGCCGCTGAGGCCGCGTGGGGGAGGGGAGGGGGCCTCTCGGCCCTGCTGTGCTCTCGGGAATAAAATCCCTAGACCGTCGCTTCCCTCTTTATTCCTCCTCCAGGGCCGCGGGGCTTGCTTTTAGGGGCCGCCCGACGTGGTCAGGACGCTTTCCCCGCTCCACTCCGCTCACACTCCCCGAGAGGGTGGTGGTGTTGACGGCACAATGTTCTTGCCTCCCCCAACGTTAAGTGCGAGTTTTTCTTTTTCTTTTTTCATGTTTATTTATTTTTGGGAGGGAGGGCAGGGGCAGAGAGAGAGGGAGACACAGAATCCGAAGCAGCTCTGAGCACAGAGCCCCACGCGGGGCTCGAACCCACGCACTAGTCGTGAGATCAGGACCTGAGCCGAAGTCGGACGGTTCACCGACTGAGCCACCCTGGGGCTCGCCGTGTTTTCCTAAAGGAATATTTCCTCTCTCCACTGAGGTTGTGATGACTTGCAACACCGAATGAAAGTGGTAATTGAACGTTCTGCTTTCGGTTCTTCTAGAAGTCTCTCCATGTAACTATAGGAGGAGGCGGGGCGGGGGGGGCGGTCCAAAGCACTCTCCTGTGATCTGAGGCGCAGGGTCAAGTTCAAGGAGACTCGTTGGGTCTTGGAGAAGAGGTCGGTATTCCGGGGACGTCTATGGGAAACGGAGCGCACAGAGGGAGGGCTGATTAAACTCACGTAAACAAACGGCGTCTGTTACTGAGCCCGCGTGTGCCCACCAGGTCCCGCGGGAGCCACACAGGGACTAAGCGGCCCCGCCTGCCGGGCGTATAGGTTGACTGGGGAGCCTGCCGAACACCTGCCAATCTTCCACGTCTCGCAGGAAGGATGGATCGCTAGGGTCGCCCCTTGGAGCGGCTCCACGCCGGGCTCCGGGCGGTCGCGGGCGGTCCCCGGAGCGGGGCACTCGGCAGGTCACCCACCAGGAGAACCCTGTGATCGTGCGCACGCTCCGTCCTAGGAGAAGTTTTCCAGGCTTTTGTGCTGAATTAAGTGTGGGCCAGGAAGGGAACACGGCGCGGCGCCGCTAACCCGGTGCAGCTCCTACTCCGAGTTCCCACCTCAGCCCACGAACGTGCTTTTCCTGGCCCGGGGTCCTCACCGCGTGGCTCTCTCTTGCCTCCTTGGCTTCCTCCCGTCTGCGCTTGGAGGAAGTTTTACCTTGTAGGTCTGGGGAGGGTTCCTCTCTGAACAGCTTTACAAACGCGGGTCCCCCTTCGGGGGCCTCTGCTCCGCATATAAAGATAAGTAGGACTAATACTGCTGCTGATAATAATACTCTTTCTGGTAGCATTCCTGGTAATGGGTGATATTCTTAGGTGCTTCCCACGTGTGGACGCGTCACTGTGCTACGTTGCGCACCGTGTGAGTGTTCACAGCAGGCCTTTGCGCTGGGTTCCGTTACCGTCCAAATCTTTCAGCAGGAAACGGAGACGGAGAACTTAGGTGACTTGCCCAACCAAGGTCACAGAGCAGCCAAGCGGTGGAGCCGGGGTTCGAACCCAAGCCGGCGTGCCCCAGAAGCCCCGAGGCACCGGGACCGCTCTGGTCGAACTTCTTCCGGGGCCGGACGGTGGTTCTGTGACTGCAGACTGCAGGGCGCTGTGACATGGTGGATGACATCCAGGACACAAGTAGTCAAAGCGGGGCTGTCACAGAGTTCTGTCCACAGAGGAGGAGGTCCGTCCCCGCCCCTAGACAGAACTTCCCGGAGCAGGTGACAAGCCCGCTCATCCAATACTCACAGCCTCAGGTGACGTCTGTCGGGGAGCGGGGACCTCCCAGGAGAGAGCAGCATAAGGGGCAGAGGGGAGAGCATCTGTGTCCCCACAGGCTGGAGCACACACGAGGCTGTGCGGGGTTCCAGGGGTGAGGCCAGAAGGGCAGGTGGGAGCCGGGGCATGAGGGGCCTCGAGTGCCGAGCCAAGGACCGCGGTCTGCTGCCTGCAGGGAGGGGGCGTCTGAGGCAGGGGGTCGGCACAGTGGAGGATAGATCCGGGCGGGGGTCCCTTTGGCTGGGTTCCATGCCCAAATGCGAGCTGGAGGTCACGGTCAGAGCAGCCGGGGAAGGGGGAGCGTGCACAGAGAGAGGAGGGGGCGGGGTCGTCTTCCTTGCACAGAAAGCCTGACAGGGAAATCCGATAGCTTCTCGCGGGCAGGTCTCTGTCGTCACAGGGTGTCCTAGTTCGGGCCCCGCAGACGGGCGCTGAGGCGCGAGGCCGGTTTGAGGGCGGGAGGCCCAGGAGGCCACGGTTTGGTGACGAGATGAGCCCAGAGCCTGATCCCTGCAGCGACCCGGGATAACAGTGCAGAACAGGCTCCTGAGACGGACCCCCGACAGGCGAGGGGTCTCGAGTGCTTGTACACGGACTCCTGTCCGTCACCGTTGAGGGCAGCTCCGGGGGCGTGTTAATTCCCACCCCTGCCGGCCCTTCGAGCAGAGAGAGACGTGCCCCCTGGCTGTCAGGGCCCCAGAGCAGTGGGCGGGGCCCCGCGGAGAGCAAGGGAAATGAGACAGAGCTTTCGAAATGGCATCAAGGGACATGTTTAATCCAAGTCACAGAGGTTTCACCTGTCAGCCTTTGATGGTGGGGGACACGGACACAGGGCTGACTGGCGGGGTGGCCCCCCCGGAAGTGTTGCGAGGGCGGGAGGGCCTCGTGGAGGACGCGGGATTTTGCCCGTGGCAAAGGACCGGCGGGTTCCGAGAGGCACGATGGAGTCCCCACGGAAGGGTCTGTCTGGTGGGAGCAGCGCTGTGCGCGTGGAAAGGGACGGCGTCTTTCCTGGAACAGAGGCCTCGGGAGGGGGATCGGAGGCTCCAGTGCCCAGCTGGATGCTCTGATGACGTCCACCACGAGTCCTGCAGCGTCCTCGTCCCCAGGGACCACTGGGCTGATGAGCAAAACGGTGTGTTCCTGAGCAGTGGGGACCCGGGGTGGAGGGTAAGCGTGGGGACCCAGAGTCAGGGGACTGCCCCTCCAGCCATGGGGATGAGGGCAGGCGGCCCGGGAGCACTTCGGTTAGATCCTGAGAAGCAGGTGGGGTTGGGACAGAGGGAAAGGGGGAAGACCAGGAGCCCAGGTGCGACCATCAGAGCATGTTGGGGACGTGGAGCACCGCGGGAGGACACGGAGCACTGCGGGAGGACACGGAGCACAGCAGGAGCACGGGGAGCACCGCGGGAGGACACGGAGCACTGCAGGAGGACACGGAGCACAGCAGGAGGACACGGAGCACTACTGGAGGGCACGGAGCACCTATGGGAGGACATGGAGCACCATGGGAGGACGTGGAGCACTGCTGGAGGGCACGAAGCACCACGGGAGGACACGGAGCACTGCAAGAGGACAAGGAGCATCGGGGGAGGACGTAGAGCACTGCAGAGTATGTGGAGCACCGCGGGAGGACACAGAGCACTGTGGGAGGACGTGGAGCACCGCGGGAGGACATGGAGCACTGCGGGAGGACACGGAGCACCACGGGAGGACATGGAGCCCTGCGGAGTGTGTGGAGCACTGCGGGAGGACATGGAGCACTGCGGGAGGGCACGGAGCACAGCAGGAGCACGGGGAGCACCGCGGGAGGACACGGAGCACCGCGGGAGGACACGGAGCACAGCAGGAGGACACGGAGCACTGCAAGAGGACGGGGAGCATCAGGGGAGGACACGGAGCACTACTGGAGGGCACGGAGCACCTATGGGAGGACGTGGAGCACCGCAGGAGGGCACGGAGCACCACGGGAGGACATGGAGCCCCGCGGGAGGACGTGGAGCACTGCGGAGTGTGTGGAGCACTGCGGGAGGACACAGAGCACCGTGGGAGGACACGGAGCACTGCAAGAGGACGGGGAGCATCGCGGGAGGATGTGGAGCACCGCGGGAGGGCACGGAGCCAGGTACAGGGCCAGATTTTCTTCCCTGTGCTGGAAGAAGTGCAGGTTTTAACTGATAGCCGTGGAAGGCTGTTGAGCCGGGACCAGCAGTGTCAGAGGACGGGCTGGACAGAGGGACGGGCAGCCCGGCCAGGTGACCCTGCGGGGCAGGAGATGGAGACAACGAACCTGAGAACAGAATCCGCGTTCTGGGAGATGAAGGAGCTGGAGGGCGCGTGCGCCAGGCGAGCGGCTCACGTCCAATCTCACGGTGCGCTTCTGTGACTCAGAGCCAGATCTGGGCTCCACCGTGCAGGCAGATTCTGTGGGGCTGGCTGGCCAGCCTCGAATGTGTCTCAGGGTTAATTAGTTTAGGTTCTCCTGCTCTCCCGAATTTCGCTGTCACTGCCTCGCCACCGGCGGGAAGCCGTGGGCAGATCCAAGACAGCCGGGGGTTGAAGTGCGTCAAAATGCATCCATCCAAAAACTCTACAAGTCTGTTACCAAGTGACAGTGTTTACTGCCGTGCAACAGAAGTTTGTTTCAAATGACCTTGAAGGAAGTTGGACCGCCTCCCGTGTCAGCCATGAACAGATGGAAATGTGTGTGCAGACGGCAAGAGAAGAATTTATTTTGCAAGCTCTTGAAAAGTCCTGTCTCCTACAAGTGTCAGAACACGTATCAGCGTCAGAACACACCCTTCTGGCATAAACAATATCTTCTTTTATTCCTGACAAACAGTATTTGTTATGGAAGCATATGAATGTGTGGTCTGTTTTCTCCTTGAAATTACTGAGAAGTTTTGTTTTAATTTTACACACAGCAAAGAAGAACGCGTCCGAGGTTTGCAATTGGAGGGAGCCCTCGCGACTCCCAGCAAGATGAGGGATGAAAAGCCGTGCGGTCTCCTGACTGGGAGAGCCCACGACGTCACCGGCACGAGATCTCTGTGGCTGAACGCGTTTTCCCTAAAGGCACAGGGGTAGCTCTGCTTCTGCGGGTGCTCGCAGGACACCGCCACCACCCCCCCAACCCATTTTCCCTCTGGCGGGTGGAATTTACACTTGCCCCAATCAGTAGGCTATGGTGGAAGAGACACTGCCAAGGTCATGGAAGGTGGCAGGACTTCCATCGGGCTCACTCTGTCCCTCAAGACGGTGGCCTTTGGGACCCGGCCACATGGGAGGCCACGTGTCGCTGCGCTAGCGTTAGACAGCCGACAGCCAGCACTAACCACCGACACATAAGTGCCCCCTCCGAGAACTCCAGTCACCAGCTCCAGACCATTCCCCGCTGAAGCCAAGTGGGGCGGAGACCAGCTTTCTCCCCCCAGCCTTGCCAGATTGCAGATTCTTGGGTGAAATCCATGTTGTTTTAGGACTCTGAGTTTGGGGGTAGTTTCTTATGCAGTGATGACAACTGGAAAAGTCGCCTAAAGCTGAAACCTGGGACAGGAGCGAGCAAACGGGATGGCCATGACTTTGGGTGTCCCACTGGAATTCTTGGCCACAAAGAGGCCGGCAGCAGGTAAGAAGCTCAGAAGAATTGCAAGGATTTGTAGCAGTCCGGGTCACAAGGAACCCACGTCTGTCAGCAAGGTCCGGTTGAGGGCGGCAGGGGGAGCCCCTTCCCCAGAAGCACAGGCGTGAGCGCAAGTGAGCACACGCACAAGCAAGGCTCACGGTGTCACAGAGAGGATGGAAGAGCCTGGTGACAAATACCGATTTGTAAGGACGCCTGAGCCACGGTTCCTGGAGGGCAACCGAGGGAGGAGGCACAAAAGAAGGACTTTTCTCTCCCCTTGTCTCTTCCTCTCTGTTCTTCTCTTGCACAAGACGAAGACTCGAAGGTAAAGATTGATTAGCGATCAATGAAAAGCAAGTGTCACGTAGAAGAGCCCTCCGGTTTGAAATCCGGGCGCAGGAGGCAGCAAACCACGGGGGCAAAACCACCGCCGGGCACCCACCTCCCCTTCCCAGGGAGGACCGCTCAGCCCAGCTGTTGAGATAGGTTGCCTGTGGGTACAGAACTTCAAAGACATATCACCAAAAATAGGTACACGTCTTTATTTATAGATTATGTCTGTGTACAACTGTGCTGATACGATGCATACACTTCAAATACACTTTGAGTTAGTGTTTTATTTTCTTTCGATACATATCTGGGAGTAGAATTGGTGGATCATAAGGAAGTCTTATTTTCATTTTTTTTGAATGTTTATTTATTTTTGAGAGACAGAGTGAGAGAGAGCAGGAGACACAGAATCAGAAGCAGGCTCCAGGCTGTGAGCCATCAGCACAGAGCCCAATGAGGGGCTCGAACACAGACCACGAGATCATGACCTGAGCCGAATCAGGACACGTCACCGACTGAGCCACCCAGGCGCCCCTAATTTTTTAAGGAACCTCCACACCGTTTCCCACAGCGGCTGCACCCGCTTGCATTCCCACCAGCAGTGCAGGAGGGTGCCTTTCTCTCCACATCCTCGCCAACACCTGCTGTTGCCTGTGTTGTTAATTTTAGCTATTCTGACAGATGTGAGGTGACATCTCGTCGTGGTTTGATTTGCATTTAATTCCCTGACGAAGAGTGACGTGGAGCATCTTTTCATGCGTCTGTTGGCCACCTGGATGTCTTCTTTAGAAAAATGCCTATTCAGATCTTGTGCCCAGTTTTTAATTGGATTGGGTTTTTTTTTTTCTTCCTATTGAGGTGTGTGAGTTCTTTATATATTTTGGAGACTGACCCCTCATCAGATAGATGATTTGCAAATATTTTCTTCCATTCCACAGGTTGTCTTTTCACCTCGTCGATGGTTTCCTTTGCTGTGCAGAAGCTTTTTAGTTTGATGCCATCCCAATAGTTTATTTTTGCTTTAGTTCCTTTGGTGTAGGATTCACAAAATCATCACTAAGGAGTTGGTCCCCTGTGATTTCTTACAAGAATTTTATGGTTTCAGGTCTTATGGTCAAATCTTTACTCCATTTTTTAAAGTTTATTTATACATTTAAAGAGAGAGAGAGAGAGAGAGAGAGAATCCCAAGCAGGCTCCACACCGCCGCACAGAGCCTGATGCAGGGCTGGAACCCATGAGTGATGAGATCATGAATCGAGCCCAAATCGAGTCAGATGCTTAACTGGCTGAGCCACCAGGCGCCCCTAGTCTTTAATCCATTTTGAGTTAGTTTTGGCCAATAATGTAAGATAGTGATCTAGCCTCATTCTTTTGCACATGGCTCTCCAGTTTTCCTAACATCACTTATTGAAAAGACTGTCCTTTCCTCATCGAATATTCTTGGCTCCTTTGTGGTAAATTAATTGACCATAAACGTGTAGGTTTATTTCTGGGCGCTCTAGTCTGTCCCATGGATGGACGTCTCTGCTCTACGCCAATACCACGTTGTTTTCATTACTACAGCTTGATAACAGAGTTCAGAATCAGGAAGCTGATGCCTCCATGTTCATCCTCTTTTCTCAAGATCGCTTTGGCTATTTGGATTTTTTTGCGGTTCCGTACAAATTTTAGCATTATCTGTTCTATTTCTTTGAAAAATGCCATTGGGTTTTGACAGAGATTTGCATTGAGTCTGTAGGTTGCTTTGGGTAGCGTGAACATTTTAGCAATATTGATTTTTCCAATCCATGAGCCCGGACTGTCTTTTCATTTATTTGTGTCTTTTTCAATTTATTTCATTAATGCCTTGTAGTTTTCAGTATAAACGTCTTTCATCTCCTTGGTTCAATTAATTCCTAGGTATTTTATTCTTTTCTATGCAGTTGAAATTGGATTGTTTTCTTAGTTTATCTTTCTGATGGCTCATTATTAGCATATGCAGATGCAATTGATTTTTGTATCCTGACACTTTACTGAATTTATTTATTAGTTCTGACAGTTTTTTGTGATGTCTTTTGGGTTTTCTATATATAGTATAATGTCACCTCTACATAATGATAGTTCTACTTCTTCCTTTCTGATTTGGATGCCCTTTATTTCTTTTTCTTGCCTAAGTGCTATGGCCAAGACTCCTAATACTATGTTGAATGAAAGTAGGAAGTGTGGGCATCCTTGTCTTGTTCTTGACCTCAGAGAAGAAGTTTTCAGTTTGTCACCACTGTGTATGATACTGGCTGTGGGTTTGGCATTTGGGGTCTTTATTTTGTTGAAGTACATTCCCTTCCTACCCACGTTGTTGAGTATTTTTTATCATAAATGAGTGATGAATTTTGTCAGATGCTTCTGCATCTCTTGAGATGATCGTATGATTTTTATCCTTCGTTAATGTGGTGTGTCACATTGATTTGTGGATGTTGAACCATCCTTGCATCCCTGGAATGAATCCCATTCGATCATGGCGTGTGATCCTTTTAATGTACTGTTAGACTCGGTTTGCTAATAGTTCGTTGAGGATTCATACATCTCTGTTCATCAGGGACACTGACCTGTAATTTTCTTTTCTTGTAGCATCCTCATCTGGCTCTGGTGTCAGGATAATGCTGGCCTCCTAAAATGAGTTCGAAAGAGTTGCCTCCTCTTTTATTTTTTGGAAGAGTCTGGGAAGGGTTGGTATTAACTCTTCTTTGGATATTTGGTAGAATTCACCAGTGAAGCCAGCTGGTTCCTGGACTTTTGTTTGTTGGGAAGTTTTGGGTTTTTTTTTTTAATGTTTATTTTTTAGAGAGACAGAGTGTGAGTAGGGGAGGGGCAGAGAGAGAGAGAGAGAGAGGGAGATACAGAATCCAAAGTAGGCTCCAGGCTCCGAGCTGTCAGCACAGAGCCTGACATGGGGCTTGAACCCACAAACCACGAGATTGTGACTTGAGCCGAAGTTGGATGCTTAACAAAGTTGGATGTGTAAGCAACTGAGCCACCCAGGTGCCCCTATTGGGAAGTTTTTAATTACTGATTCAATCTCCTTACTAGTAATCAGTGTGTTGAAATTTTCTATTTCATCACGATTCAGTCAGATTAGTAGGTCATACATTTCTAGGAATTTATCCATTTCTTCTAGGTTGTCCAGTTTGTTGGCGTGTGACTGTCCGTAGTGTCTCTTATGATCCTTTGTATTTCTGTGATACCAGTGGTAGCTTTGCTTTCATATCTGATTTTTTTTAGTTTATTTATTTATTCTTGGTGGGGAGGAGAGGAAGAGAGGGGCAGAGCAGAGAGAGAGAGAGACAGTGAGAACCCCAAGCAGGCTCCATGCTGTCAGTGCAGAGCCCAACGTGGCTCGATCTCATGAACTGTGAGATCGTGACCTGAGCCGAAATCAGGAGTCAGATGCTTATCTGACTGAGCCCCTCTGATCTGATTTATTTGAGTCTTTATTTCTTGGTGCGTCTAGCCAAAGGCTCGTCATTTTTGTTTATCTTTTCAAAGAACCAGCTCTTAGCTTCATTGATCTTGTCTATTTTCTTTTTACTCTCTATTTCATTGCTTCTTCTCTGATCTTTGTTATTTCCTTCTTTCAACTTTGGGCTTTGTTCTTTTCCTCGTCCCTTGGAGTGTAAACTTAGGTTGCTTATTTGAGACTTTTCTTGTGTTATTGAGGTAGGCGTTTATTGCAATGAACGTCTCTTTTAGGACAGCTTTGGCCGCGTCCCATGAATTTTGGGGTGCTACGTTTCCATTTTGGTTTGTCTCAAGGTACCTTTTGTTTTCTTTTTCAGTTTCTTCTTTGAGCCATTGGTTATTCGGTCGCATGTTGTTTAATCTCCACATACTTATCAATTTTTCAGTTTTCTTCAGGTCATTCTAGTTTCGTACCATTGTGGTCGTAGAAGATGCCCACGTACACACTTAGCTCAGGGCTGGCACGTCAAAGGCACTAAGTAAACGGCAGCCTTTCTGGGGACAGAAGAAGCTAGAAGGGAAGGGGGGGCGGTGAGGAGGTGGGAGGCTTGGATCCTTGGTGCGCCTCTGCCACAGCCGAGCCACCTTGGACAAGTCACTCACTGCCCTCCGGGCCGGTTTCCCCAAGTACGAGACCAGCATGGTGGACTCATCACGTGCGGGGTGGCATGTGATTGACTCTTTAACTCATTATTATTGGCTTACGTTTTCGGTCACTGTTAGACCGACCGCCTCGAGGACAGGATCTGTATCGTTTACCCTAAACCCCGTCCTGGGCCGGCTTTCCACAGAGCTGTTCTGTTCCCGTGTTCACTACGCTCGTATCCCAGCTCTCGGGCCCACGGTGCTGTCCAAGGTCGTCCACCCACGCGCTGGAAGAGCGACTTGGTACCTACGTGCCCGTCCATCTCAATGTGAGAAGGGCTCCTCCCATATTGGCTCCGTTTGACTGAAAAGGTCGGGGGTGGCACTTTGGTACTCAGAGACTGCAGGGTCTCTTAGAGCTGCCGGGCCTTCCCAGAGTCCTTACCCCATGGCAGTGTCCCCAGAGGCACATCAGCCTTCCACGGGAGAGGGGGTGAATTTGTTTTTGTCTCCCAGTTTGTCTTTCCATAAAGACGTGTTTGTGGACACTCTGAAAGCCCACGGGCCCTGCTTTGTCCTCCCACCCCCCGGCTGCCCACCCCACTCCTCCCCCATCTCTCGTGTTAAAGCCACGATCAGAGTGGGGACAGATCTGCGTTTGCAGACGGCTCGCCTACGTGTGTGTGTGGACTTTCCACACGGCCCAGAAGCCACAAGCAGAAAAGAGAGATTAACAGAAGGACGGAGCACAAACATTTATATTATTAGCTGGCACGGTATTTCTGGAAGACTTGTTTCCCAAGGGAACTATCTTGTCACGAGCTTAATTCGCTGGCAGAGAGCAGGGCCGAGCCGTTGACCGAGCTCACTTTCATATCGGTTGTCTTATTTGTTTGGGACTCCTCAGTGAAGACACAGAGGCCCGGAGAGGCTGTGACTTGCTCAGGGTCAAAGAGCGAAGAGGCGACAGAGACTAGACTGGCACACAGGTCTTTGGGCTCCTGATCTAGTGTTCTCTGCTGGGTGAAAGCTACTTTAAAATGCAAAGCTCGTCAGGGCATCTGGGTGGTTCCGTCGGTTGAGTGTCCGACTTCGGCTCAGGTCATGATCTCACAGGTCCATAAATTCGAGCCCCGCATCGGGCTCTGTGCTGATGGCTCAGAGCCTGGAGCCTGCTTCAGATTCTGTGTCTCCCTCTGTCTCTGCCCCTCCCCAGCTCACTCTCTCTCTCTCCCTCAAAATAAATAAACATTAAAAAAAATAAAAAAAAATGCAAAGCTTTTCAAATCAGACAGTAACCGCTTCAAGCAAAGGTCTGATCAGTGGCGTTGCGGGATTATTTGGGCTTGTTGCAGAACTTTCTCCCGAATTCTCGTCCTCACCACCGTGTTTATAGAACACCAGCGGCAGGGCTGACGGCGTTTACGCGCGTGGTGTTCCCACCTGCCTCCTAAGTGCAATGATGCCATGGTCCCGTTCCAGTCCCCGACTGATGTCCTGCCCCAGCGCCCCCTCCCCGACTCCCCGCTTTGATTTCAAGCAGGCAGCAGGAAGCGTGGCCATGGGTAAAGCCACGAGACGGGAATGCGACATTTGCCACTACATCCTTCATTAAACTCCAAAATTAAAATAATTCAGGCAGATGGCAAGGTCGTCCACACTCTGCCGGTTTATCTTAGAAGAGTTATTCTCCACAGTTCAGATGTGGGCTGGAGGCCAGCTCTAATACGGCAGAACATTCTCTCAGCGGAGACCGCGCATGTGTGTTTCCGACAAACTCTCAGGACCCGCTGTGCGTTGTCTCATGTAGAGATGTTTTTATTTTGTTTCCTGGCGCACGAATAGGCTCAACCCCAGTCTCAAAGGCAAACGTACCCGGAGATGTAAAGAAATGGGCGAGTGGGGAGGGGGACGATTTAAGCCACGACAGGGTCTCTCTCAGCAAAATGAAGCATTAAAGTTTGGATTTGGCGTCCAACAAAGTGGTAATACGCGCAGCTGCCGAGGGTAGTGTGACCGTGTGTTAATGACCGTGGATCGGATGAAACCTCACCGTGGTCTCTTGTTGTGTGACGTCGGGTGTGAGGGAAGGAAACGCGTGGACGGGCAGAGCGTCCCTCGGAAATCAAGGCAATTCGGCCGTTTTGTGATCCTGCCGCCGAGTTCATTGGTCTCGAGGCAAAGTTTTATTCTTTTCTATTGTATTTTTTTTCTTTCATTCTCTTTCTCTCTCTCTCTCTCTGCATCTGTCCAGCCCTGATTCCTTGATGCTGGATAAATTAATAGTTTGGGGAGAAGGCATCTCTTACTACTTCCGGTGTTCACAGCTGGCGCGCGGGCCACGGCAGCACCACTCACGGCAACCCCAAACTGGAAACTGCCGGCCACAGCGTGGATCCCCACCCGCCGGAACGGAGAACGACCTATAACCTCCTGCCACCATGTGGGCAAACGTCGCCTACATAACGTCGAGTCCCAGGAGCTGGACGAGAGAGAATACGCCCCGCGCATCTGTTTACAGACGTGGAGCGCAGAACCAGGCGGAACCCAGCCCATCCTGTGAAGAGCAAAGGCGGGGCTTATCTTTACAGCTTCAGTGACGAGGGAGGGAGGGGCCTTCCGGTTCCCGTAATTTTATTTCCGGATTTGGGTGTTGGATACACAGGTAGAAGGTGTTCGGTTTGTGACAAACCTTTGAGCTTAGCAATCCTTTTTGGCACACATATCGTACTTTACTTTTTATTTTAAAGAGAGCATGGGTGGGGGAGAGGGGCAAAGAGAGAGACTGAGAATCCCAGGCGGGCTCCGTGCTTGGAGCAGAGCTAGATGTGGGGCTTGATCCCACAACCCTGAGATCCTGACCTGTGCTGAAATGACGAGTTGGACGCTCAACCGACCGGCTACCCGGGCATCCCGTGAATGTATATTTTAGAAGATCTCGAAACTTCACTCAATAATAGTTTTTAAAAATTAGTTTTTGAAAGAGGGTTTGAGCGGGGGAGGGGCAGAGAGAGAGGGAGACACAGAATCCGAAGCAGGTTCCAGGCTCTGAGCCGTCAGCACAGAGCCCGACGCGGGGCTCGACCGTGATATCATGACCTGAGCCAAAATTAACAGTCGGACGCTCAACAGACAGAGCCACCCAGGCACCCCAGCTTCTGTTCCATGTAACCAAGAGCCTACGTGGTTCTAAAGCTGACCGCTCTCTTTGGTTCCTCACACACATGGTCCGATGGTGTGCTGGTCAGCTTGCTCTCCACACACCAAAAAAAAGGTCCTTATTTGTAGCATTTGCCAATTTCCATGATATAAATACTCCCGCTAAGGCCAATTTCAAGGAACCAGAGTTTTAACGGGTGGAAACCCCTGCGTGCCCACACTCGGAGAAGCTGGCACCGTGTGCCCCTGCCACGGTTTCTCAGGTCCCCGTCCGTCCCTGGTGTCATCTTGTGGTGCCTCCCATCAGTCTCTCCCGTGGCCTGGTTACTTCCTCGGTGCCCATCTCCTGCACCACCTCCTCCCCAGAACCTTCTGGAACCCCCTCCCCACTCCCTCGGTTCCCTTGGTTTGCTCCTGTTGTGCTCACGACACGAGGCTGAGGTTCGCATGTAGACCGTACCCCTCCGTCTACAATGGCCGAGTCTCAGTCCTGTCTGTGGCCCCGTGCCCGCCCACGTGCCTGCTGCACACACCGTGTGCTGGCTTCTCGGCCTCGGCCCTGGGAGACGCCTCAGGCCAGGGCAGCCTGCCGCGATGGGGACACCAGGACCCCGGGGAGAAACCGTCATTGGCCAGAGCTTGACTCTTGTCCTAGGAAGACGGCCATGGCTGCGATAGAAGCCACCAGACCTTCCAGGGAGAATCGAACGCCGGGAGTTAAGGAATCTCAGTCTCTGTGGCTAACTGTGTCAGAGGAAGAATAGTGCTCAGCTCTCAAATGCTTCCACCTTCGAGGCCGTCTGCCACCCCCACCCCCGCCCCTGCCCCCGTGCCAGGCGTCTGATTCCCAGTGGCTGTTTTCTGAAGTCTTAGGACTCTTTTCTCTTTCTCCCCCCTCTCTCTTGCTTATTTTTGAGAGAGACAGAGTGCGAGCAGGGGAGGGCGGAGAGAGAGAGGGAGATGCGGAATCCGAAGCAGGCTCCAGCCTCCACGCTGTCAGCACAGAGCCCGACTCGGAGCTTGAACCCACGAACCAAGAGATGGTGACCTGAGCGGAGATCAGGAGTCAGACGCTCAGCCCACTGGGCCCCCCAGGCGCCCCCCAACGAAAGTCCTAGGACTCTGATCTACAGCACTCAGTGGCCAATCAATCATGAATCGATTATTAGCATTTAGATAACTCACTTACATTTTTATAAAGTTAGATTTTGCGGCACCTACGTGTGTCCGTGCCAGGGTTTGAGAGCCGGGAGCCGTGATCGGCCTTTCTGTCCGTGGTATTCCCTGGTGTCTCCGATCTGCCCGCGAATCGGGTGTCTCCCTGGGTGCTCACCTGGAAGGAAGCCAGAGAGCCTCCGCTCTGTGTGGGGGGACGGCTCGGGCCGGCAGCCCGGAGCCGGGGACGGGCGTCACTCAGGCTCATGACGCTTCGCTATGAGACACGAGCTGGGTCTGCCTCCGTGGCTGAGTGCGTCCGGTCACGGCCTGGATGGACGGTCGGTGCCGTGTGACCGCGGGACCCCTGCAGGTCCCTCACAGCGACACACGGGGATCGCCCAGCCCAGACCTGCCCTTCTGGTTCTGAGGTCTGGCCGCTCGCGGTCGTGCTAATTACGAAACGTTCTCTCAACCAGTCACTTTTCTCAAAACCTGCCTGTCTCACCAATGGAGTTTCTAACATTTGTTTATTTTTGAGAGAGAGAGCGAGAGAGAGAGCGAGAGAGAGCGAGCGCGCACAAGGGGGGAGGGGCAGAGAGAGAAGGAGACAGAACTGGAAGCAGCTCCAGGCTCTGAGCCATCGGCACTGAGGTGCCCCAGCTGGGGACCCCCTCACCCCAGCCCACTGCTGCGACTGCACTGAACTGAACACCCAACCCCGGGGGTTAACAGTGGGCGTGATCACAAGGCTCCGGCTTCAGGAATGTTCTTCCCGCGGGGGGGAGCCTGCAGATGCCCGACCAACGCCAGCCTGGGCGCAGCGCCCTCTGCGGGGGGCGGACACTCGCCCCGAGGGGAAGGGCGGGTCACAGGCTGGGCAGCCAAGCAGGGGAGTGGCAGGGGCTGGTGAGGGGGTTTCGCCCCGGCTCCTCAGCCTGCTCCATCCCACCCCGTCCCCGTGACAAACACAGAGTCTGGAAAGTTCCAGGGCTGCTCCCGCTGCCCTCCGTGTCTGTGTCAGGGAAGATCCGGCAGGGCACCGGGCTGACGACCCCTTTCAGCGGCGACACCCTGACTGGACGCCCCCTCGCTCCACGGGAACCCGGGTCCCAGCGGGACACGCCCCCCCCTCCACGGGAACCCGGCCCCGGCAGGACGCCCTCCCAGCGGCCCGAGTGCCCTCCGCAGGCACGGACGGCGGGCACGGCGGGCAGGACAAGCCGGGACCCACGAGCCGGCCCCCACGCAGGCCCGGGAGAGGCAGCCGGGCCCTTGCACGCCCGCGGTTCCCCTGCTCACTCCCCGCCGCACGCACACGCCGAGGACCCCGACCCACACCCTTGACCTGCACGTCAAGGTCCTGGCCGTGCCGCCTGGCCCACACGGCCCTCACGAAGGGGTCCTAAGCGCGCCTCGCTGGGCTTGTCGGGCTTCCGCCTGTCTCAGTGTCTTGGTTCCTCTCGGGAAACTGAGTCAGCACCCCGGCTCAGCGCCGTAACCCCCATCTAGCGGCCGTGAGAGCCCACTGCAAGCCTGCGCGTCCCCTCCTCCGCTCGAAGTCCCGTCCTTGGGAAAACCGGGGAAACCCTGGCGGTGTTCGGTGTGGGAGTCGGCACTGAAATGCCTACGGCGGATCTCCGATGTGGAGTGGGGGGACCCTTTTGGAGGGGCGTAGAGCACACTCGGGATCGAACTGGCCAGGACGGCACTCGTGCGGGGAGGGGGGGGTCCCCGGGGCTGGCTGGTGGCCTCGCCGCAGGACCTGGGAGGGTGGGTGGGCCTGGGGGGACCGTGTCCCGAGACGCCCCGTGATCCGCCGCGGGTCACCCCCCGCCGCGGCGCCGCCCGCCCCCTCCTGGCTCTCGGGGAGGGGTCGGCTGTGGGGACCGGGTCAAACGCGCGGTTTGGATCAGACGCGCCAGCCGCTCTCCTGAGAAAGACATGGGCGTGGGCGGCCCTTTCTGGAAGTTTCGGGAGTCGCGCGTGGGCGGGGTCCCGCGTGGGCGGGACTACGGGGTCCTGGGGAGGGTGGAGGGAGCGCGTGCCCTCGGAGGCCCGCCCCCTTAGTAAACCTGGTAGGTGTCCCTCCCCCGGGTCCGCGGCCTTGCTAGGCTTAGGCATCGGCTCCCGTCCCGGGCGACCACGTGGACCGTTGTAATGACATAAACGTGTGTGTGTCGGGAGCCATCGGGAGCAGGCCTGTCCCGAGCGCAGAGGCGCACGGACCGGATTCCCCGTGGTATCGATCGCGAGCCTGCGAGCTAGGGCAGCTAACACGACAGTGAGGGGCCTGGGGGCAGTCAGACCCCCGCCGACGTCCAGCCCCGTGGGTCTCATCCGCGTGCCGTGTGCACACCCGTACCCCTCCGAGCCTCGGCTTCTTCACCCGGCCAGTGGCTGTCACCCATGGGCGTCCCTGCGGGGTAGTCGCCTATGGGTGTCCCCGGGGGTGGCGGAGTGAGATGGTGGCTGTGGATGACGTGGAACGGTACGTAACCCCGTGAACAGTCTGTAACCTGCGGAACCGTATGTAACCCCGCGGAATGGTCCGTAGCCCCTGGCGCAGTGCCTGCCTCGTGGGGTCCCTAAATGTGACTACCGCCCTGTGACACTGCGCGTGACCCAATAACGCGTGGTCTCTGTGCCTCGGGCGCTCTGTCCCGGGACGGGCAGGCCGGTGGCGTGGAACCGGGCAGCGAGCTGTCGGTGAGGCCCACGTGGTCCCTGGCTTCTCTGCGGACAGACGGACGCTCCGGGCCGGGCGTCAGCGCTGCGTGAGCTCGTCGCCGCACGGGAGGGACCGAATCCGGAGTCCCGGACTAACGGGCGCACTGGGGCGGCGGAGTCGGGCGGAAATGGCCCGGGGGCTCCCCCGCGCCCGTCGGCCATCCGCACCAGCAGCCGGACTTGGGGGCACCTGTCCCGGAGGTTGTTCTCCGCACCCCTCCCCCCCCACCCCAAGGTCACCGGAGGGTCGGCCGCAAGGCCCTGGCCCGCCCCCTCCCCTGAAGACCCACTCTTCCTTGCTCTTGCGACCCTCCTTTTGGGAGCTTTCCCCTTTTCCTGGTAGAGCCCGTTCCCCGCCCGGCCTGCGCCGTGCTGTGACGGTCCCCCAAGTCCTGGCACGTGACTTTGCACCTCGAGTGACGAAGATGCTCCAGACGGTTTGTCCGGATGAAGATCCGGAGGCAGGCGGCTCAGACGCACCGAGGCCACCACACGGGGGGAAGGGGCAGGGTGATGGAGAAAAGGCCCGGGCGGGGGCGCCTGGGGGGCTGGGTAGGTGAAGCTCTGACTTGGGCCCAGGTCATGATCTCAGGGTTCGTAGGTTCGAGCCCAGCGTCGGGCTTTGTGCTGACGGCTCAGGCCTGGAGCCTGCTTCGGATTCTGTGTCTGCCTCTCCCTCTGCCCCTCCCCCATTTGCATGTGTGAGTGCGTGCTCTCTCTCTCTCAAAAATAAATAAACATTAAACACAACTTAAAAAAGGAGGAAGATAATACCTGAGCGGCAGAATCAAAATTCTGAAAGGTCTCAATGCGCTGGAATTTGGGGCCCACACGCTAGAGGGCAGCCGCGGCAAGGTCCAGGAGAAATCCACAAAGTGGGAGCTCTTGTCCGCACAGAGGGCGCGGGAAGATGCCTGGAACTTTCCTCCACCAAAGCTCCTTCCCCGCCGCCAGTACCATGTGGTCAACAAAGAAGCCAGGTAAGCCTCAGGCGATGGCAGGACCAGGGACAGAGTTCATTCCAGCAAAGTTCCCTCCCTCCCCCCCACCCGCCCCCAGGCTGGCTCACATCCAGAATGTCCCGCACAGCCTGGGAGCCAGTGATGACCTGAAGGGCGAGAACAGCGTCGGGAACGGAGAGACGGGGCTCCAAGAAGACAGGCTTTCATTTTCCACAGAATGGCTCTCTTTGAGAACGTGACCCTTGTCCCACCAGTGATCCTTGTCCCACCGCTCCTTAAAGGCCTTGCCGTGACACCGAAGGGAAACACGGAAGTGTCCGGTGTGGGCTCGTGAAGCGGAGTTGCCACAAATTGGCCGAAGTCACAGGGAAATGACTGAGACGAAAGCTAACAAAATAAGAAACACAAGAGCCTCAGACATTTCTTGTTGCAAAAACGTGACAGGCCCTCCTGGGTGCCGAGGTCGTGGTGGCAGAGCCCTGGGGCCGGGCCTCATGGGGGGCGGGGGGGACATGGGAGGCGGGGAGGAGTCCTGGGGGGGGTCCTGGGGGGACTTTTGCGGCAGACCCTGCCAGGTGCCTCTCCGATGCCCACGCTCCCCTCCTTTTAAAACATAAAGCCCTGATTGAAAAAAACTTTTTAAAAATGTTTGTTTATTTTTGAGAGACAGAGACAGAGTACAAGTTGGGGAGGGCAGAGAGAGAAGGAGACACAGAATCTGAAGCAGGCTGCAGGCTCCGAGCTGTCAGCACAGAGCCCGACGCAGGGCTCGAACTCTGGAACCGCGAGACCGTGACCCGAGCCGATGCCGGACGCTTAACCAACGGAGCCTTGCAGTTAGGTGTGGTCACGCGTCTAAGTTCCAGACCAAGAGCTGTGAATGGCAGTATTTCCTGGAGCTCCGGGAAGGTTCATTACCAAGAACTGATTCACTGGAAGCACTCGTTTTTGCCTTTTCTCCTTTCTGCTGTCTGGAGTAAGGAGGCAATGGCTGGCACGCCAGCAGCCATCTTGGACCACGACAGCACGTTAGGTACAGGAGCCACACTGCAGGACGTTGGAGCAGAAAGAGAGGAACCCGAGTGAGAGGTGGTGTTCACGCGCATTCACTGGGTGTTCCCGCGCATTCACGGCGTGCTAGGCCCTCGGCGAACAAAACAGACAGCCTCCGACCTCATGGCTCTCAGGAGGGAGGGAGCCAGGGCCGCCTGCCGCCTTGTACGGTGTAGCAGGGACATAGCTCGCTCTCTTATCCACCTATTTCCGCCTGCTCAGGGGCAGGAGGCAAGAGAAGGACAGGAACGTACCCGGAGGAACAGAGAGGAAGAGAAGCAAGAGAAGGCAGTATTTTAGAAGGGGGGGCGGGGGACGAGCGTGGACGGGAGGATTTGGAGAGTGGCCTTCAAGAGGACAAGCTAGTGATGAGCTCCCTGGCTCACTTAAGTTCTCTAAACCGGCTCTCCTTCCTCTCTCTAGCAAGTTTCCAAACTCTTGCCTTTGTGTGCCTGTTCTCGAGACGTCTGCTAAAAATAGATTTCAGCAACCGGTCGGGAGCGTGATGATCCCCGTGACACCAGGAGTACATCCGGTACCGATTTCTTTTGTCGCCAGTCTCCCGAGCGCCACCCCGGCTTGCGCGCCGTGTGGTGGTGGCGGCCAGTTTGACTCGGAGAACGGAGAGGCTCTTCCCCAATGGCCTGGCGACGGCTCAGTTGACGGTCACAGAGCCGGCCGTCATCGGCTGGGCTCTGACCCTGGCACGTCCCGCCCCGCCCCACCCCTGCGAGCCGGCTTCCCACCCAGGCCCGCCGGAGCCTGGCCTTCAGCTTCGCACCACATAGAGGCTGGTGGGGGGGGGAACAAGGGGTGCTCTGGGCCGCAGCTCGGGCACAGCGCCTGGAGGATTTCAGGGCTCAGCGATTTTGCTGGCGTCTCTTCTGGGGGGACTGGATAACCAGGTTTTAGGTGAGGCCGAGGCCGCGGTATCGCGGGGTGGTTGAGCCAGACAGTCGACAGCAGCCAAATCACGGCTTCGTGCCTTCACGCGACATCGTACACTCATAGAACGGAGCTCCGTCCCTGAGGACAGACGGACGGCTGTGAATAGTAGCTCGTTCCCACTTATCTGCATAGAACGAACGGCTCACTGGGCGAGTCTGCGGGTTTCATTCACCCCTTTCCCCGCGCGGCGCATGGGGGTGGCCTCCGCCTGTTCCCTGACCCAGAGACTGCAGCCGCCACGTCCCGGCACGGAGTGTCGGAGAATGGTCGTGCCGGTTTTTCTGCAATGACTTGTGTCCTCGCCCCCCACGCCCCACACTGACTTTGGACTTGGCCGCTGGGACTTACACCCATAGCCGAGCAAAAGGTTTCACTGGGTCTGTGCGATTGGGCTTTGCTTCCCTGGGGGCCCTGCCCTCTGTTACGAAAACAGCGCACCCCACTGGGGGGCCTGGCTGGCGCGGTCGGTTAAGCGTCCGACTCTTGATCTCGGCTCAGGTCATGATCTCACACAGTTTGTGAGTTTGAGCCCCGCATCGGGCTCTGTGCTGGCAGCTCAGAGCCTGTTTGAGATTCTCTCTCTCTCTCTCTCTCTCTCTCTCTCTCAAAAGAGTTAAAAAAAGAAAACAGTGCACCCCAGATACTGGCTGCTCCTATTTCCTCGGCGCGAAAGGAACGGACTTGGGGAGGCCCAACGGAGAGCAGCGTAACCCAGCCAGGCCTGCTGCCCCGGGGAACCCGCGGGCCCGCAGCCCTCGAGGTAGACGGGGATGAAGGAACGCCTGCCGTACCCAGTGGAATCGAGCGTGATTTGTTGCCGCAGCAGAATCTGACCCGCCGTAGAAGGGGGTTCCTAAGAGCGAGCTGCTCCCGTGACCCAACCGCAAGGTACGCTCCGGCCCGCCTGGCTACGCACGAGGATCGCTTGCTGGAATGTCGCGAGTACGCTGGCCGACTTGCGACTTCGGGTGGAGACGTTTCAAGGCAGAATGTTCCTGGTGTGGGTTGGAGGGTATTCTCTGTATCAGACAAAGTACTGAAAGAAAGGGGTTGTCGGAAAACAGCCGGCTCATTTGTTCGAAGGTGTCATCCACTTACGGCAAAACCCATCCTGGTCGGCGTGTTGTCCGGGAGTCGCGACAGCTGTCTACAGTCACGTGACGACCAGCAAAGTCCAAGTGTAGAGTGAGTCCTGTCGTCCCGAAAAGTTCCCCCAGGTCCCTTCAGACTTGACACCTGCGTCCAGGTCCAGCCCGCAGAACCATTCATTCGTTCCCCGTGTGCGTGGTCTTACGTTTTCCAGCTGCACCGTACACGGAACCACGCGGTCCGCTAGCCTTTGAGTCCGGCTTCCGTCACCGAGTTCGTGGACTTCAGGTCTGCCCGTGCTGATGCGTGTGCACCGAGAGTTGAGTCTTCCTGGTTCGGGGCATTAGCTGATTGTGTAGATGGGCCGCGGTTGATCCGCGTGTCTCTCAAAGAGCTCGCGGGTCCTGTCCCGTCTTTGGCAACTGCAAATAAAGCCACTACAAATACGCGCGTGCTGGGTTTTGAGCGAAGCGACATTTTTCTTCCCGTGGGGTAAATGTCTAGGAATAGGGTTGCCGGTCGTGCGGTAAGTATACATCTAACTTCGTAGGGCACCGTCGGGCCGTTTCCAAAATGCTCATGTGGCCTCCATTGCCGCCGGCAGGGTGGGAGCTCTGGGGGTCCCCGTTCTTGCCAGCCCGCCCCTCCCCCCCAGGTGGGCCAGCAGATGAATGAATAATAGCATCTCGTGGGGGCTTAAGTTCGTATCTCCCTAGCGACCAGTTTCGTGGATCAACCACGTGGCTCCTTTGGTGGAGCGTCTGTTCAAATCTTCTGCCCCTTTAAGAAATCGTGGTTCGTTTTTTTAATTAATGAGTTTTGAGAGCTCTTTGTATATGCCGGCTCTAAGTCCATTATCGCAAACGTGGTTTAGAGATGTATTCTCCCAGCCGATGGCTTAAATTTTCGTTCTGTTAGCAATGTTTCTTCATTTTTTTTTAAGAGACAGAGAGAGAGGAGAGGGGCAGCGGGAGGGAGAGAGAGAATCTCGAGCAGGCTCCACGCTGGGTGTGGACGCGTGACTCGATCCCGCCACCCTGGGATCACGACCTGAGCTGAAACCAAGCGTCGGCTGCTCAGCTGACGAAGCCGCCCGGGCCCCGTTGTTTCTGAATCTTCACGAAGTCACGTTGGTCTGTTTGGAAGCGTGGCGTACACAGGAGAACTGGGAATTCAGACTCCCTGAGATTCGCGAGATCGAAACGTGCGGGCGCCGAGGACACCAGCTGGCGGCAGAGAGCGGGTCACACATACACGCGTGTGCACCCCGGGCGCGTCGTCGTGTGGCTGCCTGTGGCGTGTTCAGGAGCGTGTGCGCGGTGCACGGGTGTGTGTTCCGGGTGGAATTAAGAAGCAGCCCGTCGTCATCTTTCCCGGATACGTTATGCGCCAGCCAGGGGGACTCGGTGCGGGAGCAGCGGCGGCGCTGACGGGACGCCTCTCCTCGGGTTTTCTCCGCCAAGCGTGCCGTGCTTCCCAAGTCCTCACCTACTTCAAGCATTATCCGCATAAGTGGCGATACAGTCCGGTCTGTGTCTTCCTCTCCATGAAGGTGAAGGGTGGAAGGGAATATGACGCGGCCTCCCTTCCGTCCAAACTGCTGTGTTTCAAACACACATTTTCTGGAACTACAACCATCACTTTTTTAGTTTATTCTATTTTTTTATTTTTTTAAATTTTTTAATGTTTATTTAATTTTGAGAGAGAGAGACAGAGCGTGAGCAGGGGAGGGGCAGAGAGAGAGGGACACAGAATCCGAAGCAGGCTCCAGGCTCCGGAGCGGTCAGCACAGAGCCCGAAGTGGGGCTCGAACTCACGAACCGCGAGATCATGACCTGAGCCGAAGTCGGACACTCAACCGAGAGATCCACCCACGTGCCCCTAACCATTAAATTTTTTATTTATTTAAATTTTTTTAAGTTTATTTATTTATTTTGAGAGAGACAGAGTTGGCACAAGTAGGGGAGGGGCGGAGAGAGAGGGAGACGGAGAATCGCAAGCAGGGTCCACACTGTCGGCACGGAGCCTGACATGGGGCTCGAACCCATGAAAGTGTGAGATGATGACCTGAGCCGAAATCAAGAGTCGACACTTAACCGACGGAGCCACCCAGGCGCCCCTAACCGTTATTTTTTTAAAGTCCTCAAGAAAACCAGCAACTACAAGAAAGCTGCCGTGTGGGAGAGGCGGGCCAGGCCCTGCAGACCGGCTGTGTTCTGTGCCTGCAGCCTTCAGCGGGGCCGCAGGGCGAGGCAGGGCGCCCCCCCCCTCCTCCGTTTCCGGAGAAGCCGCCAGAAGACCGTGAAGGCGAAGGCTGGAGGGACTCGGCCCCGTGCGGCCTCTGCCCAGATGCACCTGTCGGCAGGCTGGCTGTTGCCTTCGCCCACTGACCTGCTTGTCCCGTTCTGTCCCTCCCCTTCTCTCGGACGTGAAGCTCGGGGGCCCCCGCCTTTTCTAGACGGCGCTCAATCCTCCTCCGGTCTCTCCCCACCCACGGGCCACCCCATCTTCCCCCCCGGGCTCTGGCCACAGACTCACAGAGGCCTCGTCTCCCAGTGAGGCAGCCGGGCCAGAACGGGGCTCAGCGACTCAGCCGCCGTCACGCAGCTGCTCACGGCATACCCGCCGGCCCCGGAGAGAGCTTAACATCGCCGCCTCCTAGGCTACGTGACACCTTAAGCCTCCCCGCAGGCCACTTGCCAGCAAACACCGGCACGGAGTTCCAGGTTGTTGCCTGTAACCGCAGAAGCAGCTGGAGAGAGCCCAGGCCCGGCTCGGCTTCTGAGCCACGGCCGGAGCGCAGAGCCCGGAGCGAGGCCCTAAACTAGTCCCGACCGTGGAGGTTCTGCCCGTGACCCACCCGCCCCCGTCTGGGTCTCTTCGCCTCACTCTTTACAATGCGTGTGCAGGGGCGCCTTGAAAGAGCACACTCCGCGTTTGGAGGACTTTAGGCCATTAATCTAATAATGTTAGCACAGTAAAGATTGACTTTTTAAAGTTTTTTAACGTTTATTTATTTTTGAGAGAGAGATTGAGAGAGAGAGACAGAGCAGGGGAGGGGCAGAGAGAGAGGGAGACAGAATCCGAAGCAGGCTCCAGGCTCCAAGCTGTCAGCACAGAGCCCGACACGGGGCTCGAACTCACGAACCGTGAGATCCTGACCTGAGCTGAAGTCGAACGCTTAATCGACTGAGCCCCCAGGCGCCCCGAGACTGATTCCTAAATGAGCAACTGGGAACAGCCGCTTTCAGTGTTCAGTTCATTTCAGAAACTGGATACTAGAGGCCCCCCCTGGGGGGCTCAGACGGTGAAGCATCTGACTCCTGATCTCGGCTCGGGTCTTGATCTCAGGGTCGTGAGTTCAGGCCCCGTGTTGGGCTCCGCGCTGGGGGTGGAGCCTGCTTAAAAATAGAATAATTAGAAAAATTACCAAAGGAACAACATGCTGGTCTGTGTGTGCACATCTCATACATTTTAAATAGGAATATTAAATATAGCTCTTAAATAAGGATATTGAGTCAAATTGATAACGAGTAACTTTTCGTAGTTATTTTCCTTTTGGCATAAATGCCCCCGGGTTTCCTGCCCAGGCTGGACAGTTGAACCACACGCCCAAGTGACCCCTATGGGACGACTAAGAGCCTGAGCCCGGGGAAGCCTGCGTTCGTCTTAAGACACCTGTTCACGCTTGGGAAAGAAACAGCCTTTTACCAAAAATGCTTGCTCTCTCCTAGAAGGAAGCCAGCTTTCTGCATAAGTCAGGCTGGCTCCTGGGGCGACTTAGGAGAGTAGTTGTGACCAGCCCGTGATGAGCCCTGAGATTCAGGCGGGTCGGGAAAGGGCAGAAACCCAGCCCCACGGCCATTTAGAAAGGAACGGGCTGTGAGCCTTTGTTCTAAGTCTATAAAAAGGGTAATTCCTGGGCCAGGCGTTCATTTTCTGCCCCATAAAGGCAGCGGGAGACGGGTCATAAATAAATGATGGCTCATCATTCATTAAAAACCAGAAGACGGGCAAAGCTGCGGACGGGAGAGCCTGCAGAATCAGGAAAGGGCAGAGCTCCGGAGCCGCCCGAGGCCCTCTGCAAACCTGGCATCGAGGTAACCCGGAGGGGCGTCTGCCTCACGGGGGCTGTCCCCTCCCGGGCGGCCACCTGCCGCCGGCGCCCTCCCAGCAGCGGGGAGGACACAGGACTCAGAGTCGGAAGAATTAAATCCAGTCGACTCCCTGGCTTCCTGGCAAATCACTTACTGTCCCGGTGCCTCAGTTTCCCCAACTGCAAAACCCGCCTCCCAGAGTGGTTGTGGGTGTGGTTTATTCACTCGACAAACCTGGGACTGAGGTCCTGCGGCACGGCGGGCCCTGCGGGGAGGGTGGCGAGGATGGAACGCCAGGCCGGGTTCCAGGAATCCAAGCACCGCTGGGTGGGCCTCACCTGAGGCCAGCCTCGTCCCAGTGTCTGGGAGCGGGGCCCCAACACCGGTGCCCTCACGAGACCCCCAGGTGAGCTCAGGGCTAACTGTACCTCCACGGCCGACGCCCCTGCTGGAGGTGAGACCTAAGGGCTTCGCGGGTGGTCTGCCTGCCGACGGAGCCCGGGGAACAAAGGCACGGTGGGTTTGGACTTGACATTTGGACTGGAGGAAGCCCAGGACGCATTCGCTCACGCCCGGGAGCTGAGTTCGTCCAAGGGGAGGTGTGCCCACAGAGGGCAGGGCTGCTGGTGCTTTCCATGCGCACGGGGACGGGGCTCAGGCCACGCGACCCCCAAACGTGGGGGGTTAATGAGCTGAAGAAGTAGCAGAAGCAGGAAGGTCACTCTGACCTCCCCGGCTCTGGCCCCTCCTCCCTGGAACAGGCCCAACTCCTCGTGTGAAAGTGCCCTCCTTGAACCAGGGGGACAGGAGACCCGCCACCGGAGACCCAGAGACGGGAATTCGGGGCCGGGAAACCTGTGCAAACAAACCTTGTGAAACCAACCTCACCTTCCTGGTCACCTCGTCACTTCTTCCCGCTTCGTCTTGAGGGCGCTTCGTGGTCTGTCTGCTCCTTCCTTGTCTGAAAGCTAGAAAAGCCTCTCGTTCTGTTTCAGACCCAGTCAGGGGCCCCAAGGAGGGCGAAGGGAAACTTCTCGACAAAAAAGGAGAGTATTTGACAAAAGTTAACACCCGTCCATGATAAAAACACCGGAGGGTGGATTTAGGGGGAGTGGACGTCAGCATGACAAAGGCCACAGCTGACATCATAAAGGGCGGAGAAGTGAGAGCTTTTCCTGTAAGACGGGAAACAAGACAAGGATGTCCATTCCTGCCCCTTAACACAGAACTCAAGTCGTAGCCACAGCAGTTAGGCACAAAATAGAGAGAGAGAAAGAGAGGAAGGGAGCAAGGGAGGAAGGGAGGAAGGGAAGAAAGAAAAAGAAAAAAAGAAAGAAAAGAAAGAAGGAAGGAAAGATAGAAAGGAAAGAAAGGAAAAAGGGACGAAAGAAAGAAAGAAAAAAGAAAAGAAGGAAGGAAGAAAGGAAGGAAAGAAACAAAAGAAGAAAGAAAAAGAAAAAAAAGAAAGGAAGGAAGGATAGAAAAGAAAGAAAGAGAGGGAGGAAAGGAAAAGAAAAGAAAAAGAAAGAAACGAAAGAAAAGAAAAAGAAAGAAGGAAGGAAGGAAAGATAGAAAAAAAGAAAAGAAAGGAAAGAGGAAAAGAAAGAAAGAAAACGAAAGAGAAGAAAGAAAGAAAGAAAGAGAAAGAAAGAAAGAAAAGGAAGGAAGAAGAAAGGAAGGAAGGAGGGGGGAGGGAGGGAAAGTGGGGGGGGGGGTCCAGAGCAGAACGGAGGACCTAAAACTGTCTCTATTGCAGATGAAACGATACTATATATAGAAAACCCTAATGACTCCCCAAGAAACTCTTGGAATGAATAAATGAATTCAGTAATAATTCACGACCCGGGGCATTCTGCTAAGTGAAATAGTCCAGACAGAGAAGGACAAACCCAGGAGAACGTCGCACGTGGAATCTACCCCCCACCCCCGAACTCATAGTAGCTGCCAGAGGTGGGGGTGGGGAGGGGCCGGATGGGCGAAGGGGGTCGGGGGGGTGCCCGCTTCCGGCACCAGAGGAGCGAGCCCTGGGGAGGCGAGGCCGGGCACCACGGCACGGCGACCCTGCGTGGTTAATAACACCACGTTGCATATTTGAAAGTTGCTGAGAGTGAATCCTGACAGCTCTCGTCACAAGAGAAATACATTTGTGCTCCGTGTGGTGATGGAGGATTTCACGACGTATACGAAAGTCATGTTGTACACCTGAAGTTAATACGGTGTTATTTAGGGAGGAAGCGTTGGGGGTGAGGACACGCACTTGGGGACCAGACCGCACGGGCTCTGCTCCTGATGGGGTCCCTTACTCGCTGTGCTGCAGTCGGGCAAGTGAGTGCCTTAACCTCTCTGTGCACCAGTTTTCCCAACCACGGATGTGATTAAAGCCAATTTCCAGGGGTGCCTGGGGGGCTCAGTCGGTTGAGCATCCGACTCTTGGTTTCAACTCAGGTCATGATCTCGAGGTTCACAGGATCGGGCCCCGAGTCGGGCTCTGAGCTGCCGATGTAGACCTCCTTGACATGCTCTCTGTCTCTCTCTTGCCCCTCCCTGCTTACGCTGTTTCTCTCTCAAAATAAATAAACAAACATTAAAAAGAAACAGAACCTGGCACCACGGTTCGGGTCGAGTGACCTACTTGTCGGGAAGCGCTCAGAGCCAACACTGCGCTCGCTACCGTCCGTTTTCAAGTGCTCGCTCCAAAGCCCCTTCCTCCGTGAGCCCCGTCACGCCTGATGAGCCTCTGTTTTCTCCCCGCCGTGTGTAGCGAAGTTATTTATCTCCGTGCTTCTCTCCAGAAGCTGCGCGCACCGCCCGAGGGCAGGACCGGTCTTGCTTATTATAGGTCTGGGGTCGGGGCTCTCTGCTTATTTATGGGATACGACTAAGTTTTGGTTAACTTCGTAAAATAAAAACGACTAAAGCAAAGAGGTTTTGAACCACCAGCAACGATCTTTTATTATGTTTTAAAGACTGAAAGTGGATTTTTTCATGTGTTGGCAAAGGGTGTGCAGAGACAAAGGCATTTCAGTACCTTCGTTTTTTGCTGTTGAGACTTTGGCCTTCCTTGTGGCATTTTCTTGCCTGCAAATCCTATAAAATATTTAGTCTCCTCCGCACTCTGGACTTGAATCCTCGTAAGGAACCGTGCATCTGGAAATGTCAGGCATGATTTATTAACTCCTTCTTCTCGCCCACTGATGGTTATACTTGCGCGTTTCTAATTGGGAGCCGAGTTGCAATACAGTGGAGGCAGAGAATCGGGTAAGTCGCTTTCAAGGCACGGTCACGGACGGGTTCCAGGATGACTTGCAACTCTAGTGAACGCCTTGTGTGGCCTGATTCCTGGGGCGGTTGTGGCTCTCGGGGGCTCTGGCTGGTCCCCCTGCCCGAACGCCTCCTCCCAGGTCTCCCAGAGGCTCACGCCCTCACCTCTTTCAAACCGAAGGGGAGTAGAATATGTTACCCCAAATATATATTTTTGGGCATAAGGATTATCTCGAGTGGGTCATTTTTATTATTTATTTCTTTATTTTTGCATGCTTATTTATTTTGAGGGTGGGGGAGGAGCGGAGAGAGAGGGAGACAGAGAATCCCCAGCAGGCTCCACGCTGTCAGCCCAGAACCCGACGCCAGGCTCGGTCTCACGAACCGTAAGAGTGTGACCTGAGCCGAAATCGAGAGTCGGACGCTTAACCGACTGAGCCCCCCGGGCGCCCCACGCTGGTCGTTTTTAAGCAACAGCTGACATAAGAGAAGCTCTGGGAAGCTCGTGACGAGAAGCGACCCTTCGGTAAGACATTTCCGTCTGTAAGGGAAATCTCCATCTGTAAGTGTGTCTCCCTCTCTGCACCGGAAGGGGAGGCTGGCCAAAGCTCCAGAAACTCTTCTCGGTGAGGGATGTCCTCAAAGTGTCCAGCGGCCATAGCCCTTACTACCATGTTTTGTGTGAACGCACACGACCAGCCCCCCCAGCCGCCTGCCCCACCTCCCCACCCCCAACCCCAATCCCACCGCCTCCTTTTGTCTTTAGCTGGAGACGGTGTTTAAGGTGACGATTTGGGCACTTTCAGACAGCCACTCTGGGGGGCTCTCCCATGGAAGTAAGAGGTACTCATAGCGTTAGACATTAATCCATCTTTTACGACAGGAGGTCTCCGGCAAGAACCTCGAAGGGTGGAGGGAAGATTGCTTTTCCTCCCCTGCAAAGTGCCTCCTCGAGTCTCCCACTCTCTCCTCCTGCAAGCCCCCTCCGCCCCCTTAGGCGTCCCTGGCCCCCCTGTGCCATCCCGCTCCGTCTCCTTCACCTTCCCGCGCTTGCCGCGCCCCTCGCCCCAGCGGGACCTGAGCTCCGAGGGCCGGGCGCTCGGTTCTGTGCCCGGATGTAGCCCAAGGGCCCAGAGCAGTCCCTGCATACAGTTGGTGCTCAACACACACGGGTTGTATCAAGAACCAGCTCCCCAGCTGTCACCAATACCGACCAATGATATGACCCAGCTGGAGACATGGCCTTGACCTCAGGGGCTCCCGGAGGGAAGGGACGGTTGGAGTTTGCTGACGGTTTGAAGCTGGGTTTAAGGCAAGTCTCACAAAGTTTTGAACACCTTCAGAAACACCTTTAGTGTCTTTAAAGCTTTAATACTACATTCTATGTATTTTTTATTTGTTTTTATTATCCTGAAACCGGGAGGTCTCTGGATCTAGGCAGATGATTGTTTACTCAACAGCAATAACTCTGTGGTTCCCCCCAGGCCAGCTCTTGCTGCTTCGGGGGCAATGTGAGAGCCAGACGCGTGTATGGGGGGTTCCCTGAGCCGCAGGACAGGAACCCCGAAATGAGCAATCTCTTTACGTAGGACAGCATGAGCCGTACCCCGGGTCCCCGTAAGCAGAGTCTCCTTGGGAAGAGGCAGATCCCCCAGGGAGGTCTCCGGGGGTAGTAAGACCGGCCGCTTAGGGCTTCCTCACGACCCTGGAGTGTCTCTGTATCTCCAGAGAGGTGAACCTTCCTGGCGTTCTGAGCCCTCGACGTCCGGGACTTGTCCTTTGACCAGATTCCAGGAAAGGCTGCTCAGAGAGCCCTCACTGTCCTAAATAGGAAAAACGTTTACTTCCTAACTCGGCCTGAATTGGGGCTGCGTGAGGATCGCGACACAGCGGTCACGGAAACGAATGAAGACCACCCGGCCGAGAAGAGGCAAAGACTGATTGTCGGAGGGAGGGCATCTGCCACTGTCGCCTGCAGTGGGCACAGAGACGGCCGAAGGCAAGGGGAGTGGGGAAAAGGGAATTCACGCGTGTCCTGCTTGGAGGCCGTCGGCACGGGGACGGTCACGCTTAAATTCAAAGCCAAGGCCACCTGTGCAGGACCTGTCCTCCTTAAATATAACGGAGCCGCTATCTCACTGGTGAGCTGAGTTTCTCCGGGAAGAGCGGAGGAATCGCCATCGGGCCGAGCGGACCGTAGCACAGCCAGGGGCCAGTCTGCGGAGACCCAGGGCTGGTCGGTTTCCGGTCAGTTTCCGGAGGAAGCGGGGGAGGGGCGTTCTGAGCACGCCTGCCTTGAGGAAGAACAGGAGGTTAGGCGGGCGTCCGCACCGCCTGCCGCAGGGAGGGGATTTCCCTTTTCCTCGGAGACACAGTCCTGCGTGGAAGGTGTCCTCCCTCCCCTGCCGGGGGCCCTCGCGCCTGCGTGACTCTGGTTTCCGTGAGCTTTCCCTTCTGGCGCGCCCCCTCCGAAGCCCCGTGCTCTTTCTAGAACACCGTGCTGCCTTCCCTGAGTGTCGGTATCACCAGATCACCTTGTGACCCTTGCCGTGAGCGCGGACAACAGGTGTATCCCCACAGATGTTTTTGCGGGGAAGACAGAAGGTGGGCTAAGACCTCGGACGTCGTGAGTGTAGATTTTTTCTGGGCTGAACCCAGAACTGAGGCCCGTCCCTGCCCTTCCTTCCAAACATTCTCTGGACTGAGAGAAGGCCCTTTGCACTACTGAATTGTAATCATGTCTCTGATACACGTTCCTTCAGCTCCCCGCCCTTAAAAGTAACTGGCAAAGCAGCTGGCGTCGGCGTCGAGTCATCAAATGTACGTGATTCCCGGGAATCGGTTCAGATTTTGCCAGCGCCGCACGGCTTTCGAGAAACACGAGCTGAAACTGCGGCCGTTCCCAGGTTGACGGTCGTCGCGGCGTGCGGGCTGGGCTGCGGGCGCCGGCTGCTCTCTGGAGCGCATCGCCGTACCTTTTAAGAACGATGACGATGCTAATCCGTGTTGTTATCACTGTCTTCGCCGCAGCAGCGGAATGCAGACACCGGCCTCCAGCTCAGGGGCGTCGGGGGGCCGGGGGCTCCGCGCTGCCTTCACCCGAGCCGAGCCCCGGCGCCGTGGGGAGGAGTGCGGCCGGGAGAGGGTGCGGTGGCGGGGAGCCCACGCGCCCGGCCGTGTTCCTCTCTTCTGCGCCAGGAGGGAGGTCACCGACTATCCCCCTTGCTAAGTGTCGGACTCGGCAGGGAAGCTTTGCCAGCAGCCCCCTCCCCCACCCCCCCGGGGCCGGGCCCCAGACCAGTCAGAGCCGAGGTGGCCGGGCGTCCGCTTCTCTAACGCTCCCCAGGGCATTCCAACTTGCAGTCAAGTTGCAGAACGAGTGGACGGAAGCCCAGTGCACGTGGGTTTCCCGGACGCCCTGGGAACTTCCGAGGGCGGTTCCCGATACTGTCGTGGACGGGGGTGGCCGCCGCAAGTGACCGATGGTGGCCCCGGGCCACGAGGTGTCGGGCGCTGGTGCCCCGGCTGGGACTCTGCACGCAGGACTGGCTGCCCGGTGCCGGGAGGTGCAGTCGTGTGTGTGTGTGTGCACCTGTCCCCCACCAGCTCCCTGCCAGCCCGCTGCGGCCTCTGTGTCCTGAGGTCGGGCTGAGCCGGGGAGGGGAGAAGGTTTAAACCGGGACGGCTCTGGGCTCTTGATGTTATACCAACCTTGGTATTTTTGTTTGTCTGTTTGTTTTCTTTTAATTTGTTTTAAAATTGATTTAGTTTTGAGAGAGAGAACCAGTGGGGGAAGGGCAGAGGGGGTGGGACAGGGGGGCAGAGGATCCAAAGCGGGGCCCGCGCTGTCAGCCCAGAGCCCGACGCTGGACGTGAACCCACGGACTGTGAGATCATGATCTGAGCCGGAGTCGGCCGCTTCCCCGACCGAGCCCCCGGGCCCCGTCGCTGCATCATTTCATAGCCATTTGCACAAAGGACTTCAGTACCTGCAGATTCGGTGAAAGCAAATTACATGAAGGGGGTTTACATGAAATCATAAGAATTGGTTGAGCTACGTACCCGTGTCCCGTAAGTTTCTAGTGTCTTCTTTTCATCCCCTAAGTCGGACTGTTGGGTCGTGCGTTTTCTGTCGAACACCATGGTGGGTGCTGAGGAGTACGCCGATAAGCGGATATATGTCCCGCCTCTAGGAGTGTGAGCATATATGTAAATCCGATACCTGCCCTATAAATATTCATGTACGTGTGTGCGAAGCCCCGGAGCCCACGGTCCGCGCCGCGGGGCCGGTAAAGGCACGTGCCGCGTGCTGTCAAGGGAAGCCGCCAGTTCAAGAAGCAACGACATCCTCGCACGCCCCCACTGGTTAACCAGTCGGGTTATCTGGGGGCACGTCGCAGAAATCGACCGGAGATGCTTGAAGCAGAGGGTCCCCTCAGGGCAGGGGTGCAGCGTGGCCTCGGGAAGGAACCGGCCAGGACGCCAGAACATTCCGCCGCCGGCGGTTCTCCGGCTCTCGCTTCTGCTCTTCTCCGCCGCCTTCTGCGAATCGACCTCTGGCACGAGCGTGGTTTCCGGGTGTTTCGACCCAGCCGCGAGGGCACTCAGTCGACTTCCTTTTGAGCCTCCTTCCATTCCAGTCCCCCCCACCCCGTAGCCGAAAGCACCCCGAGCCGCAGGGAACAGACACCAGGCCCAGGGTGGCTTAGATCGTCACGCCGCACGTGTGGCGTACGGCCCAGCGTCGTCGCTGTCACCTGGGGAAGCACAGGGGCGGGCGGCGCCCGGGCCTAGTGACTCCCTGCGTCACTTCACGAGACCCCCCAGGAGGGCAGACGCGTGCTACGGTTTAAGACGTGGCCGAAACGATAAGACCGATTCATCGCCTCCTGTCACAACAGGGCCCAGGACACGGCTGGGGATTCGGGCGTCCAGTGTCCCCCTCCTGCTCCCTTCTCCTCCCCTCGGGGCTCAGGACGTGCCGTCTCCCCAGGTTCCCACCCTTATGCAGTACCATCGTACGGCTGAGGACAGGACACGCCTCTTTGTGGTCCTTCCCAAGCGGGGGAAACACCATCCCGGTCTCCCCTTTGCAGACTCCCTGCCTGCTGCTGGCCACTCCTGCGGGGCCCCGGTTCCTAGATGGATCACGGGCACAGGGATGGCCTTGCCCGCCGTGCCGGGCCAGCCGGTCCCCTCGGGATCTGGGGCCGACCTACCCTGACCAGAAGCACGTGGACTCCCGCTCTCGGGACCAGAATTGGGCTCCGAGATCCGGGCCCCGGGGACGAGTGGGGCCGGGGCACCGCCACCCGCCCCCGTCCTGCCGGCCCAGCAGCAAACCGCCGCGTGGCCACAGCACACGCACATGTAAGTCTCACTCCTTAGTGCCGCCTGTTAGTAGGGGGGGAGCTGGTGCGCAGATGGGGACACAGGAATCCCCCGGCCACGCCCGTGTTCACCGACCTGCGCCAGCCCCTCGGGTGAGAGAAAGCACTTTCTCCAGAGATCCCCCAGGACAAAACGAAAGCTCTCGCACGTTTGCGGAGAGCCGGGAGAACGGTGGCGAGACGGTCATGACGCCTTCTGGCACAATGTACGTCACCACGACGGGAGGCCGAGAGGTTTCCTTCTCGTTTCGGTGACTCCGTGTGATCGGAGTCAAAGGCCCGAGCTCCGGACGGCACATAAACAGCAACTACGTTCGCCGTCAGGCGCGGTTCTACCGTGCTGTCCGCGGGTTAGGCGATACGCTCACCGCGTCAACCCTGGACAGTACGGACCGTTACCACCTCCAACCGACAGAGGAAAAGCCGAAGCAGAGAAAGGAAGAAGAACTCGCCGAGGTAACGCGGTAAGGGACAGACGCGGGCCGAACGCCAGGGCTCGCGTCCAGAAGCTCGGCAGCAAAGGGGCGTCCGCTGCTTCTACGCACGTCACCGTCCGCGTTAAAATCACGCGTTAAAATGACCTCCGACAACATCCTGAGTCCAACGTCAACAGCTGAGGCAAAATACATAAACAACGCGCTTCTGTTGAGCCGATACTAACCCATGGAAATTCAGAGCTGAGTCGCAAACCCCAAGGAGCGCTCTCGGCGCGTCGATTTGACTTCATCCGTCTAGTGGTTTTCTCATTCATGAATAAACTCAAGGGAAACAACTGTGCTCCTTATGCAATAATGCTGCTCACCGGTTTAAACACTCGGGGATGCCTCCGCATCCTCGTGTGAACCCGTCCCGATTGCTGGCTGACAGTGTGGGCGAGAAAGTATTCGCACTAAGATAGTCACAGGTTGGTATCTCTAGATTTTTATCAGCTGCTGGTTTTTAGTATTTGCCTTAGGATGTGACGTACGACATATGAAGCTAATTTAGTCTGCACTCCAAGTGGTAGTTAGGGTTTCATTATTCTTGGGTTGCTTTGGAAAGAAAACATGTAGTCATCTTTCTATGGTTATTCAGTAAGAACAATACCAGCCTTATTCTATTGGCTCAATAAAGATTAATTCTTTTTTTTAAATTTTTAATGTTTATTTAATTTTTGAGAGACAGAGCATGAGTGGAGGAGGAGCAGAGAGAGAGGGAGACAGAATCTGAAGCAGGCTCCAGGCTCCGAGCCATCAGCACAGAGCCCAACGCGGGGCTCGAACCCATGAACCGTGAGATCACGACCTGAGCCGAAGTTGGACGCTTCACCGACTGAGCCACCCAGGTGCCCCAAGATTAATTCTTTTGTTTAAAGTGCTTGGAGTTACTTAAAGTATAGCATGTAATTCCTGGATCTTATTATTTTCTAAATCAGTTCGTTCTATTATCACCACGAGTCCTTATCTCTGTGGTGAATTCAAATGGGAAGGTATGAGGTGAGTTGTAAAGTGTATGGATTTTTTTAAATACTAGGGGATTTGGGGCGCCTGGGGGGCTCAGTCGGTTAAGCATCCGACTTCGACTCAGGTCATGATCTTGCCGTTTGTGAGTTCGAGCCTCGTGTCAGGCCCTGTGCTAATGTCTCAGAGCCTGGAGCCTGCTTCAGATTCTGTCTCCCTCTCTGTCAGCCCCTTCCTCACTCATTCTCTCTCTCTCTCAAAAATAAATAAACATTAAAAAAATTAATAAAATACTAGGGGATTTATTGGCTCACATGAGAGAATTGTTAATGTATTACTTCATCAATTACCACAGAACTAGTCAGAAGAAAATTTTATTGTCCTCAGATTTTAACCACCACCACCACCACCACCACCACACCACCACAACACCCTAAAACACACATAGAGTATTCTATACTTGAGTTTTCCATTAAGGTCTACCAATCAAAGAACCTTTGTTAGAATTGCATATGAAAATTACCTCACGTAAACTGAGGGCTGGAAGATGGTGGCAGAGTAGAAGGAGCCTCGGCTCACCTTGTCCTGAGAACACAACTAGGTAACTATCGAATCATCCTAAATAGTCCAGAAATCGACCTGAAGTCTGGAAGAACAAACTCCACACCTGAAGGCAGAGAAGAGGCCACATCGAAGAAGGTCGGAAGTGTGGAGATGTGGTTTGGGAGAGAAACGGACCGTGGCCGCCGCAATGGGGAGGGAACCATGGCTGCAAGAAGGATGAGAGACAAACTAGCTCACGGGAAACGAACCCCCGTGACCATTGGCTTGGAAAGCAAGAGGGAGTGAATTTCCTGAGTTCTTGTAACGAGTGGGGCTTAAACCCCGGAGTTCTAAAGGTCAGTGGGCTCGGCTGGGATAGAGCCTGGAGGGCTTTGCACTGCTCTAGGGGAGCAGGCAGGTAAAAAACTCACAGATACGCAGCATGAAAACAATGCTCTGAAGAGCGCCTGGGACACCCAGTGGGAGGTCATTCGCTCTTCTCCAAGCACAACCCTGAGAGAGGGAATTCCCAGAGAGACCTCTCTAGGAACAAAAGAGCTGGCTGGTGCCATTCCCCTCTCCTACACCTCTGCATAAGCACGGGGCCACCTTTAGGAACTAGCGGAGTGCCTACACTGCTCCCTACCTTGCTTACACCAAGCCCCACCCCTCCCTCCAGTGGAACTCGCCCCTCCCCTAGAAGACTGGCCCACACCCCTGCTCACACTGTTTCTGGACACAAGAGTTTTACAGAACCTCGGTTCCAGTGTGGTGGCGACGGGCCTCATTTCACACCACATTCAGGCCAGGTACCAAACACTGCCTGTAGCAGGGAAAGAGAGACTCTGCAGATGACTGACCTAAGGACATAGCAGACAGGACAAAGCAACAGAGCACACACAGCACACATTGGGGACATTCCTGGATACACCAGGCCCTGGAAACGGGGGACCCTACCCTGTTACCCTACACCATTACCCTCAAGAACAGGAGATGTGGCCGACTTTCCTAACACATAGAAACAGGCGCAGAGAGTTAAACAAAATGAGAAGACAGAGGAATTTGTCCGTGAATTTGTGCATGCCTTGTCCGTGAAAGAACCGGACAAGGCTACAGCCAAAGACTAAGTGAAATGGATATAAGTAACAAGCCTGGTAGAGAATTTAAAACAACGATCATAAGGATACTCGTTGGACTTGAGAAAAGAGTGGAGGACCCTCTACAGACAGATCAGGAATAGCATCGCAGAGATAAAGGGCTCACTAAATGAAATGAGAAACACTTGATGGAATAAACAGCAGGCTAGAAGAAGCAGAGGAATGATTTAATGGTGTAGAAGACAGACTAATGGAAAGTAATCAGGCTGAACAAAAGAGAGAATAATTATATAAAACGAGAATAGACTTAGGGAACTCGGTGACTCCATCAAACATAATATCATTAGTAACATAGGAGTCCCAGAAAGCGAAGAGAGAGAAAAGGGGGCAGAAAATGTATTTGAAGAAATAATAGCTGAAAACTCCCTAACCTGGGGAAGAAAACAGATATCCAGATAGAGAACCCCCAACAAAATCAATAAAAGCGGGTCCACACCAAGACAGAATGTAATTAAGTTGGCAAAATAATGTGACAAAGAAAACATGTTAAAGTGGCAAGACAAAAGAAGTGAATAATTTACAAGAAAAACCCATAAGGCTAGCAGGAAATTTTTCAACAGAAACTTGGCAAGCCAGAAGGAAGTGGCATGATGTATTCAATGTGCTGAATGGGAAAAATCTGCAGCCAAGAATACTCTATCCAGCAAGGCTATATTCAGAATAGAAGGAGAGATAAAGAGCTTCCCAGAAGAATAAAAACTAAAGGAGTTCATGACCAGTAAACCAGGCCTGCAAGAAATATTAAAGGGGACCCTTTGAGTGGAAAGGAAATACCAAAAGTGACAGATTAAGGTGGAAACAAAAGCAGGAAAGATGAATATTTCTACAAAAAATCAGTCAAGGAACTCACAGAAAAGCATATGAAATCTAATAACATATACCTAAAATGTGAGAAGAGGAGAAAAGAGTGGGTTCAAACTTAAATCCCCATCAGCTTAATATAGACTACTATTTGCAGAAGTTATAGACAAATCTAATGGTAACCATGTGTCAAAACCACTAATAAATATGCAAAGAATAAAGAGAGAGGAATCCAAATACATCTCTAAGGAAAATCAGCAAACCATGAAAAGAGAAAGACAAGAAAGGATCAGGTAAAATCTTCAGAAACAACCACAAAACAAATAATAAAAGGACAATAAATACATATCTATCAGCAATTACTTTGAGTATAAATGGACTAAATGCTCAAACAAAAAAATATAGGGTGACAAAGTCGGGTGAAAAAAAACAAGACCCATCTACATGCTGCCTACAAGAGACTCATTTTAGACTAAAGACACCTGCAGATTGAAAGTGAGGAGATGGAGAAACATCTATCATGCAAATGGATGTCAAAAGAAAGCTGGAGTAGCGATACTTATATTGGACAGAGTAGACATTAAAACAAACACAAAGAAGGACACTGTATAATAATAAAGGGGACAATCCTACAAGAAGATATAACAATTATAAATATTTATGCACCCAACGTGAAAGCACCCAAATACATAAAACAGTTAACGACAAACATAAAGGCACTAACTGATAATAAAACAATAGTAGGAGATTTTAACATCCCACTTACATCATTGGACAGATCATCTAAGCAGAAAATCACAAGGAAACAATGGCTTTGAATAACACACTGGACCAGATGGATTTAACAAACAATCCATCCTAAAACAGTAGAATATACATTCTTTTCAGGTGCACATGGAACATTCTCTAGAATAAATTACATATTAGCCCACAGAGCGAGCCTCAATAAATTCAAGATCAAAGTCATACCAGGCATTTTTTCTGACCACAACTGTATAAAACTAGAAGTCAACCATAAGAAAATCTGGAAACACCACACATACACTGAGGTTAAGTAACAAGCTACCAAACAATGAATGGGCCAGCCAGGAAATAAAAGAAGAAATTTTAAAAGTACGTGGAGGGGCACCTGGGTGGCTCAGTTGGTTAAGTAGCTGACTTCGGTTCAGGTCATGATCTCACAGTTCGTGAGTTTGAGCCCCGCGTCAGGCTCTGTGCTGACAGCTTAGGGCCTGTAGGCTGCTTCAGATTTTGTGTCTCCCTCTCTGTTCCTCTCCTTGCTTGTTCTCTCTCTCTCCCTCTCTGTGTCTCAAAAATAAACATTAAAAAAAAGTACCTGGAAACAAATGAAAATGAAAATACAATAGTCCAAAACCTTGAGATGTAGCAAAAGCAGTTCCAAGAGGGAAATTTCTAGCAATACAGGCCTACCTCAGAAAGCAAGAAAAATCTCAATAAAAAACCTAACCTTACACCCAAAGGAGCTAGAAAAAGAACAGCAGACAAACCTAAAGCCAGCAGAAGGAAGGAAATATTAAAGATTAGGGCAGAAATAAATGATATAGAAACTAGAAAAACAGTAGAACAGATCAATGAAACCAGGAGCTAGTTCTTAGAAAAACTCAATAAAATTGACAAACCTTTAGCCAGACTTATCAAAAAAAAAAAAAAAGACTCAAATAAATAAAATCACAAATGAGAGAAGTAACAACCAACACTACAGAATTCCAGACAATTATAAGAGGGTATTATGAAAAACTATGTGCTAACAAACTGGACAACCTAGAAGAAATGGATAAATTCCTAGAAACATAAACTACCGAAACTGAAATAGAAAGAAACACAGAAGGTGGCCAGACAGATAACCCGCAAAGAAATTCAATCAGCAATCAAAAACCTCCCAAAAAACAAAAGTCCAGGGCCAGATGGCTTCACAGGCCAATTCTACCAAACATTTAAAGAAGAGTTAATACCTATTCTCAAACTATTCCAAAAAATAGAAAAGGAAGGAGAACGTCCAAGTTCATTCTGTGAGGCCAGCATTATCCTGATATCAATACCAGATAAAGGCAGCACTAATAAAGAAAATAACAGGCCAGTATTCCTGATGAGCATAGATGCAAAAATCCTCAACAAAATATTAGCAAGCCAAGTCCAGCAATATGTTAAAAAATTCATTCACCACGATCAAGAAATTTATTCGCGGGATGCATGGTGGTTCAATATTCACCAATGAATCAATGTGATGGATCACATCGATAAGAGAAAGGATAAGACCCCTACGATCATTTCAATAGATGCAGGAAAAGCATCTGACAAAGTGCAACATCCATTCCTGATAAAAACCCTCAACAAAATAGGTTTAGGGGGAATGTACCTCAATTGAATAAAGGCCATTTATGAAAAACCCACAGCTCACATCATCCTTAATGGGGAAAAACTGAGAGATTTTCCTCTGTGGTCAGGAACAACACACCAGTTTTATTCAACATAGTCCTGGAAGTCCTAGCCCCAGCAATCAGGCAACGGAAAGAAATAAAGGTATTTAAATCCGTAAGGAAGAAGTAAAACTTGCTCTGTTTGCAGATGATGTGGAAGTATACATAGAAAACCCTGAAGTCTCCACCAAAAAAAAACAAACCAAAACAAGACTGTTAGAAATGATGAACGAATTCAGTTAAGTCACAGGATACAAAATCAATGTTCAGAAATCCGTTGCATGTCTACACACCAAAAATGAATCAGCAGAAAGAAAAATTAAGAAAATAGTCCCATTTACAACTGCACCAAAAATAATAAGATACCTAGGAATAAACCTAATCAAAAAAGTAAAAGATCTGTACTCTGAAAACTCTAAGAAAACACTGGTGAAAGAAATCGAAGACAACGCAAGGAAACAGAAAGACATTCCATGCGTATGGATTGGAAGAACACATAAACTATCTACACTACCCAAAGCAATCTACACATTTAATGCAATCCCTATCAAAATACCAAGAGCATTCTTCACTCAGCTAGAACAAACAATCCTAAAATTTGTCTGGAAGAACAAAAGACCCCGAACAGTCAAAGCAATCTTGAGAAAGAAAAGCAAAGCTGAAGGTATCACAATTCCAGACTTCAAGTTGACTACAAAGTCACAGTCATCAAAAAGGTATGGTACTGGCACAAAAACAGGCACACAGATCAATGGAACAGAATAGAAAACCCAGAGATAAACCTACAATTATATGGTCAACTAATCTTTGACAAACGAGGAAAGAATTTCCAATGGGGAAAAGAGAGTCTCTTCAACAAATGGTGTCGGGAAAACTGGACAGCAACATGCAGAAGAATGAATCTGGACCACTTTCTTACACCATGCACAAAAATGAACTCAAAACGGATTGAAGACCTAAATGTGAGACCTGAAATCATAAAAATTCTGGAAGAGAACACAGGCAGCAATGTCTCTGGCATTGGCTCTAGCAACATTTTCCCAGCTATGTCTCCTGAGGCAAGGGAAACAAAAGCAAAGCAAAACAAAAAAAAAACTACCAGGACTTAATCAAAATAAAAATTGTCCGCCCAGTAAAGGAAATACTCAACAAAACTAAAAGGCAACCTACAGGATGGGAGAAGATATTTGCAAATGACATATCCGATAAAGGGCTAGATCCGAAATCTAGAAAGAACTGATACAACTCAATACCCAAAAGACAAAGAATCCAATTAAAAATGGGCAGAAGACATAGACACTTTTCCAAAGAAGACATCCAGATGACCAACAGACACATGAAAAGATGCTCGATACCACTCATTATCAGGGCAATACAGATCCAAACCACGATGAGATCTCACCTCCCACCTGTCAGAATGGCTGAAACCAATACAAGAAACAACAGGTGTCCAGCGGCGGAGAAAGGGGAACCTTCTTACACTGCTGGTGGGAATGCAAACTGTTGCAGCCGCTCTGGAAAACAGTATGGAGGTTCCTCGAAAAGTTAAAAATAGAACTACCCTACAATCCAGTAATTGCACTACTAGGTATTTACCCAAAGAATAGAGAAACACTGATTCAAAGGGATCCATGCATCGCCATTTTTATAGCAGCGGTGTCTACAATGGGCAAATTATGGAAGCAGACGAAGTGTCCAACCATTGAGGAATGGATAAAGAAGATGTGTTATATGTATATTGATATAGATACAATGGAATATTATTCAGGCACAAAAAAGAGTGAAGTCTCGCCATTTGCAACAATATGGATGGAGCTGGAGAGTATTATGTTAAGTGAAGTAAGTCAATCAGAGAAAGATAACTACCGTATGATTTCGCTTAAATGTGGAATTTAAGAAACAAAACAAATGAGCAAAGGAAATCGGGAAGGGGGAGGTAAACCAAGAAACAGACTCTTAACTCCAGAGAACACACTGCTGGGCACCAGAGGGGCGGTGGTGGGGGGTGGGGGAAACAGGTGATGGGGATTAAGGAGGGGTCTTGTCGTGATGAGCGCCGGGTGATGTATGGAAATACCGAACCACTAAAATACACACATGAAACGAATATGTTTCTGTATTTTAACTGTCTAGAATTAAAATAAAAACTGACACAAATAAATTATAATAACTAAATTTTCATTTGAGTGGAGGCTTTTTTGCCTTTAGAGTATCTCTATTATCTGTTGATACTTAGTAAGGCACAAACTAACCAACTCGTTCATAATTATTTACAAGTTGATGAAATTTTCCCAGAGGCTCCTGGTTTTGTCTTTTCCCATCATCAGCTAAGTTTCCCTAAGCGCTCATAGGAAACATTCTCCGGCAGAAACTAGAAATTTAAGTTCGATAAATGTCTGTAATCTCGGCACCAGCTGAAAAAACTCCTGTGCAGACAAACCTGTGAGCAGGAAAACGGCGATCCTTCGGAAGTTACTTTGGTCTACGTAATTCAAGCTCGACGGGCAGGTCAGGGCGAATACCGTGTCTTGAGAGTTTCTGGAGTCAAAGCCGGACAGGAGTCAGCCGAGTGTGAAACTTCTCTATGGCTGGTCGGTGCCTGATCCCCCCACCTTGCTTTATCACACTTTATTACTGAGCTCTCGCTCCTCCCCCCAAATCACTCAGTGCACTTGCTTTATTCTTGCTGAGCGGGACGCAGACGTCAGCCTGGAGTTCGTGGGCAGTCTCCGCGTGACTTGCACGGGGTCCGTCTTCCTTCTTCCTCGGTCCCTCCAGCTGTAGTTCAGACTGGGTCTAAGAATTCTTGTCCGGGGGTGCCGGGGACACGGCTTCCAGTCTGTCGTGCGGGCACAGAGCCTGAAACTGCCTGGCCTTCTTGCCCTGAGGCCCTCAAGGGCTTACGTGGTGGCCGAGCCAGGCCTGGTGAGCGATGGTGGCGGAAGACGCCTCTTTGGCAGCAGGGTTATTTCGAGTGGATTATTTTGGGAAACGGCAAATACAGGAAGGAGAAGCTTTGGAAATAGAATACAGGTTAGCCTTTTCTGAGGGTTTGGACAATGACCAAGGGGATCTGTGCCCCCTCCCGCGGCCGGGAGGGAAGGACGGCTCCATGTCAGGACATGCTCACCGACAGAGAAAACACGACTCGAACCTCAGTCCTGTTTACTCTACTTTTCCTGGTCACCTGCCCATAACCGGCCTCAGCCACAACTTTTCTCCCTTCGATTCAGCTGAAGCTGTATTGAAGCCTGAATTCCAAGCCGCCTCTTTGAGACATAGTCGCTTCTCCCCAGGCATGTCCCCTGTACGTATTAATAAGCTACTGTTTGGAGCGCCTGGGTGGCTCAGTCGGTTGGGCGTCCGACTTTGGCTCAGGTCACGATCTCATGGTTTACAAGTTTGAGCCCCGCGTCAGGCTCTGCGCTGCTGGCTCAGAGCCTGGAGCTGCTTCGGATTCTGTGTCTCCTTCTGTCTCTGCCCCTCCCCCACTCGCACTTTGTCTCTCTCAAAAATAAATAAACACTAAAAAAAATTAAAAAGAAAAAAAAGCTTCTGTTCGTTTTTCTCGCATTAGTCTGTCTTTCATGGCGGGAGCTGCGGCAGGGGATTTAGAAGGGCAGGAGGAAGATGGAGTCTCCATCGGCGGCCGACTCGCCCTTTCTCTCTCTGGGCTCCCGGATAGCCCTGAGCTCAGACTGCCCACTTTCCAATGTGTCCGCACCTCCTGTTTAGAAGTTGTCTGGTTTCTGATTCATTTCCCAGGGTCCTCGTTGCCGATGCCTAACCTCACTCGCTAGTCCGTGACAAGGGCCCTGCGTCCCTTCCGCTGCGCTCCGTAGAAACAAGTTCCTCCTACCCGTGTGATATTCTGTCCCAAGTGGCATTTGTGGTCTTCCTGTCTCCGTAGCGAAGACCTTGAAAACAGGCAGCTGGTCTCACTCACCGTCCTTTGCGTCAAAGCCCCCAGGAACCGTAGAGACTCCCCAGACCCCCCGTGCTGAGAGACAGGAGCAGACGTGAACACGGCTTCTGGCAGCCTGAGGCCAGCGTCCTGGGGACGCCCCAGCCCCGCTTGGACTTCCTGTCTGGAAAAGCTCAGAGCTGTCAAAAGAATTCGCTGCTTGTCCCAGCCAACACCTGACACTCGGCCCCGACCTCTGAGTCTCGGCACCTTCGCTATAAAAGGTGTACGGTCGTGAACTTCTGACGTTCTGGCTTCGTGACATTAGAGAATTTAACGTAGTCTTTGCATTTCCATGGAGGGTTGGAAACCCTCACTGACGACCTCTGGCGAAGTAAATACCAAGTGAAGAGAGAGCGTTTCCACCTGCCTTCTGCATTTGCGGTTTCCCGAGGTTTTTTTCGGTGGGTTTAGCGTCTGCCATTTGATGCTGTGTCGGAAATAGACTCCCGAGAATCCTACTTTGACGGTGCGGACTGAGCTGCAGGTGTTTCTCTCTATTTCTTTGCCCAGATACCAAGTCCCGGGCATCTCAGCCCTGTGACCATACGCCAGTACTCCGCGAGGTGCTGATGACCGGGGCTCGAGCCACAATTATGTCGTCTCTCCCCTTCCTTTCCTAAAGGTGACGTTTACATTAGAGATACTCAAGGTTGACACTTCACCATCGAAGAGGCTTGTGTCCTTACGTTACAGGCTTCGTGGCGGTGACAGACCAGTCGGAGAGACTTCTCAGCGATCCCGGCGCAGGCTTTGACTCTGTCACGAAATCATTTTGGGGCCGTAACTGTCTAATGTCTCAGTTACCGCCTGGTACAAGCCACTCTGTCCCACGTGCCGTCTTGCCAGCCTGACTTTCGTCACGCCCTCCGTTTAAGGGTAAGAGATGGAGGAATTATGCTCAGCTTTTGTGCAGTTCCCAGACTGACCACGCATCAGAATCGCCTGGGGTTTACACACACACACACACACATACACACACACCCTCACTCGCAGAGAGACAAATTCTGTAAATCAAAGGTTGGAGCCCAGGAATTTGTATTTTTATTTTTTAAGTTTATTTATTTATTTTGAGAGAGAGAGAGAGCAAGAGAGAGAATGAGTGGGGGAGGGGCAGAGAGAGAGGGAAAGAGAGAATCCCAAGCAGGCTCCGCACTGTCAGCACAGAGCCCGGCTCGGGCCTTGAACCCATGAACCATGAGATCATGACCTGAGCTGAAATCCAGAGTCAGACGCTTAACTGACGGAGCCCCCCAGGCGCCCTGGGATTTGTATTTTTGAAGCTCGCCGGGTGCTATGGACACAAACCAGGATTGGAAAAGAAGAGACTATATAACGAAAATGTGTTATGCAGCCGCACCAAAGGAGGGGTGTAGTAACCACATACGAATAATATCCCGGAATCCAAACGCTCCCGAAAAGACGGCCTAGCTTTTTTGCTGAACCCCCCTGCCCCACTCCCTATCACAGGGCATGTTGGAGTATAAATACCTCTCAACACACCCCAGCGTCACGAATCACGCCCCAGGAGGTATGAGCCCGTGTGAAAGACCGACCCCACGTCCACAGTGAAAGGGCCAGCCAACATTTCAGCAAGACTTTATGCTTGCCTTACAGTTTTTTTTAGTTTGCTTTTCCCTAAAATCAACTCTAAGACAAGGACGTAGGTGGAGTGAGGGAGCGGGGAGCTTGAGCCACGGAAGGGACAAAAGCCCATAAGGACGTGCGGTGCACGGGCTCCCACCGAAGTGCCCGGGCTCAGTCCTGCAGTGCGGTGTCCTGCCGCTCTGGAGTGTCCCATCGGGGGCCCGGGGAAGCGGGAGGACTTACCCACCGGCAACCGTCCAGGCCGACTGAGGGTTGCCGCTGGGGCGTTAAGTCCCAGTGCTTGGGGGCCGCCTTTCCTGAACCAGACAAGCTTGCGGGGTGCCTGGGGAAGCCTCCCCAGAGAAGCGCAGGTGTGGGTCCCCGAGTCTAGAAGCGGCCCGTGTGCACAGACGCCGTCCGCCATCACTGCAGGTGAGCCACGAGCAGGCAGAGGGCGACTAACGCCCACGACAATAGCTGAAGTCTGAATTTTGAGCCGTTTCCCGGGACATTCCCTGGGTGTAGTCTCAAAGGCCCTGATACAAAGGAGTGACCGTGCCGGACTGAGCTGGGACGCGGAGGAAATAGGAGGCAGGAGAGGACCAGGACACAGATGTCTCCACTCCCAGGCCGCGAGGTAGCGGCTCCCAGAAGGCATTCCAAGCACTGAACTTCCTGCTGTCGGATCGTGCCTTCCTCTGTGCCGCGTGGCAGCGAGCGCCTTTTCCAGGCTCTGCTGGCTCCCGGATAGGTGGACTTTGCCAAAGACGGAAGGTGGAGGCGGGATAATTCTAGAACTTTCCACCCCGCCCCCTGTTCGAGGTTGTTCCTCCAATCACTGCACGCCTCCGTGACTCCACTTCCGGTTAGACAGCCCGGCCCCCGTCCTGGAGATCGGAATTCGAAAATGAATCTCACAGGACAAAACCAAGGGGTGGGCAGGGTTGGGTTTGTGTCTGGGGGGTCCCGGAGGGAATTCGTTTTCTTGCCTTTTCTAGTTTCCAGGGGATGGGCCTCATTCCTTGGCCCCCTTCCGTCTTCAAGACCAGCAGTGGCCATGGAGTCTTTCTCACTGTGGAGTCACCTTCATGACCTCCTTTCCTCGCTCCCTTTCCTGCTTTTAAGGACTCTGGTCCACCCAGATAAGCCTGTATAATCGCCACATTTTAAGGTCCGCTGAGTAGCAGCCCTAATGCCATTTGCTACTTTAACTCCCGGTTACCATGCAACGTAACATATTTGTATTCTGGGAATTAAGACATGGATATTGTGAGGAGGCCACTGTTTGGCCAGCTACACTGTATTTCTAAAATATCAGCAGCTCTGTTTCTTCTTCTTTTTAAAAATTTTTTAATGTTTATTCATTTTCGAGAGAGAGAGACAGAGCATGAGCAGGGGAGGGACAGAGAGAGAAGGAGACACAGAATCCGAAGCAGTTCCAGGCTCCGAGCCATCAGCACAGAGCCCCATGCAGGGCTGGAATCCGTGAACTGTGAGATCATGACCACAGCTGAAGTCAGATGCTTAACCGCCTCAGCCACGCAGGTGCCCCAACAACTCTGTTTCTTCTGGAAAACAATGCCTTTAGATCCTGGAAACACGCGTAGTCACATCTAAGGAAAAAGGAGAGGCGTGGTGATACGTAGCTTATATGAGAAGACCGCCCATCAAGTCGGGTCATGGTGAGTCATAGATTTTCCTTCGTCCTAAAAGGAAGTTGGGTTCTTCTGTCTCTTCGTCAAATACTGAGTCCACACAAACACGTACTGGGCATAAAACACCCTCCCACGAAGGAGATAAAGGTAATCTGGCCTGGCTTTTACACCCAAGAAACTTTGGCTCTACCAGGTGCTTACATGTGTCCACACATAACCCAGGAAACAACGAAGGGAGTGAGCAGAGCCGAGTGGAGTTCTGCACGTAGTCACAGCATGGCTACGTCACCTCGAACTTCCGAATTCAAGCCCTGATGGTTATCTTCCAACCTTGGGAATGTCGTGAATGTCACCCTGGGGTAGACGCGGCCAGAAGACGCTGAACACACTACGCCGTCTGAATCACGACTTACGTATGGGATTTATTCTTTAATTGCTTGGGGCAAACTGGACGCACCCTCTTGTCTACGTCCTATGAGGTCATCTGAGAATCGTACTCACCGACACTCATTACAGGGAAAGGAGCCATGTTGGAATCAGCCACAGGCAGAGACAGAAGCCGAGGATCCGACTCCGTTGTGCTCAGCTGTTCCTCCCTCGGCCCTGACGTGGACTGATGGACTGTCGGGCCTGGAAGTTCACCCCGGCTCTGGTGTCCAGAGAGCACCTGGGGCTTCATTCTGTAGGCACGATTGGTTCATCAACTGCCCGTGTGTTTGAACTCAGTTTCCAGCTCCCCTCCGTGGAGGTCAGGCGGGAGGCCCCAGTGCTTACTCACAAGGGTGGTCTTTCTGACCTGGCTACCCCCACCCTACAGTACTAGGGGTGTCCCGGAATAGTCCTCTTAGTAGGACAACTGTCAGGCGTGGTCCAAGGGGCCCACCATGAATGAGAAAGACACCCCTATGGGGAAATTCCAAGTGGTTAGAGGTTACCTCCCAGGAGCCGCAGATAAAGGCCCGTCCTCTCCGGAGATTAGGCCAATTCCTGACCGCGCAGGAGCGAAGATGGTAGCTATTCTGTTTAAATGGTTTTAATAAGCCGAACACGATAAAGTGGGGTCTAGTCTGAAAGGAAGCTTCGTGTCTCCTGCTGTGTGGTGACTGCGAGAAGCAGGGTCAGAGGCCTGGCGGCGGACTCCATCCCTAATGGATACCCGGGCCCACGGAACGGTGGAGTTTACCGCGGCCGCTAGTGCTAGGTAGCTGGAGACGATGGTAGTTCCTGTGTTGCCGAAGGGCATACGGGGCCACACACGGTTCCAGTGACCACGACAGGTTCCAGGTCCTGCGGATGCGGTGAAGTCGGGCTTTCTGATTCTCCCACCTTCCTTTTCTGTATCCCTGCCCGGTGTCCGGGGCCCTCACGACCGCCTTCCTCGGGCAGGGACCCAAACCCCAGGGTCGCGGCTTTTTCTTCCCACAGCCTGCTCCACGCACACACCCCTGCCCACAGCTGCCGGGGAGGCTTGGAGACACGCACACTTTCCAGTTGAATCATGTATGTCCTCCACAAATCCTCCTCTGTTCTGTTTACAGGGAAAGAGGCTCCAAGTAAGAATTCAGAGTGAATTACAGTCGGGCACAAGGTCGTGAAAGTTGCCGAGGCAAGAAGGCCCATCTGTTATTTTAAGCAATTTGATGCAAGCTTGGTCAGAAACGCTGGTTCAGAGAAGAGGAAATCAGACAGCCTAAATGAGCCAGGTGGAGAGGAAATTATCTCTAATTGTTGGAAATAGACTATCGCAAGGCTTTCCATAAACTCAGGTGCACAGACTCCTGCCTACCTCTTCCTAGAGGGGCGGCAAACTGGTGATTTTAGCTGAGAGCACGGATCTGAGAACAGAGCCGTCTACACCAGCAATCCCCCGACACAAGTTCGAGGTCATGAGTCTCAGACGAGGGACTTTCAAGCTCCACCCCTGTCTCCCTGTTCTTTGGAAGCGGAATAAGAGACCTACTTGGGAACGCTCCCAATGGGACTAAACTGTGCAAGCGAATTGTGGGGAAGCAGAGAAAAACCAGACGACTCTAGATGGATCTGAGCGCCACACGAGCCTTCAGCACGAAATCCGGCGTGAAAACCGTGCAGAAGTCGCAACACCAGAGAGCCAGCTCGGCCTCACTGGGAACGACGACGAAATGCAAACTCGGGGTGGCTCCCAGGGCTGAGGTCGCCAGAAGGCTTTCTCTGGACTTATCTCCAAGTCTGTAAGATTCACGGTTGCGTGTGTCAGTGTGGGGATTGCCCGTCAACTCAACTCAGAATAGAAGACAGAATCTGTCTGGTGACTCAGGGATGGATTAACTCCACACGGATGATACTAATTCACACTCTGGGGACATTCTGGACTTGGGTGAATTCTCTGGGAGCGGCCTCAGTTACCGACATCAGCAGCGCGTTACCAGACAAGAGTTTGAGAAAAGTCTTTGGATAACATTGGTTCTTAAAAAAATTTTTTTAAGTTTATTTACTTTTGAGAGAGAGAGAGAGAGTGAGACGCAGAATCTGAAGCAGGCTCCAGGCTCTGAGCTGTCAGCACAAAGCCCAACATGGGGCTCGAACTCATGAACCGCGAGATCATGACCCGAGTCAAGGTCAGACATTTAACTGACTGAGCCACCCAGGTGCCTGGGGTAACATTGGTTATTTCCATAGTGGGCCTAGAGAAGTCACTAGGTTTCTCTTTAGGTGGATACTGATTTTTACAACTTGACTTACAATTGGGAATTTAGTTCTCGATTTAGGTCGACAGATTTGTGAGTCTAAATTATTTCAGATTTCTACTGACTATGCCATTCATCTTACATGCTAAGACAGCATTGCTTTGGACGGTTATGTTAATTGCTGTAATTTTCTTCTGCCATTTTGAATCAATGTCTTGTGCGTGTGTGTGAAAACAAACTGTTACGCATCACCACTCTGTAAGACGGTTTAGTAACCAACCAATTACGGTATGTTGCACTCTGCAAAAGACACAGTTTCTGCTGTATCGTAAATATTGACAGTTTAAAATGAAATAGTTACATCTCTAAGAATTTTTTTTAACATTTATTTATTTTTGAGACACAGAGAGTGAGTGGGGGAGGGGCAGGGAGAAAGGGAGACCACAGAATCCGAAGCAGGCTCCCGGCTCCCAGCTGTCAGCATGGAGCCTGACGCGGGGCTCGAACCCACGAACTGTGAGATCATGTCCTGAGCCAAAGTCGGACGCTTAACCGAATGGCGCCTGCAATACATCTCTATTTTAAATAGGTTAAACCGGAATCTAAAAAACTGTAATGATTTGATACCCACTATTAGCCATTTACAAATTCTAGCCCTTCTTTACCGGAGTTGGGGGGGGGGGTATATCATTCCTTTTTCTCTTCTGATTCCATTCCAAATTCCCCACAGCATTCTGTCCAAATTTACGTCAAGCTTGAAAATCTCTTCCCGATTCACCTATTACACATGTCTCTGCCGTAAGAATATGCATATATATTACCACAAGGCTCTAAGTTCAATATGGACTGGGTAATTACAATTTTAACTAGTACACAATTGGTCAAAACAACACAAATCCAATAGAGACCTTTATAAACAATTATTAGGCAAAACAGAATAGTTCTGGAAATCACCTTTTAATGAGATGAACGAGGTACTTTTTCTCCATGGGTAAACATGATTTATTTCAGTTATTGATGGGATTAAACAGGTCTGGCAACAATTCTGGTCCTATTTTTTATTTTTATGGATGTTTATGTAAATACAACAGGTGGGAATGAAAGAGTTGTTGTAATCATTCTTTGAACCCCATGAGTTCCATGCAAAACTCCAAAAAACATCAACACAAAAATTATTTTTTATAATCTATCATTTAACAATTTTTATTAGGTCTTCCTTCGATTTATTTGAGAAAGCAAAAATTTGGAAATGATTGATTCATAACCCCATCTACCCTAACATTCACCAGGCTGGAAGTCAAGGAAGCCCCAAAACTTCTATTTAACTCTGGAAAAATATACAGTTGATTGTTGATGTTTGCAGAAGCGAGGCTCTAAAAAGTGGCTACAAACACTGACTTCGTAAATATCGAATCGTTGCTTCAAGGGAAATACAGGGTTAGGCTCCTGAGAGCATTTACTCTGCTCATAACTCTGTTTTATGTGTTTCTGTTTAAAGGTGTTTAACATATATTATGATTCGTTGACCTTGAACTCCGAGCCAGGAGCACTATAAGCAAGCTTTGAGCTAAGTGTATCTACCACACCCATTTCTCTATCGGACACATCGCAGCCTTCTTGCACTTAGGAACACCAGATAGCACTGCGTTTGGGGGCCATTTAAAACAGCAAAATCACCAGCCAAACTCAAATGTGTGAAACACGGCACTCAGTAGGTCTGGAAAGATCGCTTGTTCACAGTCTGAGAGCCGAAATGCAGGGACTCGCCTTCTCCAGCCTCAGCCGGGAACCTGCCTGTCGGGCCACTCAAAATTGTCACCACTCTGTGCACGTCCACACACACTCGCGAAGCACCACGAGTACTGATTTGGGGGATACACACAGATTTTGGCGGTCAGGCAAATTCACAAATCTGGAACCCATGAATGAAGACGGGCTGTAAGTCAAGCTTATACGTTGTCAAATAAAATAGGTTCTCTGGGTCTCTATCATCATGGATCTATCTCTATATCTGGATATACTTTCATAATGACACGGAAGGCTAGATTTAAATTTAAAAATATTTGGCCGCACTGGGAGAGAAGGGCACAGGCTTTGCGCCCGACTCCCTGCTTCTCCGGGAGCCGCACGGCAGTGGAGGAAGGTCTCAGCGTGGGCTCATTACCTCCATTAGATTCATCCATTCTCGCAACTTTAGACAAGTATTATCTCCAAAATATTACCAAGGTTTTTAACAACTAATTTAAGTATACTGTGACATATTTTTGCACTAACAGGTGCCTCATTTAAACCAATGTTTTCAGAAAGGGCTAGGGAAACAGAAGTCTTTTTAAACATTTTAATACACTTTTGATAATACAATTTTCAAGACTTATTATATTCATGTTTTTCAATAATATTTTTTTGTCAAAACCATGAGGCCATCCGTCTGTGGATTTAGCTAACTGAATTTATGGAAAAAGCTGTGCTAGTAGCATTGCCAAATCCATTAGCTAAATCAGATGGGTGTTCAATCATAATATTTGACTTCAATTTTTAATCCGAACAAATTGATTACTAAACATTTCCAAAGTCCTTACAGAAGGCACTGTGAAAGAAATTATGAATGCATTTTTAGAAATGGATTAATAAAGCCAACCAAATCAAGATTAAATAATGTATATAATTTACTCATATTAATAAGCTATACAAATAAGAATAAATCTATATACCATTTCTAATTACTTAAATTATAATACTGCAATGTAATACATAGTTAAAATATACATTATTTATGAAGGAAGGCGTGTGATTAAAAGCATGATATTTCTTCGGTATCGAAAACTGCTCATTGGCTTTTGTTGTAAAGCATTATAGAGACTGCTTTGGAAAGAACTCTATTAATATCATATATATCATGAGCAAAATTTATGTATTTAATGAGTGAAAGATGTAAGACTAAAAAATCTGTTTGGTCAGCATCTAGGAAGAATTTTTTTGATCGGAGAAAATATTACACATATTATGAAATAAAATGAGAAGAAAATTAAATGTAATTTAACATCATAGTTTATAAAATTAAATTTTATATTTCACAATATAATTAGATAAATTACATCTATGGTTCATGATATAATTAGACAAAATGTTTTCACTTAGTGTGTCACAGAACGAACTTAAATCACATAAAATTTTAGTCCTCAGGTTTTATCCAGTGTGTTTTGGAGAATCTGGTAGTCGAAAAATATTCTAGTTACATTTAAAAGAATTAGTGTCACTAACCTGTTTGAAGGTCTTTTATTTCTCGCTAATGTATTCATTCTGGGCAATGAGTATTATGAACAGCTGAAAATTGTTGCTTACATTTTAATACATGCAATAAAAGCGCTCGTTAGTAAGCAGTATTTACTACTGATTCTGTGTTGCATGCATTGGATTTTTCCATTAAGAGCAAAGAATTATTTGACCCTGGTTGGGGTATGGAAGAGATGAGTCCATTAAAAGAAAATCCTCACGAATCCATTATCCACATTACATAGTAACCTGACGTCAGGACCGCCTCATGGCCAGCACCCCTCTTCGCTCTTGACAGAAATACAGAAAAACGGGAAGGCTTACGACGTGCTTATAAATACTTTTATTAATCATTAGAAGATGTGCCTCGTCCTGACTTTCTGGTATTTTTTTTGCATTGGCTCGTTGGTGTCCTTACAAGTTTTTGTAGTGGGATTCCAGGTAGGAGAGAACTTGTCATTCCCTTGTAAAGTGGACGAAGGGAGATTTTGAAACAGGGGTTAGAAACGGTGAATCTTCATGCGGTTAGCAAAGGGTGTCTGTGAAGATCTGAACCTACAAATGGACGCCTTTGAAATTGTCACTGTCCTCGCAGCCCTGAAAGTCTGTGCTGCCCCCAGAGGGATTGTACCCTACATTGAAGACCATCGCTTTGCCTGCAGCTGAAACAGTAGGGATGAAGCAGAGTGACGGACTGAACATAGTGGGTAAAACCTGCAGAACTTGGTAATAAATTCAACGGGGGTGGGGAATAGGAGAGGAAGGTGTCAAAGAAGATTCCACAGGGACAGGGAAGACGAGAATATAGCCTCTTAGTCTGTCTCTTCGGACATTTTATTGACTTGACTCAACTTTTTGGCTAATTTTATCAAATACAAATGATTATTGGCATATAGTATTTCCAAAATGATTTAGCCTTTTAACGAGGTATCTTTCGTCACCCTCAACACTGGAACCCTCTCAACAGCCTCTTAAAGGTTCAAGGTCATGCTCAAACTTTGTCCTGACATGCTGAATGATTACATATTCAAGCTTATGAATATTAAAAGCGGGAAGTGTATCTTTTTTTAAATTAAACACACTTTTAGATACAATAGACCCCAATAAATCTCTATATTGTTTCTCTTCTGTGACCTCTACCACGGAATATAAAGAAAGGGACCTATATGCCTTGTACACCTGGTGTATAGTAAGTGCTCAATAAATAGCTGAGCGAGTGAGACACACGACATTCGCTTATTTTTTTAATAAGACATAAAAAAGGTATTTTCACACCCACGCTTCTTAGAATGTTTCACCTAGACCCATGCGGTTACATCTCCATATACAATCTTTTACTAGTAACAGGGGCCTAAGTTTATGCCCCCAGGTTGTGAAAATCTTAATCACTACTGTCATAGGTCCCAGAGATGCCTGATCTTCAGTCACCTGTTTCTCCCGCATTCAGGCCGCGTTCAAGCAGGTGGGAGAGAAGTTACCCCCGGGTCTCTGGCCTGTGCAGGGTATCTATCTGATCTGCCCTTGGTGCACATTTCTGGGTCCCGCCAAAGGCATGGCCGGTGTCACGACACCCCCCGGGATCTTGGCTGGGTGGGAGCCTACGGGGAGCCACCGGCCACATCCTCCCGTCCCCTATGGGTTCCATGCCCAGCCTCCGCCAACACCGGCATTGCACCGAGCCATAGTCCCCAGCACGCGCTGCGCGGGCCTCGACACCCAGGCCCCAGCGTGCATCGCGCGGACCACTAGCCTCAGTCCCCAGCATGCACTGCGCGCCCCCCCATCCCCCGACCCCGGCCCCGGCCCCGGCCCCAGCCCCAGCCCCCAGCGTGCATTGCTCGGGCCTTGAGACCCATTTCCCAGCATGCATTGCACAGGACTGGCAGCACAGCACGCAGGCTGCTCTTGCGAGAGTCCCCGGCCCCAGCCCCAGCATGCACTGCGCGGGCCTCGAGACCCATTTCCCAGCATGCATTGCACAGGCCTGGCGGCACAGCACGCAGGAGGCTCTTGCGAGAGGCCCCGGCCCTGGCCCCAGCATGCACTGCGCGGGCTGCGGCCCCAGCCCCCAGCGTGCACTGCGAGGGCCTCAGGACCCCGTCTCCAAGCGCGGCGCAGCACAGCCTCGAGGCGCGGGGCTGGCCGGCGGTTACGACTTAAGACGAGGAAGGGTAGGGCGCTGACCCTCGGGGCAGTCTTCCCCCGGCTCTCTCCGGCGTGTGCCGGCCGGACCTTCACGTCTGGACCCGAAAAAGGGTCGAAGCAGCCGCGCGGCCACAGCGCTGTGCGTGAGGGCGGGCGCCTGGGGTCCTCGACGACACGCAAACTTTGAGTGGGTCAGCAGACCCGGGGTGGGGGTGGGAGTTAGGCCGGGCTTGGGGGGCGGGGCCAGATTGGCGGCGGGCGGGGCCGGGGAGCTGGGCTGAGGTGTGGGCTGGGCCAGACCAGGCCGAAGCGGGGGGAGGGGAGTCAGGACCCCGAGCAGGGCTGGGGCAGGGGCGCACAGCCGGGGTTTCAGGAGCCGGGGACCAGGGTCGGGCCGTCTGGGGTTGGCCTGCGGTGCCCAGTGGGAGCGGAGGGCCTCGTCGTCCCCAGAGTGCGGGCAGTGCCTCCGAATCCCGCCTGCAGTCTCCCGGCCGCGGGCTCGGGGCGCCGGCTGGAGTCGGGCGGATCCCCGCCCGCCAGGGGTCTGGTTCCCTTCTCCGAGCGCGCGCGGTGGGTCACTGCCCTTGATGAGGCCAAGCGCTCGCGCTCCGGGGGCTAGGTCGAGGGGCTCGCGGCCACGACGGAGCAAGCACCCTCGGTTGTGTACATAGAGTCCTGTGTGTGCACACGCAGATACGAGCGAGGACGTGTCGTGTCGTGTCGTGTCGAGGTGTACATCTCCCCCTTCGAACAGGGTCATCTGTCGAGTTACATTGGTAGCATTCGCAGGTACTGTGCTCGCTCGGTGAGACAGTCCGCCAAGACGCCCGTAACTGCGCGCGCACTGGCCCTCGCTGACATCCCGTGGACGGGTATTTGCTCGTGTGCTCGGAAGCGTTACTGTCTGTCCTGGTTTCGGTGCACGTACAGTTCTCGTTCGGGAACTACCCCTGGCGTACTTTACACGGGAGGAGTTCAGTGGTTCCCCTTTATTCCTGAGACGGTTCGTGTATTCCAAGGATTCTCAGTTCTTGGCACGTTTGACGAAGCTAGCGGGTAAAACTCCCGTGGCCTCGTGTCGGCGGAAAAGGAGAGCCCTCGGGCGCTGTTTCCTTCCTTCCGCTCATCAGCTTTTAGTTCCTTTGATCTTGATTACTGTTCGTTTTTGGTTATTAACTTCTTTTACTTTTAGCTTATGCTTATTCTGGCTTCTTTATCGAACACATCAATCTTTGATGGGCATTAAAAAGGGCACATGTTGGGATGAACACTGGGTGTTATATGTAAACCAATTTGAAAATAAACTATTATAAAATTTAAAAAAATATTAAATGCATGAAGGGTGCCTGGGGGGCTCAGTTCGTTGGGCCTCCGACTAGGGTTCAGGTCCTGATCTCACGGTTTGTGGGTTTGAGCCCTGACTCGGGCTCTCTGGTGTCCGCAGGGAGCCCGCTTCTGGGCTTCTGTCCCTCTCTCTCTCTGCCCCTCCCCTGCTTGAGCTCTCTCTGTCTCAAGAATAAGTAAATAGTAATAAATATTAAATGCATTCAATACTCTTAATTTCTAAGTTCCAAGAACTACTGTGGCTATTCAAGTTTAAATGTGCGTTATTCTAATTGTCGAATGGTTCTAGAGAGTAATTTTCAGTTTTATTTTATCTTTAATTTAATCCATGGTTTACTTAGGAGTGCTATTTCAAGTTTCCAAATATGGAGCACTTTTAAAAGTGCATTTTGGTTGACTTACAATTTATTTGCACTATATTGGAAAATGGGGTCTGCGTAATATTGATTCTTTGAAATTTGTGAAGTCTTGTTACCAAGGATGTGGTCAGTTTTCATAAATGTTTCATGTGATTTGAAAAGTCCTTGTTTTTTACGTATAGAGTTCTTTACTAGGTCAAGCCTATTAATCGTGATGGTCAAATGCTTCCTTTTTTTTGAGAGACAGGAGCTTAAAAAATCACTTACTTACTTACTTAATTAATTAATACTTAGAGGAGAGGGAGAGAGAGAGAATCCCAAGCAGGCCCCGTGCTGTCAGCACAGAGCCCAGTTGCGGACTGGAACTCATGAACTGTGAGATCATGACTTGAGTCAAAACCAAGAGTCAGGTGCTTAACTAACCGAGCCACCCAGGTGCCTTGAGGGTCAAATACTTCCATTTAGTTACTACTTTAGTTCAGTTGACCTGTAAGTCATTGAGACAGGTGTGTTAAAATATCACACTGTGACTGTTTTTGTGAAATGTCCAAGTTTCTGTAATTCTGTCAGGTTTTGCTTTACATATTTTGAGGCAGTGTTAGGTATGTAAAAGTTACAAGTTGTAGCTTATTGATGGATTTTCCCTTCTGTTATTCTGTTGAGATGCAGTTACCCCTTATTACTACTTTTTCCTTATTTTGTCTGGTAGAATTTTGTCACCAGTATTTATTTATTTATTTATTTATTTATTTATTTATTTATTTAAATGTTTACTTATTTTTGAGAGAGAGAGTGAAAGCAGGGGAGGGGCAGAGAGAGGGAGACACAGAATCCGAAGCAGGCTTCAGGCTACGAGCTGTCAGCACAGAGCCCGATGTCGGGCTCGAACTCATGAACCATGAGATCATGACCTGAGCCGAAGTCGGCTGCTTAACCGACTGAGCTCCCAGGCGCCCCACCAGTTTTCTTTTGGTTTGCATTGGCATATGGTGTTTTCTATTCCTTTAGTTTTTTATTGTGGAAAAATATGCACAACATAGAGTTTATCATTTTAACTAGTCATTTTTAAGTGTACACTTCAGCAGCATTAAGTGCATTGACACTGTTGCGTGACCACCGCCAGCATCCGTCTCCAGAATTTGTCATCACCCCAAACTGAAATTCCAGACCCGTTAAGCAGTGACTCCCTGTTCCCGCTTCTCCAGCTTCTGATAACCGCTGTTGTACTTTGTCTCCGTGAACAGGGCTGTCCTGGAGCCTCATGTACGTGGACTCTTAACAACCTTGCCCTTCGTGTTTAGCTCGTTTTACCTGGTGTGCTGCCTTCAGGATTTATCCACATTGTAGCATGAGTCAGAAACCCTTTTTTTTTTTTTCGGTGAGAATATTTAATTATCCTCTTAGTAAATTCATTTTACAATACAGTGTTATCAACTGTAGTCAGTATGCTATACATTAGATCTGATTCACTTGTAGCTGAACGTTTGTACCCTTTTACTAATTTCTGTTTCCCCGACCCCTTAGCCTCGGCAACTGCTTTTCCACAATGTTTCTGCGAGTTCAGCTCTTGCCGCCCCACATCTCACGTACAAGTGGAACCAGGCCGTGTTTGCCTTTCTCCGTCTGGCCAAGTGCCCTCGAGTTACCTCCGTGCTGTCACAGACAGGATTTCCTCCTTCGTAAGGGCCGAGCAACATGACCTCGTATGCATGTCCACGTCCTTATCCGTTCGTCCATTGGCACTTCGGTTGGTTTTGATTCTTGATACTGAGAATACTGTTGGAGTGAACACGGGAGTGGAAATATCTCTTCGAGATTCTGTTTTCATTTCGCTTGTACGTATTCCCAGACAGGGGACCGCTGGAGCACGCAGTCATCTTATGTCAGCTTCATGAGGAGCTGCGTGCTGTTTCCGTAGTAGCAATGCCAGTTCCATTCCCAACGGTGCACGGGAGTCCCTCTTCTCCACGTCTTCACCAGCTCTTGTGATTTCTTGTCTTTTTGGTCCTGGCCGTTCTGACAGGTGTGAGGCGATAGCTCATTGTGGTTTTGGTTTGCGCTGCCCTGATGATTAGTGTGTTGAACACCTTTTCAGGTATGTGTTCATCATCTGTGTGTCGTTGGAAAATCTGCCCACTTAAATTGGATCGTCTGTTTTCTGCGATTGAGTTGTGTGAGTTCGTGTATTCTGGGTACGAACCCCGTATCGACGGCTCACAGATGCTTTCTCCCATTCTGTGGGTTGCTCTTTCGTGTCGTTGATGATTTCCTTTGCTGTGCAGAAGCGTTTTCATCTGATGTAGTCCCACTTGTTTATTTTTGCGTTTATCACCTTTGTTTTTGGTGTCCTCTGAAAAAAATAATTGCCAAGACCAACGACAGGAGGTTTACCCCCTGTTTTCTTCTAGTAGTTTTGTCGTTTCAGGTCTTAAATTTAAGTCTTGAATTCATTTGAATTAATGTTTGTGAGATAATATGATTCTGTACCCAATTCCAGTGTGGGGGGGGGGCGGGTAGGGGGGAGGTTCTTGCCACCAAGCTCTGCTAAGACAGCTGGCAGTGTCCTGCTGTTCAGCCCACTTCTGACACTCCACCTAGAGACACCGTCGCACCCGACAGGCCGAGGGCTCATCCTGTAACCATGTCCTCCCCTACCCCCCCTCCTCCTCCCCCCTCCCCCTTCTGTGCCAGTCTCAGGCCCAGCTTTTCGCCTGGGCTGCCGACTGACCAGCTGTAGGTAGGAGGCTGGAACGACCCCCTCTGTGGGTTCCATTACTTTGCTAGGGTGGCTCACAGACCTCAGAGAAATACTTCCCTTACGACCACCGGTTTGTTATAACGGTTGATTCTGAAACAGCCAGATAGAAAAGAGGCCTGGGGCAAAGTGCGGGGCCTCTGTGCCTTCAAGTGCACCGCACTCCCGGAGTCTCTGTTGTTCACCTGCTCGGGGGCTCTCTGAAACCTAGCCTTTTGGGTTTTTTACCGGGCTTTATTGCACAGGCAGATTGGTTAAATCATCGGCGGTTAATTCCGGCTGCAGCCCTTCCCCCATCCCCAGAGGTCAAGGTGGTGGGGCTGAAAGTTCCAGCCCTCTCATCAGTCGTGCGGTTGGTTCTCTTGGCAGCCAGCCTCGTCTTTAGTCATCTCATGAATGTAACAAAGGACACCTGTATCACTGTAGTCATTTAGGATATTTGGGGAGTTTTAGGAGCTTTGTGCCAGAAATGAAGACAAAGACCGAATATATATTTCTTACAAAGTACAGTGTCACAGAGGTGTGTGACAGTGGTCCGGTTTCGTTCTTTTGCATGTGGCCGTCCAGTTTTCCCAACCACTTGTTGAAGAGACTGTCTTTTCCCCGTTGTATATTCGGGCCCCCCTTTGTCATAGATTAGTTGATCACGTATGTGTGGGTTTATTTCTGGGCTCTCCGTTCTGTTGGTCTGTGTGTCTGTTTTTATGTCCATACCGTACTGTTTTGATCGCTATAGCTTTGTAATATAGTTTGAAGTCAGCTTCTAGCTTCATTGTTTTTTTCTCAAGCCTGCTTTGGCTATTGGGGTCTTTTTTGGTTCCATACATATTTTAGGATTATTTGTTCTGTTTCTGTGAAAAATGCCGTCGAAATTTTGATAGAGTACCGAATATGTAGATTGTTTTGGGTACTGTGGACATTTCAGTAACAGAAATTCTCTAATACATGAGCACAGGTTATCTTTCCCTTTATTTGTGTCTTAAATTTCTTCCATCAGCGTCTTAGGGTTTTCAGTGTTCAGATCTTTCACTTCATTGGTTAAATTTATTCCTAAGTATTTCATTCTTTTTTGATGCATTTGCAAATGGCATTGCTTTCTTAATTCTCTGATAGTTTGTTGTCAGTGTGTGGAAACACAAATGGTTTTTATATCTTGATTTTGTATCATGCAACTTGAACGAATTTGTTAGTTCTAACTAATCTTTCCCTCTTCAAAGCCGGCCTGCAATGGGTTGTCACGAAATAACAAGAAACACATACATTTTATTATAGGTCTCTGACCCTGGTTCCTCACGCGGGACTCCCTAATTCCTTGTAATTTTTGAGCGATAGGAGTTTTCGTATTTGTTTTCCTTGCTTTAATGAGGTAACTCTAGGCGGGCTCCTGGATGGTTCCCAGACAGGGGCTGTGTTACCAGAAAGACCCAGCCATGATTAGGAGCTTGGCATTTGCAGCCCCGTCTTCGCGTCCCTCACTCTCTAGAGAGGGAAGAGGGGCAGGAAATGGACTTAATAGGAGGTCCTGCCTGTGAGGAAGCCTCTGCAAAAACCCCAGTAGACGTGTCCCGTCTCCACAGGGGCAGAAGCCTCTGCACGCGGGTGTAGACTTTGACCCGCGTCTCTCTTCCTCCGTGATCACGTCCTTTAATAACTAGAAAGTGTGTGTCGGCGAGTGATTAAATGGGAAGGGGGTCATGGAAAACTGGTTTTCAGCCAAGTCAGAGACTTGGGGACACCTGGGGACCTGCTTCTTGTGATTGGCATCTGGAGTGGGGGGTGGTCTCCTGGGATTGAGCCCTTAGCCTGTGGGGTCGGACACGGTCTCCGGGTGGACAGGGTCAGAACCGAGTTAAATTGTAGGACACACAGCTGTTGTCACAGAGTTGCCGGGCGTGGGAAAAAGCCCACTCGCTTGGTGTCCAGAAGTACGTGAGCGTGGCAGCTGCTGTGAGCGGAAAGCGGTACGTGAGAGGAAGACCCCGTTTTTCGGTTCCACTCCACGTCACCCCGATACTCTCTAAATTTTTGAGTCATCTTGTCAGAAACTTGGAAAGAACTTGAGATTTTGAGTGGGGTTATGTTGAAGGCGAAGCTCAATCAGGAGACAATTGACATTTTAAGGTCTTTCTATTAATATTTAGCTCTTTGGATCTTCTTTAGTACATGTTTGTTTTCTCTTTGCTAAGTTTCTGCTCTAGGTTTTTTTCTGAAAAATTTGTTTCCAGTTTTACTGAAGTATATTTGACAAAAATACTGTATGTATTTAAGGTATAGAACGTGATGATATGGCATCCATATGCGTTGTATAACGATTACTGCGAGTGACTTAGCACGTCCGTCACCGCACAGTCACCTGTGTGCATGCGTGCGCAAAACCCCAGGCGGGTCTGGGCACCTATTTAAGGAGAAAAGAGGTAAGAGGGGAAACCGTTAGGAGCTAAAAGTCCACCGGAAGAAACTGGGAGTTCAGAGTGGCTTCTCATTGGCTGAGCTGTTGCGAGGGGGCGGGGGCGGGGAAAGTGTTCTTCCTCCTGCTGGAGCAGAGTGGTGTCCACGGGCAAGGTCAGGTCTGTGTCAGGTCACGTTGGTCTCTTCCTGTTGCGTCTGCAGTTGCTAGGAGTGGTGGGGCTGAGGGCTGCCCCTGCCGAAACCCCCGACTCCATTTTTACACCCTAAGTTAGGTTTACAAACGTAATCACCTTGTACCCGAACGGTTGTATCCTTTGACCAGCATCGCTCTGTCCCCTCCGTCACTCCTGTCCTCCGTCACTCATCCATCATTTGACTCTCTAGGAGTTCATCTCCCCCCTCCCCCCGGATGCCACCTGTAAATGAGACCACACAGGACTTACCTTTCTCCGGCTGATTTCACTTAGCCTCATGCCCTCAGGTCCATCCGTGTCGCAGCCGCACGGTTTGGTTTTCTGCTTCTGCCTGAATAATCCGCCACGGTGCGTGGACCACACGCTCTTCGTCCACTCGCCTGCTGGCGGGTGCTTGCGTTGTCCGCACATCGACGCTGCTGTGACTAGTGCTGCAGGGACGTGGGTGCGGGGACCGCGTGGAGGCGCTGATTTCATTTCCTTCAGAGGCGTGCCCAGAAGTGGGATGGATCGCTGGGTCGGTGGTAGTTCTGTTTTAATTTGGGGGGGGGGGGAATTCCAGAGCGGTCTCCACAGCGGCCACCCCAGTTTACATCTCTGACAGCGTAAGGAGTCCCTTTTCTCTGCATCCTCGCCGGTGTTTGTTATCACTTGCCCTGCTAACAGGTGTGCGGGGATGTCCCTTTGTGGTTTGGATGGGCATTTCCCGATGACGGCGAGTCGTGTTCAGCAGCTTTTCGTGTCTGTTGGCCACCGGGGTGTCTTCTTTGGAAAAATGCAAAGGTTTAGGTCCCCTGCCCATGCTTCCATCCGATTACTTGTGGGACTTTTGCTACCGAGTTGTAGGAGTTTCTTACGTATTTTGGGTATTAACCCCTTATCGCATCTATGGTTTGTGCACTTTGTATACCACCCTGCAGATTGCCTTTTCATTTTGCTGGTTATTTCCTTTGCTGTTCAGAAGGTTTCAGTTTGGCGTTGTCCCGTTGTCGGTTTTTGCTTTCCTTACACGTGCTTTTGGTGTCTTACCCAAACTGTCATTGCCAAGACCAGTGCCAAGGAGCTTTTCCCGCTGTTTTCTTCTAGGAGTTTCACCATTTCAGGTTTTAAATTTAGTCTTTAATCCATTTTGAGTTAATTTTTGTGTGTGGTATAAGATAAAGGTTTAGTTTCATTCATTTGCATTGGAATATCCAGTTTTAACACCGTTTATTTAAAAAACCTGTCCTTTCCCCATTGTATGTTCTTGGTGCCCTTGTCAGAGTTAGTTGACTGTATGTGTGTAGGTTATTCCCGGGCTCTCTCTTCTGTTCCATTGGCTTATGTGTCTGTTTTTATGCCAGTACCATACTGTTTTGATTACTCAAGCTTTGTAATATAACTTTAACTCAGAGAATGTGATGCCTCGAGTTGTATTTTTCTTTCTCAAGACTGCTTTGGCTATTTAGGGTCTTCTGTGGTTTCCTATAAATTTTAGGACTTTTTCTTTTCAATTTCTGTGAAAAATGGCATTGGAATTAGGTAGGGATAGCACTGAATCTGTAGAGCATTTGGTGTAGTGTGGACATTTTCATTATATCAGTTCTCCCATTCCATGAGCATGGTAGAGATTCCCATTTACTTGTGTCTTCTTCAGTGTCTTTCATCGTGTCTGAGGGTTTTCAGGGAACAGGCTTTTCACTTCCTTAGTTAAATTTATTATTAATAAGCATTTCATTCTTATTGATGTCATTTGTAAATAGGATTGCTTTCTTAATTTCTCTTTCATATAGTTTGTAGTTTGTGTAAAGAAATGCAAGTGAAATGTATATGTTCATTTTTGTATCCTGAAAATTTACTGAATTTATTAGTTATAACAGTGTTTTGATGGAGTCTTTAGCATTTTCTATATATAACATCTTGCTGTCTGCAAACCATTAATTTACCTCTTCTTTTGTAATTTAATGCCTTTTATTTTTCTTGCCTAATTGCTCTGGCTAGGACTTCAAGTACTGTGTTGAATACAAGTGGCGGAAACGGGCATCCTTTTCTTCTTCCTGATCTTTGAGGAAAAGTATTTACTTTTTTACCATTGACCATGAGATTATCTGTGGGCTCGTCATATATGACCTTTGTTATGTTGAGGTAGATTTCTTCTGTGTCTAATTTGTTGAGAGTTTTTTCATCATAAAGGGATGTTGGGTTTTGTCAAATGCTTTTTCTGTGTCTGTTGAGGTGATCATATGGATTTTTATCATTCGTTCTGTTAATGTGGAGGGTCACATTTATCGATTTGCATATTTGAACCATCCTTACATCCCAGGGATAAATCCCATTTTATCATGTTGTATCAACGTTTTATTGTGCTATTAATTCAGTTTGCTAGGTTTTTGGGTGAGGGGTTTTGCTTCCATATTCCTCAAGGATATGGTCTGTAATTTTATTTTCTTATAGTTTCCTAATATGACTTTGGGACCAGGGTAATACTGGCCTCATAAAATGACCCTGGATGTGTTCCCTCTTCTTGTTTTGTTTCTTTTGTTTTGTTTTGGAAGAATTTGAGAAGGATTGGCATTAGTTCTTTAAATATTTGATAGGATTCACCAGTGAAGCTGTCTGCAGCTGGATTTTTCTGGTTGGGATGTTTTCGATTACTTCTTCAATCTCTTTACTTGTTACTTGTTCAGAGTGTTTCTTCCTGATTCAGTCTCGATAGGTTGTATGTTTCTAAGAATTATTCCATTTCTAATTTGTTGGCTTATCAAATTTGTTAGGACGTAAATGTTCTTAATAATCTCGTATAATTCTTGGTGTTTCTGTGGTATCATTTGTAATGTTTTTCTTTTCATTTCCGATTGTGAGTCTTTTTTTTTTTCTTAGTTTACTTGTCAATTTGTTTATATTTTCAAGATCCAGTTCTTTCCTGTTTGTATCTTTACTGTTGTTTTTCAAGTCTCTGTTTCATTTATTTCTGCTCTGATCTTTCTTATTTCCTTCCTTCTGCCAACTTTGGACTTTCTGTTTTTCTGGTTCTTTGAGGTATAAAGTTAGGTTGTTTATTTTAGATTTTTTTTAATGTTAATGTTAATCACTATAAACTTTCCTCTTAGAACTGCCTTTGCAGCATAGCACAGTTTTTGCTCTGTTGTACTTCCCTTTTCATTTGTCTCAAGGTATTTTTGATTTTCCTTTTGGTTTCTTCCTAGAATGTGTTGTGTTGTTTAGGAATGTGTTTAGTTTCTACTTATTTGTGAATATTTCAGGTTTCCTCCTGTTTTTTGATTTCTAGTTTCATAACATTGCATTTGGAACAGATATGTGGTTTGATTTGAACTCTAATTTCTTGAAACTTGTTTTGAGGCCTGCCATGTGCTCTGTCCTATGGAGTGTTCTGCTTTCCCCTGAGAAGAGCGTGTATTCTGCTGCTGTTTGATGCCACGTTCAGCATATATCTGTGTTACATCCATTCTGTCTAAAGTGTAGTTTAAATCAAGTATTTCTTTGTTGATTTTCTGTCTGGATGATTTATCCATTTTGAAAGTGGAATACTGAGGGCCTCTATTATTATTGTGTTGCTATATATTTCTGCCTTCAGCTCTGTTAGTATTTGCTTTATATATGTATGTTCCCTGATGTTGGGTGCACTCTTGATGGATAGACGCCTGTGTCCTTATATAATGGCCTTCTTTGTCTCTGGTTGTAGTTTTTGCCTTAAAGTCTATTTCATCTGGTAAAATGGGCCGCTCACCCCAGTCTTTTTTGGTTACCATTTGCATGGAATATCTTTTTCCATCTCTTTTCTTTAAGCCTAATTGTGTTCTCAAAGTTGAAGTGAGTCTTTTGTAGGCAGCATACAGTTGAGTCTTTTTAATCCAATCAGCCATTCCATCTTTTTTATTGGAAAATTTAGTGCATTTACATGTAAAGTCATTATTTGCAGTTAAGACATGTTGCCATCTTGTTAAATGTTTTCTGGCTATTTTATAGTTCCTTTGTTACTTTCTACCTCCTGTGCTCTCTTCCTTTGTGGTTCGATGATTTTCCACAGTGGTATGCTTCGATTCCTTTTACCTTGTATGTATTTACTGTAGGATTTTCCCTGGTGGTTACCAAGAAGCTTACATAAACACCGTAGAGTAATGATAGTCTGTTTTAAGCCAAAAACAACTTGACTTCGATTGCATACAAAAGCTCTGTCCTTTTACTTCCCCCTCCCACATTTTATGGTTTTGATGTCACAATTGACATCTTTTTATCTTATGTATACATTAACAAATTATTTTAGCAATAGTTATTTTTAATACTTTTGTCTTTTAATCATTATACAAGAGTTAATGATTTATATAACCCCATTATGGTATTATTCTAAATTTGTCTATATTCTTATCTTTTCCAGTAAGTTGTAAGTTTTATACTTCCATACGTTTTCATATTATTAATTAGCACTCTCTAATTTCAGCCTGAAGAGTTCCCTTGAGCATTTCTCGTAAGGCAGGTCTAACCGGGATGGGCTCGTTCAGCTTTCGTTTGTCTGGGAAACTCTTTATCTGTCCTTCACGTCTATAGGACAGCTTTTCTGGGTACAGCATTCTTGGTTGGCAGTTTTTTACTTTCAGTGCTTTGAATATATCCTCCCACTCTGTCCTGGTCTGCCCGGTTTCTGTTGAGGAATCCCCAATTGCCTAATGGGAGTTCCCTTTTATGACAGGAGTTTCTTTTGTCCTACTGTTTTCAAAATTCTCTCTTTGATTTTTGGCAGTTTGAATACAGTGTATCTTAGTGAAGTCCCCTTTGTGTTGAATCTGTATGGGGGCTTTTTTTTTTTAAGTGTTTATTTAAATTCCAGTTAGTTAACATTAGTTTCAGGTGTAGAATTTGTTGATTCAGCACGTAGATAAACACCCTGTGCACTCCTTAGTCCCTGTCACCTGTTTTCACCCATTCCCCCACCCATCTTCCCTCTAGTGACCTGCAGAATGTTCTCTATAGTTAAGAGTTTCTTGGTTTTCCTCTCTTCGTTCCCCTCCATTATCATTCGTTTGTTTCTTAAATTCCACATATGAGTGAAATCATAAGGTATTTGTCTTTCTCTATTTTGCTTAGCATAATTCATTCTACCTCCATCTGTGTCATTGCAAATGGCAGGAGTCCATTCTTTTTTCTGGCTGAGTGATTCTCCACCATGTGTGTGTGTGCACCGCATCGTCTTTATCCAGCCGCCAACCAGCGGACACTCGGGTGAGCTCTCACTAGCTTTGTGTACCTGGACGTCCCAGCTTTCTCCCCAGATATGGGACTTTTTAGCCATTATTTGGAAAAACTTTCTGCTCCTTTCTCACTTCTCCTCCTGGGATTCTCATATCCTAATACTCTTTTACTTGACAGTACCCCACAATTGGCATAGGCTTTCTTTAGTCTTTTCATTCCTCGTCCTTTTTCTCTGATTGGATAATTTCAGATGATCAAGTCTGCTATTGATGCTGCTGCAGTTTCTTTTCATTTATTGTTTGCTTCAGCTCCAGAATTTGTTTGGTTCCTTTTTATGATTTCTGTCTCTCTGTTGACCTTCTCAGTTCACATTTTGTTTTCCTGATTTTTTTTTAGTTGTCTGTGTTCTCTTGTAGCTCACTGAGCTTCCTTAAAACAGTTGTTTTTAATTCTCTGTCTAGAAATTCATATGTCTTCGTTTCTCTGAGATCTGATAGGGGAAAATTACCATGTTCCTTGGGTGGCGTCATGTGTCCTAATTTTGTGGTAGCCTTGTGTTGATATCTGAGCATTTGGCAGAGCGGTTATCTCTTCCGGCGTTAGGGACTGGCTTTGATGGTTAAAGACCACGTGTGGGTGGGTGCGAGGGCACTGGCTGGGGCGCGGCGGTCCTGGCTCTGGGAAAGCCCCTGCAGCGTGATGTCCACATAACATCTTCAGCGAAGTCAGTGTCGGCATCGATTTGTCCCCCTGTGAGGGGGTCCCTCTCCACACGGGGCCTGGCTTCTGAGTGCCCCGTTAGTGGTGGTGGCACTGGTGTCTGACGTGTGGGCACTTCGGGAAAGACGTAAGCGCTGAGGTCTGAGTAGCTGGTGACCTCAGCAACCACGCAACAGTGGTGGCTCCAGTGCCTGTGACGTGCATGCCTGCAGTGCGGCCACCAAGATGGCATCTGCGGCGTGCACACAGTTTGAGCACCGGGGGCGCTGGGATCCATGGCACGTGTTGGGTCATGACCTGGGGCAGCACTGGCCCTGGGAGGGGGGGCAGAGATGTCTCCACTCCGAGTGGTCTGTGGTAGTGGTGGCTGTTGGTCACCTTGGTGGCTAATGCCGCCGGTGTCCTCTGTGGAGCAGCATGCTGGGTCCACGCGCCTCCCACTGTGGGATCCTCCCCCGTGGGCACCGTGGGGGTCTGCGGCTGTTGTGGGGCGGCTGATATCCTCAGTGGTGAAGGCCACCAGGGTCCTCTGCACAACGTGCCTCCGGGGACCTTGATGGCCGCCCCTGTGTGGCTGGTCCCGATGGCCCACCTCCTTTGTTCTTAGGGGTCTCAGCTCAGCCAGTCCCCACAGGGACCCTTTCTGGGTCGTTCCTCCCTTTTCCTCCACTGTGTGGCTGGAGGCTCTTCATTGCACTCTCGAGCCCCCTAGGCCTTTTTGCACATGGATGGCCATCTGTCCTTTTTGTGGGGGGACAGAGAGTGGTCTCTCCTACTCTGCAGCTTACTGGCGCCCAGAGGCCTCATCTCTTCTCTATTTTTTCTTTCTACTTTCTTTGGATTTATAAAGTTTTGCTTTTTCTAACTTCTTCATTTAGATAATTAGTCTTTATTTAGAATAAGCTTTTAAAATTTTATTTGCGTATAATACCTCTTTAGATGTACCTCACAAGTTTTAATATTTAATATCTTAACATTTAGTTGTTAATATTTTGGATTTTCATTATGATCCTTTCTTTGGACCGTGAGTTATTTAGACAGATGTTTCTTAATTTCCAAATGTACGATATTTCACTTTTTATTGTTTTATTTCTAATCTGATTGCAATGTAGGCATAGAATTTGGACTGTGTGATGATAAGCTGTTTGAATTTGTTGAGATCTACATTATGACCGAGTAGTGGTTAATTTTGAAACTGCGCTATGTGCACTTTAAAATATATGCATTCTCAGGGCGCCGGGGAGGGGGGAGGGGGCTCAGTTGTTTAACCATCTGACTTCAACTCAGGTCATGATCTCGCAGTTCATGAGTTCAAGCCCCGCGTCGGGCTTTGTGCTGACAGCTCAGAGCCTGGAGCCTGCTTCGGATTCTGTGTCTCCCTCTCTCTGCCCCTCCCGTGCTCACACTCTCTCTTTTTCTCCAAAATAGATATTTAAAAAAAATTTATAAAAAAGAATACATGCATTCTCCACTTCTCAAGTTGTATGTAGTGTATTTAAGTCATAGTTTTAAATTAGATTCATAAAATCTGTATCCTTACAGTTTTGTTTGTTTTGTTTGGTGCCAGAGGGGTTGGCCTGATTAGCTGCATTTGTCAAAATGTATAGCTTATCATACTGTATTTATTTGTTTCTCCTTACAATTCTGTCAGGTTTTGAATTACGTATTTTGCGTTACATACTTCAAAATTATGTTGTTAGCTGGAAGTTCAAAACTGTTTTATTTTTCTGGTGAAATGAACCTTAATCATTATACAGTGAACTTCTTTGTATCTAGTGTCTCTTTCTGCCTTACTACCTATTTTTTTCTGATATAAACATAGCTATAGTATCTTTATTTTGCCTAATAGTGGTCTGGCATATCTTTTTCCTATCCTTTACTTGCATCTTTCTTGTATCCTTTTGTTTTATATATTTGTCTTTTTTTAAATTTTTTTTTTTTAGTGTTTATTTTTGAGAGAGAGACACACACACAGAGCATGAGTGGAGGAGAGGCAGAGAGAGAGGGGGACACCGAATCCCAGGCTCCAGGCTCCGAGCTGTCAGCACAGAGCCAGACGCGGTGCTCGAACCCACAGACTGTGAGATCGTGACCTGAGCTGAAGTTGGATGTTTTACCGATTGAGCCACCAGGCACCCATATATATCTTTTAAGTAAGAAATAACTGGATCCCCCCCAATTTTTCTGTCTTTGTTTTTTTTTAGAGAATTTAGTCTATTTATATTGACTGTAATTATTTATATGTTTTGGTTTATTTCTGCCACCTTCTTTTGTGGTTACCATAGAAATTTTAAGATGTATACTTAATTTACCAGAGTGTCAATTTAACCAGTGTCAATCTTCACGTAGAAAATACAAGGACACCCCCCTCCTGACCTCTGTGCTGTTGTTGTAATGTCTGGTTCCATTCACTTTTAATCCTGCAAGAAATAATTACTGTTTTATGCAGTTAGTATTCATTTACATTTACACATATTTGTTACCTCTACTCGTAATTATTTCTTGTATCTTAGACCTGTCATATTCCTTCTTTTTTAAGTCCTTTTAGAGTACATTTTATGTGTCTGTTAATTTTATTTGCCTGAAATGTCTTTATTTTGCCTTCATTTTTGAAATACATTTTTGCTAGGTGTAGAATTCTAAGTTGACAGCACATAGCACATTGGAGATGTTATACTGTTGTCTTATCCTGCGTGTATGTGTGTGTGCACATGCACGTGTGCTGTACAGAAGCTCCTACTTAGTCTGTTTTTCATTTTAAGTCACCGGTCTCTGGCTACTGTTAGGATCTCCTGTTTGTCTCTGGTGTTTCCCAGTTTCACTGTGTTGAAGGGGTGTGTGTGTGTGTGTGTGTGTGTGTACACATGCGTGTGTACACTTACACATATATGTTCATCCTGCTTAGAATTTGTGGAACTCTGTAGATTAATGTCTGGAAAACTCTCAGTCATTACATTACACGTTCTCTCTCTCTTCCTGACTCCTGCCGAGTGTCACGTCAGAGTCACCATTCTGTCCTCTCTCCTCTGTAACCTGTCGTCATTTTTTCCCATCTCTGTCCCTTGATAATTTGTTCAGATCTACCTAAATAAAATCAGGGTAGTATTTGGGGAAGGCAAGGAGGGAATGAATATTACATGGGCAGCCAACTGAAGTCAACCACGATTACCCTTTGTTTACTTTGGTGGTGTTTTAAATCCGTTTTGTGTAAACACATAGTTGTGTTTTTCTTCTGGCATATTGAAAGGTTCGTGCATTGTTTCAGTTCTTCTAGACTTATGACCAGTATATATTTCAACCTTTATTTTGTTATCTCTGCACTTCAGGCAGCATCTGTTGACTCCATGTTGTGAAATGAAGCAGTTAGAACATAACTCATGCATTTACATTTTTAACTGATACCGCATACCTCCAGATGCTTATTGCATGTGTATATTATCATTTTAGTTCTTTTTACGTGTATCTTTATGTTTTTGAATAATATAATTAGACTTCTTTTATTTATCAGCTTTAAGTAGTGTCTACTGACCTGTGTATCTAAAAGATAAAGAACACTCATGGTCCATACATTCCATCTACTTCCTCTTCCCCTCTTGATTTTTTTCAGTACTTATACTATTATTCCTGTACTATCAGTGTTCTGTTCTGTAATCATACATCCAGCAGTTGTTTTGACCTAATTCTATACTTTAAATGAGTTTAATGCTCTTACTGTTGTTTTCTTTATTGCCATATTTTTGCCTTCATCTTTACGAGGGTGGAATTTATCACGTACATTTTGCCAGAAAGGTTTGTGACAATCTTTACCGAATTCTGCACGTGTGAAAATGTTGTTAGCTTCATACTTACATGGAAACTTGGCTCCGATCAAATTCTTAAGCCGCTCTTTTCTCCAGAGGAAACATTCTGGCATTTGAATGTTGCTGTGGAGAAGTGTGAGGTTGACTTGTGTTTTCACTTGTCTTGTAGGAAAAAAAAGAATAACTCATTTGATTTTTTACACTGTTTCACTAAGAGTGAGATTGAACAACTTTTCTCCTTTTTCTTTTTTTTTGGATGTTTGGTGGTAATGACAATAGCATGGAAATATAAGCCACTCTACAGGTAAAGCAGCTGTTGGGTTGACATACCCGCTCTTGTAGTGGCTGGCAAATGATGGTCCATTGGTCAAATCGGGCCCACCACCTGTTCTTCTGTGTCCACAAGCTGAAAAGGGTTTTTAGAAAGGAATAGTGACAAGCAATGTGATGACAGGTAACACTAACTTTGAATCCCAATCACATAAAATGTTGTCCTTCTCAAAAGAGTTCTATTTTCCTCATTCATAGGCCTGTAGTGGGCGCCTGGATGGCTCAGTTGGTTGAGCATCTGACTCTTCATTTTGGCTCAGGTCATGATCCCAGGATTGTGGGATTGAGTCCTGCTCGGGCTCAGCCCTGAGCAAGGAGTCTGCTTGGGATTCTCTGTCTCCCCCTCTGCCCCTCTCCTCTGCTCATGCACTCTCTCTCTCTCTCAAAAAAAAAAAAAAAGAAAAAAAGGCCTGTATTAAAAACACTTGTACTCAATTATTTTCATATATTGAATTTCATCAATTTTGTGGAAATTTGTTTTATCTTTTGTCATATGATTACTATGTAATAGCTTTGATTTTTGGCTTCTGGTCCACAAGCCTAAAATACTTAGTTTTTGGCCTTCTAGAAAAATTTTGCCGACCTGTACTCTGTTGCAAATCCAGAATGGGTTTGATTCAGGGATGCTTTTGAATCTAGTAGGCGTCTCCCTTGGATTCGTCTCCTTGTCTCAAGTGCGGCCCCCAAATTTGTAGCCTTCAGTTCCTGGCTGCAGTAAATGATCTTTCTGTGGCCACTCTGGGTCCTCTCTGGGTCTGAGTCCTCCACCCTGAGTCTCATCACCAGATAGACCTGTCCTGCATTGATACTGTCGTTGTCGGCTTCACAGCTTATGTAGAACTTTCTGTCATTTCTATTCCCATAAGAACGACTCTTGCCTCTGGCCTGTTTCAGTCTGTCGTACTTGATTTGTCTGATGCTTATTCACATGGCAATCGAAGCGTTTTTACCCTACGTGGATTCGAGGCTCCCATCTCGACTTGACTTCAGTTACAGTACGCTCCATGCCCGGGCAGCACGTCCTCGGTTTTTGGATTTCTGATCTTGTTAGATTTCCTGCAGGAATCAGAAAACGAACCTTTCTTGCTCTTATTTCAAAACCTGCTCTCTTTGGTTCTGTCTGAAGAATGCTGGTGGTGTTTGGACATGGTCTTTTAAGACTTAGTGAATGGCGAAGGAGTTTCACAGCGTAGGCCACTAGTCCTGTTGGCCCCCTACGTTCTTCCTGATGATTCTCCCTGAGGGGAGGCTCTTAAAACTTACAACTATCTTTAGTATGAACGGAAGGTAAAGTAGAATTGTACGCACACGAACCCCTCATGTAAGAAGAGAAACGCTGCCGCAGAGAGGAAGTGAGACAGTACAGAGGCTGCCCTGAGAGGGCTGGCCGGCCTGGCGGAGGGTCAGGAAACTGTAGGCTATGGAGGAGACACTGAAGAGCATGGAGATATCAAGTTAAGCCTCGTGGGAAGATGGGAACTATATATGCAGTGTTGGAGCCAGCAGTCATAGCTCTGAGAGCATCTTTTACATTTAAAAGGTAACATGACTGTGTATTTTGCAGACCGTTGCTTCACAGTTCTGTTGAGAAAAAAAAACACCGAAAATCTACCCATTGACCTGACGATAAATCAAGACATGAACCAGGAGAAAAGCAACACAAAAGCAAGGTAAAATAAGATGAAAATTTCAGCGCCGTATGCTAGTGGGGAGCCATTGTGTCCACGGAGAATGTGGGGTCCTTCAGGGACTGGGGGAGGTTCTTCGGGGGCGGTTCCCGCCGGCCCCTCGCTGCTTCGGCCCCACCGCGGATATGCCGGCAAAGGGAGCCGGGAGTCGACTGAAATGAGAAAGTCCTGCAAACGGGAAAGGCCCCGGGAAGGCGGAGGGTGCGGGTTCCGGGCGGAGATGGCGGTAGAAGGCAGAGCGGGGAGGAAGGGAGGAAGCCCTCGAGGGTCCTGACTTTGGCCGAACCTGACGTTCTACTCCGGCCCTTGCTGCCTCCTTCCCAAATCCCGACTAAAGCCGAGAAGGAGGCCCCGCAGGAGCGGGACGTGAGCCGGAAGTTGGGGAGAACTGTGTGGTTCTGCAAGACCGGAAGCACACGGGAGTGATCGCCGATGCTGCCAGCGGACAGAGCGACAGCGCGCAGCTCGGGTGGCGGCTGGTGAAGCCCAGGAGGGGCCGCGTCACCCCTGCTCCTCTCCCCTCCCCGCTGTAAGGCGCTGGAGGCGGAGGAGGCGTGGCCGCGAGAGCGGGAACCTCAAGTTTGTAGCGGAAGCGGAAGTGCTAGAAGGCAGACGCCTTCCTTCACCTCAGTGGCCTGGAGGGTGTTTTTCCCTTTGCTCCAGTGAGAGTCCGGGGTGTGGGGACAGCAGACCCAGCTGAGGGGGGACTCCTGTCCCCGATCTGAAGTGACCTCACTAGTCTTCCTCTGCTTGCCTCTGAGAAGGCTCACAGCCAAAGGCCGAGAGCAGTACCCTCTGGGCAGGAAGATCTGCACCCAGCGCCGGTGGGGAGAGCCTCCGGTTACCCCGCGGTGAGAGCGGCCTCTCGACAGAACCACCGTGCACCCAGAGCGGCCCGGCGCGAGATCGGTGAGGGTTCTTAAATGCGAGCGAGTGACGCGTGATCGCGGGAGGAGCGTTTCTAGCTTGACAGAAACGCAGTCACAGAAGCCTGTCACAGGTTGTTAGCCGACAGAAGAAACAGCATTAAGAGAGTTAATGCTGTTAAAATGCTCTCTTAAAAATGTGGAACATTTGGAGAAGAAAAAAGCTTTCAGGAATTAAATGCACAATAGCAGAAATAAAGCCGAGGAGATTCTCTGGAAGGAAGAATGGAAAGGTAGAGATAGAACATTGGGGAGTAAAGACAAGAAAAGGGATGGGTAGGAAACAAAAATAAGATGATAGAAATAATTCCAAAAATGCCTGTAATCACGATAAATGCAAGTGGGCTAGACTTTTTTTTTATGTCAAACTGGATTTTAAAAATGCATGGGCAGAAACATCCTGGAAAGCAAAAGGATTCCAACAGACAGAAAATAAAAAGAAGCTTCTGCACCCTCTCCTCGGTCATGGGGAACGGTCACAACATGTCCCATTGGAGACCATAAAGCTAGATCTTGTACTCTTTAATCACAGAAATCGGTTACACGAAGTTAGCTAGGACCCTCCCCCCCAACCTCACATCCGGAAACGAAACACGATGTCTGAAAAACTGACACTTTTTGAGCAGCTGGGGTGGAATGGGCCGTAAAGGAAACCGAACTGGAAGCAGTTGAGGACTGAGTGTAGAAAAGCAAGAGGGAGCAGCAGGGAAGGGCGGCACCATGCAGGTCAGCCTAGCCGGGCGTGCCAGGCGGTGTGCGGTTTTACAGCTTTCATTAACACACAGGAAAGGCTGAAAAATTAATGTGGTAACAATCCCTGTTAAGAAGAATAGGGGAAAAAACTGAAGAGAATACACCAAAAGAAGTTGAGAGAAGGAGGTAAACACCATCACATGGTAACAGCAGAAATCAAAGAGAAAATCCGAACAAGCAACAACCGTCGATCAGCTCGGCGGCCCTCTGGGCGAGCTGACCAGGAAGAAGACCGTCAGCAGTGCACAGCTCCAGCGGACGGCGCTAGGACGCGCTCTCCTCTGGAACACGCGTGCCGGGGGCCGGGCGGGGTAGGTCAGCCCGGGAAGGCCTGCGGTTGAGAAGGTGAGAGAACTACCTATTTAATGGCAGTTAGTCCGAAACACAGTATCAAATTTTTACAAAAAGCGTGACCAAAAGAGGCTCAGTAAGTAATAGGCAAGGTGACCTTTCTAGCCACTGAAAGTGTCTCATCGGTAGTTAGGAATCCTGACTGTGTCCCGCCTGCCTCTCCCCCCACAGACCACACTTCCTAGGCTCAGGCCGATTTCCAGAGCTGCTGAGTTTCTAACAGGTTTATGAGTTGTGACATAAAGAAAAAGTAAGTCTGGTCTTTTACAGCTTCTTCCATAGAACAGAAAAAGAGAAAATAGTCCCTAAACTGAGTTAGGATACAATCTTCCAAGTCAGTTTAATTCACAACCTTAGAACCAAAAAACCCTACATAAGATATTAACCCACAAGTTACAGATGAAGTCGAGTATCTCATCTCAGAAATATAGTTAGTTGAACTTTAGAAAGTGCCTCAATACCAATTACCATTAATAGATCAAAGGAAGAAAAGCATTTGATAAAATGCATGCATTGTCTCTTAATGACAAAAACCCTTAGCAAACTGCATGATTAAGGGTATTTACCAAAAACCTGAAACAAATATTTTTAGTGGTCAAGCGCTAAAAGTGTGCCTTTTACATTGAGAAAAGTGACAAGGGTACTTGCTGTCACTTCTATGTGATATCCTGAAAAAACATGACATTCGATAGAAGGTCCTAGGGCAGCAAGACAAGGAGGAATAAAAGGACGAAAGGCAATTAAAGCTGAAAGGTTTAAAACAGGAGAAACAAGCCGTAACCATTTATAGATGAGGTCTAGGAAAAAGTACAAAAGAATTTGCAGTTTCATAAATTAATAGTTTCATAATTAATAGGTGAATTCACTTCAGCAGACTGGTAGATTAAAATCAATATATGTCAGTGACTTTCATTCTAGCAATAGATTGAAAATGTAAATAAATCATAACTACCATTTATAATGGTAATGAAACATCCAGTACCTGGAAAAAAATCATTTTTAAAATTATATGTTTGACCTTAGTGGAGAAAATTACAAAATATAATTGAGAACGCAACACAGTTTATATAGAAAAGCAAAAGGCCAAGAGTATATCAGCACTCTTCAAGGAAAAGAAAGTTGGAGGTCTTAACCTATAGCCGTCACGACTGTAAGCAGTGTGATCCAGGAACAAGGGGAAACCAATGCAGATAAACGGGCGGATAATTGTTTACATTTCGAGTGATGCGGCCTCAGCGTTACAGGCCAGGGAAGGGAAGGACGGGGGTGTTCAGTCCCGGTGCCCGGGCACCGCAGGTCCTTGTGGGGGTAGGGGGGGGGGTCTGCCCCTCACGTCATACCCAAAACTCAAGGACTGGAGAACCAGCATGGTTTCTAAGACTCTTAAAAGGCACGACTTTACAATGATAGGAAACAGTACAAGAATTTTGTCAAGGTTGGAGGAAGGGCAGATTTCATAAGAAGAAACACAAATCATATAGGCAAAGGTAGGTAAATTAGCTGATATTAGAGTGAAGAACTTAGTTTGTGAAGATTTCGTCAAGAAAGCGAGAAGTCCAGACCAGAAGACACCTTCAGCAAGGTAAAATGGCAGAAGATGACTATCCAAAATGCACCTAAGCACGGTTAAGAAAATGGTGTACAGTTCAGTGTGACAAAGGAACAGAGGGCACGGACAGACACTTCTGGAAGAGGAGACTGCTCAGGCATTTATGAACCAGGGGACTCAGAACGCGCAGGGGAGCTCTGAGAACACCTTCGGACGGCGTCCGCGAGCAGGGGGAGGAAGGCGTGCTCGGTCTTCCAGGGAAACTTCGCCTTCCGACTCAGGTGGTGAAGTGCTTTCCTTTACTGTACCGGCAGTTAGTTTTTCCCACCGAGCAGTATGGGGGGATCTACAGAACCCTGAGTTTCCCCCACCTCGTAAAAACCCGGTCCAGGGTGTAAGTCAGTGGCAGGCAGCGATTTTGGACTCGGTTCTTACGGAAAGGTTTTCCAGCATTTACACATAGGCAGTTGGCTAATGTGTTGTGAAAAGATTTTGTTTGACTCTTGATAAGCGTGGTTGTGGGGGACGGTTTTGTAGAGAAGGGTACTGCATTCCAGAAACCTGGATTCTGACCTCACTCTGCTGCTAACAGGTAACAGTTCTTCGTCTTTTAGGCTAGGTGAGGATTCTTCAGCCCTTTACAGCATTGACATTTCAGTGATAACATCAGACCTCTTTTGCGTGTAACTCAACTCTCCCTGTTTCAGCTCTGTGTCTATCAAAAATTGAAAGGATAGATATTATGTGGCGTAATATATTTAAGCTTCAAGTCCTAGAGAACGTTAACCACGGCATCGCCCTTTCTTTGTCGTATCAGGCTTCTGAAGTGTGGGGAGCAGGAGTACGAAGATGACACGCCGTCAGAGACTCCAGCGGCTGAAACTGCAGAAAAAGAAACCTTAAAAGACAAAACCTCTGAAACGTTTTCTGTAGATTCGGAGTCAGGACAGACCGAAGAAACCTATCAGGATTACTATCCAGGCACGGCATTTATGTTTTCTTTTATGGGGATGGAAAGAAATTTCCACAGCACGAACCGAGGCAACTAGTGACGTTCCCTGAAATCCTAGTTCACTTTCCAGGTGCAGGGTTTTGGTCCTTGGCGGGCTTCATTGCTCTTGGCGGTTGGTGATACCTCCAGATAGAGAGCTTGCCTCTTACAGGGGACAGAATCTACATACTGGTCATCGTAGTCAGAATAGCAACAGTGATCTCGCGGCCGCCACCGAGAATATCTGACGTTTCTGTAGCTGTGGGGGTTTTTGTGAGGCGAAGACCCTAAAGTTGGCTCAGCGTTCCCTGAAGGCCCCCGTGCCTTCTGGTTGTGCCGTGACCTCCTTCGCCGCTCTCGTCTGTGGGGGCTCTGGTTACTCCACACACCTCCGCGGTTCAGTCTTCTTTCCGCTGGTCTCAAATTCCACCATTAACCGTATGTAAAATAAATTTTAAAAAATTATTTTTTTTTTTGAGAGAGAGAGATGGAGACAGGATGAGAGGGGGAGGAGCAGAGAGAGAGGGAGACACAGAATCTGAAGCAGGTTTCAGACTTCAAGCTGTCAGCACAGAGCCCAATATGGGGCTTGAACTCAGGAATTGTGAGATCGTGACCTGCGCCAAAATCTAGAGTCGGAAGCTTCACCCACTAAGGCCCCAGGCGCCCCATCCACAGCTCTTTTATATCCTCACTGTTATGAAGGTTGCTCGTTGGTCTCCATCCATGGCCCCCTTCCCCCTCCCCCCTCCCCCCTCCAGCAGCTTCTCTGATACCAGCGTCCTCATCCCTTCCCACTTCTCTGCTCTGCTCCCAGGTTGGCAAAGCTTCAGCGCTAATCAGTGTAATTGTCAGCTTTCCCTGCTTTCCCCCTCGCGCCGGTAAGCCTGCTTGCGGAACACTCTCGCACTCTTGTGTCGGTTCTGTTTCCCGAGTCATGGTCTCCGGCATCGGCGGGGCGGTCCGCACTGCCTGGTGCCCGTTTGCCTCCTTTGAGCTGTGCCTCTCGCCGCTCACAGCATCTGTTTACACTGTTGCGGTTTAACCTTAAGCCTCTCTTACTTGATGATGGATCCTTGTTGCGGCCAGCGCGACAATTTCTCCGACAGGGTTGAGGGTAAGGAGATGGGAAAGGGGAGAGAAGACTGAAGGTGGGGAACGGGAGGAACGCCAGGAGCCATGGCACCAGAGTGTCGTTCTTTATTTTGCAAGTTCAGCTTATATACGGTGTAGCAGGTCATGACATAATTGCATCAGGATACATTTTTAGGACAAGTTCCTCAAGTGTGACTTAAGTTCCTTACTGTTAGTTCCTCCTCGGAGCAGGGAGCCCTCGATCCCCTGGGGTTAGCAGGTTAGGCCTGTAACGTGACATTGACTCAGGCTCACGGGAGCCTGGGCCCCCGGAGGGTACCAACTGTACCCTGGCGCGCCCTGAGGCACTGCTCCTGAGAACAACCAAGGGAGGGCCGGGAAGCCCCAGTTGGCGGAGTCTGAGAGCCGTTGCTCGATCAGTTAACCCCAGCCTGGCTCAGGGCTCCCAACAGTTCCTACTTTATGAAAAGTAAAAATCACATGGAAACATCGAACTTGCAGCTCCCCGGGCCCGTCTCAGTACTTGTCTCGCTTCTGGAGTGTTCGCAGGGCTGGCAAAGCTTCCTCCAGCAGAGCGAAAAGTAGAAGTACTCGGACCTTTCTGTTACTTTCCTTCCTGGAGGGGAGTACAAGGGCCAGGCGAGGTAACGGCTTGTTGGCTGTGGTAAGGATTCAGGGCCTTATCCGGTGAAGACAGAAGCCATGGAAAGGTTTTAAACAAAGAGCTAACGTCCGATTTCTGCTTTGAAAACATCACTCTGGCTGCAGATTGAAGAATAGACCCGTGGGAATAAGAGTTGATACAGGAGCCCGGTTAAGAAGCTTTGGATATTCTTTTTTATCCATTTTTTTATTTTGAGAGAGAGAGCATGCAAGCAGGGGGAAGGGCAGAGGGAGAGAGAAAGAGAGAGAGAATATCTTAAGCAGAAGCCATGCTCAGGACAGCACCTGACACGGGGCTCGATCCCACGACCTGAGCCTAAATCGAGAGTCAGAGTCAGATGCTCAACCAACTGAGCCACCCAGGTGCCCCAGGAGGCTTTGGATATTCTGAAGGTAGGGTTATCAGTTAGGGTAATGGGTTGGCGAGAGAGAGGTGGTGTCAAAGATGATAGCTAGGTCTCTGGCTTGTGTGATATAACGAATAGGGGCGCTGTTCCCTGAGCAGGAGCCAGGGCAGAGATGGTGTATTTGGAGTAACTATGTGGCTGGAAGCTCAAGCCGTGGACGCGGGTGCGAGGCCTAAGCAGAGTGCATGAAGTGGGAGGGAACAGGATCGAAGCGCTGTAGCAGCGTCCGTGGGGACGGTCAGAGTCAGGCTAGATGCACCGATGAGCTGGAGGACGAGTATGGGTGTCACAGAAGCCAAAGGAAAAATCTCTATCAGGAACAAAGGCGTGGGTCCTGGTTCAAGATGGCTGATGTAGAAGGATCCTGAACTCCCCTCTTCCCACGGGCACACCAGATCTACAGCTGCATGTGTGACCGTTTCCTCTGGAAGACACCCCAAAACTAGCTGATCAACTCCTGTACATTGCAGGGGAGACCCCTTTTGACCTCCGAGCTCTGGTGACCATGGAGCTTGGACATGTGAGTCCTGCCGAACTGTTAGCACTGGAGAAACGGTTCTTACAGGCCACCCGTCCCACAGAGCAGAGTGCACTGACCCGCACCCACAGTCTGTCAGAATAATCTAATGTAAAGGGGGTGAGTTAATCACTTACATGCTAGTATGAAGGTTCAGAGATTAAAGTAGTAGAAAGAACTATAAGCACAAAGCGTTGTCAATGGATACACAGGATAAGAAAGTAAATTGTGAACATCAGAGACGTGGGACGGAGGAGAGAAGTGTCGAGTTTTAGGATGCATTCAAACCTAAGTTGCTGTCGACTTCAACGGATTGTTCTGAGTTTTATGTAGGCCTCATGGTGAGCACAAAGCAAAAAACTATGGTAGATATGCCCAAGGTAGACAGGAGTGTAAGACTATACCATAGAAAACCGTGAGATCACAAAGAAGAGGGCAAGAGAAGCAGAAAGGAGGAAAGGAATTGCAAAACAGCCAGAAGACAGTTAAGAAAATGGCATTAAGTCCATTCCTGTCATTAATTACTTTAAATGTAAATCCAAACAAAAGATACAGAGTAGCCAAATGGATAAAAATCAAGACCCATCTATATGCTTCCTACAGGAGACTCACTTCAGTTGCACAAACACACACAGACTGAAGTGAGAGGATAGAAAAAGATACTCCACGGGAATGGAAGCAGAAGCAAGCAAGCTGGGGTGGTGATGGACTGTGATAAGAGACAGAGATGTCAACGTGTGTATGTTAAAGGGGTCAGTGCAGCAAGAGGACGTAACGTTCGTAAATACATACCCAGCATAGAGGCACCTAAATACATAAAGCCAACGTTAACAGACCTAGAGGAAATAGATAGCAAAGCCGTAACATTAGGGGACTTTAACATCCCCCTTACGTCAGTGGATACATTATCCAGACCAAAAACAAACAAACAAACAAAAAACCCACCGCACCCAAAAACGATAAGGAAACATTTGTCTCAGTGTGTGAGACCAGATGGACTTAACGGATGTAGGAGTACATTTCATCTGAAAGCAACAGACTACACATGTGTACATGGGACAAGTGTACACAGGACAGACATTCTTCAGGATAGATCACACAACAGGCTACAAAACAAATCTCAATAACTATAAGAAGATTGAAATGCTGCCACAATGGTAAAAAACAAAAAAGTAGAAATAAATTACAAAAAAAAAAAAAAAACCCTGGAAAATTCACAAACGTGGAGATTAAGCATCATGCTACTGAACAACTGAGGGCCAAAGAAAAAGATGAAAGGAGAAATAAATACCTTGAGACAAATGAAAATCTAAATACAGCATACCAAATTTACAGGATTCAACAAAGTAGTTAGAAGTTCATAGCAGTACGGGCCTACTTCGATAAGTGAGAAAAATCTCACTCTAACTTTATACTTGAAGCAGAAAAGAAAAACGAAACAGATCCGAACGTCAGTAGAAAGAAGGAAATAATGGAAATCAGAGCAGGACTAAATGAAATGGAGACTAAAAAGACAATAGAAAAGATTAATGGCACCAAGAGATGTTTCTTTGAAAAGCTAAACAGTTGAAAAACCTTTACGAAGAATCACACACACAGACACACACAGACTCCAGTAAAACTAGGAAGAGGAGATGTTGTAACCCATACCGTCGGATCAAAGAGAGACTGTGAGCACCACTACGTGCCCACAAATTGGATAGTCCAGGATAAATGCATAAATTCCTAGCAACCTACAACCTACAAGACTGGCTCATGAAGGAGTAGAAAATTTGAACAGAAAAAATATGAGTAAGAATTTGAATCAGTAGTCAAAACCCTCCCAACAAACGGAAGTCTAGGACCAATTGGCTTCACTAGCGAATTCTACCAAACATTCAAAGAAAAATTAATACCAATCCTTAAATTCTTCCAAAGATTAAGAGAACACTTCTGAACAAAGTATCACCCTGATATCGAAGTCAGACAAGGACGCCACGAGAAAAGAAGATTACAGGCCAGTATTACTGATGAACATGAAAAATCCTCAACAAAATATTAGCAAACCAAATTCAATACATACATTAAATACATTAAAAGCACAAAACTCCTAGGAGAAGAACATAGCTGGAAACCTCCTTGACATTGGTCTTGGCAATGTGATGTGTTTTTGGATTTGACACTAACAGCAAAAGGCAGCAAAGGCAGCAAAAGCCAGTATGAACCAGTGGGACTTTATCAAACCAAAAATCTTCGGCGCAGCGAAGGAAAGCACCAACAAAGTTAAGACACTGAAAGGGGAAGAATATTTGCAGATGATGTGTCTGATAAGGGGTCATGTCCAAAACGTATGAAGAACTCCTACAACTCAACAGCCAAAAAACAGTCCAATTAACAAATGGGCGGAGGACCTGAATAGACATTTTTCCAAAGGCCTGCAGATGGCCGACGTGTAGTCACTGAGGGAAATGTAACCAAAACCCCGGCGAGATGTCCCCTCACACCGGTAAAATGGCTGTTATCAACAAGACAAGAAATAGCGTTGGGGACAGTGTGAAGAAGAGAGAACCTTGTGCGCTGTTGGTGGGAATGCAAGTTGGCGCAGCCAACAGTATGGAGGTTCCTCAAATTAGAGACAGAACTACTGGGGGCGCCTGAGTGGCTTGGTCAGTTGAACATTCGACTTCAGCTCAGGTCATGATCTCAGGTCACGAGCCCCGCCTCGGGCTCTGTGCTGACAGCTGGGACCCTGGAGCCCGCTTCAGATTCTGTGTCTCCAACTCTCTCTGTTCTTCCCCGCTCGTGCTCTCTCTCTCCCTCTCTCTGTCTCAAAAATAAATAAAACATTAAAAAGGTATTAAAAAAATAGAACTACCACATGACCTAGCAATTCCATTTCTTGATATGTTTTTTAAAGGAAATGAAAACTCTTAACTGGAAAGATGTGTTATACCCCCCACCTTCTTTGCAACATTGTTTACAAGACCTAGAAATAACGGTCTGTTGGTGGATGGATGGACAAAGGAGCTGTGGTGTGCACATACAGTGAGGTTTATTTAGCCATTTGTCACAACATGGATGGACCTTGACAGCCTTGTGCCAGATGCAACAGGTCATTGAAAGACAAATACAGGATGATTGCACTTACATGTGGAATCGAAAACCACAGCCACCGAACTCATGGCCACGGAGAACAGGTGGATGGCTGCCAGAGGCGGGGGTCGGGTGTGGGGGAAACGAGTGAGGGTGGTCAGACAGACAGACGTCCAGTTATAAGTAAGTTGTGGGGATGTGATGTCGAGCGTGGCGACTGTCGTTAATGATGCCGTCTTGCAAATTCGGAAGTTGCTAAGACAGTAAATCTTCAAGGTTCTCATCACAAGAAAAGAAACTGGAACTGCGTGGAGATGAAACGTTAGCCAGGCTCTTGGTGATCATCTTGTAATGGAAAGAAGTATCAGATCATCGTGTGGAACGCCCGAAACTAACCTGGTGTGACTTGTCAATCGCAGCTCAGTTGTGAAAAGGAAGGAGAGGTTGAAAGTGCTGATGCTGGGGAGTACAGTGAGGGCCGAGTGTGTCCATGCAAAGCAGTGGCCCCGAACGATGCAGTCACTGGAGTGCCGTGTGGGCGGAGCTCCAGAACCTGCCCAGAAGAGAGAAGGAAGAGGCAGAAGAGTGACGACACGCAACGCTTTCGAGAAGTTTGTGATGAAAGGCGAGAGAGAGAGGGTCCACTGGAGGGGAGTGTGCTCCAGGAAGCGGTGGTTTATGCTGGGAGCCGGACGCACGGAGGAAAAGAAGACGAGTTAGCAGCTTGGGCACAAGGGGTGGAGTGTGGGCAAAGGGCCGAACGGAGTGGTGTGGGTGGGAAGAGAAACACACCCCCTCATGAGTCATCAGGGGCAGGAGGAGAGGACGGTGCAGGCGTGGGCTCGCTGGCTGGCGTAGCCCTGGCAAGTTGAGGGAGAGCTCCCCGGATGCCTGTACGTTCCCTGGGAAGCAGGCACGAAGAGCAGGTGAGGAGAGAGAGCGGAAGGTGGAGGCGCGGAGGCTCGAGGTGCCTGGAGGAGTCCCGAGCTGGCCACTGACGAGCCAGCGGGGCCAGCTGGCCAGGCCGGCCGCGGGGTTTCAGGTGGGGATTAATGAAAGTGACCTTCGGGAGTTACCGATCCACTCCGTTTGGGGCCTTTGTCTGACGGCACTGGGCTGCGCGGACGTGGGCGCGCCGAGCGCGGAGAGTTCGGTTCATCCAGGGCCGCTGCTCCGCCACGGAGATGAGACCGAAAGACCGAAAGACGGTGAGGCTGTAGGGTGGTTGCAACATAATTTCACCTGCAAAAAGAGAGGAAAATAAACAGAGGTGATGGGTCCTAAGCGATGGGGCCGTGAACTGGAGGTGCTGATGAGGAGAACAAAAAGGTGATGTTAGGGTTTTAAGTGCCGGGAAGGAGACAGGCAGGTGATGGCGGGTGCTGGCGTGTAATCCGAAGCGGGCTAGAGGGGAGGACGTTCAGAGAGCGGGCGCGGGGCGTTGTCCCACAGAAGGACGGCAGGTGTGATTTGGGGAAACAGGCCCTCGGCGCCCCGGGTGGATGGGTGGACGCCAGCGAGCCGTGGAGGAGCAGGATGTGGTGAGGAGGCGTGAGCTTCGGGGCCTGGGGTTTTGCGTAAGCGCGCGCGAGGCAGTGGTTCGGGCGTGGTGAATGGGAACGGGCACGAAAGCGAGCCCGCTCTCCGGTCTTGAGACGCGCGGGGTGTCACCACCCGCTGCCTGAGAGGGCCGCGTGTGCGTGACGTCTGGGACATCGCCGGGTTTCAGTTAAGGCACGGGAGTGCGAGTGGGGAGAAGGGAAGCTTTGACAGATGTTCTCGTGGCCTCCGGGCCAGTCCTTGTGTTCTCTCCCCTCTCTCCTCGCTCCCCACCCCCCCGTCCCCGCCCACGGGGAAGTCCTCCTCTTCGCATGTGATTCCTCGGGCCGGGTGGGTGTGTGGCCTCTGACTCTACAAACTGGAACGTTCCCTCTGTGACTCCTCGGACTTGAGACTTGGGCAGAAACACAGCTTACCATCTGTGTCGCCTGTCTCCTTTTGTGTCACGTGCAACTGTGACTTCTCCTCTACTCACTCGATATAAGTCACTGCCTAACTGCATGCATTTTCATCAAATCAAGGGGAAAATGTAGAATTTATTTGCTTTCAAAAAGTGCGTTTTCAGTAATTTCTGTGTTCTTCATGCTGGGAACCCATCGGTCAGGTGAGTCATAGAAGGAATCTGGGAAATCAGCCGAATGTGGCTTTTCTGCGTTTGTACCTAAGCGTGTTCTGGCCTCCATTACCAACCGCGGGGAATAAACGAGCTTCTGTCGGTGCTTCACATGAGCACGCACATTTTAAAGATTTTTTGTAATGACAAAGCTGACCCTCGTCTTTGGAAGCACTTACCACGTGCTTGACACACAGGAACGGGCTTCAGCCTCTCACACCCTCCACGGTCCTCCCTGGAAGTCCTCCTTTCCCAGGCGAGGAAAGGAGGGGGGACGGCTCCTCGCCAAGTAAACCACAGGACCGGGCGGGGAAGCTCGGAACCGCGCTCAGAGCCAAGGCCTCTGGCTCAGAGTCTGTGCTCTTAGAGCCCGACGCCACAGCGCGATCGCCCGTGTGGCCTGGCACGCGGCGCGCCCTGGCACTGTTCTAGCGCTTGCTGGCTCTTCAGTTAATAATGCCTTCATTTTCAGATTACCTTCAAGAAAGCAGACTTCTGCAAGATCCTTCAAAATCAGTTCCTCACAAGAAGAAAGAGAAATCAAAGGGAAAGAAGGATCAGACTAACGCTTGTCTAAAAGTTAAGAAGAAAAGGCTTGCGTCCTATGATAGGACAGGTACGTGCGATCGCTGACCTGGCTGGTTTAGAAGACACTACGCTTTTCAGATTATTTTGTGGTTTTATGTGCTTAAGTAGGACACTGATTCTAGAAGATACAGTCTTAACTAAATTTTGGTTGCGTAGAATTGTTTGTTATTTTAAATTCTTGAAAACCTATCGATGGATCAAAACATTGACAGGTGGTTCCTGACTACGTTCTTAGCTGGGAGCAGCCCTGAAGGCTGTGGGCCGAGAACTGCAACTAGAACGGAGTCGTGTGGGTTCATCTTATCCTTTCAGTAAAATTTTGTAGTATCCTTGTATTTAATCATTTTGTCTCTTCATCTGACACAGAGGTTAGGTCCCCAAATAAGTAATTCATTTAAACTGAATTTTCTCACTGACATTTTCCAGTTTGTATTTTCTCTATGCCTCAAATTCTAATTTATATTAATATTTTAAGTTTGACAGGAAAAGAAACTTTTCTATGTTTCACTGACACACCATGGTCCAGGGAGGATTAGTCGTAAAGCTATTGAAATTTAAATTTCTGGGCTTGACATAAATAGGCTTCATTTTTTCATTTCATTTTTTCATTTTTATTATTATTTTTAAATGTTTATTTACTTTTGAAAGACGGAGTGCAAACAGGGGAGGCGCAGAAACGAGAGGGAGACACAGAATTGGAAGCAGGCTCCAGGCTCCGAGCTGTCAGCACAGAGCCCGATGCGGGGCTCGAACTCACAAACCGCGAGATCATGACCTGAGCCGAAGTCAGACACTTAACTGACTGAGCCCCCCAGGCGCCCCAGGCTTCATTCTTCTTAAAAAGAAGATCCTACTATTCATGCCTCTGACGCACAAGCCTGTGTGGGCTGCATTTCACCACCCTGAGCTCGTGGCCTGAGCTGAAATCAAGAGTCATGCTCACCCAACTGAGCCGCCCAGGCGCCCCTGGTACCTGTAGTCTTGGCTCACTGTGCAGGCGGAACGTAGGCTGACCTTCTGTTTCGGATGGAAAGAACTGCTGTCTGGGATCGTACCGTGCACCCAGCATGTAGCTGCCTCACCCTGCGCTAGCAGGCGTATCATGTATTGTCCGGTTTTAGTAGATACCTATGATTTTCTGAGTTAACCTGACTTTCTACAAAAATTTCCCTTCAGCTTTTTGGAGGATATATATTTTCCTTAAATTTACTACTATTCTGAAAAATCACGGTTTTAAAATTTGTCCTAAATCGCTTCCATTCCCCATCGGTCCCCGTCAGTTCATTAAACTTGCTGTGTCGCCACGAAGAATGGATGTGTTGCTTGCTGCTGGTACAGTATTGCGTAAGAGGGAAGGATACCCGGGTCAGTGGCCCATAGTTTCTCATTTAATTTTTTGCAAGTCTGGTGGGTGAGAACGACTTTTTCATTATAATTTTAAATCGTGATTTCCTGATTACTAACTGGGTTGAATATTTTTTAGTATGTTTACTGGCTGCTTGTCTTGTCCTATAAATTGTCCATCTTTCTAGTGGCATGGTTATTTCTTACTGATTGGGAAGAATTCTTTAAATGCTTTACACGTTAATGCTTAGCTTCTTACGTAGGTTGTAAACATTTTATCCCCATTTGTTAATTATGCTTTAACTTTTTTATGGTGGTTTTTGCATATAAATTGCTAAATTTGAAGAAGTCAAATTAATTATTTTTTTTAACATGCTTTGATTCTTTTTTGGGGACATATTCTATATTTTCTTCTAATACTTCCGTCATTTTCTTCTCCATGTTGACTTCTGTAATCCATCCATAATTTACACTCACATCTAACTGCCTGGTTTCCTAAGTGGCTGACCACTCTCCCATTATGATTTATGAACGGGTAACGATTCCTGTCCTGATTGGAAATACCGTTTTCACTGACTAGATTGTCTAGTGTAAATGGTCCTGTCTTTGGACTCTAATCGGTTCTGTTGATCTGTTTTCCTATGTCATAACCGCACTCCTGTGATTTCCATAGGTAGGTGTTTTTGTACCCTCGTCTGTATTCCTTATCCCTCGGTCCCTTACACTAGTGTCCATTGATACTAATATTAACTAAGCTGTCTTGTCAGTTAAGTATTTGAAGTTTCTTTCTGTGTTTCAGCAACTGATAGGGTCCAGACTGGGGTATGGCCGAGGGCACAAAGTTGAAAAAGGAACTGACTCTTGGGGTTGTACAGTACCTTACCCTCATCACGTCCTGATCTCTTTTACACAACAGTTAAAGTCTCCCTTAATCCTTAGCAGAGACCCTGTTTTGATCAGCTGGTGTTTGTGGTTTCTATATGACCAGAAACCTTCATATATACACACATACATGTACATGTGTATATACATGTGTATGTATATATTTTTTTTCCCGTTTATTTACTTTTGAGAGAGAGAGAGCGCGCGCAAGTGGGAGAAGGACAGAGAGAGAGAAAGGGAGACACAGAATCTGAAGCAGGCTCCAGGCTCTGAGCTGTCAGCATGGAGCCCAACACGGGGCTTGAACCCATGAACCGTGAGATCATGCCCTGAGTCAAAGTTGGCCACTTAACTGAATGAGCCACCCAGGCCACCCTAGAGGAGCAGAAATCTCTAAAAAAAGTTTTTTAAATGTTTATTTCTTTACTTTTGAGAGAGAGAAAGAGACAGAGACAGACAGACAAGAGCGGGAGAAGGACACTGAGATAGATGGAGACACAGAATCTGAAGCAGGCTCCAGGCTCTGAGCCATCAGCACAGAGCCCAATGCTGGGCTCGAACTCTCAAACCGCAAGATCATGACCTGAGCTGAAGTCAGCCGCTTACCCGACTGAGCCCCCCAGGTGCCGCAAGGGGACCAGAAATGTTGAATAGCTTCATAGCGTTGCTGGATTTTCCATTCCGGTGTTGGGATTGCTTCTCTTCTCATGATGTATCAAGAAAAGCTTAAGGGCGAAGAGGAGAGCCTGTAGGCACGGCAGATACAGGCCAAGCAATGGGAACGTTTCCAGGAGAGAATCTTTAGCCGCTAAGGGATCAAGAGAAAAACAGGACTCAAAAGGTGTCTGTTGGATGAGTATCTCTTTGGGAAGCATGTTTCCGCCGTGCGTGGTCATCACTACTTTCCTGGCCCTTTTGCCGCCACCCAGCTTGAACTTCCATGAAGAAAGCTTTCTAACCAGCTCCTGTTCCCGTGTCTTCTCGTGCCAGCAGCTGTGGCATTGTGGAACCAGGGCTTCCACAATACCTTTCTTAGTGGGAAAAATATGATTCCTTCTTTCCAGCTTCTGTTAAAAGTAAATTTTAAGCTATTTCTGCTCTTCCAATCATAGAGCCTTTATGTAAACTTCAAGTTCCCGGTAAATCGTTCTCTCTGCGTAGGCATGTTTGGAGTAGTGCACACTATCCTTCATGATGCCCGTATTCGCACTTACAGTAGGTCTTGTTTTTTGATGCTGTGAACCAGAACCGGAGGATGCTGACGTGACCAGGCATATTGTCAGGCTAAGGGACAAGTTTGGTTGGCAGACGATGTTACCGCAGGGCTCTTTGGAGTACAGAAGTTCCAAACTTGCCATTCAGAAGATTATTCTAAAGGTATTCGTCGGTTTTATTCAGTTTTGTGCTATAAAAGTTGTTATTTGAAAATGTATCTTAATCTTTATTTCATTCTCTCCACGTATTACATCAAAATTAGGTATCATCACATTAACATCAAGTTGACAATCATGGTTTCATAGTACATGCTTACAAGAGCGTTAGATGTCAGAAAAACCCCAAAACAAAAACGAAAAGTGTGGGATGTCATCTCCTTTCACTTAGTCCAAGAACGGAGAACAGATACGACCTGTGCCCCAAATTGGAACCTATTCTTACGTTCCTGTTTATCAGGGTGTGTGCGACTTAAAGAGAGGCCCCAACGCACTTGCGCAGCGCTGTATCTTCCCGCCTCACTGCCCGGGGCCCGACCTCCCGTCTCAGTGTGTATGTGCTTATCCCTTCCTCTTCGGGGAAGTTCTAGCAGTCTGGGGTCACATGACCGGAGGGCACAGGCGGCGACAACTGGCGACCCTGTGTCCTGTGGCCTCCTTCCTTACAGGAGCTGGAAGACTGGGCAGGACCCTCCAGGCCTCCTGGCAGACCCAGGGGCTCGAGGGGCAGGCCCCGGGAGAGCAGTCTCGGCGTCCCCTGGAGCTTATCAGCAATCCAGACCCCTCTCTGCCCCAGGCCCCATGAGTCAGACTCTGGGCGCGGAGCCCGGCGGTCTGTTTTGTGAGGCTGCCCCAGGCGATGCCGACGCACACTGAGAGCGGTGTTTCTGGACCAGCGGCCGACTTCCTTTTTCTGAAAAGTGCCACATGGTAGATGTTTGAGGCCTCGTAGGCCCCCGAACCTCTGTCGTGACCACTCAGGTCTGTCACCGTAGTGCGGGAATAGCAAGTGTGTGTGACTGTGTTCCAGGGACACTTTATTTACAGAGACAGACCCCCGGGCCCCGCCGTGGTTGCTGAACCTGCTCTAGCCCTTCACCGTGAGGATAGGCGCCCTTTCGATCGTCGCCGGAGGCAACCTTAGCGTCGACTCGTTCAGATTCGAGTCTGTTCATCCTCTCCCGGTGCTATTTTGGGCGAGTTCCTGACCTCTCTGAGCTTTGGCTGCTTTGACATTGAAGCAGAAATAATAGTACTTAATGCTGGGGAGCCATGGACAGGAAATGAGGGAAGGCACATGGCGTGGCGTCTGGCAGGTGGGTGCCCGTTGGTTTTCCAAAGCTGTCCGTGAGCTTGGTGCCCCTGGACTCCCTGCCAAGGTACGTTTCGTTCGTATGTGAAGAGAGGATTGAGAATGTGAAACAAATACTTGTTTTTAATTGAAAAACAATAATCTAATTGGAGCATACTGTGCTTCTGGTACGTGGATGACTTAATTCCACGCACGACCCATTTGGAGAGTTGGGTCTGTGTGAAAGTTCTAACGTCCTCAGCTTTTTGAACGATAATTAGAACATCGATGCCTCGAGTGGCCCCGTAACTGTCACACAGCCATGTACGGTGCCCGTCACCACCCGGAGCTGAGTTACTAACGTTGACTCGCATCTGTAGACTCGTTTCTTTAGGTTTCCAGGGGCTCGTTGTGTCAGGTCAGAACAAGAAAGGGAAACGGCTGAGACACTGAGAAGGAACAGAAACGGTCTTAAGGGAAGACAGTTTTTTAAGAAGCAAAACTAGATCCAAACTTTTAAATTCCAGTAATTAGAAACCGTTTACTCAGTTCAGGAGCTTCCAAAGGCATCGCTGAATTATAGTAAAGACTGCTAAGTGTTTTTTTAGTAATAAAATTTTATTATCCAGAAACGATTAAATTGAACTTTCTTGTAGAGGGTTCATCATAAAAGTTAAAAATTTTCAAAACTAGAAGAAATAAATTTCACTTACAAATTTTTTCTTAATGTGGAATGGCTGATTTCTCAATAACATCAGGTAAAAAAGAACCAGGCATTCTAGAAGACTGCAGTGCGTCCGAGTGGGGGTTTGGTCAGACACTCGTTCACACCTTAGCCTGCCCCTGCCTGTCGGTGACTCTCCTCAAATTACCTGATTTCTCAAACTAGTGATTTCTGCATCTGTTTAATGATCATCATCCGTGATTAACTTAAAAAATTAAATTTAGGAGATTGAAGACTTGTGGTTATAATGTATATGAAAGTTACTAGTTACTAAATATTATTTACTTGACAATTATTAGCTGTTATTACAATACTGAGCCACCATCATTACCAAAATAAAGGATTAATGTGTTCAAAAGGCTTCTGGTGTCGGCACATTTGCTGAAATGGGGCACGTGTGGAAACCGTATGTTGCCATGTTCTTTGTGTGAATCAGCACGCACGAGTAAGCACACATTTTCCTGAATGGTTTTTCACTACATTATAAGAATGAAAATTATATATTTTAAATATTTCATAAGATCTTGTTGAGCTTTGAACACAATTTGATGTTAGCTTTCCTCAGTGATATTATTCTTAATTTTAATCTAACATTGTTTCACTTTATTGAGTAACCTGTTCAGCTATTTTACTACTTAATTTGGTCAAGTTAATTACAAGTTTCTAACCTCAGGAACCTTTAAGAGATGATGGAGAATTTGTATATTGCCTTTCTCGGAAAAATCCAAAAGGTTTCTACAACCCGTATGACCTTCAGGTGGTCTCTGCTCACAGAGCCAGGCACAGCAAAGAATTCTGGATTATTACAGCGTCATTTGTCTCCAAGGTAACAGGGTGGGCGTGTTCAGCTTGGAGAGTCAGAATGGAAAAATGCTATCAACTTAGAATATCTGTGTGTGCTTCATTCAAACCTGGCCATTTGAGAAGTAGTTATGTTTCAGATCCTCTTTGGGAGAAAGCTTTTTAAAGGCGAGGTTCCTTTTCTTTTTTATAGAGATTTAGGTTTGAGGATTCAGTTTTGTCTCAAATACTTGAAGTGTGTTTTTTTTTAAAAGACAACTGGGCTACAGGGATTTGCTGACATATTAGGAATTGTTATAGTAAAAGAAAAACTGTTTTCTCAGGTTTGTCACAAACTTCATTGCCAAAGGTAGAAACCCCACTCCCTCAGTACACTCAAATAGAGCTTCGATGCTGATCACAAGTTGTGATTATACAGTTACTTGTTTTGGCTGTTTGCTTCGTGTCTGTGTGCCTCCCCTCCCCTCCCACCTCCCGGCCGCGCCGTGAGCACGTGGAGATCAGAGGGGCACACGTGGAGGCGCCCCGTGTGTGTTACCAGCTGAAAATGGAAGGGATGACCTCTGTAGAAGCAGAAGTGTGCTTGTAAATACATGTGTGCCGCTACAGGCCTGCTTTTATTTCTAGAAGCAATTTAAGAAAATGCCAACTTTCGCATGGGGGAGAGAGGGTCTTTGGAAGAGAATTCCTTGATGAAAGAAAGGCCTGTGGTTCTCGAACGTCAGGATGGGATATCTTGGGAGTGGGATTATTAGTCTCTCTGGAACCACTACGCCCCTGTAGTTAAGATTGAGCTCATAAATACTACTTTGTAGAAAACATGAGAATTATGAGACTGAAAAGAAGAGATATTTGTGAAAACTGTGTCAGGGTAAGGAAGAAGTTTCTCTTAATCTTTATTGGAGCATAAGAAATAGCATTAGAAAAATGGCAAGAACAGAAACAGCGTGGGACCAGAAACCAAGTTCGGGTGTAGACGAAGTGGTGGGGGTCGAATACAGACAGGCCTAATTAGCGAGGCAGGTAGTTCCGAGGCCAACACAGGGTTTCCTAAGTCCTTGAAAAGAGTGTGTGTTTGTTTTAGAGAAATAAAGTCATGGTTTTGTGCTTTGTGTTTGCAGGTTAATAAAACAGGTGGCGGTGTAGAAGAAGTAGAATCCGTGCCGACTTTGGAATGGCTTCTAGAAAGAACATCTTACTACCTATTACAGCAACTCAGGATAGTTTCCAATTTTCGGTGAGATGAGAGAAAATGAAACCAATCATTTGTAGTATGGTCCTGTTGAAATGGCAAACGCCTGGCCAACATGAGGGTTCCACTGCCTGATGCCCCCTTTGTGGGGAGTCAGAGAGGAAATGGGGTGTTCCACGGAAGTGTTTTAGACTAGATGGAGGCGCAGGAAGGTCCCAAACTTCCCACGCCCACAGGCACAGCAAACCTACATGTGGAATGGTGTCCCCTAGAGAAGTCCTGGAAACAGACGGCAGACGCCACATGGAGACGGGCGGGAGAGACAGACAGGCTCTCACCGAACAGCCCACCCCCAGTGCAGCAACCCATGATCAGGAGGGATCTCAAAACCGTGGGAACTTTCCCTCAGGAGTAGGGAACGTTTCCCACATCAGGCGCCTCAGTCGTCGGGGTCTGCACCAGAGAGGTGAGCGGCCGAGATCGCGTCCAGGAAAACCGTAAAACTGGGGAACGGAGAACCTGCCCATGGAGGGTTTGCACGCACACTCCTCTCACCCTGGGACCCGGAGCAAATGCTGCACTTTGAGAAGCGTCCAGGCCGTACGGAAAGGAGACCCCCTTATTCTTAAAGTGGATACCAGAGAAGCAGGAACCTTTCTAGGACTTCCTAGGACAGAAGTGCTGGCAGATGTCATTTTTGCAGTCCCGTAGTACTTTGCTAATGCCAGGGTTGGCATTAGCCATTTTGGCAATTTCTGATAACCTGGGCACGCCCCAACCTCCCATGCCACAGCCGCACCGTAGCCAGCTGAGCGGGCACCCCGTCCTCCCCTCGCCATAACTGCACCCACCTTACCAGGTGAGTGCCATGCCCCTCACAGCCGCTGCCATGGCCTCCCCACAGCCAGCAGGTGCATGCGGCCACACTCGGGACTATTCCGGAGCACCAGGCGCTGGTGGGCAGACAGGACTTGCTGCTCAGCCTCGTAAGTCATCCGCATAAGAGCGCTGCTTCAGCACTGGGAGAGGTCGCTGTTTTGCCTAAAACAAAGGAAAAATTATCCAGAAGATCAGGCAAAATGAGACAGAGGAATTATCTTCCAAACGAAAGAACAAGACAAAGCCTGAGAAAAAGACCTTAATGAAATGGCCGTGTAAGTAACTTCCCTGATAAGGAGCTCAAAGTAGTGGTCCTAAAGATGCCTGCTGCACCGGAGAAGGCTGGGTGAGCACAGTGAGGACTGCAGCGGGGAGGTTAAAAATACGAGAGAGTACCAGCCGGAAGTCCCAGAGCTGATGCAGTGTAGGTGAATGGAAGCACACACCACAGGGGGTCAGCAGCAGACTGGGGAATCCGAAGAGCAGGTCAGAGAGAACCAGGGGACAGAGCAATGGAACTCACCTAGACGGAGCAGCAAAAGTGAGAGATTTTTAAAAAAAAAAATGAAGATAACTTGGGTGACCCATAAGACAATTTCAAGTAAAGTAACATTCACATTATAGGAGCCTCGGAAGGAGATGGGGGAGAAAAGGGGGCAGAAAAACTTATCTGAAGAAATAATGGGTGAAAATTTCCTTAATTTGGGGATGGAAACAGACCTCCACATCCAGGAAGCCCTGGAAGTTCCAAGTAAGAATCTAGAGGGGTTTGCCCCAAGATATAATTAAAATGTCAAAAGGTAAAGAAAGAGAGTCTTAAAAGTAACAAGAGAGAAACATACATGTGTGTTTACATACAAGGTAAACCCAGGAAGCTACCAGCAGGCTTCTGAGCAGAAACTTTGCAAGGCAGAGGGGAGTGGCAGGACATATGCAGAGTACTAAATGAAGAAAAAATTGCAACCAAGAATACTCTACCCAGGAAGGTAGCCACTCAGAATTGAAAGAGAGATCAAGAGTTTTCATTTAACAAAAGCTAAAGGACGTCATTACCATTCAATCAGCCTTACAAGAAATTCTAACGGGACTTCATTACACTGAGAAAAAATGGCACTAATTAATGACAAGAAAACATGAAAGTGAAAATCTCAGTGGAAAAAGGTAAATATATAGTGAAGGTAGCAAATCGTTTATTAAGCTAATATAAAGTTCAGGAGACCAACGTAGTAAAATTAACTAAAACTACAATAATTAGTTAAGGGATACATAAAAAGTTGTAAAATGTGATGTGAAAAACCTAAAACGTTAACAGAGGGGGATGAAAATGTAGGGTTATGGAATGTATTCAAATTTAATTGCTATGAACTTAAAATACATCATTATATGCATAAGATGTTCTATCCAAACCTCATGGTAACCACAAAAACTTTCAGTGAATATATAAAGAAAATGAGAAAGGAATCTAAACACTAAAGAAAGTTATCAGACATCAAGAGAGAAAGGAAGCATGAAAGAACAAACTATAAAAACAGCTAGAAAACAATTAACAAAGGGCAATAAGTACATACCTATTAAAATTAAATGTAAATGGACTAAATTCTCCAATTAAAGTATGTAGAGTGACTGAATGGGCTTCTAAAAAAAAAACCACTCCTCTATATGCTGCCGACAAGAGACTCACTTCAAAAGTAAGGACACACAGACTGAAAGTGAAGGTATAAAAAAGAGTTTTTATACAAATGGAAATGAAAAGAAGGCTATTGTAGCTTATATTCATACAAAATAGACTTAAAGACTTACAGAAAACAAAGTAGGGCATTAAATAGATAATGATAAAGGGGTCAATCCAGCAAGAGGATATAATATCTATAAATGTATATGAACCCAACATAGTGCCAAAACGTTTAAAGGAAATATCAACAGACATAAAGGGAGAACAAGACAGTGATCCAGTAATGGGAGGGGTCGTCAACACCCCACTTATGTCAATTATTAGATCATTCTTACAGAAAATCTATAAGGAAACATTGGCCTCAGATGACACATGAGACCAGATGGACTTAGTCGATAAATAGAACATTACATTCAAAAGCAGCAGGCGTGCACGTGGCACACTCTCCAGGGTAAACAACATGCTCGGCCACAAAAATGTCTCAGGAAAGTTAACAAAATGGAAATCATCAAACATCTTTTTCAACCATGATGGTATAAAACTGGAAATCAGTTACAGGAAGAAAACTGGAAAAACCACAAAGATGTGGAGATTAAACAACATGGTACTGAACAATGAAGGGGCCTTCGAAGGAAACGAAGGAGAAATTTAACAGAATGCCAGAGACAAAACAGAAGGAGGACCTACCAAAAATCTATAGGATGCAGCAAGAGCAGTTATAAGAGGGAAGTTCATAACAATACAGGCCTACCTTAAGAAATAAGAAAAATCCCAAACAGCCTAACTTTAAACCTAAGGAACTGGAAAGAGAAACAAATGAAACCCAAAGTTAGTAGAAGGAAGGAAATACTAAAGATCAGAGTGGAAATAAGTAAAATAGAGACTACAAAGACAACAGAAAAGATCAATGAAACCAAGAGCTGGTTCCATGAAAAGATAAAATTGGTGACTAGACTCCTGAAGAAAGAAAAAAAGAGAAAGGACTCAAAATCAGAATAAAAAATGTTATAACTGACACCATACAAGTATGAAGAATCATAACAAAGACGATAAACAATCACAAGCAAACCGGACAACCTACAAGGAATGGATAAATTTCTAGAAACATACGACTTAGCAAGGCTGAGTCATGGAGGTAGAAAATTTAAATAGACCAATTACTAGTAAGTAAATTAAATCAGTAATTCAAAACTTCCCAATAAACAAAGTCCAGGACCAGAATTCACTCATGAATTCTAAACATTCAAAGAGTATTTAATACCTGCTATTCTCAAACTCTTCCAAAAAAAAAAAAAAAAAAAAACAACGGAAGAGGAAGGACAGCTTCCAAAGTCATTATGAGGCCAGCAGTTACCCTGATCTCAAAGCCAGAAGACACCTCAAAAATAAAAATTATGGGCCAATGTCCCCTAATGAACTTACATGCAAAAATTCTCAACAAAATATTAGCAAATCAAATTAGAAAATACATTAGAAGGATCATACATCATGGTCAAGTGGCATGTGATGGAAGGCTGGTTCAACATCCGCAAAACAATCAATGCGGCATGCTGTGACATACCACATTAAAAAAATGAAAGATAAAAATCGTATCATCTCAGTAGATGCAGAAAAAGCATCTGACAAAAGTCAACATTCATTTATGATAAGAACTCTCAACGAAGTGCATATGGAGGGAAAGCACCTCAACACAATAAAAGCCATATATGACAAATCCACAGCTAAAATAATATTCCTTCAGTGAAAAGCTAAAAGTTTTTCCTCTAAGGTCAGTAACAAGACGAGGATGACTGCATTTCTCAACATAGAATTGGAAGTCTTAGCCACAGCAGTTAGGCAAGAAAAAGAAATAAAAGACATTCAGACTGGAACAGAAGAGTTAAACTGTTCTTACCTACACATGACCTTATACTGTGTGGAAGAACGAAGCTGTAGATGCTGCAGTCTCAGATTGCAGGATCCACTGCAGAGCTGTAGTGACCGAACAGTATGGTACTGGCACAAAAATAAACACGTAGACCAAACGAACACAGTAGCCAGCCCAGCAGTAAACCCGTGGTTGGATGGTCAGTCTTCCACAGAGGAGGCAAGAACATGCCGTGGGAAAAGTCTCTCTAACAAAGAGTGCAGGGAAAACTGGACCACTTTCTTACACCACATGCAAAAGTAAGCTCAAAATGGGTTAAAGACTTGAATGTAGGAACTGAATCGCTGAAACACCCAGAAGAGAAGTAGTGGTAAACTCGTTGACGTCCTTCTTGGCGATGTTTTCCTAGATCTGCAAGGGTAGCGGAAGGGAAATAAACAAGTGGGACGCATCTAACTGAAGAGCTTCTAATGGTGAAGGAAGCCATCAGTAGCATGAAAAGACAAACTACTGACTGAGATAAGGTATTTGTAAATCATATATGTAATGAGTGAATATCCAAAAAAAAAAAAAAAAAAAGAATTCATGCAATTCAGTGACAGAAGTAATCCAGTTAATAAGTGGGCAGAGGGTCTGAAGAGACGTTTTTCCAGGCCCTGCATACAGGTGGCTAACAGACAGGTGAAAAGATGCTTAACATCACTAGTCCTCAGGGAAATGCTGGTCAAAACCACAATAACATATTACCTGCTACATGTCAGGGCAACTATTATTAAAAAAAGAAATCACAAGAATTAATGGGAAGTGGAGAAAAGGGCCTTCACACACTGCTTGTGGGAACAAACTGTGCGGCCACTGTGGAAAACAGGATGGAGATGCCTGAAACAGTTAAAAGTTCCGGGCCACCAAGTGATCCAGCAATTCCACTTGCGGGTATCCTGAGAAGATGAAGACGACTTTGGAAAGATAAACACGCTCCTTTGTTTATTGTGGCACTATTTACAATAGCTAAGATGGAAACAACCAGAGTGTTCACTGCTAGATGAACGGGTAAAGAAGACATGGCGCCTGTACACAGTGGGCGGTTCTCAGCCGTTAAAAAAATGAAATCTTGCCATTTGCGTCAACACGGGTGGGACCCTTCTGCTCAGGGAAGTAAGACAGAGAAAGATATATACCAGACCATTTCACGTATATGTGGAACCTGAAAAATAAAACCAAGACTCCCAGATACAGAGGACAGAGTTGTGTCTTGCCAGAGGGGAGAGGTGCCGGGAGGGGGATGAAGCGAGTGAGAAGAGGTGCAGACTTGCAGTTACGAACTAAATCACAGTGATGGACAGGATATGGATACAGTCAGTGACGCTGTTCCGAAGTGCGGTCACAGCGCTGGAGGCATAGTTCACAGCGTGTACATGTCTGATCACTGTGTTGTACACCTGCAACTCCTATAATACTGTATGTCAGTTATACTTCGATACAGTTTTTTTAGATAAAGGAAGTTTACTCAGGTATTGAAACTCCTATCTGTTTGGAGAAATGTAAGGAAAAGACTTTTTATGGTCAAGTTTACATTGACTATGCTGACCTTAATTTACCATTTGTTTTTCATGCATTTATTCATTAAATGAATATTCATTGAGAGTTTGCAAGAACCACGCATTGTTCTGGATGCTGGAGATACTTTATTGACAAAGCAAACAATTGTCTTGCTCTCAAATGTCTTCTAGAGTGTGAGAGATAAAAAACAAACAAACATAGATACGTGAAATGTCAGGTGGAGAAGGAATGTTACAAAAGAAAATAGACCAGAATTAGGGAGCCGGGGCGGCTTGCCGATTCAAGGTCACCACTTAATAATTTACGGAGTTCTAAGTGACGCGACGGGACTGGACTCTGCGAGTCTGAGCCTTCACACAGTGGTCCCAGATTTGTTCTTTAGTGTCTGCACCTGGTTTTTTTCTTTCCTTTTGTTCTGTTTTGTTTTGTTTGTGTGTAGTTGACGCCTGATGTTACAGTAGTTTCAGGGGTTCGGAGTTGTGCTGTGAACTGCCCTTCCTGAGCAGGGACAGCACCGTTAGAATACTTCCTTTGTTTCTAACATCTGTCTTTCCTTGTGGTCTGCTGCTACCTGCTGGAGACTGGGGGAAGAGAGAAGTAATATCTTAAACGGTTACATTTGCTATCAAATGGTTGGAATAACTAAGAGCCTGAGGAAGTGTGTTTTTGTAAGAGAGGTGAGTGGATTTTGTAGCAGAGCAGTTACTCACAAAACAGATATTTATTGTGTACTTTTGCTCCACCCTCCTGGGCACTGGAGGTACCATCGTGTAAAAAATGTACAAGGTCTGTATTCCTATAGAACTTCCATTCTAATGGAGGGAGTCATAATATGTAAATAAGGTCATTTCCGCTCGTGATAGGGGCCAGAAAAATAATACAGCAGAGAAAGGCTTACAGAGGCAACACGGGTCCGTGCGGGGGGGGGGGGGTGGGGGGGGGTGGGGTGGTGGTGTCGGCAGCTTACAGATGTGATGAGGATCCAGGGCAGGGGTGACTTGAGCTGCAGCGCCCACTTTTTACCTCGGGGGCCTTCCTGGAGGACTGGCTGCTGTGGCCTGGTGCGGATCGTCCCCGCACTGTCGATGGGGTGGCTCGTCGGGTTTTCGGGGGTCTCCTGGAGTCCAGGGCCTGTGACTGGATGGAAGTGAGACAGGACCTCAGCTGGCACGCGCCCCAGGAGCCTGATTCAGGTCAGGGTGCGGGATCTAAGGCTTCGGGGGCACCTGTTCGAGTGACGTGACGGGGTGCTTTCTGAACCGCCTGCTCGCCCCCGGGGCTCCTCCAGCGACGGTCTGTGGTTCGGAATCCGCCAGGAAGCTTCGCTGGTTTCGGCTGGCCCCTCGGGCGGTCCTGACCTTCCGCTCCCCATCAGCGCTTGCCTGCTGCCTAAGGAATCTCGCTTTGGCAAACAAGTATCACCTTGAAAGTGTTACCAGGTGTCACCGTTACCTTCCTTCTCAGACGGATTCTGTGAGGTTTTAAAGTTACAAATGCATCCTTTCAAAAACATAACTACTAAATATCTTTATGAGATATGCTATCTTAAGTTTTAATTTACAAGTATACAGTGATTTCTTATCGATGTTACTTTTCATTATCACTGAAAACTGAATCTTGACCTTTCTCGAAATAGAATCTTTTAAAAATAGTAAGCTAATAAAGGTATAAGGGAAAAGAATATATTTTTATAGTTTTTCTATTAATTGGGATGTTGTAACTAAACTAATTATGTGTCTGTGAGAATTATAATGAGTTTTGGTGACATATACTCTTCTCTGTGTTCTGTGGACAGTTTGGGAGAGAAGTGATGTGGTCTGGTATTTAAGTAAAGTTTATGATGAATGAAGCATGTTCTAGGAAATCTAGTATTCCCGAGAAGTTACTAAATATATCCCACATAAATACGTGATTTATGAATATAGACTTTAAGAAATATTTTTCCTTTCAGAATTAATAAAGCGTTTGTTACTTGGAAATTGAATGTTAGAAGAATCAAGACCGAGAACAGCAGGTAAGTTTTAACAGACAGTGTATTTTTAGCTCTGTTAAGGGGAAACCTTATTGCAAATACGTAGTGTGGAAGCAGGTATAACGCATTTTTCACTCTGATTGGGAATTCAAGTTAACGATTGTGATTAAGTTTAGCCCATCTTGTTCTCAAACACCGTTTATGTATACGTTACACAGGATCACAAACAGCGACGACATTTCCAGTGTGTCAGTCTGCGGCACGAGGAAGGATAGTCCTACGAACAACCTACGATGACCTCCCCTGGGCACTTGGTTGAGCTTTTTGCTTCCAGGAAGGAGAGTGTCTGCAGCACGGGAGTCACACGGCCGTTCGTCCCGTTTTCCGGGATCTCTGGCCACCCCCTGTTGTTGTTGGCCTTTCTACTTTGGGGTGACTGATTGGATGCAGTTGTAGGAGACGGTGCAGAGAGACCTCCCGTCTGCCGCAGAGGTAGAACCCCCAAACTTACTGACCCACGTGACAGCCGGGACAGCAGCACTGACGTAATCAGGACACAGAAGATTTGCCGCCGCAGGGTCCCTCGTGTTGCCCTCGTCCCGCCATGCTCGCTTCCCTCCCAGTCCCACCCTCTCCTTAGCCCGTGGCAAGTGCTACTCAGGTCTCCATTTCTGTGAGTTTGTCTTTTCGAGAATGTCGTGTAAATGGAGGCATGCGGTATACGACCTGTGGGGTCGGCTCTTCCCTGAGCGCGACCCTGGAGTTCCGTCCGGGTCCCGCTGCCGCGTTTATCAGGCGTTCCTCGGTTGCTGGGAGCGGTGCATGCTGGGTTGTGAGGTGCACCTGCTGCTCTCCAGCTTTGTTTATTACAGACAAAGCGCCCTAAACCTTCGTATGTAGGTTTTTATGGGAACACACGTTTTCATTTCGCCGGGGTGAGTGCCCAGGGGTGTAGTCCTGGGTCATGTGGTGATTCGTGTTTAGTTTTTTAAATTTTTATCCCCAACAGCAAGGTAGCAGTGGTTCAGATTCTCCGCTCTGTGCCGCCATTAGGAATTATTTCAGACGCGCTGGTAGGCTTGCGGTAGCGTCGCATCGAGTGTTAATTTGCGTTTCCTATGACTCGTGATGTTGCGCGTCTTCCCGTGTGCGTCCTGGCCGTCTGCGAATCTTCTTGGGGAGATGTCTTTCCACATCTCGTACACATTTTCGAATTGGATTGTTCGTCTTTACACCGTCGAGTTTTAAAGGCTCGTTTTGTATCCCAGGTGCGAATCCTGTGACAGATGTGTGGACGGTAAACATTTTTCCCAGATTTGGCTTGTCTTTTTAAATTCAAGAACATTTATTTGGCATCTCTACGTGCCAGGCATTAGGCTAGAGTTCACCTGCTTTTTGAACAGGTTAACGTAACTCTACGGCCTCACTGCTTTATTGGCCTGAGTGGCTTTGGTGCCGAGAACTGGGCTTTCACTCAGCGTCTTCTCTGTTCAAGGGACATCCTTTGCTACAGGGGTGGTTGGGGCGAGGGGTGTGGATGAGGGGTTGGAAGAAACGGGGGTTGTTGATGGCCGTTCATTTCTGGAAGACAGCATTTAGTTTGATCATGTTTTTAGATCCATCTGCCGAGCTCGGTCTTTAGTTGCTGTGTTTAGACCATTTACATTCAGTCTGTTTATTTATTAAGCCCCCAAAATGGGGCTTAAGTTCCCCATTTTATTTTTTGGTTTCTGTTTCTTCCCTCTGCTTTTTGTGTGTTTCTTTTTCCTGTGGGTTATTTGAATATTCTAATGAAGCAGTATTTTTTAGAATTCTATTCAGTTTTTTCTAGGTCTTTTTTAACGTATCTCTCTGTGTAGCTGTTCGGTGGTTGCTGTTGGTGTCACATTGTATGTACATAACGTGCAATTCACTAGTGTCGTTTTATTAGTTTGAACTGTAGAAGCCTTACGGTTGTGTCCCTCTGCCCACCCCCATTTCCAGTAGGACGGTCTTAGCTGTTTCCTCCACGGCACCCGGCACTGTGGAGAAGAGTTTTTGCTTCCACCATCAAACATGTGTCGTAAACTCAAGAGAACGATAGTCTGTGTGTTTTTAAGATGTCTTCAGTTTGGTTTGTTTCACGTGCTCTTGCTCCTTCTCGCTGTCCCAGGCCTCCTCTGACTGTTCAGTCACGTGTTTCTGTTGCGAGGACTTCCGTTGGCCGCTCTGTTGGGGCAGGCGTGCGGGTGGCCAAGTGTCCTGCTTCTCCCGTGTCCAGGGACGTCTTCGTCTCTCCGCCGTTGAAGAGTGCTCTGCCGAATGTGGGCTTCCGAGCGGGCACTTCCTTTCCTCGAGCGTCTCCTGGCCTCCGCGGTCGTTCGGGTTGCCTTCTACAGCCTTTCTTTTTTCTTGCTGCTTTTGAGACTTTTTCTTTTGGTCTTAGTTTTCAGAAATTTGACTGTGAAGGGTCGTGGTTGGACTCCTCTGTCTTCATCCTGGTGTCATTACCCCGGCTCCTAAACCTCCGTCAATGGTCATCTTACTTCGTTAAGTATTTTTTTCAGCCCTGACCTCTCCTTCCTCTCCTTCTAGGGCTTGGGGTGCAAATTCTAGATCCTTTTTATGGTCCTGCTGGTCCCTGAGGGTCTGTTTGTTTTTTTCAGTCAGTTTTTTCTCCGTTGTTCAGATTGAATACTTCCCAGCATTCTGACTTGTGTCTCCGTCTGCTCCGTTCTGCTGTCGAGCCAACTACTGAGTTTTTCACTTCAGTCATTATATTTTTTAACTTCTAAAATTATATGTCTTCTGTTTCTCCGTTTGATTTTCTGTTTCTCTACTCGCCACCACCCAGGGAGGCTGACCTTCCCTGTTCCTTGCTCAGCTTTCTGGGACACCCCCAGGGGGCGCTCACTTCCACTTGCCAGGGGGAGGATGCTAGGGTATCCACGTGGCCTTTCCCCCGTGGCGTCTCACCGGGATGGAACGGTCGTTGGTGAAAAGTTTTCTGTTGTCCTCGCCACCCCTTGCCTGGCCCTCGAGCTGGACGCAGGCGTTTCTGTCCGCACCTGTTTCCCTGCCTGTGCTGGAGAAGGCAGAGAGAGACGCACCCCGCCACCACGTCCCTCCTGGCCAGCCCGTCTGCTCGTGTTGGCTCCGTATATAGCGTCAGAGCGTTGGGTGTGCTTAGGGGAGGAACACAAGACAAGTACGTTTACTCCGTTTTTATAGGAGTCAGGACCTGAGTTCTCATAGATTTCTGTGATATGTTTTCTAATAGCAAGCAGTTCAGTCCTGTGAGTAGAGTTTGGGAGAATGTATGTAGCTTTCTCTTCCAACGCGAGGAAGATTTGTCGGGGAGCCCTCCTGACACCCGCGGCTGGAGCGTCCTCAGGTGATGGGATCTCACCATTGCAGTTCTAATCTTCTTCCTGCTTCCCCCAACTGTGATTGTTTTTATAATGAACCCTCCCTAGTTCCCTCATACCTGTGTTAAAAGACACAAATAAAGTCAATTATATTTTTTAAAGAAAAAAAGAAACCTTTAAACGATGCCAAGTAATGTCCATTCATTACTGTGTGAACTTTGATCAACGTTCTCCTATGAATAAATCCCAAGGTTGGGTTTGATGTTTTGTGGCGGTTCACTTTCTGGAATGTGCCGTTTGTCTTTAGTGTGACTTCTTTTCCTCCCTGTGCTGGTACCCAGGGGAGTGTCCGTGAACACACTCCATCTTCGTGAGTAGCTCCACGTTATGTGAGGCCTGTGTAATTTGCGGTGGCCTTCTTTATGACAAAGACCACAGGGCCTGGGAGGAGGAGGCAATGACAGTAAGGGAGCTTCTTCGTGGCGTATAAAGCTTTGGCCAATAAAGTGGAAAGATGGGAAAAGGCTAATTTCTGATAATTATATCCGTATATTAAAAAATCCGCTAAAAAGGTTAGCCACCCCACAAGGGACCGGTGAAGGGCAGAAAACCCCTTTTTTGACGCTCTGTTGCACAGGGAAGTTTGCTTTTCTTGATGCAATTTTTAAGGAGCCTTAGCTGTTCCATTTTGCCCTTTTCTCCTTCAGTTATGTCTTGTGTTGTTGGAAGTGACGTGTCTCAGCTTCGTGACCAGGATCAGACCAGCAGAGAGGGGCCCGTCTTTTCCATTTTAGGCTGTCAGTAGTTGGAGAATTTAAGAAACATTCTCCAAATGGTTCCCTAGTCTAGTTAATTTTTTTTCCTATAATTGGGGAAAAAATAAATTGAGGAAAAATATTTAAATTTAACAGGGGAAGTATAATTTCTTTTGGCTCTCACTGCTTACTATTTCAGTATTGTTAAAACTCAGTGGCATAAATTAATGTCATCACTCGTTTCCCTCGTATTTTGTTTTTATTCAACACACCCAGTACCAAAACCTTGCTTTCAGCCTTACCAGCCAAACAAACTCCATCATGCTTACTGATGTTTATGACATCACTGGAAACTGTGGTACATCTAATACATACGGATACAGAACAAATTAGACTGTTACCTCTAAGTGACCTGTATTCATTTTGGATGGGAGATAGATAAGTCTGGAAATGTTTTAACTTTCAGGTCATTTTTGTACCGCCGTCTGTTTTGGGCTGATGAGTTATTTCACGAGTGTCTGCTGTACGTGAAGGGACTTTGTGAAGATGCAGTTGACTGCAGACACGGTGGAGGACATGAGGGGGGTCCGTCGGCCATATCCCTCGTAAAGGTGAGTGGCAGCGCACTCCCACACGTCCCTGTTTGATGGAGAGACTGGGAGGAACGAGTGGAATTTTGAATCAGAGGAGTTCCTATCTCTGGATCCATATGGAAACCATCACCACGGGTGACTAGTGTCCTAAAATAGTCGCAAAGAACGTTATTCTCGTGGATAGTCATTTTTAATAATTAACAACATTCCTTATTTAAAAAAAATTTTTTTAATGTATTATTTTGAGAGAGAGTGAGCAAGCAGGGGAGGGGCAGAGAGAGAGAGAGGGAGAGAGAGAATCTCAAGGAGGCTTCATACTGTCAGTGCAGAGCCTGATGAGGGGCTCGAACTCACAAGCTGTGAGATCATGACCTGAGCTGAACTCACGAGTTGGACGCCTAACAGACTGAGCCACCCAGGCGCCCCTGACAACATTCCTTACACATAGGTTCTTCTCTGAATTCAACCGAAGTCTGTTACGAGGCCTTCTTTGTTTTCAAAACTCTAGATTTGCAGTATCCTTTATAAATAGTTATTTCTAATACATAGTTGATAACTACCAGCTCTTCTTCTCTCAGTATGGCATGGCGAGAAATTTTCATAAGCTGCAACTCAGAGGTTTTGCTTAAATTTATGAGTTCTTCTGTTCCACAATTTTAAGAGAGGGTGACTTTCTTGATGTTTTAGTTTATATAGAATAGTTGTGTTTTTTTTTTAATGTCTTATTTATTTTTGAGACAGTGACAGAGCGCGCGAGCAGGGGAGGGAGCAGAGAGAAAGAAGGAGCAGAGGATCCGAGGCGGCGGGCTCTGTGCTGAGAGCCGGGAGCCGATGTGGGGCTCGAACTCACAAACCAAACCGCGAGATCAGGACCTTAGCCAAAGTTGGACGCTTAACTGATGGAGGCACTCGAGCACCCCTAGAGTAGTTCTTTCGGAGAGGTTAAAGCACATACAACTGTATACATTGTAAATGCTCCATGCAGAATTTGAACAGGGTCCCAGCGGCTTTCGTTCATGTACCCACCGTGTGAGGGAGGCCCTGAAAAGTAAGACCGATAGTCATCTAGACTTAGAAAAAGTGAAAGGATTTGATGAATCAACTCAAATTTGATAATCAAATCAAAAATTGTGTTGACTGTACACATGTAATAAAGTTCATATCTGTAAATCAGCTTATTTTTAGAATTGGTTACATATAGCACTGAAACGTAGATGCTTAATAGTCTTTGAATAAATAAAAGAATTAATGAAAAGGATGAATTAATCATTACAGATGAAGTATTTTTTGTAGCTACATTGAGATTAATGTTAATTCAAGTTAAGTAGGAGACATTTCCCTGAAGAGTACTTTTTATGGTTTTATTCTAGAAGGAAATTGGGTGGATAGCTTTAGTAGATTGTTTTATGAGTGAGTGAGTGACAGAGTTTATCAGTTAACGGTGGGCACTAAGGCAAAGGAGACTAGAATAGCTGTGAAGGCTGTGCCTCGTGGATGGCCATGCTCGCGGAGTGACACAAGGGCTGACAGGACCCTTCCCTGGAGACCCGAGGCCCAGGACCTATTTGTCAGTTACCTACTCTATGCAGAGGAGATGGGTAAAACTAAAAACGAAGTCTTGTTAATTTTCCTGTGCTTACAGCTTATTGGAAGAGGTAATTCTTGACAGAGAAAAGTGATCGCTAATTCCAGAGGTGGTCTCTCAGTTTTGCTAATCTTTCTAGCCAACCGGTTAGCAAAATAGAAGGCAAGGAGGGTTTAAGGGCAAACGATGCTTGTGAAATACTCAGGCCCCAGGAACTCGGAAGCAGAGATCGGCCTTTGCAGTTAAAGTCAGGGCGAGTTTCAGGAAAGGAGGACGTGCTGAGCTGGGCCATGCTGGGTTTGGGGAGCCGGGGAGCTGGGGAGTGTGTGTGAACGTGAGTGGAGCACTCGGCTCACGTTAGATCGGAATGTTAGGCTGGGTCTGAACGTGGCCGAGGGCAGCTGACTCAGGGAGAGGTAGGAGCCGAGCCTGCTGCGAGGGCGGGGTGCTCCCGGCGGGGGGCGGGGCAAGTTCGCAGGAGCAGGAGTTTCTGGGACCCTGTGGAGGGACAGCAGGGATGCGGATGCGTAGCCGGGAAATCTGAGACGGGGGTCAGGTGTCAGAAGGCGGCCGCGTGTGCCTGAGGACTGCTGGGGAGGACTGACGGGAGGAGTCTGGGGCAGGAAGGCGGAGGAGGGGCCCTAACGAAATTAATGCCAGGAGTGGAGCGTGCGCGTGTGTGCGTGCCCTGCGGACGAGTGGCCCCAGAGCGCCCGCAGCAGGACAGGAAGGGGCCTGCCTTCTCATTTCATCCAGACCTAGAGAGACCACAGAGCAGCTGCAGAACTGGGACTTCGGGTTCAAGAACGATCGTGTTCCGGGGGCGCGGCGCTGTGAGCGCGTGATGAAAACGTGCTGTTCGTGTCCCTCCCGTGTTGGGGAGAGTGCGGCGGGCGCTCCGGTAACCTACACGGTTCACAGGCTCCCTGCGTGCTGCTTCTGCAGAGTCGACTTTGAGAATTGTTCCTAATGGTTATTGAAAGTTTCGGAACGTGTCATTTTAGGACAATGGATGTTGGTTGGTCGGAAAAGTGGAAGGCAAGGGGATAGAAAGAGATGGCGGGAGCACGGGAAGGACGCAGCTGTGAGCGAGCGAGACCGCGGTCAGGGACTGGCACTGGCGGTGAGCTCAGAGAGGGAGCGGCTGCTGGGGAGGGCAGGGCCAGGCTCTTGGGCCGCGCGAGGGAGAGCGCACGGTTAGCCCAGACGTTTAAGGCGACAGGAACCCTTTTCAGTCTTTATTTATTTATTCATTTTTGGAAGCCTACACTTAGAAATATTTTAGTATAACTAGGGATATGGGTGTCTGCGTATTTGTGGATGAAGAGGCATTTTGGCGAGAGAATTAGCACAAGGTGGGGAAACGGGAAAACAGCGGACAGAGGAAGACCTCGGGGTACCGCGAGCAGGTGGGATGTCGGTGTGCCGCGGGGCTGGGTCGCGTGGCCGATGGGAGTCCCCGGCGCTGCATTGCGCGGGAGCGCGGCGTGAGCTTCACCTCAGGCGGGCTATTTAATTTTAGCCTCTCCAGCTGACGGTTACTGCTCACAGCCGTAAAGTCTGCGCAGAATCGAGATTTCAGAGCTAAGAGCAGTTCCCGGGTTGGGCGGGTCCCCTGGGCTCGTCGCTGTTGCCCAGTACCTCAGCTCCTGAGTTTCCCAGGCCTCGTCTTCCTTACAATTACAGTCGTAATGAATTTTTCTGTTTTAAGATTGAGAGTAACTCTGCATGGGTGGAGCTGCAGAACGCGAGAAGCATTTGGTGGATGAAGCACAGCGTGTGTGACAGTGTCAGCTACGCTCCTTATGACCTGAGAGGACGACAGTATTTCTCATGTCCTTTTTTTTTTTTTTTTTGGTGCTGAACTTGGACTTTCCAACACCAACGTCTGCCGTCGTGGAAGTAGCTGGATAGTTCTCGAACATATTCGCTAGATAGTTTTTGCGAAGAACAGTCCCAGCAGGCCACCCAGGCAGTGAAACGACTCGAGGACATCAGAGAGAAGGCTATTTGCAAAATGAAGAGTACATTTTTAAAGGTAATTCTTTAATTCTGTCCTCTCTCTCAGCCGCTCTGTAACGTACCGACTAAAGTAATGGCTCGCAGTTGCGCCCCTGCAGACGGTGTTAGAAACGGGCAGGCGGAGGGACAGAGGTGGCTCCTTGGCGAGCGGTCGCCGGGTGCAGGGCACCTCGCGGGGGCCGCGTGGGTGCAGGCGTAGGCGGCGCGGGAAGCCCCCGCCTGTGAAAGCTCATTCACGCCGCTCACAGCTGGTTTGTTCGCTGAAATCCAGAGAGGGTGTCGCTCTTAGGAGGCGAAGGCAGGAAGCAACAGGAGCCCGCCCAGCTCCTTCCCCGCACCCCACACCGCATCCCTGCAGCAGGGCTGCGGGCCGCGTCTCCGAGCGTCAGGTAGGTTCGTGCAGCCGTCAGCAAGATGTGCCCCGAGGTAGCAGAGGAGCCTGACGGGTTGTTTGTGGGGTGTGGGAACATTCAGAACATTTCCACATAAATTAATGGTAATTCCTTCTTTGCCTTGTGCTGTTGCGGCTTATGGAAGGTTTTGAAGCAACTCTACTTCTGGACAGCGGGGAAAGCCTGTGAGAGAGCGTGTGTGTGTGTGTGCGCGTGTGTGCGCGCGCACACACGCGCGTGTGCACGGATATGGATGTTTGCGTATGTGCCTTCGGGATACTTAAAATCTACCCCCAGCTGACAGTACAGGGAAATACAGTTTGTTACAAAGTCAGTGTTGATAAGACCAAAAATCACTGCTCAAGGGATACGTAACCAGGGAGACAGAGCTTCCCTGAGGGTTCGATAAAAAGGGCTCGATAAAAAGGGCACCTCCAGTGCACGGTGTCCTGGGACACTCCTCTGGGATGCCGGGACCTGCTCCCAGGCTCATCTCACAGAGCTTGCCGCCCAGGAAGGAGCCTGCGTGGACGCGTCATTCACAGACGCCCTTGGATGAGGGACTCCTGTCGTGTCGTCTAGTTACGGGCTGGTGGTCCGGCCGCGTCCCGCGCACAGCGGAGGCTCTCTGGGGGGAGAGGTGGACTGCGCCTGCCTCACCTTCCAGACGGTGTTTCTCTGAAGTAAGCTGTGGCCGGAGACTGGGGAGCGGTGAGCTCAAGACTCCAGTTCTCAACAAGGTGGTGAGATGAGGGGCCTCCTTCCCCATCTTGTCCTCACCCACCCTCACCTCCTGAGGCCTCGCCGGGTCCCAGCAGACTCGGGGACACCGTGGCCAAGGGGTCAACAGCATCTGTCTTGGGACTGAGGTAGTGGCTACGGATTAGTCACCGCTGCTTTCTCCCATTCAGCTTCCTCGGGGACCGGGCGCAAGCGTTTGTTAAGAGACTTCCATTGAAGTCACGATAGGCAGCAAGTCCCCCTCCCTGCGGAAACTAGGTCAGTCTGGCTTATAGAGCTCCTAGCCGAAACTTCACAATTTTCCTACTTCAAGTTTTTATTTAACTCTAGTTACTTAACATGTATGGTAAAAATTGGTTTCAGGTGTAGAATTTAGTTATTCATCTCTTACGTACGATACCCAGTGCTCAACACAACGGACGCACTCCTTAATGCAATCCCCCCACCTCCCTCCATCAACCCTCAGTTTGTTCTCTGTAGTTAAGTCTCTTACGGTTTGCCTGCCTCTCTTCTCTCTCTCTCTCTCTCTCTCTCTCTTCCTCCTCCCCCTCCCTCCTCCTCCTCCTCCTCCTCCTCCTCCTCCCTCTCTACTCTTCCTTCCCCTATATTCATCTGTTTTGGGTTTTTTTTTAAAGTTTTTTAATGTTTATTATTTAGTTTTAAGAGAGAGACAGAACGTGAGTGGGGGAGGAGCAGAGAGAGAGGGAGACACAGAATCCGAAGCAGGCTCCAGGCTCCGAGCTGTCAGCACAGAGCCTGACACGGGGCTCGAACTCACGGACTGCGAGATCATGATCTGAGCTGAAGTCGGACGCTCAACTGACTGAGCCCCCCGGGCGTTTTGTTTTTTAAATTCCACAAATGAGTGAAATCATATGATGTTTGTCTTTCTCTGACTTACTCTGCTTAGCACAATATACTCTAGCTCTATCCCCATCATTGCAAATGGCTAGGTTTCGTTCTTTTTGATGGCTGAGTAATACTCCACTGTATGTATGTGTGTGTGTGTGTGTGTGTGTGTGTGTGTGTGTGTGTGTATCACATCTTTATTCATCCATTTGTTGATGGATGTGGGACTCTTTCCATAGTTCGGCTATCGTACATAGTGCTGCTATAAACATCGGAGTGTGTGTACCCTTCGAATCTGTATTTTTGTATCCTTTGGGTAAATACCTAGTAGTGCAAATGATTGGTCATAGGGTAGTTCTATTTTTAACTTTCTGAGTAGCCTCCACACTGTTTTCCAGAGTGGCTGCACCAGTTTGCGTTCCCGCCAGCAACACAAGAGGGTTCCCCTTTCTCTGCATCCTCACCAACACCTGTTGTTTCTTGTGTTGTTGATTTTAGCCACTCTGACAGGCGTGAGGTGGTATCTCATTGTGGTTTGATTTGTATGTCCCTGATGATGAGTGATGTTGAGCATCTTTTCATGTGTCTGATAGCCATCTGGATGTCTTCTTTAGAGAAATGTCTGTTCATGTCTTTTGCCTATTTCTGAACTGGATTATTTATTTTTTGGGTGTTGAGTTTGATAAGTTCTTTATGGATTTTGGATACTAACTCTTTATCCAGTATGTCATTTGCAAATATCTTCACCCATTCTGTAGGTTGCCTTTTAGTTTTGTTGATTGTTTTCTTTGCTGTGCAGAAGCTTTTTATCTTGATGAGGTCCCAATAGTTCATTTTCGCCTTGGTTTTCTTACCTCCAGAAATGTGTCTAGTAAGAAGTTGCTAAGGGTGCCTGGATGGCTCAGTTGGTTGGGCATCGATTCTTTGGGATGCCTGGGTGGCTCAGGTCATGATCCCAGGGTCATGGGATTGAGCCCTGCATTGAGCTCTGCACTGAGTGCGGAGCCTGCTTAAGATTCTCTCTCTCTCTCTCTCTCTCTCTCCTCCCTCCCTCCCTCCCTCCCTCCACCTTCCCCTCTCTCTGCTCACTCCTGGATGCTCTCTCTCTTTCTCAAAAAACAAAAACAAAAACAAAAAAACATTGCTATGGCCGAGGTCAGAGAGGTTGCTGTCTGTGTTCTCCTCTAGGATTTTGATGGTTTCCTGCCTTACATCTCACATTTAAATCTTTCATCCATTTTGAATTTATTTTTGTATATGATGTAAGGAAGTGGTCTAGTTTCATCCTTCTGCATGTCACCATCCAGTTTCCTGGTGCCGTTTGCTGAGGGGACGGTCTTTTCTCCACTGGAGATTCTTTCCTGCTGTGTCAGAGATTAGTTAGCCGTATAGTTGTGGGCTCCTTTCTGGGTTCTCTGTTCTGTTCCATTGATCTGTGTGTCTGTTCTTGTGCCAGCACCACACTGTCCTGATGATCACAGCTTTGTAACACAGCTTGGAGTCTGGGATTGTGAGGCCTCCAGCTTTGGTTTTCTTTTTCAACATTACTTTGGCTATTCGGGGTCTTTACTGGTTCCATAGAAATTTTCAGATTGTTCTAGCTCTGTGAACAATGCTGGTGGTATTGTGATAGTGATTGCATTAAAGGTATAGATTGGTTTGTAGTACAGACATTTTAACAATGTTTATTCTTCCAATCCATGAACATGGAATGCTTTTCCATTTTTTTTGTGACCTCTTCAATTTCTTCCATTAGTGTTCTATAGTTTTTAGGTACAAATCTTTTACCTCTTTAGGTTTATTCCTAGGCGTTTTATGGGTTTTGTGCAGTTGTAAATGGGACTGTTTTCTGAATTCCTCTGTCTGCTGCTTCATTACTGGTATTTCGAAGTGCAATATATTTCTGAACATTGAGTTTGTATCCTGCAAATTGTATTCTAGCAATTTTTTGGTGGAGTCCTTCAAGTTTTCTACATAGAGTATTATGTTGTCTGCAAATAGTGAAAGTTTGGCTTTTTCCTTGATGATGTGGAAGCCTTTTATTTCTTTTTGTTGTCTGATTTCTGAGACTTAGATTTCCAGTACTATGTTAGATAATAATAAGAGTGGACATGTATGTCTTATTCCTGACTGTAGAAGAAAAGCTGTTTTCCCCCACTGAGGATGGTATTACCTGTGGGTCTCGCATATATGACCTTTATGATGTTGAGGTATCTTCCATCTCTACCTACTTTATTGAGAGTTTTTATCAAGAATGGACGCTGTTTTGTCAAATGCTTTTTCTGCATCTATTGAGAGGATCATATGGTTCTTATCCTCTCTTTTATAAATGTAGTATATTAGGTTGGTTGATATGCATATATTGAACCAACCCTGTAGCCCAGGAATGAATCCCACTTGATCATGATGAATAATTTTTTTAATATTCTATTGATTTAATTTGCTAATATCTTGTTGAGAGTTTTTGCATCCATGTTCATCAGGGGTATTCAACCTGTTCATTCTCCTTTTTAGTGGGGTCTTTATTTTTGGAATCAAGGCAATGCTGACCTTGTAGAATGAGTTCGGAAGTTTTCCCTTCATTTCTATTATTTTGGAACAGTTTGAGAAGAATAAGTATTAACTCTTCTTTAAATATCTGGTAGAATTCCCCTGGAAAGCCATCCGGCTCTGGACTCTTTTTTGTTGGGGAGATTTTTGATTACTAATTCAATTTCTTTGCTTGTTATGGGTCTGTTCAAATTTTCTATTTCTTCCTGTTTTAGTTCTGGTAGTTTGTGTGTTCCTAGGAATTCGTCCATTTCTTCCAGAATGCCCAGTTTGTCAGCATATATTTTTTTTAATTTTTTAAGTTTAGTTTTTGAGAGAGAGAGCACAAGTTGGATGAGGACAGAGAGAGACAGAGAACTCCAAGCAGACCCTGTGCTGTCAGCACAGAGCTGAACATATGTGGGGCTTGAACTCACAAACCGTGAGGTCATGACCTGAGCTGAGATCAAGAGTCTGATGCTTAACCAACTGAGCCACCCAGCTGTCCCTTGTTGGCATGTAATTTTTAATAATATTCTCTTATAATTTTTTATATTTCTGTGGTGTTGGTTGTGAACTGTCCTCTTTCATTTGTGATATTATTTGCATCCTTTCTCTTTTCTTTTTGATAAGTATGGCTAGAGGTTTATCAATTTATTAATTCTTTCGAAGAACTAGCTCTTAGTTTTGTTGCTCTGTTTTTTTGTTTGCTTATGTGTCGTTTATTTCTGCTCTAGTCTTTATTATTTCCTTTCTTCTGCTGGCTGTAGGCTTTATTTGCTATTCCTTTCCTAGCTCCTTGGAAATGTAAGGTTAGGTTGTGTGTTTGAGACCTTTCTTCTTTTTTTTTTAATTTTTTTAATGTTTATTTTATGAGGAGAGAGAAAAAGTGAGCACGAGCAAGCAGGGGAGGGGCAAAGAGAGGGAGACAGAAGATCCGTGTGCTAATAGGACAGGGCCTGACAAGGGCTTGAACCCACAACCTGCGAGATCATGACCTGAGTTGACATCGGGCACCTAACCGACTGAGCCACCCAGGTACCCTGTTTCTTCCTTCTTGAGGTAGGCCTGTACTGCAATATACTTCCCTCTTAGGGGACTGCCTTTGCTGCATCCCAAAGGCTTTGGACTATGTGTTTTCATACTCATTTGCTTCCATGTACTTCAGTTCTTTAATTTCTTGGTTAACCAGTTCATTCATTAATAGGATGTTCTTGACCCTCCATGTATTTGTAGTTTATCCAGATTTTTTCTTGTGGTTGACTTCAAGTTTTATGGTGTTTGTGGTCTGAAAATATGCATGGTATGATCTCAATCTTTTTGTGCTGTTGAGGCCTGATTTGTGACCTACGATTTGATCTATTCTGGAGAATGTTCTGTGTGCACTCAAAAAGAATGTGTCCTCTGCAGCTTTAGGATCAAATGTTCTGAATAGATCTGTTAAGTCCATCCAGTAGGTCATTCAACCCTTTGTTTCCATGTTGATTTTCTGCTTTAGATGATCTCTCCATTGCTGTAAGTGGGGTGTTGAAGTCCCCTACTGTGTTGGTATTATCAGTGGGTTTCTTTGTTTGCGATTAATTGATTTATATAATATTAGGGTGCTCCAAGTGGGGGCATAAATGTTTGTAATTGTTAGATCTTCTTGGTGGATAGACGCCTTAATTATGATATAATGGCCTTCTTCGTCTCTTGTTATAGCCTTTAATTTAAAGTCTAGTTTGGTATAAGTATGGCTACTCCAGCTTTCTTTTAACTTCCATTAGCATGATAGTTGGCTCTCCATCCCCTCACTTTCAATCTGCAGGTGTCTTTAGATCTAAAATTAGTCTCTTGCAGGCAGCATACAGATAGGTCTTGTTTTTTTATCCATTCTGATGCCCTGTGTCTTTTGATTGGAGCATTTAGTCCATTTACATTCAGAGTGGTTATTAATAGATAGGAATTTCATGCTATGGTGTTATCTGTGAAGTTGGTGTTTCTGGTGATACTCTCTGTTCCTTTCTACTCTTTATCACTTTTGGTCTTTTTTCCCCTAAGAGCTCCCTTTAATATTTCTTACAGGGCTGGTTTAGTGGTCACAGACTCCGTTAGGTTTTGTTTGTCTGGGAAACTCTTTATCTCTCCTCCCGTTCTGAATGACAGCCTTGCTGGATACAGAATTCTTGGCTGCATATATTTTTCCCTTAAGTACATTGAATATATTCCGCCACTCCCTTCTGGCCTGCCAAGTGTCTGTGGACAGATCTCCTGTGAACTGGTCTGTCTTCCCTTGTAGGTTAAGGGCTTTTTTCTGTTGCTGCTTTCAGAATTCTTGCCTTGTCTGTGTGTTTTGTGAATTTGTCTATGATGTCTTGATGATGGCCGGCTTTTGTTGAATTTGATGGGAGTTCTCTGTGCTGCTTGGACTTCAATGTCTGTTTCCTTCCCCGGATTGGGGAAGTTCTCAGCTATTGTTTGCTCAAATAAACCCTCTGTCTCTTTTTCTCTCTCTTCTTTTGGGACTCCTATGATACGAATGTTGTTATTATTTTCTCCTAAGTCTGTACTTGTGATCCAATGCCTTTCTTTCCCACGTCATTATTTTTCATGACTTCATCGTCTGTGTCACCAGGTGACCCCTCACCGTGTCCGTCCCCATTGGCACTGTGTTCAGTGGAGTTTGCATCTCTGTTACAGCATTTGTACTTTTGGCCTGACTGGTTTTTAGTTCTTTTATCTCTGCAGTAAGGGATCCTCTGGTGTCTTCTAGGCTTTTTTCAAGCCCAGCTAGTATCCTTAACAATTTTTTCATTGTGGTTCAGACATCTTACTTATGTCTGTACAAATTAAAACCCTGTCTGTTACTTCTTCCTGTTCTTTCCTTTGGGGTGAATTCCTCCATCCGGTCACTCTGTCTGCGTCGCTGGTTTTCAGTGTGCGATTGTTAGGAAGGCCTCTTCTCGTCCTGCTCCTGCGAGTAATGGCTGTGCTAAGACGAGGTCCGAAAGCAAGGGGTGGGGCGTCCCCTCGGCGCTCTGCCGTTGTGTTTTGGCCGCTCCTGCCCCAGGCCGGCAGGCCCAGGCCGGTCCTGTGCAGAGTTTCTTCTAGCCCGCAGTGGGGGGTGTTTGGACCTCGTCCACTCGCTGTACGGCAGGTTCTAACTAGGTGTGTTTTGGCCCGCTTGTTGAAGGAAGCTAGACCAAAAAAAAAAAAAAGTCAGATCCTGTTCGCCCTGCGGCTGAAACTTCGCAGCCTCCCTGATCAGTAGGCTTGATGCGTGGGAGAGGTTTGTGCTGCTCTTCTCCGTGCGGGGCCGCCCCTCTGCTTCTCAGGTGACTCGCCCTAGGGAAGGTGCACCTGCAGGGCCCGGGCGGCCGGGCTTGGTGTAAGTGGCTCTGTCTCCGCTGGGGGGTGCTGTGTTCCTCACGGAAGTTCAGCAGTGCTGACGGGCTGGCGCTGGGGCGGTGGCAAAATGGTGTTACCCCACACTGGCCCCGAGAGTGGGGGTTCGCACCCGCCGCTTTTCAGGAAGCCCTCACAGAAGAGCAGACGATCACCCGTCTTGTGTCCCCGGCTTCCCTGTCTGTGTCCGAGCCGTGTGCCCGCCGGGCGGCACGGTTCTCCTGCGTGTGATCGCAGGCCCGTGGCTGGGCTTCGAAGCTCCGCATGTTAAGGTCCCACGTGGCACAGACCCCCGCTGATCCGCTGGAGGAGGGTCTCACTGTGCTTTTGCCGTTTGCTGGGGAACCTCTGACTTAGATTTGACTCTCCGCCATCGGAGGGTCCCTCGTGCAGGAGCGCGTAGGTGACCATCAGTACGCACTTCCCGTTCGCGTTCCATACGCTCGTCGACCTGTGAGCGAGGCCGTGAACTGCGCAGGCCTCTTTTGGTCTGCCCTTCGAATACAGCACAGACAGGAAGTCGTACGGAAAACTGTCGTAATAACGTTTAGTTGCCATGTTACGTCGACTAATGAAAATGCTTTACGTTAGAAATCGTGCCTTGTTAACATAAAAACTCTTCACTTTCTCCGTTGTTGATTGAATCGTAGGTGGCAGAAAAGAAAGAAATTAAAGAATATTTTGAGTCCGACTTCTGTGAGGAGGACACAGCACATTTCAAGCTGCCTGAATATCGACGTTTCCTGGAGACCGTGTTGAGGTTTCTGGCGCTGGTGGACTACGTATTTCAGGAGCTCATCCGTCAGCTCGTGGACACTGCAGTCACACGACTGTTGGAATTATTTAATAATTCGGCTAGAATGCCGTTTTCAAGGGAAAAAAAGAATGAACATCTCATCAAGTAAATCACACTTTTTTGACTTGTAAAAAGGATTTATGATTTATGTAATATGTTGCCACTTATGGAGGAGATAGCCAATAATCTAAGCTAGAATTTGAAAATTCTCTTGGAGAAATTATATGTGCTCAGTTTTTGCAATTTTCTGAACTTATATGGCAAATACATTCCTTAAGGTCCATGAAATTTAAGAAAATTTCTCTTCCCCCCCAAATTCCACCTAGGTTAGGTTGCCTTTTGAAGTACTTGATGCCCAGTGACATTTGAAATTCAGATTAACAATGAATAATGTTTTAGTACAGTACGTCCCCAGTATTACCTAAATTATTGTTTATTTTGGAAGTCCAATTTAATTTGGTGTTCTTTATTTTAATACGTGCCTGGCAATCCTATGCACAAGTATATACTGTATCTTCAGAGTTCAGAACTAGTCCTTTAAGATGTGTTAGGATGATTCTGGAAGTAGCCACAAGGTTCACTTGGAATTTGAGTCGATTCCAAGTATCTATTGAAAACAAAATATTTTCACCTTCTATTTAAATACTGCTGTTAAAACATTTTTCTTATTTTCCACAGCTGGGTCTGTCGCTGTGCTCTGTGAACCGCGGGAGAGGAGGGGAGGTTGCAGACTACCTTATGTTCACTCTGTCCAAATTTAGCAATACTGTTTTAAGTCAAATCAGAGTTTTAGTATCATAACTGGAGAGCAAAAAAATATATTAATTCATAAAATTTTGAAGAATCTGAAGTATATTATTTCTAATTTATTATTGAATCCAACAGAGCTTAAATCATTTATCTAAGGCCTCGTAAGTTATTTGGGTCAGCGCCAGGACTTCAACCTATATGAGAGCACTGTTTACTAATAGCACCTTATAATTTTATTTCTCCTGAAACTACAAGTATGTGTGTGTGTATGTGTTTGTGTGTCTAGGAGAGGTTTTTAATTGGAACTAACTTCCTTCCTTCCTTCCTTCCTTCCTTCCTTCCTTCCTTCCTTCCTTCTTTACTTATCTAATTATATTGTAGTGTGCATTTTTCAAAGAGAGCATAAGCAGGGGAGGGGGACAGAGGTTCCAAGCAGGCTCTGTGCTGACAGCAGACAGCCCAATATGGACGTCGAACTCATGAATCGCGAGATCATGACCTGAGCCAAAGTCGGACACTTAACCGACTGAGCCACCCAGGCGCCCTTGTCTGTTTTTAAATTGTGTTGTCTTGGGGGGCCCTGGGTGGATCAGTAAGTTAAGCATCTGACTTGGGCTCAGGGCATCATCTCACAGTTTGCAGGTTCGAGCCCTGCATCAGGCTCTGTGCCGACAGCTCAGATTCTGTCTCCTCCTCTCTCTGCCCCTCCCTTGCTCATTCTCTCTCTGTCTCTCTCTTTGTCAAAAAATAAACATTTTAAAATATTGTACTGTCTTTTTATTAACTTATAAAGAATTTTTAAAATATATTTTGACTACAAGAGCCTTATTATTACCAAATAATAGATTCCTTGCAAAAATTTTCTCTCATTCTGTACATCGTCTTTTCACTTTCTTGATAGTATCCTTTGGAACACAAAAGTAATTTAATTTTGAAAAAGGCGAATTTATTTTTTCTTTGATCGTCATGTGTAAGAAATTTCCTAATCCAAGGTCATGAAGATTTTTACCTTTATTTTCTTCTAAGATTTTTAATTTTAGCTCCTGCGTTTAGATCTTTGATGCATTTTGTTTAATTTTTGTCTGAGGTAAGGGTGTAAATTCATTCTTTCCCCTATGGATACCCAGCTGTCCCAGCCGTTTCTCAGAAAGACTGTTCTTTCTCCATTGAATTGTCTTGGCAGCCTGTGGACAGTCAGCTGATGACAGATGTAGGCATGTATAGAGGGACTCTAAATTCGTTCAGTTGACCTCTGTGTCTGTCCTTACATCAGTACCACAGTCTCGATTACCATAGCTTTGTAGTCAGTTCTGAAATTGGAAAGTGTGAATTTTATAATGTTCCTTTTCAACATTGTTTTGACTATTCTGGATCCCTTGTATTTCCTGTGAATTGTAGAATAAGATTGCCAATTTCTAGTTAAAAAAAAACCCACAGCAGCTGGAATTTATATAAGGATTGCACTGAATCTGTAGATAAATATGGAGAACGTTTTTACTTTAACAGTATGTTCTCCAGTCCGTGAATGTGACATTGTCTTTCCGTTTATATGGGAAGTCTAATTTCTTTAAGTAGTCGTTTGTAGTTTTCAGTGTATGTGTCACACTTCATTATGTTTATTTTGAAGTATTTCTTTTGATTCCATTATAAATGGAATTTTTTTAAGTTTTATTTTGGATTATTAATTGCTAGTGTATTTAAATATAGCTGATTTTTGTGTATCAATCTTGTATCCAGCAACCTTGCTCAACTTGTTTATTAGTACTAATGGTTGGGGTGTGTGCGTGTGTGTGTGTTTTAACACTTAGGATATTCTATACAGGATCATGACACCTGTAACTAGAGATAGTTTTACTTCTTTTTTTCCCAGTCTGATATCTTTTATTTTTGTTGCCTAATTGCAACTGGTGTGATGTTATATCTCATTGTGGCCTTGATTTGTGTTTCCCTAATGATTAGTGAGGCTAAACATCTTTTCACCTACCAATTGACCATCTGTATATCTTGTTTGGAGGAATGTCTAATTATTTATGTGTTCTGGATGTTAATAAGATACAAAAGTTTAGAAAGACTCTTTTTTTTTCTTATTTCTTAATCTAGAATATACAAGAATATCTTTGCTTTCACCGGAAAGACAACAAATGGTGAAGAATTTGTTGGTCATTCAAACTTACGTGCCCCTCCTGCTTTAAAGTCAGAAGTGAAAACGGAAGCAGATATTAATGAGGTAAAATGGCTTTTGAAAAACATAAGTACAGATTTTTAATGTCAAATGAATGATAAGTTTTGTAATTAAAGTTGTGATTTATTTAAATATGTGATTTATTTAGAAATGTGATTTATGATAATTCACAATTTCTTGCACACCACACACACACATACACACATCCCTCCCACTGTAGAAAGCTGTAATTGGTCCATTTGTTCATGTGTTATTGAGTACGTACCGTTTACCGGTCACTGAGCCCGGCACTGAAACACAGCGGTGGGCAGAGCAAAGTCCCTGACCTCTTGGAGCTTATGTTCCACACCGAGAGAGACAGGTACCGAGGTGAAGAGGACTGCGAGAAACACAAAGGTAGATGCCGAGTGCTACCGTACGCTGCTTTCACACGGGAACCATGTGGAAAGGCCACCCTATCTAAAGTAGCAGTTACCCCTCCTACCCCCGCTGTTGTCTACCTCTGACTCTTTGCTGTTCTTCAGAAAACAGCAGATAACAAAAAACTTTGTTATTAACTCAAAAATGACACAAACCCGATATGAAAAATTTTAACAGAATCCTAGAAGAACTTACATTAGGAAACCTTTTTTTTTAATGTTTATTTATTTTGAGAGAGAGAGAGAGTGCACGTGAGTGGGGGAGGGGCAGAGAGAGAGGAGAGTGAGAATCCTCAGCAGGATCCGTGCTGTAGACCCAGAGCCCGATGCGGGGCTCGATCTCGTGAACCGTGAGAGCATGACCTGAGCCCAAATCAAGAGTTGGATGCCTGACTGACTGAACCACCCAGGTGCCTCGGGAAGTCTTTTCTTGACATGAAGGATTGTATCCTGCCCCCACGATGTGTTCTTGGGATTAGACTGTATACAGTAGATTCTTCTCCTACTTTGCAAAAACAGCGTTTGGTAAGGAGGGAAAATGTCTGTATTTTAGATTTCAATTTGAATTTCTGTTATTAGTAGCTTAATTATGTATTTTTAGAATTATGTTATTGGAGAGTCATATTTTGTCTTCCATGTCTTTTGCCTGTTTATGTGCTGAATAGATTTTTCTATTACTTTGTAGGAATTCTTCATGTTTATATTGCAATCATCTTTTCTGCTAGATGGCTTGCTACTTTTATTCCCTTATGATAATTTTTATTATCAATAATTCTTCATTTCAGTGTAATAGAATTTATTAATCCTTTTATTTGTGTTAGTGTTTGAGATTAAGTTTACCATCCTGAGTCATAAGTGTATTTTCCATTATTTTCTTATAAAAGCTTTAAAGGTTGTCCTTCACATTTGTCTTTAAGTTATCTGTGTGCAGGGTAGGGTAGGGTCCATTTCCAGTTATTCCTGTCTGAGTAGCCATTGCCCGGGCATAGTTCCTTTCCACCCTCCCCTGCTGATCTGCACTGGCGTCTCTTAATCATGGAGCATATGTCTCCATATATGCGTGTCTTCTGTTTCCCAGCTGTTCCTCTGTCCCAGGGATCTGTGGGCCTCTTACCGTGCTGATCCCACCCTGGATCGATGGCCGACTTAGACGGCTTTGAGATAAGTCTTCTCCTTTTCGAGGACCGTCTCATCTGTTCTCAGCCATTTGCTCTTCTGTATGCATTTTAGATTCAAATCTTATTTGGATTTTGGTTGAAATTGCCTAGGAGATGGGGAGAGTTAATATTTTACGATATTGAATCTTTCCGACATGATTGTGCTATATAAGTCTTTCCGATTTTTTTTCAATGAATGTCTTTTATAATTTTTCCGTAAAAATCTTATATATATTTTTTGTTAGATTTAACCTCTGTGCCTTGCAGCCCCAGCCCGTGCTCTGTGGGAATTGTTATTTTAGTTGCTTCTACTAGGTCTTTATGAACACTTTAGAATAGAAATATTTTTACATAAAAATACATGTACTGTTTTTTTTTAATTTTTAATTTTTTTAATTTTATTTTTGAGAGAGAGAGACAGAGCTTGAGCAGGGGAGGGCAGAAAGAGAGAGAGACACAGAATATGAAGCAGGCTCCAGGCTTTAACCTATTAGCACAGAGCCCAACGTGGGGCTTGAACTCATGAATGGTGAGATCATGACCTAAGGTGAAGTCGGTCACTTAACTGACTGAGCCACCCAGGCACCCCTGCACTGTTTTAAATTTTTCCTTATGATTAACATTAAATCAGCATCTAGACCTTTTTCTGGTCTTCCATTTGCATTGCAGAATATCTCTTTAGACAAGGTTATACTAATTTCTATTAAAGAGTGCCTTTTACGTGTATCCTATTTTATACTGGCTGTTGCTTAACGATAACTGAAATCTCAGATTAACTGGTCTTAATTTTTACTTACTACTTGTAATGGGTATTTTTGTTAATGGTTATTAGCCATTCGTATTTCTCATTTTTATGACTTTTTGATGTTTTTTCCTATTTTTCTGATAGAGTTTGCTCTCTTTTTTTTCTTACTGAATTATAAAACTATAAAATACAGACCATAACCATTTGTTATATCATGAAAATGTAAGTCTTAATGCATTGTTTTTCATTTTGTTAATAGTGTTTCTAGTATGAGGAAGATTTTTTTTCCTCGCTGGTGAATTGTACGAAACATTTAAGAAAGAAATTATATGGGGCGCCTGGGTGGCTTAGTCGGTTAAGCTGCTGACTTCGACTCAGGTCATGATCTCACGGTCTGTGAGTTCGAGCCCCATGTCGGGCTCTGTGCTGACGGCTCAGAGCCTGGAGCCTGCTTCGGATTCTGTGCCTCCCTCTCTCTCTGCTCTTCCCCTGCTCACGTTCTGTCTCTATGTCTCTCAAAAGTAAATAAACGTTTAAAAAATCAAAAAAAAAAAAAAAGAAATCATACTAATTTTCTACAGTCTTTTTCAGAGGAATGCAGAAGATAGAATACTTTTTAACTTATTCTATGAGACCAATGTTACTTTAATACCAAAACCAGACAGACAGTACAAGAAAGCTACAGACAAATAGCTCTCATGAGCACAGATGTAAAAATCCTCAAATCATAATCCAACGTAGAGAGAATTCTACACCAAGTGGGATTTATCCCAGGTATGTAAAGCTAGTTCAACACTTGAAAAACTAATGCAATCCATCACATCAGTAGGCTAAAAAAAATCCCATGCTCATATAATAGATGCAGAAAAACGTATGAGAAAATATAACACCCATTTATGATAAAAGTTCTCAGTAAACTAGAAAGAGAAGGTACCTTCTTCAACTTGATAGAGAATCTTTACCAAAAAACCTGTGACTCACTTTATATTTAGTGGTGACAAGCTTGAAGCTTTTCCATTAAGTTCAGGAGCAAAGCGAATATGTTCCCTCTGACCAAAGCTTTTCAACATTGTACTGGAAATAGTAGCTAATGCAATAAGACAAGAAAAGGAAACAAAAAGTATATAGTTTGTGAAGGAAGAACTAAAACTTCCTTTGCAGATTACATGATCATCTGTGTAGAAAATCCAAAAGAATCAACACAAAATCTGAAACTAATAAGCGATTATAGTGAGCTTGCAGGATACAAGGTTAATTTTAAAAGGTCGGTCACTTTCCTATACACTTGCAGAGAACGAGTTGAATTTGAAGTTGAAAACAATACTATTTACATTAGCACCTCCCTAAATGAAATACTTAGGTATAAATCTTACAAAATACATATAGGCTCTATATGAGGAAAACTACAAAACTCTAGTGAAAGAGATCAAAGGAGAACTAAAGAAATGGAGAGAGATTCCATGTTCATGGATGAGAAGACTCAATATTGTCAAGATGCCAGCTTTTCCCAACTTGATCTATAGTTTCAATGTGATTCCAATCAAAATCCCAGGACCTGTTTTGTGGATAATGACAAACTAATTCCAAAGTTTATGTGGAGAGACAAAAGACCCAGAACGGCCAATACCATACTGAAGGAGAACAAAGTTGGAGGACTGACAATATCTGACATTAAGACTTACTATAAGGCTATAATAATCAAAACAGTTTGGTATTATGAAAGAACAGTCAAATAGATCACTGGAACAGAGTAGAGAGCCCAGAAATGGATTCCCATAAATATAGTAAAACCTTGGTTTGCGAGCATAATTCACTTAAGAAACATGCTTGTAATCTGAAGCACTTGTATATCAAAGCAAATTTCAAGAACTATTGGCTCAGTTGTGATCATGTGATGGTTGGTGTCATATACTGCTCGTTTAGCAAGGCATCGCTCATTTATCAAGTTAAAATGTGTTAGAATCGTTTGCTCATCTTGCAGAACACTCGCAGAACTAGTTACTCACAACCCAAGATTTTGCCGTATGGTCAACTGATCCTTGAAGGAGCAAGAGCGATACAGTGGAGCAAAGACGGTGCTCAGGAAATGGTGCCAGAACAACTGGACGTCATATGCAAAAAGAAAAAAAAGAATACAGACTCAGACTTTATATCTTTCACAGAATTAACTCAAAATGGATCATAGACCTATTTGTAAAATGCAAAATTAAAGAAACTCCTAAAGGGAATATAAGAAAATCCTGGATGACCTTTAGTATAGCAATGACTTTTTAGACACACCACCAAAGGTATGATCCATGAAAGAACTGATAGACTGGACGACATTAAAATAGAAGACTTCTTGGGGCGCCTGCGTGGCGCAGTCAGTCAAGCATCCGACTCTTGACAAGACTCAGGTCACGATCTCCCATTTCTCGAGTTCAAGGTCCGCATCGGGCCTTGTGCTGACAGCAAGGGTCCTGCTTGGGAGTCTCTCTCTCCTTCTCTCTCTGTCCCTCTCCTGTTCATTCTCTCTTTCTCTGTCTGTCTCTCTCACAAAATAAATAAGTGAATAAATAAATAAAAATAGAAAACTTCTTCGCAAAATACAAAGCTATGAGAATTAAGTCAAGCCAGACTGGGAGAAAATACTTGCAAAAGACATACCTGCTTGAAGGTCTGTTGTCTATAATACACAAAGAACTCTTCAAACTCAACAGTAAGAAAACATGTAACCCCATTAAAAAATGAGTCATAGACCTTTGTTGACACATCACCAAAGAAGGTATACAGGTGACAAATAAGCATATGAGAAGGTATTCTACATTATTTGTCATCAGAGAAATGCAAATTAGAACAGGGACTCCACCGCATACCTATTAGAACAGTGGAAATACAGATCGCCAGCACCACCAGGTGCGGTGAGGGCGCGGAGCGACAGGAGCGCTCCTTCACTGCCAGTGGGGACCCAAAATGGTAGCGCCACCTGGGAGAGTTTTGAAACTTCTCACAAACCCGAACACACTCTCACTGTAAGATCTAGCAGTTGTGTTCCTTGTCATCTACCCAAAGGAGAAGGAAACTGTGTGCACACGAAACCTACACATCTACGTCTGTAGTAGCTTTATTCGTAATTGCCCAAACCTGGAAGCAACCAAAGTGTCCCTCGGTAGGCGATGGATGAGCTGAAGTCCTCCAGACGGTAGAGGAGTAACTGGCGCCACTAAGTGAGCCATCCTGCCGTGAAGACACGGTGGTGTCTCTGGTGCTTCTCGCCAAGTGGACGAGGCCTGTCTGGAAAGGCTCCAGCCTGAGGTGTGAGCTGCGTGGATCTCCACACCACACAGTGTATGATCCCACCGTAAAAAGTCAGTAAGTGCGAGAGGTCGTGGGGAGAGGAGGGTGACCAGGCGGAGCCCAGAGGATCTTTAGGACGGTGAAACTGCTCCGTGCGGTGCTGTACTGGCGGACACGTGCCATCATACGTTCGCCCAGATCCACAGAGTGTACCCGGGAGTGAGCCCTAAAGCGAGCTCTGGGCTTTGGATGGTTCGTGTGTCGGCTTAGGTTTATCGCCTTTAACAACGAATGGGGGGCGGGGCAGGACATACGGGAGATCTCTGTGCCTCCTACTCAATTCCTCTGTGAGCCTACGATTACTCTAAAAGAATAGATTTTTATTTATTTGTTTTTCGTGTTTATTTTTGAGAGAGACAGAGGCATGAGCAGGGGAGGGGCAGAGAGAGAGAGAGACACAGTATCTGAGCAGGCTCCAGGCTCCGAGCCATCAGCACAGAGCCCGACGCGGGGCTCGAACTCACAGACCGTGAGATCATGACCTGAGCTGCAGTCGGAAGCTTAACCAACTTGAGTCCCCCAGGCATCCCAAGAAAAGTGTTTTCTTTATAGTCTCTGCCGTTGGCATCATATTTAGGAAAGAATTTTCCACATCAAGACAATTTAAATGTTTGATTATGTTTTCATAATTTCATGGTTTATTTTGTACACTTAAATAATTATTTTATCTGGTATTTATTTTGGCATATAGTGAGAGAGCTAAATTAATTTTCCCGAAATTTTATGTATTCTTCTGCCTGTTCTTTTAGTGTATTTTTGAGGAGATCAGACATGGAGCATTGATCAGCCTTCTAGTTCATGGCACGCTGTTTCCGTCTGTTCTCTCAAGGTCGCTTGTTCTTTGCTCCCTTTTCCCCATCCGTATGCAGTCTTCCTCCCCTCATGAGAACTCACTGGAAAAAATTCCATCCTCCCTGGGAAGTTCACAGCGGATCGTTTTTGGATATATTACTGGTTGATGGGACATATACAGGCAGAGTTTGCATGGCGTCTCGGGGCTGCGCTGCCTCTGTGCGTGTTCTCGCTCAGCACCACGTTGGCAAGACCCGTCTCGCGTACTGGTGGGTCTGGGCTCGGATCGCATGGGGACATCCCGTGAAACCCGCAGTGTGGGACGTGTCGCCCAGCTGCTGGGAGTGCTATCAACCGACAGCCTCTAGCTGTCTGCTTTTTCAGAGACGGCTCCAAATGCAGCCCCCTGGTTGGAGGCCGTGCCCCTTTTTGTGGTGGCCCACATGCCTTGAACGTTCGTCACAAGGGTATAAAGGCACGGCGTCCCAGTCCCACTCTGGACAACTCTGAGGGGCCATGCCAGTGCCAGAGCTCCCACGGGTTGGCTGAGCCCGTGCCACGGCTCGACCTGCCCTCCCCCACCCGCTGCCTTCCTCTCTCTCCACACTGGGCCGCAGGCGCGTCCCTCCGTGCTCTCCGGCCCGTCTCAGGTTGGCTGCGCAGGGAACCCTGTCCGTGACGATACCTGCGCACGGAATCAGGCCAGCCGGTGCTCTGCTGTTCCCGATGGCTGCTCGGAGCTCCCACACGTCACACTTTCTCTCTGTTTTATAGACGCTTCTGTTACCCCAGTCTCTGCTACCACCACTGAGATTGTGATAAGTCGTCTCTTAATGTGTTTTCCTGTGGACTTCTGAATTCTGGTCAGTGTGACGTGTAGGTTACGACTCACCGTTTCTGCTTCTCTCTTTACCAGTGAGGCCCACATCTGCATTAACTGTCTTAACTGTCCCTCTTTGAAATGGATGTTGATACCTTTTGAACATTTCTTCTATTGGATTTATTACTCATTTTTAGGACTTCATTGTATATTATAGGTACTGATTCTTCGTTAATTTTAGACTTTGTAAACATTACCTCTTTGTTGCTGTCTGTTAACGTTAGGTACAGATCTTTGGTAACAGATTCTTGATTGTCATTTTTTACAACTTAGCGCTGATTCTGATTTTCCAGGTTGCTCATGATTAGACTTGATGTAGGCAGCCTTGCGATGCTGGCGTAGCCCCTGTCTGTCCCGGCTTCCACTGTGCCCCACAGCCCGGGTCGCGGCACTTGCTCACACTTTGCCTTCTAGTATCTGACGTCGGCTTGCTCCTGTTTTTGCCTGAGTTAAAGTCGCGGTGTGGACTCCCGAGCTCATTCTGACATCTTGTCCGAGAGAGGACTCGTAATTATTTTATTTTGGGATATGTTGAGTCAGAGGTACCTGTGGGTAAGCAGAGAAAATACTTATATTACGATATTGGAAATCTGGATTTGACTCTCAAGAGAGAGCCCAGGGCTGAAGTCGGGGAGAGCCCCACTTCCCAACGCATACTGTAGAACTGAGATGTCTTCGATGTTTGAGCTATTCCTCTCTTGTAACACACAATCTGGAGGAAATCAAGCTATCTGCTGATCTGTTCTTGTTGACCCAAAAAATAATAACCAAAAATTTCATTACAAAAAGGTTTTTAAGCCCTGCTTTGTATTTTAACTATGGGCTTTCGTCACGGACCCATGACTTCAGCTAATAGAGCCTTTAGCAAATTAATACCAGCTTTTTTATGCATAATAAGAGCAATAACTTCCATACTTCATAGTGTCTGTTGCCGTGAAGATGAGGTGAAGGCAACTTGTGACTATCGTGCCTGGGATATGATCAGCACTCATTCAGTAATAACCATATCCAGTAGTATGCTAGGAATATACTGTATCACGTATACTTAGTAGTTGATATAGATACAAGTATACTATATTAAATAGTAACTATACTATATGTATTTCAAGAAAGATTTGATGCGAAATATTTATAATACTGTAATATTAGAAAGTATCTAGGGTTTAAGGTCCATTCGTTTCCAGGATGAGAGGTTATTTTCCAGAAGAAGCTATACAATACATTCTATGTTTGATCAAAATTGTCTGTGAACTTCTTTATTGTGATAAGACATACTTAACATGAAATTTACCATTTCAACCATATTTTTACACGTGAAATTCAGTGGCATTACCACATTCACAGTGTTGTGCGCAGTCACCACTACCCATGTGGCAGCCCTGTCTCCTCATCCCACAGAAACTCCCGTATTTGTTTGTTAGAACTCCTAAAGCTCGCATATCACCTTCGGCATCTGCTCAGGCTGTCCCCAGCAGCTGAGTAGGGTGCTCTGCTGTTTGCTTCTAGTGCCAGCTGCCTCTATTTGTTATCCAGGGGTTGAGGTTTGGACAGGTGCGTGAGAAACCCACCCATTCTGGGTGCCTCCAGGATAGCAGGTTGTGTGTGGATTAGAGGGGTGGATACCTCAGCCTAGACAGAGCCTAAGAGCAGATACGTTGTCTAAGAATGGTATTTGTCCGTGAAATAGTCTGGCTGTTTCTCATTAAGGACGGGTGTCTGTCCTAGGGTGTGTGTACTCCAGTGGGGACGCGTGCCTGTCCTAGGACGTGTGTACTCCAGTGAGGAAGTCGGACCTGAGCAATGGTTTGAAGTAGATTCTTGATTTGTAATTCCCAACCCTGACTACATCGTAGACTTACCTGTGCAGCTTTTAAATGATTCAAATTCTTGGTATAAAATTGTTCAATCAATTGATTGTACACCAGAAACCTACATAACATTGTATGTTAATTATGCTTCAATTATCAGAAGTTTCTTGGGTCTTGCCGCAGACTTTTTAACTCATAATCCTTGGGATAGGGCCCAATAATTTCTTTTTTTTTATTTTTTTTAGGTTTTATTCATTTTTGAGAGCAGGAGAGACAAAGCATGAGCAGGGGAGGGGCAGAGAGAGAGAGGGAGACACAGAATCCAAAACAGGCTCCAGGCTCTGAGCTGTCAGCACAGAGCCTGTCGCAGGACTCAAACTCACAGACCTGGAATCATGACCTGAGCCGAAGTCGGACACTTAACCGACTGAGCCACCCAGTCGCCCCAATAATTTCTATTTTTAACAAGCTCCCAAATCAGGAATATGTAGCCACTCTGGCATTAATTTGCATAACCTTTTGTGGAAACTACTGCATTATAATATGTCACGTATTTTATATTACCTTATTTTAACACACAAATGCCAGTTACTTGGTGACATAGCATTATTCAGTTATACCCAAGTTGTTATTTATTTAGGTCTCTATTATCGTAAGTTGAAAGGAATATTCTTTCGGTTATATTGTCATTCTCACTCTAACATCTATTAATTAGATTTTGAATTCTATCAAAGCGGAAGAGGATTTGGGAAAAATATATGCACCGATATTTGAAGTGACTCTACACTTGAGCGTTCCTGAAGAGAGTGACTCTTCAGAAACTTCCACAGAGAACCTTCTTGAGTCTGACAAGGGCTCTGAAGAATCTGGGGTGTGTGAAGACGACGAGGCGTCCAAAAATGAAGTCTGTTGTGTCGTAAAACAGTCGAGTGAAGAAACGCCAATATTGAAGAAACTAAAAACAGTTTCTTACACCCTTGAAGATATTCTTTCAGGTAAGATGAATGAGACTATTAAGAATGAAGGGAGATAGATCCCCATACAGCCAGAAAAGAGCAAGTGAGAGAAAATTTGGTAGTTTATCTATTATCGCTGACTGGTGATGATAAACATTAAGAAATAATCTTATTTCTTAGCGATATAAATGTTAAGAAAGCTCTAAATGAGCGTAAGCTCAGATCGTCAGTGGTGTGTGCAAGCGGTGACACCGTTACTCATTTTCGTCACAAACGCAGACCATTCCCAGTCCTGAGGGTGAGCACCCCCGCGTGCTTGTTGAAACCCAGGCCCTCAGACCGCAGCTGGGCCCTTGCTCCTCACGGCCCCGGGGGAACGGCGGGTGAACCCCAGTCCTCACGGCCCAGGGGTGCGGTGGGTGAACCCCAGTCCTCACAGCCTGGGGGCGCAGCGGGCAAACTGCTACAACGCCACCTCTCAGATGACCCCCGGTGCGTTCTTGGGTGTCTGGAAAGCTCTGCCACCTGGCAGGTGGTCCCTTAGCTGGCGTAAATAGCAATCAATGTTTCATTTTCTCTTTTTCTCAACGGACTCTTGTAGACGTAGAAATCATGACCGAGTTTGAGAATAAACACATGTGTGATGAGTAAGTAGTAGACCTTCTTGATATTACAAGTAATTGTAGTCTATGGTGGTTACTGCATTTTTCTGAAGTACGCTTTTATCTTCTCAGATTTTCAGAATTTGCCACAAATCTCTTCATAGCTCCCAACAGATTAGATTTTTCAAGAAAAATTCAAGATATGGTGACTGACATTGAAAACCGCATAAGTAAGTATTTTAAAAGAGTAGCTAGATACGCCTGTCTTCTTTGGGAACGTCCTGTCAGGTTCAGGCATCTGACGTTCACACCCGGCGGTGTGACATTATCGTCTCTCGGGATCGGAAATGTGCAGCCTTTGGGATCGATTAATGTGAATCTGGGGTTATTCGAGGATGCATGACTTGTACACATGACCACAGAGTGCCTGCAGGATGGGAATTAGGAACACAGCGTCAGGGTGGGTTTTCGGTGACACACTACAGAATTCTCTGAGATTAAATAAGCCGTATCTTACTAGCATTAACAGATTCTGTTTCCATCTGAAACCGATTTTGATCAGTCCTTTCCTGGTCCTGTGTACACAGTCTGCAACTGCGCGGGTGCTGCTAGCCTGACCAGTGAATGTATCCCTTCTCCTCAGTCTGAGTCCTAAAGCATCTTAAGACAGCAGGACCCGTGGCAGCTCTGGGAAGGTTTCTGTTTCCTCTTGTTATTAATCAGTTTCGCAGCAATGTGTTGAGATTGTCAAATATCTTTGCTTCTTCTGAAAATTTTGCCCTCTAATTTTAGCCTTTATTTAGTGGGTCTGGCCACCTTAGCAGGCCTACTTCTGTATTTATTCAGTTATTTATTTGTGTGAATGTGGACTCACGGATCTGCACGCACACTTATATGTGCATGTACACATACGCGCATTCGTGTGCGTAAACTTACTTGAAAAAAAAATGAAACATTTAAATCACCCCATCATTTCAACCACCTGCACATAACAACTATGTGTTTTCATTTTGCATTTTTACCTTCATAAGTAAACAAGAGTGAAACTCATATTTAAAATAGTTTATTACCTATTATCTAGATAATATTATGTATTATCTAAACTGAGCACGCCTGGGGGGCTCAGTCAGTTAAGCATCTGACTCTTGATCTCAGCTGAGGTCATGATCTCAGGGTTCGTGAGTTTGAGCCCCACCTGGGCCCCTGCACTGATGGCTCAGAGCCTGCTTGGGGTTCTTTCTCTCCTACCCCCCCCACCCCTCCCCTGCATGCACTCTTTCTCTTTCTCAAAAATAAACATTAAAAAAAAAAACTTAAACAAGACATTTTATTATCACTTAGCATTATGTTGGAGGCATTTTCCTCATCGCTGCATACGCTCTCCTAATTGCCACTTAGATGGCCGGGTCATACTCCCTCGCACTAACGTACCGTAGCACGTGTAACCATGTGTGCAGAGTTAGACGTGTTCGTTCGTACGCGCAGTCATGCAGTTAACATCTGGCACACGGCTTGTGGCCTCCGTGGGGTCCTTCTCAGAGTGAGTCCACGGGAGGGACACCAATGTGGCAGAAGTCTTTCTCTTACCGATTGGTAGTTCTTCGGGGCCAGGAAAATTAACCCTTAATCTTTAATATGAGTTTTAGGAAAAATACATCATTTGGCTTGACTTTATGGTGATATTTTTTCCCCATGCAGAACACCGTTTCTAAAGCGTCACATTTGTAGAGCCTTTTAAGTAAGGCTTCGGGGCGTGGCGTCCGAGAGAGGCTTGTCCCAGGAGCACATGTGTAGAAAGCATTCTCCTGCTTGTCTTCTCACTCTGTTATGATTTCATCTTTACGTGTAAGCTTTCGATGGCTTCAAACTTCATGTGCATACATTGACTTGCAGTTTTTTCCCAGGCGACTAATGTGTGTCTGTCCCAGTGTCAGTCATTGAATAATCCACCTGTCACCCTCACTGACCTGAAATGCCACTTTGATCATTTATTACATTTTGGTATTTCATTTTACTTTTGGACTGTATAGAGTCGATTTGTCTGTAATCCGTGTGCCAGCACTGTACTGTTTTAATTATGTCACTTTTCTCCCCAAGAAACTTCTAGGTTCACCGATAGTTGTGTGGTCCTGGGCAGTGCAAAGAGAATATTACTGTGGCTGAATTTGTTCGTCTGGCCCTGTTTTCGGAGCACAGTTCTTTCCACATGGGTCCTGTGCCCTTTTGTGGTGAGCACTGTAGCTTCCGTGGGCACGGGAGGCTCAGGCTTATCTTGTGTTTTCTTGGCAGCAGTCCTGCGACCGGCTAATTGGGGGAGTGGGGCGGCTCAGAGGCCCATCAGTGGAAAGACCTAGAAAGTATACGTGGAAAGTAACAGTGTACTGATTTGTTATGCAGGTAAAATAATGTCAGAATGCTCCCCCATACCTGTTCGAGACACAAATGTATCAAGCAGAGCACAGTGTTCGTGGACCGTCCCCTTCCCGTCTGTCCCTGGAGTTTTCAGCCACAACGCTGCTCTCCAAAGTCCCTTCTTCCCCCCTTCTCGAGTCATTAGTAACACAGCGGCTACTTTGTCGCCGTCTGTGTTCCATGCCGGGTTCTCCCAGCAGCCAGCTTGGTTTTAAGACCCACCACGCTACTCGGCGCGGCGTGTAGTTCATGGGCTTTGACAGTCGCACGCCCGCCATCCGAATTCCGCAGAGCGCAGCCCCGTCGTGCCCAGGCTCCCTGGAGCTGCTCCTGCTGCTGAGATGCTCCACACCGCTGCCGCTGCCGCTGCGGATCTGTCTTCTGTCTTTATCGTTCTGCGTTTTCCAGAAGGCCACACACATGGAGAGGTAGGAAGCCTTGTGGGTCTGGCTTTTTTCACTTGGAAAGATGCATTTCAGATTCATCCGTCTTGCTGCATGAGACAGCAGCCTTATCCCTCTTCGTCGCCGGGTTTCATTCTAACTGTGGGTATACCACAGTTTCTCTCTGCGCTCACTCCATCAGTCTCCATTCCTACCAACAGTGTGTAGACTTCCGGCCACTCTGTGTCCTTGTCCCCACTTGGTATTGTCAGATTAAAACACATCTATATGTGTAGCCATTCGGATAGGTACGCAGCAGTGTCTCACTGTGGTTGCAGTTTGTTTCCCTAATGACTCATGTTGTCCATCCATCTTTTCCTGTGCTCAGGTACGTTTTTTGTGGTCAGATCTTTAGATCTTTTGCTTATTTTTATTAGGATGTTTGTTTCATTATTGTTGAGTTGTGAGAAGTCTCTAAATGCATCCTGGATACAAGTCTTTTATGAGACACAAGATTTGCAAACATTTTCTCACAGTCTGTACCTCATCTTTTCATTCTTTGTCACAGAGCGAACCTTCTGAACTCTGATAAAGTACGGCTCACCAGTTTTTTTTTTCTGTTATGGATTATGTGTTGTTACCTGCAAGCTCTTTGTCTAACTCACACTCATGCAGATGTTCCAGTATTTTCTCTTAGAATATTAATAAAGTTGTGCTTTGTATTTAGGTGTATGGCTCATCTCGAGTTAATTTTTGCATAGTGGGTGCAGTGTAGGTCAAAGTTTTGTTTTGTGTTTGTTGGTTGGTTGGTTTTTGCCCGCGGACTCCCGGTTTCTCAGCTGGTCTGTGAATGCGTGCTGGTGGCGAGGCTTCGTCTCCCGTTTGTCCCCTCGCTGTGCTGGGCTAATGCTCACCACACGACATCACGTCGCACAGATGTTCCAACTACTTCTTCATGAGTTTTCCTCAGCCTCTGTTTAATTATGCCTCACCCCACCACCACCCAGTACCTGCGAGTGCTTCTGTTGTTTCTAACATTAAATCCAAACTTTTACACTGTCTTAAATTCCGTTTATCAGTATAGAATACTGTCTGGCCCTCATAATAAATGAGTCTCAGTTTCCAGTAGTTTTAGATGTCATGGATAAGTTTAAGGTGTTGCTTTCAGTGGGACATCTGAAAATATTAACTTTTGAATTCTGTATTTTAGCCAAGATTGTTCCTCTTTGCCAAGATCCTCGCCTGTCTGTCTTCACTGCATCGGTCTTAATTGTGAATTTACCCGATAAGACCGAAAGTGGAATTGCCTCTAAGAAGACACCCAGATGGCCAGATTGCCAGGTCCTCTTTGAAATGGATCCCACCTACCAGAACAAAGTGAGTTTAAAAACGACTCGTCTTAGGGAATGCTCGGCCGATTCTTAGATTAAAGGGATTGATTGAAAATTTTGGCATCCTAACTTAGGACAGTTGAAATGTCATTTCCACCTTCTCCCCCATCTGTCCTGCTCACGTGCTTTCAGCTCAGTTCTCTCTCTTTTTTCCCCCACTTCCCTCCGAAAACGAGCTTTCTCTCTGACCGTTCCTGCCCGATACTGACTCCCAATCTGTTGACCTGTGTTGGCCCCAGTTTCCCCATTACTGTCAGTGGTTTTGTTCAGACTCGCAGGAGACTAACTGCCTTCGCTCAGGTCAGTTCAGTCCTCGTGCAGTAGCTGTGTCTCGGGTGAGGTCACATGGTACCTGGGGCCGTGCACAGAGCATCTGTTCTAAAGTGGGCTGTCGGCGAGGGAATAAGTGATTGGTGTTTCTAGGCCGCGCCTCAAAATAACATGCCGACAGTAGAGATTAATGTGGCCTGGTAAGCCTTCTCATAGACACCAGATGTTTAAAAGGCCATTTTAATTTCTTAAAGTCTTATGTTTCCAACACAGTTCTTTAGTGTAGGTTCCTAACGAAATGAGCTCCACGTAAAACTGATTTTAAATATCTGAACAGAACTATTAGCCCAGTAGAGCACGCATTTTTTACTCTTAAAATTCTAACCTCTTGACATTTTTATTTACAGATTGCCAGTCTCCTGACTGTTATTGGTAACTCAATGGGCCTGGTTAGTGCTTACAGCTGCCAGTTTATAAACTACTGTACCATGGTGCAGAGGGCCAAAGTCATGAGTATGAAGATGTCATCTATGGAAGAATTAACTTCCATACAGTTTAAAGCTATACTAGCTAAATTCAGAAACTATCTGAAACACATTGTTAATATGGTCACTGAGAAACGCATTGGTATTTTCAAAGTTACAAGTCTCAGTTACCAGTCAGAATGCTTGCCGTATGTTGAGAATATCCTACATCTGAGTCACGACCTCCTGCAATCTGTAATTGAAAACAAGAGCGCATATCTATTAGAAGTAAGTATTTGGAAAATGCGCGTTGCATGAGAATCTTTACGATTATTAGGTTATAACTGTAAAATATGTTTTTCTGAAACACACATAGTGAGTGTTAACCTCAGAAATGTACATATTACATTTGTTTGGGTCTTCGACCCGATGTCATTTCCTCAAAGAAACCTCCTCCACCGTCTCTAAAGTCGCACCCCACGCTCCCTTTTCCCTTTCTTGCCTGCTGTGGTCACTGTGAGGTTATAAATGTGAAAACAGAATGATACAACTTGCGTTTCTGCAGGGACCACTCTGGCTGCACCGCGGAGAATGGGTTCAAGTAGGACGAGGAGGAGGAGAGTGTTTTCTGCAATCTTGGGGAGAGGTGATGAGTGCCGGGACCAGGGCAGTAGCAGTGTGGACTCTGGGGAGTCGAGATCTATTTCGACAGGCTCCAGTGACGGGCAGGATGTAGGAATAAGAGAAAGACAGGAATTAATGATACTTTCAGCTCGTTGCTTAGGCCACAGGGTGGGCAGTGGGCACAGGGCGTGGAGCTGGCGCTTGCGTCATGGTGCTGTCCTCTGGTGTCCGGCCAGCGGAAGGGAGCCAGGACGGGAGCACATATTTAAATGACCGGCATCCACGTGGTCCGAGAGGTCGTCAGAGTGGATGGGAATGCCCCAGTTATGTGCTTGGGGAGGATGGAAAAGAACCCCCGTCAGAAGCCTCCAGAACATCAGTACCTAGGAGGTTGTTAGAGGAAGAGGGTAACCAGAGAGGCGGGGAAGCGAGGGAGTCTTTGCAGGAGGAGGGAGCACTTAGCAGTTGTTAAAGCCGCGACGAGTTGAAGAGGATTGCGAGTGTCCATTAGACTGGACCCCGCGGTCGCCCGGTTAGGAAACACTGGAGGTGGGATTGAGACACGAGCCTCTCCGATCGCAGAGCCCGTTCGTATAAACCGCTGGTGGGTTCACAGTGGTGGTCTCTGAGTGACGGCAAACAGGGGCTTGCTATTTTAAAAGCTTTTTGGTGTTGCGTGTTTTGTACGAGCATCTATGTTGTAATCAAAGAGAATGTAGTGCTTGAAAAATTAGAGACATACAAGCAATAAATTCAAGGCTGTGAAACTGAAAATTGAAATGATACTGATTCCAAAATTATGCATGAGTACTCATTAAGAGCCCAGGAAACAGAAAAAAAGATGATAAAATTGTGATCTGAGTATAGAAAGGCAATTATTTTGAAAATTTCATGGAATGATATACACACACTTAGGAAAAGGGTCGATGTTCTGCATATAATTGTAATGAATAATTACAATGGATAAACGTGGCATTTGGAATCGTGTTTGGGGGACTCATAGCTCTGTAATGCACTACAGTTTTGACTGTAGACTCACAAATCCTTCTGAGACTCATGTCCTCCTGCATAAAGTGGAGAAGATAACACCGAATGAACAAACACGCTATGAGAGCAAAGTGGAGCCACGTACATGCTCAGAGCATGGTGGCAATTAGGCGTTACCCTCGTGGTAGCCATGCCCTTGCTGCTGCTGTTGTGGTTATTTCTTAGGAACAAAATTATTCGTAATATTACTTCCTTTCTATCTTAGCATTTATTTTTTATGCAAGTACCTTCGTGTTCCGTCTGTTAACAATAGGATTTGGGCTTGTTCGTGCTCCCGTATTTAAACGCTATCTAGAATAACGTGTGGGTGACGTCTTCATTTTCGTGAAATTATAATTCCGTACGGTAGTGACAGTAAAATAGTGAGCAGTCACTCTGTAATTACAGTCAGTGTGTTAATGACCCAGGTTGTGGAGGCCTCGCTGAGGAAGATGGAATGCGATCCCACCGAAATTGAAGAATTTGTGGAGCACTTTACTTTTTTGGAGGGGATCTCCTCGAGGCTGGCCGTGTTAGAAAGAGAGTTTTCCATGATCGCCCAGCTGCATTCCGTTGGGAGGCATTACCAGGTCCATATTCCAGGAGAGCAGATCGCCATATACAAAATCCTTCTTATCAAGTTCAGCCAACTGAAAACCTTCCTGAAGTTACGGGAGACGGATAAAGACGCTGCTATCGCCAAGTTCAGAGACAGTCTGGAAGCGCACATCGCGGGTCTGCGTGTCGACGTCAGTAACTTGAAGGCCAAGGTCAGTGTGTGGTTTCCACAAAAATCAGCTGCATCTTAGCGTCCCGTGGGCCTAAGCATGTCGGCACTTGCTTTCTGCGGAATCTCGGGTAAATGGTAGAACCCAAGTATTCCTAACGTGGGCTCCGCAGACAGAATGTCGGCGATTCGTGAACATCGGTGGAAAGAAAAATCGCATGTCTGTTTTCATGAACCCGTAACTGGCACATTTAAGCATTTTCTTCACGTGCAAACGCACGCAGGCAGCCAACAACAGCAAAGTGGTGACTTTCTCCGTAGGATTCAGCGTTCTGCCACAGGAGGCCCCAGCCCAAAGGGCAGGACCCATGAAGTTTGGGCCTTATTCTGGGCCAGTGGTAACGAGTGCTACAACCCGAGTCCCTTGAGAGGAGCACAGTGTACAATAAACCCCCTCACCGAGCGTCAGTGAGGCTGTGTGCCGGCTGCGCTACCCCCGTCCCCGCCTGAGGTCTAGTAACTTGCCAAAGGCCACGCAAGGCAGAGCCAGGGCTCCAGGGACTGTGCTCGTGTGCGCCCCTGGGCCCTCAGTGCCTCCCCAGGTTGTTCGTCCCGTGTTTGCTGGGCCTCGGCCACAGCGTTACTCATTTTCAGTGTCTCCATCCTCACAGGCGATCTGTACCGTTTCACAGAAATACAGGGAGTGAAACACATTCATCCTGAAAGCACCTGCTGCACACACCCCACCTGCGGTCCCTCGGGTACAGCTGAGGGCGCCTGGGGGCTGAGGCAGTTAGGCGACTGGCTCGATTTTGGCTCAAGTCATGATCTCAGAGTTTGTGGGATCGAGCCCCACATCAGGCCGTGTGCTGACAGTGTGGAGTCTGTTTGGGATTCTCTCTCTCCCTCTCTGCCCCTCCCTGTGCACTCTTAATTTTAAATAAATTAAGTAGTACAAGAAAGTTACAGGCCCTTACACAAGTGTCTGGTTTACACAATTCACATTGGTTAAAGTGTACGAGGTTGGACAGCGACTCAGACCGGGGTCTGTGTTGCAGGTAGTCTGCACGGGTGAGTGGTGAGCAGGGCTGCGCTGAGCGGGTACTGACCTGCCTCCACGGGACAAACGGGGTGGGGCCTCCTCACCATCTTCTGACTTGACTATAACCTTTCACACGACTTAACTTACATACCTGAGGGCTCAGGTCCTTCTGTGAAGATCTCAGTTGGAAAAGGCAGCAGGTGGGGCTGCAAAACCTTCCTGGAGCCCAGGGAGACCGTTTCTCCAGCTCCCTCCTCTGGGGGTTCCTCGTAGACACACACACACAACTGTTCATGAATGGAAAACTGTGGGCGACGCCTAAGGGAAACTTCACTCTGTGCCCGTGATACGGGCATCCCTTTTACAGAGTACATGCTACGCTCTGTCCGTTATCACAGATACCATCTGGCCGTTTTATCCAGCTTACGTGTTCCGATTGTTCTCGGCATTTACTGGGTGACCGCGCCACACGTAACACCGTGTCACACGCCAGTCCATTCTCCGTTCTCCATACAAGCTTCCGTGAGGTGTTCAGAAATAAGTGGACGGAACTGTCCTTCATCTCGAGAAGATGATAATTTAATAAGTAGTAGATCAGGGCAAACCTTGACTGCTGTCTTTGTTCAGAGGTCATTGTCGCAGACGCCCACAATTTCACGTGCAGTAGTCAAACCCAAACACAAGGCAGCATGTGACAAGTGCCCTAAAAATAGTACAAAGTTACAGAGTTTCAGAGCCCCTGGCCATCTCAGTTGGGTCGTGAGTTCGAGCCGCACGTTGGGTGTAGAGATTACTTAAAAAAAAAAATCTTAAAAAAAATTTTTTAATGTTTATATTTGAGAGAGAGAGAGAGCAAGGAGGGGCAAAGAGAGAGGGAGACAGAGAATCCGAAGCAGGCTCCAGGCTCCGAGCTGTCAGCGCAGAGCCCAACACAGGGCTTGAACTCAGGAATGGCAAGATCATGACCTGAGCTGAAGTCAGACGCTTAACCAATTAAGCCACCTAAGAGCCCCTAAAAAAATAAAATCTTAAAAAAAAAATAGTACAAAAGTTAAACAGAATCAGAAAAAGGAACTGACCTCTGGAGCCAGCTGTACCTCGAAACTGCCACTTACCGTCTGATGATAGGACATTTGTCTTAGATAACTCTAGAACTCCCCTGAAAAACTGAAAAATATTAACTACCTCTCAGACTTGTTGTATGGATTTAGCAGGTAAGGTCATGTGTTACTTAAAGTCCCACGGTGCCCGAGAGAGGGAAAGACTGACAGATGATGGCTGTGATGGTAGTAATAATTAAATAATCGAGAGCCCTCCTAGTCAGCACAAACTATTAGAAACTCAGGGCAGTCCTTGCAGACGACGATTGCTCGTTAGAGCTTCAGTCGCAAGCTACCCCGTGGTCAGGAGAGCACGTCGGAGCCCCGAACGTTACGCTCTCTTAGGACGTCTTCCCGCCATGTTTCAGATCAGGACTCCCGTCCTGCTGTGTCCGGGGACGCTCGTGGCCACCGCCGTGGAGGTGATGCGGGCGCTCACGGAGGAAGCCGCGGGTCTGGCCCACAAAGCGAGGACCTACTCCGGCTTCCAGCACCGCTTCGACGACGCCCAGTCCCCCGTGCACGCCCTGAACATGGAGGACGCCATGCAGCTCGTGTGTGCGGAGATCGCGGGCATCGAGCACGACCTGGCCCTGCGGAGGACGCTGTGGGACGCGCAGGAGGAGTGGAGGGCGCTCTTCGAGGAGTGGAGGGACCAGCCTCTCCACGGCGCCGACACGGAGGCCATGCAGAGAAACATCTCGAAGTGGGTGCAGGTGCTCTCCGCGCTGGAGAGAGGTAAGGGCGTCGTTTTCAAGCTTTCCCGCCCAGAGTTACACACACCGGGCGGCCTCGGGGTCAGGAGGGTCATTGTCCTTGACCTTAACCTCTTTGCCTGTCCCCGAGGCCTGATCGTCAGTGGCCAGAGAGGCCGGCAGGAGCGTAGGGACAGCAGTCGTTTCCTGGAGCAAGAAAGAGGTTCAAACTTGGTAAAAAAAAAAAATTGTTTTCAGTTAATACCAGTTTTGTGTATTGTTTAAAAGCCGTTTTTCTGGCAGACTGCGGCCGCTTGACCACGATCGTGGCTTTGATGACAGAAGCCCGCCTGCACTGTTTTCGCCCACAGCTTCCCGTGGCCAGTGGGAGAAATAGCTAACAAGTCACTTTGACGTTTCCCTTCTGCGAGCCCTCACAGGTGAAATCTCGCCGACACAGAGACGTTCCTGTCGGAGCGAGTCCAGGAGACCCGTCCTCCCGACATGGCCAGCGTCTCACCCCCCTGGCAAGGGGGCGCTCTCGCTTCTGAAGCTCCCCCCTTACCCTCAGCCATGCGGCACACTGACCTCCTCTCCGAAAAATACCGGACTCTGCTCGTTTTTGAAGTCTACAAAAAATGCAGCAATATCAGGAAACATTTAGAAAGGAGAAGAGCTGGGGACAGATCACCCATCGTGTCACTGCTGTGATGTGACACTCATTCTGTGACTCCTCCCCCAGCGCCTTGTCCCATCCCTGCCCCAGGGGACGGCGTGGAAAGGAACACGTAGACGGTGCTCTCTCACTCATAGTTTCCCAGGAAGATCTTGCTCGTTTCCAAAATGTAGACTTAGAGAACCGAAGTTACTCTTGTTTCCTTTTATTTCACTCGGTCTCGGAAACGTTTTATTATTCGGTGCAGCTTTATACAAGGAGCCCCATCTGGACAGGTCAGAAACTCAGGATTTTCCTGAGTCCCCGTCTTTGGCTTTGTCTCTGTGTCCTCTCTTTTTCTTTTACGAGTTGAGTAAAAAGGTTACGAGGTTTGAACCGTCAGCTGCAGAGGTTTTGAGTCCTGTCCCTGAAGGCTCGCCAGCGCCAGAGGACCGACTGGCCCGGTCTGTGGCAGAATTGTGACCTGCGTTCCTACGTTGCAGCGTTAACTATGTTCCTTATGAAATGGTAGTGATGGACCCCCCCTTGACGTTCCTCCTTTCTGAGCAGAACGGAAAAGCCCGAACCCGTAACAGTCTCTCGAATGTGTGTGCGTGTACTAGTCTCTCGAATGTGTGTGCGTGTACTAGTCTGCGCGTCTGGTCAGTAAAACTCCGGAGACTCGGTGTGGCCGGCTGGCCCTCGTGTCGGAGTTGCAGGAAAACTTGGCTTTGCCGGTCTCGGGTGCTAATCCTCAGCTCTGATAACTGTTGCTCTTTGTTTTAGTTCACAGTCGATTCCTCTGGGAGGGTGACGTTAATAAACTCACTATTTTAATACAGACTGATAACTGCAAAATAGAATCACGTTAAATAGTAAACCTGTTTTCTGGTGTAAAAAATATCCATTGTTATTTGTAGGTTTGCCTAAAAATGACCTGCTGGCCCATCTCAAGCAGTCGGTGACAGAATTTAAACAAGAGCTGCCTAACATCATCGCTCTGGGAAACCCCTGTCTCCGGCCACGGCACTGGGAGGCTCTGCAGGAGATGGCTGGGAAGTCAGTTTCTCTCGATAAGAACAGTACAGTAGAGAATCTTCTAGCACTCAAGGTAAACAAAACTTATTTGAAAGGCTGAAATAGCAGAGGGGCCGATTTTTAGCAAGCGAGTAAATCTACAAGGAGCAGGAGTTGGAAAGGGAGACGTTGGTCGACCGTCCTCAAAAGCGGGAGCTGGCCGGCAGGGGACAGGTGGCTGGAACTTACGTGTGGCCGCGGGTATGGGGCACGCCGTTCTGTTACGCCGAGGTTCCGGTGATTTGAGAGCTGTGATGGTGGTTTTCTGCCTGACAAACGAAATTCGCGTTTGATGTTTTAGCGGGGCTGCTTTTCACCGGGAGTATACCTTCTAGGAACAGAAACACCAAGCTGCTGTGTTCCGTCATTCGTAAAATGAAGACTCAGTGAGAGCATTTTGGGATGGCTCTGCCAGTAACCGGACTTGAGACTTAAAACACACGATTTGATTTGCCATCTAGGTTTTGTTGTAAAAATGGATTCCATGATTTTTAAGGTTATAATTTTTTCGATTTTCATAACTAGCTTACAGTAAGCTTCAGGCTTCGTGATTAACAGTGTCCGATGTAATTTAAAATAGTATTTTATAATTTTCTACTAAATGATCTGTTAGTAATGAGGAAATGGGGGGACATTTTAAGAAATTTAGAAAGAAGAATTTTAAAAGACACCTTTTGGTGATCTAATTTTAAATTAGATTACTGTATATGTCCAACCCTCACGTATCCACTTTCCTATTTAGTATCTGCACTTCTGTGTCTCAGAGGCCACACAGTTAGCGCTCTCCGTCTCCCAGATGCCCCGCTCCCCTCTCCTCCTCCCCCCATCCCCTTCCCTCCCCTCCCCTCCCCACCCCACATCAGCAAACGGCACCTCCATTGTTTTCAGTTGCTTAGGCTAAAACCGATGGACTCATCTTCCCGTCTTCTTTTGCTGTCTCCACCCTCACCCCATCTAAATCTCTCACCATGTCCGGGACCTTCGCCAGGCCTCCTAATGGATCCGTGTGCCGGCAGTGAATTCAGCGAAACATGCAGATAATTTCAGAACATGTGTGTCAGTGTCAGTCAGGCTTATCCGGAACGGCATTGCAGGAACGCAGTGCGATGGTAGTGACCTTCTCCTTTCAGAGTCTTGGGCTCTTGGAGTCCTCCCCGGGCGAGTCACGTAAAGGGTGACGTTCGGCAGACATTCCAGCAGCAGGCACTAAAAGTGAGGGCAGACGGGCCTCGAGGGGAGCAGCCGTGGGCGGGTGGCCCCAGAGCCTGAAGGGGTTCCAGCGAGCTGTCCCTGTATTTCCGACGTGAGTAGATAGTTTGGGAAGGGATTCTCCTGCAGTTTGTGGAGGATCTGAATTCAGATAATGCGACATCTGAACAAAATGAACAAGGTCTCTGGCCTCTGAACGCTGCAGGCCGGAGTCGGAGGAACCCTTTCTTCCGAGGGTAAGTGATGCAGTGGTCAGGGGAGGGGGCCGGCCGTCAGCTGCTCATCCAAGCGTCCCCGCAAGGTTTTCGTCATCCTGTTTCTGTTCGACAGCGTGCCCGTGTCACAGGAGGGCCTGGACGGCCAGGACGGGGCCCAGGGACCCAGCCCTCAGTTCCCAGAGCGCGCGTATCGCACGGTCGGCCGGGACGGTGCTCACGCTGCAGACTGCCCGGGACAGTCCCTGACGGGAGCCCCCTGTGGCCCCGCCGGGTGAATGCATTATGACACCGTGTGACAGCAGTCTCTGTCCAGCGTGTTGCGTAGGCTCCGGAAAGCGTGTCACGAAGTAAATTCAGAGGAGGAGACTGATAGTTTGCGTGAACCGAGCACAGTCCCCGTGCGCACCGAGGTCACGGTTGGTCTTTTTCACTTTAGAAACCGCGCACCTTCTCACAGAGGCAGATAATCAGCGAGCCTTAAGGCTCATCTAAACCTCCGAGGTGTTACCCAAGTTCCTTGGGGAATCTGCCCATCGGGCACTCAGGCCCCAGACTTGGACCGTAAGGAGTGGAAAGGGCCCCGCACACTTGGCTGAAACTTTGCGTCATGCGTCGTCGGTGTCTGGAGTTGGTTCCTGGCAATCTCAGAACGGCAGCGTGAGGCAGGAGGGCCTGTGTTCAGCCAGCAGCTTGATGGCCTGGTGGTTCCCTCTGCTTTGGCCGAATAGTCCATGTCCAGAGGCAGGCGCCCTTCTCCCACCATCCGTTCAGGCTGCAGACGGTCAGCCGATTTCAGCATCATGACTCCCATCCCTGGCAGGTGGTGAACACCGGTCGTGTTTTACCAAAACACGGGATCAGGCATCACTTCGACCCCATGGAGATGACGTGTGGGGCCAGCGGCAGGTCCTGGTTTGAGGGATAAGAGCGGTTCTCAGATGTGGAAATGCGAAGCTCTCCCAGGATCTCCGTGGCAGTGATTGGGAGGTCTCGGGTCAGGATCCCGTCCGCGGGGGCTGGAAAGAAGTGTACTCCACCCACTGCTGTGTGTTCTGGCCGCTTGCCTGCATGGAGATAAGGAAGGAAAGGGGAAGCTGGGTGTTCCCGGATTACGTTCTCTCGGACCACTGTACCCCGAGAATTACTGTAGGAAGTAAGAGCATGTCACGGAGGGAGGAAGCCGTCGGCGCTAGTGCAGAGGCGGGAACCCAAGGTGTTGTCCGCTGATCTTCACACGGCTGCAGTGAGAGGAAGTGCCCGGAGTGACTAGAAACTTCCTCGAGCGCGCAGAGTGGGAGATGTGAAATGGTCAGGAAGGGCCCTGTCGTGGGGGTCAGGCCGGGAGGGGCACGCTCGCCGAAGTCCTGCGTCGTCGTAATCCGTCAGGAACCCTCCCTCTGCCGAATGTTAAAGAACAATGTCTCATTTCAGATGTTTCAGCATGGAAACAAAGTAAGCGAAATCTCAGCCGCCGCCACTAGGGAAGTTGCTCTTGAGAAAACGGTGTTTAAGATCATTGATTTGTGGAACACGACCCCGTTGCGCTTGGTCGTCCATCAGTCCGAGACGCACTCCGTCCTGATCCTTTCGTCCATAGACGACATACTCGCTCAGCTGGAAGAGTCTCAGATCACACTGGGGACAGTTAAAGGGTCTGTCTTTCTCGGGCCCTTTAAGGTAAATGTTACAGCAAAGGGAAGTTGCTGTAACTGTTTATAGTTTATTTTGTCACTTTAATTTTTTGCATTTCACAACCTTTTGAATTGTGTAAATCATTGATTGACATAGCCACATAGAAATGAGATTGAGTAGTAGTTGAATGCTAGAAATAACTTTTTTGGGAAACATTCGCTTTTCATGAAGTTGTCGTAAAGTTCAGTGTGGGCAAGTAAAATAAATTTAGATCTATAAAAACGTGACCCCATAAGCCACGGCTTACCGGTAGTGCCACTGCTCCCAGAAACATCCGTGGTTCTGGCGGGACGCACCACGCCCACTGCCGGCAGGCTCTGCTCACCGACAGGAGACGCTTTGTTTCTATTTCCTGTGCGGTTGCTCTTACAGGTGAGTCCTGTGCGTCCCCACCTGTGCGTCCCCACCTGTGCGTCCCTGCAGTTTGCTGGACCACATCATGATTAGGAATTGAAACACAGGGTCAGCTCGTATTCAGTGGTCCCTGGTAGCCCCTCTCTGCGCAGCCCCACATCCAGTAACATGGCCAGGAACCACTTAAAAACTTAAGGAAACTCAACAGGATACATTATAATGTAGAGATACTTGCCAGTGAAGGTGCCGTAATTGGTAGGCAGTGTGAGAGAGAGACGTGTGTGCCCGTCAAGTGGAATTCGCGTTATTTGCAAACACACTAGCATTTGGGACAGATGTCAGTTAACCGAACCTTAGAGAAAAAAGAATCCTCAATGAGTTACAAAAAAGATATGATTCAAATAGACCATAGTCTCCAAGCACAGACGTTAAAATTAAAAAAATGAACAGCAGAGAAACAACAAAAAATAGATAACGAACAACAGCAAAACGATCACAAAAACCAGAAATTTGAGAACATCCATGAGAAGATACAGGAAATGTACCGAAATGGTTTAGTCAGAAACGAGCAGGCAGGAGAGTGCTCTGAACCGGAGCTGGCACCCCCGGCCCCGAGCCATGGACGGACGGCAGCACTTACGGCACCAGCGCCTTCGTTACAGATACACGGGTGGGCGCCCCCGGCCCCGAGCCACGGACGGACGGCAGCACTTACGGCACCAGTGCCTTTGTTACAGATACACGGGTGGGCGCCCCCGGCCCCGAGCCACGGACGGCAGCAGCACTTACGGCACCAGCGCCTTCGTTACAGATACACGGGTGGGCGCCCCCGGCCCCGAGCCACGGACGGCAGCAGCACTTACGGCACCAGCGCCTTTGTTACAGATACACGGGTGGGCACCCCCGGCCCCGAGCCACGGACGGCAGCAGCACTTACGGCACCAGCGCCTTCGTTACAGATACACGGTGGTACGCCCGGCCCGAGCCACGGACGGACGGAGCACTACGGACCGACTCGTTACAGATACACGGGTGGGCGCCCCCGGCCCGAGCACTGACGGCGGCAGCACTAGGCGCCTTCGTTACAGATACACGGGTGGGCGCCCCCGGCCCCGAGCCACAGACGGACGGCAGCACTTACGGCACCAGCGCCTTCGTTACAGATACACGGGTGGGCGCCCCCGGCCCCGAGCCACGGACGGACGGCAGCACTTACGGCACCAGCGCCTTCGTTACAGATACACGGGTGGGCGCCCCCGGCCCCGAGCCACGGACGGCAGCAGCACTTACGGCACCAGTGCCTTCGTTACAGATACACGGGTGGGCGCCCCCGGCCCCGAGCCACGGACGGCAGCAGCACTTACGGCACCAGCGCCTTCGTTACAGATACACGGGTGTAGGGAGTGGTCCGGGGGTGCTCAACGGCAGCAGCCCATGCTCGCGCACGCGCACACACACATGCACACGTGCACACGCATACGTACGCACGCACATACACATACGCATGCACCCACACTCACGCACACGCATACACACGTGCACACACACACATGCACGCACACGCATACACAAGTGCACACGAACACACACCCAACTTCTACTTCCAGGTGAGGGAGTGGGTACATCTTCCCCCTGAAACACCCACGGCAGAACAGAAGAAAAGAGACGGACCGTGGTTTCCGGGACACTCGACATCAGGCATCGAACGACAAGATCCCGCAGAGAGGGGGAAACAAACGAGGAGAGCGAGGTTGGCCCAGCTTGAGTGTGCAGGCCTCAAGTGGGGGTGAGCGGAGTGACCAGAGCCTGGCAGACTCCCCGGTGGGAGGAGACACTGCTGAGAGTCGGGCCGGAGCCCCAGAGCGCAGGACCAGGAGGGCCCAGCTCCAGGGCATGGACGCACCGAGTGCTGGCACATGAGCTCCAGAAACTCCCTGAAACCCGGGAAGTGACCACGTGCGAGGGTGAGGGGGCCTCTCACACTGGGCTGGGAGCAGTGCCCGAATCCAGCAGCCGCGTCAGACGAGCGATCGATGGAGTGCTCGAAGGACACAGCAATTCGCCTGACGCTAAACGCTGCTCTCCAGATCTTAACAGCAAAACCCACGATGATGAAGCTGTTTCTAAGTAACTTAACAGCCTTCAGAAGAAAGGTCGAGAACGTTTATAGGAAAACAGAAGTGTCCAGTGCCCCATAGGATAAAATCACTGTGTCTGGATTATCAGACATTTAAAGAGTAAGAAAATAGAATTCACGGTGAAAAAAATTCACTGATGGAAACGGATCCTGAACTGACGCAGAAGTCCGAGTTAGATTGAAGGGCAGTGAGGCAAGCAGGTTGCGGAGGATTATAGACCGCATACAAGTGGGAAGACCGAAGTCAAACTTCCGCAGATGAAACCTGTAACATCTGAGGTGAACTACCCGCTGGAGGGGATTGATGGCAGGTCAGACATTATAGGAGAGAAGCTGAGTGACTTTAAACAGTTTTTAAAAAGAAGAACAAAGTTGGAAGATCAACACTGCCTGATTTTAGACTTCTTGTAAAGCTACAGTAATCAAAACAGTTCTTTGTATTGGTTTAAAGATAGACAAATGGAAGAGAATAGGGATTACAGAGGCACCTCGTGGCTCAGTCGGTTAAGCAGTGGACTCTTGATTTCGGCTCAACTAATGATGTCATAGTTTGTGAGTTCAAGCCCCACATCAGGCATTTTTAACATTTATTTATTTTTGAGAGAGAGAGTGTGAGCAGGGGAGGGGCAGAGAAAGGGAGACAGAATCTGAAACAGGCTCCAGGCTCTGAGCCATCAGCACAGAGCCCGACGCGGGGCTCAAACTCACGAACTGAGAGATCATGACCTGAGCCAAAGTCGGACACTTAACCAACTGAGTCCCCCAGGCGCCCCGAGGCATTTTTAAAAACCCCTCAAACCATATGTTGTAGCACATGTAACCTTTAACCAGAAGTGGATCACAGACCTAAAACATCGGAGGAAATGTTTGAAACATTGAGAAGAAGACATCAGAAGAAATTTTTGTGATCTTGGGCTGGGCACTTTTCTTCAGTGTGACACCCAGAGGCTGGTCAGTAGAAGGAAAAGCCTATCAACTGGCTTTCATCAAAATTAAAAATGTGTGCTCCTCAAACTGTTCAGGCAAAAATATATATAAGCCAAGACTGGAATGAAATATTTGCAAAGCGTATATTTGGTAAAGGACTTCTTTCAAGAATATATAAAGAACTCTCTAAAAAACAGTAAGAAATGGGCCAAAGATTTAAGTGGACGCTTCACCAAAGAAAGTGTTTGGAGGGAAAATAAACATGTGGAAAGGTGTTACCTTCCTTCCTCACCAGGGAAGAGTCAGTCCCGGCGAGGTGTCGCTGCCCAGCGTGCGGGATGACTGCAGCGAGAAAGACTGACATCCCAGGTGTTGGTGGGAGCTCTCATACTCTGCCCGAGACGGTACAGTGTTGTAACCACTTGAAAGGGTTCTTTAAGTTAAAAAATAGACCCACCAGTGCTGTGATGCAGCCATTCCACTCGTAGGCACTTACCCAAGAGGAAGGAAGGCATCCGTCCAAACGAAGACTTAGACCTGAATATTCATCGCAGCTTTATTTGCATTAGTGAAAACAGGACGTGGCCTGGGTGGGCGCCTGGTGGTGACACACACGTTGTCATTTATCTTCACCGCGGAGCACTTCTCAGCAGTAGAAGAGAAATACGGTGTTGGTGTGTGCAACGGCGTGAGCGAGTCTCAGAATAATTCCGTCGAGTGAATGAAGTCAGGCCAGGAAGGTTACCTGTCGTGCGGTTTCGTTTACATAAAGTTCTAGAAAACGCAGACGAGGCTGTAGTTGCAGAAAGTCGATCGCTGCTCGTTTAGGGATGGGGACAGGCAGGTGTAGGGGACGGACTCGCAGCAGGGCACGGGAGGTGGTGCCGAGGTGATGGGCACGGTCGGTATCTTGAGGCGACTGCTTCACAGTTGGAAGCCTGTGTCAAAATGTTAAATTGTGCGATTTAAAACTCCATTTACTGAAGTCAGTTATACCTTATTAAAGGTATCGAAATATCAAGCGGATATAGAGGAAGTGCGGCTGTGCGCAGCAGAAGGGAGATAAATAAAGGAGTTGCACGTGGTTCCCTCTCCAGAGTCCACATCAGGGTATGGGCCAGTCCGCTGGGTTATTAAGCATTTTAGTACTAATTGATTTTTAACCATTTCCCTCTTTCTTTGATAAACATGCTCGCTGGATAAAGATGTGCTATCCACACAGTGTTTTATTTAATTAAAAGATTGAAGATGACCTGTAAGTACTGATATAAAGCCTCTCCAAAAGACACTCTTGCGTAAAAAGTCAAAAAAAAAACAACAAAAGACAAAAAAGTTACAAAGCAATGTGTGTCATACGAGTGCACTTACGTAACAGGTAGTAACATGTAACATTGAGGGTTACGTAAGTGCAGCCATATTAAACACACTGTTTTGTAACTGCATTTATGTAACCGTGTAATATGTGAGGTACTATATGTACGTGTGTACAAAAATATTTGAAGAAAGGACTGAAAGAATATGCCAAACAAGAGTATTTGTGTGCTGCATAATAGTTTCAGACAGAAAATTGCTGAACGGAACGGAGCCTCTCCCGGGACGAAATGTAATTAGACTCGCACGTAGTCACGTGACCCTGTGTAACCGCGTCTGTGTCGTCTGTGTCTCGGTGACTGTTAATCCCTTGGATGTATTTCCGCTACGTGACCTGTAAGACTTCATGAATGTATGTGTTCACCCCACAGGATCTTGTGGAAAAGTGGGATCAGAACATGACTCTCTTCTCTTCTACTCTTGAGGAATGGATGGATTGTCAAAAAAAATGGCTTTATCTGGAACCAATCTTTCATTCTGTAGAAATACAAAGGTAAAAAAAAAAATAATAACCCATATAGAGATTAAAAGACGTCTGGTGGGTATTTATGGCCTGTAATCCCTGAGAAGGCATTCCTTCAGTGATCATTCTAAAATAATCTCCCTGTGGGGACAGGAGTAAAACATGCTGAATTATTATTTTTTCTTTTATTAAAGATTGCAACCATCATCTCTTTAAAGAAGTCCTATTTCTCAAATACAAAACTGTTAAGGATTGGGTGAGAAATGTCAGATGGGTCATTGTAATCTCTAAACCTCAGTACCGTGTGTCTGCTTGGTTCTGGAAGATGAGCGAGGTTTTGATACGAGCACTAGACATGATCTGAATAGCCTCCACACGTGAATGGTAGTTTCTTCCTTTGGACCAGGTGAGAGAAGGGAGGTCCTAGACTGTTGGGGAAAATTCTCCCTTTTCGTTTTATTCCTGGCAGTCACAGTACTTTGTCTGTAAAGTCTCTGGTCTTAAGAGTGCGCAGCTGGGACATGTGCGTGTCTAGATAGAACTTAGAGTTGGCCGTAAATCGCTCAAGCCAGCGTAGGAGCCGTCCCGAGATCAGGCAGAAAGTCACAGAGTGCGTGTTTGCACGTGTTAGAGGAGACCTCGGGTCTCGGGGTATCAGGTTAAGTGTCAGGACGTTTATTTTTGGGGCAGAGGGGAGCTTCAAGCGGTCAAAAAAGAAAACTGTGTGGGTGTGAGTACTGCTTTGCAGGCAACAATATCCGTTTTTGTAATACGTGTATGTTTCTTGCCAGAGGGCTGCTTTCGAAAGGTTCTTGCGTCAAGCTGTAGCTATTCTGTAGTTCTCATGGGAAACACATAGCTGGAGAACGTGTCCTTTGTGGTTACAACTTAGCGCCTTAAATTCCCACTTCCGTACTCCTGTTTCCGAAAGACTCCTTAACTGACGGAAAGATGAGACTCCTGGTTAACAGCGGCGCCATGCTGTTCTCCGCGGGCTTCGCTCTGAGAGCAAAGGGGCAGGTGATGACGGGCGCTGAAGACTCCGGCACCGCCTGCTAACTCGAAGGAAACACGCGTGTGTCGTGGCCCTGCCTTTGGGGAGTGGAGGAGGACGGTGGGCCCCGGCTCCAGGGGAGTGTGGAAGGGAGCAGGAGAAGGGAGGTTCATTAGCAGGGACAATTCCGGAAAGAGAATGTGTGAGAGACGAGGGTGCTGTCCGTCCCCACCCTGCACACTCCCCGTGAGGCCGCCCCAGGGCCTCCCGTGGAGGTCGGGAGGGTGAAGGCTGAAGACGTTTCTAGGCTCGTGGGAGGGCTCAGCAGGTACTGCCCTGGGGTTGGGGGCATCGGAAACCAGGACCCGGCTCTTCTCTGGAGATGAGAGCACGTGGCCGCTGTGGGCCAGCGGTTCTCAAGGTGACCTTGCCCTCTCGTAGACGTTTGGAGAAGTTAATGCCAAAAATAGCTTCTTGGAGAAGAAGCTCTCACGATCCCGGTTCCTCTAGAATCCATACCTTTGCTTTCCTGCGTTTCCTAGGACACAAATCACTTCACTCACTTCACGCAGAACTTGTGTTTCTCTGTCTCGGAACTCGCAACAAGTATACCTTATTAAGTGACAGACGTATGTCCGGTGTGTCCCAGGATTCCCTACGTGTGCGTCATCGTACGTAAAAAATGCTATAGAATACCTTCTGTAACTGATCGGCAGAAGTAGGACGTGAGGACATTTCTGAGCAGACGACGGTCTCTCTCGCTCCTTCCTCCAGGCAGCTCCCTGCGGAGGCGAAGCTCTTCTCTCACGTCATCTCCATGTGGAGAGAAATCACGTCGAAAGTACAGAACAAGCTGGATGCTTTGCGGATAACCACCTCGGCGGGGGTCCTTGAAACTCTGCAGAATTGCAGTCTGCATCTCGAACGTATAAGGAAAAGTCTCGAGGTAACGCCCCCCCAAAGTGGGCGCCGGCTGTGCCTTCGAAATGTAACGTGGGCGTGACAGAAACGAGTCCCGACGTGGACTTTCTATACTGTGCTGCCAGCAGTGTTTCTGGCTCTTGCCAACTACAGGCTTAATGCAGACACTGTCGGGGTGAACACACAAGTGGATGGGCCGATCTAAATGGCCTTAGACAAAACCAGTTTTTCAGTGCCTAGGTTTCCTTCTCTTCACATGGGAGATCATGGCGGTGCCTACCTTGCGGGATTTGTGCTCAATGAGCTAATGCGCTTATAGCACAGAGAAAGTATTTCACAAGTGTCAATTATTTATATTGGCACGACTGTTACTAAATCGACAGAATCAGCAAAAAGTTGAAATCGAATAGTTGGATGGTTTTATTTTTTAAATTTAATTAAAAAAAAAACTTTTTGAAGTTTATTTTGAGGGAGAGGCAGAGTGCACCCACACTCAAGCAGGAAAGGATCAGAGAGAGAGGGAGAGCAAGAATCCCAAGCAGACTCCGAGCCATCGACACAGAGGCCGACTTGGGACTCGAACTCACAAACCATGAGATCGTGACCTGAGCTGAAATCAAGAGTCAGATGCTCAGTCTGCTGAGCCCCCCAGGCGCCCCTTTACTTTTATCTTAAATCCAGTGTGGTGAACGCGAGCGCAGAGTCAGTTTCAGGTATACAGTACAGCGATTCGGCACTCCTGTACCTCACTCTGTGCTCATTGTGATACGTATACTTTTAGTCCCCTTCACTGATCGCACCCGTCCCCCCGCACCCCTCTGGTAACTACTTGTTTGTTCTCTAGAGGTAAGTGTCCATTTCTTGGTTTGTCTCTTTTTTTTCCCCTTTGTTCATTTGTTTTGTTTCTTAAATTCCACATGTGAGTAAAATCATACGGTATTTGTCTTTCTCTGATCGACTTATTTCGCTTAGCATTGTCTCCTCCACAAGTAATCCATGTTGTTGCAAATGGCAAGATTTCCTTCCTTTTTATGGCCAAGTAATATTCCATTGTGTGTGTACACCACATCGTCTTTATCCATCCGTCATTCGATGGACACGTGGGCTGCTTCCATAATTTGGCTATTGGTGATAGTGCTGTTATAAACATTGGGGTGCATGTATCTTTTTGAATTAGTGTTTTCATATCCTTTGACTAAATACCCAGTAGTGGAATTACGGGATCATATGGTAGTCTATTTTCAACATTTTGAGTGACCCCCACTGTTTAACACAGCAGCTGCACCAGCTTGCACCCCCCCAGCAGTGCATGAGGGCTCCTTTCTCTCCACATCCTCGCCAACACTTGTTGTTTTGGGATCGGGGAACAGCAGAAAGGTGGGGCCCAGGGGCCGCCCAGTGGTCCCACACTCAGCGCTTTGTGAGCGTGTGTGCACCCACAGGGCTTTTGTTTTGATTGTCATGTGTTTTAGTTTTGTTTTACTGAGAATTATTTTTAGCGATTTAAGTATAAACTGAGCATGGGCTACCTACCCCCTCCCTGGTACTGTGTGCACTGCAGTTTAAATACTGTGGGTTTTGTGCGTAAACGGACGCCCAGTTGAGGAAGTGGCTCCTATCATAATTAATCAAATGATACGAACTCTCATTTCTTTTGGTTCTGGACAGGACTACCTCGAAATTAAAAGAACGATTTTCCCCAGATTTTACTTTCTCAGCAACATGGAACTTCTGGGCATCGTAGCGAACAGCAGAAGCCCGGAGTCTGTGCAGGTAACGCCGTCCTCCTCCACCAGCGACGCCGCGGCCTCACCAGGGCAGGGCCTTCCGGTGCGGCTCACGCTTGTTTCCGGTCCGCAGCCTTACCTCGCCAAGTGCTTTGAGAATATAAATCGGTTACTGCTGTGGAAGCAAGAAGTCGGGCCCCCGGCCGTCGTCATGCTCGTATCCGCCGAGGGAGAGTGCCTTCTGCTGCCCAAGTACGGGTCGCGGGCCGCGGACTCGGCGTCAGAGGCTCTCAAACCTCTTTACTGAAAACCCTGCTCGCACAGTTTTGGTATTTCATGGAAGTTGGCTGGGCCAAATCCATCTTCGAAGATAACGTAGCTATGCGGAATTTTACCTTCCCGTTTCTGTATTTACTGCTCTCGTTCTGAATGCCGACGTGCGGTTTTATCATAGGAACTTAGGAAGGGCATTTGCAATTTGCTTGGGGTCGTGAGCACTGCCCTCCCGCCTCCTCCCCACCCCCCGGCCCTGTCGTGAATGTCCCTAAGTTCTCCAGGTCCCGCTGCCACACCGGTCCAGGTCGGCAGCCAGCCTTTGGCGTGTGGCTTCTGAAGTGAGTTGATTAAAAAACACGGCACCCAAGTGTCCCCATCACCAAAATCCCTAACCCGAGCCTAGAGCTGGTGGGGAATACGGAAACACTTTGTAAGATGATTTACCTACTTGGTCGGTTCATAGTTTACTGGGAACGCTCAATTTTGTAAACCCCTGGTTTCAACGTCAGGGTTTCCTCAAGGTAGGTGGTACGTTTTCTGAGTAGGCTTCCAAATTAAGATCTAGAAAAAACAAAATTACAGAATTAGGATCTTTTGGCCCATGAATGCCAGAAGCGTAGAAAACTTAGCCTACAGCCTTATCAAAGGAATGGGACATGAATAAAAAGAATTCTTTGCAAATTATTTTTTAAAACCATAGGAAAATCCGAGTGAGGAGTGCCGTGGAGCAGTGGCTGGTCAATGTTGAGAAGGGCATGTTCGACGTGCTGAAAAAGTGAGTACGAGTCAACTCCCAGGATTGCACTGTCTGTGTTTTAAACTCGGCCGATTACCTACTAGCCTAAGCGGGAAGCAGCTGCAGAAATGAATGGAGTCGAGCCTTCTGTGAACTGGGCTTTGATAGGACACGATGGGCACGCGGCCGAACGGAAAGCCTTCACGTTTACGGTGTGAGTGTCCGTGTGAGACCCGACCCTGGACCGCACTCGGCGGTTTTTGTGCGCTTCGAGACTCGCAGGTCTCTGCAAACTGGCCCGGGCCTGAACTTACGGCGGGCATCGCCACCCGCTCCCGAAGAGCCAGTGGCGGCAGGCTCCGGCCACTGCTTGCCCTGCTACCACACGCTGTCGCTCCTCCCGACGCTCCGTCTGTCGTGGCTGCTGTTCGTGAAGGAAGAGCCTCAGAGCGTGAGCTTTAAAACTATTCGTCCAGAGCAGTCTGGTACATTTCTAATTCTTTTTGGTGGGTTCTGGAAAGGCTACTGACTGGTCTGGGGACGCCTGGGGGGCCCCGTCAGTTTAGTGTCCGACTCTCGATTTCAACTCGGGTCATGATCTCATGGTTCATGAGTTTGAGCCCTGCATCGGGCTCTGCACAGACAGTGTGGAGCCTGTTTGGGATAGTCTCTCTCCCTCTCTCTCTGCCCCTCCCCTGCTTGCTCTCTATCTCTGTCTCGAATTAAATAAAATAAACTTAAAAAAGAAAAAGAAAGGTTACTTTTTGGTCTTGAAGTTTTCTTTTAATAATTTTTTAAAAATTTTTTAACGTTGTTTATTTTTGAGAGACAGAGTGTGAGCAGGGGAGGGGCAGAGAGAGAGGGAGACACAGAATCCGAAGCAGGCTCCAGGCTCTGAGCTGTCAGCACCCAGCCCGACGCAGGGCTTGAACCCACAAACCGTGAGATCATGACCTGAGCCGAAGTCAGGTGCTTAACTCACTGGGCCCCCCAGGTGCCCCAGTCTTGAAGTTTTAATATCTGTATTTGTAGCATGTTCTGAATGCCCACACAAGGCTTCTAGAGCAGAGAAGAGTGTTACTCCCTTACTCCTGCGTGAGGGCAGGGGCTCCTGTGGGCGAGGAGTTCCCGCAGGGCACCCGGGCATTAGAGAGACCAGCGGTTTCACTTGTTGCACTGGAGCTTTCTGGTCAGAGAGTCTTCTCAGTTGCTAATGACGCTAGTAATGTCTCCTCACAGTCCTTTCAAAACGTCCCTTCCTTGTCATGTTCAGGATGACAGATGTCCCGTGTTGAAAAGCACAGGTGACAGTGAGCATCCTTCTCTTGTTCCCGCCTCTACTGGGAACATTGCTAATATTTCCCCGTTTGTGTCGATGCTTAGATTTCTGGGATATATCCGTCCTCGGAGTTCTAGTCCTTGTTTGCAAAGTTTTTAATCTTTAAAGGGTGTTTACTTAGATCAGAGGTTTGGTTTTTTTTAATGAAACTATCAAGAAACCCAAATACTCTTTCACTTTTGATTTGTGGTTGTCGTTAATTACAATGACAGGTTTCCTTATGTTGAATTTTCCTTGGTTTTCCTGTTCATTCTTTGGTCCACTTTATAACTGTATTAAACATTTCCTCCTTTTCTGTGGATTTTTATCCTTTTTGTATTTCTAGCATCTCTTTTTTTTTCAAGTTTATTTGGAGAGACAGAATGCATGTGCGAGTTGGGGAGGGGCAGAGAGAGGGAGAGAGAGGATCCCAAGCAGGACCCGCAGTGTGAGCACAGGGCCAGTTCGGGACTCGAACTCACACACCGTGAGATCATGACACGAGCCAAATCAAGAGTTGGACACTCAACCGCCTGAGCCCCCCGGGCACCCCACACTGTTTTTAAGAAATAAGCGCTTCACCACCCCTGTTGCCTCCCTGAACCTGGCCGCAGGTCTGCAGAGCGTCCCTTCCACAGACTCCCCGAGCACCCTTCGCGTGTGCTCCTTCCCTCGGTTTCCTGTCCCCCACCCCGTTAAATGTCTTCTCGTGACTGGGCTTTTGGTTTGGGGGGGCGGGGTTCCCTCACTGTTGTTGTTGTTGTTGTATTGAGTTTCTTCATCTCTTTTGGAGTAGCCATGCCTAAGTCAGAAACACTTGCTTTCTCCTAGTGAGCACTCTTAAGATGGTAATGCGGTCAAAGCCTGTGGTGAGGATGTCCAGTGCGTCCCCGGTGCGCACGGTCACTCCATAACGCCCTCGCGCCCCTCCATAGTCATGCGGGATTTTACTCCAAGGGGCTGTTGGTTCCCCGTGTGTGCGTCAGTAATTCTCCAGTGGGAGTACGTTTCTGTTTTGCGTTTGTTCATGACGGATTCACAGGTCTCCTGTTGTAGAGTTCGGTTTCGTTCTGCTGTCTGTTTCCAAGTAAGTTTTTCAGAAAGCATCTGTGAGCGGCCAGTGTTTGCATTTTGCCCTCTTACTTGCATGCGAATCTGAGTGGAATTGATTTTAAGTTCAAATCCAATGTGTTGAACGTCAGCTCCCCAAAATAATCTCCAAATCGATGTGTTGGTGAGACGGAGCTGAGTGGGTGGGGTGACGGGGAAACGCCGCGGAGACCCTCGGAGCCCCCGGCGGCGGGGACGGAGCCGGACAGTCCGGTGGGATGCTGCGGTGTGGTCCCGGGCGGGCCCATCAGTGGGGGGCTCGGTGACACCTGGGCAAGGAGCAGGAGACAGCAGCGCAGGAGTGGCGTCCAGGGTCTGCCTTTTCTGTTGGGTTTGGGGAGAAGCATCGTTTTTGTTTTGACGCATGACTATTCTGCAAGTCAGCCCGAACGGTGAGGCGTCCCTCGCCCTTGGAGAAGTGATTTCTATTTTATTGAGTGTTGCGGGACTTGGCAGTGTTGTCTCACCAGATAACGTTCGTGTTCCAAAGTCACACTCCCCTCTGGCTGAGTGACGCGCAGCTGGCCCCAGGGCCTGGGCTGTGCGCTGCCATCGGAACAGGGGCCGCCTGTGGCTGTGCGGGCTCCGTGCACACAGTGCCCCCGGGCGTGTCGGGTTTCCCTCTCCCCGTGGGAGCACACGCCAGTGTGTGATCGCGGCGGGCCGCCAGCCCCGGCTGCAGGCGGCAGGGTGACCTGCGGGGCCCGGTCCGTGGCGGCTCGTCTCAGCGCCTGCGGGTTCCTTCCTTCTCTCCCGGAGCCTGCACGCCACCTCCGTCGCCTCCCTGGTCCCGAGCTCCAGCCCCGCCTCAGATCTTCCTCCTCTTAGGGAAAAGTGCCGGGTCCACTTCCCTTGTGTCCTCTCCTCCCCTCTCTCCCTCACTCCTCCCTCTTTACCTTTCCCTGGTGTTTCAGGCTGCGAGCTGTGATCTCGGGCTCTGCTCTGCCGGTCCCCCAACCTCCTGGTTCACCCTAGGACGTCCCAACAGCCCCCAGCCGTCAGCACGGGGCGGGCGGTGGGGGCAGAGGCAGAGGCCGCGGCTCTCCTGCTCAGGGCAGTCTCTCTCCACCCTCCCGGAGATCCTCCCACCCTCCCGGAGATCCTCCCACCCTCCCGGAGATCCTCCCCCTCGCTCCTGTGTTTGTCAGAATCAGCACGGCTCTTCGGTTTCTCTGCTCCTCCTTCTGTATCCAGTCCCAGTTTGCTTCCCGCCCATGAGGGACTTTCCCAGTCGTCCATGCCCCGGGGCACACTTGGTTGTCGTCTAGTGTTGCTTGTGCGTGTGTATGCGTGTGTGCATGTGTGTGCGTGTGTGTGTGCATGTGTGTGCGTGTGTATAAAGTATGTAACATATCTGTTACATATGATACTCGTATCCCATCTGTCATTTGAAGGAGTATGGTTCAGGGTGAAAACAGGATTATTAAGTCAAAAATCTTGATCCACTCACTCTATAGACTACAAAAAAGCAGAATAAACATTTCCAAAACCCAGGGGGGAACTGAATTAAGAAGATACAGTGTGTAGTGTGTGTGTGTATTTATATAAATATGGAGTGGGGGAGAGTGTCAGAATAGGATAAGATCCTAATTAACAGATTTTGTCCGGAGAGAAACGGGCCTGTATGCTGCTGGAGAGAGACAGCCATGCGACAAAAAGTTACAAATAAAATCCGTAAAAATAGTTCATGGAACAGCAAACAAAAAGAAAACAAACACACTAAATGAAATAAAAGGCCAGTTTAATTGAGTAAAGATACATTTGCCACTGACATTGTTTTGAAATACATAAAAAGTCATTATAAACCTATTTCTGTGGCAATGATACAAAAGAAAGTAACAAAAACAGACACCATTTGCAATTACAGCAAAAATTAGAATAAATATTCATTTTAAAAATCAAATAAATTCTAGGGCACCTGGGTGGCTCAGTCAGTTAAGCATCTGACTCTTGATTTCTGCTCAAGTCATGATCTCGTGGTTTGTGAGTTCAGGCCCCACGTTGGGCTCTGCACTGACAGCACAGAGCCTGCTTGGGATTCTCTCTCTCCCTCTCTCTCTGCCCCTCCCCTGTCACACATGTGTACACTCGTTCTCTCAAAAGATAAACATTTTTTAAAAGTAAAAAAAAAATAAATTCTAAATAAAGATTGGTAAATAAAGTATTAGAAGAAAACAGATTTAGTGTTGAGACTTCCTAAAACCTGGTATCAGTGAGAAAACATGAAGATTCATCAACTTGACTATATGGAAACTTAAAACTTGGGAGTGAAAAAAAATCCACCGTACAATATGAAGACATATACTGTTGGCACACGTGAACTTGGTCTTAAAAATTTCTACGTATTGTCCATAAATTCTGTTTTCTCCATTATGATTCATTTTTAAAGCTAAACACAAGGTTTTGCTGCTAAAATTCATTTGGCGATTTCAACCCAGTACTCCATCTTGTGCAAATTACTATTATTTTTTAAATGTTTTGTTTAGTTTTGAGAGAAGAGAAAGTGTGAGCAGGGGAGGGACAGAGAGCAACAGAGACCCAGAATCCAAAGCATGTTCCAGGCTCTGAGCTGTCAGCACAGAGCCCAGTGCAGGGCTTGAATTCAGGAATCACAAGATCATGACCTGAGCTGAAGTTGAACGCTTAACCGACTGAGCCCCCCAGGTGCCCCTGTACAAATTATTTTAAATACTGACTTTGTCGTCGATAGTATTATAAATTCAAACCTAAGTCTGTGTCACCTCCCCCTCCTAGCTCTATCACCCCCGAAACTCATTGGCCCCTCACTGGACAAGTACAGGTGATATTAGAGAGAAATTTAAGGAGTACACATTATGCATGAATTAAGGCTGTATTAGCTCTAGCATTCGGTCCCCATACACATTCCTAACCTAGAGTAAAAAGGCAGGGATCCCGAAGGAGAATCCTCTGCGATCTCGTCATGCTTGATCGTTAAATGGCCACAGTGATCACATGTAATAATGGAAATCAAATGTTTTGTTTATAGATTTGTGAGTCAAGGGGTTGAAGACTGGAACAACCAGCCTTTTTCCGTGTGGGTGGTGTCTCACCCGGGACAGGTGGTCCTCACGGTGGTAAGTTAACATGTGGCCAGTCTGCCAAGAAAGCAAAGATTTAGAAATCAACCTTCTTGAAGGCTGCTAACATGTACCACTTACTTTGAAATGCATCAGGAAATAAGATGGCTGGCTGGCTGGATGGGTACATGGATGGCTGGCTGGCTGGATGGGTACATGGATGGCTGGCTGGCTGGCTGGATGGATGGATGGATGGGTACATGGATGGATGGATGGCTGGTTGGCTGGCTGGATGGGTACATGGATGGATGGCTGGCTGGCTGGATGGATGGGTACATGGCTGGCTGGATGGATGGGTACATGGCTGGCTGGCTGGCTGGATGGATGGATGGGTACATGGATGGATGGCTGGCTGGATGGATGGTTGGCTGGGTACGTGGACAGATGGGTGAGAAAGTAAATATACCGAAAACTTAGAACACAGGCTGCGAGTAGATGGATATTCGTTTTATAATTCCACCTTTTCATGGTTTTAAATGTTTTCATAAGAAAATGTTGAATGAAAATAAATCACACATTATTTTCTTAGGGTTGTCACTCTGTTGCGTTGTGTTTTCTCCTGTTACCACTAGAGAGTTACCACAAACTTACCACACATTCTTTATGTCACGGCTCTAGGGTTCAAGGCCTCCCTGGTCTCACTGGCTAAACCCAAGCCATCAGCAGGGCCGCATTCCCTCCTGGAGCCTCTGGGGAGAGTCCCTTATCTTCTCCAGCTTCTAGAAACTGGCATTCCTTGGCTCGTGGCCCCTTCCTTCATTTTCAAAGCCAGCGGGTGTTTGTATCTCTCTGGCCGTTCTCCTTAGTCTAACCTCTTTCTATTTGCAGGCAGAAAAAGCTCTCCAGTTCTGAGGTACCTGTGGTCATATCGGGCCCACTCACATAATCCACAGTAATCTCTCCACCTCCAGGTCTTGATTTAATTAAGTAAGGCGCCAGAGTCCCCAGGGATTAGCACCTGATGTCTTTGCAGGGAGCCATTATTGTGCTGTTTATTGCTTTTCTGGGCCTCTAAGGGGAAAGAGAAGAAACACTAGGCATGTGTGATACCAAGAAAGCCAAACAGACAGCTCACGTGAGCAGAGCTAGCGAAGTAATGGCTGAAGCCGAGAGAGTGCATAGAATCTGTAGAAGAAGACAGGACAGAAAAGACCCCGGCGGACACCCACATGTCACCAGCAGGCGAAGGAGGGGGCTCCATGCAGGGATGGAGTATCGTGGCCGGAGGGGTCCTGCAAGCTAAGGGAGAGGAGAGGGAATTCGATGGACTTTTTTCTAGAAAGAGTGCGTCATCATTCATTTAAAATGGTCCAGAGAGGCCTGAAGAGTCCCCTCTGTCCGTCGGCAAGGAGGGTCCACGCGAACCTTGGGGACAGTAGTGTTCCCGCAGTGGTGATGGCAGAAGCCTCGTCACCAGGAGTTACTGTCATTGAGTGTTTGTCAAGCATGCTTGACTTTATTAAATCCTCTATTAAATTTAAAAACAATATGGCAAGCATGTGGAGAAGCGGGCACCCTCTTGCACTGCTGGTAGGAACGCAAACTGGTGCAGCCGCTCTGGAGAACAGGGTGGAGGTTCCTTAAAAGATTGAAAATAGAACTACCGTACGAACCAGCAATAGCACTGCTAGGAATCTACCCAAGAGTCACAGGAGTGCTGATGCATAGGGGCACGTGTACCCCGGTGTTCATAGCAGCACTTTCGACAATAGCCAAATCATGGAAAGAGACTAAGTGTCCATCAACCGACAAATGGATAAAGAGATGTGGTTTATATATACAATGGACTACTACGTGGCAACGAGAAAGAATGGAATCTGGCCATGTGTGGCAACACGGATGGAACTGGAGGGTATTATGCTGAGTGAAATAGGTCAGTCAGAGAAAGACAGATGCCATATGTTTCCACTCATTTGTAGGTCTTGAGAAACTGGACAGAAGACCATGGGGGAAGGGAAAGGGAAAAAATAGTTACAAACAGAGAGGGAGGGGGACAAACCGTAAGCAACTCTTCAATACAGAGAACGAACTGAGGGTTGATGGGGGCGGTGGGGGAGGGGGAAGTGAGTGATGGGCAGTGAGGCAGGCACTTGGGATGAGCCCTGGGTGTTGTATGTACACGGTGAACCGCGGGAATCTCCTCCGAAACCAAGGGCACACTGTACCCACTGTATGTTAGCCAATTTGACAGTAAATTATATTTTAAAATAATAATAATAAAATAAAATGAAAAAACCACATCATCCCTTTTCGCTCTGCGTTGTCCCACCACAACTGCCAAGTCTCCATTAAGATAACCTGGGATTATGGACCCAAATTACGATATCAAATCCCCCTAGTCCCATTTGTCGTCCCCTTGACTGGATATTGATCAAATACTTGCTTAAGCTGTTGTCCACAGAGGCAGTGAAATTCTGATGAACCCTTCTGGACGTTTCTGTGGCTTACCAGGCATTCGAGTGAGCAACTGTGCTCTACGAGGAAAAGGTCTCCCCAGGCCCCTGGTCCCCTAAAAACGCCCCTAATACGAAGCAGGCCGTAGCGGTTCCAGAAATACTTTGTCGTAGGCTTGAGCTTAAATCGTTGAACGGACTTTGCCACGTCTCCTTCCAGTGTGCCTGCTGCCCGTCTCCCCTCCCCCTGCGGCTGACGGCCTCCCTTTCTCCTGCGTGTGCGACGCGACTCTGAGCCTTCTCCCAGCGGACGCCTGCGGGCGGGCAGGGACGAGGTGTCTGCCTGCCCTGGCCACCGAGGGGACTCCCGTGCGGATTTATCCAGGCCACAGCGACCGAGAATTGCCTTCCATCCGTCTAAACAAATAAACGATCTGGATCCCGGTCCACCTCGCCAGAACCAAATCTTCCTCCGTCCACACTGCCGAAGCCCAGGAACTCGGCCGTGGGGTGCGCTCTCCCGAGGCTGCAAATCTTGAGTAAATGCCTCATCACAGCAGTGTGGTGGCTCTGGACCCTGTTAAGTGCTGTGGCCTTGACGACGGGCCCTGCTGCTCGGCCCAGACACCCTCCCGCCTCCTTCCCAAGCCTCGGTGTCCAGCCTGCTGCTGACTCGCTGCCGTGGGTCTACTGCATCCTTGACAAAAGTCAGTCCGTGCATCAGGTGTCCTGTCCTCTGCCCTCTGCCCCTGCTCTGGGCAAAAGCCCCCCCTTCCCTGCTATACATGTTACCTCGGCTAATTATTCCAGTGTTTATTCCTTTATAGCCTTGCTTACATGTTTCCTAGGACCTCAAATTCACTAAATTCCTAAACGAATTCCTGTCCCCTCTGGACGTCCCCACCTACAGCACACTTCTCCCTCAGTAGAAGTACCCTAGTGCCTGAAATCACGAGTTATCCAATTATGGGACAAACCTACAAGCCTCCTGACGCGTCCCCTCCACCAGCTTCCAGGTCAATGTGGCATCAGTCCAGTAGCCTTCTTAAAACAGCGCCGGCGTTTGTGGAAAGAGTGTCTCGAGATGGATCAAGTAACAGAAGTTATACAGAGTTTCTGAAAACTATGATTGCAGACGCCGTATTCTAAGACCAGTATTCCTGGGTTCAATGGAGAAAAAGTACTAATCTCATGTTGGGGTTTTCCACCATTACTACTGTCCCCAGGTTATGACTCAGTCCAGTGATGATGGTTAAGAAAACAAGATTTCAGGGCACCTGGGGGCTCAGTCGATGACGCATCTGACTTCAGCTCAGGTCATGAGCCCCCCCATCGGACTCTGCGCTGACCATATGGAGCCTGCTCGGGATTCTGTGTCTCCCTCCCTCTGCTCCTTGCCCACTCATGCTGTCTCTCTCTCTCTCAAAATAAACAAATAAACTTAAAAAAGAATACGAGATTTGGAAAGTATAAATGTTGGTGGTAAATATATTTCCGCTTCTTAAAAAACAGGGCCCCCAGGCGTTCACCCAAGTTCCGCGTCTAACGCTCACTTACAAGCGTGTGGGCTGCACGCTCTCACGCCCCATGAAAGCGTCTGCCTTAACTTACAGACTGTCCCCCTCACTGTCCCCTTGTGTCTCCGTCAGAGCCAGATCGTGTTTTGCAACGACTGCGCCCGGAGTCTGGCGAGCCCTCGTTCGAGAGAAGCGCTGGAGCAGGTCGGTGCTGGCCTGATAGGCCGCCTGGAGGAGGTGTCGGAGCTGGTGGCGCTGCACCCCGGCAGCGCGCGCACGAAAGCCGTCCTGGCGACGCTGCTCACGCTGTACGTCCACTGCAGGGACACGGTGGGGGACCTGCTGCTCACAGGGGTCTTCAGCGCAGACGACTTCGAGTGGACGAGGTACGCAGCAAGACAGTAACTCCCCCTAACATCGCTCGTCCGCTGCCCCGCAAGGCAAACTAATTCTCCACCTCGAGTTTTGTCGAACCGAGCTTTCCTTTCCCGGACGGACAGACGGACGGACGCAGGTTCTGAGCACACGGTGTCCTGTCTTGCGGACGCCGCTCGCCTCTGCCGCCGCCCCTCCCCCACCACCTCCCTGCCGTCCTCCGTTCAGGACCCCCTCCCCCCCGTGTCATCGTCACTTTGTCCGTCACTCTCGGAGAGTGAAGATGAAGGGTCAGAGAGCGCACGTAGAGAAGCGACGTGGAGAAGACGTGACTCCGAGAAACCGTGTGAGCGCCTGTGCTCCTGGGGCCGCGGTTCCCGAAGGACGGGCCAGCCTGACCCGGGGCACCGCAGGACACCCACAGGACACCCACAGGACACCTGGAGCAAAACATGCTAAGCTTCCGAAGGACTCCGAGGGATACGGACACCTGCCAGACACCAGGCAAACAAGTGGCTTGTGGTAGCCGACAGGCTTAACTTAGACCACACTGCAGCCCGTCAGCGATTTCTTATCCTTGCAAAGCTCGGTTTTGGACAGTTTCCCTGATTTTAAAAAAGGCAAGCACTAAATGAAAATTAACATGGTGTAGGAAACAGGACTGGCCGTGTACTATCTGATTCTAAGGTTTGCGAAATTATGCAGTGCACGACATGTACACACATCCCATTAGTAAGTAAGTGTCATTATTTAACAATGAAATAAAAATGATTTTCTTTCAGGGCACCGGGGTGGCTCAGTGGGTTAAACGTTTGACTCAGGGCTCAAGTCATGATCCTGGGGTCGCGAGATCGAGCCCCACTTCAGGCTCCTTTAGTGTGGAGCCTGCTTAGGATTCTCTCTCCCTCTCTGTCTTTGTCTCTGTCTCTCCCCCACTCCCTGCCCCTCTCCCCTGTTTGTGTTCTCTCCCTCTCTCTAATGATAAAAATTTTTTTAAATGATTTTTTTTCAATTTATTTGTATATATTTTTAAAATAAGCTACCAAGTCATTAAGAAAAAAAAATACCACAGAGAGGGAGGGAGATAAAACATAAGAGACTCTCAACAAACTGAGGGTGAGGGGGATGAGGGAGGGGGGAGAGGGGGTGATGGGCATTAAAAAGGGCACATGTTGGGATGAACACTGGGTGTTATATGTAAACCAATTTGAAAGTAAACTATTATAAATTAAAAAAAAATACCTCTTAAGTTGCTTTGGACCTAAAAATTAATGAAATGAACTATTAAATACTTATTTTGACCTATGGTAATCAAGAAAAAAATTACCGATACACTGCAGGTGCAGTAAGTCAAGAAAGTTTGGGAACCTGTGTTCTAGGGGAAGAATAATGAGGGGAGGCTAAAGCTCTGAGAATTAAAATTCTGTTTAATAATTTAGTATCTGAATCATAAACGTTGGGTCCGAGGATAGCAAATTACTGTTTACTTTCATTTCGCATCCCTTTACTCCGACACAGTAGCAGCCGTATCCGACGAGCCCACAGCTGGCATCATACTCACAGTGAAAAGCTGAGCGCTTTTTCCTTCAAAATTAGGAGCAAGACAAGCATGCCCCTGTCCCCACTTATATTCAGCATAGTACTGGAAGTCCCAGTCAGAGCAGTTAAACAAGAGAAAGGAATAAAATGCATCCAAATTGGAAGGGAAGACGTAAAATGTCTGTTTGCAGATGACATGTTATCGGTAGGACACCCTCAAGACACCACGGAAGACCGATGGGCCTGATGAAGGATGAAGTTCAGTTAAGCTGTGTATGTATATCGAGGGAGAGAGGGAGGAGTGTGAGTCAACCTGTGACAAAGGAGCCAAGACCAGACACTGGGGAAAGGACAGTCTCTTCGATAGGTGGTGCTGAGAACACTGGACAGCAACATGCAAAGGATGAAATTGGACCCCTACCTCACGCCGTCCCAGAAACCAGCTGAAATGAATTAAGACTTGGACATAAGACTTAAAACCATAAAACTCCTACACAAAAACATGGGAGTAAATTCCTTGTTATTGGTCTTGGTGGTAATTTTCGGATTTGACACCGAAAGTAAAGGAAACAAAAGCAAAGATAAACAAGTGGGTCTTCATCAAACCGAAAGCTTCTGCGCAAGAAAGAAAGCGATCAGCACACTAAAAAGGCAACCCATACGACGAGAGAGGTTGGCGAAGCCAGTAATCTAATAAGGGGTTAATATCTAGAATACATAAAGAACTCCTACAACTCAATAGCAAAACAAATTTTTTTGACTAAAGCCATGGGCAGAGGAACTGACTGGACATGCAGTCTAAGGAAGAAGTGCAGACGGCCAACGGGTACGCGGAAAGCTCTTCGGCACGACTCGTCACCAGGGAGATGCAAGTCAAAGCCACAATGAGAGATCGCTTCACACCTGTCACAGTGCCTGTTACCAGAAGGACCAGAAGTGACACACTGCGGTGTGGCTGCGGAGAAAACACAGTTATGCACTGTTGGTGGAAGTGCAAAGTGGCGTACCTACTGTGAGAAGCGATGGTGGTCGCTCATAAAATTAAAAATACAACGACCGTGTGATCCGGCCGTCCCACATCTGGGTATTTTCCCTAATGAAATGAAACCACTGTCTCAAAAAGGTATCTGTGCCCCCGTGTTCATTGTACCAGTATTTAGAAAAGCCAAGACATTCATTAACTGATGAATGGGTAAAGAAAATGTAGGGGCACCTGGGTGGTCAGTCGGTTAAACAACCGACTTGGGCTCAGGTCATGATCTCGTTGTCTGTGAGTTCAAGCCCCGCGTCGGGTATGTGCTGACAGCTCAGAGCCTGGAGCCTGCTTCGGATTCTCTGTGTGTGTGTCTCTCTCTGCCCCCCCTCCACTCTCTCATTCTCTTGCTCTCAAAAATAAACGTTTAAAAAATAAAAAAAAAAAAAGTAGTACACCTATAGAATGGAATATCACACAGCCACACAGAATGAAGGAAATCCTGCCAATTGCTACAACACGATGCACCTTGATGGCATTACGCTAAATGAAATGAGATCATCTATGGTCCCACTTATATGGGAATCGTCAAAACACTGACTTCATAGAAACAGAGAAGAGATCGGGGGTTGCCGGAGGCCAGGGATGGTAGATGAAGGAGGTCCTAGTACCAGCTTCCGGCTACAAGAACTATAACGGTAGCCTGGCACCTACAGTTCACAACACTTTATTGAAACGACGCTAACATGGTAGCTCTTAAGTGGTGTCATCACAAGAAGAATAAACTCATAGCTGTGCGAATGAGGGACATTTCTGAAATTGATTGTGATTCTTTCACACTACGTACATGTATCAAATCATTACGTTGTGTGGACGCCTTAAACTAACACAAAGGTATTGTCTATATCTTGACAAAAACGGGGGGGAGGGGAAGAACACATACCGTAAAGCTACAGACAGGCCACGAGCTGTACTCAGAGCCTCTTGCAGAGAAGAGTTACAGTTATCACACAGTTGACGGGGTCGTAAGATAAATACAACAGTCGTTTGATGCTAAGAGCAAATAGCATTTCCCTCAGTGCCCTCATAGGAAGGGTCCTAGTTATACCGAACAATGTCTTCAGCCACATTTTTATGGAAGACCGTAATAAACTTTGTAGGGATGATTCTCATATAAACCCTCCGTTAGTGCTGCCCGCATCACCGAAGCAGCAAGATTCAGCAAGGCCGTTTTCCTCACGGGGAAAAGTGCTCATGAACTTGGAGAGTTCCGAGTCCTGATATCTCATGTCATGGAGTCGTTGAATTATCCTTAACTCTTGGCAGTTTTCTTTTAATGTTTGTATTTGTTTTTTAAACATCCCATTTTTAGTCTTTATTATGTTTGTATGTGTGCAAAAAACTAAAAATAATTTTGCCCAAATAACATGAGCATTTAAAATACTGTTTTCAGACATTTGCAATATCAGTGGAACGAAAAACAGAAGTTGTGCTATGTGTCTCAAGGCGACGCCAGCTTCACCTACGGCTACGAGTACCTGGGCTGTACCCCCAGACTGGTCCTTACGCCCCTCACCAACAGGTGCTGGCTCACGCTCACGGGGGCTCTGCTCTTGAATCTCGGAGGCTGCCCCACTGGGCCCACTGGGACGGGCAAAACCGAGAGTGTCAAAGACCTGGCAAAAGTAAGTGGTTTCCGTATCCAGAATAAATACGCAGACTTTAACGGGATCTTAAATTTACACCGTTCCTGGTATTGAGATGTTCCTAACACTGAACGGACACCTCAGCTCATTAGTTCATCTAATTCATCCTTTAATTTTTAAATGTCCCCAGAGCGCTGGGACTTGGCCTCTCTGGGAGCCGAGTGTGCTTCGTGTTTGGGATTCCACTGTACTACCTGATGTGTGAACGGCGGTTTTGTCCCCCTTCGTTTAAGGCTGATTCGTTTCTTCTGAGCCTCCCACACAGACTTTTGCCTAGTTTTTGTGACTAAGAGCAGTGTGTGTGTGTGTGTGTGTGTGTGTGTGTGTGTATGAGAGAGAGAGAGAGACAGAGAAAGAGACATACAGAGTCCAAGAAGTAACTGATGAATGCAAAGCATAGTTTGACGTCCCTGGAACGACGTCCCTAAGGATGACGTAACTAAGAAACGCATTGTCCGTGTGTGTTAAAAACATGGCCTTGGCGCTCCGTGCACTAATCGGCTTAACAAATCAGTGCGTGTGCATTCATACTCTACCAAAGTTTTGTGTATTTCTAACTTTGGTAGGTAATTCATGCTTATATTGCAGCATTTTCTCAAAAGAGTAAGGACGTTTTACCACTCTGGAAGTTTTAATATTCGTCTTTTGTGTCGGAAGTTGAGAACATACTAAAATAATGTTTTCGTTTCTCAGGCCTTAGGCAAACATTGTGTGGTGTTCAACTGTTTCGAGGATTTGGATTATAAGGTGAGGCCTGTTCGTCTGTATGCAGAAAAAAGTCTTGTACACGTAAAAGTAATAGTCCATGGAGGGTTTAAAGAGCAGGGAGAGGATTGCCCTTGGAGAGACAGTAAGTGTGAACAGACTGCAGGTGCTATTGATTCTTTCATGTAATTGAGACTTAGAACATTATGCACTTGAACTATTTCTGAAGACAGTGGTTTTCGAACATTTTGACAGGGGGATCTTCCCAAACAAAATCCAATACGGGACCTGAATATAGTAAGAAAGGAAGAGTACTGCTTTATTAATGTAAATTCGTAAGTTCTAACCTTACACTTCTGTGTACCGAAACGTAAGCATTAAGCACAACGAGGCTGTTGACACAGAAACGTGAGGCGTTTTCGCGTTCTGTGACACAGGAGGGCTAGGAGTTCATGTCAGCCTTGTTCTGATTGCATGTGACCCGAGATGAAGCTCTGTAACATTCTGAAATATTTGTTAAAATTTCGCGTATCTCTGTGCCTCTCACCGGTTTACTTGACGTTTCGAGCACTCCAGTGTGTTTTGTCTCACGTGGAGTTCGAACTAGTTACTTTTTATCACTGTCCGTTCATTTGTGGTTCAGAGTCCGTTACCGTGAGAGCCTGCGTGTTCAGCTGTGTTCACTTAGCACGTCACAAATATCAATAAAACCTCAACAAGCTGCTGGGATTGGGGTCATTAAGACCCTCAGGAAGGAGTGTCTTGTCTCCTTGCGGGGTGAACAGAGTTGTGAGCAGGGTTGGGGGGGGGGCGCCCACAGGTCCTCCCGTGCCTCACCCGGTCACCCAGCAGCAGCCCGCCCTCCACTCGGCCCGAGGTCGTGGATGTAAGGACCCCCGTGCTGTGGGGGCCCCTGCCCGCGCTCACAAGAGTGCCCCCGGTGCCGGCCTGCCCTGCGGGGTCCGAGCCCCCGCTGCACGCAGCCGCTGGGCCGGAGGGCGTGCACCTGTCCCGGGAAAGGCCGAATGCGTGCGCGGAGCCGTGGCGCCGGGGGAGAGCGCTCAACTGTGGAATCCTTGTTTTCAAGATCATGGGACGGTTCTTCCTCGGGCTGGTTCAGTCGGGAGCGTGGTGCTGTTTGGATGAGCTCAATCGGACTGACGTGCGGGTCCTCTCTGTGGCCGCGTCGCAGATCCTAACCATTAAGGCCGCGAAAGACAGCTACTCGCTCAGGTACCGGCTGAATGCGTGTGGTCACTTGCCACCCAGTGTTTGCTCCACAGTAAGTGTCTGCGTTTGGGTTGTTTTTTCCCCCAAACACAGTCCGGAAGGAATGACGTTTATCTCGAATGTTCCCTTTGCTCGTAGAGAAACATGCAAATGTATGTCACTAGCTTTCGTGCCGACCTGGGGGGTCTGTCTCCAAGCTCTTGCCCAGCCTTGGAACGGTTTTCAGAGCCACCAGGATGAGGTCGCAAATATATTCCATTTACTTTTACTTTAGGGCTTAAATTCTCTTAGTACCTATTTCGTTTGAAGAAACCAAAGTCTTTTTCCTTAACTCTACATCTTTTTAAAAAATAAAATCGTACTGGCCGTACATCCGAAGCACTCTCTTATCCCAATACTCTGAATTAATGTGTTTGTATTGAAAAAAATGCTGTAAAAATACTGTTTGAATGTTCGGATTACTAATATTTACTAATCCAAGCAAAAATGTCTTTGTTGCCAGGTAAATTCAGGAACTTACATGATTTACTTTATGGGCGTAATTGGATTTGCGGGTTTAAAATTTCTGTTACCGTCTAATACTTCTTTTAAAAAAGGGGGGGGAGGGGAGGGGAGGAGAGGGGTCCTCAGGCTTTGTTCCCAGTGCTCCGCCTCTCCTGCTTCGACCGCCCTCAGCTGTGTTAGATGTCCTCGCCGGACGATCTCTGTCCCCGGTCCCTCCGTCTGGTGCTCATAACAGGGCACTAATGCCCGTGCCAAGGGTTCTACCTCACAGCAGTCCCAAAATTACTTAACTGGGGAGTCGAGGGTGGGCTGTGTCCATGCCGAGGCAGGAACGCTGTGCCGTGGCGGCTCCGCTCCACGGCGTCACCAAGGGAGAGCCCCGTGTCCGAGGGTCTCCTAGGGTTCTTTTCCCGGGTAAGTCAGTTAATTCAGGCGGGTGCCTTCCAGCCTCAGGCCCCACAAAACTCTTCAGACTCGACCAAATAAGGCTGAACCCCAGCAGGGCTCACGGCTCGGGCCCCAGATGAGCCTCCGCTTTCCCCTCTTACCGTTGTCTTTCCCCAGCCTGCGCCGTTCGGGTTTAAATGTAAATCAGCCTTAGGAGAGTTCCCAAGCTCGCTTATAGTTTTAACGTACTTTGGCTTCGAGAAAACTGTCCTCTTAGTAGTGACTCAATGTACAGGGGAGGAGAATTTTTCCTTTACCCTTTTAGATTGTTTCGGCCGACCTAAGATAAATGAACAGGAGAAGAATGTCCCATCGTACATAGGGGAGCCTCACACAGACCTGAAAGGCTCACAGGTAGGCGGGCAGTTACGGTCCCTAGGCCGCCCCGAGCTAAGGAGACGGGGCTTGGAGTCTGGGGCTTCGGGGGGAAGGAAGAGAATTCACGCAGAAGAGCAGAAGGCTGGTGAGCAGATAGTCTGGTCCTGCAAAGACCAAGGGACGCAGAGAGGGACTGGGACGAGCAGGCTGCGCCGGGCTCCCCGCGGCTCCCCGCGCCCGGCCCGCGCCCTCCGGAGTGGTCTCCGGCGACCGCGCTCTCCGGCCAACCCTCTGTCTGAGTTCTTCGAAGCAGTTGAGCGGGAGGTAAAAAGTTCCTTCTGAGTTTTTTGGGCCTCCGTTGTTTTCAGCTAACAATAATGCACATACCCAAGTGGCACATTTGGTGGGGGGCTCATTCCGAACCCCTCGAATGTCTTCTAGGTTTGTCCTGGAAGGAAAAGAAATTCGCATCAATATGTCTTGTGCGGTATTTGTCACCATGAATCCTGAGTAAGTATCGGTTAATCTGTGCCGGCAGTGGAGACAGGTCGAAATCCTTTTCTTAAATCTTAGCCTCGGTGCAGTCGTCTGACCTCGTAGTCCCCCATTCGCGACCCCTGAATCTCTCTACCCGCACGTTTCTCAGCAGCTCTGGCTCCGTCCTTACCCACATGGACATATCTGACTGAGGGACATATCTCACTTCGTGAAAAGCCGAGAGAAAGGAAATGTCAGCAGTTTGTCACAAACAAGACAGACAAAAGCAGACAGACAAACAAAACAGAGCAGCAGAGGGAACAGAGTAGGGTGGTTACAGGGAGCGGAGGCCGGGTGGGCTCAGGCAGTGTGGGGGGCCCCCGATGAGGGGGTGCGGGGGCACTGTGGGAGGAGGCACAGGAAGAAGGGATGGTAAAGACAGAGGCTTTCGAAATGAAAAATACAATAGAAACTGTCTTGCAGACTTGTCTTCAAATAAAGGTCACACGGGTGCCTGGGCAGCTCAGTAGGTTGAGCCTCTGACTTCAGCTCAGGTCATGGTCTCACAGTTCGTGAGTTCGAGCCCCGTGTCGGGCTCTGTGCTGACAGCTCGGAGCCTGGAGCCTGCTTCGGATTCTGTGTCTCCTCTCTCTCTGCCCCTCCCCTGCTCACTCTCTGTTTCTTTCTCAAAAATTAATAAACATTAAAAAATTAAAAACAAACAGAGGTCATGTAGAAAGCTAACTGGATTATTTGGGGGAGAAGCTGTATTGTGTGGCTCCTCACTAGAAAACCTGAGAAGTGGGGGGTCCTTTCGTTTCTCTGTGTTCTTACCCGCTGCAGGTACAAAGGGCGAGTGGAGCTCCCGGATAACCTCAAGTCCCTGTTCCGCCCAGTGGCCATGGTGGCCCCGCACCACCAGATGATTGCTGAGGCCACGCTGTCTTCAGCCGGTTTCAAATCCGCCAAGTCCCTCTCTGGAAAGCTGGTTAACACTTACGAATTAGCTAGCAAACAGCTCTCGCAACAGGTAAAACAAGCTGCTTTTCCCGAAATAAAAGTGACCGTATAAAACCTCAAACGAGACTCCTGGGGCTTTGGAGCAGGGATTTGGGGAGACGACGGGGCGGGAATCCCGTTCGCACCTCAGGTCCGGGGGCCAGCGCGGGCGTGAGGCGGCGTGTGGAGTCGGGCGAGGCTCTGAGCCTCTCCTCCGGGACCTGGAGACCATCTCGAAGGGTCTGCTGTTGGAACGACGGGCCGCTTTCTCCGCAGTGCTGGCCTCACGCTTCACTGTCCCCGAGGAGGTCGGGAGGACTGTTAGCACACCCGTCCCTGGACTGCACCGCCAGCTCTCCGGCCGTCTGGGCGGCGCTCGAGAGTTTGTGTTCTAGCGAGTTCTCCCGTTGCTGGTGCTGCTGATCTGAGCGCCGCGGCCTGGAAACGGCCGTTCTGGGGTGCGCCAGCGCAGCGAGTGTCTGGGACCCAGCGCGGTGTGGACAGCTCACCTGCTGGGGGCTCGGTGGGCGGGCGTCCACCTCTCGATGTCAGCTCAGCTCACGATGTCACGGTTCACGAGGCCGAGCCCTACGTCAGGCTCTGCGCTGACAGCACGGGGCCCGAGTGGGGTTCTCTGTCTCCCTCTCTCTCTGCTCCTCCCGCCCCTGCTCGTGTGCTCTCGTGCGTGCGCGCACTCTCTCTCTCTGGCTTTCTCTCTCTCTCTCTCTCCCAAAATAACTAAACTTTTTTTAAAAAAAGGAAGGAGGCTAAGAGGCACCAGTTTGGGAGGGAAGTGAGGGTATTGGAAGCAAAATGGAGGCTTTCTTGCGTTCTGTCGCGCTCGCTCTGCACAGCGCACAGAATCAGGGATTTAAGTGGGTAGGCTACACATTTGTTTCCAGGTTGGCCCGCTTCTCCCTGAGAAACTTAATAACGCAAATATTTTAATGCTTTACAGGTTCATTATGATTTTGGCCTGAGGTCTCTGAAGACCATTTTAATAGTGGCTGGAAAGAAGAAAGAGGAGTTTAAATGGTGAGTTGAATTTTGGCTGAGTGTTAGGTCAAAGAGAGTTATATGACACGGGGAAAACTATTGGTAGAAATCTAAGTAATGAGGGTAAGATAAACCAGGGAGCTCGAGCAGAGATAAAATATGGTGCAGGGGCTTAAGAATGTGAAAGAGGAGGAAGAAAAAAATGCACAGAATCCCCAGTTATTTTTCTCCAAAAGAACCTATTCTTTAAAAAAAAACTGTTTCTTAGGGGCGCTTGGGGGCTCCGTCGGTTCAGGGTCCGACCTCAGCTCAAGTTACAGTCTTGTGGTTTGTGGGTTCAAGCCCCACATCAGGCTCTTTGCTGACAGTTTGGAGCCTGCTTGGGGTTCTCTGTCCCCCTCTCTCTGCCCCACCCCACTTGTGCTCACACTCATGCACTCTCTCTCTCTAAAAATAACCAAACTTAAAAGATACACTGGAATAAAAGGCCTCATTGAAGGTCATTTAATGAGAAGAATGAACCCTATGTGAATACACCTCTTCCTCGTACAGCCCCACGAGGAAAACCTGTGTAACAGACGCAGACGAAAACGTGAATAAATGAAGTAATACAGCATGTGCTTAATATCATAACATCTTAAAGAGCTTAGCATCATCAAGATTTAAAGACTCTGAATGTTCGGGGCGCCTGGGTGGCTCAGTCAGTTAACCGTACGACTTCAGCTCAGGTCATGATCTCACAGTTCGTGAGTTCGAGCCCACGTCGGGCTCTGTGCTGACGGCTCAGAGCCTGTTTCAGATTCTGTGTCTCCCTCTCTTTCTGCCCCTCCCCTGCTCATGCTGTCTCTCTCTCTCTGCTTCAAAAATAACTAAACATTAAAAACATTCTTTTAGGTAAATAAAATTTTTTTAAAAAGACTCTAAATGTTCATTTATAAATGGAAATGCATCCCAGTGAATAGACCAAAAGGTATTGTCTGCTTTTGGGCAAGCCGATTCTAAAGTTCACTTAGAAAGATAAACAATTAAGACGAGCTAGACACACGGTGAGAAACGAGAGCCGTCCCCGTGAGCACTGACGCGTGGCTCGGAGCTTCCCTGGCCCCAGTATGTGGCTGCGTCTGGGCAGAGGCGAGCCGTCGGGACAGGAGAGCAGGCCCAGAGGTGGGACCTCACGCACGGGGCGCGCCGTCTGTCGTCAGTCGTGAGGCAAGAACAGCCCTTCAGTGAGTGCCGAGGGGAAACCGAACTGCCGTGTGCGTAACTGGGAACCACTTACGTCACTTCCCCGGGTAAAAGGACAAAAACCACTGAAAACACAGAAGTATTTGAAGACACAAAATATCCTTTGTATCCTGCAACTAGAGAAGACCTTAAAACTAAGACTCAAAACCCAGAAGTTGTAAAGGGAAAGACTGATTGGTAATGGTCGAGAAACACCGTTTGCAAGGTTGGAAGACAGATGACGAGCAAGGAAGAAAGGTGTTCGCGAGTCACGGGGAGAGGGCTCATCCCCAAGGCGCATAAGGACCACCTAGAAAATGCAGGGAAGATACTGGAGGGCCAAGGACGGTTCTCAGAAAAACCTAAAAATCCTTTAGGGGGATGGGGCCCCTGGGTGGCTCAGTCGGTTAAGTGTCCGACTTCAGCTCAGGTCATGATCTCCCAGTTCGTGAGTTCAAGCCCCTCATCGGGCTCTGTGCTGACAGCTCGGACGGAGCCTGGAGCCTGCTTCAGAGTCCGTGTCTCCCTCTCTCTGTCTCTGCCTCTCCCCTGCGTTCTCTCTGCCCCTCTCCTGCTCTCTCTCTCTCAAAAAAAAGCAAAGTACCCAGTAAAAAGTACTTAATAAATGTTAGCTATTGGCTGTCTTTACAAAGGATCAGAGACTTAAAAATTACCACCATCGTAATGAAGAATTTCTGGACCGTCCGTCGACAGGAGTTGGGAGAACACTTTGCACAGAAAACTTGTCTTCTTTTGCGTCCCCACATCCGTATCAGACCACACGTAGTTCTGTCCTTCGATTGCCTGTTTAATATGTTCGAACCTGTAATAAAGGGTTAAACGTGTGAAATGTTGGTATGGGGGACCATACTCTGTGACAGCTTTTACATCCGGAATCCAGAGCCCGTGCTGACAGTTAGCAGGAAACCTAAGCTGGCTTACCAGTAGGGGGAGTTACTGGTCCCTCCATCGGAAAATCCAGAGGTGGGTGAGGTCTGTTGCTCGGATGCAGGTTTCAGTTTTATTTCTCCGCCATGTTCTCAGCGTCCTGGCCTGGTTGGCTTCCTTTCTGGTTGTTTGTAAGGATCCCCGGAGCTATCCGCCCCACCAAACTGGAGTCCCGAGCCACGATGAGCACACAGGTCATTGGAATCACTGTGTCCTCGTGACTGCCCTTGACCAGAGCTGGGATCATATTTCTTTAAGAAATACTCATTAGGCCCCATTCCTGCCTTTCAAAACTCCCTGATAATCATGGCTTGAACACACAGCCTGGGCGCATCGGGGACGGTTAGACTACAGTCTGAGCCTGAAGCTAGCGGGAAAAGAGATCGGATCTGCACAGAGGGCATTCAGACAAGGGTGACAGCCGGCGACCGGGAGCAGCAGGGGCGGCCAGCAGCCGTGGTCACCGGCATGGGTGGCGTTTGCACGCACGGCCCCTGGACCTGTTATGTTAGCAGTCAGGTGTCCACAAAGCGGGTGTGTACCGTAGTCCTGGCCGTTGTTCCCAGCTGCGTAGCCTGTGGGCCGACTTCTCTGGCCCACCTAGAGATTTTTAATAAATCGTTAATTACTTTCCATTTCGTATTAGCCCAAATTCATTTCTGTTGTTTGCAGCTGAAACCCCTTACTGACACAGTGCCCATCCCTGAATCGGTGACCGGGGGGGAATGGCATCATCCTGATTGTTCGAGGCCAGCCAGGGCCCGTCTCTGGATCCGGGGGCCAGATTAACCTCACCCACACCACGTGGCTGCTTTACCGTGAGGGCGAGGAGGGAAGGATGTGGGGCGGCCACCTCCGAGAAAGAACAGGAATGGCCTTTAATGTCAGCAGAACGTACTTGCTAACTTGTTCTCTGTATGTCTTGTCGTCTTCACGGAAGTGCCACCGACGGCAGCCCTTCTGAAACAGACGAAGGTCTTATTCTCATCACGGCCATGAGAGAAGCCAGTTTACCAAAACTTCTCCCCGAAGATGTCCCACTTTTCGAGAAGATCATAGCAGACGTTTTTCCCGGAGCGACGGTTTCGACAGCAAATCTCATTGCCTTGGAGGTAATAAGACTTGTGAACAAAAAATCATCACAGATGGTTTATATGTGGAATATTAATTAAGATAAAAAACGTGATGCTAGTTAAAAATATTTCAGTTCTTCCCGAAATAGTCTATTCATGTTCTAACTGGGGGGATAAAAATCCTTGGACGTACGTTTTCCCCTTGGGAGAAAAACGGCCTCGACGGAGAACAGACTGTAGCTTCAAGTGAAGACGGTGCTCCTGATTCGTTCCCTTTTTCCCGTCTTTCTGGGAGTGATAATGTTTTCCCCTCCTCCTTTAAAGGGGTACTGTAGGAATCAGATTAGATCAGAATTATGAAAAAGGACTTTAACATGTAAATATTTCGTGATCATAAAAAATTAGGTATTACGATTGTAGACGCCTCTGTTTTCCCTCCTACACCTGCAGCCTCTTGGTCACTGCCTTAGTGTGCGCGGGACCTCGACGGCTCTCGTGCTGGGAGCCAGCCTCCCGCCACCCCCGGCTCCGTCTGGGACCGGCGGCCTCTGGCAGTGCTTTCCGGAAACACACGTCTGTCACCTCAACAAAGCCCTCGTGGGACGAAAGCCAGAATCAGTTGCCCTGACCTGTACTCTGACGACGCCTTACAGCCTGGCCGGACGGGGTTCTCTTTCCAGGCCCCCCTTCCTTTCTTCTTCTGCGCTCCCTCCACCCCAGCGTCTCCCAGCTCTCTGGCTCCTCCTGGGCCTCCGTCAGGCATCAGGCCGTCAAACTCACGGATCCCTTTCCCTGGAGCCTGCCCAGTTTTTAAAAACACTGTTGAAAGTCTATATTAAAATACATGGTTTCAGTAGCTTGTGGTCGAAACCCCTTCACAATTATCTGTTCTTTAAATCCCGGTGTGAGCTGCGTGCGTCACGTCACACCCCAAAGGCCCCGAGTACCTGTTACTCGTAGGCCCGCGTGAGGCACTTAGCAAAAGAAGGTCACTCACCAGGTCATACGGGAGATTTGGGAGGCCCTTCCTTGACAACCACGGGGACCAGGGGTTTTATGACAGGATGGGTCTTTTGTGGTTCTGGTCCAGTTAGATTTCATATCCCTCCTGGGTCAATCCGTTAAATTAGGTAACGTTCTCATTTCATTCAATGTTAAAATGTACCCCACGGATTTGAGCAAACCACTGCTTTAATTTTCTTCCAGTTTCCAATTTCTGACATTATCTGCCCGGTCATTTCTTACTTTCTTAAATCGGGTTTTCTGCATTACATACATTACCGAGAAGTTTATCTAATTGCTTTCTTCAAAAAAAAAAACAACCAGCTTTTTATTTATTCAATACATCTTTTTGATTTCTAGTCTTTCAATATCCAAATTAATATTTTTAACTATCTTCCTTTATTTCTCTGGGTTTTGTGTTATTTTTCTCTGTCCAGCTGTTTGAAGATGTCTAGTCCACGTAGTTTATTTTTTTACTAATGTAAGTTCACAAAACTGTGTAACTTCATCCAAGCGCTGCTTTAGTTTTGTCAGCTTAAGTTCAGGTGGTAGGGTTTTCCTAAGCATTTTGTCCCCAGAAATTCGATAGCTAATTCTTCCTTGTTTTCCTAAGTGTTCTTTTTTTAAAAAAAATTTTTTTTTAATGTTTGTTTATTTTTGAGAGACAGACATGAGTGGGGGAGGGGCAGAGAGAGAGGGAGACACAGAGCCGGACGCGGGGCTCCAACTCACAAACGGTGACATCATGACCTGAGCCGAGGTCAGATGCTTAACCCACAGAGCCCCCCAGGCGCCCCTTCTAACTGTTCTTTTTTTTTTTTTTTAAATATTTATTTATTTTTGAGACATAGAGACAGAGCATGAGCGGGAGAAGGGCAGAGAGAGGAGGGAGACACAGAATCTGAAGCAGGCTCCAGGCTCTGAGCTGTCAGCACCAGAGCCCGACGCGGGGCTCGAACTCAGAGACCGCGAGATCATAACCTGAGCCAAAGTCGGCCGCTTAACCAACTGAGCCACCCAGGCGCCCCTAAGTGTTCTTTTAAGACAGAGGTTTTTCATGCTTTTAATTTCTAGGTAAGGGATCTTTTTATTTTTTGATTCTGTTACTAATTTCTGACCTTACTGAATTATGTTCAGATAATATGGTCTTTGTTATTTTTCCTTAAGAATTTAATTTAGACTTTTTAATGGCTTAATATGTAGGTAATTTTTATGAATATTCCCTATGCACATGAAAAAGAAGATATATTTTCTTGGGCAACCGCAGATAGAGACCGAGTTCAGTTTATCTCCGTTTGTTATGACTCTGTTAAATTAGCATTTGTTAAGTGGAGCGCGGGGTGTGGGTGCAGGAGCCACGGTTCCACAAGTGACCACGAGAGATGCTGAAATCGAGACGCTTGTTACAGACGGGGGAGGAAGTGCTCCGTGCGGGCATCCAGGGCCCCCTGGGAAAGTCAGGGCAGGGTGTGGGCAGAGAGGGGCAGGCCCCGGGGCCACACTTTCAGCAGGGTCCGAGGCTGGCGTGCTTTGGGGTCCCCAGGCTAAGGCTGGGTTGCTCAGTTCACACCAAACACAGCAGGGTCTCGGTAAGTTCCACACGGGTCCTACCTGAGCTGTGTGCCGGGGGAAGGGCCTGGGTGGTGGGCAAGACCCACAGGCGCTCACATCTGCTCCCAGCGGGCTGCTGTCTGGGCAGCGCCGGCCTGAGGGGCTGCTGGTGTGGTTTCCTGTCCCCCGGGCTGTTGGGAGGAGCAAAAGGGTCTTAGCTGAACCCTCAACCCCATTTTCTCTGTCTTACTGATCACGTCCTGTGTCCCGATAGCCAGACGTCACCTGGTTACTTGTTTTCCTTGGGCCCAGAGAAGAGAGTGAATGTCTCCTTTCAGCACGTTTAAGTTTACTCTTACAATTTCCGCTTTCTCCTCGTTGTTTTTACCGTGTTTGATACGTAAACGTTAATACCGAGTCACTGTATGAGTTGTACCCTTTAATAATGCACAGTGCTGGGGGCGCCCGGGGGGCTCAGTCGGTGAAGCGTCTGACTTCGGCTCCGGTCATGATCTCACAGTTTGTGGGTTCGAGCCCCACGTGGGGCTCTGTGCTGACAGCTCAGAGCCTGGAGCCTGCTTCGGGTTCTGGGTCTCCCTCCCTCTCTGCCCCTCCCCCAGTCACATGCGCGCGCGCGCGCGCGCGCTCTCTCTCTCTCTCTCTCTCTTAAAAATAATAATCACAGTGCTTTTGTATTTCTTGTCTTCTGCTTTTTGGCTTGAATTCCACTTTGGTAAGACTGTTACTCCATTTTTTGTTTGCCTTGTATACTTTTGGACAATTTTTTTATTTTCAAACTTTATAAATTGCACAGAGTGAAGTGGTTTTTTACTTTTGTTCTACTGATGTTTATGCAGGTTAATATTTTTATTCTAGGTTAACTTTGTACATTTTTATAAGATCCATAATTTCGTACTTATTTGGGTATTATTTGTTAGTTCCCTAATATGAACAATGAGGAAAATTAGTTCGTGTCTCTTTACCCAAATTTACACAATATTACCTGCCTTTTCTTGTTTTTTTTTAATCTTTGTAAATTAGAAGTGATGTCTGTGACTCTGTGCAGGAACGGCGCCCGTGGACTCCCTGTACCCCCCGCACCCCTGGCTTCACCCCTCCTGCCCTCCTCGGCTGTGTCACCTCAGCACAGCCTAGCGACACACTCAGCGACTTCCTGGTGTCGTAGAGTTGTTGGCGAAAGTAGTGTCACATTTTTATGGTATTCCTAGTGGTTTATTGTCGGTGCGTTGAAATGCCTTTGATTTGAAGCTCATCTCGAATATGATAATGTTGCTGAATTCTCTTATTCGTTCAAAATTAGCTCTGATTTTGTGTGTCCTCGCGGGGGGTTCCAGCATACCAATTGTGGTACCTCCGCCCTCCGGTCCTGGTCTCCTGTTCTTATGACACTTTTCCGGGGCGAGATCACTCCCGCATTCCTGGGGTACACCGTGCTTCATCGCCATGTGATTTCTAACACACGACGGAGTGAGTTAGGTAATGTCTTACTTAGGATCTTCACATGTACGCTTACACGTGAACTCTCCTTATCCGTTTTTAGAATCAAGATTGTTACTAGCTCTTCGAAATAGGCTGAACAACAAATGGTCTTGTGTTTTCTGAAGAAAAAACACTTGCATAAGGTTGAGACGAACGATTCCTTAGATTTTTGGTCAAACTCACTGTGAAGGCGTTTGGATCTGGCTTTCGTAGGGGGGGAAGGAGAGGCGTGGACTCCTGTTCCAGCTTTCTGTTACTTTGTGATCGCTTCACGCTCCCTGCTCTTTGTACAACATTTCCGTGTTGCTAAATTCATTCACTTACGGCTCCTCCTCTCATCAGTGTTCAGTCTGGGTACCGGGCCAGGGGCCGCGGAGGGAGATGGTGCCTACCGGCTCGTTTGTTCTTGGACACGTCTCCTAACACTCCTCAGACGCTCCGAGATCAGTAGAGCAGCCTCCCGCCGTGTTCCCCGGGTGTTTCTCGCACCGCCGCCTTGTCTGCTGTGTCCCAGCGCGGTGCCTTGCTGTGCGGTCTCTTCAAGGGCAACGACTCAGCTTCCGGCCAGAGCTGCTGAGTTCTAAAGCTCCTGTGTTAAGTCCCACTGGTTGTAAGAACTCTCGAAGGTAGGGCCCTCTGGTGTTCCAAGCCAAATGTTATGGGGCTGTGTCTTCCCCATGCAGCCCCCTGTGCATGGGGTGCCTGGGGTGCCCGGGGTGGGGTCAGCTCCTCTTCCCTCTCCACGCCCCAGGTCCCTCCCTCCTTGGACAGTGTCACAGGTCAGTTTGGGTCCCGACCGTGTCTCTGCCCTTCCTACGCTCTTCAGTGTGGCCTCTTGTTCTGTCCTCCCAGGCTCTGGGTCATCTTCCAGGTCATCTCCTTGCATCCATCATGTCCTTGGGATGAGGTGAGCCCAGGACCCGCCTACTCGGCCGTCTTCCCTGAAAGCCTCTCTCGAAGTTTTTAAAACTTTCATTTTGTCTTTGATATTTAAATTCTCTAGTTATGAAGCTCCATATTCTATCAGCCCTTTCAATACATGATCATTATTTTTAGTTCTCTAAATTGAAAGGAAGGAGGCTTACACTGTGAGATTCTTTGTTCCTCATGGTTAAATGAGTTGGATTTTTCCAGACCAACAAATGATAGGTTCAGACTCTAAGTAAGCTAAATAAGCTTACCTGTTTTCACAGCACTGACATGAGTTTTAGATTTTGTGGATTTTTTTGTATTCTTATTTTCATGAGAATAGAATTTGATCTCAATTCTATATCTCTCTCTTTGCGGTGCTCCGTGTAGTTTCCAGGAGAAGCACAGTGGGTGTTTGCACCTGCGCTATTGCCTGTATTTTGAATATTTGTATTTACGTTTTGAGGATCTTCACTTTGCTAGAAAAAAGGAAGGAAAACGTTAGTTGGCAAGGTTTGCTCTCTCTGTCTTACGTGAGCATTTTTCATCCCTCCCCAGCGGGACCTACGAGTTCCTTCCTCTCCTTCCTCCAGTTCTGTGTCCCCTTGACATTTCTCAAGCGCACTGCCAGCAAATAGCATTTCTACGTGCACAGCGATGATTTGACTTTTTCACCCCTTTATACATTCACCTTTTCATCAGGTTTCAAGTCAGCTTTTAGCAGTCTGAGCTTGTAGAAAAGTCATGTAGAAAAGTTTTCCATTAAAGCATATGTTTATTCTCCTTTCCCCTTCATATAATTTTTATCTTGCTAAATATCAGGCTATCAACTGTTCTATAACCATATTGTTAAGAAAATGCTACCAAATAGTAACGTATGGTTCAAGAAATCGCACAGAGATCACAATTTATTTAAAGTCATAGTTTCAATACTAGATTTGGAATAACCCAGTATTTTCTTCAGTGGCGTGTTTTTGATGGTGTACACAGCGAACTGTCATACAGCACGTCCACGTAGGAATGTGTGTTGTTAAATATTTTGTAGGTGTGCTGTGTACACTTGTTCATTTGAGATAGAAGAATCCGAGCTGCAGGAGACAGGCGATTGGAACCTATCCAGCCTGTTCACACTTCTGTCTGACAGTGTCTGCGGTGTGGGTGGGGAGGGTCGTTAACTCAGGGCAGCCGAGGGATTGACAGGGAATTGCCGGAACCAGACCCTGGAATAAACCACATATAGCTTGTCGTCCAGTCGCCGCTACGGAACATCACGTAGAGCCATAAATACTTTACAGTCGGATCATGACTTCATTTCAAACCTTCTGCGAAAACCTTTACCAGCTGGGACGACCTGTCTGAGTATCTCTCCTTTGACCTCCGACCTCTGCTGCTCTGTGCACCCCACGCTCTCCCTGGTCCACCCCTGCGGGACCAGTGCTTGCATCCGGGCAGGTGTCTAGGTTTGCGTTATCCGTGGGAGAGGACCCCCAGCCTCTAAAACCGCTCCAAGGACACGCCTGAAGTGGGTGTCTCATCAACTCTGCTTAAAAGAGTTTGCGCTCAGCTGGTTTCCTACCTGCGGGGCCCTTGCCGGAGGAGCTACTTTCTCTCCATCTGTACAGTCCTGCTGAGTGTGCTGGGTCCCACTGTGGGAATGCAAGGAATGAGAAATGGATAAATCCCACTTTTTTCTCTAGACAGTTACCAATAGTATTGGCCCCACTGAGGAAGGGAACCTGGCTGCCCTTCTAATTCCTGTGTTAAAATATTAAGTATCTTTCCAAGCTGCAGCCACTTCCTGGGCGTTTTAATGTATAACCACATCAAGTCTTCAGTCTTAACAAATTTTACTTGCAATTCTAGAATATTCTGAACATGGAAACATTGAAATAATTGTTACAAAGCTGAAAATCTACCTTAACGGTGATTGGAATTACACAAAGATAGAGACTCTTTTAAATTTTCTTTTAGTGTAGGATAATTAGGCAATCATACTACGGTAACAGGCAGTTCTTAAATATATCTTAAAGAATAAATTATTAAATTGGGAGAAGGTCTATGAATTTGCTACCAGGGATCTGCGAACATAAAATTTTGTATTTTCAGGGGAAAGTAATAATCAGGTCGATGAACTAAGAAATTAAGAACTACTATCTTAAAGCGCAGAATTCAGTACCTAGGTAAGAGATTTTGTAGGGTTAGGTATTAAAGGTTCAATTTGCAATGCATTTTAAGTGTATTTCTTTTCTTTTAGAAAGTAGTACCTATCGCAACAAAACAGTTGGGCTTACAGCAGTGGCCAGCTCAGAACCAGAAAATCATACAGTTTTATAATCAACTTGAGGTAAGTATGGACTCGCATGTTAGCACCTCTTTGCTCCTGAATTTCAATCGGTCCGATCAAGGAGAAACCCAGGACAACGACCGAAGAGAACTAGTCTCACGCTCTTCAGGGTAAACCGGCTTTCTCCTCCATTTCCTCGCATGTGGTTATTCAGCCTTCACTTTAACTTCGAACACGGTCGTTTTCTTCACCGTCATCCCCTTAATACAGAATTGTAGAAAACCCTACAAAGGTGGTTTAAATGTTTGGCCTTCCATAACTATCCCTTTGCATTTCCTGTCCCTGTGAATGAACCGTTTGGAAAAGGTGATGCATTTCACTGATCACTAGTAAAATTGTATGCCCTCGTCTAGATTTATTTGCCATTTATCTGCCAGATTATGTAATATACTCATTTCTCAGTTGAGTTTTTTGTCTTTTTTCTTACCAAAGGGGTAGACTGTTCATGATGCATTTTTATATCCTACTTCCTTATTGTTTATATGTGTTGCAAAGAAATTCCCCAAGTCTTGGGTTTTCAGAAGCGTCCTAGAGTTCGGTTGTACAGGAGACATTGTTAGCACAGTCAAGTCTACTGATTTTTTTATGGCTCATGTTTTTCTGAAATTTTAGAAATCTTTTCTATCCTATTGCATAAAGATATTTTCTATAATTTTTTCTAAAAGTTTTTGGTATTTGCGCGTCTCATTTTTCAGTTGTCTGGAATTTATTTTCCCCTGTGAGGATAAAGAGATTGGGACGGAAGTGAAAAAATGTTTTAGCTTTATCCGTATTTGAATTTTAATGTATTTCTGTGATGCGTTATTAAAAATAATCATTCCTTTCATACTATTACAGAAGCTAGAAGAGTGAGGGACACTTTGAAGAGCTTTGCCATCTGACCCTTTCCCCCTTGTCTTAGTCCATCTGGGCTGATACAACAAAATACGGTAGCCTGGGTGGTGTAAGCAACATTTATTTCTCACAAGCGGGAAAGTTTAAGATCAAAGTGTTAGCAGATTTGGTTTCTGGTTGCAGATGGTCACCTTCTCACTGTCCTCACCTAGTGGAGAGTTACCGAACTCTGATCTCTCTGTTTCTCCTTTTAAGGACACCAGTCCCATCACATACCCACCGTCATGACGTCATCTAAACCTAATTACCGACCAAAGGCCCCACTTCCAGTAGTGTCATGTTGGGCGTCAGCTTCAACATTTGAATTTTAGGGAGACGCAGACATTCACTCTGTGACACCGATTGTGGTTGGGTTGGAGAAGAAGATGGACTCAGGCAGATTTTAGAAGAGATGAGGGACTTTGGAAGATGCGTAGCTTGTGGTTTTATTTACTAGATTAGGAAGTAAGAGAAGTGACAAGTGTGAAACGAAGGTATCGAGTAGATTATGTTGACTCCGAAAGTCATGCAGGATGTCCAGGTGGAGGCGTGTGGTAGACCACTGAAGTTTTACTCCGGCACCCAGAGCCAAAGACTGGAAGAAATGTACACGTTAGGAAGTCATTAGGACTCAGGTCGTAGTCAGAGAGATTCAAGTCGGTGAGAGAGGATAGGGCCAGTGTAGGAGACAGAGAGAAGGATCAATTAGGGAAGACTAACATGGAAATGACGTTCAAAACTCAAAAGACAGAAAAAATACCGAAGAGGAAAGCTGAGATAAATCCTGCTGCAGAAGCCAGTCTTCGAGAAAGGTGCAGAAATACGGGAGAGTCGGAAAGTGGGATGAAGTGTCAAAAACAAGAACTGAAAATTATTCTTTGAATTTTAAAATTAGGAGATTTCTGTACATTTTGACATTAACCTAGTCAGTGAAAACAACAGAGATTGCAACAGATCGAACAATAATTTGAAGGAAGGGTTTATGGACACAGAGATGTATTTGTAAATACGAACCTTCAGATTTCAATGTAGCGGAACCATCAGTAAACCAAAATTAAATCATAAATCTGCAATTTTGTTTTAGACTTGTGTTGGTGTGATGTTAGTAGGCCCAACGGGTGGAGGAAAGACAACAGTCCGAAGAATTTTAGAAAGAGCATTAACACTATTACCAGTTGAAGACTTCCTATCAACAAAAGAAAGGGAAGCTACCTCAGAGGTAAATATTCTACTAAACAAAATCAAGTGTTTCTCTGTTTCTTCGGTTCTTTGTACTTCGGTAACATTTTATATCCTACTTACACAAGTGTGTTCTTGTTAAATTTACTGCTAGGAATTTTGTGATTAGGAATCATTGTCATAAGTGGTATTTTTTTTTTCTTTTGAATCTCAAACTAGTAATTACTAGTGTAAAATAAATCTATCGAATTGTATATTTAATCGCATCTCAGCCTTTTGGCCAAGATCAAGTGAACCACATATTTATTTTGCTTTTAGTCACCTTAATGGACTGGTAATGGTAAATTGTAATTGTTTTTGTAGATGATCAGTTGAGTCATCTTCAGTGAATATAATTTTGTCTCTTTTGTATTATTTATATAATTTATATTCTTATTGCATTGATAGACCCTCCAAGACAATGTTAACTAATAAAATCTTGTTTCTTACTTTATCTGAAATGCAGTTAATATTTCTACATTTAATATGGTATTTGCTCTTGGTGTATGATAGATATTCTTTCATACTTTGGAAATTTCCTTCCCTTTGGTTTTTTACTTTTGGGGTTTATGAAGTAATTTTTAGAGTCTGTTTTAGAATTTTTTAGAATCTATTTTTTTATATTTTAATTGGTTAATGTAATAAGTTATGTTGATAGATTTGCTAAGGTGTCGTCCTTGAATTCCTAGAATAACTCCGACTTTTTCATGATATGTGTGTTTTTTTAATTTAAATTTTAGTTAACGTGCAGTACAGTACTGACTTCAGGAGTGGAGTGCAGTGATTCGTCACGTACAGACGACACCCAGTGCTCCTCATAAGGAGTGTCCCCCTGAATTCCCATCCCCCGTCTCGCCCATCCCCCACCCCCCTCCCGCCGTCAGCACTCCGTTTGTTCTCTGTCACTAAGCGTCTCGTGTGGTCTGTTTCCCTTTCTTCCCTTCTCCCCCCTCCCATATGTTCATCTGTTTGGTTTCTTAAATTCCACACAGGAGTGACATTTGTCTTTCCCCAATTGGCTTATTTTACTTAGCGTAATACATTCTAGCTCCATCCACGTCATTGCAAGTGGCAAGGCTTCATTCTTTTTGATGGCTGAGTGATATTTTATTTAATATAAAGTTAGATTCCGATAAGTAATGTGTGCTCGCTTCAGTGATTTTATTTAAAGACTCATTGGCAGTATATTCCAGAAGTTTTAGAAAGTCAAGTTCTCAGTTTCGTGGATTTTTTTTTTTCAGTTAGCGTGAATATCCTGCTTCAGAATCATTCCTGTGGCAGTCATAGCCTTTATCTTTTTTTCTCTTTCTCCCTCCCCTCCTCAGCAAGGTTGAGTTGGTTCTTAACCAATTATTGGCATTGATGAGAGGTGAACTATCACCACAGTAATAACTAACATTGATGGAGTACTAAATATGAGTCAGATGCTGGCGAAAACACTTTTCCTAGAATTGTCTCGTTCAATTCTCACAACCCTGTGGGCAGGAATTTGTTTTATTAAGAACGTTTTTTAAATTACAAAAGAAGTATGTACAATTGTGAGAAACTTGGGGAAAATACAACAACATAAAGAACTGATAACCACCTGGGGAGAATGACTGCAAACATCGCTGTATTCCCTTTGATTTTTTCCTACTCAAAATATATTTTGAAATAATTGAGACAGTACTGTGTATAAATTACATCAATTTTATTAATGTAGGCATTTCACCCCATACCGTATACTGAGAATGAACCCCGTGTCATTAAAATTTCCTTACGATATCATTTCAGTGAGTGGGTTCCGTATATATGACTATACCATCATTTATTTGTAGTTCTCTCATGTTTAATATTTTTCAATTTGGGGTTTTAAGAAATATAATTGTGATAAAATAGATCGGCGGCAGGGCCTTCGGTAATGGAACCGTTTTCGATCCTCCTCCTTAGCTCATGGCTTTTTGCTGGTTAGTCCGCTCGAGACCTCCTCTTCAGTTTCTTTCAGTGCGGCTTCGTTTCCTTTGTTTCCTGATCGTCCCCTCTCTTCCCTCTTCGTCGTAGGAACTCTGCGACGTGTTACCGTGTGTCCTTGTGTCTGCGTGTCCCTTGAAAATGTCTCTAGGAATGGGGTAGGTTTGCAGGAGGGTGTGACTTCACTGTCCACCATGAGCTGAGCCTGAGGGCGAAACTCGCGCGTCACGCGATGAGCCGTCTGAGGGCGTGCGGGTCAGTGACCTGTCGTGCCATCCCCTCCTCTGTCTGCTTTCAGGGCTTGCTCATTGCTGCCGGCGCATACCCCGTATCCATTAAGACACCTCTCCCCGTCACCATCTCTCTCTGTTCTCTGGAAACCGCCGGGCGCCTTCCCGTCTCTGCTGGGCTTGCCTCCTCAGGGTATTTAGTGTCAAGGAATCGCGACATGTGACCCCGGTCTGGCTGCTTTCGGTCGGCGTATGCTTTCGAGGTTCATTCCAGGTGAGGCCTGTGCCGCTGCTTCACTCCGTTTTCACGGCTGAGCGATGGCCTGTGTTATGGAATATTGTCGGTCCGTTCATCGCAGATTATCTGTCCATCCCTCGATGCACAACTGAGTTGTTTCCCCCTTTTAGCTCTTATGGGTAACGTCACTGTAAATGCCTGTGTGCGAGTTTTTATGTGGATCTTCGTTTTCCTCTTTCGTGGACATCTGTGCCTGGGAGTGGAATGGCGGGGTCAGACGCCAGGGCCAATTCTGTCGACGGTTCTGAGCAAGCTCTAGACTGCTCTCCAAGGCAGCCAAACCGTACGAGACTCCCTGTTTTCTCCAGAGCCTCACCTACCCTTGTTTTAGTTTTTTCCGCGCTGGTGGACGCGAAGTGGTGTCTTATCGTAGCTTTGTTGGCTTTTCCTTAATGACCAATAGATGTCAGAGACCCTTTTATGTGCTTCTAGGCCTGCGTGTGTCTTCTCTGGAGAAACATCTATTCACATCTTTTGTCCATTTGAAAATTGGATTGTCTTTTTGTTGAGTTGGAAGAATTCTTTGTATATTGCGCATATGAAGCCCTAAGAAATATCTGATTTGCAAATATTTTTTCCTGTTCTGTGCGTTGTCTTTTTACTTTCTTGAAATGTGCTCTGGTGCACTAAGGCCACTGGTATTTATCGAGGCCAAGTAATATTCTTTTTTATTGTTTGTGCTTTTGGCATCCAATCTAAGAATCGTTGACAAAATTAAAGCCGTGAAGATCTACCCCTGTGTTTTCTTCTACTAGTTGTATAATTTTAGTTCTTAAATTTAAGTAACTCGTCCATTTTGGGTTCATATTTGTGTATATGGAGTGAAGTAGGGGTCCAGCTTCATTCTTTTGCATGTGGACGTCCAGTTTCCATTTGTTAATGGAATTACTATTCTTTTCCCTATAGAATGCTGTTGCATTCTTGTCAAAAATCATTTTGCCATAAGGGTGCCCGCGTAGCTCAATTGAGCATCTGACTCTTGACTTCTGCTCACGTCATGATCTCAGGGGTGTGGGATCAAGCCCTGCTTTGGGCTCTGTGCTGAGTGTGGAGCCTGCTGAAGATTCTCTCTCCCTGCCCCTCTTCCCTGCTCCTGGTGTCTCTCTCTCTTTAAGATGATTTTTAAAAAATCAGTTGGCCGTAGATGTTTGCGTTTGTTTCTGGACTCTCAGTTTTGTTTTTTTTTTTGTTTTTTAACATTTTATTTATTTTTGAGAGACAGAGCATGAGCAGGGGAAAGGCAGAGAGAGAGAGGGAGACACAGAATCCGAAGCAGGCTCCAGGCTCTGAGCTGTCAGCACAGAGCCCGATGCAGGGCTCGAGCTCACAGACCACGAGATCATGACCTGAGCCGAAGTCGGCCACTTAACCGACTGAGCCCCCCAGGCGCCCCTGGACTCTCAGTTTTATGCCCTTGTCCTGTGTGTGTCCTTGTCCAGGATATACATAATTTGATTTTGTAGTTTTCTAGTAAGTTTTGAAATTGGGAAGTGCGAGTCCTCTAACTTCGATTTTTTGTTTGTTTTTGTTTTTTAATATTATTTTGGCTATATAAGGCCCCTTTGGATTCCATATGAATTGACTGTTGTGTTCTTTTCTCTGCAAAAAAGGCCATTGGAATATTGATGGGGACTACGAAGTATCTGTCGATTACGTTAGAGAATGTTACCATTTTAACAATATTAAGTTTTCTAGCTTACAAACACAGGATGTCTTTCTATTTTTAAATCTTTCAGTAAGCAAGAAATTTTTAGATCTTTATTTTCAGTAAGCAAGAAAAGTTTTCCTTTTTGTGGTTTTCAGTGTGTAAGTTTTTCTCCTTCTTGATTAAATTTATTTCACAGTATTTTATTCTTTGGATGCTATTATAAATGGCATTGCTTCCTTAATTATTTTTCGTCGTCGTCGAAGCGGGTTCATTGGTGCCATATAAAAACGCAACGGAGTTTCGTATGTTGATCCTATATGGAATCATGTCACATTTAAATAGAGATACTTTTACTTCTCTCTTTCCAATTTGGATGCTTAGTGTTTTTTGTCCCACCTAATTACCAGGCTGGGACTTTCAGCAGGGAAATGGGAATTCTTGCCTGGTGCCTGACTTTAAGGAGAAAGCTTTCAGTCTTTCCCCACTGAGTATGATGTCAGCTGTGGGTTCTTCATGAACACCTCTTATCGCAGAAGGAAGTTCCTTTCTATTTCTAGTGAGAGTGTTTTTCTCTTGAAAGGATCTGGAATTTTATAAAATGCTTTTTCTTTCTCTTTTCATAGGATTATGTGGTTTGTTTCTTTTGTTATATTAATATGGTATATTACTTTGATCGATTTTCCTACGTTGAAACCACCCCTCCATTCTTGAGATAAATCCCATGTGGTCCTGATGAATAACCTCTTCAGTGTGTTTTTGCGTTTCGGTTTGCTAGCACTTTCTGGAGGATTTTGCATCTCTGTTCACAGGGGATGTTGGTCTGGAGCTTTCTTCTGGCGTGTTGTGTGGCTTTAACAGCAGGGTCATTCTGGCCCCATAGAATGTGTTAAGAAGTATTCCCTCCTTTTCTATTTTTTGCAAGAGTTTGAGTGGGATTTGCGTGAATTTTTTTTCAAATGTTTGATAGCTGTTCATCTGCCATCTGATTTGGGACTTTCCTAGAGATTGTGATTACTAATTCCATCTCTACTTGGTACAGATCTGTGGAGATTTTCTGTTTGTTCTCGAGTCACTTGGGGTGATATTTGTTATTGCTAGGAATTTGTAGCCCATAGATTATGTACTTCGTTGGCAGTGCGATTACTCATAGTGGTTTCTTACAACCCTTTTCATTTCCGTAAGGCACAAGCAATGTCCATACTTTTATTTCTGATGTTACTGATTTGTGTCTTTTTGTTTAATAATTGTTTCCTTTTAATTGAGGTCTTCCTGATGTACAACATTACATTGCTTCAGGTGGACACCATAGTGATTTGACACTTATGTGCGCTGTGAGGTGCTCACCACCAGGCTAGTTGCCGTCTGTCGCCACGCACAGTTAACACAGGATTGCCGACAGCGCTCTCCGTACTGTGCACTGCGTCCTCATCGCTTCTTAATAGCTGAAATTTTGCATTTCTTAATTCTTTTCACCTCTTTTGGCCCCTCTCCCAATACCTGGCAACCACCGTATATTCTCTGTATCTGTGAGTCTTTGGTTTGTTTTGTCTTTTAGATTCCACCTATAAGTGCAATCATGGGGTATTTCTCTTTCCCTCTCTGACTTATTTCCTGAGCATAATCCCACGATCCAACCATGTTGTTACACACGGAAAATTTTATTCTTTTTTAATGACTGAGTCGGAGTCCATCACGTGTGCGTGCGTGCGTGTGCATGAGTGTGTACACATCACATCTTCGTTGTCCGTTCATCAGTAGACATTTAGGTAGCTTCTGTATCTTGGTCATTGTAAATAATGTTGAACATAGAGGTGCATATGGCTTTTCAAACTAGGGGTTTTGTTTTCTTTCAAATAGATACCAAGTGGCGGAATTGCTAGGTCATATGGTAATTCTGTTTTTAGGGTTGTTTTTTTTTAGGAGCCTTCATACTGTTGTCCATAGTGGCTGCACCAATTTACACACCCACCAAGAGTGCCAGAGGGTTCCCTTTCTACACAGTCTTGCCAACACTTGTTTGTAGGATTCGGTTTTTTGTTTTTTTTGTCTTTTTGATAATAGTTGACAGATGCTGTCTCACTGTGGTTTTAATTTGCATTTTCCTGATGATGAGTGGTATTGAGTATCTTTTTGTGTCTCTGTTGGCCATCTGCATGTCTTCTATGGAAAAATCTCTATTCGTATTCTCTGCCCATTTTTTAATCAGATGGTTTGTTATTGAGTTGCATATAAATTTTGGCGATTTACTCCTCATCGGATATTGCAAATGGTTTGCAAACGTTTTCTCCCATTAGGTAGGTCGCCTTTTCATTTTGTTGATAACTGCATTCACCGTACAGAAGTTTTATCGTTTAGTGTAGTCCCATTTATTTATTTTTGTTTTCGTTACCCTTGTCTTTGGAGTCTGGTCCAAGAAAACACTACTGAGATCAATGTCGAGGAGGTTGCCACCTACGTTTTCTTCTGGAGTTTTACAGTGTCAGGTCTAACATTCAAGTCTTTAATCCATTTTGAGTTAATTTTGTGTATTGTGTAAGATAAGTTTTATTCCTTTGCATGTGGCCGTCCAGTTTTCCCAGCACCATTTATTGAAGTGACTGTCCTTTCCTCATTGAATATTATTGCCTCTCTTTGTTGTAAGCTAATAGACCATGTCTATTAGCTCTCTCTGTTTTGTTCCATTGAAGTACGTGTCTGATTTTATGCCAATATCATACTGTTTGGATTACGATAGCTTTGTAGTGCAGTTTGAAGTCAGAGAGTGTGATGCTTCTGGCCTTGTTCTTGCTCAAGATTGTTTTGACTATTCACGGTCTTCTGTGGTTCCGTACAAATTTTATTTGTGCAAGTTCTGTGAGAAATTGCCATTTGAATTTTGACAGGGATTGCACTGAATTCATTGATTGTTTCGGTAGAATTAACAATGCTTTAACAATGTTAATTCTCTCTAGCCATGAGCATAGAGTATCCATCCATTTATTTGTCTCTTTAGTTCCTCTTACCGATGCCTTACACCTTTCAATATACAGTCTTTCAAATCCTTGGTTAAATTTATTCCTAAGTATTTTATTCATTTTGATGTGATCTTAAATGGGCTTTGTCTTCTTGATTTCTCCTTCTGATACTTTTTTTTACTAGTGTATAAAAATGCAACTGATTTTTTTTTAATTTTTTTAACATTTATTTATTTTTGAAAGGCATAGAGATAGCGTGAGCAGGGAAAGGGCAGAGAGAGAGAGGGAGACACAGAATCCGAAGCAGGCTCCAGGCTCTGAGCCGGCAGCACAGAGCCTGACGTAGGGCTTGAACTCACAGACCGTGAGATCATGACCTGAGCCGAAGTTGGTTGCTTAACCGACTGAGCCACCCAGCTGCCCCGCAACTGATTTTTATATAATAATTTTGTATCCTGAAACTTTACTGAATTCATTTATTGGTTCTAATAGGATTTTCTGTATATAATGTCATGTCATCTGCAAGTGGTGAGTTTTACTTCTTCCTTTCCAATTTGGATGCCTTTTATTTCTTTTCCTTGCCCAGTTGCTGTAGTAGGCCTTCCAATACTATGTTGAGTAAAAGTGGGGACAATAGACATCAGAGGAATTGTTTTCCACCATTAAGTGTGATAGTAGCTGCGGGTTTATGCATGGCCTTTATTATGATGAGGTATGTTACCTCTATAACCACTTTGTTGAGAAATTTTTATAAACAGATGTTGAATTTGTCAAATGTATCTTTTTGTGTATCTGTTGAGATGATCATATGGTTTTTGTCTTTTAATTGTTAATGTGATGTGTCGTACTGATGGATTTGGAGGTGATAAACCCACCCCTGTACCCCTGGGATAGTTCTCACCTGACCGCGTTGTGTGATCCTTCTGATGTGTTGTTGCGTGCGGCTTGCTGATGTTTAGGTGAGGATTTTTGCATGTATGTTCATCATGGATATTAACATGTAATTTTCTTTTTTTGTGTTGTCGTCTGGTTTTGGTATCAGGGTAGTGCTGGCCTCATAAATGAGTTTGGGAAGCATTTCCTCCTCTTCAGTTTCTTGGAAGAGTTTGAGAAGAATAGGTATTAATTCTTCTTTGAATGTTTCTAGAATTTACCAATGACACTGTCTTGTCCTGGACTTTGGTTCATTGGGAGCTTTTTGATTACCGATTCAATCTCTCTACTAGTAATCAGCCTAGTCACATGTTCTGCTTTTTCATGATTCAGTCTGAGAAGATTGTAAATTTCCAGGAACGTTCTCATTTCTTCTAGGTTGTCTAATTTGTGTATGTATAATTGTTCATAGTGTTTCCCATGATCCTCCATATTTCCTTAATATCATTGTAACTTTTCATTCATGTCTGAATTTATTTATTTGATCCCTTTCTCTTTTTTCTTGATGAGTCTAGATTCGTGAATTTTGTTTATTTTTTCAAAGAACCAGCTCTTAGTTTCATTGTTCTTTCTGTTGTCCTTTCAGTCTCTATTTCATTTATTTCCTGTCTGATCTTTATTACTTCCTTCCTTCTAGTAACATTGGGCTTCATTTGCTCTGTCTGTGATACTCTTTGGTGTCAAATTAAATTGAGATTTATTTCTTGAGGGTACGAACTTCCCTCTTAAAACCACTTTGGCTGCATCCTACAGATGTCCTTTGGTCACATTTCTGTTTTCATTTGTCTCTACGTATTTTGTTTGTTGTTTCTCCTTTGATTTCTTCTATGACTCAATACTTGTTCAGCAATATGTTGTTTACTCTCCACATATTTGTACTTTTTCCAGATTTTTTTTTTGTAATTCTAGTTTTATGCCATTGCAGTTGAAAAGTGCTTAATATGATTTCAGTCTTCTTGTGTTTACTGAGACTTCTGTCTTCTTGCTGGATTGATGTTTTTGTCATTACATAGTGTTCCCCGTTGTCTTTTATTTATTTTTTACTGTGTATTTATTTTGAGAGAGGGGGAGAGCAGGGGAGGAGCAGAGAGAGAGGGAGACAGAGGATCCAAAGCAGGCTCCAGGCTCTGAGCTGTCAGCACAGAGCCTGACGTGGGACTCAAACCCACAAACCAGGAGATCATGACCAAGCCAAATTTGGATGCTTAACCGACTGAGCCACACAGGTGCCCCCCCTTCCGCTTTGTCTTTTATTAAAATCTTTGTTGTAAAGTGTGTTTTGTCTCATATGAGTATAGATACACCACCTTTCATTTCATTTCCATTTACATGGAGTATCTTTTTCCATCTCTCACTTTCAATCTGTGTGTGTCCTTACTACTGATGTGAGTCTCTTATAGGTCCACTCAGTATATCGATTTTTTTTTAATTTTTTTAATGTTTATTTGTTTTTGACAGACAGAGAGACAGTGCACGAGCAGGGGAAGGGCAGAGAGGGAGGGAGACACAGAATGGGAAGCAGGCTCCAGGCTCTGAGCCGTCAGCACAGAGCCCGACGTGGGGCTTGAACCCACAGACCATGAGATCATGACCTGAGCCAAAGTCGGCCGCTCAACCGACGAGCCCCCCAGGCGCCCCTATCGATTTTATCCATTCAGTCATTTGGTGTCTTTTGATTAGAAAATTTAGTGCATTTACTTTTAAAGTAATAATCGATAGGTGTGTACTCATTGTTACTTCATTACTTGTTTTCTGACTGATTCTTCTCTTTCTTTCTTCTATCGTGTTTGGTTGAGTTTCTATAGTATTATGTTTGGATCCCTTTCTTGTTTCCTCTTGTGTATTTACTATGAGCTTTTGGTTTGTGGTTACTGTCAGGCTCACGTACACCATCCTGTGTGTAGGACAGTCCATTTTAAGCTGATAGCAACTTAAATCAGAACCATTTCAAGCTCTGGGCGCCTGGGTGGCTCAGTCGGTTTAGCCTCCAGCTCTTGGTTTCAGCTCAGGTCATGATTTCACAGTTCGTGGGATCGAGCCCCACGTTGGACTCCACACTATCAGCCTGGAGCCTGCTTGGGATTCTCTCTCTTTCCTTCTCTCTCTCTCTGCCCCTCCCTGCTTGTGCATGCTCGCTCTCTCAGAATAACAAAAAACATTCCAAACTCCAACCTCCACATGTTTACCCCCACGTCGTCCTGTTTTCGATGTCACATTTTACATCTTGTTTTGTTTTTGTTTTTGTCTATGTATTTGTTTTGAAAGAGAGAGAGGGAGAGAGAATGCACGAGTGAGCGGGGGAAGGGCAGAGGGAGAGGCGTCTTTGCTGAAGTCCTGTGGGAAATCAAGCTAGACGTGTGGGAATCTGAAGCCTGTCCCCCAGGCTGAGGCTCCAAGCTAAGCTGGTGGGGGAGGTCTTCCAAGAACTGTCTTTCTGGTTGTTACCGTCCTGTGGAGCTCAGTAGTGCCAGCCCCTTTGGCCAGGACCGGTTGACCAAGGGGTGTCCCCTGTGTGGGTTAATGTGTGCCCACTGGCTTTCGGGAGGCGGCTGGAGAGTATGGGGGGCACACTCGCCAGCCGCAGAACGGCGGCAGGAGACTGTGTCACGGTGCACACCCACGTGCCCCAGTAGTGCTCGGGGACACAGCCCCGTCTGCATGTGCTCCCGCTGAGGCCGGGAGCAAGACAGCGTCGTGGCCTGCTGCTTACCTGCCCCCCGGAGGGAGTCGGGGAGCCCTGCACCTGCCCGCGCCCTTGGGCTTCAGCGGGGCAGCAGGATACTGCTTAGCAGGGAGCCGGCAGGCGCCACGGTGGGGCTCACCCAGCTGTGCCAGCAGCGCGGGGAGAGAGAGCCCTCCCATCTCGGGGTAGTTTCATCTGCACCTGCCTCCCCAGCAGACGCTTTCAGATTAGCAAGTGAATCTTCCTTCACGTGTAGTCCAGACACGTGACAAACTGCTGTTATTTTGCTGGGTTTCAGGGTGAGTGAGACCACAAGCAGGCTCTTTAAAAGACAGCCCTCATTTCCTGTAGTACTTTGGGTTTCTGGGATGTCAGCCCCACTGGTTTTCTAATGGGGCCTCTTCTCTTTGGGGCACATTCTAGCGGCCAAGGTGCCCAATGTGGGTCACCGGTCCTCTGCTCCTCTGGGAGAAGCAGCGGACTGGGGAGAGCCCTCCCTACTGTGTCACTGTGCTCGGGTGGGGGCTTAGCGAGACCACTTCTCTGCCTCTCCCGCCTGGCTGGATGTGGTCCTTTGGCCCTTTGTTGTGCAGAAGCAAGTCATCTACTTTTCAGATCGTTTTCAGAGGGAAACGGTTCCCGTGTAGTTGAAAATGTGGGGTGTCCGTGGGAAGAGGTGAGTTCGGAATCCATGTTCGTATCTTTTCTAGTTTTTACCTCAGCCTGGCTGAAAGTTCGTCAGCTTCATCGATCTTCTCAGACAGCGCAATCGGTCTTCTCGGGGTCTCTCTGTTGGTTTTCTGTTCTCTCTTTTGTTCATCTTTTTGTCTAATCATTATTTCCGTCCTTTTGTTGGCTTTGGGTTCCATTTTCTCTTCTTTTTCTAGTTTCTTATGGTATAAAAATTAGATCGTTGATTTGAGATTTTTCTTCTCTTTTAACGTGGGTGCTCACAGCTATAATCTTTCCTTTCCGTACTGCTTCACTACATCCCACAAGCTTTGGCATGTTGTATTTTCATTTTCATTCATATCAATCCCTACTTCTCTCTTCTTTGACCCATTGGGTAAGAGTATATTGTTCAGTTTCCGCGTATTAGTGAATTTTCCAGTTGGATTCTGTTCCTGATTTCTAGTTAAATTCCACTGTGGTTGAAGGAAGGTACTTATGATTCACAGTTTCTAAATATATTGAGTTGTTTCTTTAAAATTTTTTTGAGTGTAGTTGACACACAATGTTATATTAGTTTCAGGTGTAAGACTTAGTGATTTGACAAGTTTACACATTGTGCTGTTATGCTCAGCACAGGTGCACCTGCCATCTCTTGCCATGCAACACTGATTCAGTGAATGCCATTGACTGTGTCCCCTGTGCTGGCCCTTCTGTGCCTATGACTTACCTTTCCATGACCGGAAGCCCATACCTCCAATTTATCTTCACCTGTTTTGCCACCCCCCCCCCACTCCCTCTCCTCTGGCAACCATCTGTTTGTCGTCTGTATTTGTGGGTCTGATTCTGCTTTTTGTTTACTCATTTGTGGGTTTTTTCCCCTAGATTCCACATACAAGGAAATCACGTGGCGTCTGTCTTTCTCAGTCTGACGTATCTCACTTAGCATGACACCCTCCGTCCGTCCACGCTGTTGCAAATGGGAAACCTCACCCTTTTTATGGCCCCAGAATATTCCGTCATATGTATGCCATATCTCTTCTATCCGTCCATTTAGGCCGCTTCCAGATCTCGGTTATTATAAATAGGGCTACAGGGTAGGGGTGCGTCTGTCTTCTCGAACTGGTGTTTTCATTTACTATGGGTAAATACCCGGTTATTGGATCATAACCTATTTCTGCTTTTAATTTGTTGACGAATCTCCATACTGTTTCTGCAGTGGCCGCACCAGTTTGCCTTCCCACCAACCGCGCACGAGTGCCTTTGCTCCACCTCCTCCCCAACCCCCATTTCTCGTCGTCTGGGCTTAGCCCTTCCGACAGGTGTGAGGTGACCTCTCATGGTGGTTTTGATCTCTGGCTCCCTGCCGGTGGGTGACGCTGAGCATCCTTTTATGTGTGTGTTGGCCGTCCGTAGGTCTTTTTTTGAAAATCGTCTATTCAGGCCTTCTGCCCATTTTTCAATCAGACTGGGTTGTTTTGGTGTTAAGATGTGTAAGTTCTTTATATATTTTAAGTAGTAACTTTTCATTGGATACGTCATTTGCAATTCTCCCACTGAGTAAATATTATAATTTAAACAGAAAGTTGCCCTTTTGTTTCGTTGTTGATTTCCTTCAGTGTGCACAAGGCTTTTAATTTTGATGTAATCTCAGTAGTTTATTTTTGCTTTTGTTTCCTTTGCCTTAGGAGACACATCTATAAAAGTGTTGCTGTGGCCAGTGTCAGAGGGATTATCGTCTGGTTCTCTTATAGGTTTTTTATGGTTTCAGGTCTCACATTTAGGTCTTTAATCCATCGTGAGTTTATTTTTGGCATGGTGTGAGAAAGTGGTCCAGTGTCATTCTTTGGCCTGTCGCTGTCCAGTTTTCTCAGCACGTTTCATGAAGAGACCATCTCTTGTCCATTGTATATTCTTGCCTCCTTTGTCATAGATTAATTGACCATATAAGTGTGGATTAGTATCTGGGGTCTCTGTTCTGTTTTATTCACGTATGTGTCTGTTTTTGTGCCAATCCCATACTGTTTTTATTGCTACAGCTTTATAACACGGCTTGTAGTGTGGAAGTGAGACCGCCAGCCTTGTTATTCTTTCTCAAGATTACTTTGGCGATTCAGGGTCATTTGTGGTTCCCTGCAAATTTCAGGATTATTTGTTCTCGTTTTGTGAAAAATTCTATTGGTATCTTAATAAGGATCACATTGAATCTTTATATTGCTTTGGGTAGCATCAACATTTTAACAGTATTCATCTAATTCACGAGTGTGGAATTTCTTTCCATTTGTGTGTGTCTTCTTCAGTTTCTTTCATCAGTGCTTAATAGTTTTCAGAGCAGGTCTTAACCTCCTCAGTTAAGTTTGTTCTTAGAGATTTTATCTTTTTGGTACAGTTGTAAATGGAAGTTTTTTGTTTTTATACCTCTTTCACTACTTCATTGTTAGCATATAGAAACACTATTTCTTGGTATTAACTTTGTATCCTGCAACTTTACTGAATTCATGTATTATTTCTAGTAGGTTTTGGTGGAATCTAGGATTTTCTGTGTGTAATACCATGTCATCTGCAAATAGTTACTTCTTTTTCTACCCATATGGATGCCTCTTACTTCTTTTTCTTGTCTGATTGCTGTGGCATGGACTTCCAGCACCGTGTTGAATAAAAGTGGTGAGAGTGGCCATCCTTGTCTTGCTCTTGATTTTAGGGAGAAAGCTCAATCGAGCGTTGTTTTATGGCTCCTTTTCAGACTAAACTTCATCCAGGATGGTTTCTGTCAATTTATTTATTTATTTTTAATGGACCATGTTTTTGCATCTCTTCATATGCCTTGTGATTTTCGTTGAAAATGGGGCATTTATAAAGACGGCCACCTTTCCCGGTATTTACAAAGTTGCTCTGTCGTGAGGTTCCTCACTGATGAGCGGGGCTTGCTTGCAACCTAAGGATCAGCCTGAGATGCAAGTTGAATGTCTTCTCAAATTTTTTCCGGGCATGCGTCTTGACTGGGCTTTCACAGTTTGACTTTCACCGCTCCCCTGTCTACACAGCTTAATTTAAGTGTCTTAATTTCCTGAAAATTCCTCCTACTTAGCTTCTCCCTTGGGCCATATATGGTCTATTGCTTGAATTCATCCATAAGGTCTTGTTTTAGGCTTTTCGAAGCCTTCACAAGAAGTGCCTGACTCTTTTCTCGCCTGAGATCTGAGTTAGGTGGAAAAGACACCAATTCCTCAGGCAGCCCCCCAGAGAGGGTAGAAGGTAGCACATAAGGTCTGCGTGAGTGCAGCTCTGACCTGAAGCTTAAAACTGCCTCTGACTCCCCCTCATCTGAATGTCTAGCCCTGGCTCCAGACACACCACCTCCCAGTTCATGTGCTGTGTCCCTCGACGAGGACCAGTGGGATTTTTACCCCCATTGTTTCCAGGGATATCATTATAATATTTAGAATTTTTTAAATAGTGGTTTGAATATTATGGCTAATTTTAAGAAGTCAATTTTTACTGTTTCTTTTAAATTGTTGTCTTAATCGGGTATCTTTCTTTGGAGTGAAAAACCTCTCCTAAAACCCTTTGGTGTTAACAGTGCATAGATGTAAATAATTATACTCTGGTTAATGCTTTTAATGGATTTTTTTCAGATTCCAGGAAGAAAAGGAAAAGTAGATATTTGTGTTTTAAATCCAAAGTGTATCACTCTTAGTGAACTATATGGACAACTGGACCCGAACACTATGAAATGGACTGATGGCTTACTATCTACAGCCGTTCGAAATTATGTATATTCTAATATGGCCAGTAACTCAAAAAAAGACGGCGATCTCGGACTGAAATCAATCTCAGATGCATCTAATGTAAGTTAATATGGAAGGATTATTTTTATATGACTGTTGTGGATTACTTCATTGCTTAAAAATTGATACTTAAGCATTATTAGATACTTACCAGTATAAAAGTAAATTTAAAAATTATTATAATCAGTTCTTAAAAAGGAGAAAAATAAAAAACCAGAAAATATGTCGTCGTGTTTCGAAATGGTTGGTAAACAATAAAATGAAAGATACTTGCTTTTAGAGGAACACAGAGCAGATTAGGGGTAAGCGGGGTGGACCTGGTGATTCTGGCACCACCAGGACGCCTTACAAATTGATGAGCTAGGAAAACACTTCAGTGGAAAAGTGAATAAAGTTTTCGATACAAAATTCATCATAGAATAAACATAAATTGCAAAAAACTTCTGAAGAGATGTATTCTCATTAGTTATAGAGCTTACTAGTAAATTTCATTAGCCAAAATCTGTTAACAGAAGAATGACATTTAGAACCAAACAGATAAGCCAAGTTTTTTTATTTCTTTTATTTAAGTTTTTACTTAACTTATAGTGAACCTAGTGTAATACCAGTTTCAGGTGCACAGTGTTGTGGTTCAGCACTTCCACATGTCACCTGGTGCTCAGGCCGATAGGTGCACTTCCTGCGTCCCATCCCCTGTCCCACCCACCTCCCCTCTGGTGACCCGCAGTGTGTTCTCCGTAGCGAGGCGTCTGTTTCTTGGTTTGTCTCTCTCTCTCCCTCTCTTTTTTCCCCTTTGCTCATTTGTTTTCTTTCTTAAATTCTACCTATGAGTAATGTATAGAATTGTCAAATCACTGTGTTGGAGACCTGAGACTAATACAGCACTGTGTGTTAGCTATGCTGGAATGAAAATTTAAAAAAAACGATATCGAGTCTTCTAATCCATAAAAGTGTGTGTATCTGGACACACACACACACCTTTATATTCTTATAATCATCCTCATCAGGGAGTATGATTTACAAACACTCTCTTTCCTTTGGGAGGTCGTCTTTACTTTCTTGAAAGTATCTTTTGAAACACCAAAGTTTTCAACCTTGATGAAGTTCAGTCTACTTTTTACTTTGTCACTTGTTTTTGTTTTTGTTTTTTTATATATATCTTTAAAAAGCTTTGTATATTTCAAGGTCACAAAAACATGCTTCTAAGTTTTATTCTAAGAGTTTTATAGTTTTCACTTTTATACTTCGGTCTTTGGTCTATTTTGAGTTGATTTTTTGTGTACAGTACAAGGAAGGGACCCCAGTTCAGTTGTTCCAGAATTATTTGTTGAGAAGACTATTTTTCCCCCATTGCTTGTATTGTCTTGTCATCTGTGTCAAAATCAGCTGTGTCATAAGGGTCGGGATTTGTTTCTGGACTCACAGTTCTGTTCCATTCATCTGTATGTCTGTCCTTGTGCCGACGCCACACTTGAAACTGGAGCTTTGCACCAAGTTTTGAAATAGAAAATTAGTTTTTAAGACCTTGGCAAACTGATTCTAAAATGTATGTAGAAGAAGCGAGGGCCCTGACATTCCTGAATTAAAAAAAGGGGAAGGATTTGGGTGGTGGGGTCTGCCCGACGTCAGGAAGTATCTAAAATGAGGGGAAACCGTGTGCTGTCGGTGCAGAACAAGGGGGCAGTTTTGAGCTACTGTGCGCCTACAACATAGCGTAAACATGTGTGGAGAAATTTTGTGGAGAAGTCGACAAATGCAAAGCTAGTGCGAGATTCTATTACATCTCCCTCAGTAATTGATTAGAGAAGGAATGTGATCACGTGGTCGTGATAGACTTCTCTGATTACACCAGTCAGAAGTGGAAATCGGAAACGTTCTGCTGACAGTGGTGCCAATCTATGAAAACTTGGAAAAATGTACAAGAAAGGAACTTATCATAGCAGGCGGAGAGGGGAGCAGAGAGGGGGAGGGGGGGGAGGGAAGAGGAAGGGAGGGGGCGGAGGGAGAGGGTGGGAGGGGTGTCTCAGGGATGCCTGTGCAGTCGGCAAAAATTGAATAAATGGAAGCTACACTCAATTCTGTATGAAAAGACTTCCGTCCTCTAAACGCCGGTCTATACGAGACTAATCTATGTGTACAGTGTCTTTCCAAACAAAATCCCAATGAAAAAAATTGAATTAAATGATTGTAAACCTCATTTGGAAGTATAAATGTTCCAAGAGTTTAAAGAAATCTGAGCAGAAAACCGTAGTACTTTATGTTTCTAAAATGTCCTAACATTTAGAAACATTGAACATTTTAGTGTGTTGGCCAAAAATTCTTAGGCTCTGGTGAAGGAGGGTCTAGGAAAAATATACACCAAAGTATCCACAGTGTTTCCTTATAGATGGTGGGGATTCAGAGAACGTTTGCTTCCTTGCTTTATGGTGTAATGGCAATGCTATACAATGGGCATGTGCTAACCGTACGGAAAAAAAACCCGAAAGAATTTTCTAGAAGGAAATGGCCTGTAGTCACAACTCAGCTAGGCGGCCCCGTGCCGGTTACAGGAGGTCTCTCAGCCACAGAGTGTCTGCCTTCCCTACTCGAGTGGTCAGGAGAGCACGCGGACCAAGTCGGGTCCCTGGACAGTGTGGTGCAGTGAACGCTGTTGTTACCTGTTTCAGGTTTTCAGACTCGCTTCCTCTGATACAGCAGACCTCGATGATGATATTTTCAAGAAGGTGATGGAGAAGGAAGATAAAATCGCGGAAAGTCAGAGTGAGTGTTATTATGAAGTTCAATAAAGATGACTCCTTAACGGGGAAGACCCGCTGAACGAACGAGTGTATCTGTATGTTTAGGAATGTTTGATTTTTGTCCCTGTACCGTTTACCCCCTCACTGATGTAAACCGCGTGTTATCACCACATGCCGTAGCCTAGTGGGCACACACGCGATACCGTCAGCGCGGGTCTCCCGCGGCCCTTTCAGGTTATAAATGACCCTCAGTGCCTCCCAGGAACCAAGCGGATGTTGAAGGTGGAGGCGAGTCTCGTGTGGAAACGTGCGGTGGCACCGTCTCTACGGCCCCGGACAGCGTGTGCTCCCAGCCACCTCACACAGCCCACGCACACTCACCTGAACGGAACTGCACATCCCTCGTGTGCTGCTCTGCGGTGCGGGTGTGCGGTGTGTGGGTGCAGGTGCGCGTGTGCTGTGCGGACGCGGGCGTGCAGTGGTGCAGGCGTGCGGTGTGGACACAGGCATGCAGGGGGTGCGGGTGTGCGGTGTGTGGGTGCAGGTGCGCGTGTGCTGTGCGGACGCGGGCGTGCAGTGGTGCAGACGTGCGGTGTGGACACAGGCATGCAGGGGGTGCGGGTGTGTGGTGTGTGGGTGCAGGTGCGGGCGTGCAGTGGATGCGGGCGTGCAGTGTGGGGGTGTGGGTGTGCAGTGTAGACGCAGGCGTGCAGTGGTACGGGCGTGCGGTGTGGACACAGGCGTGCAGTGGTACGGGCGTGCAGTGTGCGGGTGTGGGCGGGCAGCGTGGCTGTCGGTGGGGGACCCGGGGGGTCAGAGAGCAGATGGTGAGGTTCCTGCTCCGGAGGAGGCGGGGTCCCTGCCGGAGCCCCATCAGCTCACTGCTCCAGGCCGCACTCGAGCACCTCAGACCCCAGCCTGTCTGTGTCCCAGGCTCGGAGAGAGACCTGCGCTCCTGCCCCTGCTGCCGTAGGTAGGGTCCCTGAGCCGCGTGTCCCTCTCCCGCACCCAGGCTGGGGGGTGGCCGCGGCTGTAGCGGGTGCCCTTCCGGGCTCTGAACGCAGGTCTGGGGGCAGCCGTGTCAGCCGCTCAGAGACACCGCAGCGTCCTGCCTCTGGGTCCTGGTTCCCCCTGTTCTTCCGGGCGCTTTGATGTCCTGCCGGCAGGTAACACTTCTGTCTCCACAGTGACCCGCACGCTCCTTCCCTATGTTGACAGATCTTCTAGAACTGTGGAGCAGGGTGGTGCACGTGGAGCGTGGCAAGAGAGGCCATTGGGGCCGCAGTGCGAACCGCTCTAAAGCGTGTCTGTGGAGGGGAGTCTACTCTTCTGTTCCCAGAGGCAGGGGGAGCTCACCAGCCACAGTGTGTGGGAGAGAGAGACCCAGGGGTCCTGTCTTCTCCAAAACGTGAGGGCCGGTTACGCAGGCAGTAACCTGAGAAGAAGTGTCGGAAGGACGATCGAGCATGTGGTCCGAGTAGTTACTTCTGCCGAACGTGTTAGCACGTTCGCTCTGCTGTTGTCTAGGGTATTGTTTTGCTCCTTGTTGGAAAATATTTTCCACACAAAATAGGGGGTTTGTAAAATCGTAATGCAAGAACACAGGTACTCTGTTACATTAAAAATATTTCTCTCTCCAGACTGCGATTGGCAGTGGATTGTTTTGGATGGTCCCGTGGACACGTTTTGGGTAGAAAACCTGAACTCCATGCTGGATGATACTAGAACGTTGTGTCTGGCAAACAGTGAGCGAATAGCCCTAACCGATAAAATACGGGTGGTGTTTGAGGCGGACAGTCTCTCTCAGGCCAGTCCCGCAACCGTCAGCCGGTGTGGAATGGTCTACATGGTAAGTTTCCGAGGACAAACGTCTTAAGGGTAACGTGCTGTTTAGGGTGATCACCAGTCCTTCCCTACGGCGTTTCCGATGATCGTTCGATGGTCGCCTCTGGATCCGGCAGGGTTTCGTGTCCCCTAGAGTCTCCTAACCCAGGAGCGGAAGGAACAGAGTCACTCCAGGTTAAATTAGGACGACCAGTGATTGGGAATGGCAGCCTTTTCCCCAGCTGTGCGTGAGCGCCGCTCTGGGTGGACGGAATAGGTTGCTGCTGGCGCTTCGTCCCACAGAGGCAAGACTGCCGGTCGCCGTCCCACGCCCGCTCTGTGACCCTCAGGACCCGAGACATATATTTTGCCAAGACATGCAAAGACTAAGCGTCTTCTCCCCGTGAAAGTAACTCTTAGCCATGATCGGCCCTGTGTTCTGATCCACTGAACTCACTGTAATGGATAAAGCTGAGGACAGTGCGCATTTCTGGCGAGGCAGCTCCCCTCCCTGCGTGCTCGTGACCTCCCCACCCCTCCCTGCACACAGTCCCCGTCGCGCGTCGTCTTGTAAGACCCGGGTTAAAATCAGGGGTCGTCTCAGGCTGTTTGATCGGCTGCGCTTTGACGACTGCGGACGCGGAGCTGCGTGCCGCGGGGACGGCGGCGGAGTGGAGACAGTGAGGAAGATGCACGCTGTGCTTTTCTTGACTTACGTAAAATTACCGTGTGCCTTGTGTTGTCAGGACCCTGCCGATCTGGGATGGGAGCCCTACGTCAAGTCCTGGCTTTCGAAAACTTCTAAACTGATGAGTCAGACGGGAGTGAGCTGTCTTGAATTCTGATCAGAAGCAGCGTCACAGACGGACTCCGGTTCGTAAAGAAGCATCAGGAGTGCCGGCCATTCCCCGTTTCGGACGTAGCCATCGTTACAACGCTCTGCAGAATCCTCGATGCTTTCTTTGACTTCATGAGTGAAAATGGAGGCTTCGGAAAACGTGAGTTTATCCCCGCTTCTAAGTCATATCAGTGGTCTGTGTCTCACTCAATACCGATTGTTCATCCTCTTCTGTTAAATTTTACGAGAGAAAATAGAGAAGGGAAGACCAGGAATTTCTAGTCTGTTTGAACCAGGTTAAGGAACAAGTACCTGCGTATGCCTTCCCACGGCCACCCCCACCCATCTCAAAGTCTAAGTGATTAGGAGAAAGGGACTGCGTGTGAAGGAGCGCAGTGTCCACGTGGACCCAGTTTCCCGCCGCGAGAGTCCACTCCCTCTCCAGATACACAGTTCCAGACGCAGCGGGAGCATCCGCCAGGAAGGTACCGGAACCGCGGCAGGAAGCAGGTGGAGGAGGAACACGATAAACGGCCGAACGCTGACTCGCTCGGCGGAATGACCCATCCCACTGGCCTCGCCCTCTCCGGGCCCACCGCGGTCCCGCCGACGGCAAGCCGTCGTGTCTCCGTGCCGCGTAGCTCTCCCCTGTGTGCGTGCGGCCCACGCCTGCCGTCGCTCACCCGCGGGGGACCCTCGGGCCGCGTCCGGATCGTGGCTGTTGTAAGCGACGCTACAGTACGCGACGCGGTGCGTGCATGTTTCTGAATTTGCGTTTTCATTTTCTTCGGGCAGATCCCCAGTGGTGGGGTCACTGTCTCTTATCATCCCGTGTGTGACCTTTGTCACAGGGAAATCCCAGGGCCACGTACATTTAGGACCCACGCTTGCACTTGGCCCAGACCCGAAGTTCTGTTTCCTCCTGGGACACGTTCTGGGTTTACTTCCAGCCGGAAATCCAGGCAGAAAGACGTTTCCTTGTAGCCTCCCTGACAGCCGACTTTTCCTAGTCCCCTTTTCATTAGGAAGCTCTTCCAGGCCCAGGTCACTTCCAGAATCTAATCCAGCCGCCTTCCTTCTCTTGCACAAAGTGCACCCTCCTGGGTGTCCTAAAAGCCTGGTTCTGCATCAGCCTACACTGGGCACCGCACCCCCGGGGGCACTGTCGGCGGTGTGTACTCATTCGTGTACTCTTCTTCTGACTTTCTGTGTTTCTCCCCCTCTTTCTAGCTCAGCTGTGGTGAGTTCTTGTTAGTATAGTTTTTTCCACACTTATGTGTTCCGGATGGTAGGTAGAAGTTAGTCCTTATCTGGCTGATTTGCCATATTATGAGATGTCAGTAAATTGGAAAACCTATTTGAGATGGATAATTTGAAGTGAAATATAAATTTTCCCAAGTGATCTTTAAAAAGGAAAAATCTGAATATGACAGTAATTGAAAGTTGAAAAATTTTAACGTTTATTTATTTTCAAGAGAAGGAGAGAGAGAGAGGTCCAGAATCTGAAGCAGGCTCCAGGTTCCGAGCTGTCAGCACAGAGTCTGATGCAGGGCTTGAACCCACAAGTCGTGAGATCATGACCTGAGCCGAAGTCCGACACTTAACTGATTGAGCCACTCAGGCGCCCCGAAAGTTGAATTTTTAAAAGGCTTCTCCCAGCCTCCCAAAATAACTGCGCCAAGGTCATTAAATTATGTTGGTAAATTTCAACAGGCATTCACAAAACAAATTCTCTTTATAAAATCTGTTCAAAAGACTAGAAAAAGGAAAAGTACACAACTTGTGTTATGAAGTGGGATGCAGTCGGTGCCCAAACCAGACAAGGTAATATGGAACGACAGTTCTAGACCAATTCCGCTTATAAATGTGGTGCCGAGGCTCTAAATAAAATGCTAGAGAACCGGACCCAGTGGGCTGAAACGCACCACGACCAAGTAACTCCGCCTTCCGCGTGTTGGAATCACCAGTCCGAATAATCTGCCAAATAAGCCTGTCAAAAGAAAGAAACTATGTCATTATTTCAATAAATGGGAAATGCATTTAAACAACAAATAGTACAATTTGTATGTTAAAAGACACTTGGTGGGGCGCCTGGGTGGCTCAGCTAATGACTTCAGGTCACCATCTCACGGCTAGTGGGGCTCTGTGCTGACAGCTCGGAGCCTGGGGCCGACTTAGGACTCTGTGTCTCCCTCACTCTCTGCCCCGCCCCCCCCAACAATAAACAAACATTAAAAAAATAATAAAATTTTTTGGTCATCCAAAAAGATACTTTCTTAACTCTTGACTTTTTCTGTTAAAACCTACAGTAAACATTTTCATTGGTGATCATTAGACGCATGCCTATTGATTCAGCACCTTGGGAGTTTCCTGGATGAAATTGGAAACCAGCACCCGTAGCGGGAGGGTGAGGAGAGACCACAGAAAGAGGCGGACTAATCCAGGCTGGGAGCTGGCCGGTGTTTCTTTTTCGCAACTGAAGCAGAGTTAGTGAACTCTGCTCTAGTGACAGCACTGTTAGTTTCGGGAGCGAGTCAGCGTTTCCATTCGTCACCCTGTGATCGGCACGACAGGTGTTCTCTCAGTCCCCTTCAGCTTTTTCACCCATCCCCCACCCAGCTCCCCTCCGGCAGCCACCAGTCCTCTGTTTTTAAGGGTCTGGGTTTTTCTTTGTTCGTTTGTTTTGTTTCTTAAATTCCACATGTGAGTGAAATCGTATGGTATTTGTCTTTTCTCTGACTGACTTATTTTGCTTAGCATTGTCTCCCTAGCTCTGTCCACATGGTCGCAAGTGGCAAGATTTCATTCTTCGTATGGCCGAGTAATATTCCATTGTGTGTGTACACCACATCCTCCTTATCCATTCGTCAGTCACTGGACACTTGGGCCAGTTCCATAATTTGGCTATTGTAGAGAGCGCTGCTATAAACATAGGGGTGTATGTCCTACTTCCAATTAATATGTTTGTATCCTTTGGGTAAATAGGAGTGCGACTGTTGGGTTGTAGGGTAGTTCTATTTTTAACTTTTCGAGGAACCTCCATACTGTTCTCCAGAGCGGCTGCACCAGTTTGCATTCCCACCAGCAGTGCACAAGGGTTCTGCCAGGTTCGTCCTGAGAGGAGGCCAGCTCCTACGTCAGGGCTTCCAGCTGGTCCAGGGTTTCACCTGCGTGAGGGTCGGTCTGGGCACAAGAGAAGACACAGCTTCAGTCTCTTATTTGGACTGCTCTGGAGACAGCCTCTTATCCTGACTGCTCGAAGTTTAATTTTTCTTCAGGGTTTTTATGCATTTTTTCTAAGCACAGCAAGTATACATCTTGTAAAGATTGATGGGATGAAATCATTCCCGTTTCTCAAGGTTCCTAGTAAAATAAAGTATGCTTGTTTCTCGAGGTTCCAAACTGATGAAAACAACCTTCACATTCCATAAAACTTTAAAGAACACCTGTTTCTCAAGGTTACATGGAATGTTTAAACAATCAGTATAAGAGGGTAGAAAACAGCTCACATGCAATCAAAGCATAACTAATGGGTACATTCTGGTAAATATTATGGGTTGGGAGGATAAGAACAAAGTATACGGATATCAGTTAAAGGCTCTGGCTACAGCCGAAAGATTATGTGAAAAACACGTTTTTCTCTAAAGTTACTCTCTAAGATTATTTATTATCTACTGACCATTAATAATGTCTTAACCCGAAAACTACAGCAAATACCACATTCCTGAGGGTCAGGCTGCCCTCTTGAGTATAGTGAGAAAAGATCAGGAATTATATCTCATGTTATTACTATTGAATGATTTTTTTTTTAGTTTTACAACAATCAACACTATATGTCTCTAAGGCTTCTAACACTAAACAAACAGGTCAGAACCTATTCCAGCTCGGGGAGGGGGGCCGTTGGAGCCCTTCTGCTTCACCCTGCAGCTACCACAGCAGGGGCTAATCTTGAGAGTTCTTCTTAGACCCAGGTTAACGATATGGCTTAGGCCCTGCACAGGTTTTCCTGCTAGCCCCATTGCGACTGTGCCTGTCTTAGGTTGTTCCTCCTCTGAGGAAGCTTACCCGTCACTGGCTAACCAGCCATCCTCTGGGGTCAAACAGGACGACTTGGATTGGAAACCATAGCTCCATGGCTTCCCTACCCCGCACTGGCCTGCAGACACCTTTGCCTTCCGGCAGGGTCCAGGCTCTGGGCAAATGGCCTTTGAAACTTAGGTCTTCACCCTGGGCATAGCCATCAGGGCTATTGTCTTCTGGTCTCCGGCAGGGTTCCCGTTTCTCCGCATCCTAACCAACACTGTTGTTTCCTGTGTTCTTGGTTTTAGCCATTTGGACAGGTGTGAGGTGGCGCCTCATCATGGTTTCAATTTGCATTTTCCTGATGGTGAGTGATGTTGAGCATCTTCTCACGTGCGTGTGGGCATCTGTGTGTCATCTTTGGAAAAAATATCTATTTATGTCGTCTGCCCATTTTTAATTGGATTATTAGTTTTTGGGGTGTTGAGTTAGATCAGTTATTTTTTAATATATTTTGAGTACTAACCCTTTATTTGCAGATGTCTTCTCCCATTCTGTAGGTCAGCTTTTAGTTTTGTCGATTGCTTCCTTCTCTGTGGAGAAGCTTTTTATCTTGATGAGGTCCCAACGGTTTATTTTTGCCTTTGTTTCCCTTGCCTCCGGAGACATGTCTAGAAAGACGTTGCTGCAGCTGAAGTCAGAGAGGTTACCGGCTGTTCTCCTCTAGGGTTTTTATGGTTTCGCGTCTCACATTCATGTCTTTCATCTATTTGGAATGTATTTTTGTGTTTGGGGTAGGAAGCTGGTCCAGCTCCATTCTCCTGCACGTCGCTGTCCAGCTTTTCCAGCACCATTTGTTGAAGAGGCGGTCTTTTTCCATTGGATGTTCTTTCCTGCTTTGTCAAAGATTAGCTGACCATATAGTTGTGGATTCATTTCTGGGTTTTCTGTTCCGTTCCATTGATTTATGGATGGACACTTGGGTTGTTTCCATATCTTGGCTATTACAAATAAGGCTGCAAGAAACATAAGGATGCTATGTCTTTTCGAATTAGTGTTTTTACTTTTCTTTAGGTAAAGATCCAGTAGTGGACTTCTATTTTCAATTATCTGAGGAGCCTCCATATTGTTTCCTACAGCGACTGCACAGGTTTGCACCCGCGGCTGTCCAGGACGGACCCCATCTGTCAGTCTCCTTGCCTATAAAACTGCCTGCTGCTGCTGCCGCAGTTTAGTAAGCCAGGGACCTTAGAGATGAGGTTTGTCTTGGCAGCTGTTAGATGAGTAGGTCTCCACACTCGCTTTCCAGAATTTTAAAGGTTTACGTAGAGGCCTTAATGAGGTTTGGTAATGCACAGAGGCCAGATGGTGTCCAGAACACATTGGTGTCTCAAGGCCATGTCCTTGAAATGGCTCTGAGTCGAGGAAGCGGGCAGAACATCCATTCCAGGAAAGGAGAGGGGGAAGGGACCTCTGGTTACCTCCATCCATCTTGGAAGTCACCAGCGGTCCTGTCTTCTCGATGACCTCCTTCGCCCTGTTATCTCCTGTGACTGGTTTTTACAGTCTTATTTGCCTCCCCCTTCCACAGTGTGCTCTGAGTGGTCAGCGAGGCATCTCACCAGCGTGGAGACGGCTCACTTGGTGGCCGTCTGACGGCACTGGAGCAGAGAGCACAGCAACAATACAGGCCCACGCAAGAGAAGACACACATTAAGATAACGATTCCCAGAATAAGCAACAATATTTGTTTCCATTCAGAGCTCCGCAATCCAAACCACGGATCATTAAGTCCCCTAGGTTGGGGCTGGGATCATTTAGCACCTTCACTTGTGTGGTCACGTGATTTAATAAAGACGGTACATAACACACTCATCAGGTATGAACACATAACGTTTAGTTTGTGTAACAGTACAGGCGTTAGTAATAATGTCCAAGGCCATCTTATTTTGTAAGACGGCCATTCTCATTAGAGATATTTTCGTATTCAGTAAAGGTGAGCTTTATCGTCTCATTTAAAGCTTACTGGATGGATTTGGTGAGGGCTTCTGTGTGTGCTGTGGTGTCCTCCAGGCCCGTGGAGGGAACAAAGATGGCGGCCTTGTGAGAACAGGATGTGCCCATCTGGCCTTGAGGAGGGAGAGGTGGACAGCTTTTGGAACTTGACTTGTCGTGCATACCATACCTGTTGGCCTGGGGAGGGAACTCTTCCGCTTCAGTGGGATGACCCATTGCAAATTCTAGATCATGTCTTCCCAGGCGTGATGGGGCTGGGCGTTCGTGATGGGGCTTGGTTGATCTATGGCGGGGGTTGAGGTAATGGATGTTTCCTGTGGTTTTTATGTCTTTATGCTACTCGGTGTTTGGGCTGGGGTCCCCTATCTGCCCTATGGGTCAATGGGGCTCTGACTATTCAGACGTCTTAAAGCCTGGAATGGTATTTCAGTCTACCTGGCCAAGGAGATTTTGCCTGTTAGTGATTCAGTCTGCTGCTTTATGTTTCTTTCAGTTAACCTTTCTGCTTGCAGATGGTGCTGGAAGGTCCATCCTCCATTCTCGTGGTGTTCTTTTGCCTGGTCTTGTAAATCGTGACCTTTAAAATGTGGCCCTCAGCCATTGTCGGTTCGACAAGGGCACTGGTATACCTTGATCGGCTTCTTTAATCCCCTCACGACAGTAGCCTGGTTTCCATGGCAACAGGGGAAAGCTTGGGTAGGCCACATGTGGTATCCAGACCAAATAGGACATACTTAGAACCCTCATTCAGAGGGAGGACTTCAGCATAATCACTGTGTTAACACTTGATACCAAGCTTATTTTTCTTTAGGTCGATTAAATAGAGATCCTTTATAAATTAATTTTGATAATATTGTCCGGAGATAGAAAACTGTTATTTTCACAGAGCATATACACATACATAAACATACAGACAGACACAGAGACCCTATAGCTTTAATAAGATTTATCCAGGAATCCAGTAAAAGCATATAAAACCCACTAATTTATAAATAACAGCTGAGTTCGAATCGTGTCTGCGGCAGATGGAGCAAGTTAAGGTTACCCAACCGAATGGCCAGAGCTTTTTACTAACATTTGTGGAGAAACTTAAGACCTGGATCTGCCCGTGATGAGTTTCCTCACGGAGGCTGCGGCCTGGCTTTGGGGGAGGACTGTGCCGCCGTCTGTATCGCACCTTCCTGCTCCTGTCTCAGGCGTGCGGGGCGACGTCTCAGTGACCTCCTGGGGTACTCACATTTTAAAGACGTGATAATATTTACATGTTCAAGGGACAGAGAGACAATGTAAGCCTTCCTCCTAGGACTTTTGGGGTGTGTTTCTGTATTATCAGACGTCTGGGGTAATCACTATTTAAAATTCGTCTTCGGGGGGCGCCTGGGTGGCTCAGTCGGTTAAGCGGCCGACTTCGGCTCAGGTCATGATCTCACAGTCTGTGAGTTCGAGCCCCGCATCGGGCTCTGTGCTGATGTCTCAGAGCCTGGAGCCTGTTTACGATTCTGTGTCTCCCTCTCTCTCTGCGCCTTCCCCTGCTCACTCTATGTCTCTCAAAAATAAATAAACGTTAAAAAAAATAAAAAAAAAATAAAAAAATAAAAAAATAAAAAAATAAAATTCGTCTTCGGATTAGGGCTCAGAGTCATGAGGCACCTCATCTGTTTCGTTGTTGGTCAGCAGAACGCCCTCCCCTTCACCGTCTCACCTTGTCCTTGATTCTCCCTCTTTGATTCCCCGTCAGGATCTGTCCAAGGGCACGGACCCTGCCCTGCGGCACTCGGGCCCTTCACCGTCTGTAAAAGCAGCAGACGGAAGCGTCCAGCGGTCCTGCGCCCCCGCAGACCCCAGAGCCGCAGAGGGGTGGCAGGTGCACCTCCCGTTCTCACCTCGTTCTTCTCGCCTCCTGAGCCGAGCTCCAGAGCCCGCTCGGGCGTCAGCGGCCGGCCCCTCGAGGCCGCCACCGGTGCGCCATGCTGCGGTGTGTCCTCAGCTCCCGTGGCGGAGGACACGCATCTGACAGTGGGGCCGCCCCCCCTGTGCAGAGGTTCGTGGCTGGCCTGGGACCTCCCCTCGTGGATGACTCGTTCCCAAGTCGAGTTTCTTTGGTCCCCCACCTGTCTCACCACTTGTAGGTTTGCAAGTTTTGCAAGTTTCCTAGGTGGAGTTCAAATTGGCCCCCATACGCCAAGGCAGGGAGACCCCAGAAGCCCCTCCAGGTTGGAGGTGGCAGTGGCGGTCAGCGAGGGAACTTGCATACAAGGCTCGTCTTGAAGGGCCGCACGAGGAGCGGATCCCCGCCCCCGCACACAGCGGTCTTAAAGGCCTGAGTGGGATCAGTCCCCTCTCCCTTCGGGATGTTCTCGGCAACACGGTTGCTCTCTCCAGAGACCGCATTCTTGGAACGGCTCCTGGCGTGGGGACGGTGGGCAGCACGTGCACTCCAAAGCCGGGACGGGGGTAACAAATGTCCTCTTGCCTGGGTCCAGCTTGCGGCTCAGCCCCAGTCACGTCCTCGTGATGGCCTCCTCCGCCAATTCCTGTTAATGCCGTGTGTGCTCCTGTCGCTGCTCAGCATGGTCTCGGGGGTTCCAGTCAACGCAGCAGAGTTGGGAGGGGAAAAGAGGTTTCTAAGAAATAAAAAGGAAGAGGGGCGCCCGGGGGGCTCAGTCCATTAAGCTTCTGACTCTCGATTTTGGTTCAGGTCGTGATCTCACGGTTTGTGAGTTTGACCCCACATCAGGCTCCGTGCTAACAGTGCAGAGCCTGCTTGGGATTCTCTCTCTCCCTCTCTGTCTCTGCCCCTCCCTCACTCATGCTCTTTCTCTCTCTCTCAAAGACAAATAAACCTTAAAAAAAAACAGAAAGGAAAAGACAATATTACTACTGTTTGCAGAGACTGTAATCATATTCATTATAAACAAATTCACAGAAAAATCAGCGGTTGATTAGAATTGAGGATTATAGCTATGTTACCAGATAGTAGATCGAAGGGCAAAACTCAAGCAAGCCACAAAGGGCCAAAATGGTGTGGATCCACTTACATGAGGCACCCAGAAGAGGCAAATCATGGAGACAGGAAGTAGACTGGCCATCGCCCAGGTCTGGGGGAAAAGGGAATGGGGAGTTAATGTGTAAAGGGTGCAGAGGTTCAGTACGAGATGATGGAAAGTTCTAGACACGGCTGCTGGAGATGGTGCGCAAAGCTGTCAGTGTACATAAATAAGGCTATTGAATTGTACAGTTATGGTCACAGTGGTAAATTTTTTGGCACCTATTTTACCTAATAAAGAGTTTTTTTAATTATTCCCCCCAAATTTTCAGGACTTTATATAAGCCCTCAAACAAGCAATGGCATTCCTGCCATCGTGGACCATTCCACACCCTACCACAGAGGTGTATACGGAGGACCCCCCCTCAGCATTTTCAGCTGAGCTGTCAACAACCGAGCCACGACAGAGGGGAGGCGGGTGTGGAAGTTACCTGGGTCCAGCGATCTTTGCACAGCTACTAAAATTTCCAGTAAATAAAATTCCTGAGAAAGTGTCTAGCCTTACAGACCACTAGAGGAACATTTGTTTGAAAGTAGCATACAATTTTCATCTAATAAGAGATTTCTGAATGGAGTAAACACATCAACAGCTAAATGTACTCACCTATAAACACTCACCGAAGCTATTTGAGGCGTAAATTGATTCAGCCTTTCTTAGTGAGCCATCTGGCAATATATGTTAAAAGTATCAATGGGGAGCTTGGGGGGCTCAGTCGGTTGAGCATCTGACTTCAGCTCGGGTCATGATCTCACAGTTCGAGAGTTCGAGCCCCGCGTCGGGCTCTGTGCTGACGGCTCAGAGCCTGGAGCCTGCTTTGGATTCTGTGTCTCCCCCTCCCCCACTCACACTTTGTCTCTTTCTCTCAAAAATAAATAAACATTAACAAAAAATTTTTTAATATCAATACTCTAGGGCAATACTCTGCCCTAGAATCTTTTCTTCTAAGAATTCATTCTAAAGAAGTAATAACTGAAGTATATAGATTTATGCACAAGGAGCTTTATTTAGAGCAGAATTATTTATAATCATAAAACAGCAAGAAACTGAATTCCATCCGTAGGAGAATGACTTCCTGGACTTCAGTGTGACAACGTCACTTTTCAACGGGAAGGCATGAAGACAGACTTAAAATAAAAAGCAGGATGAGAAGCCAACCCTCTTTTTAACTTTTAATTTGAACTTAAACATTAAAATATTATATTTAAATATCATAACGACATTGTATTAAATGTCATAATGACACGCATCAACATTTAGTCATCGTTACCCATGTGCGGTAGAATTATAGAATGGTGGGTTCTACAAGGGGGCTGTATTATGTTAGTATAAAGGAAACAAACATTATAAAAGAGGAAATAAGCTAAGGGGAAGAACGAATAATCCCTCAGTCTTTGTGCTCCTGCGTGGCGTGCGTGACAGGAGATGGAGGGAGGCCAGCACGCCCTGCCGAAGAGGCACCCGTTTGATGTTTGTTTCAGTGAATTTAAGTCTGTCGTCTGAAAGCCTACAGCCTTCTTCTCTAATCCCCCCTTCACCAGGCCCCATCTATTATGTAGTCAGTCACGTGCACCGTATTTGGAGGGAGTTACCTGAATGTTCTAAAGCTTTCATGTTGGAACAGTCAAACTTACAGACAAGTTGCTAGAATAGACTGAACGAAGAGGTATGCAGATTTATGCTTCACAGAAAGAAGCATTTCAGACGATGGCAGGTACTTTCTCTGCTCCTCTTTTCTTCGGAAGGTAGTTCCCACTTTGGTCTCCTAAGTGACGTGTGTGTGATAAGAACAACGTTCTGTGACATTCAGAAACAAAACCGTGTTGAATGTTGAACCTCGCTAATTAAGCAGGTAAATTTTGGGTCTGTTGTTCACTGAGGAAAAATACTCTTTCCTTTTTAAGGTGACGATTCGAAGGACATTTCAACCAGGGAGAAAAATTCTCCACATTCAGCAGTTTCTGCCCAATTCCAGAACGCAGAAGAGAGGTCAGTGATTCATTCAACAGACGTGGTTAAGTACCTCCTGGGTGCCAGACGCTCAAATAAGCACAGGATTCCTGGTCAGTAAACCAGTACTTTGAGACTTCATCACATCAAAATCTATTTAAATTCATTTTAGTCCGAGTCCTTGTATGTCTGACCCGAGAGCAGCGGAGCTGATGCCGAGTTAAGTGAGTAGCACGAATACGTTCGTGCAGACTCCGTACCTGCTTGAGAAAGGAATGAACTTGACCCGAATTTATTTCATGAATCTGCCATTTATGAGCCGAGAAATGTTGGACCAGTTACTAAATACTCTTAAGCTTTGCTTTCTGTCTTCTAAAACTAGAACGATAATGGGATGTGCTAGGTGTCTGGAACAGCGCCCGGTACGTAGTTGGTAAATCACAGCCGTGGAAATTACTAGCTCTGTAATTCTGCCGCTTCACAAAACAGACGGGAGAGTCGCTGTCGAGGCCTCCCTACATTTTATTACGAGGCCCTGAGGCATTCATGTCACCTTCTCTTTTAAATGACAGATCATTTCAATATGGTTTTTACTCCAGTCGATTCTCAACACGGCAGCTATACAGTATTTTTATTTTCATCCGATGGCAAGCAGCCGTAAAAGAATATTTGTAACATATGTGCCAGACATAAACAGCAACATACAAACACCCCCGTACGCACCACACAGACCCAGAAAAGCCTTCGAATTTGTCTTTAAGTCCTCTGCCCACCCAGCTCGACCTCACACCATCCCATCGTCCGAGGGGACTACTAGCCTGCGTCTCGTGCTTATCTACCTATTTCCAAATGCTGCGTTTTTCAACACTGCGTATTTTTTAATTTGTATCACTGTGTTCTGTGTTCTTACGTTTTTCTGTTCAGAGTTACATTCCTATGATTAATTCATTGCACGGAGCGATTCTTCTTCCATTTCCACTGCCGTCCACTGATCCGTCGTAGAAATGTCACACTTACTTACCCGTTAACGAACATAGAGGTTGTTTTCAGTTTTTTGTTATTACAGGTCCTGCTGTGATTAACATGCTCGCAGAGGTTTGAGTTTTGAAAAAAAATACACTAGAAAGAGAAAAATAAGTTAGAATGTTTCTTTTTTATAGGCACGTAATGACTTCCCCTGACACTCAGAATGGAAGGAAGGAAGCCTGGCTGAGCATGAACGCCCCTGTCCCTCTGTGGGCACGTCCCCTCATGTCCCCCACTAACTGCATGCTTACCAGGGATGCTGACTTTATTTTAGGCCCTCACACTGGCCCTGACCCCTGACCTCATGGTCTGTGGCACACGTACGGCTACCGCTCAAAATGCTCATCCCGCTCTGTTTTGCCCAATGTCACTCTTCACATCAGTCTCACTGCCGCTTGTCCCCAGAGGCTCTTCCTCTCCCCGCAGGCTGCGGTAGGGCCTCCCCGACTGCCCTTCTCAACACGCACAGCTCCTCGTTCCCTCCACTCACCGCGGCCCGGTATTCACGTCCTCATGCTGGAAAGAAGGGGTCGTGTTTGTTTTGTCCGGAGTAGCTGATACACGGCAGGACTTCAGTAAATATTCGCTGAACGAACTGTCCCACAGGACCAGAAATTAAATCCCGTCGTGTACGCGCACTGTAGGGGAATGTTGGCCAGTGGATTTCAGTGCAGTGATCTATTTTTGGGATTTTCATCATTTGTAAATAATTTTACGATCCTGCTAAACCCAAAACTATTTTCTATGCCTTGAAATCAGGCCCAAGCCCCTGACTCAGCCCCATCACCGTCGGCCCTGTTGCTGTGGGATTTCAGGGTGAGCCTGTCAGCCCAGGCTGCACGAGACCCTCCTGGCGCTCAAACCGCCTGCCGTAGGCCAGGTTGAACCCAATCAGCCCCTAGGACTTGGTTGAGAGGAGACAGTGCGAGTGACTATTCACTTGTGTGTTTCTACATAAAATGGAAAAATACCAGATCCTCCCCCAAAAGATTTTAGGTAAACTCTCAACTAACAACTCGACCTACATAAAAGTGAATCATGTGTACTAAAAAAGTGAAATAAAGGTTGACTACAAATCTCTGACGCTAATGGCACTTTAAAAATAGTAACCGTATTGGGGCACCTGGGTGTCTCAGTCGGTTAAGCATCCAACTTTGGCTCAGGTCATGGTCTTACAGTCTGTGAGTTCGAGCCCCACGTCAGGCTCTGTGCTGACAGCTCAGAGCCTGGAGCCTGCTTCACATTCCACATCTCCCTCTCTCTCTGTCCCGCCCCTGCTCATGCTCTTGTGTGTCTCTCTCAAAAATAAATAAACACTAAAGATTAAAAAAAAAAAGTAACAGTATTTAATCTACATGACTTAGCAAAGAAAATTCTACATTAACCTTAAAACATTTATGTCAATACCCAGCTGTATTATAATGTTTAATAGTGAAACTTGGGCATGATACTGAAAGAAATCACTGAGCTTTCCTCTAAAAATGCTAACGTGTGTCTATGTAGAGCTGAAAACACATGGTATCTGGAGAAGAATCCTGATAAGCTGGAAGTCATGATTCAGAAGCTCTTCGTGTTTGCATTTACGTGGGCATTTGGAGGCGTTCTACAGTGTGACCATGACCACGAAGACGACACGGTGCCGTCTTCAAGCTGTGAGCCCGGTTCACCTGCCACGGTCACCTGCGACTTTGACAGCCTCGTCCGTGAGCTGTTTGAAAATAACCCACGAGTAGGTAAGTTCTCAGAGGGGTTTGGGGGAAACAGTTGTAGTTTTGCTCACTTAGAATGTTAGTTTGAAACTCTATGGTTGGGCTCATATTTAAATGCCCACCTTTGCAAATGTGAGGTAAAAGGCCAAAGGGTAAGACGTACACTCCGGCCCCCGTCCTCCCGTGAGAGGAGGCTGCAGAAAATTAGAGTCCCAGCTGCTGCGTGTGTCCGAGGAAGCTGTGACACAAGCAAGGCAGAAGAGCAGAGGTGAAGCCTCGAAGCTGTGACCTCGGCCAGCCCAGCCCATCGGCCGGACAGCTGGTCCCGTGTTCTGCACAGCGTCGCAGCAGGAGCTTCTGCAGAAGAGATTCTAGTGCCGCAGGTTTTTATTTTATTTTAGGGTATTTTTAATGTTTATTTATTTATTTAGAGAGAGAGAGAGTGAGTGAGTAGTGGAGGAGTGGGGCGGGGGTAGAGAGAGAATCCCAAGCAGGCTCCGCACATCAGTGCAGAGCCCAACACAGGGATGGACCCCACAAACCGTGAGATCATGCTCTGAGCTGAAATCAAGAGTCAGACGCCTAACTGACGGAGCCCCCGGCGCCCGTATGTTTTGTAAAGACTAATATTTAGAAAGTTATCTTATGAGGACTTATATTTCTTTAGTATGTGTGGTTTTTGCGTCACTTCTACAAATGGAATCTATTCTAATGTCCTGAAGCAGTAACCCTTCCCAATTAGCTGCTGCTGATTAAAGGAACCTGGAACAGACAAAGACATGGTTGGTGCAGGTGCCAAAAAGGCCCCAAATACTGAACGTGAATATATTTAGAAGAACTTTGTTAGATAAAGAAGAGAAAGAAAAAAAAAGACCAAAAGTACAATTTATGCTACTTTGTGTGATGTAACTCAAAGTATCCTTTTGAAGGTATTTTTTTCTTAATAATTTATTATTGAAATTGGTTTCCATACAACACCCAGTGCTCATCCCAACAAGTGTCTTCCTCAGTGCCCATCACTCACTCTCCCCCCTCCCATAACCCCCTCACCCCTCAGTTTGTTCTTAGGCTTTGAGAGTCTCTTATGTTATGTCTCCCTCCCTCTCTGTGGCTTTTTTTCTTCCCCTCTTCCCCTCCCCCTCCTTCTCCCCCTTCCCCCTGGTTTTCTGTTAAGTCTCACAAAGTTCTAAAAGTTCTATTTAGGACATCTGGATCGCAGAGTTTTATGTTGTTTCCTATAGAAATTAACTTTTAGTGTCAAAGCCTGGCATGTCAATTTGTTGTCAAACTCAGTGGTTTGACCTGATGTCGCCAACTCTTAGGATTAAGTAAACTGCCTTGATTTGTTTGTCCGGCAGAAATACCTCAACTCCATTATTTCCTCTCCCTGTGAGCTTAAAGACAAGTTAGTAAATTACATGTTACCTTAGATCATTTACTCAGAATGATGAATATGAAATTCTGTTCCCTCATCTGAAGCACCAGTGGAAAAGCTAGTTTGGGATGAGTGTGCTAAGGAAAGGAAGGAGAGGCGGGTGGTAGCAATTGTAAAAAGTACAAAACCATCAGACTGGAACTGAGAAGAGAAGAGAAGAGAAGGCAGTCCACAGACCTCCCACTCATAATCATGCCATGAACAAAATTGTAAAACACAGAACAATTAATACCAACAAAGTCACCCATCATTATATTGACTCATTCCAGATGAAAATATCGGATCCTAACTGAGACTTTAATGTGAATGCATTGAGGGTTCTCTAAAAGATAAATAAGGAAATGACATCTGTTTTTAAATAAATAAGCAATTATGAAGCAAAAAATAAAAAAGCAAAACAAAAAACAAGTAGAGATGAACAAACACATGGCTATGAAAAAGGACCAAATGGAAGTTCTACTCCTGGTGCCACCAGAGAAGGAATCAGTAAACAGGAACCTAGGAAAAGAGTCTTCACGTTTCCCTCATACTGACTTTGTGTATTTCTCACTAAGCTTAGTCGTAAGTATTTCATCTTTTTTTCCTTTGGTTTTACGTTCGCCATTCTGAATGGTAGCCTTAAAAGTGCTTCCCCAGTAAGTGTGGTTCTGATTTTGTTGTTGTGTCTGCGCTCTTACTTCTCATTGCTATGAGCTATGTTTTGTTCCTTTGTTTCAAACAGGCTGTGTCACTTTTTTATAGTTTCTCATTCTTTTAGGTATCTTCAAGCCTACTTTTATTTCTTTAAACACAGTAAGCATGGCCATCTTAGCGTTTGCACCTGAGCCTTCCAGCCATTTGAGTCTTGTTAATTTATGGTTGTTACCTTGTTGCTGCCCATTACCATTAACTGATTCTGCTCATTACCTTTGACTACTAAATTTGAAAAAAACTATCTGTAGGAAAAATACACGGTTTAGGCTAACAGTTCCGTTCTGTAGAAAGTGTACCCACGGCAGCCATCACAGCTAAAGATCAGATCAGCCAAGAATATCAATGTTAAACTTAGGGCGGAGTTCGCTGCGGGGCAGGCTAGTTCCCCGAGCTGAAGCTCTCCCCTCACAAACTAGTTCTTAGTTGCAGGAGATAAAACAACAGAGAAATACAGGCCAATATCCCTGGTGAATATGGATGCAAAAATTCTCAACAAGATACTAGCAAATCGAATCCAACAGCATATAAAGAGAATTATCCACCACGATCAAGTAGGACTCATCCCTGGGTTGCAGGGCTGCTTCAATATTCGCAAATCAATCAACGTGATACATCACATTAACAAAAGAAAAGATAAGAACCATATGATCCTGTCAATAGATGCAGAAAAAGCATTTGACAAAATACAGCACCCTTTCCTAATAAGAACCCTCGAGAAAGTCGGGATAGAAGGAACATAGTTAAACATCATAAAAGCCATTTATGAAAAGCCCACAGCTAATATCATCCTCAATTGGGAAAAACTGACAGCCTTCCCCTTAAGATCAAGAACATGACAGGGGTGTCCAATCTTGCCACTGCTATTTAACATAGTGTTGGAAGTCGTAGCATCAGCAATCAAACAACAAAACAAAAGGCATCAAGATTGGCAAGGAGGAAGTCAAACTTTCACTTTTTGCAGATGACATGATACTTTACATGGAAAACCCAACAGAATTCACCAAAAGCCTACTAGAACTGATCCATGATTTCAGTAAAGTTGCAGGGTACAAAATGAATGTACAGAAATCAGTGGCATTTCTATACACCAACAATGACGTAGAAGAAAGAAATAAAGAAGCTAATCTCATTCACAATTGCACCAAAAACCATAAAACACCTAGGAATAAACCTAACCAAAGATGTAAAAGATCTCTACGCTGAAAACTATAAAAAAAAATTATGAAGGAAATTGAGGAAGACACAAGGAAATGGAAAAACTTCCCATGCTCATGGATTGGAAGAATAAATATTGTTAAAATGGCAATACTACCCAAAGCAATCTACACATTCAATGCAATCCCAATAAAAATTGCACCAGTATTCTTCTCAAAGCTAGAGCAAACAATCCTAAAATTTGTATGGAACCACAAAAGACCCCAAATAGCCAAAGTAATACTGAAGAAGAAAACCTAGGCGGGAGGCATCACAATCCCAGACTTTAACCTCTACTAAAAAGTGGTAGTGATCAAGAAGTATGGTATTGGCACAAAAACAGACACATAGACCAATGGAATAGAACAGAAAACTCAGAAATGACCCACAAGCATATGGCCAACTAATTTTTGACAAAGCGGGAAAGAGTATCCAGTGGAAAAAAGACAGCCTCTTTAATAAATGGTGCTGGGAGAACTGGACAGCAACATGCAGAAGAATGAAACTAGACCACTTCCTTACACCACTCACAAAAATAAACTCTAAATGGATGAAGGATCTGAATGCGAGACAGGAAACCATCAAAATCCTAGACGAGAAAGCAAGAAAAAGCCTCTTTGGCCTAAGACGCACCAACTTCTTACTCGACACATCTCCAAAGGCAAGGGAATTAAAAGCAAAAATGAACTACTGGGACCTCATCAAGATAAAAAGCTTCTGCACGGCAAAAGAAACAACCAACAAAACGAATGGGAAAAGATCATCGCAAATGACATATCAGATAAAGGACTAATATCTAAAATCTATAAAGAACTTACCAAACTCCACACCCGAAAAACAAATAATCCAGTGAAGAAATGGGCGGAAGATATGAATAGACACTTCTCCAAAGAGGACATTCAGATGGCCAACAGACACATGAAACGATGCTTAAGTCACTCATCATCAGGGAAACACAAATCAAAACCACACTGAGATACCACCTTACACTGGTCAGAGTGGCTAAAATGAATAAATCAGGAAACTATAGATACTGGCGAGGATGTGGAGAAGCAGGCACCCTCCTACACTGTTGGTGGGAATGCAAACTGGTGCAGCCACTCTGGAAAACAGTGTGGAGATTCCTCAAAAATATGATAATAGAGCTACCCTATGACCCAGCAATTGCACTGCTAGGATTCTACCCAAGAGACACAGGTGTGCTGATGCATAGGGGGCACGTGCACCCCAATGTTCATAGCAGCACTTTCGACAATAGCCACATCATGGGAAGAGACAGTGTCCATCAAGTGACGAATGGATAAAGTTGTGACACATATATACAATGGACTACTACGTGGCAATGAGAAAGAATGGAATCTGGCCATGTGTGGCAACATGGATGGAACTGGAGGGTATTATGCTAAGTGAAATAAGTCAGTCAGAAAAAGACAGATACCATATGTTTCCACGAATAGGTGGACTTTGTGAGACTAAGCAAAAACCAGGGGGAGGGGAAGAGGGGACAGGAAAAAAAGACACAGAGAAGGAGGGAGATAAAACATAAGAGACTCTCAAAGACTAAGAACAAACTGAGGGTGAGGGGGTAAGGGAGGGGGGAGAGGGGGTGACGGGCATTAAAGAGGGCATGTGTTGGGATGAACACTGGGTGTTATATGGAAACCAATTTGAAAATAAACTATTATAAAATAAATAAATAAATAAAGTAAAATAATAGAGAATAGATCAGTGGTTGCCAGGGGTTAGGACTGAATACAAAAGGGGTAGGCACGAGGGACTGTTTTAGGGTTTTAGAATTGTTCTCTATCTCGTCTGTTACGGTGATTACAAGAATATATGCATGTGGTCAAAACAAAAGAAAACAAAAAACCTCGTAGAACTGTATACTCCCCCAAAATGAATTTTCCTGTGTATAAAAATTTTCCAAAAGACTCAAAGAACTGTATGAAGTATTAACACTCTTCCTGTGGTGAAGCCAAGGCTAAATTCTTTTGCTTTTATTATTTTGTATTTTCCAAAATCTATGAAGAAAATTTATTAATTTTCTAATGGAAAAGTGAATGTGATTTGCAAATAAGCGGCAGACGTACCTAATACATCGTTTTGACTCTTACCAGTATGTGACTATCACTTAATAAGCAGGACTTCCGGGTAAGACTTCAAAGAGTATCACATCATGATTCACCTTACTTTTTGGATATAAAAAAAAGTTTTTATTAAAGATAATTAAATAATAATAATTAAAGATCAGAAGAAAAAAAGATAGGCTGGTTTTATATATTTGGATATATGCCCTTGGGGAACAGTTACTGCTTCTGGTCCAACAATCGGATTTTCTGCTAGAGATCCTGTCATTAGTGAAACATTCCATAAGCGAACCTCTCTTACCCGGACCTGTTTCTTTGTCATTCTCAAACGCAGACGTCAGCCTACCAGCGGGTAACCGCTCTATGTTTGGGCATTTTCTGGATTTACAGCAATGCGAGTTCATCCCGTGGTCAGAGTTACTTCCCAGCATTCCGAAACTCATTCAGAAAGGTAAGACTCATCCAAGAATCATACTCTCACTTTTCTAAAATATTGGGATTGCTTTACATGTGAAAGTAGTTATGGCAGCAACTTTGAAGACTGATATATTCCAAGTTTGTGCAGAAACCAGTTTATTTTTTTTCCTTTTTTAAAAATATGATTTATTGTTAAATCGGCTTCCATACAACACCCAGGGCTCATGCCAACAAGTGCCCGCCTCAGTGCCCATCACTCACTTCCCCCCCTCCCCCGCCCCCATCAGCCCTCAGCTTGTTCTCTTTATTGAAGAGTCTCTTCTGGTTTGCCTCCCTCCCTCTCCGTTTGTAACTATTTTTCCCCTTTCCCTTCCCCCATGGTTCTCTTTTAAGTTTCTCAAGACCCACATATGAGTGAAAGCATATGGTATCTGTCTCTCTCTGAGTGACTTATTCCACTCAGCATAATGCCCTCCAGTTCCGTCCACGTTTGTTGCAAATGGCAGGATTTCATTCTTTCTCATCGCCGCGTAGTATGCCGTTGTAGATGTAAACCACATCTTTATCCAGTTGATGGGCACGTAGGCTCTTCCCATGATGTGGCTATTGTTGAAAGCGCTGCTATAAACATTGGGGTACAGGTGCCCCTGTGCGTCAGCACTCCTGTGTCCCTTGGATAAATTCCTAGCAGTGCTATTGCTGGGTCATAGGGTAGTTCTATTTTTAATCTTTTGAGGCGCCTCCACACTGTTCTCCAGAGCGGCTGCACCAGTTTGCGTTCCCACCAACAGTGCAGAGGGTCCCGTTACTCACATCCTCGCCAGCATTTGTAGTGGAAGCAGCTTAGGTCTGTGTTTACAACATGTGCCTTTACACAAATAGCCAGTGAATGTTGCTTTCCGAGGAACTGGAATATATTCGATTGAGTCAGGTGTGCATTGCAAAGCTGTAGTTCATTGAAAGACTTCCTCACGGACACAGGTATTATTTTAATTAGCTATGGTTACTGAAAGCAGAAAAGGGGGAGGACCTCTTTTAAAAGAGGAAAAGCAAGGGCTCCCGGGTGGCTCACGTCAGTTATATGACCGAGTGCAGCTCAGATCATGATCTCACGGTATGTGAGTTCGAGCCCCACATCAGGCTGTCCGCTGTCAGCCCAGAGCCCACTTTGGATCCTCCGTCCCCCCCCCCTGCCCCTCCCCTGCTCACATTCGCTCAGTCTCTCTCTCTCTCTCTCTCTCTCTCTCCCCCACCCAAAAGAAAGCATTTTTTTAAAAAAGGAAAACTGTGTATATGTAAGAACTATACTTGGTTATAAAAGAAAATGCTAATTAGAAAAAAATAACCATAACTTAACAAACACCCACAATACGCTACATGGTTTTATTCTCACTCTCCTGCTTACACATGGAAAACAGATGTAGACAATTGTGGCGTCCCGAGGGCCTGCTGGAAGTTGCGGCAAAGCTCCAAATACAGGAAATTCAATAAATGCAAATGAGTTGAATTTCTTTGAGGTTAGGTTTCTCTCATCAGTGAATTTCAAAGTTTGGTTAGAAGACTTGTTGCTGTCCAGTTCTCCCAGCACCATTTGTTAAAGAGGCTGTCTTTTTTCCATTGGGTACTCTTTCCCGCTTTGTCAAAGATTAGTTGGCCATATGCTTGTGGGTCATTTCTGAGTTTTCTGTTCTATTCCAGTGGCCTATGTGTCTGTTTTTGTGCCAATACCATACTGTCTTGATGACTACCACTTTTTAGTAGAGGTTAAAGTCTGGGATTGTGATGCCTCCCGCCTTGGTTTTCTTCTTCAATATTACTTTGGCTATTCGGGGTCTTACACCACTCACAAAAATAAACTCTAAGTGGATGAAGGATCTGAATGTGAGACAGGAAACCGTCAAAATCCTAGAGGAGAAAGCAGGAAAAAGCCTCTTTGACCTAAGACGCACCAATTTCTTACTCGACACGTCTCCAAAGGCAAGGGAATTAAAAGTAAAAATGAACTACTGGGACCTCATCAAGATAAAAAGCTTCTGCACGGCAAAGGAAACAACCAACAAAACTAATAGACAGCCGATGGAATGTGAAAGGATAATTGCAAATGACGTATCGGATAAAGGACTAGTATCTAAAATCTATAAAGAACTTACCAAACTCCACACCTGAAAAACAAATAATCCAGTGAAGAAATGGCGGAAGATATGAATAGACACTTCTCCAAAGATGACATCCAGATGGCCAACAGACACATGAAACGATGCTCAATGTCACTCATCATCAGGGAAACACAAATCAAAACTACACTGAGATCCCACCTCACACCAGTCAGAGTGGCTAAAATGAACAAATCAGGAAACTATAGAAGCTGGCGAGGATGTGGAGACACAGGCAGCCTTTTGCACTGTTGGTGGGAATGCAAACTGGTGCAACCACTCTGGAGAACTGTGTGGAGGTTCCTCAAAACAATGAAAATAGAACTACCCTACAACCCAGCAATAACACTGTTGGGAATCTACCCAAGAGACACAGGAATGCTGATGCATAGGGGCACGTGTACCCCAATGTTCATAGCAGCACTTTCGACAATAGCCACATCATGGAAAGAGACTAAGTGCCCATCAAGTGACGAATGGATAAAGAAGATGTGGCACATATATACAATGGACTACTACGTGGCAATGAGAAAGAATGAAATCTGGCCATGTGTGGCAACATGGATGGAACTGGAGAGTATTATGCTGAGTGACATAAGTCAGTCAGAGAAAGACAGATGCCATATGTTTCCACGCATAGGTGGGCTTTGTGAGACTTAGCAGAAAACCAGGAGGGAGGGGAAGGGGGGAAAGCCACAGAGAGGGAGAGAGGCAAGACATAAGAGACTCTTAAATACTAAGAGCAAACTGAGGGTGAGGGAGGTGTGGGAGGGGGGAGAGAGGGTGACGGGCACTGAGGGGGACACTTGTTGGGATGGGCACTAGGTGTTGTATGGAAACCAATTTGACAAGAAATTGATTTTTAAAAAAAAGACGATGGGAAAACAGCCAGAGACACCATAATTACAGGCATCCAGAGAGCTCTAGTTTTGAATTAATTTATACTAACATTCTATTGTAGAATATCTGTCACAGGAGGTATTTTGGTGATTATGTTTCTTGAAAACCTCTGAATTGTGTGTCCTATGTTAAAGCAGCTAATGGTGGTTATTATTTTTTTAATTTTTTAAATGTTTTATTTATATTTGAGAGAGAGAGACAGAGTGTGAGCAGAGGAGGGACTAAGAGAGACAGAGACATAATCCGAAGCAGGCTCCAGGCTCTGAGCTGTCAGCACAAAGCTCGACGTGGGGCTCGAACTCACGAACCGTGAGATCACGACCTGAGCTGAAGTTGGACACTTAACCGACTGAGCCACCCGGGTGCCCCTAATGGTGGTTATTTTTATCCTTAACTTTTACTACTACGTACGGAGATGTAACGGTATCGCCTACTTAACTCAGTATCTTCGTGTGCCACACCTATGGGAAAACACAGGTGTTTCCTCCAAATCTAAAAAGGAACCACTTTCCCCGGTTCCCACCCTATCCTAATTGTAGACAGTGGGCTCAGAAGGAACTAAAGCCCTCTCAAGCTTTCAGACCCGACTTGTAACAGGAATCTGAAAGTCAGAGCATCACAACGTCATCCTCGATCCAGCACCGTGCGAAATGAACCAGGGGTCCCGGCGCAGGCCAGTCCCTGGCACAAGAGAAAACCATAGAAGACAAACACCACATTTTGTTCATAGAAGAATCCGGAAAGAGTCTCAGAAATACCACTGGCCATGTGAGGTGCTTTGGAAGGAAGGCACTGGAAGGCAGTTTCAGTATATATCCAAATTATAAACTCTAGGCCAGTTTGTAGTGACCCAGCAACTCAGCACATGAGAAGCTGTGTTAAAATGATATGCGTATATTTCTTAAACTCAGCAAAAGACTGGAAACACGGTAATTATCCATTGCTGAAGCACTGGTAAAAATCTATGATACATTCATCAAATAGAAGAACATTAATCAGGAAGAAGTCTTTACTGGATAGAGGATCTCTAGAATGTACTAAATTGTTGATAATTGCTGTACAGCGTGCGCAGGGGTGGGAACTAGTCCCCGGGACGGAGGAACGAGGAAGAGGCCGTTGGTCGCATTCCCCGATGTACTTCTGAACTGTGCACCATGTGAATGTCCGTTTCTAATTCTTCAGAGATGAAGAAGTTAGGTCTGTGCTGTATTTAACCCTTTTGAGAGTTTGGGCTGTGTGATGAGGGGAGGGACCGGGGTGGGATTTGTAGAAAGCCGTGGGATCGAGAGATTTGGTTTAGTTTTGGTTCGTGGGTGTGTGTGTGTGTGTGTTTTACTTCATATAAAATTGGCTTTATTTAACGGGTTTTTACTAAACGCCAGTTTCCCATGGTTCAAGCAATAAAAAGTGGAAATACTAGTACATACACGTTTGCACGATGGAAAATTTCAGCAGAAAGGAAGAGACAGATCACGGGGGAAGAAGGCTCACCAAGGAAGCCAGGTTCAAGGGCACGTGTTGGGATGAACACTGGGTGTTATATGTAAACCAATTTGAAAATAAACTATTATAAAATTAAAAAAAAGAAAAAGAAATAAAGTCTATATTCTGAAAAAAACAAAAAAAACAAAAAACCTTACTTGCACTGCAGGGGAGGAGGAGGGGAAGCCGGCAGGCACAGGGCGGTGGGGGGAGGAGGGGTATAGATGGTGGACTTCGGGTGGGGGCGGGGCTGGTTCCCCAGCCGCCAGTGTGGACGGGATCCCCAGGGACCCCCAGGCACTCGCACCGCGTTTGGCTTATCCGAACATGTTAATATCGCTTTATACTGTGCAGACTTTTCCAGACAGTACTTAGAGCCTGAAAAGTTAGGCTAACATTTACACACAGGCCATTTGAAACTTTTTTTAAACTTCACCGTAGGAACGTCAGTGCTGGCCGACCCGCAGGCTTCCAGCGAGAGCCTCTTGAAGATCCCGGAGTACGGCGAGAGCATCAGCCATAGTATTGCCACCAGCGACACGGTGGCCCTCACTTTCCTCATAAGCCTCCTTTTAAAGAATTTCTGCCCAGTACTTCTCACAGGTATTCGAAAGATTTAAAGAAGGAGGATTTCAGGGGCGCCTGGGGGACTCTGTCAGTTAAGCGTCCGACTCTTGATTTCAGCTCAGGTCATGATCTCAGTTCGTGCGTTTGAGCCCCGAGTCGGGCTCTGTGCTGACAGCTCAGAGCCTGCAGCCTGCTTCGGATTCTGTGTCTCCCTCGCTCTCCGCCCCTCCCCCACTCATGCTCTGTCTGTCTCTCTCTCACACAAATAAATAAATAAACTTTAAAAAACCTGGAGAATTTCAGGGTTAGGAAGAGGCTTAGTAATTATTTAGTCTAAACATTTTACATTAAAACTGGGGAGGGGGGTGGGGGAGTACACCCTGAAAAGCTTTAAACACTGCGTGTCAACGTATGTTCTTACTAACCGTGTGAAGGCCCCTTTCCCCACATGGTGGCCCACAGAGGACGTTATCAGTCTCTTCATGTTCTCATTCCTTCCCAGACAGATTCCAGAAGCCGACTGCACGATTCATACACCGCAGGACTGGGTTAACTACATTTGCTCACAATTGCATGCAAGGAAAAATTTAAAAGAAACTGCCTGAAAAAACAATGATAACAACTTACACATATAATTCCTCGACCCAGTGTTAAAATTTTTCAGTCTTTTAACATTACCAAACGAGTAATACGGCCCCACCTCTTTCTTAACAGTTATTTTACCCTTTTCTTACCATCTCGGGCTCCCGCGCTGTGGGCCAGTCACCAGAGGCGGCAGAACCACACTCCGAGTCCCACGCTGATGTTTTGAGGCAGAACGAGCTGGGAACTCTCAGATCACCCACGCCTTGCTTCCAGTGCAGTCTAAGAAAATTCTTACTCCTACTTAGTACTTGGTGAATTGTAAGGCCGCCACTCCCCTTGGGTTGCAACAGTTTACCCTCCCCCCTCCCCCCCCAGTTGTGTTGGCAAAAATTTTCAGGGAAATTCATTTCATGAAGTAGCCCCGCTCTGCTAGAAGCAAAAAGATTTGTGATACGTGCTAACGAACATGTGATAAAAACAACAACTAACTCCTGGGGCGCCTGGGTGGCTCAGTCAATTAAGCATAGGACTTTGGCTCAGGTCATGATCTCATAGTTTGTGAGTTTGAGCCCTGCCTCAGGCTCCGTGCTGACAGCTCAGAGCCTGGAGCCTGCTTCTGATTCTGTGTCTCCCTCTCTCTCTGCCCCTCCCCTGCTCGTGCTCTGTCTCTCTCTCAAAAATAAACAAACATTTTAAAAAAGAATTTTAAATAACGGCTACCTCCTAATTCTTTTATCAGAGATGTAAATAATTAGAACAGATTTCATATTTACTCCCTGGCTTACCCAATCTTAACCACATTTTTTTAAAAGAGAAGAAAAGAATCCATTTTTTTCATGCAATTTTCAAGTAAAATGTTACTGGTTCATCTTTATATGTTAGCTTCTATTCATTTTCTTGACTATAAATCTAATGTCTTTTTTTTTTCCCTTAGGAGACTCTGGTGTTGGGAAAACTACTACCATTAATCAAATGCTTGAAAAGTTGGAGGGCCCTGGAGCATTCGACGTGAAACACGGGTCAATCTTAGGAGAAGTCCTGTTGTATAATGAAATTAAAAAATCAAGGTTGTAGATTTAAATTCGAAATTTGGTTTTTCTGGTAAAAAAAAAAAAGCTTGCTCTAATATATAAATGTGCCTTATTTTAAAAAGCCAACTTGTTATATAAAAATACAGAAGTACTCAAAAGAGGAGTTAAGAAAATCTTTACTTTTCCAAAGTATTAACTCCTAGATGCCTTGAAATGAGAATTTTTTACATTTATTGTAAATACAACTTAAATTTAAAATCTCATTTTCTTTTCTACGTAACGAAGTGCAGGTATGAACTCTTTCCCCCCGAAAAAATGCCCCTGAACCGTACAAGCGCGGTGTTGCCTGCGCTGGGCCTTCTTGCACTAGAACTCCATTTCCTGCTCATCAGATACAAAAGTATTCTTTACAGAGACTGCCATTCTCTGTGTCTCTTCCTGAATTAAAAAAGAAAGAAGGAAAAAGAATTCTAAATTGTGCAAACAAAAAGTGCATATTTTTTGTCGTTTGGATGGAATAAGCAGGTGGCACCGTGGAGAGACCCGTGTCGGGCCCTCCTGTAACGTGAGACGCCCGTGTCCGGGGCCCTCTCCCAGCCCAACCTCGGCCCCCGGGCCCCGGCGCGGGTGCGGAGCGGACGCCTGAGCCCCTCCGGCTGGCCCCCTGGCGAGAAGCCCGGCGGCCCTGCCGGCTCTCTCACGCCTCCCAGGCCGCGCTCCCATTTTCCATCCACGCTGTCGTCCGAAGACATCGTGAACTCCCGCACTTGTCTCTACCCAGCGCCGCTCTTGGTCTGGGCCACCGTCACCTACATGTTACACGAATGATTTTAGAACAGGATCCCACTGCCCTTCAACGAGGCAGAAAAACATTTAATACCATAGGAATCATTCCTTATCTGAATTGTTATAAACAGTGGACTTTAAAAATTAAATCTCACTCTATGTTCACTATTTAAACTGAAGTGGATTTTAATAAAGATAACATTAAAAAGAAACACTTGAAGCCAAAGCCGAACTAGAGGAGAATGGGGCTTTCATTTTATAAAGAGATAAGTGAGTTACTGATTTACTACCCACTGAAGTACCTGCCATCCTCGGAATTTTTCAGGTTTATTTTTTAAAACTTTTTTTAATGTTTATTTAGTTTTGAGAGACAGACAAAGAGTGCGAGCAGGGTTTGGGCAGAGAGAGAGAGGGAGACACAGAATCTGAAGCAGGCTCCAGGCTCTGGGCTCGAACTCACGAACAGTGAGATCACAACCCGAGCCCTGCAGGCGCCCCCGTCCGGTTTGTGTTTTAGAGGAAGCCTGTGTTGTTAACTTTGGGTATCGGTTTTAATGGTGACAGTGGTGGCCCAGTGTTACCTGTAAAAGCACAAACAGGGAAAAATAAAAAATAAGTTGTTTCCCTGTAGTAGAGAGAGAAACTCACCCACACTGACACTTTGATTGTATTTCGTTCAGCGGCTGCTGCGGCAAACAAGCAAATTCTGAGTCTGTAACCTTCTGTTCCGACAGCCTGAGGCAGAACATCAGCATCTTGCTCTCCGAAGCTCACGAGACGGCAGCCAGGGGTCTAGGTGCGTGTCAGTTACCTCATGCGACGACCGCTCCCTGTCGCAGTGCAGGTGAGTCACGGCGTGTGCGTCAGGCATCTCGGGACCAACGTTTCCACTGATAGTTTCAAATCGAAAATTCGGGAAAACATCCACTCCCCTGTCAAACCGTCGAGCCCCACCCGAAAACTGGAATGGTTGTGGGAGAGCCTGCCAGAAAGTGGGGCTCTGGCTTCCCGGGGCGGCCGAGGGGGGGACCCTGGACAAGGTCTGGAAGTCCCTGGAGGCAGCGTCCGCCCGTTCTGTTCTCTCGTGCTTGTGGGGAAGTGAAAATTCTGGATGAGCCTCCGGAACCTCGTCCTGGAGAACCCTGACCCAGGGGTCTGGGAGCAGCCCCCCACTTCCGAAGAGGAAGAGCAGCCACCCGGGGAGAGCCGCGGGAAGGGAAGGGAGCCGGGCCCCGGGATTCCCGCCGCCAGAGTTCCTGGGTCTGGTTTACCTCTCACGTTTGCCATCGCGCCATCCCAAGCGACCATGGCGGTCAGGCCTCCCTCGGGGAGCGAATGGGTCCTGATTCCAATGGCTTTGCGGGACACATCGCCGGTGGCTCTCACCTGTCTCACAGGCACCCTCTCAGTAGATGCGTACCGTCTTCCGGCCTAAGTAGAAGGTGGCCCGTGTCGATTGTGCATAAAAGTAGAGTCTGTGGCTCTCTTACCGTTGCGTTTGGCCGGGGTGGCAGAGAGACGCCGCACGCCACATACGAGTAAGGAAGTCGCTGGAAACATTCCTCCTCTCGCTGAACCGTCCTCAGAGCAATTTCTTAAAAATGACAACAATGTAGTAAAATCACATAATTTTCATATTTGCTAACACCTTAAAGTAAGTCATGAATGTTCTTACTCTAAATGTGTGTTTCTTTCCGTATTTGGCATAACAGATGGGAAGACTATTAAAAGGCCAGAAATCGAAACTGATGAAAATTCATTGAAAAAAAACAATAAAGGAATTCTCGTCTCAACGATAAATTTTAGCATCAGTATGACCGCTGCCAAAGCCAAGGAGATGATCCTTAAGAAGTTAGTAAGAAGAACGAAAGACAGCCTTGGCGCGCCAAAGAGCAACCGGGTAAAGCCCTCCCACGGCCCGACCAGCTTCGCTCTACTCCCCCTGTCCCATGACCCATTTTAGTTAATAGCAATAAACAGAAAAAGATACGTGTAACACTCAGTTCTGCACATTACGAGAAAATGCAGTTTATAATGGAGGCTTTGGTTTTTTGTTTTAATTTTTTTTTAACATTTATTTACTTTTGAGAGCGCGAGCAGGGGAGGGGCAGAGAGAGAGGGAGGCACAGAATCGGAAGCCGGCTCCAGGCTCCGAGCTGTCAGCATTGACAGCCGTTCGACACGTGGCTCAAACCCATGAGCCACGAGGTCATAACTTGAGCTGAAGTCGGACGCTTAACCGACTGAGCCATCCAGGCACCCCATGGAGACTTTAGTTTTAAAATCAATATAATACGGTGTCTTACACGATGAATTACACTGATTCAGAATTACCGAAGCCAAAAGAAGCTTTTAGAATCTATATTAAACATAACCAGAGAAGGCAGAAAAATGCGTTAGATGCCATTGGTTTGGGAACAGTGTATTCAACCACGTTTTCTTCCCATGACCGTGGCGTGGGACCATCAAAAACCAAAATTCAACTGAATAAACTTTTAATATGCATTGGCTTTATTCAGTTTTTCGTGAATCTGCGAGGCATCTAACTAGCAGACAGAGAGGAGCTCCAAGGAGCTGCACAAAATGAATGACTTTCACAGGCGGGAGGGCGCGGGTGCAAGGAGGTTACTCCGGGCCAGTAGCGGTTGGTCACGGCGGTATCGCTTTCCTCCAGGGTGGCCCGGTCCGCCGGGCAGAGGACCTCATGTGCTGAGGGCCTGGTTTGAGATTCCTTTCTGGGAGAGCAGACAGCTGTCGCTAAGTCTGGGTTTGGTGACATGGGGCTTACCGTTGAGTGACGGCTGAGGGTCTGTTGTCTTACTCTGAACGTAACAGAAAGAGGGAAACTGCCCTCAGCCTCAGGGAAAGGTACCAAGAGAAGGACCTCGTGGAATCGTTTCTGCTCTTCTGAGAAGGTGCTATTTCCTAAAATCCTGTCTTCAGAGTGGAATCCGGGCTGCTGCTGCTCACTAGAAAGACAGGGCTGTCGTGACACTAACTCGTTCCCACGCTGCGACATAATTACTGTTCCTAATCGGTGATTTAAAGGAAGGAAGGCTAACTCGTGTTTTAAAACCGTTTGTCTTCCTCGAGATCGTAATGTTCATTGATGACCTGAACGTGCCCGAGCCGGACACGTACGGGGCACAGCCACCCCTGGAGCTGATCAGACAGTTGCTGGATTTGGGGGGACTTTACGACACCGAGAAGATCACCTGGAAGGTACGGTATCTAAGATTTTGTCCTTGTTAATTCTTGTTATCGGTTACTCAGATATGCATAGCAGTGTTGAGTGAGTTGAGAAATGTAGAAAATCCAGTCAGATGGACATACAGAGCAAGTCTGAAACCCTAATTTACCCGTAATTTAACCAGTGACATCTTTGCAAATTGGCATAGGTCCGTGGGCTCATGGAAATGCTTGCAGCAGGATTCAATATTGGTAAAAATTACAAGTGTCCTGTAGGCTTGATTTCCGGGTGTACATAAAGGCTCACGATTATTCACCACGTCAGTAGTTAACCAGGCTCCTCGGTGCACTAGCAGCTAACGCATATGAGAAACGCTGCCGAAAATGTACCCTGACAGATACGTCCTTACCCTCTGACTCTTCATCTTCCTTTTTTTTATAAATTGTTTTTAATGTTTATTTTGGAGAGAGGGTGGGGAGGAGCAGAGAGAGAGGGAGAATCCGAAGCGGGCTCCAGGCTCCGAGCCGTCAGCACAGAGCCTGACGCGGGGCTCGAACCCACGAACCCTGAGGTCCTGACCTGAGCTGAAGTCGGATGCTCAACTGACTGAGCCGCCCAGGCGCCCCCCTTCATCTTTATTTCCAAGAACACGGATCAGGGGTCTCCATGGTATTGCAAAGTTCAGCAAATTTCTGTTCCTGTGAGATTATTTTTGTTTCATGGAACCAAATCAGAATGGCTTGAGTGTTTTAAAAAGTAAGTGGACGTGCCTCCTTTGGTTCCTCCTCTGGAAATGTCGAGCCCCGTGTGCCAGAACCGACTGTATCTGTAGAATTAGATGGGTGCATTCCAAATGGTTTCGTGTCTCGGACGAACTTGGGCCCCGGATGCTGGACGACATGCCGAGGAGTGAGTGGCGTCGGCTCAGAGGCCAGGCGGGCTGGAACCATCCGTCGGCCCGCGGCGGGGGGAGAAGCCCAGGGAGAATCCGGGAGACTCGGACGAAAGAGAGAGCAAGAAGTGGGTCTGGAAGCCGGCTGGAGAAGTTCTGGAACTGAGAAGGAAGTAGTAAAACCGGCCTTTCGCGGGGTTTCTGTGGCCGGGCCCGGGCCCTGGGCAGAAACGGACCGGTTAAAAACAGCCCCTCGTGCGTAGACAAGACACCTGCAGGGCCCCACCCAGCCGGGTACACAGTCCCCAAGCCAGCCCTGGCCGATCTGGAGACGCGGTCCCGTTGCTCCGGTTCCCTGCTCGTCACCAGGTCCCCCCGCTAGCCTCGGGAACAGGCTGCTTACTTTCCGGCCCTTGCAGCAAGGGATGATTTTCGTCTAAACACACGTAAACCTTGTGTTCGTTGGGGGCCGGGACATGGGTGACATTTCACTTCCTGCGGGTGCACGTACTTGTCCTTTTCACTCTTCCCGCAGAATATTCAAGACTTTTCTCTGGTGGCGGCTTGTGTCCCTCCGGCAGCCAGCAGGCACGTCAGCCCGCGTCTCCTCAAGCACTTTTCCGTCCTGGTGCTGCCGCACCCTCCGCGGAGCGCCCTCCGCACCATTTTCCAGGTGACACGTCCGCTTCGTTTCTGTGAGAAAGAGTTTAGTTCCACAACGTGAGAGAAAACGCGAGAACTTAAACCACTGGCATGGAACGAAAATTCCCTTAAGGGGATGGGCTTTATCCCCCCCCTTTTTCTGCCTGTGGTTATAATTTGTCTCTAAATAGCAAAACCATACATTTGTGTGCAGAAGAAATACACGTGGTGCACGCTTTTTAAAGATTTTTTTGAGTTTATTTTGAGAGAAAGAGTGAGCACGTGCAGAGTGGGGGAGGGGCAGGGAGAGAGTCCCAGGCAGGCTCCCGAGGTCAGCACGGAGCCAGACGCGGGACTCAAGCCCATGACATTGAGACCGTGACTGGAGCCGAAACCAAGCCCCCCAGGCGCCCCGGCAAACACCTGTGGCGCACACTTACCGCGTGTGTACAGTGTAGACCCTCTGACCCCTCCTCGCAGGGCTCTGACCAGCGTGTCTGGGACGGAGCGCAGGGAGCCGCGTTATTAACCAGCACGCCTGGCTTTGTGCTCAATTGATTTGTTCTTGTTTCTTCATCGAATAAAAAATGAGAGGAAAAAATTCTGAAATGCCTTATTAGAAAAACGGCTCAACTTGAAATTAGTTTAATTAGAAAAAATAAAGCTGCAGGGCGACTGGGCGGCTCTGGGTGCCTCCGACTTCGGCTCAGTTCACGATCTTACGGTTTGTGAGTTCGAGCCCCGCATTGGGCTTTGTGCTGGCAGCTCGGAGCCTGGAGCCTGCTTCCGATTCTGTGTCTCCCTCTCTCTCTGCTCCTCCCCTACTCGTGCTCCATCGCCCTCTCTCAAAAATAAATACAAACACTAAAAAAATTTTTTTAAAGAAAAATCTGCAAGACTGCTAATTTCTTGAAAACTAATTATGCATTTTTCTTCTTTATAATATAAAACTTAAGTACTAATTTTAAATCTGTTTTTTGAAAAGCACTTGGTAATTCTGCACAATAACCGGTACCTTAAAAAAATCCTGGTGTAGAAGAATGTGTGTGTGCACATGTGTATACGTGTGTGTATGTGCGTGTATACGTGTGTGTATCAACCCAAACTGAGGTAATGGTTTTATCACTTTCTACTTCATCTCATGACTCTACTTGGGGACCAGAGGTGGAAGAATCGTTAGAGCATCCAGCGGGTACACACCAGTGGGGCCACGGGGCGGGTACACGCCAGCGGGGGCAGGGGGCGGGTACACACCAGCGGGGCACGGGGCGGGTACACTCCAGGTATTCCCTGGAGAACACGCAGCACATGACTCTAGGTCATTCATCAGACTCCGACCGGCCAGAGTTTTCCATTTGCAGCCACGGTGTTTGCTCTCTGCTTAAAATGGATTCCAGATGCTTCCGGTTTAAATGGTATCGCTCCTCCGTGACAGCACGCGCCTCTTCTTTCCGGTAGGAATTATCTAGGAAGGATGGTGCTTAAAATCTGGGCTAACTGTGACATCCCTTCTGAAGGCTCACCTGGGGACGTATTTCTCCATCAATAACTTCACCGTGGACGTGCAGAGAAGCGTGGACCCAGTGACGTCCTGCTCCCTGGCCGTGTACCGCCAGGTTCACCAGAACATGCTGCCGACGCCCGCCAAATGCCACTACATGTTTAACCTTCGAGACCTGTTTAAGGTGTGTTTTCGGTTCATTCTCTAGCCTCGCGGTAAATGTTGAGATGATGTATTTTTACCGACTTGATTCTCTCTCCATTTCTCTGCCATCAACATGCAGTTATGAGAAGGGGGAAAAGGAGAAATCCAAGGCGATCGTTTTGCTATCCATTAGCCGCTCGTCCCGGGAGCCCCTGAGAAAAGAATCATTAAAATAGTTCCGCGCCGAGAAGTCGGTGACGAAGCGGCTCAGACCGCGGGAGGGAAGATTCTCAGCAGGCAGCAGGCCTGGGGCCCGCTCTGTTTCTGAGGTGTCGCCGCAGCCCTCACGCGTTTCACGAGAGCGTACACGCATTTCACAAATATGCTCGAAGCCCCACAAGCCTTGCTCTTTACGACCGGAAGTGTTGCCGGCGGTGCCCACGTGGCCATCGGCCTCAACCGAATAATCTTCCGAACGCAAAACTGAAGAAAAATCTGATCTTTCTCTCCTTGCCATGGACCGTAGTCCAGGATGGTGCACGTCACGTCTGAGTCCCGATTCACAGCCTCAGGACGTGGCAACGAGGAGGAGCCCGTGCCCCAAGTCCAGACTCAGGGCTTCCGCAGGCCCGGCCCGGGGTCCTCAGTCCCTGCCCCTCAGGAGGACCCTGTGCCACCTGTGCCTGACCTGTAACCTGCCCGTCTCCTCAAAACTTCGGTTCGTCACTTGTAGAAATGGACGGTCCTCGCCTTGGATAACTGCTGCTATTTTTATGGAACCATAAACCTGCAAAACTCAAGCTTTCACTTCCCACCCTGCCTTCTCGTGTTGAAAACGAAATCTCATGTCGCGATCTCTTCCAGCTTCTCCTGGGCTTGCTGCAGGCTGAGAAGGCCGCCATCACCTCCAGAGAGACGGCGGCCCTGTTCTTCGTTCACGAAGCTGCTCGAGTGTTCCATGATCGCCTGATCGACTACCCTGAGAAAGGGCTTTTCTACCAGTTTCTCTCAAATGAACTTGAGAATTATTTTCAGGTAAACTTACATTTTTAAAAGTATTTCACATGGTATCTTGGGCAAAAGTATTGTTTTCCGAAAATCCTCAGACAATTCTATTTCTTCATTTTAATTTTTTTTTAATTTTTAAATATCTTAGCACAAGAGCAAGCGGGGGAAAGGCGCAGAGGGAGAGAGAGAGTCCCAGGCAGGCTCCGTGCTGCTAAGAGCCCGACGTGGGGCTCGATCCCACGAACCATGAGATCATGACCTAAGCCCCCCCCCCAGGTGCCTCTTCAGACATTGCAATAGTATTAATGAAAGGAACTTTATTAACAATCCCATTTCTCGCTTGATAATGTCTCAATAAGTCTAGATTTGCCGTGCCGGGAATGACCAGGTCTGGATGCCTCTGCTCGCGCACTTGGCCTCCACGAGCTCCGAAGCTGCTCGTTTCTCTCTGGGCCGGGCAGGCGTGCGCACTCCCAGTGCCTGCACCCTGGGAACTCGGCTCTCCCGGGGGCCCTGGGGTCCAGGTCCCGTGGGGAGGGAGGCGGTTCCCCGGACTGGCCCACGGGGCTTGTGAGGAAGCGGAGGGGCGAGCCCAGGGCCTGGCTCCTCTCAGGAGAATTCGGGAGACGCTTTGGGATCCCCTTCAGAGGTGACTCCTCTGTTCCTTTGTCTCTTCTTTGGCGGTGCCCCTTTCCCTCGGCCCATTCACAGGAGCCCAGGAAACGTAATGAATTCAAAGGTGCTACTGTATTCACAACTGGGAAGAAAAGAATTTCGGAGCACAAACCTTATCTGCAGAGACACACATAAACTCGGAATACAACATGCGCACATTCAGAAAGATTTTCTGGGGGTGCCTGGGGGCTCAGTCAGTTGAGCGGCTGACTTTAGCTCAGGTCATGATCTCGCGGTCTGTGAGTTCGAGCCCCGCGTCCGGCTCTCTGCTGCCAGCCTGTCCATGCAGAACCCACTTCAGATCCTCTGTCGTCCTCTCTGCTCTCCCCTGCTTGCGCTCTGTCTCTCAAAAAAAAAAAAAAGAAAGAAAGAAAAGAAAAAACCACCCACATTAAAAAAAACTATTTTCTAGACGCTCTCATCCAAAATTGGAAGAAAATACTTCCAACCCAAGTTCTCTGCTCCTCAGTCCAGACCTCCCTTGACGTCCTCAGATTAGCGCACATCACTCCGCCCTCCAGTCTTTTTTTTTTTTTTAACATCTTTCAACATTTTTTAACATCTAGTAAAATGATCTGGGAAACATCATCAGGTGCATGGGTTTGTGAAACCACCACCACCACCAAGGTCGTGACACAGAACTGTCCCCCCCCCCCCCCCCCCCCCCCCCCCCCCCGCCCCCAGCTGCACGGTGGTAATTAACAAGCGAATAATGGAAGACTCTTCACTTTTAATTGTTGCTGAGCTGACTCAGGGCCCGGAGGCCTTCGGGGAGTCCGTGTCAGGACGTGTGGTTTCCTTTGTAGCCTGTGTCTGTTACTCTGCGTTTAAAATACCGTTCTGAGAGGGGCGCCGGGGTGGCTCGGGCAGTTAAGCGTCTGGCTCTTGGTTTCGGCTCAGGTCATGGTCTCACAGTTTCATGGGTTCAATCCTGCGTGGGGCTCTGTGCCGACGGCGTGGAGCCTGCTTGCGATTCTGTGTCTCCCTTTCTCTCTGTCTCTCCCCCACTTGCACTGTCCCTATCTCTCTCAAATATAAATAATAAAAAATTTATTAAATACCATTCCGAGAAAGGCAGCCTAGGCCTCACTGCCTAAAAGCGTCCATGGCACAAGAACAGAACCCCCATCCGTGGTGCCCAGAGCAGACGTGTTCCACGCGCTTCGGTAACGAGAACCTTGCTGTTAACAGACCCTAATCTCTTACGACCTCGCCTAGATTCATTGGACCAAAGAAAACCTGATGAGCGACCCCGCCATCTTTGTGGATTTCTTGGACATCAACAAGCCACACAGGAAGAAGGTCTATAAGAGCACCAGCGACTACGGTAAACTCGCCAGCGTGCTGCATGAATTCCAGATGAAGTTGGGCTCAGCGGCTCTGGAGGTACAAACGCGCACTGCGGGAAATCGGAGGAGTGCTGTGTGCATGCGTGCGTGTACGTGTGCGTGTACGTGTGCGTGCGTGTACGTGTGCGTGCGCGCGTGTACGTCTGCGTCTACGGCTGCGTGTGCGTGCGTGTGCGCGCGCGTAAGAAGGCGCCCGGGAAGCGTGCGCCCTCCTCAGGCGGACCGTGGGACTGCAGTTTTCCGCGGCCCCAGCCTGGCCGGCCGCGTCCGCAGGGGGTCGTGAGCAGGGGCGCAACTCAGGCTGCGGGGGCTGCGTGGGCGCCGCGAGTGGGACTGAGATGCGGGAGAGGCCGGGGCCGCGTCGGGAGCCGCACCCCTGCCGTTACTGGCGTGGGCAGAACCGTGTCGGCACGGAGGCGCCGTCCGAGTCACAGATGCCCTGACCCCACTTCCTGGGCGCCCTCCTCCCGCCACGTGTGCCGTCCCAGGACAGAGCAGTAGGGGCACAGCCTGGATGCTCTTGTTCCCCTCCCCCTCCCCGTCCTCCTCTCTCCAGCCCATACACCCCCCTCCCCGGGCGTGCCCGCGGGAACAGGGAGGGACAGGCCTCATCACACACGCCTACCTTCCACACGTGTGACCGGCCCAGGAGACCAGAGAGTACTCACTCTCACTCCCGGGTCCCTGTGTGTACAACTGCAGTGAATACGTGATTTGTCTGTGCCTCCAAGCAGTTCTCTTGTCCCGTTTCCTCCGCCAGACTTCCCATTCCGTGGTGTTCTTCAAGGAAGCCATACAACACATCGCAAGGGCGGCCAGGGGCCTCCGGCAGCCGGGGAGTCACATGTTACTGGTAGGGATTCAAGTAGCTTGGATATGTTTAAGTTTGCGAAGTGAAAACCGCGGAGATCTGATAAAATCCACCTCGCTTACAGAAGTCCTGTTTCTCCCGACTTTGTACTTGTGGCAGTTCAGCCACGGAGTCCCAGGGCAAGACCGTTTTCCTCTCTAGAGTTTGGGTAAGAAGTGTATCCGCCCATAAAAATGCTTGGTTTGGGAAGGCAGGTGATGGCACCGTCGCCGTCTGTCCCGTGTCCTCGGCACTGATGCGGTGTCCATGGGGGTGAAACTTGGACACTGTGCATTTACCGGAAGATTGACCTAGAAACATGAGTCTTCCCAGAGTCCTACTTCCCACGAAAACAAGTGGGAGTTAGGTTGTTGGACGATCCCCAAGTAACTGAACAGAGGAGAGCTTTCGGAAGGCTCACCGAGATCCAGCACATCGGCCATTACACGGATCACGTTATTCGGGAACATTTAAGCTATCGTTAGGCCCATTACCCCTCTATTTTGTACTTGTGTTGTTTATAACTACTTACTTCACACCAGTTTTTCCCAGAAGTACCGGAGCTTTCTTTAAACAGAAGTGTGCAAGACTAATTAAAAGGAGTTAAAAATGGAAAAATTGAACCGAAGCGAAAACAGAAAAGCAAATACTTTCTCCACCAAAACGCTCCTTTACTAACCTTTCCCTCATCTCACAAATGGCTCCAGCGTGGACCTGCTCTGGCCAGAAACCCAGGAACCCCTCGTTCTTGAGGCGTCTCTGTCACACCCCCCACCGGTCCTGCTGATGCTCCTTCCGAGATCTAGTTCAAGTCCGCTCGCTTGTACCATTGTGGCTGCCGCCACCCTGCCCGGGCCGCTCCCGCCTCCCCTGGGCTCCTGCAGCCGCGTCCCTCCCGCGGTCCCTGTCACTTGTCCCTTGATTCTGCTTTCTAGTCCTTAGCGCTATCTGATCTTACATATTTAATTTGTCACTTACTTAGTATCGCTCTCCACATCTGGAACAGAGGCTCTGTAAGCGCGGTGGTTTCCTCTGTTTTATTTCTGTTTTCAACACGTTACGTTTTCACCCCAAGTGGTACCTAGTCTCCGTTTGCTTCTTTTACCACAAAGTGACTCTTTCTTCCTGATAACAAGTTTATCAAAAGTTCTCAATTCTGAAATTTCTGAGATTGTGTTCAGAACAATTCGTTAAAACCTAACACTCAACTGGAAGCTTGGCTCCTTTCATGCTTTCTCCGGACCCTAGCATTGTATCAGAGACCCCATTAAACCTAATGGGTAGAGCCTGGCAAGTCCCTGTTTCCTCTCATCCTGTGTCTGCTTTTCCCAGTTAGACTCCACCAGTAGACCTTGGCCCTGGGTCAGGCTAGCAGTAGAGTTCACTTGTGTGACACAGTAACATGGGGCGCCTGGGGGGCCCAGGTGGTTGAGTGTCTGACTCTTGATTTCAGCTCAGGTCAGGATCTCACATTGTGGGATTGAGCCCTGCATCAGGCTCTGCGCTGACACCAGGGGGCCTGCTTGGGTTTCTCCCTCCCTCTCTCTCTCTGCCCCTCTCCCCCGCTCATGCGTGTGCTCTCTCTCTCTCCTGATAAACAAATAAACATTTTTATTTTTAAAAAATAAAAATAGAAACAAAAAGTCACAGCTAGCACTAAAAAAACCCAGCAATAGGACCGGAGGCTGATCGGCCTGAAGCTTCAGCAGGAGAAGCAGCTGAAAGGAGGAGTACAGTGACTCAATGAAGAACATTTACAACAGATTTAAAAACACAGTTTGATTCGGTGAGGTTAGCTGAATAGGCAAAGTAAACAGCCAATCATCCATGACTTGTTAAAAGTAAGCATTACTTAGTGGAGCTGGATCGTGTTACTGAACGACCAGAGCAAGGAAAGAAGCTTCTAGAGGCCGTCCTCCCCCCGTGGCTCATGACTCCTTTCTCCACAGCCAGCAACATGGCATTGGTCTGACCCTTCAGCTGTCACACCTCTCCTTCTGTCTCTCCATGTGACCACAACTAGGAGAAAGCTTCCCTGTTCTTAAAAACTCATGTATTTAGACTGGGCCCAACCACAGATTGTCCAAAGTCATCCCCCCATTCCAAGGTCCTTAATTTTAATCACATCAGTAAGGTCTCTTTTGCCATAAAAGGTAATCTGTTCACAGGTGCTGGGGACATATTTGGGGGTGGCGGTGGCAAGGGTGCTGTCCTGCCTACCACACACGGTATGAATATATGTTTCTTTTAGCTGCTTTCAAAGACCGGTGCATAAAACAATAATTACAAAACTGTTGTTAGGCTTATGACATAAAGGTTTAGTGTCGGTAGTAGTAACTAGCACAGAAGAGGCAGGAGCAAGTGCAGCTGTCCTGGCACAAACGTTCTGTGTTTTGCTGGTAATCTGGAGTAGTTCGGTAAACTGAAACGTCCTAGAAAATTCCTAGGTAAATCATGAAAAAAATAACTCAAAAAATACATTATAAAAAACAGCAAAGTAATTAAAATGGAACTCTAGGAAATATTGAGTTAACACTAAAAGAAGGTAGTAAAGGAGAAAAAAAGGGGGGAAACATAAGACATATAAAAGCAATATGGCAGATGTGAACCAAATCCTATCAATCACAACATTAAATGTAAATGCACTAAATGTTCCAATGAGATTGTAGGAAGGGTTTTTAAAAGAACAGATTCCAAGCGCACACTGTCAGCAAGAGTTGCACTTCAGATTCGCAGACACAGAGTGGTTGAAAATGAAAAGATGGAGGAAGGTAATTCATGGCAACCATTCTCACAAGAGAGCTGGAGTGGTTACACTAATATCAGACAAAATAGACTTTTCAGGGGGAAAAAGGTTCTGAGGGAAAAGAGAGATGCTGTAATGATAAAAGGATCAGTCATCAGAAGGATGTATCAGTCACACACACACACCTAACAACTAAGCCCCAGAATATGCGATGCCAAACCGAAGTGAAGAGAGAGAAATAAGCAGTTCAGCAGCAATGGATGGACACTTCGGTAGCCCCACTCGCAATAATCGGGAGAGCTACTAGATACAAAATCAGCGAGGATGTAAGCACATCGACAGTATCGTAGAACAGCTTGCCCTAATTGACATACATAGAAGGCTCCAGAAGACTCCATCCAGCAACAGCAAAATACACATCCTTCTGAAGCTCCCATGGAACATTCTCCTGCATAGACCATCCGCCAGCTATGAAACAGGCCTCAATAAATTTAAAAGGATTGAAGTCATTCTAGGTAGGTCTCCTGACCACAATACAATTAAAGTAGAGATCAGTAACAGAAAGAAATTTGACATATTCACAAATATGTGGAATTTTAACAACACATTCCTAAATAACCAATGAGCAAAAGAAGAAATCACAAGCGATATTAGAAAATAAACCAAGGTGAATGAAAACACAAGATACATAAAGCGGTGCTTGGAGGGAGATTTACAGCTATCAATGCCGAGATTTTTAAAAGGAAGGAAAATCACAAATAACCTTCCACACTAGGAAACTACAAGAAGGAAAAAAACTAAACCCAATGCAGGCAGAAAGGAGGAACTGATAAAGATGAGAGAAGAAAGCAGAGAATATCAATGAAACCAAAGGTTTGTGGTTTGAAAAGATCAACAAAATTGACAAACCAAGAGAAAAAAGAAGAGTCTATTATTAAAACCATTGAAACCAGGAATTAAGGAGAGGATGAAAGTACCAACGTTATAACATTACATTATAATAAGGATTATAAGAGAATATCGTGAGCAGCTGTGTGCCCACACATCGGATGGCCCAGGGGAAACACACTTGCTGGGAAATACAAATGACTGAACTGAGGACATCAGAAGTCTGAATAGACCTAGACAAAGAGATTTAATTGGGAATTTGAAAACTTCCTGGGAAGAAAAGCCCCGCGCCAAACGGCTTCCCTGGAGAATTCTGTCCAATATTTAAGAATGAATTAAACCAATCCTTCACAAACTCTTCCAGAGACTAGAGGAGGGAACAGTCCCCAAACCCCCCGAGGGGCCAGTGTCACCCAAAACCAGACAGACATATTGAGGCAAGAGAAAACTACACACCAGTATCCCCGATGAATAGAGTTGTAAATCTCCTGAACCAAGTATCCGTGAACTGGACGCAACAACATGTTCCGTATCCTCCGCCACAGCCAAGTGAGGCTTCTCCCAGGAGCGCGTGTTTGCATTAACATCCGGAACGCGGCGGTGCATCGTATTAATACAGCACGGGGCAAAAACCCCAGGACCGTCTGTGTAGAGAATGTATTGATAAAATCCAACACCATTTATGAGTTTTTTAAATTCTCAGCGAAAAGAAACGGAAGGGAGCTTCAGCAACCTCATAAAAGGCATCCGTGAAAAGCTTGCAGCTAGACTCATGCTTACTGGTGAAAGACCATGCTTTTTCCCGCAGACTGGGAACAAAACAAGGATGTTGTCTCAGTTTCTCTTCAGCTGTACCCTGGAGTTTCAGCCAATGCAGTTAGACAAGAAAAGAAAATAAGGCATCCAGATACTTATTTATAGGCAGTAAAACTGTCTTTATTCATAATCCACCTGATTCTCTTTCTAGGAAATCCTAAGGATGAACTACCCAATTAAAAATAAACAGGCACCTCACAAAGGCATATGAAGAGATGTTCAGCGTCATTTGTCATTAGGAAAAACCGCGTGATAGCACTACACACCTATTGAAGTGACCAAAATTAAAAAAAAAAAAAACCGGTGAGGCGCCTGGCTCAGTGCATCAGGTGTCACAGTCTGGCTCAGGTCATGATCTCGGAGTTGGTGGGATCAAGCCCCGCGTCGGGCTCTGTGCTGACAGCTCGGAGCCTGGAGCCTGCTTCGGAGTCTATGTCTCCTTCTCTCTCTGCCCCTCCCCCCGCCCCTCTCTCTCTCTCTCCCAAAAATAAATAAACATTAAACATTTTTGAAAACCTGGTAATAGGAATTGCTAACAAGGATACTCTGGTGTTTTGCTGGAGGGAAGGCAAAGTGGCACCGTCACTCCGAAAGGTGGTGTTTACAGAGCTGCAGATAGCCTTACTACGTGGTCGAGCGATCATGCTCCCAACGTATCTGAAAACTTACATCCTCGCAAAAAGCTGCCCACACGTGATCATAGTGACTTTATTCCAAAACAGACACAACCAAAATGTCCTTCAGTAACAGATAAAGTGGGGTGCGACGGAATACTGTTCAAAGATCAAAAGAAATTAGATCTCAGGCCACAGAAGACGAGCACATCGTAAAGGCTTCTCGCTAACTGGAGGAGATCAGCCTGGAAATACCGCACACTGTGTGATCCGGCCCTGCGGCGTCTGGAAGAGGCCAAACAGTGGTGATGGTACGTGATCGGTGGTCGCCATGGGTCTGCAGTGAGGAGGGATGGTGTGACGCACGCTGTCAGAGCGGAGAGACTATTCCGTGCAACGCTGTCAGGAGGAACATGGTACCCCGCTTTCCTCCAAGCCCATCGAACGTGGCAGCCCAAAGAGCGAGCCTTTATGTGTGCAAATTTCGAAAAGTCATTCAGGCGGCCTGGGGGTCCCGGGATGGAGTGCAGAAGGTGACAGAGCGATCAAGCTGTGTTGCAAACTGCAGCGAGCTCCCCGAAGAGGGTGGAAATGAGCGGCATCCGTGAGACTGAAGGCAGAGGAAACCGTCCACAGGCACTGACCTGGAGCTGGTGGAGTGGTGTCGCGGGAGGAAGGGTAACGTTCCACTGCCACCGCACGAACGTGTCATAGCTGGACAGTTAGGTAAAGACTGGCTCGCAGGGGCAGCCAGTCCTCACCGTCAGAGTCGGTGGCTACAGATGAGCCAGCGGAAGAGGCGACAGTGGCCCATGGAGTGACGGAGGAGAGCCAAAGACCTTGGTTGAACTTACGCCGGTTGTGATGTGGATGGTTACGCACAGACAGACTCATGGGAAAGTGTGCGCACACGCATCGGTGTCACCAAGAGAAGGTGGAAACGTGCGGCAGTCACACAGGCGCACCCAGCACCCAGTCCTGGTTTCTGATACCATTCTTCGATGACTCCTGGGCAAAATGGCTTCCTGTGGGCCTGGCATGAGAAACGCCCGTATGAGCATGGGCTATCTCGTAGGGCCAGAAGGGAAGTGTTCCCAAAACAAGTCTCAGTGATGGGGGTATGTCAGAGGGACAAAAGAGCCCACTCCGAGATCTCCCGACGGCCGTACCCCAAGACCACAAACAAAGTAGTATTGGATTCTAACTCAAATAATAAATATTCGTGAGTCCATGCGTCTGAATACATGGTTGGATTAGTAAACGAGGAGGGGAAAGAGACACGTCTCCCCTACAGATTCTACATAATGTATGCAGATATATCTGCCCTCTGAAATTGGAGAACTCCCCACTTCTTAACTGTGAGCTGCTCTCAGTGACTTTTCCCCAAAAGGTGCCACGTGAAAAGGGGGGGAAAACAGTAACTTTACAGTGGAGAAGTCTGACATGCACAATTTATCTCGGTGGCCAAGGTCAGTATCAACGGTGATAAATCATGTCGATATATGGCACTTTATCCCCGTGGTCTTCCCACCCCAAAGCACGTAACCCTAGTGTGGTCACAGGAAAACGCCAAGAAGATCCCAACCGAGAGCCTCGACCAGCACTCTTCAAAACTGCCAAGGTCATCAAAACCAAACAAACAAACATGAAAGTCTGAAACCGTCATAGTTCATAGGAGCCTAAGGAGATTTGGCTGCTAAACGTGGCGCGGTGACCTGCATGGGACCCTGGCACGGAGGAGGGACGTTAGGGGGAAACGAAGGAATGAATGCCAATAAAGTGTGGATTCTAGTTGATAACTCTGCATTGCTATTGTTTCCTTAATGGTGAAAAATGCATCCCACTAGTTAGATGCTAGCAGGGGAAACTGGATGTGGGGTATATGAAAATTCCCTTTTGTATCTTGGGAACTTTATTATGATCAAAAACCCTTCTAAAATTAAAAAAAAAGAGCTTATTTTTTTAATGGATGGTTCAACTAGATAGTTCACTAGAAAAGATGCCTGAATGCCAATAAGCCTGTGAAAAAATACTCAACATCATTCATCGTTAGGGAAATGCAAATTAAAATCAGCCCGAGATAGGGCCACACGTCTCCTCGAAGGACTGCCGCCAAAAAGATGGCCGACGGCCAGTGTCGACGAGGATGTGGATAGACTGGAGCTCGGGTGCACTGCCGGTGGGAAACCAGTTGGGGCATTTCTTCTCAAGGGAACCCAGATTTACCCTTTAAGCGAGCGGTCCGTTCCTCTGTATCTACACAAGAGAAAGTAGAACAAATGTTCTCCCAACGACGTGCACAGAAACCGCCACGGGAGCATTGTTATGGCGGCCGCAAAGCAGACACACTCCCATGTCCATCCGCGAATGTTGGCTACACGGAGCGTAGTCTCTCCCACCCAACAGGATACTACGTAGCAATAGAAAGGAGCAAACTGCTAACACCTGCTCCATCGTGCAAGACCCCCAAAACCATCCTGCTAAGTGAGCCATATTTATGATTCGATTTATAGGAAACATCCCAAAACTGCAAGTCAGTGGAGACAGGAAGCATATGGATGGTTGCCTGGGACTGGCGTTGGAATGAAGACTGAGTACAGACAGGCCTGGGGTGTCTTTCCAGGGGATAGAAGTATTCTAAAAATAGACTGTGGTGGGCGGGGGGGGGCGGGGGGGCGCCCGGAGGCTCTGTCAGTTCAGCATACGACCGTTGGTTTCAGCTCGGGTCATGATCTCATGGTTTGTGGGTTCAAGCCCACTGACAGCACGGAGCCTGCTTGGGATTCTCTCTCTCCCTGTCTCTCTGCCCCTCCACTGCTTGTGCTGTGTCTCCCACTCTCTCTCAAAATAAATTAAAAAAAAATGGACTGTGGTAGTGATTGCATAACTCCGTAATTTTTCTAAAAATCGTTGAACGGTATGTATAAAAGCAGGTAGCCTGTAAGTTACTTCCCAGTAAAGCCGATACTTTGGTAATAAAGGCAATGCTTTGTCACGATTACCAAAGAGCACGTGCGTGTTTGCTGCTGAGAATACGTGAGGAAGGACCTGCCTAAGCTCTCATAGATGAGAAATCAGCTATTGGCGGTAACAACGATGATTTTGTAAACTTGTCCGTGCCGTTTTTCTGGACTGCGTTATCTTTACGGTGAAGGTATCTCATATATTTCAAGAGGCTGTAAAGAGCAAAGAAGAGAATCTTGAATTTGCGTCAGCGCCTTAGAGAACCCCGAGCCATGCTTTAGCTGTGTTTAATGTACTTCGCACAAAGGTCATGAAAATAGGTGCTTTCACTGTGACCGTCTGGCGCCCAGACACAGGAGACGGTGCGCTGAGGGGTTCCCAGGATTCCCACAGCAATCTCATGTTGGGTTGTTCTTCTCCCGAAGATCGGCGTAGACGGATGTGGGAAGGAGACGTGTGCGACCCTGGCGTGTCATCTGACGGAGTGCAAGCTGGCCCGGGTGCGCTGGTCGCACAGCCACGCCCACTCGGAGTTCCAAGAAGCCCTCAAAAGGGGGTTTCTTCAAGCAGGATTAGAAGGGAGCCCCACGGCTCTGATGGTTGCTAACATAAACCTCAAGGAGGTAGGTACCTTTCATCTTCTCTGTTTGCTGACGCTGCCTGTGTGAGGAGCGCCGGCCCGGTGAATGCCTGAGAAGGTTCCCCATTCCGCCCTTCCCCGGTCGCAGTCCGCGGAGGCTCTGAACATGGCGTCGTCGGGCCGCACGCGGGTTTGCACCAGCCCCACGGGAGGAGCCTTTTCTGTCCTTACGATTTTCATCGTCATCGACAGATCACAAGTAATTTCTCTGCGTAGCTGAACTGCTTTTCTAGTCTGGGTTTTGGAAAAAACAAAAAACAAAAAACGCTATCTGCTATTCTCCATAGTATCCAATTTTCCCCTTTAAGTGCAGGTCTTCCCTCTCCCATACTTACTTATTTTTTTAAGTTTTTTTTGTTGAGACAAAGACAGGGCGGGGGGCGCAGAGAGAGAGAGGGAGAGAGAGGATCTCAAGCAGGCTCCTCACTGTCAGCGCAGAGCCCAAAGCTGGGCTCGAACACATGATCCGTGAGATCACGACCTGAGCCGCAAACAAGAGTCGGTGCTCAACCCACTGAGCCCCCGGGCACCCCTCTGTCTAGACACCCGCCCTCTTCATCAGCCGGAGGTCCCTGCCAGACACTCCGGATAGCAGACGATGTCATTTCTCACGCCAGCGGCCTGCTGTTTGATTTCAGAAGTCATGTTTCAGAAAACCGCTATCAGGTCAAAGCTGAGACCTGATGGCCCATCTCATCCAGGACTTCAGGGTCATTGGGTCTCGTCCCCACACTCCCCAGGTTTCTCCTGGCCACATCATTGCTTTCCCTGCGAATCCCGAAAGAGGTGTCCTGGCCCTGTTAAATTAGCATTTGTTAAGTCGAGCACAGGGTGCAGAATGGTGAGCCACGGTTCAGCAGAAGACGACAGTAGACGGGGTCCTGGGAGAGGCACGGGGAGAGGCCCCACGGGGAGGGCAGGGCAGGGCGTGGGCAGAGAGGCAGGGCCCGGGGCACGTGCCTTCATCAGGGCCCATGGTGGCGGGACCTGGGGTTCCCAGGTTAGGGCCAGATCTGTCCACTCAGACCTAAAGGCGGGGTTTTGGTGCGCCCCATGGGGGTCCACTAAGCGGCACACACAGCACGGGGACCCTGAGCAGCAGGGAAGACCTTCCGGAGCTCGAACCTGCTCGTCACTCTGGGGGCTGCTTGCACGAGTGGCCGGGGTCACGTTAGGGTCTGGTGGCTGCCCTTGCCCTTGCCCGCCGGCACCGAAACACCGGGAGCCTGAGGCGGGCCGACGCTGGACGTGCGTGTTTCAAACGAAGCTTGGGTTTATTCTCAAAATGAAAGTGCTTGCACTTTTCCGTAAGAACTCCCCTGGTCGAGGTTCTCTCACTGCCCTTTGTCCCCGTCACCTCTGTCCCCGTCACCTATCCCGTTGCGTCTGGAGCCCTGCAGCCGTGTCACTTGTAGCTCGTGCATCGGGGGTGGTCTCCGCAAGCTGTCAGGAGCCAGGTCCCCGCGCCGCTCATGCTGCCCCCCCCCCCACCCCTGGGACTCTGGTCCGAGTGACACGGGCGCTGGCATCCCATCAGCACCACACACGTCCCTCTGACGTTCCAATCAATGAACGGAGGGATGACACTTCTTTTCACTCAGACAAGAAAAAATTGGTTTAAGAGAAGTTTAGCTTTAAAAATGAATAACCCCGAATTGTCCTTAAATACTTCTGCCGTCTCGGTTCAGTGTGTTAAGAACGGAATATGTGGTTTCCTCCTGATTCAATGTCTGCCTCGCCTAAGGAGTCACTTCTGGAAGATTTGAACAGCATTCTCAGCTCGAGGAAACTCCTAGACTTCTTCGAAGACGAGGAGCTGGGCTCCATTGCGCTCAGGATCCGGGCCTTTGCCGAGCCGTCTGGTTCTGTTGACAACAGGCAGTCTTTACTCGCCCTCTTCCAGAAGGTACGCTCCAGGGGGCTGGCTTCAGCCAGTTATCACAGTAAATTAAAAGTAGACGCATGTACAATTCTGTCCATGGTTTCCAACTGGATAATTTTTTAAGGTCTTTAAATGAGTTTTTTTTTTCCTTTTTTTTTTTTTTTTTTAATGCTCTCAGAATGGGATAAGCGAGTCTTCAAAGCTGAAACTAACGGGTCCACTCAAACCATCCCCACACACACGGACGCCGCACACTCTCAGGCAAGTCCAAGGCGAGCAAGGACCTGGGCCTGCCTGGCAGTCAGCGGCTAAGGAAGATGGTAACAATGAGAGAATGAGGGGCGCCCGGGGGCTTGGTTGGTTCAGCGTCTGACTCTGGATTTCGGCGCAGGTCAGGATCTCGTGGTTCCTAGATCTGAGCCGCACGGCCGGCTCTGCACTGATAAGGTGGAACCTGCTTGGGACTCTCCCTCCCTCCCTCTCTGCCCCTCCCCTGCTCGTGCTCTGTCTCTCTCTCTCTCTCAAAATAAATAAACATGGAAAAAATTTCTAAATAATAAAATAGAAAAGAGAAATGAGATCCTGGAAAAGGCAAGATACAAGAATTCTTTCATCCCTTTTAACAGCCCTGGATGCGTCCAGGAGGTGTGGGGAAGGAAGGACGTAATCCAGACAGAGGAGGGGGTATTCAGAAGGAACTCGGCAGTGGGGTCGGCAAAGGGCTGGTTTGAAGGCAGACAGAGTCCAGACCAACGATCTAAGCTTTCTGTGTCTTTAAGGCGCAGTGACTGACCAGCGGCTCAGTGGAGAAAGACGTGTGATCGCCCAAACCGGGTGTTCACAGGGGACGCACCGCAGGCCACCTCGTTTCTGGTGCCGGCTTCTGTCTCTGACGGAGTCATCTGAAAATTGACCCGGGCCGCCCTCCACCCTCGGTGGACAGTCAGTGGCCCGGCACAAGGAGAAGATGTAAAAACTCCAGAAATGGGATCCAGTCAAGAGAGAACGTCACATGAATGGATGTTAAGATCGAGGTTTTTTGTTTTTTGTTTTTTTCGAGAGAGCAAGTGTGAGCAGCAGAGGGGCAGAGAGAGAATCCCAAGCAGGTTCCATGCTGTCAGCCCGGAGCCCAGTGTGGGGCTCGAACTCACAACCTGAGATCGCGACCTGAGCGGGAATCCAGAGTCAGACAGTAACTGCCTGAGCCGCCCGGGCGCCCCAGTTAGGTCTGTAAATCCTACGGCAGGAAGAAAGAGAGCAGTTATTCCGGTCACTGGTGATGCTCCAGCGCCTTGTCGCCAAATTAGTTCATGTAGATTGTGGTCGGTGAGAAGGACAAGGAAATTCTCACTTGGAGTGTGGAGGCCAGTGCTCAGAAAAGAAAAAGCACACCAAGAATCCCGGTTAGAAATCCGTCGCGATTACTCATTACCCTCCTGTGTGCTGCATGCCACACTCCCACTTCCAAAACTGATCCGAGGCGCCTCACAGTGACAGTGACGAGGGCTTCCTTTAAACCGCTCGCGCTGGCTGTCCTCGAGGAGGCATCGGGGAGGTGAAGCGGAGAGAGGTCCTTCCGCTGTCGATGGAAACATTTCTCTGTTGCACTGAGCGGTTCAGTTTGCTCTTCTAAGTTTTCGACAGATGAAAAGGCAGAGAGACAACCTTACGCCTTCGCACACGTCTCGGGCTCAGTAGGTTCCCTGGCACCTACCGTCGCTTTGTGCCGATGGGACGGTTCGCGTCGCACGCTGACTGAGCTCAGGTGCTTTCGGTACCGTGGGTTCCATTCAGGTGACTCCTGCAAACGAGGGAGACTGTGCCCAGGCCAGCCTTCCGCGGGAAGGTGCAGGGAGATTTCGTAGAAACACTCGCTTTGCCCGAGACCCTCCGGACCGCGGGGGCTCCCATCCGGCCGCTGCGGGAGTTCGGAGGTGCCTCCGCCCCCCACGCTGGTCTCCGTTTCTCTCCGTGCTTTCAGCTTCCCTTCATCGCCCCCTTCTCAGGCTGACTTTCTGAGCTTCCGGAATGCCGGCACCCCAGGGAGAGGGGGCAGCAGACCCCCCCACATCTGACCTAAGGTCCCCGCTGAGCAGAACCTGAGCGCCGAGCCCCCTCCCAAGGTCCGGTTCATACAAGGGCTGCTCCGGGCCTGCAGAGCACTCTGGGAGGCGCTCGGAGCCCAGCTTCTGAGTCTCCGCCCCGCCCGTTAAGTAAAGAAAAAGAACGGAAACAAGTTTCAAATGGAACCTTCAACACGGTATTTTTTTCAAAGCAGCGGGTTACACGTTAACAACTTGTGCTTTTATTAATTTTCAGAGAATACGTAAAAATCTCCACATCCTCATGACCATGAGTCCCGTGGGGCCCGGCTTCCGCGGCTGCTGCAGGAAACACCCCTCCGTGGTGGCCTCGTGCACAGTGGACTGGTACCAGCGGTGGGCAGAAGACGCGCTCCTCGCCGTGGCCGACGCCTTCCTGCGAGACAGGGTGGGTTTGGCGAGCAGGGAGGCAAGTACAGCCCCCTTAGAAACCTGACAAAGGGACGTCCCCCGGCGCGGACGGCAGCTGGCAGATGTAGGTCCCGGAACGCGCCGAACCCAGGTGGGCAAAACGGGACAAAGTCAAGCGTCTCTGGCTCGAGCGCGACAAGCCACGTTCACTCAGAATCCCCGAGCCATGGTACGGAAGCGTCTTTCCTGCGGTGACCCACCTCCTGTAGCAAAGGGAACTGAAAGCATCGACCCCAAGACTCAGCGCGGCACCCGGCAGAGGGCTTGCAGCCTTCCTAGACAGGCGTCCAAGGGACGAAAGGCCGCGGGTGGAGTCTGTGCGGAGCCAGCTGGGTGGAAGGTGACCAGGCGGGCCCGGGGACTGGATGCGGTGGGCTGGGGGTGGGCGCCAGCCTTTGTCTCAGACAGAATTCTCCCCAAAACTGAGCCCGGGCACTCTTTCTCCCCCAGTTTCCCACCCAAAATATCAGTGTATCCTGTGAGGCCTACATGTTCACAGCCTTGCTTCGCTCAAGGACGTGGAATCGAGCCTCTTGCACTGGATAACCCCCTTTAAGAACGGACGGTGGGAGGGATCAGTCGGTTGGCCAGTCGCCACGGACCTTGGCCACGATGACGGCTCCGTAAGCCCCTGGATGGCTGTAGCAGAAACGGGGTCAGGCCCAGCGGAAGGAGCCGCTAGTCACCGGCCACTTGTCGCATTGTCCACCCTGACACCATCCAAACGCCGAAAACTCCCGTATTCTTGGGCCCCTTCGCCCAGGCTCTCTGTCGACCGCCCTGCACCTCAGAACGACAGACTCTGTTGAGTTAGTCTCCGTGTTCCATTTCCCTTTCTTGGTGCATTTTAGGTCACTTTCTCTGAATTCTTGAAAATTATGATTTTGCAGCACTTACAGGAAAATCTCGCCCCGACATGTGTCCAAATCCACAAAAGCGTGAAAGACTTGACCACAACGTACTTTCAGAAGACCGGATGGCAGTATTACATCACTCCCAGCAGCTACTTGCGATTCATGGACACGTTTGCTCACATTCTGAGGTCACGCCAGAAGGAAATGCAGACAAAGAGGTAAGGCTTTGAGGCCAAATCAGAATCACGAATCTCTTTTAAATTAGTGCTTTTATTTGAAAAAGAAAAAAAAAGAGAGAGACACAAATACAAAAGAATGACCGGAATCTACCTTTCCGAGGGGGAAAGACAAGAGCCTCCCGAGAGATGAGTGTCCAGAGGCTGCGCCGAGGAATCGCTGTCTTGGCGCCGCCAACCCCCGGAACGTGATCGCAGGAGAGCCTGCTTTGCTGACGTTTCGCTGTGTCCTCACCTTCCGAACCCTCCCTTCCCGCAGGGGCCGCCTGTGCATGGGTCTGTCCAAGATCCTGGAGGCCACCGCTCTGGTTGCAGAGATGCAGCAGGAGCTCCTGGCCGTCGGCCCGCAGATGGAGCGCAGCACGAAGGTGCGTCGGTTCAAAACCCCTTTGGACTATCTTGTGGTTGAACACAAACAGCGCTGGGACACAGAGGCCCCCGCGCTCGGCGACGATGGATCGGAGCCCAGCCCTGGTGGCACGAGGCTGCGGAGCCTCTCGGGCTCCACTTCCCTAGCGTGAAAGGAGCAAAACGCTAACGACGACAGCCAAACAGCAGCGGCACCGTGTGTCACTAAGTAAATGTGACGACAGGCGTATAAGTCACTGTGAAGGCTCACACAGGAGAAGTCCCTCCTTAGTTACATCAGCCTGATCGGCTGTGGGAACTTGCAGTCTGGAAGGGTTCTAAAATTCCTGCTTGCCTCGCTGCCCAGTTGGCTCAGTCAGTTAAGTGTCTGACTCTTTTTTTTTTTCATCATTTCTTTATTTTTGAGAGAGAGACACACACAAAACACGAGCGGGGAAAGGGCAGAGAGAGAGGGAGACACAGGATCCGAAGCAGGCTCCAGGCCCCGAGTCGTCAGCACAGAGCCCGACGCGGGGCTCGAACTCACAAACTAAGAGATTATGACCTGAGCCGAAGTTGGCCGCTTAACCGACTGAGCCACCCAGGCGCCCCTGAGTGTCTGACTCTTGATCTCAGCTGAGGTCGCGATCTCAGGGTGGTGAGTTCAAGCCTCATCGTTGGGCTCCATGCTGGGTGTGAAGCCTCTTTTTAAAAGTAATAATAATAATCAATTAAAATAAAAATCATACTTAGCATACTTACCACTCTCTACACGTATTGCAAGAGAATGATCTTGGTGCGGTCACCCTTTCTGGTTTAGCCCGCTAACCAAATATGTTTCCAGCTGGTTTTGATACATTTTTCACTAATGAAATGAGCTTTATGAATTTTTCTTTAAATGAATTTCTGTTCAAAAAAGAGATGCCCCGTCTCTGAAAACTCATCCTCCAAAGAAGCGTGTGTTCCGTCAGGAAAAGGGCGCGCTGGTGGAGAGACTGCAGAGGGAGTCGCAGGTGGTCGAGAAGGTCCAGGTGCTGGTGAAGCAAGAGGAAGACATCGTGGCGGAGGAAGTGAGGATCGTGGAGGATTACGCTCAGGTGAAGCTGAGGCGTGCCCAGCGGCGGTTGCTCGGGGGTTTGCACGGTTGTCCCCGAACCCCGGAGTTTGGAGGCTGGGCTGACCGCTCTGAACTCCGTAGTGCTCGAGCGTGGACGCGGTCGATTCTTCCCCAGCAAGTGTTCGTGGTAGACGGGCCTGGGAGCGCAGAGACGCGGGTCCCTGGCCCTGAGGAGGCCGCGTCCCCAGGCGGAGACCGCGACAGCCAGGCTCGCGGAGGCACGACGGCAGGAAGTCCTCCGAGCCGCGTCGCAGACACACGCGGCCTGCGAGCACCGTCATCACCGGTTGCACTGACCGGCCTTGACCCTCCGTGTAAGCGGCCGAGCCCCGCCCACCCTGTGGTGACAACCCAGCGGCGGTTCCCGGCCGGAGCGCCTCCCAGCGCCCGCTTGGAGCCGGGACCGAGCTGCTCGCGCCTCCCGCGGGCAGCCGTCTCTGCCCTAGCGGCTCCGTCAGCGCCAAGGCTGCACAGAGGCCTGTCCCCAGGCCCTGTGCGCAGTTGCCCGTGTGTAAGTCACGCTCGGGGGCTCCTCCCGATAGCGGACGTCCCGCACAGTCAGCCGGGGGGTGGGGGAGGTGGTCATCGGGAGCAGCAGCAGGTTGTGAACAGATTAGGTCGTCGCGGTCCCCTCAGGCCGTGGTGGGGGCGGAGGGGCCGCTCTGGCTCTGACACGCGGGGAGCGGCCGGCCCCTCTCTGCCCCTCCTGCCTCCTGGTTCGTGTCCCCCAGGCCCCCGCTTCTCTCAGGAGCCTCTGAGACCCGGATTGTTTGGAGGGCTAGCTTCCTTCACTCGAGGGCGTGAGACCGAACGCCCTTCCTTGCGGGCTCACGAGCAGACGTCCCAGAAGGTGGGCCTCTCCCCCTCCCTCCGGACGCCAGAGGTCCCCGAGGGTGACCCGTGGGCCCTGCCGGGCGTGATTTCAGTCTTTGCTCTTCCGGCCGAGAGAAAATGGATACAGAAGAGGCCATGTTTTGTGTCCTGCGGTGTCTCTGCCCCGCCACAGGGGCGTGTGGCTTCAGGAGCGAGTCCGGGTTGTACGGGGCCTGAAGCCGACACGGCATCGAAGGCATATTTTTTAGAATCTAAGGTTACTAGTTCACAATTCAACATAAAAGCATGTATTTAGATAAGTAAAACATCAAATACAAATCTTTAAAAGTGAGAATCATTACGAACGTCACAGAATCGAGAAAAATAACGTAATAATGTTGATTAGCTGCCTCCGATGCCCGGTACCGCCTTCCCCCACATTTCCCCCCTGCAGGCGGAGCGCGTGGACCTCGGGGCTGTCGTTCCCGTGCGGGGTCGGCACACGTCACAAGAGTGTGGTTTCCGTTTTTGCTAGTTTAGGGTGTTTCCTTCAGTTTCGTAACCCCCCACTGATAACGTCATGAGTATTTTTAACGACACTCAATGGGTGTAAGCAGAGTGGCGTTTCGAGGTTTCTGGGTGGTGAATCGTTTTAGGTGTCGTGTGAGTTGAAAGCATCCATTACCGACTTTCCGCCCGTGTCTTCAGTTGTTTCTGATGTTTGTGTTTTCATTCATGTCGATATTTCTTGCAAACTCCGCCAGAACCTTGAATTTTTCGGGGCGATTGTATGGCGCGTTCTTCTCCATGAATTGGATTATTAAACAGACAAGAGCCTGAGCGTATCCTAAATGTATGTCTTCCTCTTAATAAGTCATTGCTTTTGGTCTGACCCGGAACTATCGTCCCGCTGCGCGTCTCTCAACATAATCTCTGGATTTTAACACTTAATCACTTTCATGTTATGGTCCACAAATTTTTGTCTTATTTATTTGTAAATTAAAATTTTAAGTTATAAAATCAGGCACTCTTCACATATATCTGTGTAAGGAACCTGTAACTTCTCACATTTCATCGAGATACCCCCAAAATATCTTTTTAAATGCAGTCTCTCCTCCCCAAAACTTGGGAATTCTCATGAATCCTTTTTGTGTGACCTCCCATCCAGAAAAGCAGGCGTGAATGGGAGGTTAGGATGGGGTGTCCTGCGTTACCCGGAGTCGTCACGAAGGTGTGAGCTTCCGCTTAGAGTAGGCGTCCCTGGGAGCCTGCCCGCCCCCCACTTCCTCATACACAGAAGGACTTTCTGCAGAAACCGGGCTCTGGACGCGCACGCTGCCGACCCTGTGTCTCCCCCGCTGCCCACCGAGCTCCGGGCTCTGGACGCGCACGCTGCCGACCCTGTGTCTCCCCGCTGCCCACCGAGCTCTGTTGGATACAGTATCTTACGACGGCACTCCTGGCCCGCACCTGAATGTCACACGGCCAGGAAGGCCGGGACAGGGAACGGCAGGAGCACTGGGAAGTCACTCCGACCCGAGGCCGCTTTCGCAGTCGCCGGATTATACAGGGAGGTGACCGTGCACGAGGTATGAACGCCCACAGCGTGCGTTCACACGTGCTGGGGGCTTCTGTTGCAGAGAACCGCCCGAGAGATCAGGAGCGTGCTGTCGCCTCTGGACAAGGCCACCGTGGCCCTGCGAGCCCTGGATAAAGCCGATGTCGCCGAGCTGAGGTAAGGCGCCCCCGTCTGCCCGGAGTCGGGAAAGCACGAGCACGTGGCAGAAGCTGGGAGTCCACATTCGGAGGCCGTCAGGTCAAGTCCCCTTTGCCCCTCACGGCCACTTTAGACTCACTGTGTGCCAAGGTCGCCCACGTACCTGCTCAGGGTTCTGTGCCGCCAGCTGCAGGCGGCCTCCGGGTGACTGGGTGATGTGGTCTGGTTATGAACCGAATGCCTGTCTCGGGACGTAACAGGTGCACCGGGACGTCGTGCACCGAGTGCCCGGGCCTGCCGGCAGGAGCCCCGGCAGTTATGGAAACCCCTGACGCGCAGTCCCACAGGTGGGGAGACCGTGGTGGTGGGGCCGCTGCCCGCGGGCTGTGGGACGCAGGGACACGCGCCTGGTGCTGCGGCGGCGGCCGTGGCCCTGGGGCACCCCCTGGGACCCAGCGCCCTGTGCCCGCGCCCAGCCGCCTAGTGCAGGGAAGGCCAGGAAAGACACATGCCCAAAAACATACAAGGGAAACTGAGAGGCGCCGAGGTCCAAACCCTGAGCCCGTGTTTCTAGCTGGGAGCTTCGGGTGGGATGCCCCCGACTGGAGGACCGCACCCCAGCAAACGAGGCCCCGCCTTCGCCTCTCAGATGCGCACTGCTTTCCGTTACTTACAGGAAAGTAGGACATGTATTTCAATTTTTTTAATGTTTATTAATTTTCGAGAAACAGAGCGTGAGTAGGGGAGGAGTAGAAAGAGGGGGAGACACAGAATCCGCAGCAGGCTCCAGGCTCCGAGCTGTCAGCGCAGAGCCCGATGCGGGCCTCGAACCCTCGAACCGTGAGATCATGACCTGAGCTGATGTCAGACACTTAACCGACTGAGACACCAGGCGCCCCAGGAAAAGTAGTATTTCAGTTAAAGGTGCGGGAGTGAGCAAGTCCACTACGATATTTACAACACTGTTAACGCTGGGGACAAGAGAGACGACAGACGAGGGTCTGTAACCCGTGCGGCTCTGCGGGGGGAAGAGGCCACGGAGCCGGGAGGCTGGTCCCCACGCTGACAGACACAGAGAGAGAGAGAGAGAGACGAGGGGGACAGAAGACCTTCCTCACCGTCCACGCGTGAGACTGGTGCGTACACTGGGCAGGCGTCTGCGGGAGGAACGATCTAAGCAGGAGAGAGGGAAAGCCCCGAAGTCGGGAAGCAGAAACGAGCCTCCTGGGTTTCGGGAGCTCCCGACGCCGGATGGCTGCGGCCCGTGAGCGCGAGGGGGCGGCGGGCGGCGGCGCAGGACTGTGTCCCGGAAGCCCGGTTCTCTCGGCTCTTCTCTGGCAGAGGTTCCCGAGGGAGCCCAGCCCGACTGCCCGTTGGTCTGGTTCCCGGGGGCAGGCGTGGGGGGGCTAAGCTCTCGTTTCTCCTCTGTGGACCTTGTCTGTCTCTCTCGCTAGCTCCTCCATTAGGATCATTCTCATACTGAGAACCTCAGGAAGCAATCGAAACGTGAGCTCTAAACAAAGGATTAAGGATTTAATTAGTGAGTCCTGAAAAATACCCGCATTTTAAAAGGAGGCTGTAAAAGAACACAAAGACGAATCTAAAGAATGAATCTCTGACGATGACGCTTAAGGCAGGGCGGCCTCCCCGGGGACCCCGCAGACCGTGCTGCATTTACAAAGCCGGCTTCTTTGCCCGCCTTCTTCTGGGAAGTGGGGGGAGACCCCCCCCTCCGAGTCCCGGAGGCTGTTGCATAGCAACCACCCGGCTCGTGGCTTTTCACCGAAACTCGCTCCTTGTGCCGGTTACCCTGACGCCTGGCTCTCCGGACTGCCGCCTTCCCGTCACTGGTGCAGGGGCCTGTCGGCGGGCTGGGACACAGCAAGGGGCGCCCCGGGTGTTCCAGCAGTCACGTTATCATGCACCTGAGAGATGCCCCCTCCCGCACGGTGCGGTTCGGTGATTTTAGGGGGGGAGCCCGAGATCGGGAGGAAGAGAAGTCATTCGACTGTTCGAGGGGAGGGAGGGGCGCGCTGGTCTCTGACACTAGCACGTGACGCCGGGCCGGGCCGGGAGGGTTCCCACCCTCGGGAGCCGTGCCCCGACACGTTCGTGCTGACGAGGACTGCCCTCTCTCTCGGCTGTCCTGCACTCAGGGTTCACGCAGCTCGTCTTCCTAGAGCAAAGGTACACTGGACGTGCCAGCCGCTTAAAGGTCCCCGGAAATGAAATCTCGGGTCGGTGCCCGTTAGACCGTGTGTGCTGACCTCTAGACAGCCTCCCGGTTCCCGTCTCGAAGCTGATGAGGTTTCCCCCCGCCACAGGGTGTACACGCGGCCTCCCCCGCTCGTGCTGACAGTCATGAACGCCGTGTGCATCCTTCTGCAGAAGAAACCCAACTGGGCCTCGGCGAAGCTGCTTCTTGCGGAAACCGGTTTCCTGAGAAAACTGATTAACCTGGACAAGGACAGCATCCCCGACAAGGTACGCGAGCTGGCCCCTGCTGAGCGCGTAGGCGGCACGCCCACACTCTCGGTCCCCAGGGTTACGCTCGGACCCGTGAGCTCGCCCCGGACGGCGGTGCTGCGGTCAGACCCATGCTGCTGGTCCCCGCAGGCCAGCCGGGAGCGCCGGGGACGGCAGCGCGCCGCCCAGGTGGGAAGACGCCCGTCCCGGGATCCGCGACGACAGGGGGCCGCCGCAGGAGGAGGTCTCTCTGGGCGGATCGCACCCCAGGAAGCCACAGGGACGCTTCAGGTGGCGGAGTCTAGAGTCCGAGGTGTTTTTAGTGGAGATACGGTTGGTGTGCCACGTCGTGTCGACCTCAGGTGCACAGCATTCAGTGTTCGTCCCCGCCGCCGAGTGACCGCCACAGTACGCCCAGTTCTCGCCTGTCCCACACCCAGTTACGGTGCTTTTTCTTACTATGGTGGCAACTTTTAAGATCCACTCTGCAACTGCCTACAAATACCCACGCGGTGTTGTTAACCATCGCGCTGGGCGTTACATCCCCAGGACTTGCTCACCTCGTAACTGGTGGTCGTCCCCTTTTGACCCCTTTCACCGTCCCTAACCCCCACCGCTGGCAGCCCCCAACCCATTCGCTGTATCTGTGAGTTCAGCGTTCTGTTTCAGATTCCACATCTAAGTGAGGTCATCTTTCTCGGTCTTATTTCACTTAGCATAACGCCCTCCAGGCCCACCCATGTTGTCCCACTGGAAGGATTTCCTTCTTTTTTATGCCTGAATAATCCTGCATTGTGCGTGTGTGTGTGTGTATATACATATACCACATTATATGCATACATGTGTATGTATATAGCACATTGTGTGTGTACATATATATGCCACATTGTATGTGTGTGTTATATATGTCATACGTGTGTGTATATATGTCACATTAGATATGTGTGCGTGTACATATCACATTAGGTATGTGTGTGTATTTCTTCTTTGTATGTTCATCCATCAGTGGACACTCCGTTTGCCCCCATGTCTTAGCTGTTGTAAATAGTGGCTTAGTGAGCATAGGAATACATATATCTTTTCGAGTTCGTCTTTTTATTTCTTCTAGGTCGATGCCCAGAAGTAGAATTGCTGGATCGTGTGGTAGTTCTGTTTTTAATGTAACTGAGGAGGCACTGTACTCTCTTCCACGGCGGCTGCACCGGTTTGCGTTCCCACCAACGGTGCTCAAAGGTTCTCCTTTCTCCGCCTTCTCGCCAGCACCTGTTGGATCTTGTCTTTTCCATACTAGCCGTTCCGACAGGTGTGGGTGGTGTCTCACTGTGGTTCTGATCTCTATGTCCCTGATGATGAGTGATGCTGAGCACGTTTTCATGTGTCTGTTGGCCGTCGCGTGTCTTCTTTTGGGAAAATGTCTATTCAGATCCTCTGCCCGTTCTTTAATCACTTCGGGTTTGGGGGTCTTACTTTCTGTTTTTTGTTTTTGTTTGGTTTTGGTGCATTATGGTTTGTTTTTGTTTTTTGCTATTGAGTTGTAGGAATGTTTTTATATATGTTAGACATTGACCTTTTATCACGTGTTTTCTCCCACTCCGTAGGTTGCTTTATCATTTTGCTGAATGTTCTCTTTACAGAAGCTCTTTAGTTTGATGTAGTCATGCGTATTTACTCTTGCTTTTGTTGCCTCTGTTTTTGGTGTCAAATCCAAAATCGTTGCCAAAATCGATGTCGAGGAGCTTACCACCTGTGTTGTCTTCCAGGAGCGTTACGGCTTCAGGTCTGCCTCCGAGTCTTCAGTCCACGTCGAGTTATTTCCGGATGCAAGGTGGGGCAGGGGTCCGGCTCTGTCTTTTTGCGTGTGGCTGTCTGTTTATCGTAGAGGTCGTCCTTTCCCCGTTGTATATTCTTGGCTCCTTTGAACTAAGTTAATCAACCACATATGCGTGGGCCCATTTCTGGACTCTCCGTTCTGTCCCACCGACCTGTGTGTCTGTTTCATGCCAGTGCCACGCTGTTCTGGTCGCTGGAGCCCTGCGGTGCGGTTCGCAACCCGGAAGCGCGATGCCTCTAGCCTTGTTCTTTCTCAAGACTGTCAGGATCTTTCATGGTCCCATGTACATTTCAGGATTATTTGTTCTATTTCTGTGAAAAATGCCACTGGAATTTTGATAGAGATTGCATTCGATCTGTAGATTCTTTTGGGTATTAGACATTTTAACAATATTCTTTCAATCAATGAGTATAAAGTATCTTTCGACTTATTGTGTCTTCCTCAATTTCTTTCACTGGTGCCTTATATTTTTCGGGGTACCGAAAGGTCTTTCACCTCCTTGGTTAAATTTATTTGTAGGTATTTTATTCTTTTGTTTTAATGTTTGTTTTTGAGAAAGAGAGAGAGAACGAACTTAAATGGGGGAGGGGCAGAGAGAGAGAGGGAGACAGAATACAATCGGAGGAGGGGCAGAGAGCGGGAGACACAGAATCCGAAGCAGGCTCCAGGCTCCGAGCTGTCCGCACAGAGCCCAACGCGGGGCTTGAACCCACAGACGGTGAGATCATGACCTGAGCCGAAGTTGGATGCTCAGCTGACTGAGCCACCCAGTCGCCCCAACATATTTTCTTTCTGTTGCAACTGTAAATGGGATTATTTTAATAATCTCTCTTTCTGATGGTTCATTGTCGATGTATAGAAATGCAGCCGAATTTCGTATATTGATTTTGTATCTTGCAACTGTGATGGATTTGTTTATTCAAACGGTTTTTTTACGGAGTCTTTTGGGAATTCCACACGTAATATCATGTCCTCTGTAATAGTGACAATTTTACTTCTTCTTTTCCGGTCTCGGTGTCTGTCATCTCTTTCTCGCCTGACTGCTCTGGTTAGGACTCCCAATACTGTGTTGAGTAAGAGTGGTGAGAGTAAGCATCCTCCTACTGGTCCTGACCTGGGAAGAAAAGCCTCTTAGAGGGCAGGAGCTGGGGCGGGGGGCGGGGTTCCTACCCACTCACGCCTCAGGGGCACCAGAAGGAGGCGTCAGACCTTGCAAGATGCAGGAAGTTAACCTGGTTTGTTGTTATGTTAAAATGGAGTTCCTGGAGCGCCTGGGGGCTCAGTCGGTTAAGCATCTGACTCTTGATTTCAGCTCAGGTCACGATCTCACAGTTCACGGGATCGAGCCCCATGTCGGGCTCCGTGCCGACAGCTCAGAGCCTGCTTGGGACTCTCTCTCTCCCTCTCTCTACCTTTCACTCTCTCTCTCTTTCTCTCTCTCTCTTAAATAAATAAACTTTAAAAAAAACTAAAAAAAAACATGGAGTTCCTTTTTAAACACCACAGCAAAGCCACCGGGACAAAAATGGCAATAACCAGATGTTCACAGCAGAGACTTCTCCTCCCCCGCAGCCGGGGGCCCTGCGCACACGGCTACGTGACTGTAGCTCTGCCTCCGGCCAGGGGTCGAGTATCTCTCATATGAAATAAAATTTTATTTTAATGTGGATTGAGGAAAACCTCGACTCAACATGTCTTTCTCTGGTAATGCACGAATTGTGTTTCCTCTAGGTTTTCATGAAGCTGAAAAAAATCACGCTCTCACCTGACTTCAACCCGAACAAGATCGCGCTCGTTTCCGTGGCCTGCTGCTCCATGTGCCAGTGGGTCACCGCCCTGAGTAACTACCACGAAGTGCGGAAGGTACCTCCCACCTCCGAGACACCTAGAATAGCCTGGAAGGGGCCCTCCGTGGTCCCAGAGCCGTGCTCAGAGGGACTTCTGTGGACAGAACACCATGCAGACAGCAAGGGTGCCCGTCAGATTGTGTTCTTTAAGGCATCTGTTTTAATTTAACTTACCCGTCTCAATATGCGTTGCCACAGGAAAGTACTTTGTATCCCTTTCGTGCACAGAATTCCAAGAAAGGTTATTGTAAGAGATGACACAAATGTCTGTCAGACGTAAGCGACATTTTTAACGGTGAACCTGGCCTTTTTTAACACTTACGTGGTGTGACATTCATTTCCAGCTGGTGGGCCCTCGACAGATCCAAGTGGCCGAAGCTCAGAATGTCCTAAAAATTGCACGCCAGAGGCTGGCCGAGAAACAAAGAGGTTTGCAGCTGGTGAGACTTGTTTCCTTGTTAAACTCGCAGCAGCCTTGTGAGCTGGACAGAAACCCCGAGAAGAGTCAATATCTCAGCAGGGTTTTCTTAGGTTAGGAGAAAACGAGGGTATAACAAGGGCAGTGAAGAGAGGCCGGAGGTTCCGTGAGTAACACAGGCACAGGTGCTGCATGTAGGGCGCCGCCACACAATAAAACCCTCGGCTCTGCTGTTCCCGCGTCAGTTACAGATTGACCGTGTCCCCAAATCTCCCCGGAGAGCTTGCGACTCCAGTTTACGGAACACTTACCCGGTATCAGTCTGTGTTCTTAACCTGTTCATGTCAATTACTCTGTTGCTTTGTAAAGAAATGGTTGTTTCTTTTTGTTTTAATGTTTATTGAGAGAGAGAGAGAGAGAGAGGCAGAGCATGAGCAGGGGAGAGGCAGAGAGAGAGGGAGACACAGAATCCGAAGCAGGCTCCAGGCTCTGAGCCATCAGCACAGAGCCCGACACGGGGCTCAAACCCACGAACCGCGAGATCATGACCTGAGCTAAAGTCGGACACTCAGCTGACTTAGCCACCCAGGCCCCTTATATGTTTTGGTTTTAAGCTAAAATTGGGGTATCGTGAGAGCCAGGACTGAGGTCACCAGCCCTCGGACACGCGTCCTGAGAGTGAGTGAGGTAGCACCTTGCAGAGAGGGCCACCCAGCAGGGCACGGTCTTTCTCCCAAACCCCCATGTTTCCACACAGTTATCAACATTTTAAAATGTGGGGATTTATTTAATAGGGCACCTGGGGGGCTCAGTGCGGTGTGAACGGTGCAGGTCCGTCTACACGGATTTTTTTCCCATAACCACGAGGACAGGCCTGTAAATGTATTTTCTCTTCCTTATGATTTTCACAACGACATTCTTTTTTCTGCCTCGCTTCACCGTAAGAACACAGTCTGTAATGCGTGCGACATCCTACACGTGCACTAACTGACCGTGGTGTCAGCGAGGCTTCTGCCCGACAGCAGGCATTGGCAGAGACGTTCAGGAGTCAGAAGTTTTACGTGCATTCTCAGTTGCACGGGGGTTGGCACCCTTCACCCCTGTGCTGTTCAAGGCTCGGCTATAATTTTTACTTTAGTGTAAATGTCCATTTGGGGTTTTTCCCCCAATAATTATTAGAAACACTACATAAATTTTAAAATGATGATGTGGCTGGTTTTCCAGGAAATTCTTAGTCACCAAAAGTCTCAGTTGGTGGCTCAGTTGGTTGAGCGTCCAGCTCTTGACTTCAGTTCAGGTCATGAGTTTAGGCCCCATGTGGGGCTCTGTGCTGGCACTGCGGATCCTGCTTGGGATTCTCTCTCTCCCTCTCTCTCTGCCCTCCCGCCCCCCATTTGTGCTCTCTCACTCTCTCACAATAAATAAACATTAAAAAAAAAACTTGAAAGCCTAAACAAGCGAAAATCAGAGATTTAGAGCATCTGAGGTGGAACAACCAGTCAGAAGATGAGGAAAGAGGAATGAACAGCACGGGAAGCCGACGAGACGGCAGGGCCCTCCGGCCAGCGAGACCCCAGACGCGGCAGGGCCCTCCGGCCAGCGAGACCCCAGACGCGGCAGGGCCCTCCGGCCAGCGAGACCCCAGACGCGGCAGGGCCCTCCGGCCAGCGAGACCCCAGACGCGGCAGGGCCCTCCGGCCAGCGAGACCCCAGACGCGGCAGGGCCCTCCGGCCAGCGAGACCCCAGACGCGGCAGGGCCCTCCGGCCAGCGAGACCCCAGACGCGGCAGGGCCCTCCGGCCAGCGAGACCCCAGACGCGGCAGGGCCCTCCGGCCAGCGAGACCCCAGACGCGGCAGGGCCCTCCGGCCAGCGAGACCCCAGACGCGGCAGGGCCCTCCGGCCAGCGAGACCCCAGACGCGGCAGGGCCCTCCGGCCAGCGAGACCCCAGACGCGGCAGGGCCCTCCGGCCAGCAGGACACACGCTCTTCCAAGTGCGCGTGGACGGGAGCCAGGGCACGCGAGGGCCCAGGATGAGTCTGCGTGGGTTTTAAAAGCTCGATGTCTAGCAAGTGTCTTCTCTGACTACATGGAATGAAGCCGAAGTCAACAATAGGGAAACTGGAAAGTTCACAAATACGCACTCGCTGAGCCAGAGGAGAAATCCTGAGGCAAATCAGAAAATACTTAGAGATGGGGCGCCTGGGTGGCCCAGTTGATTGAGCGTCTGACTTCAGCTCAGGTCATGATCTTGCCGTTCTCGAGTTCGAGTCCCATGTCAGACTCTGTGCTGCCGGCTCAGAGCCTGGAGCCTGCTTCAGATTCTGTGCCTCCCTCTCTCTCTCTGTCCCTCCCCCCCCTTAAAAATAAACATTAAAATAAATTTAAGAAAATACCCGAGACAAATGAAAACAGAAAACAACATATCAAAACTTATGGCATGCAGCAACAGCAGTGCGCAGAAGGAAATTTATAGGTGGAAATAACTATATTGAAAAGGAGAAAGATCTCAAATCAATAACCTTACTTTATACTGTAAGGAACAAGAAAACAACAAATTAAACCCAAAATCAGCAGAGGAATAGAAATAATAAACATTAGAGCAGAGATATACAAAATAAAGAAAAAAACAAGAGAAAATCAGTGAAACCAAAAGTTGGTTCATTAAAAATATCATGAAAATTAACAAACCTTTAACTTAGATCCCTGAAGATTTCACCAAAAACCTGTTAGAATAAATGAAGCCATTAAAGTTGCAAAATGCAAAATCAATATACAGAAATCATTTGCATTTCTATAAGCCAACAACAAACTATCCAAAAAAGAAATGAGAAGCAATCACATTTACAATTGTGTCAAAAAAAATAAAATGCCTAGGAATACATTTAACCAAGGAGGTGACAGACCTGTTTTCTGAAAACGGTAAGACACTGAGGAAGAAAAGGAAGAAACACAAATAAATGGAAAGATATTCCATGCTCGTGGCTGGGAAGGATTAATATTGTAAAATGTCCTTACTACCCAAAGCAAGCCACAGATTGAACGCCATCCCTGTCAACAGTCCAAGGTGCTTTTCACAGAAATAGAACGAACAATCCCAAAATTTGTATGGAACCACAGAATTTGTTATCTTTTGTCTTTTTGATGATGGCCATTCTGACGGGTGCAAGGTGGTGTCTCATTGTGGTTCTGTTTGATCAGCATTGTTCTGCAGAAACTTTTGAGTTTGATGTAGTCCCATGGGTGGATTTTTACTTTTGTGGTTTGTGCTTTTGGTGTTACAGCCAAAAAATATCATTACCAAGACCAATGTCGAGCAGTTTCTTCCCTACGTTTTCTACTAGGAGTCCTATGGTGTCGGTTCTATGGTATTTGGATTTATTTGGAGTTAATTTCTGTGAGCGGTGTAAGACAGGAGTCCACTTTCATTGTTCTGTGTGTTTTCCCAGCGCCCTTTGTCGACGAGACCGTCCTTCCCCACTGGGCGTTTTCGGCTCCCTTGTTGACCATAGTCGTCACATTTGATCCTGGGCTCTCTGCTCTGCTCCCTTGCCCTGTGTCTCTGTTTTACACCGGTCCCGTGCTGTCTCACTGCTGTATAGAAGTGCTACTGACTTCTGTGTGCTGATCCTGCATCCTGCAGCTTCACTGAAACCGTTGATTAGCTCTTACAGCTTTTTGACATTTTTACGTATTCCTTTCTGATTTGGGTGCTTTCTGTTTCTTTGTATTGCCTGATTGCTCTAATCAGGACTTCCAGGACTATATTAAGTAAGAATGGAGGGAGTGAGCATCCTTGTCTTGTTCCTGAGCTTAGAGGAAAAGCTCTCAGGTTTTCATGGTTGAGTGTAACGTTAGCTGTGGGTTTGTCATAACTGCTTGTTAATTTTTTTTTTTTTTTAAATGAGAGAGAGAGACATTGTGAGTCGGGAAGGGGCAGAGAGAAAGAGAGGGAGACACAGAATCGGAGGCAGGCTCCAAGCTCTGAGCTGTCCGCACAGAGCCTTACATGGGGTTCGAACTCACAAACAGCGAGATCATGACCTGAGCCAGTCAGACGCTTAACCGACTGAGTCCCCCAGGCATCCATGTAACTGCCCTTTATTATCTTGAGATTTGTTCCTTCTGTACCCAGTCTATTGACAGTTTTTACTGTGAAAGTGTATTGTATTCTGTCAGATGTTGGATTTTTTTTTTTGCATTTATTGTGATGATCATGTGATTTTTATCATTCATTCTATTGATGTGATGTAAAACATTTATTGATCTGCACATGTTCAACTACCCTTGCCTCCAGGCGATAAATTCTACATGGTCATGGTGTAACAAATCTTTTAGTGTGTTTTTAAATTCAGCTTGCTAGTATTTTATTGAGAATTTTCATATCTATATTCATCAAGGATCTTAGTCTGTAGTTTTATTTTTCAGGTCAGTTGTTTTATTATTCTGTAGTTTGGAATAAATAATTAAGTTTCTGTATTTTCCCTGACTCTCTGTGTTGGCCTCTGTGCATTTGATAAAATAGCGACCCCTCCCTGTCCTGACAGAGTGGTCCAGGGGAGGGGATGAACCCCGCTGTCTCCCACACCACTACAATTGCCCAGGCAGACTTGTGTGTTCTCAGTGGCCCCCAGTACTCGGCGTGTGCCGAGGTCTGTCTGCGTCCCAAAGAGGAGCATCTCAGCCAGCACGGAGGCTCATTGGAAGCCTGTGTGAATGGTTCTCTTCAGGGACAGATGGGTGTTTCCGTCTGAGCCCTCGGCATGGTCCAGTTAAGATCTGATTCTTTGTTCGTTATAGTTCTTTGGGACCCACAAAGGGAAGATCTGCTGGCCACCAGAGCCAGGCGCTCAAGTGGTATATATCCTCTGGGCCACAGTCACCAAGGCCGGGGCGCCATATAGATGCACAAGTTCCTTCCAGGGAGACAGCAGAGACCTCAAGTGCACCAAAGAGAGAATGCCCCGTCTCAGGAGGATGCCAGTCAGCCCCTGAATGTGTGCTAAACTAGAAGCCTGGCCCTCAGGCCACAGCCTCGCTTGGATAAGCCTCTTTAAAGCAAAGCCTGGGAGGGAGGCCGTTTATCTCCGCCCTTTGTGCTGAGTCCTGGGGGAGAGCCAGCCAGAAAGTCGGCTATAGTCCAGTGGTCTTACGGATACAGCCCTCCTGGCTTTCAGAGCCAACTGTTCGGATGCCCATCCCGCAGGGAGATGTCTTAAAAACTGAGACACTAGATGTTGGGTGCAAGGCCTTTGCTGTCAGGGAGAAGCCGGGAGCTGTGAGTTGTCTCTTGTTTGTGTATCGCTGTCCCGGGGGTGGGGTTCTGGTGAGAGTGTGTCGCAGCCTTCCTCGTTTGGGTGTGAGTACTTCTCATTCACCCAGCGTAGGAGTCGCTCTGCTAGTTTCTGAACTTCTTTCATGGGGAACAGCTCCATGCATGGCCGTAGGCTTGGTGTGGCCACAGGAGCAGGTGAGTTCAGGTGCCTCCCGTCTCCCCTTGGAGAGCCATTTTGGACTGGAGCTCCCTTTCACTTATTCTTGGTGCTTGGTATTTTCCATTTTGGTATTTACTCAATTCTCATGATGCTCATGATTTTTTTGTGTATTTTTTGTACTTTCATTCATTTACCCAGCAAATACTTATTTATTTTATTGTCCATTTGTTTTTATTATTATCAAGTGGTAGGGTAGAAAAAAATAAACTCTGAATTTCAATCAGAACCTTACTCACTAACACTCTCCATTCACCTCCAGCTCGCAACCATGGCCTTCATGAGAATTTCTAATATGTTAACTCACTGAACTCACACAAGTATATTTAAAATGTATATATGTATAAAAAATATAAAATATGAGCGTAGTGGTTAACTCCACTGATTTTAAACCTTTTGCTGAGGTTTTCTCTTGAGTTATATACTCTCTGTCTCCTATTTTAGAAATAGGCCTCTTGTTCATTTGGGCCCTAATATAAAAAGTATTTCATAAAACTCTAGGGAACTTTAGGGGAAATAAATAGTGCCAGAACATATTATATTACATGAACACCCATTAAAAATGCTACCTCGGGGGTACCTGGGTGACCCAGTTGATTAAGGGTCCAGCTCTTTTAAATTTTTTTCTTTTAACGTTTATTTATTTTTGATAGGTATAGAGACAGAGCGTGAGCAGGGGAAGGGCAGAGAGAGAGGGAGACACAGAATCTGAAGCAGGTTCCAGGCTCTGAGGCATCAGCACAGAGCCCGACATGGGGCCCGAACTCACAGACCGTGAGATCATGACCTGAGCTGAAGTCGGCTGCTTAACCGACTGAGCCACCCAGGCGCCCCAAGGGTCCAACTCTTGATTTTGGCTCAGGTCGAATCTCATGGTTTGTGAGTTCAAGCCCCACATCGGGCTCTGTGCTGACAGCATGCAGGCTGCTTGGGATTCTCTCTCCCTCTCTCTCTGTCCCTCCCCAATTCATGTGCATGTTTTCTGCCTCCATCTCTCCCAGAAATAAACTTTTTAAAAATATTACCTTGGGAACACAGTGTTGCCATACAATAGAAATTTCATGTGTTTAAAGATGCTCAACATCACTCATCATCAGGAAAAATACAATGAGACGCTGCCTCACACCTGCTGGGACGGCTCAAATCAACAACACAAGAAATAGACGTTGGCGAGGACGTGGAGAAAGAGGAACCCTCGTGCACTGTTGGTGGAAATGCACACTGGTGCAGCCGCTGTGGGAAGCAGTACCTCCATACTGTTTAACGCTTCAAAGCATTAAAAAGAGAACTTTCATGTCACTGTGCAGTAATCCCACGACTGGGTATCTACCCCAAGAATACAAAAACAGTACTTCAAAAAGATGTATGCACCCCTGTGTTTATTGCAGCGTTATTTACCATAGCCAAGATGTGGAAGCAACCTAAGTGTCCTTCAGTAGACAAATGGATGAAGATGTGGTGTATATATACAATGGAGTATTATTCAGCCATAAAAAAGAATGAAATCCCGCCATTTGCAGAGACATGGATGGAGCTAGAGAGTATAATGCTAAGTGAAATAAGTCAGTCAGAGAAAGACAGATACCATAATTTCACTCACATGTGGAATTTAAGAAAACAAGCAAAGGGGGAAAGAGAGAAAGAGAAACCAAGAAACAGACTCCTAACTGCAGAGAACACCCTGACGGTCATCAGAGGGGAGGTGGAGGGGGCGGGGGAATAGGTGATGGGGATTAAGGCGCGCACGTGCGACGGGCACCGGGTGATGGAAGGGAAGTGTGGGATCGCTGTGTTGTACGCCTGGAACTAATATTACACTGCACACTAAACTGGAGCTAAAGAAAATAAAGTGATGGTATGAAGCAAAAAAAAAAAAAAGAAAGAAGAAAAGGATTTCATGTGTTTAATTGAATCCGTAAGTCATACACGTGAATCTATGACTCAGTAGGTCATGAGTAGCAAGAGTGTTTTCTCAGAATAAGAAAATCAGAGGGAATGAGCAAGCAAATAAAAACAATATATCAGAGTCGAAGCAATGGAGTAATTCTTGCGGGTGAACCAGGAATAAGTAATAAATCATTAATCATGCCAAGGGTGGCTCGTGCGTGTATTATTTTAGAGATTAGGTATTTTCACCAGGATAACATGTTTAGAATAGGAGGAGAAATTACAAACTGCGTTCAGTAAGCACAGTTTTATGTGCACAGTTCGTGAACCTACCGTGTTCAAGTCCTCACGCTGAACACGGTCTTCAAACATTTTGAGAAGACACGAACATCTTTTGAAACTACAAGTAGCAGTATAAGCATAATAGAAAGCTACTGAGGCCACAACCCCAGAGATACTATGAGGCAACGTATCATTACTCCTCAAACGACGGTTCTAAACTGTAGATTTGACAAGACCGAGGTTCAGGACAGTTGCAAAGTGATGAGGATTTTAAAGAATGCCTTGGACTTATATCCCTTCAAGGAACAATTTCAGACATTAGGGAATGATGGGCGCCACGTCCCAGAGGGAAGCACATTTAAGGAGTGTGTAGGAAATACGGACAAAGGCAGTCTGGCTACGGTGCCATATTATTGGAAAGGACATGGCATGGGGGTGGAGGAGGGTTGGGGTCAGATTCGGGGAGGTTTTTATTGACAGGACCAACACTTTGGGCCTTATTGGTAGGCAGTCACCTCTAGTGAAATTCAAATGCTAAAATGCTTTTGAGCAAGAGTGCTGTCAACATAAGTGATAATTTAAGGAAACCATTTTATCAGCTGTTCATGAGAATGGGTTTCCTGCTGACAGCCTGTGGATAGTTTCATAGCTACTTCATCCTACTAGCCTTACTTGGAAAACTCCTTAGTTCTCCAGGCTGGTCAGTATATCTAGGATGAAGAAGTTCGGTCATTTTGTTAGGGAAACTGGATTCAATATATTTTCAGTGCACAAAATAAATCAGGAAAGGATGGATCTTCAAGGGCGAAGCTTGTAAGAAAGCCTAATGAGGAAGGTGGGATTTTTATGAAGAAACTTTAGTATCAAGAAATCATGAACTTAATTGCTCCGTTTTTCTTGTGAACACAATCACCTGTCCAGGAAGCTTTTCCAGGACGTGAAACTGAAGTGGTTACACACCACATGCGTACCAGCCACAGTTCAGCTCTTGAGGCAACAGGAGAGTAACACTTGGTCTCAACAGTGAACGCATTGTCTTTCAGATGGAGGAACACGTGCTGGGTTCGCAGGCAGCCTACAGAGACCTCGCTGCTGAAATACAACTGCTAGCAAAAAGAAAGAAGCTGGCCACCAAGCGCCTGCAGTGTGCATCCATCTTACTAACCACCCTGGAAGACGAGAAGGCATGGCTCTCTTTGGCTTTGTATCCCCTTCAGGAATTCCTGCCGGGCTTGGCGAGCCCCAAGATGGGATTTTCCCTGAAGGCCGTATCACGTACCTCCTCAGACAATCTTCTCATCCAGCCTTTCTTACTGAGATCAGTAGACACTCCTGATAAAATTAAGGAGTCCTGGTCAAGTGGGAACGGACTACGTGGATCAGACATTACTTTCTCTTGCTCTCAAGACATCAGTTCCCTTGTCTGGTGAGGTGCACAGAGTCCGTGGGGATGCCATGAGCTCTCCTTGTCTGGCGCAGGGACGACCCCAGCTGAAGGCATAACACGAGGGCGGCTGAAAGGGAGGGGACGTCATGGGGAAGGGAGAGGACTATCTTTAGAACTCCTTCATCTCCTGTTTTACATTTCCTCTGATCTTCCCTAAGCTTCCACTTCCTCCTCCTAGAACGAAGTCAGTGGCTTTTACTTAACAGGGTATTGGAAGTGTCAAATTAGATTTAAAAGTAAAATGCCTGTTAGATATGTTAGGATTTTGATAAATGTTGGTCACTATTATTATTGAACATCATTAATAATATAATGAATTGTTATTTTAAAAGTTATCTTTATTACACAGAGGATTTGACATGGCTCTCAGCCCTAACACTTACGACACTATTGACAAATCCAAGGACAGGACTCATGTTATCCTTAGAAAACAGTTTGTTTTATAAGCTCCTCCATTAACTCACTTTGATGCGAACACCCATGAGAATTCTGAATCCAAGTAGAAGACCAGAATACCTAAAATGGCTCATGATAGCATATTTTGTGTCAGATATCAAGAACTCACTTTTATTTTAACATTTAGACTCAATGGCAAGAGACAATCGGTCAAATAGACAAGAAGTTGGAAAGAATTTTGGGCGACATGCTTCTTTCAGCAGCGTGCATCGTCTACAGCGGAGCCTTAACAGCCGAATTCCGCCGGTTGATTGTGAACAAATGGGAGACCGTCTGCACCGAAAACGACATTCCTTTGTCTCCTGACTTTTCTTTAATTGAAGTCATGGCACGAAAACACGAGGTACTAACATATTTCTATTATCCGGTTAAATGGCTGTCATTGTGGATTTGAATTTGCGGCAGAACTGCATTTTGTTTTGGCTTGGATCTTTTCCCCAGGTTGTTTTGATAAAGGAAAATACTGAAATTTGTTCCAGGTCTTAAAAAAGTTTTTGTTGTTGTTTTTTTAATTATAGTTCTAATGCCTCAGCTAGTTACATCTCCTGTTTCTCATTCTCTGGGTAAAAGTCACAGAATATCCTCTTATTCATTGTAATCCTACTGACCCACCCTAAGAAATATAGCCAGTTCCTCTCCCAGAAACCCCCTTTGTTAGTAAAATTGGTGAGCTTATTGAACCACAGGTAGCGTTCTTAGAAAAAGTCAAAAATATAGATCTCACATTTATCAATTTATCAATATTGTCTATGTTGAAAGGTAAAAAAAGAAATACACCTTTTTAAATTCATCCCCAAATAGTAATTTTAGATTGATTCCCCCAGTGATAACCCAACTTAAAGTGACCATCGAATCTATAAAAAAATCTCAGAAGCGAATACTGGCTTCTCGTTTTCATAATACTAATAACCAACTTAAACCCAAATATATCAATAATTACATTAGATGTAGATGGTCTAAAAAGTCCACTTAAGAGGCTAAGACTGTAAGACTATATAATATAAATATAAATGAAAGCACAAAACAGAAACCATAAGACTGTGAGACTGTATAATATAAATATAAACCGAAACACAAAACAGAAACCATAAGTTAAGAAAAGACACATCTAAAACATAAAGATTGACAGTAAAAAAAGAAAAAAAAAAAAAGAAGGAAATTTACCATAGATTACCAAAAAAGGACAAAATAGACTTAAGGCAAAAAAAAAATTACTAGAATTAAATAAGTTTATGTTACAATTAAGAATAGTTTAATTCTCCAACAATGTTTTGTCAATTCTGAATATGCACCTAAAAATAAGACCTCAAATAATATAGAGCAAACATTAAAAGAACTACAGGTAACAATGGACAAATATCCAGTCATGGTGAAATACTTTCACACACTTCTTCCTGTAGCTCATAGAAAACACAAAAGTTAGCACGAATAAGGAAGATTTGAACAATATGACCAGCAAGTGGACCTAACGGCACGCGCAGGACACTGCAGCCTCCGTCTGGAGCTCACGTGTTCAGTGCGGGCACAAGCAGAGCACTGCCAAAACTGACCATATAATGAGCCACCAAAAATTTTCAACCAATGTCAAAGAGTGTGTTTTCCATCCAAAAAGCAATTAAGCCAGAAGTCAGTAATTAAAAATTTCTTTGAAAATCCCCATATTTCTGGAAATTAGAAAACACACTCCTACACTAACCATAGGTCAAAGAAGAAATCAGAATTGAAAAAATGAAGCATTGGTGAAAGTTTTTCCTTTGAGACCAGAAGAAACATGACAAAGTGGTATCCACTCTCTCCACCTGTGTGTAACATGCTGGAAGCCCCCGAACAGTGCAGTGAGGCAAGAAAAAGAAGTAAAAAATACTAAGATTGGAAAAGAAGAAAAACACAAAAAATACAAATTTTTACAGATGATCTATAGCTAGAAAATCCAAGAGAATCTGTAGATATATCATGAGAATTAATAAAAGTTTAGTAAAGTTTCTCAGAGTTTCTGGAATTAAAGGCAGTATACAGAAACTGATTGAATTTCTCTACACTAACAACAAAGAGGGTGCCCAATTTTTATCATAGCTTCAAAATGAATCGAAGTTGTGTAAAACTTACAGACGCAAAACTATAAAATATTACTGAGATAAATTTTAAGAAACCTAAATAAATGAAGAGTTACGCCATGTTCATGAATCAGAAGACTCAACATCCTCAAAGTTCCAGTTCTTTCCAAGCTGATCTGGAGATCCAGGGTAACCCCAATCAACATTCCAACCGGTAGGGGAGTGTGTATCTTACCTGACAAACTGGTCTAAGCATCAGTCAGAAGAGAAAGCAGGGGCGCCTGGGTGGCTCAGTCGGTTAAGCTCTGACTTGGGCTCAGGTCACGATCTCATAGTGTGTGGGTTCGAGCCCTGTATCAGGCTCTGTGCTGATGGCTCGGAGCCTGGAGCCTGCTTCAGATTCTGTGTCTCCCTCTCTCTCTGCCCTTCCCCTGCTCACACTCTGTCTCTATGTCTCTCAAAAATAAATAAATGTTAAAAAAAAAAAAAGAGAGAGAGAAAGCAAACGGTAACATGTCTACGACACTTGGCGAGGACATTGGTGGGAGGGCTTGCTGTCTCGGATACCAACATTTACTTTAAAGCTACAGTAGTGAGGACAGCAGTGCTGTTTATCCGTGTGATAGGACAAACAATGACACCAAAGGAGAACACAGAGCCCGAAACAGACCCGCACGCACGCAGACATCTGCTTCAGGACGAACCTCATACTGCAGTCCAGGGAGGAACAGGTAGTCTTTTCAATAAATAGTGCTGGGTGGTTGAATATCTGTAAGGAAGGAAGGGAGGGAAGGAAAGAGGGAGGGAGGGAGGGAGGGAGGAAAGAAATTTGACCATGACTTCATGCCAAACATAAAAATTTAATTGCTGTTGAACTGTGGACCCCACCGTGGAAGACGCAGGAATAAAGCATAATTTAGGAGAGTATGTTCACGACTTCAGTTAAGAAAAGGGTTTTCAAGCAGAACTAACCGTAAGGAAAACATTAATTGAATACATTAAAATTTACACCTTCTGTTCATCCAGAAACACCACTGACAGGGTGTAAAGAGAAGTCAAAGAACAGGAGAGGATATTTGCAACACGTGTGTTCAAGGAAGGGCCAGAGGGTCCTAGCCGTGGCCTAGAAACCACCGATCAATGCAGAAGACTTTCAACCCAGTAAAGAAATGGGAGAGAGGCTTGAACAGGCAGCTCACAAAAGAGGCTATGCAAATAGCCGACATTCGAAGGGGCTACGTCACTGTTCTTTGGGGGATGAGATATCACAACACGTCAAGACTCAAATCTGAAAGACTAGCGATAGTAAGGCTCAGCACAGGTCTGGAGTAACAGGAATTCGCGTGCCCTGCTGGCGAGAATACAAAATGCTAAAGTCGTCTTAGAAAACCGACTTTGGCCGCAAGTGTAAAAATCCACATACCCTAATGCCCAACATTCCTAGGCCGTTTGCCCACAAGAAATGCATATATAAGTTGAACAAAAGAATATAAAAGAACGTTCATTGTAGCATTATCTGTAATAGCCAAAAACTTGAGACGCAATCCCAGGGCCCTCCCTGGGGGGACAGATAAACAAACGAACCTGCGTGTGTTCAGACAGCGGAAACAGCTGGAACAGCACACTGCCGAAGCCAGACGGAAAAGAGGATATACTTTAACTTCCCTTGATCCAAAGTTCTAAAACTAGCAAAATGAAACTGTGGGAGTGCATGCTTCAGTAAGACAAGAAGCAAAAGCATGAAAGTCAGGAGCACGATTGATTTTTTGAAATGCAAACTCTGGGGGCACCTGGGGGGCTCAGTCGGTTAAGCATCCGACTTCGGCTCGCGATCTCACGATTTGTGAGTTCGAGCCCCGCGTCGATGACTCTGTGCTGTCAGCACAGACCCTGCTTTGGGTCCTCTATCCTCCCACCCCTGTCCTCTCTGCCCCTGCCCCACTCATACCCTCTCTCTCAAAAATGACATAACATTAAAAAAAAAAATCCAGAAGCAATTAGCGAATAGGAAGTTTTCTTTAAAAAAAAATGATATAAAGTAGAAACTCGGGTCCACAGCTTATTGCTCCGTCCACGCTGCCCTCTGCTCGCGCCTGTGTTCGGGCGCAGCCTGCACCCCAGTCAGCGGAGCTCCCCGTGGTTTTCAGGACTCTTCACCCCCCCCCATGTTTCCTTCTCCGTAGACGTCAAGAGCACGCAGTTCTTCACAGGCTTCAACAAAACACTTGTTCTTTCCTGCAAACACTGAAAAATATCCTCGGCTCCTCGTGGGGACGCCCTGCCGTCTCTCCCTGGGATGTCCCCGTGTCCTCCCCTCGTGGGGACGCCCTGCCGTCTCTCCCTGGGATGTCCCCGTGTCCTCCCCTCGTGGGGACGCCCTGCCGTCTCTCCCTGGGATGTCCCCGTGTCCTCTCCTTCTCCGACCTCCATGGGCCTCCTGGGCTCTTTTCTCCCAACTGCTGAGACTGCCAGGAAATCGGATGAAGTTTATCTGTCTTGGAGTCGGCTTCCGAGTCAAACCCTGGGTCTGCCTCTTACTCCGATGGCAGGACCGCGGGCAGAGCCCAGTGCCGCCTCCTGAGAAACGAGGGCTGTTGGTGGCCACGTGACTAGGTGATGCACCCGTGTGCTTGGCAGGTGGTGGGGGCGCGGTCGAGCCGCCGTGCTTCCGTATGCTTCTGTGTGGCTGCGTGTGTCGTACACGACAGAGGCCACCGTCCTTGGGAACAGGAGCCTGTCCTATTTTGTACCCGTCCCCGTAGCATCTTTGGGGTGCAGGGCACTCCTCCGTCCAATGCATGGAAAGGTGTAACCTAGTGAATAATCGCTCACCCACAAATTCATATCCCAGTGTTTTAAACTATTCATGTGCTCACTCCTCGTAGAGGTTATTTGATGTTTCTAAAGGCGGCGGCCCCGTGGGATCCCTCGCTCACTGCCTGTAGGGCCCTGGAGCGCGAGCTGGCGTGTGGAGCAGCGCGAGTAGAACGCTGTCGTTCCAGATCCACAGCTGGCGAGCCCGGGGGCTGCCACGCGGCCGGCACTCCACAGAGAACGCCATCCTGACCAAGAACGGCCTGCAGTGGCCGCTGCTGCTTGACCCGCAGGGGCAGGCGCGCGACTGGATCCGGCGGATGGAAGGGCCGAGGCTGCGGGAGCTCTCCACCGCGGACGGCAGTCACGTCCAGGCCCTCGAGGCTGCCCTGAAGACAGGAGGCAGTGTCCTCCTGCAGGTACGTGCGCGGGATGGCCTAACTCCCTACTTGCAGCTGCAGTATAGACCGTGCACCGAGCACAGACCCCCTAGCTCCGTGCAGCTGCGGTATAGACCGTGCACTTAGCGTAGAGACTAAAAGCTCTTAATTACAGGCAACTTTGTCAGGGAAAAGTAATACAGACAGTGACTTTTCAGTGTCCAGTTCTCTCAGATCAGGCTTTCTTTGGTGTCCAAACACGAACAACATTTGCACTGTGAATGCTATGACTTCTCCACGGCCTTCCCTGTTACAGACGAACTTCTTATTCCGTCTGTCGGGCCTTTCAGGATCTCCCCGAAACGTTCGCTCCGATTTTGAAGGCAGTTCTGAAGAAGGATATCCATCAGAAGAGAGGACAGTACTTCCTAAGGGTTGACGACTCCGAGATGGAATACAGCCCCCACTTTAGGTAACGTCTCTCCCGGTTAAATGGAGTCAGGCGTGTGTATTTGTAAGACAGGTGTCCCGGAAGGCCCTGCATTTCCGAGCAGGTGAGCCTCTCCTGGAGGACACAGTGAGACGGCATTCGGATGTCGTGTGTGCGTGCGTTCCGGGCACGCCCGTCGGTGCGCAGAATAGTCGTGTTTATCCAGCCCTTCCCCCGCCCCCCCCCCAGCCGTGTTTTCCATGCTGTGCCCGAGGAAACCCGGGTACGGGGTGGGGGGGTCCCCAGAGAGGCGTGCGGAGCGGCAGCAAGCCGGAAGCCAGGCCCCCTGGGCCCCTCTCCGGTCTGTTTGCCTCACACCTGATTTCGCAGGGACAGCTCCTGCTCCCTTAAAAACCGAAACCCCTATTGGCTCTCCGGAGGGAAACGAGGGAGATTTTGCCTGGTCCGAGGAAAACGGCAGTTCGGGACCTTCAGGAACCCTGCCCCACATCCCCCCAGCCCCCCAGCCAGCTTCCCAGGGGACTTCTATGCCGTCAAATGTAATACTACAGAAATACAGTTCCCAAGGGAATAAGACATTCGGGTTGCCAGGCACGAGCCCTCTCCCCTTGAACCCTCAATCGGCAGGTCGTTCCGTGGCGAGTGACCAGCAAAGAGGGTCAGAAGTGGGTTTACTGGTCCCCGCCCCGGAGCACTAGACTGCGTGCCGGCGGCTCTGACACGCCGAGTCCTCGCGTGGGCCTGTGGTCGGTGGGTCCTCGCCCCGGGCAGGCTCCAGAGTCCTGCTCCTCTCCACACTCTTACAGCTCGGATCCTCTCTCCCGGCCTCCCTCGTTCGGTTAAGAAAACATTTTGCAAAGTACAGCATGTTCCTAAAATCACATTCCAGGGATTAACTAGGTGTCACTCAAAAAAGGGGTCGCATCGTTTTTACAAGCACGAGGTTAAAGGTTAGACAGAAGCCTTTCACTCAAGGGCTCCAACCCCCTTATTCAGCAAATGCTCTCCGGACACAGCTGAATACGAATTCCCGATCGGGCAACAGCCGCAGGGATGGATGCAGCGACATTTTGGCGAATCGACAGCCTGGCGCCCACGTTTGAATTGTGTGTGCGAGGAGGGGGTGGAGGGTGCAGGTCTCGGAGGGCAGACTGGCGACGGGTCCCGCTCTGTCCCTTTCTGGCCGTGGACTGTGAGCAGGTTACGTAGACACTCAGCCTCCGTTGCGCCCTTTATAATATGGGACGAGGAGTCCCCGCCGTACTGGGCCATCGGGTCGTGTGCGGAATCACCCCCGGCCCGCCCCGGGCACCCACCCGCTCCAGGCCGCCTTCACCTCTCCCGTTTTAACCAGTCTCCCGGCTTCCTTCCCCCCCACCACCCGCACCCAGGTTACTGTCAGGGCGGCGGCTGGAGGGGCCCCGTTAGAGAAGGCCAGCCCCCCCGCTCCCAGCCCCCGGGGGGCTCTCGCTGCCTCCCTCGGCGACCACCACGTGCTGACGGTCCCCTCACGGCAGGTCACAGCTCCTGCTGCTTAGCACTTTTCTTTCCTCCGTCCCGATGCGGAGACCAAATATGGTCAAGACGGACTCCGTGGTTGTATTTTTTTAATCGTAAATAGCGAATACAGTCACATAGAATAAATTGAGAGCCTGCTTTGCATACAGGCTGAACAACCCTGAAAATTCACCTTGTTCACTTCCGGGAGAAATTTTCTCTCCCTTTCTTTCATAACTTTCGTAAGTTAGTTTCCTCTGCGTTCCCTCCTAGGACCCTTTGAATCACTGGCGCCTTTCTCACACTGTAGGTTGTTCATTTCCACAGACGTGGACAACCCCCATTTTCCTCCGTGGCTTTATAACTTCGTGACTCTGATCGACTTCACCGTGACCTTCCACGGTCTGCAGGACCAACTCCTGTCTGTGGTGTTAACTCACGAAGCTCCTCACTTGGAAAGTCAACGCTTCCAGCTGCTGGAGAGCATATCCCTGGACACGGTGGCCCTCGAAGAGATGGAAGACACGACGTTTAGTGTCCTGCAGACCGTACAAGGTGAGCGGGGTACTCCGAGACGCCAGGAGACCTTCGCTCGCTCGGCAGAGGACGGAGGAAAAGCCGTAGGCCGTAATCCGAATCGGTACCCAAAATACCAGGTCTGCAGTTTCCCCCGCAGAGCTGACATTGTAATTTCTAAACGTCGGAAGATCGCGCGTTGCCCTGGCCGCACTGGCGTCTCTGCTCCCCAAGGGGCCCCGGACCCCCATCTCAACACGCGGGATGGGGGCGCGCTCGTGCCCGTGAGGCAGGCGTTCTCCTGCCGCCACCGTCGGACGCGGTCCGCCGGAGCCAGCGGCAGCTTCCCTCCCCTTGCAGATTTGGTCCCGCGGGACCCCCCTGCCCGCAGACGGGCTTCAGGCGGCAGGTTCCTGCAGCCCCACCCCCCCAGGTCCGGGTCGTTCGCTGGAGCGCCCACGCAGCTCAGGGGACCCGATTCCTCCGTGGACTCCGGGCCTCTTGCGAAAGGACGGAACCGAACGGCCAGCTGGGCTCAGGGCGAGGTCCGGGGAGGGCGCGGGCTCCCTGCTAACCCTCCGTCCACCGCCCTCCTGGTGACCGTCCTCAGATGGAGTCTGGAGCCACCTCACGAACGCGACAAAACACACCTTCTCTGCTGTCCTCTCTCCTTGAGAAACCGCCAGGGTTTAGAGCTCCGAGCGGGGACGAGACCTCAGGTGCTTCTTAGTAGAAGTCCCAAGGGCGCGGCCTCGCGCACCTGTCCTCAAATGCTCGTCACGCAGGCCCGACTGCCGTGGGTCCTCTCCTCGCCGGCGGCGCTGGGGCTCGGCTGTCCGCAAAGGCTTCCTTCCTGCAGGGTCCGCCTGCGCTCTTCCTTCTCTCATCACGCCCGCTGCGCTATTTCCGCGTGACACACAGCTAAGCCGAGCTCCTGTTAATGACAAGACCGGTTAGGTCCAGGGGCCGGGTGGTCACGGCCGTGTCCCTTGGGAGATTGGAATGAAAAGCAACAAAACCAGGACACATAGGTCTTAGGTGACACACAGAAGGTAACACCGTGGGTCTGACTCACAAATGCAGCCCGTCGTGTTTCGCGAACCACTATATGCAAATGTCATGGTTTGCTATAAATTATGGCTACATTGGACAAAAGAGAGATTTAATGAGATAAAAGGAAAGTTGTTTATGATAACACATGTCCGCGCATGTCCACGCAGATCCGCGCAGGCCCACGCAGGTCCGCGCATGCCCACGCACATGCACGCAGGCCCGCGCACGCCCGCACACGCCCACGCACGTCCACGCAGGTCCACGCACGGCCACACACGCCCGCGCACGCCCACGCAGGTCCGCGCACGCCCGCGCAGTGTAAGTCGTCCTTGTGCCTTTGGTGCTTATTCCTACCACTTGTTCCTCACGGTAGAGTCTGAGGGTTTTTTCTTAAGTCTGTTTATTTTGAGCAAGAAAGAGAGCGCAAGCTGGGGAGCCACAGAGCGAGAAAGAGAAAGAGAGAGAGGGAGAGAATCCCAAGCAGGCTCCACACTGCCAGCGCAGAGCCCAACACAGGGCTCGACCCCATAAACTGTGAGATGGTGACCTGAGCCGAGATCAAGAGTCGGGTGTGTCACTGACCGAGCCCCCCAGGCGCCCCTCTGAGACGGTTTTAAAGACTAACCTTTTACTAAAAGTGGTTATAATTCTACTAGTAGTGGTTATAATAAAAATTATTTTTGAAAAAAAAAATAAAGGGGCTCCTTGCTCACTACTTATTTTTTCCTCCCTTTTTCCAAGTTTTAGTAAAATAGATCCTCCTTACTATCTCTTTGTAAATATTTTATCCTTACTGAGGAGAGGTAGCCCGGAGCCGAGGTGCAGACATCACTTAGAAAGCAGCCCTGAAACCAGGAAGAGTGTGGCATCCAGGTCACAGAATATAATAATCCCATTATTCCTCAAAGGGATCGTATGAAGCCTTGTTTAGTTCTAGATGCCGCATCTTAAGGGGGCTCTTTTCAAACCAACGTGCGTCCCGAGGTAAGCATCGTGGCTAGTGGGGAGTCGACCAATCGTGTCATTAACAGAAGCACCTGAGAAAAATGGGGCTGTTGTGTCATGAACCAATAGAATCTATACTGGAAATCTGAGAATCGTCCTGAGTACTCAAAAGCACAGAATCATTCTGTTTCTAGAGCAGTGCTTTCTCAAAAGAGCAGTTGTAACCTGATAGCGGGATGAGAAGTCAATTTCATTGGTTATTATCAACTTTATTTGCTTAAGAAAATCAAATACAATCGAAAATGTCGGAATGCATCCCAGGAAATAACCAGGCCCTTGTTATTTGCTGGAAATTTGGTTTTCATTTCCTGTGTGTATAGTGGGTCACTCCTTCTGATGGGATGACTACTTATTACGTGCTTCCAGTAAGAATAGAACCCCTGTGGGGCGCCTGAGGGGCTCAGTCAGCTGAGCGTCCGACTTTGGCTCAGGTCACGATCCCACAGTTCGTAGTTCGAGTCCCACGTCAGGCTCTGTGGTGACAGCTCGGAGCCTGGAGCCTGCTTCGGAGTCTGTGTCTCCCTCTCTCTCTGCCCCTCCCCGCTCATGCTCTGTCTCTCACTCTCAAAAATAAATAAAATTTTAAAAATTAAAAAAAATAGAACCCACAAATACCAAAATAATACAAAGACGAGCTAAGCGGGCAGCGGGTACGTGTGCTATTAACCAGATTATTCGGGAATGTGACCTGTCCTCAGTTAAGAGCGCGTCTCCAAAATAAAACCACCGGAAAGCTGACAGTAGAAACTCTTACAGAGGGGTGCCTAGGGGGGCTCAGTCGGCTTAGCATCCGATGCTTGCTTTCAGCTCAGGTCCTGATCTCACAGTTCGTAGTTTGAGCCCCACATCGGGCTCTGTGCTGACAGTGCGGAGCCTGCTTGGGATTCTGTCTCTCTCTCCCTCTGCTCCTCTCTCTCTCTCAAAATAAATAAATAAACCTGAAAAAATAATCTTCGAGAAAGAGTTCGGGATGAAGGCCTGAACTGTCTAACATTCCAGCGGTTTTGTTTATTCCAATCCGTTCATTCATCCGAATTCCTTCTTCGTCTGCAGCCTGTGTTTTAGACGATGAGGGAGTGGTAGACATCTTAAGAAAATCCAAAATGACTTCAAGTGAGATTTCAGAGCGCATCAGAGCGACGGAAAAAGCAGAAAGCGACGTCCGTGTGCGGTGGGAGCGCTACCTGCCCCTGGCGGCCCGCGGCGCCCTGCTCTACTTCCTCGCGGCCGGGCTCGCCCGCCTCGACCCCATGTACCAGTTCTCCCTGGGCTGGTTTCGCCAGGTGTTCGCTGCGTCAGTAGCTTCCCGAAGCAAAGGCCCGGAGCGCGGCCCGAGGCGGGATAAAGCCCCTCCGAGGAAAGCTTGTGGTAGTCCACGCCTCTCCAAAGACGCAGAGTTGCGGAGCGACAGACGCCTCCTAGAGAGAGATCTCCAACCGGCGATGGACGTGCTGACGAGAAGCGTGTTTAAGGTGAGCCGTTCTTCCCCGTGGCCCCCACGGGCGTCGGTGCCGGAGGAGGGCCGGTCTGACGTTGCGCCTCCCCCCAGGTGGTGTCCTCGGCCCTGTTCGTCCGGCACAGGCTGTGTTTCTCCTTCCGGCTGTGCACGACAATCATGCAGAACAGCACTGGGGACGGCCTGGTGCGCGACGACCTCGGGTCCCTACCGGACGCAGAATGGGACATCTTCTTACATTCTGACGTCCTGATGAAGGTCAAAGGCGTGATGCCCCAGCCTAGACTTAACAGTAAGTGGAGGCGCTTGCCCTGGGCTCCGCAGGGGGCCGCTACAAACACGTTTCCCTGGAACACCCTGAGAGATGTTTACGGCGCTGCAAGTCGGGGCTTCCCTAGGATTAAACGGAAAGCAGCGTCAGATCAAGTGTGACGTTTAATTCAGAGAGTCGGATCCTCACCCGTTAGGCATGTAAGCGGTGCTCCGTGATTGTTGAACGAGTGAATGAATGAATGGCGCTCGCTGTGGTTATTGTAATCCTCCTCTATTACACTGAACGCCCAGCGCTGCTCACTAAGGGCACGCACACGCGCGCGCGCACACACACACACACACACACACACACACACACACTGATTAAATACCACCTAGAGCGAAGCTTTCCCCCTCCTAACCACAGGCCCCCTCAATTTCTGATGAAAATTCCTTGAAAATTTGAACCACAAAAATCATGCTTATGCAAAATGATTAGCAAAAATCCTGTAAGTGTGGGACCTTGTCAAATCCTCCTGCATTGCACGGTTTTTAAATATTTCCTAAATCGTGGTGAAAGACACATAACATAGAATTTACCCTCTAGCCGTTTTTATGCGTACAGTTCAATGACACGTTGTCGTGCTGTGTGGTAACTTCAAGTCACAGGAAGTACCCGGTTAAAGGTCGTCTGACACTGTCCCCGAGGGAGAAGCGGGGGTGGTCTGGAGTGTCCTCTCTCCAGCGTGCTGAGACTGTCAGCAAAGCCTAGAAGTCAGAAAGGAAATACAACAGAATTGCTCTTGAGAAAACCAGACGTTTGGATGCCTTTGTTTTGGTTTTCGTTTGTTTTTATTTTACCGAAACCTGGTCTGCAGACGTTTGGTAAATGACTGTTGAGTCAGTAAATGTTCTTGTGAGTTTATTAAATTTTATTTGCTTGGAAAAGAACAGACAATAACTCAATATCATGAGGCGCCTGGGTGGCTCAATCTGACTTTGGCTCAGGTCGTGATCTCTGGGTTCATGAGTTCAAGCCCCATGTCGGGCTCTACGCCAACAGCTCAGAGCCCGAGCCTACTTCGGGTTCTGTGTCTCCCTCTCTCTCTGCCCCTCCCCTGGTCATGCTTCTCTCTTCTCAAAAATAAATAAAACCTTAAAAATTAAAAAAAAAAAACAGGTCTCAAATAAACAACGTCAAAGAACTAGCAAAAAAAAGAAAAAGAACTAAACACAAAGCTAGCAGAAGGAAGGAAACAAGAAGAGTGAAGCACAAATAAAATAGAAAATTTAAAAAAAAGAAAACAAAAGCTATACCTGGCTTCTTGAAAATATCAGCAAAATTAACAAAGTCTAAGTTAGATTAAGAAAATAAGAGAAGACTTGAATAATTCTAATCAGAAGTGGAAGCAGGAACATTAAAACTGATGCTCAAAATATAAAGGATCCTAGGGGACTATATGAACAGCTATATGCCAACAAGTGGACAGCCTCAAAGAAATGGAAGTGTATAATCTACTAAGACTGAATCATGAAGGAATAGAAAACGTGAACAGACTTATAACAAGTAAGGAGATCGATTCAGTAAGCAAAAGTCTCCTGACAAAGAAAAGGCTTGGGCCAAATGACTGCGCTGGAAAATTCTACCAAACGTTTAAAAAAGAACAAACATACATTTTCCTGAAACTCTTGAGGGGAGGGAACACTTCAAGCTTGTTCTGGAAGGCCAGCATTACCCTGATACCAAAGCCAGGGATTCCTTCAGAAAACAAAACCACAGACCAGTGTTTCTGATGACTATAGATGTAAAATTTCTCAACAAAATACAGCAAACCAAATTCGGTAGCCTATTAAAAGGACTATGCACCATGACCAAGTGCAATTTATTCCTGGAATTGCAAGAATAGAAAAATCAATCGAAGTAATAACCACATTAACAGAATGAAGGACCAAACCACATGACCATCTTAATTGATGCAGAAAAAGCATCTGATAAGATTCAACTCTTTCAGAATTAAAAACACTCAGCAAACTGGGATAGAAGGAAAGTACCTCCACATAATAAAAGTCATTTGGGAAAAACGCACAGCTAACATTCTACTCAGTGGTGAAACACTGAATTTTTCTCTAAGATCAGAAACAAGGAAAGGGTGCCCCCTGCTCTCCCCACTTGTTTTCAACATGGAAGTTCTCACCAATTCATTTGACAAGAAAAAGAAATAAAAGACATCCAAATTGGGGAGGAAGAAGTAAAATTATCTTTGCTCACAGGTGACCTGATCTTATACGTAGAAAACTCTAAAGAGTCCACAAAACCCTTTCAGAGCTAGTAAACCAATACAGCAAAGTTGCAAGACACAAAACCAACATACATCATCAGGTGCTTTTTTATACATTAACAATAAATAATATGAAAAGGAAACTAAGAAAACAGTCCCATTGATAATAGCCTCAAAAGGAACAAAACTCTTAGGAGTAAACCCGAGGAGGTGAAAGACACGTACACTGAAACTATAAAATATTGCTGAAAGACACCAAAGACAACACAGTAAATGGAAAGACATCCCATGTTCATGGATTGGCAGACTTAATATTGTTAAGGTGTCCATACTAACCCAGAGCACTCTACAGATTGAATGCAATTCCTAACAAAATCCCAAAGGCATTTTTTCCAAGTATAGAAAAATTCCTCCTAAAATTCATGTAGAATCTCCAGGGACTCTAAGTAGACAAAACAATTTTGAAAAAGAAAAACAAAGTTGGAGGCATCATACTTCTTTGTGTCAAGCTATAATATGAAGCTACAGTAATGAAAACAGTCTGGCACTGGCATAAAGACAGGTAAACCGACCAATGGAACAGAACAGAACAGAAATTAACCCTCACCTGTATGGTCAAATGATCTTCAACAAGGATGGAAAGACCACTCAATGGAGGAAAGGACAGTCTCTTTAACAAATGGAGCTGGGGAAAACTGGATACTCACATGCAAAAGTGAAATTGGATCCTTATGCCAAATACAGAAACAAACTCAAAATGGATTCAAGAGCTAAACATAAGACCTAAAACTATAAAACTCTAACGCTGGACTTGGCAGTGATCTCTTGGATATGACACCAGTGCACAGGCAACAAAAGCAAATATGGACAAATAGGACTACATAGAACTTAAAAACTTCAAAGGATGCCATCCACAGAGTCAAAAGCCAACCTATGGAATAGGAAAAACTGTTTCAAATTATATATCGATAAGGAGTTAATGTATAGAGTACCTAAAGAACTCAATAACTCAACAACAAAAAAACCAAATAACCCAATTTAAAAATGGGCAAAGGACTTGAATAGATGTTTCTCTAAAGATGATACACAAATGGCCAAGTACGTGAAAAGACGTTCAACATCCTTAATCATCAGGAAATGCAAATCAAAAGACCATAATGAGATATCATCTCACGCTCACTAGGAGAGCTACTGTAAAACAAAACGAAACAACAACAACAAAAAAAAAAAACAGAAAATAGCGACAGTATGTTTATCCATTCATCCGTTGGTGGACATACGGGGTGCTTACACCTCTGGCTGTTGTGAACAGTGCTGCCGTGAACATAGGTCTGCAAAGATCAATCTGAGACCCTGCCTTCAATTCTTGTGGGTATACACCCAGATACGGTATTGTTGGATCATATGGTAGTTTTATTTTTAATAAAAGGAATATTATTCAGCCTTGAAGAGGAGGGAGCCCTGTCACCTGCTACGGCAGGGAGGAACCTTGAGGACACCGTGCGGAATGAAATAAGCCCGTCACAAGGAGACAGAGACTGTAACTGCACATACATAAGGTGTCTGAAGTAGTTGGGATCCTGGAATCCGAAGGGAGGATGGGGCAACGGGGCGGGGGGCCTGCCTAGGGGCTGGGGGAGGGCTGTTCCACGGGGACAGAGCTTCAGATTCGCAGGGAAAGTTCTGGAGATCTGCTTCACAACAATATGTACGTACTCCGGTGAACTCTCCACTTAGACAGCTAACATGAGAAATTGTGTGTGTGTTTCCAATAAAAAGCCACCGTTTATGTAACCAATTTTTACATAAAATGGCTCTTCCTCAACAACAGGTGTTTATTAGACATCTGCTCTTGGTGAGTAACTCCAGGGTCCAGGACACCGTCGGTTTTAACGTGGTCCCTTCCCGTTTTCTGTTAGACGCGTACGAGGCCTGCAGAAGTCGGCATCTCCGGTGGCTGTCGGAGTCCGCGTGGCAGCAGTGCGTGTACCTCAGCCGCGAGCTCGAACCGTTCGCCCTGCTGTGCGAATCCCTTCTGTCCCACGTGTCCCAGTGGGACGCCTTCAGAACCAGCGAGGCCGCCTACTGCCTGATGAGCACGCCTTTCTCTCCAGGAGACGCTCCCGTGGAGGAAAGTAAGCACTCGGCGTCTCGTTCACTCTAACCCAGTTGCGTGTGTGTGTACGCGGATCGTCAGCTGACACACGTGGCTCAACGCCTTGTGAGAAAATCGAAGTGGGGGACACAGCTCGGTGTGCGCGAACCGACACACCCTCACACCGTTTCCTCTGCTCTCGCTTCCTCGGGACGGGCGGCCAGACCGCGAACTCCTGGACCAAAAGCGTACTATTTTATGTTGACAGTTTAATGCTTGGTTGCTTGTCCGAGAAGTGCAGGACAATTTCTGTTTCCACCAGCGATACAGGACTTCCTGTCTTCCAGGAGGGCTGCCGATTTTTTTTTACCTTTGGCCAGTCCGAAAACGTTAGGGACTTTGTTTGTATCTCCTGGCCGGCACTCCATTTAAGTACCTTCTCAGATGTTTGTGGACTGTTTGGCTTTACCTATTAAGGCTCTTGGCCCATTTTTCTACCGAATGGGTTATTCTCTTTTGGCCATCTGTAAGAACCCTCTTGGTGTAATAGATGATTCACTTTTTGTTTTGTTAAGGATGCTAACTTGTTCATTCAAGTATTTTTAAAGATCGGTCACTGTCCGGTGGATTCGTTTGTGGGATCTCTGCCAGCCATGGGGAAACGTCTGTGTGGCCGGTTACGTCTGTTTTTCTTTCTTCTACAGCTTCCCGATTTCCAGTTTTGAGTACGAAGCTCTCCTCCTCCCCCTTACGTCACTGTTTTGTGAAGTGAAGATCCTTTTACTTTAGGGGGAAAAAAACAGATTTGTCCATTCGTAACCAGTTTTTTGTGTATTGTGGGCTTTTTTTTAAAGATCAGCAAACCTATTTTAGCTCCAGTGAAGCCGTTTCTAAGTAATCCATGTTGCTTTTAGAGTTAGACGCTGGGGAAGGGGAGTACTAGGCACAGGAGGCAGGCAGGAGCCAGAGCTGCGTCGGGGATGTCGGGGAGCCCGGAGGAGCCGGTGGCCGCATCGAACAACCAGATGTGTGTAATAGTCCGCTTTCCCAAAATCTGGGGATCTTGTCACATTTCCATTTAATTCTCATTTCCCACATCTGTTACAGGTGGATTACGAATAGAAATTTCTAGCCTCTAGAGTTCCCAGTGTATATTCACCATAAACCCGCACGCACGCGGGAGCAGGTTATAAAGTGTTGGCCAAGCCTCTGCTCCCTGGCCTGAGCTCTACCTCACCTGTGACCTTGAGGACGCCTCAAGTCTCATAGAATAAAGCTCACTTTAAAAGAAATTGGCCATGTTAAAAAAAAATTACAGTCTTACGCCAAAATTCTCATCGTGGTGTCTTGTTAGCGACCCGAGGCATTTGACTGTCCACGTCTGTGTCTTTCTCTAAATTATTTCTAGCGGGCGTCCTGAATGAAGATGAAGAAACACGTAGTCCTGTGAATTTCCCCTGGGAGAAGCTCACTCCATTTCAAAGACTCATTTTGGTAAGACGCGCCGCGGGAAAGTAGTGATGTTCCCAGTGTCTCGAGCACGTCGCCAGTAACTTAAACCATTCAAATTTAAATTTTTAGTGGCGAAATACGTGGACTTCACAAGGAATGTTAACGTTGGAGGGAAGCGGTCAGCTCCTTACGGTTTCTTTCGTGTGGAGGGTCCCATCGGGTAGCGCTCGGGCCCCCTCCGCCCCCGCCCCCGCCCCCTCCCCGCAGGGGATGAGGACCTAGGAAGTGGGGACAACTGAGCGGCGAACGCAGGCCTTCTCCTGGCCCCTTTCAGGACCTGCCTGCAGGAAGCGTACCCGGGCCGAGCTCCTCGCGGTACCTGTGTGCGTGGTTCAGCACCAGGCCCGGCACCACGTCCGTCCACCCACTGTTCATAGAGGGGCTGCTCGCCTACCCTTCCTGCTTCAGGATCCGCTGGGGGGCTGGGAGCTGGGGGCAAACGGGCGTCATTCGTGAGCCCCTTAGAGCACCTGCAGCTTAGCGGGCCAAGCATTTTACGGACATTATTTCATTTCATCCTCGTAATAATCTCGGGGGGTCAGTGGGACTGTTCCCCACCTCACAGACCGAGGGAGCCGGAGCCCAGACATTGCCCCGTGGAGGAGGACGGCGCGTGGATGCGAGCTCCCGCGGGGCCCGCCCGCCCTCCTTCCAAGCACACCCTCCCGAGCTCCTCCTCGCCTCCCGGAAGCGTCTTTGGTCCCCGCGTCAGCCCTCCAGCTCAGCGGAGGAGAAATCCCTCCTCTCTCTCCCACCTTGGCCCCCACTTCCTGCAAACAGCAGCCCTGACAGCCGGTAACCCGTCGATTTCTGCCTTAAACTTTATTCTCGTAACCCTTTAAAGTTCGATCCGGGGAGTGGCCGCCCCAAACACCGCGTGCGGCTTAGAGACGTGTCTCACTCGGCCTTGCTGTCCTCAACATTCCAAGTGTAATTTGTCCCCAACGAATGGGTTTGAGCCTACAAAGGTCTCTCTTAGAGACTTCAAAGTGTGCGAGGAAAGAGAACCAGGCCGACACGAAGATGCGTTTAAGCCGTATTAACACAAACCCTGGGCACCGGTCTGTGTGGTAGGACCGCTCGCGGGAAAAGGAGGGACAGAGTGACGTGTGCACGCTCACAAAACACGAGGAGCCGCGGGAGACGCGAGAGGTGTTCTTCGTCTTTCCACTTCTGCCGCTCTGCGCTACTTGTATTGCGTGCAGCCAGTACGTGACCTTAACAGCGAAGTTCACTCGACTTTAGAGCCTGCCACGTGGCCTTTCCCCCCAGTAAGTTCCAGATCGCTTCCGTCTGTGGACTGGAGACTTCTGAGTACACGGCCTGTTTCCCAGGCCCACAGTCAGAAGACCCGGGCTGATGAAGTGTCGAGTGGACGTGCAAGAGAAACGGAGTTAGAATGTTTGGATCCGGGTGTGACCTGTAAGCGTCAGAAACCGAGATCACCACCGAAGAGCTGGAGTTAGACTCCGTTAGAAGGAAGGCGGGCGGGGGCGCCCGGGGGAGGGACACCGCAGAGCCCCTGAGGACAAGGCCGGTCCGGGTAGCGCCCAGCTCCCCAGCTCCACAGCCTGCCGGACGGGAGAGCGGCCGGGAAGGATGGCAACAGGGGGACGTGGACCCGAGGGAACTTTCCAGAACTGCTGGTGGCCGCTTAGAGCACAGCTCGGCACCACCCCAGCTCACAGTGTTGTTTCATCGGCCAGTAAAGTAAGGGGGGCACACTCACATCAGGGAGCACAGACCCCAGCGGCGACACCCGCCGCGGTGACGTGCCGCGGCCACACCTCGCCGTCTGCCGCCCTCGGCCGGTCCTAACGCTTCCACGACCTGGACACACCGGGGGAGCTCGGCTCTGAGACCCCCGATGCTTTGCGTGCAGCCGATACTCAGTTAAAACTGTATTTACACAGGGGCGCCCGGGGGCTCAGTCGGTTAAGTGAAGTCAGTTAAGATTCTTGATTTCAGCTCAGGTCACGATCTCACGGTTCGTGGGGTCGAACCCCACGCCGGGCTCTGTGCTAAGGGCCAGAGACTGCTTGGGATTCTCTCTCTGCCCCTCCCTGCCTCTCAAAATAAATAATAAATTTTTTAAAACTTAAATATATATATACATACACACATGCTGCATTTAAGTCAGATACAATTAAGATTAATTTTTCCAAGGAGTAGCAGAGAAGAGCAGAATTTGACGTATTGACCATATATATGTATTATGCTAAACAGTGACTTTGCCAATATTTGAGTTTTCGGCCTGTAAAACTGGCAGCTCCCCGCGGTCCAGCATGGGGCGTCCACACAGACGCTCACGGTTTCAGCTTCGCCTTAACGGACGGACCCTCCGATGCTGGAAACGCTCGGGCCGGCACCCGCGATTGTGTCACACACAGCACGCGAGCAGCTTGTATGAAACCATTTCCGTGCAAAAGGTCTTTCCTCCAAGACGGGCAGTGACTTCTTCCAACGGGCCCTGAACCTCTACTTCCCGCGTGGACACGGTTTCCAAAATCTCTCGGTCCCCCTAGAGTTCTTTCCAGATTCATACCCAGTTTGCCGGGCCGTGTGTCTTCACGTTCCTGGAGGAGTCCGTGTGGTCCTGACCTCCATCCGCCGTGGCAGGGCGGGAAGCGCCCACTGGGAATCGGGGACCGTGACCCGGATTTTCACATCCGGGGAAGATCTCTGTCGGAGTGTGAGAGACACCGAGGAAGGGCCACATGAGGCCCACGAGCCGTGGCCGTGGCCTCCCCGCCGCACACAGACTCCCTCCCGTTACAGGTTCCCAGCACGAAGTACGCCACGTGGCTCCGAGGATGTAAGTAATAAGTAAGGCTCCGTGTTCGGTCCCACTTACCACAGGGAGTGTTCCTATGTGCGCTCTCTCTTTCAGATAAAAATTCTTCAGCCAGAGAATTTAAAGAATTCAGTGAGAAGGTTCGTGACTGAAAAAATGGGAAGCGAATATATTCTCAGAACTGGAATTAACTTGCAAGAGTCCTATGAGTGGTCCAGTGCCGGGCGTCCCCTGATACTCATTCACTCCCACGGTGAGTGGCCCTCGCGTTCCTCCGGGGCGCCGGGGGCCAGGCGGTGACGCGTCCGACTCTTGCCTCCGGCTCAGGTCACGATCTCACAGTTCGTGAGTTCAAGCCCCGCGGGCTCTGTGGTGACGGCTCAGAGCCTGCTTGGGACTCTCTCTCTCTCTCTCTCTCTCAGTAAATATACTTAAAAAAAAAGCCATAGAGAAGTAGTTTCTGTGTTGGCTATTTTTGTGTTTAAAATATTTTCCTATTATTGAAGTATTTTGGGAAAGAGACTGATTAAAACTTTAAATTATATTTTTTTCTAATGTTTATTTTTGAGAGAGACAGACTAAAACTTTAAATTATATTAAGACTGAATATTTCTAAAAAGGTGAAAGAACAACGAGGAAGGCCGTCTCCCAGACTCATGACCGTGTAGATATTTATATCCATCTACACATTCATGTTTCGGGGCGCGGTCCCGCCCACCCAGCCCTTGGGCTCCTCAGAGCTCCAAATGCTTTCTCCCCCGCCTCTGCCCGACGGGCCGCACGGAAGTGTTCTAGCTCACCTTCTGTTCTTGTGCAGCTCCAGATCAAAGACGTCTTTAGAATGCACCGTTTTCAAACTGTGATTCTGTCAGGCAAAAAAGACTTTAGGAAAGTGTGTCCACATGGAGGCTGCCTCCTCCACAACCTTTTATGTAAAGCAGCCGCTGCGTGCCTGACACACTCATAGGAAGCACCGTGCGTTTCCTGAGAATGCAGCCCAGGGTGGCTGCCAGGGCTCCAGCCCTCATGCCCACACTCCAAACAATATATGGAATGGAAGAAAGGAAGTATCACACAATAATTCAACAAACTTTGCTACCAAAGCCTGTTCACAACACTTAGATGCCCTTCCCTCGCTGCTGAAATGAAGTATTTCAGCTGGGGACACGGTCACCCTGAGTAACATTGGGGCTCAGCTGCTGAGGAGAGAGGGACAGCTAGCTGCTGGAGTAGATAACCAGCGGTTGGTGCTGTAGGTACTGTCACCCCCGTACGTTAGAAAACCGAGCCACCCAGTTAGTGAGCAGCAGAACCAGAATTTGAGCTCGCGCCTGACCCAAATGCTGCGTCCTCCCCGCTGCGTCTGCACCCCCTCCCGCAGCCCACCATCACTAGGTTGTGTTTTTTCAGAGGGAATGAAATGAGTTCACAACTGTGCCCGTTTCCACGTTGTTGTCCAGGGACCGACGTCACCAACACGCTCCTGAAATTCGCACAGGAGCTGAAAGGAAGATCGTGGACCGTGACGGTGATTCCCCTGGGCAGTGGCCAGGCCGCCAAGGCGGAAGAGGCCATCTCGACAGCGCTGAGAGGCCCCGCGCAGTGGGTCTTCCTCCAGAACTGCCACCTTGCGCCGGCGTTCGCGCCCCGGCTCTGCTCCGTCATAGAATCGTGAGACGTTACGCTATTAGTTGGGGATTAGACGAGGTATCGAAACAGTGGGTTGGGGGGTGCCTGGGGGGCTCCGGCGGCTGAGCCTCCGACTCGATTTCGGCTCAGGTCACGATCTCACGGTTTATGAGATGGATCCCCGCATCGGGCTCTGCGCCGACAGCGAGGAACCTGCTCGGGACCCTCTCTCCCCCTCTCTGCCCCTCCCCCCAGCCCCTTCTCAAAATAAATAGTCTTTAAAAAAAGACACAGAAACAAGGAGGTGAAAGTGGACAGGAACACATCTAAGCAATAAGAAAACAGCGTGCCGGCCCCTCGGGAAAATCCGGTCTCCTTATGTGGGTTCTTTTCTCCCCGAGAACTGTACGACTACACCGAGAATACGTCGGTTTTACAGGGAAAAAGGCCTCCCCGATTCTTACCCTCCCTCCCTGAAGCCCTCCCTCTCAGCAGAGAAGCCCGCCGCACACGCACACACGTGCACACACACGTCCACGCCGTAGTTTCTAACGTTCCACACGATTCCAAACAGCTCCCGGCCAGCCTTCCAGGGGATGACGTGTGTTCTGGCCCGTAGTTAGCACTTCCTCTGACCTCCTCTGGCTCAGTCCGTTGTCCAGGCTGGACGTCCCAGAGCCCCACTCGCTCGGCAGGCGCCTCCGAGGCACGGCCTTCTCGTGGGCAGCGGAAGTAGCTGGAGGTCAGTCACCGGAACCCCGAGCGAGGGATTAGCAAGGCTTTAAATCGGTCGCGTTCAGACCGGTTGCCTGTCGACAGTTTTCTCTCCAGCGTTTCACGTGTGTCTGCCTCGCCTGTGCGCCCTCTCGTGCATGCACCCGCTCGTGCATGCGTGTGTGTGAGTGTGTGTGTGTCAGGCAGCCGGCACTGTACTCTGTGCGTGTGTGTGAGTGTGTGTGTGTCAGGCGGCCGGTGCCGTATTGTGAGCATGTGTGTACATGTGTGTGTAAGCGTGTGTCAGGCGGCCGGCGCTGTCTTGTGAGCGTGAGTGTGAGCGTGCGTGTGTGTGTGTGTGTCAGGCGGCCGGCGATGCCCTGTGTGTGTGAGTGCATGCGTGTGCAAGGACCTCCCCCTCTTCGTGCTGTGTTCTACGGCTGGGCACACCCACAGGTACCACAGCCCAAACGCGCCTGCCCCGACTTGGACTTCTAAGAGCCGTGCTACGGTCGCTCATTCTGTTCTCAGACTCCTGTGCCTTCAGCGGTTTACCAAGTTCTTAGTAATTTCTTTACTTCCTCACGAAGAGTCAGAAGCAAAGATGGCGAAGTTGTGTGATGTCAGCACTTGTTAACCGTGGAAGGTGACGTGGTAATTCCCGCCACGCCCTCCATCCATTAGTCATGCAAAACCACTGCCGGGGCGCCCGCCAAGGAGCGCTCTAGAGACTGGGCGCGGTAGGGCCGGACGCCGCTGTCAGCCTTCCAAAGCGCGTTGACATTGAGACCAACAACAGAATGGCCGCTAGCTGGGCCGCTGGGCGCCCAGTCGGTCAAGCGTCCGAGTCTCGGTTTCATCTCAGGTCATGATCCGAGGTTCGTGAGTTCAAGCCCCAGCATCGGACTCGGCACTGGTGCAGAGCCTGCTTGGGACCCGCTCTCTCTGCCCTTCCCCTGCTCTCTCCCTCTCTCAAAAATAAATGAATAAATAAACTTAAAAAAAAAAAACTTAAAAAAAAGAGAAATTAGAGGGACATTCTTCAGACCAGAATTTCAGAGGCTTAATAAAAGTAGTTAACAGCACATAAAAAAAAAAAACATTCTGTGCAATCCGAGTATAATGAAGGGGAATTCACACTTCTTTATCAACTCAAGCCTTTAGGGGTTTAAGACTATCACCCAGCAGCCTACTGTGGGAAAGAAAAATTGTGAAGCAAATTTCTCATATTTAAGAGTTAGGGACATGTGTTCACAACATATTGCTAAGGGGAAATAGCAGGCTACAAACAGTACGTCCAGTGCAATATTTTTATTTAAAAGTAAGAGAAAGAGAAAAGGGAAAAAAACATACTTCTACCTAGTCAGTAGGGTTTTACTGTTGTTTTTTTTTTAAGTTTATTTATCTTGAGAGAGAGAGAGAAAGAAAACACAAGTAGGGCAGGGGCAGAGAGAGAGGGGGAGAGAGACTCCCAAGCAGGCTGCACGCTCAGCAGAGAGCCTGACGCGGGGCTTGAACCCACAAACCGTGAGATGGGACCTGACCCGAAACGAACGGAGCCAGCCAGAGCCCCGGGATTTTCGTTTATTTTTGTTTTTCTGTCTAATTCTGTGTTCGATTTTTGTGTGTGTGTGTGTGGTTGTTCTCTTTTTGGTTTGCTGGGGTTGTTTTATTGTTTGTTTGTTGCTTTTGTGGTTTTGATGGGTTCGGCACATGTCACAAAAATAATTTCAGACGTGCGGGAAAGCGGCTCGGACGGGATGAGGAGCCCCCGCTGCCCTCTCGCCCGCTGTCATCACCGGCCGCTGCACGGCTCTCGCCTGCTCACACGTCTGTGTGTGACTTCCCTGCATCATTGACAGTCGGGTGCAGCCTGGGTGGCCCTTGGCCCCTCCGACCCCGTGTGCTCGCCGCGGATCTGACCGACTTCACCCGAGCTCGCCTCCTGGCCCAAAAATAACATCTTTTACGGCAGAGAAACAAGTTCTGGGCCCGGTTCTCGTGCAGGGTTTCTCACTGCATTTGCCGTCATTGCATCAAATCCTCCTTGTTCTAATTTTAATTTTTTTTTAATATTTATTTACCTTAGACAGAGCATGAGCAGGGGAGGGGCAGAGAGAGAGAGGGAGACACAGAATCAGCAGCAGCTCCAGGCTCTGAGCTGTCAGCACAGAGCCCGACCTGGGGCTCGAACCCACAGACCGTGAGATCGTGACCTGAGCCGGCTGAGCCCCCCAGCGCCCCACCGATGCCACTGCACTGGTTTCGGCGTCACTGGTTTCGGCGTCACTGGTTCCGGCGTCCAGTTGCTCCAGATTTGGCCGGGGGACACTTCATTTTGTTCTTAGTTTGTAATTTTTCCAGGCGTTTTTTCAGTGGGCACTCCTGTGCTTACGGGCGGGAAAACTACTTTCCAAAACCGGGACTTACCGGGTGTTAGGCAAATTCCTGCACAGCAGGAGAGGGAGGGCCTGCCCCCCCCCCCAGATGATTATCGAAATGAGCTCTAGGTCACCTCGCACGGAGAGATTCTGGGATTCCTAAAACCACGATGGTTTGGCTTAACCGTTTTACATTAAACTAGGGGATCAACCTTCTGTTTTGCAGACTTAATAACCCGGATGTGACCGTAGACCCTGAGTTCAGGCTGTGGCTCAGCTCAGAGCCAGGCGGTTCTTTCCTGATTCCTATTCTCCAGAGGAGCTTAAAGGTACGGACAAGGGAGAAGGAGCCCGGTACTGACCGAGGACAGTCACCGAGTGTCAGTCGTCCTGCGTCATAACTCCAAATTCCAAAGGGGGCGCTGAGCGCGGCACGCTAAGCCTCTCCTCCAGCTCGGCCCTGCCCCGTGGTCCAGGAGGGACACTGACCCAGCAGGCGAGAACCCCGCTTCCGAGGACTCACAGTTTGTGGGACATTTTCTCCAGTGAGGACAATTAGACCTCGGCAGCTACGAACTGGAGCCTAGGACTCGTGTCCTGCCGGCCGGCTGGCCCAGGCTTCTCCTGTCCCTGCTTCCCCGTCCCCCGCAGCTTATTCTCTGCAAAGGCTCTGGCAGCGGGCAGCTCGTGGGGGACGGGGGACCGAAGGGCGGCCTCACGGACATTCCACCTCCAGCCGGTCCATCGCTGGAATTAGCAAACTACAGCTCGGCTTCAGAGATTAGCCGCTTCCTGCCCCGAGGTCGCACCTTCTCCCTCCCGCCTTCCCCTTCCTCTGTGCGCTGGCAGGGCCCACGTGCCGGGGAGGTGGCGAGCACCCCTCCACAGCACCTCCCAGGGCCCTGGCCGCAGCGATAAGACTCCCTTGCTTCCCCTCGGGGGACGGGGACCCCGGGACGCCCTCCTCTCCTCTCTCCCCAGGGAGGGCCCGACCGCCCCCCAGCACACCCGTTTGTCCTGTGGAAGAAGGGCAGCCAGAGTCACCCCGGGCCTTTCTGCTGGGGCACAGACCCCGCGGGCACTCAGCACGCATCGGGCCCCCGCCGGCTCGTCCTGGGGGGAACCAGAGCGTGGGGGGTGCCGTGAGGGCTCTGCGAACCATCTGAGCCTTGACCCAGAAGCCTCCTGTCCATGCGCACACATGTACCTGTGTCACCTGTACGTCCCCACGCCCGGACCCTCACACGCACACGTGCACACGGCCCGTACGTGTGGATGGACGCGTGCCTGTCCCCATGTTTATGTGCAGTGCGCAGGCACCTCACGGCTTCAGAGGCGACAGCCACACTCTTTTGTAATCGAGTTCTGCCTTCTTTTTTTAAAGTTTATTTACTTACTTATTTTGAGAGAGAGGGAGAGAGAAAGAGAGCATCCCAAGCAGGTTCCGCGCTGTCAGCATAGAGCCCGATGTGGGGCTCGAGCCCACGACATGTGGGATCAGGACCTGAGCCGAAGCCAGGAGTCGGACACTCGACCGACCGTGCCGCCCGGGCGCTCTGACAATGTTCTACTTTTCATTTTAAAATCTGTCCGGAACGATAGACAGGAACCAGGTCTGGTACGATCCTCTCCCAGAAACTTCGCGTGAATAAGGAATAGCCCGAGGTGTTTGGTTTGCCCCCGAGTCCCGCAGGCGCGCTCCTGGCCCGTGCCCTGAGCAGCCCCGTCCCCTCCCGACCCGGCGCCCGCTCTGTTCTCCAGATTGCAGTGGAAAGTCCCCAGGGACTGAAGAGTAACCTGCTCCAGACGCTTGCATGCGGCGGAAGCGGAGAGGTAACAGAAGAGCTGTTTGAAAAGTCTGACTGCGGACCGTGGTGGAAAAGACTTCTGTTCAGCTTATGTTTTTTCAACGCGCTAATCAATGAAAGAAAAAAATACGGGATCCTGGGCTGGAACACCGCTTATAAGTTTAGTTCTTCAGACTTGGGGGTAAGCGGTAGATCTTCAAAGTAAACAGTAACAACAAATGAATAACAATATATACAAACTGCCAACTACGTGTCCACACAGATACTGAGTGTTTTTCCTTGTGGTAAGAAAATGAACTCTGTCACCAGGTAACAGAGGCTAATGTTCAAAGCTTGGACCTCCGTACCAGCTTTTCTGGAAACAGACCCCAGGGCCCCACTAATAGATGTACAGGACTTCCTCTGTTGGGCGAGCTCAGTCACTCTCGGAGTCGTGGTCCTTAGCCAAGAAAGGAAAAGAGGATGGGGGAAGGGGAGCCAAATGCCACTCCCGCTGGAAGGACATTGAACGAGGCCGACTGACTAACGTAGCTAAGTTAGCACCGTGCCCGACACACAGAAACCACCAGAGATGTCTGTGGTCTCACCAGATTTGTGTAAAGCAAGAGAGATTGCACTGACTGATCTGGGGGGTGCGCACGGCTTAGTAGTCTTTCTTCACTATTCTCTTTCTAGAACCTTCTATCTGCTTCATATGGCAGGGTGTTTTTTCATTGCTAAAATAAACATGAGTGACACCTGCTTAAACTCTCCCCAGGCTAGAGCGGTTGCCAAAAACCCGAGCAAAGTCTCGATTCTGCCTCCGGGTGCCCATCACCTAGACCCGCCCGGACGGGCGTCCCTCCACCCCGCTGTGCCCCCACTGGGCTTCTCGGCTCTCGCGCCCTCTGCAAGTCAGAGTGTGTGCCTCTGCCCCTAACCAGACAGGACACAAACAGCTGCGCCCTGGGCTTCTGTCAGGGATACGGGCTCTAGCGCGTTTTGTCCAAACCTCGCTCGGTCGACAGGCTAACTGACGATATATTGGGGGGAAATACCTGTAGCATATATTACGTCAATGGCTACTACGCTAGCTGCATGAAGAGTTCTTGTAAATTAAGACTAGAAAGAAAAACACCCCAGTGGGTAAAGGACATGATAGGTCATTCACAGTGTAAGATACAAAAAGGCAATAAGATGGCGAAAATTTGTCCGATTTCCTTAGTGGTTGTGATGTTGATTTCTACATGTCAGCCTGACCGGACCACGAGACCCCAGGAATGGGTCAGACGTTATTACGCGCACGTCCGTGAGGGCATTTCTGGCTGGGACTCGTATTCACACCCGTAGATCGTAGAGCGACGGCTCTCCCGGTGTGGGTGGGCCTCATGCAGTCAGTTGCAGGACTGACGAAATCAGAAAGGAAACCTTCCTTCCTGTCTGCCTTTGGGCCAGAACGCTGGCATCTTCCAGCCTTTGGGCTCACACTGAAACACTGGCTCTTTCTGGGCCTCCAGCCCGGAAGGCCGCCGCCATCTCCCTCGCGTGCGCGGCCACAGGCCTGGGGGTTCGTCGGCCTCCGTGCCTGCAGCGGGTCTGTTTCTGCTTGGGCGTCCGCCACCCTGGGTCTCTGGAACGCTGACTCGTACAGTCGGCGAAGAGACGCTCGTTAAAGCCGCAGTCGATGCCACCTTCCGCCCCCACGGCGGCTAAAGCAACGACCCGGAAGGGCGGCTGCCATCTTACCCTGCTCTTGGGAGCCCTCCCTAGCTTTCCGGAAGGCGACTCATCTTCAGTATTGAAGTTCTTCAAAGAATTCCTGTCATCGTCGGTTTAGAAAGAGATGGTCGTGTCGCTAGGACTGACGAGGAAACTGGTGACAGAGCCCGGCGGCACGACCGCCCTTCTGCGGGGAGAGGATTCACTCGGACGGTTTTCCAAACGGAGATCGTAACCAGCCGTCCACGGGGCAGGGAGTGGCAGGAAGTGGACGGCGGTGTTAGCGGAGCTCGCGTGACCCCGGCGCAGGCTGGCCTTCCAGGGGCGCCGCTCCGCTGGCTTTCCGCAGGGAGGCTCGCTCAGGCCGGACGCAGCCGGTCACCTCGCGCCGGTGACCGGGAGGCACCCTTCCCCCTTCCCTCCCCTTCCCAGCGAGTGGGGGAGAGAGGCCGTGTGGGTGCCGAGCCGCGGTCTAGAAGCTCCGAAGGGGGACTCCGTGGGGCGCTAGATTCATGCATGGCCCCTCATTAAGGGAGCGGGAGCGTCTAGGTCCCCGGGAAGGCCAGTCTGTCCAGACTGGTCGAGGGGCCCGCTAGGGGGAGCGCCCGGCCGGCCCACCGCGGGTCAGGCAGCTCGGGGCTTCCCGGGGGCCCCTCGACCTGGAGGCGCCGTCTCCTAGCCCACGGGGCCGAGCATCGGTGTACCCTCCACCGCACGCGGGGCTGCGGCCCGGAGAGCTCCCCGAAACCCGGCCCTGACCCCAGTGATGAGACCAAGAAAATCACTCTCTGTGAGATCCGTTGGCCAAAGGGAGCAAGAACAGGAAACAGAACAAGCGACGGGACAGGAAGCCTGCGAGGCCGTGCGGACACGTGTCTCACACGCGGTGTTTTCAAGCGAGCGCTGCTCATTTCTAACTTCTTGGCGGGAGAGCCAGCAGGGTGGTAAAACTGACTTTTTAAAACATGGGAAAGAAGCTTCTGCAAAGACTGAGAGACATAGTAATGAAATACGATCGCCAGCTCATGTCCCAAACTGAGAAATGCCCTGCGGGCAATAAAAGTGCGCCATTGGTTTGTAATTTTCTCGAGGAGCCAGGCACCGTCTGCATCTCTGGGGGCAGAACCCCCGCGTTCTTCTCGGAAGGAATCGCGTCCGGGCCGTCGGCTTCCTGCAAACCGGCATCCACCCTGACGGGGTGCCGCGTGTCTGCCAACATCGGGACAGAGGGGGTGGTCGTGGAAGGGCGGCGAGCCGCCCGCCGCCCCGGTGAGACTCGGAGGAGACCTGTGTCCCGCCTTCCGCCCGCGCCCACGTTTCGGGGCCTTTGATTTTATCTTCCCCACTAGTTATGATTTACACAACCTCCAAAGCTGCTTCACGATCACCGAGCCAAAAGGGCGGGCGGGGGCTTGGCCCCGGGTTTACAGGCGCCCGGACCGCGCACCACTGCCAGCGAGTCGGGCCGTGTCCGCCCAGGGTCGTGGACTAAAAACAAAACGAGACGGGTGGGTCGGCGGGAGAGCGGTCGTGGTGGGAAGTGGAGCCGACGGCTGGGAGGTCGAATAGAAGGGACACCCCGAGCACGAGAAGAAAATGACCAAACGGTGGAGATCGGGAGGGACAGTCAAGGTGTCAGAAGAGCGACCGCACCTTCGAACAGCAGGAATTCCGGCTGCGTAGACAGAGACGGGCCAGCTGGAGAAACACAAACTAGGAAGAAGGCCGTTTTACTGTCCCCGACCGTCGACGACAGATGGAGGCCGTAGACTGAAAACCCTCCCGGATCTGGGCACGAGCTGGGAAACCCCACGCTCCAAGGACCCGTGGTGGCACCAGGCTTGTCAGGGGTCCCGGCCAGAAGGCAGTGGGGGAGTGGGCACAGCCCCAGAGAAGGCTGCTCGCGGGAGTCCCGAGGGCGGGTGGGGGGGTCCTGCATGGGGGAGTCCCGAGGGCGGGTGGGGGGTCCTGCACGAGGTCCCTGTATGGGGGGGTCAGAGGTCCTGCACGGGAGGGTCCCGCATGGGGGGGGAGTCAGAGGTCCTGCATGGGGTCCCTGCATGGGGGGGTCGGAGGTCCTGCACGGGACGGTCCCGCATGGGGGGGTCAGAGGTCTTGCATGGGGTCCCTGCATGGGGGGCGGGGTCTCCTGCACGGCCCAGCCCGGCCCTCGCTCTCCGTCGTGCAAGCGCAGTGGCACTGTGTGCGACCGCATCCGGGCGGAGGCGGAGACTCACGACGGAGGGCAGTGACCGCGTGGCGCGTGCGGAGAGCAGGAAGTCCGTGAGCTGCGCCCCAGTGTCCAATCCACACGGGCGACAACGAACCGCGAGTGGTCTCAGCGCTGACACAGCTTGTTTCAAAGGAAGGCTCCTGCCACGAGGAGAAGCCCCACAGTCGCCCCGGGCTACAAGCACCAACTGTCTCAGCAGAACCCAGAGGTCGGGGAGGAGGGGCACGTGGTGCGGGCAGGGGGAGAACTGGGGACTGCTCCCACTGTGGGCAGGGAAATGACTGTGGCCTTGTTTTCATTTGAAATAAATGTTATTCCAATGAGAATAACACAGGAAGGACTACTGAAAAACTACAGCAAATATCGTTTTAAATAGCCAATGCCGAAGTCGTTTTTGTTAACATCAACAATCAAAGAAACAGAAAGACTTGACAGGGATGCCGACCGCACCATTAACATTCAGCATTGCCTCCGAGCTCCGGTCGGCGCAGCAAGGAAATGACGTAATTCACATCGATGACGCCAAACTGTGTTAATCCACACTCAGGACGAGGAAGTAGAAAGAAAAGTGCTCGTAAGAGCTATACCGTCCAGTTGCCAGACTGGCATCTGTTTTCAAGCAAGGAACCTTTTTTTTTTTTTAATGTTTATTTACTTTTGAGAGAAAGAGAGAGCAGGGGAGGGGCAGAGAGAGAGGGACACAGAATCCGAAGCAGCCTCCAGGCTCTGAGCCGTCAGCACAGAGCCCGACTCGGGGCTCGAACTCGCAGACAGTGAGATCATGACCTGAGCCGAAGTCGGCCGCCAAACCGACTGGGCCACCCAGGCGCCCCTGGACTAGCATTTTTGGAAGGCAGGAAAACAGGAAAAAAAGATGAAAGGGAGGGAGGGGAAGAGAGAGAAAGAGGAACGAGACCAACCCTGAGCCGGGAGTCCAGAGAAGCTCTGTGCGAAGGGGCCCAAGAACCTCCCAAGGCCAGCGGGGCCTCCGGGGCAGATCTGACCGCGAGGGCAGGGCTCGGAGAAGACTCTCGTCCCCTTGCTTGCCCTGTTGCGCCTTCCGAACTAGTGCCCCCAGCTTGTGGTGTCTATTCAAAAGAATAATAACTTTAATGTAGTAATTCAATGGTCAACAACAAAAAAGAATCGATGACTGACAGTGTGAACCCTGATACTTTCACCCCTCTTGCTACCCCGTAGACGACTGGCCCTTGGACGACGTGGGGGTCGGGGCACCGACCCCTGTGTGGTTACAAATCCACGTATAGCTCTACTGACACCCCACCGCTGACGGAAAGCCTTGCCCATAATACCAACGGTCAGTTAATACGTATTTCGCGTATTGTATGTATGATACACCGTGTTCTTCCAATAAAGGCAGCTCAAGGAAAGAAACGTTACTAAGAAAATCACAAGGAACAGAAAATACATTTACATGAACAGAGGAAAACTCACATATATGGGGACCCACATAATTCAAACCCATGGTTGTGCTAGGGTCGATGGTATTTTTAAAGAGAAAAGACGGGTAGCCGTTTGGGAGCTGTTGGTTTTACGTTCACTCACAAAGCGGGCCGCGAACACGTTCTGAGACAGTAAAGACCCGTGGATTTCCCCCAGGCCGCCATAAAGGTGCTGGAGAATGCCCTGACCGCCCAGGCCAGCGTTCCGTGGCAGAAGCTGCGCCACCTGATCGGGGAAGTGACCTACGGCGGCCGGGTGACCGACATCTGGGACAGGCGGTGTCTGAACGCCCTTCTCTACAGATTCTGTAACCCGGAAGTGCTGAGAGAGGACTTCAGTTTCTCCACCGACGAGGTGGGAAAACGCGCCGACTCGCACTCGGTTCCCGAAGTACGGTTGCATGATCTAAAATCCGCATTAGGTAGCTTTTCGTGTTCACGTTTCGTGGCTTTTATCACCTTCCAGCAGCACAGAAACAAGCTACCGTTCCGTTCAGTCTGTCCGTCGACACCTCACCTACCCACGCGTACGCTCAAGGCCAGGGAAGGCCTGGGCCTGACCTCCGTCCCCTCGCTTGTCCGAGAGGCAGGCCGCTCGGTCAGCCTCTGTGCGGGGACAGGAGACCCAGGCCCCATGTGTCCAGGGGATCCCATCCAAGAAGCTGTGGGCGTCTCTTTAACCAGCATAGTCCCGTTGGTCACCGTCACTTAGTGGGTTTTAGAAAGTCCATTTCTCCCCCTCGTATTGGCTCTGAGGGCCGGCCCTCCAGCTAGGACTGAGCCACAGCTCGTCTCGGGAAGACAGAGCTGGGGGCAGAGCCGTCCTGCCCCGCGAAGCAGCTTTTCCATCGAAAAAATGTACTGTGTTTTTCATGACTGGAATTTTCTACTTTTTGGCCACCTTCACCCATTTTGCCCACCCCCCCCCCAAGTGGTCAGACTGATTCTTAACATCATCGTCACATTCCTTCTGTAGTTTCACTAGAGTAAGGCGGTTGGTTAAGGCTGGATTGCGCCCATTACCTGTGGGTATGGTTCGCGGAGGCAGCAGGCAGTCGGAGTCAGCCTGGCCTCCAAAGTGGTTTCCCTTTTTCTCTCTCTTTCACCAACAAGAAAGTTACTATGTGTACCATGGTGCTGCACTTTACAAATACAGTCTTCCCAGAGGTAGCTTTTGGCAGAAGTGTCTAGAATATGCCACCCAGAAATAAGAGGTGCCGTAGGCATAAATTTTATGGGAAGTAGTATCTTCACACATTACTGAAAGCAGCTATCGCTCTGGCCAAAAACTAACAAGTGGTTAAATTTCAGACACATCAGCCGGTGCCGAAATCCGCGAGCTTGACGGATTACATACACATCGTCCAGTCCTTACCTGACGACGACACGCCTGAGCTGCTGGGACTGCACCCGGAGGCCATAAGGGGCAGCAGGGAGGCCCGGGGCCGGCACTTCACAGACAGCCTCATCGCCCTGCAACCCAGGACCACCGCCGATCTCGTGATCCGGTAAGGACTCGCTAGCAACAGGCGTCGGCCGGAAATTATTAAATATTCATATTAAATAATTAAGCGTTAGATGAATATTTAAGCATTTGAAGAGCTACAATGCAAAACTTAACAGACAAATAAGGCTAAAATGCAGTGGGGACGCCTGGGTGGCCCAGTCACACATCCAGCTCTTGGCTTCGGCTCAGGTCGTGATCTCTCAGTTCGTGTGTTCGAGCCCCGCGTCAGGCTCTGTGCTGCTTCAGATTCTGTCTCCCTCTCTCTGCTCCTTCCCTGCGCTCTCCCTCTCAAAAATAAAGATTAAAAAGCTAGAATAGATGTAACCCGAATTCTCAAGCCGCCTCAGCCTGTAACAGGGTCCTCTCTGCCAAGGCCACGACTACACGGTGTGAGCACGTGGCTCCCTCGCCTCCCCGCGGAGTGCATTCCTACTATTCTGAGACGCCCTCTCGGGTGCACGTCCGCACTCGGCCAGGACGGGGCGGCCCACACCACACCTTCACCCCTCCTCTCCCCTCGCTGGGTCTGGGCTCGAAGCCCAGCTCTGTAGCCTGACTTCGCACACCTGGGGACGTCGATCCAGTCTTCCGGCCCCAGTTTGTCATGCTCACGTTAGAGACAACGGTAGCGCCTACCTAATGGGGCCGTTCTCAGAGCACGAGTTCCTTAGGCAAGTGCGGCCTGAAAATCGAATTGTTCAATGTGTAAGTCTAACACATTGTAACAATAATGTGTAAAAGGTCTTTGAATAGCGTTTGGTTATCTCCAGACTTAATTACACACTTCCAAATATAATAATATTCATTATAGAGTTAATACACTATGGCTCTCTGACCACCAAGCCTGCTTCAAATCTTGCAACAATCCTTATAAATCTAATAATTAAACAAATATGCAGGATCATTAATTCTCTTATGTTTTCGAATATATCAACTTCGCTGGATTTCCACTTAAAATCATAAATTTAAACCAGTTTCTCCACTTCCTGTTTTAAGTGGAGTCCCAAAGCTGACCGTCGGGTGTTAAGAGCCGCAGATCTCTTAAATATTATAAATATTTAAAATACCAACACGTACAGATCCCTCACCACGAAAGTACTGTCACTGTGGCTTTGATTCCCTCCAACTTCGCAGTCGTCCCCGGGCGGGACCGGTTTGTCCCCGTGCGTGACATGTGAGTGTGCCTTCTTAGTGTGCTTAAGGTTGGGGGGGGGGGGCGAGCAAAGGAACTAAAACAGAGAGTTAAACCACAATATGAATGGGTTCTTGTTGGCAAGTTCATAGGGGGCCTTGAACCCCGATCATACTTGTCGTTGGGACAACAGCAACCCTAGACCCCGGCCCCACGTCCCCTCAGACGGCGAGCCTGTGGGCGCATACATCCTGTCCCGTGCTCTGCCGGAGCGCCGCCCGGCCACACCAGCCGCCTGAGACCCTCCGTCTTGGCCTCTCTCCTGGCGCACAGGTGGCCCCGCTCTAGATACGTACCCTCTGACGTCACCACAAGGTGCCGCGTTCTAGAAAAGCTGAGGGTCGAGGCCTGGGCTTTGTGGAGAGGAGCTGTGTGCAGCCAGGGCTTCCTGTCCCCAGGTCCCCCGCTGGTGAGTTACCCTGAGTGAGACTCTGTGAACGGTCCCCTTAGTCTGGAAGATACAGTACTGACCCCTCCCACCTTCTACCAGGCTCTTAACATACATGTATTTTTTTTTCCACTTTGTTCTAACACCTCTGAACCCATTGGAATCCTGTGCTCTTTGGTCTTCTTGTCTCTTTGTTGTTTTGGGTTTTGTTTTGTTTTTGTTTGTTTGTTTGAGAGAGACAGAGACCAAATGAGAAGGGGAGGGGCAGAGAGGGAGAGAGAGAGAATCCCAAGCAGGGTCCATGTCGTCAGCACAGAGCCCGACTCGGGGCTCGAACCCACAAAACTGTGAGACCGTGACCTGTGCCAAAACCAAGGGTCGGACGCTCAGCCGACTGAGCCACCCAGGCGCCCCTTCCTGTCTCTTTGGACCACGAAACTCCTATTAAAATGGCATCTGATTGGATTCTCACTATGGCTTTGGCCGACTGTCTGGTGCTCTCTTCCAAGGTCGTTGCACTGACACAAACAGGTGTGAGTGAGTTCTCCTCCCACTGGCTGAGTGAAGGTGTCCTCCGTGCCGCAGGCAGGAGAGGCGCACACAGGGAGAGAGAGCGCTAGCGACTCACAGCGCCTCCCCCGAGTATCAGGTTCATTCCCTGCGCGTCCCACGCTCGTGAATACTAACCTGACGCTGAGCCCTCAGCCTTCGGCAAACATGACTGGCACCATTTACAATAGCCACGGGATTATGCCGCCTGTGCTCAAAACATTCTGGAAACTTCTCTGCGTGACTGGATGTAAGAGATCCGTCCCGTTCGATTTCATGTCCTCATGTCCTCACGGGGCACCAAATACCTGCCCCTTGAAGATGCGTGAGTTTTTAAGTCTCTCGAATCATCAGAAGCCTCTCCGGATGAATTCCACTGAGTAACCTTGCTTTATGTTTTTAAAAAAAATTTTTAATGTTTATTTTTGAGAGAGAGCGCGAGCAGGACAGGCAGAGAGAGAGGGAGACACAGAATCCGCAGCAGGCAGGCTCCAAGCTGTCAGCACAGAGCCCGACGTGGGGCTCGAACCCATGAACCTCCAGATCATGACCTGAGCCGAAGTCGGCCGCCCAACCGACTGGGCCGCCCAGTGCTCCTAACCTTGCTGTAAAGTCACAGCCTAAGAGTGGAAGTGAAGTAGGGAAGCCGACGACTCGGGGTGGGTGGCGAGCGGGCTCAGGAGCAGTGCGCTGAGCGTGGTTGCGGCTTCCGGGCTATCGCTCACCGTGCAGGAGACGCTCCAGCTGTGTGCGAGCCGGGGTGACGGCTGTGACCAGTCCCTGCCAGCAGTCACAGTGACGGCGGGAGCTCAGGGGTGCACCCCGTTTCCTCGTCACCCGCTAACGCACCCCGAGCCCCGGTTTCCTCCGAAGAGCTCCTCCAGCTTTAGCATTTTACGGCTTCGTGTAGTGTCCCAGCCTCGTCCAGACCCGTGCCCGCGCTGCCCGCTCAGCGCGTCCCCCGGGGAATGTGACACTCGGCTGGTGACGAGTGCACGCTGTCGGGTCGCCTCCTTTGTCTTCATTTCAATGCCGGCACTTCACGCAGACGCGCTCAGAGGGTGAATCGCTGACAAGGGAATCTTAAGAAAACTTAAAAAATACATATTTTCTTGTAAACATCTAAAGTGCAGGGGGTGCCTGGGTAGCTCAGTCAGTTAGCGTCTGACTCTTGATCGCAGGGTCGTGAGTTCGAGTCCTGCATTGGGCTCCATGCTGCTTACAGAGCCTACTAAAATGAGAAAAATTAAAATTAAAAAAAAACTAAATTAGAAATAAAAATTCCTCTGGAAGCAGGACAAGGGGACAGTTTTATGCCGACCCTTGATTTCGGCTCAGGTCAGGATCCCACGGTTCACGAGGTCGAGCCCCGCGTCGGGCTCCGTGACCGTTTCCCATCCGCGGGCCTGCCGTAGCCCCGCGGCTGTGAGGCTGCGTTCGGCCTCGGACCCGAACGGCGGGCCGCACGGTCCACACTTCTCAATGCCTCCTGCAGCGGCGAGCAGAACAGGGAGGAACTGGTGATGGGAATCCTGTCTGACCTGCTGGCGCGGCTGCCGCGGTCCGTGGAGAAGGGGGACGGTGCGGGGACCCCCAGCACCCTGAAGAGCATCATGTCCAGCACCATCTGGGAGTCTCTGCATAAAAGCATCCAAGGTAAGCGCGGGACGTGTGGGGCCTCTGGCCCCGAGAGGAGTGGGGGACCCCGCAAGCCCCCACGGAAGCAGCCGGGCCGGTGAGAGGGGCCGTGTGGTCTCTACCGCCACCCTTCCTCCCTCCGAGCTGAGAGACGGGAGCAGAGGAGAAGCTGCTGCTATAGCTTTGTTTTCCCTTCTGGTGGTGTTGGCGCGGGGGGCGGGGGGGGGGGGAGGGCCTCGGTGGCCCCAAGACTGCAAGCGACGAAATAGCCTGCAGCGAAGCAGGACGGGGTTGCTCGGCCCGGGGCTCCGGAGCAGCTCTGGGGTCCCTGCCCTGCCCGCCTGCGGAGTGGCCTCCGACGTGGGCCCTCCGGCGGGCGGCCCCTACCCTGAGGACTCGGGCGAGGGGGCAGGCCCAGAGGAGCCCGAGCCGCCCAGCCCCGGGGGCCAGCATCTGGGGGTGGCAGGGCAAATGGCCCAGTTAAATTCTCAACATCCAGATCTTAACCCTTTATTTTTTTTTAATTTTTTAACTATTTATTTTGGGGGGAGCACAAGCAGGGGAAGGGCAGAGAGAGGGGGACAGAGGATCGGAAGTGAGCTCCGAGCCGACTGAGCCCGATGTCAGGCCTGACCCCACAAACCGTGAGATCGTGACCTGAGCCAGTCAGGTGCTCAACCAGCTGAGCCCCCAGGTGCCCCTGTACCTTAACCCTTTAAAGAAAGCTCGTCGGGAACCCAGTGCCGAGCAGTAGCCTATGACATCAGCGCCGTCGTGGGGCCGGACCGCGGTCAGCACGCAGGGCTGCGGCCAGCTCCAGCGCCGTCCCTCCCTTACCGCCGGAAAGCTAAAATGGTTCCACATTCTTTAATGGTTGGAAAAAACCGAGGAAGAGTATTTTCGGACACATAAGTATCATGTGAAATTCGAACTTGAGTGCTGCACAAATAAAACTTTATTGGCAAAGGGCCACACTTCATTTCTGTGCCTCCGCGCCTGCGTCCACGCTCCTGAAGCAGAGCCCAGCCGTGGTGACGCAGACGGGGGGCCACGGAGCCTGAAGCAGTTCCCGAGTTTTTGCAGGAAATGTGTCGCAATCCCCGCGCTCGACACGTGAGGTTCCTTCAATTCCCAAAGCCTGCGTTCCTCCACACAAAGCCTCCTTTTATCTGAAAAATAACCTAATTTTCTGTCTTTTTTTTCAATCCAGGCTATGATCCCTTTATCCACTGTGTCCTGCTGACCTTTCTGAGCCAAGAAATCGAACGATTTGATAAGTTCTTAGTTGTCGTGCATGAATCTTTGAGAAGCCTTCAACTTGCGATGAAAGGGAAAACCCTCCTCACCCCAGAGCTGGAGGAAGTCTGTGAGTCTCTCCTCAGCACGAGAGTGCCCGTGCCGTGGCAGGTGAGGCCGCCGCGCTTCCCTGTTGGCTGCTGAGGCCTAAGCGTCTGGAGGGGGGATGCGCGGGGACGCGCGGGGTGAGTTCACTGTGGCGCCCGGTGAGGTACTGTGTCCTGAAAGACGCTTACATTCGGCTGTGAGCAGGTTTTTAAGTTTGTGTGAAGGTTTTTAAGTTTCAGAAAACAATGCCATTTTTAGGGCTTATAGGAACCTGTATACTTGGTACGCACATGTGTGCTCATGAAAACACGTGTATGCTTAGATGCGGGAACCGCCAGCCGAAGGCCTTGGAAGAAAACGTGCAAACTCTTCCCAGCGGTTGCCTGGCACGAGGGACACTTGGAAAGACACTTTAATTTTACATCTTATATATCATCGCATCTTACTGTACTGTTGGTTTTTGTATCCTATTCATGTCTTTTAAAATTTTTATTCCAGTATAATCGACCTACCGTGTTAGATCAGCTTCAGGGGTAGAGGGCAGTGATCGGACACTTGCATTCAGGACCCTGTGCTCGTCACGACGAGGGCGCCCCTTAGTCCCATCCCCATTCCGCCCATCCCCCCACCCCCCTCCCCTCTGGTGACCAGCCGTGTGTCCTCTGGAGTCGAGAGTCTGTTTTCTGATTTGTCTCTCTTTTCGTTTCGTTTCTTAAGTTCCCATTTGAGTGAAACCAGAGGGCATTTGTCTTTCTCTGCCTGACTTCTTTCGCTCGGCACGATGCCCTCTAGGTCCATCCGTGCCGTAGCAAATGGCAAGATTTCCTTCTCTTCTATGGTGGACTTTTATTCCGTTGGGTATACACCACGTCTTCTTCATCCACCCGTTTGTCGATCGGTGGACACGTGGGCGCCTCCGTCCTTGGCTATTGTAAATAGTGCTACAATAAACACAGGGAGGGGGGCGTGGATCTTTCTGAATTTTCGTGTTTTTCTTTTCTTTGGGTAAATACCCAGGAGTGGAATCACTGATCGTATGGTAATTCTACTTGTCATGTTTTGAGGAACCTCCAATGCACCAATTTGCATTCCCACCAACGGGGCCCGAAGGACATTTTAACACCACCTGTTCTCCCAATCCAGGAGCGTGGACTGTCTTTCCATTTGTTTGTGTCTTTTTGACTTTCTTTCCTCGGTATAGTTTTCAGAAGATAGGTCTTTCACCTCTTTGGTTAAGTTTATTCCTAGGTATTATTTTGGTGCCATTGTAAACGGGACTGTTCTCTTAATTTCTCTTTCTGTTGCTTCGTTATTGGTGTATAAAAATGCAGTGGATTCCCGTACGTTGATTTTGTATCCTGCGACTTCGCTGAATTCATGTATTAGTGGTAGAAATTTTTTGGTGAAATCTTTCGGGTTTTCTGTGTTCAGTGTCCTGCCACTATAAATAGTAAATTCTTCTTCTTCACCCGTTTAGATGCCTTTAATTCTTGTCTGCGTGCTGTGGCTAGGACTGCATGCTACGTTGAATAAAAGTGGGGAGAGTGGACATCCCTGTCTTGTGCCTGATCTTAGGGGGAAAGTTCTGTTTTCCCTGTTAAAGATGATGATTATTGGGGTTTTTATATATGGCCTTTATTACGTTGAGATTCATCCCCTGTAAACCTACTTCGTTGAGCGTCTATCATGCGTGGACGTCGTACTTCGTCAAATGCTCTCTCTGCATCTGTTGGAAGGATCATACGGTTTTCACCCTTGTTGAGGTGACGTATCATGTTGAGTGATCCGTGAGTATTAAGTCACCCTTCATCCCACGAATAACTCCCACTTGATCATGGTGGATAATTGTTGTAATGTGCTGTCGAATTCAGTCTGCTAGTGTTTTGGTCAGGATTTTGCATCTGTGTTCATCATGGATATTGGCCCGAGTTCTTTTTTTTGTTTGTTTGTTTTTTTGTTTTTCGTGTTTGTTTGTTTGTTGTTGTTGTTGTTTTTGGTGCTTTTTTCTGGGTTTTGGTATCAGGGTAATGCTGGTTTCATAGAATGAATTTGGAAGATTTCCTTCCTCTATTTTTTGAAATAGTTTGAGAAGAACAGGTATAAACTCTCTGTTAAATATTTGGTAGAATTAGGGGCGCCTGGGTGGCTCAATCAGATAAGTGACCTACTTCGGCTCAGGTCAGAATCTCACAATCTGTGAGTTTGAGCCCCACGCTGGGCTCTGTGCTGACAGCTCAGAGCCTGGAGCCTGCTCAGGATTCTGTGTCTCTCTCTCTCTGTGTCCCTCCCCCACTCATGCTCTGTCTGTCTGTCTCTCTTCCACTCTCTCTCTCTCTTTCAAAAAGGAATAAACATTAAAAAAAATATTTTAAAAATTTTTAATGTTTGGTAGAATTTGCCTATGAAGCTGTCTGGTCCTGGACTTTTGTTTGTTGGAAGTTTTTTGATTACTGATTCAATTTAATTGCTAGTAACTGATCTGTTGAAATTTTCTGGTTCTTTCTGATTCAGTTTTGGGAGCATATATGTTTCTAGGAATGTATCCATCTCGTCTAGGTTGCCCAGCTCGTTGGCCTAGCATCTCGCATCCTGTTCTCCTATAATCTTTTGTTATTCTGTGGTGTCAGTTATTTTTCCTCTTTCGCTTCTGATTTGATTATTTGTTTGAGTCTCCCTGTTTTTGTGTTTTATTTTGTTTTTTGTTTTTTGGGGGGGTTTTTTGTTTTGGTTTCTTTTGGTTTTTTTGAGGAGTCCGGGCTAGAGTCTTATCAATATTGTTGATCTTTTCAAAAATCCAGCTCCTGGCTTCAGATCTGTTCTAATTTTGAAACTTGTGTTTCATTTATTTCTGCTCTAATTTCCTTCCCTCTTCTGCTTTTTGGTTTTATTTGTTCTTTGTCTAGCTCCATTAGGTGTAGGTTATGTTGTTTGAGATTTTTCTTGCTTCTCGTGGGGGTCCTGTGTTGCTATAAACTTCCCCCTTAAAACACCTTCTGCTGCATCCCAAAGACTTGGGACCATTATATTTTCATTTTCATTTGTCTCCATGTGTTTTTTTTTATTTCCTCTTTGACTTCTTGGTTGATCCATTTAATTTTTAGTAGCGTGTATTTAACCTCCATGTATTTGTGTTCTTTCCAGATTTTTTTCTTGTTGATTTTTAGTTTCATAGAGTTGTGATCGGAAAAGATACATGCTAGGACTTTAATCTGTGAATTTGTTGGGACTTGGTTTGTGGCTGAATATGCGATCTATTCTGGAGAATGTTCCATGTGTACTTGAAAAGAATGTGCATTCTGCTGATTTTTGGATGGAATGTTCTGAATCTACCTGCTAGATCATCTGCTCCACTGTGTCATTCAAAGCCACTGTTTCCTTGTTGATTTTCTGTTTAGATGATCTGTCCGCTGATGTGACTAGGGTGCTAAAGTCCCCACTATTATTGTATCCATATCAATTGCATCCTTCATATTTGTTATTAGCTGCTTTATGTATTTGGGTGCTGCTATGTTGGGTGCATAAATATTTATAATTGTTATGTCTTCTTGTAGGACTGTCCCCTTTATGATTATATAGTGTCTTTTTTTGTCTCTTGTTACAGACTTTGTTTTAAAGTCTATTTCATTCCATAAGAATTGTTACCCTGGCTTCCTTTTCACTTCCATTTGCATGATAAGTGCTTTTCCATGCCTTCACTTTCAATCTGCAGGTGTCTCTGGGAATGAAAGGAGTCTCCTGTAGGCAGCATATAGATGGGTCTTGGTTTTTATCCATTCTGTCATCCTGTGTCTTTTGATTGGAGTATTGCATCCATTTACATTCAAATTATTGATAGGTGTGTACTGACTGCTTTGTCCTCATTTTATGGTTGTTTTTATAGTTCTTCTCTGCTCCTTTCTTTTGAGAAGTCTGCTGCTTTATTTAGTGATATATTGGCATTCCTTTCTCTTTATTTTTTGCATACCTGTTACCAGTTTTTGATTTGTGGTTAACATTCAGTTTGTATATAATGTCTTATGTATATAGGAGTCAATTATATTAAGCTGATGGTTGCTTAAGTTTGAGTCCCTTGTAAAGGCACCAAATGCTACACTTCCCCCACGGTTCAGGGATCTGGTGTCAGACTTTGCATGCTTTACTTTTACTTTGCAAATTCCTTGACAGGTTTTTACGTATATAATTATTCTTACTGCTTTTGTGATTCCTGCTTTTCTTACTCCTGCCTGTGGTCTTTCCTTTCCACTCAGAGTCCCTTTATCATTTCTTGTAGGGCTGGTTTAGTGGTCATGAACTCCTTTACACTTTGTCTGGGAAGCTCTCTATCTCTCCTTCTGTTCTGAATGACAGCCTTGCTGGATGGAGTGTTCCTGGCTGCAGGATTTTCCTTTCAGCACTTTGATTATATCACACCCGTCCCTTCTGGCCTGTAGAGTTTCTGCTGAAAACGCAGCGGAGAGCCTGGGGTTTCTCCCTTGGATGTAATTGCTTTCTTTTCTCTTGCTGCTTTTAAAACTCTCCCTTGATCCATGCTTCTTGCCATTTAAATTCCTATGTGTCTTGGTGTGGACCTCCTAAGGTTTCGTTAGGCGCTCTCTGCGCCTCCTGGATCTGACTTCTGTTTCCTTCCCCGGATACAGAAAGTTTTCAGCTGTCCTTTTTTTTTTTTTTTCTTTCAAATAAATTTTCTGTCCCCTTTTCTCTCTTCTCCTTCTAGGACCCCAATAATGCGAATGATAGTTTGCTTCATGGTGTCAGGGAGTTCCCCTAATCTGTTCTCACTTTTTCTCAACTACTCAGCTTGATTTCTCTCCATGACTCTGTCCTCCAGGCCACTGATCCACTCCTCTGCTTCCTCTACTCTACTATTTATTCTGTCTCATGCATTTTTAACGTTAGTTACTGTGTTCTCTGTCACTGATTGGTCCTTTTTCATGTTCTCTGTCTCTCTGCTGAGGGTCTCACTGAGGTCCTCCCTCCTTCCTCGAGTCTGGCGAGTATTTTTATGGCCATTACTTTAAATTCTCTATCAGGCACATTATTCATCTCCATTCATTTAGTTCTTTTGCTGCATTTTTTGTCCTGTTCTTTCACGTGGGACATATTCCTTTGTCTCTTCATGTTGTCTAACTCTCTGTGTCTGTTTCTGTTAGGAAAGCCGGCTATGTCTCCCGCACTTGAAAGCAGTGGCCTCATGAAGAAGAGGTCCTGCAGTGCCCACAGTGCAGTGTCCCCTGTTCACCAGAACCTGATGCTTCAGGGGTGTCCCCTGTGTGTGTGTTGCTGCAGGGGTGTGCTGCCGTTGTGGCCGAGCTGTGTTCGCCTTCCATCTAGTCCTCTGCCAAGGCTCTCTCTGCCTGTTGTGGGCAAGGTCCAGTCCCTGTGCTGTTAGTGGGCGGGTCTGGGGCCACGCGGATCAGACCGGGAGTCGGCCAGAGATGCGGTAGCTCCCCACGGCAGGGCGCTGTCCCTGTGTCGTCCGAGAAACTTTTGTTGGGGGCCCAGGCTGCAGTCAGACCCGAAGTCTGCCGCCGGCCCACTGCTCCCCGGGCCGTGATCGTCCCCTGTCCCCGGGCAGGACTCGATGGCGTGGTGTGGCCCCTGTCTGGGCCGCTTGCACTCCGCTAGGCTTGTGCTGCTGCTTTGGGTGGGCTCCTGCCAAGGGTGAGTTGGGGGCGAGCTGGAGGTAGATCTGCAGAAGAGCAGGGGTGCGGGGGCACGGTGTTGGCAACTGCATGGTGTGCCGTGGGCGAGGCCGCAGCTGAGGACCAGCTGTGGGGAGGGGGGAGGCACACCGTTAGCCTCCTAGGTGGGGAGTGTGGGAGCCGCGCTGGTTCCCACAGCTGTGTCTAGGTTGGGGGAGGGAAGTGGTGCTCCCAGCTCCTCGGTTCCGGTTCCGGTTCCAGTTCTGGTTCTGTACCTCTGTCTCCCCAGGACAGGGCTCCGGGATTAGCCAACAGGTCCCCCTCTCGTCCGCCCAGGGGGTGTTCGAACTGCGGCTTCTGCCCCAGATCCCCACAGGCTGTTTGTTGCTCGGTCTCTTGAAGGGCAGGACTTGGCCTCCTCTCGCCTTCCTGGCTCCCCCAGAGCAGAGCTGCTGATTTTTAAAGCTCCAGGCGCTAAGCCCCACTGACTGTAAGAACTGGCAAAGCTAGGCCCCTCTGAAAAAACTTTTCAAAGCCACATGTTCTGGGATCTGTCTTCTCTGGAGGGGGGAGCGGGGTGTGCCTGGGTGCCTGGCGCGGGGTGGGGTCCGCCCCTCTTCCCCCTCTGCACCCACCGCCTCCCTCCCTCCCTCCCTCCCACCCAGGGGTCTGTTCAGCTCCTGACTGCGTCTCCTTTCTGGCCCTTTTCGAGGCGGCCTCTTCTTCACCGAGCTGTGGCGAGTGTGTCCTGCCAGTCGCATTGACACGGTGTGGGTATGACCGGGTCGTATCCGTGGGACGAGGGGAGAGTAGGGTCCTCCCTGCTCCGCCATCTTCACGCGAGTCTCCTCGTGTCTTTTAATTCGTACAAGACTTCAAATATTTCCAAAGAAAACATAAGCTACCTTTTCAGTAAAGCAAGCTCAGTTATTTGGACCAATTTCTAAATGAAAGCAACTAAAATCCTTGATTAAAAAAATAAGTAGGGAGCAGGGGGTAAAATACGAAAGGCTGTCGCTGAGCCGTGGTCAACTCCACATCCCCTCCTGAAAGTGTCTGCAGCCCAAGTCCAGCGTGAAGGGCACGTGCAAACGCAGTCAGCACGCGTCTCAGGGGTACGAGGCCTTCAGTCCGAGCCCCAGGGAATTGCACACAGACCTTTGCAAAAAGAGCCAAACACACATACACACAAGGACCGTGAGTGAGAACCACAGTGAAAATACAGTGCGGGGCGCCTGGGGCCTCGATCAGGTAAGTGTCAGATTTCGGCTCAGGTCATGATCTTACTGCTCGTGGGTTCGAGTTCTGCGTCAGGCTCTGTGCTGACAGCTCGGAGCCTGGAGCCTGCTTCCGATTCTGTGTCTCCCTCTCTCTCTGCCCCTTCCTCCGCTCACACACTCTCTCTCCCTCTCTAATATAAATAAACATTTTTTTAAATAGTAAATAAATAAAAAACAAAATAGTACAGACTGACCCAAACACGTCAGACACCTGAATGATCAGATAGAGATTACAACAAAACACTTCCTGTTTTTAAAGGAACAAAGAGATTTAAACAGGCTCCAGATTTTAAGGGAACAAGAAACTATTTAAAATGACAGAGTGGATTTGAATAAGAATCCAGAAATGAAAACTACATTCACTAGAACGTAATAGTATAAGTAGGTTTGGCAGGAGATTGGACCTTGGTGACAGGAGAATTAGTAAGCCAGGGAATGGAACAGAGTCACGTGTCCAGAACTTAGCCCAAAGAGACTGAAGGATGGAAAATATGAAAGAGCCGTTAGGATTCGGAGGTCAAAGTGAGAAGTAGGACCCAAGTTTCATGAAGTTCAGGGAGAGGAGAGCAGACAGGGCAGAGGCAGTAATCGGAAGAGCTGAGAATTTTCCAGAATTAACAGACACGAGAAATTCAACCCCAAGCAAGATAAAGTCTTAAAAAAAAAAAAAAACTTGCACAAAGATGCATGATCATGGAACTGGGGAAATCTTAAAAAGAAGCTACGGGGAAAGTAACATTCAAAGGCATGAGGACCGCGTCTTCAATATGTTGGAAGAAATGAAATGTCACGCTAAAACTGCATAGACAAAACTCGTGTTTCTAAATGAAGATGAAATACAGCAGGCCAAAGAGGGAGCAGAACAGAATTCACCGCTAGCAAATGCGGATAGTGGGCGCTAACTGACGTGCTTCAGGAAGAGGGGAAAGGAAACAGCTGGAAGGTCCCAGCGAGAGGAGGAAGGCACGTGGTAAATCGATCCTGACAAAGATCAGGCTCAGCGTCCAGCTTTCAGAGCAAGACAGGACGTTGGCCGGGCCAAGCGGAGGCACCAGGAATGGCACATGGAAATTTTAGGTCTCGTGTTCTCAAGAAGGAGGCTAATTAACAATGACCTGTAGACCCGGACAGGTCACGTACGCGCACTGTGGTCTTTAGAGCCACTAACGCAGTCGGAAAAAAATCGTACAACTTCCCGAATCTCAGAGGAGGGAGAGAAGCTCGTTACGTTGTTTTGCGAAAGAAGAATTTTTAAGATCCAAGATGGCACACGCGGTCGGATCCCAACTTCGTAAGTACGTCAACCCCTGTACGTGGGCGTCAGGGGCCATGTTTGTTTGTCACAGTAAAATACAGCAGCTCCGCTGTGTCCCCCACGACAGAATGGGTAAATACGGGGTATATTCATACCACAGACGATACGTCGTGCGGGGGAACGAGCCACAGCTACAGCTTCATCGACAGGAGGAGGCTCCAGAGCGAGGACAGAACTGCACACACACATCCTCATACCGGCCGCTGCTCACCACTCAGACACCCCGTCTTTGCTAACTGGGCTGCTTGTTCAAACCAACCTCTAACTCACTCCAGAACCGTGCCATGCCCATGGGGCTCGGGGAGTCCTTTCCACAGGCGGCGAGGGGCAAAACCTGTCGGTCCCCTCCGTGCACACTGCCCCCTGAGCTCCAACAGGCGACGTCCGGCTCCTTGTCCTCGCTCTCCCAGCGTCGAGCAAGGGCTCTCGTCATGATCCGTTTAGTGCCACATTCTTCACGTTTGTGCTTCCGGCGGGCGATTTTGCTGCCTCACATGGCAACGCTGAAGTGCCGTGTGGAGTTCCTGCCCAGACGAAGGCCGCGCTGTGCTTCACGGGGAAGATACGCGTGTGAGATAAGCTCCGCTCACCCGCGAGTTGTGGTGCCGCTGGCCGTGAGTTCGCTATTCGCGAATCAATACCATCAAGATGTCTTTAAACGCAAACACGCGTAAAACAAGATTATCTCTTGGTCAGGTGGCAAGGACGTGAGCAGGAGCAATAGTCCAGAGCTCGCCGATGCCGCGCTCCTGGGGCTCCACTACACAGAGAGCCGGCTGTGTACTGACCCATGCGTGGAGGGACAGCTGGAAGAGAGTGCGCAAAAACGACCCGTTTTCTCTGGCTGATAGAACCCGAGTGATTTCTATTTTTGCCTTGTCCTTTTTGTATGTCCCTACTTAGATGATGAGAATATATCGCCCTTCTTTAGACAGGAAATAACTGAATGGCCCTTTTAAATTAAAAAATCAAAACAAAGATGAAACGATTAGTGGGCCAGAGGCTTAAGCAGAAAACCAAACCGTAGAAACACAAAATGTGTTAGAACAAGAACAAAATCGGCCGCGAAGTTCCGGCAGCGTGAGGTAGGAGACGAGCAAGGACTGTTGATGAGGTAACACCATGTTGAACAAAACCGTGGCTCCCGAAGTTAAATCCTACCCCTAACCCTAGGCCGTAGCCTCTCGCAGACCCTGAACCCTACAACAGATTAAAAACCTATAGAGAGGGGCGCCCGGGGGGCTCGGTCACTTGAGCGTCTGACTCTTGATTTCGGCTCAGGTCATGATCTCATGGTTCACAGGTTCAAGCCCCGTATCAGGCTCTGTGCTGATGGTGTAGACCCTGCTTGGGATTCTCTCTCCCCCCTGTCTCTCTTTGCCCCTCCCCAACTCGTTCTTGTACTCTCTCTCTCTCTTAATTTCTTTTAAAAAAACCTATACAGACACATCAAAAGATGCTTCTCATCACTCGTCACCAGGAAAATATGCATCCAAACCATAGCACAATACACTTTCGCACCCACCGGGAGGAGTAGACTCGAAGGGCAGATGATGACAAACACTGCAGGGACATGGAGAAGCTGGAGCCCTTGCGTGCGTCACGGGAGCGCACGACGGCGCGGCCGCCCCGGAAAACAGTCCCCATCGGACCCAGCACTCCTACTCCCAGGTCTGTACCCAAGGGAAGTTCAGACCTAGTCACACCAGAACTTGCCACGAATGTTCATGGCAGCATCATTCGTGAGACAGAAAGCACTCCAGCATTCCCGACGGACGGACGGACAGGATACGGTAGGGACGCAGACGCGAATCACACGAGCACGTCTGTCCTGCGGAACGTTACTCGCCCATCGAAAGGGCTGAAGCACAGACACGCTACGGCCTGAACGACCCCTGGAAAACAGGCAGTCTGAAAGACCACACGCTCTTTCACTTCCATGAAGTGTCTAGGACAGGAAGCTCCGCCGAGCCCGGAGGCAGCTGAGCTGTCGCCGGGGGCGGAGGATGGGGGGCCGGCGAGTGAATCGGAAAGCGTGTGTTTGTCTCCAAGTGATGAAAACGTTCTGAAATTGATTGCGGTGATGGTTCCACAAGTCGAGGAATATACTAAAAACCATTTAAGTGAGTAAATTTTATGCTCTCTAAATTCTATTTCAAAGTTTTAAAAAACCTGCACACGAAACCCAGAGTCACAGAAAGTGATGACGACGGTACGCAACACGGCGCGGAGGGCTGAGGTGCCGCCCGCAGGCTTCTCGTGGCCAGAACGACGAGGTTCCGGAGCTCGAGAGGATCTCGGGGCCCCCCTGCTCCGGCGCTCTGACTTTACAGGCACGGGCACTGAGTGGCAGAGGGGCTAACTTGTGACAGATCTGGGAGGCCCAGGAGTTCCAGGTCAGGCTGTGAGAATATGGCCCCCGTGGGTCGCTAGCAGCCTCCCTGCCAGAGTGACTCGGCTGAAGCGGCCAGGTGGAAATGTCCGGCTCGGGTGTTTAGGTGGGCAGCAGCGCCCTGCACAGAGTGGGCAGAAAGAGCTCCTGTGTGAAGACACGGGACGGCTGCGGGTCTAGAAGGGCTTCCGGGCACAGCTCCCGGAGAGAAACTGGATGAGAGCGTGACCCACAGAGCGAGACCTTGATGATAAAGATGGAGATAGAAACACAAACGTATACCAGAGGAGACTTCGCAGCCAGCGAGAGGAACGGAGTCCGGACCCACGCGCAGCGTGGACGGACCTCGGAAACGTGCGCCGAGAGAAGGCAGCCACAAAAGACCACACAGTGTGATTCCATTTACGGGACACAACCAGAACAGGCAGAGCCATCGAGACCGAGGGTAGACCGCGGGCTGCCCAGGGAGTGGAGACCACAGCCGAGGATTAGACCTGGGAGAGGCCGAAGGAGGAGAAGGGCCGGTCAAGGCGACCCCGACCCGAAGGGGGAGGGAATGGGCGGAGGAGCCAGTGAGGAGAACTGGAGGGAAAGTTAGGGTAGAAAGTGGTCATGGTGGGGGGCGGGGGGAGGCAGGAAGGGATCCAGGTAATCAGAAGCTGCAGAGGACAGGTGCAGAGCAGGACGGGCAGGAGGGGTGCGTATGAATAAGGAAATAGAAGTTGCTGGTGACTTCTAAAGTGACAAAGGCCACAGGTTGAGTCTATGAACAGGTAGCATAGTTAACTGGGGGCTGGGGGAGGAGCGATGGGACCTAGTGGCAGCAAGGTCCAAGCGCGTGACACTGTGTTACCAGCCATGGTTGCCGTGTCATCCACTAGCTTGTCTTGTTCTTGTAAGATACGTGACCAACACCAGCCCCACCCCCCGTTCCCCCACCCCCCGTTCTAAGTCTCTACGAAGTTGGCTTTTCTGTCTTTCAGATTCCACACGCACCTTGTGTTTCTGTGTTTCAGATTCTACAACACCTCCTTGTTGAAATTTAGTCCTCGTTATTTTGTTATTTTTGATGTTATTGTAGATGGCATTGCTTTTGTGATTTCTCTTTCAGACAGTTTGTTAATGTGTAGAAACGCAACTAACTTCTCTGTTGATTTTGTATCCTGCAAGTTCTAACGGTTTTTGGAATCTTTAGAGCTTTCTGGATGTAAGATGGTGTCACCTACAAACAGAGACAATTTTACTTCTTCCTTCCCAATTTTTATGCTTCCAGTTTCTTTTTCTTGCCTGATTGCTATGGCTCGGACTTTCTGTACTGTGCTGAGTAGAAATGGTGAGAGTGGACATCCTTGTCTTGTTCTTGGTCTTAGAGGGAGAGGCTTTGAACCTTGCCCTGTTCGGGCCGATGTCAGCTATGGGCTCGTCATATGTGGCCTTTATTATGCAGAGCAGCGTTCCTCCTATACCTAATTTTTTGAGAGTTTTTATCACGAGAGGATGTGGAATTTTGTCGAATGCTCTTTCTCCATTCACAGAACCGATCACACGATTTCTTATCCTTCGTTCTGTTTATGTGGCGTCATGCGGCGTCCCACACTCACTGGTCTGCCTGTGTCGAGCCATCCTCACGTCCCTGGGTGAATCCCACTCGATCTTGCTTTGTGATCCTTTGGGGTTCCCGAATCCATGTGCCGGTATTTTGTTGAGGATCAAACAAGTAGGACTGAGGTTGGGTGGTTGTGTATTTAGGGTAAGAGCACGTGAATAAACAGGGTGGAAAATGGAAAGCGGAAGCTACACAAGAGAGAATATTCTCCAGAAAGGCTGTGCGGGGCCCGGGGCAGGGGCCGGCTGGACTCAGAACGCATCAGGAGTTGGGGGCAGGTTATGGGATCCGGTGGGGGGCAGGGGGAGCTGGACGTGCTCACGACGAATGGCACGCCAGGTTAAGCTGCCCAGAGAAGGGGAGGGGGGCCGATCGAAGGACTTACGAGTGAGAAGGGCGTCCAGCCAGGAAGGAAACGCCAGGCATGCTGTCCGAAGCGCGGTTTCGATAATGCCGCTCTCCCTGGGGCCGGTCTCCGGTCCCTCGCTACGTCCCCCCCGCTGGAGAGTGGCGTCCTCCTGCCACTGTGTCTCCCTGGAAGGGAGTCTGTGGCCGAAGTTTGCAGAGATGTGCCCAGTGGCCCCAAAGACAAATTGTGACAAAGGATTCATTCTGTGTTAATGATGTGCCTGTCTAAATCCCAACAGAGACACGCCTACAAGTCCTGTAAGCCCCTGAGCTCCTGGGTTGGCGACCTCATCCAGCGAGTGAATTTCTTCAACACGTGGGCCAAAATGGCCTACACCGCAATACGCCATCGGTATGGACGAGAGCTGCTTTCTATCTCTTCCTGAACCCTGCTTCGCACCTAAGGGCTTACCGTGTAATTTCACGTGCCTGGGCTTCTGGGTTCTCAGAGCAACACGTGAATCAAGCAAGGGGTGGGGGGACCGTTGTCTTCCGTCTAGCCTGGAGACCCGGAGACGCAAGACGCCCTGGTTCCCGACCGTGGTCCCTCCACGCGAGGACGGGCAGGACCAGACCTGGTCCATTTCTCTGTCATTCTACACCCGTCCTGTGACACCAGCAGGGGGAGGTGCAAAAGGAAGAATTAGTGACACGTGATTTTTGAGTGTGTTTAATACATCAAATCATTTGCACCGGCACGAGCGCAGCTAACACTCCGTGAGTCACACGTCGCCACGTAACTGACAGTGACCCCGCGAGACGCAGGGGGCCTGCGCGTTCATGGCCCTCATGTTAGAGGCGCGTGAACGAGGCCCAGGGACAGGAAGTGGCTGGCCCGGCGGGTTTCACGACCAGGACGTAGAAGCACTGAGATCTGAGCCCAGAATGCCTGGTTCCAAAGTCCGGACCGAACCGCCGGCAGTGCGGCTCACCTCTAGGCAGATGCTAGGACTGTCACCTCAGAGAGTCAGCAGTTCCGGAACAGTCCAGGAGACTGCTCGGCACCCAGCCGGGACTCCCAGGGCGACCCCCCTCGTTGCCCAAATCCACGGCCTTCCAGCAAGTTGCGGTCTCACCCCTCAAAGCCCCAGCTGGTCTGCACCGAAGGACGAGACGAGGGTCCCGGGTGGGGAGAGCTTGAGACGGAAAGGGGAGGAGGGGCCGCGGAGCGCCCGGTCGCGTGCAGGATGCGGTGACGGTGCCCGTGACCTCCAGGCGCCCGGTCTGTCCCTACAGGTACATGAGACTCGTCAGCACCAGTAAGCACCCGAGCCCCTGGACCACCCGGATCGCCAGACGCTCCGACGTTAAAGCCGGCGATTTCCCCGAAGCCTTCCCTACAAGGTACTGGCTGCCGGCCTTCTTCTTTCCGCAAGGTGAGTGTGCGACCAGGGCCGGCCCCGCCCCCCGCGCGGCCAAGCCCCGCCCCCCGCCCCCGCCAGCCCGCCCCCGCACGGCCAAGCCCCGCCTCCCCTTCCCAACAGGCCCAAGCCCTGCGCCCCCAGGCGCCACACACACTGTGGGGGGAGGGCCTCTCCTCCCTCCCTCCCTCCCTCACACCACCCGCCCCGGCCCCGGCAGGAGCACCTGCCACTCCAGGACCCTGACGCCAAGGCCGAAGCGACAGCCCTCAGAGGCCACCACGCTATCGGCAGGTGCCCCCCAGGGGACAGAATCTGGGCCTCAGCCACTTCCATTCGTTCATGCCACAAACGCCAACGCGTGGAGGCGTGCCGGGCCTCGGGAGCCAGGCTCGGCACCACGGTCCCGCGGGAGGGCCGGCCACCCGCGCGGAGGGCGTACGACACGTGGCTGGGGTGGGATGGGCGTACAGGACACCACGAAGCGCCACACGCCCCCCCCCCGCCGGTCTTTTTACTTCCGGTCGTGTCCCCATCATCTGAGAGCCCCCAGCACCTAAAACCCCCGACGGATATTTCCAGAACGAGTACGTGAGCTTCTGAACGAGTGTGTGAACGAATGAGCCCGTGAGAGCCTCTGGGGCGGAGGGCAGGGCGGCCTGAGCGGGGTCGGGAAAGCCTGCTGAGACAGGAGGCTGGCTGCGGGGGCGGGGAGGACCGACAGGGAGACCGCGCTCGGTCCCCACGGGCGGTCTCCGGGGCCGGCCGCTGTCGTGGGCTCTCTGTGCACATGAAGTTGCGCGGTCCCCACGACGTCCGTGGCGGTGCCCACGCGGCCCTCCCTGTTCCCAGGAAAACCCTGGCACAGAGAAGTTAGGTACTTTTCCCCAAGTCACACAGCCGATAAGCACCCGAGCCGAGAGCAGGACTCAGCTCGTCCGACTCGGAAGCCCCCGTGACGAGCCACGGCGGTCACCGGACGCCGCGTTTTTGCCTCAAAGGGCCGGATGCCAGAGGGCAGGGGCACGAGCGGCGCTCGGCGTGGGCAGAGCGAGGCCCACGGAGGGAGAGGGGCGCGGGCCGGGGCTGGAGAGGGGGCAGGGCCGGCTCCTGGGGAGAGGGGGTCCAGGGCCGCGGCCGGCGTCAGGCGGGGGTGCTGGATCGGAGTCCACAACACGGGGGAGGAGCCGGGGAGGAGCCCGGGTCCCAGGCGCTCAGGCCTCTGCTTTGTTCTCCCGGCAGGACTGGGGGGGGGGGGCCGAGGGTGGGGGGGGAGGGCGGTCGCAGCAGGACACTGAGGGAGCAGGGCCAGCGGGGCGGTTCCGGACAGCGGGGTGGTGGCCGACGTCCCTTACCGAAACAGGGACACAGGGAGAGGAGCGAGCGACGGTCAAGGGGGCCGCGCGTGGGCCGTGAGCGGTTGGCTCACGGGGCTGCAGCTCGGGGGGGACGGGGGCTCACCGGGTGGCTGTGGGAGGGGCCGGGAGCGCAGAGACAGAGGTGGCCGGGTCTCGTCCCCTGGGGGCCGCGGAGCTCTGAGAGGCGCATGGAGGAGGCCGGGGCAGAGACGCGAGCCGGGTGCCCACACGGCCCGTCCGGCAGCGCACGGCGCGGCGTCTCCCGGCGCGGCAGCGGGCTCGTTGCCCAGTTGGCGGTGCGCACTGGCTGGTAGGTTCTGGGCCGGGGCGTCACGCACAGAGCAGAACTGGCGGTTCGCGCAGGATGGGTTAAACACGACAAGGAGCTGGGTCGGGAACCCTGGGGGTGAGACGCAGGACGCTTCAGGTACGGCTGGATCCAGGTGACTGTGCTCTGCCTCCCGGGATCTTAGCTCTGCTTCCGCTCTAGCTCGATCTCCTTTTTCTCAGCTGCCCGTAGCATCTCTCCCCACGGCCCGGGGAGACCCGGCCGCCAACGGCTTCGCAGGCCCAGAGGAAAACGTGCCTCCCTTGCCCCACTCGTCTGCGTGCCGTTGCTCGAGAGAGACTCTGCCGCGCTGGGGTCTCGTCCCTGCCCCTGGGCCCCGTCTCGGTGCCGGGAGGGAGCCTCCGGGGAGTGCAGGTTCGCGAGGAACCGGCTGCTCTGTGTTCTCCCCAAAGCCTTCCTCACGGCTGTGCTTCAAGACTACGGACGGTCCCAAGGAGTCTCCCTGGACGCCCTCACGTTCACCCACCGGGTGGTGGCGGACGCCGCGGACGCCGCGGACAGCCAGGAGCGGAAGCTCTCTGCAGTCACCCCCAGAACGCTCCGCGTAGTCAGGAGGGCCTTTCAGGTACCAGAGTGCCTGAGACTGGGCAGAGCGACCGCGCGGCTGGCCCTTCCCTCCCCGGCCTTCACCCGGCGGCTTCCCTCCGTTCCCCCCCAACCCTTTATTTTAGGCAAATTTTTATTACCTTTTCCTACTTCTTACTATGGCAAAATATGCATAAGGTAACGTTTGTTACTTGTTTAGTTATTTATTGTGAGAGAGAGTGCACGCAAGTGGGGAGGGGCAGAGAGAGAGGGAGACAGAGGATCCCGAGCAGGCAGGGCGCTGTCAGGGCAGAGCCCCGTGCAGGACTCGAACTCACAAACCGTGAGATCGTGACCTGAGCTAAGTCCAGAGTCGGGTGCCTAACCGACTGAGCCCCCCAGGCGCCCCTCATTTTCACCATCCGAGTGCACGTTTGGGTGGCCTCGAACACGTCCACGCTGTGGGGCAGCCCTCGCGCCATCCACCTCCAACTGAGACACCGTCCCCGTGACCATCCACGCCCCGTCCGCCTGTCCTAATTGCATCTTCTTTCTGTCCCTGTAAATCTGGCGGCAGGAACCCTCGCGGCGTCCGTCCCTGTCACTGGCCCCTTTCACGCGGCACCCCTTCTCCAGGGCTTATCTTGTGGTGGCCGCTGTCACAACATGGGAGGCCCCGGCCCACGGTCCGTGGCTTCAGTGGCCCACGGTCACCAGTCGGGATCACACGACCCTGCTCCTGACTCAGCTTCAGACGGTCACCGGCAGCACGCGGGTGTCCTGTCATCACGAGGGGGGCACAGGACAAGAGGTCTTGGGAGGGAGAGAGCCCACATTCACGTGGCTTTCGTCACGGCGTACCGTGATGACCGCTCTATTCTCGGTTACTGCCGCCACCCCCTCCCTGGGCCCCATCGTCGTGGGCGCAGCTGTGGGGACCCTAGTGTGCAGGGCTCGGTGCAAGCTGCAGTTTCAGGGGGTGGGGGGGTCTCAGAGGGCAGGCATTCCGCTCCCCCGTGACCCTCCCCCGGAAGGAAGCGCCCTGCCCCGGGGCCCATGGACACCACCTCTCTCTCGTCTCAGGGCACGGACCGCATCCATGTCGGAGTTCAGGTTTTCGGTCTGTTCATCGAGGGGGCGAGGTGGAATCAGGAACAGAACGTACTAGAAGACTCGCTGCCCCACGAGCTCTGTTACGATTTCCCTGAAATCCACTTCCTGCCAACAAAGGTAACCGTGTGTGTTTCCCGTGAAGTCAGCCTTTTGGGCTTTCCCGTGGGGACGCGAGCCATTCCTTCCTGTCCCCATCCCCTGTGGGATGCTCCCGAGGAGACATCTGATGAGACACTTTAGACAGCAAGACAGCAAACATTAAAAATTATTTTAACATCTGTTTATTTCTGAGAGACGGAGTCTGAGTGGGGGAGGGGCAGAGAGAGAGAGGGAAACACAGAACCGGAAGCAGGCTCCAGGCTCCGAGCTGTCAGCACAGAGCCCGACGAGGGGCTCGAACCCATGAACCGTGAGATCGTGACCTGAGCCCAAGTCGGGTGTTTAACCAACTGAGCTCCCCCTCCCCCCACGGCGTCCCCTGGACGGCAAACACTTAAAATAGCCCAGAACGTTGCTCCAGCCTGAGCAGATGCTCTCCCCCCATCCAGTTCTTCTCCGGACTGTTCTGGAGGCCGGGACGGTCATGCAGGTCCTCCAGCCCCCGCCCCCCATGCGGTCGCAGAACCCGACCGGTTGTGCGTCCAGCGTCCGGCCGGGCCCCGAACCTTCGGCTCTGACGCCGCGTCTCCTTCCAGCTCTCGGCCGAGCGAGCGGGCGCCCCTGCCCAGACGGACCCCCAGCTCTACACGTTCGAGTGCCCCGTTTACCAGACCCCGGAGAGGTCCCGCGTCCTCGCCGCCACCGGCTCGCCCGCAGACTTCCTGACCTCCGTGCGCCTGCCCACGAGGAGGCCCCCCTGGTCACTGGGTCACCTCGCGAGTGGCCTTGCTGTGTGAGGAGGAGGAGAAATAAACATGCCCCCTCCCGCCCCGCTGTGTCTGAGCCGCTCCGTGATCCTGCACCTGCACGGGGACAGCTGCGGCCGGCCGGTCCCGGGTGAGCGCGCGATGGGCAGGGTGGGGGGGGGGGTTCCCGGGTGCAGCGCGTGGGGCATGGCTGGGCGCCGTGCTTTCCACTCAGAAGGCAGCAGGGCGTGTCATCTGCGGTCACCTATGGTGAGACACTCGCGAGGGGGTCCTTTCCTGGCAGCACGTGGGGCTCAGGACCGGCCCCCGCGGGCCAACTGCAGGCTGCTTCCCTGGACGAGAAGTGGGCTCGTGGCTTCACCGAGCCTCTTCCCGCCGAGAAGGTATCTGGGCTCACCGCACTGACCAAGGACTCCCACATTCTAGACGCTTCTGTGGCGCCGACAAGCTCATGCGCGAGTGTGACGGAGTCTGAATGATGTGTCTCCTCAAACAACGAGGACTAAATGCGCGGCCACCAGCTGGGCCCTTAACTGAGCCCTCCGAGTCTGACCTCCTGAGAGCCCCGACGCGGGCGGGGTGGACGGAGGTCACCGAGGGCTCCTGTGTCAGCCCCAGCGCGCCCAGAGTCGCCGAAGCACAAAGGACAACATCTTTTTTATTTTCAACTTTATTTCCAACTTAAAACTTCATTATAAAACTTGTCAAACAAACATGTCGAAAAACAGATGGCAGCTGGTCCCCAGAAGCTGCAGCGCTGTGGGTAAAGCTCTTTTTACAGCGCCAGAGAGAGACTTGGCCGTGCCCCCGCGGCCCCCGCAGCCGCCCTGGTGAATCGGGTACAGAGTGGGGCTCTTTCCGACGCGGGAGCAAAGCGCAGAAGCCGCCCGCTCACATCCGTAAGAAGAAAGCGCCGAAGACCACGGGGCGCAGGTGCCAACCAACGTGGCAAAGTTGCGCCCACCGCCACGCGGGACAGCGCTGCGCACCTGCATCTCGTCCACAAGTCGCGTCGTCACCACCCCGGACACACACTGCGTCAGACCCCCCATGGTTGAGACCCCAGAACGACTCAACTCTGAATACAATCTTTTTAGCGACTCGGTTCCGTTAAGGACCATTCACGAGGAGACCGCATCAGGCAGAGCTTCCCGGCCGCCCCGCGCACCTCGACTAAACTAATGACTGAACAAAACAGACTCTTCCCTTAAATTATCTGTAGATCAACAGGCTTCTAGAGACCCCGCTGCCTCCCTTCCGGAGAGGAGCGTTTGGTGAAAAGAAGGGACGCACAAGATACAGTATAAACAGCATGGCCTCAACGGTAGCAAAACCACGAGTTTAGCTTAAAAAAGTCAAAAACATACAAAAATAGTAGCCGGAAATGGCAAGTTCTCAAAAACCAATCTGTGTAAAAATGTTTAAATAATGCTGTTACTCCAAAAATATATATCCTATTTTTTTTCCTATTTGCAAGTTTATAAAGGCAAAACAGACACCTGCGCGTGAGGTAGCAAAGCCAAATCCGCCAGCTTTGGGTCAAGGACAACACCCTTCCTCGGGCTGACCAGCATCTTTTATACAACGTTCAATGAATTCTAATGGTTTCACAATTTTTAATTTAATTTAAAATACTGCAAATGTTTTCGTTAAAAAGATACTTAGTCCTAACGCTTATTTCACATTCAGAATACTGTACAGACAACCCCGCGGTCCCCATATATTACATAAAATCTCTGTACTTACACCGTCCTGCGGAGGCGGAGCGAACAGCTGAGGGTCCCCTTCGTCACAGCCGCCACCGGCCCCGTCCCTGCTCAGACAGCACCGGACGCGGGACCCGAGTCCACGCTCAAGCCCCGTCGCCGGTGACCGATTTAACGCAAAAGCAAACGGATGCAGATTCTCCTCGCGAAACGTGGACGAGGCTCGTCGCGGCGGCTGGTTTCACTTCAACACGAGGACAAAACGAAATCACAGCCGGAAAAGTCCTCGAAGCCCACAGACGTCCCCGGAATTCTTCTCAGTGCACACGTGCGACTTGTGTTCCCCGAATTAAATCCCAACAACCCCCTCTCCTCCGTCGGGTGTCAGGACCGTAACCACCAGCGCGGCTGCGTGAAAAGACCACCAGGCCCCACGAGAAAGAGAAGATCCCATCAGCGAAACCGGTGAAGACTCGCTCTGGAACTTTCTCTCGGGTGTGCGCGTGGAGGCCCGCGTCGCAGGGGCGCCTGGGGCGGCGGCTAGTACGCGAGGGGCAGGATGCGGTGTGGCACCTGCCGGCAGTACTGCTCCCAGGCCAGGCCGTACCGCCGGCGACAGTGGCGCTCGTCGCGCGCCTCCCGGTGCACCAGCAGGACGGCGAAGTAGATCACATAGAAGTAGGGCAGGACGTGACGGAAGCCTGGGTGACAGCACGAGCGTCAGCGACGCCGTCCCCGCCCCCCAAGGTGAACCTCGAGATTTCCCAGGGGCAGTCCCCCCCCCCCCCGCCCCCGACTCTGCCCGCCGCGCTCACCACAGGGGAGGGACCAGGCCAGCGCCATGAGGAGGTCGCCCAGGTAATTGGGGTGGCGCACAAGACCCCACCATCCGGAAACCAGGAGCTTTTTTCCCGTTGAAGTAGGAATGGTTTTTAAGTCTAGATGAAAATAAAACGACATTTGTATTCACCTCTAGACAGAGAGACGTAAAATCTTTACGTGACATAAATACCATAAATGTAGACCAACACTCACGTGCGAGCTTCGGATCAGCGGGATTTTTCCGAAATGCGTTTTTCTGAGAATTTGCACATCGGAAGATGATATATCCACAAACTGTAACGTTTTTAAAATCTCACATTAACAATTTGGATATGATCTAATATCTAAAAGCATCGGTAATTTCACTTAGGAGCTATTTCTGTGCTTTGAAGAAATTTCCAAGGTAGAAAATACTTTGATTTCTTAAGAACAACTCAGGGGCGCCCAGGTGGCTGAGTCCATTAAATTTGGACTCTCGATCTGAGCTCAGGGCAGGACCTCATGGTTTGTGGGATCGAGCCCCGTTCAGGCTCTGCACTGGCAGCACAGAGCCTGCTGGGGATTCTCTCTCTGCCCGCCCCCCCTCCCCCGCTCATACTTTCTCTCTCAAAAGAAAGAAACATTTTTAAGGAACTCAAACCCCCTCCACTTCCAAACGTCAAGAGAAGGTGAGTACCGCTGTCCCCACCCACAAACGAGTGCTACTTAGGCCCCAGTTCTGATGACACCAGTCCTGCTGCTGTCACACCCACGAGCCAGAATCGGGACGAGAACCCGCACGCGGACCGCTTGACCCTACTGGGGGGGCGAGTCCCCCGCTCGTGCCCGCACACCTCAGGCCGGGCTGGCACGGCAGGACCGAGCTTCCCGCTTTTCAAGGCGCCCGCCGGAAAGAGCAGCCGCTGCAGAGAAACCACCCCGAGAACGAAGCACCCGCTCTCTCTGCGAGCCCAGAGTGTCTTTGACTGACTCCCCGAACCACTGCGAACCTGAGCTGATCACGCCCACGTCCAAGGGCGCGCTGTGCACACGTACGTACGACGGCGCGAGCCTCCGTGCACGCACCTACTACCCAGACCCGGAAACCGGCACTCACGTTTCAGGGCGATAATCAGAGACGCCATCGGCCAAGACAGCTCGTGCGGGTGGCCGACCAGATAAAAGGCTTGAAAGCTGTAGATGAAGGGGACCCAGGCGAGGTCTCCGAAGGCCAGCATGAATCCGAAGCCATCCTGGGTGATGTCCATGGTCGTCAGCAAGGCTTCCTGGGAGGGGAGAGGGAGGAAAGGCGAGTTTCACGGACGTCTGGGGAGGGGGTGGCGGGGGCCTGGGGGCTCCGTCGGCAGGACTCTTGATTTCGGCTCAGGTCACGATCCCAGGGTCATGGGATTCTTGCTCTCCCCCCCCCCCACCCCCCGCCGCCCCTCCAGTACTCGCGCTCTCTCTCAACAAAAAACACTGGGAGAATCAAACCTTCTGTGTCTCGAGTGTTCAGACACAGTACTGGTTCACAATCAGACGGAGGCGGGGCTACGGGAGGACTCAGCCACTGAAATGGGGGGAGGGGGTCTGGTTCCGGGGCCCCGCAGAAAGCCAGGAGCACCCCAAAACCCAGGACCCAGCTGCTCGCCGCTGAGGTGTCTTTACCTCGAGAGGCCCTGGGTGCCCAAACAAGAGCCGGTCCCAGAAACAGCAACGTGACGCTCTCCTAGTCACCGGGAGCGACTCTGCGACCCGCGCACCTCGGACTCGAGAGGTCAACACGCTGTCCTGGAGACTGACCGACCGAGCCCCCAGGCGCCCCAGAAAACCCCGACACGGCTCAGTGCGTGTAAAGCCAGGCCAGGAGCGCCGTGTGCCTCGCGCCGGTCCCCCCCCGATAGCACGAGCCCTCGTTCCCTGTGCGTCTGGAGGGGGCCACTCCATGCACCCTGAGGCACCGACAGAACACCCTGCTATCTGGAAAGCGGCTTCTCCCGGCAGACGGTCCGCTAGAGCGGGACCCTGAGCCCGTGGGCGTCTACCGTCCGCGACGCGGTGACTAAGATCCATTCACAGGAACTGGACACACGCACGACGCTGAGTATCTCACACCAAGGAGCAGCAGATGCAGACGCCCTGAGCTGGCGCTCACCGTGCCGCGTGGACGGGCACCCTCCACACCCCGTGTCGCAGGTCCCTCGCCCGCACTCAGAGCCCCCGGGCTCCGGGCCTCCGCCCCTGAGATGAACTACCTCGTTCCAGAGAGCGTCCACCACGTAGAGGAGCTGGAAGCTGTTGACCAGGACCATGGCCAAGGACGGGGCGGCGCGGTGCTGCAGCTTCACCTCGGCCGTCAGCATCACCAGGTTCACCACCACCTGCCAGAGAGGTGCGCCGTCTCAGTGCCTCCCACGCCCCAGCCGCGACGGAGCGAGACGGTCCCCTCGCCTCGCGGCAGCCTGCAGGGTGACGCTGACGCCGTCCCGGGAAGGACACGCGGCCACCTCCCCGGTACTCCGGTCAAACTGCATTGCTCCTCCAGCCGTGAGAACACACGGCCAGCGCCCTGTGGATGTCACTGTCACGCGAGGCAGGGCAAGACTCAGGAGACACGACTGAGCAGCAACCACGTGCACCGAAGGCCTGCGGAGCGAGGGGCCCGGACAGCGGGGAGGGGGGCGGGAGGGGGGCCCGCGGGTTCAGCTACTACCACCGTGAGAGCGGGGATCTGCCCGCTGGCTGCCGACGCCGTGGCCAGCCCGACGCAAACGCAGGGGAGAGTGACGGCCGACCCTGTGTGCGGCCCTCCCACAGGTCTGCGACTGGGTCAGAATTCATTTTCTTTCGTTTTTAAAAAGAGAAAATACAGTTTTTCTTACGTGAATTCACCCACAGGATCCTGTTCCTCCGTAAATACACCAACATAAGCAAAACAAAACAAACCCTCCGTCTTTAACAACCCGGGACGAGGCATCTGAACCCGGTGCCCTCCGCTTACGGAAGGAAAAATATCTGAAACACAGATTTGTGGAAAGCTACGATCATCCCTAAAAACTACCACCCCCGCTTACTTCCAGTCGCCTAAAACCTTTCCTAGACGCGAGACTGATTTGTACTCCGGAGCGGACACTGGAAACAAAGGCGACGCACCCATCCGATCAGCCCGGGGCGCAGCTCGCAGAAGTATTTCAGGTCAAAGGTTCCAATCCGAGGATTCAGTTCGCGGCCGATGAAGAAGTCGTAGATGGCGTTTCCTGGCAAGGGAAAAGTTCTGACCCAAACAGTGCGGCGGCTCTGAGGCTTTGAAATAAGCGCGCCGTCTACCGTCCCGGGTCCCGATTCGGCCTCCCCGGGAGCCCGCAGGCGCCGGCTGGGGCGGGCGGGCACGGCGGCCGGGGGGTGCCCGCCCCGTCGAGAAGCCGCCAGGCCCCTGCGGCCAGGTGCCCTGATGTTATGGGAACTGGAGCTTTTTTTAAAATGTAGACTCACCATTTTTTTTTAAGTAAGCAACCTGAGTTTTTAAAATGTTTGAAAATTTGAAGGTCAGAGTCAAGTGACTTATAATCTCTGTTATTTGGGGTTTTTTTTAAGGATGTTTATGAAACCAAAACACACAATGCCATAAGCCGTGAGGCTAAGCTCCTAAAACGTCAGTGACTGGAATAAGAAAGTCACGAAAATAAAGTGCCTGCCACCAGGGACCGAGCAGGGAGCAGAGACGAAGAGGAAAGCAGGAGAAAAACAGCGAACACGGGTTCCCCTCCGAGTGTGCTTTCCTTCCCGTCTGTTCTCCATCCTGTTATTTCCTCCTCCCCCCAGTGGCCGTGACCTGGAGCGGGGCGGGGGGGGGAGGAGGGTGGGCGCTCACCGGAGCTGGCGGGGGCCCGGGCGCCCGGGGGCGCGCTCGCCGCCCGCACCGCCAGGTAGACGCTCAGGCCCAGGGAGAAGGCGGCGGCCGCCAGCGCGAACTGCAGGAAGTGGCGGTACACGTAGAGCAGGTCCGCGCCCCAGACGACGGCGGCCCCCACGACGGCGGCCGTCAGGAGGAAGGCGTGGATCCCTAAGAAAAAAAAAAAGGCAAACCGTGCATGTGAAACCCAGGCTGCAGGAAATCCGCCTGCCCGACCGAACACCGCGCCGTCGCCGTCGCGGCGCTCACTCGCACTCCTCGGGCTCCGAACGCACAGGCGGGCGGGTGGGGGTCCCGGTCTGCGAACAGACCCGCCCCCCCCCCCCACAGGCCTTCAAGGGTTGTTTTTTTTACCTTGTTTTGAGAGAGAGACGGCGCGAAAGGGGGGTGGGGGGAGGGGCAGAGACAGAGGGGGAGTCCCAGGCGGGCCCTGCGCCCAGCTCGGAGCCCGATGCGGGGCTCGAACCCACAGAAGCGTGAGATCGTGACCTGAGCCGCGAGAGGAGTCGGACGCGGAGCGGACTGGGCCCCGGGTGCCGCAGGTGTCCAGACATTTGAACGGTTTGTACGCTACTCCTCCTCGTTATGAACCTCCAGTATGTGCTTCTCATGAAAACAAAGCCAAAAGTGCACAGAAATTCACTGTCAAACACCAGAGAAGAACCTCGAAATTCTCCTAACCCTAGCCCTCGGGCCCAAATGGGTCAACGGAGCTGGGCCGGCACACACGACGCAGTCCCGCGGGCCGTCTCGGCAGCCCCACGACGTCCGTGCCGTTCCTGCGACACCTCGTCCGCGGCGGCTGCGGGAGATCCAGCCGCGGCCCGGCTCCCGGGGCACAGACCCCCGGCCGGCCCCGGAGAGGCCCGCGCACCCAGGCCGCCGCTCCCGCGAGCCGAGGCAGGAGTCGTGCGCCCGGCCCGAGGGTCCCCACGGGCCGCCACACTCGGATCGACAAGCCAGCGGACAAGAGGCGGCCACGGCTCCGCACGAACCCTACCACCGAGGCTCCCGCGCAGCACGGCGCGGTCTCCGGGCCGCCGTCTAAATCCACCTGCGCCCGAGCCGGGTGCCGGGTTCCGTCCCGAGGGGGACTCGGACCGGTTTCAACCTTTCCTTCGGCCCTTTAACCCACTCACGCCCGCTCCTAAAGCGGCAGACGGAGGAGCTCCCTGGCCTGGGGCCGGGCCCACGTGCGGTAACAACGAGCCTTCGGTGTCCTGGGCTCTCCCCGGGCCGAGGGGGACTCTGGAACCTGAGAGAGAAGGACCGGGCGCCGGTCCCGCCAGAGCGGGCCGTGCCCTCGCAGGGGGGCGAAAACACAAAACAAGACCCCTCAGAAAAGGAGGAAGTCAGGGCCCGGGGGGACCCCCACGACGAGCACAGCCCAGAAGGCGCACACAGCCTCCCCGCCGTCCCGACGCGGCCTCGCCGGCGCTGCCAGCACCCCGGTCCAGCGGCAGGTCCGGGGAACGTGCGCACGCTCCGACAGCAGCAGCGAGCGAGGGTCAGGCGCCCGCGCGGTCAGGCCCTGAGCCCGGTCCCACACGCGGCACCGGCAGGGTCCCGGCTGCCCCTCCAGGACCGAGCGGGACCTCACAAAGAGCGGGCGCGAGACGAGCCACAGAAGGACCCACAGTCAGGAAGGTAAAAAGTGACAGGACTGGGGCGCCCGGGGGGCTCAGTGCGTTAAGCATCCGACTTCGGCTCAGGTCATGATCTCACCCCGCGTCAGGCTCTGTGCTGACAGCTCGGAGCCTGGAGCCTGCCTCGGATTCTGTCTCCCTCCTCTCTGCCCCTCCCCCATGTGCTCCCGCATGCATGCCCTCTCTCTCTCTCAAAAAAAAAAGTTAAAAAAGAAGTGACAGGATTAAAAAGGGCAAGACTTAGAACGCATCTAACGTAATTCCCAAGGAGAGGAGGGCAGTCGGGTCCCGTCCAAGTGGAAACCCCTTCAGGCAGAGTCTCCCGAGAGCAGGGCGGCCGGCTGACGAGTCCTCTCGGCACAGAGTCCTCTCGGCACACGCTCCCGCGGCGGGGACACCCAGGCCACACCACCCACCCGTGCTCACAGCTGTCGCACCTCCCGCAGGCCAGCCCCCTCCCTCGGCCCCCTCCCCCGGGACCCACGACCGAGGCCCCCCGCCTGGGGCTGTCGGGAGGCTCCCAAACGGGATGACGGGGACAGAGGTGAGTGCCAGGTCACGCAGGGGAGCGTGGAGTCACCACAGCACACCCGAGACCAATGCAACACCAAATGCTAATTACCCTGCAATTAAAGTAAAATTAAAAACTAGAACTAAAAAAAATATAAAAAAGGACAGAAAGGGACCCGAGGGCTTCTCTGAGCAGAGACCTGAACGGGGATGACGCAGCTGCCACGGGACACTTTGGGGACACTTTCCAGGGAAAGCCCTGTGGATGCAGCCAGGAGAGGTGAGGCCGGCGAGCGGGGGGGTTGCAGGGGGGGGAGGGGCGCGTGGCCCGGAAGCCAGAGCAGGACTCCCCGGCCGGGTGGCCCAGCCGGCCGAGCACAGACACAGTGAGCGGCGACCGCACTAGGAAAACAGAACCGCGTGCCGGGGGGGGGGGAGCGCCCGCGTGGGGTCTGCACGCGTACGGTCCCCGCTCGGCGGGGCGGCTCCCGAGGGTGGTGGGGCTCATGGGCTTCGCGCCACCGCCGACTGGGGTGCTAAAAACGACTCACCGTTCACCCTGTACTTGAGCCTTCTCCCGTCGGCGAGGGGCATTCCTTCCACGACCTTAAAAAGAAAAAGGTTTTTTCACTTAAAACCCTAAGAAGCCTCACATCGTAGGCCATGGTCGCCGCCGGCATTCCCGAGGAGGACGCGGACCCGCGGGCAGCCTCTCGCTCCGAAGCCTCGGGAGACCTCCCAGCACCTGGAAGGCAGAGCCGGGGCCCGCGGCCCCCCGAGGCCCCCCTCCACCGGCCCCCACGGGGCCCCGCCGCTCTAGGACGCGTCCTCGCGCAGGCTCACGCGGCCACTCAACCGTTCGCCGTGACTCTCTACCTCCCAGAGCCAGGGAGCCCCTGACGCGCGGGGAGCGCCGTCTCTTCGCTGGCAATCACGCACAGCGCACCCGCACACAACGTCCTCGTCAGACCCACGCCCCCGACGAGAGGACTCAAACTAAAACGCCCACCTGCCTGACGGCGGCCACAGCTCGCTCCCCAAAACAGCTATCCAGAAACGCTGCGATCCGTTTTAAATGTAAAACACGAGGGGCACCTGGGGGCCTGGGTTCAGCTCAAGTCATGCTCTGATCTCATGGTTTGCGAGTTCGAGCCCCGCGTCAGGCTCTGTGCTGACGGCTCAGACCCTGCTTAGGATTCTGTCTCTTGAAAATAAACTAAAATAATTTTTTTACAGTGAAAAAAAAATAAATATGAAAAATAAAACCAAAACCTTTAAAAAGAGTTATGTATACACACATATATACAGACACACACACATATCTCACAAACTCGCTGTCACTTGTCGAGCTAGACGCCTCACCCTTTCTTTAGCTCCGGAAGGGGACCCGGGGAAAAGGCGCCACCTGGTGGAAATCACGGGGTTTGCGAAACCCCACGTGCTAATTTCCAATGGGCCCTGTGGTCCTCATCGGCACAGGGAGCCGGCAGATCCCGAGCTGGGCGGCCATCTGGAAGTACCCGGAATCGTTATGTATATAAAATCTTGACCCGCTGAAACTGCTTTCTTATTAAACATTCTCTAGTTCGGGGCAGGGCTCACCTAACTTCACCTGGAGGTGCGAGTTTACCGTGGAGCCTTCCTATCAAATGCCTAAAGGGCCCCATCCCAAAACCATCGCTCCAGCCGTAAGGTTTCGGTGAGACGGAGCAGTCCCCAGGGCCCGCAGCCCTGTCTCCTGTCGCTGGCGCTCGCCGCGCCTGCTCAAACCGAGCCTGTGGGGTAGACAGCTGGTAAACTTGCAAAGCCCTAGGAATACGATCTCTAAATGAATTATTTATTGCTTTGAGAATCTCCTGTTCCTTTAAACATCCGCAAGTAACACATTCTAGTAAAGAAAAAAAACCTACACTTATAAGGAGAACAAATTTAAAAGACATTTGCACAAGTCTGAAGAGAACTAAAATGTTCCTCAACAAATTTTTTAAAAAGAGGCAAATCAAAAACTCATTGTATTAAAAGGAAAAGCAGGGGCGTCTGTCTGGGTGGCTCAGTCAGTTAAGTGCCCGACTTCGGCTCGAGTCATGATCTCGAGGTCTGTGGGTTCGAGCCCCGCGTCGGGCTCTGTGCTGACAGCTCAGAGCCTGGAGCCTGCTTCGGATCCTGTGTCTCCCTCTCTCTGTCCCTCCCACGCTCATGCTCTGTGTCCCTCTCTCTCTCAAAAACAAATACACATTAAAAAAATGTTTTTAAAGAAAGGGAAAGATACGGACTGAGGCCCCTGGAACTCGGGAGCTTATCCGCTGAGGAGGAAGAGGAGGAGGAAGTCCCAGGACACTGAGCCCCACCAGCGGAGACCTACCTTCCCGACGGGCAGCAGGTGGAACAGAGCCTGCAGAAGAAACCAGAGGACGTAGAGCCCAAACACTCTGGTTTCCCACAGATCCCGCCAGGCCGGCAACGGAGGCGGGAAGTTCCGGAGACTGGGGTCCTTCTGTTTACACATCAACAGCAACAGGCCGAGGAAGGCGGGCAGGCCCAGCATGAGGAGCAGCACCCCTGCGGACAAGGCTCCGATTTCAGTCCGGGTCGCCTCGCTCTGCCAAGACCCCTGTGGCCTTCTCGGGTCAGGACTGGAGCCCGGCTGACCGCCCAGAGGGATTTCTGACGCACCGTCAGACTCCGGGCTGCACCTGCGGCGCCCAGCAGGCGAGCGCCCTGGCCACTGAGGCGGACACCGGCCGCTGGCCGGCCCCGAACAGCTGACCTCCACCCCAGAAACCAGGCTCCGAAGCGTGTCAGAGCCACCCGCTCGGGAGCAAACAGGTAGCGACTCCAGCAGACGGCAGGGGAGGACATCTAAAACCACCAGACTCGCCGTAAAAAGGCAAAGCCCCCTCCAGCCCTAAGCGTCTGGCGGTTAACACGGATGCCACGCGGCAGGCGCGGATCCTGGGAGCCGCGGGCCCAGGGGGGCAGTTCAGCCGTGCGGGACTCTGACCCGGCTCGCGGACCGTCCGAACTTTCCGCCGCTGCCCACTTCCTAACCCGGCTCGGGACCTGCCCGCCTCTCAGCCCGCCTGAGAGAGGCCGTTCCTTTCCCACCACCGCCCTCCCTGCGCCAAGCGGGGGGCGCTACCTACCAGGGACGCCCCCAAACTCCAGGTCCTTGGTCTGTACGGCGGGAGCTTCAGAGGTCTTCACTGACAGAGCTCTTTTCGTTGTAACGACGTCTTCTTCCTTAGAATCCATTTCTTTTAAGTTGACCTCCTCTCTCCTGGGGCGCAGGCCGTACTGTGTGGATATATAACTACGTTCTTCCGACACATAGAATTTTTCCTGGTTGAAAAATACAAAATACTAAATATTTATGGTCAATAATTATCGGGGCGCCTTGGGTGCCTCGGTCAGTTAAGCAGCTGGACTTCAGGTCATGATCTCATGGTCTGTGAGTTCGAGCCCCACGTCGGGCTCTGTGCTGATGGCTCGGAGCATGGAGCCTGCTTCGGATTCTGTGTCTCCCTCTCTCTGCCCCTCCCCTGCTTTCACTCTCTCTCTCAAAAATAAATGTAAAAAATAAATAAATAAAAATAAATTTATAGTCAGTAATTATCATCGATGCCATCACATTAACTCAGCATCCTAATACGGCCGGTCACTAAGCGAGAATACATCACATTCAGCCTTAATTTAAAGACAGAATTTTTGAAAAGACTAGGAGAAAATACTATGGTTTTCAGTGTGATTTTTTTAATTTACTTATTTTGAGAGAGAGAGAGAGAGAGAGAGAGAGAGCACGTGCACTCAAGAGCGTGGTAGGGACACAGAGAGGGAGGGAGAGAGAGAGGGAGAGAGGGAGGGAGGGAGGGAGGGAGGGAGAGGGAGGGAGGGAGGGAGGGAGGGAGGGAGAGAATCCCGTGAAGGCTCCGCAGTTATCACAGTTATCAACGCAGAGCCTGACGCAGGGATCGAACTCATGAACCGTGAGATCACGACCTGAGCTGAAACCAAGAGCCAGACGCTCAACCCCCTGGGCCCCCCAGGCGCCCCTCAAGGTGATGCCTGAGGGAGGGTCACTGAGGCAGAGGGAAACCCCACGGGGGCGAGCGGGAGCGCCTCGCACCTGAGCGTTTCTGTGAGGCGCCCCGTCCCTCTCGGTGCGCTCCGGCTCCCCGTTGTATCTGCTGATGCTGTTTCCAAACGGCTTCTACGGCGAAGACAGAGCAGCGTGAGAACCAGACCCGCTGGACGCAACATCGTTCCCAGACGTCCGTGTGAAATCGAGCGACAAAACACAGATTTTCACGCCGCGACTCTGAGGGGTCGGAATCGACGCGACCTTCCCCATCTTTAAACGGCCGGGTCTGACGTACAGATTTCTACACGACATCTTCCCGCTTTTAAACGTCACAGACGCGATGTCACAACGCCACCATTCGACGCCAGACGCTCTGCTGGCGTTTGCTCCGAGGGGAAGGGTTCGCTGGCCCCGGGCCGCCCCCAAGGGGAACCCGGCCGGCGGGGGTAGCGGGGAGCGCCTGCCCGTGACCCGCAGCCGCCTCGCCGGCCCCCGCCGCCTGGTGCCTCCCGGGCCCGCCTGTCCCCGCCGTGGCTCCCGGAGGGACTCGGTCCGCTGGGCGGGAAGGCGTCGGCCGCGGCCCTGACGCGGCGTCGCGCTGGTAAACCAGCAGGAGGGAGGCGGGGGGGCAAGAGCGTCGCGGCGGCCCCCAGCGAAGGACGGCGGCGGCGCGGCCTGGCTCCACTCGAGCCTGACTGAGCGGGGAGGACGGTCGCCGGGCACTTCGGGTCACCAAGGTGCCAATGGCCACTCGGCAAATACCTCGCACTCCGCGCAGGAGCCACAGCCGCGACCCCGGGAACGGTGCCGGCCGCGGGCCGACGGGACGCTCAGGCGGTGAGGCAGCTTAGCGCCTCACGCGGCGGCGGCCACGGCCACAAGGCGGGTGACCGTCCCACCGCACGCGGCACGGGGACCGTCTTTCCCACGCGACACACTGTCCTCACGCCCGTGGCGGCTCCAGGGGGGAGGGGGGTGTCGTGGGATCAAGCCCCACATGCTTGGGACTCTCTCTCTCTCAAAGTAGATAAGCTGACAAAAGAAACAAGCACCTCATTCCGTTCGGCACCCGAGCGCCCCGGCCGAGGCTCTCCCCACGCCTGTCCGGCTTCCCCTCGGAAAGCCGTTCCTCTCGAGGGGCCCAGGGCCGTGAGGCCGAGCGAGCAAGGACACGTGTTTGTGACACGCGGTGACCTCCGGCTAGTTCACACGTGCACGTCTCTAAACCGTAAGACTTCGGTCCCACCTGCCACCTGCGACCCGCACCCGTGCCCCACGTGAGCGCAGCTGCTCTTCAAAACCGCGACACCGAACACCCCTGCGCCGGCCGCCAGAGCCGGCCGCTCCCTGCTCCTGCCCACGCCGGCCCCGCCGGCACCCGGGGGCCCCCGCGCGCACCCACCAGCACGAGCGGGGTCAGCTTCACTTCCAGCACCTCCTTCCGCAGCTCCCGCAGGCCGGCCTGGTGGTGCGAGGCGGAGGCGGAGCGGCGGGAGCTGCGGGGAGGCCGGCCCGGGGACCGGGAGCGCGACCTCGACCTGCTCCCCCGGCGTCTGGACGGCGAGCTGGAGGTCGAGCCGCTCTTCCTCTGCCGGAAGGAGGTTAAAGGCTGCAGAGGGACGAGAAGGCAGAGTTTACCACCGGACGGAACCCGCGCCGCCGGCTCTAAGCCGCCCGGGGCATCCGGCCACCCGAGAGCCCGCCGGACCCGGCCGACGACACGCGGGCGCAGGCGGCCACCCCGCTCCTCGGAGGGCGCTGCCACGCGGGGTGACACGGAGTGACGCGTCTAGACAGGTGAGCCGTGCGCTTTCCCGGCAGCGTGGGCCAGAAGGGCCCCCCCTCCCCGCGGGTTCACGGGCGGCAGGGGGGCAGCAGGAAACCCGGCCTGGGGTTTCACTCTGAGGCACAGGCGGGCCTGGAAGGCGCGGGAGGCTGCGCGGGCTCACCCCGCCTCACCCCCGCCTCACCCCGCCTCACCCGGCCTCACCCTGCCTCACCCCGCCCCACCCCGCCCGGCCGGCTCCCACCCGGGCTGTGCCTGGGAGAAGAGGGGCTGGACACTCTTCACACGCCTGCAGGCAGGAGCAGGAGCGGAGGGAAAAGGAAACTTTGTGACACATGAGGACCCCCTGAAGTTCAAGCGTCTGTGTTCGCGAATAAAGCTTTATTGGCACGCAGCTCGTCCACCCGCGCCCGGGCTGCGGAAGGCGGACGGCCCCGAAGCCATTTGCTCTCTGCCCCGTCTCCAGAACCCGGCCAAGCCCCGGGCCACAGCACGCGAACTGGGGGCCACGGGCCGCGGCTCCAGAGCTGTTTCTTACTGCTCTGCGACAAGAACTGAAACTGAGAACAGAGGTGGAGGAACTTGCGCAGCATCTGCCAGCGTGCGTTAGGCCTGTGGACTCTGAGGACGAAGGGCTCGGGCTCGGGCTCTGCGCGTCTGATAAGCCATCCTCCCGGTGTCGCCCGTGCGCTCCGGCCCCGCGGATCGGCCCCGCCGAGGGCTGAGAGCCGGCCGCGCTTAAACCTGATCAAACCCTCCGTGCTGGATGAAGCCTGGGCCCCGCGCTTCTGCGCCCCTTTAACCCGCCCCTCCCCCCACGTACTTGGCCCTCTGGGGAACCATGCCACCCCCACCCCCACCCGACCCCGAGCCCTTGGCAGGCCACCCTCGGTCACCTGAGCTCCCGACGTGGCCTCAGCACCCGCCCGGTGTCCTCTGCGAGCCCTGAGACCGGGACCAGCCCCGCCACCCGCGTGCACGACAGCGCCCTCCGCCAGACGTCCCCCCCTCACCCCCTGAAGCATCGCTCGGGGAGAGGACGGTGAGGCAGGTCCTGGCCGCGCGTCCCCGCACGTCCCGGGCCGGCCGCCGCCCCCCCCCATCCCCCCCCCTGCGTCGGGGACGCACCTTGATGTCGCTCTCCTTCAGCTCCAGCTCCGTCCCGTCCTGGTACTTCACCGTGTAGAGCTGGGAGCCGCCGTCGTGGCTCAGAACCTCAACCTCGTAGTACAGGGAGCTGCCGGGCCAGCGGCCGCGCACCACCTCCCCGTCGGCGAACTTCCGGCTCGGCATCTTCCCACACCAGGCTGGGGAGGCCAAGGGAGACAACGGAGTCACCGCGCACGCTTCCGGGGCTCTGTTTTCGCCGACGGAACCCTCGCGTGCGACTGCCCAGCGCGCTGCAGAGGCCAGACCCCGGGGGCAGGAGGCCTCCGGACGGCGGGCGGCCGACCCTGCGCTGTGCACGCGTCACCCGGTTTTCCCCAGCGCGGAGACACAGGCGGCAGGAAGAGGCGGAGCTGGGACCCCGGGAGGCGTGAGTGCCGGCTGGAGTCACTTTACCAGGATGACTCGAGGGACACGAGGACACAGGACAGAAAGGCGCAGCAAAACCCTAGCGCCCAAGCGAGCTACTCGACAAGGTACGGCCACAACGGAGGCGCTTTCCAACTTATGAATTCCCACGGAGGGCGCGTGGCTCAGTGGGTAGAGCCTGCGACTCTTAATCTCGGGGTCGTGAGTTCGAACCTGATGCCGGGCTCAGAGTTTACTCTACGTAAATAAATTCACAAAGGCTTTAAAATATATTTAATTTTTAGTATATTATCTATGTTAAAAAAATAAACTCTAAGACACCAACCTTCTGGGAAAATCGAGGGTGTGTAATTAACATTTCAATTACCCGGCAACGAGCAGAACACGGTTTCCAAATCCGTGATGAATCGAGGGTTTGGGGATCTTTCGTGGGCCCACGTGCATGCCAAGCATCTGTCACCCCCGCGGCCGGGCGGGCACCTCAGCCCACAGCAGACACCCTGTCCTGACCGCCCCGCCCAGGAAGCCCCGTGGAAACGGCGCTGCTGGGAAGCACACAGCAGTCCCGAGCTGCCGCCCCCGTTCCTCAGAGATCCTCGGGACCCGCAGGTTCACACGGTCACCCCGCGCCCCGCCCTCTGCGACACACGGCCAAACCAGCCGGGCCTGGTCGGCAGAAAAATCCAGATCGAGTCACCTTCCTCTCTCCTGATTCGACACCCCGACGGGCCGTCCGGGCCCAGGAACAGGCGCCTCTCGCCAGCTCCTCCGGGGGGGGGGCGCTGTGCGAAGTGGTGGGGGCGCCCCTGCCGCTCTCTGGGGTTCAGGAAGGAGAGTTACCCCACCCGCCCCCGGGGAGAATCTTTCCTACGCGCCGCATTTCTTCACTGTTAATTGCCTGAGAAAGTAGTTTACAGGCCCCGGCGGTCTGGAAAGACAGCAGCCGGGCGGGAGATGAAAGAGCCCACCAGCACACACCAGTGATTAGGGCGTCGGGGCTCGGGCTGGGACGGTGCCCTCTGGCCGGCACCGGCCTGAGATGGCATCACAGGGCGACGGACGGATGTGGGCTCCGATGGGGCGGGGAGGGGGCAGGGCTCAGGGTTGAAATCACAGACGTCACACCTGCCTGAGGACTGGGGTGGGGACACTAGGGAGGCAGGGGGCAGGCACACCTCGGGGCACGGAGGAGGGGCACAAAAAGGAAGGTGACAACAGCCAAGTCGGCCTGTTTCAACACTTGGGTCGGAAAGCCTGCGAGCGAAGAAAGAGGAAGGAAACGTGCCCATCCCCCTCCCAGGACCCCGGCCCCCAGACCCCTGGCAGTGGGCTGGTCCTGGTTTCCGACGCGCTCGCGGACCTGAGCACACAGGCCCCGGAAATGTGCTGTACACGGCAGCGCAGCCAAGGCTCCTCTCCCAACACCTACTTCCCCGCATCTTCCTACCACCGGGCGACAGTGTGGGCCACAGTAAGCCAGCCGGGGGGGGGGGGGGGGGGGGGGGGGGGGGAGGGTAGGTGCCAAGCTGAATTAGAAAAAGAAAAAGCGAGCAGCACCCTGCCGGGTGGCAGAGCCAGAAGGGCCGGCCAGCACCCCAGGACAGCACCCCATCCACCGGTGCTCCCAAACCAGCAAGGTCTGCGCGCCTGCGCTTCCCACCCATCCTCCCACCCCTGTGACCGGCAGCCCCGTTCTAGAACCTCCTGGAGGAGACCCAGGGCTGGGACAGGCGGGCCTCACCTCCTGGGCCAGGGCCGCGCGGAAAGACTTCCCTTAAGTGTGAAAAGAAAACCCTGCTGACTGAACACAGCATCTCCATTCCCCCCACCGGGCTCGCCGACTTCACCGTCAACCGCCCCCCCCCAAAGCGTTACTGGCGGTGCAGAGGACGGCAGGACGCCACGATGACCGAGAGCAGGTGCAGCAAGGGTCTGCGGTCCTGCCCCGGCAGGGAAGGGGAAGCTGACCCCCCGGTCCCCCCGCACCCCGGGACCCGGGGCCCAAGGCAAACGCCGACCGCTCCCCGCGCCCTCCGCGCCCGCCTTCCCGCCTCCCCGCGGGGCGCTGCCGGAGCACGCGGGGCCCTGCTCCCGGCGGCCGTCAGAGCGTCACCTCCTCCCTCCCGGGGCTGCGGCAGGTGCGCGCGCCCCGATGGCCGGGGGTCCCGGGCGCCCCTAGCGGGCCTGCCCGGCCGGGCCCCCCGGAGACCGCTGGGCCGTGTCGGGAGGGCTCTTCTCAGGGCGGCGAAAGCGTGAAAACACGGATCCGGCCGCACCGAGCAGGGCCGCGCCGCCCGCCTCCCCGCCGCCTTCCGAGCCTGCGGGCCCGGGGGCCGGGGGCAGTCAGGCCGGACGGCATCCCGGTGCCCGTGTCCCCGTCCCGCCCGCCGGCCTCCCCCATCCCCGTCGGCGCATCTTCTGTCGCCCGAGCCCCCGCGTCCCCGGTGTTCTCGTCCCCGTCCCGCCCGCCGGGCTCCCCCATCCCCGTCGGCGCATCTCCCGTCAGCGCGTCCCCCATTCCCCCCGTCCCTACCCCCCCGTGTCCACCTCCGCCCGTGTCCCCGTCCCGCCGGCGCCGCGGCCGCACGCAGGGACCCGGGGCCCCCACCGCCGCCCTCCCGGCCCGCACCGCAGCCGCGCGCCCAAAATGGAGGGACTCGTCCTCTACTGGGATCCGCCGCGGTTGTACTTCCGCCGCGGCCCGGCCGCCCGCCCGCTGGGGGAGCCGAGGCCGCGTCCCCCGCCACCACCGCCCCCGCCCCGAGGTGCCGAGCGGCGGGCGCGAAGCGCTCACCTGTGCGGGGCTCCGGCGGGACACGAACGGCTCCGGGACAGTCGTCGAGCAGCACCGGCGGCGGCTCCGCGCGCACGACGCCGCCCCGCCGCGCCCGCGCCCGCGCCCGCGCCCCCGCGCTCGAGCGCGCCCCTCGCCCCGCCCCCGCCTCGCCCCCCAGCGAGGCCGCCCGGGCCTCCCATTGGCCCCTCTTCCTTTTGAATCCTCGCCGGCGCCGCCGATTGGCCGTGCGTGTGGCGCGTCCGCCCCGCCCGGCAGGGGCCCGCGGGGAGCGGGGTCCGCCCAGCGCGCGGTTATCGCTGCCGCCCAGGCGCCGCGCCCCCGCCCCGCCTCCCCGCGCCCCGGGGTCCCGAGTGCCCGCCGCCGCGGGCTTCGGGGTGCGGGGCGGCCTGGCGGCGGAGATAACAAACAGCCGCCGGGAGAACAGTGCGTTCGCGTGCGCACGACTCGGATCAACTGTCCGCGGCCGCAGGTGCTTCCTGCCCGGACGCTGGCTGAGCTCCCCTAACCGCCGGGGGGCTGCGGCAGCCCCGAGGGCGCCCGGCTCCTTTGTCCTGGCGGCCGGCCGGGCCTGGGCCGCGGGCGGGGGGCGCAGGCACCTGGGGGGAGGGCAGGGGTGGCGCGGGTCCCGGGGGGAAGGGCAGGGATGATGCGGGGTCCGGGGAGAAGGGCAGGATGGCACGAGGTCCGGGGCGGGCTCAGGGACCGGGGGAAGGTCAGGGGTGGCGTGGGGTCCGGGGCGGGGGGGAAGGGCAGGGTTGGCGCGGGGCCCGGGGCCAGCGGACACTGGGACCGGGTCGGGGGATGCGGGGGTCCGAGATGGAATCAGCGGGGGCCGGGGCTCCTGTCTCGCGCCGGCCAGGGAGCGGGGGGGGGGGGGGGGGGGAGGGTAGTCCTGGCTGGAGGTGCCGGGGACCACAGACTCTTCCTTACCTTCCACGCTGAGTTGCCGCCCGCATGTCACGAGTCTGGTGTTAATTGGCCCCCACGTTGCCAATCATCACGTTAACTCCGGCTCTGGTGCGGATCCTAAACCTTTTTTTCCTTCAAGTTCTCATCATTGGTTAGTTGGTTTCCTTCCTTTGAGGTCGAAAGTTTAAAGCAGTCCATGGAAGTTCCCCGTTGTGCTGTGCGGTCTTAAAGTATTTCTTAACCCGGCTACTAGGTTAGCCTAACCTACCAGGTGAATTGTTGTGAATTCCAGTTGTGAAAGCACTATCAGTAAGAAACAGGCTTTCTCATAATAGCCCAGATTCGGCCTCAAGGGTTTCTTCTCCCCAGATTATAGCAAAACATCCAGGTTTACTCCTTAAAAAATGAAAACAGTCTAATAGCTTGAGCTTTCTCAGACATTCACAACCAGTGTGAAAGTTTTCGTTAGAGCCTTTTCTGAGAGTAAGTCCCGACACACAGGTGTCTTGGCTGTCGCGATATTTGCCCCCGTGGAGGCCTGAGCTACAGAAATGCACGCTGATGGCACTTCCAAGTCAGAAGACCTGATTTTTGGCAAAACCCTAGGCCCGAGTTACCCTAACCTTTAAGACAAGCTAGTCTTTGCAGCGAATGACACAGAAGTGAAAACACTACCTCAGGTACCAGGGCCCCTAAGATAGTTTCTACTCCGGATAGCCAAGGGGTGCTGTGTATAAACTAATAAATCACCAAAAACATTTTTCAGAACGACTGATTTTGACCTCAGAAACGAGGCAATAGCTGTTGTCTAATTTCTAGGTAGTAAATTGGAGTCTGTCGCGAAAAATCAGATTAGTACCCAGGCCCCTTTCTTGGTGAAGACATGGTTAGCATTTTCCTCTTGCCTTTATACCGACGGCCGACAGCGTGTGTGTTCGGGAGCGGAGCGTCTCCGGGGCTCGCTGTCCAAGAGATCCTTGTCCACCACAGCCGCGTCTCGGCACCGCCAGTGTGAACGTAGCCAGGAGTGGCACGGTCCCGTCCCCGATTCCAAGGAAGAGGAGAAGCGACGGGGAAGGAGAGCCATCCGCACGAGGACCACGCGGGCCGGGAAGCCTCACCCGGGAGACACCGGCTCCGCCCGGCCCTTCTTCCTCCCCGCTTCCCAGAGGACCTGGGCTGTTAGGGCCGCGACAGTTCCTGCGGGGACGAGGTCTAGGCGCCATGCCACCTGGCGGGAGGAGGTCCGGTTGGACCCGTTTGGTGCCGTCTCCTAGGGAACACGGGGCCACCCCCTGGGAGCTGCAGAAAAGCTTCCATCAGGTGGAAAAACCCCGGGGCCACCGGATGAAACACGTCTCCACCGACGGCGCGGAGTTCACGGTCACCGTGCCGAACCGCTGTGTCCGTCTCGGTCCTGACTTTTTTCATTTTTCTTTGAAACACATTTAATCTATATTTGTAGCACTTCCCTGCTTTTTTTCTCAGTGGCTAGCTACCAGAAGGGTCCGAGTACCCCGCGCTCCTCCGCTCCAACAGAATATCTTAATCCATGTCGTATGAAGGTGTAACTTTTTTTTTCCTGCCCAAATATTCATGCTACACACTCCTGAGAGAGCTTTTGGGTCGGGACTCAGGCCGATTCTGCAACCTCCAGGTAACCTATGTCGCCAGCACACGCCATCAGTCTAAGAGGGACTCGCACGTATTTTTAGTGACTCGTGGGGGCGGGTGTTCTCGGTAAAATTCTATACACTACTGCGCTCTAAGCAGGCTTTAGGTTGTACAATCAATCAGGATGCTCTTGCTTCAAATACAGTGAAGAAACTGAAAAGTATTTGGCAAATTTTATTTTAAACATTCGCCTCATTTGACCCCATGCCCCTCCCGAGCAAACTGCACGGGATCCCGCACTGATAAGGTCCCGGGCATCCCGCCCCGGTGACCCAGGTGAGTCTTCCATGACAGGCGCTGGGCAGGAGGACGCACCGTCCTACGGAGTCCCAAATCGGGGCGTCAAAGCCAAGAGTCCTGCAAGAAAGAATCACAGCAGGGAGGCAAGGCCAAGTTCACATGCTTGGGGAGAGCAGTCACGGTGTCCTTTGGCCCAGAAATGCAGACAGAAAGCCCTTGCCCTGGCTGCTTTCCGAGCCGCCCGAGAGGCCTCCAGCCGAGGGGACCGTGGGATCAGGCGACGCCAGTTTCGTGTGGCGCCTGGAAGGCAGCGGCCCGGGCAGCCGACGGGCTCAGGTGTCGAAAGAGAGCACAGCTTGGAATTCTCAGGGCTGGAACATCCTAGCGCGTGTTTGCCGGGCGTGACCTGCCGCAAGCCCCTTGACCACTCCAGTCTCCGCCTCCTCTTCCTGAAAATGCGGTGACATACCTGTGTCATTCAGCTGATCCGATTCACGCATAAGTCAGGGACTGGAAGGTGCTGCCCAGACAGCAGGGTCTCATCAGACCTCAGTCCCCGACACGCCTACCTTCCCGTTTGATGCCAACTGCGGGGGGCGCGGGGCGGGGCCCACTCTTCCTCAATGGCAGGGCGCAGCCTTCGTGCTCGGCTCTGAGCAGTCACCGAAGAGAAGTACTAAACATGAGCACCGAGGCGGGGAGGCACCCAGCGCGGTGACTGCACGTTGCACGGGGGGTGCGCTCCGTCTGCCTGATTGGACGCGGGGTGGGAGGCGCCCGCAGGGACCCCCGTGACCCCCCAGTGGCCAGTGTCTAAGGCCCCCGGGAAAACGACAGTACGATTTTTAAAAGAATCACTTGATTCCATGGTGGAGACGAAGGTCGAGACCAAGGCGGAGGGCAGGGCGTGCAGCGTGGCGGGTGGCGCGGTGCCTCGGCAGGAGGTAGGGGACACAGAGGGGGCAGGGTGGAGGCTGAGCCGAGCTCCCCAGAGAGAAACCTGCCTCACCTGCTCGGCGGGAGCGTCCCCCCCAGCGAACGCTCTGTCGTGTCTTGACTGCGTCCAGCCTCGAAGCTCAGCGAGCAGCCCGAGGAGACGGTGACCTCTGGTCCGGCCCCTGGAGGAACGGGTACAGCAGAGTCACCTAGCCGTCCATTTGTGTAGTGGGGGGAGACGCCCGCGATGGGGGAAGGGCAGTGACAGGCGTGTCCTGCGAACACGACAGGGGACGGTTCGCGTCGGGCCGTCCAGAGCGACCTCCCTCGCAAAGCACTAGAGTGCGAGGCGCGAACCTCCCACGGCGTCCGCCCACCAAGTAGCAGCGTGACGGCGCCGCCGAAAATGTCATCAGCAGACGCGCGGCGTTCCCTTTGCAGAGGCGCCCACTGCTGCTTCCTCTTTTCCTTCTGACCCGGCCCCGGAGACCGCGCCCTGGGCCCTTAGGTGAAGCCAGGACTCAGCGCCCGTCGTGGCCCGAAGGAGACGTCAGGGGCGTCTCTCTGTCTCCGGGGCTCCTTCCAGGGCCGGACAGGCCGCTCCGGAAGCCTGACGCTCAGCTTTTAAAGAAATGCCCTGGACCTTGACCCCAGTCTTGCTTCCCATAAGCCTGCGGGGCGGCGGCGTACACGCTCGTGGGCGGGCCTAGCGAGCCGACCACGTCTCAACAGGACGTGGCTCCCTCTCCAGCATTCTCAACCATCCGGGCTCCGTGAGCGGTGTTTTCTGCATCGCCTGCAAAAGAGCGAGGTAAATTCCTGCCCGTTACTTTGAAAACGCTTCCCTCACTAATGCCCGCTCCAGAATAGCGGAAAGACTGCCAAGGTTTTTTGCTTCCTTTGTAACTAGGGCAAAATACACATAACATAAAATGTATCATCTTAACCATTCTTTTGGTTTTTTTTTTTTTTTAATTTTTATGCTTATTTATTTTGGGGAGTAGAGAGGGAGACACAGAATCCGAAGCAGGCTCCAGGCTCGAGCTGTCAGCACAGAGCCCAACACGGGGCTAGAACCCAGGGACCGTGAGATCGTGACCTGAGCGTCAGACGCGTAAAGGCTGCACCCCTTTACAGTCCTGCCAGCAGTGCACGAAGTTGTGGTTTCCCCACATCCTCACCAACACCTGTTACTTTCTGGGGGTTTTTTGGTCTCTTTTTGCTTTTAGGAGCCATCCTAATGGGTGAAAGGTGGTCCTCCAGTGTTCTAATACATAAAGACGTGTGAGCTAAGGATATTTTTATCATAGAGGCTGAGTCGACCACACAGGGCGCCATCAGATACACAAGGACTGCGCTAAGACTCTGGTATTTATGTCGTGCATTTTTTTGTTGTTGTTTTTGTTTGTTCACTTGTTTTTGTACAACACAAGATGCCTTCCAATGGAGCATAGCTCGAAATTTTGCTAACTTCTTGAGGCCAAGGCTGAGTGAGAAAAATGCTAGCAAGCCGTGAAGAACTCTTCCAACTCCCTTAGGAAAACAGGACTGGAGGAGAGCTGAAATATAAAATATTAACAAAAGCAACATACCACAGAAGCAAACTATTGCCTCAAGTCGCCTCATCCCAGCGTAAGTAAGGAGAGAGCATCTCGTGGGACTGCCCTTCGCAAAGCAAGAGAGCATTCCTCCGAGGGGGGGCCGTGTTCGTAAATGCCGGCGAAGCCGCAGTAACCCGCCTGGGGCTCCAAGGAGGAGAGAGACGCGTCAGACCCGGCGGACGGCATCTAGCTTTGCCGGGCCAGTGTTGCGGCCACAAGAGCACACAGAGTCCAATGCTACGTCTTCCTTTAAAACGTAAACAGGGAGGGAGGCCTGGGGGGGCTGAGTCGGTTAACCGTCCAACATCAGCTCAAGTCATGATCTCATGGTTTGTGAGTTCGAGCCTCGCGTCGGGCTCTGTGCTGACGGCTCGGAGCCTGGAGCCTGCTTCAGATTCCGTGTCTTCCTTTCTCTCTGCCCCTCCCCTGCTTGTGCTCTGTCTCTCTTTCTGTCTCAAAAATAAATATTTTTTTAAAAAAAGAAAGCCCGTGGCAGGACCCGTGGGCAAGAGGAGCTGTCCTGGGCTTGTGAGGAGTGACGGATTCCCGACCCTCAGGTATGGAGGGGGTTAGAGACAGCGGAAGTCTCTACGGAAATTGGAAACAAGGTTCCCAGGCCCTTGAGGGGCTCGCTGCTGTTCAGATAAGACCACTTATCACTGTTCGGTAAAGACTCAGGCCTGAGACCCTTCGGATGAGCATTCTAAGCTCAGAAGAGGATTGCTAACGCGTATCTGGGCGGTGGAGACAAAGGAAGTTTCCAGAGGAACTTTTATGCAGAGAAGCAGACGTCCGGGATCCTGGAGGTGGGGCTGACGTGAAGCTAGGGTTGCCCCTTGCCCTGAGCGAAGGGTCGTCCTGGCGGCGGCTGGGCTCCAGAGGAGGGTCACTCGGTCTGTCTCGAGGACTGTCAGTGGGGTGTAGACAGGGAAGAAATTCAGGTTTTTTCTCTTTTGCTTTTGCTCCGACATCGCCGGGGCTTGGAAGCGCCCCGGATCCCAAACCATTCCCCCTGACGGGTCACACAGTGCTCCGTGGTTTCACGGTCGCCGGGGGACTGCAGGGTGCCAGGGACGGGCTGGCACAGAGCCCGTCGGTCGGCAGAGTGAGCCGTGCGCCCCGCACAGGCGCCCGGGCCTTCGGCACCTCACCCACGGGGCTGTCCTCGGAGGGCCCCCCTGAGGCCTCGGGCAGAGAGGCGAGGGCGCGGGGCGCGTGCCGTATTCGCAGCCGGACCTGGGGTCCCCAGGGCCACACGGCCACCCTCCCGCCCACGTGGGAATGACCTTGCTTTGTCTGCCCACGGGCTCGGGAGGGTTTCACGGTGACTTCGGCTTTGTGTCCGTGAGCTCGGCGTGGTTTTCGAGTTGCCGCTCCCGCGGTCCCCGCGCCAAGTGTTAGAAGTTCTGGAAACGCCGGGTCCTACGCGAGGACACCCCGGCTCTGCTCCCTCGGCGGGGACGCTTTCTCTCCCGCAGAGAGCAGTTTACCGGCGGGACGGGGGAGCAAGGGGGCAGGAGTAAGCGGCTGCCAGGGGACGGACATCCGGGGGCGGCCCGCACCGCCGCCCACTGCGGCTCAGAACCTTCCAGAACGCCGCCGCTCGCGAAACCGAAAGCGAAGGGGCCGGGAAGCCTTCCGCTCTTTGTCAGGCACCCGAAGGACTTCAGAGACAGAGCACAACATCCGAGCCCTTTGTTTCGAGTTTTTAAACAGGAAGAGCAACAACAAAACAAGGGCTTGATTCGCAGACACGCGGCGGCCCCATGGCCGTGGGAGACCCTCCCAGGCTCCTGGTGAGAACGCCCCCCCAGCCCCTGCGGCCCGCACAGAACCGGGGGCGCCGCCCCCTCCCTCAGCTCCAGGAAGCCGGCCACACGAAGGACATTCAGGAGAGATCGAGGGGACGTTTCCGGCGAGGGGGAGGACTCACTGCACATGCCCCCGCTGCACACGCCCCCGCTGCACACGCACCCCCGCTGCACACGCCCCTCCTGCACGGTCACCTGCTGCACACACCCCCGCTGCACACGCCCCCGCGGCACACTCACCCGCTGCACACTCACCCGCTGCACACGCCCCCGCTGCACACGCACCTGCTGCACGCGCCCCCGCTGCACGCGCCCCCGCTGCACACTCACCCACTGCACGCGCCCCCACGGCACACGCCCCCGCTGCACACGCACCCGCTGCACACGCCCCCCCCCGGCACACGCCCCGGCTGCACTCGCCCCCACTGCACACGCCCCCGCTGCACACCCACCCGAGGCACACACACCCTCTGCACACTCCTTGCGGGGCCCCCGCTGGGGGATTGGCCTGACGACTCCAGAAGGTCAACGGCTCCAGAGGACGGTTGTTCGGGCCTCGCCCTGACCTCACTTCCTGGAGGGCAAGGTCGGCGCCGCCCGGCACGTGAGCAGGAAGAGGGCAGCCCCCCCACTCGTGCCCAGTGGTTCGTGGAAGAAGAAACAGTGTCAGAACCGCTGCGGTTTGGTTAATGTTGCAACGTGGAAACCAGGAAGCTGATCTTGGGGGGACCGCGGGGCCACCTTGCGCGGGGCACCTCCTCGGGTCCCGGAGGCTGGCGGGAACCCTTGGAAACGCGCCCGAAATGTCGTCGTGTCATCGGAAAGGGTCAGAACAGAGTTTACGAGGGATGATGTATTTTCTTAAAAATTAGTTCGATCCTCCCTAAAAACGAACAGCCCCGCCCTAAGTTTGCTGGAGTCAGTGGGTGACAGGAGGTGGGGACCGGCGACGCCCTTGGGCGGGGTCACAGGGCGTCCCCACGGGCAGAGCCAACCTGCCTTTTTAAGGCTGTGAATCTGCGAGGCCTCGAAGGCCTGTCTGGTATCAGACGGTCAGTCAGGACTCGCCACCAGGGGCGGCGGCCGCCAGCACGGGGCAGAAACGGCCACCTGCAGGGGGGACGCGGCAGGTGAGGGCAGAAGCGCGGAGGCGACGGGCACACCCGAGGCGCCCCGACACACGGCGGGGTCCGCCTCGCTGGCTCCCGGGGTTTGGGGACCACGGGGGGAGACAGCGCGAGCCCCCCGCAGCCCTCTGCCCCTGGGCGCGGCGGGTAACTGAGCCCCGAGGGGACCAGGAGCAGCCGCACCTCACTCTGCCCGTCACCGGCCAACACGCTTCCCCCCGAGTTCTCACCGTTCCGAAGGGCCAGATGCCGTCGGTGGAATCTCCGAGGGCACCCCCAGCTGGACTCGATGGTCCGGTGTCCCGGGCGCCCCCGGCGGGCTGTGAGACACCTGTCCAGACGGGCGAGGCCCCGGGGGACGTAGAGGCACTTTGGTCTTAATTAGCCCTGGGGAGTTCAAATAAATACCCAGGTCCCAGGGCAGGGAGGTGGCCCAGGAAAGTCCCAGGAGGCGCTGTGGCTCTCAGGTGGCTGGGGGAGGGGTCACCTCTACCCAGCTGCCTGGGTGTGACCGGAAGCCGCTCCCCGGTCCCACCAGCCTGGCTGCACCCGTCGTCCAAGAACAGGGACACCTGCGTGCAGCCCCGTGGCTCGAGCTGCTTCCTGCAAACACGCACGGCCCTCAGGCGGCAGGAGCGCGCTGGCCTTGGGCTGGGGGCTCGGGGCGAAGGGCACGTGTGGGGGGAGGGGAAGGTGTCTGCAGGGACCCCGAGTCCCCAGGCCGTGGGTCTCAGGGGAAGGGACCTCCAGGGGGGGGGCCCTGGGGAGCGCCCGACAGCGCCCCACGGCCCTCGCTGTCCCCCGGGGGCCCCTGCCCGGTCGACCGCAGCCGCAGGTCTCGGGGCGCTCTTGCCTGGGGAGGGCGTCCTGCCAAGAAGCTTCTGGATCGCCGGAGAAAAGGCCCCCTCCCGGGCCAGCTGCTCATCCTATAAATTAAAGGGTTCATTTCAAAGACGCTTTTAACAATCCCAAACGCTGTGGCCGGAAAGAAAATAATTGAGTCGGCGGCGGAGAGGGGAGGCGTGGAGAGCCCCCCATCCAGGGCCTGGCGCAGCAGGCCCGCGCTAAGGGCTGTCACCCCTCAGGACGCCAGGGAAGGGGACTCGGGGCTCGAGGATGGACAAGGACACACGTCCACTCAATCGGGACAGCGTCCATGGCGCACAGGCCCGGGGCTACAGTCTGGCGTGGCCTGGTGGAACAGACGGACGGGCGGGCAACGGGGCACAGCGTGGGGACATCCCAGTGGGACCCAGCCGGTTGGGGAGAGGTCGTCCGCGAGCAGAAGCCCCGAAGGCCCCGGAGAGTTCCCTGGTGCGGCTTTGAAGGGATCTGGGGGGTGGGATCCCTCCCTTCTTTGTTTTTTTGTTAATTTTCCTTAACGTTCATTTATTTTTGAGACACAGAGAGAGAGACAGACAGACAGACTGTGAGCAGGGGAGGGGCAGAGAGAGAGGGAGACACAGAATCCGAAGCAGGCTCCAGGCTCCGAGCTGTCAGCACAGAGCCCGACGCTGGGGTCGAACTCACAGACCGCGAGATCGTGACCTGAGCTGAAGTCGGCTGCTTAACCGACTGAGCCATCCAGGCGCCCCCCTCTCTTCTAGCTCTTTCTCCAGCAGCTGAAGCTTCTGAGCCCCAGTAACGCCTGGCCCCACCCCCACCCACATCCCTCAGGGAATGTTTGCTCTGGTGAGACTGAGGGGGGGACACTTCCCCCAAAGAACGGAGCTCGTTACTCCTCCCTCATCCCCCACCCACCCCTCCCCACCCTCCCCCTCTCCCACCTACCCCTCCCTCTCCCACCCTCCATCCCCCACCCCTCCCTACTTATCCCTCCCCCACCTCACCTACCCCTCCCTCTCTCTTCCTCCCCCCACCCCTCCCCACCTACCCTCCCCACCTACCCTCCCCACCTATCCCTTCCTCCCTACCCCTCCCCACCCGCCCCTCCTCCCCCACCCCTCCCTACTTGTCCCTCCCCCACCCCACCTACCCCTCCCTCTCTCTTCCTCTCCCACCCACCCCTCCCCACCTATCCCTTCCTCCCTACCCCTCCCCACCCACCCCTCCCTCTCGCCTGAGTTGCTGAACCCCTGGGCAGCAGCTGCGGCTGCCTACGCCTCAGTCGGTACAAACTAGGAAAACAGACGGGGCAAAACAAGACAGGGGCGGGGGGGGGGGGACAAGCCCCACCCCAGGGCACAGGCCTGGAGCTTGGTCGTCCCTGGTGCCCCGGGCGGGATTCAGGGACCCTGCGGGGACTCCCAGGACAGCAGCCCCCCCGGGACCCCTCCCTAGGGGAGACGCGACGGGGCCCTCGCCGATGGAAGTACAGTGACCACTGAGCCCCGCATCGGCTGCTTCACCCAGTCGAGCTCCGCGGCGGGTGAGGAAAGAGCCCCGTTTTGGGGGCGCCCCGGGCCACGCCCAGCGTGTGCTGTGAGCTCACCGACAATGTGGGTGAAGGGGCAACTGCGGCCACCCCCTTTGGCCCATCGGGAGGCCGGGGCGCAGAGCACGACCCGCGTCCCCACCCCTGGGGCTCGCGGGGGCAGAGGGGGGCAGAGCCAGACGGCACCTGCCCCCGGGGCCTCCGCTCACCCAGACTCTGGGTCAGAACCCCGAGGGCTTTCCCCCCAGAATGCCGTGCGCCAGGTCCGGGTCGACCACTCCTCATACCCCCAACGCCTCGTGCGGCCGCTTCCCCCACGGCCACCAGCCCTTCACTGGCCTCATCCCCTCCCGCCTCCACCCTCCGCCTCTGCTCACTCAGTCCCAGCCACTCTGGCCTCCGCGCTGTTGCCCTCCACTCCAGGGCCTTTGCACATGCTGCCTTCGCTGCTAGCACGCCGTGGACGCTCTGCGGCTCTCTCCCTCTCTTCCTCGGGTCCTGCCCGAATGCCGCCATCTCAGTGCAGCCCTTCCTGACCGCTCTGTCGAAAACTACAGCTCTCCACCAACCCCCCACGGCCTTTCCTTTCCCCCGCGGTACCTTCCATCAATCCCATGTACCTCGCTCCTTTTACCTGCATGCGTATCTTAGGACCAGAAGAGCAGCCCCTGCAGGGCGGGCGGGTTGCCCACTTTCCCAGCCGAGAATGACCCCCAGGGGCACAGCGGGTGCTCCCTAAGTACTAAGGGGGTGAACGGAGGCTGATGGCACAGACCGGCCCTGGGCGGCTCCTTTCTCCACAGAGGCGGGTGTGGTGTAACCAGAGGCCCTTTGAGCGCGGCGTGGGGAGAGGACAGTCTCCCTCCGGGCGCCTGCGGTCCGGTTACCTCCTCCCGCAAAAGCTCTGTAACTGAACCCAGCGACACCCGAGCCCCCGTTTGCTCAGGAGCGCCATCTCCTGGACTTTTATTGACTGTCTTTTTAGCTGAGAACCGTGCCTGTCAGCAACCTTCAGACCTCACTTGGTCCTCACCTGTCGGCCTCGGTGGGGGGACAGGAGAGCAGGTAGGGGGCAGGGGAGGACACCCGGGGCCGGAGGGGTCCCAGGCGTGCGTTCCCCGTTCAGCGCCCGTCCAGGGTCCAGGAGCAGCGGCTCCGCGCCCCGCAACAGGTGGGTGCACATGGCCGGCCGGAGGGTCCCTGCAGCGGTGACATGGGGCGGGGGTGGCCCAGGTGCTGGGCTTTCTCCAGGGACACCTTGATTTCCGTAATCACCAGGGTAGAGGCATGCTTCTCCCCTGCCTGCTGGCCGGGGTGTTACGGCCCCCAAAGGCCCAGGCAAGTCAGGTGTCCATGGACCAGGTGAGAGGATGAACCACACGAGGTTGGATGGAAAGGTAACAAGTCTTTTTTTTTTTTTAATATTTTAAATGTTTATTGGAGAGAGAGAGACAGAGCGTGAGCAGGGGAGGGGCTGAGAGAGAGGGAGACACAGACTCCGAAGCAGGCTCCAGGCCCTGAGCCGTCAGCACAGAGCCCGACGTGGGTCTCGAACTCGAAAACCGTGACCTGAGCTAAAGTCAGACGCCCAACTGACTGAGCCGCCCAGGCGCCCTGGAAGAGTGCTCAGTCCTGAGGAAGGAAGTCCTGACACCTGCTATCACATGCACGAGCCTGAAGGAGGTTGCGCCAAGCGCGACAGGCCGGTCGCGAGAAGATAAGCCCGGTGTGATTCCACGTGCACCTAAAACAGCCAGGTTCCTAGAAACGGGAATCGGGGTGACAGGAGCCTGAGGCCGGGGACGCGGCCGGGGACTTACTGCTTCATGAAGACCCAGTCTAAATGTGAGAAGACGGAATGTTCTAGAGATGAGCGGCAGTGATGGTCGTGTAACACCGTCAACGTGTGTAAGGCCGCCAATCCGAACGCCCAAACGTGGTGAAAATGTTCAATTACACGCATGTTTTGTCAGAACAAACATTTGTCTAACGTCTCCATCCAGCGCTCAGACGAAGGCGCGTCTGGGCGGATTGCAGGTCGGCCGGGGCATCGTTGGGTATTTGTTTGGAGGAAGGGGCCAGAACGTCCATCCTGGAGACCCGGGTCCTGCCCTGAGACTTCCGTGCGCCATCCGGCAGCCACGTGAGCTTTGGAAAGTCCGTGGCTCTGGGGGACACATCTTCCTCGTTGGTAAAGTGGGGACAATGGTCACGCCTACTGCGTACGGCTCGTCGGTAAGGCCGGAAGGAATAACGCAGCAGCCACTGGGCACAGCTCCTGACACGCGGCAAGTCCTCCAAACAGACGGTAACGCTCATGTCCTGTTGTACAGGGCGCGCACAAGAGCGCTGGACTTCCCAGGGTGAGCTGCCCGCTGCTCCCCAGACCTGCGCTCCCGGGAATGTTCGCAATGAACAAACCACCCCCCCCCAGAAGTCAGCACTATCCGTCACCCTCGGGGGCGGGGTGGGTTCTTGCCACGGCCGCCAGGAATCAGAGTCGGTGACCAAACCGAGTAGCGGTCAATGCAGCAGTAGTGGTAGTTGTCCCACGTGTACTTGCTGGGAACTCGGATGGGGCAGAACAGCAGCGCCGCCCTCCGGGAGGCGCCCAAGGCCCACGAATCCAGCCTGTCGCCCTGGAGGTGGCCTCGAGCTCCCTCCGTCCCTGCCCCCGCCCATTGGCGGTACCAATACAACAAGGTTGGATCACGAAAGTATTTACAGGCAGGAGACAGGAGGCCATGACACGGACACAACTGGAATAAAAATGGTCATTCTTGAGGGGCGCCCAGGGGGCTCGGTTGGTTAAGTGGCCGACTCTTGATCTCAGCTCAGGTCTTGATCTCCGGGTCGTGAGCTCAAGCCCCGCGTTGGGCTCCAGGCTGGGCGTGAAGCCTACTCAACGAAAAAATTTTTTAGTTTTTAATTCTTGAAAAAGATCGTGGTCGTTCTTGAAGAAGGCTGTGGCTCACATCAGCCGAGGACACCCTCAGGTGCCGACCGTGCCTGAGGTTGGCCGTGGAGGGGTCCCCCGTGGCCGCCCCAAAGGACTACTTCCTGGTCAGTCCAGGGGAACTTCTCGTGGGAGACTCTCTTTGGTCACTGAGATCTCAGCTGAAACGTCTCCTAAGAGACCCTTTCCCCTCACCTGACCTCCAGTAGCCCTTCCCGTACTCTTGAGGCCACTACCATCAACCTCTCCAGAGTACTTAAGGGTATTCGATATTAGCCTGTTCACCATTGGCCTTCCCCCTCCCTAGGGTGGGAACTCCCCGAGAGCAAGGGCTCCTCTCTCTCAGGTGCCTGCGAGAGCGACCAGGCCCAGGCATCTGCATTTTAATGAGGACCCACAGTGATCCAGAAGGGGCACTTGGGTTAGGGGCCCAACGCCCACGAATCCAGCCTGTCACCTACCTGACATTCCCCAGCCTGCGATTCAAGTACTGGTGACTCGGCCGGAGTGACAGAGACTCCGTCACGACTGGCTGCCCCTGCCGGCCCTCCCACACAACCCACCTTTCCGGCGAGTCTCGGAAGACCAGAGCCAGTGCGCCAATTGCGCCACGGTCCACAGGAAATCACAAGAGGTCTTTAAGCAAAAGAGTGACCCGGATTATTATTTTTTTATTCAAGGGACCCAGAATATCCAAAAAAAAAAAAAAATGCTGGAAAAGAACAGAGATGGAGGACTTACACTTTTGGATTTCAAAACTTACTCTGCAGTAATCAAGACTGTGAGGTACCAGAACAAGCACAGACATATAGATCGATGGGATGGGATAAAATCCAGAAATACACCCTCCCATTTCCAGCCAGTTGGTCTTTGACAAGGGAGCCAATACAACTCAATAGGGACAGAGTACTCCTTGCAACAAATGGTGTTGGGACAACTGGATATCCACGTGCGGAAGAATGAAATTGGACCCCTACCTCACACCATATACAAAAATGAGCTCAGAATGGATCAAAGACCTAATGTAGAGCTAAAATGACAAATCTTAGAGAAAAATATAGACATAGAAGTTGAGACTGATTAGGCAACGGTTTCTTAGATACGATACCAAAAGCGTAAACAACCAAAGGAAAATATAGCCACATGGGACTTCATCAGAATTAAAAGCTTTTGTACTTTCTAAAGGACTTTAAAGGACACTATCAAGAAAGAGAGAATGGGAAAAAAGTTTTGCAATTCAAATATCTATTAACAGTCATATTTTTAAAATACATGAAGAACTTTTACAATCCAATGATAAGGAGATAAATAGTCTAATTTTAAAAGGGGCAAAAGATCTGAATAGACATTTCTCCTAAGAAGATATACAAATGGGGAATAAGCCTTTGGAAAAATACATCATTAGCATCAGGGAGATGCAAATCGAAATCACGCCGCTTTACACCCACTGTACACTAAGTATATAGTAAAAAAGACAGACAGAGAAACACAGAGAAATAATAAGTGTTGTCAAGGAAGTGGAGAAAACCGAATACTCATACTCCACTGAGAGGATTATAAAATGGTGCAGCCACCTCGGGAAATACTTCCTCAAAAAGTTAAACATAGAGTTACCATATAAGTGCTAGGTATATAGAGAAATAAAAACATACGCCCTTACAAACACTTGTCCACGAACTTCATAGGCAGCATAATTCGTAGTTGCCAAAAGGTAGAAACAACTTGTTTGGCGTTCAGTCCATCATCTGGTGAATGGATAAACGAGATATGGCATACCCATCCATCCTATGGAATACCATTGGCCATAAAGAGGAATGCCAATATGGAACAATGTGGATGAGCCTTGGAAACATCACACTAAGTGAAGGAAGCCAGTCACAAAAGATCACACAGTGTATGATTCCATGAATATAAAATGTCCAGCATAGGTGAATCCATATAGACAGAAAGTCAATTTGCATTTGCCCAGGGCTGGGGGCAGAGGCAGAAACGGGGAGTGACTGTCAGTGGCACCGGGCTTCTTTTGGGGAGGCTGGAAATGTTCTGAAGTCGGTTGTGGCGATGGTTGACACCGAATACACTACAAACCACTGATTATACGTTTTAAACGAATGAATTACACGGTATGTGGATTATATCTCAATAAAGCTGTTGGATTTTTTAAAGTTTGTAAATGTTTTTTATAAACCTTTATTTATTTGAGACTGAGAAAGAGAATGAGCCGGGGAAGGGGCAGAAAGAGGGGGACAGAGGATCTGAAGGGGGCAGTGAGCCCAGCATGGGGCTCGAACCCACGAACCATGAGATCATGACCTGAGCTGAAGTCGGACACTCAACCGACTGAGCCATGCCGGCGCCTCAAGCTGTAATATTTCTGCAGGGTTTTCTGCAGCTGGAAGAAGGAGAGCATGAGGGGACAGGACAGGAAGGGGGCTGCTGGGGGAGTTCTGGGCGGAGCCCCAGGAGTCACTGAAGGAGCTCTGGCAGGGGAGGTGGGCGTGGCTCCTTCTTAGCACCACCTGTGCGGCCACGGCCACCTTCGGTGGAGTATCTCCTTTATGTACTCTTCCCCAGGACTCCGTGAGAAGGGCACAGTTCTTGTGCCCTTAAAACTGAGGCTCCGGGGGGTTCACAAAGGCTTGGCGGACCTGGGGTCCAAGCCTGGTGGTCCCACCCCAAAGCCTGCATTCCTTCTGAGCCGGGTGGCGGGTGACGGGGAGCAGGGGACACTATCTCCAAGAAGGAGGGACAAGGACTGGGGAGCGAGGAGCACGTTCAGCTTGGAGCACGAGGAACCGGAGAGGCCTCCGGAATGGCCAGTGGGTATTCCGTGTGGCCACGGGTTACGTGACACAGGAGGCCTGAAGGACAGTTGTCGCCGTCATCGAGCATGCCTGTTCTCCCTGGGAGTGGCGATCACACGGAAATGCTACTTGGAAGAAAGACGGGACAAGGATGAAGGCCTGAGACCCGCCCCCCACGTGGGGGAGGGGGCAAAGAGGAGGAGGCGCCACGGAAGGAGGTGGAGAAAAATCCAGAAATGAAAGGAAAGGCAGGAGGCAGGAGAGCAGGGAAGGTTAGAGATCCCAGCCCTCCCGGAGGGTGGGGACCGACAGAGGCCACCGCCGCCAGCGTCCGCGTGCAGGCGGGTGGGGGAGGGGTGCGGAGACACACCTGAGCGAGAACCACCGAAGGCGATCCCTCTCCAGGGTCGCGGATGGACAAGAGGATCTTAAGAAGAATCACGGACTCGGCCTCCGGTCCCCGCCACGCCTCTGCCGGGGTCTGGGGTCCTCGGGCTCCTGGGTCGCCCTTCCCTGCGGCGGGGGGGGGGGGTGCAGACACCCCCCCCGTTCAGCCCAGAGCAGGGGGAGCCCCGAACGCTGGGTCACAGCCTCTGGGTAAGTGCAGGCTCAGCGAACAGCGCCCACCCCGTGCCTCTGGGTCGGGGCCCCCAAGGCCCCGGCGCGTCACTGCGACCCCCCCGAGGGTCCACCCCAGGCTTCCTGGTTCCAGGGCAAACCTGGGAGCCCCACGCTGCTGACCGGGCATCTGCTGGGTGTAAGTGACAGAGAGCGGGTGTTTCCTGCACCTGCCGGCAGGCCAGCACCCGGCCCCCCCTAGGGGTCCCTTCACCTGTCCCTCCAGTCACCCCGCTGTGCTCTCAGCCGGCTTGGGCGCCCGCCCACACCAGCCAGCAGGGGTGGGGTCCTCCCTGCCCCCTCCCTGCCCCCTCCCGGGTCTCCGGGGAGGCCTGGGGGCAGGCGTGGGACAGGGGCCGGGCCGAGCCGGCGGGGGGCCGGAGGGGCTGCCTTCAAAACGGGGAAACCCAACCGGCGGAAGATGCAGGAAACAGTCCCCGGAAAGCAAGCTCCTCAGGAAAGGGAGGCCCTGCCCGTGCCCAAAGCGTAGTGGGTGCACTGGGGTCTTAGGGAGCCCTGTCCCCCCACCACATCCTGCTCCCCTGCGGGCCCGACCCTGCCTCCACGTCTGCGCCACCCCCCCCCCTGCCCCTGGGGGGAGGACAGGCCGGCGGGACAGGTGCACGCGGTCTGCGGGACCCGCCTACGGGAAGGCACCCGGGATCGCCCCGGAAGACCCCTCGTACTCCCTCGTGTGTGGGGCAGGTGGGCCCCCCGCGGCCCACGGACCAAATCCAGCCGGACGCCGGTTGTGTAAATAAAGTTTTATTGGAACGCCGTCCCGCCAGCCGCGTCCGCGTGTCTGCCGCTGCTCGCCTGCAGGGGGAGCCCGCCCCCACCTCTGGATTTGAACCTGCCCTGTGCCCCCGCCCCCCGCCGCAGACAGTCTGTCACCACTGAGCCCGAGGGAGAGGGCCAGGCCTGCAGGTGCTCGGGCAGAGCGGGGCGTCCTGGGGGGAGCAGGCAGCAGGGGCCCAGCGTCGCGGACGGCAGCTGAGATCCCGGCTCGGCCCCGAGGCCCGAGGCACTGGGTTGAGTCCGAGGGTGTCATTCTGCTCAGCAACAAGCATGTCCCTGCAGCGCAGCCCCGGGTGCGCAAGGCCGGGCGGCGGTGGAGACGCAGGACCACGTATCCCGCTCTGGGCTAAAATGTCTGTTTCCAGGGGCGCCCGGGGGCTCAGTCGGTTAAGCGGCCGACTTCGGCCCAGATCATGATCTCACCGTCTGTGGGTTCGAGCCCCACGTCGGGCTCTGTGCTGACAGCTCGGAGCCTGGAGCCTGCTTCCGATTCTGTGTCTCCCTCTCTCTCTGCCCCTCCCCTGCTTGCGCTCTGTCTCTCGCAAAAATAAACATTAAAAAAATTTTTTTTTCATGTCTGTTTCCATGGAGTTGAAAGTAAACAGAGCTTGACCCCCCGAGCTTCTCCTTTGCTTAAACAAATAAAAAGCCTTCACCTTGGGATTTGCCCCCGTGAGAAAATTCCGAGCAGCTCTTGGTTCCCCTTCCTAAGGACTGGACCCTGGAGGGCGGACGGGACCCCGGGTGTGGCCGCAGAGGTGGCCGCGGTCCTGAGGCCGCCCGGGCTGCAGGTGCAGAGGCTGGGGTGGGGGGGGGAGGCGGGGGAGGCCTGGGCCAGGGATGCAGGGAGAGGCTTCTGGTCCCTGTTGCCTCTGTCCGTGCTCCCAGCAGAAGCGGGAGTGAGGCTCCCGGGGGTGGCCTGGGAGCAGGCACTAGAGGCTCGAGACACGCACCAGCGGGGTGGTTCAGGGCGCAGAGGGGCCTGGGTGGGACAGGAAGTAAGATCTGGAAAAGGGACCCGACCCGCCCGCGGCTCAGCCCAGGCGTCAGAGAAGGAAACAGAAGCCGCCTCTTTCTCTGGGGGAGCCGAGCGGGCGTTTCCGGTCCTCCGGCCCCGTGTCAACCGGGGGGGGGGGTAGGCAGGAGCCCCCCAGGGGTTGTGGTCGGGCCCGCCCCAAGCACCTTCCCCCCGAACCAGGCGCCTCCTCCAGTCTCCGGCTGCAGGTGCGCGGTGCCCGGTGGCCCTGAAACCGCGTGCGGGGGAGGAGCAAAGTCAGAGGACTCCCCCGCCTCAGGGACAACCGGGCCCGCGGAGCGGTTACACCGTCAGGTCGGTGACAGAGACCCGAACTCCTACGCAAAAAAAAGGCGATTCATCGGAAAGGGGATGAGGAGGCAGAAAAAGCCGACGGCAGCAGGTGTCCGGGCACCGGCCAAAGCGGGAGTCCCGCGGAGGCCCCTCGGCTCATCTGCGCTTCGTCCCCCGCCCCCCCCCAGGCGTCATCAGAGCACTTAGATCACCAGCGCCCTGTCACCAGCGCCCTGTGGAGCACCAGCCCAGCACAGAACTGACACTTTTAGGCGGCGGTTTCGTCATCACGACAACCCCATGCGGTAAGCGGTACCGTCACCACCTCCGTTCTGCAGATGTGGGGCCGAGGCACAGAGAGGCCGAGTAACTCACCGGAGGTCACACAGCCGGGACGCGGGGAGCCGGATCCTCTCCACCGCTCTGCTGTGCCGCCTCCGTCGTGGACTGGATGGGGACCCCCCCCCATGCGCCTCCTACCCTTGCCGAGACCCCCCACCCCCCCCCCCCCCACCCCCGCCATGGCCTCAGGAGGCAGCAGGGAGGCCAGGCAGGAAGAAGGGGGATGGGCCGCTGTCTTGCACCTGCACCAGTTACCGTTCCCATGGCAACGCCGCGGTTCCTCGCTCAACTACACCACAGTCCCGGAGGAAACTGACACCCAGCAAGACAGGGACAGGCCTGGGGCGCGGGCTGAGCGCAGCGGCTGTTCCTGCTCCCTGCGGCCTTGCGGGGCGCAGGGGCCGCGGGCCGTCAGGGCACACGAGTCAGAGAAGCGCCAGCTTCTTTTCTTGCAAGGCCTTTCGGCTCAAGTCCCGGGTCCCGTTCTCCAAGTCCTGACGCTCGCGGCCACCAGAAGAGGGCGTGGGGCAAGGTCTCCGTGGCTCCCACGCAAGCCACCTGCCCCGGCCCCCCCTCCCCCCTCCCCCGCGGAGCCGCCACCCACTTCCTGTCTCAGTTCCCTGGGCGAGGCCGGTGCAGCCTTCGCAGGGCAGGGCTGGGGCGGGGTGGGCGGGGGGAAAGGCGTAGGGCGGCTGGGTCCCCTTCCCTTCTGTCCCCTGGAGGCCCGGGGCCAAGGTGCCAAGGGAAGGGGCCTGTGGGGCCGGGGTCTCCGAGGCCACTGGCCGGTGAAGGGGGGGGGGGGACAGTGATGGCCTGTCCCGCCTGGAGCAGAGGCTAGGAGTGTTGTGACCCTCGGACGGCGCTAATTGTCCTCTCTCTCTCTCTGTCTCTCTCTCTCTGTCGCACGGTCTTCCAGACAAGCAGCAGCAGCTTGAGATCCACACGGGTCTCAGGTTAGACCTGAAAGCCCTCCTGATCACTCGGACGTGGGGGGGACCCCGTGGACTCCGGGCCCCCGGGGGCCGAGCCGGAACCTGGGTGAGGGGCCCCGGACTGAGAAGGGTCGGCAGCCGGGGAAGTGGGCGGCGGCTTCCCCCAAACCACCCACCTGTTCCCCAGGCTCCTTCCAGAAACACAAAACCAAAAACGGGGCCCCTCGCCGTGGCCCAGAAGAGCTCCGCACTCCTCCTCCGACGCCCGGAGAGCCCCCTGTAAGTGTCTCCTCGTCAGCGGCAGGAGGGGTTTGGCCAGGGGACTCCGAGGGGCTTGCCGGCTCTGCCGCCCGAGGCCTGTGAGTTGAACCCCTTGCAGTGCATACGGAAAATTCTAGAAGGAGTGAGAAAGAGAGACTGAGAGAGGGCTTCTTTAAGATGGTGAGTCCCGCGTCTGCCCCACCCCTGCTAAGTTAGAGGCAGGGCCCAGAAACTGCTGTCTCACGAACTCTCGCCAACACCTGAGACCATACGACCGCAGGCCCTTTGCACTTGCTCCACGAGAGCCCTGGTGCCTCCACTTTCCCCCAGACCAGGGCTGCGCTCCCTCTATCTCATTCCGTCTCTGCCAGAACATTCCTCGGAGGTCTTTCCCGCCCACCTGGTGTAACGGACAAACCGGTCGTTTTGCGGAATCGGTGCGGTCTGAGCAACACTCGGGAAACGCTTACGCCGAGAAAGTATTCGTTGTTAACCTGAAACTGGAACCGGCCGCCCCGTATTTTCATCTGTTAAATCTGCGGTTGCGGAGCCGGGGAGGGGGGCTCTGAACCCCCAGCCCCTGAGACAGTAGGCCCAGGCCCGAGTTTCCAGGGGGTGGCAGACGGGGGGCAGAGAGATTTGGGGGCCAGGAACAGACCTAAGCTCTTTCTTCTCCCGTCTTCCCGCCCCAGGGGGTCACACGCCTCGGCGTGGGCTGGGGTCGCCCGCGGGCTCCGTGGGGCCGACTCCCCGCCCTGGACACCAGGAACTACAGCAGCTTGGGGTTGGGGTGAGTCAGGGGGGTGGTTTGTGCTGATGTCCCAGCCCCCCGTGCCCCTGAATGTGACCTTGTCTGTGGACAGGGCCCGTGAGGGGACAGAAAACACACACTGGCCTCCGCCCCTGGCTCCTGGGACCCTTGCCGTTTCCTGGGTGACTGGGCTGTCTCCTGCTCTTTTAAACAGATTTTATTTCTTTATTTGATTTAAGTTTATTTGAGAGAGAGAGAGAGAGGGAGGGAGAGAGAGAGTCCCAAGCAGGCTCCACGCTGTCAGCGCAGAGCCCGACGCGGGGCGTGAACCCGCGAACCCCATGATTGTGACCTGAGCCGAGATCGAGAGTGGGACGCTTAACCGACGGAGCCCCCAGGACGCGGGCAGGAGACGGCTCCCGGAGAGAGGCCCAGAACACATTCTCGCCCGGCGCTCAGCACGAGCGAACCGCCCACAGCCTGACCTTGGCCTCCGGGTCTCCACGCGGTGAGGCGTCGGGTCGGGGGCGCCGGGGCGGTGGGGGGGGGCTCAGCCGGCTGAGTGTCCGACTCTCGATCTCAACTCGGGCCACGATCTCATGATGCATGGTTGGAGGCCCCGCGTCGGGCTCCGTGCTGACAGCGCGGGGCCTGCCTGGGGTCCTCTCTCTCCCTCTCTGCCCCTCCCCCACACGCTCTCTCATCTCTTTCTCAAAAGATAAATTAAAAAACCCGAAAAAACAGAAAAGGAAAGAAAAACAGACGCCGGGTCGTGGTGAGGCTTTGTTACGGCAGAGCTGCTGACCAATCCAGGCCCCCTGGCTCGGCCCGCTCTGTCCGGCCACTTCCCGTCCCTCTGTCCCCTCAGGTCGGGGGCGGGGGGGTGTCTCCGCAAGGACACGCTGGTGCCGAGGCCTCAGGTCACCCGGGGTGTCTGGGAGCCCTTGACGCCTGTCTGAGGACCAGGCTCGCTCTGGCTCAGGAAAGCCGCTGGGTGCCAGCCGGGGCGGGAGGCCGGCCCCCGGGCGCGGGGACGCTCGCTGCCACGCCAGCCTCGCCGGGGACTGTGGGCACAGGCCCCAGAGAGCGCCCCGGGAGCCGGGAACGGGACCGTCGGCTTCTGCAGCCGAAGGAAAGGAACTCAGACCGGCCAGAGGTGGAGACACGATAAAGTAACACGGAGACCCGCCTGCTGGTCCCAGAGCTGGCCTGTGCTCAGGGGGCGGCGAGGCCGCGCGGCCTGCCAGCACCCCGCGCCCGGTAGGTGCCCAACCGGTGCTAAGCCTTCCCGAGACGCGACAAGATGAACCACCCTTCCCCGAGCTCAGGTGGCTTCGCGCCGGCGAGTCGGGCCGCGGGCTCCCCATCAGACTGGGTGCAGGGGCTCCGGGTCCCCCGGCTCTGGGACCTGGGACAGCTCCCGTCCCAGCATCCTTCCCGGCTCCGGGTTGGGTGGCGGTGTGCACACGGCCCTGGGCTCGGCCAGCATCCGCGTCTCGGAGCCCGGCCCCCAGAGTCGTGAGAAATCTGGGTTCCTCATTGAACCTCCCCCACCCGGCGGCCGAGGCATTTTGCTACAGCCACGCCGTGGGGACCAGCGAGGAACCAACTGGCTTTATTGTCAGTGTTTTACGGAGACGATGCCAGTTTTGAGTGACGGTCACCTTGTGCTGCCTCGGGACCCCAGAGCGGGGAGTGGGGGGCCCTGGCACCCTGGGCTCCCCAGACAGGCCGTCAGCATGAGAGGGGTCTCCTCACGCCCCCTCGAGTCCCTCCGGACCAGCCACAAGTGTCTCTGCAGCACCCGGCTGCCCCCGGTGTCCCCCCACCGCTCTGGCCACTCACGGCCTGCTGCGGTTTGCTGGTGACTTCCCCCAGCTGCGGTCCGGGGGAGGGGTCGGGTGGGCGGGGCCCAGGGCGGCCCGCAGACGCCCTCCTGTCGACACACCCTGAGGTCATATGCGCCCCCCTCGCAGTCCTCGGTGAGGACTGTGCGAAGTTCCCGGATTGAGGCGGGGGGGGGGGGGGGGGCGCCCACCGCGGAGGGAGGGGAGGCGGCGGCGGCGGCAGGCGGCCGCCAGAGGGCGCCCGAGCGCCGCCGCCCCGCGCTGTGACCGGACCCTCGCTGCACCCGGTACCTGCGGCCCCAACAACTCCCGCCCCTTCCCCGCACCCCACCTCCCTCCTGGAAGGCTGAGGATGTCAGAGACCCCCCCGCCGCGGATGCGCGTCGGACCTCAGGGGCTGCGGCCGATGAGCCGGTGTGCAGGGGATTCTCGGGGGCAGGGTGACCGGTGTGACGCAGGTTTGCTGAAAGAATGCATGTGACCCGCAGTCCGGTCACGGCCAAGAATATGGCAGAGCCGAGTCTGGCTCGCTCCCCAAGGGTCCCTTCCATTCACCCGGCCTCGGTGTCCCTCACGGACCCTGTCACCCTTCATGCCCGTCACCTGCACGAGAACTCCCAGGACAGGGTCCCCTCGGTGGAGAACGCCCCAGGGCCACCATGACAGGCGGCCCAGGTGGTAAAGCAAGAGGGTCTGGGGAAGGACGCCTGAGACCACTATCTTAACTCCCCTTCCGGCTCTTGGCCCTGACACGGGGCCAAACCTCCTTCTGGTCGGAGCCCCTTCCTCTCAGTGGACGAGGAAGCCAAGGGGCCACCCGCCTTAGAGCGGAGGAAAAGTGCCCTTTCCGGAGCGTCTGCCCAGGTCTTTGGCGAGGACGGGGGTACCATCATCATCATCTGTGACAGTCAGTTGTACGTGTCAGGGGGACGAGGCCGTGGGGTGCCCAGACATCTGGCCGAGTCTTAGTCCCGATGCGTCCGTGATGACATCTCGGACAAGAGTCACATTTAAGTCAGAGCCTGGGTAAAGCGGGCCACCTTCCCTCTGCGGGTGGGCCTCGCCCAATCAGTCGAAGGCCCCGAATGGAACAAAAAGGAAAATCCTCCATCCTCATGGCTTTTAAGCCGGGGCACCCGCTTTTTCCGGTCTTCAGACTAGAACTGTATCATCACTCCTCCCGGGTCTCCAGCCGCTGGCCGTGGATCTTGGGACTTGTCGGCCTCTGTAATGACGTTAGGTATATGTCATATACGTATGTCTTATTCCTGGTACGTGTCTCTGATGCAGGATGTGCATACACACACGTCCGGCTGTTCTAGTCCTCTGGAGAACCCCAGTACAGTGTTCTGATGAGAAGAGCCACACAGCGAACACCACCGTACTCTCCTCTCCCACGTGGGCGAGGCCAGCCCTCTGGGCGCGGGCAGGAACCCGGTCCACGCGCCCACCTGCAGAGTCAGCACCTCCGCCTCGGAGTCCGTCCGTGGGAACTGCGGCATGCGGGGGGGGGGGGCGTCTCGCTCACCAGGACACTGTGGGTCCCCCCTCCCGGCCCCCACGCGCCCCCAGTGAAGGGGCTCCAGCCTCCTGGCCACGAAGACCGGCTCCGGGTTGGGCGCACGGCTGCCAGGCCGGGCCAAGTAGAGCGAGCGAGACTTCATTCGGGAGGTTTTGGAGGAACTGACGTTTGCTTTTTAGAGAGAGCTTGCTCTCTCTTCTGAGAAGGCAGGTGTCAGGCTCCCAGGAGCCAGCCTGCCGCCGCGGGGGCGCTGGCCGGCCTGACCCCCCAAAGCACAGGGTACGGTCTAAGGGCCCCGGGGCCTGCGTCCAGGGCGCTCTCTCCTCGGGAGGGAGGGGCCGGCGCATCTTTGCATCTTGCCGCCGGCTCCGGGAGGGGGGGACCGAGCCCCGAATGGGAGCTGGGGGGGGGGGCGATGCGCCTTCCCCCCCCCCACGCGGCTCCTCTCCCCCGATCTCGGGCGGGGCGCTGTGTGGGCATTTGGCCAGGAGAGGTCCGGCCGCCGCCTCTAAGGAGTCCAACGTGGCTTCCTCATGGAGGACCCTGAGTCTCGGCTGTGCCTTCGGGTTTCTAAGCCCCTGGCGTCGGGGCGGGGGGGTGTTGCGCAGGGGTCCCGCTGCCAGGCCACGGGCTCAACGCCGTCGGCTGCGGGCCCGGAGGAAGCGGAGACGCGCACCCGGCCGCCCGCTAACCCGTCGGACTCCGGCGGGGGCCGGGACGTCCCAGCCGCGTGGCACCGGGGTCCCGGGGGGCAGCGGCAGACGGAGGGAGGGCGGCGTCTGGGGGACGGAAGCAGACGGCTCCATGGCGTCCCTGAGTGGCGCGGTGACACGCAGAAGGCGGCCCAGAGAGCACCACGGAGGGGTTCCTGTTCGGGTCACGGACAGGAAGGTTTGGAAAGTTCCTCCCAGACACGAGGCAGCGGGCAGCTTGACGCCGGAGCCCCGGGGCCACCCCTGCCGGCAGCACAGTCACCGCCGGTCCTCACACGCCCACTCCGTCCCCCAGCTACAGACGGGAGCCTTTCTGGGCACTTCCATCATTACCGACCGCGGGGAGGCTTCCTTGTTCAGTCTTATCAAGCGAACCAAAAAAAGAACTTCTGTGAAAATATGTAAATACTGTAATTGAGTTTGGAATATTTTGCATCAACTACAGATGTCTCAAGATAGAATCTTCTTCCCAGCTCATTCACTTTTGCTAGAAACGCTTCATTTTCCCAAAAAAGGAACACTCATGTAACGGAAAGCCTATCTCCTTGCTAACAGAGGGAGAATTCCAGAACACAGGCACACCCGCCAAGAACTGAAGGAACAGGTCGTCCGCGAAACAGGGCTCAACCTTTAGTCTCCACACCTGCGGGTTCGAGCTCTGACTCGGTGCCAATCACCCTCATCTTGTCGACACCAAGCAAGGCCTCAGGACGACACTCACCCACACGGTCTGTCGAGGAAGGAGTGACAACTTGCGTGTCTACACAAGGGCAGAGGGCGGGGGGGACAGGGCACGGAAGGGTCAGGGACACCCAGCCGTGGAGGGGCACCCCCTCCCCCCATACACGGCGCACGCGGCTACTGGTCTGTTCACTGAAGCAGCTCCGGGACTAGAGTCACAGGACGCCCCGTCACTGACACGGGAACGAGCGCCCGGGTCGCATGTGCACACGCGATCCCACCGCACGGTGCCTCCGGGCCGAGGGCCGTGACCAGACGCAGGGACACTGCCAGGCAGACCCCCGTGGTCCCCAGGGCACTACCAGGACCCTGAGTGACAGCACCGACCTCGGTGGGTGGTCCCCTCACGGACTCTTGTCGTTCCCCGAGGATGCGGGTCTCTCAGCGATTAGGGTCTAAGATTTTAGAACACGTAACAGCTGCACTTACGGGGGAAAAGCAAAGTCAAGGCTTCCCCCCTGCTCTTGGGTCAACGAAGACTAAGGCAGCCAACCAGTGACCGCAGAGGAGATGCCGCCTTGTAAGGCCCAGAGAGGGGGGTCCGGCCCTGCGGCCCCACCACCCCTGGCGAGGCCCCTCGAGGCTGGGATGACAGCATGGACTCGGGAGCACCAGGCATCGGGCCCGAGGAGGGGCACAGGGTGACTTAATCCAGTTCCTGGAACACCACCCGCTCTCAGGGACAACTAACCCCAGATTCGCTCTGGAAGCCAGCCTGTGGCTGGCGGCTCAGGCCTGAACACCGCCACCCCCACCCCGGGTAACAAGGAAGTCGAAGAAACACGATGCCTCGAGTGGACACGACTCATTCTGAGTATCTCAACCCTCCCACTAGTTCTCTTCAGAAAAGGAGGCTTCCCGGAGATTCTGGCCACGTCGTCGGCGCCCACTACAGGCACTTGGCGGCCGTTCCCAGCGCTACGTCAGCCCCTCGCCCGTGTTGCCTGGCCAGCCACCAGCGTGGCGGGGCATTGCCCGCTGTGAACACGGCGCCACCAGACTCGAGGGGACGCGGGGGCAAGTCCCAGATGCAGGGCCCCTAATGTGCACGTGCACCCCCAACCCCCTGGGAGGGGACAAGGAAAACCCTAAGCGGAGATTTCCCACCTAAAATTTAATGAAGCAAATGCAAAGGCGTTTAAAAACGCCTTTCGGGGCGCCTGGGGGGCTCAGTCGGTTAAGCGGCCGACTTCGGCTCAGGTTGCGATCTCACGGTCTGTGAGTTCGAACCGCGCGTCGGGCTCTGTGCTGATGGCTCGGAGCCTGAAGCCTGCTTCAGATTCTGTGTCTCCCTCTCTCTCTCTGCCCCTTCCCCTGCTCACACTCTGTCTCTCTGTCTCAAAAATAAATAAACGTTAAAGAAACAATAAATAAAAATGCCTTCTGTCCATGGGTGTGACCAAGGGCACAGAAAGGAGTTTTGAGAACCAATTTTGCAAAGCTGCCGGGTGCACGGTCTTGGGAAGGGGACCTGCCTTCCCGGCCTCTAGACCTGAATGCAGACCCCTGCGCCCGGTGCAGAATGAAACACCCACTGCGGTGTAAACATTTCCCTCCCGGCGGCGTCGAGGCCGCGACACGCCGCCCCACGCACGCCACGCCTTCTTGCAGGAGCCACCGCTCACGAGGAACGCGGGCCCCTTGAGCATTCTCCGCTGCCCGTGTCTGCGACTTCTTCATATGGAAGCGGTCCCGCCACCTGCTGCTAAAGAAGTCGTTCTCGCAAGGGCAGGGGGGGGGAGAGTGGAAGTAGACGCTGTGAGGTCGGAGGCTGTCCCCCGCCTACGGAGTTGTTCATTCGCGGCGTCCTAATGAAATACGCCAGCGTCCCTCGCGGCTTTTACTCTAGCAGGAAGCCGTACTCGGAAGGCCGCCGAGGCAAGGCCACGTCCAGCGGCCGGTGCGCTGGCAGATCCGAGACCGGGTGAGGGAGTTTCTGGGCGACACACATCGGTCATAATTACAAAGAAAAGTCCTTTTACTGTTTGTGCGTTTTGCCCTCTGTCTTCATATGTGATTCCTTCAGATTGAACAGAAATATCGCATAAATGGGACACTTTCTTGCCATCCTGAGTCACTACGACCCCTCTCGTGAAAACTGTTACTTTATAAAGACAAACTACTTAGAAGGACGGGTACGTGTCCCCAGTCTGCACGTGGCCGCACTCACCCAGCCGCCCCACGGGGTCTGCACCGCGGATGCCGGTGTGCGCCAGCGCTGGGCTCACTGTTGTCCAGTTTTTCTAATCAATCTTAGGCTTTTTTTTTTTTTTTCTAAGTATTTGAAGGTTTCGCTCTTCTAGGATCATTACGATGTAAAACTCTCTTGACCCTCAACCATCATCCAGAGACGACGTAAGGAGACCCCCACAGCCCATGGTGCAGGGGGAGGCTGGGGCCTCCGGCAGCGCTGGGTTCCCATGAATGCCCTTTCCCGAAGGGCCGTCCGCTCCAGCCACTTCGTCCACTGTGCCCGACTAGGGCCGGGAGGCAGCTACTCTTAAGAGTAAATGTTCTGAAGCACTGGGGGGCTCCGTCGGTCAAGTATCCGACTCCGGCTCAGGGCAGGATCTCACGGCTCGTGGGTTCGAGCCCCGCGACGGGCTCTGTGCTGACAGCCCGGGGCCCGGAGCCTGCTGCGGATTCTGTGTTCCCCAATCTCTGCCGCTCATACTCTGTCTCTCTCTCTCAAAAATAAACATTTGGGACGCCTGGGGGGCTCAGTCACTTAAACATCCCACTTTGGCTCAGGTCACGACCTCACGGCTTGTGGGTTCGAGCCCGCTGTGGGGCTCTGTGCTGACTGACAGCTCGGAGCCTGGGGCCTGCTTCGGATTCTGTGTGTCTCCCTCTCTCTCTGCCCCTTCCCTGCTCGCTCTCTCTCTCAAAACCAAATTTTTTTAAGTAAATGTTCTCCACCGCATCTTTATGTACCTACCGCGGTTCTGGTCACTCCCAGTCACGGGTCCTTGGACACACACTTCAAGTTCTAACTGCGAAAGTACCAAGGATGAGCACTGCGTGTCCAGGGACAAGTCGCGAGTACTGAGCATCAGCACTTTCAGCGTTACTCACCCCTCAGGTCTCGAGGAGATGCACAGGCACAAATTCCCGTGACAGAGGCAAAATGGCGCAAGAGCGGGTCTGCCTTCGGGACAGGGGACTAGAGAACACGGACACGAAGGAGGCTCTCGAGCGCTCTCCCACGCGGCTCGCCCTGTGCGCTGCCGTGTTCGTGCTGCCGGCGACGGAGGCGACGGGGTTACAAGGTTACGACGGCCACCAACAGGAATGACAGTGACCCTGCGGCATTTGTCACTGGTGCTCCGTAGAGTACTTCCCAACGGCCACAGGGGAAGGAGGCGCAGGTCCTCAAACACGTGAGTGTGGCTGCGCGGACGTGAGGAGAGGTCCTGTTACTTGATGCACTTTGGAGGGGGGTTTGTGATGTACACCTGAAGGGAAGCAAGAGCCTGCGGCAGGCCAGGGAGAGGGACACCAATGGACACTCTGGGGACCGTGGACGCCGATGGGGGGTGGGGACCCGGGTCAGGCAAAAACAGAGAGCCGAGGACAGCTGTACTTCTGGCGCATACACCGAGCTGTGGAACGGCGCTTGGAAACCAGGACCTCGTGACGTCGGGGGGAGGGCAGCACTGCTCACACGGAGGTTTCCAGAACGCGGCCCACCGGGTAAACGGACGCTACAGACCAGACCCCGCTGGGTCTGGAGTGCGGTGCTCGCCCGGGCCCCTCCGCCGGCAAACTGGACCGCATGCGGGAGCATCTCGGCCGCAGAGCCAACCGAGTAAGACCAAACCAGTCAGTCTCGACTGGGAGACGCCGTGCCAGGCGGGGCGGAGGGGAGAGGAGGGAGGACACGCGCCGGTCGTCCTGAACAGGTACCCACATCTTCGTCTCCACTACCCAGCACGTTCGACTCGGGGACTCCCGAGGGAACATCACGCGGGGAGGTCGCGGCTTTCGCGCTCGGCAGACCTCGTTCCGGAGCCGCCAGCTACTTCACGGTATCATCTGAGCGTCACACACAAGCAACGGGTATATACTGCAAGTTTATTTCAATCACACAAACGAAGTTAGCGTGTAGGAAATTCAAATGAAATAGCACGGTAAAAATGGCAGAGAACCGAAAAGTCTAAAGAGGAAGCACACGGAAAGCATGAGAAGCCAACATTCATTAGTGTTTCGTCCTCGGCTCTGACGGACGCTGGGTGCTCGCCAAGTGTGGACGGCCGCGACGGGGACGGCTGCTCCGGAGGGACGTCGGCACCGGCGGGAGTTGTGTACATTCAGCTGGTTTGCGACGGACTGCTGGCCATTCACACGGCGCGCGGGACGGCTGTGTCGCGGGTCGGATCACAGTGTTGAGGAAAGAAGTGCCTTCCCGTGCCCAGAAAGGACCCGAGCTGCGCTCAGCTCAGACGGCCCGGGGACTGGAGCACGAAAACCGTCGTCCGACAGGGTTCCGAGGAACCGCGCTCTGCCAAGGAAAGTGAACTGAAGCTTCTGCTTCTCCATTTAATTACTGAAATCCCTAACGAGGACGAAACTGTCACATGGGACAGTGGATGTGTACAGTGATGTCATCGAACGTCTCGCAGAGAACACACTTAGCAAGCTGGGTAATGCAGAACGATGGAAAACGGCGTGACTCAACACTGGCTCTCTCTGTCATTTTACACAGACATCCTGTCAATGTTAGACCAAGGCACGGGACAGTTAGCGCACAAACCGGTTCCTTTTTACGATCTAGGGTTTCACTGCAGTCTTTTGTCTTACTTTTGGACCCCGTGTGCCCAGCATCCTATCCTACTAGAGACTAGCTTCCCCAACAAAATCGAGCGATTTCTCACCAGATTTCTAGGGGACATAAGCGTTTATACCACCCAAGTGTCAAGATCCCAAAAGTACAAGAATAAAGACGAAAATGCCTCCTACTTCTTCTAGAAAACGGGGCCTTGGGAGCCTGTGGCATCTTGAATGCCTTTACGACCGCCTGACGACGGCGAGGGACAGAAGCACAGCCGTAGACCTGAGCGAGGAGAGCTCACCCATCACAGATTAATCTGAAACTGCAGCTTCTACAGAAACAGGAGCTTCCAGAACCAGGAAGAAACCTCCCTCCTTCAAACCGCTGGGAAGGGTCATGGCGGCAGACCTGCAGCCTCTAGCAAACAAGGCTACCGACAAGCTCCGCCTTACCAACTGAGATTACAAGATCTAGAAAGCAGATGAAAATGGACTATTTCTTCAAAACTTTAGTAAAACTTCAGATAATCAAGGATTTCGAAGCAAATATGGCACGTAACTGAAGCGTAAATCAAGATGGAGAGCCTGGAGAATTTCTGATTTCCTAAACTAAAAAAAAAAAGTATCATCGCAACATACAGAGTTTCTCCCCTATTTCAATCTTCACGAGTTTCCAGGAGAAGGGCGTGGATTACAAACGCACGTGCACACACGCGAGTGGGGGTCGGCAGAGGATCTCCTCCCTTCCTCCCACCCCGAGTCTCACTCTGTCACGACAAGAGGACTACTCAGAGCCCCTCGCTGGTCCCCTCTGCCGCATGGTTGATGCCTGTGACCTCAGTTGCTGCTGACACCGCTACTTCTTCTACTTGCACACAACAGAATTCCAGAGCAGCTTCCTGGTCAGAACACGCACCTGAACACCAGTCCGACTGCAGGGCCCCTCGGCAGTCGCAACGGCCAGACTCGGGGATCAAGGTTCCGAGTCCCACAGTGCGGTGTGGTTCATGGGAAGCTCAGAACCACGTCTGAGACCACTGAAATGACTGAAGTTAAAGTACGAACAGCTGAAGACATGGTGTGAAAGATTAAGTACTTGGCTCTGCTAACATATTCACCAACTAAAGTCACAAAATATTCCTATTATCATGCAGGTAATTGAGAAAAAAAAAAGACAATGCAGAAATTAACTTTAAATGAAAAATTATTCCTTCCCTTCCTCCCACCCCCCTACTCTCTACAAAATGTTTTCCCTGGGACCAGGCCTTGGAAAGGCCACTACGTATTAGTGTGACATGCATTACTGTTCGCAATTAAAAAAGCTAGTTTTGTGGTGGTTGTAATTACATTATAAAAATGTCCACATGCATAAATCTAAAAAAGGTTGAAAACCTACAGTAAATCTACAATATATCGTTTTACATTTGACCACTGGTGTGTGTTATGTAGGAGTCATAGATTTGGTAAAGCATTTTAACAATTTAGGAAGGCATCTAAATCTTTAAATTCTGGATGAATTTTATGTTTTAATCTACAAAATTGCATGAAGGTTAACTCGAGAGACTTCCTATCATTCTAAAATTCCTCAAGCGAGACAAATCATTTTTAGGACACTTTCTTATAAATATCGCCCTTTGAAAGCACATACAATTCCTTCTGCCCCACGTTTTGGGGTCTATACCTCCACAGGGCTGAGCTCAGTTACGGAACATCAAATGTGATAGGAAGACAAACCTGAGAGAAACGTTTACGATACAATAGCATCACCCGCTCAGCTCTGCATCAGCACTCTCTGAGAACAAACTTCTCAAGCCTTTCTCCTCTTTATTTTAGCAATGGATTGTGGAAAACGTGCTATTTTGTCTTGACATGAAAATATTTCAATGCACGGCGATTCTGCCTGAAGGGTTTAGAATTCTCTGCATAACCGTTAGATAGGAACTCTTATCCGACTCTTCCGTCCTGTTGAAAAGGTCAGAAAAAGCAGCAAACTGGGAGGGAAATAGCTCATCGCCAGCGTAACAGCGTCTGAAGGCTTGCAAGATGTTGGGTCTCCCCTTCCGACGGCTGGCGCCCACCTTCTTCTCGCAGCTCACAGGACAGAGGGTTGGTGTTAGCAGCTGTTGTTTCGCGGGGGTCTTTTTTCTTCCTCCGACCACAGTCTTCTTTCTCCTTGGCTTGTTTCTCTACGCGGAATTGGATTTGCTCAGTTCTTGCCTGATCGCTGGGTAAGAGAAGGAAATGCATTGCGAGTAAATTTGATGTGGGGGGGAAACACAGGAGAGAGTCATTCCTCAGAACCCGCGGCGACCGTGTTCTGCCTCCCAGCAAAAAACGGATGGACTGACCTCACCCAGACCTTTGCTTAATACAAAGATGGGACTGACTCTTACGTGTGTGCGCCCACACGCACACGCATTCACTCGCTCTCTCCCTCCTGCGCACAACACGAGAGCGTGGACGCCATGGGCTCTGAAGAGAGGGCAGTGGGTGGCACTGGAGGACAGGCAGGAGACGGGCCAGCCCCCCGGACCCCACAGCTGAGACGCAGGGACTCCTTTACTCTGCTTGTTACAGACGGCTCTCACTGTAAGGAGAGGGCTCCTCCCGCACCCCAAGCCACGAGAAAGGCAGCACACCACGCACAAGTAATTTTCTTATGCCCTGAGTAATGAATTGGTTATTTCTTTAGGTGCATGTCCTTCGAGCTGGGTCTCCTCAGACATTACAGGGGCAGCAAATCTGTTTATATACTCACCATCAATGAGCTCTTCTTTTAGCTTTGTTAATTCTTTTCTCATTTCGTCTAAAATATCCTAAAATATTAGAAAAGCAGGAATACAGAGAAGTTACTGCTCTGAATACTCTTGCTCGTACAAAGTTCCGAGAATACAGAGTCTGACGTGGCCTCGGCAAGTCAGGTTCTAACGGCCTTCCCCATCTCTGCGGTTCCTAGCCTAGGAAACCGTGACACAAGAAGGTTTTCTAAATCTAAAAGTAATTGTGCCATCCAGCAGGAGGTAGGACTCAAACAGCTCTATTCTCACCCTCGCCCTCGCCCTCGCCCTCTGGGAGCGGTCTGAGAGGTGGTGCGGAACGGAATTTCTAGGAAGAGGAAAGTACACCAGACGAGCGAGCGGATTCTGGCCAAGGGCGATCCGGTCTGAAGACAGGATTCCCACCACGGCTGCCCAACTATGTTCCAAGGAACACAGGACTCCCCTAGAGGGCCCTTGGGGGCTGCCCTAACAGGTGGACACAAGGATGGATGGGGTCCTGCTGGACCCACACGGTCTGAAATGGTGGACACCAGCCACACGCAGCCACTGAGCACCGGAGACGTGGCCAGGTGGACTGAGACGCATTGCCCGCGTGAAGCGTATGCCAGAGCTCAAGGATTCAGCGTGAGGAATTTTTAAATATTGATCACGTATTGAGATGTTATTTTAGTTACATTAGGTTAGAGAAGATATACTAAAATGAGGTTCACCACTTCTGTGCACTTGCTTCCCACGGCTGTAGAGACTCTCCAGTACCTATGTGACCCCCGCCACGACTCCCCCTAATACGCTCCTTCCTTCAGGAAAACCATGCCGCCCTCAAGAGATTTTGCAAAATCTCGATTGCTAAGTTCACTCTGAAATAATAGACACCCCCAGCCCCTTAAAAATTTACCAAGAACAGTGTCATGTGACAACTAAAAGGGTTTTGTTGACAAAGCGATGTGATTTGAAAAGTGACAGCTGCCCTCGGGGGGGTGGGGGGAGATGGCTTCCCGTTTGCAGCCGTGCTGACACTGCACAGCTCAGGGGTTAAGCTGCTCTGTTTAAGGTTCCTTTTCTTTAAGAGCTTTCCAGGCTTAAAATAAGGTTGAAACCACCAGTAACTCCCCAACTTTACAATAAGGAACAGCCTACCAAATGTCCTTACTCAAATAAACACGAAAACCAGCGCTAAAATCAAACCTCTCCTCTCTTCTCCTCCACTACGTCAGACGGCCGCGAACGTCCCATGCCTTCCAGTGTGCGCACAGACTCTATTTAAAGCCTTCTTCAAGAAAAGAAAGCCACGTTTGCTATACGGGAAAATAGGGGCTTGATTATGACTGACCTCAAGCTTCCTTTTCAAACTACGTGACTCAATTTAACTTTTCAAATAGCTTTGCAATTTATAAAAATTAGGTTTATCTGAAATTGTTACTCTTTCTCTAATTTGCACTGGACTTTAATTTTGAACTCCTATCACCGCAACATCAGCCGTCCCTTTTGAGCCACGAGCATTTGCTGGCATTTAAAAAAATGAGTGACGCCACGGGGAGAACAGGCTCTGAAGAAAGACCCGGGTTCTGATCCTACTCGAACTACGGACGGCGCCATGGGGCTGAGCGGCGCAACTTCTCAGACCCTCCGAAGCGCACAGCTGGAGCAGACACGCCGTTGGACGGGCCTCCCGTGAGGACCCCCGGACAGCGCCCGCCTGCACGTCCACCAGGGGGTCAGTTTGAGGCCACCACAGAGCCCGGTGCGGTCACCGCTGTCAGAGGCCACCAGGTGTGCGGGGCAGGAAGACCAATGGGATGCTCTCGCTGCGGCTCCTCCGGGCTCAGAGGCTCTGGCCGGCCTTCCCCTTCCAGTCTTTTTCCCGCCACCAGTTTTTAAAAAATGTATTCCACCTCCTCCAGGAATAAAGGCTCAAAGTCCACAATCTCCTCGCATGTCACTCCTTCTCTTTCCCTGCCTCTGAGCACGTCCGTGTGCAATGTATCCAAAATACGGACAAGACCTTTTCCTTTTCATGAAGGTGAGGTACTTGTTGGCACCGGCCGGTCACCGTTTTGCCAGCACGGGCGAGGGCTCCCGATTCAGTATTAAATGCTCTCTACTGTGACTCCTTAATGGCTGCCGGGCGCTCCCCCACACTCTCTGTATGCTTCTACAATACTTTCTTAGCATACATTCCCGGAAGTGAAATTTCTGGGTTCAAAGGTTAAAGATATATTTATTTTGATTTATTTTCCCAAACTGCTTCCTAGAAAACAGAACGCTATAAAAGTGCCATTTCCCCCACATTCTGGACAGGCCAGGTTTGCTGGGGCCATTTTCGCCAGTGTTCAGGGACAAGTGCCTGCCCACTTCCCTCCACAATCGTACGCCACGCACGTACGTTTAAAACTTACGCTGCACCATTAAGCCACGGCTGGGACTCTACGTTAACGCGCTGAACCGAAACCACTAAGGTTTGAAAAAAATAATACAGTACCGATGCCACTATCTCATTTGTTTAAAAAAAACCCTAAACTGGATATTCTATTTTTTAATGTTTATTTGAGAAAAGGAGAGAGAGAGAGATCCCACGCATGTGCAAGCTGGGGAGGGGCAGAGAGAGAGAGAGGGAGAGAGAATATCCCAAGCAGGCGCAGTGCTGTCAGCGTGGAGCCCGACAAGGGACTTGAACCCACAAACCATCATACCACAGCCTGAACCGAGATCAAGGGTCCAACTCTCAACCCACCGAGCCACCCGGACGCCCCTCGACTCTGTATTCTTGGCACATGCATGCACGATCTGTCAAACACACGCACGGGAGACGTTTCTCAGAAGAAACAGCTGCCCCGGCTGCCGCCGAGCGCGCCTACCTGCTTCAGCCTGTCGTAGTCTAGCCCTTCTGTCTGGACGCCGTTGGCACTGGGCTGGGACGAAGGTGCAGATTTTGGTCTGTGCAAACGGAATTTCCAGGACAGGTGAACAACATTTACGATGTTTAAGGAGTTCACAAAAAACTGCAAATTTACCAACCCAACACCAGATTTAAGTCCTTTGCTTAAAACACACTGTTAACAAGTTAATTGTCAAGGTTGCAGGACTGATTAGAACACGAAGCAGAAAGTCTTTTTCACTTGGCTCAGTATTTACAGCTCTCTGCAGGACCCCAGACAGCGGCGACGGGATGGCGACGCGTCTTCCGTCGAGAGCAGAGGCACGCGGCCTCCGGGCAGGGGCCGGAGCGAGGCCTCGTGCGGCACGGTGACCGGGACCCACGTGGGAGACCGGCCGAGACGCCGAGGCCCAAGCGGCACAGCCTCGTCCTTCCGGAACCGTGGGGTGCCCACTAAACGCCCGGCAAACTGACCGCTAACAAGGATCCGTTTGCAAAGTCTGCACCTTGGTTTACGGCACAAAAACATTCTCCCGATCAAGTTTTTATGGAGATGTCATCTGAACGGGGTGCTCCCGGCTAACGACTTCCACAAACTTATTTTTTGTTTTGTTTTTAAAAGGAAATGCCACACGGAAGCGGACTGCCAGTTATCACTATACTTTCGGAAGGTTAGGCTCTGCTAAAATTCTACGTGAAAGAGTAAGACAGAAATCAGGGGTACTTTAAACTGAAGTTTCAATATCAAGTCAACCAGTCCTGGCTCCTCTCCAATTCTGGCAGCTGGAGAGAATCCCGGGGAACCTGGAGTCTTCCCGAGCACTCCTTCAGGTGCTGGGCAGCCTGGTTGACTGGCCGCACGCCGAGGGCCCCGGATCAATGCAGGTGCAAACTAGCGGCCACGGCACAGATGGTCAAGTCCGCAGAGGACCAACGTCACAAATCTGAACCAGGACTCAGTGCCCAGAACTTCGCAAAGTTACAATTTCATAACTCTTACAAGGCTTGTTACACTCCAAACCCAGAGCACTGTTTGTGCAGAGGAACTATCGAGTTCGTTTACTTTAACATCGAACACAAGACTGCTTATAGGGCAGCCTTCAAAGGCCGTGAGGAAGCGAGTCCACCGATTTGATCCCATCAGACGTCGCTGCTCTGCCCGTGTGAATGAGGGAAAGCGTACCTTCCCGAGAACTCCCTCGATAGGCACTGAGCTGGGCCCCGGGGCGGAGGCGGTAAGATTTGCAGGACACCGCTCCTCTCCTCTGGGAGGGGACCCCTTCACTTCGCTGAGGGGACTGCCGAATCCCCCAGTCGCCTAGGACGTGCAGACCTGGGGCGGGGAAGGCGGGGGCTCCGTGCAGAGTCTGAACTAGTGAAAACTCCCAACGGACGACAGACGGGCGGTGTGCACGCCCCTTCCCCACGCCGCCCCTGCTCGCCGGAGTGACCCCGCTAGTTACTCTGCTTGTCTTTTACTCTTTACGCTGCAGTGGTACAACTAGCAAATTCTTTTCTCCCAAGTTCTATAATGAGTATCCCCTGACATTTATATGAGCACCTGCAGTCTGCTAATGAACCGGGTGGTGTGTTATGAATATATCCGCATTTATGAAACAATACAAAGCATTATTATATAATAAACGATTGAGGAAACATGCAATTAAGAAATTTTAATTCATGCTAACATGCAACCCACCACCACCACCATCACCGCCACCCCCACCCCCACCCCCACATCACCATGATAATTAACTAAAGGGGGGAACTTTTCATACTTAAGGAAAGAAGTAATCACCACTTTTTTAAAAAAAAGTTCATCAACCTTCTTTCTGGGTGGGGGGGCCCTACGTGGGAAAGCAGCAAGATAATGGAGAAGAATGATGACAGAATATCTTATTAAATGCTATTTTCCTCTCTTACATATTAGCAAATTTTCTAAGTCTTTTGGCTACAATGATTAAGCCACCTCAAAAAAAGCGGGAAAAATGGTTTCACAGTTGTAATATAAACATTTTATGCAGGGTTTAACTGGCTGGCAAACATTAAATCTTTTAACCATCGATGGCATGAAAATAATTTTAGCTAGTGTCGGGTTGGCCAAATACAGTCCGCCGGCAGCACTCACTGCCAGAGACACCCGCTCCGCACGCTGTGTAAGTCATGTTCCCAGTAGACTTGATGCGAGTTTTTAAAAATAGGCGCATAGGATAACATGGGCATACGTCAGTTATTTTTAACCCATGGATTTTCACTGAAATTGATAACAAAATGACTGTTTCCCAGAGGTCTTTGTGTTACCTCTGGATACCTGCCTATAAAGTAACTACTATAAATAAGGCTTAGGTCCCTATTTTGCCAAATTAATTCTAAATATTGTGCAAGCACTGGAGGACTTTTAAAAACTGTCAACTTTTTAATTAAATAAGAAATACATGGTTCTTCTCTCAACGTTCTTAATTTAAAAAAACGGCCTAACAGGACTTATCCTGGAAAACCACCTGCTTGGGATGTCGGCCATCAGGTTGTTAAAGACACTTGAGTCCCTGCAAAGTACACAGGAGACCGACATTCTCTCCAAAGAATAGACTGTGCACAGCTGCGGCTGTCGTGAGGTCCCGAGTTCCACTAACAAACGGCATGAAATCTTCTGCTCTACCTTCCGAAGACCTCGTCTCCTGCTTACACGGAGAACAGCCGTTAGAAGAAAATGCGCGAGCGACAAGGAGCCTGGGGAACACACGGGCCGAGGCCCCATTCACGCCTGCGGCCGTGCTCGCCGTTCCTACCCCTCCCGAGCCACGGCGAAGGGATGGCGGGGAGGCGAATGCTGGCAACGTTCCTATTTGCGATCTCTTAGAGTTTTAAAAAAAGTGTTCTAAATAAAGCTAATTTGAAAGATTCGGCCTTCCCAAGTATCCCCTCGTGGTGATTACCAGTCCAGGTAGAAAAAGCTCAGCCCTGCCCTGAACGTGTCAGTTAAAAGTCTCAAATCACAAAGTCACATCAGGGTGATACCTGTGCAATGAATCATAGGACCTGTTGTCAAAAACAATCTGATTTTTCCTTGGAGAATCCCGTCTATGAAGGGGAAAAACCATTTAAAGGGAAATACAATAGAAAACTTTTAAAAAGTAATTCTCACGATGTTACTCTTTTATAGCTTTGCAGTCACAGCAAAAACAATTAAAGGAGTCCGTTAACCTTAAAACAATCATTTTTTTCCAGTCCAGAAGACGGTATTTGGACAGTCGCGTGAGGTCACCACCTCTACTTGATGATGACTGAGAACAGAAAGGGGACCACTGTGTGCTGACCCCTTGTATGGACCGCACACACGCAGAGGCACTAACCGCTACCTACACGAAGTATCGCCAAGTACCGACACACAATAAAAATCACTGTCCCTTTAAGTATACAAAATTAACTCTCCTCAAAGAGCAGGTAAACAACTTTTTCCTACCTTGGCTATAAGCTCTGAAAACCACAGGAAGAACTCACAAAGTTTCCAATGGTAGGATCCAGGCATGATCTGAAGTACTGAATCATTCTTGCTTTTACTCTACTGTCTGATGTCTCCACTTACTAACTAACTGCAGCACGAGGGTGTTCTAAGGTACTAACCCATCTCACCACTAACATACCCTCGACAACGATGTTCCTGACAGAGAGGGCGCTCTCGCTGCCCTGCAGTGCAGTGGGCAACGCGCTGGCTCTCAGACGGGACGGGGGAGGAAATGGTCAGAAAAGCAATACAGTTCTGAGTCTTTCAAACATACTCTTAAAATCGTTTATGGCTTAGAACCGCTTGTGATGACATGTTAGGGCAGGTATCGCTGGCTGGACCCAATCTATCAAAAGGTGCATGAGTGGTCAGAAAACGACCGACAGTTCCAGAATTTCCATTTCAGGAAAGGAGCCAGCCAGCCATCTACCAGAGCAGAACACGACTACGACATTCCTGAATAACGAGATCCAGTATTTGGTTACTCTACAGAAAACTCCTCTTTTTAACGTGACTTTCAGAACATTTATTAACTTCCTGTAGAAATCTGAAAACTCTTTCAAAGAGTATTTTTTCTTTTTCTTTTTTTTAATCTTAATTTTTTAGAGACAGAGAGAATGAGCTGGGGAAGAGCAGAGAGAGAGGGGGACAGAGGATCCGAAGCGGGCTCTGCACTGGCTACAGAGAGCCTGACGCAGGGCTCTAACTCACAAACCGTGAGAGCGTGACCTGACCTGAAATCGAACACTTAACCGACTGAGCCCCCCGGGTGCCCCTCAAAGAGTACTTTTTAAATGAACCTGAACACATCGGGGCGTGTCCTCCGATTGGAGGACCTCTCCCAGGTCCCTCCTGAGACACCCCTCCCGGCACAGACTTGGGTCAGCGTCAGGCAGGTGCGTCGGGGAGCCTCGGCACTAGGGCAAGGATGAAGACTACACACAGAGAGAAGGAATTCTCCCCGTCGTCGCACTTCAATCTCATGTTCTCTGGGACGCGCTGGGTAAACTGAGCTCCCGCTGTGCCAGTGAGGAACCCATACGCACTACCAAAGCCGCATTAGAAGCTAGAGGGCTGCATCGGTCGGGTATGTGATAAACGCCAATCTTTCTACTCTACTGAAAACATGTCCACCAAAAGCAATTCCCGCATTTTTTCCTAAAATCAAATACACTCATCTTTCAGTCACTGAGAAACCAGAAGCTTCTATACATTGAAAAAGGCTCCATTTCTTTGTGGAACTCACATAATTCTGCCACCGCCCATCTCTGCCAGCACGGAGATCCCAGAGAAACAAACCCAAATCTATATTCGGGCTAATACGGGACAGATTTGTCATGGGGTCTATCCTCGTATTTTTATCTTCTTTTGGTTTTTATACTTAGTCAAGTCTGCTTTTCAAGAGGCAAAAATAAGGCAAATAGGCCAGGAAGAAAAAGCAAAAAACTGGTCTCGAGATACATACTTTTTTCTGGAAAAAAAAAAAAATGAAGTCCTTTAAACTGTCTGAGAAATCAAGAGAAAGTCTCATCTACGTTTGAGACCCGCGATGTAAGTTAGCTGTGACAATAAAACACGCCCAACTAAGAAATGCAGTCTGCGAAGACCATGCCTCATGGGCCCGGAAGAAACGAGATTAACCAGTCTTGTTTCTGGGCACTTTTTCTAAGTTGACTATAATTAAAGCTTCAGCTGAGAGACAAATCAATCTTTTTACTTCACAAATTCAGAACTTTAGGTTTTATTTTACTCTGTCTTAAACAATGAATGAAATTTCTCTCTGGCTGCTTTTCAGTTTAAAACATAAAAGTTTCTTTCACCAATCACATTTACAAAATGAAGGATGTCACTGAGACTGACGGGGCGTGTGACCATGTTACGTAATATTCTTGTTCAAGGTCAGCTTTCTCGAGACTGAGGACGGTGGCGGGTCCGCAGGAGGGTGTCCTACTTCTCAGGGAAGCTGCTGAAGGATGAGGCAAATCTGCAAGCTGCTTCCCAGCTCTCCAGGGGAACGAGTGTGGACGTGGAGAGGCGAGCGCAAAGCCAATGTGGCGAAACGGGTACTTGGGGAATCTGGGCCATGGCATGTGGGTGTTTGCTCTTCTCTCAACTTTTCAAGTTGAGATTTTTCTCAAGTTTTGGATTTTTCAAAATAAAAACATTCAGAGGAATAAAAACCATCTTAAAATTTCAGACAACCTGGCTAATGACGGGCATGTGGTGGAGCTCAGACCATCAATCGCTGGGAAGAGCAGAATGTGCTCGGTGGTTTCCCACAGCAGCAGGGCTACAGGTGTTAGTTGCTCCTCTGTACCTTCAAACCCGCCATGTGGCTTTTTCCGCAACGGAAACCTAGACGCCAATTTCTTTTGAGATACACACGTAAACATGAAACGTAGAAAACAAAAATACCTGGAGATAACAGGTGACTTGCTGCCATTCATTGTATTTGTTCTTTCCCAAGGTTTTCTTGTTGGTTCTTTAAAAATATGGAATATAAGTTATTAAATATCCTATGTGCTCCCAGAGTTATTGTAAAACAAATCACAGAACACTACATACCATTATACATGTTTAGGTAGTAATACAGATAAATCAAAAATTTTTCATTTCAATTATGAACTTTAATTAAAATCTACAAGGATTCTGTGGGCATCCAGGGGGCTCAGTCGGTTAAGCATCCCGACTTCAGCTCAGATCATGATCTCGCGGTTCGTGGGTTCGAGCCCCAGGGTCGGGCTCTATGCTGACAGCTCAGTGCCTGGAGCTTGCTGCAGATTCTGTGTCTTCCTCTCTCTCTGCCCCTCCCCAACTTGTGCTCTGTGTCTCTCGAAAATAAACATTAAAAAAATTAAAGAAAAAAAACCTATAAGGATTCTAATTTGTACAACTTGACCTTAAAACCAGAAAAAAATAACAAGTAAGTGCGACCACCCCCCTAGGAAAACTGCAGGCTGTGAGATCTAACATACTGCGCGTCCACACGCCAGAGGCGAACGGTCTCTCTGAGGAGCGGGGCTCCATATCAGAGGAGGAGTTCTTGGCTTGGGTCCTGTGGGTTCGCCTCAGGGAGCGCAAGAATAAAATTATGGGCACCTTTGTATAAAATACAGTCGGCTGGCCCCTCTCGCTGGAGGTGGGGGGATTCATAGCTCTTTTCACCTCGGAACAGCTCTGTGACCCTAACTTACAGTGGAGCCCTGACGTATCCGTGTTCTTCGTAATGACATACATGTTAATTTTGGCTTAGGAAAAAAAGATAAAGCTATCACAATAAGTGGTTCGCAAACCGGAGAATTTTTAAGGAAGGTGACGTCAAAGTGGCCTGAGTCCTACTTAGAGGAAAAGCAATCATGAAGTCACAGTTAACGACAATGCAGCTATCAAAGCACTGAGGAGTCACCATTCGATAGTGAGAGTATGAGACCGTGTAGTTGGTCTTTTGTGCAGAATGGGTTACAATCATGAACTGGAAACCTTTAGGATTTCTAAAGAGTGGAATTTTAGAGGTCGCTGGTGGTCTCCAAATCAAAACAAGTAGGAATTAACGTGGACTTCTCTACGGTGATTACTTACGGACCACTCAAGATACTAATTCACTGAAATCACTGAATTGATTCACGTTCCTTTTTTCCAAATTAGATAAAAAGCTGAACAGATAGCCCAGCTCTTGTCTCTCCATCGAACATGAGGCAATGGCAGCAAACCGTGAGAGCCTCACGTCCTAGGCATGGACACGGCACCCGCGAGGTGCCCACAGCGACCGGGGGTTTATTCATCTTCTACATGAAATACCCGCTGCCCAAGAGTTCTCAACGTCAGAAACTGTACCGAATTCGACGACACTTCTAAAAAACTTTAATGAGATTTTCCTCTTACCTTACAAATTAGAAGTTTTACTTCCTGGATTATCAGTATTGCCCAAATGCATGGTTAAAGTGACAACGCTCTCCATTAGGGAGCGTTCCGAGGTGGACGCCGTGCTAGCCACATTAGCCCACTCGATCTTTCTTTTCAACATCCTTTATTGTTTATTTATTTTTGAGAGAGAGAGAAAGAGAGAGAGAGGGAGGGAGGGAAACAGAGCATGAGCCAGGGGAGGGGCAGAAAGAGAGGGAGACAGAACCAGAAGAAGGTTCCAAGCTCCAAGCTGTCAGCAGAGAGCCCAACACGGGGCTTGAACCCATGAACAGTGAGATCGTGACCTGAACCGAAGTCGGACGCTTAACTGACTGAGCCAGCCTGGTGCCCCTCACTTAATCTTTACCTTTAAGAATCAATGATTAAATACACTTCCCTTTCATCTGATTATGCATATTTCCTTGCTTCAGCAAATAATCTCAAATCATTAACAGTAGTACACATGGAATGTGTTAAAAATTATGATTTTTAAAGAAAGAATCATCAGAAAAAATCTTCCGGTTTTAACGGATCTCCCAAGATCACAGAGGCAGAACAAAAACAAGTCATTGCTTTTGAGTGTGAACAAAAGCCTTTCAACATTTTTGAGGCCAAGCAGCTACTTGGCCCCAAGACGGGTAAAGGGGAATTCTAACTGAGGGTGTGAGTATTTTGAGAAGGTCACGAAGGTTGAAGCAGCTCTCCTGGACTTACCAGGTGTGCTTGTCGATGAGGCCTTAGAAGTCACGGGCTCGGAATCTTCCTAAACATACAGAAACTCGTATTAATCACGGAGCGCCTACGCGAAGCCGGGGCACGGACCCCGCGTTGCACGCTCCTCCGCGTCCAGTCCTCCTGCTGCGCTTCCCGTGGTGTCTTCCGTCAGCCTCCTGCCCCTTCTGCTCCCGCGCAGACTGTCCTCCTCTGCCTGCCCCCCCCCCCCGTTGTGTCCCACCCCGACTCCCCCGGGTCCTGTCCTGGAGCGCCCTCCTTGAACCATACCAGCCACCGTGACGGAGCCAGACGTCACAGACGGGTTGGGGCAATGGCACGGAAGACCAACCTCGGGGAGTGAACACCGGTACCGCTCAGCAGACACCAGTGCGCCGGGCACATGAAGCCTGGCTGACGTGAGGAGGGGGAAGGCAGAGGGGGCGCAGCCCCGAACCATGGGGGAAACCGTTCAAAACCAGGATTCAGTCTAATTCCTTCATTTTCAACAGCAGGTATCTGAGACCTTAAGAGATTTTAAAAATCGAGTGAAAGGTCCTTCTCTCATCTGCGGTACAGCGCTTACTCTACAGGTTCGAATTCAGTCCTTTCCCCACAAAGTCAACGCATCTCACGAAGAGTGCTATTAAACCTTTATACGTGATGCTCAGAACGAGCCATCTGTAATACGTGAAGAGCTGAAATAAGCCACGATAGATTCCAACTCATCCCTGACGCCGTCTCCTGAAGGAGCTCTGCCTGGCGCTCGCGCCCCCAGCCGGGGCGGGACTCCTGATGAACTCACGTGTTTGTCGTCTTTTTGTTCGGTTTCTACCGTTGATCCCTTTTCAGCAATTCTCCTCCTAGAGAGAAGGTAAATCAGATTGTTAGAAAACTCATCTAACTCTTAGAGTAACAACTACTTCTCCGAAAGGGAAGAATTGTGTCGAGCTAAATTATATTTGAACGAAATGAAACGATCCTCTCAGTAGCGGCCATGTTCGCCTAATTTCCCGCTTACCTCCTGGCCAGCAGGGCGCTCATCTCCTCCATTAGACCACTGCCCCCTAGCGGGAGGGGTCCGTTCCCGCGACCCGCATCTGACTTGGACAAGGCCGGGCTGGCACCGACGGTGCTCCCTCCACTTGGGAAAGAGGCGTCCTCCATCTTAACGAGAAGACAGACACACGGGGAACCCCTACGTTAGACACCCCTGAGCGTGTTACATTCAAAACAGAAGAAAACATTAATTTCAATAAAAACATCTAAATATTATTTGTAAAATCTTTTTAAGAACCAATGGAGTGAATGGCATGGACTTTATGACAGTCAGTGGAAGTTTCATCAAAGTTAACATCAACAGTAATGGGATAAAACGGGATAAAAACAATAACGGGATAAGACACGTCTCCCCGTTCGACACACTGACGAGGACATACGCTCTGGTAGGAAAAAAAAGTGTAACCTGCCAAAAACGCAAACTACAATGAGGAAACCTATCAAGGAAACCAAACTGAAGGATCGGCTACAAAATCGGCGTTTTGCAGACGTCAGCGATGTCGACATCACGTAAGAAACACTGAGGGGCCATGGCCGATCACAGCACTCCTGAGACCTCTCGGGCTAGAAAACTGCCTAAAAGACCTTCTCGGACCGCAGATGAGAGGTGAAGAGATCCGCAGATTTAAGTCTATCGATTCGACTTCCTGATTTTGATCATTCTACAGCGGACACGCGGGCCAACGGCCCTGCTCCTATGAAGCAGTATTTCGGGAAAGTGGGCTGCAGGGTGTCTGACAGAAAGGGAGAGGGTTGTGTTCAGGCGGAAGGAAACACAAACACACGAGGAAACAAAGCAAGTACTGTAAGTGGTGAGTCTGGGCGATGGGTTCACGGAAACTATTCTCTCCACTGTTCTGGAGTATAAATTATCTCAAAATTTTCACTCAGCGAAGTGCATGAAAGCAGAACACAGTAGAGCCGGTACTCGAGTCGCTGAGAAAGAAGGGGACACACACAGAAAACGGGGCACTCGGAAGCGCATTTACCCGGGACACTTTCCTCAGCTTCGCTCCGGCGATGGCAGCGGCAAGTCCAGTCAGAGGGCGATTGTCTTCAGACACGGGTCCCGCAAAAAATCCAGATGCAGGGAGCGGGGGCGCGGGAGGCGGAGGCGGAGGCGGGGGCACTTGGTTGGGCAGGGGTGGCGGGGGCGGCGGCGGGGGCGGCGGCCCCGCGGCCGGGAGCGGAGGGGGGGGCGGCGGCCCTGGGTGGGGGGGCGGCGCCGCGGACGGCAGGGCGGGGCCAGGTGGGAGCGGCGGTGGGGGCGGGGGTGCGGGTGGCCCCAAGACACCACCTGTGGGGGGAGAGAGAGAGACGTTAGAGCGCCGTCAACAGGGCGTGCGAGGGGCCCTCTCTGGGAGGCGGGTGCAGGACGCCACCGCCCCCGACATTCGCTACTACTCATGAGTCCATTTAGCACAGTGTTAAAGTCTGGATCTGGGTGAAAAAGCCACTAAGACGTAAAGCCCAGATACAGGACTTCTTACTTTAGCTTTCTGGCTGCTCCTGGGATTTGGTAAATACAGTAAGTGCTTATAAAATCTGCGCCCGGGGCAGCGTCCCTGCAAACAAGCTAGTGTGTGTGAGGGCAGTTAGGACTAGCTGAAGAAACAGACCCAAAGTGGCCTGTGTGCACCCCCAAGGGTTGAGACGGTAAGCTGCGGTGGTGGAGACACTGCCTGTGTGCTGGCCGAAACGGCCGGACCGAGACCAGGACGGGGCGTGGGTCCCCATTCCAGTATCTCACACATGTTCCACACTTAAATCCAATGTGCACAGAATCACTGAAATGAAGGAATCTACTAGAACAAAGCACAACCTCAAAACAACAAGAAGTAATTAAATGATCTGGATTTGGAAGTACAGAGGTTTTTTTAATCTAGAAGACAAGGTCAGAGAGAAACGTCTCCACGTCTAGGAAAACCACAGAGAGTGAACAGGAACCTAGTTCATATCAGAAGAATGACCTAATAGGCACTCCCTTCTTAAAGAATTTCAGGACAAATAAAATGCTATCTGCACAATGGGTGGGGATTCTCTGAAGCCACTAACTGAGCAGTGACCAAGCTGCGAACACCAACGGCTCCTAGAAGAACGCATAGCAGGGGACGCCCCTCTTCCCCGGCCGTCGGCTGACCTGGTCAGGCTGGCTGTGCCCCTCCGTGTCCAGCACTGCGGTCACATGGTACACAAGGTGCACATACTAGAATTCTGGCTCAGTGTTGAAGCAATTTTGAGAAGTCAACGAAAACTATATATGCAGCAATAACAAGTCTTATTACTTGAGAACCAAGATTTTTTAAAGGAGGTGTTTAACTTAAATCCAGACTATAACACTGTTTCTTTATAAACACAAATCTGTTGTTATATTCCTTCCTTTACTTCCTGCTAAATCCTCTTCTTGAAAAAAAGGGTTGCTAAATGTCTTCTTGTTTACTTCCAGAACCAGGTCCTTGTCTGCTTACAAATAACCCATCCTTAGAAGATCACATGCCCGCAACCGTTACCATGACGGCAAGGCTGGGCCACGGCAGGGGTGGGGCGCGAACGGGAGAGGGTGCTTGCTCCCCTCCACCTGCCCCTTCGGCCCACTACCGCTGGTAACTCTGGACCATGGAATCCGCTGGGGCACACCGCAAGCCTGCCAGGCCCCCCACCCCTTGCACAAAGTCAGGCTGCCCCACGGGATTTAGGGTGCACCTACCGCCGGAAGTCCAATGTGGGACGCCTACTAATACAGGAAAAGCCAAATGAAATCGGGCCCACGATTGGAACCGCTCCAGAGGAGACTCTGGGCGACACATCTAACGATTACAGCCGGGCACCAAATATATCCTCTAAATTTCGCACAAATTAAAGGAAGACAAGGTAGATCATGTAATTATTGTGTAGACAAATAAGTAACGTTTTCCTAGTGAAATTTAAAAGAAACATGTCATGGAGGCCGTCAAACACTGGAAAACCCCTCCAGATATGATCCCGTGGAAAACACCAAAATCCAAGTCGATATGGGAATTCCTCGTACTGATCCTCCAAATACAACTGACCCGACAGAAAAACACCTCACTGAGCTGCTGCCCGTTCCAACTACAGACAGCGTGGCCTGGTGACGTGAGGCCGGCCGCCTGTCGAAGCCACCCTCCCCGTCCTTCCAGGCAGTGCCGGCCGCCGGTGGACAGCTTTTCCAGGGACGAGGTGTTAGCAGCAACGACGGAAGCCTTACCCGGTTGGGCTGGAGTCTCGGCCGGCTGAGAGGCTGCCTGCAAGCCTGGCTCAGAAGCAGAGGAGTCCCCCAGCACAGAGTTTAGAGGAGTCTCCGCAGGGGCAGGGGCAGCTGCAGAGGGAGAAGGGAGAACACTAGGCTTGGATGAGGGAGTTGAGGCAATGGGGGTGCCTGGAGGAGGAGAGGCTTGAGATCCACAGTGTGCGCGCGGTGCCAGGGAAGGCGGCGGCGGTGGCGGCGCTGCTGGCCCTGAGGTAGGCGGCGGAGACACTGGACACGTGACAGAGTCAAGCGGCCCATTGGGTGCTGTTGGTGACGGAGGCATTGGGGGCACAGGAGAAGAAACACAGACAGGGAGGACAGGCCTCGGGCCGGTGGCTTTGCCGGGGGGGCTGCTAATCATGACCGGAGGAGACGGAGGGAGGGGCGACACAGTGCAAGTAGACCAGGCACAGGGCTTCGCGGCTGGAGGCTGAGAAGAGGGTGTGTTCACGGGAGAAGAAGGCCGAGAGTTTTTGTTCAGAGGACGAGGAACTGTAGCGTAATGGGGAAGAACGGGGTGGAAGGCTGAGCCTACGGACGCCGCAAAACGTGTCGCTGAGTGCCGAAGAGGTGGTGTGGGGGGCGTGCAAGTAGGTGGCAAAGCGGTCACCACAGCATAGTCAGGACTGGCGTCTGACACTGGAGCTGAGAGGACTTTAGCATAGGATGGAGGAGGTGCCGAAGGAGGCTGGCCACCGGCATACTCAGGAAGTGGCGCGCTATACGGGGAGCCGTCGGAGGACGGAGCTGCACGGAAGGTGGGAAGCAGCAGCAAAGACGGGATAAAAAAGAGAGAAAAAGGGAGCTAGTGAAGCCACAGAACCAGCATTAGGACAAAACGCACACACGTAGACCACAGTTAGTACCCGAGAACGCGCTCGCTCGTACGTGCACTCTGAGACCCGGGGGAGGAAGACACGGGACTCCTGGCTATCTAGCGAGCATACTGACACACGACATCGCTTAGCTCATCTTTTGCAAGAAAAACATTCTATCTTAATTCCCATTGTTTAGTCCACTAAAAGGACATTCGAGTTACACGAGTAGGACCACAAACAGAAGAAGTCTGCTTGTTTTTTACAAACAAATAGCAAAACTGGCAAAAAGTTTTACAAAGGGCTAGGAGGAGCCCCCTTATATTCGGTGCTTATTTGTGGATGAGTTGTGTTTTGTTGCCCACAACCCCAGAAAATAGTTAGGCAGTTAGAACAAGTAAATTATCTCAAACAACAACCAATCAACCACACTGAGACCTTTGATACAGGTCATATGGAATAGGAAAATAATTCTTAAATCCTATAACCATAAATGTCAATTTTAATGAACGTCTCAAACTTTTTTTAACGCTTGTATCTTTCACTAAATTTTATCAGATTTTGAAATTTTCGCTAATTTTTTGCAATACTAGAACACACGTAAACTACTAGTCAGTTTGAGAGAGCATCCTCTTCGCCCACTACCCTGAATTCCTCCTCCAAACCCTTGAGAGCACAATCAAGCAAAGTTCTTGACGAGGCCAGGCCTCCGGACAACTGCGGCAACCGCGGGGAGGACTGCGTCCCCAGCTTGCCCAGAGTGAGAGCTCCCCGCGGCGCGCACTTGCACTCCACGGCCCATTCACAGCCAGGGAGGGGGCTCGGAAAGCCGGACTTTCCCGTCTCCCGACGCCACGTGCAGGAACACCCGGCGGAGGAAGGAGGCGGTGAAGTGGCGCGTGCGGCCTGCTCCTCTGCGCCCGCCCGGCCCCCCGCCGCACCCCACACGGCCCCCCGCCCCACCCCCCCCCGCCCCCCGCACGGAGCGCGGCGCGCACGTCTTACCTGCTGCGGCCGACAGCCTGCGCTCCCGCTCGCGCTCCCACTCCAGCAGCTCCTGCCGCTCCTGCCGCTCCAGCTGCTCCTGCCGCTCGCGCTGCTCCCGCTCCCGCTCGCGCTGCTCCTGCCGCTCGCGCTGCTCCCGCTCGCGCTGCTCCTGCCGCTCCTGCCGCTCGCGCTGCTCCCGCTCGCGCTCCAGCCGCTCCAGCCGCTCGCGCTCCAGCCGCTCCTGCCGCTCGCGCTCCCGCTCCAGCCGCTCGCGCTCCAGCTGCTCCTGCTCCAGCCGCTCCCGCTCGGCGCGCTCCGCCCGCTCGCGCTCCACGCGCTCACGTTCCAGCTCCTTCTGTCGCTGCTGCTCCTGCAGCTGCCTGAAATTCCAGACAGGAGCCGTCAGAACGACGCTGCGATGGCCGCTCGTCCCTCACCCGCCCCTGCGGACGGACGGGCCTCCGCGCCTTCGTCCTGAGGCACGTGCAGGGCGAGTGGCGCCTGGGACATGAGAACAGCCGGGCGGGGTCTAACGGCTCATTGTACTGCGCACTGTTCGTGAGTCAATGCCACAAATAAATGACTTTTCCAAGTAACTGGGCATACCACTTTAGTGACCGAGTCACTCTATCAAATTTTCACGATACGCGTTAATACATCATCATTTTAGAAATGCGGTGGCAAGCCACAGCAACAGCTCCGGGAAAGTTTGCTTCATTTATTTTTGGGCCCTTTCCCTGCTGCTTCTGAAGGGTCGCTACTGGCAGATTTGCTAGAGGAGAAAAGGTACACACATCTTAAGATCTGGAGGGGCCCCTGGGTGGCCCGGTTGAACCACCGACTTCCGCTCAAGTCATGATCTCACAGTTCTCAAGTTCAAGCCCCGCATCGGGATCTCTCCTGTCAGCACAGATCCGCTTTGGAAACTGTCCCTCTCTCTCTCTCTACCCCTCCCCTGCCTGTGCTCTCTCTTAAAAATAAACAAACATTAAAAAAAAAAAAAAAAAGATTCTGGATACATGGCTCCAAACTGTGTTCAGGAATAGTGTCTGGGCTTCCCAGCAGCCTGGGAGAGAGGACTTCCGGTCACCCCTGTGGGTTTTAACTGGCTGTCCAGGCCAGCATACTGGGCCTGGCCTCCTGGCCTGCGGAGTACACTGGGACCGGCTGCACGTGCCCCTTGATGGGTTCTCTCCCCGGACAGCTAATATTCCGTACTCATTTGTAGAGCTCTTTTCTCTACTAAAGATACCCTTCATCACAGAAGTTGGTAGTTTGAATTTTGAACTTTTATTATGGCTCTTTAACTGCCTTTGATTAAAGTTTCATTTACGACTGTAATATGTTAACTTTGCTGAAGTTGTAACATGGTTTTTACCTTTTAAACAGAGAGTCTAGAGGTGGAATTCCTTCCTGTGCTCCGCCTCTGACCTCCCTCTTAGCCGCTTCTCACAAGATGATACAACTACACGTTTTTACAACAAAATCCTTAGCTCACATGAAATTCATCTTGGCTTTGGGCGTGCAGTAGTGAGCTACATCGCAGTACCCTTACCAGCCGAAGATGCCACTCTTATGTGTGTTACCTGTTTCTGAAATTCCGTAATATTTTGGTTCATGGATCTGTTTGCCTAGGGTGGCACGAGTATGCTTTGACGTCTGAAAAAAAATTATCTAGTAGGGTGCATCCATCCTTATTCCTCTTCTTGAGTCTTTCTGGAGGATTCTCAGACACTTAGCTTCTTCTGGGTAAGTTTTAGAATCACTTCGTTAAATTTACCCCTTCTGCCAAGGCCGATCTTTCTCAGTCCTAGTAACATTTTCTTAAATTTGAAGACCAACGGGAAACATTCGTGTGTCTTAGTCTCCTTGTCTAAGAATGTACGGAATGTCTCAGTATTTATGCCATTCAATTACAAATCTCCTTTCATGCTAGGACTTCGAGGGCTGGCTGCAGAGGCGCTGTGATTATATTAAAACCTACAGAGGCCGCATGTGTGTGGCTCTGAAACATACAGTTTGCTTTTAACTTCCATACGCACGGACAACAGAGCGAGCAAAGGTCTCCAAGTACCCACCTGGACCTGAACAACAGTCTTGCCATAAAAGTTAACTTTCCCCAATTTTCTACATAATTTCACAGCACTGTGGGTAAGATTACATGAAGTAATGCCTTAAAAGCTCTTTAAAAAGTGCCTGGAGCATACAAACACTCAATAAATGTGAGCTCTAATAATAATTATTTGAAAATTTCAAACTAGGACTTTCCTTGGACTGGCCAATAGACTGGCGGGGTTCTAATCAGAGGCAGAACTACATGACAGGGTCTGTGCTGACCTTTGTTCTTCCCAGCACCAGCAATAAGCCACTAAGATTCTTCCAGAAATCTTTCCCCCTCACGTTTCCTAAATGGACTATAAAAAAAGGAAAGAGCCCACTTGACAAGTGACAAGTGAACCAAGCCCACTTCTGTCAGAAGAGCCCAAAGCCTCCCTCTGGACGGATCACCGGATTTAACAGTATTTCAGGAGATAGGGTGCACCCGGGGGGCTCGGTCAGCTGACAGCTCAGAGCCTGGAGCCTGCTTCAGATTCTGTGTCTCCCTCTCTCTCTGCCCTCCCCCACTCATACTCTGCCTCTGTCTCTCCAAAACAAATAAACGCTAAAAAAAATTTTTTAAAGAATATTGCAAGAGAGAAACAGAAGAAACCTACGGCAGTGCTCAGTACAAGTAGTCGTGGAGATAGCGACTAGAACATAATAAATCAGATTTTTAGGGCACAGTACTGCCTTTGTTATGCTGCTGGACAAACCACTAGCTGCCGAAGTTTCGGAGGGGGAGCAATAATATGGCTGCCGGGGTGAAAGCCAGAAATTCGGTGTGTTCACAAGCATGTTTTCAATAATAAACTAGGTAGACAGAGTCAGTTCTTTCTGTAGTACCCTCTAATAAATAAACTGGAGTTTTTCTTTACATTAAGTTTAAAACACACAACATGTGTCAAAACATAAGGGCACACACTATAATGTAATTCCCTAAGCAATCTGCTGGGTTCAAGGCAGAGAGACGCCGTGTTGCTGTGATCAGAGCGGATCCGCACAGGGCGGCTGAGGGAAGGTGTTTCAGGGCTTGGCGGCTCCCAGAGAAATCTCAGGTGAAAGACCCACGTCGCCGGGCCCTCGGACGCTTCCTGCCACCTTTCATTTAATCCTGTCGAAATAATGCAGGTGCGTGAAGCTTATTAACAAAAATCAACAGGTCGTGGCTCCAACCTTTCCAGCCCTAGTTCTACCATCGGCGACAATTACTGCCAACTCTCTTTGGATGTTCCTTCCGTTATCACTTTGGAGACTGCCTACGACACCTGCTGTGGGTCCCTCACCACTCCCGAGATTCCCCCAGCACGGTCGCAGGAGAATACGCATTTCTAGTGAAATCCATACTCAGAGTTTACGTTATCGATACAATAATGTAAATACTGTTCACGGCTAAGCCATATAGTATTCTAAAACCACACTGTATTTCTTTTTATTTATTTATTTAAAGTAATCCCTGCACCCACTGTGGGGCTTGAACTCATGACCCGAAGAGCAGCATGGTCCACCGACTAAGCCGGCCAGGCGCCCCTCGCTGCGGTTCTCATTCAAGTTCTTTGGGTTCTGACTGTTTGTTCGCTTGTTTTTACCTCCAAGTTAATGGCCACTTCTCCAAGCAACACAATGCTTTTATCACTAAAAGTAAGCCTAAGTCCCCGGCAGAGACCAGGTCTGAAAGAATGACTGCATGATGGCACTTCATAGCCAGGGAGTCCGGACTTAAGATTATTCCACCGGTTATGAGATTTATTCTAGGGTTTCCAGCCCACCCAAGGCCGGGAGTATCTACGGATGTAGGAGATGAGCACGATGCCAGACGGACTCCCCACAATCACGGACACGTGACTGGGGCGGGTGGTTCACACGGCTGCAGAAGATCCTGCTGTGTATGCTCTCAATTCGAAGGAAAGAACGAAAACATTAAAAGCCCCTGTCTAATTTTGAGCCCACTCACTGAAAAGATGCACATGTAAATATATTTCCCAAAGTAGTGTGTCAAAAAGAGAATCGCAGGCTTATAAATCCTTAGTAGCACGAATAATTCCCGCCTAAACGGATGGTATATGAACAGGACATTCCCGTTTTGATCTCTAAAGCAGGACACTTGTATTATCTTTTTAGGGCATAGTTCCCAAATTTATAATCTCTGCTTCTCCTGGAAATGCCGCCCCGCCCCGCTCGCAGAGAGCGCAGGCCCCGCCGCAACCCCCCCTCCCCCCCCCCCCCCCCCCCCCCCCCCCCCCCCCCCCCCCCCCCCGTCCAACCGTGCGGCGCGCCTTCCACGCCCACTGCGAGCACTGTCTGAGCACCTTCCCCAAGTACACGGGCTCTGCTCCCGCACTACGCAAACACTCTGCCAGACTGATTTTCTTTTAAGTTAGGATATGCATTTTACCGTAATTTGAAAGTTTCTGAGAAAATGCACATTTTTCCAGAAACAATTACAGTACAAATGACCAATATCAGAGCCACCGAGAGCATTTAAAAAAACATCAGAAATAGTTCCTCCTACCACGAAAATACCTCTTTCCTCGAAAGAATTCTCCCCAAATGTAAAGAGATGCCCAAAGCACTGGCCAACAGTGAGAGTAATAGTTTTCTTAAAAATATATTCAGACACATATTTAGTTTATGTTGATTCAAAGACTTATTTTCCTTAAAGTGAGAAAAATATAATCTAATTTAAAACTACCTTTCATACAGCCTTGCCTATGATGAAGAGTATCAGGTGGATAAAGAATGATTTAAATTTTGAGACGGTGAAGCAGAGGAGAGCAGACCGGCGTTGACGACATTTGGTAAGATTACGATGCCAGGGACACTCGTCAGAAAATAAAACTAGCTAATCTTCTGATTGCATCATGTGGGAATTTCACTTCTCCATTAGTAAGCAAATGAAAAACGGACACGATGAAAGAAGAGGATTCAGATCTCACGTTACAGAGCCCCCGACGCAGGGCCCGTACTTACAGCAGGAGGCGGTCGACTCTCGGTCCATCCTGCCTCGGCCGGCGGACTGGGGGGCTGTACACCCGCATGGTTCCCCCGCCTGCCCTGTGCCGGGACTCCCAGGCCCCTTTATATCTTCCAGGTAGTGGTGCCGATTCGTTATTTATAGACATTAGCTAAATTAAGTCCTATGTTGAGACTGAACACAGGACTGACTCATGTTTCTTAAATATGGTTTTCATCACAGTCGAAGAAGCCAGGTATTACTAATACAAGTAGAAACCAAAGACTGACGTCAACAAACGATACGTACAGGAGAAGAGAACCACCCAGTAACCACCATCACATTACGACAGTCGAGGTACTGGACTAATTAAGACAATATCTGAAGTAAACATCTGTTTCATCAACTCGAATTCGCTCTCATTAACACAGAGAAATTAAACTTATAACACGCACACACGGCTCAGCAGGTCAAGTCGTGTTACAGAGCTGGTGGCAAACCCCCGCGTCCGATTTCGCTCCCCAGAAGCAACCCCTCTCGGTCTGGCACTGATCTCCGGTTCCCACAAACAGGGAGTTGTTTAGATCTGCCAGTTCTTAGTTGTCCAGGGTTACACGTTCCCTGCCTTCCGCTTCGCTGGTGAGCGAACTCCTATCCCTCTGACCCACAAAACCTCTCCTTCCTCGTCTTCCAATAAAGTCACACTGCCAACTCTGGGCCCCAATATCACTGACACCATCCACGGCCAATCACAGTTACTTTTCACAGCAAGGTCTTCCTCGCTCTGGTACCAAAAATTACTATTTTCCCCCCATTTGATTCTTTTTCTTTACACTATCCCTACTTCACCCCGAACTCCCCACCGGAACCATTAACCCTCTCGATACGGGCAGGCGCATGAGGTGTTCCCTCGTTCCTGCTTTCCTGGGAAGCACCTCAGAGCCCTGGCCCATCGGACGAGCCCCTGAGGTCTGGCTTTCATCTTTAGAGACACTGGGAACTCCCTCATCTCATCCCGAGATGGATGCCTTGTTTCCTGGGGCTCTCATAACTTCCTCACCCCTGGTTCTCTCATTTTAAGTGTTTGTTTACTTTTGAGAGAGCAGGCCGGAGAGGGGCAGGGGCAGAGAGAGAGGAAGACCAAGGATCTGAAGTGGGCTCTGCGCTGGAACCCACGAATCGTGAGATCGTGACTTGAGCCAGCGTCGGATGCTTAACCAACTGAGCCACGCAGGCGCCCCAATTCTCTCATTTTAACAGAACACGCCTTCCAGTAGCTTCCTGGGAAGTTGCACAGAGGAAGAAGTCTGGAAACAACCTCTCAGGATTTGAAGCCCCGCCGCCCACCCCGAGCTCTGTTCTCATAGTCTACGATTCCAGTGACAGGCCCTGTTGGCGGGCTGGACGCTGGTGAGGCCTGTCCACCCAGACCTGGGCCCCGGCCAGTGAGAACCCACGGCCCAGAGCCCGCCACGCCCCCTCACTCATGTGGCCCCCGGCAAGCTGAAGAGGCGCACCACTGCCACAGAAGACTTGTGGCGGCCGGCCGGCTAACACGTTTGCCGCCTGGCCCTTCTCAGAGTGAGTCTGCAGTGCTCTGACCCACACAATCACGCCACCGAGGCCCAGGACACTTTCCCGGGTCATTTATTTGCAGATTCTGTTTCCTCACGGTTTTTGGTCTTTGCTCCCTTAGGGCTCCTAGTATTTGGGTACCGGATCTCCTAATCTGATCTTCTATTTTCTTTCTCATTTACTGTCTTTGTCTTTTATTATAACTATCTTTTAGGGTGATTTATTTTTCAAAATTCCTATTTTTTAAATTAATGCTCCTTTTTGAAATGTCTAAGCACATTTCCTTACTCTCTGAATGATTATTCTTTAAATAACTAAGGTTTCTGTTTTATGAGTCAAATATATTCTCTCAGTCTTCCAAAGCTGTTGTAGTGTATTTTCAGGTTTTCTTCTGCTCCCCGTATTACACCTGTTTCCTCCAACTTCAATTTTTTTCTGTCTGTCGTCATGTCTTCAGGCAGCAGAACGCCGGAGCCGGGCTGGCTGAGACAAACACCAGTACCAAGGGTCTGGTACACGTATCTTCTCCCCAGTAGGATTTAACCCAGGGAAAGAAAGATTATATGGGATGTCGGCCAAAGGAAAATGGCACATACCTTTCTCTCATTATTTGAAAATACTTAAGTGTTTATTATTATAGACAAATTCAACAAAAGACTATTAAAAAGCAATTTCTGGGGCGCCGGGGCGGCTCAGTCGCATGAGCGTCTCCTGATTTCGGCTCCGGTCCTGGTCTCACAGTTTCAGGGATAGAGCCCGACGTCAGGCTCTGCACGGACGGTGAGGAGCCTGCTTGCGGTTCTCTCTCCCCCCTCTCCGCCCCTGCCCCCACCCCATGCTCCCGCTCACTCTCTCAAAAGGAAATAAAAAGTGGATTCTCGGCATGGCATGTAAAGCGCTTCCCGAGCTGGACACCGCCTACGGCCTCGGCGCCCGAGGCGCCCGGCGGGCCCTGGGGGAGGCCCGGCGGGCCCTGGGGGAGGCCCGGCGGGCCCTGGGGGAGGCCCGGCGGGCCCTGGGGGAGGCCCGGCGGGCCCTGGGGGAGGCCCGGCGGGCCCTGGGGGAGGCCCGGCGGGCCCTGGGGGAGGCCCGGCGGGCCCTGGGGGAGGCCCGGCGGGCCCTGGGGGAGGCCCGGCGGGCCCTGGGGGAGGCCCGGCGGGCCCTGGGGGAGGCGGGGGAATGGCCCCACGCTCCCCGGCCCTAACCCTCGGCCTCTTCCGGCCCGACCGCGGGGCCCCGCCCTCTTAGAGGCCTGGCTCGGAGCGCATCTCCTGAGCGAAGCCTCCCGCCGTCGCCCAAGCAGCACAGACGGAAAAGTCTAAGCAGCCTGAAAACAACGGGTATTATCTTATTTAACTCTACTCCAAGTCACAGAAACTCACATTTTCTGCCTCCTGTACCTAACACCTACATATAGAGAATTCAGTACGGGAAATTTCCTGGCTCCTTCTGAGAAACTTTATTCAGGTCTCTAGTCCTGACTAGCCTAGAAAGTTCGCCGTGAAGGAGACTCGTCTGTAAACCAAGTAAGAAACGTGAACTATAAAAGAGCGTGTGATTCCGGGCGAAGGGTTCAGAAAAGAAAGCCACGACAGACCTGCACAAGGCCCTGGGGTCGGGAGAGGCACAGGGGAGAACGCAGAGACACAGCCAGCGCCCAGGGCCCAGGCGGCAGGGTGCTCCGGGGACGTCCGGCCACGGCCGGAAGCTGGACGTGAGGGGCGCCCACGGCCGTCTGGACTCCAGAAAACTCCTAGCTGTACGACAGGAGCTCCTGACAAAGCGGACGGCGGACCAGCTCCACCGCCCGGTCTGCGGGCCGCGGAACAGCCGCGGGCGGGACGTCTCGGCCTCCTGCCTCCGGGCGTGCGGCCGAGCGATCCCGGTCCCCTCCGCGGCCTTCCGCGAGCGCGCGCTGACGGACGTCGTCCCGACCGCGCGCGCGCGCGCGCGGTCAGAGCTCTCCTCGCCCCGCGGAGGGCCACTCGCCGTCCCCTGCGTAGGTTAGAAGCCGAAGCCTCTGCTTCTCACCCCCCAAGAAGCCCAAGACCCCGCCTTCTCGTCACCTCCACCCCATGGCCGCAGCCGCAGTCAAGTCCCGCCTGGTTCTCCTGCTGGACGGCGGCCCCGCCGCGCGCCTGCCTCCCTCCGTGCTCTGGTCTCGACAGCGCGGCCACACTGAGGGCTAAAATGTCCGGGCGACTCGGTTCCGTCAGAACCGTTAAGCGGTTCCCCTTTCTCTCAGAACAAAAGCCCGATTCTCTGCCATCGCCTGCCTGCGTCCGAGCGTCACGCCCACCTAGCATCCTTCCGGTCTCCTCTGTCCTCGCAGCCCCGCTTCGCCCGCGTGCACACGCGCCGTCCTGCCCCGGGGCCCCTGGCGCTCCCTCTGCACACGGCACGCCGCGCCCGGACGCCCGCCGGGCTGGCGCCCTCCCTCACGTGGGCGAGACCCACGCCGACCGGCGTCCCCTCCCCTCGGCCTCTTCCTGGAGCACTCGTCGTCCACTCCGCCTGCTGTCCGGCTGACCGGGGTAAGGCCGCTTCCGCCCGCTCCCTGCCCCGCCGTGTCGTAAGCACGGGGCACAGACCGCGCCTGGAACCTCCCTGCGCTGCGGAGCCAAGGGACCGCGACCAGCAACCAGGCTGAAGGTGGCTGAAGCGGATGGGAGCGGAGGACGGGAGCGGGCGACGCGGCCGTCACCGGGCTGGTCAGTAACGGCGCGCCCTGCCGGGAGCAGCCGCGTCCGTCCCCCCCGCTCTCCTCCCCGGCCGGAGCTCAGCGGACGCGGGGCCACGCGCGAGTCGGGGCGGCTCGGCATCTGTGCGGTCCCCAGGCCTGTCCGCTCCGCCCGCCTCCGCAGACCCCCCGCGCCCCCCGCGGCAGGGAGGGCCGCGCCCAGGAGAGGCCTCAGCTCCACGACGCGGGAGGAAACCCGAGCCCAGGGCGGACGCCATTCAGTCTAATCCGTTTGGAAATGAGCGGGCCACTAAAGGTGACCAGGTGTTCGAGGAACACCAGGCGGACCAAGAGTCCGGCTCTACAGGCCAGAGAGGACTTCGGGAAAGGAAGAGAAACAGGAGACACTTAAGACACCATCATGAGTCTGGAACAGCCTGTTAAAAAGGGAATGATTCCAAAACAGAAAGTTCTTGGAGATTAAGATCGATCTTTCGGTAGACAATCCACCAGTGTCCTGCCCAGTCAGGTGGCCGTGAGCCGGGCGCGTGGCTCCTGAGCACGAACAGCGTGGCCTGTCTGGGCGGTAAGGCCCGGTAAGTGTGAAATACATTCCAAATTTTGAAGACTGAGTATGGAAAACAGAATGTAAAACACCTTAACAATTTTTATACTTACTTCATGTTGGAATGATAATATTTTAGATAAACTGGGTTAAATACAATATCTTATTAAAATTAATGTCACCTGTTTCTTTTTTACTTTTGCTAATATGGCCACTAAAAATTACATACATGGCCCATATTGTATTTCTACTAACTAGTGCTGGCCTAAGATATATGGTTAAAAATATCGCCAATGATACAGAACAATAATAACAAAAAAAGCAAAAAATGAGGAAATGTAAGTATCATGAAGAAATAACCCTGGAGGCCAGCAACAGAGAGAAGAAATGTTAAAAAAAAAAAATAAATTTTTAAGAAAGATTTAAGAGCCTTGCTTATTTTCAAATGGAAAAGGCGTGTGAAAGATGGAATGAGGGAGAAAGAAACCACAAAACTCAAAAACCTTTAGCGAGTCACATACTCGTGACAAGTCCCACTACCCTGCTTAAGGAGGTTAGAGCGGCAGGCGTGGGGGATGGGAGCTCTCCCACAAACACAAGGACAAGAGGGCAAACCCAGGGGGCGGGGCGGGGCGGGAGCAAAGGAACAAGGTGGCAGGACTTCCGCCCTCTCTTCCTCTCTTCACAGAGCGAGCAGCAGAGAGACACCTAACACTTGAAAGAGAAGCCGACGGCAGAACTACGAACAGCAGCCCCTGGCAGCCGGCAGGGAAAGGGAGAATTCAGGTTTCCTAGTGGAGTCGGTGCCATTAACCATACTTGCCGGTCAGGAGACAGAAACAGAAACATTATCGTGTGCTATGGAAGAAGCCATCCAAAGTACCAAAAGCAGAAATGGTTGGGAGGGGTTAATTCTGGAGATTAACACGAAGGGAAGGCGCCGGTGCTATCTGGGATTCTACCGCGAACAAACGACTTCAAGAATTAGTCTGACAGTAAGAAAGTGGGAATAACGGAAAGGGACCTGGGTTAAAGGCAGGAAAGTCAGCTGGAAAATGACGGCAGTGCATAAGGGAACAGACACCAGAAAAGCTATCAGTAATGAGCGCGTCCGAAGAGACAATCCATCGGCTCTCAGAGAAAGAAGTCACGGGGTATGCTGGAGCAGAGACTGTGAAGGAAGGTCATTGCAGGCTTCCTAAAGCAGAAAGTCTGGGAGAGACTGAAGAGAAGACAGTGTGCACACCCTGAGGTATTAGCGGGATACCCAAACGCATGCGTTCCCAATAGCAATTCTCCCTGAGGATCACTTGTTGGAACCGAAGGGGTCTGTGACCCTCTGACATGCGTAGGTGTTGCACATAAGAGCACGTATACGTGCGTTTAAGAAGGATGGGGGGGTAGGGGGGTGCCTGGGTGGCTCAGTCGGTTAAGCATCCGACTTTGGCTCAGGTCATGATCTCACAGTGCACAAATTCAAGTCCCACGTCGGGCTCTGTGCTGACAGCTTGGAGCCTGGAGCCTGCTTCAGATTCTGTGTCTCCCTCTCTCTCTGCCCCAACCCCGCTTGTGCTCTCTCTCTCTAGAAAATAAAAAATTAAAACATTAAAAAAAAAAAAAAAAAAGGACAGGGGGCTGGGTGGAAGAGGAGAGGAGTCCACTCCTGGCACTAAATTCTCAAAAGGATGGGCGACACCACTCCGCTTCATTGGAAATACAGATCACGGCTGTAAGCGAGGGAGCCGTCAGCATGACAGTTGAGAGAAAACTACAAGATCCAACGAAATCATCAGGTTTTTCAAGGCATACCGTGTATGGAAAGAAAACAGATAGCTAAGTGCACACCCCTGCGGAAGAAATGGAAGGGAGAACGAGGGAGAACAGCTGGCGATGAAAAGAGACTCTGTGGTAACGAAAGGAAGACAGCAAAGAGGCAGGCTGTGCACCAGGAGAAGACCCTTGAACCAGAAACAAGTCCATGATGAAAGCAGCGTTTCCCGCAGATTTGAGCAGACACAGACTTTACCAGATAAAAACAGAAATGGGTGGAGGAGAGCAAATGGAAGGAACAGAGACAAAAATCAACACCGGGAGAAAGAAGGTGGTGTCTGAAGGAAGGTTTAGCTAAGAGAGAAGAGGGGCACCCGGCTGGCTCAGTTGGGTGGAAAGTGCGACTCTTGATCTCAGTGTTGTAAGTTCAAGCCCTACATTGGGTGTAGACGTTAAAATTTTTTTCAAAAGTTAAAAAAGAAAAGAAAATAAAGAAAGTGTGTGACTATGGACAGAAAATAATTTTAAAATTTACACCAGTTTTTCAGAAACATGGATTTCACTCTTCAAAACGACGGAGTTCAAGGCTTCAACTAAACAAGTAATCTAAACAACATTCCATTTTCAAATCCTGACTGTCTTCCCAGATGCAAGTAGAAAAGCCTTCAGTCCAGCTGAGCGCTGCAGGGCTAACATCTAGATGGGACAGGTCTACACCGCGTTTTCACGGCAGTCAGTACAAAACTTCAGTCCACGCTCATTTCCAGCAAAACCGAGAGCTGCGAGTCATGGACAGCCCTCCACGCAGTGGTCGCCCTTCTGAGACCCTTAACCAGCCGGCGGCAGCCTCCACCGGCTCCTGTCTCTATTCTGTGTGGCCTTCACCCAGCACCTGTCCCCAGGGCCACCTGCTTGTCCACTCCATGACACCAAAAATTATCTGTTAGGTTTGGATTCTCTTCTGGTTCTTCCTGGCTTTCTACAGATGTGTTACTCCTGATACCACTACGATAATTTTTAAATTATTTTTCCGTGTGTGTAGGGGGGGTGGGGAGGGACAATAGTATCGTTACAGTTTGGAACTCTTGAAATTATTTTGGTATGTTTAAAACACTCAATATATGTATCTGTTACATTCAAAAGAGTTGGACAGATTTTCATCCAAATGGAGAGCGATTTAACGAAATAGAGAGGCTGTGATGAAAACAAAATTCATCTCGTAAGGGCCTTCCCCAAAGGCCACGCAGTCACACACAGAACGTGGTGAGGCTCCCTGTCTGTCGGGCAGGGGATCATGACACGCATTTCAAGACGACATGGAGACTATGAAGAGTGTTTCAAATGTGGATCCAAATCAAAGGTCACAGAAGAAATGCTGGCTCGCCGTGGAGCGAATGCCTGTCAACCGGAAGAGTCCATCTGTACGATGGCTATCAGCTCTCTGGAATAAAACAAGTGACCTACTAGTGATAACGAGCAACACAGGGGCACCTGGGCAGCTCAGTTGATTAAGCCTCTGACTTCCTCAGGTCATGATCTCCTGGTCTGTGAGTTCAAGCCCCATGTCAGGCTCTGTGTTGACAGCTCGAACCTGAGACCTGCCTTGGATTCTGTGTCTCCCTCTCTCTCTGCCCCTCCCTGGCTCATGCTCTCTCTGTCTCTCAAAAGTAAATAGACATTAAAAAAAAAAAAAAGCAACATCAATGTCTCCAAAAAGTTTTCATTTGTTTAAAATGGAAGGCCTGGGGGCGCCTGGGTGGCTCAGTTGGTGAAGCATCCAACTTTTGATCTCAACTCAGGTCATGATCTCATGAGATCGAGTCCTGAGTTGGGCTCTGCACTGACAGTGTGGAGCCTGCTTAGGATTCCCTCCCCCTCCTTGCTCACATTCTGTCTCTCAAAAATAAACTTAAAAAAATAAAGTAAAATGGAACACCTGGTTTAACTAACTCAATTTTTGTTGCTGAATGTACCCGAGTGTTATAAAACTCTTTTTTTATAAGTTTGGTAGCTTACAGTTCAGAAATTCTGCTAATTCAGAAAAAACTACGCCTGACCGAGTATTCGTTTATAAAAGCCGTTGAAGCAACGATATGATCCTATTGATCTCACCAAACCAGCGATCTAGTCACAAACAGAAGGAGTCCGCATCCATTACTAAGCCCTGTGGTAACATCTCAAGATACGTGACTTATCCAAACAGCCAACACGATGCCCACTTTCTAGTGAAATTAGTTATGTGAACACCATAATGACCATAGATCGATCTATAACTACTATAAACGTAAGACTCTGTGAAGTGAAAGTCCTCTCGTATGCTGCTAAGTAACTTTTAAATGGCTGACAAGAAATAATCTACTTCCAACATCTGGATGCTCGCGGGCCTTCCGCAGTAGAAAGAAAAACTGCAAATAACAACTTTTAAATTTACCTTCTTTGAATTTCCAATTCTTCTTGTGATGGGCCATTTTGAACTTGGGCCGGTAGCTGTGAATTTTGTCTAGGCAATGTTGGCCCTAAAAGGGGAGGAAAACATGATAGATGAACATTATCTTCATAGCTAGCTGGACAGAGGAGGTAAAATCATGAGAAGAATAACATAAAACCATCACATATTTACAAATGTGTCATCTTTTTTGTTTAGCAAAATAAAATATAAGCTTTACATAACACACAGCAAATGAAAGACTGCGACATAATACTATCATCATCCCCAGAAGGCTTACTCGAAACAAATGGAAAACATCAACAATAAAGGAAAAATAAACATTCATATATGAAGAGCTTGAGTAAAACAGGTGTTCAATGAGCGTCTGAATAAGGCACCTGAGCTTGACGTTTGCTAAGACAATGAGACATTCTCTCTGGGTACTTATTCATGAGGTGGAGAGGGAGAACTTAAATGAGAACATCAGAAGTCAAAAACTCACCTAAATAGAACACTGGAAATGAAAAACAGGAGAGAGAGAGCATGAGAACCTTATTACTAGGATGAAGTATGCTAACGCATTTATCAAATTTGCCCGATTCAAGCTGCCATTCTTATTTACTGGCTGGCATTTCTAGCACTGGTGAAAACAAACATTTGCTAAACTTCTAAATATAATTAGCCTACTTATCTGAATTTTTAATGTAACAGAGGTATTATTAAAGAAAAACCCAAACACCAAAAAAAACCCAAAAAAACAAACAAACCAACCCTGCATTCAAACCAACATGGCTCTGTCACGAGAAACTAATGGCCCTCCAATCCCACATACCGTGTACAACGGAGACCCATTTTTAGCATCTTACAAAGAATGCCATTAAATATGGGACATTTTAATATCCCTGGATATAAAAAATGTATCAAGAGAGATATAAACCCTGGACCTAATATGCAACGCCCACGGTTAAAACAGAACAATCGTGAACTCTAACTCAGTGAACAAAAGAATCCAGTAAACGAGTGAACCTAGTGTGTCGGCAAACGCCCCTAACAGACATGTTGAAAGTGTTTTGTAGACCACTAGTACAAGGAACAGTTAATAGAGAAACACTTCTGTGTACCAACGCCCATCCTTGGATCTCTACATTGACACCACAAGAGCAGCAAGCGTGTGCCGTACAGTGAAGTGACCCTCACAACTGGAAGGACATGGCAGTGTAATACTACAGTACTGGTAGATCCCAAATGTAGAAAAACAGATGATTTGATCTAAACTTACCTACTACAGTTTTTCCTCATGTCTTTACCCATTTCTAGATTAATCATGTAATTTGTCTTTTGGAGGACAAATTACATGACAATTGCAGTGATGTATTTCATTAGATCTCCTGACAGTCTGCTATTTTGACAACCACATAAAGGATTTATTAAAATATATTAATCCCACGTCATCAGCAACAACAAAAAAAAAATCAAAAAGCTTTTTAAATTAAACACGCACTTAAGTTTCTGCATAAATGAAAAATACAACTTGTCTAGTAACCAGGCTGGAATTCTTTCCTTCTTTTGGAAATGAACATACTGATGTTAAAAACAGACTGTCCTATTAAGTCATACGCTAACGTCTAATACTTTTATAAGGAGAAGATGTCTCATCTCTTTGGCAGAGGAGGGAGAAAATAGAAGACCAGGGTGGGGGCAAACTTGAGAAAATATAAACTATTTGGGGGAAGCATTTTTTTTATATCCAAAGTTACACTGATCCAAAAATGTTAAACGTTGAGCATGTAGCTTGGGCAACTCATGAGACCATTAAAAAATACTGTTTATTTACTGAAAACCTCACGCTGCTTGAATAGTTAAACTGCTGGACGCCAGTGGGTCAGAGAGACTTGTCCGGCACCCACCTTGACAGAGGAGGCCATCAGACCCCTCGCATCCAGTGCGAGCACGTGTTACTCCATGGCCATACTGACAGATGAAACTCACCAACAGAAATCTATCGATAGAGGATTTAACTCAAATATGTAAATTCAAGAAAAAGTTGTCAAAATTTCAACTCAATCCCCATTTTATTAAACAGATTTGGAAAAAAACTAACAAAAGTTCAACAGAATTAAAAAAAAGCTTGAATGAGCAAAAAGCATTTTTTAAAAGGAATGTACAGAAACTGTTTAGGATTTTTTCTAAGTTAAAACCTTAAACGAACTTGTTTTAAAGGTTTTAAGAATGTGGGAAATATTTTCTGACTGATATCATTAATTATAAAATAACGACCTACAGTTTATTCATGCAGCTAAAACAGGAAAACTTCAAGGAAGATCCTTTTAAAATGAGGGGAATTTTGATCCAAGAAAAACTCTGAAGATTATTTTCTACATGGTTCTTTGTGGTAGCGGGCAGCTGGTCTCTCCACACGGTGGCTGGAGAGGAGAAGCCTTTTCCTGGCGTCTTCTCGTACTTATGTTTACTTGTTTTGTCGGGTCTTCTCCATCAGTACTGTCAAGTCATGACAATGACACGCTGAAATTCACGTGCATTTAAAAATAACGTAAATATACTGAAAGCACTGGATAGGAGAGTTCTGGATCAATTATGAACTTCAGGTCATGCTTCCCTCCTGTCAGACAGCCCGCTGGGTTCTACGACCGGTCAATTATAGCAACATGAATTGGCAACTATGACCAGTCACGGCTGCCCGCTGCCATTGTATTTTCTGGAATGTAACAGTTATCTTACTTATATGGGTCATATTCCTAAGTGAGTATCTGTGTTCTCATAGAATGCAAAAAAAAAAAAAAAAAAAAAAGGCACTTTTTTTTTTGCCCGGTGGGCGAACGGCAGCATTTTTATGAGCACATATCACGTGCTGCTTGACTGTTCTCTTCTGGGGGAAAGTAAGAGGAAAAACAAGGGAGCCTGCTTCCTTCCTCCTGGAGTGTCATGAGAGCAGTAGCGATTTTCAAGGATTAGTTCCTCTGTTTCATTACCACCGCCAAAGACAAGGACTGATACTAATTTGTCCTGGCTAGAATGCATACGGCAGAGAGTGACTTAGTTTCTGATACGGAAAACGTGTCCGTGTCGCTGGCATGGTCTCTGTAAGTGATGGAAGTCAGAGCGGAGGGTCCCGGAAGCCAGGACTCCACACTGAGCTCTGGCTAGCACGTCCACCTGCCACCACACTTTCTCACAAATGTAGTTTCACACTTAGCCGGAGACTATTTAAAAACACAGGACTAAAAGACCGATAGGTGTTATTATACACAATACAATCAAGTGGAAACTTAGCAATGTGGTAGCTATGTTGCTGTACACGGTTAAATCGATTAAAGGTAATAATGGGGAAAATCTGCTTTTTAACACATTATTTTACAACTTAAAAACTCATCTTTATTAAGGGCAAGTCAATCTTCTCTCTGCAATTGGTTTAACTGTATCTATTATTCTGCGTGTGGAACTCAACACAGTAAGTAGCCAAGTACAGAACACCAAGGAGGTTCTCAGAACGAAGTAAAAAAAAGTCCTCTAATAACACCAATACGAATAATAACTCCTGGCTAGTTCGAAAGGTGGCCTAGAAGAACCCCCAGGAGGAGGCAGAGAATCAGGTGAGACTCACTGATTAAACCCCAGGGGAGGGGCTCACGAGGAGCCGTGCCCCCCGGGCTCACTGCTGTCACTGTGTCACCCCTGAGCAGTCCGAAAAGGTAGCTTTAGGTGATTAAGAAAATACATCAGAGTTTTCATTTTTGGAAATTTCTAGCGCATGCTTCTTTGCCTAAACCAGCAAGCACATAAACTTGAAAATAATGCTCTTATAGCTAGAGAAACAATATCAGAAATGCTGAAGAATCGCATCAAAGACTGAGCCACACGGGCGGAGCACACACACAGCTGAGCTGTCTACCTAAAATCTGAGGCCACCTTATGGGCTTCTCTTCTGTGAAACGCTCGGGCCGGTCGAGGTGTGCAGGGGTAAGAGAAGGTACATGTATAGGAGGCAACATAAAAGAAGTTCTAAGAACTGCAAGTCACTTTTTGCACTTAGGTTTTCAAACCGGAAAGTTTTAGAATCGAATGAGGATACAAACGACTCAGATGAAGGGACGTGTACCTGTGTGTGCGTGCGTGTGTGTGTTTGTGTCTGGGTGTGTGTGCGCACGCAGCCCTCTCCTCGGGTAAGGGTACGAAGAGGCACCTGTCAGACTACCTGTACCTCGGGGCAGCAAAGTGGCGCAGCCACGCGTGTGCACGGGAGTGCGAGCGCGCTCTGTAGGCCCGAGCCCACTCCTCAGCCCCAGGGGCCTAACCCACTGCGGGGAGAAGGCTGGCCCTCCAGGCGGGCCCGGTGAAGCGGTAATGGCTTACGTCTGCCTCACGACATGGACTCAAACTTCATTCCTGAGCAAAAGCTCCCTTCGGGTGAGGCGTACTCCTCAAAACACACTACGGTGGGTGTCATTCTGTCCCCGAGATTATAAACGAAAAGCCTGCTTCAAACAAAATGGTTAAAAACAAAAACAAACAAAAACCCCCCGCGTTCGTGTTGGAAGAACTGAAGAGAAATTCGTTTTAAGACTCATTCCAACCAAATCCCCACTAAGAAGCCAACTCAAGAGCTGACCAAATCGCCTACACGAGCCACAACAGTGTCACAACATGAAACAGCTGCTGTAGACCCCCACCACCACACACCGGACTATGGCCTACGGAAACAAAAGTCATGGAAATGTGCAAGTAGTATGTACCACAGCTTGAAAAAGGAATGTAAACGTAATGTTGCTTACCACAGAAAATACATCGCAAATTAGTGCTGTCCTGGGTAGCAGCAACCTTGCTCTGGGCTGCAACAGACACCTTGGTGTTAGAAGCTTCAAAGGACAACGGGGCCATCTGAAGAACTTCACACAAACTAAAGGTGCTTTAAAGGTTCAAAATGTTTTATACATACGTCCTATCTAGATCCTCTTTCTGGAAGCTCTGTAATTTAATAAAAACGTATCTTCTTTAATATAAACTTGAAAAAGAATTTTATGTGTAATCTTATTTGTGGAAAAACCCTGTAATAAGCCACAGACCAAACGGTGCCCTCACAGCTGGTCCCCCGAGCTCTACAATCCGAGAGTGCCATCTGGTTACGTTTCACAATTAGGTTTTAAAAAGTAGATGGAACGGAGGTTTGCAAGGTCAAGACCCAAGGCTGAGTTCATTCCATGGTATTACTGCTCATTTAGAAGACTTGGCAGCTGAGAAACATTCAGGAGAAATGCTTATGATGAACTCAGCGAAAGATGAACTCAGTTCTACTAGTTGAAAAAGACAAAAGGCATTTTAAACAGCCTGGAGAAATTAAATGTGTCTTATAGTCACTGATATAAATCAGAACATCTTCATTTGCTTTGCACTTTGAAATGCATCAAAACTATTGTTTTAAGAAGCCACATTTTGTTCCTTTTTCCACCCCTCAAAATGTATATGTATTTGTCAAAATATCTTATTAAAAACGTGTGGCCACGTCAAATAGTCATTTAATATTTAGGTTATCTACGTTAAAATTTACCTTAAGTAATAATGAAGTAAATTCTCTTTAAGGGAAAAAACTCTATGACAAGAAGGTGCTAATTTATGAAAAGGGAAGGGCTCACATAAAACCAAGGTGATGCTCAAAAGTGGGGGAGAAAAACCAAAATTAATATTTTCCTTAGGATTACAGTAGTGACATTCAAAGCTTTACATCAATAATTTTCTATAAAATCCCCAAGAAATTCTTTTCAGCATGGGAAAGATTTTCTTTTTCCATTGGTATTAACCAAAACCCAACAACAGATTAAAATATATTGGCTTAAGAAAGACTGCATAAAGGCAAACAGGACAATATTTTAGATTTCTCCTAAACTGTGCTCTTTAGATCATACAATTTATGCTAAAAAAGTTCACAGAGAATCAGAACCAAACCAACTTATATTTAAAGACTGTACATCTGAACATGGTAATAAATCTTAAATAATCAGGAGAATTTTTAAAATCATTTTTAGAAATTAGATTTAATATCATCCAATTAAGTTTAAATCTTGCTTTTAAAACAATACATACAGAGATATTTTCAAACAGAAACAGAATAAATACGATTGATAAATGGCACCTTTGCTAAGTCCCTCCAACAACCCACGCGGGGCCCGTGAGAGCTGCACGCACACAACTGTAATGACAGGAGAGAGACCACAGGCACACACATAACACTCTACCGAGTCAAGCACATCGCTGCAGAGGAGAGAAACTCAGGAGACTGTCAGCAATTCTATTTCAAGTTTCAACTTTAAAAGAACCTGTCTTACCGCTGTCTGCAAACGACCACTACTAATAAAGCCTTCATTAAATAAATATGCCTGGTCTTCGGCTTTTACCCTTCAGCTCCTTTCATTCATATTTAAAGGGAAAAAGAGTCAGGAAAATATAAAAACTCACAAGGAAAACCTGAGAAACGATGCCATCTGTGACAGCACAGAAGCTGCCACATTCCAGTGCCGATCATCTCGGCAGTCATCTGACGACTGTCAGAATGCAGGTGACCGGCCGGGACCGCGTGAGACAGAACATTTTCAGCAGAAACGTCCAGGCTGGCATGGTTTACGCGCCTGCACTCGGATCTTCAGGCATCTGCTTTCCAGGACCGGTACTGCCTGCCGCCTCCCTGCCGCCTCCCTGCCGCCCCGTAAGACGCTCCTCTCCACCGCCTACTGCAGTTCCCCTTCCCCAAGACGCTAAACTATTCGCTCCGTCACAGGCATAGCCCGGTCCCATGCACAGCCTGCCGGCACTTCCTGCTGAACTCTGCCGCTCAGGGGGGGAGGAGGGAGGAGGGAGGAGCGTGGGAAGGAGCACTCGCCACCAGCGGCCATCGGCACCCCGGAGGGGCGCTCCCCGCGCCGGCCGCGGTGTGAACGGACTCCGGGGCTGTGAGGAGGCAGGACAGGCCGTCCAGGGAGCATCGACGAGGAGCGGGTTAGGGGGAACCACGGAAGCAAAGCTGGACCTCTCCATCTGACCTCCCGAGAAGAAAAATGGCAAGTCTCCGCCACTCTGCCCGCAGAGGCCGCTCCTCCTTTCTCAGGTGGTCTGGAGGCAGCAGTCCCTCAGGCTCGGCCTCTCCCCACTCTCTCCCTGCAGGTGTCTGGTACAAGCGGCGCCAGGAAGCAGCCCGGGTGGGACGGCAGCAGCGAAAATGACGGGCGTGAGGCCATCTTCCTGCTGGACGAGGTCACTACGCCAGACCCACAGCGCCCCGTCCCCAGGCCACGCGCAGTGGGGCTATGGCCCACCTCATCGTTTCTTCTGAGGATTAAATGAGATCGTGTTTGCTTAAAGCCGGTTTGAATTTGATTTACTCTCTGGAAAGCTGACCTGTTGAGCGAGCACATCATCGGCTTCCGAATTCGCCGCGTTCGTGCTCCCGACCATCAGTAAGGGCCCCCCGGTACCTCCCTCGCGACTGCAAAGCCTCGACATACACTCAAGAGACAGCGTGTGTCTGTTCTCAAGCATCCAGAACAGGGCAGACGGGGACACCGAGCTGCCGCGGCTGCCGGCGTCAGACGCAAAACGGCACCACGGGAAGGCCGACTGGTGCGGCCGCTGCGGCAGCAGTACGGAGGTTCCTCAGAAATGAAACGCGGAACCACCCGATGTCTGGCAGTCCCACTTCCGGGTACGCATCCGAAGGAAAGGAACACACGGCAGCCTGGGAATGCCGTGTTCTTCAGGACGCCACAGCACCGTTCACGACAGTCGAGATCCCGAAACTACCTGAGATGAACGGATGAAGAAGATGCAGCGTGCGTGCGCGTGCGCGCGCGTGCGCGAGACTCCTTCCACAGCACGACGGCGCGCACACGGCGGAACACTGCTCGGCCGTCGGGGGAAACCCCTCTCCCTGCAAGACCACGGGTGGACCCTGCGGGCATTATGCTAAGTCCAATGAGCCAGGTGGAGAAAGAGACTGTGCGGCATCTCCTGTGACTTAAAAAAAAAAAAAAACGCCAATCTTGGGGGCACCTGGGGGGGCTCAGTCGGTTAAGCGTCCAACTTCGGCTCAGGTCATGATCTCACGGTTCGTGGGTTCGAGCCCGCGTCGGGCTCTGTGCTGACGGCTCGGAGCCTGGAGCCTGCTTTCAGAGTCTGCATCTCCCTCTCTCTGCCCCTCCCCTGCTCATGATCTGTCTCTCTGTGTCTGAATGTTAAAAATGTCTGAATGTTAAAAAAAATTACAAAGAAAACCAAACTCACAGAAACAGTAGAAAAGCGGTTGCCAGGGCCCGTGGGGGTGAATGGGGAGAAGCTGGGGAGCGAAACGGGAGGATCTAACACCGAAAACCGCGGTGGCTACAGCTGGGGGCGCTGCACTGTGCAAACGAAACTCGCCAACTCACCAAAATCATTTATAAAAAAAAAGAGGTCAGATGATGCATGTGTTAACTAACCAGATGGGAGGGTCCTTTCACCGCACATACCGCGTCAGGTCATGGCGTACACTTTAAATACCTTCCGGCGTAGTTTCCAGAAACCCCTCAGAAAGAGCGAACGTGAACGTACCCGCGTGTGTCCTGCTCCGGCTCCGCGGCTCCGCGCCAGAAGTCGTGAGAGATACGACAAAGAGCAAATTGTGTTCAGAGCGATGGCATTTTTTAAGTGGCACTTTAATACTTTTTCAAAAAATTTCTGTCTTAAAATATGTGGCTTTTAATAAACCTTTTCTAAAAGATTTTAGGAAAACCTTTACCTGTCTCAGGAGACGGAACGCACGCATCTAAAGGCGCACCTGAAAAAGCGCCCGCAGAGGCGCTGCTCTCCCGCCGCTGCGCCGGGCCTCGCCTCGGGCAAAACCGCACCGCCCCTCGCCCCTCGCTGCGTGTCCCCAACTTACGGCCCTGAACGCAGTACACTCCCTGCTAAGCCGACGCGAGAACCGCTGCTGACGGCTGACGAGCGGCCGACAATTTATTAGAAGCCTGAACGGTCTCAGCGCCTGCTCCGCGGCGATGCCTCCGGCCAAAGACGCCTCAAGAGTCGACCGGAAGTAGCGGCCCGGTCCCGCCACGCGCTGACGCCCGTGAAGGCAGGAGTGACCCACGTCCCGCTCGCTCTTCCACGCAGACCGGCCGGCAACCCCCCTCCGCCCCGGGCCACTAGGGGCACGGTGATCTCGGGTGCACGAACCCGAAATCTCGGCCCTCCTCACCCCTTCCTTTCTCCCACTACTAGTTAACCTACTTCCTGCGACCTCCTAATCTCTCCAACGGCCTCCACCGCCACGGGTCACGTTCCCTGACGTCTTGTCCAGACCGGTGGCTGTCAGGCGGGACACGCTTCTCCCGGAGGCTCACCACACACGGGGTGGGCGCGAGAACAGCAGCACTTCTCATTTTTCTCTCATCCTTTTTCATTTCCTTTTTAACGTTTTATCGTGTACGCAGTTATGTCCGCACCACAGTGCGTGTGCTAAACCGCACATGCACCCGGAGCGGGGACGAGCTCCAAAGCGAAGAGCCCGGCAGCCGGGGCGGTGACGTCCGTACCTCGCCCTTCCCCACGGCAGGCGGCGAGACCTCAACCCCCCGCCCGGATGGAGTCCCCCCCTTAGTAACATTTCTTCGACCGCCTCTCACTGCTCTTGAGACAAATACCAAACTCCAGTGCCTTCTCTCCGTGACGGGAGCACGGGCCGCCTCCCGACGGTCCAGGCGCACTGGTCTGCCCGCCCTCCAGATGCGCTCCCCCTGCGCCCCTCCCTCCGCGGGGCCGCCTCGCACACGCCCGCGCCTCCTGCCCACGCTGTTCTTCTCGTGGTGTGGTCGGCGCGAGGATTTCCTTTCGAGCCAACCAGAACCTGTGAGGAGCCAACGCCGGGCTGGAGTTCCGTTAGCCCCCCGGACAAATGAGAGAACGACCCCCCCCTGCCAGGAGCTCTTTTCCCTGCTTTGAGTTTTATCGTGTCTGTTTTTTCCTGTTAGCCACTTAAAAAATCTGAAAAGAGATACGCATGAATATAAAACTAGATAATTATCAAATTTTCTAAGAAGGATGAAGAATCTATCTAAAGACTTAGGAGAAAGGTTTTAGTATATTACAATCAGGCAAAGTGGTCCAAACTTACACTTGCATGAGAGAGAGACAGAGAGCATGGACTTGCGACAGCCCACAGCACTGAGGTCGGGTGGGGGTGATGATACGGTTCCGTGGGCAAGGCTGGGGGGGGGGGGGACACTCGGTGAGTGAGGACGCCTCAGATCGTTTTTAAGGAAAGTCACCCAGCTTCACTCCCTTATCCACATGTACGGAGCTGAAAGTCTTGTAGCCACGAGAAGTGTGTCCACCCTAAATGCAGAATGCGGAGACTCTCAGAGACCGTGTCTCTTCTTCCCTACTTTTACAAGAGGAAAATAATTAAGAGAATGAATAAAAGTATAAAGTTTCTAAGCTAATGTTCTTGGATGTGGGAAAAATATGAAGGCAGGCAATTCTGGGCAGGAAAACTGAGCTTAGAGACAGGATAAATGTTTGAGATTTCACGAATGGGTCGAGCACTCACCTCTATGTACAGCTTGGCACAGAAAATTACTACGCAATTCTGCTACACGTCACCAAGTTTTAAAATGCTGGGGTTTTTTAAAAAAAGCATTCATTCGTTCAGAGAGTGCGCACGCGTAAGAACGCTAGAGGGGAGAGAGACTCTCAAGTAGGCATGCCCAGCACGGAGCCTGATGTTGGGGCGGGTCAGAACATGAGCCAAAATCAAGAGTCTGACTCTTAACTGATTGAGCCACCCAGGCACCCCAATTTTTCTTTTTAAGTAGTCTCTGCACCCAACGTGGGACTCGAACTCACGACCCCAAGATCAAGAGTCGCTCGTTCCACTGACAGCTAGCTGAGGCCTCTAAAATGTTGATTTTTTCTAAACTGAAGAAACTGCAGAAGGCTCTCTGCTTTGCTCTGAAGCTCTTCGTTCTAACGCTGCTAAGATCCAGCCGCTACTTTCACCGTACGCCAGTCACGCAACTTTAAAATAAGAAAGCCAACTGCGGAGGCGTGCGAGTCCGCCGGCACGACACAGAGAGCGCACCTGGCCATGGGAGACACGCCGTCGGCTAGGACGGACTTATCACACGGCCATGCAGGACACGTGCTACAAGTCGGCCGAACCTTGAAAACATGACGCTACCTTTGGCTCCATCGACACGAGGTCCACCCCGAGTGCCGCCTGCTCGAGAGACCGGACACCCGCTCCCTGGGGGTTAACGCCGCCCATCCAGGACACCTTCGGACTGGGCAAGCGCAACTCTCAGGCTCAAGTGGGTGAAGGCCAGCGAGCCTAAGTCCGAGTAAGGAAAAGGGATCTTCCACAGGGTCACCACAGTAAAGATCAGGACGTGTTTGCAAAGGAAACTCCTCCCTGTAAGTGTGTCTCTTCCCACACAAATGCCACTGTCATAACCAAATACCCCGGGGATTTTCCAGAAAACGGAAGCCATTTGTTTCCTGTGTGAATTTTCTCAGAAACGGCAGAAGCCACGGGAACAGCAGGTCTACCTCACAAGAACTATTCCCGGGATCTCCGCAGAGAGCACACTGCTGGCTCCCTCCGCCTCACCCCCGCCGCTCTGTCCTACCCCGCCTCACCCCTGCCTCACCACTGCCCCTCTGTCCTACCCCTGCCTCACCCCTGCCCCTCTGTCCTACCCCCGCCTCACCCCTGCCTCACCCCTGCCGCTCTGTCCTACCCCACCTCACCCCTGCCCCTCTGTCCTACCCCACCTCACCCCTGCCTCACCCTGCCCCTCTGTCCTACCCCCGCCTCACCCCTGCCGCTCTGTCCTACCCCGCCCCAACCCCACCCCCTGTCCTACCCTGCCTCACCCCCTCGCTCTGTCCCACCCCGGGACTCAGGCTGCCTTGCAGATACTTCTGACCACGTCTGTCTTCTCTGCCCGTGTCACAGCCTCTCCAGGTTGACAATTGTAGATTACTCACTTTTATTTCTCTCATAGCATGCAACATAGTACCTGAAGAGAACAAATACTTTTCTTCTTTTACATTATGAGACCACCTACCTCTCAGGAATTTTTTATGGATTACCAAAACAATTATCTTTACATATAAAATACTGATTGCAAAGATACCACTGTTTAATACGACCTTCGAAATCTGGGTAAGAATTTTTCCATCTTGCCTAGGACAGAAAATAGGAATGCCCAAGGTCCACCCAGAGGCACAGCACCAAGGTGCCGAATACAAACACGGACAAGCCCGCGGTGCACCGCCACCCGCCTCTCCGCCATTACATCCGCACGGCAGGCCTGGCTGCCACTGTGGGTTGTGACAGTCTCCCCATAGAAGTGGATCCTGCAATTCATGTCTTACCATCAGTGAACAGAATAGATTCTATTCTATGAAAGCTTCTCTGGGGGTGCCTGCGGGACTCAGTCAGTTAAGCGTCCAACTTCAGTTTGGTTCATGATCTCGCAGTTTGTGGGTTCGAGCCCCACATCAGGCTCTGTGCCGACAGCTCAGAGCCTGGAGCTGCTTCCGATTCTGTCTCCCTCTCTCTCTGCCCCTCCCCCACTCATTCTCATTCTCTCTCTCTCAAAACTAAACATTAAAAAAAAAAAAAACTTTAAAGCTTCTCCCTACCCCTACGTCCTTGTTTAAAGATGGAAAAGTCCTACAAAACAGGTCTCTGAATTTCTGACATCTAGCAAGTGCTTCTCCAATTTGTGGCCAACAAGTAGAGTTAAAATTCAGGAATTCAAGCGAAGTAACTCTATGCAAATTACCATTCTCATGCAGTAAAACCAGCAAATCATCAAGGATGACATCCCTGGACCACTGCAGCACAATTAGCTGAACTCAAGCTAAGTGAAGATAAGCTAAGAAACATGGTCCCCAGCTGGACCTGCGTCGGTTAGCGCACCAGGAGGGTCCGACGGCCAGGGAAGCAGAGAAACAAGAGCGAGGGGCAGACAGACTGCCGTGTCTGCCTGACGGCAACCTTCCGGCTACAGTAACCTTCTGTAAGGCTATGACACGTAGATTAATCAGGAAAATCCTATCTGTCCTTTTTAGTCATTTGGTCACATCCATTTTGGAGCGGGACAAGGTATCCGAAGTCTACAGCGCAGGACTGAGGCCACACTCGTGAACGGTGCACGGGCAGAGCTGAGATGCGGCCGCGCTGTTTACTTTCCCAAACAGCAAGCGATCAAGCACTGAAAGGCCTAGAGGTGAATATTTTCAATTTCATTTATTATAAATAATAAGCCCCATATTAGAGGACTGTATAATAACTTATCTACTATAACATAATTGAGAAGTTACAAATGAACCGGTTAGAAACCAGAAGAACCTGAATTTCTAAGAGGCAGAGCTAGAATGGCAACAATGGGTCCTCGTGTTGGAGAGGAGATGGTTTCAAACAATCACTGGGCAATTTTTACACATGAAGCACAAAACAGGGCCACCAGACCTGCACTGTCCCTGTCACTGCTGGGTGATGATGACAGGAGTCGGGACTGAGCTCAGCCTACCTCTCCGACAGGCGAAGTCCCGCCCCTACAGGCCCCGCCCCCAGGAAGTCATCGCGACCCAGAAAAAGAAGGAATGACAACAACAGGAAGAGGGGCTTCTCTGTTCCAGGCAGAGCGAGGCTTGGAGTGAAGACAGAGTCCTACACTGCAGAAATAGGAAACCTGGGACCGTCAACTCTCGTCCACTAGACAAGCTTATCCCACAAGCAAGACGTCTCCGCTAGGCGGCCTGGGAAAGGTAAAGAGCTGCTGGAAGCTCTCTTCTCAGCAACAGTCTCCCTGACGGCCAGTTAGGGCGGCCATGCTCAAAGGTTTCGGTCGCGGGACCTCCAGTCTTAAAGACGCTAGAGAGCTTTTGCTTACATGAGTTACATCTATTGTCATTTGTTGTATTAAATAGATGATCCTTTTCCACTTTTAACTTCTAGTAATTCATTTTAAAAATAATTAGAAATTATTATTATAATAATTATTTTCCAAGACAAAAGTCATTTTCCAAATAAAAAAATATTAGCTGTGAGGACGGCACGGTTTTCTATTTTTGCAAATATCGCCAATGTCTGGCTCGGCAGCACGCAGCTGCGCATCTCATTCTCGCTCACATTCGGTGTGTTGTGGTGCGTTGCTCTCGCCGAAGTCTAAGGAGGAAAAAGGAGTGCCTTCCGGACCCCCTGAAAGGGTCTAGGAGAGGGTCCTCGGGGGAACTTGGAGCACACTTTTTAAATCCCTGATTAGGGCTTTCGATTCGGGATTTCTGGTGCTGCCGGTGGTGCAGCCCAAAGAAAAGGAGAATACGAGAACACTCAGGCCGCCCTCAAGCCAGGCATCGATCCCTCCCACCACCCGAGTGGTAGCTACAGAGGAAACGTTCAAACCTTCCTCCTGGTGACTAAGAACGAGATACAGAGCAATTCCGAGGATTAGTCGGTGTAAATGCCAGAGGACAGGGCTCCCCCAAACAATGAGAAGGGGGTGGGTGATTATCGTTGCACTAACCCACAGTAACTGCCTCATCCCAGAACTGCAAGGTAGGCCTGGTGGTGAACGTGAGGTCAGAAAGCAGACGCGTACGGGAGGCCCAGGCAACAGAACGTGCCAGCCGCAGCCTTCCAAGACAGTCGGCTCCGGTGCACCCGCTGACAGTGAGGGTACCTACGTACCGTCCTGGGGAGAGCTGAGATTCACCGCCCACGTCGCTTTCCAGAAGCCCTCAGCTCCCCCGTGGAGCCCCCCCGGGAAAGGCTGAGACACAGCCAGGTCACTGAGGCCGTGGAGACGGGGTGGGGCACAGGACCTGGGAGCCTCGCTCTGTAGCTCCTCACCTGTTCAACGGCCGGAAACCCTCTGCCACTTTCGCGAACACCCTTGGAGCAGATGTTCAGTGTGGGCCAGTCCCAAGAACTCCTTCACGAGTAATCCACACTGGTCATGTTTTCAGTTCAGGTACTGGGATTACTTAAACTTTTATCAGTATCTTGGCACAATCACAAAATCACAAAAAGATCCAAAAATTCCTAAATGTCAACAACAGTCCATTAGAACTTCTGATGGGTTTTAGATTAATTACCTCTACAAAGAGCTGGTAAATTTCAGTCTCAAACCAAGCAGCTCAGGATCGCGGGAACGTTCCCTGGGATATATGGCACGCACACACTGCTCACCTAGCTTTCCAAAGCACACAACTTGAGTTGTGTTGCGGTGGTCTTCTGGTGACAGCCTGAAAGTCTCTCGTCAGAACAGAATTCTCTCCCATGGAAAAGGACGTTCGTCTGTAACACACGCGCTAACTCTGCTAATAAATCACTGAACTGCGGGCTTAGCTTATTTGTGCTCTAATTCTATCTTAACCTCTAATAAAGAAGTTAATAGTTTCTTTTGCCTACTGTGAGCGACTTGAAGACAAAATTGTGCCCATGTGCCTTTCTTTCTAGAACCTGGACTTGGGGTTCGCAGTAAAAATCAACTTTCGGGTCTTTCTCCCAAACCGGCGGTTTTCTTCCCCTGATAGTGGGGCCACGTGGTCTGCACACACGCCGCTCCCCCAGGGACCGTGACTGCTGGCGTGGAAAATGGATGTTCTCATGAAAACAGTCACCTAAGGGGACAAGGTGCTGGAACACAGGCTTCCTGCTCAAACTCGCCGGGCCCTCACTGAAGCCTCTCTCCTGTTTCAGTTGTCCTTTCTCATCCCGCGACCCTCAGGAATCCGGCAGCCCCTCTCGAACGACCGCTGGCTTTCTGGGGTAAGGCTCCGACCACAGGGTTCCATGCGCCCACAGCCTCCCACTACGTCGGCACCCCCCACCTCCCCCGCGGCTCTCAAGCGATCACACCGCCCTTCTCCCCCAGGACAGTCCAACCGCCCGCTCCCTCCCCGCCTCCCACCCCTGCACCGCTCAAACTCAGCTCCCAAAGCCACCCTGTAACACGTGTCCGCTTGCTCCAGCGAAGCGTGGCCTCGTTCCCCTTCAGATGGGACTTCCATCTATACCTCAGCTAAATACCTTCTCTTCTGGATTATGGTGGGTCTTATCCTACAAGATCGGAAGAGCCCTTGAGGAGTTCTGAGTCTAATTGTCACCCCTTGCATTTAGATGCACTCATCTGGTGGATGAATTAACTAATTTCCTATGAGGAAATAGGAGCAAGGAGACAGGTCTTCACCAGGGGGCAAGGACAAGGAAGAAGCCAGAAGAGATTTCAAAGTCTCTCTACCACTTTCTATTCCTCGAAGTGAATCCACAACCACAGAATTTTCTAGGAATTTATAAATATTAGTATTCAAAGTAACACTTTAGAGTTTACTACGGCCTGAGTCTTCGTCTCCGGTAATTCCCATAATGATATCCTAACATGTTCCCACCAGGAAAACCGCCTCGGAGAAGGCGCCCGCCAGAGGAGGCGGCTTGTACTCCAATTATAAGTGCTTTCCACTAAATCAAAATAAAAGATCTTGACATTTTACCAAAAGACATAAAACAAAAAGTAAATGAAAGTTCTTTTGTTTCCTATTTTCTCAGGCTAGAGTGACTTCCATCAAAAGCCTTTTAAGTGTACTTTGAAGATGTTGATTTGAGAAGCAGAGAAATGGCCTGAGGGCCAGAAGACCCAACCCCAGTCCCTCTCTCAGACTGTCCCAGAACGTCCCCTAGGGAGGGCCTGAGGGAAGCCCCGTCTCTCCCACAAATACCTGTGACTCGAAACTGGGGTCCCAGGTCCTGCGGATCGAGCTCACCTGACTGTGAAGGTGACTTTACAAGCAGAGGAGGACAAAAGCTGAAGCAGCGCGTTACGGTGACGGCGCCCCCAAAAGGACCGTTCCGCCGACCTGACCCCAAACCTGACCAACGGCCAACGCTGCCTGTTTCTAAAGGCTGCTGTGCGACTGGAAAAGGTAGGCTACGCCGGGCGGGAAGGAGAGGTGGGGCCTGAGGTCTCTGGGCGGGGCGGACCACACATTCTGGAACAATGCTGGGAGCGGCTGACCTGGCCTAAGGCTCCTCTAAAAAATGTAACAGACGCTGCCTACACCCCCTCAGGTCCCCTCTGGCTGAAAACAAGGAGTGGCCGCACCAGGGACAGCCCGCTCACACAAGGGGGCTGGGCAGGACAGGGACGCCCCAGCCCCTCCGGCTGCCTGGCAGTAAGGGATGCCGAGGAAGGGCTGGGGGGCCACCAGAACCGTACGGCACACGGACCCCTGCCTCCTGTCGGGGTGTTCGCTCCCACGTGTCCCCTCTGTGACGAGAGCTTCTGTTCTCTTTCCTGACCAGCTACTTGAATTGCCCTCCGCCTGCTGCTCCTTTTACTCTGTGCCCGCGTCTTCGTTGTTCGAAGTGGCAAGACCATGAACCCCCGGTAGGAGACAGACGTCCTGCGATGACTGTGACACGCCTAGGTGGCCGAACAAACTAAATGGAAAATACGGCTCAAGATCGCATGGGGGACCCCCACCCTGCGCCCCTGGGGTACAGTCCGCGCGATTTTATGACTATGAGGGCACTGGCGAAGTGCTCCGAAAGCAGGTGTCCAGAACCAAATCTGTGGCCCCGTCCTGTCCCCATCCGCTTAAGGCCAGGTTCACCGCGGCCCCTGCCAGACACCTGTGGCATCCCCTGACAGCAGCACGGCCTCGCCCCGGCCTGCTAGGCACGCTGCTGAAGGACTCCGAGTGAGTCAGGGCCCGGGGCCAGTCCCTGGGCTTGTGCAGGCCGCGCCCCTGCCTCTCCCGGGAGGTCACAGCCAACACCAGGAGCCATGCCGGCAGGCAGCAAGTAGTTCCGCCTCAGCCCTGCTTTAGGGACAAAATGCCGAGGGACAGGTGTGAAGGCCTGGAAGGGCGCACTCGAGGCCACAGTAGCAGGAAGCGACAGTGTCACCTGCTCTCCGCTCTGCTCCCTCCTTGCTGGGACTGTGTCACTTCCAGGGCGGCATCAGGGCGGCACCAACCTCCCGCGGGGCAGCCCGTCCCGTCCTACGGAGCGCTCCTCACCCAGTGCCCCTCAAGCGTGGGGCCCTCCCAGCCTCTCCGGCTTCTCCCTCGGGGTTCCCTCCTCCATAACGGCCACCACATGTCTCTGCTGTTTCCCAATCGCCTCAAGTTCCAATGTCCTCAAGCCCGTCTAGAATGTTCTCTACTCATGAGGCTACTCATTCTTCAAAACATAACCCAAGTGTCATCTTCTCTTCAAATCTTGCCTTGACCCTGGAACTTTCTCTGGCATGCCAAAGGCATTTCTGCCCACCTCACTCACAGCATTTCCACACACTATGTGCCAACGAGCTACTCTCACTTCCAGTAGCTGGGGGGGGGGGGGGGGGCACGCCGGAGCCGGGGACAGGTTTCCCTGGGTGAGAATATTGCCGGTACCTGGCACAGACCCTACACTCAAAACACGGGGGACGGCTTCTGCGACATGACCTCAATATCGTCCCGTGGGTCCTGCAGTCTTCAGGACTGAAAACTACACGTCACTAGTAACCTGAGGTATTTCTAGAAACTTTTTGAGATTTTAAAAATCCAATTAATTCCAAAGCATATCTCAAAAAGATTTAAAACTAAAATAAAATTCATATAAATGCTCATATTGAAAGGAATATCGGACCAAGTTTCCAGTAAAAAAAAAAATAATGGAATCTCTACATATTATGGAATCTCTAGGTATCAAATGTTTTAAAAGTTTTTTTTTAATTGTTTTAAACACGAGGATCTCTTTGACTGTGGGCCCGTCTTCAACAGCCATGAAACTGTGACTTAGCGGTAAGACATGCAAGGGTCCCTCTGCGAGGGCGTGCTGTGTGCTTAATCTCGGTTGAGAGAACCAAAGCAGAGCGTACTTGCTGGTGCGAGTGTGATCTGCCTTTTAAAAAAGTGAATTTAAAAAATTATTTCCTATTTTCAAATGACCTGAATCTTTCTCAAAACCAGACTGTGCAAATTCACCTCTGCTCATCATCACAAGGACTAACTTTATATTTCACGTAATCCACAACTATTATCTGCCAAACTGTTATAAATGCACTTGACAAATAACACAGAAATTAAAGATATCAGTCTGGATAACACATTTTGAACGTAACTGTTTAAAATCGAGTCTATGTCCCTCAGAGAAAGGAGAGAGATAAACTGTAGCATTTGGTATAAAAGAATGAAGCCTAATTCTTTTTCAAGAATGTCAGAACATGTGATTTGTGTTTTTTAAATTCCAAATATAACTGGCTGTATTTAGCACCTCCTGTACTTTCCAGTATATTAGATAATTGCACACCAAGTTAAAAACAAAATAAAGGAAAACATTCCTGCCATCCTCCCATTTCATAAAGGAGATGGAAATACCACACACGCCCTCACAGAGCACCGTATAAAGGTCAGTACGAATGGCCCCGAAGAAAGCTGCTTTTTAATGGGGAAAAAAAAAAGTTTTGAGGGTTGAGGGAACTCGGGCAAGGAAGAGAGAAAGGAGCGCCGTGCTGCGGTGGGTTTCGGCGAGACGGGCAGGCCAGTGACCGCAGCCCCTGCTCTGGGGAGCCGCCTGGCGCCTGGGCAGCCACAGGCCCCGACCCCAACTAAGTCGGAGTGGCTTCACGGTGTCGTCTGGGCGGGCACCGGGCTTCTGAAGAAGACGCCTGTGAACAAGGTGTGTATGACTTTAACAAGCCTAAAAATTACTCAGAAGGATAAAGCAGTATTCAGTGGATAATACTGACACTCACAGCTAAAAAACAAAAATAGAAACAGGTATTCAATATGGAAGAGTGGTTTTAAAAGGCGTGAACCACGAAGAAGCAGGAAAGACTAGTATCTGCGGTGCTTTACACCTTAAGGAATGTCTGTTTCTGTCGCTTCTGATCAGAGACTGGTGAGTACTTTGTTTGTGTAGGGAGGGGACGTGCGAGTGAAGCTTTCCCACCTTGGTTTTGGCAGGAAGACCATAGGTGGTTTCAGCAAGGAACCGGCTGTGGACCCGGAGCGAACAGCCGTGGGAGGCAGGGCACACGCCGGAGGAGAGCCGATGTTACCGGGCTGTTTGCTTCGGTGGGTGGGGTGGCCCGCACGGATCCCGGTTCGGACAGCCACAGAAAAACCCCACCCTCTGCTTCTGGGCATCCGAGCTCTCCTGCACCTCCACTTCTGAGCCAACTAACTAATGCCACCCAAGATCAGGAACCAGCGCTTATCTGCAATAATTTACGGAGAAAGCCATTTGCTAAATAAATCAGACTATAAAGAACATCAACCATTTCACATGCTTTGTTTTCTCTAATGAAACGGCCAGGAAACCCAGAGCCTCTGTGCCATGACAGGGGCCTGCGATACGGGGAGAGTGAGGACGGGCCAGCCTGCCCCAGCACCCTCCCCGTCGCCTCGGCCCCCGGCAGTACAGGCTCAGCTGTGACACGGAAGAGAACAAAACTTCAAGACCATCTGAGAAGACTCTGCTAAACGCTTCTGCCTTACCGAAATGTCTGTAGCTAGCGAGACGACGGGCAGTTTTCCCGTCTGCCAAACTACAAGAGAATGTAATTGAGTCTCTCTACATTAGGACTTGTTGATTTCAAAAGATCAAGATCAGAAGAAAAAACATTAATTAGCATTTGCATTTTGAAAGCAAACTATAGGACTACATGCTGATAAAAACAATCCTTTCCATTTGGTTAAAAAAACTTGGATTATGAGATGAAAAACAATCATTTGAGCCACTTCAGTAGCACTCGGTTCGTAATGTATGCCCACCGACACCTCGTGAAGGCTGCGAAATGAAACTCCGCGAGTCTGTTCAAACCCGGGGAGGCCAAAGGTCACCGCCCCGCGTGCCCCTCCACACTCCGGTCCTCGGATCACGTGCTATGCAGCTGGCCTCTTCGTGGGGCGTGAAGAGCCACGGCCCTGGTTTCTTCCCTATGGTGACACCATGACGAGAGGGGGGCAGCTCGGTCCCCACGACAGTGCTGAGGGACCCCCAGCGGCGGCACTCAGACCATCCGCACCCACGACTGTGCACACCGGCAGCCTCTTCCGTGCTCGTGTCCGGACTTCTGACGAACCGGAAGCTCCAGAGGTCTATCTTCTCAAATAGAGGAGACGGAAGAGCTGGGCACGAACTATTTACAGAAATCTTAATCTCCTCACGAGAGCTAACAGAAACCATCGACAGGCATGCATGTCGTTTCGGCAAGATTCCAAAATGTCTTCTTGCCCTGAAACTCACATCTGAGACAGACTGCCACGTGGGCCAGGTAAGGCCCGGCACGGACGGGATCTCTAACGTATCTACAACAGGCTTCCAAACTCCGTACCTTCAACAAAATATCACAATGTAATCCGTCTCTCCTCTTAAAATACACAAATTTTGTTGACAGCACATTCGTATCATCAAGATCACTACTAACAACACAACGAAGGCAACAATAATTGTACTTGTATGGTTTATAAAAGACACTTGTTTTCAGAATATAAAACCCATCTCCCCAAAGAGAGAACCACTCATTGGTGTATTTCGTTTTCAATTTTGTGGACCAAAACGAAAACACAGCTCATCTCTGGCGCGTGCATAGTTTGAAATCCTGGGTTTTTACAGTGGATTATTTCTGCAGATCTTTAACCGCCATGAAGTGTCACAGGAAATGCAATTCATGGCTTGTACCACCTGAGGGCACTCCTAAAATCTGTAACAACTTTCGGAATCCCGTTCCTGCAGACAAGAATGAGGGAAACCAGTCCTACTCGAGGTTCGCGGGCTCAGTAGTGGCTTAAAAACCGGGTTTCAGAAGACATGTGTTTCTCCGTGCAAGGTGAGATGAGAAACGCACGTAATTTCTATCCGCTGCCCATTCTCTGAGCCTCACATCCATGCAGCAAAAGCTGAGGTTCTGGAGGAGAATGAGCCTAACTTCAAATGACACGGCACATCAAATTCCCTAACTAACCAATCTGGTAAGACTATCTTCAGACTCTGTGTAGCATCAACAAACGAAAGTTCGCCTTTCTGTGGAAAACAGCAGAAATTCAAAAATTACTTCCAGTCTAGTCGACACACACACATACACGGCACTTCGGTTCAAGGAAACGCGTGGACCGGGACACCGTACCTGTCTCCTGGGAGTTCAGCACCTCTAAGGCGTGCATCATGGCACTTGCGAAGACATTGGCATCCTCCTTGCTGCCGAAGTTGAGGCCATACACCTGTCTGGCGTCCCGCCACTGGTGGAAGGTCTGTGTAGCTTGGTTGTACTTCAACCCTTTAGGAATGGCACAATTTATCACGACCTAAAAGACAGTAATTCCTTGTAGAGTCAACCTAATTATTGGCAACATCAACAAATCCTGATTGGATATACTCATTCAAAAACTTCTCCCGATGGACCTTGGCCAAAAATAAAAAAAAACAAACAAAAAGGAACCTGGTTAAAACGACTATCAACAGTAAAACCAGCCTGTAAAAGTAACGGTTTGACGAAGTTAGCTGTCTGATGGTTACAAAGGTCTGGCCTTTAAACAGTAAATCAGCAGGACGAAAGAAAATCCATACCCTCATTAAGTGCATTGTAACATGCTTATTAAAGCATTATAAATTCAGAAGGCATACAAAACAGAAGCATGTGTATCTCAGTGCACATTCCCACAGCCAAAATCCTGATGGAGAAATAGGATGTTAACACCAGAAACTTCCTTCCTAAATCCTCCACCTCCCACGTCAGGTCTGCGGGTTTCTGAACTTCACACAAACGGAGCTACACGGTACATGCCGTAACGTCCCCGCTCTGTCCCCACGACTGTGCACGGCAGTCGTCAGTTCGAGGTGTGCAGCTGTGCCTTGTTCTCGCCGCTGGGTGGCGCGCCGCCGTGTAAATCGCTTACTCACCCATCCTCCCGTTACTGGATGTTTGGATTACTTGCAGTTTGGTGCTATTGAAAATAGTGCCGTTACGAACATCCTACGTGTCTTCAGGTACACGTGAGGGCCCGGGAGTGGGGTGGTCATGGGCCAAAGATATGTTCAACTTGAGCAGAAAACTTCATGGCTTTCCAAACTGGATCTGCCGGTTTTCGCTCCCCTGGCGGCGTGCAACAGCGTGCATGAGCGCACAAACAACACGATGTTATTGGAATGGTCGGGCTGTATTTCTCTGACTACTAATGAGATTCAGTGCTTTTGTTCATGTTTTAATGGCTATCTGGATACCTTCTTTTATGAACACCTGCTCAAATTAAATCTCTTGCCCATTTTTGTACTGAGCCGTCCATCTTTTTCTTTACTCGTTTTTGAGAGTCCTTTATATATTCTGAACAGGACCGCCCCCATTATCTGTGTTGGTCATCTGTGCTGCAAATATCTTTTCCCCTAACGGGGTCTTCTGAGGAATGGAAGTTCTTAACTTTTATTCGGTCCAAATTAGCATTCTTTTTTTTCCAAAAAGTTAATGCTTTTTGGAACTTGTTTAAGAAGTCTTTCTCAGTCCCAAGACCATGAAAATACTATCCCATTTTTAGCTTTCAGTGACACCTCCACTGCACCTGCAGAAATTTTATGTCTCTGGCGGGAAGGGTTTGAGTTTCCTTCCCAACACGGCCATCCAATCGATCCAGCTCTATTAGCTGTGCTTCAGGGTTACTTTTCTCAAAGTCAGGTGGCTAAACGGCTCCGTTTTGTTCTACTGGTCCACGCGCCCGTCTCGGAGCCAAGAGGGAGTGTCCACCTTACCGCAGCTTTCTCCAAGCCTTGACCACTGCGGGAGTGCTGTCCTCGCTCTGCCCTCTGCTGTTGCCGGGGCTCTCCTCAATCCTGGATGCGGCCTCGGTTCTGTATTCAGGGGACTAATTCCGTGTTCTTTATGCCGTCTGCCCGTCTCTGCTTTCCACTGGAGTGTTCGGTCCACTTAGTACATTTCATGTAAATCTGGGTCTAAATCCTTCCTACCTTCTCTCGGAGTTTATTATCACCCTTCTCCTAGCTTGCCAGTTACACGCGCTTCTGCTGTTGTGTTAGCGGCTGCCCTAGAGACTACAACAGGCACCAAAACATTACTGTCGTGTTCACACAACAGCTGATCACTTGGGATCTGCCCGCATTTACACTTTCTGCTGCACTTTCTTCCTCCTGCCCTCTCCAGGCTTCCGTGGGGACCCTTTCCCAGCCTGAAGAACGCGCTTTAGAATTTTAAGTTCTTTCAAGGCAGATCTCCTCGTGATGAAGTCTCTCCATTTTTGTCAGAAAGTGTCTTTAATTCACCTTCATTTTTAAAGAGGATTTTTATTAGGAATGGAATCTGAAAGGGGTCACTTGTTTTCTTCCAAGCCCAGTGCCTTCCAAGCTCTTGCTGCTTCTGCTGAGAAGTCCGCTGTAGTCGTCTGGTCCCCACTGACTGCTTGCAGGCCTCACACCAACAGGCGTGCGCGTCTGGTGTTTTCGACAAGGACAGGTTGAGGCGGTTTTCTCTGTATTTACCTACTTCAGGTCTACCCAATCTCTAAGTCGATGTTCTATGATGAACTTGAAAATTCTTGTTCATGATCTCCTCAGTTTTCTTTGGCCTCGTTCTCTCCTCTCCTCTGGGCCCCCATTATGCGTACGATTCTCACTATGTTCACTATGTCTTTCTTCTCTTAATCCTTCACCTCTTTCACCCAACCCCCTCCTCACTTATTCTCTAGAATTATGAGCCTAATTCCGTTTTCCGTTTGTTTTTTATTTTTTATTTATTTTTTATTTTTTTTATTATTATTTTTTTTAATGTTTATTTATTTTTGAGAGACATAGAGACAGAGCATGAGCAAGGGAAGGGCAGAGAGAGAGGGAGATACAGAATCTGAAGCAGGCTCCAGGCTCTGAGCTGTCAGCACAGAGCCCGACGCGGGGCTCGAACTCACAGACCGTGAGATCATGACCTGAGCTCAAGTCGGCCGCCTAACCGACTGAGCCACCCAGGCGCCCCCCGTTTGTTTTTTAGATTCCACATGTAAGTGAAATCCTATGGTATTTGTCTTTTACTCCACTTAGTATCATACCCTCCAGCTCCATCCTGGTCATTGCAAATGGCACGGTGTCCTTCTGTGTTCCTGGCAGAGTAATCCTATGTCAGTCATGTGTCCCAAATGCGTTGTATTCTCAGACCTAGGATTTGGGCCTGGGTAGGGCCAGAGCCATGGCTGGGTTAGGGTTCGAGCCTGGGAGAGGACAGGGGTCTATCCATCCACAGTGCAGAGACCTCTCCGGAGGGCTGAGTTGAAGGCTAGGGTCGGAGTTTGTGTTTAGGGACCACACTGAGTTTGGGTTAATGTAAGATTTTTATTCAGGGGTGCCTGGGGGGTTCAGTCGGTTAGGCGTCCAACTTCGGCTCAGGTCATGATCTCGTGGTTCACGAGTTCGAGTCCCTCGTCGGGCTCTGTGCTGTCAGTTCAGCAACTGGAGCCTGCTTCGGATTCCGTGTCTCCCTCTCTCTCTGCCCCTCCCCCGCTCATGTTCTGTCTCTCTCTCTCTCTCTCAAAAATACACATTTAAAAAAAAAGGACATTAGATTTTTGCTCAGAATCATCCTCTCCAGCTCCATCCATGTCATTGCAAACAGCACAGTGTCCCTCTGCGTTCCTGGCTGAGTCACATTCCACTGTGGACACTCACTGTGTCTTCTCTGTCCATTCGCGTTATCAGTGGACACCTGGATCACTCCCACATTTCGGCTACTGTAAATATTACTGCAGTAAACATAGGGCTACATATACCTTTCGGAATTAGTTTTTGTTTCCTTAGGTCTCTTAAGCCCTTTTTTATATGTCCACATTTTTCTCTCTCAGAATATCTTAGCTTCAGTCTGAATATTTTCTTCTGATCTATCTTCCAGTTTACGAATTCTCTCTCTTTCGCTGTTACTAATCTGCTGTAAAACTCCTCACTGAACCGTCAATAGTAGTTAATCTTCGATTCTGAAGTGTCCATTTGGTTCTTTCTTCACGTTTCCAGTCCTAGGCTGAAATTCTCAACCTTGTGTTATTTCCTTGCATATATTAAGTATTAGTTATTTTAGTCACTTTCTGATACCTCCGCTAACTGGATTCCCAGTGGATCTGCTCTGCTCCTGCCCCTCTCGTCTCCTCATATGCCCGCTTACTTTGAGCTAATGCCAGACGTCGTGTGTGGACAACTGCATGGAAATCCTGAGGCCTCCAAACGATGCTCTAGTTTTCCAGGGAAGATTTATGTTTGCTTCTGGCAAGCAGCTAGGGAAACTAACAATCTGAAATCAACTTCATCCAAGAGTGAGCGAAGTGATTACAGGCTGGGTTTCAGTTCCCATAACGGCCGGCCTCACTCCTGGTCAAACCTCTCCCCAAGGGGACGGGGCTCCTAGGTCCCACGTCACGGTCTGGGGATCACCAAGAAAACTCTCCCCTCGTTAGCAGCCCTAACTTTGGATTTGTGTTCTGCTGGCCCCAGGAGTCTGCCAAAAGCTCTGCTCAGTCCCCTCTTTCAAATCTGAGACGTGCCTCGGAGGTCTGAGGCTGGGCCCACTTCTCTGGTCCTCACTTCTTTCAGAACACGGGCCCAGAATTCTTCTCTGCCATGTAGGCTCTTCAAACACAGTTTCTTCTTCTTAACATTCTAATTGTTTTAGTTCTCACAGAGAAGCTCTATGTTACCTCATCCACCAATACCCAAACTTGAAATTATTTTTAAAATATGACCTTATATATATATATACACTATATATGTATAAAATACGAAGACATTATACTAAGTGAAATAAGCCAGACACAAACCGACAAACACCGTCTCTTTCCACTTATCTGAAATACCTATAATAATCAAACTCATTAAAAAAAAAAGATAGAATGAAGGAGGCCAGTGACTACTATTTAATGGATTTGGAGTTTCCGTCTGGGAGGATGAAGAAGTCTTGGAGACGAGCAGGGGTGGAGCCTCGAGAAGGTGAGTGCACGTAGCGCCGCTGAGCCACACACTCAAAAATGGTGATGTGGGAAGTTTTATGTTGTGTGCATTTTACCATCATTTAAAAAAGGATGGCCTCTCGCCACGTGATGTTTGTAAGTATCGAGGTGGGGGCCACACACAACTCATTACCATAAAATTGTAATTCTTGTTTCAAGGTGGATCTGAACCCCTACCTGGCAAACAGTCTGAAAAGCTCAGGCAAAAAAGAGACGGCTACATTCACTGTGTCAGTTGTTCAGGAACAGAATATTAAGAGAAGGGAGGAGAGTGTTACTTAAATCTCTTCATGTCGTCACGGGTTCACTTTCTCCGCTGTGAGAAATTCAGCATGCTGGTTCCATTTTCCATTCAGTTTTAATTTTCAAGGACAGACAGTGCTGTACATCCTTGCAAGAAGCTTTATGGTTTATTTATTTTTATCAAGTAGGCTCCACATCCAACATGGGGCTTGAACTCGCGGTCCCGCGAACGAGAGCGTGGGCGCACTCTGCTGCCGGGGCCGGCGGGCGCTCCTCCACGGAGCTTCCCCTCACGAGGAAGGGAAGGCCTGCATGTTCATGTAACGCTAGCTGCTGGCTGGATGTCCACTAGGGATGCTACCAGGTTTAGACCTGACAATAATCCTGGGATTAGACTCGATCGAGGGCGATGCTCCATCTGCAGGCGCTCGCCCTGCCGCCGGACCCCAACGGGGCAAACCATGCCCTGAGCGTCCCACTCTGCCTGGTCTCCCCGGCTCAGTACCTGATCTCGTCTCTGAAGTCGTCCACGAGCACCCTCTTCTCTGTCTTCTCACCAAACGCGTCCTTCTTGGACGCCTCTCTGCACTGCCAGTGACACGTACCGGACTGAAACCACTCACTGCGCTCCATCCCCCCCTGTCCTGCAGCCCCCTGCAAACCCGAGCGCAGTGCCCAGAACACAGGGAGCACCGAGTGTTAAGCAAAAAAAAAAAAAAAAGAGGAATATTTTAATATGTATGTTTTATGTGTGCATTCAATTTTACAAATAAATGGTAGGTGATTTTTTTAAATGTCCTAAACTATAGAAAGTTTAGACATTGTTTAATAAATCACAATAACATGTTTCCACTTAGACTGATAACCATCAAAAAATATAACAAGGTATTCTGGAAAACCAATTATTTATTAGATTCATTCTTAGGGAATCACTTTTATTACTTTAAAGCAGTATCTTTATTATACAGCTGACCCTTGAACAACAAGGCTTAACCCACATGGGTCTACTTACCCACGGACATTTTCCCAAAACAGTCTTGTTTACAGCCCTGTATGTATGTTCTCTTCCTCACGATTTTAATAACATTTTCTTTGCTCTAGCTTACGTTAAGAATAAAATGAGCAATACATATAAAATACAAAATATGTGTTCATCGACTATGTTATTGATAAGACTTCCAGTCTAGGGGCGCCTGGGTGGCTCAGTCGGTTAAGCATCCGACTCCGGCTCAGGTCATGATCTCACAGTTCATGATTTCGAGCCCCGAGTCGGGCTCTGTGCTGACAGCTCAGAGCCTGCAGCCTGCTTTGGATTCTGCGTCTCCCTCTCTCTCTGCCCCTCCCCTGCTCGTGTTCAGTCTCTCGCTCTCAAAAATAAACATTCAAAAGAAAAAAAAGACTTCCAGTAGACAGTAGGCTATTAATAGTTAAGCTCTGGGGGAGTCCAACGTTATACATGGATTTCCAACTGCACGGGAGGTGGCGCCCCTAACACCCAGGTTGTTCAAGGGTCAGCTGTATTTTCAAATTGTTTATTGCTAGGTATACAAAGATGCTACTGGTTTTTATAAACTCATCTTATATAGCCAGCAATCATGCCAAACAATCTTCCTAATTCTCATATTTTATCTGCAGCTGCTCTTGGCATTAAAAAAAATTTTTTTAAATCTTTATTTTTGAGACAGAGGAGAGAGACAGAGTGCAAGTAGGGGAGGAACAGAGAGAGAGGGAGACACAGAATCCAAAGCAGGCTCCAGGCCCCGAGCTGTCAGCACAGAGCCCGACGTGGGGCTGGTACTCACGAACTGCGAGTTCATGACCTGAGCCGAAGCTGGATGCTCAACCAACTGAGCCCCCCAGGCGCCCTGACATTTTTTATGTACATGAGCGTATCTTCAGTGAATAAGGTCAACTCTGTTTCTTCCTTTCCAGTCTGTGTAGCTTGTGTTCCGTCATCTTCATGTCACTAGGTTACCTCCCCCTCTGCAATGCTAAATGAAAATGACTAACACTGAAATCCTCAACTAATTCCCGAGTTTAATGGAAAGTTCCCCCGATATTATACAATCATGTAAGATGTGTGATGTGTGTGTATACAATGCATCCTGATCAGCTTAAGAAAATTCATTTTTATGGCAGATGTGCTGGGAAGTCTTATGCATGGATTTTATCAGATGCTTTCCTGGATCTCGTTTCTTGCAGGGGCCTCCTGGTGAGTGGCTCTGCTACCCCATCTAATGTTCAACCAGCCTCACGTTACTGAGACGCAGACGGACCGTGTTTGGCCAAGAGGCTCTACTTCTCTCACGTGCGTTGCGGCTTCTGGTCTGCTAAGATCTTACTGAGGACTCTTGTATCTATGCCAACGTTCGTCACTGAGGCTGGCATAATTTTCCTCTCTCAAACTGTTCTGTTTCAGATATCAAAATTGTACCACCTTATAAAATACGACTCTTTAGAAAAGTTTGTATAAAACAGAGTTTTCAGATGTTGTTTGTAAATGCTTTAGATCCGCTCCCTCTTTGCTGTTTGGATTTTGGGGACAGACTATTATCTCCTGATAGTTATGGTTATGACTGTGGGTCTGTTTTTCTGGGGTTTTTTGCCAGTCTTAGCCAATTATGTTTTTCTACAAAATGGCCCATTTCTTGGCATAAAGCTGTTTACAATATAGTTGGTCTCCTTACTGTAGCTATGATGATAGCTCTTTTCCAATCCTACTATTGTTTATTTGAAACTTTTCATTTTTTGTTTGATTTTGCCAATGTTTCCATTCAATAAAACAGCTTTTGGGTTAGTAATTTATTTTTATTTAGTTCATTTCTCCTTATATTTTAAGTATTTCCTTCTGCTTTCTTGGGGTCAACCTCGCCATTAAGACTTGTCCATCTGAGGGCAGCTTACACGTGCCATGGGTTACTACATATAACATCCTGTCACTCAAATCTAAGCCTTTTATTTTCTAAACATTTTTTACTCTTCAAAATGATGTCATCTTAGTGTCATGAATTTAGAAGTGTTTTTAAATTTCCAAACATTTTGGGGCGCCTGGGCAGCTCAGTCAGTTGAGCATCCGACTCTCAGTTTCGGCTCAGGTCACGATCTCATGGTTTGGGAGATTGAGCCCCGCGTCGGGCTCTGCACAGACAGTGCAGAGCCTGCTTAGGATTCTCTCTCTCCCTCTCTCTCTGCCCCTCCCCTGCTCGCTCTCTATCTCTCTCTCTGAAAATAAACTTTAAAAAGGAAAGAAGAAAGATACAAACTCCTTCGTGTCCACCCTGTGTGGACTGAGGTCTCGGAGCCCAGCCTCCTGCGGACCCACAGCTGCGGCGCACCCACAACAGACCCGAGTCCGTAGCAATTCACAGTCCACAACCGCCATCCCGAAACACCTTCCTCGGCATCCGTCTGCACACTGTACCCGGGGTTCTAGCGGAACCCCAGGGACCGGTCTTTCCTTAGTTACGGGCTCAGCCAGAGACCGGTCCCATGTCTCCTGCATGTGTTTGACACCGGTTGACCCCACCATCTTACCAGAACCAAAAGTACGTCATAAATCTGTCCTTTACGGAAGTTCCTGCGTGACTAGCACATACTTGGTGCAAGTGAGGCCCCACCCACGTTTTCCTCTAGCTAGTACTGCTCCGTCAGCTGAGGCCCGAGGCACCAAGTCGCCGGAACATCCCGTCACCCTTCTGAGAAGCCCAGAGCAGGGCAATAGGAAGAGCTTAGTTTTCATCCCGGATATGAATTACAAAAGCCTAGCGATTCCGGCCATCTTAAAACCTACCATGTTTCCATCACACATGAATTTATAATATTTTCTGAAATCACTAACCCTTCCAACTCCCTCCTCTAGCCCCACACCTTCGGCAGGAAATGAATTCCTTAAACATACGACCTGCTATTTAAGTGGTATTTCACTTTTTTTTAATTCGTCCTAAATTTACTTTAGATTCCCAAACCTAGCTAGCTGGAAGACCCGAAGTCTAATGAATGTCCATGATTTAAAGTCATATTTGTATTTTGGAACAATTAGCTCTAAATCCTCATCCACCCAAGGTGGAAAGGGTGGGAAGGCAACCCCATCCCCAGTTCTCCCACCCAGAGTAGGCCAACTGTAGTCCGCAAAGAACTCCTCCCGTGTGCGGACTACTTCACAAGTCCTTCTGTAATTCTAGACTACTTCCGCCGAGAAGGTCAGAGACCCTTACCTGATGGTCCTGAATCTTCCTGCCCACCACTCTGAACGTGTTGTTGCCGGTATGGTGATAGATGTGAACTCTGCTGAACCCCGTTGAGCCACCAGCTGGCACCCACTTCTTGTTGGCATCATCGTAGACCATCACAGCAGCTCTTGCCTGACAGATACTCTGTTCACTGTAAAAAGTAAAACATGCAAACTGAAGACATTTAGAACATGCTAAGGTTCCCATTCAGCTCTACAAACCAGAGTGAGCCCACAATTAGTGCCGTGCTGGCTGCTAGAACAACGGGGAACAGGACGGAGGCTTCCCGCCTTGATGGGTAGAGCCCAAGGGGGGAAAGAGAGCGAAACCTGAAGCGCAGTGAGAAACCGGGGGAGGTCGGGACCCGAGAAGCACACGCAGACAAGAAACACGGGGCGTGTTTTCTGATCTAATACACGGAGTACCTAATATACCCATTAAACCGAGCGCAGCCACAGGTATAAACTAATCGTCGCTCGTTCAGCGGTGTGTAGAGCATGGTGACCAGTGATTACCGCTCTTTACTGGAAAGGCTCTTCACCACCGAGCTTGCTGCAAGGCCTACACAGTCTGACAACTTCACCTGCTCCAGGAGATACGGAGTGGCCGCTAACCCTCAGCGGGGGGCAATGTGACTGAAGGCCTTGACTCCACTTGGGCAAGACAACATCCTGTGTTCTAGATCTCTTCCTTTAAACGTGAGAAAGTAAAATGAGGTAATTTCTAAAGATCCCTCTAGATTTTAAATTCTAACCCTCATAGATAAGTATTAAAGAAAAAAGACTAGTTTCCAGGAAGGATCTTTAAATATCACCTTCCTTTCTATTATTTGTTACCAAGTAACTGAGATTCATGAATGAATAAAGCGCAGAGATGATCTTAACTTCATGTGATGTACCAGGCTCATCTTGCAAATATTCTACACTACTACTGGGGAAAAAAGGGCTGATTTGAATTTGATAACTTCATATTGTATCTTCGTTTTTTAAAATCAAATACCAAGAGTGGGCAACAGAAGAAAACAGCTGCATTATGCCAAACTAATTAAAACGACTCAGTCTCCACATCGAGACTTAGCTGATGCTTAAAGCGGAGACCACTGGCGATGCTCCAGTAGCTCGACCAACCTTACCCTTAACAAAAGCACTGCCCATCCTACCAACTTTAGCTCAAAGATTATAAAGTTATTAGTGTGGGTTCTTGGCCAATATCCTCAAACGCAAGTCACTCTCAGACCCTCCCCTCTTACTCATGCCTCTGCCCCATCCCTCCACAGCCTGTGTCTTACTCTTGTCTTGTGACCTGATGACAGAAGACCGGGGAGACCCACTGGGGTGACAGCACTGAGCAATACGGTTGCTTTAGAACAGCGAGGTCATCACTATGTCTACCTCTCCATCAGAGAAATTTCACAAAAACTAACTTAGCAGTACGTGTGCGGCATAAGCTGTGAAATAGAGAGGTACTGTTTAAGTTTTTATGCTGCACTGAAATTTCTTGGTAAACTAGTTCTGGGAATAAAAACAAGGTAATGACAAAAACCGTGAATTATTTCTAAATGCCTAATTAAAGAGCATCTGTCAGCTCAAAAGTTGGAACCTGTACATGGCTCACAACAGAAACACTTGTGAAGTGGCGGTGTTTACAGGGCCTGCACAGAGATTAGGTGAAACAAGCTTAGGCATACATATTACAGCATATAATCCAAGAAACAAATCTACTATTAATCGTAAATAACAAATCTGTAAATTAATACAGAACAGTATTTTCCTGTTTTCAAAAATTAGTATTTTCGGACACATGTTTCCTAAGGTTCAAAATACAATGTCTCCTCCAGAAGCCCCAGTGGGATCATATAAGCCAAAGCAATAAACCCCCATTTGTTGTAAATTAAATCATTCCATGCCTAAGAAAATTTATTTATTTATTTTGAGAGATACAGAGTGAGCAGGGGAGGGGCAGAGGGAGGGAGAGAGAGAGAATCCCAAGCAGGCTCTGTGCCGACAGTGGGGTTCAAACTCACAAACCATGAGATCATGACCTGAGCCAAAATTAAGAGTTGGACCCTTAACCAACTAAGGCACCCAGGTGCTCCCCCCCAAATTTGTTAATATACATAGGAGATCTAAAAGCAAGAGATGCACCCATTTTTTCCTCCATTTTTCTTCCCCACGGCTCTAGAAGGGGCTTCTGGAGACATTCCAAATACTGAAGCACACAGTTAACCAAATAGCTTTGACTAATCCTTGATTCATCAAGATATATACAAACTACTCAGCAATCCAATGTCCGATCACTTCGAGTTCCCTGGGAAAGCTATAACCACAGGAACAGAGACAAACTGACATATAGCCAAGGTCAAAAATGCAAAAATCAGTTGACTGGTTTTCTAATGAAAATGAAAGGAAATCTTCAAAATGAGATGTCAAAAATATAAATCCAGCTCTCAACAAAGTCAAGAAGTACCAAGAGAAGCCAAGGTTAAAGAGAAGAAAAAGAAGTGGTAACGGGAACACAGCCGTGTGGCGAGCTGTAAGAGACAGGTTATGCCCAAATCACCCTGCCGTCCTAGAAGCCACCGGGCGCTTAGGGAAGCCATGGCGAGGCCCAGACAAGGAGGGATGGCACGGCCCGCTGAGGCTCTTCGTGACAAATGCAAACCAGATCTTTCCAGTTCCACTTCACAGCATCTGGGGGCCTGTCCTCGCTGGACAGATGTCTGTCTGTGCGATAATACACATCACCGGTCTCTGCCCCAGCTCCAGGCACACGCAGGGCTCCTGAAAGCCCCGGGCTCTCCCGGGCGGAAAACGTGTCTCTGATACGCTAACAACTGGCTCCAAGCTTCAAGACGGAGGCCGGCTGCCAGAGATACCAAGCCATGCTTGGAGGGCTGAAATTTTCGGTTCCACGCCAGCCCCCACTTCTGGGGAAGGAAGAGGGGCCAGAGATTATCTCACTCCCCACTGGGCAATAATGGCATCGATCGAGCCCACGTAACGAACCTGCGTAAACACACCCAGACGAGCGTCACGCGGCAGTGCTGGGAGGGGGGGCGGTGAGTGGCAGGCCGATGGGGGGCGCGGGAGCCCTGGGCCGGCCCCACACTGCATGCTATGCGTCATTTCCACCTGGCTGTGCCTAAATCGTATCCTTTATTTAAAACAAAACAGTAAGTCAAGCAGGCTTCTGAGTCCTAGGAGATGTTCGGGCAAACTGCTGAACTTGAAGAGAGGTGGGGAGAACAGCCAGCCTGTGGTCAGCTGGGCATTAAATGTGCGGGCGGCCCAAGGAGCCCCCTGGCCGCTGAGGCGGGGCCGGTCCCGGGGGACGGAGCCCTCGGCCTGCGGCGTCTGCGCTAACTCCAGGAGGCGTCAGAAGGGAACAGAACCGGGACACACGGTTAGTGCTGGAAACAGAACTGGCGCTTGGCTGATGCTAGAAGAAAACCACACGGTCACCAGCTCCCATTAAAGGTGCACAGAAAACAGGCCAGCAGCACCCAGTTTGGGATTTCACGAACCCACAGACGTCAAAAATGGACTGGATGGATCAATCCGGAATCGGCTGACAATATTTTGGTCTACTCAGGGAGGAGATGGGGGGCTGGGGGTGGGGAGGAGAGGCAGGAAACACCACGGCAACCTATTAAACTGAGAATATTCTGGAACTTGATCTCAAAATAAAAGCCATATAATGTAATATAACGTAGATGTAATAACTAGCTTTCTATACGAGTCTCTAGAACATAAGACATTTTTCCCCGTTTTTCCCTGGTCCAGCAAAAGACTTACAAGGGCCTGCTTTAAAGCATGACTAGCCTCAGTCACCAAAGAACTGCCTATACATGGGTGTATATGTGAGTGATGGAGAATTGATAGAAGCAGCCTACAGATTTTTCTAATAAGAATTTCGAGCTTTCTCTAGGATTTTTGGCTGAGAAAGCAACAAGTAAACTTTCAAATTGCTGAAATTATATACACATGCACAGTTTTTCAGGGAAAAGTGAAATGGAAGGAAGGCAAGATTTAAGTACCACAGCTACTGAAGAGTCAAAAAAAAAAAAAAAATTTAAGAAAATGAAGATCTAAACAAAAGCACAGCAAAAGAGAAAAAAATTTTATGACCCTTCTAATACCATTCTACCTGCAATATTATAGTAAGCCTCAAAAATAAACACCTAGTCCAAGTCTTCAACATCGTGGAACTGTACATAGATTAAATTAGTGAATTACTAAGCTATAGTTTTGTGAAGATCGAGCACTAAATTGGTTACAAATAAAAACTTCAGGGGTACCTGGGTGGCTCAGTCAGTTGAGCGTCCGACTTCAACTCAGGTCAGGATCTCACGGTTCATGAGTTCAAGCCCCGCATCGGGCTCTGTGCTGACGGCTCGGAGCCTGGAGCCTGCTTCGGATTCTGCATCTCCCTCTCTCTGCCCCTCCCCCGCTCATGTTCTGTCTCTCTCTCAAAAATAAATATTAAAAAAATTTTTTAATCTCATTTTATGACTAATGCAGTCAGCATACATGATTATATTTCATCTTCCTAATATTAATATTGTATTTTAAAATGAAACATGGCATTAGAAGGCTAGAGACCACTGATTAAAAAAAAAAAAAAAAAGGTATAAAAACCATGACACAACATTACAATTTTGTGGCCTCACCAGGTAAGTCATTTCTGAATACAGCCGAATTTCCGGCCCAGAACCACATGACGGGAGAGAACGCGTGCCAAGTTCTATCCTCACTGGTCCCAGGGTACAAACGGCAGACTAAGGACCGCTGGCTACTCTTGCATGTACCAGTCGCCGAGGCTGCGCGAAAGCCCCACCTCGCGCCTGCTGGCCACTGGCGTGTCGGTAGAGCACAGCTGGGACGGTGGCCCTCTTCGGGCGCCTGCTCGGGCAGCTCCACCTAACCGGACCCTGCTCCTCAAGGCCGGACTCCAGTATCGTCCCTTCCTTGAAGTGTTTCTGGGGCCCCGAGGCCGTATTTGATCCTCCCCTCCCCCGGAGCAGCATTCGGTACCCTTTCGACAAGGAGGACTCTCTGAGGCTGTCTGAGCCACAAGAGGGGCTGGGATTTTGCTCCGGCTTTAGGCAGAACATGACTTCCGTTTTTAAAAGTGGGCTCGAGCTGCCGTGCGGAGGACGGGTTCAGGAAGGCGGCGGGAACCCAAGAGGCTCGGGCTGACATGAAGACCAGCGCGGGCTGTGCGCGTGGGCAGATGGGGGAGGCGTGGGGAGGGCCGCACGCGGACCCAGGCTGGACGCACCCCTGACGGAGTCGCCTGCTAGGTGACGGCGGGCGGGGGCGACAAGCAGAGGCGGGAGGAAATAATGGACGATACCTAGCATTTTCCGGACACGGAGTATGCGGCACAACGCAGTGTGTGCATCACTGCTGAGAGTCATGGTCCCCATTCACTACCTACTTTTACACACACACAAGCGAGGCTTCTGCACCCCTGAAATCCCCAGCACGCAACGCAGAGCCTAACCCACAGTAAACCACCACAGTCTGTACAACCACCTCTAGTACACAACCAGCCTCTTAGAGAAAGAGAATGAGCACCTGGCCTGTTGTGGTACGGAGTCATTCCTGAACTAAGATGACGGTAATTCGGAAGATAAACTATCACAACAGAAATTACACCAAAAAATTGCAATTTTTTAAGATACGATTTCTGTCTTCTGTTCTGATGTCAGTATTTTTGCTCAAGCCTGCAATGTATGACGTTTCGAGGATTAAAGAGGCTGAGAGTAAAACAGCGTTAGATTTCAATTCGCTTCCACGAACCCCGGCCGCACCGGCGCGGCACAGCTCCTAGGGCACACAGTGACACGGAGCCAGGCCATCTCGGTCGTGAAAGACTACGCCCTGCAGCTGGAAGAACACCCGTGTGGAGGTAAGCACCAGCGGAATCACAGACAGAGTGCCTTTTCTCTTGGTTCCCCACTCCGGGATCCAGCTGCCCTACAAACCCACGGGTCCCCCCAGAGTCCTCCCTACCCTCGCCCGCCCAGGCACCCGACTCGACAAGGCCTGCCAATTCTACTTCCTGACGAACTTGTGACCCGTCAGCTCCCTCTGCCCGCGGTGCTCGGAAGCGCGGGGCCCTCCCCGGTTTCCCGGCACTCCCCTCATCTTACTCTGCGAGGCCCACGGTGATGTGAACCCTGCGCTCCCCAACAGCCTTTCTTTGTTTCGAATATGTACTGACGGCGCCTGGGTGGCTCAGTCGGTTAGGCATCCGACTCTTGATTTTGGCTCTGGCCTTGATCTCAAGGTTTGTGAGTCTGAGCCCCACATCAGGCTCCTGACAGTGCAGAGCCTGCTTCAGACCCTCTGTCTCCCTCTTTTCTCTGTTCCTCTCCCGCTCATGTATGCACACTCTCTCTTAAAAATAAATATTTAAAAAATAAGAATAAAAAAATATGTAAAGTAAAATTTAAAGCGTTTAAACACACACACGTATCAGGCATGTAAAGTGCGCCAGGGACCAGCCCACCGCCCCGTGCTGGGGGCGCATCTGTGCTCCCAACAGCCCACCCCCCGCGGCACGGCGGCCGTGACGCCATCTGCGCCCTGCACCTGCCGGCACATTTCCGCTTCCCAAACACCTCCTGCCCAACACTCGGCTGGCCCGCAATCTCAGACACAGGCGTCACACCCTCTCCATGGTCTTTCCTGCCCCCCCGCAAGGACCTCACCCATTCTGTTCCTACAACCCACTGTGTGCACCTCCTCTCCACCAACACCATGCTAAGGCCCTGAAGGACGGCACTGTGTCTTCTCATCTCTCCTAGTTAAGATCCGTTAAAAACAGTGACTTGAGAAGTAGTGACAGACAGTAACTGAAAAATGTGTAAAAAAAAAAAAAAAAAAAAAGTAAGCTTTGGTAAGAAGCCTGAAGTATGCCAGGGAAAGCCCCTTCTCCCGACTCCTGATACCCAAGCGGACGGCCTACCGAGTCCTCTGCTTTCCGTCTGGAAGGCCCAGCGGCAGCACTCCAAAGCCAGAGGCGGGAGCTCCCCGCGCCCCACTCTCTCTTTCCCAGCAGCCGTCCTGTGCCCTGATCAAGAGTCGGCTGAGTCGGTGCCCAAATGTATCCATTCCAACTATATCTGTCTCGCAACGGTGCCACCGAGTAAGCTGGTGCTGTGCGCCACAGAAACCCGACCAAATGAGGCTGGGCTTTCGGAAAGTCTCCACCAAGGTCTGAGTCGCTGCGCAGCTGTGAGCACGGTATCAAGGGTGGAGGGCTCGCCCGGTCCGGCAGCGTCCGCATTCAGACTACCTCGCACGTGCCCCAGTGCTCCCTCCACCTTCGCCTTCAAGAAACCAAAGCTGAAACTCACGACAGAACAGGGGCATGCCTTCGGAAAGAAAAACAATGTAGAATTCTCATCACCAGACCAACACGAGAAGCTTAACACAAAAAGGCTATAGAATTAGCACGTATATTATAAAGTAGACGAAAACGCTTGAAGGCACATATCATTTTTAAGGACACCCAACTTTAACTAGTTCGGTAACCATTACCATTACCACCAGGGCAGGTCACCCTGGGCTAGAGGGCTCAGGGCACAGGTAGGAAATGCTAAGTAAGTTTTTCTCCTTCACAAAAAACTTGCTAAGATTCAGGGGGAGAGCAGCCTGCTGTAACAGTCAGTTGCTGCTGTCACAGCTGTGACACTGAGGGACCCACGAGAGATGTGAATGCCACCGACAAGCAGCGACGAAATGAGGGCAGCAATCTGTTTTCTGCAAGGCAAGAAAGCCATCTGGGAGGCAGCAGATCCAACTACGGAGAAAGGCAAACCCTCCTGCGGAGCCCACACAGGCATTCACCAGTCTAAGAGGCGCTGAGGCTAAAAAAGTAAAAATGCCAACGTGTCACTACCAAACTCCTCACCCACAACACGCGGGAAGTACCGACGACTCCAGGGTAATAACTGATCCACGGTCACCAAACAAAGTCACTAGTGCATCTAAAGCAAGATAGCATGTTTTGGAAAACGTCGGAGCAAACCTGCTGGGTGTTCCTGTAGGATGAAAACAAATCTAACATAGGGAGAGTCATCAGGCTGGGTAAAATGTAGAGAAAGTACCTCAAAGGGGGCACTTACTACACGCAGTCCCACGTTTTCCGGAGTGACGAGGACAGTCTTCATAACCACCTTTAGGTGCTACGTGGCTTTCACCACGAACACCTCCTACTCGAATATGCACAGAATCTGCAAGATTCTACACACGCGACAACAAGAAGAGCTTGACTCTGTAGACGACGCACCCGCAAAGGGAGGGGTGCAGCGCAAGTGAAACGGCACCAGTGCGATGTTCTCAGGAGCACGAGCGAGCGAGGAGAGCACGAGGCGGGAGTTAGGGAGTTTGTGGGGAGAGAGGACCACGGAGTCGCGCTGGGCAGGGAGAAGCGGGGGCAGTGAGAGGACGGGAGCCCCTCGAGGACCGCCCAGACTGGGCGCAGACGGAAGCAGACCCGGCCTCGCTGCAGAGGAGCACAGGGAAATTCTAGCCCCCTGCCTCTCCCGGGGCACCCAAGACGACCGGGTAACAAGAGCCAAAGTAAAGCAAATGTTTTTTCTTTTTTTATCATGATGGGGGGGAGGACAGATAGAGACAGAGAATCTCAACCAGGCTCTCAAGCCCAATATGGGGCTTGATCCTACGACCCTGAGATCATGATTGAGCCAAACAAAATCAAGAGTCAGATGCTTAACTGACTGGGCCGTCCGGGTGCCCCCAGCAAATGCTATTTTTGTAAAAACGTCAAAACCAACTGTAGCAGAAGACTGCACTCTACAACTATCCACAGACAAATTACCAGAGCCTGTGTGTTCGCATGTGACTTAACTGCACGCACAAAACTCTTACCGGAATCAGTGAGGGCAAATGTATTCATGGGTTACTGTCCACAGCACCTCGTACGGACTGACAGCCCCTCTAAAAGTCACGGTACTAGGTGGCTCGGCCGGCGGAGCATCTGGCTTCAGCTCAGGCATGATCTCACGGCTTATGAGTTTGTCTGAGCCCCGCGCCGAGCCCGCTTGGGATGCTCTGTTCCCCGCCACCCCTCCCCCGCTTGCGCACACTCTCTCTCAAAAATAAAGAAAACTTTTAAAAGATAAAAATAAAAAAATAATAAAAGTCATAGCCATAAGAATCCAAATCTCTTTACATTATTGAAGACCTAAAGCCCAGAGACAATCCGGTGACACAGGTATTTAATCACTGAGCCAGCGCTGTGAAGACAACGAGGCTCACGGAAATACGGATATGTGAACACAGCGCTGAGTGCCACGCACGATTCTATGCGCTTTGCCTGTATAATCCATTAATTTGCCAACCTTCTTTGGTAGCTATTTGTCGATATCCCCATTTTACAGATAGGAAATTGAGGCAGAAAAGGGATTCGGAGCAGCCAGTCTGCTTCAGAGTATGACTCACGACCACCCTACCTGCAACAGAGTCTATCCTTCAATCCTATTATTGCCACAAAACCACCTCCTCAGAGTTTTCCAAGTTCCCACGTTATACTTCATGTAGTATTTTATTTGCAGCTGAGGGAAGGGCATCGTGTGCCACCGACCCTGCAACACACGGGTTTCAACTGCGGGGATTTCTGACAGATGACGACCGTCCTGTGAATGTATTTCCTCTCCCTTATGACTCCCCGAACAGTTCCTTCTCTCTAGCTTACTTCGTGGTCAGAATACAGCATGTAATACAGAGAACACACAAAATACGTGCTACTCAACCGTTCGTGTTATTGGTCAGGCTCCCCGGTCAGCGGTAGGCTGTGAGAGGAGTTATTTTTTGGAGTCGGAAGTTATACACAGCTTTCTGGCTGCGTGAGGGCTCAGCGCCCCTCACCCTGTGCTGTTCACGGTCAACTGTACACACGATGGACTATTACTTAGTCTTAAAAAGGAATGAAATCCTGACACACGGTACGACATGGAAAAACCTTGAAGACACTGTGCTGAGTGAAATAAGTGAGACACAAAAGGACAAATACGGCGTGACTCCATTTGCGTGGTCAAATTCAGAGAGAGGAGGACGGTGGCTGCCAGGGGCTACAGGGAAGGAGTTCAGTCTGGGGTGACGATCAAGCTCTGGGACTGGTGGCGGTGACGGGTACACAGTAATGTATGTGTAAGGCCACCGAACGGTGCACTTAAAAATGACTAAAAGAGTAAATTTAGTTATGTATATTTTACCACAATGAAAAATATATACGTAATAGTTTTAAATATTAAGAAAACATGAGGTATTTTTGTCCATCAAAGAATAAAACTATGTTAACCTCACTTGCAATTGGTTAAAGGTTGTATCTTAACACAAGATTTAAAAACTTAATTTTGGGGCGCCTGGGTGGCTCCTTCGGTTAAGTGTCTGACTTCAACTCAGGTCATGACCTCAAAGTTTGCGCCCCGCGTCGGGCTCTGTGCTGACAGCTCGGAGCCTGGAGCCTGCTTCGGATTCTGTGTCTCCCTCTCCCTCTGCTCTGTCTCCCTCCCCTATTCGTGCTCTGTCTCTGTCTCTCAAAAATGAATAAACGTTTAAAAAAATTAAAAAACATTAATTTTACTAAAGAAAACAGATGACGTTTCATAGAACTAATCTAACTTCTCACAATAAAACTCTCAGGTTTGCTGTGTCCCGTTATTTGAGGTGCTCCGCGGCTCTGACTTGTTTCTGAGACGCCTCTTCGGGTTGTTACGGACGATCCGCTCCTTTCTCGTCCTCAACTTCGGCTTTACACTCTCCTGCCCCTACTGCTTCTGGCCCTGCCGTTCGCATACGCCGTAAGAAACCATTCACGTCTTCTCCCCTCCTCCCCACCACGACCGGAAGGGGGCTTCCCAACCGTCCCTACGCTCCTGGCGTGCACGCCATCGTGTCCTCTCCTCCCGCCGCACGGGGGTGGACCCGGCGGGTGCTTCCATTCAATGGCGAAAGTTACGGAATATCACTTCTGCGACGGTGGCTTCCACTTGCAGGAAAAGGCCCACGCGACGAGGCCGCCTGTCAGGAAGGAGGTGACCCCGCCTCAGCCCGACAGCCCACAAGCAACTGAATCCAACCAATCACGCGGAGAACGAGCCTCGAAGCAGGCCCTCCCGGGGTGACTTCGGACGGGACTGCTGCCCTGGCCAGCATCCCAACGGCACTGTTGAGAAAGCCGTACCGGATTTCTGCCCCACAGAAACGGCGTGATAGCAAATGTGCGTTGTTTTAAGCCATTAGTTTCGCTGTGATTTTACTGTACAGCTGTGAGTTACTTCACCACCTGGACTGACACCCTCTCATCCGTCCCTCGGACCTTACGATTCTTCCCCATTATATTAGTATCAGGTGTTCACACAATGGTTCAATAAGTGTGTGTGTTGTGAAAATGATGACAATAGGCCTAGTTAACACTCGTCATCACACACAGTTAAAAACATTTCTTCTTGTGCCGGGAACTCTTAGGGCCTATACTTAACATAAACAGCCAACACGGCACTGCAGCGGGACTCCCCGGTGGCCTCGCACGCCACTCCCCCCGGGGCACTTAGCACGCGACAGACACACCGGGTGCGTGTCTCTAGGTGCCCATCCATCTTTCTGACTTGCACTTGCACTTGGGAATTCCCAAGATACCAGCGAACCTAAAATCTCATTAATAGCCTGAGACGTTAACAAAGAGCACACACATCTGGAAACGGTCGCAGGAGGAGAAATACGTGGAAACGCTTCCCTCGGCCACATACGGCTTCGCTGTCCTGGCAAATCCTCCCGCTAGCGAGAAATCTTTCTCAGAACACTGATCCGATGACTTCACCTGTTTTCTCAGGGGCTTTGCCTCATTATTTTCATCGGGTTATATGGCAAAGCAGCCACAGTACTTCCAAGCACTGCTTGAGTTAAAAGTACCAAGGGGGCGCCCAGCTGGCTCAGTCAGTAGAACGTGTGACTCTCGATCTCGGGGTTGTGAGTTTGAGTCCCACGTTGGGTGTACAGATTACTTAAAAAAAATAAAATCTTTTAAAAAATTTTTTATAAATACCAAATATGGCTGATTTTAGCTATGAAGACACCAGACAGGACCAGTTAGGACGGACTTGGAAGTGAAAACAGGTGCGGGGCAGAGGAGGCTGGGAACATCCTTTATATTCTCACTTTGGAAGGTTATTACTCTCCGCAGGTAATAGTTCAGTGACCATGTGTGACAACAGAGACAAGCACCACATGTGATCGAGACAGAAAAACTGAAGAATACTGTAGGATCTCAATCTTCCCCGCCCCCCCCCCAAAGTCTATGCCAGGAGGGCTCTGCTTCTGGCCAAGTAACGGCCACATGGGCTCCTTCTCAAATGACCCTCCCATAGAGAAAACTAAACTCTCAGTAAAAGGTACAGAACAAGTATCTGAAAGTGCTGAGGAATGGCCAGAAGGCAATCGGCTCTGGTAGAAAGGACGATACAGGAAGAGATCGCTGATTTTACAGCCTCAGCCCGAGGACAGGCCCGGAGTCTGGGCCACAAGCCTAACGGCCCCAACAGAAAACCCTGTCTTTCTAGCTTCAAGAACCAACAGATGACGTTGAGGGCAAGCCAAGGTGCCGGAAACCTGGAGGATAATTCTGGGGGAATGAGGGGGGAGGGGGACAGGGCCTAAGTCTCCTGGTGACCCCGAAAGTGATGCATGTGCGGGCCCTCTCTGAGCAGCCTCACCAAGGCTGAGAGACGAACGGAAGCACGAGCGGCTGCCCGCCCGCCCGCCCTAGCAAGGCCACCGCCAGTGTGCGGAGCGGCGTCAGGCAAGTCAGAGGCTCCGCAGTGCCACCGACCGGGCCCCTAATTCCATGACATACGCAGCAGCCTCAACAGAAGAGACAGAGACCAGAGCCCGGTCACAAGATGAAGGTGAGCGGTGCTGGACTGAAGGCAGCTACCTCTCCATGTTCAACGACGGAAAAGACAGGAAACAACGGCAGAGAAATTTTAAAATACCAAATGAAATCTCTACTGTTGAAAATAAGTATTTTTCTTTATTATGAAGATGAAAATTCTCTGGATGGGCTTAACAGAACGGAGACAGCAGGGTAAAGAACTGGTGAGCTTCACCATGTGTCAGTAGAAATTATCCGATCTAAAGAGGAGAAGAAAAAAAGACTGGGGAAAAGATAAACCTGTGGGGTGGCACCAGCAGGTCTAACGTACATGCAAGAAGAATCTGGGACCAAAATAAAAACAAGTGTAAGGGACACGGAAATAACCACAGGCAGGCACCCGGTAGCCCGAGATGAAGAGAAATGCCTGAAACACCAGGAAAAAATGAAACATTACATAGAATTCGGGTGAACACGGACTTCTCTTCAGAACAACTGGGGCCAGAGGACAGAAAACCGTGACTGTCAAGCCATACCTCGTGCCACCAAAAAAGTTAAGTCAAGGCGTATCATCAACTTAAACATACAAGCTAAAAGCAGACAAGTTTTAGACGAAACCAGGAGAGCGTCCCGTGAACTGAGGACTGAAGACAGGCGAAGCTTCAGCAAAAACCGTGGAAGAAACACGTCGGCAAGTGAAGATTTACTCGCATCCAAACACGCACCTTTAAGGAGATGCACACGCGTGAACATGAACGAGATCTCAGTACAGCTATCGCAGAAAGAAAGGAAGGAGGGAGGAAAGGAGACCACGTGCAAGCGAGGCTCAGAGGAGGAAAAACGGCAAAACAGAAACCTGACTTGTATCCGGGTCCTATTTTTAAAACTCCTGCAACTAAATACAGACCCTCCACCCACCTACGATGGGATGAGGTGACTCCGTCCTGATCCTGATATTTCTAAGTCGAAATGCATTTGATACACTTACCCGAGGGAACGTCCCATCCCGCGGAGCCCCGCCCCCCTCCCACGTGTGCGGAACCCTCACGCGGCCTACAGAACCCTCCAGCACCGAGCCTTTTTACCACAAGGCGTTGGGCGTCTCACGTAGTTTGCTGAACGCCGTACAAAAACCGAGGCCCAGCAGGGCCGTGGCCGCCGGGGAGCTGTGGCTCTGGGCCGCTGCCCAGCACCGCCGGCCTGGGAAAAGATCCAAGTTCAAAGCTTCCGGGTACGGTTTCACGCCCCTGTAAAGCCAGAAAGTCCTCAGTTGAACCGCTGGAAGTGGGGAACCGTCTGCAATTAAAGGACAGGCCAAAAAATACTGGGCAAATAAACTGGACAGACGCCACAAAACATGATATATAAACGGTCAGGAAATCCACAGAAGGGGGCCAAATGTCACGAATCCTCAGGGACACACAAATGGAAATCACAAGGAGATGCCCCCGCCCACCCGCCCGAACAGCTTCGACGCGGCACGACCGTGGCCTCACACCCGCGGCCAGGGGCAGCACGACTGCGTCGGGAGCTCCGATGAGCACGCGGCACTTGCTCAGACAACTAAACACGTGTCCACCCTCTGCCCCTTCCATCCCAATGCGAGTGACGCCAAGACTGGGAGGTGCCCGGACATCGAGCAAGAGGGAAAGGGTAACCGTGGCGCGTTCGTGCCCTGCTGTGTCGCCGAGCAAGAAAAGCTGATTCCCGCAGCTCGGCAGGTGTACGGCACCCTCGTGGCTGTGAAGAAGGCTCACCCGCAGGGACGCCTGTTGTGACCACCAATGAATGAGGCTCTGGGCGGGAAACGCTCGCCGACAGCAGACGTGAGTCAGAGCAGCGGTGGCTCGTGCAGGAGAGGGACGGAGGCGGGGATGACACGGGAAGGGACCTCAGGGAACCCTGCCTGCTGCCCCCCAGGATGTTCTGCATCCACCCAGACTCTCCTGACAGTTAGTTTTGCCACAAGAAGAAGAAAAACGATCACCGGACCCTGGTTCATGATACACGGAAGCACCTCAACGGGGCGCTGGTGACTATGCCTTACTTCTCTGACATAATCTGAATATAAAATTTACACACACACACACACACACACACACACACACAGGTGACAACGTGTAGGAAAACATGAAGGAAGAGACAGGCGGCTGCCCAAGGCAGGTGGCTGGGAGGGGTGAGGTACGGCGGGGGTCAGAAGGTCCAGACTTGCAGTTCTAAAGAAGTCCAGGCACAGCAAAGGTAGTTAGTAACAATGTACTGTGCACCTGAACGTGGGCAGGACAGGAGACCTTAAAGTTCTCAGCACGAGAAAAAATATTTGTGACTGCGTAGTGACAGATGTTAACTAGACTTCCTACGGTGATCATTTCACAGTATAAACACCTGTCAAATCATTATATGCTGTACACATGAAACCAGTATGTCAATTATACCTCAATTAAAGAAGAAAAAACATATAAGCACACATAATTTTTCTTCACATTTGTGCCAAAACGCAGGAAGCATATAAATTTCATACCGCTGAAAATAAAATCCTGAAAAATGTTAAAGAAACATTCACGGTGGAATCTGGATTGTGGGTGTACGTATTTTCACCGAGTAATTCTTTCGACTGCTCTGTGTGTTTGAAACTGCTCACGACAAACTTTTGGGGAAGGGGGTTAACCCAGTGCTCAGGCCTGTGCAGCATTCTCTGTGAAGGAGCTAATTATACACACACTTCACACCCGTAATGAAAATTATGTGACAAGGCACATTTTAAAATCTTTGTTAATAAAAAGACAAAAGACTGGCATGCTTTATGTCTCCATATCCATTCAAATAAGAATTCTAGGAGTTTTAAAGCGGATCAGTTTAGAAACAATGCGTAGATGAAAACAGTCTGGCAGCAGTATCGTGACTGGTCCCCTCCCCTGTTCTCACCACACACACTCGCATGCACGCGCACACACGCACACGCACACGCACACACACACACACACCCCGGTCGTGACGGTGTCAGTGGTAGCTGTGAGCAAGCCCCACACAGGAGTTTACAGCCTGTACTTCTCTCCTGGGCTCCAAACCCACACAGACAACTGCCTAGAAGTCACGAGCAAATCTCAAAACACCCCCTTTGCTTTCCCCACCCAATACGCTCCTCCCTCTGTTTCCATCCCAGGTGAAGGACACCAGCGACCCTGCATTCTGGCGCCAGCCGGAAACAGCAGTGCAGCCCGGCCTGCAGCTCTGCAATCGGCCGGCCCCACCGGTGCCTCCGCCGGCCCCTCCTCCTGCCCCTTGGCCACGGCCACCGAGTGGGCGCGTTGTTCGCCTCCTGCCGCTGCGCCTGCCCGTCCAGCCCGGCACCAGCGCACCCTGGACAAGGTCGGAGAGCGCAGCGAGCCACGGCTGCTGCCCAGGCCCTGCGGCTCTAGGTGAGGGCATTTAAGCAGGACTTTTACAAAAGACCTACGTTTCTGCCACTTACTTCCGGGTAAACTGATAAAGACGGCTTATCCACGCGACCACACCCCTTCTGTAGTTAAGACCAGATGACACTGAGATCTCAAACTTCATTATTCTAGAACTACTGCGAAGTACGCGTGTTACCAAAACCGTCGCGACACGATCATACCGGTCCTCGCTGAGCCTGTACGTAACGAGGCTTCCGACTTCTTTCTGAAATCCTGACCCCAGCAGCAGCCCAGGGAGCCGGTGTCTTCGGAGGCACAGGGCACGGGCGTGAACCTCAAACACGATATTCAGCCTCTCTGAGCCTCCGCTTCCCACCGCACAGAACGGCCTGAGAATGAAACCGCGAACGCCAAGCACTTCGGCCGTCCGGCACACGGGGAACGCTCCGTAACACCATCGCTATCGGAACCGCGGCAACGGCGCTGTGGCAAATGAAGACAGCAAATAAATGGGGTTCCAGAATCACAGGCGAGCACGACACGGCCAAATCCCCACCGTGCACCCTTCACACGTGATGTGCCCACAACCTGAAGACCCAACGGCGTACGTGGTGCCACGTCGGGACTCCCCGCTCCGCCGGTGCGGGCAGGCGTGGACCGAGCCTGGCCAACCTCCTACCATCTGTGATCGACGGCGCCTTCCTTGTCTCTGCTCACCGCGGGGCTGCGGCCGTATGGGCGGCTACCAAGGCCTGGCGGCCAGCAACAGAGCTGGGACTTCACGATGGCCTGGAGCGTCACGGTGTGACGCCTCCATGGGGCGACCACAGCTCTAAGCCCTTGCTGCTATCTACATGAAGGGCCACCACGTGTGACTCACCATGTCCTAAGAAGTTGCTTCTTGTTAATGTTTACGATTTGAATTAAAAGTCAGCTCAAAACTAGAGGTCTGTCCATATGACGCGGCAGTGCCTAGGCACTTGGTCAAACTACACGGACTGCGTCCTCGCGCTGCTGCTGCTGCAGCCGGCCTCCTGAGCCGGCCTCTCCCACCGCCCTGAGGAAGCCCCCCACGCTCCCAGAGTAGTTCTCGAACACGCGTGTGCGCCGGCTGCCGACTCCTGCTCGACACCATTTCCCACGTTGTGAAATTCGGTCCTGAACTCTGGCCTGGCCTCTGCGGCTGGGAAGGCACGGCCTCCCCTCTCTTCCGTGTAAGGCTCCTGCACACACACCCCGCGTCCAGGCCCGAAACGTGACACGCCAGACCACTTGGCACGACTGGCTGGATCAGGCAGGGCCCGCGCGCTTCAGTTCTGCGGGCTGGACTACAGCACTGCCCACGGCAGGGACACCAGAAATGACCACCGGGCATTGTCTGAGCTGGCACACCGCGACCTTCAGCACCATAACCGGTCTGCGAGCCCTTGAGAGCCCACGGCAAACACACTTCTTCCAAGTCTCACATTTCGTATTAAAACTTAATGAGTATTTTGCAATTCACCTCATTATCCAGCCTGTTTTAATATGATATTCCCCCCAAAAACCTTTCGGTGAAACTGACCCTCCAGGTAGGTATGCCACATTCATCTTGCACACCACAGCCTGGCCCCGCGAGGGTACGAGAGCCCCCCCGCCACGAGAAGGCAGGAGTACTCCAAGGTGCTGTGGTGCCACGGCAGGAAGCCTGCCTCTCCAGGCTGGACACTGAAGCCTCACACGGGGCCTAGAGGGGAAATAACCCGCAGAGGTGGCAAGTCGGCAGTCACGTGACCATCACTGACCCCAGAATATACGTGCCAGAAGTCAAGAGGGACTCAGGAGTCACTAATACGATGTTTTGTTCACACACGTGGCAGCATGTTCCGAGAGTAAGCACAGCACGCAGGACCGAAGGAGTCACTGCCGTCATCTGAGCAACACGGCCCACTGTACCATACGTCTTCAGCGCAGTACGACTGCATGACATCGCAGACATTTTGAAATGTATGTCCTGTGCTTCTACAAAACACTGAAATGGAGTGGAGTGGTAACTAGTACATGTTTTTAAAGAAGGTGCTTGACAGAAAGGCCTCAGTGCCTGTCTGACGCTATTGGCAAAGTGAAGTTATCACAATCAATCGCTTCTTTGTTAATATAATTTTACAATATTTATTTTTGAGAGAGAGACAGAGAGAAAACACAAGTGGGATAAGGGCAGAGAGAGGGGGAGACCCAGAATCCAAACAGGCTCGAGGCTCCCAGCTGGCAGCACAGAGCCCAACATGGGGCTTGAACTCACAAAGTGAGTTCATGACTGTGAGATCACAACCTAAGCTGAGGTCGGGACGCTTAACCAACTTGAGCCCCCCAGGCGCCCCAACAATCAGTGATTTCTTTCAGGCAAGACTGTTCACTGGAACCTGCCCAAGTGGAAACCTGGCCATGTGCCTTCCCTGGGACCAACTGGAAAAACTCTCTCCAATCCATGTTAAGAAGCTGAAAGGAGTATGTGTACAGTAAGAGTTCGGTGAGGCGGGGCGCTTGGGGGGCTCAGTCAGTTCAGCCTCCAACTCTTGACTTCAGCTCAGGTCATGATGTCACAGTTCGTGCGACTGAGCCCCACGTCGGGCTCTGTGCTGACAGCACCAGAGCCTGCTTGGGATTCTCTCTTCCTCTCTCTCTCTTTGTCCCTCCCCTACTCACTTGCTCGCTCTCAAAATAAATAAATAAACATTAAAAAAAAAAGCACAGGTGAGGCTAGGAATGGAAAGATGACTTTGTCATCTCGAGAACCAAACACACTGCTTCTCCAGCATCTTGATCGGAGCTGAAATTGAAAGCCACCCAGGCGCCCCTCTGACGACATTTTCAAGCAGAGCGCAGAATCATTTTCGGGAATGTCTTGAATGAAATCACACCATTACGATCTACTAGCCCTCGTCATGCCACGGAGGCACCAGTCTCTCTCCTCTCCGTTCCGTTCATCATGCTGTTTACTGCCGGCCGAGCAGAAAGCCTTCCTCGTCTCCTCACCCTGTGAGTGGCTGCTGCTCAGTCTCCTCTCCCCGTTCACATCCACTGGGCCACTGAAGCTTGTGAGCAACTCACTCAAAACCACCACATTAACCACGGCACAAACTAAGTCCTCCTACTCATCAATCAGATCACAACGAAACACATCTTGACACGGGTAGGTGGTCGATCTCACTTCACTCCCAGCAAAATTAGGGGCAGGTCTCCAAATCACGAAACGTGCTTGGTCATGACAAACGGGTACCTAAAACACCACATGCACTATGGAGAACATTCTAGAGTATGATGTTCCTGCCCCAGTTCTCGTCTGTGGCCTAATCTTTCCGGCGTGTCGCGGCTGACTACCGACCAGCACGGTCCTGCACCCTGATCCTAGTGTCTGTCATTCACGGCATCTCTAGGCACAGCTGTGTGATTTTCATAGTACGTCCAAAAATATAAAGTTCAAACCTTAAATGAATTCCATCTAACATTTAGGAATATGACTGAACCTGATTCATGTTAAAGAAGCAATTTAGCAGAAGGCAACGTTCAAAATGATGAGTAATCCAATTCATAAAATATCAAAACGTTCTGGGCCGCATTTAATTTTAGAAGTGCCCTCTTCCCCAAGACATGTAATGCCTGCTTTAACTGCACTTAGAGTAATCGTTTTATTATTATTTCTCTTCTACCAAAGAGGATATTCTTTTTGGCTAAGAATTTTAAAACTATAGCTTTCTTAGTGTCCTGATAGAATTCTCGGCCCCCACGCTGTAAGAGAAAGACTTTTCTGAAGCTGGCTTCCTTCGACTTTGCTTGAATGACCTCATAAGCCACTTCGCTGCAGAAGGCTCGTGTCACCCTTTAATACTGTTCTTCGGCAAGTCCCGTCACTAGGGAGACAGACGGCTCCATTTCACACACAGGCCTCCTCACTGAGAAACCCAATTTCCAGATCCTTTTCCCCCTCGGTCGCAACAGGGACTTACACTTAGGCGGAACACAGGAACCCAGCAAACCGGTCCGACTGGTCCCTTGCCGATCAAACCCGGTGCTGGATCAGCGAGGGGCTGGGGGGGGAGTCCCGAGGGCTCGCATGCACCTCAGGTCTCTCTGAGCTGTGATTTCCTGATCTCTAGAACAGAAGGGCTCCTGAAGTTACCCAAGTCGTAGCACAAAACAGGAGGACCACATACAGCTCTAGTGATGTTGTCTGTACAGCTCCAGATGAAGAGGGGGTGGGGAGGGGGAGGACCTGGCTTCAAACAAAGCTTTTTCAAAAAGTTTAACTATTTAAATTCATCAAGTAGCCCTTAAATTCTACTACAAGAACAAAGACTACAAATATTCTTGTCCGATTATTAAGCCTGAAATGAGTGATTTAGCCTATTATACTGCTATAAATTAATTATAATGATTTCCAGGAAATTTAACTTACTTAGTCTAGGATTATAGTTAAAAACTTGATCTACTAGACAGACAACCATTTCTCTTCAAAAGCCACTAAATACAAACACAGGCAGGTGACAGGGATGCCACCCGGGCGGCAAAGGGTTTAAGATCCCGTCAGCGGACAGGCTGCTCCCCACACAACTGCCACCTGAGACTCGTTCGCTACTGTGTTCTCACGGAAACGAAACATCTGACCAGTGGGAGCAACACGGTGATAAGGGGAACAGGGGCCCGCGGCTGGTGGTGACGCCACTGCTGTCATTTGGGTGCGCGCCCTGGGGCACGAGACTCAGGGGAACTCCCCCGCCCCCATACCTCCTCTGCTTTCTCCCTCTGGAAGAAGACCAGAAAAGCTCCCCAGTCACACCCCGACACCACCCCTGCCCCCAGCAACCGCTCATGTCCGCAAAGGAACAAAGCTCCTCGCAGAGAGACACACACGACAGTGAGTCCTTACCCACGGAGACCTGTTTGCAGCGGCAGTGCCCCGGAACCAGCCTACCCCCGAAACCCTGCCCATCACCCCAGCTGGATACTCTTTCTTCGTCACACAGGTCAAGGACCCGTTCCACGTCAGAAGACATGTGACAAGGAAACCCACAGGCCCTCGGGACGGACCCCTTTGCTACACTAAATCTGAACAAACTTTCATAAAGACTCCTAAGACCTACAAGGTATATTCCAAGATCATAGTCTGTGGCAACCAGATCTAAAGTCAACCTGTTTAACTTTTTATTTAAGTCTTTACTTTTTAATCGGTGGCATTAAGAGTTTCCCTCTATTTAATGTGTTTTTACGAGTACAGTATTAGTATTATCTAGTCATATGCTTCCAAATGACCTTCATGTTCGCAAACCTCTGCAAGGTCAGGGTCCTGATGGCTTTTTAAAGACAGAGTAGCAGCTGTGAGGGACCGAAGGAACCCACCCCAGAGCGGCAGCTGCGCCCACAGCCCTCCCGCGGGGCTCACAGAGCAGCGTCCCGCGTAGGGCAGATAAAAGAGAAGGAAGGTGTTCACAAGGGCGTGCCTGCACTTCACTACCCGAGGGCCAGAACTTTGTTTTTAATGATTGCTTTAATCACTTAGAAAGAGAATATAAATTATACAATCTCCTGCTGTCTTCTAAGAAAACCTACACAAAAGTACACAGGAACAAGAAAGAGAGAAGGGAAGAGAGAAGGAGGAAGAGGGTGAGAAAGAAAAAGGAAAAAGAGAAAAAGACAAGACAGAAGGGGTGTCATAATAAAAGGCTCTGAAAATCCCATAGAGCAGGAGCCGCAGCGGGGAGGGGGCCTCACCAAGACCATCAAGTGTAATCAGGTACCTGTCTCATTAGAGAAGGCACAGTCTTTGGTAAAATTTTAAAACCAACAAAAGTGAATAAACATACACGCTTTAAGAGCCAACGGCACTCACCCGTGTGCACACAAAGTATAACTTTCAAACCAAAGGGGAAAAGCCCACCTATCCAGTGGAAGGCAAGAAGGGTAAAGAGGGGCGAAAAAGAATAAAAGGAAAGTAAAAGATATTAAAGACAAAGGCTAGAAAGACAATCTTAATACCCAATAAAATATAAAGTAAAATATGGAAGCACAGCAATTAACAGAAAAGATAACTGACAGAAAATTAACATCTTAAACTATTACATTGTAAAAATAGCATTTGATTCATGCAAAAATCAGCGGATGTTAAACACTGGGCTAGAGCTGCTGGACACTTGTTCCGTCTCACCCCACCGACGACTTACTAATAATAAAGAGACACGGAGGCCTTTGTGAAAAAGAGACGTGATGCATGCGCCCCATGTTAACAAAATGATCAAACCGAACATCCCGGAACTGGAGACAACGGCCATCACGGGCTCCGCGTGGCGGCTGGGAAGAGCACGACGTCGCTGTGGAACACCCCTGCCTCCAGACATTCAGCCTCCGTGCATGCAAGCAGGAACGATCGAACGTATCCAAATAACGGGCACTTAACAAAGTTACTGGCCAGGACTCCTCAAAACGGCAATGGCAGGAAAAGAGGGAAAAGGCTGAAAAATTGTTTTTAGAATCTAGATTAAAGGAACCCAAAGAGATGGGATGAGCAGAGGTAACCAGTGAATGGAGGGACGGGAAGAGCAGGAACCAATATTCCTGGTAAACGGAAGAAAATCTGGGTGAAGGGGCACGTGGGGGGCTCAGTCGGTTAAGCGATCAACTTCGGCTCAGGTCATACACTCACGATTCACCAGTTCGAGCCCTGTGTCAGGCTCTGTGCTGACAGCTCTCTGTCCCTCCCCCATTCACGTTCTGTCTCTCTCTCTCTCAAAAATAAAAAATAAAATAAAACAAAAAGAAAATCTGAGTGAAGACAGTACAGTAGACCACACGCATGAGCGTGAAACACCCGGATGGCTGGATGACTTCACCGTGATGACGGAGGCCAGCGCCCAACTGCTCACCTCCCGGGGAGCCGTGTGCAGCCTCAAAGGCTGCCCCCAACACACAAACAACGGAAATCAGAAAGCAGATTCGTAAGAACATTAACTGGTGAATCTACCTTAAGAAGTACATTAATTTTCTTTGTAACATTCTTGTAACTTTAAAATCTTTCCCAAAAAAGTAAATTTAGAGGAATGTCACACAAAGGTTACACACTGATGAAAACAGGAGAGTTAAGATCTATCCACCATGAACAAATTCACTCTAAACAACATGCCTTGAAATATACCTAATAACAGAACTATAGGAAGAATATAAAAAATTCTTCTTAATTTAACCTACTGCTCAGAACTGACAGATCAAGCAAACAAAATATAAGCAAAAATGTCAAAGTACTGAACAACACAGTTAGAAGACTCAAACCGGAAATACAGAGAATGCCACTCCAATCAAAGAGAAAATACATAGTTCTTCTAGCATATCTGAAATATTTTTTTAACGTTTATTTATTTTTGAGAGACAGAGAGTGAGCCGGGGAAAGGCAGAGAGAGAAGGAGACACAGAATCTGAAGCGGGCTCCAGGCTCCGAGCCGTCAGCACAGAGCCCGACGCGCTGCTCGAACTCACAGACCGTGAGATCACGACCTGAGCCGAAGTCGGCCACTTAACCGACTGAGCCACCCAGGCGCCCCCAGCATATCTAAAATGTTTATATAAATAAACCATGTATTAGGTAAAAGGGCGCCTTATTAAATTCCGAAGAGTGTATTTTATAGATTATGCTCTGGTATAATGCAATAAAATCAGAAATGAATAACAAAATAACTATTAAAAAATTCCCAAATTTGGAAACCAAAAAGTATAATTACATAACCCTGAGGTTAAAAACGAAATCAATAAAAGTTAAGAAACATTTAGAAAACAGAGGTCAGAGCAAAGGCGGAACTTAAGAGGAAAATATGTGGCTTTAAACACATTTATCAGGGTGCCTGGGGGGCTCAGCCGGTTGAGCGGCCGACTTCGGCTCAGGTCATGATCTCGCGGTCTGTGAGTTCGAGCCCCGCGTCGGGCTCTGTGCTGACGGCTCAGAGCCTGGAGCCTGCTTCACATTCTGTGTCTCCCTCTCTCGGCCCCTCCCCCACTCATGCTCTGTCTCTCTCTGTCTCAAAAATAAACATTAAAAAAAAATTAAACACATTTATCAGAAAACAGAAAAGGTAAAAATTTTAAACCAAAAGAAAAACGCCAAAGAAATAAAAAGAAGGAAATCACAAGAAAGGCAGAAATCCATGCAAATCTAGACCAAGAGAACAAGTAAGGAAATCCACACCACCAAACCTGTTCGTGGTCAGTGCTAACGACCCAGACAACAGGCTGCTGAGAGCGGTCCAGAAAAAGAACAAAGACCCAGGAGTAGGGAACCAACCAGATCTTCCTACCACGAGAATTTTAACCAAACGCTAATGAATGCATAATCTAAATAAATGCCAAAATCATCACAAGAAAATAGAGAGAATTTGAATAGACTTAAAAGAAAAACAGATTGAAAAATACATCAAGAGATTAAAGAAACCGAAATGGCAATGTTCCTCTCCCACTCGCTCCACACACACCCACCGCAAAGGCAACCACACGCACACGCCACACACACCCCACACACCAGGTAACACCACCAAAACCTCCTGAGACTATTTTTACCAGGTAAATTCTATCAAGTTTTGAAGAAAGTATTCTTATCTTAAACAGGCATGCTCAGAAAGCAAAGAGTAAAGGCCACCTAGATCATTTTACCAGGTTACTGTGATCTTGCTTTTGTTCAAAAACCAGGTAAAGTTATAGGCTAATTCACTTACAAATGGAGGTGTATAAATCACTAACCAAACAAATCCAATAGTGTACTTTAAAAAAACAACAGATTTTCCATATTAAAAGATAAATGATTAAAACATGATTATCTCAATAGAAGCAGAAAATCTGAAGAAGTCTATTTAGTAATTTTAAAATCTTATCAAGCCAAGAACAGATGAGAGTTTCCTCCTTTTGGAAACACACACCACAAAAGCCCACGACAAATACAGAGAAACTACAGCCGAGCTCCCCGCTCCCCGTAAGTAAGAGAAGACCGCAGCCTGGCCGACAGGGAAACAGGAAAGAGAGCACGATGCTCACAAGGGAGAGAGAGAGCTGGCACTTCGGCCAGTGACCTCGCCGTCTATCTAAAAGAACCGATGAAATCTGTTCCCCACCAAATCTATACGTTTCATGCAATCTCAAATCTAGTCAAATTCTTCGAGAAGCTCAATAAAGTATCCTAAGATACTTCTGCAGAAATAATGGCTAACCAACACCTAACTCAAGCTGGAAAAGGAGAAACTTGCACGATCGGGTAGCGAGACAAACCGTTAGACTCTACACGCAACAGCGGAACTGCAAAGTGTGAGCACAAGCACAAGGGCCATGCAGAAAAAATGGGAACTTTCTCTTTGACACAAAATGAAATGGTAACTTAATAAAGGCTAAAAGGGCATCGCATATCAATGGCCAAAAAACGGACTGTTTAATCCGTGGCTCTTAACTGTCCAAAACGTGGACCATACCTAAAAACAGACATTTTTCCCTAAGAAAAATTAGGTAAATAATTTAAGATTACATGTGAAACTTTTTTTTTTAACATTTATTTATTTTTGAAAGACAGAGAGAGACTGAGCACCAGTGGGGAGGGGCAGAGAGAGAGAGAGGGAGACCCAGAATCTGAGCTGTCAGCACACAGCCTGATGCAGGGCCTGAACTCACAAACCTCGAGATCATGAGCTGAGCCGAAGCCAGACACTGACTGACTGAGCCCCGCGGGCGTCCCTATTTTTCTTTTTTTATGTTTATTTATTTTGAGAGAGAAAGAGAGAGGGAGAGCGGGAAAGGGGCAGAGAGAGATGATGACACAGAATCCGAAGCAGGCTCCAGACTCCAAGCCATCAACACAGAGCCTGACATGGGGCTTGAACTCACGAACCGCGAAATCGTGACCTGTGCTGAAGTCGGACGTTTAACCGACTGAGCCCCCCAGGCGTCCCAATGTGGAACTTCTTGAAACTTCAAAGGATTTTTTTTAACGACACACACAGTTCTTTACTAGGGTTCAAAGTACATGTTTAAAAGCTAGGAAACTATTAAAGAACCACCCCTGAAATTACTTAAGATACCATAGCTTGCAGCTCCCATAAAATTGTTTTTAATTACGTAATACTCTAAATTAGAGAAAACTGGACAAAGTACACCTAGAAACAGAACCTTGCTTTTCTTTCTCCAGAATGCAGTTCTGTAAATCCTGAGGTTCCACACTAGCGCCACGAGTCACGCTCAGTTTCAAAGACAACGCTCAGGGCGTATTGATCAACAGGACTGTATTCACCAAATGTAAGGTTTTAAAAATCATAGCCTCAGCTAATACGCAAAATCATAAAAATGAAACCACTTCATATAAAATTTCAACAACTTAAGCAGCATATGGCTATGGGACTGAACGGTCAAAATGAAAACTGTCAGTCACTTAGAATCATAAAGAAAAAAAGATGTCGAAATCAGAAATGCGTTACATAAAACAAATGAAGATAGCACTGAAATGCCTTTCACGGTACCAGGTTTTAAGGGGTCAATGTTATTTTTTCAACTATAATACTATGTAAAGCGCTCTGTGAGAAAGTTCTGCTAGAAAGTTCTGCTGGACACTTCTAATGAGCAAAAACTTGTGTGTATGCCAAAAAATCTTCAGTAACAGTACATGTTATGAGTAAAATATTAAGTCGCTGCACTAAATAAACTCAGAATCTTAAGCAATTTTTCCTGGAGGACAATAAAAACAGGAATTCTTTGTCCCTTCGTTTTGAAAAACCCAAACTCTTAGGGGGCAGTCCAGGCAAACTAAAGTCCAGACTCTTTTTACCATTTTTGGCCAATGAAGTTCCTGCTGTTCGTTTTTTCCTCTAGACAGCGTCGGCCCTGGGAGAGCGGGGCGAGCGGGGCCGGGGGGAGCAAGGGAAAGGCGGGAACCCGCGCCGGCTGCTGCTGAGCGGGGGAGCGTGCGCGCCGAGCGGCTGACCCACCAGCAATAATACCGACGTTCAGAAATCTCACAAGTTAGTGAAACGCTGGACTCTGTTAATAACGGCTGGTAGAAAACCAAACAATAGAAATCTTTTTTTATTCAGCTGGGTATCACAGAAAAGCACCATGTATTTGTATCTGGGGAGAACACGAGACCTGACAATAAGCCCTCACTCACTGTTTTCGCAGCCCTAAGGGAAAAGATGGCAAAATGGCTGGAAGCATCCTTTCGTCAACGTTAATTAGCCGCTGCAGGAGGGGCGGTCCGGGAAGACGGCGTGCACCCACAGGGGGTGATGTCAGCCTACCGTGCAGGTTTCTCTCAGGGTTTAGGAAAGAGAAGCTGCACAAGAGAAAAAAACAATCCTGAAAATATGAACCTGGAGCCATCGAGTGCCTGTTGCTCCCTGAAATGCAAATAGGAAATACCAAATGACGATCTTAACGCACGCACCGTCCCACACACGGATCAGTTACTGAGCTCCACCGAAAACCACCGCTGAGTTACGACAGGGGTCCTCCATCCTATCCTGGCTTTGAACTGGCATCACAGAATTAGAAAAGCAGAAGCAACTAAATAGATGGTATTCGAGAAATAATCTTAACACTACGATTAGCTGGAAATACATACTCCGTCTTGAGAGAAAAATGATAAATACTGTTTAAAATTTTTTGATCCTATCAAATGCTGAGGAGATTTCTAGTGAAGAGTTAGGAACGCCAACAGCGAAGAGCACCGAATCACGGACTCTACTCCCAGCCGCTAACTTACTCACGGTTAGCTTCGCTCACGACCCAGACAGAAGCTTCACGACCACGTCACACTCAATTTCCGCAAAAATCACAGGAGGTAGGTACTGCTGCTCTTCCCACTTTGCAGACGAGGACACGGAGGCTCGGACGTTAAATGGCTCGCCTAAGGTTACAAAGGCACGAAGCCGTAAGCCCAGGATTCAAACCAGAGCTGTCTGAGCCCAGAACGCTTCCCTGAACCACCACCAAGTGTGTACGCATCAGACCTTCCTCGTTCCAACTTCTTCAACCGTGCGACGAAACGTTCTAACAAACCCGAAAAGAGCGACAGCGTGTTCAACTACGAAACAAACAAGACACAGAAGCTGTGGAAAGGAGAGATCAATCAACAAGAACGAATGCCCTGATATAAAAACGGACAATTCACAAAACACTTAGAGAAAACGGACAGAGATGAAAAATATTCCAGTTCTCTATGGCAAAGAAATACCAGCTAAAACCAGATATCCTTTTAAACCCTGACAGCGTCAGTGTGGGAAAGGGGCCCGTCTCGTTGATAAAAGTGAAATGGTACGACCATTTCAAAGGGCTGTTTGTCCTAAGAAGTCAAGAGTTTTGAAATGCAGACAAACACTTATTCAGCCGATTACGCTGTCTGCAAGTACGTCATGTAAGGTAAGCGTGTTATGTACGTGCAAGAGCGCTAACCCAGCGGCCCCTCCGGATGACAGGAAATTCCAACACGGAGCTACCCGGGTCAGCACATTTTCAGAGTGGACCTCTCGGCACTGCAGACATTCGGCCACTCATGAAAGAAATGCATACACCAACTTCCGAAATAACATGGATCTACACTGCATTTACGGATCTATACTACATTTGAAGTTGACTTTTCAAATACTGAAGAGGGGAAAACAGGATACAAAACACACTATTTTAGGGAAAAAGAAAGACCATAGGAAGAATATCTTACAGCCAGCTCCATGCTTGGCACCTTTACAGACATCGCCTCTTATTCCCCAACAATCACCCTGTAACGTGCTGTTACTCTCAGTCCACAGATTTGGGAGCAAATCTCAGACGAGTCAAATAATTCAGGGAACCAGTCAAGGGCAAGGCTAATACTCACACCAAACCTTATATATCTGACCTCAAAACCCATGCCATTTTCCACTATGTCACACCAATACACTCCTTTCTCACGTGTATTAGAACTGATATTATAAAATAAAATCAATAACAGGACATCCAGAACATATTAAAAATATGCATATTGAAATAAAATAATACTGCTTTCAAAGCACAAGAGATCATGAAAATACTTGTTGTATTTCAGTTGTATCCCCCCGCTCCAAATCCATCTGTTGGAGTCATAACCCCCGGCACCTCAGAACGTGACCGCATGTGGAGACACGGTCTCTAAAGAGGTAATTAAGGTAAAAAGAGACCATACCAGTGGCCCGAATCCTTCTAAGATCAGGACACACAGGGAAGAAGAGCGTGCGAACACAGCAAGAACGGGCCGACCGCGAGCAGGGGAGACGAGACGCGGAAGAAACGAAACCCGCCAACACCTGGTCTTGGACTTCCGACCCCCACGACTGTGGGAACACACGCTTCTGCTGCTCCGGCCACCGGTCAGTGGCGTTTTGCTCTGGCAGCAGTAGCAGGCTAATGCATGCTCTTACCCCACAAACACGGAACACTGACGCCCCCCGGGCATGAAAGAAAACAAGCCCCTTTTAGACAGTGTCCTAAAGCACCAAAAGAGAGTATTTTACAAATACTTTTATCTTTTATGAAGTTTATTTACTTATTTTTGAGAGAGACAGAGACAGAGACAGAGACCACAAGTGGGGAAGGGGCAGAGAGAGGAAGAAAGAGAATCACAAGCAAGGTCTGCACTGTCAGCACAGAGCCTGATGTGGGGCTCGAACTCCTAAGCCATGAGTTCATGACCTGAGCCGAAGTTGGACACTCAGTAGACTGAGCCACCCAGGCGCCCCTACAAATATTTTTAAAGAAATAGTATATTTTAGAGATACACTAAATTTAACCTCCTAGAATTACCATGTTAGTTAAAAAGCACTGGTGGTCCATTCAAATAAGCATGAAAAACCTCACCGTCCCAGAACTAGTAGAATCACTAAGCACCTGCCAAGATCCCGCAGGCGGGAAGCCCCTTTCCCTGAAGGGAAAGGCCACCTGCCCGCCAGCTGCCGGCCTCCCCGAGATCAGGCGTGCAGGTGTGGCCCCACTGTGAAACACTCCCCCCGGCTCACGGCAAAAGAAAAACACAAAAAACAAAGCCCGACACTGAACTCTAAGAGACTGCCAAAGGCCCTCCAACATTTGAGAAATCCTCTAACTTGAAAGGTAAGAAACAAAACAGAGGGAAGGGAGAAATTTTTTATAAAACAAAAACAAGATAATGCAAGAAAGAGGAAAGATTTCAAAGTATACATAATTAATATTTTCAAAGGGAAAAATAGTCATTGGAGAAATAAGAATGTTATTAGAAGAAATATACACAGGGGCGCCCGGGGGGACTCAGTCTGCTGGGCGGCCGACTTCCGCTCAGGTCACGATCTCACCGTCTGTGGGTTCGAGCCCCGCATCAGGCTCTGTGCTGACAGCTCGGAGCCTGGAGCCTGCTTCGGATTCTGGGTCTCCTCTCTCTCTGCCCCTTCCCTGCTCACTTGCTCTCTCTTTCTCTCAAAAATAAATAAACATTAAAAAAAAAATAAGAAATACATAGAAAGACATATAAAACAAACAAAAAACCTTTGAAACTTAAAAAAAAAAAACAGTAAAAAATTTGTAAATCTGGTACGAGTTGGAACATAAACAACGAAGATAAACTGAGGAAGACGGGGCGTCTGGGCAGCTACGTCGGTTGAGTATCTGACTTCAGCTGAGGTCATGATCTCGCGGTTTGTGAGTTCGAGCCCCACATCGGGCTGCCTGCTGTCAGCATGGGGCCTGCTCTGGATCCTCTGTCCCCTCTCTCTCTCTGCTCCTCACCCACTTGCACGCTTTCTCTCTCAAAAATAATACTTAAAAAAATAAAAATAAATAAACCATCCATCAAAAGCCAAGCACAATATATTGGATTTTAGACTCACATTAAGACATGTAAAGTTTCAGAGCCCCAGGAATAAAGGCAAGTCCTAAAGACTTCCAGAAAGAAAAAACTGGTTTCTTCCAAAGGACTGAGAAACACAATGACATCAAATTTTTCAGAGCAACACTGGAAACTTGAAGATGCTGGAGTGATGCCTTCAAAATTATGAGGAAAAAAAAATAACTTCCAACCCTGACTTCTAGCCACTGCCAAATTACCAATCCAGATAAGAAAAAGGTATTATTCTTTTTTTGTTGTTTATTTTTTTTAAGTTTATTTTTAAGACAGAGAGCAGGGGAGGGGCAGAAAGAGGAGAGAGAGACTCTCAAGCAGGCTTCCACTGTCAGCACAGAGCCCAACGTGGGACTCAATCTCACAAACCGTGAGATCATCACCTAAGTTTCTGAAATCAAGAGTCAGAAGCTTAACTGATAACCCCCCAGGCACCCCTCTAGTATTCTTAAATATTGTAGGTCTAAAAGAACTTGCTTCCCACGCCTCATTTCTTAGGAAGCTACAAGTGGTAACCAATACAGAAAAAAAGGCAAAGAGAATTCCCAGGACGGTGAAAATTATACTACAAGAAGTTGGCCAAAAAAGCAGCTGGTCCAAACGGAACAGAACGTTGAAGGTATCCAAGAAGAAAATCACAAGCTCCTGGAGGGTGACCCGGTCTGCACCAAAGGCCAGTTAACGTCGGTGAACTGTGTCAGTGGTGAGCGCACGGAAATCCAAGCACATGAACACTAAGGTTCACGAAGTCTAGATAAAACAAAGTCGTCTGCAAGGTAAATGTGATCACGGGGGACAACAAAGCCAGCTGTAAATGGTGTTTACGTAATCATAAGAATACAAATCTCGGTTAACCAAAACTTGTTACATAGCTGTACCTACAAGATGAAAAGACGAACACACATACACCACGGGGAGACAGTGCTAAAATACTAAACCCCTATCTTCATAGCAGGAGGTCACGAGATAAATTCTAGAACTGGAGCAAGTCAAGAAACATTGGAAACACCAAGAAACTGCAGGAGAAGCGAGGAAACCGTGACCACAGTTCCTCTGAAGAGCTGGATTCTACAGGAAAAATGAGTAGGGCTAGGGCTTCCTTTTTTTTTTTTAATTCTACGTCCTGTAGAAGTATCTGACTTCACAAACTATATGCTACTTGGATAAAGATTAAATTTTAGAATCCTACTTTAAAATTTTAAAAATCATGCTTTAGAATAATATTTTAATTACACAGCAAAGTATTCACAGTATGCTATCAAAGGGGAATCACATTATAGAACATCATGTTTAATTAAAAAAAACAATCATGCATAAAATATATATATATATACCAAAAGTGGTTTTTCTGGAGTAGTGGCATTATTTTCATTTTCTTATGTAAGCTTTTCTGTACTGTTCAAATTTTCTATAATACACATGCATTACTTTGTAACTCAATTCATTCGAGAAGGAGTAAAAGGTTAGTAAAGCCTCAAGACCAAAGAATTAAATTAATACTGATTCCTGCCTCAATAAGTCACATAGGCCCCGTGCGGTTAAAAATAAATCTGCGATTTTGATAAATACTGTAAAAATCCCGGGGGACGCCCTTAAAGTCGAGCGAGAAAACAAAACCATGCCCAGTCTCCACGCGTTCTCATTTCTTTCAAGCTCCCACTTCATTGGTCGTAAACTTCACACCAAGATTACGAGGCTCAGAGAGCTGACTTCCAGTTTCAAAACTAGACGGTCACTTTCTAAGCTTAAAATGTAACCAAAGAGACAGAACGAGGAAACCACTTAAAGCTCCCCTCACGTCCAAACCAGAGCTAAAATTTAAAGAGAAAAAAAGGCAAACAACAAAACCGAGGAAATATTTAGAAACAGTATTTATAAGCTTATACAACATTGTATAAGCTACAAACGACGGACTTAGCCCACACGCGCATGCTCAGGCGAGAACAAATACTCGAATGTTCCCGACACTGTACCATCCCAACGTGAAGGCGAACGCTCATCAAAAGTGGAATGGACAAACGGAGCAGCATTTCAGAGCGGAGGAAAATGAATGACACGCGTGAGTGACACAAACCCTGACGTTAGAGCCAAAGAAGCCAGACGCGGAACATCCACTGTGTGATTCTAGTCACAGACGGGCCCGCACCGGGACAAACTAACCTACGCTGGTCCACGGCAGACAGGGGTGACCCTGTGGGGACAGACTGTGACCAAGAGACGGCAGGAGGGGAGCAGGGTTCTGTCCGATCGGAGCTAGTCACACGCACCTGCTGAGTCCGTGAAAACTGAGCACACTTGGGACGTGTGTACTTTCCTGTACAGGTTATACTTCGATACAAATTTCAAATCGAAAAATGATAATATTCAAGTGACCAACAAGCACATGAAAAGATACTCATCATTAATTTCTAGGGACAGATGAATCAAAAACCACGAGATCTCACTTCAGGCTCACTAGGATGGCCACAATAAAAACCAAAAAACCACGTACGGTTTCCCAAAACGAGTGTTGGCAGAGGGTGTGGAGAGACTGGAACTCTCACCCACTGCTGAGGGCACGGCCGTGGGGAGACCGGTTTGGCACATCCGCGGTAATTTCGACGTGCATTTAGCGCACGACCCAGCAACTCCACTCCCAGGTGTGTGTCCGACGAAACGAAAGAGGCACTCAAACACACACCTGTACACACGTGTCCACAGCAGCTCTACTGACAACAGCCAAAGGCAAAAGCAACCCAAACTGCCACCTACAGATCAAGGAGCAGCCGAGATGCGGCCTGTCTACACACCCAGCAGTGGAGTAAAAGGAGTCAAAGCGTGAAAACCAGTCAAGTACCTGCAGGGACACAGGTGACCCCTGAGACCACAGCTACACAGGAGAGGCCGGACAAAAAAAGCCACGGTTTTTATGATTCCGTTTATGTAAAATGTCCGGAATAGGCAAATGTGCAGTCGGAATGCAGACTGGTGGTTGCCAGGGGCCGGGGGGAGGGGAGGGGGGGGGGGGCACGGTGGGGGCGAGGGGGGGGGGGCGGCGGGCAGGAAGAAACAGGAAGTGACTGCTTCATGGGTACAGGGCTCCCACTTGGGGAGACGAAGTCGTCCGACAGTCACACATTATGAATGTACTTAATGCCACCCAAATGTGTACACTTGAAAATGGTTACCCTGGTGTGAATTTTATATTATGTATTTTACCACCACAAAAAAATGTTCTCGAAAAAAGGTAACACTTAAAAACAGGCCAGGATACAGCAGCATGCTCCATACACTGGTAATTGGAACATACACTAAAAACAATCCATTTTGCAAAGTATTTTGGCAATTAATAAGCAATTCCTCTTCGTCCCAGTTCGTATTTCTCCTCTGAGAGCCCTAAGAAAGCGAGCTTCAGATCTGGAAGGGCCCGCTGTAGCAGTTATAACAACAACGCGCACACACAGCCCCATCAGGGACCGGGTAAGTAAATGGTCAATATAGTTACAAAATTAATAATGGCAAAACTAAAAATGTTTACTAAAGGCACCTATCATAAAATGGGGGAATGTTTACATTACAAAGCAAATCTGACTAACAGCAAGGGATACAAATTCTATAAACAAAAAAACCTCAAAGAGGGTTCACTATGGGTTTGCTGCAGACGCTGGTTTCTTCCCACCTTCTGTCCGTGAACAAAGCAAGCTTCCCCAGCTCAGCGCCCGCGGACCAGCTCCGCTGACTCGGGAGTGCTCTTCCTCCTCGCCTCACACCACCGGCTCCTCATCTTCGGGTCCCCTCGGACTTCGCCCCTTCCCTACCCACTCCGATCCCCTCGGGCCTCGTGCACCCCCCGCCCCGCCCCTTCCCACCCCGAGCATAGCTGGCTTACTGATTTCCTGGTACGCATTTCTCCTCCATCCCCTGCTAGGGCGCGCGCCCCCTGGGTACTGGGGCTCTTACCTCGTCTCCACGCGCTCCCCCAGCGGAGACCTGTGCCCGCCAGCAATAGCGAGGATTTGTGAGGCTCATGGACCAGTACTAGCGGACCGATTCGCATTCGCCCTGTACTTTACCATACTTTGTCAATTTTCTCTAATAAACGCATACGATTTTTGTTTTTAATCCTATTTTTAAATACAAAACTATTTCACTGGATAAGTAATTACTTATACAACAAAGAAACTAGAGAACTTTGTTGGATACTCCCTAAGGACAAGCCAAGGGGTCTGGTTTTCAATCATAACAACAAAAATAACTAGTTATAAACACTTCCCAATAAAGAATAATGTTCTAGTACCCTTTACAGACTATCTTTCCTATTTTCAGAAGCTCACAGACGTGTCCCAAGTTTCTAGTTCCACCACCCATGCCCTTCCCCCCCCAACACACATCATTTGAGTGGTATTTTAAAAGAGTCACATGTGAGGCATGAAAACTATTTCAGAACCCATTGGAAACAATGCAAAAATACAAAATAATGTTGAGGAGTAAATAAATTTAATTTTACCCCTATAAGTGAATTTCGAAAAAAAAAATTTTACCCTTCGGCTGATCTTTAATTGAGATGCAGTTTCACAAGAATATAACTATATTTAGTATCTATAATTGTATTTATATTGCTTCCATATATTAAAAAAATTTCATTTTCTGAAGAGAAGAGTTGGTTGAGATATTCGAGAATCAAAAGTGCCAGGACATCTGGGGGCTCGGCTGGTTACGCAACCAACTCTTGATTTCCGCTCAGGTCACGATCTTCCAGTTGTGAGATCGAGCCCCACTTAAGATTCTCTCTCTCCCTCTGCCCGTCTCCCCTGCTCACACACACACTCTCTAAAATTAGACAAAAAGTGCTACCACACCTTGTAGAGGACAATGTCAGATTCGGGTAAAATACAAGCACTAAGAGTTTACTGTTCTTATGTCTCCACTGGATAACTACCCATCCACTAAATCAAGGTGTGAAGATGCCCAGCTTAATTGCTGAAAACCTACTGAGCTCAGGCCCCTAAATGCAACCTTGAACATCGAGACAAACACACGGTCGTTTCCACTTATCATTCTGTAGTTACCAGTCTACCAACAAATGTGCCAGCAATTTTAAATGCAGACCTAAGTTCTACTCCCAATGATACAACCAAACAACATACACAAATATAACTCCAAAGTCTCGTGCTCCACCCTTCAAGCCTCAGATACCACCAAGGACCTTCCGGGTGACGTGCCCAGGCAACACACAAACCTCCTAGCTTATGAGTGACAGCTTAAACCCCAAGTCTAAATGGCTTTGTGTTCTCCCACCACCAGCTCATGATTAAATTCCAAGCAAGAACTAAAAGGCAGAAGCAACACTGCTAATCTGCTCAGTACTAGCTGTCAGCCGATCTTTCGAGGAAGCGCCCCTAAAGAGAAAGGCTGTCAGTTAGAAGCATTGCCAGCCAGCAGAGCTAAGTGAATGTAACCGAGTGAGCGGGGAAAACACTCATCCTTGAGACAAAGGAACAGGGCTTGGGAGACCGGGATGCAGACCTCAGCTACAAACAGACGGTTTGGCAGCCACTGCGCCTGCAAAACTGCCCCCACCCCCCCTCCGAACATCCCCCTGGAGGAAAATGACGACTTCCTAACATTCCAGTTTTCGCTCCCTGGGGAACAGAGGAGGCTAACCATGGGCCAGTATCCCTAAAACCCCACCAGCAGCTTTGTAGGAAGGGCTTATCCATCTCTCTGGAGAGAGTCTGGCCATCCGGATACAGAACTGGCCACAGGGATCACTTGTCATGACCAGCTGCCGTCTGGGACTCCCTTCTCTCTCTCCTTCCCAGAGAGCAGGCCTGGAGCTAAGGGGCAATCGCCACCCCTGCTCCCACCCTCACCCCTGCCTCATGGCTCACCAGCAAGCGGCTGGGGGAGCCTAGACAGGTGTGCGGGGCTCCCCCCACCATCCATTCACTCGGTCCCCACAAGTTCTCTGACGGCCCGCTAAGCGTCAGGCACGATCCCACCTTGTTTTCCTGAGTCACTGATGAACCCACGGGGATTTTCCTATTCTGCCCACAACGCTGAACCGAAGGAGGAGGATGCCACCTCTGCCTTCGGCTTCCCGTTTCTAACCACCTTTATACCAACAACCACCAGGAAGCCCTTTAAGCAAAACCAGACGAGACCCCAAAGGACGCTGCCACAGAAGGAAGGTGACAGGTTAAGAAGCGCCGGCACCGTGACAATGGGTACCCTGACCTGCAGAGTTGGCCAACCCACATCGATTCGTCTCCCAAAACGGCATTTGTCAACTTTTAAGGCCAGCGATAAACAATGTTCAGGCTTCAACCCAGTAGCGCTGGCGCCCAGCTTTGCCGAACGGCACCTGCCACCACGACATGCGCCCCACTCGGACACGGCCTACTCTCTCAATTCTGACACACTGTTCAAAACTCCGTTTGAAGACCACCGCCCTAAAGACTGCCTAACCTTATTCTGGGGACAGGGGAAGGGAGGAGAACCACTGGAGAGAAGACCCGAGGGAACCCGGAGAGGAAGGGGAGCCCCCGCCCCCCAGGCAGATGAGGGGGCAGCATCAAGGGGAAGGGGGCCTTCAGACCCGGACACCCCGATGGGAACTCTGAATGAACGGGTGGGTCTGGAGAAGGATTTCTAAGGCATCAGGTCAATCGTGTACCCCAGTAAGTGTCTAAAAGACAGAATACAGGCACTGAAAGTATCTGGCGATAATTAAACGTACTGGTTGAACCGCGTTAAACTGCCAACACCGGACTGGTTTTATCAAGGGACATCTTACATTTCTAACCTCTCCTTAGCTAACCTGGGCCACTTTGGACTGGAAACCTGGGGAGGCTCAGTAACTGCCATGAGCAAACGCCGCACAGCGGCCCGCGCCGATATTCCCGAGTCCCGCTCGCTGCGGTGCGAGCGCTGGGGGGTGGGGGGGGGAGCGCGGGGGTGTGCGAGCACTGGGGGGGCGTCCGCGCGCTGGGGGTGTCTGCGGGGTGAGCACTGGGGGGGCGTCCACGCACTGGGGGTGTCTGCGGGGTGAGCACTGGGGGGGCGTCCGCGCGCTGGGGGTGTCTGCGAGGTGAGCACTGGGGGGGCGTCCGCGCGCTGGGGGTGTCTGCGGGGGTGAGCACTGGGGGGGCGTCCGCGCGCTGGGGGTGTCTGCGGGGTGAGCACTGGGGGGGCGTCCGCGCGCTGGGGGTGTCTGCGGGGTGAGCACTGGGGGGGGCGTCCGCGGGGTGAGCACTGGGGGGGCGTCCGCGCGCTGGGGGTGTCTGCGGGGGTGTGCGAGCACTGGGGGGGCGTCCGCGCGCTGGGGGTGTCTGCGGGGTGAGCACTGGGGGCTCGTCCGCGCGCTGGGGGTGTCTGCGGGGTGAGCACTGGGGGCTCGTCCGCGCGCTGGGGGTGTCTGCGGGGTGAGCACTGGGGGGGCGTCCGCGCGCTGGGGGTGTCTGCGGGGTGAGCACTGGGGGGGCGTCCGCGCGCTGGGGGTGTCTGCGGGGTGAGCACTGGGGGGGCGTCCGCGCGCTGGGGGTGTCTGCGGGGTGAGCACTGGGGGCTCGTCCGCGCGCTGGGGGTGTCTGCGGGGTGAGCACTGGGGGGGCGTCCGCGCGCTGGGGGTGTCTGCGGGGTGAGCACTGGGGGGGCGTCCGCGCGCTGGGGGTGTCTGCGGGGTGAGCACTGGGGGGGCGTCCGCGCGCTGGGGGTGTCTGCGGGGTGAGCACTGGGGGCTCGTCCGCGCGCTGGGGGTGTCTGCGGGGTGAGCACTGGGGGCTCGTCCGCGCGCTGGGGGTGTCTGCGGGGTGAGCACTGGGGGGGCGTCCGCGCGCTGGGGGTGTCTGCGGGGTGAGCACTGGGGGGGGCGTCCGCGCGCTGGGGGTGTCTGCGGGGTGAGCACTGGGGGGGCGTCCGCGCACTGGGGGTGTCTGCGGGGTGAGCACTGGGGGGGCGTCCGCGCGCTGGGGGTGTCTGCGGGGTGAGCACTGGGGGCTCGTCCGCGCGCTGGGGGTGTCTGCGGGGGTGAGCACTGGGGGGCGTCCGAGCAGTGGGGGGGGTGTCCGCACACTGCGCCGCAGGCGGGGCCTCTCCTAGTGTTTACTGGGGTCCCCGAGGGGTCCCGCCTGGGATGTCCCCGGTGATTTCCATGGGGGTCCCCCTGGGGTATCTGCTAGGGTCTTTGAGGGCCCCCCCCTGGGGTGTCTGCTGGGGTCCTTGAGGGGGTCCCCGCGGGGTCTGTGCGCACAGCCGCCGCAGAGCGTGCTCCCCAAGTCGGCTCTCCCGGCAGCCTTCCCATGGGACGTTTCACGACTGCCCCTGCAGCCCCCTCGGCTCGGTCGCCCGCAGCACGAGGGACTGGACCACGTGGTGGGTGTGGGCCGTTGGCCTCCGGCTGTGGGCACTGATCACCTGCCCCCTTTTCAGTCATGTCCAGGCGACAGGTCTTTGTTCCGGACGCGGTCCTCGGTCGTCTGGCCGCGCACGCCCCGACTCCGACCCAGCGCGCGAGGGCCGGGCCTCTTCAGCCCCCGGGGTCGGGTGCTCCTCAGCCCCAGGAGAGGGGTTTGCTCCTCAGCCCGGGTGGGTGGGGGGTGCTCTTCAGTCCTGGGAGGGTGGTTTGCTCTTCAGCCCCGAGAAGGGTGCGGTGCTCCTCAGCACCAGCGGGTGGGGGTGCTCTTCAGCCCCAGGAAGGGGACTTTGCGCCTCAGCCCCAAGAAGGGTGGGGTGCTCCTCAGCCCCGGGAGGGGGGTTTGCTCTTCATTCCCGGTGGGGAGCTGCTGCTCCGCCCCGGAAAACGGGTTTGTTCCTCAGCCCAGAGCCGCCATCTTGGCCGGGACCGCCCCTCCCGGCATGCAGCGCGGCCAGCGGCCTCTAACCTCCCAACCCAGCACGTGCCGGGGCGGAGCCCAGCCGCGCCTCACACGCGGACGCCGCGCACTTCCCCACGTGCGGTCCGCGGCCCAGGCCAGCCGGCACGCACGCGCAGTGTTCCCTGCAGGACAGCGGCCGCGCTCCTCGCACACCGCTGACGCCGAGGCCAGGGTGGCCCCCCGGGCGCCCCGACCGCGTCCCCGCGCCGGTCCTCCAGGCACCGGAGGAGTCCCAGACCACGATGAGGTGCACACCCCTTTCCGGCGCCGCGAGGCACACCCGGTCCGCTCGCGTGTCCGCCCACGGGACCCGAGCCGGGCCTGCCCCCGCGGCCTCCAGCTGCGCCGTTCAGGCCTCGGAAGGCGGGTGCGGGCCCTGACGGTGGACACGGCCCTCGCCAGTCTCAGAAAATGTACTTGTTTGCAGAGTCTTGTGTTAGTAAACCAGGCAATGGTCAGCCTTCTCCCGAAAATCCCTGCCCCGGCTCGACTCGGCTGAGATCTTCTGAGGCGTGACAGGGAGAGCGTGCCGCGTCACAGCAAATTCCAGAATACCTGCGCGACCCTTCATGGGCTGCGGTCATCGCGCCGCCACCGAAGCCACTGCGGTCGGGATGCTTCCGCACGCAGGCACGCACTCACCCTCCCTCCCACACCCACCGCCTTCGCAGGCACGCAGTGCGGCCTCGAGAAGGGCCGGGCGCGCGCCCAGCCGGTCCCGCGGAGAACCGCCCCCCCCCCCCCCCCGCCGCCGCCGCCGCCCGTCTCCCGCAAAGCTCCTCAGACACGGAGACGCAAAACTGTTCTCATCACAAAGAAAAAGGTAATTATGTGACGGGCCGGAGGGGTGACCTGCCCTCACTGTGGTCGTCGCTTCGCAAAACACACGGATCAGCTCTCCACACTGCACACTTCAAACTTTCCCAGGTTATATGTGAACAAAATCTCAAGCTGGAGAATAAAGGTGTGTATGTAAGGTAATAAACCTCTTTTTTTATTTTTAAATTTTTTTAAATATTTATTAGAGAGAGCGGGACAGAGCATGAGTGGGGGCGGAGGGGGGGGGGCAGCGGGACACACAGAATCCGAAAAAGGCTCCAGGCTCCGAGGTGACGCGGGGCTCGAACTCACCAACCGTGAGGTCATGACCTGAGCCGAAGTCGGACACTTAACCGACTGAGCCACCCGCCCCCCCCCCCGGTTTACTTTAGAGAGTGCACGCACCTGTGCGAGCGGAAGACCAAGGGAGACAGAGAGAGACTCCTAGCAGGCTCTACTCAGTGAGGCGCCCGCCGGGGGCTCAGTCCTCTGAACTGTGCCAGCATGGCCGGAGCCAAAACCCAGAGTCCAACGCTCCACCCACGGAGCCCCCCTAAACCTGCCTCTCAGCCGGCCGTGAAGATTATTTTACACACACACCCGAGGGCCCGGTCATTCGCTCACCACACCCCTCACTGGTTTTTCTTAAATATTTTGAATTCAAACTTCTACCTGCCACATAAGCCCCTCACAGCGGAGCACGTCCGGCCAAGGCGCGCCCCGCGGCCCACGGCTCCGGCCTCCCCAGAGCTCTCGGTGGCAGGCGTGTCCTCCCCCCCCGAAGCTCTGCCCCCACAGGCGCACTCGCTCTGGCAGGGCCGGACCACCAGGACCCGCTCCCGCTCCCACACACTCCCTTTTCCCGGACTTCAAAAGCAGCTAAAACTCTGTTTCTTCCCCCGACATGAAACATTCCATGTACTCTCACGTTAGGTGTGCAGAGAGGGTGTTTTTAACCTCTCGACTCTCGAAGTCTCGCTGAGACCATGTAACAATACGGCAGCGTCCACGGTGCCGTGTTAGATGAAAGAGACACCAAAGGTGAGGCAACTTAAGGGCTAGGGTTTATAGGTCACCTCCTTCTCTTTCCTGGAGTCCACGTTTTTGTTGACAGTGCTTTTAATGTTAAATTGGGGGAGATGGATAGGTCCACTAGCCTGACGGCGGTGGTGAAGGATTCACGGGTATGTACGTGTCAAAACTTACCAGGCCGCACGCTGAACAGGTGACACTGACTGTATGTGAAGTGTCCAGCAGTGGAGCTGTTAAAATGTCCCAGTGGGGTGCGGGGGGTGAGAATCGATGGCAGAAGGACGTCAACGTGTAACTGCAGGGAAGGCCGGAAGGTGGGGCACCAGCCAGGAATCCGCTCCAGAACGTCACTCAGCGAGTGAATTTCCAAAGGAAAAAATGACAGCGCGGGGGGGGAAGGGGGGGACACACGTGCTTCTAAAGAGACTCCCTCGCACACACCCAGCACACAGAAGCCTTCTTTACTTGAAGCAAAAAAAAAAAAAAAGAATCACAAGTTAAGGTGTCAGAAGCGGAAGAAATTTTGTATTGCAGAAACGACTCCAGACCAGACTAAAACCCAGAAGAAAGGCAGCCAAGAACTTTCAAGACACTAGAGTTCTTCCCATGGATTTGAGAAATCTCAGAAAAAAACAGGCTTAGAGAAAAGGACAAGGTAAACTAAAGAGGTGGGATTTTGTTTGTTTGTTAGGGATGTACACTTCTTGTGCCTCACTTTTGTATCTTACCCGATTTTTTGTATTTTACCTATAATTAGTAAATTAATCCTTTCCATTTGTTTCTCAAAATATTTTTCCCAACTTTTTTGCTTGAATAAATATTAGTAAATACTTCCCCAGGGACTCTCAGATTGGAGGCTATCCCTTTTGTGTTGGTTAAAACACCTGTATGAACCTAGAGACAGAAAAGAAGAAAGGAAATAGCTAACAAGTCTTATCAGCAAAAACCCATAATTTCACCCATAAATGAGGTGCAAAAATCACCTAAAGCTAATCCAAAGTGTAATGACTGTCTCGTTAACAAATCTCTTGGAACATATCGACATTTTGAATGTTAAAAGCTTCGTAACGTAGTGGAGGTGAAGCCATCTGTCCCAGACAACGAAAGGCTGCTGTTTCCCACATCTGGACTCTGACCCGCAGGGCCTGAAGATGCCCAGAGGAAGGTCCCCTGAAGGGGACACAGCCGGGGTCTGGGTACCAGTGACACCTGTCACCGGGCCGATTCTCCCAGGCCTCACTCCTGCACGGCGTGGATGTCACCGTATCCCCAAAACGTGGCAACGCCTAAGGGGAAAGGGCCCCTGACCCGGTGGGACCCGCGGTGGCCTCTCCCCTGGTCTGACACCGGACCGTGGCGGGCTGAGGCCAACGCTGTGCACGGGGAACACGCAGGACCCCCGCTCTCCTACCTGACCCAGCCCTGACAGCAGAGCGGACAGCAGCCTAGCAACAGTCCTAACTGAAAAGGAGTCTTCACTCCAGCAGTCACAAGATAGGAAATCCCTAGTTAGAGGATGAATATTTTAGCTTCGAAAACTAAGGTACAAGCAGTCACTTAAAAGAAATACAAAACATGGATAAAACTCACTTTCTAAATCATTCTCACCTCCAATTCTAGTTTTCCTGACTTCCCCAACAGGGCATTTGTAGACAGAAGTGATTTTCTTTTAACTGTTCAGTCTCGTAAGAAAAGAGCGGTCTTACAAGTTTCTTTTACATCTTCTAGAATAAAGCTGAGCCTCAGCCTTCTTTTATTACCATAAAGGCGCTGCTGCAAGCCTCACTCCTCAACGAGCTCACTAACCCTGTAAATCCAACAGATTGCTAAGACACCAGTCACCTTCTTCCATCACACGACTTCACCTTTTAGACACATTTCCCGTTTTTACATGTAACTAAATTTTGCTACCGTCCTCCTCAGCCGAGGATCGTCTTGGAAATATGCTCCCAGCACTCCTCCTCCGACTCGGGAAAGTGTCCCTGCCGGCACCCACGGGGGCTCCTCGTGGAGGCCCGCCAGCGCTGGAGCCCGGGGACAAGGACCCCAGCAGGGCTGCCGCCACTCAACCCAGGAAGTTTCCACCTGAAGACAAGCAGACATTCCCTGACTTCCGTCTCCAGAAGCGGGACCAGTGGGGATGTGGAGAAACCACTCGAAGCCACGCAGAGAGGAGACGGGGTGCTTGGGGCTGCCAGAACCGCCGCCCTGCCCTCCTCCTCAGGTCCCACGGTGGCTCTGACTCCGGAAGGCGCGTGCTTCCAAGCGGACATGAACTCCATCGCCTCAGCTCCTGCCCGGCCACAGCCAGCTGAAGGACAGACAGGGTCCAGCCCAGAGGCTCTGGAACACGAGGTGACTCCCAGACTGGTCTCCGCTGTTAGTAACCTCTCATTTCTTCCACTGTGCCCTCGTTCTGAGAGGGGCCAAGCAGAGTGACAGTCAAACGCACGTGGCACTCAGCGAAGGCCCGGGCAGTGACAAAACTGAACCACCAACGTGCGGACAGTTCAAGTCACGGGTGTGTCGAGCGGGGAGCAGTGTCTGCCGGCGCGGGCCACACCGCGGGCCACCCCGTGAGGGATGCTCCCACCAGGGGAAGCCCAGTAAGGACTTCCACACACTGCCATCAGGGGACACGGGTAACGCTCTGCTCCTCCTGGAGGTAAGTAATGGCATTGAAAGCTTACAAAAGTGAGGGCAGAAGACATTCATTTTCATATTACAAGCCTTATAATGACTTTTTTTTCACAATTTAGCCCTTTATGTTCTTTTTTTTCAGTTAAAACTAGAAGAAAACGCCGTCACCGCGCTACCTCGCGGTCAGCAAGTGTAACTCTGTAAGAACAGACCGCACACGCTGACCTGGACGCCTGAGATGTAAGGGGCCGCTCAGAGTCACAGATGGCCTAAGCTGTCAGCTTACTATCTGGAGCTCACAAGAGAGAGCTGGCCAGAAGCTGACATGTGGGGGTCAGCAGCACACGGGGGTGAAGCCCAGGGGCCAAGCAACATGGGGGACGAGCGGAAGTCTGAGGGGGAGAAGAGAGGAGAAACGGAGAGGGGACCGGGGGAGGCAGCCGACGGGGTGCGGAGAGCAGCCAGAGCTGTGTGTCCCTGAGTCACTGCGGTGCCAGGCCAGGACAGCCGGTCGCACCGGACGCTGGGATGAGGCCGCCTCCTCTCTTCAGAGAAAACATTCTATCAGCACGTAACCGTTGGGCATCCTAGAACGACCTTTTAGAGAAAAGCCAGATTGCCTCCTGAGTTAACGATTTTCCAGCCAAAGCAGCGGCGTCGAAGCGTCGTCGGTAACTCGGACTATGTCAGAGGAGGAGCCCCTGGGCAGGCGGCTCCCGAACCTGACTTTGGAGGCCTCCGCTGACCGGAGCCCACTGTGGGGCGAAGGGGAGGCCAGACCGCTTCCTGCCCCAGCTCCCAAGGGCAGGGCGCTGCAAACACTCACTGCTTTGTCCCACACCATCCACCTCGCCAGGTTAAGTGCGGGAGCGGGAGCAGGACAGGTCAGTCGCTTCCTGCCCCCAGGGCCCGGCGTTAACACCTGGGCGCCCAGTGTATCAGCACAGAATTAAAGGGAGCTGAAGGAGACGCTGGTGGGCAGGCCCCCTTCCCCCAAACGCGATCCCCGCACCATTAGCTCTGGGTGTGATTCAGGATGAAGCCCAGCGCAGCCACGAGTCAGTTCCTCTAGATGTAAAGGTCAACATCAAAACGTGCTCCGCCGCTCCGGCTGCCGTGGACGCTCCACGCGTTCCCAGGCTGGCAGGGAAACCGGCACAGCACCTGGGAAAGCATTTGGCACTATGATTCAGGAGCTTCAGAACGGCTTCGATTTATTCGGAGATCTAATACTATTTCTGGAAATCTATCTTAAGGAATTAGTCTGCAATTAGGAGGAAAAAACCCTCTGGCTTCCTGAAAGCATCATTCATTATACAAAATCACCTTCAACCCTGTAAATAGCCATTTACAAGGAAACAGGTAAATTACGGTGAAATATGCAACTAGTAACATTGAAGTTTTTTTAAAGCATGAAAATGCAAAGCATCAAGTGAACAAAACAAAACAAAATGCAGAAAGCATAATCAAACATGTATGTACACGTTCAAAAATAAAAGGAAGAAATTCTGGGGGCACCCGGGGGGCTCAGATGAGTCAGTTGAGTGTCGGACTTCGGCTCAGCTCATGATCCCGAGGTCTGTGAGTTCGAGCCCCGTGTCGGGGCTCTGTGCTGACAGCTCAGAGCCTGGAGCCTGCTTTGGATTCTGTGTCTCCCTCTGTCTCCCTCTCTCTGCCCCTTCCCAGCTCTCTCTCTCTCAAAAATAAACATTAAAAAGGAGAAAAAAATTTTTTAAAGATGGTGCGACTGTGAGGACAAGCAGGAGCAAACGTAGGGTAACCTGGTTGATCGGGATGGGAGCATACAAGTCAGGGAGGATCGAGGTCAAGGGGGTCTCGGGGCAGATAACCTGCTGGAATGTTCGGTGGGGTGAGGGAGGCGGTCAGAGGGAAAAGTCAGTTCTTTAGCTGAAGAATGGGAACACGGACACAGCGCCCGGCAGGAAGGGAGTGGCACCTCGCGTCGACTGAAGGTTCAGGCGACACCCGGCTTCACGCCGTCCCGCTGCTCCTTGTTAGGCTGCCAGTCCCAAAGTCAACTCCAGCTGACCCATGAGAACGAGCACGAATTCAGAAAACACTACGCAGGTGCTCCGGTGCCGACGGGCTCTAGGCTCTGGGTGGCATCACGTCTGACTTCTCTGGTAACCACGTATCCCCCCCCCCCCCCCCCCCCCGCTTTACACCACACTGCGTTCCCTGCGCGCTCTCCCAGAAGGAACGGCATGGGAAATGGCCCGGAAACACACTGGGAAAGGGAATTCGGTCTTCTTTATGTGAGTAACCAGAACGTTTATGATTTTACATACAATTAACCATAATATAAAATACAAACTGCATCCTTTTTTTTTTTTTTAATGTTTATTTAATTTGAGACAGAGATAGAGCATGAGTGGGGGAGGGGCAGAGAGAGAGGGAGACACAGAATGTGAAGCAGGCTCCAGGCTCTGAGCCGTCAGCACAGAGCCCGATGCGGGGCTTGAACTCACAGACTGTGAGATCATGACCTGAGCTGAAGTCAGACGCTCAACTGACTGAGCCACCCAGGCGCCCCCAAACAGCATCCTTTTAAAATATTTAGCAAAAAATATCTAAAACAACATTTATGATTTATGGCCAAACTAAACTCATTAACTGTCCAAAACACCACTAAAGTATATTAATTTACTTGAAAAAGCTACAAAGGTAATTTTATGAAGACCACTAACCAGGAAAGAAAGTAACTCCAGGAGAGAGCGCCGTCCGCGGCCGCCGCGCCGGGTGTGGAGGCCGGGCCGGCGCCTGAGCCCCGCGTCCTCTGCTGTCCCCCGCGCCCCCCTCCAGAGCACAGCAGGAGGGCTCGCTTTTAGGGACGCCACGGAGATTAAACGAGTCGGTTTACTGAAGACACTCGGACACTTGCCTGGCCTAGGTCACAGAGTGGACGTGCAAGGCTGCCCCTCGGTCCTGGGGGAGGACAGAGGAGGTGGCGCGAACAGCGCTGTGAATGCACGTGAGGCCCCCGAACTATGCGCCGAAGTCGAAGGCTGGGACAGTACACTTACCGGGTATAGACTGTGCCACATTTCTTAGAAGAAGGCTACTGTCCGTCACCCATTTGCTATTAGAATTTTAATTTCTCCTGGAAAAAAATACACCACCAGATTCTACATAAGACTGGACATGAATCTAGGATTCCTATAATCCTATAAGAATAATCTTTATCAATCAAGGGATTCTGATATCAACTTCTGGGTCCATACTCTTAAAATAGAAGTTTCAAAATAATATGCTACAGTAAAGCTCTGATGTCCGAATTATTTAACTTGAGTTTTCCAGCAAAAACGTATTCATTTTTGAGTACATAATAACAAAACCAAAATACAAATACAACACAAAACAAAAGCAGAAACTCTTTCTTTGAACACAAGCACTTCTGTGTCTCTTACACAAAGGAGCAGAAAGATCTCACAGGGCTTAACAGGAGCTAATTGTAAAAAGCAACAAAATCATCTTTAAATGTCTGTTTTAAAATACAACCTTGCAAAACAGCCCCAAGCCGCTTCTCTCCGATCGCGAACGGGGCACGCGGTGCAGAGGGACGGAGAGTGCCAACTACTACACCTATACCAACGCCGCTCGTTGCATAGCAACGAGATCCCGCAGTCTGAAAGCAGACACGACCCCTTTTCTCCACTCGCCAGCCACACTTAACCCCATCGAGCCGAGAAAGGACGCAAAAGCCGTTTGTGCAGAGACCACTAACCGACACCCGCAGTCTGCGAACACACACTCTGGAAGCAGACAGTCCCAGACCCCAATCCCAGCCCTCGTGTGCCGTGACAGAGACTGACGTGCCCTCGCCCCTCGCCCTCCAGGCTTCCCTGCGTAAAGGTGGACGCCTTTCCTTTAAAAGCATCATCTGCAAGAGTTGTTTTTTTTTCTTAAATCCTAGGTAATAACATGCCCACGCAGCTTTTGTTTCATAATTTAAATGAAAGAATTTGATCCTTTCAGTTTAGTTTCTAAAAATCATAATTTACAAGCAAGGGCTATAATTTCCTAACAATTTTCTCCTACTTAAAATTTATTGGAACTATTTTTATGTGTTACTAGTTATAACTAGTAACATCTCATAAAACTTTTTTTTTTTAACAGAATTCTGCTTTATCTAAAGAAAAATAAAAGCTGTAGTTATTCTGGCCACGGTTTGAAATCCTTTCATGGTGTCGGGATTTCCCCATTTTTCGAGAAATGACTGCCAAACCCCACCTGAGAAACCGACTAAATACAGATAAAATAAACTCACGACTCTGGTTCTCCAACTTTCCAAAAAGGAGAGAGCCCTTTCAATTCACGAAGTGTACTTTTAATGTATGTTGACTGAGAAAATGGGATTTAAAAGCATTCCGAATTCTCTATCTTTTAAGTTGGTCCGTGAAATATGACGGCACGCACACACACACTTGAAATGTACTGCACGTGAAGGCAGGCATCTTCGGGTTCCGGAGGTCAGTGCACGCAGGTGCACAGGGACTCCTTCGAATACTCCTACGGCTACCCAGAGCCCACAGAACGGAAGTCATTCATCTCCTAGAAAAGTCGGAATCGCCTTGAAGACCTGGCGTGAAGCACAGCCAGGTCTGGAAGCACACCGGGTTCAGGTCCGGAAGGATCCAGCACTCGCCGGTCGTGCACGCTCTCAGGCCGGGCACTGCCGAGGCGAACTCCTCCCCCAAAGGGCAGCTGTGCTCACACAGCACACAGCTTCGCTCTTTTACCTGTCATTCAAAGACTTACAAAATCCAGCCCACTGCACCACACTGCCCATCACCACCTTCCGGTACAAACTCCGAGCCGAAGGCGGACGCCGCTCTGGGCGCCATCTCGCCGCACTGGGCGCGATCTCGGGGGTGGGAAATCGAAGCTGAGAAGCAGAAGCAGTTAGCAGAAGCTAGCTGAATGGCAGGCCACAGAGTGCTAGGAGCAGGACCTTTGGAATTTCACGGGACTCTGATGTGAACCTCAGCCGTCATCGGCCAACCACGTGGCTATGCCTCGGTGTCCTCCACCGCAAGTGAGGACACCAACCTCATGGCTTGTCCTGATCCATCACATGAAGTGACTCACGGGAAGCACTCAGCAAGTCTCCCAGCCTGTCCTTGAATGTGCCACAAACAGCAGCTATTACAACCACGGATCTACTCGTTCTACGTATGCAGAGAACATTAAAAAGTTGTCCTATGCAACTGGCTGGCCCGTTTGGTTTGTATCCAGTGTAGGCGACGGTCAGCCTCGGAAATCCTGTGGTCTCGGGCCAGGGACTCGAGCCCCGTGCCCAACGTGTTCTGGGACCAATGAGGACAATTCAGCGAGTCTCTGGGACACCAAAGTTAATCATGAAAATGTCTTTAAAAACAATAAACTAGGGCGCATGGGTGGCTCGGTCGGCTAAGCACCCAACTCTTGATTTCAGCTCAGATCATGATCTCGTGGTTCTTGAGTTCGAGCTCCATGTCGGGCTCTGTGCTGACGGCTCAGAGCCTGCAGCCTGCTTCGGATTCTGCGTCTCCCTCTCTCTCTGCCCTTCTCCTGCTCACGTTCTGTCTCTCTCTCTAATCTCCCAAAAGTAAACGTTAAAAAAATTTAATAAAATAAATGTCAAACTTTTTTTTTTTTAACTTTTAGAAGCTGTACCGTAGCTCCTGACACTACCGAGTTTAGAGCAGTAGTTCATAACTGCAGTGACTTTTCCCTATTCGACATCTGACACTGGACACATTTTTCCTGGTCACTACTGGGGAGGGGGGTGAACTACGGGCATCTGGGGGCAGCAGCGGGGGTAAGGCTGGCATCCTACAATGCACGGGGCAGCCCCCAGGACACAGAATTATCTAACCCCAAACATCAATAAAGCCAAGGCTGACAAACCCGGATTTAGAGGTTGGGATCCATCCTGGAGGGAAACTTACTTCCTGAACTTTCTTTTGATACAACTAGAAATGCCCAGTTTTCCCAGCACCATTTATGGAAAAGATCGTTTCACCATGGAATGGTCTTGGCGCCCTTGTCAAAAGTCAATGACCACAAAGGTGCAAGCTGAACATCCGGGGTCTCTGTTCAGGCCCCCGGTCCACGCGGCCACATCTGCGCCCGCACCTCGCTGTTTTGATTACTGCAGCTCCATAGAAAGTTCTGACATCAGGAAGCAGGAGTCCTCCAACTTTGTTCTTTTTCAAGATGGTTTTGACTCTGCTGGTCCCGTGGAATTCCATCTGAATTTTAGGATGGGTTTTTCTAGTTCTGCAAAAAAGTGCCCGGGGTGTTGACAGAGATTATATTGAGTCTGTGGTAGCTCACTGTGGGCAGTACTGTCATCTTAGCATTGAGTCTTTAATCCAGGGGCAGGGCTCTGGTCAGGTTAATTAGGTCTTTGATTTCTTTCAGCAACAGCTTGTAAGTTTCGGCGCACAAGTCTTTCACTTCCCTGCTTATGTACTCCTCGGTATTTTACTGTTTTAGACACTACTGTAAATGGAGCTGCCTTCTTATTCTCCTTTTCAGGTCGTTCACTGCTGATATACAGAAACACAACCGATTTCTGTGTGTTGCCTTACACCCTGCAACTTTGCTGAACTTGCCCCTTTGTGCTGGTGGCCTTGCGGACGACGTCCTGCGTGTGTTTATATGTAACGTGTGTGTGCACGTTTGCCTCTGTACCTGTCCCCTGAGGCCGTGAGCTGACTGAAGGGAGAGATGGAGGAGACCAGCCTGTGGGCCACACCCAAATGGGAAACTGAGTCAGGAGACGATGTGGACATCCTAACCCCCAGCGTCTCTGAATGCGGCCTTCCTTGAAAACAGGGCCATTACAGACCAATTAGTTATGATGAGGTCACACTGGGCTAGGCTGGGCCTTTCATCCAGTACTTCCTCCTTAAAACAGGAAGCCAGCACGTGAAGACAGAGCCGCACAGGGAAAAGACGGCCTTCTGACCAGGAAAGCAGAAACGGGAGGGCCGCACCTACGGAAGCCAAGGACTGCCTGCGAACACCAGAAGCTGGACGAGGGAAGGAAGGAATTCTGCCTCAAGACTGTCACGAAACCCCCTGGCTTTCCAGCCTGCCTTACGAAGCCCCGCCTTCTCAGCCCCCAGGGCCACGAGTCACTCCGATCACCCATGGATAAAGGGACAGAGGAGAGCTGGAGCTCACAAGAAAAATACTGCCTACTTCATAACCGCTGCCCACAATCCAGATCCAAACCGGACGGAATCGGTTTCTGGGGTGCCCGGGGGGCTCAGTCAGCTGAGCACCCAACTCTTTATAGTTCAGGTCATGATCCCAGGGTCGTGGGTTCGAGCCCCGAGTTGGGCTCCACACTGGGCTTGGAGCCTGCCTGGGATTCTCTCTCTCCCTCTGCTCCTCCCCCTGCTCTTATACACATGCTCTCCCTCTCTCTCTCTCTAAAGAAATAAAAATTAAAAATATAAAATAAAAATTTAAAAATCTTTATGAACCAGTTTCTAATTTTAGTGCTTTTTATAGATTCAAAGAGAACCGCGTAACTCAGCAGTTAAGGGAAACAGGCTTGCTGACTGGGTGACGGGGAACGTATTCGCATAAGCAGGTTTCCAGGCAGAAACAAAATGTGTTGTCCTTACGCTCGCAGATATATTACGTCTTAACATTTACATGTAAGTTTTTTACCCAAATATCCAATCACGACACCTGCGTTTTGTCACTCGTTTATACCCGTGGACATATCGTGATCACGGGGATACAGAAACATACTGCATCTAACACAACATTGTTCAAACTACTGTCTTAACACCTTTGAAAATCACGATTCAGCTACAGAATTAAAATGGGAAGGCCTAAAACAATCAGTAATCATGAGTTTAGCTTTTAAATTTTTAGAGTTACAGAGTCCCTGATTAGACCCAGCGTGTTTGCCAAGTGCCCAGGGAACCGGGCCGGGGCGAGAGAAGCTTCCACTACGTCTCCGCGCCTGGAGTGGCGAACGCCCTGGAAGGTGAACAGATGCTCTGGGTTCACTGCGGGAGTGATCCCTGAAGGCACGGAGTGGAAGAGGAAACCGCGGCGAGAGAGACTGCGTGGGCACAGAGGCGGCTCTCCGGAAGACAGAACAGAAGGAGCCAAGGCCCAAATCCGAACAGCGCCCCCGGGGAACCACAAACACACCACTCTGAAATGAGCAAGGGGCACTGAGGCGCTCGGCTGCAGGATGTGCGGGGCGGGCGGGGGGGCCCCCGAGCGCCAGGCCGGGGCGTCCCTTCCACGTGCTGCAGGCAAGGTCCTCCGAGGTTGTCCAGGAGGACGAGTGGGAAGGGCGGAGGGTGGAGGGGAGGCCAGAGGGCTCCGATGGTGGAGAAGGGAGGCTGGTCCCCGAGGCACAGTTGATGGTTCTATCGTTCAGGGCTCCGCTTCTCAATCTGAAGACTCATCGTAAGACATTTCAAACATCATTTTAAAATATGAAAACAGAAAAGAATAGAAGTCGTTCACAGTAAAAGCTGAAGAAAAAAGGCCAAAGAACATTCAGAAGCCTGGACTTCCTAAAACGACAGGAAAGACACAACAAAGACACCAATAACTGGAGCACCCCGAATCCATAAATCCTCCAAGCGCATTACCGCAGGCCGTGAGACGAGGCCGCGGGTTCGTGATCCAGTCTCACGCAGGAAGACCCGAGGTCTCGGCGGCCCAGGGAAGGCCTCACGGCCAGTAAAGAGAACGGCTGTGAAGCCAAAGGGGATTCTGTTAAACCTGACTTTTCTTCCCAAGATGAAAACAGGGGGCGCCTGGGTGGCTCAGTTGGTTAAGCGGCCGACTTCGGCTCAGGTCATGATCTCACGGTCTGTGAGTTCGAGTCCCGCATCGGGCTCTGTGCTGATGGCTCAGAGCCTGGAGCCTGCTTCACATTCTGTGTCTCTCTCTCTCTCTCTGCCCTTCCCCTGCTCATACTCTGTCTCTACATCTCTCAAAATTAATAAACGTTAAAAAAAAATGAAAAAAAAAAAAAAGAAAACAGTGAAAACCTTCCATACCCAGAGGGCCACGAGAGGGTGACAGAGAGATTTTCCTTAACGTGGACGATCTGAGCAAAATCACAGAGTACAACGAAACGCTGCAGCAATACAGAATAACACTGCCGACCCGCCATAAATAAAAAGCACGCTACGTGAGAAAATTTTTGAGTATGCTTTGCAGATGACATTTCAGAAGAAATCAAACACGATACTGTGAAATGGTCTCTACCTTCATGATACCACATACCACACCTCACAGCTCCCCCACCCAACTAAGCCGGAAGCACAAGAGAACGGGGTCGTGTCTACACGCCTTTAGTGTTTTAAAGGGGTTTTTGAGGGTTTATCCCATTGGGCCGGATCTCTAACTTTGGAATCCCAGAGCAAGAAGAATCACGCAGCAATCATACCCGCAGGCCACGACCGGGAGCGCAGCCCTGAGTGTCGCGGCAGGCGGAAGCGTGGAGCGTGTCACCCGGGAGACCGAGCTGACCAACCGTGAGCTGCAGAGAGCTGGCTGCGGCACAGGGAACGACAGACGCGACCGAACAACCGCCCGACGCAACAGCAATCCAGGAGAACACGCATGTCAAAACGGAACGCGGGACAAAACAGGTTCGGGGGCCTTGACGTGATTCACTGCCAGGTGCCCTAAGACGCCAGGGTGCCCGGGGCGGCAAAAGGGACCCAAACACTAGAAAACCCGCTACTGAACTAGCCATCTGCAGGGTCAGTCCCTATCAGGCGCCTGGGGGCGCAGTCGGTGGAGCGCCTGACTCTTGATCTCGGCTCAGGTCATGATCTCGCAGTTTGAGAGTTCGAGCCCGGCGTCGGGCTCTGCGTTGAGGTGTGGAGCCTGCTTGGGATTCTGTCTCTCCTTCTCTCTGCCTTCACCCGCTCTGCGCTCGCGCGCGCTCTCTCTCTCTCTCTGAATAAAAAAATAACTTAAAATTTTTTCAGGAAGAAAAATCAGTCCCTAGCAAACATCCCTCCCGGGTCACGCGAGCCTCTGGCGGTCCAGTTTGCGGCTCAGTGACTGGCAGACACTTCAGCGACAGAGGAACACAACAAAAACCACGTACAAAGTGGAAGTGCAAACCTTCCCGAAGACACAGGCCTGCATGAGGCTGGGGGGCGCCTGGGGGGCTCCGTCGGCTGAGCGTCTGACTCCGGCTCAGGTCATGATCTCACGGCTCGTGAGTTCGAGCCCCGCGTCGGGCTCTGTGCTGACAGCTCAGAGCCTGGAGCCTGCTTCGGATTCTGTGTCTCTCTCTCTCCCTGCTTGCGCTTTGTCTGTCTCTCAAAAATGAATAAACACTTGAAAAAAAAAAGCCTATCGCGACACGAAGGGTGCGGTTCCGTGCTACCTTGCGATTCTGGAGAAAAATCACGTAAGCTCGGCAACCGACACTCGACTCACTCTCGTTCCAGGCTAAGAATTTCCCACAGTCGCGACCGCGACATGAATGTTTCCAGCATCTTGTTTCGGTTTGCAAGCTGAAACCCAGATAGAGCCTCTCCCCGCCCCCCCCCCCGCGATCTCTGAGGGGCGGCTCCTTCCTCTCACAGGTCAATTCGTTCGACGCGGCCTTGCTCTTGCGCCAATTACTTTCAGAAAATGAAGATCCCTTCTGTAATGAGACCGCGAGGAAAATCACTCGCTCACACACCCACATTCCAGAAAACTCAAGTACAGGTTTCGGGTGCGAACCAGTTCTAGGACGCGGAGGCTCCGGAGCCGCCGGGCTGGGCCGGAACCCCGTCCCCGGGGTACGAGTGGGCGGCCGGGGGGAGGTGGCTCTCCTGGGACTCCGTCCCCTCGCCCACAGAGCAAGGACAGCCCTCCCGTAGCAGCTGCTGGAGGAGCGCGACACAGGCCGTACGTGAAGGGTCTCCATCACCGGGACGCGGCGCCCGCCGGCTAGCGGAGCTCAGAGCGCGAGAGCACCGAAGTGCGAGCGCGCCAACGTCGGGACTGCGCTATCAGCAAAGGGAAACTTTCGTAAAATCCCAGGCATTATGTTTAAATACAAGAACATACATCTCAAGTAAACTTACGACAAGCAAATATGGAAACAGATGTTGTACTTTTACTGTAAAGGAGCTCAGAGTTTAATTTCTAAATAGAGAAGAACTTTATTTTTATTTTTTTAACACTTTTTATCTATTTTTGAGAGATAAGAGGCAGACAGAGCGTGAGCAGGGGAGAGGCAGAGAGAGAGGGAGACACAGAATCCGCAGCAGGCTCCAGGCTCCGAGCCGTCAGCACAGAGCCAGACACGGGGCTCGAACTCACAGACCGTGAGATCATGACCTGAGCCGAAGTTGGAGGCTCAACCGACTGAGCCCCCAGGCGCCCCTAGAAGAACTTTTTTAAAGGCACCATACCAAGCCTATCACACAAGAAACTACGTGTTGCTGCGCCTTCCGGAGAGGATGTGAAGGCCCGAGCGTGCAGAGGCCTGAGGGTGGGAAGGAGAAAGCGAGGAAAGCTCGGTATCATTAAAGGGCCAATTCTCTACCGAAATTAATCCATTAATTTATCACAAGTCTAATTCAAACCCCAACAGGTTTGGGGATGTAACTTGTCTTTTTATTTCATTTTTATTTGCTTTGACTGATAACATGATTCTAAAACTCCTTTAGGAGAATGTATTAAATGGGAAGGCAAAGTTTTGAAAATTCTAAGACAACAAACAGTAACTTCCCTTACTAGATATTAAACTACAAACATACAGGCGTTAAATTGTGAGCAGATAGCCCAGAGTTAGATCATTACCGCGTCCAGAAACAGAACTCGGTGCTTATAGAAACCCAGCACCCACGAACGAGGCATTTCGGGCCAACGAGAAAGGACGGGTTAGTCGACAGAGGATGCTGACAGGTGGCCGAACTCTCTCTACTTAGTGAGATCCTAACCTAACCTCCCGCCTTACATCAAAATAAACCGCAGGCAGCTTACGCTGAAACATAAACAAGGCCATCTAAGGCAAAGAAGAAAACGGAGGTGAGCTCGCACACGATTTTGGGCTGGGGAAGGCACGACGCCGAGGGCAGAAACTATCAAGGTGACGACTGACAGACGCGCCATGAGATGGTAGCACTTCACCAAAACAAAGAAAACTAAAAGACAAGGTGGGTCGCGCCCTGGGTCTGTCCCCTGCAGTCTGCTCCCACATGGACTCTGGGCTTGACCTTGTGACCGCCCGGGGCCCAGGAGACAAGGGGACAGGTTACAGGCAGGGGTCCGATAAGAGCCCGCACAGCAGGACTGCCGCTGCTGCGTGAGAGACAGAGACAGACACGCCACGTGAGCCCCGCCCAGAGACGAGAAGGCGCGGAGAGTCCCGGGGAGGCGCCCGGCCAGCTCGCGCGCCCCCTACCGGGTGTGAGCTGGTGTCGACCACATGGGAGACATTAGACCCGCACGACGAGGGGCTCCCTGCTGAAGACACAGTAAGTCACCGCCAGAAAGACTGAACGTCCCAAAGGGGAAACAGACAAGCACCTGAACAGACGCTTCGCCCAAGCACGGGGACACCCAATAATCACCGGAGGAAACACTCGACCCTCCTTGTAACCAAAGAAACACAAATCGAAACACTGACGGGCGCCTGGCTGGCCCAGGCGGGGGAGGCCGTGCCCCTGGAGCTCGGGGGAGTGAGTTGGACTTAAGAGAAATCTAAAAACTAAAACGCGGAGATGAGACGGCACCTTCCACCTATCGAACAGATTGGCAAAGATTAAAGAGGCCGCTAACGCCCTAAATTGGACAGAATGTTGGGAAACCAACGCTCTCATCTACTGTTGCTAATTGGGTAACGTGTATCAGAAACTAACAAAATACCCTTTCGTCTGGTAAATTCATTTCATTTATTATTCACTCGAATACTTACTGGGTGCTCGCAGACGCCTAGGTGGGAACTAGGAACACGGCCAGATCAGGCAGCACCTTAAAACCCGGATTTTATCCTGAGAGGAGGAAGACGCCACGGAAGGCTTCAGCAGGGAGTAACGACGGCAACCGGCCACTCTGACGATCGTTCGAACTGCTGCCCGGAGAAGGGGGGGCGAGGACGGAAACAAGGAGACGCGACATGTCCACGCAAGGGGCGCCTGGCCGGCTCAGCCAGTGGAGCGCAGGACTCGATCTTGGGATTGTTAACTTTGGGCCCCACAGTGAGTGTAGAGATTACTTAAAAATAAATAAACGTTCACGTGAGGGGCCCAGCGGCCCGTACTTGAGTCGTGTCAGAGGGACGAAGCCGCGAACAGACTGACCTCACAGGACCTGAGAGAAAAAAGTAAGAGAGAAGGAAAAAACATACACTACTGATTCTACTACTGGGAACTTATCTCAAAATATAAGCAGATACACAGCTCTCAGAGACCAGCTATGTGCACAAAGACGCATATCCGAAGACGCTCACGGCACTGTTTTTATAACAAAATAACAATGACAAAAACCTAAAAGTTCATCCCCTAAGGAGTGAGTTAAGCAGATTACGGTCACCCAAAGCATAGTGAAAATACTACGCATTCACTTAAAATTACATAGGTCAGTACTGGGGGACAAGAATTATGGAGAAAGGCACCGACTACAAAGTCTATAATGTAGAACAATTTCACTTACGAACAGTCTGGTCTCCCTTATACTTAAAACACACACACACACGCACACACACACACACACACACACACACTTCTGGCTGCGTACGAGCATTATAAAGAGTCTAGAAGGCTACAGATCAAGACAGCAAAATCCTAGATGGATTGATACTGAGTTATTAACATCTTCACACTTTCCATACCTTCTGAAAACTACATGAAGACTGTACTGGAAGTTTCTAATGGCAGGAAAAAAGTAACTGAAACAAAACAACACAAAACACTGACCAGATGTTTACTTGGGCCCTAGTCATTGGTTCGTCTTCTCAAAATACCACAAACGCAAAGATTAAAGAGATCTTACAAAGCGATAAAAATAACAATGTCCTAAATTAAAACTTATGATTCATAAATCCTAAAGTGTTAAAACCTCAAGAGTCACAACTTGCTGGCAACACCAGTCTAGCAGGAGATGGGGGGCTGAGCGAGGAGAGGGAGGGGCACCTGGGGACGGCCGAACAAGGCAGACACTCAGACAGAACCAACGCGTGACCGTCCTGAAACCACAGAAGGTCCCTGTGCTGCAGGCCGAACGGCCAGCCTGCACCCCCGGGAGATGTGACCCACAGAGCTATCCCTGTCATTTCACTACGCTCTGGGGTCTTGACGAAGCTTCTACCCCACCCGGCTGACACAAGTACTGCAGAGACGGAACAGGTCAGAGCGGCCGGCCCCACGCCCACAGTTAGAGGCCGTCAGTTCTGGACTCCGTGCCTCACCTGCCCTGGTTCCCAAGGCCACACGTTCTAGAAGAACTGAAGCCCTGGAAGAGCCCTCAGTCCACCCAAATGTGCGAAGCCTGCTTCGTTCCCCAAAGACAGAGCTCTCTCTGGTCTCCGAGGACACCGCAGACACACCCAAGAAAAACCACCACCAGAATGCACAGTTCTCTTAAGGTCCTCATGTTTGCTTCATCGACGTCAGTGAGCTCGCCGTCAGGACCCCCGGCAGGGTCACCAGAGGGGGGGACCCCCGAAGCTGCTGAGGCCTCCCACGGAGCCTCAGCCGGGCTCCCTCCGCACTCCCACCCGCCCCACTGCCTGCGGGGAGAGGCCCGGGGGTTCTGTCTCCGACCTCTCTTCGTTAGAAACTATGCACACGTCCATTTAAAATATTAGTCCAAAGCTGTAGAGATGTCAGAAGCTGTGCAGCCGCCGATGTCACCCTAGTGAATAAGGGAAACAGTAACCGAGGACGAGGCAGCATGGCGGGGGATCGCTCGAACCACAAACCTCACCGTTGGAAAACATCAAATTCAGTAGGCGGTGCAGACCGTTTCATTCCAGAACGCCCTCGTCCCTGGACAGAGGAGCCGGGACTCGCCCACGGGGGCACTTGCTGCCCGCTCCCCCCGAACTCCGGCTGGGGCCCTGCGACCACGACTCCCCCGCCGGCGGCGAGAGCACCCCCGTGCTGGACGCGGCCTGGCCGAGCGGCGGCCTCCCTCCCAGCGCGCGCTTCCGCCACCCTGCGGCAGGTGGCGCTACCGCGTGCCTCTTCACGGTCGCATGCTATTCCTTCGTATGGGCGTACCACGCGCTGATTATCCACGCACCCGTGCATCCGTCAGTGCGTCCGTGAACGTTCCGGCTGCTGCCACCTTTTGACTGCCGAGGACAACGCGGCTACGGACGTCTGTGCGCCAGGGTCTCTGCGGACACACGTTTTCGTTTCTCTGGGGTCCACAGCCAAGAACGTAACTGCTCAGTCTTTAAGGAACTGCCAAGCTGTTTGCTAAAGCAGCTGTACCATTCTTTTCTTCTTTTATGTTTATTTTTCAGGGAGAGAAAGCCCGCACGCGCGTGGGAGCGGGGGAGGGGCGCGGGGGGGGGGGAGCAGAGGATCTGAAACAGGATCCCACTGACATCACGGAGCCCAACGCGGGGCTCGAACCCAGGAGCGGCAAGACCGTGACCCTAGCTGAGGTCGCACACTTAACCGCTGAGCTCCCCAGGCGGCGCCAGCAGCTGTAATCATTCTTCGGGCAAGTTTAAGAGACATCAGGCTTCCAAAGCAGTAAGGGATTCACTCTCATCAAGTCCATTTTGTGTGCCCCATGCTACAGCAGGGTTTTACAGAACTCCCGATTTAGTTTTCCCAATAGTTCTATAATGCAAAAAGTATCTCCGTTTTACAGAAGAAATCCAAATCTCAGACTAAAACCGAGTCAAAAATCACCTAATCAGTAAACGACAAAATAGAATCCAAACTCCGGCAGGCTGACTTCAAAGCCTATCCCCTTCGCCCCCTGCCAAGCGACCTGTACAGATGGATTCACAATGCTTCACACCAAAATGATTCTTTGGAAAAGCTACTTGTTAATGAAATTTATCAGACCCATTCTGAAACAGAAGCTTTGCAATGGTACAGAAATTTCTAGAAAATATGAAGTCTCTTGCATAAATCACTGTCTTTTTACTTTCTTTAGCAAATAACATTTACACATAGAATTACTTAAAACAAAACCTACCTATAAGCTGCCCAAACATTATACAGATTAGCTTCTACTGCCAAAATTCTATCAGTGACCAAAGAAATCTGGGTATCTTCCACCATGGATTGAATCGTGCCCCCCAATCGTTAGGGGGTTGGAGCCAGGGCTTTTAGGGGGCAATGAAGTTTCTATAAGGTCAGGGGCCCAAAATCGACAGGGCTGGTGACCATACAGGAAGGTCTGACGAAGAGGGGCCTGTCTGTCATGTGAGGACACCCCAAGACAACAGTCTGCAAGTCAGCAGCAAGCGCCCTCCCAGAACCGGCCACCCCGGCGCCCTGATCTCAGACGTCCAGCCTCCAGAACTTTGAGAATAGAAATTTCTGCGGTCTGAGCCACCCGGTCTGCAGTATTTGGTTATGGTGGCCTGAGCGGAGTACAACGTCTTCCTTCGCGAGTACCAGAAACTATCCAATTATCGGTACTTTAAGCACTGGTAAGAATCGAAACAAAGGAGGCACTAAGCGGAAATAAGCTAAACCAACAGATAGGCAAAAGCTTTCTGCTCGAACAGTATTTTCAATCCCTCGATCGAAGAGACCGTAAAACAGAACGCAGGCCCTTCTGTTCATTCAGGACGCATGAGGTAGTCCAGGCTCATGGCAGCCTCCCAAGGGCTTCGGAGTTGGACAAACCCAGTCTCCCTCTCTCTGGCCATTTCCTAGCTTTGTGTTTGAATGAGAAACAAACTCTACCCCTATCCCTGTGGTCCAGATGCTGGCTTTCGTCGGAATTAAATTAACACCTATTACATGCCAAATACTAGGATACACCCTTTCGTATCCAGAACACCTTAAAGAACATTACAGGTGCTCCCAACACAATGGCTGTTATTATCAGTGAACAGATCCTGGAAAAGAATGCCCTCGCCAGAGCCAAACATGACGTGAACACCCACTATTTGCCAAATATTTTACTGATACCATAAACGTAAAAACGCAAACCCTGCGGGGCACCAGGGGCTCGGCTGGCTAAGCGTCCGACTTGAGCTCAGGTCACGATCTCCGTCCATGAGATCGGGCCCCACGTCAGGCTCTGCCCTGCACCGCCAGCACGGAGCCGGCTTGGGATTCTCTCTCTCCCCCTCTCTCTCTGCCTCTCCACCACTCACTCGCTCGCTCTCTCTCAAAATAAAGAAATAAACTTTTTTAAAAAATGCAATCCCTGTCCTCAAGGAGCTCACAATGATAAGAGACAGATCTGGATCATTTATAAAACAACATAATAAATGCAAAAGCAAAAAAATATACACAGTATATGAGAACACGGAGGAATGCCAGGAAACTTCATAAGCCTTTATTTGGAGAAACATCTGCTGAGCTACAGCTCAACTCAGACTCTCTTTTAACTTTTACTTATACTCAGTTGCATCCATCAATGGGGGGGGGTCGGGAGGGCGGGTAGGTCGACACAGGAAGTATTTAAGTCTCCTCTTCCTCCCCTACGACTACATAAAAATTGAAATCACATTTTCCCAAATCCTTCTTACGCCCAGATAAAGGCTGGGTGTTCTGTGAGGTACACAATCACCCGAGGTTGTGCGGAGGGTAAGTGACCAGAACCGCCAGTCCGGGACGGGACCCCTCCTACACCAGCCAATGGGGTCTGCCTGGCTCCTCCGCGGGGAAGTCGCACATCCCACAGGCACAGGTGTAAACGAAGAGCAGCGACAGCAGAGACGCCGGTCTGTGCGCTGCTCCACGACGCTCCTGGGTCATAGGACACCTCCGTTTTCACCCGTCTGCTCAATTAACAAGCAAATCCCCAATCTTGTGAGCCTTGCACCACGCTCTAAAAGGCACCTTAGGCTTATCATTACCATAAACGAAGGTAACGAAATCCTAACAAATATTTCAAAGACTCTAGATATCCACATAGGAAGGAAACGCTGAAGGTCCATCTCCTCCCTGAGGAAGTAAGAAGGCCGGGCTAGATCAGAGGAGAGAGATCGGTCCGGGAAACACCCCCGCTGCCACACTGCAGGACCACGCGGGTCCCCAACAAACACGACTCCCGCACGCTTCCCCCCGCGTCGACGGGGTGGCCGCTAGCAGCTGGAGTAGACAAGCAAAATGTAGCCTACTTACCATCCTTGAACTAGAAAAGGCCCCGAAAGGTAAAGCAAACTGCCGCAAAGTTTACTAGAACTAGTCTAAGACAGGGCTGAGCCCGGAAACTGCGCAGGAACAGAACCGGAGGCCGCTAGGAAGCACACGAGCCATCTCCTCTTCCCATATCATCTGGCCCTGACTCCCGGTCAATAACTGTCCCCGGTCTGGCATATTTTAAAACCTGGATTAGTGAAATAACATGATTAGCTCCAGGGTAGCCAGCCAGCAAGTGGCTCTGACGGAGCCTCACAACCCAGCCACACCTTTCCTTTTGGATAGAGAAAGCCACCCGGTAGCAAGTGAAAGCGGTGTTTACATGTCACCCGGACCTAAGACGTCTGAGCTCCTAGCCACTAGTTGGCATGCAATTTCCACACGTCAGACAAGCCCTTCTTGCCATCCAAAACAATCTTGAATAGGTAACCAACTAGTTAAAAAACAAAAAAAAAGGCAGTCACTTAAAAGGCCTACGCTACACTAAGGTTACACATATACGCACCTACCTCAAACACAAACCCTCTCGCTTCCACTTCTAAAACATTACCTACACGAAAACTAATAGAGCCAGGAAGTTGCACGTTACACTCAGAAAACCAGTTTTTTGGGTCTCCACCTCTTCCCCCGTCTCGTCTACGAAACACACCTTCCCGTTTGGTAAACGGTCCGCTTTACACACAGTATTAACCCGGGACGTGCGGAGCGCCCGCGCGACGGTCCCGAGGCCGGGCGGTGCTGTTCGGTTCCCTCCCGCCCGGGTCTATTACACACAGCCGGCCTGCTATTCCTGAAACTGAAGTCATCTGAGAGATTTTATCATAAATACTTAAATGGCAACATACTCAACATATCCTCTCTTCGGAATCCTGACCAACTCAAATGGAAATTCCTGCCCATGCATTCCTATTTCTGGATGGACTTTAAAACATCAGAACGACTCCTTAATATAAAGACTTAATTTAATACCATAACGCGGATGTCCCACAGTACTTAAGAGCCTCGAGAGGAAGTCGAATGCTAATATAACCCGAAAAAGCCCTTCCTTAAGCTCCGAAATATCCCGAAGCCTTTTGCAACCAGCTCAAGGACCTCCCGCTCCCATTCCAAACCAGCCTACTTTCACGGGCATCTGTGGAAATGTGTACGCCCGAGTTGCACAAACCACCTACCGAATCATCTAATGCCTTCCAACTGAAAAGCTGATCCTCTTCTGCTCTTAAATTATTCAAAACGAGCCTACAAAGACACGCTGTGGACTACCTGGACGAGCCTCTCAGACCGATGCACCAGGTGTGTTTCTGAGCTACTGGGAAGGATCAGGGTGACTCCTCCCTCTCCAAATTTAGCAAGGAATAGAGCAGGAAGCTTAGAAATTACAAATGACTCCTCATCAGAAAAGGAACTTTTAGGGGAAGACATAATTTACCTGTGACAGGCTGACAACTATACATGATAGTGATCCAACTTCACTGAATACCCAGAACTACTTTCTTTTTTTTTTGGTTCATCACCTCTGAATCAAACAACTCTATAATGATTTTATTTTAAAATACCCCCGTTTCACTTTCTATGTTTCTCGAAGTTGAGATGAATTTACCCAAAATTCGGAGGGGAAAAAAAATAAACTTGTAACTTCTGGTCTGCAAGACTCCTATAGCATTCAGTCTTTAAAACAGAAATCAACAATAGTAGGAGAAGGTATAAGGTTACCTAGGTGTTATCACAGATCTGCGTTTTCAAGGACATCAGTGGGGGGGGGGGACTACGCTCAAACCCACGGTTCAAGTTTTTCAAGCCATATTTTACCAAGATGATGTTTTCGGCTTGCACGCCATAATTACATTTTAAACTGATCCTTCCCGTTTGAAAAGAAGTTGGGTGAAATGACTAAGGAAAAGGGATCTTTAGAGACCCAGCACTGAACACATTTTTAAGGCCATGAAGATCAAGGTCTGAAACTTGGAACCAGAGAAAACAGAACTCAAATCCTCAGTAAGCTACAGCGAAAAATTACAGCTATGTCACACGAAAATGTATTTTAAAAAAAATGGGAAAGTGTTCAATCTTGACGGAATAAAAAGAAGGAAAACTAGCGTTGAAAATGGAAACTACTTAGATTGAGGAAGAATCCCAATGACATGACATTTTCTCGCCAAAGCAAAGGAATCTGCGGGCTCGACCGCCGAAATCTCGCATCGCCTCCGGCAGGTCCGGGGAGCGGCGGGCCATCCATCTCGAACACAAAGGAGCCTGCGCGGCAAAGGCGCCGCGAGACCACCGCCCCCCGAGGCCGGAGCCCCGCGCCCCGCGGGACCCCCGGAGGCGGGACCCTCGAGGGCGGGCCTGCGCGGACGGCCCCGGGGCGCATCACGGCGCGGGGAGAGGCCGCCGCAGCCGCCCCGCTTCCCGACGGCACCCCGGGGCCGCGCTCGGCGGCGGGGGAGGCGCCCGCGGACGGAGGCCAGCGCGCCCCCCCCAACACGCTGGCCCGCGCCCCCCGCCCCGCCGCCGCCCGGTCACCTTCCGGCGCCCCGCGGCGCCCCGCGCCCGCACGCTCGGGGCTCGCAAACTTTTCTGCTCCCCCCCACCCCAACCCCCCGCCGTCACCGCCGGGCTCTCGGGACTAAGGCGCACGACTCCTCACCTCCGCCCGGAACAATGCCCGTCTCCCGGCAACGCGCACGCCGGGGCCCGCGACCCCCTCCCCGTCCCCACCCGCGGACCGGGCCGGGCCGGGCGCGCGGGCGGGGGAGGGGACCGGCCGGGCAGGGCCTCGGGGACGGCGGGCGGCGCCGGGTGCGGAGCGAGGCCCGAGGGACAAAGGGACCGAGGCGCCGAGGCGCCGAGGCCGGGCGGCGCCCGCCAGGGGTTGGGGGGGTGGGGGGCCCCGCGGGGTCGCGGCGCCCGCCGCACAATGGCCCGCCGCCCCCGCCCGCGCCCTCACCTCATGGTGCCGGCGGCCCGCGGCTCCCCGGCGGCCGGGGACGCGGGGGGCGCGAGCCGGGCCTCTCCTCCGGGGGCGGGGACGCGGCTGGCGGCCGGCGGCCGGCGCTACACCATGTCCCCGCGCGGAGCGGCGGCGCCGGCCGGGCGCGGGAGGCGCGGCGGGGGCCGCGAGGCTGCGAGCGCGGGGGCCGAGGCTGCGCGTCGTCCCGCTGCGGGAGCGTCCGGGCCGCCCTGGGAGGGGAGCCCGCCGCCGCCGCCGCCGCCGCCGGGCCGAGTGCAGGCGGCGCCGCAGCCGCGGAGGAGAGCCGCGAGCGCCGCGCGGGGCCGGGGAGGCGGGGCGCGCGGCCGAGGAGCACGCAGGCGCCGCCCTCGCTCGCTCCCCGCCCCCTCCCGCCCCTCCCCCTCCCCCCGGCGCGGGGGCGGGGCGGGGGGCGCGCGGCGAGGGGCGGGGCGGGAGCGCCCCCGCGCCGGCCGCCCGGCCCCGCCGCCGCCGCCGCCGCCGCCCTGCGGAGCGCGCCCGGCCGAGCCCCTTTGTGGCCTCCTGCCCGCCGCCCGCGCTGCCCCCGGGGCCTTCCCCCGCGGACCCGCTGCGGGGAGCTGGCGGGGGGTGGCGGCGGGGGACGGCGGGGCCTGCCGGGAGGGGAGGGGGGGACTGCGGGGAGGAGCGGGGCGGCGAGGGCAGCAGCCGGGGACGGACGGCGGGGCCTGCGGGGGTGGCAGCGGGGGGGCTGCAAGGCCTGCGGGGAGAAGCGGGGGGTGGGGGGTAGAGCGGGGAGCTGGGGGCGGGGGCTGCGGGGCAGTGGAAGCCGCGGGCGGCGGCGGGGCTGCGGAGTCTGGGGAGGCAGCGGGGGCGATTGCGGGCTCCCCAGCTGGCTCCTGGGCGGGGGCGGGGCGCGAAATGGGAAGCGAGGGCCGCCGGGGAGACACGGGAGACACGCACACAGGGGGCGGGCATGACCTCATCGGCGGGCGCACGCGGGGGGCACGGGCCAGGGGGCGAGCCCGCGACAGTTTCAAGGGCCCCCCGTGTTCCCTGCGCTCCAGGTCACCCGCTTCGAAAGGTAGCTGTCGAGCGGGGCGCCGCAGACCGGTGGAAAGCCACGGGGGTGGGGGGCGGGGGCCGGCCTCCGGCGAGGCAGAATTTATGGTGTGGGAGGTTGTCGGCCCCCGAAAGCAAATCCGGGAATCAAGCAAGAATTCAGACTGGACAAATGGCCGGCGTCCTGCAGTCGCCGGGGAGGGGGAGGGGCGGGGGGAGGAAGAGGAGGAGGAGGATGGGGCTTCTCTGGGGCAGGGGGCCGCCCGGGGCTGCCCCGGCCCGTCCAAAATGGAGGCCCCAGCAGGGCCCCGGGAAGCCGTTCGAAAGTTCCGGTGGCTTATTTTAAGACGGAGGTACAATTCCAGCTGTCGTTATGACACCGGAGACCATTTACCCTTGCAAAGGAAACGTGAGCGGGTGACAGGCACGCTTGGTCAATGCCCGGCTTGGCCGTCATGGAACCGTGCGGCCCAGTTTTCGCTATAAAAAGCATCCTGGTGGCCGACTGGACGCGGAGTTCTTTTCCTTTCGGAACCCGCAGCCTCCATCCGGCAGTGACCTGCAGCTATGGCACAGGACCAGGGTGGCCTCAGGTGGCGGAAAGCACAGCGCCTCTGCTTTAACACGGTGTACTTGAAGAACGCTAATTTCCACCCACACACCTAATTACAGCTTTCGGCCGCCCAGCCCCGTATTCGGGGATCTCGAGCGCTGGGAGACAACACCCTCGCCCGCCAGCCGCCCTCGCGGCCGCATTCCGGGCAGGGCCAGGCAGGTAGAGCGCTCAGGCACCGGGCGAGTTAGTTCCACGGGCACCGTTAGGAAGCGTAGCTACCGACTGTGAAGGTCATTGTCTTCCATACATTGGCGCGGTGGCTTCCATCATGAAGACAGGGGCACTTGGCTATTACCCTCCGAATTAACCAAAGACCGTTTGCTGCCGAGGCTTTTTTTCTGGGAAAAGTGGTAATAAGACGCGCTGAAGTGTCTTGGGGGAGTATTCCTAAGGCCTCTTCGACCACAAAGCACCCGCTCCACTTTGCCCGAGTCCATTCATAGCAATACAGTAAATCCAAAGGCGCTTGTGTTTCAGGGAACACTCTCGCCAAGGGCCAAAAGGGGCGGCGGTTTTACTGTGGTGACTCAGACCGCCTCCTGCCCGAGCGGGTGAGAGGCAGGGGCAAAAATGCCTTACAGATGACTCCGTAACTCACTTCTCGTTTGTGAAATGGAATCCATCCCGCACTCAGTAAGCGATCTGTCTTGTCATCTCTGTCCGAACAGCAAACATCCCAACGGTCCGGGCGCCGAATCAGGCGATCCGAGCGGAAAACGCGCCTCTCCTTCCCTGCCTTTCTGAAAAATGTGCCCGCCGAGAATCTTGGCTGCCTGCGGTCACTCTCAGCCCCTCGCGTGGCAGCTGGCCAGTTGGTCATACCATGGCCTTTGGATTCGGATACGGCGATGGGTGGCCTGACTTCCAGAGGTCGTTGTGTAGAAGGGCAGTTTGTTGCCCGGGACAAAAACGTTATTGCTTCTCGTTCCTCTCTGGTTTAACAGTCCGAGAAGCCAAGAGAAACTCGAGCTAGGAAATCACAGACTCCTGATCACAGAGGCAACTTTGTGGAACGCGTCGCCGTACAGAATCAAAGAATTTTAGGGACGCCTGGGTGGCTCAGTCGGGTGTGTGTCCGGCTTCGGGTCGTGGTCTCACGGTTCATGGGTTCGAGCCCCGTGCCGGACTCTGTGCCTGGAGCCTGCTTCGCATTCTGTGCCTCCCTCTCTCTCCGCCCCTCCCCCCCCTTGCACCCTGTCTCTCTCTCTCTCTCTCTCTCTCAAAAATAAATACACAAAAAAATAAGAATAAAAGAATTTTCGAGATAGAAGGAATCTTAAGTCCATCCCACTCGGTTTTTCCAATAGGGAAAGGGAGACCCAGAGAGGTCGAGTAAATTGTCCGCCGTCACACAGCCCCTCTGTGGTGGGACTTGAACTGAGGATTAGCAATTACCGGAGTCTCGCTCCTCTTCCCACACCACACTACCTTCCTGTGGCCAAGGAAACTGTGGTATGAGGCGGGCAGAGTTAAAGCTATTCGCTTCTCGCGAATCCTGCTTAAGAGTTAGCAGAGGCTCTGTTGGCTCGGCCGGATGGAGAGAAGGATCTGAACTCTTCTCAGAAGTGTGGTCCAGCCGGAAGCCCAATGCCTGGCCCTTCCGCAGGCGCCCAGATGTTTGAAAGGCAGGCAGGGCCGCCTGCTCTGATCTGAGATGAAGAGACCATTCATCAAAAGAAAGGCTCTCCTCCTAACACCGAGTGTATGGCGCTCCGCCTCCCTCCCTAGGGCAAGACCCCCGCGGCGCTCTAGAACACCCCGCTGGATGGACCTGCTCCAAGCCCCGGGGATGCACAGCCTCAGCGCCGGTCTGCGCCCCTGTTCGCGGTGTGCGCCCGGGCGGAAGGTGAAACAGACAACACGCTTCTGTGGCAGATGACTTTGCTTTGGGAGTGTTGTCAGTCTGGCTCCGAGGGTTCTCTGAGAACATGCCGTGTTTAAATCCGTCTGATACATGGGTGTGGGTTTGCCCTCCATTTATGGGCATGAGGAGGGTGCATGACTAATGCTCTTCGGCAGTCAGGCAAACAGTGCTCGGGATTGTAGGCACGGTCTCCCCATCGCTCCAGAAAAGGGCTCTCCCCTGAAAAATTAGAGTTACTTAGGGACGGGTGAGAAAGGGAAGGTAGTTTCCAGTGGTGGTGACGATACCCTTTCTACTCGTGTGCACTGGCATCTTCTTCTCTGGGGGCAGTCGGTTCACAGCAGAATTTTTGTCTCTCTCTCCAAGAATGGAAAAAAGAAGTAATGTAGAACAGGATATTCCAGTAGGATTCAAGAGCTCCGTCTTACTCATCTCTCAGCTCTAGCTGCCCATGTGTAATCTGGGTCCTAAAATATTGTCAGGAGATGAAGACGCGCGAGGAAAGTATTTGCCTCCGACATTCGCTTTTTTTTTCCCCCTCCTGTTTGTCATTTTTCTCCCTTCCAAATTAGGACTTATGCAGCTAATCTCATTTCCTCTTCCCAGAGTCTCCTTTCTTAGCGCCGCACTGGGGAAACCTGACACGAGATCGTTAAGGCCCGAACGGTAACGTTGCGGTAACAGTAACTGGGGGAGACGATATTCAATAAAGCACGATCCTACGTCGCTTCCACAAAACTCGGCCACGGCCGCTGTTTAAAGAGTACAGCAGGTGGGCTCCGGTTCCAGATAACAATCAGATCCTGGTGCTTTACAAATTGGATTTGAAAAGAAGCACCACCACGATCCAATTCTTGCAGAATCCGCCGGTAGCTTGGGAAGAGAAGCTAGCAGTTGCCCTTCTTGTTACATTGATTTACTTGTCCCGCGTATGTGTCACGTGATCCAACTTGAGCCTACCTGGCAATTATCTTGGAACGGACGTTGGACTCTCTCCTCAAAAGAGAGCAGGAGGAAAGTTAATAAAGAAAAGATGGTTTTCTGCCTAATCGCAGTAGAGAAGCAAGATACCACCCCTACGATGTGTCCTGAAGAAGCCTGTCAGGAGTTAACTCACACTGTGTCGCCCCACGTCGTTTGGGGGTCCTCTCCCGCCTCCAGGTTGTTTCAAGGTTCATTAAAAAATCCTGAGCGTCCTTCTCTTTGAAACTGGCACGAAGCATGGTGATTCCGCCAAATTCGAGTTTGAGAAATTACCTTTGCATCCCGATTTTTCTCAAGTTTGATGTCAAAATCCAGTCTCTGGTCGAGGCTTCCTACGGGGGAAAGACGCAACCTTCACACACTGAGTGCCTCTGGTCACACGTTTCGTGCCTTCGGTGTCAAACGGTGACCTCACATCCGTTCTCTGCACGAAGAGATGGAATTGGTGGAGTCCTCGAGAAGGCAGCCAGTGGCTAAATAACTCTCGTCTCTGTACTAGTGATACCCGCTCTAGACGGAAGCCGATACGGGCCTCCACGCTGGAGAAAAGCGATGTTCTCGGAGCCGCGGGAGGGCGAGAGGTGAGCGTGGTTCAGTGATTGGCCCGCGATGGTATCTGCCAACCTGCTAGGCACTTACACACCTCCGGGGATCCTCCCACCATTCCCGGGAAGGGGGTCCCCCAGGGTCATCCTGGCGGCGCCCCAAAGCGGAGCACGGGAAGGGTAGGAGGCTCGCCCGAAGCCACGCAAACAGCACGAGAAAAAGCCAGAAAGGCCGGTTCTGCAGGCCACGCTCTTCAGCTCTGCCTCCGATGGCCTCTTCGGTTTCCCTTCCTCTGATTAAAACAAGAAAAAGAGAAGAAGGCTCAGGGTCCACTTAGGAAACGGGACTCACGTATTTGAAAAGAAAACAAACAAAACACTTTCGAGTCACTGACCCCCTCCTTCTGCCCCTTCCTTCCCGGGAAATCACGGGATCACGCGGCCATAAATAAACCCCTCCCCCCAGGCAGCGATTTGTATCCTGGGCGCCCAGGCGTGGCCCTCGTGCAGGGCAGGGACGCCAAGAATGAGTTCGAAGGGTCTCCAGTGAGACGCGTCTGCTCGTCTATTCGTTTGTTTGCTTTCCAGAATAGTGACGCTACCGAGAGTTTGTGTGTGTGTTTGTTTTCCAGAATTACAACGCTACTGAGAAGTGACCCCTTCGCCACACCCTCACCTCAGGGATCCCAGGCTCCCAACTCACAGAGAAACAGGTCCTCGAACCAACTCCATGGACCGAAAGCTCTTGCAGGAATGCTTGGAGCGTGTCGCCTGACACTTTTGGTCGGACACCAGCCAACAGACAAAGAGGCCAGGCCTAAGGGTGGCATCTCCAGAAGGATCCGCGGTCTCTTTATGATTAATCTTCCAGGCAGTATCAGGGAGGCCAGACAGGGGATCCCCACACCCCCCGGGTGGGCCCCCCCCTCCCCCTCCCCCCTTCCCTCCCCTCCCCTCCCCTGCTCTCTGGAGGTTTGGCTGTCTGCAGAGCAATCGGGCATAAAGTGTTCATCTAATAGGAGACTTCGAATCTCTCTAAAGGACTCATCTATTTTTCTTCCTTTATCTGCTTGTGAGAGACTTTTTTAGGCCTGAAGTGCTCCCTAGAAATATACCCCCAGCGCACGTGGTTATAATATGTCAGGGAACGGCCTCGAAGGGAAGCCTCCTTACTTTCTTAGCTTCTCACGGGCGCTTCCCGGTCTGATTCGGGTGGCGTTTCCGGCCTGCCCAGCGTCTCGTCGTTAATGTTTCTGTCAGTAGCTCCTGTTTTGTGTGTTTTTTGCAATGCTGCCTTCACCGAGTGTCTCCCCAAACTTGAGTTTACTCAGCGTCTCTCACTCGCAAATAATATTCCCCTTCAAAAGCTCACGGTCTGGGGGCGGCTGGGGGGGGCTCAGTCGGTGAAGCTCAGGTCGTGGTCTCAACGGCTCGTGAGTTCGAGCCCCGCGTCGGGCTCTGTGCTGACAGCTCAGAGCCTGGAGCCTGCTTCGGATTCTGTGTCTCCCACGCTCTGTCTCTCTCTCACGCGCTCAAAAATAAAGAAACATTAAAAAAAAAAATTCAAAAGCTCGCAGTCTGGTCTTTTCCTTCTTCCTTCTTCCTTTATTTTCTCCCCTGTTACTAATGAGACGGTAGCCTCGAGTTGCTCGATTTGAGCTATTTATATCTTCAGCTCTGTTCAGTATCAGGCCCCATTCGGCGTTCCTTTCCGACTGAACGATGCCCAAATTAAGTTAGGAGTCAATTCCTGAGACAGCCGGCCTGTGGTTCTTCATCTTCCTCTGGCATCCGGAGCGCTGGCCGGTCTGTTTAACATTGAACGTCGGTGTATCCAGCTCCCGGCTTACGTCAGGTTCGACTCCCGGGACTTTCAAGGGAACTCTGTTCTGCGCCTGGATGGGGGGTACGAGCACGGAGGGGAGGTTTGGGCGGCCCAGGTGGTGTGCGGACACACAGAGAAGCTCTTGACATGCGCGATTTGATCTCTTCGTCTCCTGCTCCCTTGACCTCAGTCCACCTCGCGGAAGACGCTGTATCGTCTCCTGATGATGGGGTTTCTGGCGAGACGACACTAAGTGAGTACGGGAACGAGGGCCCTGATGCTAAATCTAACGCAGCTACTCCGACATTACTCTCGACTTGTCAAAGGCAAGGAGCTTTTCCGCTCTGTCCTTCCCGCCGGCCCCCAGGAATTTACCGTGCATGTCACGCACCATCTTCAAGCCCGCTAGATACAGGGCTCCACGTCACCACCTCCAGCTTCCTGTCCAGACCTCTTCTCTCCTACCGCACAAGTTCCAATTTCACATCCTGCCAGCGCTGCGATCCCCAAGCTGGACAGTCTGTCCAACCGGCAAGGACTCCGGACCAGCCGGAGCCGCGTGACTGACCCGAGCAGTCGCTGTGACCGGGGTGGAGAGGTTCTCCAGCTGGCTAGGAGCAAGTTGAGGTCCACCCTGTGGTCTGACTCTTTACAAAAATGATCACGGTAAATATACTGTATGCGAATAGAGAATATTAGAATAGTCATCGTAACACCCGGGCCTGTGGGTTGGTCTCCCACACGGATGGCGAGCTTGGTCACGTGACCCACTTTGGCCAAGGGGATAATAGCAAATGCGATACAAGCACAGACTTGGAAAGTCTTGCTCACTGGGGCCTGCCCTTACGTGCTGCTCTGTGGACACCAAAAATACCACGGGCACGTGAAGAAAGCTGGGCTGGTTGGCCGAAGAAAGAAAGGCCACATGGACAGAAGAGAGTTGCCTGAGTTGAGGTCCTGGACCAACGGCCTGTCAACCCCAGATTGCGAATGAGGCTTCTAGACCATCCAAGCCCCCCTGAGCTGATCCAGACCAAAATGGCCGCCCAGTCAGCCTAGGGAACCGTGAGAAATAATGGTTATCCTTTTAAGGCCGCTTAAGATCTGGGCAGATCGCTATGCAGCAAGACGAGCGATACACGGATTCTCTTCAGGAAGTCCCCACGGTGTTGCTGCTGTCCTGAGGAGCCAATCTGTGGTAAAGCCCTTGCCCCAGCTGAAGGGCGTCCAGGTTCCGCTATCCTGGGCCGCTCCCGGGACTCCTCAGGGTCCACGTGGCAACACCGCACCTCCTCACTGGCTGGTCGGTTGATATACTGGAGAGTTCTTCAGGCGGAAGAGAAAGCAGTAAACGTAAGACGGGCAAAAAGATACAAATTCAGGGCCTCAAAATAAATAAAAACTTTAAAAAGAGGGAGGCAGCAGCACCTGGGAGGCTCAGTCGGTTAAGCGTCCAACTCTTGGTTTCAGTTCAGGTCGGGATCTCACGGTTTGAGGCTCAAGCCCCACATCGGGCTCTGTGTTGACAGTGCAGAGCCTGCTTGGGATTCTCTCTTTCTCTCTAAAAAATAAAAAAAAATTAAATAAATAAATAAATAAATAAAAACTTTTAATGTAAAAAAAAATTTTTTTTAATGCAGGGCCTCGAGGGCACCCACTGACTTGCAGGTGAGACAGGAATTCTTGAGGTCTCGCACAGGAATGACAACTTGCGAGCCGAATGGTTGACATTCTGGTTTCCCTCTCCGCTCATTTTCGAGTCTCGACTAGAGTCTTGTTTGAATGTTCCAAACTGTTCCCAGCTGGCCCACGAGTTATTAATAGTCATTGTCTCTGCTCAAGTTTAGGTGTCTAATGGGAACGGGACCCTTCTAGGCCTTCGAGTTGGTGGCAAGGATAAATACGAGGACAATACTCCCTCTAATCCGCCGGACTCTTCGGAATCCCTTGGCCAAGTTCTCAGTGAAGGATTGTTGTCTGGCTAAGGAGCCAGGCTTGAGCTGGGATGAAACCCATGTTTCTCTCTGATTTGAAAAAGACACTGAAGTCATCCCTCACTGAAGAGTTCAAGAAGACCATTTCTCTCCAAGGAGGGAAGAGGAGAAGCAGCAAATATCCCTGGAGGTCTCGGAGCAAAACGTTAGATCGTGGCCTTCAGACGTACCGGGCAGCAATCCAGGGGCGTAACTGCAGGGAAGCTAGAGCATGCGAAAGATCTAAGAGGGTGTAAGAAGGAAACTTTGAGCTCAGGACCCTTGGAGGACCCCTCAGTGTTTTTCTTGTTGGGGTCCCAAGTCACTCTGTGGTGCCCTGTACAGGTTAACTGCATTGTCATGCATGCCGGAGGTTGAGAGACTTCTAATAAACACTTCCATCATCATCATCATCATCATTATTTTAGAGACAGAGGAGAGAGGGACAAACAGACAGAGAGAGAATCCCAAGCAGCCTCCATGCCCAGCAAAGAGCTGAACGTGGGGCTTGATCCCAGGACCCTGGGATCATGACCTGAGCCGAAATCAAGAGTCGCACGCTCAATCGACTGAGCCAGCCGGCGCCCCTCCGCGTTTCTTTTCGCCAGGACATATAATAAAAATCGTGAACCTAATAAGAACAATGAAAATACAGAAGAATAAAGAAAAGATTTTAAAACTAGCAGTATTCAAGATGACCCAATGGGTTGAAGCCCACATCCATGAATAGAGGCATTCAAAACACAGAAAAATATAAAAACAACGTTGCGAACAGGTGTGTCAATCCTTAAGTTATTTCTAATTCTAACGGAGTTTATGATGATCCCCGCTGACATCTTGTTGAGTTGGTTTTTGCTGATGTGTGGAACAGGGCTTTGTTTTATATTGGCAATTGAATTTTACTCTATCAATCACTCTCTTTGCTGGGTGGATAGACCAAGAGGTTCCTTCTATATTTGCATCTGTGCCTATCTAGATTACTTTAAGACATCAATTCAGGGGTGTCTGGGTGGCTCAGTCAGGAGAAGTGTCCGTCTTCCCTCAGGTCATGATCTCATGGTTCGTCGGGGTCTGTGCTGACAACTCAGAGTCTGGAGCCAGCCTCGGATTCTGTGTCTCCCTCTCTCTCTCTCTGCCCTTCCCCCACTCACGCTCTGTCTCTCTCTGTCTCCCAAAAATGAATAAACGTTAAAAAAAACTTTTAAGACCTCAATTCATAACTAAATAGAACCAAGAAGAAAGCCTGTAAAATCAAATCAACGACCATGTTTTTAATTGATTTCATCTGCCATCTAAGTTCAACTTATTCCTTTGAAATAAAATCTGTTGTGCTATAATTTATGGCACGCCCTACGTGTACATTATTTCAAGGAGCTTTGGCAAATTTACATGCCATGTGACCACCGTTACGGTCAAAGAAAAGAAAAAATCCATCACCCCGAGAAGCTCTTTAGTGACTCCTAGTTGCCTTCCCTCCAGGCTGCCTTGTCATTACACGTTCGATCTGTTTTTTCTAGAGCTTCACCCAGACACCATCTCACAGTAGGTACTCTTTCATTACCTTCTGTCACGTAATGTATTTGCGATTCCTCCATGTTGTGTCTATCACAACGTTCCTTTTGTATTGGTCAGTAGTATTCCATTGTATGGATATACCACAACTTCTTTATCCATTTATCTGTCGATAGACATTTGGGTCGCTTCCAGTTTTTAAGCTCTGCATACAGCTGTTATGAACATTCATGTACAAGTCTTTGTGGGAACCTACGTTTTCATTTCTTTGGGGTAAATATTTCGATTTGGAATGGCTGGACCACACGGTTAGTACATATTTAACTTTACAGAGACTGCCAAGCCGGATTCCAAATTGTCGTACCGTTATCTATTCCCCGTATATGAGAGCTCACTTTGCTCCATACCCTGTCAGCCCTTAGTATGGTCGGTCTTTTCCATTTTAACCGTTCTAGTGGATCTGTGTTGTTGTCTCACTGGGGTTTCAATTTGTATTTCCCTGGTGACTGATGACGTTGAGGGTCTTACGTGTGCCTGTCACCCATCTGTAATGCCTCCTTTGTTCCTCGTTATGGCCGCCCTTCCACGGTGAGGCTCTCTTGTCTAGAATGTAAACTGCTACAATTCCACTGTAAATCCAAGTCTGATCGTGTCCTCACCCTACTTACAAGCCTTCCATGGAGCCCTGTTTGCTCAGGATAAAGTTCACACGAGACTTTTTAAGACCAATGTCCTGCCATCTTCCTTCCTATCTTTTCTCCCTACGCTTGTATCGTACACCGTTGACGATTCCCTAACTCTGCCGTGAAGGCTCACGGGGTGCTGGCTTTCTCAGGCCGCGTACCCTACCTGGGTCACCCCTTGCTCTTCTCCACGTGAATACGTGATGGGTTCATTCCTTAAGGCCTAGCTCAAAAGTCCCCCCTTCTGGGAAGCCTTCCCAACTTCCTCAGGAAGAGCTACCATCTATCTTTATGTTTCCGTGGTGCCTGGCGCTTGCTGCTACCACGGTCCCCACTGCGCCTGAGGCTGCCCGTCTGCCGGGAGAGTAACTCTTCAAGAGCAGCAGTGATACCCTGCACCCTTCAGCACCCCCAAGGGCCTCGCATCGACTCCAGCTTGGTCACACTGGCTGGCCGAATGGGATGCGTGACTGAGCCAATAAACCCAGCCCTGCCTCGAGACCGGCGTCTCTGTAGGCCTCCATTTCCTTGTGTACACTGAAAGAAGAACCGATTCAGAGTGTCTTTCGGGTCTAATGTTTTTTAAATTCTCTCTTTTGTATTTGACATCTTGCAGAAGAGCGGATTTCGCCGTATTCCAAAACCGGTTGACGGGTCCAGGGGCGCTAATTGGATGACTGGGTTGTCTTGGACTTTGATGCTTGGAGGAGCAGCATCTGATGCGCTAGGAAAGTGACAAGGTGAAAATGGCGGCTTCCTTCTCCATCACCTTCGGTGGCGGACGTGATAATGAAGAAATTGCATCGCTTGGGGCTAAATCTCAATGCAGCGGCAAGAATACGTTCTCACGTGTTCCTGGGAGTCTGGGCCGTGAGGCTTCCATGTGTCATGGGCTTCTCACTCGACCGTTTGAGGAAAGGCAGAAGGAGGAACAATATTACTTAGGAACATATAGTCTACCATTTAGCTGCATAGCCAATTCAAGCAATCTAGTAAGTATGACTTAAATTGTAACTTGTGGTATTTATCACCCTTTTTTTTTAAATTTTTTTTAATGTTTATTTATTTTTGAGACAGAGAGAGACAGAGTGTGAGCAGGGGAAGGGCAGAGAGAGAGGGAGATACAGAATCGGAAGCAGGCTCCAGACTCTGAGCCATCAGCACAGAGCCCGATGCGGGGCCGAACTCACAGACCGTGAGATCATGACCTGAGCCGAAGTCAGCTGCTTAAGCAACTGAGCCACCCAGGCGCCCCATCACCCTTTTTAAAACTCTTTTTTAAGTTTATTTACTTATTTATTCTCAGAGAGAGAGGGTATGAGTAGAGCAGAACAAAGAGAGAGGGAGAGAGAGAATCCCAAGCAGGCTCCGCACTGACAGCGCAGAGCCTGACGCAGGGCTCGAACTCACGAGCTGTGAGACCATGACCTGACCCGAGATCAAGAGCCGGACGCTCAACCAACTGAGCCACGCAGGAGCCCCTCCTCCTTTTTTTTTTTAAAAAAAGGTTGTTTGCCAAGTTCCTCGAGTTAAAAATATATGATGAAGACATTTTTTCCATATGCAATCGGACAAATATTGTTTGAAGCGACTCAGTTTGTCTATCATATTTTTTGACCCATGAAATCCAAGAGTTTCGTTCCCACATGATCACCCTGGAAAAAGCTAGAAATGGAAGCAGTCTGTGAGAGCTTCTTCACTTGGTCCCAGTATCATAGCATTTATTAGCTGGTAATAGCCAGGGCCAGCTGTATAATTCGGATTTCAAATTTAGTAAGTGGCAAATCATCCATAAGACCCAAAATACACCAATACGGCAGCGACAACGTGGTCCGCAAGCATTTCAGAAAAACCACCAGCACGCTGCCGACACGTATTAATCGTTCTATAAAAGGACACACGTAAAGGCAGGCTCCCCAAAGGCCTGATGGTGCGGAAACACCGTTCGAATAACAGAGAACCGTCCGTTCACTCGGAAGCAAAGGCCGCTGGAGGAATTGTGTCACAGCGGCCTTCCAGGACCCCTTCAGATTTTTTAGGAGTTTTGTCCAAATCAGGGGTATTCTTCCTCCTCTGACAGTTTGAGAGCGCATTGGATTGGCCCCCTTCCGCAGGTGCCTTTCCCGTACATAGCGCATTGATATTCCTGCCATTCACAAAAAGTTGCCAGACCAGGAGCGCCTGGAGGGCTCAGTCGGTTGAGCGTCCGACTTCGGTTCAGATCATGAGCTCACGGTCCGTGAGTTCGAGCCCCGCGTCGGGCTCTGTGCTGACAGCTCGGAGCCTGAAGCCTGCTTCGGATTCTGTGTCTCCCTCTCTCTCTGCCCCTCCCCCACTCATGCTCTGTCTCTCTCTGTCCCAAAAATAAATAAACATTAAAAAAAAATTTTTTTTTAAAAAGTTGCCAGACCAGAACTGCGCCTCTGGCTGGCCGGCTTCCACCGTCTAGAAAAGGAGAGAAACGGTCTTGGGAAAGGGTCTCCCCAGCGGGACTCCTGTAAAAACAGGTTTCTTTTTTTTTTTTTCTTTTTAACTCCACACTATCTGCTGGAGAGTTCAGAACAGGATAACTTCCCAAACACATGAGATCAAGTGATTATTTTTTTCCAGGATTCTTATCATGCAGCTATTAAAAAAGGAAGCTAATTATTTAAAGATGCGGCCCCACAGAGAAATGCTCTTTAACATATAGTGAAATGAGAGCCCCAGGCTATCGGATTGTAAGAATAGAGTAAGGCCAGTTTTTATTTATTTTTAAATGTCGATTTATTTTCGAGAGAGAGAGTATGCAAGAGTTGAGGGGAAGCAGAGGGAGAGGGGACAGAGGATCCGAAGCAGGGTCTGTGTGGATAGCACCCAGCCCGACGCGGGGCTCGAACTCACGAACCGTGAGATCATGACCTGAGCTGAAGTCGGACGCGTTAACCGACCGAGCCCCCCAGGCGTCCCTAGTTTTTAATTTTTTTTAAGTAATCTCTATACTCAACATGGGGCTCAAACCACAACCCCAAGATCGAGAGTTGCACGCTCTACTGACTGAGCCAGCAGGTGCCAGAGAGTAAGGCCCATTGTGAGGAATAAGACTCGGTCAGCCATGAATCCGTGAGCACGCGTGGCAAGATTAGGGAATGTTCGACAATCTAAGATCCAAGCCTGTGGGGAGGGGGTGCGTGGTCAGGGGAGAAAAGAGAGGGAAGAAAAATATATGCATACGTATTCACATATACAAACATATACAATATATGTATGCATATACATAAGTACGTATACGAATGTGTGGGGTGTATGTTGGGGGTTTGACTAGGACAGGGGAATACACACAAAAATGTTAACCAAAGTTAGCTCTGGACAGTGGCACTCTTTTCTTTTACTTACTTTTCTATGATTTCTAAACCTCCTACAATGAATATATCTTAATTTATAATAAAAAGTTGTTTTTAATAAGATCTTTGAAGATACTTGATTATGGGCCTCTTTTAAGTGGCTAGCTCTTCTGTGCACTGGAAATACCATTTTGGGGGCGCCTGCGTGGCTCAGTCAGTCGAGCGTCTGACTTGGGCTCAGGTCATGATCTCACGGCTCGTGAGTTCGAACCCCGTGTCGGGCTCTGTGCTGACAGCTCAGAACCTGGAGCCTGTTTCAGGTTCTGTGTCTCCCAATCTCTCTGCCCCTCCCCGTCCCCTCCTCTCTCTCTCTCTCTCTCTCTCTCTCTCTCTCTCTCTCTCCCAAAAATAAATAAAACATTAAAAAATTTTTAAATGGTCAAGATGGTAAATTTTATGGTATGTGTATTTTACCGCAGGAGGAAAAAAAAAGTAGCATCTCTTAACAGAAATTCAGGGATCTCTAGCCTGAACACTTTTGGGTTTTTGGGGGGTTGTTTTTGTTTTAGTTTGGGGTTTTTTTTTCCAGAAATCAAAGACAAGTGCTTATTACTTTTCTGGAATATCCTGTTTTGTTCTACTTGTTCTGGGACTGGCTCGGTCGGTAAATTGTATCTCTGTTTCACACTCACATGTCAGTAGGAATTGTAAGTGAATGCGGCAGGGGCGGACTTGGGCCTCTAGAAAAAGTATAATAGTAGTGGTAACATAAACTCTAGCAAATCCTCCTAGCCATTCCAGAAGCTGCTACTTACTTTCCCCACTCCCCGTAAAATGTCCAAGTTTTCAAAAATCCTAGGTGTCTTTGAACCCTTTTGGAAACGTAAGACAGGATTATTGTACTTTACCATACACCCCTCTATAACATCGCTTGTCTTACAAGACAGAAAACATGAGTGGAGCCCCCAAAATTCAGTTGTTGGAAATGCCTATACACACGGGGCTGCAAAACCAGAAATGTAGACAAATACTTGACTTAATTATAGCCTTTGGTCCAACGCTCTAACCTAGCCTGAAGGAGAGATTGGCTCGTTCGGAGGAATGACTTCTTGAACAATGCACCATTCATTCGCTTGCGATTGCACCAAAAAGAGAGAGTTGCCAATTCGTCAAAGTAGCTTCTTAAAGCAAAGAGTTAGCCTGTTGGGAGTGAGAAAGGCTGGGAGCAGGTAGGGGCAAGAATTTGGATCTGGATTTATTCAGCCTGAGCTACCCAGTACCTGGAAGTCGGTTCCTCATGGATGTTTTTGGTCTGAGTTCTAAACTAGTGGCCCTGTTCTGGTTTTTAAGGCAAAGAAATCTTCATCGCGTGGAACACGGCCGATCTAATGGAAACTTTATGTGATCAGCACAGCAGAGGGAGCAAACGCCGTGTGGGCCGAGTGACCCGCGTCCTCGGTCTTGAAGCCAAAGTGGACGTGGGTCCAGAAGTGGAAGACGGAGGATGCTATCCACTTATCCTCTTCGGGAGACGATTTTTCACCCAGAATTGTCTACACAGCACCATTCATCTGGGTTGAAATCTCCTTAAAATAAAACAAGTCCATGCAGGGGGCTCTTCTAATGATGAGAAATCTATAATACCATACAGCTCGAGTAACCAAAACTAGCAGTGGGTTTTAAGGCAAGAAGAAAAGAGGTTTGGAAAGACAGGGAGGGACAGAAAGGCAGTTGAAAAGAAGAGGTGACCTCGGGAGGAAGAACACGGTTGGGGGACAGCCAGAGGAGCCGTCACAGGGAGGGAGGAGCGGGCAGAGGGAGCTAAAGCTCTCTGCCTTTTACGCTGGAGAACGGAAACCGTGCAGTTTGAACACGAGGGCCAGCGCCACCAATGGCTGCGTTAGCATGATTTTATCATCCCTCATGTTCATCAGATTTGCTTTCCTACCGCAGGAGACACCCTCACGGGCAAATAACCTTACCGTTCATTACAGGAATGTCCAACTCTTTCAGCAGGAAGCGTCAACGGTTTACGTCCAAAGAAACCCTGTCTCGGAATCCTTGCCTCGCTGTTCCTACCGTCATAGGACAATCTTCGCTGAATGTATTCAAGCCCCCGTGTTGAGTCAACTGCCTTAAACCAAACTGCAAATTCTCAGTACATTCTGATCTTGCCTGTTCCCCCTGGAGACTCTACGAAAGCTCCCTTCCCGAAGTCGGCGATAAACTCAGCGTTCGATCGACAGATTGTGCCGGCGTTATTTGGGGACATGACAGGTGACCTACCGACACGGGCAGTGCATGAGAAGGTTAGCTGAGCATCGATATTGACTGTGATCTAGCACTTAACAATTCATGAAACATTGCCCACGTATTATCTCATTGGGCCCATCTACCGCTGTGAGGGGCACGTAGGCTGTCAATATTGGTACCATGACGGTTTTGCACAAGAGAACAGAAGCCCAAGGAGTGTGAGCGATTTACTTGAGGCTGGACAGCCAATCGAAAGGCTGGGTAGACTCTTCTTCATTTCAGACCTCTCGATTTCAAATGTCAACCGTCAAACTCCAGAGGTCGTAATTACAATGTTTGGTATTTGAATATGAAATAAAGCATTTTCCCACATCTTAAAGAACCAAAACATATTCGTTGGCTGGGACTCATTTAACCGAGCACCACGACTCTGCAGCTGAGAACAAGAGAAATCATTGTCTTAGTTCTGGAGACAAGAATCCCGAGTAAGGCTGTGAGGCGATCGCTCCGGAGGGCTGTCATGGAAAATCTACTCCACACCTCTGGCCTGCCTTCCGGTGGTTTCCTGGAAATTTTTTACGTCCCTTCATTTCTGCCAACAAACTTCAATCTCTGTCTTCACGTTCATACAGCGTGTTCCCCGTGTGTGCATCCACCTCCAAATTCCCCCCCCCCTTTTTTTATGACACCAGTGATCTTGGATTAAGGGCTCACCCTCCTCCTGTATGACCTCATCTTTACGAATCGTATCTGCAGTGACCGTATTTCCAAGTAAAGTCACAATCTGAGGTCCCAGGGGTCAGCACATGGATTTGGACAGGAAGCAATTCAACCCATAACACACCTCCGCAAGCCCAATGGCTCCTCCTTGTTGCTTTTATTCCAGTAACTCCGTGGGACTAGAGATGATTTTAAGACCGTCTGCTTTGCCGCAGCGTAGTGACATTTAATACCTTGGTGTAGATATGTCTCCTGGGCAGCTCTGTGGCTAATCTTACTTTATTCTCAGAAATAAGTAATCATGAATACTTGATGGATTAGTGAGCCAATTGCCTGGAAGCCATTGTTTGTATTCAGATTACAGGACACAACTACCTCCACTGCGTTTGGAGAGCGAGACCAGCAAATGAGTCACGTCCCCCAAAGAGCCTGGCCGCTCTGGACGCTTCTTCTGCTTTAACATTCAAAGGCTGATCCCAGGGGCAAACCCCTCTCTTCCTCAGCGATGGATCAGGTCTTGCCTGATCCAATAACCAACTATGAAAACAGGTTCGGAGCTGTGGGATCGACGCTTTAAAACAGTCGGCGAGGACAGCCTAAGGGGGCGTTCTTTTCCTTCTTCTGTTTAGTCCATTTTTTGTGGGTTTTGATGGAAATCTCTATTTTGAGAGGGAAAATTATACTTGCTTACTGGAAACAGATGTTTTTTGAGTCAGTGGATTAGATGTTTTTATGACTATATTGATTTCGGTTTCATGTAATATTGTGCACATTCAAACAGTTTATACACAGATACATACATGAAACCTATCTGTAAATTATGAACTAGAACAATAAAATAACCACACGTGAAACCCACCTCCCGGCTTAAGGACCAGGACATCACCCTTCCCTGCCCCCCTCCTTCGGGATGTATGTAACGTGCTGGATGTGTTGTTTCGCTTAGCTGTGTGTGGAGCTTCACGGAAGTAGTGTAGGGCAGGGTGTCTGGGTGGCTCAGTTGGCTGAGCATCTGACTCTTGATCTCAGGGTCATGAGTTCAAGTCCTGAGTTGGGCTCCATGTCGGATGTGAAGCCTACTTAAAGAATAAATAGGGGTGCCTGGATGGCATTTTTAACGTTTATTCAATTTTGAGAGAGAGAGAGTGTGTGCAAGCAGGGGAGGGGCAGAGAGAGAGAGAGATGCAGAATCTGAAGCAGGCTCCAGGCTCCGAGCTGTCAGCACAGAGCCGGACGCGGGGCTCGAACCCACAGACCGTGAGATCATGACCCGAGCCGAAGTCGGACACCCAACCGACCTGCCACTCAGGCGCCCCCCTCCCCCAATTTTTTTTAAGAAATAAATAAAATAAAACCGAGGCGCCTGGCTGGCTCAGCGGGTTAAGCATCCAACTCTTAACTTCGGCTCAGGTCATGATCTCGCGGTCGTGAGATCGAGCCCCACATCGGGCTCTGCGCTGACCAGGCGGAACCTGCTTGGGATTCTCTCTGTCCTTCTGCCCCTCCCCCACGCTCTCTCTCTCAAAAAAAAAGTTTATAAATAAATGAATAAATACATAGAGGGTAGTATATGTAATCTTCTTTGCTCAGCTCTTTGCTTTCAATGCGGCGGCCTCTGAGATCTGCCCCTGCGGCCGCACGCAGCTCTAACTCACTCCTTTTCGTTGCCGCGGAGTCGTCCGTTACGCCGATGCCCCGCAGCTTACTTGTCCTTCTTCCTGGAAAGGAACACTCGAGTGGTCCGCAGGTGTTTGTCCTCGTGAATAAAGAACATTCCACAGGTCTCTCGGTACACCCAAAGTTCCTCTGGGGCGTGGGTTTTCAAACTTAAAAAGGAATATTCTGGACCTACGTAATACATGTATTTGACACCTACAATAAAAATCGTGCACATAATCGGTCCCCACTGGAGACCTCGCACTCGAATGAAGCAATTTGTGAGACATAAGCTATCCTTACCACAATGTCCCTTAAGTTTCTCTACTCTCGTGTATCCTATGTGGTTTGTTAAAAAGCCAATTGGTTTGGGAGAGCCAAAAGTTAGACTTGGATTTTTGACCGCTCGGGGCTCACTGTCCCTGGCGCCCCACCCTGCGTGAGGGTCAACCGTATCCCAGGGAGTGAACCCGCCAAGCCCCAGCTCTTTGCGTGTTCGAGTTCACAACAAAAATGCCGAAATCATTCTCCACAGGGACCGTGCAAGTCTGCATTCCCTCCAGGGATGAGGATGAGCTCCCAGGGCCCACCCCCTCTCCCACTCCTGCTGACTTCCGCCACCCCGGTGGCCGTGCCATGACATCTCACTGAGGGCCGCATTCGTAGTTTCCCGGGGAACCAGGAGCTGGGACATGTTTTTGATTCTCTCCTCGCCTTCTCCACGAAACGACCACTCCCGCCTCCTGTCCACTTCTCTGTTGGGCTTGTCGACATGGCACTTTCTGGACAAATCGCGTCACGGCCTGGGCTTGGCTAACCCAGGGCTTAGGTGGGAAGGTTACCCCATTGGGGGTGCAGGGAGCCAAGGATCTTGAGCTGGTTTGGGGGGGAAGGTAGGAGTTTTTACTCCCGAAGCCTTCCGTCATCCTCGTCAGGAGCAGACGGGTAAGAGTTGTTGACGACAGTCCGAGGCTGTCAACAGTGTCTCACTGGCACTGCCAGAGGGACAGCAGCCTCCCCCGCCCCCCGTGCCCCGTCAAATTTCTTTTCTGCCTCAATTGAGCTTGCTCCCCTGCTCCCCCAGCATGGGGATCACGGGCTCCTGCACATTCTAGAAACTTCCCTGGGTGGCACCCGTCCTGTAATCTCGAGTTGAAATTCTGGACCTTCCCTCTGTTTCCCCAGAAGAGGTAGAGCATCGAGGGCCGCCGTGTGCTCGCGGCTCCGCCCACGGCCCCCTGCCCGCGTGTTCTGCCCAGGGCCCTGTGCTGCCGCATCTGGGCCTCCTGGGCCTTGTCCCAAGAGGTCTTTTGAGGCCATGGGGTCCGTGAGACCACATCACAAACGGATGATGTTTTTCCATGGGGACCGTGTTATAATTGGGGTCTGTGTTGTTGACGAAATCAACCTAAACGTAGCCACCCCAATATCGTGGAAACAAAATTCAATCGATACAGAGGCCTCCGTAAGGATGAAGTTCCGGTCCAGAAAAGGAGTGAGGTTCCTGTTTGCCGCTCGCGAGATCTGGAGCGTGACTTTGTTATGACAAGGGTCACAGGGCTCCTGTGGCTTTGCTCTGACGCCATTACCCTCAGGGGCAGCCCTGGGCCCTGCTGCCCACAGCTCGGGGGGCTCTCGCCCTGGGCTTCTTGGAGCCCGATCGCCTGGGCGCCAGCCTCTAAGATGCCACGCCAACAAAAGCAAAGGGGACAAACAGGTCCCCTCCTCTGTTCCAGCCGGAGACCCTTTGTCTTTTTTTTATAAACTGAATCCCGTGTAAGAACTCGTTTTTCTAAATGCAACTTCGTTTTTCTTTTTCTTTTTTCAAATGTTTATTTTTCAAAGAAAGAGAGACAGAGTGCGAGTGGGGGAGGAGCAGAGAGAGAGGGAGACACAGAATCCGAAGCAGGCTCCAGGCTCTGAGCCGTCAGCACAGAGCTCGACACGGGGTTCGAACCCACAGACCGTGAGATCATGACCTGATGATGAGCTGAAACCAAGAGTCAGACGCTCCACTGACGGAGCCCCCCGGGCACCCCAACAACCCCCTTTGCTTTTAGAGAAGGCAGCTGAGCCCAAATGGCTTGTCCAAGGCCACGCCGTGATTCAGCGACAAAGCCGGGACCAGAACCCAGATATTCCTGGGGTCCAGGTTCTGCCAAGGCACCGCGACAAAACCGTTGGTCCCATTTCACACTGTAGTGTCAGCCCACTGTGCTCGGGAGAAAGAACCTTCTCTGGACCTCTCGAGACGGCCAGGAATAAACCAGCGGGAAACCAAACAAGGCTTGTTGTCTGGGAAAGGCCATCGCGCCCGCGTAGACGCATGGAGCCCCGTTCTCGAAATGAACGAGCGTCGGGAAGGGACCGGCTTCTCTGAAGATGGCATGTCCTCGGCTGCCCCTCCCGTTTTCCCTGGCGACACCCTTCTGGCTGAACAGAAAGAGGAAGGCCAGGCCGTGGGTTCCTCTCCACCGCTCTTCCCATCAAGAAGGAATCCCGCGTTCTTGTCTCGCCCTCCCTGTCTCTCCCCCTTCTCTCCTTCCCTCTTGGTTTTCAAATTCGGATCATTTCGCAGACAAGGGTCAGAGCTAAAAATAACCCCTCATTTCCTGGCACCACCGATGACGTCATTCACCGGTGTTCTGAGGTCTCCAGAGCCAACCCCAGACGCCCGGGCACTTGCAAAACAAAGCCTCGGTTGGCAAGCGGCTTCCTGAAGCTTCCTGAAGCTTCCCGAAGTCCGTGGCATCGCCGTGGCCCCCGGGCTGGGCTCCTCCAGGAGAGAGCCACCTCAATTCCCGATGACCCACGTGGCCTTGCACCCAGAGGTCTCTCCCAGATCTGTCTCCAACATGACGCTCACGCCTCCCTGCGGAAGCGAGTTATCAATACTTCTATTCCTGCCAGAAGGAAACCGAGGCTCCAGAAAACAGGGCAAGAGACTGAGCGGTGGGGGGCGTCGCCAGCCAAGTCAGGAATAAAATGCATTTTGTGAAAAAAAAAAAAATAGGAATGCGTCCTCGCAGCGAGTTAAATGTCGGGGAATCTGAGCGTGGGGTCGGCTCGCGACAGAACAATTGGAAACGAAAGATCGAGAAACCGTGCCCTCGCCGAAGTCTGTAACTGCAGCAAATCTGTGGATCCGGGCTGGCCGGGGCTGGGACGTCAGATCTCAAGTTGTCCCAGCAGCGGCCGGCCGCGGAATGTCTGTCGGTCGGACGGGAAATCTTCGACGCCAGCCTCGCGCTCCGCCGACCGCCGTGTGTCCGCGCCCCACGGAAGTAACTTTCTTCCCGACCTTCTGCGGATACGGGGCCGGGAGCCTGGAAGCATCCCTGGAGGGAAAAGACTGCACGCACGTGGGACTCGGTGTGGCCGAGTGCTACTCCGGTGGGTCCCCGTGCCCCGCAAGGCAGGGACCACACTGTGTGTTTTGTCGCCTGACCCCTGGGCTGTCGTGAGTGCCAGCTGGCTGCGTCCTAACGTTCTAAGTCCCCGGGGGCTACAAGTACCTCGAAGGCAGGGAGTCGGTCCCTCCTATTCTTCGGCAGGTCGTGGTGCCCACGCCGGCCACGCCATCGGCAGGACGCGGCCCCACTGTGTGTATCTCCGGACTCGCCAGGCGGTCGTGGGAGAAGCGGGGAAGCCGGGGGGCTCGGGGGGGAGGGGGCTGGAGGATCAGTCCCTCACCCGCCCTTGCAGCACTGGTGTGAGGTCGCCGTGCAGTCTGCCCAGCAGTGGGGCGGGGGGGGGGGGCAGGCACGCAGGGCTGGTGGAGAAATCCACAGGGAGCTGTCCCCTCCGCCTCTGGCGGTGGGGCTTCGGGGACAGGGAAGCGGGGAGGCACTGGCCAAGGGTGGAAAATCTCAGTCGAGATGAGTAAGTCCTAGAGATCTCTCGCACCCCCCGAACCTCACGATACTATGTTGTACACTCAGAATTCACTGAGGGGCCGGGGTGGGGCCCCTGGGGGGCTCAGTCGGTTGAGCATCCATCTTCGGCTCAGGTCACCATCTCACGGTTCATGAGCTTGAGCCCCGAGTCGGGCTCGGTGCTGATGGCTCGGAGCCTGGAGCCTGCTTCGGATCCTGTGTCTCCCTCTCTTTCTGCCCCTCCCCTGCTCATGCTCTGTCTCTCAAACATAAACATTAAAAAAGACATTAAAAAATTTAAGAAATTAAAAAAAGAAATTGCTAAGAGGGTAGATCTTTGGTTAGTGTTATCACACACAAAATGATAATAATAATAATAATAATGATAATAAAAAATCTGAGGGCGGAGAGAAACCACAGCGACCCTCGCAGACTGGCTGCCTTTCTAGATTGTGCCCCGATTTCTCCTTGGGCCAACACTCACCCAGAATCCTACAGAGAAAGAGATTCTAGAAACGTGATTCCGCTAGGCCCACTCGACCCCGGACGGGACACGATCTCTGCAGATGCGTCCCAGGCGCCCAGAATCACGTTGTGGCATCGTGGGGGGAGCCCGGCCCGGGGTCAGGAGGCCCAGGAGCCCGGCGCGCGGTCCCGCCCTCCGCGTGTGTTCTCGGCTGAGCCGCCTGCCTTCTCTGCACTGCAGCTCCTCGGAAGGGGAAGAAAACAATGATTCATCGCTAGACGTCCATGCAGAGGCGAGAGAGTTAAAACGCCAGCAGAGAGCTTTGATCACTTTCACCTGAAGCTTCTAGAAGGTACTAGATTCTGCAGCATTCTTTCTCCCTCATTTCGCTGGCGGGCACTTAAAACATGTCTATTAAGAGCCGTCTCCTAGCTAAAGCCCGGGTCTGAAAACCAGAAATTCCAGCACATTTTTTCTAACTCTAAGTTTGGCATGCTATGCAATTCACCAAACCGTTTCTCTGTCTGTGTTCACTCACCTACAGAACCGGGATAACAGTGTCCCAGGCAACAGTGATGGCCCCCTCGCAGGGTAGGAGACTCACCGGGGCACTGTCTGCAAGATTTCTGGGGCTTGCTGTTAGCTCCTTCTTGGGACGGTAGATTAGATTATGCCCGAGTTTGCCAAGCCAGCAAACCTGGTCCGTTTCACCTTGAGCTGAAGCTACGACGCTTGCTTCCGTGAACGCTACGCCAGCAAACACAGAAAATCAATCCACTCCCTGGTAAAGAGAGGCCCGCCTTGCTCCATCCACCGGCAACGGTGAGAGCGGGCTGAAGAGGGATGGAGGCCCAGGCCTGGGTGGAGGGATCGGGGCTCAAGCCAAGCCACGCCCTTTTTCTGGACCAACCACTTTCTTATTTTATTTTATTTTATTTTTTAAGATCTTATTTTTTTTTAACGTTTATTTATTTTTGAGACATAGAGACAGAGTGTGAGCAGGAGAAGGGCAGAGAGAGACAGGGAGACACAGAATCCGAAGCAGGCTCCAGGCTCTGAGCTGTGAGCACAGAGCCTGATGCAGGGCTCGAACTCACAGACGGTGAGATCATGACCTGAGCCGAAGTCGGCCACTTAACCGACTGAGCCACCCAGGCGCCCCTAAGATCTTATTTTTAAGTAATCTCTGTGTCAAAAGCGGGGCTCGAACTCACCACCCCGAGATCAAGAGTCGCTCACTCCATCGAGTGAGCCAGCCCCTGGACCGACCCTTTCTACAGAGGACCGGGGAGTCCGGTCAGTGACCTCCTCCTGAGACCACGTGTCTGCAGAGCACGAAACACTAACTTCGCCGGCTTCACCCCATGGTTTTGGAGGGCTCACTTCCTGGTAAACAGAAGGTGGGAAAACAATGCACAACGATATTCGCTCTGTATTTTTCGTGAGCGCGGGCTTCCCGGCTCTGAATCTCGACGGCTCCGCTCGGGTGATCACCGTCCAGGACGCCAGACATTCCGCTCTTTCCACCGAAGCCCTCGAGTGTCCACCGGAACCCCCCGTAGGTGGAAACACAAGAGACTCAAGCGTAGAGAATAATCTCTTGCCTTCACAGGTGACAAAGCCCAGAGTGACATTTGTCGAAGCCCGAGTTTATTTATAGAGGCGCAGTCTCGTCCCGCCCCGTCCGCATTCTCTCCCGCGTCCCTGTGACCCAGCTCAAGCTCAAGCAAGTTGGCCCGAGGACAGGAGGTGAGGTCTGAGCATTTATATAGAGTTGAGGAGGAATGTACTTGGGTATTTTGAAAGCCCGGCCTTAAAAATAGCGGTACGAATATTTCACGATAAAAAGAATCCGTTCCAAAGTCCTTCGCTAGCCCGTTCCCCCCCCTTTCGTAACTGGGAGACTTTTCTGCGACTTCCTGCATCAGGGGCCAGTGTCGTGTTGGCTATGTTTACATAGTAACCAAAAACTCCAGATAAACATTTATGTCGTTACAAAACCTTGAGTGGGCCCAAACTTGGAATCGTCCGAAGGAAAACGGAGCACTCCACGGGGGGGCAGCTGTGAACCCCCCGCTGTCGATGCAGCTGGGACATCGGAAAAGACACAGGGAGCCCGAATGGCCCCCACGTGTCCGCCTCGAGTGGGCTCTGCGGGGGTGGGGGAGAAGGGGGCGCGGAGGAGGGCGCTGAGCGGCGGGGCTGCGCCCCGCGCCCCGACAGCTGGTAGCGTGCGGAGCCCCATTTTTGCACCTGTCAGCTGCTGCCCGGTGGACGTCTGTGTGATCAATGATTAATGGTCTCCGAGGGGCTCTTGTTACACTAAAAAATTCAGCGCATATGGCTCTGGCCGGCTCCCCGGCCCGTCCTGTCTGTCGGTCGCCGTGGCAGTACATCTGTTCCCCAGGGCCACGACGAGGAGTCTACGGCTTTTAGGAGACTATCGGAGCCAACGACACAGAGCGTCAGTCTGTAGGGACATGATAGGGAGAAACCATATTGGGAGCCTTCACGCAGAACCTTCTAGAAGGGTGGGCGTGGCGGGAGTGTGGAGAAGGAGAGGCTCACGGGAGCTGTTCCTTTGATACATAAAGCCAAAGTGCACATTCCGAGAGAGAGAGAGAGAGAGAGAGGATGCTCCCAGGGGTGTACCCCTTACGAGGTGGGTTTGCAATAATCTGGGGCCGGTGACCTACGAAACAGGACCAACAGCTGTGGTTACATCACCAAGGCGTCGCGAGGAATCGATGCGGCAATACAGAGGCTGCTCGCGACGTCAGGGATACGGCGAAGCGGCCGTCCACGGTCACCGCCGTGACCCTGACCCAACTTTTCGAGCAAACGGCTCACGCCAGGCCCATTCCACTGGAACGACTAGAAAAGTCTACAGTGAATCTTCCCCGTGGGCTTTGAGTCGAGCAGGGCTGTTCCGGGTCGGTGTTCCCCGAGAGCTCTGGCCTGGGGGTGCGGCGGTCCGTCCCCACCCGGGGGAGAAACCCGACCCTCCTCGGCGGCGAGGCTGGCGGAAGGCGGGCTCCAGGGAGGGCCTCTTTGCCCTTGAGGAGTTCAAAGCGTTTCTGGAAGCTTTGCTAATGGGGCGAGGAACCTGACACAGGTCCTGCCACGGGCCGCGGGCCAACAGCTGTGGCCTCGGCGGCGGCGGTGGTGTCCCGTGTCACTGCCTCTGACCCCAGGCCCGGGGATCTCTGACAAATGGCTGTCATCTGTCTGGAAGCCCATGGCAGGTGAGAGGGAGCCAGACCCCGGCCCCCCGACAACGCTGCCCTGGGCACCCCTCCCCCACCCCCGTTACCCTGTCCCTGTCACGGAGGCCGTGGAGTCTGGGGGGGGGAAGCCGGGTTCCCACACTTCGGACCTCAATGGGAGGACTATTCTTCTATCCTGTTTCCAGGACAGCGTGGTTTGTTTCTTTCTTTCTTTGTTCGCGTCCCTTGGACATTCAGGGAAATTTCTCGTCCAGAGGAACCCGACACCGGAGGCCCGCCCAACTGGTTTTGAACGCCGACTGTCATTCGAGGAGGAATCGCCACGCTCGCTGTCCTTTCCTGAGCCCCTGCCGTGTACCTCGCAGCGACAAAGGAGCGTCACGGACGTGACCCCACTTACGCTCGCGAGGTGTGTCCCCAGGACCCCAGTCATCACGCGGGTGGCCGAGGCGGAAACCGACTCGCTTTACCCTCCGCGGAAGGCCGCCCGGTGTTTGAAGGAGTACCTCGAAGCCTTGTTCTCCTTCTCAAAAAAGAGCCGATACAGCTTCCTGGTGATCAAAATAACATGCGGCGATGTTAGAACACTTGGAAAATGTGAAATGCATTAAAAAGTACTAATTCTACCACCCCGCATCAACGACGCTACCCCGTATAAACTATCGGAGTTTCTCCTTACGTATTTTTCTGTGTATGTATTTATACTCTTCCTTTTATCCCCCCCAAAATTGGGAACCTGAAACTTTTCAGACTTTCCGTAGATTTTTAAATCTACTGGAAATACCAGGCAACCTAGTTTCCCCGGGGAAGAAGCCACGGACTTCTGAAGTTCAAATATAGCTCCGAAAGCTGGCCGAGCAATTTCTAAGAGGGGACTATATTTGGCAAAATGCCTTTTTCCACCCTGACAGAGGCTGTACTCGGCGGATCGTTGATTTTTCTGGCAGCGGGACCACTTTCCGGCGGCAACCGGTGGCTCTTAGCGCCATTTCAAGTTCTTCAGCCTCTGTGGGCATTAATCACGCCGCAGATGTCACAAAAATGTAGCGACCGAAAACGAACATGCGTTACGGTCTCCAGCTGCTAGCTCAAGGTCACGGGCACCGTACGTAGCTCTGTTGTCTCAGTTTGGACGCTCGGCCGGACCCCACTGGTGAGATTCCACCTCTGTTAGAACCAAGGAGGCTTCGCTGTGCGTGTAACTTAGCATTTGCTGTTTTCAGCCGGCCTCCCGGGTAGCTGCGAGTTCCTTTCGAATGTCACTCCTTGGGGCGCCTGGGCGGCTCAGTCGGTGACGCGCCCAACTTGGTTTCGGCTCAGGTCGTGATCTCTCGGTCCATGAGTTCGAGCCCCACATTGGGCTCCGGGCAGCTCAGAGCCTGTTTGGGGGTTTTCTCTCTCCCTCTCTCTCTCTGCCCCTCCCCCAGCTCGTGGGCAAGCACGCTCGCGCACGCTCTCTCTCTCTCTCTCTCAAGAGAAATGAATAAACTTAAAAAACTTCTATTTTGAAAGTCACGCCTTGGGTGGATAGCGCGGCACGGGGCTCTCTCGTGGACACAAGCGTTCGCGCTCTGTTTCGACGGCACCTTCACCCCCGAGATACCAACCAGTGGCGTGTTGCCTGCTTTGTCCGATCACACGGAATCGTGCGTAGCAGAGGCGCTTGGCCCAAAAGACAGCCGATAATCTTAAAAGGCCCCTGATGTCAGAGACGCCTGGGCTTCCGGGCAGCGCACGCCTTGGAGCGCCAGGTCTCCTCGGCCCGGAGCGCACCCCGGCGGCCTCGCCTTCCGCGCGCGCGTGCGTCAAGGCACGTGAATTGCTCGGCGTTGAACACGGTGATCGTGGCCCGTGTCATCTTCGACCACTTCATCCCCAAACGTCGTGCGGACCATCTCTACTGCTCAGAAGGAGCCCGATGGTGCCCGGGCAAGCGGTCGACGGGCCGGCCGGGCGGCCCTGCCTGCGGCTCTCCCGGGCGGCTTTATGCGGGCCCTTTTTTTTGTTGTTGTTGTTTTGTTTTTTGTTTTTTTGTATGAGAGACAGAGCGTGAGCAAGGGAAGGGCAGAGAGAGAGAGACAGAATCGGAAGCAGACTCCAGGCCCTGAGCCATCAGCACAGAGCCCGACGCGGGGCTCGAACTCACAGACTGTGAGATCATGACCGGAGCTGAAGTCGGCCGCTCCACTGACTGAGCCCCCCAGGCGCCCCTACGCGTGCCCTTGAGACGTGGAAGGGGCGCCCGATGTCGCCGGAGCCCTGTTGGGTACGTGCGGAAAAAATGTGGGCGCTGTGTCACGAACCACGGCGGTCTGCGGCCCGTGTAATTTGAAGACGAGATTCCTTGGCTGCGCGACCTCCGTGGCCAACATTTCGTAACCGCCGGTTTCTCTGCCAGCGCCCGCACGCAGAGATGGGCCTGTGCTCAGAAGTCCTTGAGAACAGCACATTCTGATGCGGTGAGTGTGTCAGCACTTTCCGGCCGAGGCCTCGATGGCGGCCCTGTCCCTTTCAGGAAACAAAAGGCTCCGGGCAGGAGCGGCTCATTCCGTGAGGGCTCCTGCAGGGAAGGGGGGACAGGATGTCAGAAATGAAAGGAAAAGCCTCTTCCTTTGAATTATCCGAACGTCCGAAGACGGGAACAGGCACAGGGGAGAGCACTGGCTGGCTTTGATCCGGTTCTGTGAACCGTCCCTGTGCGGCCGGAAACCTCCAGCGCGGCCGGAAACCAGACTCGCGGCGGCTCGGAGGCGTAGAGGTTTCTTTTCCTTCATGTAACACGGAGACGGGGACCGGGCAGGTCGGGCGGGGTCATCAGAGACTCAGTCCTTCCTCCTGGGCCGTGTCCCTGTGTTTGCCGCTGCCCGGCGGCTCGGACGCATCACCAGGCCTCATCGTTCAAGGCAGGAAGAAGGGGACGGGGCCACACTGGCCGGACGGGCTCTTGTCATCTGCAAAGTGAAAGATTTCCCTGAACCCTGAACCAGGTCGCGTGGCCGCTCTCGACAGGCTCGGGTGTCCGCCGGGAGCGCCGAGGTCGTGGACACGGCGTGGCTCCGTGAGCGCCTGAGTGTCCTCAGAGCCACCTGGGGCCGCAGCCGGGTCAGGGTGCTGAGCTCTGGAGAGGCGACTTGTCCACACGGGTCCCGGGACAGGGGCGTCCCCAGGAACCCTCGCTTCCGTGACAGCAGGCATGGAAGTTCTGTGCAGACGTGAAAAAAAATCGTTTTCAGTTTATGTATTTATTTTGAGAGAGAGAGAGTAAGCACAAGCTGGGGAGGGGCAGAGAGAGAGAGAGAGAGAGAGAGAGAGAGAGAGAATCCCAAGCAGGCTTCGTACTCTCAGTTCGGAGCCCTGACTCAGAGCTCGAACTCACGCACCGTGCGATCGTGACCTGAGCCGAAGTCGGACGCTCAAACTGAGCCACCCAGGCGCCCCCCATGTGAAAATTTCTGTAATGGAATGTTAATTCCCCTTATACTTAATTATTAGGAAAACTTACCGGGTTAAAATTAAACTGGGTCACTTTTAAAAGGCAAATCTGATCATTTTAACTCCACCCTCCCCCTCCCCAACCCCTGCCCTTAAAAACCCTTCAGAAACTTTCTCTCTCTCTCTCTCTCTCTCTCTCTATCTCTCTCTCTGCCCCTGTCCCCTGCTTGCCCGCTCTTTCTCTCAAATTTAAAAAAAAGTCAGTGTTTAGAAACTTCTAGAACAATTTTAAAAAGCGTCACTCGGTTGAGAGTTTTAAACAGACGGTTCCAGAAGCGCTCATGGCGCTGGAAAAAGGTCGGCTCCACCTTCCCCGCGAGAGGAGGCCACACGATCCTCCGAGCGGGGTCCTGTGTCCCCGGCTTCCCAGCAAGTCGTGTCACGCGGACGCGCGATTTCGTGTGCCCGTGTCTCAGTTTCCTCCTGGGTAAAGGGGCTGATGAGGATTCGGCGGGGCGATCCCACGCAAGCGCGCCCGGAGGGGCCGACGTCGTGACTGGCGACCCAGGAGAGGGCCCCGGGGCCCAGAGGCAGAAAGGGGTTTTCAAACACGAAATGTGGTTTTGGTTAAAATAACACTTGGGCCTCGAAAGCTCCCCGAACAGAGACGGACATCGAAGGACACTGAGAACACACAGCGCGCCGGGAGGGTGTGGGGCCACGTGTGCCGCGGCGGGCCGGAACCTGGCTCTGACCCGCTATCAAGGGTAATACTCGCCCAGCAGGGCTGGCAAATCCGAGCATGTTTCCGATGTGGGAAAACTCGCCGTCAGAGAGGGAGGGATGAGCTCACGCAATTCTACTCTAACATTCTTCTCCGGCTCCGAGCAGACGCCCCCGAGAGGCTGCGTCATCTTAGTTGAAGGCTCTCGCACAACAGGCTACACTGGTAGGTTTCCTTTTGCAGTTCTTGTCAGTCATTTACACCTTAGTATGAACAAAGACTTCGAAGGAGGCTTTTTTTTTAATTTTTTTAACGTTTATTTTTTAAAAATTTTTTTTGACGTTTATTTATTTTTGAGAGATGTAGAGACAGAGCGTCAGCAAGGGAAGGGCAGAGAGAGAGGGAGATACAGAATCTGAAGCAGGCTCCAGGCTCTGATGAGCCGTGGGCACAGAGCCCGACGCGGGGCTCGAACTCACAGACCGTGAGATCCGCGGGGCTCGAACTCACAGACCGTGAGATCATGACCTGAGCCGAAGTTGGCCGCTTAACCGACTGAGCCACCCAGGCGCCCCTGAAGGAGGCGTTTGCTCATTCCTACTCTAAAGAGTGTGGGCCCCCAACCCCCCGCCCCCCCACCCCCCCCAGTCCTGCCCATTGTATTCAGCTGAGCTCACACCTTCCACTTGAACATTGCCTGGGGCTGTCCAGCCTCGCAACCGCTGCACCACCGCCAGGACGCCAGGACGTGACTCAGCACGCGTCTGCGCTCCGCCGCCCGGCCCGTCATCTTAGTCCCACCTCGGCCGGCGTTCAGGGACCCCGCCTGACGCTTCCTGCTCCCCCCGCCTCCCCCAGCACAGGCCTGCAGGAATCGCAAAGGGAAATCTTTTTTCTCTCTTTTTCTTGCTTCCCCGTCCTCCTTGTTTCAGTTTTTTTTTTTTTTTTAATGTTTATTTATTTTTGAGACATAGAGACAGAGCCTGAGTAGGGGAGGGGCAGAGAGAGAGAGAGGGAGACACAGAATCCGAAGCAGGCTCCAGGCTCTGGGCTGTCAGCACAGAGCCCGCCACGGGGCTCAAACTCACGAACCACGAGATCATGACCTGAGCCGAAGTCAGACGCTCAACTGACTGAGCCACCCAGGCACCCCCAGTTTCTTTTTTAATGTTTACTTATTTCTTTATTTTGAGACAGAGAGAGCAAGTGGAGGAGGGGCAGAGAGAGAGAGAGAGAGGGAGAGAGAGAGAGAGAGAGAGAGAATCCCAAGCAGGCTCCGCACCATTAGCACAGTGCGGGTCTCGAACTCATGAATCGTGAGATTGCGACCTGAGCCGAGACCAAGAGTCGGACCCTCGACCGACTGACGCCCCCCTCAGTTTTTTTGAGGTGACCAGCACGAGGACTTGGCTTGCGGGTCGTGAAGTGGTGACCACAGCGGCACCGATGTTCAGCTGAGGCCCCCACGGCTGCCCCAGTCGCTCGGTGTCACAGAGCTAGCAAGCCGAGGGGCTGGGGCTGTCCCGCGCCAACAGGGGCGAAGGGACAGGCGAGGGACCCAGACGCAGGCGACTTGGCAGTTCGGTGACGGGAACCTGGCGGGCGTGGGCATCTGATGTCTTCTCTGCCTGTGCCGTCAGGGTGGGGTGACAGTGGAGGGGTCCGAGGGGCAGGCCGTGGGACACACGAGCACCTCGGGGGCCTTCGGCAGGTCCCGGCGTCCAGGAGTGGGGGATGGGGCAGCCACACGGGAGCCAGGCCTGGTTCTCACTCGTCTCTCCCCGCTTCCACCCTGCAAGCCGAGGGAGGGCCTGCCTTGGAGGTGTCCCAGCCAGAATGCCGACGTCGCTCCAGAAAGGAGGAGGACTCCCTGGCCACCTGCTGACACAAGTCAGAACGACGGCCCCCTGCGCCCTGGAACAGCCGTGCGGCCCCACCCCGTCGTTGCCGTCCCTGTAATCCTCCACCCCCTCGGCATCAACTTTGTCATCTGTACCCACGTTCATTTTTGACTCACCGGATCTCCGCAGCGTGACGGCTTTTAGTTCTGGAATGTTCCGTGCGCTCCATCGTCCATTTATTCATTCCACAAATATTTATTGAGAGTCAGGCGGGGGCGGCCGATTCGTCCATCGCGCCTGCCGTCCAGGGCCGGGGGCCACCTCTGCCTCGGCCGGACTAGAACCTAAGGGCCACGAAGTCGGAGACTTTGACACTTTTGCTCACTCACTGCCGCCCCCTGGGGCCTGAAACGGTGCCTGGCAGGACGGCGCTCGGCAGACGTGCGTTGGCTACACGGGGCAGTGACCGCGAGCCAGACAAGTGTCAGCTCAGCTCCCACTTTTAAGTTGGAGACCCCGTCTCGCGCTGGACCCTTCCGAGGCCCTGGGAGCGGCCCTACATGTGCCCTCACGGTTGTACGGGTATTTTTAAGTTTATTTATTTACTTCGAGAGAAAGAGAGAGCATGCGAGCAGGGCAGGGACAGAGAGGGAGGGAGAGAGAATCCCAAGCAGGCTCCACGCTGTCAGCACAAAGCCGGACGCGGGGCTCGAACCCACAAACCGGGAGATGATGACCTGAGCCGCAATCAAGGGTCAGACACTTAACCGACTGAGCCCCCCGGGTGCCTCATCTTGGTTATATGTTTCTCTAAAAATGTCAAAAGTGAGATATTTTCACCAGCGCAACCTGTCTCTAAGCCGGCCCCCCCGCAGTCCCCTGCCCCCGAGTCCAGTGACCCCAGAGCGGCCACGGGTCAGATCTTCAGAACGATACATCAGTCAGACCCCAACTCCCTTTCTATAATATCCGCATAAACACCGGATAAATACCCCTGACCGAATGCTCTGTAAGCCCCACCATCACGCCGGAAGCGGTGACTCTTAGTCAATGTCTGGCCATGTTCGTTCATTCATTCATTCAACAAACGTACTGGGTCCTTACTCCGAGTTGAGCCTTGGGGGTGAAACCTTAACGAAGACAAAGTCCCCTCCTTCGAAGAGCTCGCGGTCGGGTGGGGGGCGGCGGTGAGCCAGCGGCGCAGGTGGTGGCGACCGGGCGGCCCACCGGGCAGGGCGGCGACGAGCCGGTGGGTGGGGCGCCCACGCGGCCCGGCGAGTCCCGAACGCTCCTTGGAGAGGCTGAGTCAGGCGCTTGGCAGGGAGGCGGCAGCCCTGGGGGGGCGGGAGGGAGGCCGGATCGGAGGTTCCCAGAGCCGCCTGGGAACCTGAGCATCCCCTGGGGGAGCCTCGAGCCTCCCAGACCACCCAGACCTGCTGACTCAGAACCTGAGCGGGCTGAGCCTTCGGGACCCGCCTTGAAAATAAAATCGCCCGGTCATGTTTTCGGTCAACCGGACTTGGCGAGGTGGATGCCCTTTGTGATCGGGGTGGGGGTGGGGGGAGAGCCCGCAGGAGGGGGAGGACCTCCGGTGGAAGGGGAAGGAGGACACAGGCAGGTGGGGGGAGACTGTCCAGGGGGGGCACCCGGAGCCCCCGGGGGGCGTCTGCACGGAGCCTCGTGGCTGCTGGCTAACCGGGCTCCGTTAGCCACCTGCTGGGACGGCGGGCACAGCACCAGGGGCACGGGGGCCCGAGGGCCCCCACTGTGAGCGGACGGAGAGAGGGGACAGGGTGCCCCGTGACCCTGCGGGTTTCCAGCCCCCTGAGTTTGCACCTAGCCCGGCCTCCCCTCCTTAGATCAAGAGACAGCTAGTGCTGTCATTTCTCTTTTTAAAAAGTGGGAGTTTTTTTCACGTTTATTTATTTTCCAGAGAGAGGGAGTGCTCAGGGGTGGGGGGCAGAGAGGGGGACAGAGGATCCGAAGCCGGCTCTGCGCTGACCGTGGAGCCAGAACTCAAGAACCGTGGGGTCATGACCTGGGCTGAAGTCAGACGCTTCACCGACCGAGCCCCCCGGGCGCCCCCTCTAAAAACAGTTTTATTGAGATGTAATTCCCGTGCCATAAAGCCCATCCTTTTAGAAGCATACAGTTCGGGGGGTTTCAGGATTATTTAGAGGTGTGCAACCATCACCGCTATGCAATTTTGGAATGTTTTCGCCACTTCGAAAAAGAAACTTGACGGGGAAGGAGGGCAATGGGGGATGGGCGTGGGGGAGGACAGTCGTTGGGATGAGCACCGAGTGCTGTATGGAAGCGACGAACCGCAGGAATCTACCCCCAAAACCAAGGGCTCGCTGTGTATACGTGAACTTGACAATAAATTATTAAAAAAAAAAAAAAAAAGAAAGAAAGTCGAGCCCATTAGGCGTCCCGTCCCGCGTCCCCCACCTCCACCCCCATCCCCCACCCCTTCCCGCCAGGCTACTTTCTGTCCCTGTAAATGAGTCTACTCTGGACACTCCGTATTCGTGGCGTCATATACGTACATATGTGGCTTTGTGTCTGGCTTCCTCCCACGCAGGCTCTCAAGGTTCACCCGTGTTGCGGGTGCACAGATACCACGTTCCTTTCGATGGCCGAATAACATTCCTCACATGGATTTTTATTTATCCGTTCGTCAGCTGATGGACATCTGCGTTGTTTCCAGCTCTGGGGTGTTAAGAACAATGCTGCGGGGCGCCTGGGGGGCTCAGTCGGTGAAGTGTCCAACCTCGGCTCAGGTCATGATCTCAAGGTTCGTGAGTTCGAGCCCCGCGTCGGGCTCTGTGCTGACAGCTCGGAGCCTGGATTCTGCTTCGGATTCTGTGCCTCCCTCCCTCTCTGTTCCTCCCCTGCTCGCACACACTCCGTCTCTCTTTCTCTCTCTTAATAATAAAAAATAAAATATTTTTTTAAAAAGAATAATGTTGTTCTGAACATTTGGGTACAAATTTTTGCATAAGCATGCATTTTCAGTTCTCTTGGATACAGGCAGGAGCAGAACTTCTGGGTCATATGGAAAGCCCAGGCTTAATTTTTTTTTTTTATTTTATTTGAGAGAGAGGCAGAGGGAGAGAGAGAATCTTAAGCAGGCTCCACACCCAGCACAGAGCCTGACCGGGAGCTCGATCCCACGACCCTGGGATCACGACCTGCGCCGAAATCAAGAGTCGGATGCCCCACCGTCTGCGCCGCCCAGGCGCCCCCCCCCGGGTTTAACTTTTCGTTTCACAAAGCGGTCACCCCATTTTGCATTCCCACCAGCAGTGTGTGAAAGTCTGATTTCCCACTGGCCCCACCACTTGCTGTCACAGTAGCCATCCCAATGGATGAAGCGGTTCCTCACTGTGGTTCCATGTTGTAGACATTCTTTATATGTTCTCTATACATATCCCTTACCGGGCATACGATTTGTAAATATTTTCTCGAATTCTGTGGGTTGCTTTTCACTCTTTTTTAAAAATCCTTTTAAATGTTTATTTATTTTTGAGACAGAGAGGGAGAGAGCGTGAGCCGGCGAGGAGCAGAGAGAGAAAGAGAGAGAATCCCAAGCAGACTCCAAACAGTCCGCGAGGAGCCCGCCGTGGGGCTCGATCCCACAAACTGTGAGATCACGACCTGAGCTAAAACCGAGAGTCGGATGCTCACCCGACCGAGTCCCCCAGGCGCCCCCCCTTTTCACCTCCTTAACGGCATCCTTGAAGCACAAAAGTTTTTCATCTTCACGAGTCCAGCGTGGCTATATTTTCCTTTGTCACTCATGCTGGTGGTGTCATAGTTAACAAGCCATCGCCTGATCCCAGTGCGTAAAGATTTGTCCCTGTGTTTTCCTCTGAGAGTTTCACAGTGTAGCTCCCACATTTAGCTCCCTGACCCACTGTGGACTCATTTCTAGAAGATACATAGACGCGGCCATCTTCATGCTCTTGCGTGAGGACGTCCAGTTGTCTCCGTGCCATTTGTCGGAAGACTATTTTTTTCCTCGTGGAATTCTTGGCACCATTCTTGAGAACCCATCGACAGCACGTCAGGGTGTATTTCTGGCTTCTCGATCCCCGCCGTTGGCCTGAGTGTCTGTCACGAGGCCGGTACCACCCTGTCCTGACTACTGTGCCTTTGCAGCAAGCTTAGAAATCAGGCAGCACGAGACTCCCAAATACTCTTTTGCTGTTGTTTTGGTTGTTTTGACTATTCTGGGTCCCTCGGATTTCCATACGATTTGTGGGATCAGTTCGCCGATTTCTGCAAAAAAAGGCAAGCTACGGTTTTGGTAGGGATGGTATCAGAGGACTCTGATGGTATCTTGAAGTACGTCTGTGAGGTCAGTCCCGGAATATTTATTTCCTGTTATTACTCGAGTGTTTATTAGCTGTTTGACAGAGAGGAAACAGAGACCAGAATAGCGTGTTTTTAAGCCCCTGAGTCTGACAGTGCTGCTTTCGACAGCCGGGCAGAGGTCTCCTAAAATGCCATCACGCCCGTCTCCCTCTCTGTACTTAATGTGCGAGCAAATGTCCACTGAGCAATCGCTCGCTGCCGGGCAGCGTTCCAAACTGTCGACAATTTGAAGATCAAGCTTAAGACAGGACCATTCGAAGCCTGCTGTCAAATCGATTGTTCTTTCCGATACGAAGAGACGATGCCTGTTCGGAATTTCCATCTTCTTGATCACCCAGAAAATCCCAACTAAATTTTCTTTTAACGTACCAACTTACAGGGACAGCCTGGGGGGCGGCTCCATCGGCGAGGCGTCCGACTCTTGATTTCGGCTCAGGTCATGATCTCACGGTCCGTGGGATCGAGCCCGGTCACTGACAGCACGGAGCCTGCTTGGGATTCTCTCTGCCTCGCCCCCACTCGCACTACCTCTCTCTCTCTCCAAATTAATAAACCTTAAAAAAAAAAAAAAAAACACCTTACCATCTTTTCCCGATTGCAAAGGGAATTTGGAAAATACAAAGAATCCAAAGAACGAAATAAAGATTACCCACAATCCCACTGGTGGGAGGCAAACCGTTAGTACCAAGTTGGGCCAAGACTCTCCACTCTGTAACAATCGGTACCACAGTGGCGACCCCGTGTCTGCCCTGCTTAAATCTCCCACTTCCGTCGGTTCCGTTTGACCTCCCAAAAACCCAAAGAGTTAGGCAGTTACTTTCTTGTTTATTTATTCAGTAAATATTTTTCTGGCCTCTGTCACGTGGTCACTGAGTCCTTACCGAGGACGCGTTCGTAAGAGGACTGAACAGAAGGCTCGGTCCTCTTAGATTTTCTTTTCCGGCAGGAGAAGTGGATACTAACGGGTAAGCGACCAGGCCGTGTATCCGAGGCTAGAGGATCAGAGAGCCCAGGGCAGACTCTCGCAGGGGAATCGGGCTGGCGGCGGGGCAGGGCAGGGGAGGGCGTGGGGCGGAGGCACCGGGGTTGGGGTTGCGGGTTGCCTCGCCAAGGGGACAGAGAGGAGAGGCAGGTCTCTGTTGATCGTGATTCCGACAGGGCGCCGACGCTGCGCGGGCACCCTGGGCCAAACCTTGTTCCCCGGCCGCTGGGAGCGTTGCGAGTCCCCGGCTGGCGGTCCCCTTTGTGGATGAAGAAAGTCAGCTTACCAAGAGCCCCCAACCCCCCACTCCCGGCTCCTGGGACAGCCCACACCCAGCGGCTGGTCAATGTGGGGACACGAAGGTCTGCACCCTGGCCCCCAACTTTCCGCCCAGCTGCAGATCGCCGCACGGCCACGGCGGAGGCTTCACTGGACGGCGCCCATCCCGTCCGGCCACCCGACCACCTGCTCCCGGGGGGCCCTCCCCGCCCCGTCCCCAGGGCGTGATATGGAGCGCACTTCCTACAGGACGCTTCCTTGTGACACCTGCCTCAGTGGCTGCCCCCCCCCGAATGCAGCCTAGCGCCCCCCTGGGACTGTCGCCGTGGGGACCGGCAGAGAGTCGTGCCCAGATGGGATTCTAGAAGCGATCGGCCACCATGGGGCTGGCGGCGAGGACCCCACCGGCAGCTGAAGGCGGAGCGCAGAGAGGCGCCAGCCCAGGGTGGCAGGGGAGCTGGAACTGGAATGGTGTTTCCGGTGGGAGGGGACGCACCAGCGGGGGAGAAATACCCGGTATTTGCCGAATAGGCGGGGAAATAAATACCCCGAGGAGAGGGGGCCTGGGCGGCTTTCGCTGAGGGCAATTAACACTTTGAAATATTGAGAAGGATGAACCAGCAATTGTTTTTTCATGTTTATTCATTTTTTTATTTTTTTTTAAAAAAAAATTTTTTTTAATGTTTATTTATTTTTGAGACATAGAGACAGAGCATGAGTGGGGGAAGGGCAGAGAGAGAGAGGGAGACACAGAATCCGAAGCAGGCTCCAGGCTCTGAGCTATCAGCACAGAGCCCGACGCCGGGCTCGAACTCACAGACCGCAAGATCATGACCCGAGCCGAAGTCGGCCGCTTAACCGACTGAGCCACCCAGGCGCCCCGATGTTTATTCATTTTTGAGAGAGGAATCCGCCGCCGTCCACCCTCCTGGCCGCTAACGAGGATGAAGCCACAGCACGGCCGGGCCAGAGGCAAGCTGGGCCTGAGAAGGGCCGAGGGGCCACTGCGGGGGAGCCCCCGACCCCCGGCCCGTGTGCTGGAGTCGCTGGGAGAGTGTGGGCAGGACTGCGCGGGAGGCGTGGTGGCCCCCGGGCAGAGGGGAGGGTGGATAGAATCTGAAAAACGGAGATGTTATCAGTTTGGGAGTCATCTCTCAGGACCCAGGCGTCCATGGCACAGAACGAACGTGCGGCTGGAAGGTTCTTGAAGGGGGAAACCAACGACGGCCCTCACTAAGTGAGGTGGAAACGCCAGGATCTCCTGACAGACAGTGGAGGCGGGGAGACCAGGTTCAGAGAGGTCGGCCTGCCAGAAGCCCGCAGACTGCACTCCCCTGGGGGGCCCAGAGGTAAGTGGGGGGGCGCCCGTGTCACCAAGAGCCTGTCACCTCCCCAAAGATAATGGGGACGTGGGGGCACCTGGGGGGCTCAATCAGTTAAGCCTCCGACTTCTGCTCAGGTCATGATCTCATGGTCTGTGGGTTCGAGTCCCGCGTCGGGCTCTGTGCTGACAGCTCGGAGCCTGGAGCCTGCTTCGGATCCTGTGTCTCCCTCTCTCTCTGCCCCTCCCCAGCTCGTGCTCTGTCTCTCTCTCTCAAAACTAAATAACACCTGAAAAATAACAAATGGTAATGGACCCGAAACGGCAAGGCCCAGAAGGGGCGGCTAACCCCCCAGAAGCCCGGTGGGTGCCGTTAACCTCGTCCAGGGGACAGAGCCCTTCAGAGGGCAGCGCTGGCGGCAAAGAGAACCCAGCGCACACAACTGGGCAGAAGGGTTCTGCCCTGGCTGTGGGACCACAGACCGAGACGGGGTGGCCGGAAGGCAAGGTTGGCCCCTGCGATACACAGCCGTCTCCCTAGGCCCGGGTTCCAGGAAGGAGCCAGTTTTCAGCCCCAGGACCCGTGGAGAGTTCGGGTCCCCGTAGGAGGGCCCTGTAACACCCTGCTGATGTCCCTGGCAGGGGCGGGGGTGGGGGGGAAGGTCCTCTGAGCTTTTCCCTGGAGGGGACCGTGGTGTTTACTTCGGGAGCCGTGTGTTAACTGCTCTTTCCAGTACCGACGACCGGCAGGGGTCTGAGTTGAGACCTTGAGACCCGAAATTTCCTCAGTGCACCCGGGGTTGGAGGGCGTGCAGATGGGGACCAGTTGGTAAACAGAGGCTAGCCCCTCCCCCACACCCCCGTGTGTGCCCACCTGAGTCCACGGGCCCAGCAGGAGGTCGCGTCCCCAGCCCCCGAGCGTATAATTAGAGCGCACATACCCTGGGTCCTTGGCCTGGGGGATGAAAGCGAACCATTGGAACGGCCTTGGCAACAGCTCGGCTGGTACCCCTCCCGTCCCCCGGGGGCCAGGACAGTAAATGAAAACCCCTCGTGCATCCGGGGACGCAGAGGGGGTGGGGCTCGGCAGCAGGTCGCCCGAAGCAACCGCACGAGGAATTCGGGCTCCCGAGGGGCGGGGCGGAGGGGCTGGCGGTCCCCCGCGGTCCCCCGCCAGGCTCGGTTGCTCACGCTGCTCGCCGGAGCCCCCGGGCGGGGACCACGGATCGCTGCAGCCCACCAGGCGGGAGCCACATCTGCAGCTGCTATTCTAGAACAAATTAACATAATTGCCCATAATACGCGGCCACGGAGCCGGGGGGCGAGCGCTTCTCCATCGCTGCCAGAAAGGGGCTGCGAACGCTCGGTTCCCCGGGCACAGACCACATACTCCGGGCTGTCCTCGTGCCCCTGCTCTCGGCGGGGTACGGTCCCGGGAGACCGGCCTGGCCAGGTACCGATGACATCCCGCTCGTCGGACGAGCTGCGCAGGCAGCGACGCGTGCCCTGGAGACCTCCGCAGCGCAGGAGATCGGCGGGAAAACACGCAATACTCAGAGAGATCTGTCGTGGCAGCAACATTTGTGGAGGCCCGGGAGTCTGGGGGGCCACCTGCTGAGACCTCCCACCAAAGTAAGGGCTCTTGCGCGCCCCACGACAACAAAAACAGCAGCCCGCCCCTGTAGGCCTCTGAGAGCCCCAGGCGGCGCGTTCCAAACCCGGAGCATCGCTTCCACCCCAGACACGGAGGCCGGTCCCCTTCAAGCGGGGTCAAGGGCGGGACAGGGCCCTGCGGAGAGCGTCCAGGCTGCCGCGCTGGCGGCCCTACCGCGTGGACCCCACGGCCCGGCCGACCCCGCGTGACTAGAGGTGTCCGGGGAACGCATGACACCGGCCAGCGGGAGGACCCCAATTCAGATCCCCAAGGTCCCGGAGCAAGGTCACGCCCCCTGCAGCAGCAAACCAAATACTTTCTAGAAACCCTCTCTCTGCCCGGCCCCTGCTCCAGCTCTGTCTCTCTCAAAAATAAATTAGTAAACGTTTAAAAAAAATTTTAAGAAATAATGCGCTTTTGAGCGATTGCAATGTATTTCTCTGGGGAGGAGGCACAGTCTTATTTTACTTGAAGCTTCCTTTTTCTTTTTTTTTCTTTTTTTTTTTTTGGTAATTAATCCTGCAAGAACTAGACAGACACTCCAGGGACGGCTCTGCCTTCCTCCAGGCGGGGCCTCCACCGGCACCAGCATCCTAGGGCTCTCATTCTGTCGGCCGGCCCAGGGTCCCACCGGGCCGAGGGACCCACGTTACGGGGAAAGAGGCTCCAGACGGGGTCGGTGAGCCTGATGCCTGTCCAACCACCTCGTCAGCTGCAAGGTTGACCCCAAACCCTTTCGATCCGGGAGCCGAGAGGCGGGAGGGCATCCAGCTCCTCCGACCACCTCTGTCCGTGGCCTGCGCCCCCTGTCTCCGTAACTCCGGACTCCACAGGGACAGAGGTCCCGGTCCACAGAGGGACTCAGAAAAGCCTGCTCCCTGAACTCTGGCTGCGTGTGGACGGTCCAAACCACCCGCAGGCAGCACGTCGGTGGTGCAAGTGCAGCCAGGCCGGCAAGGAAGGCAGGACGCAGTGACGCATCGGGGGCAGGAGAGGACATGTCTGGCCCGCAGGCGACTCTGGTTGCTCCCCACCCAGTTCTGATGGCTAATGGGCAAAGGCGGCCACTGCGCACCTGTCCGGGGAAAGGTCCCTCAGAAAGAAGGCTCTGGGGGGCACCTGGGGGGCTCAGTCGGTTAAGTGGCCGACTTCAGCCCAGGTCATGATCTCACGGTTTGTGAGTTCGAGCCCCGCGTCGGGCTCTGTGCTGACGGCTCAGAGCCTGGAGCCTGCTTCAGATTCTGTGTCTCCCTCTCTCTCGGCCCTTCCCCTGCTCACGCTCTGTCTCTATGTCTCTCAAAATTAAATAAACGTTAAAAAAAAAAGAAGGTTCTGGGTTCCCCCCCACCCCCGCCCCCGGAGAGAAAGCCGCCCACGCCAGCAGAGATGCTGCCTGTGGGGGAGGGGAATCCAGCGTGGATAATTGGGCCAAGGGGAGAAAAGGCAAGTCGTTCCAACCCCCAAACAGTCCGGCCCCTCCCCTTAAGTTGCTGGCGTGGTCCCCATCGGGACCGATGGTCTTCTGCCCCCAGCCGCTGGTGGGGGCACCGGTGCCCAGCCTCGCTGTCGGCTGTGCTGGGCTTGAGCCTACTGCGGAGTCTAGTCCGTTCCGGAGGGCCGCCCTCGTCCCGTGACTGTGACCAGGGGACTCAGCGATGGAATGGCCTGGCCCCGCGCCCTAACCCACGACAGCTCTGAAAGGCCTGCCGGCTTCAGAGCGGCCCTCGGGGTTGGCAGATGGCCTCGAGGGGGTGGCTTCGCAGGCCCCTCCCGCCGCTTCCTCTCCCTGCTGGGAGCCCACCCCAGAGCCCTCCTCAATAATCATCCCGTGCACCCCCCCCCCCGGGAGCCCGCCGGGGACACGGGCATCTGAGCAGACCCGGAGGGAGCTGGCAGGGAGACGGTTCCAGGCAAAGGGACAGCCAGCCCTAAGGCCAGATGGTCCTTGTGGTCGGGACAGCGACTGCAGGGGAGGGAGCGGAGGGGCAGAGCGGGAACAGGAAGCGAGACCCAGCGGCTGGGATGGGGCTCTGCATTCCGAGGGGCGCCAGGGCAGGGCTTGCAAGTGAAAAATGACACAATCCAGCTTCAAACGTAAACAAATCCTCCAGCCCTGGAGCTCTGGGGGGAGGATGGGCACCCGGACACCAGGAGACCCCTGACGAGGGTATTTCAGCCACCCCGGGGAGGCGGGAAAAGGGCGCAGGCGGAAGGGGGTTAAAACGGACCTGGTTCTAGCATGGTCTGCAGGCCGCGTCAGCAGGGTTCCTGGGAGATCCGTGCGGGGACCGCAGAGAGAAACATACTCAAGCCAACAGAAAGGCCTCCCACCGTGCTCTCAGAAAATTATTTACATTTTGCTGATTTGAGTTTCCAGATATCGTTACCTAACTTTTTATAGAGGGGCGCCTGGGTGGCTCAGTCGGTTGAGCGTCTGACTTCGGCTCAGGTCATGATCTCGTGGTTCAGGAGTTCAAGCCCCACGTCGGGCTCTGTGCTGAGCGTTCAGAGCCTGCTTGGGATTCTGCGTCTCCTTCTCTCTCTGCCCCTCCCTTGCTTACACTCTCTCTCTCTCTCTCTCAAAAATAAATAATAAAACATTAAAAAAATTTATATAATACATTTACACAATCTATTATTTTTTTTTATGTTTATTTTATTTTTGAGAGAGAGAGACAGAGCGTGAGTAGGGGAGGAGCAGAGACAGAGGAAGACACAAAATCCGAAGCAGATTCCAGGCTCTGAGCTGTCAGCACAGAGCCCGACGAGGGCTTGAACCCATGAACCGTGAGATCATGACCTGAGCCGAAGTCAGAGGCTAAACTGACTGAGCCCCCCAGGCACCCCGCAATCTATTACTTTCAATCAATAAACCTTTAATACTTTCTAGTTGTCAGTAAATGTTGATCTATGTGGTCATTTTTAACGAATTAACTTCATAAAATTCCATGAAATGGATCATTTTAATGAATATATCAATCCCTTATTTGGGGACTTTTAGGTCATGTCTTAGTTTTTTCCTACAGAACGCAGGATCTGTGACACCGTACACGCACACGTGTTTCCTCGGCCCTGATTATTCTAGGATAAACGCTAAGAAGTGGGGTTACTAGGTCAAAGAGCACGCACATCTCTGGGGGTTTCGAGACGCAGTCCTAATTGTCCAAGCGTTTCCCGAACTACTTCATCTCCACGCGGAGCTCCAATTCCTAAAGGAACGTTGGTTTTTCGCCCAACAATGAACAAAATAATTGTGCCGAAATAAGCCAGCACAAAGTCACAAGCTGTCTTTGGAAGAATAATTAGCTTCCCGGGCAAGGATATTCCTCGAGAAAGAGAGAACGGAAGAGATAAAGAGGGGGAGGGTAGCTTGACGCCTAGAAAGTGAAGAGGCAGGTCTGTACTCAAGACGGGAGCGGAGCTTCCAGAAGCTTCCATTGGGCCTGGCCCCTGGCTAATGGCGGCAGCCGTCCCCGGGACTCTTGATCACACTCTGCCTGCCGTGCACCTGTCTCCGTGCAGCGCCCCTGTTAACACGTCTCCAACGCCAGCTCCTCCCGCAGGTGGCTCTTGTAGGGAGCTAATACCTTCTAGTTCCTTCCGGCATCAAGGTTTTCTGCTGGTTCACGGGAGAAACGGTGGCAGCGAGGCTGGCATGGACTCCGGCGGGAATCGGTGTCCTCCGAGATGACCGGCCACGAGCAAGAGATGAATCTTCTGGAGGGCCACCAACAGCCGCCCTGACCGCACATCTTCGTCTCCTCGCGCCCCAGGCCCCACCCCAAGCTCGCCGTCTCCCATGGGCCCCGGCTCCTGGCTTCGATTAACGGCACCGCTTTCACAGCAGCCTGTGCGTTCCTTCCTTCCCTCCATCACCTTGGCCTGCGGGGGCGGGGGGTGGAAGTCTCCCGAACCTGGCTTCCAGGAAGCTTGAGAGAACCTCACGCGGCTCCACACGGCGTGCAGCGTGCCGTTTCTACTCCTGAGTGAGGCGTTGACCCCCCTTTGGAATCTGGCCCCGTCCTTGCTTTTCGGCTTCAGCCTTGCCTCCTCCCTTACGCTGCTCCTTATGATCGGACCCCCGCACAAGCCGTCGGCTCCTGTGCTTCTACTCCAGCCTCCCCCGCCCCCCGCCACCGTCCTCTCTCAGTCTCTAGGTCTGCTGAAGCCCTTCTCATCCCAAAAGTGCCTTCTCCAGGCAGAAGGAATTACCCCGTCTTCCGTATTCCCACGGCACTCCGTCTCCCGCCGGGGAAGCCCTGACCGTGCTCAGTTGGCTCCCGGCAGATGGGCAGGTCACCGAGGACACAGGCTCGGCCTCTTCCGCCTTTGGCCTCCCAGGGCCTCGCTGGATGTCGGGCATACAGCAGGTGCTTACCAAATACTGCCCGAACGAGGCCGGCCCAGAGCCAGACTCCCACCGCCTGACCCGATCCGGGACCCGTTACGCCGTCGAAGGGAAGAGTATCGAGGTTAGGCCTTCCCGTGCGGCGGCGCGGCCTCCTCTCCGAACTCCCCGCCAGCCGTCTCTGCTACCTGCGGAAATCCTCGTGGAAACGCCTTGTTCTGGGCGTGAGGTTCCCTCCGGTCCTGGCGATTATCCCCGCGAGGGAGCAGTCGTCACTGCTGCTAACCCGACGAAAACACTCGCGTTCGAAGGGAACTTGGAAGGTTGAGGTCCCCTTAACCTCGCAAAGGTCCCTGTTAGCGCCCCTCCGAAGCAACGACCGGGCTTCAAGGACGGGCAGGCGGACACGGCGTTGGACAAGTGGCAGGAAGCATTGGAAGGAGGCCGGGGCAGGGCAGGGGTGCGGGCTGGTAGGGGGGGTGGTACGGGGCGGCAAGGAGGCGCAGGAGCCGGCGGAGGGGGCGCCCGGCGGGGCAAGGAAATGCGTGCTGGTGGGGAGCCAGCAGAGGAAGGTTCCCGCGAAGCCCCAGTGCGGGCCAGCGGATCCCCCGCGTAGAGCACCGAGCCCCGGTTTCGGATTCCCAATCGCCTCCCATAAGTCTCCTTTCTGCCAGAGTGCCAGAAAATTCGCAGGTAATTTTCCAATTTCGGTGCGCCTTCGTCTTAAAAATAAATACGTGGCTCGTGGCGGTTTTTCAGAGGGGTGGGTGTTTGATGACAGAAAATGAGTGACAACAGGGTGTCACAACTCCGCGAAGGTTTCGTGTTGCCGGTTTAGAGTTTCCCCGGGAGTGGGAGTCTGACGCACCGAAAACGAAGTGGCTTCCAAGTCGCTCTGCCCCTGCAACGCCGACGTGCGCCCGCGTAACCTTCCCACGCTGCGGCAGAGCTCCCGGCCCCGGGTGAATGAACCCCGCCGAGTACGGGCTCACCCCGCAGCAGCAGCGGGGAGAAGGCCCTGGAAGCAAATATTAGCAGTCAGCCGAACGCAGCACGGGCTGTGGCAGGCAGAGCCAGAGGCGGGACCAGCCAAGGCCAAGGGACAGGCGTCTGGCTTGTGGCACAAACACCATCCTGGAAACGTTCAGGACAGCGGCAGGTTGGAGTCCTGGCTTTACACTTCACGCTAAAAGAGGCCACCGTCTGGGGCGTCTTGGAGGGGGCGGCTCAGTCAGCTGAGCGTCCGACTTCAGCTCAGGTCATGATCTCACAGTTCGTGGGTTCAAGGCCCGTGTCGGGCTCTGTGCTGACAGCTCGGAGCCTGGAGCCTGCTTCGGATTCTGTGTCTCCCTCTCTCTCCGCCTCTCCCCTGCTTGTGCTCTGTCTCTCTCTCTCTCTCTCGAAAATAAATAAACATTAAAAATAATTTTTTTTAAAAGAGGCCACCACCTAAATGGGTAGCTCCCTCCTGGCTCTTTGCAGTCTGGGGTCCGCGCTGCCGGGGAGAAGAGGGGAAAAGGGAAGTCAGCCTTAAATCGGCGTCTGTGTCTTCCTGGGCTTGGCGGCGCGTTTCAGGACTGGCAGAGACCAGGAGCGGCTTCCGATGTTTGAAGGCAAGACTGAATTTCACGTCGTTTAGCTCTGGACGCAGGAATCCCTGGTGTGTGACGACGCCCTCGGATTAACCATTCGAGTTGCGATGTTCCTACTTCCCAAATAGGATCCGTCGCCTCCGGAGGCCAGCAGGCGGTGTTTCTGATGTGGAGACGCCTTCCCAGGTGTCCTGCTGGCGCCCAGGTGACTTTCGTCGTTTTTCCTCGCCCCTAAGGGGCTCGCTCCCTCTCCCTCTGGGTTTCCCCGTTTCAAAACTCTGCCTAGCCGCCAACGGAGGGGGTGAGGGTAACTCCAGTCAGGCCCCTGTGGACATATTTTAAAAAACGAAACTCTCTTTCAAATGAGACCTGTACCCACCGTGAGGACACGACGCGAAAAGGAGAGCGGCCCTTGGCTGAGCGCAGATGGGGGCCGGGAGCACCGACCTGCCCCACCCCCCACCCCTGGAGAGCAAACCCGTCCCCGGCCCAGAATTCTGCCATCGTCCAAATCACGAGGGCCCAATCTCCCAGGGAAGTTTTGTCATCTGGCATTTCAATGGCCGCTTTAAAATATTACAAAAGATTTGGCAGGGTCCCCACGGGAGGGGCGGGCACCTGCGTCTCCGCCTGGAGGCCGGCGGGCAGCTCGGCGGAGGCTCGGCGGCTGCTGCCAGCTGGGCTCGGTGCCGCCCTGTCTGCCGTCAATGTCGTACGCAGCGACCGGTTGAGGAAAGGCCTCGGGAGGGCGCAGAGAGCGGAGAGACAGTGCCGCATGCCTGGCGGGGGTCGGCCCCGTCCCACGCGGCTTGCCTGCCGAGGCCTGTCCAGAAAGCTGACAGCGGACGCTGGGACCAGCCAGCAGGGAACGGACGTGCAGGGGCGTACACGCGGGATCCCCCCGAAACTCCGCGTCCCGGAGTTTCCCGGCGAGCGGGGCCACATCAGCAGCTTCCGGTGGGGTGCCTGTTGGATCCCAGACGGTAGTCGCTTGGGATTTTTCTGGAAGAGAGGAGGGGCTCTGTCTCAGTGAGGAGAGGAAGCCGCTTGGGTACTGGAATTAGATGAAGTGCGATGCATTCTTTGGACGCGGCGAACTGTTTCCAGGACCAGGAAGACGTGAAGAGAGGCCAGAGTCGGGGGGCTGATCTCTGGGGCCGCCGGCCGGAGCAAACCCACCCTGTCCACCCAGCTCCCCTCCCCGCCCCGCCCCGTGGGCTCGCCGCGTGTGCTCCGGGCCCTTCCCCAGACATCCTGTGTCCTCTGAAAACGGACCCATCCCGCAGGGCACAGGCCAAGAGCGATTCCACCATGGGATCGGGGACAGGTTGCGACTCTACCGTGGCCAAAGCCACGAGGCTCCCGCAGGAGGGACGCCAGGCCCCGGACCGGGCAGCGCGGGCTCGCCCTCGGGACCGCCGTATTCCGCCTCGAGGCCCTGGACACCGGCGACCTCCAAGACCGAGACCGTTTTAAGGAGACAGGATTACGACGATCGCCAGTCTCTTACTAAACACAACGCCCCGGAGGCCGAAATGCTTCACGGACGAGAGCCGGCCTCCCTTTCCTCCCTCTGGCGGCCGGAACCACAGCATCGATAAGGTCGGTCGGAGCGCAGTGTCCCCGGGCCGAGCCGTGCACCTGCTGCGGGGCCGGGCCGGCCCTCCGGAGCCTGGCATCTCTGCCCCGGCGAGTGCCCGGCCCGGACCGGGGTTCCAGCCAACACGCCTGGCTTGTGAGTTTCTCGGATTTCTCGGGGAGCTTGGCTCGGGGCTCGGGTCTTCGCGATGGCGGTGGCCGCCCACCCGCCTCCTGCTTTCTCCGAGGAAGCTCCGCCACGTCTGCCCGAGCTCCCGTTGGACTCCCGGCTCCGTGCCACCTGCGCCCACCGACGCGGTCCTATGGGCGCCTCCAGGCGGCCTGTGAGGCGGTGTCGTGACCGGGCCTGTCTCACCCGAGGTCACGGACACTTGGGGGAGCCCCTCGAGTTAGCAAAGCAGCAGGGAAATCCGGGGGTGGGGGCGGGGCGGGGTCCCAGCCCAGGCGTGGCCCCGCTGTCCACGCTTCCCTCCCACGGCCGTCCACACTGGGACATTTCCAGCGTCACGGAACATCCGGCCGCAGTTGGAGGAGGTGCCGAGTGGAGATCCCGGAGTAGCTGGCATTCTGCCGGTGTCGAGGGGCCGAGGGTCTAGAGGCAGAGCTCGGGGACCGCCCCGCACACTCGTCCCCATGGTCCCTGTTCTCCGGGCGGTGAGCCCCTCTGTCAGCAGGAACCGAGGCGTACAGCAACAAGGAGCTGCCCACGGATCTGCGGATGTTTTAACTTGTGAAAAAAGGAGGCCCCAGGGCGCCTGGGGGCTCGGTCGGTTAAGCGGCCACCTTCGGTTCAGGTCATGATCTCGAAGTCCGTGGGTTTGAGCCCCGCATCGGGCTCTGTGCTGACAGCTCAGAGCCCGGAGCCTGCTTCCGATTCTGTGTCTCCCTCTCTCTCTGCCCCTCGCCTGCTTGCAATCTCTCTCTCTCTCTCTCTCAGAAATCAACAAAAATAAATAAATAAGTAAACACACACACCTATGGCCCCCTCAGAGTGGGATGAAGGTCGGAAAAGACAGCCATCTGCACAAGTTCAGGTGCGGAGCCCTCGCGGGTAGCACCGACTCGGTGCCTCGGCGCGTCCTTTGCCGAATACGCCTGTGTTACACACCCGCCATGCCGAGTCCTGAGCTGGACACTCGAGCTGTACTCTTCCAGAAGCTTACGGGCCATTTCAGCAGAGGGAGATCCGCGTCGAACCCGAGCGCCGTAACAGAAAGCACTTCCGGGAAGGCTTCCCAGGAAACACGGGGGCCCGGGGGTGGCGGGGGTGCCAGTCAGGTGCAGAAGGAAGAGGCTTTCTGTAGCCGATGAGCCAGGCCCTTTAAGGGACCATACGACAGGCCGCGACCAGCAGCAGATAACCCTGCCGGGCGTACCCTGGTCTTCCCTTGGCCACGCCGACTCCCTCCTCTGGCTCAGAGCAAGGGCGAAGCGGGCGGGGGCCAGAGGGTCTGATGTCACGCAAGGAGCAGCTCTAGGGGAGGGCCATACCCTTGTACCCAGCTCAGTCGGCCTTCCTGGGCATCGGCCTGGGAGGGGCGGAGGGGGCGGGGCGGGGAGCGCCCCCAGGTCCGGACTGTCGCTCCCGGACCGGTCATATCACCGTCTACGGCTCCCGCCCTTCGCGGGAAGTTCTTGTCCGCGTCCAAGGTGAGAGCGACCCGGCGCTGGGTGGCAGAAGCCAAGTCAGGCCAGCTCACGCACGAGAGGACAAGTCACCCAACGGGGAGAGGGTTTCTCTCCGCGCCCCCTGGCAGGCAGTCGGTGGCCACAGGAAGGTGACAAAATCGAGGACGGGAAGGTGTCAGGAGTGTCTCCACGTGACGTCTCTGCGTCCACGCTGCTCTTCTTGCTCTATAACAGACTTTCTTTTCTTTCGTTATTTTAAGAGAGAGAGAGAGAGAGAGAGAGAGAGGGAGAGAGAGTGTGGGGGAGGAGCAGAGAGCAAGATTGAGGATCCGAAGCAGGCTCCGAGCTGTCAGCGCAGAGCCCGACGCGGGGCTCGAACCCACGAACAGCGAGATCCCGTCCTGAGCCGAAACCAAGAGTCGGACGCTCAACTGACCGAGCCCCCCCCACCCCCCGCGGCGCCCCTCCAATGGGCTTTCTATGCCCTCTGCGCACCTGGTCAAAAATTCAATCAAATAATAAAAAATAAACAAAGACCATGTATTTGTTCCTAGTTTTTTTTGTTTGTTTGTTTCTTTTTTTTTTTTTTACATGTTCAAGAGACCAGCCCAGAATGAAACTTCTGGTCTCAGTTCCAGGCCCTGTGGCAAAGGCGCTGCCCCTCCCAGGACACGAACCGGGCGCAGAGAAAAGGACGTGGTAGACGGCTGCGGAGTGCACGCCTGCAGCCACCGGCAGGGGAGGGGCGGCCCGGATGACACATCGGCGGGGGGCCTGGGAGTCCCGGGGGTCCCCAAGAGCTGGAACCCGATCTCTCAGACGAGTGTCCGTCTCAGCAGAGATTTTCGTCCGCGCGTTCTGCTCGCTCGAGCCCAGCGTCTGTGGCCTCTACCCGCCCCACCCCCACCCTGCTTCTGGACCAGCACAGGTGCGCCTCTCTGGGTTGGGTTTTTTGGGTTTTTAAATTTTTATTTATTTTTTTAGTCATCTCTACACCCAACGTGGGGCTCGAACTCACAACCCCGAGACCAAGAGTCTGACGCTCCTGTGGCTGAGCTAGCGGGCGCCCCTCTTTGAAGGGCCCTTCTCCTGCCCCGCACCCCCCCCCCCAGGCCGCCAGCTCCCCTCCCCCAGCTCCGCTCCTACAGGGACCCTGCAGGGACCAGAGAGAAAATGTCTCCCAGGGCTCGTCCCCTAGTGACTCTCCCTGCCTCCTCCCAGCCTCCCTGGCTCGGCCTCAGAGCAGACCCTCAGCGCTGACACGAGATCGTTCTGTCCTCTGATGGCCCATTATCCGCCCCATTATCCACCGTCACAGATAGGGACACAGTGACAATCTAAACCAAACGGAGAAAGCAGGAGAAATTTTTTAAAAGGGGGGGGAAAAAAGAACGGATAATTTCAAAAGGACATTAGGCTCCATTCAGGGACACAATCTCCAATCAACAGAGTGAAAAGCGGCGGTGGCCCCAGGGGCTGGCTGAAAGGCAGCCAGTGGGTGAGAGTGTCCCCATGCTGGCTTCTCACGCAGGGCCGTCCCGCCCCCAGCACCAGCCCCATGAAGGGGGGGGGGGTTTGTAATTAACCCTCGCGGTGTCTCCCAGCGCGCTGATCGGGGCTGGGTGTCGCTGGCGCCAAGCCACGTGGTGAGGAGTTTGGCCCCTGGAGGGAGGGGAGGGACCCCCGGGGCAGTCAAGCCTGGGCCCCCTTCGTCCCGACCTGGGGCAGTGGGGCGCTCCCAGCCAGCGGGGCCCCCAGGATTGTTCCGGAGGGCGGAGAGAAGGCCCTTCGTCCCCTAGCAGACTGCCTGGAGGGCCGTTCCTGCAGCACCAGACCTGAAGAGTCGCCTGTCGTGGGAGAAGACCCCAGGGAAAGTAGACATCCAGACCAGGCCTTGGGGAGCGCATCCCCCGGGGAGAGAGGCCAGCCTCAGACAGACACGCCATCAATGGCGGGCGGTCACGGGTTCGTGCGCCCAGCGGGACGAGAAAAGCTGAGGACCGTCCAACACTCGCCGTCTGGGACCCGGGCAGGTGCTTCCTTCTAAGGAGCCTCGGACTCCCCGCCGGCGTCTCGGGAAAGCTCGATCGAACCCCCTCTTTCCGTTTTCTCCCTTCCAGAGCCCGAATGTCTCATCCCGATCCCACGGCCGGAGAGCAAACCACGCAGGCCCGGGGCCGGCCCGCCGGGCAACCGGCCCAAAGTCGACACAGACCCGAAGGCGCGGCCGCAGATGGTAGAATCTAGGATTCACTGAGGGTTTAATCGCGAAGTGTGCTCTGGGGAGACGCGGAGTCCACGGAGAATCCGAGAATCGAGAATCCAGAATCGGGGAAGGAGAGCCGGCCCGAGGGGCTCACGGTCGGGTCAGTGACGACGGCACGCGACGGGGACCGGGGGCGAGGGGCAGCTGGGCTGTGCCCGCCCCGTGTGAGTGATCTTCCCGTGAAGGGCCGGGTCCAAAAGGGCAAATGTCGCAGGCTTCGTGGCCCAAATAGCATCGCTGTCGCCCCTTCTCCTCCCCCTCCTTCCTCTTCTACTTTTTAAGAAACCTGTGTTAAAGTACACACGACATAAAATCTACCTTCCCCGGAGGGAAAGGACCGTCTCCCCCCAAAACACTGAGGTGGGGAGAACTGGCTACCGACATGGTAAGGAGTAAAGTTGGACCCCTACCTCATACCATACACAGAAATCAACCGGGGGAGACCAGGCAGCTCAGTCGGGGAAGCATCTGACTCTTGATTTCAGGGTCTTGATCTCGGGTCGTGAGTTCAAGCCCCACGTTGGGCTCCCCGCTGGGTGCGAAGTCTACTTTAAAAAAAATTTGATTCAGGGGCGCCCGGGTAGCTCAGTCGGTTAAGTGTCTGACTTGGGCTCAGGTCGTGATCTCCTGGTTTGCGGGTTCGAGCCCCGCGTCGGGCTCTGTGTTGACGGCTCAGAGCCTGGAGGCCGCTTCGGATTCTGCGTCTGCCCCTCCCTTGCTCACACTCTTTCTCTGTCCCTCTAAAATAAATATTTAAAAACATTGTTCTTTAAATTGACTCAGGGTAACCTGGGGGGCTCAGTCGGTTGAGCATCCGACTCCTCATCTAGGTTCAGGTCATGATCTCACGGTTCATGAGATCGAGCCCCGCGTCGGGCTTCTGAGCTGACAGTACAGAGCCCGCTTGGGATTCTCTCTGCCTCTCTCTCCATCCCCCTAACTTGTGTTCTCTCTCTCTCTCAAAACTGGGGCGCTTGGGTGGTTTAGTTGGTTAAGCATCCGACTTCAGCTCAGGTCATGATCTTGTGGTCTGTGGGTTCGAGCCCCGCGTCGGGCTCTGTGCTGACGGCTCAGAGCCTGGATTCTGTGTCTCCCTCTCTCTCTCTCTGCCCACCCCAATCACTCTCTCTCAAAAATAAACATGGAAAAAATTGTTAATAAATAAATAAATGAACATTTTAAAAAGTAAATAAAAGCAAGTAAAAAATACAAATGAAAAATCACCATTCTCGGTGTGCGGGCCTTAAACAGGCCATGGCTAGATTTGGCCCACACGCCACAGCCCGCCGACCCCTGTGCTAGCCTGATCCGGCCAGGTGTCACGGGTTTAACCCAGGACAAAGGGGGGTCATCCCACACGAGAGACCGAAGGTGGTTGGTAAGACTCATCCTCTCTCTGCCGAGCACCGGCTGTGTGACCTCAGACAAGTTACTCCCCCTCTCTGTTCTCAGTCAGCTCATCAGTAAAAGTGGGGCGAGCACCGACCCTTCCTTGTGGCGTCGTAGTGAGGCTCTCACGAGACAACGGGCAGAGAGCGCGGGGGGCACAGGGACACCACAGGCGCGTCGCCCTCTAGGCCAGTCAGGAGGAAGGAATTCTGGGGACATCTCCTTCGCCACGCTCGCACGGCCGAGGCCGCTGGAATTCTCCCGGGAGGTAGTGGTGGGATCCGTCGGCTCCAGCGGACTGGGAGCTGCGTGGTCCCCTCGCCCTAGGGCTCCTGCGTGGGAAGCCAGGCCCCCCGGGCTAACCGATGGGGCATTGGAACCTGCCCCTCGGCCACAAGCTTTAACACAGGGCAGAGCAGAGACCAGAGGTGGGGGTGCCCGGAGTCAGGAAGGGCGGGGACAAGGAAGTCACAAGACAGAGAGCCCCAGGCAAGCCTCACACCGAGGCGCCCACACACTCCCTGTGTCACACCTGTGGGTGTGCCCCGTGGTGACAGGGCCAGGGCCAGAGACGATGGCTGCGCACGCCCCGGCTTCTTAGCGGGCAGCAGAGAAATTCAGAATCAGGCTGAGGATTTTGACACTGGATTTAAAACAGCCTCCTGTCCCCACGCCCCAGGCCATTGACAGCATTCGCCCCCCGCCCACAGTGTGCACAGCCCCGTGGGAATCAGAGAGAAGCCAACTGGGAAACTTCAGCCGTGGCTGTGGCTGTGGCCGTGGCCGTGGCTGTGACCGTGGCCGAGGCGGGCTCACGCGGTTCCGAAACATGAGCCAGCACGGGAGGCGGTCACAAGCTCAGAGCTGGCCCCAGCCTGGTCCCTGAGTGCTTCCGAAGCGGGGGGGTGGGGTGGAGCCTGGGGATGCGCACCCCACCCCACCTCCCAAGGAGTCCCCCCCCCCCCCGCCCTCCCCTCCGCCCTGGGTCACTACTGGGCTTGAAGGGCACTGAGGCCAGGTGGTGGGTGGGGATCTGTTTGGTTTTAGAGGAAAAACAACCACAGATCGGATTTCAAGGCTTTGAGTCTCTCCACCCACACCCTCCTTCCTGCCTTTTCTAAAGAGCCTGGAGCTGGGACCTCCCCCCACCCTGGCCCAGAGGGGAGGGGGCCGGGCAGCCAGCAGGGCTCTGCAGGATTCTCGAAGCCCCCACACCACCTCCAGCAGTCGGCCCGGCTTTCCCAGGTAGGGGGGACACAGGAATCTGCAGGAGTGACCGGGCCCAGTGATGACCAAGCCGGGGTGGTTCCGACACCAAGGACAGGACGCCTGCAGAGTCCGCACCGGGAACTCAACCAAGAACAAAAAGAACAAACGAGATCAATTTCTCCCCCCAACTGGAGCCAGAATTCTCTTCAGCCAAAGCTACTGCTGTTCAGAGATGCCTTCTCCCTGTGCGGGGACCCCGCCCCCATCAGGAGCCCCTCCGTCCCCCTCCTCCTGAACACCGGGTCAAGTCCCCGCCCGCTCACACCGAGACCCCTCTGAAGTATCGCCAGCCAGAGGTTCACGAGTGACACCCCCCGGGGGAGGGGTAGCTCCCACACTGGGGCCAGGGTCAGGAGCGAGGGTGTTTAGAGCCTGGCGGGCCCTCCCCAGCCCTGGGCGCTGGGTCCAAAGACGGGGAGGGGGTCACGTCGGGACAGAGAGCCACGTCACTTCTTCACGTGTACCTTCAAATATAGCCTTGCCACCACCCCTGGGGCGGCCGTCGGAGAACGGTGGCGTCGCGTGCAGCCATTCCGTCCGCCGGCACGCGGACCCCGCAGGTGTCAGACCCCAGGTCCAGGCGGCAAACCCCAGGTGGCCGGGGCGGACGTGTATTAAAGTCAGTATTTAATACACGTGGGCTGTTTTCATCGCCGATCTGCAGTGCGCTCTAGGCTCGGTCACCGGCGAGGGCAGGACGCGGCCGGCGCGCGGAGGGCCAGAGGTCAAGGGCAGCCCATAACAGCGGCCGGAACATCCGTTGTTTATCTCTTCCGAGATCTCAAAGCACTTTAAATTCGCAACTCCGCAATTTTCCCGGGAGTCCCGGACTCGTGTCGGAATCCGATCCAATTGCCCTGGGCGGGGGTGGGCGCTTAGTGACCTGTTCAAGGTTGCTTCCCAGGGTCCGCCCCAGGCCAGAAATAGAAGTTGGCTCCGCGTGGCCTCTTTGTCTCGGCAGCTTCCTCTCGGCGCGGTTCTGGCAGAGATAAAGCCCCAGGAATGGGGGTAGCACCTGGGGTGAAGGTCAGAGAACAGCGTCGCTGTTTAGCGCGGCCTTGATTGACACGCTTTTGTCCCCTCGGCCTCCGCCGGCTGGCGGAGCTCCCCGGCAGCCTCCTGTCCCCGTCCGACCCTCAGATAGCCTTCCCTGGCCTCCACTCGGCCCGCTCTGGAGGGAGAGGGAGAGGGCGCACTCCGGGCTCGGAGCACAAAGCGGCTCCTGGACCTCAGACCTTCCTGCCTCGGCACGCATGCTTCTCATCGCCCGGGCTGCTCCGCCGGTCACCGTGCTCCCCAGTCCTTGGAAGGAGCCCACACTTCCCCGGCCGCTTCCGTAACCAGGAAAAGCTCTCTGCTGTCAGCGCCTGGCCCCAGCACGCAGCCAGGGACCGACCTGGCCCCCGGCCTCCGCAGGACCATGAGGGCAGTCCAGCGCGGGGAAGGGCACAGCCCAAAACCAGGGAACGACGGCTCGCTGAGAACGCTCCTCCTGCGTGGGGGTCTGCGTGTCTGTGGGTTTTCAAACCCCTTTCTGTCCTCCCTCTCCGGTTCCTGCGTTCCTCGTGTTTACGGTGACCACGGTTAACCGCTTACGGGGGCCCAGGCCGCATGCGGGGCCTCCCTCGACCACCCAGATGGTCACGGGGCGTTTCCTGCCTAAGTCACCCAGATGGGACAGGCAGGTGAGGTGGAAGGTGACCAGGGAGGGACAGAGATCTTCACTGGGGCCCCCTCCTCTCCAGAAAGTGGTGTGACGGGGTGACAGAAGTTGGAGGAGGAGCCGGGGTGCCTGACTCCTCGCCGGTAGAGACGTCCAGGCAGGTGGGAACCCGATCAGGAGAGCGAAAATGTACAATGAATTCCCGTCGTCACGACACTCGCATGCAGCGACTTATGATCCAGACACGCTCCTCGAGGTGAGAGGCAGGGGTGGGGAGATCAGAGGGTGGCAGGCCAGCCAGGACTGAGCTCAGGAGGCTGGGGCTCAAGTCCTGCTCATCCGAACATTGTCTCTCCACCGCCGGTCAGCCGCTTCCGCCAGAGAGACCTCCGGTTTGCAGCTTCCGCTCACAGGGCTTCGTGTCTGCTCTTTATCCCGCAGAGACTCCCAGGCTCTGTGTTCTCTGCGTCTCTCCGCCCTCCAGGAGCTTACAAGTGTGCAGAGCACAGTGCTGCCTTTGCGAGAGAATGTGCTAGAATGTTCTAGAACGGTCCTCTCAAGGTCTGCCTGTCGAGAGGCACCCGGCTAGTTCAGTCGGTGGAGCATGCGCCTCTTGATCTTGAGGTCGTGACTTTGAGCCCCACGTTGGACATAGAGATTACAAGAAAAAAAGGAAGGAAGGGAGGGAGGGAGGGAGGAAGGAAGGAAGGAAGGAAGGAAGGAAGGAAGGAGGAAAGAATCGCATCTGGCCAGAGCACTGTTCCAAAATCTCACTTTTAACCCTGAGAGCTGATGTTCACATCAAATAATAAGAACCATTTGCTTGCATTTTCTGTGGATTTTAAATGACCTTCCCCTGTACTCGATTTCATCCAATTATAGAGACCACCAATATAAGAAGCACTTTTATTTTTGCACGCCACCAAGGGGGAAAAAAACTTGCACCGAAAACTTGCACCGGTTGCAAAACGCGGCCTGATTTCAGAGATATTAAAATGTGGGGGGGAGTGCATCTTAGAACCGATACTGTCTCATGCGCAGAGTAATCTCGTTTTCATCAGCTTCTGGCCGTGAGTCAGACCACCGCACCCCACCGTCTCCACAAGTCTGGTCGGCTTCAGGGCTCGAGAAAGCCCAGGGGGTGGGGGGGGGGAGGTGGGATTCAGTGTTTACAGGGACGAGGTGAGCAAGCTAGTCCCCCCCCCTCCCCCCCGATGCTGCTTCCTGCGTCTGCCGAATAACTGAGCTCAGGACTCACAGAAAGGGCCCCAGGGATGGGGAAGGACGTGCCTTTAGAGCGTCTCCCGGGTGTGAGGCAGTGTAGACCCTGCTGCAGGAAGGGTCCCGGCCGCGGAGCTGAACGAAGCCTCCATGGAGAAGGCGTCCGGTCTGAGCCACGAGGTGAAGCATCTCAGGACCGAAAACTGCAGGGAGGCAGGGAGGGAGGGAGACGGGCACCAGGACCCGGTGACAGTGCTGCCCTTTAGTGACAGCTGGCCATGGGCAGCAAAGCAGGAGGAAGAGGTAGGCAGCCGACCTCAAGGTCGTACGCAAATGCCTCAGGGCTGCGGACCGCGTCAGGGTGGCAGGGGCCACCGGTGGGTTTTGGAACTTGGGGATCATCGATGTGAAACATTTCAGGAGGGCAGATAAAGAGGCATTTACGGGAAAAAAAAATTAAGGAAAATACATCCCAACGTTTATGGGAGGGGCTGCTGCCAGAAAGAAGACAGGACAAGAAAGGGTGGTTCGGGGACAGGGGTGGCAGAGGTCACCGACCAGCACGACCGACGTGAGATCAGAGAAGAACCCGCCTTCAGGTGGCCGGAGGCGGTCGTGACGTTGGGGAGCGAACGGGCAGGACGCCAGGGCAGGAATAGCAGGCTTGGAGGTTCTGACGCCACGGGAATAGACGAGAAACAGAAAGGAGGGTTCGGGACCTCCCCGAAGAAACTGGTTTTTAGGTCACAAAGTATTTGAAACCTGCTGAGTACAGACAACAATAGACAGGCACACCTCAGACACGCGGCGGCGGGTGGGGGGGGGCGCTCCCAGACCGGGAGGGGGGTGCTCCCAGACCGGGAGGGGGGCGCTCCCAGCCCAGGAGAGGAGTGCTCCCAGCCCAGGAGAGGGGTGCTCCCAGACCGGGAGGGGGGTGCTCCCAGACTGGGAGGGCGTGCTCCCAGACCGGGAGGGGGGCGCTCCCAGACCGGGAGGGGAGTGCTCCCAGACCCAGAAGGGAGGTGCTCCCAGACCCAGAAGGGAGGTGCTCCCAGACCCAGAAGGGAGGTGCTCCCACACCAGGAGAAGAGGTACTCCCAGACCAGGAGAGATGCTCCCAGACGGGGGGGGGTGCTCCCAGACCAGGAGGGGAGTGCTCCCAGACCAGGAGGGGGGCGCTCCCAGACCGGGAGGGGGGCGCTCCCAGACCGGGAGGGGGGCGCTCCCAGACCAGGAGGGGGGTGCTCCCAGACCAGGAGGGGGGTGCTCCCACACCAGGAGAAGTACTCCCAGACCAGGAGAGATGCTCTCAGACGGGGGGGGTGTGCTCCCAGACTGGGAGGGGCTGTGCTCCCAGACTGAGAGGGAGGATCTGGGAGGGGAGATGCTCCCAGACCTGGGGAGAGGTGCTCCCAGACCAGGAAGAGAGCTGCTCTCAGACCAGGAGGGAGGTGGTCCCAGACCCGAAGAGGGGGTACTCCCAGACCAGGAAGAGGGGGTGTTCTCAAACCTGGAGGAATGGTGCTCCCAGACTAGGAAGGAGTGCTCCCACACCAGGAAAGGTCACCGTTTCTCTGACTCTTCTGGCAGGAAATAGCCATTAGCCTCAGAGAGGGGGCTCCCAGCTGCTAGTGTGGGCCCCCGCCTGCCGTGGGGGGGAGGCCGGCGTGAGCTCACACGCAAAACTCTTCCTCCCCCTGGGGGACAGAGAGCAGCCAGGGACGCCGAGGAGAGTCTGAGCGCTTGCGGGGAGGAGCCCGGCTTCCCTGCGGCGTTTCCAGAATGAAAGCTCCGGATGTGTCCCGGGGGACAGGGGGGCTTGGGCGCGAACCCCGGAGCAGGGCTCCCCAGGTTTGCATGTTCTGGGATTCCCTTTGCTCGGAAGGTCTGCGGCCTCCTCCTTACACGGCTTAACCCGCAAAGGAGCCCAAATCACCGAGTTCGCGGGAAGACTGGAGGGGCTTTGGAGAAGGCAGCGGTGAGGTAATGTCTGGGTTTGGTTAAATATCCCAGATAGATTACTCGGTCTTGCTAGATACAAGGTGAAGACACCGGCGGGCTGCAAACACAAACGCTGCGGAAGACAGCCCCCCCCCCCCCCCGGTCCCGGAGCCCACACGTCCACTGTACCGTCGGCGCCGTGACCTTCCCAAACTCGTTTTCTCCGGGACCCCAGGCCACCGACGGGAGGCGGGATGCTCCCTCCTGGCAAGAGCTTCTCCCCGGCGGCTGCAGAACTAGCCTCGTAGCCAGATTCAGGCCCCGGACGCTGTGTTCAGCCACTCTGACCTTCTGGGCCCCCGATTCTGTGCCTGGAACATTCCTCCCACTCCAAAAGCACTTTACACTTTACGGGGGCGCCTGGTGGCTCCGTCGGTTGAGCGTCCAACTCTTGATTCCGGCTCAGGTCACGAGGTCGCAGTTGGTCATGGATCGAGCCCCGCGTCGGGCTCCGAGCTGAGCCTGAAGCCTGCTTGGGAGGCTCTCTCTCTGCCCCTCCCGGCTCATGCTTGTGCACACCCTCTCTCTCTCTGTAAAATTAAAAAAAAGATTTTTTTAAATGTTTATTTACTTTTCGAGAAACAGAGAGTGAGCTGGGGAGGGGCAGCGAGAGAGGGAGACACAGAATCCGCAGCAGGCTCCAGGCTCCGAGCTGTCAGCACAGAGCCCGACGCGGGGCTTGAACTCACAGACCACAAGATCGTGACCTGAGCTGAAGTTGGACGCTTAACTGACCGAGCCACCCAGGGGTCCCCCAAAAACAATTTTACATGAACAAAGAAAAAGCATTTCACGGTGTGCAAAGAATTTCCACATGCATGGCTTCGATTCACAAGAACTTTGCGAGATGAGCGGAAAACAGGGAGCCTCAGCTTGCTTCAACGACCAGGTACGGCTCCAGATGGGGAGGGCGGACCCCAAGGTCACGGTTGTTCCCCGCACCCACTCAGAGGCTTGGACAAAGGTCCCCGAGGCAGTCTCCTTCCCTGCCTTGCAGCCGAGGGTTCGGAGGCCTGGGAGAGGTGAGGAGAGAGGGGGGCATCACTTCCTGGTCCCGGGGGTCAGCCCAGGCCCCGCCTTCACTCCGCTGCACCCCCCTTGCCGCCCGGTCAGGGGCCCCCCACTGCGTCCACAGCTGCCCGGGGCTGCTTTGCGAGGAGACTGACTCACCAAGCTCATGGAGACGGGCCGACCTCCCCGAGCGCTCCCGCCTCATCCCACTCGCTCCCCGACCCTCCGCAGCGGGGTCCTTAAAAGGTCATCTTACAACGACCCGCCCGGCAGACATCAGGGCCGCGGTGGTGACCCCGTTAGCGTTGGTGGCCTCCCAAACAGGCCCTGCCAAGGACTTCCTCCTCCGCCACACTGCTGCCGGCCCGCCGGCCTGGAATCCCGGCGGCAAGCTGGAGCCCGGGCCGAGAAGCGTCTCCGGGGTGAGAAAGAGCAAGCAGCAAGCTGGCGCTGTCCACCACCCGGCCCGCGTGAGTCCTCCCCACCCGCCCGCACGCACAGGCTCCAGCCACGCCGACAGCCCTGGGGGTGTTTGCTCGCCCTCCTGAGCACCTCGGTCCTCCGTCTCCCCCCCAGCAGGCTCACTGAGCACCTCGGTCCTCCACCTCCCCCCCAGCAGGCTCACTGAGCACCTCGGTCCTCCATCTCCCCCCCAGCAGGCTCACTGAGCACCTCGGTCCCCCATCTCCCCCCCGGAGGCTCAGCATGGCTCTCTGTGCTCTGCAGTGCTCCCAGATCCTCCCCTGAGGAAATCACCAGCCTCCCAAGGGGACAAAGGGCTCTGATCTGGACCTAAACTCAAGCCACGTGGCGGCGGAGGCATCACAGCAGCACCTGCTGTCACGACGGTCACGCCAGAGCGTCTGCCTCTCGTGGTCCCCGCACTGTGGGCCGTGGCAGGGGGCGGGGGGCAGAGCAGAGCCACAATCAGCCTGACTGTTGTACTTTACTGGTGGCTCCGTGATTTTTTTAGATGTTTATTTACTTTTTAGAGAGAGGGGTGGGTGGAGAGAGAGGGAGACAGAGAATCCGAAACAGGCTCCAAGCCGTCAGCACAGAGCCGGCGCGGGGCTCGAACTTGCAAACCGTGAGATCGTGACCTGAACCAAAGTCAGACACTTAAGCGACTGAGCTCCCCGGGCGCCCCAACAACGTGATTTTTTCAAAATAGAAACAGATGCCAAGGGGCACCCGGGGGGCTCAGTCGGTTGAGCATTCGACTCTCGGTTTTGGCTCAGGTCATGATCTCGCAGTTGGTGAGTTCGAGCCCTGCATCACGCTCTAGGCTGACAGCGTGGAGCCTGCTGGGGATTCTCTGTCTCCCTGTCTTTCAGCACCGCCCCCTCAAAAGAAATAAACATAGAAAGAAAGAAAGAAAGAAAGAAAGAAAGAAAGAAAGAAAGAAAGAAAGAAAGAAAGAAAGAAAGAAAGAAAGAAAGAAAGAAAGAAAGAAGAGGGAGGGAGGGAGGGAGAAAGAAAGAGAGAAAGAAAGAAGGAAAGAAAAAGGAAGGAAGGAAGGAAGGAAGGAAGGAAGGAAGGAAGGAAGAAGGAAAGAAAGGAAGGAAGGAAGGAAGGAAGGAAGGAAGGAAGGAAGGAAGGAAGGAAGGAAGGGAGAAACACATTTAAAATATATCCTTTCCCTCAGTCCTCAGAATACAGCCCCGTCTGGTACTCCGTAGTTTCGAATGTCGGCCTCCCTTCCTTTCTCCCAACGAGACTGGAAGGGAAAACACGATCCCTGCTCCACAGGGGAACAACCCGAGCCCACAATTGTTCCAGAGGAAATACGCACAGTAGGAGACCCTGGACCCCCTGGACACAGTTCTCCCGGCCACGCCTGTCCAGACCCTGGGGTCCTGGGACTCCTCCAACCGGGCCCCCGAAACCTCTCAGCTGCTCCGGGCACCTCGAACCTGCTAGCTAAGCGAATCCTCGCAAAGGGCGAAGGAGGCAGGCCTCCGACGCCCCTTCCATACAGGAGGAGACGGATGCCCATGGTGGCCGACTGATGGCCCTGGGGCGCAGGGGCCGCCTGGCTTAGTCCTAAATCTCCCCCCACTCCCCGCCTCAAACTCACTCCGGGAGTCCCTCGAAGGCTCCAACCGTCTGTACCCTTATTCCCCGGCCTGAAGCACCGTCCGTGCCTGCCTGCTGGCTGAGCACTCGGGGAGCTTAGGGAGGAGGGCCGGAGGCACGGGAAGGCCACCGGTCTGACCCCGGACCTTCGGACTTCACCTGGACGTGCACCCCTTCCTCCGCTTTCCCCGAGACCCTCAAACGCTCCACCCTCCGAGGGACCTGGAGCCGCCACCTCCTCCCCGCAGACCTAACACGCAGCTCCAGGAGCCCCCAGCTGGCCGTCCCGCTCCAGTCCCCAGGACCCCACTTCTGTGTCTGCACGGAGAAGCCGTGGGCGCCCCACGAAAGCCAGGACTCTGACCGCAGCTTCCAAGCTCCGCGGAGCCAGACGGGGAGCCCCCCCCACCAAGGACGTCCGGGTGAGTCAGCTGCTCAGGTTGGGACGAATCCAGAGCTTGTGCCCTGCAGAGGGCAGTAGGTCGCACGCCGAGACCTGATGGGAGCCAGCTGGGCTGGAGAAATGGCCAAAGGGAGGGCCAGGGGCCTGCAAACCGCCCGGAGCGACCTCCCCCTCCCAGGGAAGCGATGAGTCAGCTCTGCCCACGAACAAAAGCTTCACTGAAGTCCCCTGCCGCCTGTCCTTGTGGGGTAGCCGGAGTGGGGCGACTCCATCCAAAGATGGCCTTGGGGCGCCTGGGGCGCTCAGTGGGTTGAGCATCCGACTTCGGCTCAGGTCATGATCTCACGGTCTGTGGGTTCTAGCCCCGCACCCGGCTCTGTGCTGACGGCTCAGAGCCTGGAGCCTGCTTTGGATTCTGTGACTCCCTCTCTCTCTGCCTCTCCCCTGCTCCTGCTCTGTATGTCTCTCTCTCTCTCTCTCTCTCTCTTTCTCTCCAAAATAAATGAACATTAAAAAAAAATTTAAAGATGACTCTTGGATTCAAAGTTGTAAGTCATCTGGTCCCAGGCTTGCCTCGGACACAGGCGAACGTGGCCCCGGGGGCGGGGAACCGAGGCGGCTGTGCTGGGGGCAGCGTGGGGCGCAGCAGATCGTGCCACGGACACACAGACGTGCCAGGCAAGACGGGACAGGACGGCTGGACGTGCCGGCCCAGCAGCATCCCCCGGGAGCGGGTCGGCTCCGCCTCGGGTCTGGGGAACAACTTTCTTCTGCGTCTTTCCTCTCTCGGCCACAGTCACTGCCGCCACCAGGTCTGATTCTCTCCCGTCAGCCTGCTGCTGGCGGCGGCTGCCTAGGCTCTTGCCAGAACTCCGTCTCACCAGCACCCTGGTCCAAAACGCCCCCACGTCAGGGAGGCAAGGTCCTGCCCGCCGGGACCGGCTGTGAGGCGTCCCCAACACCAAGACAGGCCACGCGAGTTCAAGGCCGGCTTCAGCGCGGCTCTGGGGCCCGCTGCGTCCGGAAGGAGACGAGGCGGTGGGGCCGGGCCCCCTGGAACCGCAACAGTCGATGGCCGCACCCCTACCCCAGGAGGTCAGGAGGCCTTCAAGGCCAAGTTGGTGCTTGCAGGGAGAGTTGGGCGGGCAGGGCTTGCCTAGAGCTGAGCCCGGGCCTCCGGGCTGGGAGACGGGCCAGGACTCTCGCGGGGACGCTGGGAAGCCCGCTGGGGCCACACTTCCTTGTGCCGCCGAAGCGGGTGCCCCACCTCTGCCCGCGGGGGGGGAGCCCAAGACCCGCCCGCCTCCTCCTGCCCCGAGCAGGGGGCGACTCGCTCCCAGCGATGCCCCGCCCAGGCGCCCTCTGGTCGATACCAGGGTGACACAGGCCCAGGGGACCGGGACCAGGTGCACGTCGCCGGCGCGAATCCTGAGAAGCAGCAGGAGCGACGTGGGCCCGCTGTTTGGAGCACAGGAGCGTGTCGTGCGGTGGGGGGCAGGTAGCCGGAGGCCACCTGTCGGTTCCGTGCGGACACCACCCCTGCCCCCCGTGGAGGGGCCCGCAAGGAGCCGGTGACCCATGTCGAGGAGAAAGGAGGGCCAGAAGCCACGATGGCCCTATTCCCCCACCCCCACCCCACGCCTGTGACCGTTCGGGTCTCGGCACCACACCTGACACGTCTCTGGGGACACTGAAATCCCAGTAGTCGGTGATTAAAGAATGTTTTCCTAAAAACACTGGTGGGAGGGGCGGGTAATTTCTCCCTGTGTCACCAGCAAGCCGTGACTGAGCTGGACGGCCTGAAGCGTCTGGTTACAAAGGTCAGCGCCTGCCCGCCTCCCCCAGCCCCACCCCTCCACCCCGAAGACAGACCACAAAGGGCGGTAATGCTTCCCAGGAGCCTGAGCGACCAGACACACCCAGCTTGCAGCTGGCCGCTCACCGGGGGACAGAACGCTCCACCTTTGTACCGAAGACAAAGGCTTTGCACACTTGATTCCTTTCCTGTTTGGCAGGGGCTGGAAGGCTGGGTGAGGTGGGCAGAGGCGAGAGGGAGGGACGGACGCTGGGTGTGCGCCCAGCATCTGAGGAGCAGGGGGGCTGTTGGGAGAGCGCGGCGTGGGACGGGGCAGTCACTGCTCCCTCCGGAGCTCGGCCTGTCCCCCATCTGGCCCCGCCGCCCTGGCCCTCGAGGGTTTCCCGCTCTGCCTTTCCTACTGCGGTGAAGGCTGGGGTGTCGGCACCCCCCTTCCTGCAGCCCCACAAGCAGCTCCTCCAGACAAGAGAAAGGCCAGGGGCGCCCGGGGGGCTCAGTCGGCTAAGCGTCCAACTTCAGCCCAGGTCACGATCTCACAGTTCGTGAGTTCAATCCCCGCGTCGGGCTCTGTGCTGACAGCTCGGAGCCTGGAGCCTGCTTGGGATTCTCTCTCTCTCTCTCTCTCTCTCTCTCTTTCTCTCTCTTGGCCCTCCACCACTCTCTCTATCTCTGTCTCTCAAAAATGAATAAACACTAAAAAAAAAAAAAAACAGATAAAATCTATCATAATCTGATCTTTATCCTCAAAACCCAGCTCTCCTCTGCGGCAGAATCTCGTGACTCGATCGTCAACACTGTTCGTGACTGCTCGCCCTGCACCCAGACGGACGCTGCCTCTCTCCCGCTGGGCCCCCGCACCCCGCACCCCGCCCCACCCCACCCCACCCCCTCACAAAACCCGGGTGAGTACTAGATAGCCGCTCAGGATGCGCTGATTGACTGCGGGACTGAATGACTGAGGAGCCAGGCAGCCGGGAGCCCGCAGTCACCACTTCCCGGGCCACCCAGAGGGTTTTCCAAGGCCCAGCCCGCCGCGGAGCCGAGCTGTCATCTGATCTATTAATTAACGCAAACACGGTTCATCCGAAGGCTCCAGGGCACGGTTAGGAAAGAAAAAAAAATCCAGAACATTGAAAAAGAAAAGGATAAAAATAACATTGACCAGCCTAGAAATAACTCCCAGTCTTTTCTTCCCCAACCCCACCCCCAGCCCCGGCTCCCACCCCCCACCAGCCGGCTGTCCCCTTTCTGCACCTTCCCGCCGAGCTTCTCTGGTGATGAAGGCGACTCCCGCCAGGGACGGCTAATTGGGTTAATGCAGGGACTGCGTAATTGTCTCCCCGCCGCCGGCCCACCTCGCTGGCTGTTTTCCGACTACCTGCCTCTCGTCGGTTCCCGGCTCGCTAATTTGCAACAACCACCTCCATTGTCGCCCACATCTGGGACTCTGGGGGTTCAAGTGAATCTCCCCGAGGCGGAGAACAGAGGGCGCTGCTATTTCAGCGTGTCTCACAGACAATGGGGCCATTCTCCGGGGCCCCGTGGGCCGCTCGGGACCCGAGCAGTGGCCGGGAGGCAGGCCAGGCGGCAGCGTGCCGAGGCCCAGGGCGGGGACCACACGGGGGTGAACTTGGGACCTTTTCTTCCCAGCTTTTTGGGCTCGCATTTCGTTTCAAGCTGTTTCAGATGCAGGGGACAGCCAGGAGCCTGGGGACCTGGGTGTCGCCGCCTCCTGGGGCCTGGGGTCTCCAGAACAGCCAGCCTGGGTGGGGCAGGGCTGACCTGGCCTGACCCAGCTGCCCTCAGAGGGGGGCAGCATTGAGGGTGGTCCTTCCCACTCCTAAGGCTCAGTCAGAGCCTCAACACCGGGTGGGGGGGGGAGGGGAGGGAGAAAGGATTTCTCCCTTGTTGTTTTTGAGATGTTTTCATTCTGCCTAAGTCTGTTTCACCTTAAACAGATCGTCACCTGCCCAACGGAGGGCAATGTCAGCAATCTCGGAGCGGGGTGCTCCTGGGGGCGCCTCGACCCACAGGGGGGCGGGGAGCATCCGGGTTCTGATGCTTCTTTGGTCTCTGAGCCCCCAGCTTCTGGAAGGAGCTTTGTCTCTTAGAGGCACTTTCCCTCCCTTTGCCTCTCCCAGCCTCAGGGTGATCCTGCTGCCCTGGGGAACCCCAGGCTGGGACCACGGGTTCCGGAGTGCTGGGTGGGGGTCCCCGGGGCAGCTCTGGGCGACTCCCACAGACCCGCCAGGGAGAACTGTCCAGAACACTTTATACCGTTCCGCCCTATGTTGTCTGGTCTTCACCCGGAGCCCCTGGGAGGGAGGGGTGCTTACCCCGCCTGACTCCCCAGTGTGCCCCTGTGGCCCGGGTCCTGCGTGCTCCCTGCGTGCTCGGTCTTGCCCTGGGCTTTGACTGTTTGTCAGCTGGCCTCACCCCTGTCCCCCTGCGCTCTCGGTAGCGTGTAAGCTCCCCGCACACTGTAGCCCGGGGCGAGGCACTCGACGAGTAATTAAGGAATTAAACTGGGCTGGAAGTTCCTGGTGATCGAATAAAAGCCCCCGGGGGGGGGGGGGTCTCCAGAAAGGAAGGGTCGGCTGAGCAAAACGTCACCATCACCAAAGGCACCAGGGGCTTCCCCGGCCCCGAGCTGGGAGTGTGGCTTCTCCGGGGACAGCTCCCTGGGACTTTCTGCACACCACTGCCCTCCGCTGGACACCGGGCCGCGGCCGCTCCCCTTCCTTCCCCGTTCTGGACACGGCTGCCGGCCTAACCGGTTTCTGGGGCGGCCCCTCTTACCCGGTTTGTTTCACCCTGACCGCGTGGCCCCAGGAGGTCCGGGAGGAACAGCGGCTACCTTGATTCCCGGGAGCAGGGGCTTCCATGAATCCTGATGACATCCCACGTGGGCCACACGGTCCCCGGGCAGGCTGGCAGCACTGGGGACCGTCGTTAGCATTATCGTGGAGCCAACGGTGGGCTCCACCGGGGAAACAAGAGGGACAAAAAGCTTCAAGCAGGAGAATTCAAAACCTGTAGGGCATTTCTGTCCATCCAGAAAACAATGAAAGCTTTCTCCTCCGGGGTGAGATGGGGGGGGGGGGGAGGGAAAGGACGCACGGGCACTCCCAGGTCCTGCGGGTGGGACCGGCTCTCCTTCCCTGCGACGCGTCTCCAGTCTGCGATTTCGGGGGTTCGTGAATTTGCCGTAGCATTTCTGCCCTGATCTCATCCGCTCCGAAGGACCGTGTCCGGCCCCCTTGCCCGTAACGGTCTGTAAGACCCGGGAGGTAGTCCTTGGCCGTCGGACACGGGATAGGAGTGGCTAGTGACCTGCCAAGGGCATAGATAAGCGGGAAAGAAGGCATGACACTTGTCACTTCTAAGTCACGTGAGTTTGGGGGGCCCGGGGGGCTCCGTCGGTTAAGCGTCGGCCTCTTGACTTTGGCTCGGATCACGATCTCCTCGTCCTGGGATCGAGCCCCGTGTCGGGCTCTGCGCCGTGTGGGGAGCCCGCTGGGGATTCTCTGTCGGCCCCTCCCTCCTTTTCTCTCTCTCTCATTCTGTCTCTCAAATAAATAAATAAACATACAAAAAAAAAAAAGTAAGTCGCTTCGGTTCGCCAAGAGGTTGTTCTCATCTCCCAAAATGGACTGAGGCAAGCCCGGGGCCTGGCAGGGGTTCGGACACGCGAACCTGAGGCTCGGGCGGGAAGGCAGACCGAGCGGAAGTCCGGAGTGACCCCGCACTGCCCAGGAAGAACCGAGGAGGGGGACCCCGAAGTCTGCTACCTCGGGACGGCTCCCGAAGGAGCCGGGGGCAGCGGGAGCCAGGGCAGGTAAAGCCAGGCGGGGAGACGGGGGACCAGGGCCTGGGGTGGCCAGTGGCCTCAAATGCCGAACAGCAGGGTCAAGAAAGGCCGGGGCGCAGTCTGCGGGCGCCTGCGAGAGCCACTCAGGCGGCGGGGTGACCCGAGTGGACGCCTGCGCCGCCCGCACGCTCGGGGCTGACGGGGAGCGAGGACCGGAGAGCGAGCGAGGAGGCGACCCACGCAGGACAAAGGACAAAGGCTTTAGGTTTTGACCTCGCGCCCAGGCTCTGCCCGACCGGTCCGGCTCCCTTGTCGCTGCGAGTTACATTTCCTAAAACCCCCATGAATCCTGCCACTTCCTGCTGGGACTGGCACCTGCCGGACTGCTGGGCCACGGAGAGCGAGGTCCTCACCTGTCTGGGCCGCATCATCCAGTCTCAGACTTGCTGTCCTCTTTTCTTTTTTAAATTTTTTTAGAAAACTGTCTCTTTTTTTTTAAGTTTATTTTTGAGAGAGAGAGACAAAGCACAAATGGGGAGGTTTAGAGAAAGAGAGACAGGGAGACACAGAATCAGCAGCAGGCTCCAGGCTCCGAGCTGTCAGCATAGAGCCCCACGCGGGGCTCGAACCCATGAACAGTGAGATCGTGACCTGAGCCTGAGTCGGACGCTGAACCGACACCGACGGAGCCACCCGGGCACCCCTCAGGCTCTGTCTCTTGGTCACCTAGAAGGGAGAGTTGCACAGAGCCACAATCCCCCGTCCAAACCCCTTGCGGCCCCACGCGTTTGGGAATTCACAGCTTGCCAGATGCCACAAAGGTAACTTGACACACACGCCATGCGCCACCGAACGCAGCCGACAGAGCCCGGGCTCCACCCTGTCCTCAAACACGCCCAGCGGGACAAATAAAGACTCCAAACCACCTTCCAAGAGGTCAGGTCGAGTTTTCTACCAATGGAGTCACTAAGATACTTTGGTTTTTCTGAGCTTTTCCGCCTTCCAGAGTCGTGACCAGGGCCGGAGGGCCGCCCCTTGTGGGGTTGTTTCAACGCCTCAGTGAGATACGTGCGCGACAACGAAGCCAAGCACACTTCACAGAGGGCACGCCTCTGGCAGCTTTTCGGAAGCTGTTTCTCAGCAGCTGGGAAAACGACCCGGTTCAAATAACCCGGTTCAGAGAACGCACTGAGTGTAGCAGGGGCGGGGGCACTGGAATGACCCAAGGAAGTCCGTACCTTCTTCCTCATCCTGATTTCTCCCTCTTCAGGGCCTGGGGGACGGTCACCCTCACCTTGGATACCCCTGCTGCGCTGTCACCCTCTCGCTGAGCTGCCGTCTCCGATGAGGCCGGGATGAGGTCCGTCTTGCAACGGACGGACACTCTGTTCCTCGCCGTGACGGAGGGCAAAGCCGGCGTGGTCTCCGCGTCCTTGGACTGTTCTTTCCTCTTTTTGCAAAATGTTTATTCGTTTGTTTACATTTTTATTTATTTATGTTTAAATGTTTATTTTTGAGAGACAGAGCGAGAGTGGGGGAAGTGGCAAGAGAGAAGGAGACACAGAACCCGAAGCGGGCTCCAGGCTCCGAGCTGTCAGCACAGAGCCCGACGCGGGGCTCGAACCCGCGGACCTCGAGATCGTGACCTGAGCCAAAATCAGACGCTTCACCAACGGAGTCACCCAGGCGCTCACTGCCTCTCGCTTCTGTTCTCGGGGGCTCCTCCACTCCGTTCTCATTAATGGGCCCCTGGCCCTCAGTCCCCTTCATCAGACTCTCTTTCCTACTCACAAGTGACATTAATAAAGTGGGGACGAGTCGGCTCGCCAGCAGCTCCCGCGCCTCCAAACGCTCATCCAACCGTAACGTCTCGCTTCCGATTTCCTCGACGCCTTAACCTCTCTCCTTTGACCCGGTTAAGGACCGGCCTACCAAGCCCGGGCCCCGGAGTCTGTCACCTCAACCACGCTCCCGCCAGAACCTGCAACGCTCCTGTTCCCTGATCCTGCCTCGTGGACCCTGCGAATCCCTACCGTCTGTCTTTTCCGTTCGCAGACCCGGGCTTCTGGGTGGCGCCGGGAACAGAGCCCCAGACGTGTGCAGATTAGCGCTCGTCCCCGGAGGACGCTCTCCAGCCTCCCCTGGGCCTTCAGCTCTGCTGACGGACGGCCTTCGAGTTCCTGCTCCGCCTGCCGCTCCTGTCTCCCCGCGGCTTCCCAAACCGCCCCCTCCCCCCCCCCCCCCGGCCTCCTTTACTCTCTCTGACAATTTCTCCTCTCCCTCTTTTCTGGGCTCTGCTCCGTCTCTCGAACCCTTGGAGCGTGCAGCTCTTGGCCAGGCTTGCGTTGGTCCCCTTTTCTCCCGCCGTGTCCTCCTGGGACGCCCTGTCCACTGATGACGGCCGTGTCACACGGCTCCTGGAGTTTCTGACGGAGACACCAGCTCGGCTACCAGAGGGCTCCACCTGGCTGTCCCAAAGCCCATCGATTCCGGAACTGAACGCCCTGGCTTCCCCAATCTCCTCCAAGCTTGCTCTTTTTCCTTTGCCCCGTCCGGGGTGACAGCCGGAGCCCTATAAAATGCAGCGAACAGGAAAAAACTCATCTATGGTGGCAGAAAGCAGATCAGTGACCGTCTGGAGGCAGGGGTGGGCCAGGGGGGATTCAATGTAAAGTAGCATAAGGGAACTTTCTGGAGATGAAGAAAGGTCTCAGATCCTGATTGTGGTATGGGCACGTTGTTAGTACATATACGTTTGTCAAAGTGGATCGTACGTTTAACACCAGTGTGTTTTATTGTACACAAAATATACCTAAATAAACTTGATTAAAGCAGGTGTCACCCCACGCCCGGGGAGCAAAGTCCACATTTCTTACCCTGGCGCAGGGCACCCTGGCTTCTTCTCTCTCCCCGCCCCTACACACCTGCACACTCCCTGCTCCCAGATCCGAAGTGGGCCTGGCTGTCCCAGGCCCCGCGACCCTCCCGCTGGGCACCCGCCGCATTCCCCCGGGGCGCAGCTCGGGCGCCTCCGGGCCACCGTGCTTCCTCGGGAGCCCAGAGAGCCCTCATAAATGTCCGTCGCACAGACTTTTCGGTGGCACTGCTGCGTTTATGTCTCCCCCGCCCTCGCTAGGCTGCGGGCGTGCCAGCCGGACACGGGGGGTCCCCAGGTTTTTCGGTCCCCCTGCGCTTCCCTCCCTGCGGCTCGCCACCGCGGTCGCGGGCCCCTGGGCCTGATCAGGCAGTTCCGCTCCTCCAGTCCTGAAGGGGGCGCTGTGGCACCCTGCCACCCGTCTCCCGGCTCTCGACTTCCCCCGGCGAGCTCCCAGAGGCGCACGCTCCGAGCTCCGCCCCTCCTGGCAGCATCCTTCCTTCCCATTGGGCGAGGGCGGGCCGGGCCGTCCAATGGGACGAGGCGTTGCGGCGAGGAGGCGCCGCCATCTTGGGCCGCTGGGTCTCCGCCCCGGTCGCTGGCTGCCCGAGGTTCGTGGAAGGAGGGGCGGGTGGCGCCGCCTGCGGTCCCGGGCCTCGCCTCCTCTCGCGCTCCGCTGCGGGCCCACGATGCCGCAGTACCAGACCTGGGAGGAATTCAGCCGCGCGGCCGAGAAACTCTATCTCGCCGACCCTATGAAGGTAAGTCGCCGGCGGGGCCGCGGGTCAGGGTGTCATCCCTGCCGTCCGCGCGGCCCCCGGAGCTGCTCCAGCCCCGCTAGCAGCTGCTGGCGGTGGGCGGAGACGACCCCGCCGAGTCTCATCGTTCCGACTGTCTCCTCCCCGCGGAGCGGCCGCGCGGGGTCCTCGCCCGGCCCTACGCAGCCTGCGGCCTGCCCTCCCCGCCCCCAGGCCCTCGACTTCCCTGCCGCCGTCGCTGGGTTTACGTGTCTCTCGGGGCAGGGCTCCTCCCCTCTGTAGCCGCGGCCCGGGTGCCCTCTTCCGATCTCCTGCAGATAAAACGCAGACGTTTGTCCCCGCCGAGGTCCTTGAGAGATGCCCCCCAAATCCGCACCCCTGAGAATCGTGGTTCTTAACCTTTCGGAGATCGGTGCCCTCTTGAGTGTGGGAGTGCTTGCACCCTTTCCCCGGAACGTCCGCGTTTGCAGACGGGTTTAGGGGGTCGGTCACGGCCGCCACAAAAGTCGTGAGTAGATGCCAGAGGTTAGCTCATCGTTAGAGGGCACAGAAGCCCCAGTGGCGGGAACTTAAGCATTCCGGTCTTGATTTTTCTTCCGCCCGAGATTTTATTTTGTTGTCATACCCAAAAAGCGTTTAAATAATGGGGCACCTGGGTGGTTCAGTGGGTTGAGCGTCAGACTCTTGATCTAGGCTCAGACCTTGACCTCACGGTTCGCGTGTTCGAGCCTGCTCCCCACCCCCACCCCCCATCGGGCTCTGTGCTGACAGCTCGGAGCCTGGAGCCTGCTTCCCATTCTGTGTCTACCTCTCTCTCTGCCCCTTCCCCGCTCGCACTCTGTCTCTCTTTCTCAGATATAAAATAACACATTAAAAAAATGGTAAAATAACACATTAAAAAATGGTAAAATAAATAGCTTCTTCCTAATTAAAAGGCTTGCTAGGTTTCTAGACCTAGAAAAGTAGCTGTAAAACCGTGTCCGTTCTTTACGATAAAAGGTTACGATGATAACAGGTGACAACATGGGGTAGATGTTTCTGGAGTGACGCGATTTCTGGCTCCTCCGTCCGCTGACGTCCCCTGTGCGGTAGGGACGCGGTTTCTCCAGCGGTGTGCCGTGGGGACCGTGCAGCACAGGACTTGTGTCCAAGAGTGCCCACAGGCTACGCAAAGTGTTTGAAAACAGGGTAAAGAATATACAAGTTCCCGTCAAGAGTCATGTGTGAAGAGCCTGGTCGGGAAAGTGAACAGTGGGCGTTCCAGGGGGTGGCCGTGAATACAGCCGGTCTAGCCGCGGCGGGAGGGGAGCCTTTCCGCCCCCCACCCCCTAGAAAATTCCAGCGCCCTAAAAACCTCTCCCTCCCCACCATAGCCTTCTCCCGGTGTTTGGCGTCTTATAGGGCGGAGGGGAGGAGTGCGGAAAGGGATTGGACCACGTGTCCGTGGGCGCCTTCTGGGTGTAATTCTGGGTGTAATTTCGGGGAGCGGCTAAGAGCGTCCCTGGAGGGAGACGGACAGACAGACGTCTGTGAAGCATCCGCTGGTTTGCCCAGCGTCGAAGCCGCGGGTGGAACCCACTTCTCTGAACGCCGAGTCGGCGCTGCTTCTGCCGGCCCGCGAGGATGAAGGGACGTTTTCTGGGACTCTGGAACCGTCGCACGACCCCTCTGCCATCTCCCACCCCGGGAGCCCGTCGGCACCCCCGCCACCGGACCGTTCCGGGGTCGAGACCTGTTCCCGCGGGGCCGGCCGACCGCGTACCTCTGCCCCTCGAGGCCCGGGCCCCGCCGTCTAAGTCGGAGACCGGCTTCTCCCCGCTTCCTGCTCGAGGGGGGGTTTCCGGCGAAGGCGGAGAAGGTCCAGGGGCCCAGCCCCCCATCTCCGGTCTCTCCGGCTTTGTCTTCCCACCGCGTCCCCCCTACCTCCGCCTCTGCCGGGACTCTGGAGGTTCCAGAATGGTCTCCGTTCACGCGCTGCTTCCGCGCCACTCCTGCCTTCGTCCCTAGGACCGCGCGCACTCGCAGCCCGCCTTCGGGAAGCCCGTGCGCCTCCCTTCCCCCGGCCTAAGTCCCTGTGTCCCAGCGACTCCCCTGGCGGCCGTCGTCCCCTGGCGGGTTGGGCTGGTTAACTCGGGGTTCCTAAGGGAGCAAGAACCTCGATGGCTCTCTTTCCCTGTGGCATCCCCCCTGCTTGTCTCGAGATGGACTCTCTCACGGTGCCTCTCCTTCCTCCTTCATCCATCCATTCCTTCCTTCCTCCTCGGGAAGCCGAGATGACTTGACACAGGTGTCAGGCTTCGTGCATCTGAGAGTCTCGTTTTGCTTCCGGAGAGCTGCCGGTTTACACCTGCAGGCCGGAGCTGACCCGCCCGGTCAATGCAGTCGGGTGGCCGATGCCGAGCCAGCTGTCGCTAAGGGAGCGCGTGGTGAGCCCCCTCCTCTCCTTGACGGGAATCTGTCCCCCAGTCCTGGAGAGCAGAGAGCAGGATGGGAGCAGCCGCAGCTTACAGCGCTTCGGGCCCTGTTGATGCATTTCCAGAATCGTCTTGAGAGTTCTGCTTCTACGTTGTAACCATTTTTAAAATGTTCCTAAGGGGGCGCCCGGTGGCTCAGTCGGTTAAGCGTCCCACTTCGGCTCAGGTCACGATCTTGAAGTTCCTGAGTTCCAGCCCCACGTCGGGCTCTGTGCTGACAGCTCGGAGCCTGAAGCTGCTTCAAATTCTGTGTCTCCCTCTCTCTGCCCCTCCCCTGCTCATGCTTTGAGGTCTCTTCCTCAAAGATAAATAAACACTAAAAAATTAAAATCATGTTCGTGTCTTGGCTTGTTAGATACTTGGCACTTTTTAAAACAGTTAAACAACAGTTATTTATATTGGTTAGAAAAAAAGGCAGTACGCTGCATTGAATCCATCACTTGAAGAAATAACAATAACATTCAGGGCGCCTGGGGGCTCGGTTGGTTGAGTGTCCGACTCTTGATTTCAGCTCAGGTCAGGATCTCACAGTTCGTGAGTTCAAGCCCCGGGTCCCGCCCTGCGCTGGCGGCGTGGACCCTGCTTATGATCTTCTCTCCCTCCCTCTGCCCCTTCCTTGCTTGGGCAGTGTCTCTCAAAAATAAATAAATAAACTTAAAAAAATTATTTATTATATTTTTAATGTTTGTTTATTTTTGAGACAGAGAGACAGATTGTGAGCAGGGGAGGGGCAGAGAGAGAGGGAGACACAGAATCCGAAGCAGGCTCCAGGCTCTGAGCTGTCAGCACAGAGTCCTGACGCGGGGCTCCAACCCACAGACCGTGAGATCGTGACCTGAGCCGAAGTCGGCTGCTTAACCGACTGAGCCACCCAGGCGCCCCGAAACATTTTTTTAAAGAACGGTGTCGACAGAGTTGTGAACCGCGTCGGGAGGCGCCATCTACCCGCGGCCGCCGAGCGCTAGGAGGAGCCGTGCGGCATGGCACTCCGCGTAGGGACTCTTCTGCAAAGGTGGTGGCTGGAGACCCCTTCCGGGACAGTTCTGCTGTTCGGTCATCACGCGTCATGTTGTGCCATCGTGATAAAGACGTGACTTGGCCGACTACTGAGTCCGAATCGGCCTCCTGAGAGCCTTGAGAAGGGACAGCAGGGACCGCCGCCGTGGGGCTTCCTGAGACCCGGGCTTGGAGCCACGACGCCCTGTCTGCTGTTTTTCCCGCCGCTCTTCCCGTGGTTCCTCCGAGGCCGGGCTGCGGGCATCACAGGGTGGAAAGGGAAAAGTTTTTCCTGGACCCCCTTAGGGCGAGTGTTTAAAACCAGGGCCCTGCAGATGAAACTGACAGAAGACAGAGTAGCAGGAGGAGAATCCCCGACGTCGCGTGCAGACGTTGACAAAGCGGTGAGACCGAGGCGGCCTCCCTGCTGTCTTGGCGATGCCGCGTGGGGAGGGGCTGGTGTGGGGGGCTGTGGCGGAGGAGGTTTGTTATGCCCTTCTTTTCCCAGTCGGGAAGAAAGGAACGCCTTTACTCTTAGAAATTTATGTCAGGGTGCCCGGGGGCTCCGTCGGCCAAGCGTCCACCTCCTGATTTCAGCTCAGGTCCTGATCTCAACGTTCATGGGCTCGAGCCCCACGTCGGGCTCTATGCTGACAGCACAAGAGCCTGCTTGGGATTTCTCCCTCGCTCTCTCTGTCGCCCCCCCCGCCCCCTCCCCCCCCCCCCGCGCACTCTTGCATGTGCGCTTGCGCTCGCTGTCTCTCAAAATAAATAAACTTTTAAAAAAAGAGAAATTTATGTAACTTTTACAAAGGTTAATTTATGTCCTACTTTTAGCCAGAAGAGGCAGAGAGAGCTAATTGCTCCGAACTCGAGAACAGTCCTTACGCCAAAGTGACGTGTTTGGAGGTGGCACGTTGCGATCCCCCTCGGTAAATAGACCGTCCCCAACTTAACGTTGCTTGGACTTTCAGTGCTGCAGAAGCAACACAGGTTCAGGAGAAAGCATGCTACAGGTTTGAATTTTGATCTTATCTTGGGCCGGCGATGGGCAGACAACGCTCTCGTGAAGCTGGGCACCACCGGTAGCAGGCCATAGCTCTCCGCCAGCTACGCCATCGAGAGGGTAAACAGCCGGTACACTCAGAACATTCTGGACCCATGCGGGCGTTCGTTTGTGGTGTAGTATTCGACCAGTTGCATGAGAGAGTCTGCGTTCTGTTATCAGATCGGCATTGTGTTGGGTGATTTCGCCCCACTGGAGGCTAATGGATGGGTTTGGAGTGTGTTTGAGGTCGGCCGGGCTATGGTGCTTGGTGAGTTAGGTGTGCTGCATGCATTTTCGACTGGATTTTTTTTAACTTTTTTTTTTTATATATTTATTTTTGAGAGAGAGAGAGGGAGACAGAATCCAAAGCAGGCTTCAGGCTCTGAGCTGTCAGCACAGAGCCCGACATGGGGCTTGAACTCAGGACAGTGAGATCATGACTTGAGCTGAAGTCGGATGCTCAACCGACTGAGCCACCCAGGCGCCCCAGATTGGATTTTTTTAATATTTAATTTTTAAGTAATGTCTACCCCCAGTGTGGGGCTCGAATTCACAATCCCAAGATCAAGAGTCACATGCTTTACTGAGCCAGCCAAACACCCCCTTTTTTGAAAGTAAATTCTACACCCAGCATGGGGCTCGAACTCACAACCCTTGGATCAAGAGTCAGAGGCTCTACGGACAAAGCCAGCCAGGTGCCTGTGATATTTTCAATTTGTGATGTTTTCATCTGACAGCGGGCTTATCGGGACATCACCGCATCATAAGTCAAGAAAGGTCTGTGTGTTCTTAACACCAGACCAGCTCGAGAGTCTCCTGGGCATTCCCTGAACGTGCCTGTGTTTCGGGAATCCTCAGTACATCTCTTCAAACTGGCTGCAAAGAAAATATCCAACTTCTTAAGGTCTTTAAAAAATGAATTGTAGCAATAGGAATGAACTAAAACACGGTTTTCTACCTCGTTTCGATAATGACGTTTATAGCAAAGATGCTTTTAGGTGTTTGGGCTATTAATTCTAAAAGAGTGCTTATTTTTGAGAAATGTCTTCACTGTTTCTAAGTGTGTATTTTTATTTCAGGCACGTGTGGTCCTCAAATACAGGCATTCTGATGGGAGTTTGTGTATTAAAGTAACAGATGATTTAGTTGTAAGTATACAATTTTATTTGTTGCATACTTCCAGACTTGTCGGGATTAATCATTTTGAAATTATTTGCATAGGATTTATGCAAATTATTAGGATGCTTATTTTGCATTTCATTCCAAAGTCAAGAACCTCATTCTGGAAGCTACTTTTATAGACTTTTGGGGAGTAGCTTCCTTCATCAGTGCAGTGTGTCAGGTGTAATCCACTAACTACTTTCAGACCCTAAGCGGGAGGAGTGTGGAGCCCCAACCTGGCGCTCCAAGGCGCGGGTGAGAAGGCGGTGATGGTGTTTGAACATAGGTTCTAGACTTTACCGTCCCCTCCCCCTTCCCCGTCTGCTGTGTCTTGTCACTCGCGCACATCCCATCCCCCCTCGGCCCCCTGCCACCTGCTCCCCACCGGCCACTCTGTCTGCCGAGCTACTCTTGTCGCTGAGCTACTCCGTCCACTGAGCTCCTCCATCTGCTGAGCTAATCTCGTCCGCTGAACCAGTCTTGTCGCTGAGCTCCTCGGGGAGAGCCCGTCAGCAGCCCCTCATTTCAGACCCGCTGTTGCCATGAGCTCACATGTTACCGGACCTCCCTGCCGCTCTGACCCAGGAAAGCACTCTGGTGGGCATTATTTTGGCCTCTGTGGCTCCATTTTATTCTGTTTCTCGTTTTTCTGTTTCATCCTTCTTTGCTAATACTGGGTTCTCCAGGATTCGCTCCTTGGCCATCTCCCCCCGCTCCTGGAGCAGTCCATTCAGCCACGGAGCCCAGGACTGCCAGGGTCCGGCTCTGTCTCCAGATTGTACGTTTAGCTCGTGGTTTTCTCCCGACTTGCCGCCCGGCTCTCCGGTGAGCCTCCTCACGCTGGCGCTCCTCGGAGCTGGCCCGTCTAGAACAGAACTCAGACTGCCGCCTCCCGTTTCCGGGCCCTGGTGACGCTGCCCGCACCTGCTCGGAAACGCTGGGGTCCTGGGAGGCTCTTCCCCTTTCCCGTTCTCACGTGCACTGTTCCTGCCCTGAGCGCCCTGTCCTCGCGGTCCTCCTCTAGGTTCAGGGCGGCGTCCTCACCCGGCGGGCCTGCAGGACCCTCTCCTGACTGTGCGCCTGCCTCCTCCTGGGGCCCGGAGGGGTTTCTCCAAACACATTTGCTCATCAGAACCCTGCCGAGAAACCTTAGTGCCTCCCCATCGCTCCTCATGTGACCGCGGCCTCTCTGTTACCTGGGGGTCCCTGTGACCCGCGGGCTGTCGTAGGCCTGCGCGCTTCCGAGCGTTCTGTGTCTGACTCTGCGGCATCGAATCCCACCGCCGCCCCAGTGTGGCAAGACTGACACATCTCTTTCCAAATCCAGCTCCAAGGGTGGCTCAGCTCTGGCTTTGCTTTTTCGCTCTCTCTGTCCTGTGTCGCAGTTGTGTTGTGATATTTGTCTTTTTAGTAGGCTGTGAGCTTCAAGGGCATAGAGAAGGGTAAAATTCTTACCTGTGTTTCCAGTGACGAGCATGGTGTCTTGACCCGGAGAGTACTTCGTGAACAGGCTTCTAGTTTTTATTATGATTTTTGTAAGATTTTATTTTTTAAGTTATCTCTACACCCACATGGGGCTCGAACTCACCACCCCGAGATCAAGAGTCGCACCGTCCATGCACTGAGCCAGCCGGGCGCCCCAGTAAACGTGTTTTTAAACAGATTAGTGCTTTTAAAACTTTCAGGGTGACTAGAAGTCACCTTTTGTCTTTGGTTACGTATTATACTTCCACATCCTGCGTTTGCGTCCGCGGTTCCCTCGTCAGGTTGCACGAATTCCGACTTGACTGCCGTGGGTTCCGGGAACCGCTTGAGTTCGGCGAGGTCACTGGAAACGGGAAGTAGGAAAAGTAAGTGGAGGTGCAGGCGGCTAGGCCCGGCCTCGGGGGGTCTGAGCCCTGGCCCAGCCCTGTGCCGGCGCTTCGGCCGTGGAGAGGTCGGAGCCCAAAGTTCGGCTCTCCGAGCCTCAGTGTCCTGCCCTGGGAAGCGCCACGGCGCGGTCTGCTTACCCGATCGGGCGCGGCCGGTAAACCTCGCGCGGACAAGCACCTGCTGCCGCCTGCCTCTTTGTGCGCACGCGCACTCGAGTCCCGAGCGTGCACGCTGAGAACATCTCGGTTGCGGTGGGCAGAGCAGGCAGCTCCGTCTGCTGAAGAGGAGCAGCTGCGTTCTGTTCTTAAAATAGGAAGAAACACAGAGTCGATTTTAATGCAGAAGGCTGTGCCTCCGAATGAGGGCTTTTTGCCTCTGCCCGTGACTCCGCCGAGTTCAGGACTCCGGATGGCGGTGTCGGGAGGAGGACTTGATGGGGACTCCTGTCGTTCCTGTGACCAGATCCAGATAGAAAAACACCTTTGTTCTTAAACTGCTGAGAATTAGCCCACGTTTGGAAGGGACAGAGACACTTAGAGGGATGAGCCCATCCTCCTAAATCCCAAACCCTGAATAGGGGAGTCCACTCCGCACTCAGTCTGTCACCTAATAACTCTTGAACAGGTTTGTGCACCTCCCTTGCTAGTTCATTTTAATCCTTAACAGTCCCTTCAAAGACAGCCTCGGGCTACATTTATTATTGTCACCATGGGCCCTGACTTTTTTTTAATCCCATTTGTGCATCATTTTTTCCTTGTCCCATGACTGAGTCACACATTTTCTCTGAATCTTAAATCTGTTTTGTCAAACTGGAGACCAGGCAGATCCGTTCTCCCTCACGGCCTCGTCCCCAGATTGTCACACAGTCCCCACGATGTGTGCATAAGCGTGTTCAGTAAGTGACTTTTGAGGGCGGAGTGGATTCAGAGCATTTGGGGATCAGATTGACCTGTCGATGACTTAAGTTGATGAGTATTATTCCCTTTGTTTAAGACTCACGGGAGCCCTTAAGATGGGCCGGAGGCAGTGGGCCTGTTGTTACCGAGCGAGGGAAAGAGCCGCCAGCTGAAACTTGGTATTTTCGAAGACTCCAGAAGAATGGGTTTTGAGAGGCCATCAGCAGATCTTAAGTACCTGTCTAGTGAAGAGTTTAACTTCCAGCAAAGAAGAATTTGGTTTGGATTAAAAATCATATATACCTTCAGAACGTCAAGGGTGGACAGATTTATGTGGTTTAGTTTAGGCAGTGACTGACTGTGAACAGGAAATGCTAGATTTTTTCTTAAATTCTCACTACTGCCTCCTCCCATCTCCCATTGTCAGTAGGGAAAGGGAGCCTAATGCGCTTCCCGCTTATAACCTGGTTATTTATGACCGGATCCCAGGGAGAAAATCAGCCAGTCCAAGCCAGAGTCCTCATCAGACTTTAGCGTATCACTTAATTGGTCATTTTTGAGAAACTTCTGACAGAGTTAATTTTTTTATATGGAGCAGTGGAGTTGGAGATAGTGTAAGATACTGAAAGAATGTAATTGCTGGCGTCTTAAAAACTCGAGTGTATTGGGGCGCCTGGGTGGCCCAGTCGGTTGAGCATCCAGCTTCAGCTCAGGTCAGGATCTCGTGGTCCCTGGGTTCCAGCCCCTTGTCGGGCTCCATGCTGACAGCTCAGAGCCTGGAGCCTGCTTCGTGTCTCCCTCTCTCTCTGCCCCTCCCTCGCCCACGCTCTGTCTCTCTCTCTCTCTCTCTCAAAAATAAACATTAAAAAAAGAAAGAAAGAAACAAGTGTGTTTGCCTTAGTATGACCTCTGGGAGGAATAGAGCGAAACGTGGTAGGAAAGACTCGGGCTTGTACCCAAGCCTACATTTGCTGCGTTGTCGATAATCTAGTTTTCTGCAGTTAACGTGCACTTTTGAAATTTCTGACAGTGTTTGGTGTATAGAACAGACCAAGCCCAAGACGTAAAGAAGATTGAGAAATTCCACAGTCAACTAATGCGACTGATGGTAGCCAAGGAGTCCCGCAGTGCTGCCATGGAAACGGACTGAATGGTTTGGAAGGAAGATCGTCCCTTCTTTGGAAGTAAATCTCTTTTGAATTTGAAAAAGTGTCAGGAGAGAAAATACTTGGTGTAACTAAGAGGGCTCTTCAGAAGTGGGAGATCTTTTTTTGTACTTTTTTTGCTAATGTCGCTTTAGAGAGCTAGGACTGTGAGTGCTTTCAGGTAGAAAGCCTTTATTTATTTTTGGAAATTGAACGAGAAATGCCATGTTGGAAACTTCTTGCAGATCGATGTTGGGCAAAATACGTAATTATTCCGTGGTGGCGTTTGTATGAGTAATTGAAAATGCGCTGTCAGTCAAAGCCAATCCTTCTTAAATTTAGTGAATCTGTCTTTAAGAGAACACGCACTGTACACGTTTTGCTAGAGTGATGGGTTTCTTCCGGAGCATAAGATTTGTGCCGCCGAGGACCCACAGCCGCCGAGTGCGGGGCCTGGAATTCCCGTGCGCGGCAGCACGCCCGCCTGTGGGGGTAGGGTCCCCTCAGCTGTAGCCACAGACAGTCACGGAAACAAGTGTGCCTGACCTGAAATGTTCCCGATGTAGCCTGTACATTTTAACACACGGGATTTGTAGGATCTTTCGCTTCTTGAGCAAATACCTGCTTTGAATCCGGCTCTCAGCGCCCGAAAACAACTGCGGTTACTTCCCGTGCGTGACCACTGATGGCCCGAGACCGCCGCACTCCAGAAGCATTTGCCACGCGCCTCCCGCCCCCGTTTTCTCAGAAGGGCTCGCGACGATCTGACCTGTGAAGTCTCTGCACATGTCTGCGCCCCCCGCCGCCTGTGTCTCCCTCAACCGAGACGTTCAGCGTGACTGTCGCGATGCTGTGTTTTCCATTAAACCAGAAGGATGATGTTGTTTGATGCTTGCCATGTAGTCGTAACCTGAGTTTCACCACCTAAATGTTCACATGTTGCTTCTACATTAAAATATTTTTTGTCAGGAATTTATCGTGTTGAGCAGCATTTTAACTGGAAAGTGCCATTAGCCATATGACTTTTTTCATGTTCCCTAGAAGTCTATAAAATATTATATGGATATGTTGTTTCTCGTGAAGTTTTTAAGCTTTTCAAGAATTAACTCATTTCTTGACTGGAATATACGATATTCATTTAGCCTAAAGCCTAGCGATACTATAGGTAATTTTTTTGGTCTATCAGTACCTTTTATCACATGGCTTTCTGTGAAGATGTATGTTGATGGCAAGGTTGTTTTGTCAGTTAAGAAAAGTAACATCAAATAGTAGAGGGTATTTTGGGTTGGGGGGGTCCCCCCCCACACACACACACAGAATGAATGGGATCCCTGGAGGATTTTTTTGGCTCTTTTCTTTCTCATTTACACCTTCCACTTTTTAACACTACTTCATCGAAATCACCTGGGAGGGAAGGACTGGGATTCGGGGTCCCGGAGTCCCGGAGTCCCCGTAGCTTAGAGCAGAGGGCGCGCACACGGCAGGCTGCGCTCCGCTACTTGCTAACCCTGGTCTCAGACAGGACACTTCGGGAACCGGGCTCGCCGGGACTCCCAGGACGCGACGAGGGCTGCGTGCCATCCCCTCCTTTCAGGCCCGAGCGCAGCACCTGGAGCGTCGGGCAGGAGCCGTCAGGAGGAGGAGCGGCTTTCAGGGAGAGGGGCTAGCCAGCCCTTTTATTTTGTAGCTTTAATTGCAGGATTATTTACAGGTAGCGTCGGCCTTTCCTGCTGAGAGCCGCGTCTGTTATCAAAGGCCGTTTCGGGCAGCTGGGAAGCAGGACGACTGCCCGCACAGAGTGCATTCTTCGGTGGGGAGAAGCCGAGATCCTCGAATCTGAAGCTTGTGTTTATTTGTCTCCACGCAGAATAAAGTTATTATAAGAGAATCAATTGGTGAACGTCTTGCACTCCTTCAAGAGCACGTAAATAACGAAGCAGCAAGCGCCATGTATTCTGAAAATTGCGGGGCCGTGTACTTCGACTTCCTTTATCATCGTGAAGTACTTCTAGACACTCTGATCGCACTTCCGCGGACTGATTCTTAGCACCTTGTTTGCGACATATTCTGTCGGACACCGCTGACGCGAAGACAAGCCGGGTGAAGTAGTAACGAGAGTCAGATCATTCCATCTTGTTCTTCTCTTACAAAGACCCGCTCTCCTGGGAGCACGTGCTTCGCTGACCACTGCTAGTGGGCCGCCGTGTCTCTGCTGTCAAGAGTGGACTTCTCCCTTTTGGGCCACCTAGCCAGCCAACTTTTTGTCTTTTTTTAATGTTTGTTTATTTTTGAGAGAGAGACACACAGCATGAGTGGGGGAGGGACACAGACAGAGAGGGAGACACAGAATCCGAAATAGGCTCCAGGCTCTGAGCTGTCCGCACAGAGCCCGACACGGGGCTCAGACTCAGGAACGGTGAGATCGTGACCTGAGCCAAAGTGGGACGCTCAACCGACTGAGCCACCGAGGCGCCCCAGTGTTTTGTCTTAAAGATATAAAGTCTTCTTTCTCAGCCACAGCTTGTAAGTCACTGGTTAGAGGCAGGATTGGCACCATTTTATAGTCAATACCTCCTGCTACCCTTAGAAACGGCCAATGTTAACAACTGTGTGATGGGAACGGGCTTCGCGGGATTCTAAAACTAGTGCAAAATGCGTGACGTGAAATGAGTTGCCCAAGACCAGGAAGAAGGCCTGTCCTTCCCGCGGACTGAAAACGAGCCCGGAAACCAGAACCCTGGTTTGGTTTTTGCCCCCCTACCGCGCATCTTAGTAAAAACCGCCTTCTGCTAATGACAATATCCTAGACATCAGCGGCATTTCTCTTCAGACCACAAGGAAAAGGTTCTCCTGGTACTGCAGTTAATATTTACGGTAATGTGGGAAGAAAGTCCAAATATCTCCTCCCTCTTTCTCGCGCTAGTTGCGGGGAGCCTGGCTGGCGGAGGAGCGGGCAGATCTTGGTCTCCGGGCTGGGAGTTTGAGCCCCACGTTGGACGTAGAGAGCACTAAAACCTGATAAGCTGAAAGCACTGGGTGAGCGGGTTCCTGACGGGGCGGAGCTGGCGCGTGCCACCCGCGCCACCGTGGCTGTTCCACCAGACACCACTGTGAGTGCGTGGGACAGCTGGGGACTCCGAAAGGAAGAGGTGGATTGGGGAAGATTAGGGTTTAAAGCACCACTGAACCAGCGGTGAGTCCTTTTTTCTCCCTCTGGTAGCCCCCGGCCTGAACTCAGCACACTGGAAACCTAGAAGTGAGTCCCGGGATGCAGACAGGGGACCACACAGCCCTCTCTGTCTGGCTCGAGGAGTTGAAGGGTCCCTCCTAATACACCCAAGAGAGCGTAGAAATCCTCTGTTTTGTTTTTTCCCTTTTTTGGGTTCTCTTACAACCCTCCCCCCGAGCAATCCTGCGGCCGTCACGGCATCAACTACAGCTGTATTTCCAAGGGGGGAGAGCCGGTCTCCACGGCATTGTGCTCTCTGCCCTCCCATCTGCTTGGCCCAGATGTAAACACCGCTGCAAAAGGAGTCTTGTGGCTAGAGAATCAGAAACAGAAGGAACCAGCAAGTACCAGAGAGACCTCAGAGAGGAAGGAATTCAGAAAGTGACCTCGTAAATTGCTTACGAACTCCTGGGCCCACTGCCAGGCTGTACGTGTGTATGGATCTGATCCTTTTCAGCATCAGGATGAGCATGAGACCACCGCCCCGATCCCAGACCGGCAGGCTGGGGGGCATTCACGCGCAGTCGGTCCAAACAGCACTTTGTGCAAAGATTTTGAAAGTTGAACTGACATTGTCAACTGCCTTCTGAAGGCTAGGATTCCAGTATCGAGCTGTCAAAACATTTGCTGATCTTATACACGTGAACCTAATGTTTTATGTCCGTTAGGCCACAATTAAAAAAAATAAAACCTGTGCCTGCAACCTAACCATGTTGACTGCCTGCTGGAAGAACAACCCAGTACTTTTCGTAGGATTTAAACAAGACCCAGTTTAATGACGATGTTCGAGATGTCAAGGAAACAATCCAGAATTACCTGGTTTACCAGGAAATGAGGAAAATCTGAAATCTCAGAAGAAGACCATCAAGAGAGTCCCAGCACTGAGATATCAGATGTTGGGATTATCTGACAAAGACATTAAAGCAACTAGTACAAAAGCGCTCTGGCCACGCACTTTTGGCGAAAAAACCCAAACCACAGCAAAGAAATATAAGATACATACACAAATAATGAAGTGGAAATTTTAGAACCGAAATACACAGTAATCAAAATTAACTCCCCAAATAGTCTCGTGCAGTGGAGGAAAGAGCAAACTTGGAGATAAACGCAGAGAATGTAATCTGAAGAACAGAAAAGGATTGGGAGACAGCAAAGCAGTCCTACGAGCAGAGCTTGAGCTCTGCAGGACCGTAACCAGGCCTAACATCTGTGCCATCAGAATCCCAGGAAGAGAGAAGAAAGCATGGCGCTGGAAAACTTCCTGGCTCGAAACTTCCCAAGCTTGGGGAAAAACTTAAACCTGTAGATTCAGGAAATTTAGAGATTCACACCCCAGCAAGCACATTTATAATGTCAAAAGATAGGTCCTAAAAGCCTATAATAGAACATTGCTGAGAGAAATTAAGATTTAAATGAGTGACCTATCGTATTCACAGGTCAGAAGAATCAGTATTACCAAAATGTCATTTTCCCCCAGATTGATCTATACCTTCATCGTCTCCCTAGTTAAAATCCCAGCAGGCTTTTTCGTAGAAATTGATGCTCCGATTGACATAAACGGGGAAAAGCGAAGGACCTGGTCAAGAATAGCAAAACGTCTTTGCAAAAGGTGAACTAAGGTCGAGAGCTAAAACCACCTTCTCTCAGGTCTTCTTACAAACCTACCGTTATTCAAGACAGCGCCAACATAAACGAGATCAGAGGAGCAGAAGAGAGTCCTAAAACAGACCCACACGTACGCGGATAACTGATATTTTACAGAAATGCGAAAGCAAGTCATGGAGAAAGGACAGTCCATTCAACAAACGGTGCTGAGATTATCAGATATTTTTTTCAAAGATTTTATTATGTAATCCACCTAAGTTTGGGGCTCAAACTCACACCCTGAGATCAAGAATTGCACACTCCACCGACTGAGCCAGCCAGGTGCCCCTAAAATAATGTAAACGTTGGCCTCTGCCTTGTACCGTATACAGTTATTAACTTAAGATGAACCATGGGAGCCCCTGGGGGGCTCAGTCAGTTGGGGACCAACCCTTGATCTCAGCTCAGGTCTTGATCTCAGGATTGTGGGTTTGGGCCCCACGTTGGGCTCTGCTCTGGGCATGGAGCCAACTTAAAGGAAAGCATTTTAAAAATTAAAAATGAACTGTGGTTTTAAATATAAAACTTCTAGAAGAAAGCGAGAGGATTTTTGTGACCTCGGTTAGGCAAACAATCCTTAATCTGTATGCGATCTATAAAAAAAGTTAGACTTCAAAATTAAAATCTTATGTTCTTCCAAAGACCCGTTGAGACCATGACAAGCTACGTATCAGAAAAAATTCTTCATGGGGCGCCTGGGTGGCTCAGTCGGTTAAGCATCTGATTCTTGGTTTCAGCCCAGGTCATGATCTCATGGTTCGTGGGATCGAGCCCTGCATCGGGCTCCATGTTGTCAGTGGAGTCTGCTTGGGATTCTCTAGCTACCCCTCTCTCTGCCCTTCCTCTGCTCAGGCGCGGACTTGCTCTTTCAAAATAAATAAACTAGAAAACAAAGTATTTTCAAAGCATATATATATATACACATATATATATATAATATATTTGTATTATATATAAAATAATATATATAAGAACTCTCATATAAAGAAGTGTCGAAACTCTATAACCCCTCCCCAAAAAAGTATACAAAAAATTCGAACAAACACTTCACTGAAGAAAATGTACAGAGGCCAAAAAGCACATGAAAAGATGTCCAGTGTCATTAGTTGCAATTTAAAACCAAATTTAAAAATAAAGAGAAGCAACCAGGACTCTCTTATGCTGCTGATAGGAACGAAACCTGATACAGCCGTTTGGAAAACAGTTGCTTTCAAAATTATGCATGCATTCACCATACACACAAAGGCTTGTACGTGAATGGGCTTTTTAAAGCTCCTATTTAGTAATCTCTACACCTAACATGGGGCTCACTCACAAGCCCGAGGCCAAGAGTTGCATCTTCTACCTACCTACCAAGCCAGCCAGGCGCCCCAACTTCTATATGAATGTTGATAGTGGCTTTATTCCCAAACCGGGCACAACTGAAAAGTACATCAGGAAGTCAAGTGTTTGGACAAATTGTGGGACATTCACACATACCCATACTACTCAGCAATGAAAAGGAATAAACTATCAACACATGACAACGTGAATGAACCTCAAAATAATTATGCTGAGTCAAAGGAACCAGATGTATAACGGTTACATACCAAAGGATTTAACTGATGGAGATTTCTAGAAACTGCAAAATAATCTACAGTGACCGCAGATCAGTGGTCCCCTTGGGGGAAGGGGCCTTGCGAACAGAAGGAATTGCAGTGAGACACGAGGAAACTCCAGGGGTGATGGAGGTCTTCACCAACTCGCTCTTCCGGGGCTGCTCCGAGCCAGCATCCGACCACGCGGGGGTGCCAGCAGCCAGCCAGTCCTGCCCCACGAGGCCTGGCCACGGCTTTGTGGCCCTCCTTAGCCAACCTTCCTCCCACCACCTCTCCTTTCCCAGGTATTGTTGCAGCAAACTGCACACTTCCTGTTGCAGCACGGTTTCTTCACGTGTGTGTTGTCTGAATTCGAAGATGTTTGGTAATTTTCTGTTGAATTGTTGTCATTTCTTTAAGGATTTTTGGGAGCTTGGACAAGTTCCTTAACCTCAGTACCTCAGTTTCCTCCTATGTGAATGGCAGTAATAATCGTATTTACTTCGTAGGATGGTAATGAAGATTAAGGGAATTAATACGTGCAAAGCACTTAAAACGTGTACGTTGCAAACATTTTCGCCCAGTCTGTCCCTCATACTGCACTTTTGTGTGGGGATGATTCGGTTCCTTGCAAACCGGTTTCTTTCCTGTGGCCGCCATAGCAAATCACCACAAGTTTAATGGCTTAAAAAAACACAAATTTATTCCCTCAAAGGATCAGAAGTCCAAAGTGAATCGTAAAGGGCTGAGAGGGTGTCAGTAGGGCTCGTTCCTCCTGGAGCCGAGGAGAATCTGTTTCCCTGCCTTTCCCAGCCCCTGGCTCGCGGCTCCCCTTTCCATCGCCTCCTGTATCCCATTTCTTTTTATTTTTTTTATTTTTTTAATGTTTATTTTTGAGCGAGAGAGAGCATGAGCAGGAGAGGGGCAGAAAGAGAAGGAGACACGGAATCCGCAGCAGGCTCCAGGCTCTGAGTTGTCAGCACAGAGCCCGACACGGGGACTCAAACCCATGAACTACGAGATCACGACCTGAGCCGAAGTCCGCCGCTTAACCGACCGAGCCCCCCAGGAGCCCCTCTTGCACCCATTTCTGTCTTCACTTCACCTCTGCCTCCTTTGACCTTCTTGCCTCCCTCTTACAAAGACCCTTGTGATTACATTTAGGGCCTACCCACGTACCCCAGGATAATGTCTCCATCCCGATCACGTCTGCAAAGTCGCTTTTGCCTCCTAAGGTTGTATGTTTGCAGGTTCTGGGGATTAGGGTGTGGATGTCTTTGGGGGAGCTCTCATTACTCCGCCTACTAGGGATGTGCCTTTTGTCAGATACAAGTTCCAGATTTGGACACTGGCCACGCCGTCTCCCAGTCCACGGCTTTGTGGTTCAGGCCGGATATCAGTGTGGTTGGCATTCACACACAACTCAGAAGCACAGGGGAGTCGAGGCCTGTGAGCCCAGCCTTGGCCGACTTGGCCAGTGGGGGATGGGAGCTATTACTCCCACTGGGTGGACATCTCTGGGACTCGATTTATAAAGCTCTTCAGAAGTTTCCATAGAAGCAAGCCCCAGTTGCCCAGAGCAGTGGGCAAGTTGAAAACACCTCCTCGTATTGTCTTTTCCTCCTCTGCATTTTCACCTCCCAGCCCCCACCCTGTCGCTAGGATGACGTCCCAAACGAGCTACTTGTATGGAAGCACGTGTCTTACACTCTGCTTCCAGAAATATCTCAGAAATCAGAGCCAAAAAGAAAAAGAGGGGGGGAGGGCAGGAGAAAAAAAAAATAAGAGAGGAAAGGCAGTTCAAGACTTGGATAACAGGAATTACAGAAAAAGGAGAATGAAGTGGAAGAAGTCATCAATAAGGTGACTTAGGAAATGTTTTCAGAAGGAAAGGACATGAATTTGCAGACTGGAAGGGCCCTCCCAGCGCCTTGGGTAGCACATAAAAGTAAACCGAGTATGAAAAACAGTGACGGAATTTCAGAACAACGCGGGTAAAGAAAAGATCCTAGAAGCTTCCAGACGGAAAACGAGGTACTTTAAAAAGATCAAGCATCACAATGGCTTTGGACTTGGGGCGCGCGGCTGGCTCAGTCAGTGGAGCATGTGACTCTTGATCTCAGAGTCGTGAGTTCGAGCCCCACGTTGGGTGTAGAGATTACTTAACCAAATAAACAAAAAAAGAAGGACGACTTTGGGTTTGCCGGTGGCTCGTACCGGAAACCAGGAGATCATGGAGCAAGGCCATCAAACTTCTGAGGGAAAATTCTTTCCATTCTGGAGTTTCGCATCCATCACTGGAAAGCATCGAATAAAGAAATTTCCCAGCTACACTTAGATTATGTTTTACCGAGGTAACCACCCCACCGATCTCAGCACCGTGAACAAAGTTTGATTCTTTGCTCATATTCGAGGTAGCTGTGGTTCCTCAGCCCTGCCCCTGCTCCAGTGTCTTGACTCCAGGGTCGAGGAGTTAAGAGCAAACTCTCACGGCAGCTCTCAAAGCCTGTGCCCAGACGTCCCATCACATTTTACCGGTCAAAGGAAGGGACACACTGGAGCCTGCCGTTGGCGACCTGGGGAATCGTATTCGCTTGCATGAGGCGTTGGCGGTCACGAAGCAAAGGGCAGGGATGCCTGGGAACAGAATCTACACGGTGTCTCACAACTCTACCTCCCGCCTCGGGAATGCGGTCCTACAAAACTGTGAACCACGGGAGAGGGAGGTGTGGATTAGAGGAAGTAGACTCGTAACAGGAGGGCCCCAGAAGGGTGGAGGCGAAGGGGAGCCCGGCCGCAACGGTGCGCCAGGCGTGAGGCAGCCGCACCAGACCAGGCAGATCGGGAAGTCTCCGCAGGCACTTGAAATCGAAGGAAACCCGGCCTGAACGAGTTTACCAGGAAGAGCTATGCATGACTGATTGGGGGGTCAGTGTTGACATTGGGGCTTGGATTGTGCAAAATTCAAAAACATTAATGTTAGTGAAAACACATTAAACAGGGAAAAAAAATTGATCATGGTTCTAGAGATTGGCCCCCAACTGACTTCCTAACAATGAAATAACTGAAATTACTTGGGGGGTTTGGGTAAAGACGGGAGTCCAGGAGGGACGTTGGTGAAGTAAGCCTTCGTTTCTACATCCGCCGAGGTCTTCCTCGTACAGTGCCTGAGATGCGCGTGGGAAAAGAAAAAGGAAACCAATGCAAATACACAAATAGAAAAAGAATCCACCAGAAGGGTTGAACCTGGTTCTTTACTCTTCCTGGAGAATGAGGGCTGGGCGCGGAACTGCTGTTGTCTCAAACGCTTCGCAGAACCAATTGACGCGTCAAATTAAGACTGATTAATGCTCAACATCGCTCTTTATCAGGGAAATACAAATCAAACCCACAATGAGCTACCACCTCACAGCCGTCAGAATGGCTAACAGTAACAACTCAGGCAACGACAGATGTTGGAGAGGATGCGGAGAAAGAGGGTCTCTTTTGCACCGCTGGTGGGAATGCAAACCCGTACAGCCACTCTGGACAACACTATGGAGGTTCCCCCAAAAGTTAAAAATAAGAGGGGCACCTGGGTGGCTCCGGTCATGATCTCACAGCTCATGAGTTCAGGCCCCGCGTCGGACTCTCTGCTGGCAGCTCAGAGCCTGGAGCCTGCTTCGGATTCTGCGGCCCCTCCCTCACTCACACTCTGTCTCTCTCTCAGAAATAAATAAACAATAAATAAGTAATTGAAAACAGAACTACCCTAGGACCCAGCAACTGCACTGCTAGGTATTTGTCCAAGGAATACAGGTGTGCTGTTTTGAAGGGGCTATTAATGTTTATAGCAGCGCTATCGACAAGAGCCAAAGTATGGAAAGAGCCCAAATGTCCATCGATGGATGAATGGATAAAGAAAATGTGGTCTATCTATACAACGGAGTAGTACTCGGCAATCAAAAAGAATGAAATCTTGCCATTTGCAACTACATGGATGGAACTGGAGGGTATCATGCTAAGTGAAATTAGAGAAAGACAAATACCATATGACCTCACTCATAAAACCTTCACTGGAGTCTACTCCTGAAATCATTACAGTACTATATGCTAACTAACTTGGATGTTAATTCAACAATAAAAAAAAAAACTGATTAAAACATGGGGGCGTAGGGGTTAAAGGACAGCCGCATCGCCCCCTTCCCCCATCCGTGCCAAATGGGAACAAAATTATTTTCAGTCACATGAGGTACAGAAACAATGCAGTGTCCAGGGCAGACCCGTAGAGGGCCGAAGAGGGCCTTCCCTGACTTGGAACACTGTGTTTACTTTCGAGCTTCACCACTTCCTCCTTTGACCTTTGACTTTTCACCCGATCATGTCGATTATGTCGTTGATCATTGCCCTTGAAACCCTGAGAACAGGGTACTGTCTGAGATCTCAGGACACCTGGAGGAAGTGGTCTGCGGAGTCGGTGCGAAAGCATATAGAAGAACTTTGGGAATCAGTGAGCAATAGCCTACCTTTCTGGGGACGTGGGGGAATGTTTTCAAATCCACCAAAATACATCTTTCGTCAGTGCATGTTTTATAAATGTGAAATCTATAGAAAATCTAAGGCTATTTCCCATTAGTGGTAACTCGGTACAGAGGATATATTCTATATTATTTTGTCATTCCTGATCTCCCCAACAAACACCTTTGCAAACTATCTTGTGTCTTGTCCATGGGTGAGTTTCTAGAAACTGGGGATTCTGCTCATGTTTTATTTATTGGGTGGTTCGTTGGTAGTCCCATATGCTGACGGATGACTGGTAAACACTCGACTATGAAAATGATAAGACACAGATATGAAATTATTCTTTTTTATTTTATTTTTATTTTTAAATTTTGAAGTAATCTCTATGCCCAACGTGGGGCTTGAACACATGACCCCGAGATCAAGAGATCACATGCTCCTCCGACTGAGCCAGCCAGGTGCCCGATATAAAACTATTCTATGTAATTAATATTCTTACAAAATCCTGTCTCCCTAGGACATTTTGTAAAATACCTATTTGATATCCCCACCCTCACTTCTTTAATGTCCCGGTGGCTTTGCAATCTGTTCATCTTGAAGTAATGAATCGTGGGTGCCCTGCCCTTTTGAGCACCTAACTGTACTAAAATGCAGGCAGGCTCTGATACAATCAGCAGGCTCTCTGCTGGTGTCTGGTATAAAGGAATTTATTGGTGAATATGGGGAGTGTCCAGATAGCAGATCGTGCAGGGCAGAAGTCCTGGGGGTGAACAAGAGCGAAGGAAACTCTTGAGGTGAGGAGAGAAAGGGACAGCGGTTTACAGGCACTGATCCAAGCCTGGAGTTTGCACCTCAGGCACAATGCATGCTCTAGAATCTGAAGGAAAAAGCAACGAACTGGGAGGGTCCGATGACCTCAGAAAACATTATTAATTCTTATTTTTATCCATGTGCATGGTTTTTACAAAATAAAATAATCAAGGCTTAGAATAAAGTAGAACAGTCGCCCATCCCTCATGTTTCTTATTCTGTCTTCCAAGTCTTTTAGCATTTTCTTCTGTAAACGGAAATCACAGGATGCGAGTTTCTAGGTTTGTCCAGTTGGGACATTGTCTATTGGTTTTATGGTAGGTAAAGACTTAAGTCGTGTACACGCACCTCCACGGCTCCGAATGCATCCTCCCCAATATAGTAACAGTGGCTTTTTGTTAGATGAGCAGTTTCCACAATCATGACCACGCAAATGCTGCTCACCGCAGAGCCAAGCGGTGCACCGTGATTCCATTTTCTTGGTTTTTCCTGTAGTTCTTCAATTCTTTCCCTTTGCTTATTTTTCTATGTTCCTTTCCTTAGTTTCTTTTTTTCCCCAAATATGCCATCAAATCTGACAAATGTCTATTCATATTATTTTCCAAAGGCTTCTTTTTATCAGTTACTGTATTACTTCCATGTCTTCCCTGGAGACCTGCCTCCCGGTGCCCCGTGCAGACAGGTGATCTCCTAGCCTGCTACACGGTTATCAGCCTGCTGCCCTCCTCTGTGTTAGATCCCCTGTTCCCGGTGACCATGTCCCTTTTCGTAACTTACTCTCTCGTTTTCTGGAGCACATCCGCTGGCTGCATCTCAAGAAAGGGTACCCAAGAAGTAAAAACGTTCTTAGTCCTTGAATGCGTAAACCTGCCTCTCATTTGTCCTCGTGTTTCATTATAGGATTCTTTGTTGAAGATAATTTTCCACCAACTTTTGAAGGCCTTGCTTCTCTATCTTATGGCATCAGTATTACTACTAAGAAAACTGATGACATTCTGGGGTGCCTGGGTGGCTCAGTCACTTAAGGATCTGACTCTTGATCTCAGCTCAGATCTTCATCTCAGGGTTGTAAGTTCAAGCCCCACCTTGGGCTCCACACTGGACATGGAGCCTACTTAAAAAAGGGGGAGCATCTGGGTGGCTCAGTTGGTTGAACATCCGCCTCTTGATTTCGGTTCAGTTCATGATCCCAGGGTTGTGGAATCAAGCCCCGCTTCAGGCTCTGCACTGACAGCCCAGAGCCTGATTAAGATTCTCTCTCTCTCTCTCTCTCTCTCTCTTTCTCTCCCTCTCTCCTTCTGCTCCTACCCTGCTTGTGCTCTCTTCTCTCTCTCTAAAAAAAAAAAAGAAAGAAAAGAAGACAAATGACATTCTGACCAATGAGTGTTTCTGTTGACCTCTTTATGTTTTTGTTTTTCTCTCTAGGAGTTTTTAGGAGCTTATCTTTTCTTTAGTATTTTGAAAGTTCACAGCCACTTGCATTGGTATTGTTTCAATCCACACCACAATGTGGTGCATGTGTCTTTTCAATCTGGAGACTCCTATCCTTTGGTTTGGGAAATATTCTTGGATTATTTCTTTAGTAATTTCCTTCTGTCTATATTATCTTTTCTCTCTTATGGAACTCTTATTCGTCTGGTGATTTCAGGATTGATCTTCTGATTTTCTTTCTCTCTTTCCCTTCCTTCCTTCCTTCCTTCCTTCCTTCCTTCCTTCCTTCCTTCCTTCCTTCCTTCCTTCCCTCCCTCCCCCCCTTCCTCTCTCCCTTCTTCCTTCCCCCCATTCCTTCCATCCATCCTTCCTTCCTTCCTTCCTCCCTCCTTCCTCCCTCCCCCCTTCCTCTCTCTTTCCCTCCCTCCCTCCCTCCCTCCCTCCATTCCTTCCTTCCTTCCTTCCATCCTTCCTTCCTTCCTTCCATCCTTCCTTCCTTCCTTCCTTCCTTCCTTCCTTCTTTCCTTCTCCCACTGTCTGTCTCTTTGGTTTGTGTTCTGTTCTTCTGGGAGAATTCCTTAACTCCATGTTCTGACTTCTCCGTTAAAAATTTTATTTCAGAAAGTGTTCTCTAATTGTGTGAATGATTCTTTCGTTTATCGCCTCCTCTTCCTGCGTCACAGACACAATTCATTTCCTATCTCTGTGGATATTAGAGCTTCTTCTTTTGCCTGTGAACACTTTCCTTCCGTGCTTTGCCTTTTATGTCAGAGGCTTTCCCCCAGCATCTGATCTTTTAATATTTAGGAGTGAGGACCAGTTTCTGTGTGCATGGCAGGCAGTAACCCCAGACTGGCCTCAGTGGAGGAGCCAGCGTTTTGTTACGAGGCCCCTCAAGTGTCATTGCCCGTGGCTCTTTTCCCGGGCACTGCTCATTTATTTCAGAGACAGATCCTCCTGCTTGGGGGTTGCTGCCTGGAGGCGGTGTTCTGCGGGCCCGCGGCAGGAGGGGGCTGAGGCCGGACCCCCAGTTCATTGTGAAGACTTCCACCCGGTTCTCCTGCCTTCCTGTCAGGTGCCTCCTCCCTGCCCTACTTGTGCCGAATGCCCCCGTTCCGTTTCCAGAAAATAAACTGCTGCTCTGCCAAGGCAGGCAGACCAGAGTGAGAACAAGTGACACAGGAGATAACTTCTTACGCAAACGTTAATCCTTCTCGGGGCTTTCCCCCCCAATTTCGTGCACTGCAGTCAAACACACAGACCGTACAATTTACCGTCTAAGCCACGTCTAAGCGCGCAGTCAGGTGACATCTGGCCCATTCCCACTGCTGTATAACCGTCGCCAACGTCCCTCTGCTTTGCATCTTGCAGAACTGAAACTCTCTACCCATTAAGAAATAACACCCCGTTACTGAGTCTCGGCCCTGCATTCCTGCCATGCAGGGAGCTGGGGTGGTTGACGGATCGCTCCTCCCCGCGCCCACTCACCTCCCTGCCGTCGGAGGCTCCTGGTGCCTTTAGCTCCCGAGACTCTGCAGGGCCGTAAGGCAGGGCCTGGCAGACTTTCCCGTAAGGGCCGAATCATAAGTGTTTTAGGTTTTAGGTGACTGCTCCTCTCCACCATTGTAGTGGGGAAGCAGCCGCAGAAAATATGCCAGCGAGTACGTGCAACTTTGCTTCAGGAAAACTGTATTTACAAAAGTAAGCTGGGGGGGGGGTGGGTGGCGCCCGCGTGACTCTTGATTCCGGCTCAAGTCACGAGCTCTCGGTTCGTGAGTTCGAGCCCCACATCAGGCTCCGCTCTGATGGTCCGGAACCTGCTTCTCTCCCTCTTTCTTTGCCACTCTCTCTCCTCTCTCTCTCTCTGCCACTAAATAAATAAATAAACTTAAAAAAAAAAAGTTCAGGATGTGAAGCTATAGCAGGATTCTCGCCCAGAGAGTCGTGACACAGAAGCTTTTCTTTCCAGGAAGCCACTTCGTTCGTGCCGGCCCCGCTCAGTTGGGTTCAGACCCGGAGAACTGAGCCCCGAACGCCACAGGGCATAGTTTTTTATACATTTTCTACTTCTTAGCCTCTCGTATACGGTAACACGCAAACATGCAGTCTGATTATGTGGGCTCAGGTTACCAGGTCCTGAGGGATGTTGTCGCACAGGCGTTTGGCCAGGTGGCCCTGAGCCCTGGCCTTTTTTTCTTTCCTTAGGGAGGGGACCCGACCCCATTCCCCCCTTTGATGCCCAGATCCCCTCTTTAGGGTCAAAGAGCATCATCTTGGTTTAGAGGTTTGCATTTTTATAACATCACTACGTGAGTGGCCGTCTTTTTTTAAACCATGGCCTCAGTGGGACCGGAGGCCGACCGCACCAGCAGGGGGGGTAAGCAGGGCAGGATGAAGCACCCTCCCAGAGTTAGGAGGAGAATTCGTATGAGAGTTTCGAATCCCCAGAAAGTTGAAAGCCATCTTCTAAACAACGCCCCGGCGTTTTTTTGTTTTTTTGTTTTTTTTTTTTAATTTTTTTTTAACATTTATTTATTTTTGAGAGACATAGAGATAGAGCATGAGCAGGGGAAGGGCAGAGAGAGAGGGAGACACAGAATCCAAAGCAGGCTCCAGGCTCTGATGAACCATCAGCACAGAGCCCGATGTGGGGCTCGAACCCACAGACCGTGAGATCGTGACCTGAGCCGAAGTCGGCCGCTTAACCGACTGAGCCACCCAGGCGCCCCCGTCCCGGCGTTTTGACCGTTCCAGGTCTGGACGGGGACGCGAGCAACCCTTTCTATCTTCTTTGTGATCTCTTCTATGATTTTTTTCTTTTTTCTTTTTTTTTTAATCTATCTGTAGGTGGCAGTCGCTCGGGTTAAACTTTTTGTAAACTTCTCCCTCAGAAGCAAGCAGGGAATCTAAAGCCACGCGATTTGGATCGATGGCATTACGCATTTTGGTTTGCTGTTTGGCCAGTTAAGTCCAGAGCTCTGGCAGGTTTACTGGTTATAATTTTATAACTGCTTGTAGTCTGATTGTGCAGTTTAGCATGTCAGTGGGGGTGCGGTAGCCCCGGGACCCGTCCTCTGGCCGGGCGGCAGGGCCGCGATACTGGATTATACGCTTGGGAGGCCATTGGTCATCTTTTTAATTGCCCATTTGTAAGTCACGCTGCTTCCTCTGAGGCTCCCTGTCCCCATACACTCGGGCTCCCAAACGTTTCCCTCCGGCAAGTGGGCGTGGGAAGAGAGATGGACGAAGGGTTTCCAGCGCACGTGACCCTGACCAGCCTGAGGGGAGTACTTTAGAGGCTGTCCTTCCGCATGCCTAGTACAGTCCACCTGGGACCTGCCATGGGTGGCTGTGTCGACAGTGTCCCCGGCCTCTCGGAGATGAGAGAAGTCAGACAAGGGGTGGGGATCGGGCTCCAGGCGATGTGGGGACCCCACCACTGGGTATTTCGGGCATTTGAGTCATAAAGTCTTTGGCCTAGGCAGGTTAAGTTTTTGACAGGGACAACAATGAACTTTTTCCCACCAGGCCAGACAGGTTGTCCCAATAAATGGGCTTTTGAGAACTCAAACCCCGGTGGTAGGACTGGGGTATTTTGTTTTACGCTAAGGTTTGTGGGGATCTGATTTTCTAGTCTCCTCTGGCCGGTGTTTCCCCATGTTGGTACCAACGAAGGACCCCCTCCACAAAAGGAAGGGGAGCGTTCGCGGAACCCTCGCACCGCGTTTCCCGCCGGCCAGGGCGGCCTCGGCCAGTCCTGCGGCAGAGAGCGGAGGAAGAGTCACAGTGACCGTGAGAAGGCGAGACCGTGCATCACAGTGAGGGGACACGCAGAAGATCACCGGACCGGCGGCTCCTCGAGCTTCTGCCGTGCGAGGCTCACTCAGCTTCCGGGTGACTAGAGCAGGGCTGCAGTCTCCTGGAGCCTCCGAGCTGCAGATGGCTTCTTCCGTATGGGCGGCTTGCACGGCGTGGACGGATCTGGAATGCTCTCCCAGGCCCGGGATGCCGGCTGCCCTCTGCGGTGGTGAATCCAGGACCCACCTCGGCTACCTTTACTGCAGTAGGGGTGGACAGACGGGCCCCTCCAGAGGGGTTTTAGGGGTTGGACAGTTGACTCCTTTCTCCACATTGCATCTCCTGGCTTAAAGGGGTGAGCGTCTGTTCAGACGTACAGGTAGTCTTTCTCTGACCCAGTGGTGACAGGTGGTTCGAGGAAAGCCAAGGGGCTGCCATCTGTTGTTTTAGGGTTAGATTGTCTATCTCATTTAGATTCCCTCCTTAAGCCCTTGATAATGGGGAGAGGGCACCCATAAAGGATTTTAGAAAGGGAGAACCCCGTCTGCTTTTTGAGCCTCCCACTTGCAGCTGCAGTCTGCCTCCCTGAAGGCCCCTTATCTCTCCCTGCCTGATGTGAACCCTGCCCTATTGATTTCTCTCCTAGAACAGGGCCTGTCACTGCTGTTGGGGAACAGGGATGATGACCATCCTGGCTTCTTCAAGCTGAGAAGGGACAGCGTAGGCGTCCAGCAGTTAGAGTCTCCCAAGGGTTAGTCGAGTGACCCACAGGACGGTGTGACAGGAAGGCTGGCAGGCAGGAGACAGTATAAACATGAGCAGACACAGAGAGAAAGACACAAAGTAAAGGTTCTTCTGACCGACAATATGGCATCTTAAGATAATATCTATGGTTTCCAAACCTGTCAAATAATCTAAGAGAGACCCTAACTTAATTTTAAAAATTGTTTTAAAGCATCTAATGCTCGTAAGGTGTTATGGAGAGTTTTGCTGAGTGTAAGCAGACAGTCTGCTTTATTTGGAGGTGTGAACCTTTTTCAGGAGCCAGGAGTTCTACTAGAGAAAGAGTCCAGGCAGCCCTTTACCATTATTAATTTGAAAACTTTTAGGTAAGCCAAACCTGGGTATTATTTTCTAAAGCAGAGTTTTTATTCCTTTTGGTGCCTCTTCTGTCTTGTAGGAAGAAGGCCTTGACTCGGTTCACGAAAGCATCAGTCCATACCAGCAGATGTCGGAATGCCTTTGACCTTGGCATCTGAGTGAGACCTAACGGTCCGTCGTCTTCCCTGGAACGCCGCCAGTTCCCTGATTGTCCGGGAGAGCAAGCTGGTGGTTGGAAGCAGTTTCCTACTTGACAGGCCGATACTACTTGCAGAACTGTCCCTAACAAAAATTTTTTTTTCAGTAAGCACCCTTTGGGCCGTTTGAAAAGTTTTGCCCCTCCCTGGATGAAAGGCCCGGTGCTGTGTTTTAATCATCTTTTAGCTCCGTGACTCGGTGATAGCGAGTGCCCTGCTCTGTTTGTAAGCGTTCCAGGGGGAGTAGGTGGGGTTGAGTCTCCTTTAATAATTGATACAGCAGCAAACTATTTTGGTTTTTTTTGAACCCTGGTATCTACAGCTTCTCCGGACCACAAATACAATTTATTTTTCCAGATTTTCCTTCATAAATCTTTTACAACTTCCCTTTGCTTTTAGATTTTGACCTAAGCCTTTTTTTTCCCCCCTAAACAACCAGTCTCGTTTAGGACAAAGTTTTTTTTTTTTTTGCCTTTAACAAAAAAATGTATTTTCATTCCCTATATATGCTTTCTCTATCTGCTTTCCTACATGCAGAATTGTTTTCCTTATTTCCATCAGTCTTAACTACATTTAGCAGAATTTTAACTCTTAGAAACCTTAGCCTCCAGTGAAAGCTAAGTAGTAACCAATCGTGACCCGTGACGTCAGAATTTCTCCGATGGCAAATTTGTGAATCACTTAGGCACAAAGCCTGTTTTCCCACAGATCCAAATAGCCTGAGTTTTTCTGCAGCAAGCCAAAACCACACACCTGCATCTAGTAATTAGTGCTTTAGCCTCTTCTCTCTTTAGATGCCAATGAATCCAATCCCAATTTATCATGCAAGCAAAAATGGTAATGTTTCAGGTTACCAAAGACTCTGAAAGCTGTCCTAACAATTACCCAGGGAAACTACAAGACAGCCAAAGTCAACCATCACTTCAAGCCATCCTTTTGCCAACAAATTGCAACAAAGAAGACACCAGCTTATTTGACCTTCGGCAAATCTAGGTGGAATAAAAGGGTTTTTTAATTTAATGTTGATGAACATTGCGTATCTCAAACCGACAAACTTAAATCAGCTTAAACACTGAATATGTTTTACTTGGGTCCACGTAAGGCCATCTGTTTCCCCCCATGGTTCATTTTTACCTGGAACATTGGTGGGGAGATCTGAGGCGGGTGGTCTTTGCCCCTTGACCTCCAGGGTGGGAGGAGGAGCCCCCCATGGTTCATTTTTACCTGGAACATCGGTGGGGAGATCTGAGGCGGGTGGTCTTCGCTCCTTGACCTCCAGGGTGGGAGGAGGAGCCGATGGTGCCTGAGGCGGTAAGGAGCCAGTTATGCGGGCCGCCCCCTGCAGGTGGTGCAGACACAGGAGGAGGGGGGAAGGGGAGGCAGAAGAGACAGGTGCCCGCAGAAGGCAGAGAAAGAGAATTCCCAGGTTTAAATCTTGTCAGCCCAGACAGAGGAGCGGACTCCAGGTGACTTTTGTTTTGTTTTGTTTTGTTTTCCTCCGGTGGAATTAGGCAGTCCATGTCAGTCCCGAGAAGGCAGGGAATTTCCCGGAAACAGAGAGAGTTTCAGCAGCTGCTTGGGAATATTCCTTCAAGTCCCCCGTCTGAGGTAGACTAACCAGAGACAGTTGGCTCTAATCATCATAGCCATTGACGCAGGAAATGAATGAGAGACAAGTCCCCACACACGGCCACACGGCGACTCCGAGCTGCCGCCCAGCACCTGAGAGTTGCAGCTTCGTTCCTCGTCGGTCGCTAGTGGAACTACTAGGGCAACTCTGGGAGGTGATCAGGCTCCCCCTCCGCCTCCTAGGGGCAGGTCTGCCAGAATGAAGCCCAGTTCTTACCGGTCTGGTGGGCGCTCCCTGACCTGTTCCTGGGCCTCACCAGTTCCGTTAGCGCACACGGGTCCTCGCCCCGGTGCGCAGGGAGGGCTAGTCTCCTGCGGATCGAGGGGCCCGCCGGCACCAGGCAAGGAAGGCCACCTTTCCCTTCGCCCCGACATTTGTATCCCCAGTGGCAAAGGAGGTGGAAACACCCCGTCTCCGAATCCCAGACGAGCCGCCAAGTAATGTAGCGGTATTCGCCCACGGAGTTGTGACACCGAGGCTTTTCTTTCCAGGAAGCGACTTTACTCGTGCCGGCCCCGCTCAGTTGGGTTCCGGAGAACGGAGCCCCAAACACCATGTGGCATAATTTTTTATATTCTTTTCTACTTCTTCGTCTCCCATGTATGGTCACACACAAACGTGCAGTCGGATTACGCGGGCTCGGTTCGCAAGGTCGTGAGGGATGTCGTCACGTAGGCACATAGCCAGGTTGCCTCGAGGGGTTTGTTTTTGTTTTTGTTTTTCTCTTCTTTCCTTAGGGAGGGGGCCCTACCACAAAGCAGGGTTCCTGTTTAAAGAAAAACTTGCGGGTCAGATTTGGCTTGTGGGCTGTAGTTTGGTGAGCCCCGCAGGTCTAGAGCAAGAATCCACTTGCTTCCGGTTGTAGAACGGGTTTTCAGCTTTGTTCGTTTCGCTAAATCAATTGCCCTGCTTTCCACCTCACAAAAACTTGTCGACATTTCTCCTCTGCTGTTCCCTTTTCTCCCGCTCCCTTTATCCCTGTGGAATTTATACCTATTTTCCCCCCGTAGTTATTTTCACGTTGTTTCCGGAAGCTCGATAAGTGCCTGTTTGTTAGGTCCACAATTTTTTAAGCTTTTTATTTCAAAATAATTCCAAACTTAAAAATTGTTGCAAGAATAGTACAAAGAGCTTCCATGTACTCTTTACCCACAGTTACTAATGGTTAATTCCTTACAGCATTCCCTTTATGATTTTCCCTCCCTCCTTCGATCAATAGAGAGAGAGAGAGAGAGAGAGATGGAAATGGTGGACAGATGGATAGATAAATGGGTGGGTGGATGGGAAGAAAGAAAGAAAGAAAGAAAGAAAGAAAGAAAGAAAGAAAGAAAGAAAGAAAGAAAGAAAGAAAAAGGAAGAAAGAGAAAGAAAGAAAGAGAAAGAGAAAGAAAAAGAAAGAAAGAAAGAAAGAAAGAGAAAGAAAGAAAGAAAGAAAGAAAGAAAGAAAGAAAGAAAGAAAGGAAAGAAAGAAAAGAAAGGAAGGAAGGAAGAAAGAAAGAAAGAAGGAAAGAAAGATGGTAGATGGATGGACAGACAGATACGACCATTTCAGACCCGGTGTTCCACTTACTATCCTTAAGTAGTTCAGCATATATTTTCTAAGAGCACGGATATTCACTCAGAAAAGACTTCAATTTTTCAAGCCAAGGGATTTAACATCTATAATGCTGCCGTCTAATCTACAGACCCTCCTCAGGCGTCCCAACGAGTCCTTTCTAGAACTGTCCCCAGCCCAGGGCCGGGTCCGGATACAACACTGCAGCTCGTTCTCAGGACCGTGTAGCCTCCTGTAATGCGGAACAGCCTCCCCAGCCTCGGTTCGTGTTTCGCGACACTGACATTGCTTTGACATTGACATTTTTGGAGATACCGGCCGTTAGTTTGTGGAACGTTACTTACTTTGGGTTTGGGGTGATGTTTCCTCATGCGTTCATTTTTGACATAAAGAATGTTTCCTTTGTGGGGAATCAGGAACTGATCTACAATTTTTATTTAACATCGCCACCCCTCCCCCCGCAAATCATTTTTCATTCTACTTGGTGTTCCTGGAAACTCTCCAAATGTTAAAAGCACAGAACAGTCTTTGTTCTGATTTTTTTGTAATCTAGCGTATTCTAGAGATCACACCATACCCACTCTGTTGCCTCATAAACCTTTCAAGTGGCTTCTGACCGAAAGCTGTGGATACATGACTGCCTACACTTTGCCCTGTGGAGTGGACTCTGGTATTTATTTATGGACTGCATATACACAGATCCCACTTGGAAATGTGTTGCACTTAGATTTCATATTCCAGGGCCGGATGGGTGACGTAAACGGGGGTGAGCCCTGAGGTTACGATCTCACCGCAGTTATTTTATTTTATCTTTCTATTTATTATTATGATTTTTTTAGTTTATTTATTTAGAGAGAGAGCCCAAGCAGGGGAGGGGCAGAGGGAGGGAGAGAGAGACGCCCAAGCGGGCTCCACACCATCAGCACGGAGCCTGGTGCGGGGCTGGAACCCAAGAACCTTGAGATCATGACCTGAGCTGAGATCAAGAGTCAGGTGCTTGACCGTCGGAGCCCCCCAGGCGCCCCTCACTGCGATTATTTTATAGAAAAATAATAATTTTACTGAAATGTGATTGACACACTATGCAATTCACCCTCTTAAATCACAGAGTTCAGTGTTGTCAACATGGTCCCAGAGACGCGGGGCGCGCCATCACCAGGACCTAACTTGAGAATCTGAAGGTCACGGCCATCGTCACACCAGCTGTACGATTCGTTGCACCGCATTTGAGTCCCTCGGTGACCCTGCCAGGGCTTCCATGTGAAAGACCCGGGGGAAGGCTGTGTGTGTGTGTGTGTGTGTGTGTGTGTGTGTGTGTGTGTGTGTGTGTGTGTGTGTGTGTGTGTGTGTGAGTGACAGACGGCAAGTTCGGGAAGAGTACAGAGGTGCCAGGAATGCTGGGGCGAGAGAAGGCTTCTGCAGGAGGGCGTGCTGTCTGGGGCGCGGCGTGAGCAAAGGCCCGGAGGCAGCGATGGTCCGGTGTGCGCGCCGGCCAGAAGCAGCCTCTCTCTCGCCGAACCCGAGAGTCGGGGGGGGGGGGGGGGGGGGGGCGGGAAGGGGGAGGCGCGCGGCCGAGGCCCGAGGGTGCCCAGCGTGGGGACCGTCGCCTGCGCGGCGGGGGGCGCGCGCAGGTCACCCACCTGGGCCGTCCAAGGGCGAAGGTCCGCGGACCCCGGCGCCCGTGGGCGCCCCCGGCCGGTCCCGCAGACCCGGGTCCTCCCCGCGTGGGCCGCTCTCGGACGCGCCTCCCCGGGTCGCCCGGGTAACAGGGGCGGGGCGGCACCGAGCGGGGTTGTCGGCTGGCCGCGGGCCCCGCCCCGGACCGCCCCTCGGGGCCGAGCCTGGGCGGGTCAGCGCCGGGCGCCCGGGGTCGCGGGGCCAGAGTCCCAGGGACCGCGCGCCCGCCGCCGCCAGAGCCCTGGAGCCCGGGGACCGGAGCCCACGACCGTAAGGTGCGCGGGGGGGTCGGGAGGGGCGCTGGGGGGGGCACATGCGGGGCCGCGGGAGCAGGGGGCGCGGGTATGGGGGCGCAGTCCGGGGGGGCGCAGGCTCGGGACGCGGGGGGCACGCTGACTTGCAGGCGGGTGACTTGCTCCCGCTCGCGGACCCGCATCTGCACCGGACGGGGGGCCTGGCGCGCCCGCCGATGCCCCCTTCCCCTCCTCCCCGCCCCCCTCGGCTGCAGGTGCGCGCGTCTCGGGGCGGAGGGGTCCCCCGGGTCCCCCGGCCCGCTCTCCCCGGGAGTATGGTGTCCGGGGTGCGTGGCGCCCCGCAGTGAACAGCACGTGTCTATCCCTGGCCCCCCAAAACCTGTCTCGGGTCTCGAGTCTGGAACGCACTTCCTGCCGTCGCTGTCGGCCGCCCCGCGAGGGGACGCCTGGGCCCGGGAGCAAGCCCGCCCCTCTCCGAAGGCCCGGCCGGCAGCGGGGACGTGGGGACAGCGGCTGCGGCAGGCCGGGTCCCAGGTCTGACTTCTCGCCCTCCACCTGCTCCCCGCTCCCCTCCCTGCACAGCAAGCCTCCGCCGCAAAGCCCGCCTGTGCCCCGTGTGGGCAGACACCCCCCCCAGACACCCTTCTCGCTGCACGCCCGCACCCCAGGTGGGGAGAGGGGACCGGGCCCTCCCCTGCCGCCCGTCCCCGCCTTTGCTCGGGGTTTTGAGATCTGTCTGCGGACAGTTGTTGAGGACATCGGCCAAGTGCCTGTTCCGTGAAGGCAGCAGCGCCGAGGGTGGGCTCCAGAGAGCGACACTGTCGTCCGCAGCGATGGCTGATGCCTGTGGCTTCGGGGGAGTCAGGGCTGGAGGGCGGAGCCCCACCGGGTCTGACTTAGCAGAAGTTCTGGGATCGGTTGGCCAATGTCTGCACTGGGAGGGCCGCGAGAGGACACTCTCGTTGCCCCGAAGGAGCGTGGACAGGCTTAGGGACGCCTTCGGCCCCGGCAGGGGGCTGGGCAGCCAACACTCGCTCCCCAGGCCTCTGGCTTTGCTGGGGAGAGGGTACGACAGAATAACCTTGTCAGATGGAGCGGGTGTGTGCCACTCGGTACAGCGGGGGAGGGAAGCGGAAAGACACTCCGTCTGAGAGATGACGTTTGAATGACCCCGAAGAGTCAGGAGCAGCCGGTCGCCATCAGGGGTGACAGTGCACCAGGCCGAGGGGAGAGCAGGAGCAAAGGCCCTGTGGCAGGAGCCGCCCTGGCACGGACCAACTTTAGGTCTGTTTGCTGAGCACGGACCAACTTTAGGTCTGTTTGCTGAGCGCGGGCCTGGCCGCCTTCGGTGTGAACGACCTCTTGCGTAAACTGAACCCGCCTGAGAGCGAGAGGACTCTGAACTCCTGAACTTTCTACTGCCTTCCCCCCCCCACCCCCCAGTGCCAGGAAGGGAAAGCTCGGCAGCCAGTAACCGCTCAGCAGGGGTCGGCTCCAGCCCGCGCGCTCCAGCACCGTCCCAGCCTCGGGGAGCGCGGCGCCCGCTGGACGTGGCCGAATGCCTGAGGGCAGGGGGGCCTTTCGAGAAGGGGCACCGGCGCCGCAGGAAGCGGAGCGCCTCCCCCTGGAGCCTCCCGCTCATGGCTGGAGCACCAGCTCGCGGAGCCGGGCGTCCCGCCCCTGCCCTTGACCCGAGGGCCCAACTCGGCCCGGCTGGGTGAGCGCTCGCCTGGGGCTTCGGCTCTTCCCCTCCAGGCTCCCCGCGCGGCCCGGACCCTGGAGGCAGGGGCTGCCCGGCCCCCCATTTCTCCATCCTCCAGCGGATGACACGGAGCTGGGCTTCCAAAGTCCCTGAGGGCCGGGCCGGGGGTGCTCGGCTGGCTCAGCCCGTGGAGCGTGAGAGCCTTGACCTCGGGGCCGCGAGTTCGAGCCCCGGGTCAGATGTAGAGATGACTCACAAGTAAACCTTAACAATAAATGAATAAGGGAGGGCTAAGCGAGAGCTGGGTGCCACCGCCGGGGGACGGGCCCGGAATATGCCCGCCCGGGGCTCGGTGTGCCAGGTGGCGCGGACGCGTGTGGGGTCGGGGTCCCCGGGATCTCCTGCTCGACACCCGCCTCCGAAAGGCCCAGAGCACGTCGCTCGTGGCTCCCAGTGAATGCAGCGACATGGGCGGGGAGCCGGCGCGGAAAGGCCAGGACCGCACACAGGCCACATGGCCAGCATGCGAGGCGTCCCCTCCCCGCGCCCCGTCCGGGACACAGGAGGCCGGGCCGTTCCATCCTCGAGTCTCCTCACGCTCCAGCGGTGAAGAAGTCCAAACGAACCTTCGGGAAGAGAGACACGTCGGGGTGCGGTCAGTTCCGACGGGGCCGGGGTGGGCCCAAAGCCCGGGCCAGGCCCGCCGAGAACATTGAGGGCTCCGGCCCCAGGGTGGGGGGCAAACCCTCCGACACAGGGCGGGGGCTTCCGCAGGACGTGGAACTGTCACTGCCCAGCCCGGCGGGCCTCCTGGAGGCAGCGGGGACTGCCTTTGGGTGTTCTTGGCCTCAGCCCGGCCCCTTAGGAGCAGAGGCCCCAGGGTGCTATGGGGACAAGGGGGAGGGGGCTGCAGCAGGGAGAAGGCCCCCCCACAGCACCCCCAGAGCGGACCAGCCACCCGCCGCCCTGAGGAGGGAGGGGTGGTTCGTGTCCCCGGAAATCCTCCCTCGTGACCGGGAGAGGACCTCGAAATCCCATCCCCGCTTACATAACCTCACACGCAGGCGTGCCAGCCGAGTTCACCCTGGCGTTTCTGCTCTCACCGAGGTGTGTTTACCTCGCCGGGGGGGGGGGGGCAGAGTTCATCCTTCCTTGACCCCTGAAGTCCTGGCCTCGGCCCTCCCCCCGCGGGGCTCACGGTCCTCACGCCCTGCGGACCCCAGCGTCCGTTCCGGTGGCTGCGGCCCAGCCTCGCCCTCTGAGACCTCACTGGAGGTGGCTGCATTTAGGGGAAAAGGGACTCTTCTGTCTGAGGAGCTCAGAGACGTTCCAGAAGATTCCATAGGCAACCCCCAAAGGGGGACCACGGGGAGAAACAGGTGGTGTCAGGATGCAGGAGCGGGCGGCCCAGCCATGAGGCCGGGGAGGGCGGCCCCGTCTCCCCTCGCCCCGCCCGGCTCCCGTCCCCTCCCTTCCTCGGAGGCGGGGCTGCTCTGTCCGCCAGGACCTTCCATGAACTCCAGAAGTTACTGCAACTTTTTTAAAAAAAGGTTTTTTTAGTGTTTATTTTTTGAGAGACAGAGTGTGAGCGGGGGAGGGGCAGAGAGAGAGGGAGACACAGAATCCGAAGCAGCTCCAGGCTCCGAGCTGTCAGCACAGAGCCCGACGCGGGGCTCGAACCCACAGACGGTGAGATCATGACCTGAGCTGCAGTCAGACGCCCAACAGACTGAGCCCCCCAGTGGCCCCGGCTTCTGCAACTTTTATTCCTTTTTGCTCCCCAGACTTTACCGCAAGCAAACTAACCCCAGGCCGAGATACCAGCAGCCCGGAACATTCTCAGACACCCCGAATCTGGTCCCGAGGGGCCGCCCTTCGTGCAGCACGGGGGCCCTTTCGCCGCGGTCCAGACAGGAAACCGGCTTCGGTTTCCTCAGCCAGGGCCCAGCCAGCCGCGCTCTCCGCTTACCCAGCCCCTAGGAAGCTTCCTGCCCGGGGAGCGCGTGGTCGAGGGCGGGCCGAGCGGGGCCAGCTGGGAAGGAGATCGGGGTGCTCGGTGAGGCCCAGCCCCTCTGTCCTCGGATCGGAGTCTTGTCTCAGCTCAGAGACGCCAAGGGCGGAAACCCCAGGGAGCCCAGCGCTTTGCCCTTGAGGCCTCGAGCTGCTGTTCCGCTCGGGCTTGTCTTGTAACCGGAAACCCGTGGAAACGGAGCCAGGAGACCGAACAGGGCCTCAAGTGACTCTCCCGGGGTGCCAGCACGCGAACCCCCTCCTCGCGGCGTCCCGCTTCAGGCCTGCGTGGACGGCTGTGCAGGTGAGCCTGCAGCGGGCTCCCCCCGGGGGCCTGCCTCCTCCCACCGAGGCCCCCTCCCACGGCAGGTGCCGGGCGCCCCTCCCCCTCCCCCGCCCCCCACTTTCCGCCTTCGGGGCTCAGACTCCTCCCTCCCGCCGAGACCGCCCAGCTTCGGTCTGGGTCCCAGCAGCACGCCGTCTTCAGGAAGGTTCCCTCGGTCCCTCTCGCCCACCTGGAGTGTCCTTGGGATTTAAGTACAGAAGTGAGGGGCTCAGGTAGGCGAGTGGCCGACTTCAGCTCAGATCATGACCTCACGGTTCGTGAGTTCGAGTCCTGCATCGGGCTCTGTGCTGATGGCTCAGAGCCCGGATTCTGCTTCAGATTCTGTGTCTCCCTCTCTCTCTGCCCCTCCCCTGCTCACGCTGTCTCTCTTCCCTCTCTCAAAAATAAACAAACATTTCAAAAAATATTTTTTTTAGTGAATGCCCACGTGGGGGCGTCACCCCTTGACCCGAGGTGACTCCTCGAACCCCCAGCTGGGTAAGGCCCCGACAGGTGGGGTCAGCGGCCTGAAGGCACGCGGCCGGCGAGTGGCAGGACCACGATCGGAGGCCAGAGGTTGGTGCCTGGACACCAGCCGGCCGGCCCCTGGCTCCCCGGACGCTCCCGTTCTGTCTGCGCGTCGGTCTGTCCACGCGGGCGCAAACAGAGAGTCGGTTTGGGGGGCGGGGGGTCCTCTCCAAGGCAGCTAGCTGGTGACGTCCCCTCCCCGCGGCCCAGAGCAGAGCTCCCCACAGGAAGCCTGCGGCAACCCACCCCCCAGCTGTTTTTACTTCTCTTTCATTCTGCTTGGGTTTGCCTGCAAACTGCATTTTTCCTTTCCCACGGGGCCTGGCTCCCGGCCCTTCTTTCTCCCAGGGCTTGGCTCCGGGCCTTGCGGGAGGTAAACAAAGCCCTCCTCTCCGGCAGGGGTGCAGGGCCGTGCCCATCCTGAGTCCCCATCGGCGGCCACCGGGGGTGGGGGTGGGGGTGGGGGAAAGGCCGTGGGGGCCGAGGCAGCTCCTTCCGGCGACCTCCTCCCCGCTGCCTCCTCCCCACACCCCCCTCCCTCCTCCCTCGGCTTCCCCGCTCCGCCTGGGCCAGCTGCCACCCTACCCGACCCGACAGCGAGCAGGGCCCGGAGGCAGGGGGGAAGCCCCTGGGAGCCGAGCGCGGGCGGCAGGAAGGTGGACGCCCCTGTTCTCCTGGCTCCGGCGGGAAACCATCTGCTCTTCCCTCTCCTGGCTGCTCCTCTGCCTTCCCCCGGAGAGGAGCGGGTGCGGCGGTGGGGAGCACGGCTCGGGGCCCCGGGGTGGGGGGCACGCACAGCCCCGCGCCCCACTCTCTGTCCGGCCCGGCCGCAGGGGCTCGCCTCCCCCTTTCTCGCTCTGCCCCCCCCCACCAGCCCTCGCTCTCATGTGAGTCTGAGTCACGGGCAGGAAGGCGTCCGGCCTCGAGCAGGGGGCAGAGGCCTCCCATGCGCAGAGCTGGGTCCTCCCGGCCTCTGTTCTTAGAGACGGGCCCGCGACACCCAGCCTGCGGCTCAGAACAGTCTCAGAAGTGGGTCGTCCGTATCGCTCCTCGAGGAGGATCCAGCCGCCATTCTGGGCACACGTTCTGAAACCCTTCAACACCGTCGTCGAAGAATTTTTATTATTTCTTTTTCGATGTTGATTTATTTTGAGAGAGAGCGCGCCGCGCATGTGCGTACGTGTGGGCAGGGGAGGGGCAGAGAGAGAGGGAGACAGAGCATCCCAAGCAGGCTCCGCGCCGTCAGCACAGAGCCCGACGCGGGGCTCGAACTCACGAACCGCAGGATCGGGGCCTGAGCTGAACTGAAGAGTTGAGACGCTCGACCCGCTGAGCCCCCTGGGCGCCCCTGGAAGAGGTTTTAAATTCGTTCGTTCAGCACATATTTTCTGAGCCTCCAATGCACGCCAGGCGCTGGGGACCGGAGGGGCCCAGGGCAGACGTGGTGGGGGCGGGGGCGGGGGGGGGGGGGAGTGCCCAGAGCCTCTGCTCCCGTCCAGGCCGGGTGGGCGTGCAGGTGGATGCGATCGTCTTGGAACTTGCCGACCGACTGGATCACGGCGGCGGGGGGTTCAGAGACGCCACCTGGGCTCTCGGCTTGGCGCTCGGGGAGGTGGGCAGTGCCCGCCGCGGTGAGGGGACTCCCGAAGAAGACAGAAGTTCGGGGGGGACAAGGTCAGGGCGCGATCGCAGACGCACCGAGGGGGGCGTCGAGAGGCCCGGGAACAGGGGAGGTGGCGGGAGGCGGCCGGGGTCTCGGCGAGAAGCACGCACGTGTCCGTCTGCACAGCGGGGACAGCGGGAGCCATGCCCGCGGACAGGAGGGCCCCATGCGGACACAGGCTCCCGGCGCCCCGGCCAGCTCCCGGAGGCCCGTGGGTTTCGGGATCACCCTTTCTCCCCCGACGGGTTCTCGGCCGCTAGAAGGTCACCCCGCAGAGTCCCCGCCACGGCCGCTCAGGCGCGTCGGGTGTGGAGTGGGCGAAGGTACCTCACCCAAAAAGGGACCGTCCGGGCCACGGGCGGCTCTGCCCCAGGTACGCTCGAGTCCTTGTCGGCACCTCATCCCTCCGCCAGCCCGAGCTGCAGGGAGGGCCAGGGAGCCTGGGGTTTGGCCGGGCTCTGCCAGCAACCACCACCTAGTCCGCGGCTAGGAGAGAAGGCCCGGCCGCCCTGCGTCTCGGTCCAAGGGCCTGTTGGCCGAGCGGCCTGTGGGCGGCCGGGCCAGGAGGCCGAGTTTTGAGAAACCTCCCCGGCCGCCTTCTCCTCACGTGACCGTGCCGTCCTCCCCTCCCCAAGGACGCCTCCTCCCCGGCCCCGGAGTCTCGACTTTACAGAAGGGAAACCGGGCCGACCTGATTTTCGAGTTGAAACTCTGGCTTTGTCATGAAAAAGGAACAGCTTAGGTAGGGACCCGTGTCGGCCGGACCGGGTAGAAATGGAAACAGAGCACCCCAAGGTTCCTAGGTGTCCCCGCCTGCCCCGAACGCGGACGCGGATCCCAGGGGCTCCTCGCTCACGCGGCCTGCTTTCTTTCTGCCCGAAAACTCGCGTGTATCCCCAGATCCTCTGCTTAGGCCCCCCTCCTCCGTGCAGCCCCTGGGGCCGACGTGACCCCTGCCCTGTTGTACCCTCCTCCGGCCGGGGACATACATTTTCATGTCCGTCACTAGAAGGGGGTTGTTATTTCTTCATCTGTCCGCCTGTCCCGGCAGGGCACGAGTTCCTGCAGGACAGGGCTGTGGCTCCCTCCTGTGCCCACGGAGAGCCGGGCTCGCGGCCACGGCCACGCGGGGTCCGCTGCCCCCGTCTCTGGCCCGACGAGCAAGTCCGCGTTTCCCCTCCCGAGGCCCCGAGCCGAATCTCTCGCTCTCTCTAAAAGAACGGGGGACTTCCCAGGGTCCCCACGGGCTGCACGCAAGTTACGAGGGAAGAGCCGGCTCCCGCCGTTAGCAGCGATCCGCGAGTGACGTGTCCGTTTTCAAACTTGTGTGTTTGCCCCGAGCCGAACAGAAAGACGGTCAAATTCGCTTAAATGCTGAGGCCGACGGTCCGCTCGCCGGTGATGGCAGGCTCCTGCCTGACTCGGCCTCCTGCGTTGAGCACCGCTACCTTGCAGGAGTGAGGCCCCGAATCGCAGAGTCCGGAGTCGGAACCCGGGCGGGCGTGGCCACCTGGCCACGGCCACCCCAGGCTCCCAACAGGGTGTCCCGCGGCTGCCCGAGCCCGGCCCGCCAGGTGTCTCTGCCCTGGCTCCGCACACGGGCCCGCGCCCCCAGCCCCGGAGGAAGCTCCGTCCCGTCCCTCGTGGGAATGCGGCGCCGCTTCACCCCTCCTGTGGCTGAAGGGAGCCCTGCGGTTTGCGCACGGTTGCGTCCGGCCCGGTCGCTTCGGCACCGTCGGTGGGCCACCCGCGTTGTGTGCGTGGTGCGCCCTGTCGGGGTCTCCCCCGCGTGAATGGACGGCGTCGGGGCTGGTTCTGGGTGCGGGGTCCCCCACGGAGGGCTGCTCTGCTTGGCGCACACGCGGGCACGTGCGCCTGGGTGAATGCCCAGCCCTGGTGGATCCCGCCAGTGTTCCGGAACGGTGGCAGGCCCGCCAGCTGCTGGCTGTTGGTGTGTCCTGCTTCCTCTAGGAGTTACCAGCCCCATGCCCTCGCCTCCTTAAAGGGAGACATCTTACTTGAGTCTCCTAGTCTCCCGCTAGCCTCCCAGTGTCAGGGGTGTGGCTGCACTACACTGAGGGCCTCTGTCTGTGTGTGCAGAGCACCCTGTGTGCAGAGCACCCTGCATGCGGCCAGGGAACCCAGGCAGAAGAAATAAAAATGCATTCGTGCTGGAGGGTGGAAAGGGGGGAAAGACCCCTGCAGGGGAGGGGGCTCGAAGGCACTGCAGGGCTGTTCCAGCCTCATGCTAAGGTGGCGCTCAGCGGCCCTCCTGCTTGGCCTGCCCCCCCCCCCCACCGGGGACCGGGCAGCAGGCGGCCCCTGTGGTCTGATGAAGGCCGGCAACACCAAGGCACCCGCACCCAAGCCAGCTCGTAACCCGCCACCGTGAGCAGAGCCGCACGGCCTGCCGGAGCCCGCTGCCCTGCACCCAGGCGGGCGGGGCCGTTTCCAGGCTCGCTTCTGTGCTTTGCCAGCCACCTTTTGCTGTCTTCTTTTGTCATTCCGTGGCGGACAGGGGACACGCGAGGGCGGGCTTCCCGGCGGGCTCCCCCTCCTCCCCCTCGGGTTTCCAAGACGGAGTCACGGTGGGGCTGGGGGATTTTTAAACATTAGGGCTTTATTTATTTATTGGCAAACAAATAAATGAGAGACAGCGCACACAGGAGCAGGGGAGGGGCAGAGAGAGAGCGAAGGAGAGAGAATCCCAAGCAGGCTCCTTGCTGTCAGCGCAGAGCCCGACATGGGGCTCCAACCCACAGACCGTGAGATCCTGACCTGAGCGGAAGTCGGATGCTCAACCGAGTGAGCCCCCCGGGTCCCCCCCCCAAGCTCTTCTTTCTGTCTCTTCGGAGGAAGGACAGGAGGTCGGACACGCGGGGACTCAGCCAGCTCACGGGAGCCGTGGCAGGCAGGCCTGCAGGGACAGAATGTGGATTCGCAGCCGCCTGGGGCAGGGGCCGGGGTGGGGGTCACCAGGGGCCCGGGCCTGAAGACTCGGGGCTCCTCTTATGATGGAAATGTCCCCCAGCCGGGGAGGTGGCCGCGCCTGTCTGTCATATGCTAGACGTCGCCGCCGGATGGAACACTTTAAGCGGGTGAATTGTATGGGGTGAATTACGCCTCAAGGAAGCTGTTTGAGAAACGCAGCTGAGGGGCCCCGGGGGGGGGGGGGCTCAGTCTGTTCAGCGTCCGGCTCTTGGTCTCAGCTCAGGGCACAATCTCAGGGGCGAGAAGCCTACTTTTAAAGAAATACGGCTGAGCTGTGTGGCCACGTTCGGGCCCCCTGACGCCCCCCTGGCCCCAACCCAGGGAGCCTCGTCCCTGATGGGCACCCTGGGGACAGGCCCCTCCCAGAGACAGCAAGGGGCGGGGCCTCCGGGGCCCAGCATTCCTGGGGGCGGGGGGCACACAGAGGGTGGAGAGAAGCTTCCAGAAGCATGGAGCAGAAGGCCCTGGGAGAACCCAGACCTCGGAAGCACGGCCCGCCTCCGGGGCCGTGAGAAGCCGCCCCGTGTGGGTATTTTCCCAATTCGGTGAATGAATTTTCACACTCAGCAGGACTGCGGAGCCTCCTGTCTCTTTCCTACCGTCTTCCGCTGCTTGCGTGGGCTCACCGTCTGTTTTTAGGGCACGAGCACACGCGCTCCAGGGCCGGCGGGGAGAGGAGGCGGGCGCCGGGGTCTCCGGCCGGGGGTCCCGGCGGCTGACGGGCGCCCCTCGCTGTCGCAGCGATCATGTGGCTGGAAGTTCTCCTCGCCTCCGCGCTGGCCTTCGTCGTCTACTGGTTCGTGTCCCGGGACAAGGAGGAAACGCTGCCCCTTGAGGACGGGTGGTGGGGCCCCGGGGCGAGGCCCACAGCCCCAGAGGACGAGAGCATCCGCCCTTTCAAGGTGGAGACGTCTGACGAGGAGATCCAGGTGAGACAGGGTTGCGCTGAGCAGGGGGGAGGGCGGGGGGGCCCGTCCATGTTCCCTGGGGGGCCGGGAGGGGGGCTCCCCCCACAATTCTCCCACTGCCGGGGTGCAGGTTGCTGCAGAGAGACATGCCCAGTCCACCCCGTCCCCCTGCCCACCCCACCCCTCTGCGCACCCCGTCCCCTCTGTCCAGCCCGCCCCTCTGCTCCAACTTCCCCTGCCCAAAGCCCAGCAGCACCCAGGTGGGCGGGAAGGTGCCAGCTGGCCCCGGGCACGTGCCTCACGGGTCACTGAAAGCAGCTGCTTTCTCCTCCTCTGTGCCCTCCTGCAACCCGGGGGGCGAGTTTAGCCGGAGAAAGCGGGCACGCCGTCTGTCATCAGGGTCCGGGTGGGGGTCCTGAGGGAGAACCAGGCCCGTGGTGACCTCAGATGCTGGGGTCCAGAGAAGCCGCCGCAGGGCCGGCATTGGTGATGCCCCTGCTGTGTGACAGTTGCTCAGGGTCACATTCGGTCCCCATAGGAGGCAGGACCGTCGGTCCCTCCACACTGGCAGGAATTAAAGCTTTTTCCCCACGGTGACCGAGGTATAGGCAGGATTGGGACTCAGGTCGGTCACGCTCCAGAGCCTCGCCCCCACCCCTGCACCCCGGAGTCAGCTGGGACGTGCCCAGGGGGTGCGCTGCCGTGAGAGCCGGGCTGGAGGGTGACCCGGACGTCCCCACCGCTCTTGCTCTGTGTGCGTCAGAGCACGTGGTGCGCGCAGGCATGGGTGCTCGGAGAAGAGAGGGGCCCGCCCTCCAATAGCCCCCTAGTCCCGTGACCGAGGGAAGGAGTGGGCGCGGAGAAAAGTTCACTGAGAGATTAACAGGGGTGCGCACCTCGAGAAGTTCCCAAGTCGTGAGATTTCTGAGGAGGAAAAGAGTACGGACCAGAAACTGGGCTGCACCCGAGAGAAACCAGGCTGAGGATGACTCCTTTCGTGGGTGCCTAGACTCGATGTCTAAAACGTCTGAAATCTGGGCACCCGGGGGGTATGGAGGACACTGGGGAGGGAAGATCCGAGGGGCCCGTGAGTTGACGCAGACTCCCTCGGCCCCCCGGGCTGGTCTCCTGGCCTGATGCTCGCCCGCTAGGCTCACACCTTCCTTCTCTCCCTGGTCTGTCATTTTATCCCAGCTGGCTTACAACGCATCATTCAGTGCCGTGTACCCGAGTCCGCAAACCACAGCCCCGGGACAGATCTGTCCTGCCCCTTGTGTACACAGCCCCCACGTTAAGAATAGTTTTTACATCTTTAAATGGCTGAAAACAGTAAAAGAACAATGTCTCGCGACACACGAAAATCTCAAGGCACTCGAACGTCAGTGTCTACAAATAAAGTTTTATTGGAACACAGCCATGCCGTGTGTCCACGTCTTGTCTGTGTCTGCGTCCGCACTACGAGGACAGAGTGGGGGGCCCGTTGCAGCCGGATAAAGGCCTCAAATATTTATTCTGTGTGGCCTCTTACAAAAAAGTTGGCCGGTCCCCGCCATCCGTAAGCCTTGTTAAATTAAAGAGGCGTGGCGTTCGTACACTTAAAAACAAAGAAGAGACGTCAGCGTGAACTTGAGGGCGAAGGACATAGGCTTTGGGAACAGCCAGTGTCACGGGAAACGAGGTTCCTTCTGGAAACAAACCTGCTTTTGTGCTCTGCGCCCCCTCCCCGGGGTCCCGCGTTCTGCTCCAGGACTTACACCGGAGACTCGACGCGACGCGCTTGACCCCGCCTTTGGAGGACGCCCGCTTCCATTATGGCTTCAACTCCCACCACCTGAAGAAAATCCTCTCCTACTGGCGGAACGAATTTGACTGGAGGAAGCAGGTGGCGATTCTCAACAAGTACCACCACTTCAAGACCAAGATCGAAGGTATGTTTCCCGGATGCCCGCTGGAGGGCGCCGCGTGTGTCGGGAGCTGGCTTCGTAGATGCCGGAGGAGACTCAGCCCCAGCTTAGTATCCGGTTACCGGGCCTCGGGGTGTATCTGCGGGCTGGCCTCCCGGTGGGCTTTAGAGCGAGACGGGAAAACACATCAATCATTCGAGAGCCAGGGACACACAGACTCTGGTGCGGTGATAGCACAGTCGTGGGGAGGGAGAGCAGGCCTGGGCCTGCCTCGGTCTCGGTCGGCTCCACCCCTCTGTGAGGGTTTGGCGTCCACGATACCATACCGTGAGTGCTCAAGGGCGCTCAGCCCGTCGGTCAAGGTCCTGAGAACGATTGCCCTCTCTGTCTGCGGCTCGAGACCTCGTGTCCTGCCCATGTCCTACCCTGTCCCTCGGCTCGGCAGGGAGCCGGACCTCGGCTGGGATGGAGGGGACCTCCCAAAACTGTCCTGGCGAGGTGACCTTCAGATCAGTTGAGGTGACAGAATAGTTTCCTCGGCGGGAAAGCGTTTTCCCCCAGTTTTCCTGAGAAGTCACTGACGTGTGTCACCATGGAGGTTCGAGGCATGGGGCACGATGGTTTGAGGGACGCCTGCGGTGACATGATGGCCGCGGGGGGGTGTGGGGGTTCAGGACAGGTCCCGCTTGTCCTACAGATACGATCCGAGGGGAGAAAAAACTTCTGTCTCCGTGCCGAGCTCTCGGAAATTACTGGTCACTTCCCTACGTACCCACGGCGGCGGCGGCTACGGTCACCAGCTGGACGTTAGGTCCCCAGCGCTCACTTACCTCGACCCGGGGGTCGAACCTTCCGACCCCCTCCCTCCAGCGCCCCGGCCCCCGCCCCACCTCTGGGAGCCGCACCGTCTGGTCTCTTCTATGCTTTCGGACTTTGTTTTGCTTTAGTTCCTGCGTCTCAGTGAGATCGTGCGGTATTTGGGTTTTTTTCTCTGTCTGGTTGATTTCATTTAGCTCAGCGCCTTCAGGGTCCAGCCCTGTTGTCATGAATGGTAGCGCTTCCTCATTTTTTTGTAAGTTTATTTATTTATTTTATCTTTTCGGGGGAGAGAGAGAGAGAGAGAGAGAGAGAGAGAATTCCAAGCAGGCTCCGTGCTGTCAGCACCGAGCCTGACGCAGGGCTCGAACTCACGAACCTCGAGATCCTGACCTGAGCCGAAATCAAGAGTCAGGTACTTAACCGACTGAGCCACCCAGGCGCCCCCAAGGCTGCCTCGTTTTCAAAGGCTGAATAATATTGCATTGTATATTTTCACATATGGACCACGTCTTCTTTATCTGTTCATCTATTGATGGCCACTTAGGTGACTTCCCTGTCTCAACTACTGTAAATAGTGCTGCAGCGAACGGGGTGCCGAGGGCTCTTGAGTTAGCAGTTTTCATCATCATCATTATTTTGAGAGAGAGAGGGAACCTACAAATGAGGGAGAGGGCAGAGGAGAGAGAGAATCTTAAGCAGGCTCCACGGCCTCAGTGCAGAGCCCAACGCGGGGCTCGATCCCACGACCCTGGGATCATGACCTGAGCCAAAATCGCGAGAGTCGGACGCTCAACTGACCGAGCCCCCCGGGCGCCCCCATTATTTTTTTATATATATTCCCAGAGACGGAAGTAGTGGACCGTATTTATTTTTCGTGTTTTGAAGCATCTCCATACTGTCTTCTAGAATGGCTGCACTGGCTCGCATTCCCGCCAACCGGCAGCGCACAAGGGTTCCCTTTCCTCGCCAACACTCGCTCTCTCTTGTCTTTGTCTTTAAAATAAAATTTACGTATTTATTTGGAGAGAGAGCAGGGGCGCCCCTTGTCTTTTTGATCGTGGCCGTTCTAAACGGCACGAGGTGACATCTCAAGGTGGCCTTTAATTTGCATTTCCCTGCTGATGAGTGACGGCGAGCAACGTTTCCTGTGTGTGTTGGCCATCTGGATGTCTTCTTTGGAGAAGCGTGTATTCAGGTCCTTTGCCCATTGTTTTCACTGAGTTATTTGTTTTTCTATTATTGAGTCGTATGAGTTCTTTACGTATGTTGGATATGAGCCCCTCATCCAGTGTATGGTCTGCAGGTAGTTCCTCCCATTCCACGGGTTGTCTTTTTGCTTTGTTGATGGTTTCCTTTGCTGTGCAGAAGCCTTTGTGTTGGCTGTAGCCCCGCGTGTTTGTTTCTGCGTTAGTTGCTGGAGTCTGTGTGTCACCAAGACCCACGCTGGAGAGCTCTGCGTCTGCCTTCCTTCCAGGAGGTCCATGGATTCAGGTCTTACATTTAAGTCGTCGGTCCATTTCAGGGTCATCTTTGTGAGTGGTGTGAGGGAGGGGTGCGGTCTCCGTATCTTCCCTGTGAATATCCAAAATCGAGCCAAAACCCAGCGCCGTTTGTCGAAGAGACCGTCTTCGCTCCGCTGAGTACTCTTGGCTCCCTTGTCAAAGGTTAGCTGACTGTGCCTGGGTTTATTTTCATTCTGTTCTGTTTATTTTCATTCTGTTCTGTTCATCTGTTGGAAAAGCTTATTTCAACCCCAGAACGATTTATTTATTTATTTAAGATGTTTACTTACTGGGGCACCTGGGTGGCTCAGTGGGTTAAGCGTCCGACTTCAGCTCAGGTCATGATCTCACAGTTTGTGGGTTCGAGCCCCGCGTCGGGCTCTGTGCTGATGGCTTGGGGTTTCTCTCTCTCCCTCTCTCTGCCTCTCCCCTGCTTGCGTTTGCGCTCTATCTCTCAAAAATAAATAAACAAACTTAAAAAAAAAATGAAGGAAGATGTTAAAAGCCAAAGAGGAAGCGTCCCTGTTTTTCCGGCAGGTCTGTGGAGCCCCAAGAGCCCTGGGCCCAGGTTGCGGCTCAGACCCCAGGAGCAGAGCTGGGCCCGGGCTTGAGGGGGGCTTGATGGGGGGTGTCCTGGCCCGGCACCTGGCCGGGACAGAGGCTGGAGATGAAGAGAAAAGGGCCCGAACCTCGACCTCCCTGTGATCGGCAACACCGTTCTCTCTGGAAGCTTCTGGAGGCCCCGCCTGACCCCCCGAGGGAGGCCCAGGCCTCCTTGCAGAACAGGGAAGCCGGCCCAGAGGCTGGAGCCCAGGGGTCGGGGCAGAGAGGACCCCAGAAAGTTCGGAGCGTGGGGGGTGAGGACGGCAGGCAGCGGAGGGGACGGAGGCCCTCTCAGACCACCCAGGCCGGGGAGCCGGGGGAAGGGACTCTCGAAGGCTCGCTGGGCCCCGGGCCAGGCCGCCAGCGGGGGGACTAGGCTGAGCAGCATTTGGGTGCAGCCACGGCAGGCCGCTGTCCAGACGACTCAGTGCCAGCCGTCACCCCCTTTGTGGCTCTTACAGTCTTCCGTGCTGTGACGTCCCGGGGAACCCTGAGGGGGCCAGGGGTCAGGCCGCCCCCGGGAAGGGAACAGCCCTTCCATACCTCTCGCCGCTGTAGTTTTGAACATGCCGTTCCCTCCTCCCGGCCCACCTTCCCCACATAAGGGACAAGCTCCTACTCGTTAAGTCTCCGCTTACATGCTACCTCCTCCAGGAAGCCTTCCGTCACGCTCCCAGCTGGCATATGGCCTCCCACGGCTCCCAGAGCCGCCTCCTTCGCAGAAACCCTTACCGTCTGCTGTAATGATAGACGCCACCCCCAAGTGAAGGCGGGGGGCCCGTTCTCTGGCTGTGTGGCCCCAGGCCCCGCCTGGGTACGGGAGCACCCCCACCAGCAGCTGCTGGGTGAACTTGGGGGCAACGGAACACGAGGAAGCCAGGCAGTCTGGCACCAGGGAGCCGGAAGGCGACCCGTGGGAGTTACACGCCAGGACCCGCGTGTCCTTGGGCGTGGGTGACGTGGCTTCCATCCTCTTGGGAGGCTCGCAACAGAAGATACCGAGATCCCCTAAGAGGCATCACAACAATCCGTTTATACTTAAAATTAGCCTTAAAGTTACAAATCTAAAAACTCAGTCGTATATTAAACATTCAAGTTGGACTTACAAATATTATCCTATGTATTTTTTTATTTTATTATTTTTTTAAGATTCTTTGAACCTTTTTTTTAAAGTTCATTTATTTCTCTTGAGAAAGAAAGAGTGTGAGCAGGGGAGGGGCAGCGACAGGGAGACAGAGGACCCCAAGCAGGTTCTGCGCTGACGGCAGAGAGCCCAAGGCGGGACTTGAACTCGCGAACAAACCGCGAGATCACGACCAGAGCTGAAGTCGGACACCTAAGCGACTGAGCCCCCCAGGCGCCCCAAGATTTTATTTTTAAGTCGTCTCTACGCCCAGCGCGGGGCTCGAACTCACGACCCTGAGATCAACAGTTGCGCGCTCCACCCCCCCGGGGCCAGCCGGGCGCCCCGCCCCCGCTTCTAGAAATCATTACACGAGTGTTCGCTGAGCTCCCCCACGAGCCGTTCTGGGCTCGTGTGTTCTGGAAACACAGCCGTGCACGAGGGGCCCGGCCCCACGGGGCTGGGAGGGGGGCTGACGCGAAGGGGACATGGCCGCGTCGGTGCCTCGCGGCTGTGAAGGCCGAGAGGCCCGCGTTGGCACTCAGCCGGCGTTGGTGGCTGTTACCTCGGTCGGTACCGGGGGGGGGGGTACCCCCAAGGTCCCAAGACCCCCCGGAGGGCGCGGAGCCTGACCCGGCGCCCCGAGGGCCGCGGCCGCAGCCCCCCTCCCGCCCCCGCCGGCCTGACCGCGCCCCGTGTCCCCAGGGCTGGACATCCACTTCATCCACGTGAGGCCCCCCCAGCCGCCGTCCGGCCGCACCCCGAAGCCCTTGCTGATGGTGCACGGCTGGCCCGGCTCCTTCTACGAGTTTTATAAGATCATCCCCCTCCTGACGGACCCCGCGAGCCACGGCCTGGGCGACGAGCAGGTCTTCGAGGTCGTCTGTCCTTCCATTCCTGGCTACGGCTTCTCGGAGGCGTCTTCTAAAAAGGGTAGGGGGGCTGCCGGCGGGGGGGGGGGGCGCCCCGAGGAGTGCGGCGGGCCAGGGGCAGGCAGAGCGGCGGGCGTGACCGGTGCCAGCCGGAGGGGGGGAAGGGCCGGGGTCCGGGGCCCTCGGGAGCTGCCCACATCCGGGCCCCGGGCCGAGCCCACCACGCCCTGGCCGCTTGGCTGTCCCCTCACCGCCCCTCCCTGCGGGTCGCACCACCGACGGGCCCCAGGACGACTCCTCCCCTCCTGCGAGCTGCTGTCACCCCAGCCGGGGGCGATGGGAGGGGGGGTGAGGGATTTCACGGGCGCCCAGGGGGACCCGAGGGGTGACCTCCTGTGACCCTGCCCCCCTTCCCCCTACCCCCAGGCCTGAACTCCGTGGCCGCCGCCAGAATCTTCTACAAGCTGATGCTGCGGCTGGGCTTCCGGGAGTTCTACCTCCAGGGCGGGGACTGGGGGTCCCTGATCTGCACCAACGTGGCCCAGATGGTGCCCCGGTGAGCGCCGGGTGCGCAGCCCCCGCGGGGTGTCCGCAGGCCTGGGGGGGGACGCGGGGTCTCCCGTCACCCGCCTGCGCCTGGGGCCGCTTGACGCCGACGCTCTCCGTCTGGCGTTACACGGGGTGGGTGACTCGGGGCCAGGCGCCCGGGCGGAGAGGGTCGGATGGGACAGGTTCCAGGAGGGGAACGTCAGAGTGGCTGCGTGTCTCAGCCCCATGGCCGCCGCCTGCCGGCCTCCCCCCCCCCACCCCGCCCTGACCCCAGCCCCCCGCTGGCCCGCTCTCTGCCCTCAGCCCCGTGGCCGCCGCCTGCCGGCCTCCCCCCCCACCCCGCCCTGACCCCAGCCCCCCGCTGGCCCGCTCTCTGCCCTCAGCCCCGTGGCCGCCGCCTGCCTGCCTCCCCCCCGCACCCCGCCCTGACCCCAGCCCCCCGCTGGCCCGCTCTCTGCCCTCAGCCACGTGAAGGGCCTGCACTTGAACATGGCTTTCGTTGTGAACGGCGGCTTCCTGACCCTCCCGCTGGCGCGGCACTGCCCGAGGCTCTTCGGCTTCACCGAGAGGGACATGGAGCTGCTGTCCCCGTTGAAGGAGAAGATTTTCTACGGGCTGCTGCGGGAGAGCGGCTACCTGCACATCCAGAGCACCAAGCCCGACACCGTGGGTGAGCGCGCGCCCGGGGCGCCACGGCGGGGGGGGGGGGAGGGGGACGGGGGGGGGGGGTCACACCCCTTCCTTCCGTCCCAGCGCCCCACCGCCGCGCTCCGGGGATCCGAACTCCCGGGAGGGGCCGAGCCCGCTCCAAGGCCAAGGCCGGGTCACCGCTGAGGTCAGCCGATGGGTGGCCGTCCCGTTCCCAGACGACAGCTCGAGCCGAGGCCGTGTGCGCTGGCTTTGACCCCCGGCCTCTGGCCTCTGAGCCTGAACGCAGCAGGAAGCCCGGGGGCCCGGCAGCCCCAGGACCGTGCGGGGGGGCGGGGGGGGGGGGTGGTCTTCGTTAGTAACGGGTCCCCTGTTTCGGACTTTGAGGTTGCTTCTTACTTTTCACTGATCAGAGCACGTGAACCCCAAACCCCACCTTTTCTTTTTAAAAATGTTTATTTATTTATTTTGAGAGCGAGCGAGCAGGGGAGGGGCAGAGAGAGAGGGAGACAGACTCCTAAGCGGGCTCTGCGCCCGATATGGGGCTCGAACTCACAAACCCTGAGATCGTGACCTGAGCTGAGACCAGGCGTCAGAGGCTTAACCAGCTGAGCCCCCCAGGCGCCCCTAAGTTTATCTGTTTATGTAAGTAATCTTTACGCCCGAAACGGGCTCCAGCTCACGACCTGGAACTCGAGAGTCGCACGCTCCACCAAGTGAGCCGGCCAGGCACCCCCAAAACCCCAGCTTTTAAGAAACAGCCTTCGTAGAGATCTGCCATGAGTCTCCCCGGACACAGGACGCCGCCCGTGTGGCGGATGGACTCCCAGGAAGCCGCGAGGGTAGCGTTCCCCCGTTTTCTCAGACGAGGGTTCCAAGGCCAAGGGTTAAGGAGACGGGGTGCAGAGCACCCCCAGAGTTAGGGCAGAGCCGTGCTTCGGCCTGCCCGTGGCACCTTGTGACCTGACGGCCAGCTCTTGGTCCCGGGCCCGAGTCACCCCTTGCTTCTGCCGTCCCCAGGCTGCGCTCTGAACGACTCTCCCGCCGGCCTGGCTGCCTACATCCTAGAGAAGTTTTCCACCTGGACCAATTCTGACTTCCGGCAGCTGGAGGACGGGGGCCTGGAGAGGTGAGTCCCCTCCCGCCCCCCCCCACCCACCGTGGGCCCGCGTCCCGGCCGCCAGCTTCCCTCCGGCCAGCACGGCCACCCCTGTCACATGGTTCACGGCCCCGGGTCCTCCGGATGACGACGCCGACAGAGGTCTGGCCGCCGGCTCCGGACCTCACCGCCGAGGGGTCAAGACGAGGGTCTAGGCCTTGAGAATGTCGGTGCTCCGTTTGCTAGATTCCCCCCGCCCCGGAATCAGGGGGTCCGGGGGCAGCGAGCACCCCTCCACGGCCCAGAGGCGGGAGCAGCTAGGGCTGCCCGCTCTGAACCCAGGAGAGCCTGGCATCGTGGCCACCTGACCATACGCCCCGGAGGCTGCGGCAGTGGGACTGGGGGGGCCTCAGGGGCCGCAGCCTCTACTCCCGGCCTCTGACCTGACTTCAGCTCAGAACGGTGCCGGGCACACACACTCGACAAGTACGTAGTGGACGGATGAGCTCCAAGAGACTGTCCGGAGAAAGGAGGCTTTGCCTCGTCTAAGGGGCCAGGGCGGAAATGTCTGGGAGAAGCTATAGGATTTGGGCCTTGAAGGATGAGTAGGAGTTTGCCGGTGGAAACGGTGGAAAAGGAGAATTTAGGCCAAGAGGAAAGCAGAAGCAAAGGCTGGAGCGCTGAAAACACCAGGGCACTGCCGGAAAGGCTGACTTGGCCGAGGCTTTGGGGCAGGTACGAGGGGGCCAGGCCACGCACCCCTGCACAGCCCTCACCCCGGATCTGTTCCCCACCCCACGCTGGAGAGGACCCCGGGGGGTGACGGGGCTCCACCAGGAGCTCCTGGGCAGGGGTGGCCCTGTTCCTTGCCCACCAGTACCGGCGGCCAGATGAGGCCCCCCACCAGTCCGACCCCCCGCCCCCGGGCCGGACCACCTGCTGCGGCTGCTGCCTGGCTCCCGGGGGGCACCAAAGCCTGGAGCACGGGGCAGACGCGATCAGCTTGGTGTTCTAGAAAGATCACTGGCCGCAGTAGGCTGGAGACGGGTGTGGCGGTAGTTTTCAAGCCGGGATCAGAGCCGAGGGGGCATGGGAGCTCTCGGCCTCCTTGCTAAAAGCCCAGTTCACAGGGTTTAAGCCTCGATTCCAACCATTCGGGTCCCACTCAGTGCTTTCCATCGTGTCATCAAATGAGCACGGCCAGGAGGTTCCCTCTCTGTCCCCGCCCCGTGCCGCTGTGGCTGGAGACTGAAAAGAACGAACTTCTGAAAATGAAGTCGCTTAATTGGACACGTTCACCATTTCGGAGAAGCCTCCTTTCTCCCAAATCCTTCCAATTTTCATATCTAATGTTAATACCCTCCCTCCCCCCCGGCACTGTCTCAAGCCGCACCTGTTGGGAGCAGGGCAGAGGCGAATCGAATGTTCCTTAAAATGCGGTGCTGAGGATAGAAATATCTACCCCGGCCGACCACTTCTAAAGAGCCGACAACCCAGGAAATTCGGCAAACGGGCCTCGAGGTCACCGACTAACGTCCCTGCCCTCGAGCCGGAGGGCTGAGTCGGGGCAGAGCCTCAGTGGTCCTCAGTCCCGGGAGCGGTGACACTGCGGGGTCTCCTCCCGGAGGGGCACAGCCGGGGCGTCGTGGGCTCGGCGTGAGGGAGGCGGAGGACGGGTCCCTCGACCGTGCCCGTGTGCGTGTGCACTCGTGCCCGTGAGGGGCCGGGCACAGAGCCCACTTCTGTCATCCTGGGTGCGAGGTGCCCCCCGGGTAACGGGCCTAAGATCCGAGCCCGGGGAGGGGCCGGATGGGAGGAAATGACCGTCTCCGGGGGAGACGCAGCAGTGCAGGTGGGGCAGCACGCGGGGGTGCTGGGGGGGCCTCTGGCGGACCGGCTGCAGGAGGACGGGAGGGAGGTCGGGAGGACAGAACGCAGTGAGAAGGGCGAGTGCGGGTGGACAGTTGCAGTGGGGCGGCGGGGGGGGGGGGGAGGTGCCGGGGCGGGAGGGGGGGGTGCCAGGGCAGGGGGGAGGGGTGGGGCAGGGGCTGAGGCATGGGGGAGGGGTGGGGGCCAGGGCAGGAGGGGAGGCAGGAAGACGGGCCTGGGTGGCATTGGACCCTGTGGCGGGGGAGGGAGACTTGGACCCGAGGCGGCGGATTGCGGGATCGGGGCCCCAGAGGAGCAGGCGAGAGCTCTCCTGAGCCCCCAGAGCAGGGAAGGCCTGAGGGGAGCGCTCCGGGGACTTGGATTTCCTCAGGAAGGCGGGCAGGGTGGGTAGCACGTGGCCATCGGGAAGCACCAAGGGTCGGACCGTCCCCAGCGCTGGAGGCCCCTGGGGTCTGTGGACCAGCAGGTGGGTCTGGGCGCCCTCGGTGTCGGTGTCGTGGCGGTGAGAGGGGCAGGGTGTGAAGCTAGCGGGTCTGTGTGCGGGGGGTGTCCTCCCTGGGGGGGGTGGAGGCTGGCGGGGGGGGGAACGTCCTCCCTGGGGGGGCTGGAGGCTGGCGGGGGGGGGCGTTCTCCCTGGGGGGGCTGGAGGCTGGCGGGGGAGGCGTTCTCCTGGGGGGGGCTGGAGGCTGGCGGGGGAGGCGTTCTCCCTGGGGGGGCTGGAGGCTGGCAGGGGGGGCGTTCTCCCTGGGGGGGGCTGGAGGCTGGCGGGGGACGTTCTCCCTGGGGGGGGCTGGAGGCTGGCGGGGGGGGCGTTCTCCCTGGGGGGGGCTGGAGGCTGGCGGGGGGGCGTTCTCCCTGGGGGGGCTGGAGGCTGGCGGGGGGGGGGGCGTTCTCCCTGAGGGGGCTGGAGGCTGGCGGGGGGGGTCGTTCTCCCTGGGGGGGGCTGGAGGCTGGCGGGGGGGGGACGTTCTCCCTGGGGGGGCTGGAGGCTGGCGGGGGGGTCGTTCTCCCTGGGGGGGCTGGAGGCTGGCGGGGGGGGGGGGACGTTCTTCCTGGGGGGGCTGGAGGCTGGGGGGTGGTGGTGAATGGGGGGAGGGCATTGGGGCAGCTGTGGGCACCCAGAGGGCACGTCCAGGGGACACCAGTGGCTGGACAGGGGGAGGCCATGGAGGGCTCCAGGGGGCTCTGGACACGGGCAGGGGAAGAGAGCCTGAGGGGCCGGGAGAAGGTGGGGTTTCTGGGGTCACAGACCATGTGCCCCAACAGTGAGAACCAAGGGGCTCTTTCCTCCCCCAAGTGTGGAGCCCCGCAGCCTGGGTGGGGGCTGTCCCATGCTGAGTGGGGGGGGGGTTCTGCACAGGGCCCCACGGCCCCCTCCGGGGGTGACACAAGCTTGCCGGGAAACGCCCGGGCACTGCCAGGCAGTCCGGGGGCTCTGAAGGCTGCATGGAAACCCCGTCCTGGGGGAAACGCCCACCTGGGGATGGTCCCCGGATGGCCTGGCCTGAGGCCCGGGCGGGGGGGGGGGAGGTGGCGCCCACCTCCGGGCCCCCCGGCGGTGACCCGGGCAGAGCCTCGCGGTGAGGTCCGAGGAGGGAGCCGGGCCGGCCTGTGCTCGGGGCGGGACGCCGCCTCCCGGGCGCACCCGGCACCCAGCGGCCTGCTGGTTCTGCTCCCGCAGAAAGTTCTCCCTGGACGACCTGCTGACCAACGTCATGCTCTACTGGGCGACGGGCTCCATCGCCTCCTCCCAGCGCTTCTACAAGGAGAACGCGGGGCAGCTCTTCAAGCAGGACCGGTGAGCCCGGCCAGGGGACCCCGGGGCGGGGGGCGGGGAGACGAGCCCCCGAGAGCCCAGGGGACCCCGGGGCGGGGGTCGGGGAGACGAGCCCGAGAGCCCAGGGGACCCCGGGGCGGGGGGCGGGGAGACGAGCCCCCGAAAGCCCAGGGGGCCCCGGGGCGGGGGGCGGGGAGACGAGCCCGAGAGCCCAGGGGCGGACGCTTGGAGGCGGGCGAGCGCGCGCCGGTGCCCAGGGTGCCCAGCGTGAGAACGCAGTTTAAGGTCGGGGCGGGGGCCGGCGCGGGAGGCGCCGGGCGAATTAGCTCACGAGGGGACCCCGGGCCGGCCCGCTGCGGGGGGACGGAAGGGGACCGGGATGCAAGCTCGCCCCTCAGTGGGACCTCTGTGCCGCCCAGGGCCAAGGTGTCCGTGCCCACCGGCCTGGCCGCCTTCCCGTGCGAGCTGCTGCACGCGCCGGAGAAGTGGGTGAAGAGCAGGTACCCGAGGCTGGTGTCCTACTCATACATGCCCCGCGGGGGCCACTTCGCCGCCCTGGAGGAGCCCGAGCTGCTGGCGCGCGACGTCCGCAAGTTCGTGGCGCTGCTGGAGGCGCAGTGACGGCCGAGGCGGCCCCGAGCGACGCGACACGCCCCCTCCCCGTCTGCCCCTTGGCCTGGAAGTCCCTGGCTCCCCTGGGCGGCCCCCAGCTCTGTCCCCCCCCCCCGCCCCCTCCCCTGCGCTGCGCTGCCCTGCCCGCGGTGGGGCCCCTGCTCTGTGCACAGGCCGATGCTGATAAATGATTTTAGCTCTCAGTGCGGCTGCGTTCGTGCCGACCCCACGTGGGGTCCCCGCCCAGGAGAGCCGGCGGGCGTGCAGTCCGGGGTGGGGAAGGAGCCCCTACTCGACCCCTGTCGGTGTCCTGGGCCGCTAGAGCGAGCACCGAGCAGGGCCCGAGGCTGGGCGGGGCAGGGGCGGGGTGTCAGGGGGCCTGGGCCACCCTCCCCTTCCATGCAGGATGGACCCCACCCCAGGCCCGCCCCTGCAGGATGGAGCCCACTCCCCCAGGCCCCGCCCCTGCAGGATGGACCCCACCCCCCAGCCCCTGCCCCGCAGGATGGAGCCCACTCCCCCAGCCCCGCCCCCGCAGGATGGAGCTCCCGCCCCTAGCAACCTCCCCTGCAGGATGGACCCCACCCCAGCCCCGCCCCCGCAGGATGGAGCCCACACCCCCCAGCCCCTGCCCCGAAGGATGGAGCCCACTCCCCCAGCCCCGCCCCCCGCAGGATGGAGCCAACACCCCCCCCAACCCCACCCCCGCAGGATGGAGCCCACTCCCCCAGCCCCGCCCCCCGCAGGATGGAGCTCACACCCCTAGCAACCTCTCCGCAGGATGGAGCCCACCCCAGCCCCGCCCCCGCAGGATGGAGTCCACGCCCCCAGCCCCGCCCCCGCAGGATGGAGCCCACTCCCCCAGCCCCTGCCCCGCAGGATGGAGCCCACTCCCCCAGCCCCTGCCCCGCAGGATGGAGCCCACGCCCCCAGCCCCGCCCCTGTAGGATGGAGCGCCCTCTCCCGAGCACACGGGCCCTCTGGCGCCCCCTGGAGGCAGTGGGAGGCTGCTTCTCTGGCAGGTGCCCAGAGCCGGTCCCGGTCCCACCGGGCGGGGAGGTGGAGGGGGAAAAAAATGGAAAGGCACCAGTCCTCACAGCCGGGGTCACAGCTTAGGGGTGGTGCGTGGCCCACCCCCTCCTCCTCCTCTCCCCTGCCCCGCCCCATTTCCCCCTGGCTGCAGGACCCCCTACGCCCTGCTCCTCCTCCACAGCCTCGGAGGGCGCGGCTAGATGCGGCCCTGACGTCAGCAGCCTGGCTGAACGAGCACTTTATTCGTGGTCCTCCTGCCGTCGCCTGCTGCAGGGGGACCCTGACCCAGCCAGTGTCCCTGGCAACGTGACACAGAACAAGGAGCCACAGTATGGGCCTGCGGGGTGCGTGCAGCCCGCCCCGGCCCGGTCCCTTCCTGCTCCCGTGGCAGAGACCCCCGATGGGTGAGAGCCGGTGGGGGGGGGGGCGCGGAACGAAGCATCGCGACCCAGTCTCCGGAGCTGGGCGCAGGCTCTTTGGTATCAGTCAGCTGCCCAGGGGCGGTGGGCAGTGTCTGTCTTCCGAGCGGGGACACCCTCCGCGTGTCCTCCCCAGTACCTGGGACTGCCGCACGGGGCTGCTGGGGCACCGCTCCGGCACGCGGTCTGGTCTTGCTCAGCCACCAGGCATGCGTCCCAGCTACAGAAAGGGGACCCAGGGACGCATAGAGTCCAAGGCACGCACCGGCTCCCCTCCCCTGCCGCTGTGACCAGAAAGGCCACGGCTCCCCAAGCGGCGGGGGCCCCATCCGGTCTTCCGCGGCGAGGGCAGGGGCGCCGTTCCGGGTTCGCCTCTCCAGGGCAGGGTGCTTCTGCTCGGTGCAGCCTAGTCCCTGGGCTCGGTGGGGCTTTTCCACCTGGGTCTGCGCCTCTCCCTCCTGGGAGCCTGGCCCAGCCGCCCTCAGGCCTGGGGGGCCGCCGGCCTGCTGTCGTCGTCCTCAGGGCCCTGGGCCGGACACTGCCCCAGGACGGTCCCGCTGATGTCGCAGACGGCGCCGTAAGTCTGCTGATGCTGTGGGGACAGGGCTGTTCTCTCCGAGGACAAGCCGCTCAGGATCCGGGGCACGTAGGGCTGCTGGCACATGGCGGGGCGTGAGCGCTCAGAGCGGGGTCTGGGCCCGAGAGTCCTCCCCGCCCCCGTCCCCCGCCGCCCCTCCCCCAGGGCCAGGCTGAGAACGTGTGTGCGGACGGCAGCCCCCGGGGGGTGAATCGGAGAACCTTCTCCCTGGGGCTGCTCCAAGGACAGACACCCATCGGGTGCCTGACGGAGGGGGGGCGGGGAGAGGTGGCAGCGGCTGGAGAGAAGGCCGCGGATGACACGGGTCTGTGTCCCAGCGCTGGCCCTGTCGGGGACCCAGAGCTGGACCCTGGAGGCCTCAAGCAACAGGCGCTGCTGACACCTCGCTCCTGCCCAAGCTTCCGCGGCCACAGGGCCTTGTCACGCGGCTCCAGGAGCTGCCCAACCGCAGCAGGCACGAGCCCTGCCCAGAGGGGACCGGCGGGGGGAGGAGGGGGGGCCGGCGGCAGGTGAACCACCCAGCCCATGGGACCTGGGATGCCCTCTCGAGTGACCCTAACTTAGAAACGTGGCTGCCACGCGGCCGAGGCCCTTCCGTCTGGACCTGAGACGCTCGGCAGGTTGCTCGGGAAGACGCCGACACTCACCGTGAACGGGGGTGGCCTCTGGGCCTCGGCCTCACTCCCTTTGTCGCCGGCCGATTCTTCCGTCTGCAGACGACAACGGAAACTCGCAACGGGACACAAAACCGCTTTTCCGGGCGAACTCGCTCCACACACACAGACCAGTAACACCCGGAGTGACAGTACCGGCTGGCGCCAGGCTCCCGGCAGCAGGGGACAGGGCGGGCGGCGCAGGGCGGGGGCGGGGAGGGAAGCCGCGCAGTGTGCTGAGAAGGCTGCGGGACCGGGTAGGGGGGCGGCGTGGAGAGGGAGCCCGCCAACTCCTCCCCCCGCGAGCTGGGACGGGGGGGCCCCTACCTTGTAGTTCAGGGGGCTGAGGTGCTTGAAGCAGCCGAAGCAGGTGTAGGCCAGACTCACCAGGATGGTGAGCAGCACGGCCAGGAAGGTGAACAGCGTGAGGGGGGCCTTCAGACCTGGGGACACGGGGCGCCGGCCTCGCTGAAGATGGCCCCGGCCGGTGCGGGAACCGGGGCGACCTCTCCCTCGGGCAGAGACTGAAGAGCCCCCTGCCGGCCGGGCCACCCCCCGCCCCACCCCCGGGTCAGAGGGCCCCTCACCCAGGCGCAGGAAGGAGAAGAAATAGAGCCAGAAGAGGCACAGGATGGGGGCGGCCAGGGCCTGGTTGACGGCGGCCAGGTGGATCCTCTTCTCCAGCTTGGCCGGCAGGTAGGCGAAGTAGAGGTTGTGCCGGTCCACCATGTGCTTGAGCAGGATGTAGATGAGGCCTGCGGGGGCGGGGCGTGAGCCGTCCCCCCCCCACGCCCCCCCCGGGCCCCGTCCCTCCCGGGGGCAGCGACCTGTCCCTGGAGCCGGGGCCGCGTCTGCCGTCTGACCACATGAAGGCAAAGCAGGGCTCCGCGCACATCACGGCTGCTTGTGCGCGCTCTCTCTCCCCGCCCCAGCCAAGGAGTGAAGGTGGCTGGGGTTCTGTCCCCAGGGAGCACAGAGACTCCAGGACCATCTGCAGAAAGGCAGACGCCGGCCCCGACTCCTCCCCGGGCCGCCCACGCGAGCCCCCCACCATCCCGCACGGCGCCCTCGCTGTGTCCCTTCCCGGCCCCAGCTGACCCGCCGCCGCACTCATCAGCCGGCAGGTGCCCGAGGGTCCTGCCCCCAGGGGCGGCACGGAAGGCCGATGTTCTGCTGCCGCGCTGGGTTCTTTAAGAAGTTTTTTTTTTTTAAGGTTTTATTATTAAGCTCTCTCTACACCCAACTCGGGCCTTACTCGCTTCGGCAGCACGTACGCTACAAATAAAGAGTTGCATACTCCACCGACAGAGCCAGGAAGGTGTCCCCGTTTTGTTTTTATAGAGTAATTCTGTTGAGGCGCCGGGCTGGCTCAGTCGGTTAAGCATCCAACTTCGGCTCAGGTCATGATCTCGCGGTTCGTGAGTTCGAGCCCCGCGTCAGGCTCTGTGCTGGTGGCTCGGAGCCTAGAGGCTGCTTCAGATTCTGTGTCCCCCCCTCTCTCTGCCCTCCCCCACTCACGCTCTCTCTTCCTCAAAAATAAACATTCAAAAAAAAAGTAATACTGTTGATTTTTTAAACAGTTCAAGAGTAAATGGAAAACTAAAACCTCGTCCCACCCCTACACCTCAGCTGTCACTCCCAGCAGCCTGTTGGGTGTTCTATTTCCTTCCAGAATCTTCCATCTGTCTGCAGTTCCTGGTGTTTTAGTTGCAAGACCTCGGTCTTTGAATCCAGCAGCCCTCGGCTCAAATCCCGGGTCTACTCCTCACTTGGGTCACACTGGGTGTGAAAAGGGGCCGCGAACGAGACGTGCCTGTAGGACCGCGCGGAGCGGTACGTGTGACAACCCGTGGGGCGCACGCACTCGGAGCTCGCTCTGCACCGGGACGCGGTCGCCCGAGAGCCAGGCGGGAGCTGCGGGACGCTGGGATCAGGGTGGCCACCACAGGCAGCCGGTAGGACCGGACCTTACGTCCCTGCGGCCCCTGGGCCCTCGGCCGCAGGAGGTCCTCGGCGTGCAGGCCACGGCGGCGGTCCCGGGGGGGGGGCCGGCCGCCCCTCCCCCTCCCCCCCTCCCCCCGGCCGCCCGGGCCCCACTCACCGAAGGGCGCGATGATGGGGCAGGTGATGCTGTAGGCCATGATGACCGTGAAGACACACAGCGTCCACGCGTACATGGCTCCGAACTCGTACTGGAAGGCCTGGTTCTGCGGGAGGCGGCCGAGCTGGGGTCCTGTCTCCAGCCCCGCCCGGCTCACACCCAGGCCGCCCGGGGCGAAGGATTCGCGTTCGCCCAGTGTTTCTCCTGTTCCAGCTGCATCTATGCGCAGGCCCGAGAGCCCCGGGGACGCAGAGGGTGCAGAGCGCCCCCCAGGCTTCGGGTCGGGCCCCCGGGCGCAGCCCCTGGGCGACGGCCGACCCCGAGGCGGGGTGAGGGGGGTACCTGCTTGATGTTCCTGCGGTCGGCCGCCGTCTTGGCCGCCACCATGCGGCAGGTGTACAGGACCAGGCCGGGCAGCCGCAGCAGCTCCATGCCGTTGCCGATGAAGGCCGAGGCGATGACGTAGTTCACGAAGAAGGCGCCCTGGTCGGGCAGGAAGACGCACCTGCGGGCGGCGGGCCTGTGAGCCTCCTTCCCGCCCCGGCAGGGGCGCCCGGAGGCGCGGGAGCGGAGCCCCTGCGGCCGGTGCGGACTCGCGTTCCGGGCTCGGAGAGCGAAAGGGGGGCCCTGCCCCACCCCACCACGCCCCGCCCCTGCCCCACCCCTGCCCCGCCCCGCCCCGCCCTGCCCCGCCCTGCCCTGCGGGAGCCTGCATCCTAGTGCAGGGAACACACAAGTGCCAGGTGTGACGCGTGCTCAGAGGAAACAGCAGGGGAGGGACTCCGCTCACTGTTACATGGGCCACCAGAAAGGCCTAAGGAGTGACATCCGTGCACGCGGAGCAGGAGGGTGAGGACGAGGGTCCGGGAACTGGGCTGGGAGCCGCAGGCGGGGGACACTGCAGGGTGCGGGCCCCCGATAGGGCAGGGGGCTTCGGGCCAGGGAGAGGCGGGGCATGCGTGCAGTGCGGGGAGCCGCGCAGGGGCGGCCGCTGGCATCCGGGAGGCGGGGGCGGCCGGGAGATGTGCTGGTGGACCGGCGGCCGCGGGGAGGGCACAGCGGGGACAGGCGCCCCAGGGGCCCTGGGCTGGAGCAGCTCACGCAGTCCTGAGCGCGGGGGGGGGGGGGGTGGGGGCCGCGGGGGCACGGGGGCCCACAGGCTCCCACTCGGGGTCACTGGGGCGCGAAGGTCGGGGCCGAGAGCAGGGCCTCTGACATCGGGGCCGATGCGGAGACCCCGCCAGGAGGGTTGGGAACGACACACCCCGGGTGGGAGAGCCGGGACAGGGGCGCCCCCGAGCCTTCACGCAGGAAGGCCAGATGAGCGAGTCGGGCGGCCCGGAAGGTTCCAGAGGATGAGGGCCGAGCCCCGCCCCCTGGAGCTGGCCACCTGGAAGCCGCCATCCACCCAGGCGGGAGCTGGCCAGTGTGTGTGTATCCACCTGGGGCCGCCAGCCCCCCAGCCCTCAGCCGGACCGGCAAGAACCCACGTGGAAGAATTCTGTCTAATCTTCCCGGGAAACACGGCCAGCCTTCCCACCAACTCTGGTTTGGACGAGTCACTGCCAAGGCTGAATTTGGGCCCAAAGGGTCGGGGCTCAGACTGAGTTCTAACGAGCTGGGTAACCCTGGACAAGCTATGCAACCTCTCTGAGCCTCAGTCTCCCCATCTGTAAAACGGAGAAATAATGGCGTCTACCCCACGGCTTGTCGTAAAGGTTAAAGGAGAAAAGGAATAAAGCATTTAGCCCGACGCCTTCTTAAACAGCAGCGACTACTCGGGAACGCAGCACAGGCTGAAAACACCAACGGGGACGCGCCCCGGAGACAGGCTGGATCCCGTTCTCCTGGGGTAACAGGGCCCGGGCCACGCTGTCCCCACCCCCCGGCACCACTGGGACCCACAGGCTCCTTCTCCCCGAGGGGCTCCGCGCTCCGTGAGCCAGCTTCCAAGAATGAACAAGACTGCTTCTAACGGAGTTCCAGCCTAAAGCCCGAACCACGCCCCTGCACACTCGGCACAAAGCGGTCAGCTCCCACGGTGCGGCCTCGCCCCTGCCCGGCCGGTCTCAGGAGGAGACAGGAGGAGACGTCGGTGCCGGGCCCAGCCCACCGCGCCCTGCCCCTGGCGACCACGGCCGAGCCCCCGTGGGACCTGTCCCGGGGCCGCGGCTCCAAAGCGCAGCGCGGCCGGGACTTGATACTTACTCCAACCGGACGGACGCTTCTGAGGAAGTTTTGTCAAAGAGCCACCGGAAGAAAAAGTCCAGACTGGAAGGCAAAGGAACCCGTCAGGACTTAGGGCCAGCCCTCCGGGCGATCGCTACCCGTCTCCACTCTCTCCTGCTCTCCGCAGCCGGCTGACTACCAAGACCCGCGTCTGTCGTGCGAGGGGCCGCCCCCTCCAGAGCAGCCGCCGGGGCTCAACCCCCCCCCCCCCCCGCCCCAGGCGGAAATTCTGTCTCCGAGCTTCTTTTATTTTATTTTATTTTTTTTTAATGTTTATATTTTTATTTTTGAGACAGAGAGAGACAGAGCATGAGTGGGGGAGGGGAAGAGAGAGAGGGAGACACAGAATGTGAAGCAGGCTCCAGGCTCTGAGCTGTCAGCACAGAGCCCGACGCGGGGCTCGAACTCACAGACTATGAGATCATGACCTGAGCCCAAGTCAGACGTTTAAAGGACTGAGCCACCCAGGCGTCCCTCCAAGCTTCTTTTAAAGGAAGAAAGACCGTATCTCCAGAACAATCCGTGAGCCCGCCCAACTGCACCCCGAGTGGGAGGCGCCAGCTCAAATGTCCTCGGGGCTGCGCATCCCCTAAAACCACTCCCATCGTCCCGGGGACAGAGCTGTCCCGACCCGAGCTGCCGACTCAGAGCGGGAGGCGGCGGCGTGTACCTGGTGAGGCCGAGGGACGGCAGGATCAGGACCATGAAAATTAGGAATATGTAGACCTTGGACATCATGATCTGGTTTTCCCCGGACCTGCCGGAAGCCGGAAGCCGGAGGTGAGCCCTCCCCGCCCCCCGCCGCCCCCCCCCCCCGCCCCCGCCGGGCGCCCTCTGCTCTGGGGGCGGCGCCCTCACTCACTTGGTCCAGTGGGACTCCAGCAGGGTGGAGTAGTAGACGGCGGTGGGGAGCAGCGCCGAGAAGGACCACAGCAGGAGGGTCGGGAAGAACTGACTGACGATCGGGTCCTGGGGACACGGCCACAGAAGACACAGGTGGAGGGGCCGTGGCCACGGGGGCTTGGGGGCCGTGACCTGCTGTCACGGCGGCTCCGGGAACTCCCGGTCGCCCTTGCCTGCCCCCCTGCCCCCCGGAGCCGATGCTGTAACGTTCGCCGAAGAGACCAGAACGCTCTTGATGTTAGTACAGCTCGTTCGAGCAAAGAAACTAACTTCATATACAACCGGTCTCCGCCTGTCTTACTGCCCAGACCCATCGCCCCCTGGCTCCCGAACGCAAACCCAAGGGCGGACGCCGACAGAAGAGGGAACACGGAAGCCAGGGCCTCCCCGGCGGCCAGGCCGCTCAGCCCCTTCGCACCCAGCAGTGACCTAATCCTGCCTGTGCCTCCAGGCGCTCACCACTGAAATCACACAACTACTTTCCCTGATAAAGTAGGCTGCGTGCTTCCGAAAGACTTGACAAAGGCCAACGTGGAAAATATGCTATTGAATGAATTCTGGGGGACCGGGGGGGGGGCTCAGTCATCTGCGTGTCCGACTCTTGATTTCGGCTCAGGTCATGATCCCAGGGTTGTGGGATCGAGCCCCGCACCAGGCTCTGCACTGAGTGTGGAACCTGCTTGAGATTCTCTCTCTCGCCTTCTGCCCCTCCCCCACTCGTGCACGCTCTCAAATAAAAAATGTTTTAAATGCTACTGAGGGGCGCCTGGGTGGCTCAGTCGGTTAAGTGTCCGTCTTCGGTTCAGGTCATGATCTCACAGTTTGTGCGTTCAAGCCCCGCATCAGGCTCTGTAGTGATGGCTCAGAGCCTGGAGCCTGCTTCTGATTCTGTCTCCCTCTCTCCCTCTGCCCCTCCCCTGTGTGACTCTCTCTCTCTCTCTCAAAAATAAAAAAACATTTTTTAATGCTAGATGATTAGCTGAGACAAAACGAACCATAGAACGCAGAGAGAATGGAGATCCAGGAGGGTCCTGTACTTGGAACAGGTTTGCAAGTATCTGCGGATTCTTGCTTTACTGTGAGACTGGCTTCCGGAGAATCGGCCGAGGGGGCTCCACGCAGCCGGCCCACCCTCAGAACGGCAGGCCTCGGCACACACCCACACACTGGCAAACATGCGAACATTTACACGCTTTCGCTGTACACAAAACTGCTCCACATGCACCCCGTGTTTTTCTTTCTTTTTTTTTTTTTTTAATGAGACACCAAATCAGGCATCAGCTCGTCCGGCCGCCGTCACCAGAGCCCCGTGAGTACGGTAAGGCAGGTTCGAAAGCTTTCACCCCAGCTTTTGGATGAAACCCGAGGGTCAGAATTCGTCCGCCAGGGACCGCCAGGGCAAGGCCCAGACCGCAGGCCTTCCAGCCCGGAGTGCTTCCCCTGAACGTGGCTGGCGGAATGCCAAGTGGGACTGGAGGGGACACACAAGAAGATTTAGGGTGGCATTTCAGCAAAGCCAATTGTGGGAAACCGTCTTTTTAAGTTTGTGAAGTTTACTTATTTTGAAAGAGAGAGTGAGCAGGGGAGGGACAGAGAGAGAGGGAGAGAGAGAACCCCAAGCAGGCTGAGCTGTCAGCACAGAGCCCAACATGGGGCTGGATCTCACGAACCGCGAGCTCATGACCTGAGCCGAGACCAAGAGTCGGATGCTTAACCGACTGAGCCCCGGTGCCCTGGGAAAACCACTATCTTTTTAAGTCGAGGCCGACTGAGGCAGTGTTTAGCTTCTGTCGGCTCATCTAAGATTTTTAAAACTCCTGTGTTGTCTCTCTAGAACCAATGTCTTTATATCACGACGACCAGACACTAAAACGCGAAAGCAACAACTCCCCCCGCCACCCGGCCAGCCAAGCTCTTGCCATTCTCTCCGACCCGCTTCCGGCAGCATCCGCCACCCACGGGTATCGCTGGCCTCGCCACCACCGTTGCTCAGAGACGAGCTCACGTTCTGTGTTGGCCGTAAGCCCCAGGCCGCCGCCGGGCCCGTGCGGTTTGGTAACGGACACTTAACGTTCCGTCGGTCAGAACAGAATACACACCGCTCGGCTCACGCGACCGTACTGTTGAGCATTCGGAGGATTCCCGGAACAGGTGCGCGCGCACGCGCACGCAGCCGGTGTAACAAACATGGCCACGCCCACTCAAGGCGCAGGCGTGAGTCCCCGCGTCCCGGGGCTCCCTGCCGCCCGCCGCGCCCTCTCGTCCCCAGCCCTGCAGGGTGGCCTTGCCGCACGGTAACTCACGTTGAGCTCGCGGATGGGCTTGGTGACGTTGAACTTGTCTATGGTGGACAGGATGATGGAGGGGGTGGTCAGGAAGAAGAGCCCCACGAAGAGAGTGAAGTTGATGCCAAACCACTGAAGCCACCAGCGGAAGCCCTGGACGGAGAGGTTCTTCCTGCAGGGGGGGTGCGGGGGGAGGACACAGGCCCGTCTGCCGTCCACGCCCCCGGTGCCCCCCTCCCCCAGCGTGGGCGGGTCGGCAGGTCACGTGTCGGCACGGCAAGAGACCAGACTGAGGCTCCTTTGGACCCGAAGAGTACAGGCGAGGCTCCGTACACACCTTCAGCCCCAGCAAGGTCAAACTATGGGTCCCTTTGAGCGCAGGGGGAAAACGGGTTATTCACCGCTAATTCGGTGCCACAGCCTGGGGGCCAGAACCCGCCAGAGAGATGCCACCATCCCCCAGAGAGACAGAACGGGGCTCCCACACGGCCACATCCGCGAGGCCTGGTGACCAGCGACACAGGGCCGAGGGCCGGGTGCACACAGGGGGAGGGAAGGAAGGGCCAGCAGTGCCCGAGCCTCTCGCCCCACCGAGAACAGCCCGGCACGCCGCCCCCACGTTTGCGAAGCCCTAAACCGAGAAGCAGAACCGTCAGAGCCACGGAGACGAGCTCCCAAAGCTCGCTCTGGGCGGGGAGCTGAGCCCGGCCACGCCGGGACCGCTGCGGGGGCCGCCCTCACCCCTGCCATGGCGCGCGAGGCTCGCCGATGGCCCCGGCGGACACGGCTGAGCTCGGCAGCGCGTCCCCAGGGCCGGACAGGTGGCTGACGGTGGACCTGAGGCCGCGCCGCGTGGTTCGGCAGCCGGGAGCCGGCGAGCCCTGAACCGGGGCTGGTCCGAGGCCAGAGAACATACACGCTGGACTCCAGAGCTACCACGTAGGGAAGAGAGAAACCTCTCCGCCAAAAGATAGCTGATCGCAGGTTAAAATGACAGTTTGGCTCCATAGGGAGAGAGAGGTGACCAAGTTGAACAGTTTCCTCTCGCTTTTTAAACATTTATTTTTTTTTAATTTTTTTTAATGTTTATTTTTGAGACAGAGAGTGATAGAGCATGAGTGGGGGAGGGGCAGAGAGAGAGGGAGACACAGAATCCGAAGCAGGCTCCAGGCTCTGAGCTGTCAGCACGGAGCTCGACATGGGGCTCGAACTCATGTACCGCGAGATCATGACCTGAGCCGAAGTCGGACACTCAACCGACTGAGCCACCCAGGCGCCCCTCCTCTCGCTTTTTAAACGCCGCCGTAAGGAAACCGAAAATTACATACGTGGCTCGCTGGACACCAAGGATCCCAGGGGGCGTCACTGGAGCGCGGCGAGGGGTGAGGACGCCCCTCCCCACCCCGCCCCCACCCCGGGCCCAGAGCAGAGCCAGGAGCCGCCTGCGGGGGTGGGGGGCCTGAAGGCCGGCTCACACCTGTGCTTCCAGGCCCCGCCTCCCGGGCCTCACCAGCAGATGTCCTCTGGGTAGGTGGCAAAGGCGACGGTCCACTTGGAGACGCGGAGCTCGGCGCTGCGGGACGACGGCTGGGGCTCGCCTCTGCACCGAAGGCTCTGGCACTTGCAAGCGTTGAAGTCTTTGAGGATGCTGCCGGGAGGGGGGAGGGAAGAGCAAGAATGACCGGGGCCCGGCCGCCGCGGGCACCCCGCACCCGCGCACAGAGGACCCGGTGAGGGCAGGGGATGGGGCGCTCGTGTGGCCGCCTGCGTCCCCCACCCCGGGCCCTGCTGCTCCCAAGGCGAGATGACACGTGTCCCTAGGCGCGACGTTGCTCCAGGAGCTAGAGCCCCGCGCTGGTGTCCCGCCCCGGGCCCCGGCTCGGAGACGCGCCGCACTCACTAGGTGGCCATGGACTGCTCCCGGAAGGTGACGAAGGCCAGCCCCAGGGGCCGCTCCCGGACCCGCCGCTCCTCCTGCGCGATCCTCTCCACCAGCCGGTCCTTCATGCGCGCGTAGTAGGACACCGCGTCCTCCTGTGGACACGCGCGCGCCCGTGACCACGGGCCCCGCGCGGGCGGCGGGGACCCCGGGGCGCTCCCGCGGGGGCCGGGCCCTCACCCACTCACACCCCGGCACTTCGCAGCAGCAGAACTGGCCGCAGGGCTGGGGGTTGATGAGGGTCCACTGGCCCGTCTTCGCCCGCAGGTTCGTGTAATACGTCAGGCTCTTCTCCGTCTTCTTCCTGCAGGGTGGGGGCGTGGGGGGCTGGCGCGGACGGCAGACTCGCAGGGACCCTTCGGCGCAGACCCCGCACCCCCCCCCCGCCAGCCGCCGGTCCCCACCGGGCCCAGGAGCTCAGCCTTCTTTTTTTAGGTTTATTTATTTTGAGAGAGAGAGAGAGAGAGAGCGCGCGCGCGCGCGCAAGCCGGGGAGGGGCAGAGAGCCAGGGAGAGAGGGTCCCAAGCAGGATCCTCACTGCCCAAGCAGAGCCCGATGCGGGTCTCGAACTCACAGACTGTAAGATGGTGACCTGAGCCAAAACCCAGAGTCGGAGGCTTAACCGACTGAGCCCCCTCGCCTCGCGCCCCAGGAGTTCGGCTTTCTGAACAAGGGGCAGAGCCCCCCTCCTGCCTGCCCTGCGCGTGGCGGGGCTCTGCCCAGGGCCAGCCAGCAGGGGGAAGGAGGGCGGGCGGCCCAGAGAGGGAGGGAGAGGGAGGGAGAACAGAAGGCTTCAGGCCGTCCCCCCCGCCCCCTCACCTCTCCCCGCCCCCCCGACCCCCGCCCCCCGCACCTCTCCCCGCCGCCCCCGCCCCCGCCCCCCCTCACCTCTCCCCGCGCCCCCCCGCCCCCGCACCTCTCCCCGCCCCCCCGACCCCCGCCCCCCGCACCTCTCCCCGCCGCCCCCGCCCCCGCCCCCCTCACCTCTCCCCGCCCCCCTCCTCCCCCCCACCTCTCCCCGCCGCCCCCGCCCCACTCCCCACGCCCCACGCCCCCCGCCCCCCCTCACCCCTCACCTCTCCCCGCCCCTCCGTCCCCCCCCTCACCTCTCCTCGCACAGGCGCAGGAGCCTGGCCACGTTGTAGCACAACCGCACGTCCACCACCTCGCACGTGGGATACGCGTCCCTGTGCACGGGGCAGCCGTTAGAGAAAAGAACCCCCCCCAAGTCCCCACGGGTATTTTTTGGGGCCCACAGAGACCTCTTTTCTTTTGTCTTTTCACAAAGGCCGAATTTTGAGATTTCATACAAAGAGGCCTGTTTTCGAACAGCGCGAGAGCCATCGCCTGACCCGGACAGGCTCAGCCCCACGCGGCTGCGACCAGACGTGATCCCCAGCCCCAGAGGAAGGGCTCTCTCGGCTGCTCTCGCTCACGTCCACCGCGGCCCGGCCGGAAATCCCATCCCGCGCGCCCCTCTGGAAGGTCACAGACCTTTCGGTTTAAGGAAAGCAAAGGGCTCGCAGCCCGGAAACCGTCTACGCCCGCACGAACGACCACAAGCCGCCGTGAGCGCGCCGGGTGCGGACTCGCCAGGGCCGGGGGCTGCCACGGTCCTCGCCACGCAATCCTCATCATGACCCGTGAGGTTCTGTCCCGTCTCACAGATGGGCAAGTAAGCATCAGAGAGGTTTAGGGACGTGCCCAAGGCCACACAGCTGGCGGCAGGCAGCCCAGCCCCAGTGGCCACCGCGCAAACCCCCCCTTCCCCAGGAGTTCCCGGAGCCTGTAAATGCCCGAGGGCCCTGGGGGCGGAGCCGGATTTGCATCTTAGTGAGAGAGAGGAAGGCACGGGCAGAGGGTCCCAGTCAGAGCCCTGCGTGCGCACCCCTGCCACTGGGCAGGTCACGCGGCCGTCGCCGGGAATGGCCACCGCGCTCGCCAGCAGGCCCCCTGTAACAAGACTACGATGGGGGGGGGGGACTTTTCTTCCGTCTCTAAGGTTATAGTCAAAAGAAAACCGCGGTTTCCAAACGTGGCCCGCGGGCGCCTCCGACAGCGGTTTCGAGAACGAGAAGGATTCCGGGATTCAGGTGTTTCTAGAATACTTGGAATTTCTGAAGAAGAGGCCAGCCGGTCAACCGTAAACCCTCAGGTTACGTCTCCGTGTACACGGGCCACCCGCTCAGCGAGCGTTCTTCGCAAAGGGCGCCGAGTGACACGGCGGTCACCCCCTAGTCCCGGCTACAAGCTAGCGGCTGCTGGAGGGTCAGGCGCTCGGCTCGCTCGCCCGCAGCGGGCAAGGCCTCCGGCCCAGGGTCCTGGGGCCGCTGCACCTGCTCCCCCGACCCCCCCCCCTCCGCGCCCTCCCCTCTCCTGCTGCCCCACCCCCCGCCCTGGGTCCGGGGTACCACACACACACTTCCTCCCCCCAGGAGAGCCCCGCCTCCGGCCTCCACCCCCCCCCCCTGGATTGCACGCGGACACCTGCGGGCGGACGCACGCGCCAGCCCCGGGCCCCTCCCCTCCGGAGACCCTTCCTCCACGTGCCCTCAGGGTGTCTCTCGGCATCCACACCCCGGCCTGTACTCCACTGCCGGAGCTCTGCGGAGGATGGGCCGCCCCAGCCTTCTGGAACCTTCCCCAGCAGAGCGGGCGCCCGGCAGCCATTCGATGCTCCTGTGGCGGGGCCCGGCCCTTCTCGACGTCTCCGGGCGCCCGAGGCCCCCGTCCCACCTGTGGGGGGTGAGGCGCAGCCCTGCTCACCGGAAGTGGGTCTCCAAGGTCTCCTCCGTGCTGTCTCGGGGGAGTCCCGTGATGAACAGAGTTCGCCTCACCTGCCAGGGGGGGGGGAGAGGAGGGGGGGGGGGTCACCCCGGGGCAAGCCGTCCTCGGGCGGGCCAGGCTCTGCACCCTCTTCCAGCCCTCCCCACCCCCCAACACAGTGGGAGCTCCGATGCTCCCCCGGGCAGAGCCCGGAAGGGTGTCCTTCAGGCGGCCTGGCGGGCTGTGCACAGAACGCGTCTCCAGAGCAAGGCTGGGAGCCTCTTTTGCACGTCAAGAGACTGAGAAGGACCCAGAGAGGGTGGGCGAGTGATGCCAACCTGGGTCACAGGCCACAGGAGGACCCGAGCGGGGGACAAACGGACAGAAACTCCCCCGTCAACTGTGGGCTGCAAAGTGACAGGGCTGCTCTCCCCCTGAACCTTCTGGAACCAGAAACTACAAGCCCGATCCCCACAATAAAATTTTAATGTTTATTTTTGAGAGAGAGAGAGGGAGACAGAGTGTGAGCAGGGGAGGGGCAGAGAGAGGGAGACACAGAATCCGAAGCAGGCTCCAGGCTCTGAGCCATCAGCACAGAGCCCGACGCGGGGCTCGAACTCACAAACTGTGACAACGTGACCTGAGCTGAAGTCAGCCGCCTAACCAATTGAGCCCCCAGGCGCCCCCAATAATCAGAAAAAATTTTAAGGTTAATGTCGGGTACCCGGGTGGCTCAGTTAAGCATCCGACCGACTCCTGGTTTCGGCTCAGGTCGCGACCTCACGGTTCGAGGGTTGGAGCCCCGCGGGGGCCTGTGCGCTGGCAGCGTGGGGCCCGCCTGAGATCCTCTCTCCCCCTCTCTCTGCTCCTCCCCTGCTCGTGCTGTCTCTCTGTCTCTCTCCCGCTCAAAAACTAAATAGATAAAAACTTAAAAAATAGTAAATGAACGAACGAACGAAAGAACGAATGAGAAGCTGAAGTCGGTTCTGAGCGCGAACATGCCAGCCGGCTCCACGGCGGCCTCTCTGAGGGCCCGGCTCCCGTGTCCCCCGCACACACCCCCCCCGGGACCCTCCGCGCCCCGCTCACCACGCTTTCCTCCTGGTACTGGATGGACCGGGTGTGGTGTCTCATGAAGCCCACGGTGAGGAGCAGGTAGATGACGGCGAAGACGGTGTGCAGCCAGAGGAGGTCGTTGCTGCGGGGGGGGACGCGCCTGCGGTCAGGGCCCGGCTCCCCCGCGGGGTGGGGGGGGGCCCAGGGCTGCGGCCGGGCCCCCGCGTCCCCTAAAACCCACCGCGCGGCAGCACCTGCCTGGGCCCGGCAGCCATGCGAGCCGCGGAGAAGGCTCCGGCGCCCGAGCGCGGACTGGGGGGGCCCCCACCTTCTCCTGGGCCCGCCCCCCCCGCCCCCTCAGAGCCCTCCCCCCACACTCACTCCGTCTGCAGGTTCGCGATGGTCGTCCTCCCGAAGCTGTAAGGGTCTTTGTCTGCAGACAAGCAAAATACTTAGTTCCCGGGTCACACTAGGTAAGGGGCGGGGGGGGGGGGGGGGTGGTGACCGGCCTCGGTCCTCGGGTCTCTGAGGAAGCGCGAGACAGCCGGACCCGTCAGAGGACAGGGACCAGCCGTCCGGGCTTTTCAGGGCTTCCCCAAACCAAGGCCTCCGCTTCACCCGACAGCCTCTTCCCAGCCCCCCGCGTGGGTAGGTCACAATCTGATTTCCTCTGTGTGGGACCTTCCTTGAGCATCTCAAATCCCCCTAAGCTGGTCCCCAAACCAAGCGGGGACTCCCTGGGCATAAGTGGACTCGTGGGGCGCCCGGCTGGCTCAGTCAGCAGAGCGTGAGGCTCTCGATCTCAGGGTTGTGAGTTCGAGCCCCATGTTGGGTGGAGAGAGAGAGAAAGAGAAAGAAAGAGAAGGAGGGAGGGAGGAAAAGAGGGAGGGAGGGAGGGCAGATTCTCGGGCATTTTGGAAGCCGGCCTCCCGCACCTGCAGGACACACGGTTCCCCACTCTGACTTCGAGCATCCCGCATGTCCCCCAGAGCCGCTAATTGTGGCCTCCCGACTGCCATCGCATGGGGGCACGAAAGTATAAAACACTCTCCGAAGGCCCCTGATTCCACAAACCTTGGGGTTTTATTCCCCTCGCTTGGAAACGAAGCTCACACCGGGGGCCCCGGCTCCTGGCCCGGGCGGGGGCGAGTGCCTCCCCGGACGGTGCGGCAGAGGGGACCGTTCCGAGAGCCACCCCGAGGGTCCTCACGTCGGAGCGCGAGCGCGAGCCCCGCCTGCCGAGCACCACGAGCCCCGCTCCCCCCGGGCTGCGGCTCTGCCCGGGCCCGTGTCACACAGGACGAGGGGACATTACCCAGCAAGTCGCCCGAGAGGTTGACGGGCAGGATGACGCACAGGGACAGGCAGCTGACCGCCACCAGCAGGAAGATGAGGTGCTTCTGGAAGGACAGGTAGTGGATGGCGTCCTCCCCACACCGCTCCAGAATCTGCTCGTCGCTGCCCAAGACACGCACGGGGAACTCGGGTGAGCCGCTTCGCCCCAGGACAGTCCTGGGACAGCCCCCCGCCCCCGTCCCTTCACCGAGGACGCGGAGCTTTCAGTCACGCAGCTGGGGAGGGCGGAGGCGGGGCGGGAAGCCCTGAGCCCGCCCTCCCAGCGCCCCGCCGCACCCCCGGCGCACCTGCTGCCCGCGCAGCTGGCGGCCCTGCAGAGCCTGTGCAGGGGTGAGGTCCCTCGGCCCCTCCCTGCTTCTGTCAACACGCAAAGCCACTGAGCCCGATCTTTCTCCTGGCTGCGAGGCGGAGGGGGAGCCTTCAAACATTCCCAGGCTCGGGCCATCCTGCTGCCCGGCCCCCTCCGTGTCCTGCCGCCCGGCCCCCTCCATGTCCTGCCCGGCCCCACGGGCGCTCGGCACTTTCCTCGGTGCCCCATTTGGAAGCTCCACGCCCCTTGGGGACCTGGAATATTCCAGCCAGAATGCCACAGAGGGAAAATGGGGCGGGGGAGGGTTGTCTCCCTGAGAGTCCAGCTTCCAGAAAAGCCAGGAAAACTCTCCACCGGACAGCGGTCAGAGAAGCAGGGGTCAGGGCACAGAGACAGATGGGAAAGGTGTTACGCCAGCGGGAACCGGCTCGGCCACCTCCGGGAGAGCGCCACGGGGCTCGAGGGAGGCCGGGGCCGGACACGGGAAGGTATGACCCGCTCCCCGAGACCCACGGGCCACACAGGAGGCGGTGGGGCGGGCACCCCAGGCCGGCCCGGCACCGGCCCGATGCGCAGAAGCGAGGCTGCTGACGGACGGACGTCGCCCTGTGTGCTCTTTGCCCGAGGACAGAGCTTCCCACTCGGTCTACACCGGCTGCACGTCCCAGTCCCCTGCAGGTCCCTGCCCTGCCCCCCGCCCCCGCTGCGCTCACTAAACAGGACGGAGCCCCGAACCCATAAACAAGCGACTTTCGTCAGCATTTTCTGGAGCCGCACCTCTCACCCCCTGTCTCACCGGGGAAGGCAAGTCCAAGGAAAACTGAGGGGACACTTTAAATGTCGCCTGTGACGCTGGCCATGGGCAGGGGTTAGAGTGTAACTGTAGCCTCAAAGCAGTCAAAGCGGAAACTGGAAACACGTCTGCCACAGCGTTACAGTGACCCAGCCGGCACACGGCGCTACAGCGACAAAGCCAGACACACGGCGCTGCAGTGACAAAGCCGACACACGGTGTTACAGTGACAAACCCAGACAGTGCTACAGTGACAGCCCCCCTAGAGAGAAATGCCTGTGCCAGCAGGGAGTGGAGGGGGCGGAGGGGGAACACGGAGCAGGGGGGGTGTGAAGGGGAGAAGGGGGGGTCGGGGAGAAGGGGGCACAGGGAGGTAGGGGGTATGGGGAAGAGAAGGGGGTACGGGGAGGAGGGGGGTATGGGCAGAGGGGTATGGGGAGAAGAAGGGGGTACAGGGATGAGAAGGGGGTATGGGGAGGGGGGATATGGGGACGAGAAAGGGGGTACAGGGAGGGGGATATGGGGAGGAGAAGGGGGTATGGGGAGCGGGGTACAGGAAGGAGAAGGGGTACAGGAGGAGGAGGAGGAGGAGGTACGGGGAGGGGGGTATGGGGAGGAGAAGGGGGTATGGGGAGGGGGATACGTGGAGAAGGGGGTACGGGAAGGGGGATACGGGGAAGAGAAGGGGGTACGGGGGGTACGAGAAGAAGGGGGTACGGGGAGGGGGGTACGGGGCGGAGAAGGGTTACAGAGCAGGTCTGCGGAGAGCTTTTGCAGGTTTCCATGGAAATGATGACTCGGGCGTGCCCGCCGGGTCCAGGCGGAGTGGGGTCCCCAGCCCAGGGACCGGGGAGCGGCCTGAGCCCCGCCCACTAGGGACCATAGATGGCAGCCGCCCAAGGAGCACACGCCGCGGGGGAGGGCTCTCGGAGACTTAAAACCCTCTCCGTGTGCCGCGACTGGGGCGCGGGGCGTGACCAGCAGCAGAGTCGGGAGGAGACGCGGCCCCGGTGGCGAGGTGGCCTGGTGACGAGGTGGCGTAGCGGCGGCGAGGGCGGGGGCCGGCAAGTCCCCCTTCCCGCCATGGCCCCCTGTAGAAGGGGTCGTGGAAGCTGAGGCCCAGAGGGAGGGACCTGCCCGACGGCCTGGAACCACCGTGTTGCCTCAACCCTAACGCGTCCTGCTATTTCACCGCCTCTGACAGCGCGGCCCCTACGCGCCGGTCCTGGCCACGCCCGGCTTGCCGGCCCCGAGTGCGAAACCAGGGAACCTCTGAACCGCACGAGCGGACGTGCAAAGCCACCCCTATTTCTCTGCTCTGCACGAAATCAAAGATCTGGAAGGCCGCCCGAAGAGCCTGCTCCTGGACGTGGGAGAGCCAAACGCTACGCAGCCCTCAGTCCCGCCTGAGGCAAGGGGGCAGAGCGAGCGGCCATTAGTCTGCGCGGCCCCCTTCCTCCTCGGCCCCCCCGGAAGGCCCGGACTTGAACCCAGAAGGATCTAAGAGACCCCAGCTCAGGCTCAGGCATTTTGGCTCTTTCCCTCCTCGCTGGCCAAACACACAGGCGAACCCACCCAAGCAAGGCGCCCGCGCACTCGCACGCACGCACGCACGCGCCATACTCACTGCAGGCGGAAGATAGCGGTCAGCCAGGGGCAGCATCCCTGCAAACGGACAGATCGGGGGTCAGCTCGGAGCGTCTCCGTCATCGGGAGACAGGCACAATCGTCGCCTTTGCCAGCCACTAACCATCTAACCACCCCCCCCCCCCCGTAGAAAAGCAGCACTGTTGTCCCAACTTCGGCAAAAGCTACGGCTTGTCCCCAAGGGGACTGAGCCCACGGGCCCCCCAGTCGGCTGGGACAGGCGCCCTGCGCCTGGAATTCTCGTAAAACCTCTCCAGTTTTGACAGGGAGAGGAAACACACAGGCTGCAGGGGCGAGGCCTGAACTTGAACCAAGAGCCGCTGAGAACTCGGAGCGGTGCTGGAGCCGCGGGCGCTGCCCGATCATCCCCAGTGCCGACCGAGACGCAGGACAGACGCAGGGAAGCAAGCCTCGGGGACGGGACGGGCCCCCGGGCTGGGATTCTGGGGGGAAGAGGGCGGCTGTAGGTTTGACTGTCCGTCGAGTCTCTTGATCATAAGCGCCCCCCGCCCCCCAGAGCTGGGCTGCACCCGGAGCAGGTGCCGGGGAACCGGGCCGGGGAAGCTTGGCTCCCCCCCACCTCTGACTCAGGCCGGCAGGCACACCCCTGCGTGTGATCACAGACGTGACCACTGGGACCGCAGGGGACTCGGGACCGCAGTCCGTCCAAGTCCTGGTGGCTCACCGGCACCCGCCGCTCAGGACGCGGGGGACCAACTCGGCCTCCGAACAGGCGCCCGGCAGCCCTGCCCTGCCCCCGCCCCGGCCACGGCCAGCCTCCCCCGTGGATACCAACCAGCTCGCTTTCAAAATCTTGTTGCCCAAAAGAGGAAGATGAAGACAATCTTTGGAACCTGGTCTCACTAGGAACACAAAGGGGACAAACATCAGAAAATTATTTTCCAAAGTCTGAAAACCATCGTCCGGTCTCTCGCTGCCTCTCAGAGGCGTGGGTCAGATGCCCAGGGGTCAGGGGGTTAGCAGGCCGTCCCCGCGCCCCGCGCCCTGGGACCTGAGCTCCCGGACAGATCGGCCTAACGGGGCTGCGGACTGTTGGTGTGTGCGATGTATCTCCCAATATGTCAGATAAACCCGGGGACAAAGGCCATATTTTAGCAAATGGACGACACCACTGGCTCTAAGGCACGTAATAATCTCGTGAACCGATGAGAAAGAAAACTCGCTGCCGCCTGAACCCTGGCCGCCACCGATAACAGGCTGCACCCCAGTCTCAGAGGCGGGAAAACAGGGCGCCCGCGTCTGAGAGCGGGGGACTCCCCGGCCCCGGCCCACGTGCTGCGGGTCCAGGCATGTGACCCGCGTCCGTTTTCACTGCCGGTTTTCTAGTCCTGAGTCCTCGCTCGTAGCGGCAGGAGACACGAGGAAACCGGACTTCCGAAGCCTTTACAGGCGACTCTCCATTCGAGCTTCCCGGTAGCCCTGGGGATGGGGGGCGGGGAGCCCCGAAGGTGGGCGCTTGACCTGGCCTTGGGGCCGGGCAGAGGCGGGGCCTCCTGGGACTCAGGGTGCCAATGCCCCCACGGTCCCCGCCCAAACCGTCTAAGGCTCCAAGAAGCCCTCAGGACAAAGTTAACACGCTCGGGTTTTGGAAAATGCCAGAACCCAGAAGGCAGGAGGCGGTGGGGAAGGAAGACGCTTTCGCAGCTACGCGCAGAAACCAGGGTTCGACAGCCCATGAAGCAAGGGTGGAGGTTGGCCTGGGAACATGGAGGCGACCAGGCCGGGGAGGGGGTGGGGGGGGTAGCCTGCCCGCAGGGGTGTCTCCCCCACTGCTTCCTATCCTACGTCCAACACCAGGTCCCGGGCCCTGTGACAGCCAGGTGGGGCTGGAGACGCCGGGGTGCAGGCCTAGGGTACAGTTCCCCTTCGGGTGTCACGAGCAGAGGTGACGTCCGGCTACAGATACCCGACGCTGGCTGAGTGGAGGCTGCCAGCCCACACCGACACGGAGCAGCTCCCTGGGGACTCGCCTCGCCGCCCAGCCCGCAGCCTGCAGCCCCCAGCCTGCAGCCCCCAGCCCGCAGACCCCAGCCCACAGCCCCAGCCCCCAGCCCCCAGCCCACAGCCCCTAGTCCACAGCCCCCAAGCCCCCAGCCCCCGGCCCCTAGTCCACAGCCCATCGACCCCAGCCCGCAGCCCCCAGCCTGTGGCCCCTAGTCCACAGCCCCCAGCTCCCAGCCCACAGCCCCTAGTCCACAGCCCACAGCCCCCAGTCCGCAGCCCCCAGCCCGCACCCCCAGCCCTCAGCTCCCCGGCCCCCAGCCCCCAGCCCGCACCCCAAGCCCCCAGCCCGCGGCCCCCAACTAATTCATTTCAAAGAAGAGACGCTGGAGCATTCAAGGGCGGGAAGAAAGGCGGCACCTTCCCAGCTGCTGCGGAAAGCCCCGAGCATGTAAAGCAACTAGACTTCCTCCCCCCGCCTGAAGCCAGCGAGGTTCACGGCCGGGGACAGGCTCCCCGTGGCGCAGAGGCCTGGCGGACACAGCGCAGGGTCACAGCGCGTGTGGGCCCCCAGCCCCGCCCCAGTGACACACACACACGCTCGGGAGACGTGTCCTTCTCACCTGTTTGCTTCTGACACCAGGGCGATACGGCCGTAATCCCAGAACCTCCTTCTTATGATGGAAAACACCACCGTTAGACACTGAAAGGAGACAAGAAACCGCGTGAACGCGCATCGGGTGGCCCCTCGTTAGAGACAGACGCCTGCCTCGGGCGCGAAGCCCACCTGCCCCAACCCGGCGGGGCTGGAAGGGCCCGGAGAGGGGACTGAGCCGCCGGAGGCCACACGGCTCGGCGGGCCGATGCTTGCCCCCCCACCCCCCACCCCACCCCCTGCTCCGTCTTCGCAGGCGCCTGTCGCCGGCGCCCAGGGCACCAGGGCCCGAGCCCTGCCCCAGGCTTGCCCTGCGCCCTCCTCGCCACTCGCATCGGCCGCTCTTTGCTCTTTCCTCTCCGAGCAGCGGCTCCCCCGGGCTGAGCCCCGAGGACACCAGCGCGGAGCCTGGGGAGTGGGGGGGACAGTCCCCACCGAGGAACCGGGGCTCCTGCTCGGCCTCTGCAGCCTGGGGCCCCCAGCTGATCCCTCTAAACCCCTTCGGCTGTCACATCTGTAAACTCGAGACGATCCCCCACCTCGGCCGGTCCTCAGACCCGGTCTTGCCCGGGCAGGCCCCCTCCCTTCAAGGCTCAGAGACGATGACACGGAGCCATTTGTAATTAGCCTACTCCTGCCGCCCCGGTCAGAAGCCAATCTTCTATTTTATTGTATTTTATTTTATCTCATTTTATTTTATTTTATATTTTATTTTATTTATTTTTTATTTTTATTCATTTATTTTATTTTATTTACTTTCAAGAACTGAACTTTTTTTTAAAGTTCATTTATTTATTTTGAGACAGAGAGAAACAGAGAGAGCGACCAGGGGAGGAGCGGGGGGCGGGGGGAGAGAGAGAGAGAGAGAGAGAGAGAGAGAGAGAATCCCAAGCCGGCTCCTCGCTGTCAGCACAGAGCCGGACGTGGGCCACCCAGGCGCCCAGAACTGAGCTTTTAAACGTGGGTTTGTCTCCCTAAAGGGAATCCCGAGGCCAGAACCCCCCAGGGGCTGCATTGCACCCCAGGTGGGCGGGACAGCCGGCGATTATTCTGGGGCAGGTGAGTCCCATCTCAGGACAAGGCAGAAGGCCGCCCAGCAAGTGCCCCTCCCCCGCCCCCGCTGCCGCCGTCTTGGGGTGTTTCCCACGCGTGCCCCCCACCACATCCCTGATCAGCACCCAGCGGCACCGGCTCACTGCCCGCGAGAGCCACTCTCCCCTCGCCGGCGCCCCTCCTCCGTTAATCCCACCAGCCATCGGGGCACCCCCGGACCCCCCCCCCCGTCACCCGAGGGGGGTGGTCTCAACCTACACGTGGGCTCCAGCTCCAAGAAACGGGCTATCTCGCACCTCGAAGCCCTTTCTCATAGATGTCCTTAAGGTTTATTTATTTGAGAGAGAGAGACAGAGCGTGCGCACAAGCTGGGGAGGAACAGAGAGAAGACAGAGAGAGAGAATCCCAAGCAGGCTCCGCCCCATCAGCACAGAGCCCACTGCGGGGCTCGAACCCACGAACCGTGAGATCAGGACCTGAGCCGAGAGCAAGAGTCGGACGCTCAACCGACCGAGCCCCCCCGGGCGCCCCCGAAAGCCCTCTCCCATCAAAGCAGCGTGTGGGGCATGCTGGTTCCCACGCAGCCGCTACGGTGCCACGGTGAGGCCGGCCCTGGGGCAGCAGTACGGACCTGAGTCCCGGGGACGCCCCCTCCCCCTCACCAGCTCTTCACGTTCAACCCCACGGCAGGAGGCCCGCCCCCCCACACAGGAGGGGTCCCCTCCGCCCCCGGGAATCCCATCGGTGAAAAGGGGGAGGAAAACGGTGCACTGCAAACCGGGGACCGGTGGAGACTAGCACGTCTAGGCTGCCGAGGCCGCGAAGGCGGCCCTTCCCCGGCTCTGTCCTCGCCCCACGGCTGATCCCCTAAAAGGCCCAGGACCCAGGGGGGGACAGGAGGCGACACTCCTAGGCCGGGAGGTGCGGCCACTCTATCCCACCCCACGCCTTCCATCCACGCCCCTGGTCCCTGTGGCCTGGTCCCTTCCACGGGCCCTAAGACGCGACAGGCTGACTCAGCGACTCGGAACCAGAGGACAGCTGGGAGTGCCGTCTATCCCGCAGAGCCCGGCTCCCCAGGTGAAGAACAACTCCCCATGTTAGGGAGCGGGAGCCTGCCGTGTGTCACACGGCGCGGTCACGGCCGGCGGGCGGGCAGCGGTGACTGTGAATCAGACACACCTGATTCTGCACCTGGGTTTCCCAGAAGCCCCGGGGGCGGGGGAGGGGGACACGGTGCAGGAGGGGCTCACCAGGAAGCAGGGGGGGACACAGTTGGGGGGGACACAGTTCGGGGGGGCTCACCAGGAAGCAGGGGGGGCATGGTTTGGGAGGGGGCGGGGGGACACGGTTCGGGGCGGACACAGTTGGGGGGAACGCAGTTTGGGGGGCTCACCAGGAAGCAGGGGGGGCACAGTTTGGGAGGGGGCAGGGGAACACGGTTCGGGGGGGACACAGTTCGGGGGGCTCACCAGGAAGCGGGGGGGGCACGGTTGGGGGGGACACAGTTCGGGGGGGCTCACCAGGAAGCAGGGGGGCATGTTGGGAGGGGGCGGGGACACGGTTCGGGGGGGACACAGTTGGGGGGGAACGCAGTTCGGGGGGGCTCACCAGGAAGCAGGGGGGACACAGTTGGGGGGACGCAGTTCGGGGGGCTCACCAGGAAGCAGGGGGGACACAGTTGGGGGGGATGCAGTTCGGGGGGGCTCACCAGGAAGCAGGGGGGACACAGTTTGGGAGGGGGCGGGGGAACACGGTTCAGGGGGGACACAGTTGGGGGGGACGCAGTTCGGGGGGCTCACCAGGAAGCAGGGGGGCACGTTTGGGAGGGGGCGGGGGAACACGGTTCGGGGGGGACACAGTTGGGGGGAAGCAGTTCGGGGGGCTCACCAGGAAGCAGGGGGGGCACAGTTTGGGAGGGGGCGGGGGAACACGGTTCGGGGGGGACGCAGTTCGGGGGGCTCACCAGGAAGCGGGGGGGACACAGTTGGGGGGGACGCAGTTCGGGGGGGCTCACCAGGAAGCAGGGGGGACACAGTTGGGGGGGATGCAGTTCGGGGGGGCTCACCAGGAAGCAGGGGGGACACAGTTGGGGGGACGCAGTTCCGGGGGGCTCACCAGGAAGCGGGGGGGAACACGGTTCGGGGGAGACGCAGTTCGGGGGGGCTCACCAGGAAGCGGGGGGGACACAGTTGGGGGGGACGCAGTTCGGGGGGGCTCACCAGGAAGCAGCAGACGTCGATGAGCAGGACGGTGGGGATGCCCCCGAAGGTGACCCCCTGGAGCACCGTGCTGTTTTTGGCCGTGTTGTAGCAGTACGAGTCGTTGGGCTGGTCCCCGAGGCCCAGCCGCTCACGCACGGCCACCGCCTGGGACCGCCACGGCTCCAGGAACGCGGAGCGGTTCATCGCGCCCCTCCTCCCTGGAGAGCGAGCCAGGCAGCGGGTCAGGGCCGGGGGTCAGGGCCAGGGGTCCCCAGCGGGCTCCCCACCCTTGCTGGCGGGGCCAGAGGCGGCACAGGGGCCGCTGGGCGCCGGGAGCCGGCAGCCGGCCATCAGGGAGAGGCGGGCCCGGGCCCCGCGTGCCTGGCAGAGCCCTCGAGAATAGCCCCATTGTGGGACCCGTCCCAGGGGAGAGACGGACAGACAGGATGGGACGGGACGGGACGGCTCGTGGGGACACAGCCGGCAGCGCCCCCGGAGCGGGAGGAAGGGGAGGGGCGGGGGCTGCCGGATTAAGAGGTGCCCGGGAGAACACACGGTAGCTCCAGGAAGGCCCAGAAGGGGCGGCCAGAGAGGGTGGGGGGGAAGCACAGCCCAGCTCTGCCCTCTCTCCGCCCCCCTGGGTAAACCCCCCCCCACCATCTGACCGGAAAGCCCAGCCTTTTCCAAAGCAAATACGGCTCCAGGCCGTTTGCTGAGCTTTCCTTTCAGAGGCCTCTGGAAGCCCAGGGGCTGGCGGAAACTGGTTTGTCTCCTGTCACCGAGCCCCGAAGGCCCCAGCATCAGCGCCTCCCGCACCGTCTGCGGCTGTGGAGCCAGGAGCAGGGACCGGCGAGCCTTCCCCGAGCTCCCGCCTCCCTGAGTCCGCTAGGACTTCTCCGGCCGGGGGCCTCCGTGGGCTCCGGCCTGTCTAACCTGCCACCGGGACAAAAATCTTGGGGACGACAAGAAAAGGGACAGAGACCTGGCAATGCGGCTGGGGTGTGGATGGGGGGGTGGTGACGGCCACCAGGACCCCTGGCTGGCTGGGGACCATGTCACAAGGGCAGGTCCAAGGGCAGGGGAGGGCCCCCCGGGAGCCCGAGTCACTCTGTCATCCCTTATAAGAGACTTGGCGATGACAGAGAGTGTGACGCCACAGCCACGGAGCTGGTGGCCCTCCAGAGTCACAAAGACTGCCTCAGGGGGGCAGAGCTTGCTGGTTTCCCTGCTTTTAATGTCCCCCAGGGGCCCCGCCCCGACAGAGCGGCCGGGCCTGCCCCCCCCACCGGGCCCCACACTTACCAGCCACCCAGGGACAATGGGAGGACCGAGACTTCCTTGGCGAGGCCCTCAGCTGGCGCCTGCGGAGACAAGGGCGGCCCCGGCCGCCTCCCAAGCCGCCTCGGGCCTGCCACTCATTTCCTGCTGGGCCTTCCTGACCCCGGGGACTGGCGCTCCCAGGCTTCCCTGGAGAGACACAGACCTTGGGAGTCACCAGAGTCACAGGGAGCGGCTTTTCCAGTTTGGCTCGCCCCCATCCTGAGCCTCTGAACTCGGTGCCTCGGTCACCCACAGCCTTTGGTGTTTCCCACCCTGCCTCCCCCGCCCCGCCCCTGCCCTGCTCTCCCCACCCCACCCCCGCCCGCCTGCCCCCACTGCCGCCCGAACTGGTTCTGGGCTCCTGGGCGCTCCCCTGTGCCGCCTGCCCCTCTCTCCTCCTCCGCCACCCGAAGCCTCTCCTGTGGCTCGAGGCCCTGCTGGGCCCGGGGAGCGTTCTCCCCACAGGAGCGCGGGTGGCCATGGGCCCCAGGTCAGGGCCTCCGAGTCCAGGACCTCCTCTGGACCCCAAGGGCGGCTGCTGTCCCAGGGCCGGAATCCCGAAAAGGGACACCGCACAACAGGGAAGGCTTGAAATGTGACGTGGAAAGGAACACTCATGCCCACGGAATGCTCACAGAGGGAGCACTGTCCCTGGAAAGGAGTGGCTGGCGTGTGGCTGCCGGGGGCGGGGGGGCGGGGGGGCCTCGCCAATGCTGCCTGAGGGCGAGCAGAGCAGAGGCCACCCGAGGCTCCTCTGCCTCCTCCTGCCCTGGGCACACCTCTGCTCCCTGCCCTCCCGCCAAACAGGCTCCCCTGGGTGGTTTTCCACAGTCCGGTCCGATAAGAACTCGCGAGGTCGGCCAGCAAGGACTGCCAGCCTGGGGGGGGGCGGCGGGGAGGCGAGCTCGGGGCTCCCCAGACTGCGGCCGGTCCGGCCAGCCCCCTCCAGAGGAGGGCATGCTCCCAGACTTTTCGACTCGATCTCGGACCGTCCCTGCGCCGGACACACGTCGCACCCAAACTCTGCTGAAAGGCGGCGGTCCCTCCAGGGCCAGCTCCCCTCCATCTTCCCCAACGGGGACGCCGGGGACGCCACCAGCACAGGGCGGCCTGGCCGGGCCGGGGAGGGGGGATGGAGCTGGCTCAGCGGGGGGAGACCCAGCGAGCAGGCCCTGACTTCACGGACATGGGGCCCTCCCTGTGGGTAGGTCCGCCTATGCGAGGGCCTAGCACACACCTGTGCCTTCCAGAAAGTTCTCTGCTGCTAACCTGAAGGCTGGAGAGCCAGAATCACTGCGGAGGCCCCCGCGGCCTGTGGAGCAGCAGGTGCACCCCAACTCGAAGTTCAGCCCGCGTGCACCAGAGCTGGTCACCCACTCGCCACAGTCCTAACCCGCTGCCGGCTCGGACCGGCCCCCGAGGCACCCCCGACCATCCCCGCCTTCCTTCCAGAAACGCCAGCAGAACGTCGCTGGAGGCGGGTGAGCCTCAGTCGGTTCTCACCAGAAGGCCCCGCACACAAATTCAGGGCGTTTTCACCATCACAGATTTCCGGTTTGGTTACAGTGACAGGACCGCGAGCAGCCCCAGTCCCTCCACCACGACAGGGGCGGCCGCGGCTCTTCCAGATGCGGAAGAAGGTTGTGAAGGAAACAGAAGCTTCTTAAAGGAAGTCGGGGAGGACCCAGAAACTCGGACAGCCGTCCACCTCCGGAGACATCAGCCCTGCAGCATCAAGACAACCGCCCAGCCTCTGGGGACCGTGGGAGCCAACGCGCCCGGCAGATACCTGAGTTCTGGAGTTCGGGTCTCAGCCCCACGGCGTTCAGACAGTGGCTTAAACCCTCGGTGCCCTGACTTCCCTCCCCGTGAAATGGGGTGACAGCGTTATTTCCCTGACCGGGGCCGCGGTGTGAAGCACTCAGCCCGGCGCCCGGTCCTAGCACGCCCCCAAAAGCTCGTGGCTTTCATTTTAAGTCACTCCTCCGGCTAATGGGACACACAAGGTCAGGACCCCGTCTGCATCTTCTCCCCTGTCAGAGTCCGGGGACCAGACAGGGGAGACCTTTGCCCCGACACTAAACAGAGAAGAGGCTGTGTGAAGCCAGGAGGCTTCCATCTGGAGCCAGAAGCCACTCAGGACTGACAGGTGTCCCGGGAGGGGAGGGGGGACTGTTTCTCCAGTGCCTGGTGACCGGCGTCCTCGGCGCTGTCGGAGCCGGGGCCTCAGGAAGGGCCCAGCCTGTCGCCCTCCCCGGACCCCTTGTGCCCCAGCCCACACCGGAGGGCACCGCCCCCTGGCTTGACCGAAGCCTGGACACCGCCGGGCCTGACGCCCAGTCACGCTCCTGGGCCTGGAAGCGAGCTCGGAGGTCATCTGTCTACCACCCTGTCCAAGTCCCCGGCGTGACGCCGCCACCCCACCCGGGGCTGAGAGGTGGAGGCCACCCCAGAGGCTCAGGTAGCCGGTGTTATCAGGTCCCCGAACCCCGGCGGTTTGGGTTTCCAGGTGGAGATCTCCTCCCCTCCCCTTCCCTCTCCCCTCCTCCCCCTCCCACTCCCCTCCTTCTCCCTCCCTGTCTCCTCCCCCCTCCCCCAGACTCCAGCAGGGCTGCAGGCAGGGGTCACCGAGGGACCGCCCCAGTGCCTCCCACCTGCCCCCACCCCTACCCCCACGCGCCTTCCGAGAAGGAAAAGCCCCACCCAGGCTGGGCCCCTGCTCCCCGGCCCGCCCGGCTCCGCGGACCAGCTCCCCAGGCGGACCAGCTCCCCAGCGGAGGCCCGGGGTAGGGAAGGGTCCGCGCGCACAGCTGGAGCCTGGAGGGGGGGGTCCGAGGGCACGGATGGAGCCTGGGGGGGTCCGCGCGCACAGCTGGAGCCTGGGGGGGGTCCGCGCGCACGGATGGAGCCTGGGGGGGGTCCGAGGGCACGGATGGAGCCTGGGGGGGTCCGCGCGCACGGCTGGAGCCGGGGGGGGGTCCGCGCGCACGGCTGGAGCCTGGGGGGGGTCCGCGCGCACGGCTGGAGCCTGGGGGGAAGGGTGGGGGTGTCCGGGACGGCTGCGGGGAAGCCCCAGAAGCTCGTCCCCGCCCTGCCTGGGGAGGGGTCCGCGCGGGCCCCGGACCCTGGACTCGGCCCCGGGAGGGCTGCGGGCGCCCCCGCCCCTGCGCCCCCGCCCCCCTGCCCACCTCACCTGCGGCGCCGAGGCTGCACCTGACGGGCCGGGCGGGTCCCGCCCCCGAAAAGTTACAAAGTGAAACTCCGGGCGCCTCCCGCACATGCGCAGCGCCGGCCGGATTTTCGAGTCCCGCCCCCTCCCCTTGCCCCCTCCCCCGCCCGCCCGCCGCGCAGCCCCGGGACCCGCCCCGGAGCCCGACCCCGCCCCTGCGCGCCGGCGCCGCCCCGCGAGGGAGGGGGAGACGGACGGCGGGCGGCTCGGTCCGGGCGCAGGTCCCGGGGTCCCCGGGTCCCGGGGTCCCGGGGGCGGGGCCGCCGTCCGGCGTGGGCCTCGGCGTCCGCGTCTGCAGACCCGGGCGCGGGGGCAGCTGCCCTTCGGGGCCCTTCCCGGGGTCCCGCTGGGATGGCGTGCGCGCCCTTGCAGCCCCGGCCTCTTCCGCCTCTGGGCTGGCCTCCTGGGTTGCAGCGTTAAAGACGTTCTCCTTACCTCCCTGCCCGTGACCGTGACCCGAGCCCCGGCCTGTGGCTCCCGGCGCTGGGCTGGGGCCCCGGTGTCTCCCGCTGCTTCCCTGACGGGTCTTTTCCGTCCCATCTGGCCTCCTCCCTCCCCCACCCCTCCCCGAGCCCACCCCCCACTCCCCACTAGTTATTTCCTGGAGTTTGCCCAAGGCCCCTGCGCTCAGCCCCTGTCTGCCCTGCGAGTGCGTGGACATCCTCTCCTGCTCTCACACACCCCAACGCCACCCCACCACCACTGCCACCCCCCACCACTGCCACCCCATCAACCCCCCACCCCCTACCATCCCCCCACCCCCTTTCCCCCACCTCAGCACCCCTACCCCCACACACCCCCCACCACCCCACACCCCCCACCCCACTGCCAAGAGCCTCACACTTGATCTCCCAAGGGGCCGAGTGTGGTTGGCTAGATGTCTACCCCCACCTCCCCAGAACCTCCCCAGACTTCTCAGTCTGTCTCTGCTATTCCCACCCCCCACATGCCCATCCTGGTGTCCCCACTACCTCCCTGCCTCAGTTAATGCCACCAGCACCTGCCGGGTCTGTGCTGAGAGGTCCAGGGGAAATGCCTGGTTCTAAGTGTATTCATTTTGAGAGAGAGAGGAAGGGAGAATCCCCAGCAGGCTCCGCACCATCAGTGCAGAGCCCGCCCCCCCAGCCCGGGGAGGGGGGAGCTCAAACTACAAACTGTGAGGTCATGACCCGAGTTGAGATCAAGAGTCTGATGCTTAACCCCCTGAGCCCCCCAGGCGCCCGGGAAGGTGCCTAGTTCTATCTAACCTCAGTAATTAGTGGTGAAGGCACTGATTGATAAGAAAGAAAGAAAAGAGAAAAGAAAAGAAAACGTTAGAATCTTTGATTTCAGAGAGGGAAGCAATTTCTAAATTCGATTGTCAGTAGATTAAGTTTATTTCAAAATCAAGAGAAAGCCAAATGAGTGAGACCAGTGGCTTGAGCTAAATAAACCACATGAAAAAACACCGTTCCTTAAATCTCCAGTAAGTGTGCGGGAGTCAGAGATGGTTCTGTTCGGTAGAGAAGAAAACAGGAGTTTGGAGAGTGTGGAATTCAGAGCTTATTAATACGAGGTGCGCAGACGGGCTACGAATTCAAAATGTCCGGGCTGGGATCCTGCAACAAAGTCACAGCTTAACAGCCCCTGTAATCTGGGCATTCTATGTTGTCGGGGCGCCTGGGCGGCTCAGTCAGTTAAGTGTTCAACTTCGGCTCAGGTCGTGATCTCAGTGTTTGTGAGTTCGAGCCCCGCGTCGGGCTCTGTGCGGACAGCTCGGAGCCTGGAGCCTGCTTCGGATTCTGTGTCTCCTCTGTTTCTCTCTCTCTCTCTCTCTCGAAAGTAAATAAACATTAAAAAAAAATAAAAAGTAAATTGTCATAGCTATCATCTCCCACGTTTGCTTCCCTCCTGGGCCCCTACATCTAAAGGAGGGAACTACAGGCTTGTGCTGCTAATGATTTCATCAGATTTTCATTTTGTAGCAAGTAGAATTGAAACAAAGCCCACTCGCTGTGCCCAGAAAGGTAAAGACGGACACACGGGCCTCCGAGGGTTTCAATCCTAGCTGCCTGTGTCACTCAGCTCCTTCCTGGGGTTTCTGAGCGGGTTGACCTAACCTCTGTTGAACCTTCTGGTCCCTCGGGGTTCGGGGGAAAATAGAGAAATACAGCATAAAATGTGTTTCGTCTGTTTGTTAGATAATGCCCTTATGATCTGGGTTGGAAATGCGTAACCCGAACTTGACCCGAGCACGTAGGCCCGTTGCACAGAGCCCAGCCCAGACCCAGTGACGGGCCGAGGAAACTGTCTAAAATGACAGCTTGGGCTTTCTGCTCTCAGTTACAGAATCGACAGAGGTTCAGTGCTTGGGAGAGCATGCAGTGCATGATGGGAACAGAGAGATGGGCAGGGGCCACCCGGTAGCGCTGGAGTCTTGACCCCGGGAAGCAAAACTCAGGAGGTGAGCTGCACGGACAGAGGTCGCAAGTTCAGAGCTCAGGAGACGGCACACAGCGTTGGCCGTCAGCCGTCGAGTGGTCCCCAGCTCTCCCGGTGCCCTGAACACACAGAAGCAAGTCCAGGACGGGCGCCTCGTGGAGGCCCAGCTGCCGCAGCAGGCCGGCCAGCACCTGCTCCCGGGTCAGGGCGGCCCCGGGGGCCCGTCGGGGGCAGCGCCCAGAGCGCCCAGCACAGCCACGGGGCCTCATGGTGCCACAGAGAGGAGGAGGGCCAGAGCGAACGTGTCCCCCGAGGAGACTCGGCGAGGGTCCCGGCTGGGTGTGCGGGGAGCCACCAGATTCCCAGTCTCCCCCGTCTCAGGACGGACCGGACTGTGGCCCTGGGGTCTGGCGGCTGGCTGCGGGTAGAGTGCCCACCCCCCACCAGGGCGCTTGGCTCGAGGACCAGTTCTGGTGCAGGAACAGGCGTCTGGCCTGGAGCTCCCAGGGCCGTGGGGCTGCTGAGACCCCGGGCTGTCCACGGACAGAAACCGGTGCCCGGGGACCCTTCCCGGGCGAGGGAACCTCTGACGGTTCAGTGCCGAGGGGTGTTTGTCCAGTAGGGACCCTCCTCTCGCTCTTCCTGGCTGTTCACGGATGCAGACATTAGAGGTAGAAGAACCAATCCATCGCCCCGTCCAACTCCTGAGCCAGAAACCCGAGGCTCGGAGACGTGACCGCTTCCTGAAGCTTCCCCAGAACTGACGGCTGTAGCTGAACATGGGCCTCCCGACGCCCAGCCCCAAACTCCTTCCGCACCTTCTGGCCCTCCCCAGCCAGGGTCCTGCCGGACCCCTGAAGTTGCCCCGGAGAACACGGTCCAGGAGATGGGGGACAGGGCCACGGCCAATCCTGCGGCTTCCCCGAGGCTCCCTCCGTGTGGACGTGGGTTTGCAGAGGCCCGAAGACGCTTACTGGGGAAAAGAAACGCCTGGGCCGTTGCCTGGGGTGATGCTGCCGGATCGGGGGACGCCAGACACAGGTGGGGACGCACTCAGACTAACTCATTATTTGCTGTCTATCTGAAATCCGGATTCCGCTGGGAGTCGCATACTTTTCTTTGCTAAATCGAGCAGCCGGAGAGCCGCTGTGGTCTGGGACATTTGTTACAATGGGCTGATTAGCCGAGGTCAGGACAGGACGGCGGCCCCTTGCTTTGTGATGCAGAGGAAGGAGCCTGCACGGGGTCGGGCCCAGGGCGCCACCAGCTAAACAGCCCTGGAGCCGTCAGCCTCCCAGACCCCATGCCTGGGGCGCCACGTGGCAGGACTGAGTCCTGGGCTCTCCTCGCTGGGCCGTCCACGAGCCGTGTGGCCTCTTGGGAGTCCCTGAGCCTCCCTCTGACAGCGGTCTGCTAGTCAGTCGGGTGAGGCCCGGGGAGCCCGGATTCTTGGACTGCCTGGATCCGCGTTCATTTGCCCCTCCCGCGAGCTCACGGGATCCGGGTTATTAACGCCCCCATCCGACAGATAAGGGAAGCACACACAGGCAGGTGATGCACTTGGCCAAGGTCAGGGCCCAGGCCTGGCCCCCTCAGTGCTCTCATTAACAATCTGCGACCTTGCGCAAGGGCCTTGGGCTCTGAGCCGCCTCCGTGAAATGTCAGCATCGGTTTCCTCCCAGGGTGTGGGGGAGGGGGACGGAGAACCAGAGGCCGACGCCGGAAGGGAGAGACCAGGCGGCGAACCCCCCAAAACGGGCAGCGGGGCCCCCTTGGGCTCCCGAACGCAGCTCTGCCGAGAGCGCCTCCCGGTCCCCGGGCCCCACACCAAGTGGGCTTCCTGTCCCATCGGCTGCCTCTTTGTCCCCTCAGGGGTCTGTCTCCTGCACGCAGAGAAGGAGCAAGGTCATCAATAAATATTTGCTTAAGTAATTGAAGAGAAAGGGAGGGAGGAAGAGGAGGTTATGGAGAGGAACGGCTTCTACAAGACCCTTCTTCGGGGCAAGATTTGGGGAAGGAGGCTGGGTCACGTGAGCATTTCCCTTTCGGACGTTTTTCACTTGACAGCCAAAAAAGAGTAATGCTGCTAACAACTCTCCCCAAGAAGGAAGGAAGGGAGGGAGGGAGGAAGGGAGGGAGGAAGGGAGGAAGGGAGAGAGGGAGGGAGAGAGGAAGGGAGGGAGGGAGGAAAGAAAGAAAGAAAGAAAGAAAGAAAGAAAGAAAGAAAGAAAGAAAGAAAGAAAGAAAGAAAGAAAGAAAGAAAGAAGGAAAAGAGAGAGGAAAGAAGGAAAAAAGAGGAGAAAAAATAAAATTAAGGAAAAGAGAAAGAAAAAGAAAGGGCGAAGAAAAGAAAGAAAAAGAGAAGGAAAAAAGAAAGAAAAGAAAGAAGGCAAGAAAGAGAGAAGGAAATAAAGAAAAGACAGAGAAGAAAAACAAAGAAGGAAGTAAAGAAAGAGAAAGGGAAAGAGAAAGAGGAAAGAAAGAAAAAGAAAGAAGAAAGGAAGGAAAGAAAGAGAGAAAGGAAAGAAGGAAAGGAAAAAGGAAAGAAGGAAGGAAAGAAGGAAAGAAAGAAATAATGAATGAATGAATGAAAGGAAAGAAAGGAAGAAAAAAGAAAAGGTAAGAAGGAAGGAAAGAAAGAAAGAAAAAGGAAAGAGAAAGAAAGGAAGAAAAAGAAAGGAAAGAAAGAGAAAGAAGGAAGGAAACAAAGAAGGAAAGAAGGAAGGAAGGAAAAGAAAAAGAAAGAAGGAAAGAAAGAGAAAAAGAGAGAGAAAAGGAAGGAAAGGAAAAAAAAGAAGGCAGGAAAGAAAGAAAAAGAGGAAGAGGAAGGAAAGAAGGCAGGAAGGAAGCCACCGGGTGCCACCCTTCCGCCTTCTGCGACTGTTCTGAGCCCCGGGGCCCGGGGGCTGCGGAGGGGGGGGCAGGGTGGCGTCCGGACTCGGTGCTGGGGAGGCGAGGACGGGCGGAGGACAGAGACCAGCAGGCGGCAGATGACAGCCGCCATGGTGGGGCGGGGGTGTCCTCGTCCGGGGCCACAGCCCTGAGCTGGGCTGAGGTCCCTGCCCGCCCCGCGGACGGACTGCTGGGTGTCTTCTGGAGCCCGCCGTCCGCGGACGGAGGAGGGGAAGGAAGGAGAGCAGAGGGATGCACCCCCCCCCAAGCCGGGGCCGGGCCTGCCGGGGTCGCTGCCTGACCCGGGGCTCCTTCGCCGGTCACCGTACTGTCCCGCCCGTGTCGCCGACTCCTGGTCCTCCCGGAGCTTCTGTGCTTCCGTTCTGGGCGCGGCGAGGCCCGCAACACAGAGGGCGGAAGACACGCTCCTCGGACACGTCGTCGAGGCTGGGGGGGGGGGCGCAGCACACCCACGGGCCGGAGCGGGTCCCCATGCCGCCTCCCGGGTGGCCCGGAAGACAAGCACGGGGACGGGGCGCCTCAGTGGCTCGTGGCAGCCCCCCACACCAGGGGCCGGAGTGCAGGGGGTCGGGAGCCCATGCGGCCCCGCGTCACCTGGGTCACCCGCCTGGGGTCGGCCCGCTGCGGCTGGTCCACTCTGGCTGGTGTGGGAGCCCCGGGCCCGCCTCGGTCCCTCGGGCAGGAGCAGCCCGGCCCCAGCCGGGAGGACAGTGTGGCTGGGACAGGGACGGGGAAGCCAGCCTCCCTGGGACCCCGGTGGGTCCCGAACACGGGGACGCGTGCTCCTTCCCCGCACGGCCCTGTGAGCGCATCATGTACGCTCTCTTCCTTATTGTCCATTTCACGATGACTGCGTGTCATTCCCGGGTGCCGGCTGGTGGCTCCCGACACCCCGGACCCCGTGGCGCTCTACGCTGACTGCAGGAGGCTGGGAATCGGGGCGCCAGCGGGGAGGTCAGTCGGTTCCGCGTCCAGCTCTTGATTTTGGCTCAGGTCGTGATCTCACGGTCTGTGAGTTTGAGCCCCGCGTCGGGCTCTGTGCTGCTGGCTCAGAGACTGGAGCCTGCTTCGGATTCTGTGTCTCCCTCTCTCTCTCTCTGCCCTTCCCCTGCTCACACTCCGTCTCTATGTCTCTCAAAAATAAAATAAAAATGCTAAAAAAAAAAAACGTTAAAAAAAAAAAGAATAAGTAGTTTAAAAACAAAATAAAAACCAAAGCTTGGAATGGTTCGAGCAGGGGTGGAGCCTCCGCGCTCCCCTGGGCTGCAGATAAGGCTGGAAGTGCACACATCCCCGGCCGGAAGTTCGCGAGTCCTTTAGAGCTCTCTCTGTGTAAATACGGCCTGTCACAGCGAACTGTCCCCACGGTTCACGTCTTGTTTTGAAATGGGCTTTTTCATTTCTACTGATTTTACCATGGACCTGTTTCCAGGTGCGTGTGTGTTTGTTTTCATTGCTTTTTCAAAAATTAAACACGTCATGCCTGGAAAGGTTCTCACCGTAAAGACCCCGGCAGGGCAGAAGACTGTAAAGGAAGAACCCACCTCTCCCCCCTCCCCCCTCCCCGTTCCTCACATGCTCGGCGGCTCAAAACGACACCTCCCCAAACAGTCCCACGGTTCTGTAGCTCGGAGGTCCCAGCGGGCGCTGGCTGGAGTCACAAGGCTGAGTCAGGGGAGGCAGAGAGAGAGGGAGAGAGAGAGTCCCAAGCAGGCTCCGGGCTGTCAGCACAGAGCCCGATGCGGGGCTCAAACCCACGAACCCTGAGATCCTGACCCGAGCTGAAACCAAGAGTGGGATGCTTCACTGACTGAGCCCCCCAGGAGCCCCCCAATCTCAATTTTTAAAAACCTCCTATGACGGACGCTTCTCTAACATGACATAATGTATTTATCTCAACTGTAAGGCTCACACTAACTGCAGGAAACCAGGAAGTCCTCCTAGTAAAACCAGGAAGGAGACAACGATTTTTACTATCATGACTTTATTTAACGTCGTTCTGGAGACACTCCCTAATAAAACAGTGGAAAGAGACCAAGGGAATACATGCCAAAAAAGAAAAAGGAAATCGTTATTAGCAAACATTACGATTCTGTACCTAGAAAATGCCAGGGAATCAACCCAAACCGACCACGAATGATAAGATTATTCGGCAAGAAGGCTGCGTTCAAAACTGGAACCTGGGACTCAGCATCGTCAGTGTTACAGGCTGGAATGAACCAGCACCGGTGGATGGAAGAGCCCAGCTTCACAAACGGCCAGAAAATATCTACATAAACTACCCGGAAAATGACATAACAAGTCACGTACAAGGTGGAAAGAAGATGAAGAAACAGAAGGGAAACTGAGTCCTCGGATGAGAAAACGCTGACGCTTCCTAGGTTAATCTGTCCAGGGGAGAGCATCCGATAAAAATAGGACAGCATGGCAGACCTCTGCGTGAACAGAGTCAAAACCAGACAACACACCAGGGGGAGACAGAACATTTGCACCAGAGGAAGGACTATGTCCCCCACGCAGGGCGTCCATAAAGCGAAAAGCAAAACTAACACCGCGGTGGGAAAGTGGACACGACAGAGAGTCCTCATGAGTGGAAATACGAATGGCCTCAAACACACCCAAAATAAATCTCGGGCTTACTCATAATAATAAGATAAATGCAAATTAAGGGGACGCTGGGGGGGGCGCCTGGGGGCTCAGTCGTTGGGCGTCCAACTTCCGCTCAGGTCATGATCTCGAGGTTCGTGAGTTTGAGCCCCGCATCGGGCTCTGTGCGGACAGCTCAGAGCCTGGAGCCTGCTTTGGATTCTGTCTCCCTCTCTCTCTGCCCTTCCCCCACTCATACTCTGTCTCTATGTCTCTCAAAAATAAATAAATGTTATAAAAAAAATTTTTTTAAATAAACTTTTAAAAAATCTTAAAAAATAAAAACAATAAAAAATAACGTAATAACAAGTGAGTCATGCTTTTGAAAAGAGGCATAGATCACGCTGGCAGATTAGTAAGATTTGCCTTGCAAACCTGGGGGAAAAAATATAGAATATTTGCCTGTCTCCCTGCAGAGCACAGACTGTCTCTGGGGCGGTGGGAGGGGCAGACGAGGACCCGAGAAAGCAGACTCGCGTCTCTCATGGAGACCCTGGGCCGCTTTGACTCTTTTTTTCTTTTTTTTTTAACATTTATTTACTTTTGGGAGACAGAGCGTGTACAGGGGAAGGGTAGAGAGAGAGAGAGGCAGACGCAGAATCTGAAGCAGGCTCCAGGCTCCGAGCTGTCAGCACAGAGCCCGACGCAGGGCTCGAACTCACAGACCGTAAGATCACGACCTGAGCCGAAGTCGGCCGCTTAACCGACTGAGCCGCCCAGGCGCCCCTCCTTTGACTCTTGTATGGTGTCTATTAATTATAAAAAGAATTAAGAAACATTGTTAACTTAATTTTCTTTTTTTAATGCTTAATTATTTTTAGAGAGAGAGAAAGAGAGAGAGAGCATGGGATGGGGAAGGGGAGGGCAGAGAGAGAGAATCCCAAGCAGGTTCCACACTGCCAGCACAGAGCCCGACATGGGGCTCGAACCCATGAACCATGAGATCATGACCTAAGCCAAAATCAAGAGTCAGATGCTTAACTGGCTGAGTCACCCAGGTGCCCCCATTAACTTAATTTTCTTTTTTTTTTTATATTTATTTTTGAGAGACAGAGCATGAGCGGGGGAGGTGTAGAGAGAGAGGGAGGCACAGAATCTGAAGCAGGTTCCAGGCTCCCAGCCGTCAGCACAGAGCCCGACGCGGGGTTCGGACCCACGAACCATGAGAACACGACCTGAGTGGAAGCTGGACACTCATCTGACTGAGCCCCTCAGGCGCCCCTCACTTAACTTTCTTAAAGTAAAACACCGTAAAAACTAGCACTGGGAAAGCCTCTTCCTATGTATTAAGCACCTACTGTATACCATGGGCACTTAGCTGACATCTCGATTTTATCCGTGGAGACTTCTACCGGAAGGGGTAGAAGACTCGCCGGACGACACACGGCTCGTGGACCCCAACCGTCCCGGGAGGACCCGAGGGGCCAATGTGGTCCCCCAGGCCTGGGGTCTGGGAGGCTGACGGCTGCAGGGCCGGGACAGCCCAGGGCCCCCGGGGCTGGGCCTCGGCACACCTCGGAGCCCCCACGGCGGTGCCTGCCCGGAGCAGGAGGGGACAGGATAACGGGCTCCGGCCTCCACCGACCCAAGTCCCCTCTGGTTCTGAGCCCAGCCCCGGGCCGGCTCGTCCCCCCGCCACAGAGGCCGAGGGTGCCCTCGGAGCCCACGTTTTCCCGTGGCCCTGGCCTGCGGCTGAAGGGGCAGAGGGAGGTCGCGGCTCCCACCGCCCGCCCAGCCCCGCCCCCATCACCCCCTGGTCCCCAGATGTCCTCCACTCCAGCTCCAGGCCCTCGGCCAGAGCCATCGAGGGTCTCCTCGTCGTCCCTGCCCCGCTGCCCCCTCCTCCCCTCCAGGACAGCAGGTCCGGCTTGGACACCCCATTCCGTGCAGGGTGAAGTAGGGGCCGGCCTCCCAGCTGCCGGCCCATCAGCGCGGGTGACAGACGTCTGGTCCACACTGGCCGCCTTCTGGCCGATCGCCCAATCGTTCTGTTTCCCCAGCAAAACTCCTGAGCCCAAGGGGAACCCCATCCGGGAAAGGGGCTGTGTCTGCAGACGGCTAACGGGGCTGGGGGACCGGCCCTCTGTCCGACCCAGGTGGGTCACCCCGTCTCTGACCCAGGCCGGAAGGGTCCCTTCGAGCCGCACACGGCGGGAGGCCAGGAAAAGAGTCAGCTTCTCCTTCCTCCCGGCTGCGGGGGCGTCCAGCCCGACCCCCCCCCCTCCTCAGGGTCCAGACCCAGTTCGGGTCCCTGGGATCCCCTCTCCCACACCCGGGGGGCCCCCACACCGGCTCCTTCTTGACTCCGTCCCACCCCCTCCAGACTCCGCTCCCGGCAAGTCCCGGCGGCCTCACTGGCAAAAGAAAGCTGTGACCAGCCGGGACCAACCAGGCATCCCTCGTCCTGGACGCCGTGACAGCCTCTCCCACCCCCGCGGTCCATGGGAATCGCGGACACCCTTTCCTCAGAGGGACTCTCTGAATTAAACCCTCCCCCGATTAACTCAAAACGGATCACAGACCTAAACATAAAATGCAAAGCCAGAGAGACGTCTGGCTTAAACGTTTATTTATTTTTGAGAGACCTAGAGACAGAGCGTGAGCAGAGGAGGGGCAGAGAGAGAGAGGGAGACACAGAATCCGAAGCAGGCTCCAGGCTCTGAGACATCAGCACAGAGCCCGACGCGGGGCTCGAACCCACAAACCATGAGATCATGCCCTGAGCCGAAGTCGGATGCTCGACCGACCGAGCCCCCCAGGTGTGAGAGGTTCGGCCACTTCGGAAGACAGTTTGGAGCTTCGAACAAAACCAAACGTACTCTTACCCGGCGACGAGCAGTCACCCTCCCCGGCATCGTGTCAGGGAAATAAAAGACCGGCGGGTGCGGGGGGCTGGGGGCGCTGGGGGGCGCCCGGGGGAGCCCGGAGGATTTTTGGGGCCATGAAACTACTCTGAACGGTACTGTAAGGCGGATACCTGCCATTCCGCGGCTGTCCAAGTCCGTAGGACGTTTGGAGCGACAACCGTCTCGGCGCAGGCTCATGACTGTAAGGTTGTGCGGGGGGTGGGGGGGCTGTTGGGGGGAGGTTGTGGGTGTGCGGGAACCCCCGTATTTTCTGCTCAGTTTTCCTGTGAACCAAAACTGCTCTAAATAAAATAAAGTCTATGAAAAAAACAACGACCGCAAAGCAAAAAACCCCCCCGATGACTTCCTGCTGTGCTTCAGATGAAACTCGAATCTCTCACCGTAAACCCCAGGCTGACCGGGGCCAGACTCACCCTCCTGCCTCGGGTCCTGCTGCTCCTCACTTGCTCCCCGACAGCCTGTCACGGGAGCCTTCTCGGCGTCCCCAGACCTGCTATGCTGGCCCTACCCCAGGGCCTTTGCACCAGCTGTCCCCTCTGCCCACAAGGCTCCTGACCTTGGCAGGGTCAGCTGATTCTTATCATTCGGAACCCAGATCAGACGCCACGTCCTCAGAACGCCCTCTCTTCCCCATTCATAAAATCTTTGCATCTCTTCCTGCCCCCCCCCCGTCCCCATCAAGGCCTCTCTTATCGTCCCGCTCCAGTTTCTTCTCGCTACTTAGCGCTATCCGAAATGATCTTCTTTATCTGTTGGTTTAACTGCTTGCTGACCACCTCCCCGTGAGAACGTAGATGCCACGGGCTCCGTGGGGACTTTGTCCAGCCCTCTCACGGCCGCGTCCCCGCGGGAGAACGACCGCCAGCCCCCGTGCTGGATACTCGATCAACGTTTGTTGAATGAATAAATGAACGAACGAAAGGAAAGAGCGTCTCGGGATCCCAATCTCTTCGTATACTCGATTTTCCTTCCAGCGCCGAAGCACCAGGAGAGAGAAGGGGTGTCGGGGGGGGGGGGGGAGCTTCTCCCTGGACAAAGCCCCATCCATCTGAGACGCGCCAGGTTCTGGCAAGGATGGCCTCCCTGGGACCAGCAGGGGTCTCCAGAAAGGCTCTGAAGGCCAGCTTGCTGGTTCTACAGATGGGGAAACTGAGGCCCGCTGAGGTTGCCTGACTTGCTAACGGAGGGGTGAGGCTGGCGTCAAATCTCCAGGTCATGGAACCCACCTCCCCGCGTCTCCAAGTCCAGGCCCCCAGGAGCCCTGCGCCCCCGAATGTTCTGTGAGCGGGCCCACGGGCCTTTCCTTCGGGAGAACAAAAATCCAATTAAGAAGCCGACTATTTCTGGCCTGGCCTGGGCGGCTCTGCCGCCTCAGCCCTGCAATTAGAGCCGGAGTAATACGGAGAGTGGGGGAGGGCCGGTCCCCGGGGCGCTGTGTCTCCTACGTGGGGCCCCTGGAAGGGAAGGAGGCTGCGGGGAGGTCGGAGGCCCCACCGCAGGCTGCCGGGCCCAGGGCAGCGGGGGAAGTATGGCCGGTCCCCACTGGTCAGGGTGACGACGGTCCCCCGGGGGGTGGCCTTCACGGCCTGGGCACGAACCAAGGGAGCCTGCCCAGGGGCCCAGGTAGGACCCGGGAGCTGTGTGATCTTGGGCAGCCCAGGGCCCTCTCTGGACAAGAGGGGTTTCACCTGCCTGCGTTCACGTCCCTCCGGAGCCTCGGGTTCGAGACCACGGCTGTCTCCTCCGGTTGGGGACCGTCCGAGGCGTGTCTCTGTTTAATCCAGGGTCCGTGTTCGCAGCTGGAGGTTTCCGAGAGAGGTGTTCGCTGGGCGTTAGCAGCCGTTGAGTGAAACAGAGGCATCCTCGGGGGTGAGGGGGAATGTGCGTGCGTGCGTGTGTGCGCGTGTGACGGTGCAGTCCCTTCCCTGCAGCACTGGGGACTGAGGGGACACGAGCAGGCTCAAGTGGTCCCAGGAAGCGTTTGTGTCCGGGTTCCAGCGGGAAGTCTGGGTCGCCCTGCCCCACCTCGGAGGCCCCCGGGGTGACAGGGCCGGGCCCTCTCCCGTCCCGCAGGCTGGGGTCCCTCGGTCTTCCGCGTGGGGACAGCTGTGAGTAGACTCCAGACACGGGCAGCCTGGAGGGGAGCAAAGGAACAGAGCGGGAGACGTCGCAGCCCTGACCGGCGACGACCAGAGGCGCCCTCCGTGACCGCGCTGGTCAAGGCTTTGCACGTGGAGGGTGGCCGCTCCAGCCACCGACTCGTGTCCCGGGTGCCTTCCCCTCCCCCAGGCTCTGGCTCAGGAGCTCAGCGCCCCCGGGTTCCGGTTCGCGGCCTCTGCCACCGGCCAGGCCTCGGAGCTTGTCTTCGACCGCGTCCTGCGAGCTCCCCGCGCCCCTGCCCGGACCTCCTGCCCCCTGCCTCCCTGGGCCTCCCCTCCCCCTCCTCCCCGAGACGCCCCTGCTCCCCAGCCCCTGCTTGTCATGGGCTGAATCGGGTCCCCCCAAACTCACGGGCCGAAGCTCGCTCCCTCAGATCTCAGAAGGGGACCGTCCTGGCAGGGACGGCCCTGAAGGAGGTAACCGAGGGAACGCGAGGTCGCGCAGGGGGCCCCGCTCCGACCCGGGTCCTTACGGGGCAAGGAGGTGGGACCACAGACCCAGGAAGCCTGGAGGCCAGCCTGAGGGCGGCGGGCTGCAAGCCAGGGAGACAGGCCTGGGAGGAAGGGAGCCCTGCCGACCCCCGGGTCTGGGGCTTGAGATTTTCGTTGCCGAAACCCCATCCCCCCCTCACCCCCGCCCCCCCCCCGGGGTCTGGGGTTCTTCTCGCCATGATCCGAGGAAGCGAATATTCCGACCTTCTCGCTCGGATGGGCACAGAGCCCCACCTACCCAGCTCATTTAGGGTGAGGCTCGTGCGTCCACACCCGGGGCCCCGGCCAGTGTCCCCACCGGCTGCTCAGAGGTGGGGGGCCCGGCCCCGGGTTTGACCTGCACTCGGTGCTCGTGGGAGGAAGCCGCTGTTTTATCGTTTCTTACAAGCCTGACCTTGCGGGACCTGGGAGGTCGGTTAACGCAGCCACCGCGCGGGAGGCCTCGGCCCGGCGGCCACACCTGAGTTCCCCTCACGTGCCCCCATCCCGCCACCCCACCGAGTACCTTCTCGGCGAGAGCCGGAGTGCGTACTGGGCACACGGGGTGAAGCATGTGGGGGTGGGGCGCAGGGGGAGGGGGCGGGCAGCTTCTCTGCACAGTGATTACGAAAATTCTTTTTCTTTTTCATGTCCGCTGCAGAGCCCAACCGGGGACTTGAACTCGCCACCCTGAGATCAAGACCTGAGCTGAAATCAAGAGTCAGATGCTTAGCCGACTGAGCCGCCCCGGCGCCCCTGCAGCTTCCTTTCTTAAGTGAAAATAGGTCTGCCCCCCCCCCCCCCCGCTTAAATCCCCCGTGGCCGCTCCCTCCGTGGAGCACGAGGCCCCGACAGCCGCGCCCTGGCACACGCCGGCTCCGAACGCTTGCCACGCGCAAGATGTAACCGACCCTGAGAGCCGGCCGCCAGCCCGGCCTGGCACAGGCACTTCCTCCCTTCTGGAAAGCCCCCGTGTCTCTCAGGCCCTACCTGCAGCGGCTCCCCCTTGGCCAGACCCTCACAGACACCCGCTGGGCCCCTCGGAGCATCGATCGCCTTCCGGGAGGAGGAGACGGGGTGACATTGGCGGCTCTGGTGTCTGGCACCCAGCGAGTCTCCGGCCGAACCCGGCGCTTCCCACCCCTCCGTCCACACGGTCTCCCGCAGCCCAGGAAGCACCAGGTCGCGGCAAGGCCAGCTTCTGTCTCTGCCTTGGCTGTCCCCTGGGCCCCGGGGTGTCCGGTCCCCAGGGCTGCCCTGGATATCTCGGGATCCTGACGCGGTCTCGAGACACAAACACTTCGGATCTCGTGGGCCCTGAATACGCTGTAAATAATGCGTACTGACCGCGAACCGGGCAGGTCCTCTCTGCACCTCCGGCTCCTCCCTGCTGCGCCTCCTCCACCTTGGGAACGTGGGCCTCGGCCACGGCCAGCTCCATCGGTCCAACAAGCACCCACCGACTCCCAGGCCGCGCCGGGCGGCGGCCCCCCTACGCCTGAGCGCCCTGAGGTTGGGGGTGGGAGAGGGGGGCCTGCCGATTCAGAGCGGCAGGGAAGGCACTCCGGTGGGGTGAGCGGCACGGGCACAAACCGCGGGCACACGCGGGCGAGGGCAGGCCCGGGGTCCGGACTCAGGGAGCGTCTCGGAGAGTAGAGGGTAGTAGGCCCTCTAGTCTCCTCTCCACTCCCCTGCATTAAAAAAGGCAGGTGATCCGGGTGCCTGGGGGGCTCAGTCAGTTCAGCATCCAACTCTGGGTTTCAGCTCAGGTCGTGGTCTCACGGTTCATGGGATCGAGTCCCCACATCGGGCTCTGTGCTGACGGTGTGGAGCCTGCTTGGGATTTTCTTTCTCCCTCTCTCTGCCCCTCCCCTGTTCAGGCTCTCTTAAACTTTAAAAAGAAAACAAAAAAAGCAGTTGGGGCACCTGGCTGGCGTGCTCGGTGGAGCGTGTCACTCTTGATCGCAGGGTCGTGAGTTTGAGTCCCATGTTGGGCATAGGCATTACTTGAAAAAAAAAAAGGCAGGCGATCCCTTGGTTTGAGGACCAGTCGGGAGCCAGCGGTGCTGGGGCACAGGGGGCCACGGGCCACCACCCCCAGACCGGAGCTGCGGCCCTGGGACCGTCCTGGCTGTTGTCCTCGCTGAGCCTGATTCTTTTCCAATCTCCGTGAAAACGAGAGCAACCTCTGGTTCTTCCCGCCGCCTCCTGCCGGACCCCGAGCCCAGCAGCTAAGCTCCTTGCCTGAGGTCACCTGGCCGCTAAGGGCTGTGACTCCCCGGGCCTCTTGCCGAGTCAGTGACCGAGCAGAAGCCTGGACACGGGGCCACTCTCCAAGACTTCCCTCAGCCAGGCCGCCCAGGAAGCAGCCAGGGCTGTGACAGCCCAGAGGCCACCTGCCTTCCCACCGGGGATGGTGACGCTGGGGGCAGGGGCGGAGGCTCGGAGGAGGAGGAAGTCTCAACGAGTGCGTCCCTCTAAGGGACACTAAGCCGCTTTGTCACAGGGACACCTGGCGCACTGGCAGAGGCGCTGAGCTGGCCCGGGTGTCCCCGCCGTGTCGGCCTCGGCGGTGAGCGCCTGGTGCCCTCTGGTGGCGCAGCCGGGCAGGGGGGCGCCGGCGGCCGGAGCACGATTTTCCCCCGGGCCTGTCCTTGGTCAGGGGCGTGTATGGGAGCCACCTGCTGGCCCCGAGGGCTCTCCGGGGGACAGTGGGGGGCACTGGAAAAAGGACGTGGATGCCCACGCCCTCCCCACCCGCCTCCGGCGACCCTGGCCAGAATCCCATTGGACGTGACGGGTGACAGCCCCTTAGGGTTCGAACCCGTTGCTGAAGAGCAAATTACTGCGCTCACCCAGGTGCCGGCCAACGGGGTTGGAAACGGAAGTCCACGAATACTCGTTTCCTGTTCCTTTCTCTTCATCCAAGAGGCAGTTAGGTCCGTACTGCCCAGCCCCGTGTCCAGAGTCGACGGCCTCCCTATCAAAATTCCGGTGACATTTTTCACCGAAATAGAACCAACAACCATCCTAAAATCTGTGTGGACAGCAGAAAAGCAAAGCTGGAGGCACCGAAGTCTGTTCCAAAGTTCCAGTAACACACACGGCACGGTGTCAGCGGGAAAACAGACACGTCGCTTGACGGACCAGGACGGACAGCCCCAAAATAAACCCACACGCATGTGGGCAGGGAATTACGACAAAGGAGGCAAGACCATACAACAGGGAAAAGACAGTCTCTTCAGTAAATGGTAGGAAACATGGGCGGCCACAAGCCAGAGAATGAAACTGGACCACTTTCTCACGCCGCACACAGGGACTAACTCAAAATGGATTAAAGGTTTGAAGGGTGAGGCCTGAAACCATTAAGCTCCCAGAAGAAAACATACGTGGTAAACTACTAGATGTTGGTCTTAGCGATGATTTTTTTTTAATTTTTCAAATATTTATTTATTTTTGAGAGAGAGAGAGAGAGGAGACACAGAATCGGAAGCAGGCTCCGGGCTCTGAGCCATCAGTACAGAGCCCGATGCAGGGCTTTAATTCGGGAACATGGAAATCATGACCTGAGCCAAAGTCGGACGCTTAACCGACTGAGGCCACCAGGCGCCCCCGATGATTTTTTTCGAGTAGGACCACATCGTAAGAAAAAGCTTCTGCACAGCTCAGGACACAGTCAACAAAATGAGAAGGCAGCCTCCTGACTAGAGGAGATGGGCTATCAGATTAGGGAGTTAAATCCGAAATACATAAAGAATTCACACAACTCATTTCATTAGAAAATGGGCAGATCCAAATAGGTGTTTCTCCAAAGAAGTCATCCAGACGGCCAACAGACACATGAAAAGGCGCAACAGACACATGAAAATGTGGCATAAACATAATGGACTCTGACTCGGCCATGAAAAAGAAGGAAACTGCCATTTGCAACAGCGTGCACGGATCTCAAGGGCATTATCCTAAGTGAAACTCGTCGGACAGAGAAAGACAAACACTGTGTGATCGCTCTTACGTGTGGGATCTTAAAAACAAAAACAGGGGCGCCTGGGTGGCTCAGTCGGTTGAGCGGCCGACATCAGCTCAGGTCATGATCTCATGGTTTGTGAGTTCGAGCTCCGCGTCGGGCTCTGTGCTGATGGCTCAGAGCCTGGAGCCTGCTTCGGATTCGGTGTCTCCCTCTCTCTCTGCCCCTCCCCGCTTGCGCTCTGTCTCTCTCTCTTTCTCAAAAATAAACACATAAAATAAATAGGGGCGCCTGGGTGGCTCAGTCAATTAAAGCATCCAACTCTTGATCTTAGTTCGGGTCTTGATCTCAAGGTTGTGAGTTCAAGTCCCGTGTTGGGCTCCATGCTGGGCGTGAAGCCTCCTTAAGAAAGAAAGAGAGAAAAGAAAAAAAAAAAAGAAAGAAAGAGAGGAAGGAAGGAAGGGAGGGAGGGAGGAAGGAAGGAAGAAGAAAAAGTATAATTTAAATAAAACACGCTATTAAAAGTATCACATAGGGGAGCCTGGGTATTGCAGTCAGTTTAAGCATCTGATTTCAGCTCAGGTCATGAATTCAGGGTTCGTGAGTTCAAGCCCTGCATCAGCCTCTGGGCTGTCAGCCTAAAGCCTGGTTCGGATTCTCTCTCCTCGTCTCTCCCTGGCCCTCTCCCACTCACGCCGTCTCTCTCAAAATAAAAAAAATAAGCTTAAAAAATTTGTCATGCAAAAACATTTTGTAATGTCCCTTTGTTTATCTTTTAACAGTTCTTTGCTTATAAACAGGTTTATGGATCGAGTAGGTTATCAAGAGTTTAATGACTCAGAATGTCATCAACTAAGCATTTGAAATTTTCCCCATAAAAAAAAAAAAAACCACAAAACGTAAGTAGGAATCTTTGCTTCTACAAAACAGAAAAAATGAAAACGTCTACTTCCTGGAACACGTTTCCCAGAGGCTTGGGACCCTCCGAACAATGTTCCCACCCCTCAGCGTAGGCTGTGAGGCCAGTCCTGACCCCCCTCGATTTTCCGGGTCTCCTTCCCGGGACCCTGCCAGGGACCCCCGCCTCCCTCCCCCAGCTCCTCACCAGCTGAGCCTGCCCACCCTTCCTCCCACAGAGGGCCCATTAGAGGGGTGAGGACAGCTCAGGACTTCAGAAAACGGGTCTTGATTTTAGGCCCGTGGGCTTTCCTCCTCACTGGCTGCGTTCCTAACTTCCCCAAGCTTCAGCATTCCCATCAGTAAAATGGGGATAATTTTAATTATCCCATCATAATTCTCAAATTAGGGGCACCTGGGTGGCTCAGGCACTTAAGTGTCTGACTCTTGGTTTCGGCTCAGGTCATGATCTCAGGGTTCGTGAGTTCGAGCCCCGCATCAGGGTCTGTACTGATGGCTCAGAGTCCAGAGCCTCTTCAGATTCTGTCTTCCTCTCTCTCTGCCCCTCCTCCCTCAAGCTCTGTCTCTCTCTATTAAAAATAAACACTAAAAAAGAAAAGAAGAAGACCAAAAGGGGAGGGGCCATGTTGGGACCACACCGTCCCTGCTGAGGTCCTCCGGGCTCTGACTCAGGCCACACTAAGGCTCTACCGAACACAGTCACCCCCAGGGAAGGGTGGGCAGTTCCTGTTATTTTTCCATTTTAAGGAAACAGTAATCGGTTGAAACCAAAACAGACTAATGACTTGGCCTGAGGCCACTTGGCCAGTGGAGATTAGAACTCAGGCCTTAGCAGAAACATATTAACCAGGATGACGGAAGCAAAGCAATGTTTGCCACGATTTAACTGAAGATCCTACAGATGAAAATCCGATTTAATATTCACGTTATCTTAGAGTTCGGGGCGGGCCAGTAACTGACAGGCACACACACGCCCACTAAAGATGACGTGGGTTGTTTCGTCGTTTAATTTTTTTTTAATGTTGACTTCTTTTGAGTGGGGAGGGGCAGAGAGAGAGAGGGAAAGAGAGAATCCCAAGCAGGCCCTGCGCTGTCAGCACAGAGCCCCACTTGGGGCTCCATCCCACAAACCGTGAGATCACGACCTGAGCCAAAGTCCAGAATCAGACGCGGAACTAACGGAGCCCCCCAGGCGCCCCTCCTCCGTTATGTTTAAGGCCAGAGACGGATTTCTCCGCCTGTCCCGGTCACCCCCGACTCAAGGACTCAAAGGAGACTCAAGGACGTCAGAGACATCCAACCCGACCTCTCTTGCTGTCCCTCCAACCGCGCGGGGTGCGGGTTCGGTGGTTTCGTCCCGCGAGGAGGAGACAGCGTGTGCCCGCGGTTTCCTGCTCAGATGGAAACCTGCTCGAAATGGCTTTTCTTCCCAACCCCTTCTTACCCGAACGTCCCTGACCCGGTTCCCTCCTCCCTGAAGAAGCCAGGCGCCCTACGAACCCCTAAGGTGCCTTAGCGCCCCGCAGTCGAGGCAGCCAGAGTCGGAGCGGCCGTGATAGAAAGTCACCGGGTGTCCCCGCGTCCCCGCCACTATAGCACACTTGCTGATTGGACAAAGGAAAGTCGGAACACGACAGCAGAATTCCAAGTGCAGAGACGGGCCAGGAGCCTCCCGGGGCTTCGGCCCGGCACACCAGAGGCCTCCTGAGGCCCAGCAAGAAACAGCCCGGCCTGCCAGCAGGCAGAAGCGTCATTCGTTCCTTCTACCCATCCATTCATTCGTTCCTTCACTCAGGCCTACCTGCGTGCATGCATTCGGCTGTTGGCTGCGGGTCGTGCCCGAGGGTCGGGCCGTGGCTCACAGGCCAGCCTGTCCCCTGGCCGCCCGGGCAGCACCCTACCTGGGGTGATTGGGCCGCGGGTAGTCGGGGTCACTGGGGGGAAGGCCCAGGGTTCACCAGGCCGGCGGCACAGGAGGTGGGTGTGGCGGAGCTGAGAGAGGACCAGTGTGTCCACTGTCGCCGCTCTGGGGGCCAGAGAGGGACGCGCAGGGCCCGCCCCAGCCCCCCCAGGGCGAGGCGTCCTTGCTGGGGCACCGCACGGCCAGGCGGCCTCCTAAAGGTGTGCGACCGGCTGTGGTGACGAGGTAGCAGCCTCCCCGGATTCCTGAGTCCACACAGCGCGAAAGGCTTACGGTGCAACGTGTTCCCCTGCCCCGCCCGCCTGCCCCAAGTCCCTCCTTCCCAGGCGGGCGGCCGGGTGTCCTTCTAGCCACAGCGGCTCGGACAGCGAGTGCACTTCGTCCTGCAGATGCTGCGGGTTCCGCGTCACGGTGCCTGTCTCGGCCTGCGCTCCGGTTTGTGGCTGGTCGAGGCTTCGAAGTGGTTCGATTAGGCAGCAGAGAGGCCCGTCTACACCGCTCGGGCTCTCCTGCGTCCCCTGTGACGGCAGGAGCGTGCCCTGCCTCGTATGGGCCAGGGGACACGGGGACGCGTCCCCACGGGGCTGGCGGGGAGCAGCACAGACACCCTCTCCTCTTCTAACTGGGAGGTCGGGCCGCAGCCTGGCAGCCACCATCTCAAGTAAAAGACCATCTGGCGAGAAGTCAGCCTCGATTCCACATTCCGGAAGGGACTGCTGGTGCCGCCTGGGGCACGGATTTGTATCGTTTCCCGGGAGAGCGGAAGTGGGGCAGTAGAGAAGGAAGTTTGGGGGGTCCGGGGAGAATCTAGTCCTGATGGGGGTGGGGGTAGGGGGCGGGGGGGCTAGGGCAGGGGGCAGGGAGCAGGGGACGGCGACGGGGACAGTGGGCACGAGGCAGGGGCAGTGGGCAGGGGGTGGAGGCGGGGGACAGGGGGTGGGGCAGGGGGCGGGGGTAGGGGGCAGGGGGCTGGGGCAGAGGGCAGGGGGCAGGGGACAGGGGGCGGGGGGGCGGGGGACAGGGGACTGGGGACAGGGGGCAGGGGCCAGGGAGCAGGGGGCAGGGGGCAGTTACGCCCTTCCTTACTCCCCCTAGCCCTCTCCAACCACCTTTTCCTCTGCCTGCCATGTTGTCCCCGGCCCCTGTGTCCACATGTGTCCCCGGCCCCTGTGCCCCTCAGAACAAGGCCGGTCTTCCCGAGCCGGGCGCGGCCAGGCCGCACAGGCACCGGGCAGGGGTGCGCTCGGCACACACTTACCAGCAAGGCTGCGCAAGCCTCCGACACCAGCTCTGACTCCTAACAGGCTTGCAGGGGGCACTCGGGTGCTTTCCAGGGGGCTCAGGCCAGAGCTCTGAACGTGTGCAGGACCCGACTCCCTGGGGGCCCCGTGACCAACCCCCCCCAACCCAGGGAGTTCCCAGCTTCTGGCTCTGACTGCCTGCAGCTCAGTCCCTGGGCCCAGGGCCACTCAGCCCTGTGAAAAGCCGAGCACAAGTGTCCTGCAGGGGCGACCCCTCCTCCCTCTCCCTGCAGGTCAAATCCAGCCCTGACTATAGCGGGTCGAAGGTCACGTGAAGGGCAAAGGGGCCCTTAGCAGGCGAGGGCTCCCCTGTGCCAAGTTGACCCCGCGCACGAAGGCACAGGCCAGGGCCCCGCGGGTCCCTGGTGACGTGTGTTGGTGGACCTAGGCCTGGGTGGGGGGTGGGGGGGCAGAGAGAGAGGGACACAGAATCCGAAGCAGGCTCCGGGCTCCGGGCCGTCAGCACAGAGCCCAATGCGGGGCTCGAACTCACGAAACACAAGGTCATGACCTGAGCCGAAGTCGGACGTTCAACTGACCGAGCCCCCCAGGCGCCCGTCACGTCTCTTTCTTAAAGCCTGTGATTTACCTGCCATAAAACTCACCCACCTTGAAAGTCCAGCTCAGTGGCCGTGTTTGTGCAGCCGGGCGGCCACCAGATAAGTCATATTTCAACCACTTCACTTGCTGCCTAGACACCCCTGCTCGCCCCATTCCCCGCTACCCCTGCCGTGGGCGACCGGTCGGTCACTACGGACCCATATTTTCTGGACATTTCCCATCAATGGAATCCTATCTTTGGTGGCCTTTAGCGACCGGCTCTTCACTTACCGTGGTTTGGAGAGGCACCATGCTGTCGCAGGTGCCTGTGCCTTCACCGTCCAGTAACACCCCGCTGTGTAGACCTACCGTGTCGTTCCTCCGCTCACCGGCTGATGAGCATTCGGGCCGTTTCCACTCGCTGGCTCTTATGAACGATGCTGCCGTGAATTCTCACGGCCAAGTTCGCGTGCGGACACGGGCTCCTGCTGCTCCGGGCGGGCCCCGGGTTGCGCTGCTGGGTCAGAAGTCTCTGAGGAGCTGCCTCACTGTTTGCCCGAGTGGCTGAACCCTCTACGTCCCCGCCGGCAACACACACGACAAAGGTCCTGACTCCAACTTTTGTCAACATCCGTCATGTATTTTTTTTTTTTTTTTTGGAAACAGAGAGAGAGCAGAGGAGTAGCAGAGGAGAGAGAATCCCAAGCAGGATCCGTGCCGTCAGCGCAAAGCCCAACACGGGGCTCGAACCCGCAAACGGTGAGATCGTGACCTGAGCCGAAACCAAGAGTCGGGTGCTTCACTGACTGAGCCCCCCTGGCGCCCCGGGTTTTAGCAGGTTGAGCCTGTCACTCTGGCCCCACAGGGACAAGCCCGGCCCACAGGCTCTCAGGACTGGAGCCGGAGCCCGGCTGTCACACTTGCGTGAGGCTCCCCTCGCGCAGCTGGAGGGTGAAGGGTGGGGCCCGCCAGGCTCTAGACTGGGTGCTGGGCCGTTCCACGAGGGCACGCTGCACACCCGCCGGAACCTCTCGGTGAGGCGTGCCCCCCTATCTGTAGGACGAGACCGGGGTGGCGCCCCCGAGGCTGCCCGGTGGAAAGATGGAGAAACTGGGGCGCCTGTCGTGATGGGCGCCGGGCGACGCACGGACGCGCCAGATGACTGTGTCGTGCGCTTCCAACAGACAACCGTACGCGGCAAAAACCAAGTTGAACCCAGGGATGCCGATGCCACGGGCGGCCAGCCCCTGGGGCCACCGAGGCTCACGGACCCGCGCGGGGGAACCGCAGCTCAGTCCGGCTGCGTGGACGGCACACCCAGCCTCGCCCCCTCTGGGCCTGAGCACTTGTACACAGTGAGGGAAAACTCATTCCTCCCTCAGAAGGACCCAGTGCTCCAACAGGGGCCGCTGGGCCCACGACGCCGCAGGCGGCTTCCGCCTCGGTGTCGGGGCTGCTGCCCCCCGCCCCCAGGCTCCTGTCTGCCACGAGCTCTGGTCCCTCTAGAACAATCTCCTAACCTCTCCTGGGGGCCGGGCTACAGCCGAGGGCCCTTCCAGCCCACAATTTCTTCTTGCCTTTAGACAATGCTCCCCACGGAGGCAGGGAGCACCCAGTAAGGTCCCGGAGTTCTCCGGAATGACCTCTAGAATGTTCTCTAGAAGAGTAAGCATTAAAAAGCAGGAGAATGGGGCACCTGGCTGGCTCAGCTGGTAGGACGTGCACAACTCCTGACCTTGGGGTCGGGAGGTCAAGGCCCCACGTGGAGCCTAGAGCTTATGCTAAAAAAATTAGAATTAAAAAAGCAGGGAAATACAAAATAAAACTTTATTGAAGCAACTAAACGGCAAACTAAACACTTTTTGCAACAGAACACAAAACAGGAGAGTTAAACATGACCGCGAGAGTTAAACATGACCGCGAGTTTCCGGTTAACTGTACCGACTGTAACTAGCTCCCGCCCTTTCCGTCTGTAATTCAGAGAGAAAGCCCCGCTCCGGGTTGCGCCTCTCTGCCCCCCGCCTGGCAGCAGGCTGACCCCGCCTGGGGCTCCAGCCGAGGGCCCGATCGGAGGAGGACTCAGCTGAAGGTGTGCAGACCCCGCTGCCGATGGAGAGGGGCCGACGGAGTCCCCGCCACGGCGGGAGGTGCATGGGACTGCCCCCCCCCTGCCGGCGGCAACCATGGAACCCGCCAGGCCGGTCTGCACACATCTGAAAAGGATTCTCACCAGGCCCCGCAAACCACGGGAGTCTAACCTCGCCCGCCCAGCACCCTCGGGCACCGGAGACCTGCTGGCGGCCTCACTCCTTCTTGCCTCCGGGGGCCGGGTGTCTCGTCAGGAGCCTCCCGGAGCTGGCGGGGGTCAGCGTGGACACAGTGGGGGACTCCAGCTTCACCCTGTCCAGGAGGGTCTTCTTGAGTGCGGCCGGGGAGATCTTCTCCTGGTCGGCCATGGACTGCAGCTCCCTGCGGACAGAGCCCGGGCTTCATGCGGCTGCCCCGCGCATGCAACCCCCCGATCCCCGAGGACCCGGCACTGGCCAGGATCAGAACCCTGGCTCAAGCGAGCCCGGGCGTGCCGCAGGCGCTGTCTGCGGTCACAGGAGGCCGCGGTGTGGCAAAGGCCCCGGGCCTGGGGGCGGCGCTCACCCCGCCTGCCCTGCCATGTGGGCTGCTCAAGCTTGGGCGCAGGGGCTCCGAGCCCGCCTCCCTCCTCGACAGAGCCCAGCTGCCCCGCCACGTTAGCGAGGTCAGCCCGCGAACCCGCAGCTGAACCGAGTCGGCTAAACTGCAGTTCGAAACGGACCGGGGACGGCGGGCTCTGCAGGACGGGGCCCAGCCCGGGGGCCGCGGGGACGGCGACGCACCGCGTGCGGATGCAGGAGGCCTCCACGGCGTTGATGAGCAGCGAGCGGAAGCCCCCGCTCTCTAGGAAGTGCAGGGCGTGGATGGTGGCCCCCCCGGGGGAGCAGACGTTGTCCTTGAGCTGGCCCGGGTGCTGCTCCGAGTCCAGCAGCATCTTGGCGGCGCCCTGCGGCGGCCGGGGAGGACGGGAGGAGGGACGCTGGTGGGCTTGAGGGCGGGCGGCGCCAGCCCCATCCCTGCTTCCCAGCCCCGCCCGGCTCCCCGCGCGGGGACCCACAGAACCCCCACCCGCACCCCGGTCCGGCTCTCGCAGGGCGAAGGCACTGACCAGCAAGGCCTGCGCCCCCAGCCGGACCGCCAGGCGCCGCGGCAGGCCCATCTTCACCCCACCGTCAGCCAACGCGTCCAGGGCCATGAACGCCTGTGGGGACACTCGCTGAGTCCAGGGGAGGAGCCGCGGTCGCGCTCGGGGTGTTCCCCGGGAACTGGCCGCCAAGGCCCACCTCCTCCACCGGCTGGCTTCACCGGGAGGGGTGCCGCGCCCCCGCCCCAGGCTGCCCCCCAGCCCACCTGCTGCCCTGGGTCCCCAGAGGGCTGGGAAAGCACATGAGGGCCTCACGTAGGCAGGCCCGCTGCCGCTGAGCCCGGTGACGGCGTCGATGAGGTCCTCCTCCACCTCGGTGCAGAAGCCCACGCTGCTCATGAGCTGCTCCAGGAGCCGCCCGTCCTCCACCAGCGCGTGCGTGCCCGTGGCGTACACCGTGGCGCCCTCCCGCACCACCACCGGCGTGTTGGTCATGCAGCGGATCACTTTGGGGGCCGGCTGGAAGGCCATCAGCTTCTGCGACCCGGAAGAGGCCACCCCTGTGAGTCGCCGAGGCGCGGCTTCCCCCCGCGCCGCGCCCCGCCCCCACCCCGCGGCGGCACCGGCGCCGGGAGGGGCACCTTCTCCACGGAGCTGATGGTGACGCCGGCGGCACAGGACACCACGATGTGCCTGGCCTGCACGTCGGCCCCGATCTCGTCCAGGATGAAGGGGATGATGTGCGGCTTCACGGCCAGGAACAGGACGTCACTGTGCCGCACCGTCTCCTTGTTGCTGCGGGTCAGGTTCACGCCCATCTTCTGCAGGAGGGGACCGTCCAGCTCGCGACGGGCGGCGTCGCCGGGCCCAGGCCGTCCCGCGGAGCAGGTGAGCCCCTGCCCAGCCCACTCTGCCCGCTGCGGCCCGGAATTCCCGTCGTGTCCCTTGGGGGGGGGATCTGCCCCTCCCCCCAGGGGCACAAAACCTCCTGGCCGCCCGCTACGATGCCCGCGAGCTAGGAGCTAGATCCGCACCAGCTTCTCCGAGGCAGCCGGGAACTGGCCGTCTCCCACCCCATCAGCCCTCTGGCGCCCCAGGCACCCCTCTGCCAGGGGTTCCCGTGGAAAGACACAGTTTGCCAAGGGGAAGGTGAAACGGGAGAGCCCGCCGCTGGGAGGCAGCGGAGTGGGGTCCCGCCCCGGACCACGACCGGACACCTGTTCACCAGGCCGCGAGGCCTCCGCACGGTCCAGGGACGACGGTTCAGTTTGCACTCCAAACTGAAAAGCGGGGCTCCCCAGTTTTGGGGTGAAGAACTAACTCAGCAGGCTTTCCCAGCGCTCCCTCGTGCCTCAGAACTCGGTAAAAGGGCTACTGTGGGCTCCACTTTGCAGATGAGGAAACTGAGGCTCAGGGCGGCCGAGCACCTTAGGGTCGCACGGCCAGCAGGCTAGGAAGAGTGTTCGCCGCGCACCTACTGTGTGCCGGCCGCTTCGTACACCACGGCCTCCATCAGGGTCGGGGCCACTCGGTGTCGGGATGGGTGCCCCTCGGCCCCCTGGGCCCCCTCGCCCCGCCCCCTGGCCCGCCCCCAGCCCCCAAGCCCCCGCCCGCTTACCCGGAGCGAGGACACGGTGGGCAGGTCCATTTCCGGGGAGCTGGCTATGATCCTGTGGGCCGACAGGATGCCTGCGGAGGAGAGGGCCCGTCAGCCGGCGCCCAAGCGAGTCCCGGACGCGGCTGCGGCCCGCCCGCCCCCTCGCGCTCACCTGCGGCCGTGAAGCCCCGCGCCAGCGCACAGGCCAGCTGGCCCGCGCCGATGAAGCCCACGCTCATGGCCGCGGGAACGGACGCGGAGCCGCCCGCGAGCCGCACGAGGCCGGGCCGACAGAGCCCCCAGCGGGCCGCGCGCGCCCCGGAAGCCGGACCCCGTGCAGCTTCCGGCGGCCTCGGGACCCCTCCCCACTGCCTCCCAGGCAGCAGGCGCCGCGCGCCCCGCGAGGGCGGCCAATCCGCGGCCGGGAGCTCGGGCCGTGGGCCCGCCCCTCGCGCCGGGATTGGGCGGTCGGAACCTCCGGCGAGGAGGCCGGAAGTCGTGGTCTCCAGCTGTCGTGTTCGTCTGGGGTCGCCCCTAGACGTCCGGGGGATCCGGGCGTGGGTCAGGCCGAAGTCTGGCCGGTCTTGTGCCCGCGGCGGACCGGCCGCCGCCGCCGGTGGGCGGGAGGCGTCCCCGGCTTGCAGGGATGAATGGGGCGGGGATCCGGCCGGCCGGCGGCGGCACGCCCCCGGGGGAGGCTCCCAGGGACTGGTCCCAAGAGATGGCGGACAGCCTCCTTTCTGGTGCTTGGGAGGATGGACTCCTGAAGTAGGAAGGAGGGGGTCAGCCACCTGCCTGTCGACCGCAGCCTGTGCTTCCTAATTAGCTCTTTCCGGGCGATCGCGTCACGCGGGCAAACACCTCCCCTGCTGGGATCCGAAACTGCCCCCCGGAGCGCAGGGACGCCCGGAGCCCGGTGCCAGACCCCAAGACCCTGGTGACCTGACCTTCGCTGCCCACCTGCTCGGATCCCCGACCGTTGTCCCATACTTCTTTTTTTTTTCTTCGTTTTTATTTTATTTTTGAGAGACATAGACAGAGCATGAGCAAGGGAAGGGCAGAGAGAGAGGGAGATACAGAATCCGAAGCAGGCTCCAGGCTCTGAGCCGTCAGCACAGAGCCCCATGTGGGGCTCGAACTCACAGACCGTGAGATCGTGACCTGAGCCGAAGTCGCCGCCTAACCGACTGAGCCACCCAGGCGCCCCCCCCCCATACTTCTCTTATATGAACCTGGACGTACTTCGAGACCCTAGTCTGCAGTCTCCGGGTGGTGTCCCCACCGAAATAAATTCCTTTCCTGTTTCCCCACCATCCCTCTCTCTGCCTTTGATTTTGTGCGTGGCCAGCGGCAGAACCTGGTCGCATGGGACCCCCAGGGCCAGGTGCTCTCGGCCCTTGCGCCCCAGGTACAGGTAGGGCCCAGCCAAGTACAGGGAGGTCTACGCCTCCGCCATCCCACCACCCCACCACTCACTCGGTGTATACGCCCCACACACGGAGGTTTCTATTTCCATCCGCAGCAAAGGTGTGAGTAAGGGACCTCGGGGGCCGGGTGACAAAAATACGGAGGAAGGAGGCTGCATCCCTGGAGGACTCGCAGGAGGGGGAGAGACTGTGGGCTCCCCAGCGCCTGTCTGCCTGGGGTTCTGCAGCCCATCCCCGGGATGCCTCTACCTGCTCCCCCCCCCAGCAAGCCCCCACCTCCTCAGTTCTTGCACCCTTAAAGGTGCAGACCAAATATTCACTATTTTTAAATTAAAATTTTTTATTTGTTTTTTTATTTATTTTTCATTTCGTATTTATTTTTGAGAGCGTGAGAGAGACAGCATGAGCCAGGAGCCGTAGAGAGAGAGGGAGACACAGAATTGTAACCAGGCTCCAGGCTCTGAGCTGTCAGCACAGAACCCGACACGGGGCTCGAAACCCCCCCCACGGGAGATCTCGACCTGAGCAAAGTTGGATGCTTAACTGACTGAGCCCCCCAGGTGCCCTGTAACTTTTTCAGATTAGAAAAGGAATAGAGGCAGGGGCACCTGGGTGATTCAGGCGGTTGAGTCTCCAACTCTTGATTCCCGCTTGGGTCATGATCTCATCACCTCTTGAAATGGAGCTCCTCCCTGGGCCCGGAACCCCCCTAAGATTTTCTCTCTTTCCCTCTGCCCCTCCCCTGCTCCCACTCTCTCTCCTCTCTCTCTCTCTCTCTCTCTCTCAGAAAGAAAGGAATACATGCATATTGAGGAAAATATGGAAAATACAAAAACAATAAAGAAAGGTCAAAATCACCCAGAGTCCCACTTCCTAGGGATAGTTTTTCGGAAACGTTCTGCGTGTATTTCCTTCCGTTTTATTTTATAGGCCTATATACTTTTCCATTTTTGGAAATCAATGATAAACAGAACAGTTTTGAAATTTCTGTACTAGATCTATAGTAAGCATTTTTCAAGGCCACTGAAAGGGAATTTAAAACAAGATCTTAGCAACTACTCAGCATTCCGCTTGAGGATGCACCGTACTGATGTAACCATTCACCCAAAGGTCAGAACGAGCTCTATTCGTTCGGTCCGCCTACTGAGCCAAGTTCTGGGGAACAGCCATTGGCAAAGCAGACAAAATCCCTGTCCTCACAAACTTACATCGGTTTTTAAAGTTATTCATACTACTGTGAGGAAATCTTTGCCTCTTTGGTTATTTCCTTAGTTACATGTGGTAGTGGGTTGTTTTTTTTTTTTTTTTAATGTTTATTTATTTTTGAGAGAGACAAAGTGTGAGCAGGGGAGGGGTGGAGAGAGAGGGAGACACAGAAGCCAAAGCAGGCTCCAGGCAGCCCAGAGCCTGACGTGGGGCTTGAACCCACGAACCGTGAGATCATGACCTGAGCCGAAATCCAAGAGTCGGATGCCACCCAGGCTCCCGGCTTCAAATCTTTCTGAGCGCCTGTTCTGCCTCCGTTGCCTCACCCCTTCCTGGCAGCTCCCAGCCGAGATCTGAGTCCGGCCCCCAAACACGGATGGGGATGGGGCGGAGGGAAGAGGCCACCCCAGAGGGGCAGGGGCAGGCGCAGTGAACACAGGGAGCTGACCTACGAGACCTGTCTTGGCGCCCGAGGGATGGTGGACCCCCGCACCTGCCCGCCGCACCCCTGCACCTGCCCGCCTCGTCCTAACAGTTCATAGAGCGGCCGCAGCGGGGTTCAGTCACACACACGCCCCAGATGGTCCCAGCACCACGTCGCTGTCTCAAGGCCGTCCTTGGGGCAGCTTCTGGGAGCTGGCCAGGCCCCCCGGGGCCACATTCCAAGGACAGGAGAGGAGGGGGGCACAGCCGATTAGATCGGACGCACCTGGGGAATCCAAGGTCCTCTCTGTATTTTGAGGTCTGTAGCCTTCATCGCATCCGCGAAATCCCATCTGACACGGGACCTAACAGGCTCGGGGTGGGGGAGGTTCGGCTGTACTTGGGGAGACCGGTCTGTCTTCCGCACTGTCTCCCTGCCTGATAAACGCGTCCTTACAGTTGGAAATGAACCCAATCTCCTGGATTTTTTTTTTTTTTCAGCTCACACGGATGACGTGAGCAGGGGTCCTCCTTGCCCCTGATGGAAGGTGACTGGCCGGGAGCCACAGGTCCCTTAGAGCCACGGATCGGTCACTGCGTAGCCGGTAGGATCCTTGGGAAGGTTTCGATATCCTTCTACTAGAGAAACCAGCCCTAGACCCTGGCGCTCACCCCATCCCACGCGGAAGGACGTCTTATGGGGGTGAGCTCGCCGTTTCTGAGTCAGAGCCAAGCTCGCTCCCCGGGGCTTGCCGTAGGAGGGAGGGTCACAACCCATCCTGTGGGGTAGAGACCCAACACACTTGCAGCGCCTCAGCCTCGATTTTCTTCATCTGAAAAATGGGCGTAACAAGACCTACCTCAAGGAACCCGTGGCAAGAATTGAGGGCTGTAACGTATGCCGGGTGGCTGGCCTGCCACAGCGTTGTCCCCCCCCCGTGTGATGTCCCCGTGACCACTGCAAGGGCTAAAGTGCTTCCTTTTTTTTTTAATGTTTATTTATTTTTGAGACCGAGAGAGACAAAGAGAGAGAGCCCAAGTGGGGGAGGCAAAGAGTGAGGGGGAACAGAGGATCCCAAGCGGGCTCTGCACTGACAGCAGCGAGCTGGACGCGGGGCTCGAACCCACGAACCACGTCCGACGCTTAACCGACCGAGCCCCCCCAGATGTGTTTTCTAAACAGGCGGCCAACGCGAGCCATCGTTTACTAGATTCGGAATGAGAGTCGGGGGCGGATATAGAAATGAAACTAGTCTAAATCCAGCGATTGCGGTCTTCGGCTCCCCGTAACGGGGGTCCGGGTCACCTCCTTTCTTCACACCCTCATGTGATCTCGCCCCCCCCACAGTGCTCCTCCCTCTCTCTCTCTCTCTCTCTCTCTCTCTCTCTCTCTCTCTCTCGGAAAGAGCGCTAGAAACGAACTGCGGAGACCCAGGGAGACATCGCTTTATTCTCTCTCGGCCGACGATCGACACTCCGTCGTTTTTGCGAAGTTTCTTACAAAAGTAAACACAGGTGGGTTCTGGCGGGAAGTTCTCTGGGACAGTGCCGGGGAGACGCTAACTACGCAGGCGCAATGCTGGCTGGGTCTGGGGCGGAGCGGGTGAGGTCAGGGCTCTCTGACAGCTGAATGCCACCTCCTCCTTCCGCAGAGGGACCCAGTGGCCCAGCGGCTTCCGTGTCTGCCAAGGTCATGGTCGGACCCGCGGGCTCTGGGAACCAGGTGTCCTGGGTCCCCGCCCACCGCTCCCAGCTGGAAGCCCATCGCCCTCCCTGCCAGCCACCCCCCGGGGAGCAGGGGACCCAGGGCCGTTGGCAGAAGTCCGGAAGGGGTCAGCGCTCGGGGGAACGGTGGTTTCTTTTTTTTCCTAGACCCCCCAGCCCTAAGGCCCCAGCTTCCTGGGCACGGGCGCCCCGTCCCACGCGCAGCCGCACTTGCCCACCCTCATGTTGGGCAGGCTGACCACCTGGGGCCTGAGCCTGCCCCCCTCCTTGATGCTGACGATCAGGGGCAGCGAGGTCGTCTCCGAGGCGACGCACTGTCGCGGCCCCGGGAAGGGCCACGGGAAGGGCAGGGGCGGCGGGGGCTGCGGGCACGCGCCCACGCACTCGTAGGCCAGGAAGCCCGGGGGCTCCAGGACCCAGTGCTCGGCCCACTTCATCCCCGCAGGTCCACGTAGACCTCCTGGCGGCAGCAGCGGGCGCCCTCCGTGGCTGGCGGCGCCTCGGGGTCACAGTCGCCCCGAGCTCTGTGGGGGGCAGGAGGGGCAGAGGTCAGCCAAGGTCACGGGGGGGGTGGGATCACAGGACCCGGGGGGGGGGGGGGGGCGCCTACCCGTAGGCCCCGAGGTCCAGGCTGTGCAGCTCCAGCTGGGGCTCGCCCTGCCCGGCGCCCCGGCCGCCCTGGGAGGCGAAGCGGACCAGCCTGTGGGCGCCGGAGGCCCGCGGGCCCGGGTGCTCCCTCTGCACGGACACCTGCAGCAGCAGCGGCTGCCCCGGCCGGCTCAGCTGCCGCCAGAAGGTCACGGCCTCGGTCACGTCGAAGGCCTTCCAGCCGCTCTCATGGAGGGACACCAGCCTGCGACACCCGTGGAGACAGGGGCCTGAGCTGGGGCTGGGACGCCCCCTGGGGAGAGACTGCCCCTCCCCCGCCCCTCTCCTCTCTCCTCTCCCCCCTCCCCCATGCCAGCCCCCCCACCCTCCCCTCCCCTTCTCTTCCCCCCCCACCCTCCCCCACATTGGGCTCACCTACCCCCCTTACCCCTCTCCTCTCCCCTCCCCCCCCACTGGGCCCGCCTGCCCCCTCCCTCTCCCCTCCCTCTCTCTTCCCCTCCCCTCTCCCACATTGGACCCACCTGCCCCTCTCCCTTCACCCGTCCCCCCTCCCCTACTCCCTGTATCTGGGCCCACCCCTCCTCCTCCCCTCCCCCTCTCCTTCTCCCCTACCCTCCCCGCCGCTCCCCACCCCTTCCCACCCCTCCCCTCCCCACTGGCAGCCCGGCCAGGCCTCCCCACCTGGAGTCCACCAGGTAGGTGTGGTTGGAGCTGTCCTCACGGACTCGCAGCCACTCGACAGTGACACGGGCGAGGGCGCTGTGCGGGGACAGCCACCCGTGCCGGCGGAGCGTGGCCTTGGGGACCGGCTCCTGGAAGAGCCGCAGCACGGCCTGCACCAGCTCGCTGTCGGGCGCCATCCGCCCCTCCATGCCGAACACCAGCACGTACGTGGAGGCCTCCGACGCCAGCAGCCTGCCCGCCACCTCTGGGGACAGGAGCGGGGTCAGGAGCGGCGAGCAGAGTCCCCCGGAACCCAGGACCCCGCAGGGAGGGAAGACCTACAACCTTCTTCTTTTCTTTAATCATTTATTGAAGAGTATTTATTTATTTTGAGAGAGAGAGAGAGAGAGAGAGAGAGAGAGAGAGAGAATCCTAAGCAGGCTCCGTGCTGACAGTGCAGAGCCTAACATGGGGCTCGAGCCCACCAACCTGGAGATCATGACCTGAGCAGAATCGAGAGGGGATGCCTAACTGAGCCCCCCGGGCGCCCCCACCAGCAGCCTTCCTTAGGCGAAGGGGCTCAGCTAAAGCGGGAGGGCTGGCGGAGAGAGGGGGGCCGGGAACCCGCCGTGGAAACCCGTGGCCACCAGCTGAGAGCGGCCTTTCTGAGAGGGAGGGCAGGAACCCTGCTGCCTCCCGTCTCCCTGCCTGCTGAGGGGCACCCCCCTCCTGCTGCGGAATGCCCCCAACCTGAGGAAGAGGCGCCTGGGGCCTGTCACCAGCTTCCGCTCCCCGGGGGAACCAGGACACGTGTCGCCGACACCCGAGGCTCCGGGTTGGGAGCAGGAGCACCTGCCCGTCGGCCACATGGCTGCCGGCAGTCAGCTGTGCCAAGGGCTCGGGACCAGCCTCTCCGTCCCCCGGCCTCCAGGCGCCTGACCGGCCAAGGCCATCCTCTCTGTCACCGGCACAAAGTCCCCCTTCTTCATTCTCCCCTCCTCCCGCTGGGCTTCTGCACCCATTCGGGTGTCCGTTCCTGCCTCGGCTCTGCCGGGGGCCCCCAGTAAGACGGAGACCAGGGCTCTGGACGCAGCCATGCTCACAGCCTGTGGAGGCCGGACCCCCGACGGCTGCCCCGGGACAGACACCCCCCGCCCCCAGCCTCGAGCCTCCCCGCTCCCCACGAGGACCGGGCTGCGGCGGGAGGAAGGCCTCACCTCGGACTCTCTGGCTGAACCTCTTCCCTCGGGAGTGGGCACCGTGGCCGCGCCGCAGCAGGGCCACGTACTGGGCCCGTACGTGGGCCGGGGTGGCCAGCGCCTGCACGTCGCGCCGGTCCAGGACGGGCGCCTCGCGGAGGCCCAGCTGCCGCAGCAGGCTGGCCAGCACCTGCTCCCCGGTCAGGGCAGCCCCGGGGCCCGTCAGGGGCAGCGCCCAGAGCGCCCAGCACAGCCACAGGGGCCTCATGGTGCCACGGAGACGAGGAGGGGCAGAGCGAACGTGGCCCCCAAGGAGGCTCGGCGAGGGTCCCGGCCGGGTGTGCGGAGAGCCACCAGGCCAGGCCGGCTTTATAGGCGGCCCTGGGCTGGGCCCGAGCAGAGGGAGGGAGGGAGGGAGGGAGGTCACACCCCTCGGACCTCCTGGGAGCTCAGCGGCCAGACAGGCCGAGGACTGTCTGGAAAGGGCACAAAGGCCCGTCTGGATGCCACACCAGCCTGGGGCCCCTTGCCTTTGCTGTCTGGGCAGCTCCGTGATAACTTTAGGGCCCTGTCCCGGCCCTCGTCTGTGAAAAAGGGGGCCTATTCTGGAAGAAAGAGGGTCCTGTGCGGGACGGAGCACCTCTGTCTCCTGGAGGCCAGCGCGGGTCTCCGTTTGTTCATCGGGAAGCAAGGAGGGAGAGGACCCTGGCTTCTATAGTGGGCTTTCCGGAAGCCCCCGGACTCATCTTGCCTCATTTTCTCTCCCTACAAGCCCCTCCTCTGCTCCTCTCTGCAGGCCCTGGGAGTCCCCTCCGTGACAGAGGAAGCCACCGCGGTCAGGTCCAGCCCTCCGGGGGTTCCAGGAAGAGCAGTTTTGCAAGTGTTTGCTGTCACAGGACAGACGCTTCAGGCAGGTCCGCGCCCCGAGTCTGGCCCCCGGCTCACACGGGCACTCAGGTGGACACAGGTCAAGGGACGGGACCTGAAACAGAGACCGTAGCTGCCCGGAGTCCCGTCCTGTCCAAAGCCTCGGGTACGGAGCCCATGGGAGTGGACCCCCCCAGGGCCACCGAACCCAGCTTAGACTGGCCGGGTCTGACGACCAGCAAGTTCCTTTACGTCTCAGGGCCTCAGTGTCCTCACCTGAAGGGCGAGGGGTAACGATCGGGTCTACTCCGCAGGGCCGGTCCCGAGATCAAACGGGTTAACACGCGGAAGAGGCTCAGCCGGCGCCTGGGAGGAAGCGCACAGGAAGGGTTTACCGTCTGCCAGCGCACCTTCGGGGCGCGGCTTTCCTGGAAACACCAGTGACCAGAACAATCGCTTCCTGAGTGCCCCCTCTATGCCAGGAGCCCTTCTAGGCTCTGAACATGATTCACAGCAGCCCGAGGAGACAGGCGTACCTTCCAGATACAAAGCCAGGGAAGGGACGTGCCCCCCCAATCAGTGATTGGAGGCTCCGAGGCCAGGGCCCAAATCTGTCCCCAGAGGCCCCGCGGGGCGCAGGGGATTTGAGGCGGTGCAGGAAACGTGTGAGCCTCGCGCCCCGGTGTTCTGACACGGATGTGCCCGAGCGCCAAGGGGCCCGGCGGCCGGGAAGCACCCGTCTCCTCCGTGGTACGCTGCGTCACCGACAGGCGTCCGGTGCCATCCCCCTGCCTCTGTGCTCCCATACATCCCAGGCAGAGGAAGAGAGAAACTTCTGGGGCTCAAGGGCAGAATATCCTCCAGATCAGAACCCAGGGACATCATGGACACATTGCCACCATGTGCGGATCGCGTCTGTAATATGCAGTGTCGCGGGCGTGTATTACACGGTGGGGGCGGGGCGCTTAGAATTGGAGGGACAATATTAACACCGATCATAAACAGTGGTCACAGTGTCTATGGGTTACAGGGGTTACACGCTGTTCTGAGTGCTTTATACACAGGAAGTCTTAAATTCAGGTGTAACTGACATAAAACATTAGGTTAGTTTCAGGCATACAAAGTAATGATTTGATATTTGTTTCCAAGTCCAGCTGCTCCCTGCAGCAAGTCTGGCTGCCCGGGTCACCACGCGTAGTTACAAAATTGTTTCCCTTATGCCGAGAAGCTTTAAGATCCTATTGATTTCTCTTACCAACTTCCAGTGCCGTCCTTGTCCCCATGTTTTAAATTTTATTAAAAACATTTTTTAATGTTTCTTATTTATTTTTGAGAGACAGAGCATGAGCGGGGGAGGAGCAGAGAGAGAGAGCGGGGGGGGGGGGGGGGGGAGACACAGAATCCGAAGCAGGCTCCAGGCTCCTAGCTGTCAGCACAGAACCTGACACGGGGCTCGAACTCATGAACCGTTAGATCGTGACTTGAGCCAAGGTCAGACGCTTAAGTGACTGAGCCCCCCCAGGCGCCCCTATTGTGCCCATTTTATAAAAAAACGGAGCCACGACACCGCTCCCTGACTTGCCCAAGGTCACACAGCTGAAGGTCCCGGAGCCTGGGATGTTGGCAGGGAAGGAAACAGGGATTCTGGCACCTGTGTCCCCGGTGTGGGGGAGGGGCAGCACAGAACCGGGCATCGGGACGGGAGGAGAATCGCAGCCTCAGCTCCTTCCCCCCCTCCCCTTCCCCTCCCCACCCGCCCCTGTGTCTGCAGAATCCGTGCAATTCACAGGGCTGGTGTCTGCAGAATCCGTGCAATTCGCAGGGAGCAGCCCGAGTCAGAGCTCACGGCTCCCATCCTCCCATCGTCTGAAGCCCCCTGCACGCCAGGCGCCACCCCCCACCCCACCCCCCACCCCCGGCGGCCCCGCGGGCCCCCTGCTCGCTCTGGGCCGAGCGCCTTCTCCTCCAGAAGGGAAGCCGTCGCTTCTCTTTGCGAGTGATTAGCAGGGACTTCCTCGATGCAAACATTTGGGCCTCAAGTCGGGGCCAAAAGGTGCAGAAGTGTCACAATCCCCGGCCACCCGGGGACCGTGGCCCGCGGTCCCTGGGAGCTGTCCTGAGCCGGTGTGTCCGCCACCTCTGCCCCGTGGTGAGCGGAAGCCCTGCGGCTTATCGCTGGCCGGGACGGTGCCAAGGAAATAACACCCAGGCTGCCTCTGGCACGCCCGGGACCCCCTCCTGGGCCCCCCCTCCCGGGACCCCTCTCCCGGGCCCCCAGCGTCTCGGCCCCAGGAGCTCCCTGGGGCTGGGGGCTCACAGTGAGGCCCGGTGGGCCCCTGTGCTGCTCCCAGCAGGGACGAAGTGTCACGGGGCTGGGGGAGGGGTCAGTCCCCTGGTGCAGGTGGACAGGGGGCTCTCCCCCCGCCCCAGACACCTCCGGGAGCCCCTCTGGCACCAGGGGTAACCGACCAGTTACCCTGAAACTTCACGTTCCCAAGAAGAAAGTGCGGTGGAGGGAACCTCCGCCTTCCCCTGCTGGGTTCTCTGCCTCCCCCGGGTCTGTCACCGGGCTCCTGGCCCCGCACCCCCCACCTCCTCCACGCAGTCACTGCTGGCTGATGGCGAAAGTCAGGCCGCCGGATTCCCCGCCCGAAGCCCTTTCCAGCGCTCGGCCCCACCCCCACCCCTGAAGCCATCGCGACGCACCCATCGGCCCCAGGGAGCTGGGGGGTCGGTCAGTCCGGGTCGGGCTCGGGCTCGGGCTGGGCTGGGGCCACGGGGAAGCAGACAGACAGAGGGCAAACGCTCAGGCTTCCCGGGCACAGGCTCCTGGTCTTGAATGTGGATTCCAGGACGCCCGAAGCTTTGCTGGGGACATAAAATAATTGGGCAATTAGCCAGCGACCAGAAGAAAAACAGGGATGTGGATTGGGAGGCTCTTTCCGAGGGGCTCACTAGCCAGCAGGAGGGAGGGTGGTGGCCTTTGTCATGCAGAGCCGGGTGGCCGGCCGTGGGTCTGGTGGCCTCGGCCGGCCGGTGGCTCTGCAGCCTGTGGGGTCAGGGTGGGCTCGAGAACTCGGGGAAAGCACACAGTCACCCCTTCTGACCCCGTGAGAGGGAAGGCGACTTGTAAAACTGTCCGGGTCCGCCCTCCCTCCCCGGGGCTTCGCAGGGCTGGAGGCTGGCCCCCCTACCTGCCGGCCCGTATCGCTGTGTGTTTTCAAGTTCTGTAAAGAACTTGTGTTTTTTTTTTTTTTTTTTTTTAATGCTCGTTTGTTTATGAAAGAGCGAGAGAGTGCGGGAGCGGGAGCAGGGGAGGGGCAGACGGGGGCGGGGCACAGAGGATCTGAAGGGGGCTCCACACAGCCAGCCAGACCGCAGTGAGCCGCAGGCGGGGCTCGAACTCACGACCCGAGAGATCATGACCTGAGCCCGATCAGATGCTTAACCAACTGAGGACTCAGGCGCCCCTTCCTGATGACTTTCTTAATGACATTTTCCGTTTTCCAGCTTACTTCGTTTTAAGAATATGGTATATAATACACAGAACATACAAAATACGTGTTACTCAACTGCGTTGTCCGTAGCCTGTCCACGGTAGGCTACTTATTGGTAAATCTGGGGGGAGGTGAAAGTTCCACGCAGATTTCGGTTGGCACCCCGACCGCCACGCTGGGACTCAGCGCACTTGACCGAAGTCCCCGCCTCCCCAGCCGGCCTGTAGACAGCCCAGCCACCCGGCTCGCTCCAGCCTCTGCCTTCGGATTCCTCGGTGCCTGGGTGCTGCCTGGCGCGGTCGTTTTGCATGACTTGGCCGTGACGGAGCCACAGCGCAGGCCAGCCGGAGCTTTGCAGGAGGGCTCCCCGCCCTGCACCTGCCCCGTTCTGGCACCTTCTCCCAGGTCAGGTTTATTCTGTGGGCGAGTCCCGGGGTGTGGCGATGTCTGCCCGGAATCGCCAGGAGCCTGTGTGACCACAGACGGCGGGGCCCCAGGCCTCATGGTTGGGCTTCGCTGGGCGCACGGTCCAGGAGTCCGACGGAGGCAGGGGGGAGGCTGGCTGGGACTGCGGGAGCAGGCCTGTGGGGGAGAGAACAGCCGTCCAGGCATCGTAAGCTGGCCGGTTCCAGACCATTCCTCAGCTTCCTGATTGTCTGAGAGAGGAAAGAAAGGGCTCTGGAAAAAAAAAAGGAAAGAATTTTTTTTGGGAGTTCTTTCCAGGGCTTTCCCTGAGCATTTGAGAGTAAGAACGGATGGACAGAACGGTGTTTCTCTCTCTAAATGCTCCAAACACGATCCCGATCTATGCTTCGGAGTTTCCTATTTAACACTCTGGAGTTAACATCGTGTGTGTCAACATTTGCCTCTAAACTTCTGTTAATTCTCGGGGCACCTGGGGGGCTCAGTCGGTTGAGCGGCCGACTTCGGCTCAGGTCATGATCTCACAGTTTGTGAGTTCGAGCCCCGCGTCGGGCTCTGTGCTGACAGCTCAGAGCCTGGAGTCTGCTTCAGATTCTGTGACTCCCTCTCTCTCTCTCTCTCTCTCTCTCTCTGCCCCTCCTCTCTCACACTCTCTCTTTGTCTCAAAAATGAATAAACATTTAGAACATAAATAAGTAATCCCCACCACCACCCTGTCCTGCAAAAAACTCCTTTGTGTCTTTCTGGGGATCATCACTTTCCCGAGCCCTAACTCGGAATCGCGGCCCCTCTGCCTGGGGGACCCCCAGACCGTCGCTTCCTGGCACAGACCCAGGTTCCTCCTCCTGAGCACCCCTGCAGGCTGTCCTGAGGCCCGGCCGGGCTCCCCGCCCCCACGTCCCTGCCCGGGCCTCCCTCTGTTCTCCGATGCCCTTGACCCCTCATGGGAACACTGGATGACGGCTCCCTCTTGGCAATCTGGAGACAGGTGCCCGACAGAGTTTCCAGCTCAGCCAGGGACAGCCAGCCTCTGGTCGGAACCATAATCCTGCCCAGCCCGGGGACCGGCAAACAGCTGGTGCTCAGGGTTGGCTGGGTGGGGCTGTGGGGGAGGGAGGAAGGAAAGAGAATTCGTGGGCGGGCGAGTTCTTTTTTTTAACGTTTATTTATTTATTTTGAGAGAGCGAGAGAGAGCATGAGCAGGGGAGGGGCAGAGAGGGAGAGTCCCAGGAAGTTCTGAGCCATCAGCACAGAGCCCGACTCGGGGCTTGATCTCACGAACCGCGAGATCTTGACCTGAGCTGAAATCAAGAGTCTGACGCTCAACCAGCTGAGCCCCCCGGGCGCCCCCGGATGAGCTCTTTTTTGCTAAAAAACTGGAAGTGGCCGATTAGAGACATGAGACCTCACTCCCGACTCAGGAAACTGGTGACCAACACCTACAACCGCGAAGATGAAAAACATACAGGGGACAAACGGACAGACGTGACGGGGGTGTCCTAGGCTGCCGCCGAGGCCCCGGCCGGTTTCCACAGCAATGCTGCCCCTGGGCCCATTCCAGAGCCTTCGGCCTGCACAAGCCCGAGGACACGATTCCATCGGTGGAGGCGTCACGGTCTCCTGTCCTCCCTTGATGACGTCCCAGCCGCCCCTCTGCGCTCGGGAGTCGTGGCGGCTGGAAGGGGGCCCCCGGTTCTCCTGCCCTCGCATCGTTGCCGGGCCTTTCTTCAGGGTGACCCTGCTCTAGATGGGAAGTCTTGTGATTTTTTTAACGTTTATTTATTTTTGAGAGAGAGCACAAGCAGGGGAGGGGCAGAGAGAGAGGGAGACACAGACTCCGAAGCAGGCTCCAGGCTCCGAGCCGGCAGCACAGAGCCCGACGCGGGGCTCGAACCCGTGAACTGTGAGACCATGACCTGAGCCGAAGTCAGACGCTTAGCCGACCGAGCCCCCCAGCGCTCCTGCGTGGGCAGTCGGACCGGCCTGGCTGAGTCACATTTTCTAGGCCGCGGGTACTGAGTTCAGCCGGGGGGGGCCAGAGCTGCCACGCCCGAGAACCGCACCGGGGAGGCCAGTGCCCGGCTCTCACCTCCGGGGGGCGCTGATTCAGTGGGAGGAGGGGTTTGCGCTTTCTCTGGGGGGACTGGACGACTGGGCGGGGGAAGCAAACCCACAGGAAGGAGCGGGGACCCCGGGGAGCCCGCTGGGAGGACCCCACCCCAGGAGCCGCAGCCTTTTGTCAAGAGCCCGGCGCTGGCCATCTGGGGAAGGAAACCAGCTTTGGCCCTTTTGCCGTCCCCTCTGGCCTGCTTCCCCCACTTCCTGCGCCTTCATTAGGGAGTGTGACACGCCGGCCACCACGCGGCCCGGCACCTCCTGAGAACACCTGTTGCTTCCTGCGCGGCTCTCGGCTGCCCCGTGAGCATTTGGCGGCCGCTTGGTCTCGGCTCCGAGAGGTTCCTGGTGGGAGCCGCTGGGTTTTCTAAAGAGAGGTGTGGGGGTGTGTGTGAGTGTGCATGTGTGTGTGTGTGGGGGGGGGATACGTATGTGTGGTGTGTGTGTGCGTGTGTGTGATGTATCAAGCCCCGTCTGCAGATGTGTGCATGTGTGTTTGTGCGTATATGTGTCTATGTGTGTATATGTGTACGTATATGTGTGGTGTGCGTAGGTATATGTGTGTACGTGTGTGTTTGTATGTATGCATGTGTATGTGTGTGCCCGTGGGTATGTATACGTGTGTGCATATGTACATGTGTGTGGTGGATATGTGTGTATGTATGTGTGTATGTGTGCCTGTGTGTATGTGTGTGTATATGTGTGATGTGTGTGCATATGTACATGCGTGTGATGGATATGTGTGTGTATGTGTGTGTATATTGTGTATGTATATTTATATGTGTGTATGTGTGTATATTGTGTATATTGTGTGTATGCGTGCCTGTGTGTATGTGTGCCTGTGTGTATGTATGCATGTGTATATGTGTACGTATATGTGTGGTGTGCGTATGTATACGTGTGTACGTGTGTGTTTGTATCCATGCATGTGTATGTGTGTGTGCCCGTGTGTATGTGTGTATGTATACGTGTGTGCATATGTACGTGTGTGTGGTGGATATGTGTGTATGTGTGTATATGTGTGTATATTGTGTATGTATGTGTATATGTGTGTATGTGTGCCTGTGTGTATGTATGTGTATATATATGTGTGAGGTGTGTGTGCGGATGTACATGTGTGTGTGATGGATATGTGTGTGTATATTGTGTATAGTGTGTATGTATATGTGTGTGTATGTGTGTGTATGTGTGTGATGTGTGTGCGTATGTACATGTGTGTGATGGATATGTGTGTATATTGTGTATGTATATGTGTGTGTGTATATGTGTGTGTATGTGTGTGATGTGTGTGTGCATACGTACGTGTGTGCGTGACATATTCGTGTGTGCGTGATATGGGCATATGTGCGTGCGTGCGTGTGCTAACTTGCACAGCCCGGCGGACGCCCTGCTCAGAAACCCAGGGTTCAGCCCCTCCCCCGCTCTGCAGTCCGTTCCCCCCCCTCAGATTTTCACCAGTCCTGTGGGTGACTTGGTCCCTCTGTCACTCTGCAAACGTAAACAGCACACGCGAGCCTGGTGCCTCGGCCCCGGGGCTGCAGACGGTCCGTTGTGTCACCAGGTAAATGCAGGGGTTCTGTGCCTGTTCTGGGAGGCGCCGTAGCCGGGGGTCACCTGCGCCACTGGTGCCCGAAGCCTGGGGACAGGGGCCACCCCTTGGTGTCGAGGCTCGGTGGCCAAGTCACCAAACATGTACGATCTCATGGAGTCTGGGCCGAGGAGCCAGGAGCCTCTTTGCTGCATGGTTCTGCCTCAGGGTCCCTGGGGGTTATAGTTAGGATGACAGTCAAGGCCGCAGGGCAGCCTCCAGCCGAGCTCACTCACCCCGAGTGGGCCCGAAGCAGCTCCCCTCCAGGTGGAACTCTCTGGAAGCCACAGACAAGGCTGGAGGGAGGAGGTCGGGGCTGGAAGTAAAAACCTGGGAATTGTCCAACTTCAGCTCAGGTCACGATCTCGCAGTTCGTGGGTTCGAGCCCCACGTCGGGCTCTGTGCTGACAGCTCGGAGCCTGGAGCCTGCTTCGGATTCGGTCTCTCTCTCTCTCTGCCCCTCCTCTGCTTGCACTCTGTCTCACTCTCTCTCAAAAATGAACAAACATGAAAAAAGAAAAGAAAAAGAAGAAAAACAAAAGCAAAGAGAAATAGAGTGAGAAGCCAGGAAAAGTGGGCCTGAGACCCAGGCCGGAGCCGGTGGCTTCTTCCCACAGCAGAGCCCCCCCCCCCCACCCCCGCTTCCGAGTGGCCCCAGCGCCTGCCGCCAGGCAGTGCCACCCACCGCTCAGGCCCCGGTCCCCTCTGAGCCGTCGTCCACATCCACAGACCAAGGACGAGGCCCAGCCTTCTTCGGACGGTTGTTAAGTCAGTCCTCATGAAGCACTTAACACGGTTGTCAGAACACGGACGGCCCCAGGTAAGTGCTTTACAAAAAAAAAAAAAAAGAAAGGAGCCCAGAGGCTGTTTGAGTGACCCCAGGGCCTCAGCCGGGAAGACTCGCCAGCCTGACGAGGCGGCACGGCCCTGGGCGGGAGGAAGGTGGTGTCACGCCGGGAGCTGGTCGGTGAGGAGCTGGCGGTCAGTGTGTTCACTGGGGCCGCCTTTTATTTTGACGTTTCTTTCTTTATTTTGAGAGAGAAAGTGTAAGTGGGGGAGGGACAGAGAGAGAGGGAGACACAGAATCCAAGCAGGCTCCAGGCTCCGAGCTGTCAGCACAGAGCCCAACGCGGGGCTCGAACCCACGAACGCGAGATCAGGACCTGAGCCGAAGTCGGGCGCTCAACCGACGGAGCCCCCCGGGCCCCTTAGTGCCACCTTTACCCTCTTTCTGTGTTTTCCAGAACTCTTGCGAGCTTTTGTTTCCGAATCAGAAAAATGAGATTTTGTGTGTTTGTTCGGCTTGGTTTTAAATGAGCCGGTACTGGTGTTACAACAGATAAAACGTCACAATAGAAGAGCCTAGAAGCTTGGGAGAGTGGTGTGACCACCGACTCGGGGTTTGATTGTAATTGTACCCTCGACGAGGGGAGGAAGGAGTCAGCTTCATCGGAGCGGGGAGGACTCCTCAGAAACATCCAGAATTCCCCGACAGAAAAGGGTCACGCGTGTGCCCTGGGGGGGCGCGGGGCCCGGGGGCTTGGCAGGCGCCGGTGACGCTGGGATCCGTGCCGTGCGTGGCGGTCCCTCGGCTCGTTCGCCCACGACCCGCACTGGCCGGTATGACTCACTCCCCGGTCTCTGTGGAAGTTACAGCCACCGATCCGACACCGCCCTCGAACCCGGGGTCTGGCCGTCTTGCTCCAAAGACGTATTTTTACGTGTCTCTGTAGACACGTGTGGTTGGAGAATAAAGGCCTTTCTGTGCGCGTTGGATCGCGCCGCTCCCGGCGCAAACCGCTGAATGCAGACGCGGGGATGTGTCGCTGTGTCTCCGTGGGGCAATTTCTTCAGATATTTTTATGACGTCGCCCTGGGTTTCTTTCTTCCCCGCGGGGAAGAGACTTGATACGCTTTCTCCAGCTCTTGGTTCTTACCCAGTCTTTTTAGGGTCTCCGGGTCCTACGTCCTACGAAGGAAGGAGAGGAGGCCGGGGCGGGGTCACTTCTCTTGGTGCGAGGTGGGGGGGACCTGGCCCTGTCCCGCCGAGTGACCCCGGGGGGCACGGGTGCAGGGACAGGGGGAGCCAGGATCCCGACCCGTCTAGGTCAGCCCCTTCCCAGGCCCCCCGCCGCCTGCGGTGCTGGTGTTGCTATAACGAGCTGGTGGGGCAGTGACGACGTCACCGATTCCGCCAGGAGCCCACCAGCACAACCTCCCGGAGCCCCGCAGCTGTGACCCAGACGCGGCCTGGGCCCGGGCAGCCCCTCTTCCGGAGGGGGAGGGGGAGACAGACAATAAAGAAGACACCAGAGAAACCAGATAAGGGGGAGGAAGTAAACAGGGCCATGAAAGAGAGAGAGTGACGAGAGTGGCCTCCCCGAGGAGGGGGGGGTCGTCTGGGATGGGGAGGGCCGATCCTGGGAGGCAGCAGGGGTGTGGGGCCCAGAAGGGGCGAGGTGTGCGTTCCAGGACGCGGCCCGGACGGCTGCAGACAGAGGCGAGGGGCTGGAGGAGGGGGTCCCGGCCACAGGAAGGCTCTGACTCGGAGCCGTGGGAAGCCGCCGGGAGTTCCAGGCCAAGAAAACGGACACGATCTGATTTGCATTTTATTTTTATTGTTTTTTAAACTTTTGTTTATTAAGTAATCTCTACCCCCCACCGTGGGGCTCGAACTTTCAACCCTGAGATCAAGAGTCACACGTGGGGCACTCAGTCGGTTGAGCGTCCGACTTCAGTTCAGGTCATGATCTCACGGTCTGTGAGTTCAAGCCCCGCGTCGGGTTCTGTGCTGACGGCTCGGAGCCTGGAGCCTGCTTCCGATTCTGTGTCTCCCTCTCTCTCTGCCCCTCTCCCTGCTCACGCTCTGTGTCTCTCTCTCAAAAGTAAAAAAATAAATATTTTTTAATAAGTAATTAAAAGCCCACATGGAAGGCCCCTGCGAATCCCCAAGCCGGGAGCGGGTCCGGACACGGGCCACCGGCCTCAAACCCGCGTCCCTAAGAGCTCTCATTCCAGGGGGGTCTTGCCCGAGCGCCCCACTCGCTCCTGACTCCTGGGCCTTGGTCTGACAGCACAGGGTCATAACCCCGGCCCCCCCCACTCGAAAGCACCAGCCCGAGAGGGCTGCCTTAGGAAGTGCCTCTTTGACTTAGGCCACCTCAGGACGCAGGGACGATGGCCCGTTTCACGAGTGGGGGGCACGAGGCTCACGGGGGTTGAACGGTCGCCCAGCCGAAAGCTGCCGTCCGTGCCAGGGTGGGGACGAGGTAGGTTCTCCTTGGGAGACACTCAGACCCTCGCCCAAAAACCCTCGGGGCCCCACGGGGGCTGAGGGCGAGGCAGAGGTCCCGAGAGGCCTTTCTAGCACCTTCTCTGGGCTGGCCAGCCTGGCTGGGGTGCTCCAGGGCCCTTCCGCCCGGGGAGATGCGGGCTGACCGGGCCGGGCTCAGAGGCCAGAAGGTGATGGAAACAGCAGGGCCTTGGAGCCCCAGGTCGGCGCCAGCTCCGCCCTCTCTGCCCCCTGTGGGGGTTAGTACTTGGCAGCCTCAGTGTTCTGTCTGTAAAACGGGCCGAAAACAGGCTCCGCTCTGAAGCGTTGCTGTGAGGAGCGGATTAGACGGCAGGTGTTTGTACGGCGTTGGCGCTCAGCTGCTCTGTCCATCTGGGGAGGCCCTGGGAGGGTCTGCGGGGGGCTTGGGGGGCACAGGGCTGGCCGCCGAGCCTCCCCGCTGAGCCCCGGGGGGCACTACCAGCGCACAGGAGGCCGCCGCGTGGCACCACACGCCCCCACTCTAGAGCCGTGGTGTGTCAGGGCCCAGACAGCATCTTTTAACACCCGAGTCGCCTCCCCAGGGACCCCGCCTCACTCCGGCCAGAGGGACGACGGAGCGTCCCCTGTGAATACACGGGCGGCAGACGTTGTGTGTCTGAAACTACCAGCAGCCCACGCCCGCTTTCACCACCCGCTTGGAGCTCTGCCTTCCAGAAGGGGCCCCTGGGGCCGCCTCGAGCGGACCTCAGGGTACTTGTCGAGTACAACTGAGCCCGACCCCAGTGAGTCGGGACCCTCAGCATGCCTGCTCACAGACTGTTTAGGGGACGGCGGAGATGGGGGGAGGGGGAGTAATCCGTGTCACACCCCCCTCCACGGTGATGATCCCGACGCCCTTGGCCGTTCTCCCGAGGGATCATCTTTTCCTAGCTGGCTGCTCCGACGGGTACAACAGTTACACTACTCCGTTTGTACGCCTTGGCATCACTGGTACCCTTTCTTCTCACTTTCCTCAGTTTGGGGCCATCCGTCCTTCCAAAAATCATGTTTCCAAAATAGGGACATACAGACTTAACGCCTCGAAGCTTTCAAAATTGCTTCCATCGCTAAACCCCATTTATTTATTTATTTATTTATTTTCAGTTTAGTTTTGAGAGCAAGCGCACGGGCGAGAGAGAACCATCAGGGAGGGGCAGGAGAGAGAGGGAGACTCAGAACTGTCAGCACAGGGCCCCCGCGCAGGGCTCGAACCCACGAACCCTGAGCTCGTGACCTGAGCCTGAAGTCCTGACGCTTAAGCGACCGAGCCCCCCAGGCGCCCCGCCCCCAACGTGTTTCCTATCAGCAGGAAACGACCAGGAGAGAAGTGTTCGCTGAGAAGCAGTGACTTTCGGGGGCCGGCCCGCGGGCCTGGACGTGGTGGCCTCCCGCCTGCAGAAAGGAGGCCGAGGGGAAGGAGAAGCCGAGAGTCAGAAGGACCAAGGCTGGTCCAATCAGGCCAGCTGCCCCTAACCGAATGCTGTCCCTTATTCCGTGTGCGGGGCGGTGGGTCCGAGGGTCCCAGGGTCCCTCCCCGCCCCCACTTCCCCGTCGTGATGTCCTATCCCGTGTGTTGGTGCCCGGCGCCCCCTGCTGGCAGCAGGGGGAGCCCGCGTGCCCCACAGAGAGGCGGAGGCGGTGAAAACCGGAACCCTTCCTGTGGGCTTGCCTTTCGCACCGGCCCTTCGGCTGCTCTCGGATTTCATTTTAGTAAGCTATCCAGTTCCAGTATTTTCCTCGACCTCCTGCAAAGGCATCCCACGTCCACGAGCAAAGGTTTCAAACACACCCCACGGGTATGCCGTGTGACCCCTGACAAACAGAGAACACGTTTGCAATTCTGCTTGTCGTCTTGTTCAAATACATCGCATTGGGGGCGCCTGGGGGGCGCAGTCGGTTAAGCGGCCGACTTCAGCTCGGGTCATGATCTCCCCGTTTGTGGTTCGAGCCCCGCGTCGGGCTCTGTGCTGACAGCTCGGAGCCTGCAGCCTGCTGCGGATTCTGTGTCTCCCTCTCTCTCTGCCCTTCCCCTGCTCATACTCTGTCTCTGTTAAAAATGAATAAACATTAAAAAAAATTTTTTTTAAATATGTATGATTAAAGGAGAAATCACAACATATTCAAAGCTTGTAAGGAATACAGTTTAATGTATAGGAAAGCAGGACCATAAAGGACAGGGATGGTAAACGGACCGACAGTCGCGAGATTTCCACTGTGGCGCGTGAACTCTCAGTAGACTGGAAACCCGACAATGACGCCGTGACTCCCAGGACATCCGCTAAAAAAATTACGGAAAGACAGTACAGCTACAAAGCCAATACAGTAAAATGCGATTCTAACATAAAAACCTAATCCGAAGAGAAAACCAAGAAAATGGTAAACGGAGGGGTGCCTGGGGGCGCAGTCGGTTGAGCATCGGACGTCGGCTTAGGCCACCAGCTGGCGGTTCGCGGGTTCAAGCCCCGCCGCCGCCGGGCTCCTGGCCATCAGCGCAGAGCCCTCTCCGGGTCCACTCTGTCCCTCTCGCTCTCTGCTCCTCCCGACTCGTGCCCTCACTCAAAGATAAATAAACATTAAAAAAAAAATGAATAAAACGATAAGCCCAAATCTAACTATACCAATGATCACACCTAACTTTAACAAACGCGAATTAAAAGCACGGCCTGGGGCGCCCAGCTGGCTCAGTCAGGGACGCATGCGACTCTTGATCTCGGGGTCATGGGTTTGAGTCCCATGTGGGGATACTACTTAAAAAAAATTAGACATTACTTTAAAAAGAAACCTGTCATGGGAAGCGGTGGAAAAAAGAAATCTGTCAATAAGTATTTATTTATAAATTAATTAAGAACTGGTGGCATCTGTCAGAACAAAGGTGTAAGAACCAAGTATAAGGTGTTCCCAAGTATACGGGAATTCCGCTTACTTTAAATAGACACAGAGAGATGAAGAGTGAATGAAGAGAAAAAGGTAGCAGACAGTCAGCATCCGAAGGGCGGAGAAGCTGTGGAGTCTACACCGGATCCAAGGGAGCTGGAAACAAAAAACATTACCAGAGACAAAGAGGGAAATTTCGGAACACCACCACTGCTCAATTCATCAGGACATAACACAAGCGGGTAACGGCCCTTCGGAATATGAAGCAAAATGGATACAATTAGAGAACCAGACAACTGCACAAACACCAGAGATCACAACACCCTCGACACACGGCGGACACGGAAAAATCCGTGAAGACGCGGAAAATGTGACGACGGCGTTAATCACCTAGCTGGTGTTACAGAACACATTCGCCCCGCATTTCAGAAAACATGGTTTTTCCAGGTGTTGCGGAAGATTGAGCAGGACGGCCCGGCCCGGAGTCCTCTCAGGAGCCCCAATAAAACTACACGGATGGAATTAAATCAGGCCGGTATTCAGGGGACAGAAAACAAGCACCTGTTAATTAGGCAATACACTTCCAGAAAATTCACCGAGGGTCACAGGAGAATTCACGAGGAATTTAAAATAAGTATTTACGACTGAGTAATGAAAACACGACATGCTGAAAATTTTGAGATGCAGTTAAAGTGGTGCTTAAAGGAAGCCGGGTAACTTTAAATACTTCTATCAGAAAACCGGCTAGGGGCGCCTGGGGGCTCAGTCAGCCGAGCATCTGACTCTCGGATTCGGCTCAGGTCACGGTCTCACAGTTCGTCAGTTCGAGCCCCGCATCGGGCCCTGTGCTGGCAGCGTGGAGCCTGCTTGGGATTCTCTCTCTCTCCCTCTCCCTCTCAAAAGTAAACGAATTAAAAAACTAAGAAGGAGAGACTACTATGAAAAATTATGGTGAAATGAATAAATTCCTCAAAAATACGGCGGGCCCTTGAACAGTGCAGGGGTTGGAGGCCTCGACCCCCGGGCAGCCGAAAACCCGGGTGTCACTCTGGACGCCCCCCAAACACTAACAGCCCTGGAGCCCGCTGCCGACGGGGGGCCTGGCTGGTGACACGGACGGCGGCCGAACGCGGACTCTGTGTTGCGTTCTCACGACAGAGCGAACTAGAGGAAACGTGAGGGAGAAACTCCCGCGAGAACACGCGCTCAGGGCTGCGCTGCACTTACTGAAACAAACCCGCCCACACGCGCGGACCCGGGCTTTTCAGCCCGGTGCCGGTCAGGGGCCCGCCGTGTGGCCTACACGGCACGAGAGGAAACCAAGACTCTGACCAGCCCTGTACTTACTAAAGAAAATGGAATCTGCTATAAAAACCCATCCCACGAAGAAAACGGCGGTCCCAGACGGTGTCGCGCGCTAATGCCGTGAGTAACGAACAAGAGGGGAGGAGGCACAGGGGGACTAAAGCGTCGGCTTTAATAGCAACGCGGAGAGCGGCCAGGAGCCGGCGGCGTGAGGCCGCGCGCGCCGGGCCGGTCACTTCTTCCTCCCCCGGGGCGGCCGGGCGAACAGAGCCGGGTCCACCTGCTCCCTGGCCAGGCCCCGGACCGCGAAGAGCCGGGCGGCCCGCTCCCGCAGGGTGCCCCCGCACTTCAGCCCCCGGGCCGTCAGCTCGCTCTTGAGCCTCTCCAGGCCCAGCGCCTCCACTTCCGCCACGGAGGTGAACGCCAGCAGATCGAGGGCTTCCGCGCCGACAGCCTGGGAGGAAAGAGAAGGAAGCATTTAAAACCGGCTCCTCGGCCGGAAGGCTGGCCTCAACTGTGGTTCGTCGGGGAATTCTTGTTCAATTAGCCGTATCTCGCTCCTGAATTTAATAGCCGTCTAAACGCCACTCCACACGTGTTCTCGTCACGAGCACCAATGACCATTCATTCTTCATCCGTGTGTTTAGAAGCAAGCATTCAGAACAGTCACGAAAGTTACGAGATGCCCAGATTTTTTTTTTTTTAATTTTGAGAGAGCCAGATGGAGAGAGACGGCGAGGGGCAGAGAGAGGGAAAGAGAGAATCCGAAGCAGGCTCCAGGCTCCAAGTTGTCAGCACAGGGCCCGACTCGGGGCTCAAACCCATGAACCGCGAGATCATGACCTGAGCCGAAACCAAGTGTCGGACGCTGAACCGACTGACCCCCCGGGCGCCCCCCCAGATTCTCAACATGACTTTTCTTCTTTTTTGGATTTTCCAGTGAAGTCCAACAGCAAGGGGGTGCCCGGCCCACCCCACACTCTCAGTGCCCACAGCGGGGTCCCTTCAGAGTTTAACTACATTCGTGAGACCCCCCGGCCGGGCGCCTGCCGCCTCCGGCTGCCTAACGCGCCCTCGCCGAACGGCGAGGACTGTCTGGGCTCCCCGCGCTGGTAAGATCCAGGGTCCATCAGCCCCGGACTCGTCCGAGCCGGCCAGCGGCCTCTCCAGACTCTCAGCCACAACGAAATACGTCGGTGAGGGGCGCTCTGCAGGGGTGACAATGGCCGCGTGCGGGGCTTTTTACCGAGCACACTCAAGAACAGTAATTTTCTCTCGTTATTTTTCCGTCATCGAAGGGCTCCAGGGGCAGACTCTTGATCGTTCCCGTTGAACTTCACTGTTTAGAAAGAGCCATTTTCTGAGATTTCAGGAGTAAATCTTGGTGTCCTCATCTCTGCCACACCCTGACGCGCCACTCACGGCTGCACGGGGCAGTGAGGACTCCGTCGCTACGACCGCAACACCGAGGACAGAGCGTCCGCGGCTGAAGGCTCAGAGAGGTCACATCGGATCTCGGTCCTCGTCTTACTCATAAGATATTCCTCCGTGCGTGTTTCTCAGACTTCTGACGGGAGAGAGCTCGTGATGCGTGAGGATAACGTGGGGCGCCCCGGGGGCACCTGGTGAGCGGCCGCTTCGGCTCAGGTCACGGTCTCGCGGTTCGTGGGGTCGAGCCCTGCGTGGGACTCTGTGCTGACGGCTCGGAGCCTGGAGCCCGCTGCGGACTCTGGGTCTCCCCCTCTCTCTGCCCCCCCAGAGAGTGCCCTGAAGGCTACACACCGGCGCCCGCGGAGACGGTGCGAGAGCCACGGTACAGCCCCCGCACGAACGACCGCCCGTCCTCCCCGGGGAGCGCGAGCTGCGCGTTTCTGCGCTGACTGAGGGCAGGGAAGGGGCTGCTTGACAGACGGCGGCAAGCTGCGTGTCTGTCCAAGGGCGGCAGGGAGTCCCGGGCTCACCCAGGCTAAACGGCAGATCACTGGGCCGAACAGCAAACATTCAACAGTCCTCCTGGCGGCTCGTCCGCCGGAGACCGTGAGTCTGAACGAGCGGAGGGAAACTGGGCGCAGTGAAGACGCAGCTTTGGACGGCGGGACGCAGGGCCGAAGCCGCCCCCTCCCCTCGGAGAGAGCGCCGCATCCAGCTGACGCCAGCTGTCCCGACAGTGTCACACACGAGGAAGCAAGAGTAACCGGGGATTCAGCGCTGGAAAGCGAACCCGTCTCAGCTGACCTAAAAAGCCACCTGCCCACCGTGCCCGGTTACCGTCCGTGTGAGCGAGAAAGAGTAAACGGGGGCGCTCGGGGGGCTCCGTCTGGTCGAGCGTCAGGCTTCGGCTCAGGTCATGATCTCGCGGCCTGTGAGTTCGAGCCCCGAGTCGGGCTTGCTGCTGTGTGGAGCCCGCTTCGGATCCTCTGTGCCCCCCCCCAGCCCTGCCCCACTCGCGCTGTGCGCACCTGCTCTCGCTCTCTCTCAAACATAAAAAACATGGAAAAAGAAAGACTAGGCAATATCAATTAAGCTATAATGTGTGACACGCATCCAAATTCAGAGGTTACTAAATGATAAACGTAGTTTAGAACCGATGAACTACAGAACCAGGGACACCCCCCAACGGCAAAATGACACAAATCCCACAGTTTGAAAAGAAAACAGTCGAAGAGTTTCGGAGCAGGGTCGGCAAGCTTCGGCTCATCCTACCGCTGGTCACGAGACCTGCCCGCTACGCGGAGAGAAGCACGTTTTCATTCTAATGACTTACTGAGGCCACGAGGCCGACCTGGCCCGAGACGCCCCCCCCCCCCCATCACTTACCGGGTTTCCTGACCCGCCGTCCTCAGGTTTGGTCCCGGGCACGCTTCCCCCGCACGCTCCGGGCGCTCCCTCGGCAGCTGTGTCCCCATCGGTCCCCTCCTGTGTCTCTGTCTCCTCCGTCAGTCCTGCCCCGGCCAACCCCTCTTCTGCGGGCTCCTCGCCCCCCGCCCCCCTCTCCTCCCGGCTCTTCTCCGTTTCCACGGCCACGGCCTCCTCCAGGTGCCCCCCGGCAGAGGTCCGTCCCCGTTCAGCGTCTGCAGAGACGGCGCTCCCAGAGCCCGTCCCGGGGGCCTGCGGCGGCTCCGGGAGCCTAGAGTCTGCACCCTGCACGCCCGTCCTCGGAGAGCTGCCGGCAGATTCGGCCGCCGCCTCAGGAGCGCGGAAGCTCGTTCCGGAGGTGCCAGGAGCTTCCTCCCCGTCGTCATCCGAGGTCTCCGAGCTGGACTCCGAGCTGGACTCCTCCGCAGTCTCCAGTCCTTCCATGCCCAGCCTGCGGGGACAACAGACACGCATGACGATGCCCACAGCTTCTGTGTGGGACAGTCACAGCCCGTCCAGGGAGCGGACTCTGTCGGACCCAAGTATCTGCTCGCTTGACATGGAGAGCGGCTGAGTTTCAGGAGACATCCCGGGGGGTACACGGGAAAAATTCACCGAGACCCGACCCGACCGTCCCAAAGATCCCAAGGAGGAGGACTCGTCTTTAAAGGTGTCACTCTGTTAGAACAAAACCGATCTTGCCTGAAGCCTTCTCCCTTTCTCAGATGAGTCTCAGCTGTTAGACACCAGATAACAGGTAAGGTTAAAAGAAAATCCTGTTTTATCCATCATCGCCGCAAACTGGAAACTTCCCACGCTATCAAGAGGCGAAGGGATAGGTACAGTAACACTCGGCAACAAAGGGGAACGATGCTGCATATAATCCCAGCCGCGGACTGCAAAAGCATCATGCTAAGTGAGGAAAGCCAGACACAGAGGACATTCCGGAAAAGACAAAACCATCAGAACACACACCCCAGAGACCGGTGGCTGCAGGGGGCCGGGGATGAGCAGTGCAGGGGCCCGGGGCGGCTTTTAGGGAAAGGAGGCCTCTGTATCTTGATTTTGGTAGTGGCTATACGATTTTTCAACATTCATACAACCATTCAATTAGAAAGTGTGAATTTTAGTGTATATAAATTGTATCTCGGGGCGCCTGGGGGGCTCAGTCAATTAGGTGTCCGCCTCTCGATTTCGGCTCAGGTCATGATCTCTGTTTGAAAATAAACTAAGAACAAATTATATCTCAATAAACCCGATTTAGACAAAACCTCACTAGCCGCCCCCTCCCATCACCCGATGGCGAATACTCCCTTGTCTCTCGGGAACGCCTAAGTCCTGTTTCCCGGGGAAGAGCCCAGATTCTACGCTGGACTCCCAAAGTTACGTGATCTCTGGTTAATCATTCTCTTCCTATCCCCGAGGCGGACGCCAACACGGACGTAAGATCCATCTGGGCTGATTTTCTAGAACGTGGCCCAAGGGAACCGAGCTGGCAACCGGAGGACCAAGAGGGAAGGGAGGGCGGGGAGCTCCTGGGACGGACAAGGCAAGGCGTCACCACGCTCCTCGGCGGCAGGTGCACCGGCGGCCGGGAGACGTCTGAGGGGCCAACATCAGTAAGAACCGTGAAAACCCACAAGAGAAAATAGAACAATCTAGAAAGCACAGCTTCCACCAAGATTTTCTGCAAGTTAACTCCTTCAATACCAACTATAAAGTTATTTTTCTGGGAGCTTTTGCAGTAAGAAAACCCTGTTCCCTAGGGCTCGTACTCCTGGCAGAAGCGATGGGTGGGGTGTCCGGTGTGGCTGCCGCGGGGACCCGAAGACTGAGGCACTCTGGAAATTTCCGAGCTCCCTTCAAACAGTACTTTAAAAAGTATGTGTGTTGGGGCACCTGAGTGGCTCAGTCAGTTAAGCGTCGGATCTCACAGTTCGTGAGTTCGAGCCCCACGGCAGGCTCTGTGCTGCCAGTGCGGAGCCCGCTTGGGATTCTCTCTCCCCGTCTCTCTGTCCTTCCCTCTCTCTCTCTCTCTAAATAAACTTTAAAATATGAGTACAAATGAAAAAGGGAAAAGCGTTTAGGCCCCAGAGACAAGAAGGAAATGCGTCGGTCCGCACAGACCTCTTGGGGACGAAACAGGGCGACTCACCAAAAGCACCGCCTCTTCCCCGCACTGGCCCCTCTGTCCGCGTTTGATTTCTTGGGTCGCTTCCGACTCTCCCCGGTTTCTGCCGACACCACCTTGCCGGAGGCGGCCTGCATGCCTGGCCGGAAACAGGAGCGCCTCAGCTACGCGGTCGGGAGGAGGGCGGTTACAGAAATCGGACCGAGCGGGGACTCCGAGAAGCGACAGGCAAGCACGCTGAGGTCTACACGCGCCCTGAACACGCGGCGCGCCCCGCCAAGCACGAAGCGCGTGGAGTGTCCTGACCTGGGCCCGTGGGCCCGGAATTCGGGGGTCAAGTACAGACACCGTGTGAGCTGGGCCGTCTGTCCGGGGGGAACCGCCCCCCCCCCCCCCCGGCCGGCCACCGGCTCACCTTTGAGGACCGAGTCCTCCAGGCGCTCGGCCATCTCGTGGCACTGCCGCTGGTAGGCGGGGCTGGCCGCGCAGGCTCTGGGCTCCGCCAGCTTCCGCTGCAGCCGCTCCAGGCGCTTCTGCTCCTTCCCGGCCTCGCGCTCGGCCTGCAGCTTCACCCACTCGGCCATCCTGCGACGCGGGAGAGACGCCCGCCGTTTACCCGGGAGAGCCCCTGCCCCGGACAGACGGCCCCTCGCCCGGGCGGGCCGCGATCCCCCTGGGACGGGGCGCCGCGGTCACCCCCAGCGCGCCGCGCAGGACGCCCCGGGAGCCCGCCGAGGTACCGGGTCCCGGTGAGCGCCGAGGACGACGCACGGGGGCGCCGCCGTCCCCGTCCCCGTATGCGCACGCGTGGCGCGTGCGCCATCACACCCCCGCAGACGCGCGGCGCGGTCCGAAATCATTCACACGGGGGGGGGGGGGGGGGGGGGGCGGCGTCTTACGCTTTCTCATGATTGACGTCGCGCAGCCTCCTCCCGCTGAGGTCCCGGCAGGCCTCGCGGTTGGTCGTCTTCTCGATCTGGGCGCCGAGCGCGCGGAGCATCGACCCGAACCCTGAGCGGACACACGCGTTTGCGGAGGGCAGGCCACGGGGGCTCGGGGTTCGGTCATAAGATTAAAAAGGATCTCCCTCCTCCTTTCTTTTTTTTGTTAGGAAAGGGATGTCGGGATCGCACCCAGGCGTCCGAGGTAAAAGAACCGGTACACCGGCTCCCACCTCGTGCCTTCCCCGGCCTGTCTCTCTCTGAAATACCGTATCCGCACCGCCGGGACGGCTGAGAGGGCTTAGCCCGTGAAATCTGACGGCGAGGCATGTCTGGGGGGCTCAGTCCGTTAAGTCTGACTCTGGGTTTCGGCTCAGGTCAAGATCTCAAAGTTCGTGAGTTCAAGCCCCACGTGGCTCTGCTCGGACAGCGTGGAGACTCCTTAGGAGTCTCTCTCTCTCTCTCTCTCTCTCTCTCTCTCTCTCTGTCTCCTCTCTCTGCCCCACGCTCTCCGCCCACCCCGTTCACCGTCATATGTCCGCTTTCTCTGTCTCTCTCAAAATATATAAATTTTTTGAAATTTTAATTAAAAAATCAAAAAGTAATTTATGGTGAGGTTTTGCAGTGAGTTTCAAAGGAAGAGCAATTTTAAATTGTCGCCGGCTGCTATGGCAAGCTTCGTTCTCACTGACACCATCTCAAACAGCAGGGTGCTTCTGCTTCGATGCCAGCTCTCTGAAAACCAACCCGATCGGTGTGGGCGCCGAGGAAGCTTCGGGGTTACCGGTTAGGACAGCAGGAGAAGCACCCGGGACTGCTCCTGCCCAGTTTTCACTCCTAGTTTCTCTTCTCCCTGAATCTACCCGAACCTGGAAATGACCGGATTTCACAGGCTGACTTTCCCCTCCCTCGGGGCTACAATAACCAGACACGATCCTGATAAAAGCAGCAGATTTATTGGTTTTAACCCTCTTTCTTCAGCAAACAGGATGGAGTAGTGACCGTCTCTCCTCAAATCTTCCCCAAAGTTTTAGAACCTAGGCTGCCTCAGAGCTATCTTGCTGTAATCGGACAAAATATTCCTCAAAAAGAATAAAAGGGGCGCCGGGTGGCTCGGTGGACTAAGCGTCCAACCCTCGGCTCAGGTGATGATCTCACGGTTTGTGAGACGGAGCCCTGCATCAGGCTTTGCGCTGACAGTGTAGAGCCTGCTTGGCATGCTCTCTCTTCCCCTCTCTCTCTCTCTCTCCACCCCTCCTCTGCTTGTGCGCTCTCTCTCTTTCTCTCTCTCAAATAAAAAAGAATAAAAGAGAAAATATTCGAAACTAGGTAAGTAAATAAAGGATTTCAGAAGGCAACCGAGACGGGCAAACTGCGGAGGCCAAGGGGCTGGTGGGTGTCACGCGCGGGGGTCCAGGCGGGGGCGCCACAGCAAGCGGCGGCCACTCCTGTCCTACCTCCTTTCCCGCCGCGGAGCCTGGGCTCCAGGCTGTACACGGCGCCATGCCGCACTCGCTCACTGGCGTCCACGAGCGACCCGTCACACGTCACGAAGAAGCATTCCACCGGGACGTCCTAGAGACACAAGTGTGGGGTTTAAGTGCCGTCTCCGGCAGGAGGGGCTGGCCCATCGTCCCTCCACGACCCGCGATACGCGAGCGGTCAGCGAGCACTTGCTGGACTGACGTCAAAACTACCAAAAGGAGAAAGCCGTTCCGGACAAGCGTCTCCCAACGCCTCCCCCGGTCACGTGCGGGAACGCCTGTCTTGCAGGTGGAAATCGAAACCGCAGCCTTCTCCGGCGGGAGATCGGGGTCAGGCAGGACGCTGCGGGGGGCTCAGACCCGGTAGCGCGGCGAGGCCCCCTCCCTCCTGACCTCTGTCAACAGGTGAGGGCAAGCGGGACGGGTGTAAAAGCAGAAAAATTATACACATCGCAGAACTGCTGGTTTAACGAGACGACTGACCAACAAAATTGCATCTTCTGCTCGTTACTCTGGTCAGCAACCACTAGTGGCGACAAGGAACAAAGGACATTTAGAACCAATTTAGGATCTTTACCCATCGTGCATTATTATCAAGTACTTCAAGCACAAAGCCGAGGCTACCGGAGACAGTAGCTCGACAAAGTCAAGGTTACGGACTCACTGCAACAAAGCGGGACCACTCGCAAAAGAGGAATCGGGGGGGGGGGGGGGGGGCGTCTCACCACCACCAACAAATAATTATGAGAGGATTTGGGGCACGGGTGGAATTTGGGTGAAACTGAAACAAAGAGTGTTTTGAGAGGCTGGAAACGAGCGGAGCTGTGTGTAAACGGGGCAACGGCGGGTCCAGGCGGTGCGGTACGGTAGCTCAGTCCTGTTTCCTTGGAAACCACAAAGTTAAGATAAACGCGGAATGTCAGCACGGGTCGTGTTCAGAAACTCCTAACCAGGGGGCCCCTGGCTGCCTCAGTCCATTAAGCGCCAGACTTCGGCTCAGGTCATGATCTCACGGTCTGTGAGTTCAAGCCCCGTGTCGGGCTCTGTGCTGGCGGCTCAGAGTCCGGAGCCTGCTTCGGATTCTGTGTCTCCCTCTCTCTTTGCCTGTCCCCAGCTTGTTCTCTCTCTCTCTGGCTCTCAATAACAAATAAACCCCCCCCAAAAATAAAAAAAATAAAAATAAAAAAGAGAAAAGAAAGAAACTCCTAATCGGAAGTTCTGCGCCCGGGCTGGAAATCAGGAGTGCTGCTCTGGATGGACGGGACTTAGGTAGCTTCTCCAGGCAAGCGTGGGATGCCTCCTCCTTACCGATAAAATTTCAAACAGCGAAGTGTCTTGTGGTCTATCATTTTCTACATGGAGGTTTCTTAGTGAATCAGAAAGCAGGAGGCTGCTGAGGGCGTCATTAATGATATTTTACAACCGCACCAGGTCCTCGGGAGAAAGACTATTTCCTATTAACTTTGCAGCCGGCCTCATCTATGCTCTCCCGGCCTGAGGAGCAGCGAGCGGAGTTTTACTTTCTCGGCGCGAACTAACACGGACCTCATCCTGCATCCCAACAATTTGGTTTCAAAAGATCCAGACATGAACTTGAGCTTTTTGTATTTGTTCGAGTATCTCATCAAATGCCCTTTTGTAAGTTTCTTATTTCTGTTCACATGTCGGGGTCCTGGTTCCTGAGCACCTGACTGAATCACTCATTTATATTTCTCCCTTCTTATTTAAAATTATTTTTTCCAATACTTCTCACGATTAAGATCCTATTTTTTCTGGTCACTTTGGATCAACCGCCACGAGACAAGAAATATTTGCAGAGATATTAAAATCCATCTATTTCGTACTACATTCGTGAAATACGATTTTCAGAGCTACTAAAGCCCATCTAGTTTATAAATAGTTCCTCACCCAGGTGGTCAAACACACTTCTGACAGGGTTTAGACTGGAGTGCGGTGTAGAAACACAGATGCGGAAGCTGAAAACCCGCACTATTTGCAAAGACGTGTTGCTTCTTCACGGAACGGGGTCCAAACACAGACTTGGTTTAGCCTGCAGTCTTAACCTGTGTTAAGCCCGTAAGTAACAAAGCGGAAGAAACAGCCTAGGGAAGGAGGGACTGCGGGAGGTTATAAAGGAAAACACGACTCCATCAAGTCCCAAAATTAAAATCAGATTCGGGGAGACCCCCCGATTCTTTATAGAGAACCGAACAGGCTCAAGATCTCACGGCTGGTGAAAGCTGCTTGCTTGGTAATTAAGTAAACCGCACACGTAACTTTACAAGTCCGTGACAGGGTTCAAAAATACGCATGGACGAATGTGACCACCAAATGAGGAGCGGGGACATCTACACGACAGACCGAACGAACCCACGCCCTCACCAGGACACGAGTGGGAGAGCTAGGCCCCGACCAGCGACTCGACCAATCCATGTCCCGCCTACCACCCCCCCCCAACCTTTGGCCCGAGTTTGGACAGGACGCCCCGGTCCGGGTTGGAGCAAACCCGGCTGGGTGATCCGCGGACAAAATGCACAGGGTGAATGCAGGGGGGATGTACGGAAACCAGTCTCAGAAGTCACTGGACCGACTGCCTCCTTAACGCACGGAGGAACAATGCCACGGGGGGCGGCGAGTCCCAACTGAGGGCTGGACTGAGCGCCCGAGGGCGGAGGGGCTACGCCCCGCTCGGGAGGGAAACAGAACCGCCAACACCCCCAACACCCCAAAACAAAAGCAAAACAAGGCCTCAGCATCGGCCTGAAGCACCTTCACACGGGAGAGTCTTTGGCCTCAGAAACAAAACCCCGGGAAACAGACGCGCCCCCGGCATTCCCTCCTCCCCCAATCCTGCCCGCCCCGCCCGCCGCCGTCTCCCTCCTTCCGGGAAGCGCGAACCCCACCTGATCCCGGCAGTGGCGGTGGATCACGTCGCGCACGGAGCACGCGGCCGAGGGGCACCGCACCGCCTTGCACCCGAGGCCGGGGCCGCGAACCCACACCAGCGCCGCCGCCGCCGCCATCTCGGAGAGCTCCTGGACCCCGAGACTGCTGGGAGAGGAGGAGCTACAACGCGCCCCCGGCGCGTCTCGATGGCGTCACGGGGCCTTCGGCGCCCCGCCCCCACGTCCCCCGCTCGCCCCGCCCCTCCCTCGGGGCCAGTCACGTGAGCCGGGCCCCCGCGCCGCGCCGGCGGGGGAGGGGAACAGGAAGCGCCTGGAGAAGGCCGATAAGGCGCCGGAGCTCGAGGGCGAGGCGTTGCTAGGAGACGTCGCCGGGGCGGGGCTCGGGGGACTCTATATAAAAGGCCGCGCGGTCGGGTTTCCAGCGCTCTGGCTGCGAGCGATAAGGAGGGTGCGAGGCCCGGCCAGCGGGCTCCGGCTCCTTCGGTGACGCTGCGCGGTTATTTTTGGGTCACGGCGAGCCGGGACGAGAGGAGGCGCCCTCCCCGGGGGTGTGAGGCGCGGCCCTGCAATCCCGGAAGCGGTTGGGGCGGTCTCCCCGGCCTCGGAGCCGCCCCGCCCGAGGCCCAGGGAGCGGCCGCGGGGGCTCCCCGGTGGCCCAGCGCCCTCTTTTTTGGCCGCAGCCGCCGGCCGCGCGCCGGGCCTTCCTGCTTCCTGCCGTCTGCGCCATTTGCTCACCGCCACCCCCCCACCCCCCTGCGGCGGACCTCGCGAGGGCCGGGGGCGGGGGGCCTGGCAGCCCAGCGGCCCGCGGTGCGGGGCCCGGAGAGCGAGGCAGGCTGACCGCCCGGTGCTGATCCGAGGCCGCCCCCCTCCGCGGTTGAAGACACTGGGCAGAGGACGCCTCGCGGAGACTCCGAAGGCGCTGAACGGTGGCTGTAGGAGCGAACGGGGACAGTCCAGGCCCCTGAAGTTACAGTCTAAGTCTTGTGTGTATCTCACTGACACCAGAGGGAAATGGACACGAAGGAAGGGCCCGGGGACAGAAAAGTTACACAAAATGATCGAGATGTCATGCGTGGTCGTGCTTCGGCCAGTGGCTGTCGTAGTTTCCCCGGTTGGAGTCCACGGCGACCCCACCGAGGATGAAAATACAGTCCAGGGGCGCTCCAGTGGCTCAAGCCAGTTAAACGTCTGACTGCATTTCTGCTCAGAGGGTCATGATCTCCTGCTTCGTTAGATCGAGCCCCACGTGGGGCTCTGCACTGTGTTGGATCCTCGCTCGCTCTCTCAAAATAAATAAACATTAAAAAAGAAATTTTAAAAAATGAGGCGCCTGAGGGGCTAGGTTGGTTGAGCATAGACATCAGCTCAGGTCATGATCTTGCAGTTTGTGAGTTCTAGCCCCACACAGGGCTAGCTGCCGACAGCCCGAGCTCGGTTCGGATCCTGTTTCCCTCTCTCTCTCTCTCTCTCTCTGCCCCTCCCTTGGCTCAAACTTCCTCTCTCGAAAATAAATAAAAATGAAAACCCAACAAAGAACGTCGTCGAAACTTTGGAAAACCTGAGCCCCCTGCTATCTTGCTGTCCGTCCTTAGTGTCCCTGAAAATGCAACTTCAAGAGAGCCAAGCCAAGCCCCAAGCCTGTTTGTTCATTCCTCTTCTTCCTTGGGATTAAAAAAAAAAAAAAAAAAGCTATTTCAAAGGTCTTCCTCTCCAACAAGTAACCAGACGAAAGACCAGTTTAGCTTTATATAACGTTTTTGTTTCCAGACAAAGATTCAAATACATAAAGATTAATTAGTCCTTTCTCGCTAGCGTTATATCTCGTCCCTCCAAAACCAAGTCTGAATGAAACCGTTTACTGTTTCTGGCACATAAATTCCTATTATTAAAAAAATACATAACTCCAGGGGCGCCTGGGGGGCTCTGTCGGTTAAGTGTCTGACTCTCGATTTCGGCTCAGGTCACAATCCCAGAGTGGTGGATGGAGCCTGGAGTCACACCGAGCGTGGAGCCTGCTTAAGATTCTCTCTCTCCCTCTGCCCCTTTGCCTGCAATGCTCTCTCTCTCTCTCTCTAAAAGAAATGAATTAACCATAATGAGGAAACTGAGTTACCTAAAGTTACGGCTGGGGCCAAGGACATGTGAGTAGTAAAAAAAATCTAGAAAGACAGCTGGCTAGTGGGGCAGCTGAGAGTATACAGTGGTGTCCCGTGGACGCTGTCGTGTGGCCCGGCTGGTGGGCGGTTATGGAAAAATAGAGACAATCGCGGTCACCTTCCCCACCTGTGTTGTCAGGCAGGGGAGGCACAGGAAGACGCGTGCAGGGTTGGGACGGGTAGGCGGCGGGTGGGTGGAGGCCAGTTCCTCTATTAGCAAAACAGGGTAGCCCTGCTCCAGGGCCCGTGTCGGGTGTTCTTTGCAATAACCCACGCTTTGTTCCTGCCCTGGAGAAGACTCCAGAAGCTCGACTCCGGCTCCACCTCCGCTCTCCCAGGTCTGGCTCAGGCGCTGGGAGGACCCTGTGAGGGCGTCCCGAGGCGATGCGGAATAGCCGCCCTCTGCCAGGAAATGACAGCTCCCGACAACGTTTGTGTGGCAACCCATGACGGCTCCATTGAGCCAAAATGTCACGCTGGCCCGCAAGAACAGGAAGCAAGTCTGGCCACCCTGGCAGTTGTTACCAGTGACAGCAGGGCTCCTACGCTGACGAATCCGCAGGCTCCATCCACGTGGGACGCGCCAGGCGCGCTTCTGTGTTTTGAGCCACGGTCATGTTCAGAGGCCAGAAAAGGAGGCGGCCCGTGCCGTCGTGATGACAAAAGACGGGGGTACGGCCTGGCTCCTCCTCCCGTGCCGCCAACGCAAGAGCCCATCAACTCCCAAATTGGCAAGTGTTGCCTTATAGGTGGTTCCAGCCCCAGGAACAAGGAGATCAGCTCCGAGGCTGGAAAAACAGCCTCTGGGTAGGAGTCGTGTGGTCCACACTGGGTGGTGGATGGCGTGGGAGGCGGAGCCTGAAGCCAGGACCCAAGACGTGTGGCTGGCAGAGAAGGCATGGTTCCGCCCTCCTGCCTTTACTGGACAGAAGGAAACAGGACACGTCGAGGGCCAGGTGGGAGCTGAGGGGTGGAAAAGGTATACATTTAGCCCTGGGGCTGGGAAGGAGCAGGAGAGGGCCGAGAGAAGAATCTGGATCACAGGCCAGTGCTGGGGACCGAAGCCCACCTCTTTTAGCGTCAGCAACAAGAAAGTGCCTTCATTCGGGTCGAACTTCCACCAATAAATCCGGTCACTCCTGACCGCCCTGGATTTAACCTCGTTGGATTTACCACGACGCTCGTTTCCAGCGGCCTCTCGGTTATCCTGATTCGTAAGTCACCATCGGATAATGCTGTTACGTTGAAAACATTTAATTTCGGTCATGCGAGTCACCGGATTCGAATTATAAAGCGAAACTGGTGTAGCACACGTCTGCCATAGATGGAGTATGTCGGCGCTGGACTTCTCTCAACATTGAAATTCGATTTGTCTCTCGGCAATAAAGACCCATAGTTTTCATGAATGCTGCATGGCCAAGCCATTTGACAGAGGATTTTTTCTCCTGGAAAAGTCACAGGTCTGTAGGAATATTTTTTAACGATCTGACATTTGAATGTGTTGACTGTATTAGGGTTTTCTAGAGAAACAGAGCCAATAGGGTGGAGAGAGAGAGAGAGAGAGAGACAGAATCCGAAACAGACCCCAGGCTCTGAGCCATCAGCACAGAGCCCGACGCGAGGCTCGATTTCACAGACCAAGAGACCATGACCTGAGCCTAAACCATGATTTGGATGCTTAACCAACTGAGCCCCCAGACCCCCTCTGATGCCTATTGAGAAGGCCACCAAAAAGGGTAGAATTTTGAACATTCATGAACACATGGGTTAAATGCTAAGGAAGAACACTCAGCCATCCCAAGTAGCATGTTTCCCCAAAGCACAGGAGACTGACAGTCTAGGTGACCAGGTCCCCCCTCCGAAGCACCTATTGTATTTTAGCGTATTTCAAATAGAGGGTAAGACGATCTGTTTTGTGTACAAATAACCAATTTTCTCCAGTTGCTCTAAGATGACAGTGATTTCAACACATAATTTCTCTTTTAATTACCCAGGGCCTTGGAAGACAGTCCGTGTCGCTCTGGATGAGAAGGTAAAAGGATTCTCCGATTTTCTATAAATTAGTAGAGGGCTGCTCTTTGAATATTTACAAAAAAATCTACAATGCATGTATCTGGGCTATCGGAAGGAATCAGAAAGGAAATAAAGGCATGACATCCTGTAGTCACTGGAGAAGTCCTCGGGACGCTGGCAGAAGGTGGGAAACACGACACGTTAGCTGCCGGTATTGGAAGAGGCAAGAAATTCATCTCCAGTCTCCAGCTGGTATTAATATTAAATTAGGGGAGGGGGCGCCTGGATGGTTCGGTAGGTGGAGCGTGTGACTCTTGATCTCAGGATCATGAGTTCGAGCCCCACGGTGGCTCGATTAAGTAGAGATTACTTAAAAATAAAATTTTGGGGGGCGCCTGGGTGGCTCAGTTGGTTAAGCGGCCGACTTCAGCTCAGGTCATGAGCTCACGGTCTGTGGGTTCGAGCCCCATGTCGGGCTCTGTGCTGATGGCTCATCAGAGCCTAGAGCCTGCTTCAGATTCTGTATCTCCCTCTCTCTCTGTCCTCCTCCTGCTCACGCTCTGTCTGTATATCTCTTAAGAATAAATAAAAAAAAATTAAAATAAAATAAAATAAAATAAAATTTTGGGGCGCCTGGATGGCTCAGTCGGTTAAGCATCCAACTTCGGCTCGGGTCATGATCTCACGGTCTATGGGTTCGAGCCCCGCGTCGGGCTCTGTGCTGATGGCTCAGAGCCTGGAGCCTGCTTCGGATTCTGTGTCTCCCTCTCTCTCTGCCCCTCCCCTGCTCACCCTCTGTCTCTCTGTCTCTCACAAAAATAAACATTAAAAAATATATTTTAAAAATTTTAATAGATGAATAATTTAAAGCATATTTTCCAAAGTTTGTTCCATGAAACACTAGGTCTCCCTAATACACTATTATTATAAAATAATTCCTTTTTCTTTTTTTAAATTTTTTAATGTTTATTTCTTTTTGAAGGAGAGCGAGACAGAGCGTGAGCAGGGAAGGGATAGAGAGAGAGGGAGACACAGAATCAGAAGCAGGCTCCGGGCTCCGAGCTGTCAGCACAGAGCCCGATGCGGGGCTCGAATCCATGAACTGTGACATCATGACCTGAACCGAACTTGGACGCTTAACCGGCTGAGCCACCCAGGTGCCCCAGGAATTCCTTTTTCAAAGGAATTTAGCTACACTCGCATATCCTAGGCCTCTTCATAAAGGTTCACAGAATTCGTTAACATCACAAAATCCCTGAGAAATTCTACAAGCTTTGTTTAATCCGATATTTCACAAATTTATTTGGCTACAGAATTTCAAGTCACACCCATTAGCACGCCCTAGGATTCATGTTCGGAAGAGACTCAGGGGAAAAGTATGGTTACCTATGGGCTTGCTTTTTGTTTTTTTCCCCCAGTTTCGATGAGATCATTGACATACAGATTTATGGAAGTTTGAAGCTTACAGCCCAATTTCGCTCTCATCCATGGCGGAATGGTGGCCACGGTAAGTTTCGATGACATCTGTCATTCCGTAGCAATAAAAAAGAAGAAAGAAATGTTGTTTTCTTTTGTAGTAAGAACTTGTAAGACCAACTGCTTTATATTTATTTATTTATTTATTTATTTTGAGAGAGAGAGGGAGACAGAGAGAATCCCAAGCAGGCTCCAGGCTCCGAGCTGTCAGCACAGAGCCCCACGCGGAGTTGGAACTCACGAACCTCGAGGTCATGCCCTGAGCCAAGGTCGGACGCCTAACCGAGCCACCCAGGCCCTTCCGGCATGCGTAAAGGGACACCTCGCTGTGGTTTGGATTTGCGTTTCCCTGATGACTAATGATGTGAGCACCTTGTCATGTATTTTGGAAAACGGTCTTGGGAAAAACTGTCTGTTCAGGTCCTCTGCCCGTTTTTAATTGGATCATTTGCATTTTTGGTATTGAGTTGTCTGAGCCCTTTATCTGTGTATTGAATATTAACCGATGGGGTGTTTAAAAAAAAAAAAAAAAACAGAGAGACCGATCACAAAGGCAATTCCTCGGGGCGTTTAGGGAGCTCGGTTCATTCGAAGACACAAAAGCACATTTGTTCTCTGTGTCCCAGCAAAACCTACCTTACCACACGCGTTCTCTCTAGCTTTTTCGGGTCAGTGCTGGTGAGCGAACTCGTTCTCCCTTCCGCCTTTCGGGGGACCAGGTAATAACAGAACACAAGGGCATCGCCGGCCCTTCTCCTGCTCGTGAGCAGGGCCGAGCACCCAGAGGAATTCACAGGGTCCTTCCGGACGGTCCCAGCTCCCGCCGGAGATTGAGAGACCCGCGGGGCGGGTTGGCCGCTCACTTCAATTCCACGGCCATGCATCGCTCGCTCCTAAGTGCTGACGAGAGAGGTGGGCGGCAAGGGACCCGAACGAGCAAGGGTCTGTTCTCCAGATGCGTCGAATCTCGAATCTCGAACAAATAAAAGCCTCTTAGAGCATCTCAGACGGACACCTGCTGTGACGGCACGCGCACTGCCTCCTGTAGGCACGTGGGGGAGAGCGGAGCAGAGACGTTGCGTCTGGGGTGGGGATGCGTGGGGAAGCTGATTAGGGACCCAGGGTCCGGCACAGGCGCTGCTTTGTAGAAAGGCCCAGAGGGAACAGAGTGCAGAGGTCAAGGAACAGCACAAAGTCCAACGTTACTGTTAAAAGCATGTGCAGCCAGGGGGCGCCTGGGGGGCTCAGTCAGTTAAGCCTGCGACTTCAGCTCAGGATCTCCCGGTTCGTGGGTTCGAGCCCCGCGCTGGGCTCTGTGCTGACGACTCAGAGCCTGGAGCCTGCTTCCGATTCTGTGTCTCTCCATCCCTTCCCCATTTGCGCTCTCTGTTTCTCTCTTTAAGTAAATAAATAAACATTAAAAAAAAAAAAAAGAGCCTGCGCCCCCGCGGGTGGGGAGAAAGTGCGGAAGCCACAGGAGATAACAGGTGGGGAGTCGTTGGGGTGGGTAACGCCAGGCCGAGGCGTCTGGACCTCGGTCTGCAAAGGGGAGACCGCAGAAGGCTCTTCCTCTTTCCGTTTGCATCTCTGTGGACGCAGCGTGGACGCCCCGTGTTACATGGGTTTCAAGTGTCCGACATAGTGATTGGAAGTCGACACTGTGTCCCTGTGGTGCTGTGCTCGCGGCCGGCGTGGCCGCCACCTGTCACCCTGCAGCGATCACAGCCACCAACGACTCTCTTCCCTGTGCTGCGCCTTCCATCCCTGTGACCTCAGCAGGTTTCGGACAGCGAAGAGACATGATCGGACCCGTACTTTATAGAGAGGACTCTGGAGACAGACTGGAGGCGTTGATAAGAACAGCCACCCTTTCCTTTGAGGAGGGACCCTCTGTGACTAGTATGGAAACAGGCTCAGAGAAGTGGAGTGGCTTGACCCACGTCACACAGCAAAGGGGGGGCGGCGGTCAGAGCCCGGATTTCAGCTCGGGGTCTGGCCGATTCCGCAGCCTGGAGACCTATGGTGAGGCCAGTGCTCCCAGGGAATGGGGACACTGGAGGGGACCCTGAGGAAGCGGCCACCTCACTGCTCCTGGTGACCTGGCGTTCGCCCAGAGGGAAGAGAGAAGGTCACAGAGCAAGAAAGGAGCGAGAAGGTCACATTTGCCCAGGCTCCAGCTGGGAGACTTCTTCCCGCCAGAAACCCCGGAGGCCACCGCCGAGCACCAATCAGGTGACCCGGGGCTCCCTTGAGTCCTGTCTTTATCATCAGGGACCTTCTCGCCAGATCCCTTTTCTTGGCCTTTCCGGGCGTCTGTCTGGACTCCCCGTGCAGCGGGCAGCACTGTGAGTGCGTGACATCCTGCTGGTACCTGCGCGAATCTGGAAGACACTTGTGAGTTTGTGTCACAGACTCGTGCAAGGAGAAAACCCCGGCAAAAGGGCCCGACGCTGCCATGATATTTACGGAATGCAGGTGCAGGGCCCGGCGGTTGGTTTTGATACCTTGTTTGCACGTGGAGATTGTCGCTTGCTGTCCCCGAAGCAGGGGGCCCTGTGTTGTCATTCGGACGCCGTCTAGGACTTTCTTTAGGGCCAGAGTGGCTTCCAGGAAATCCTGTTACCCTTTCTATGAAGGTCAATGCTCACAAAGACATTAAGGCCAAAACGGAGGGACGCCTCCGCCTCCCTAAGCTGTCCAAACCTTCCAGTTCGCCGGCTTCTTTCTCGCGGCCCGGGGGCACCTGACGACGGTTCTCAGGTCTTGAAGCTCAAATCCTCCTGGGCCCTGGGCGCCCCCTCCCTGCCCCCGACACCGCCACCCTCGCCCCCTCCCTCCCTCACTTGGCGCCTCTGTCTCAGCGGCCTGCCCTCAGGGGTATCCACCTGCATCTCGGGGGCCACCCCTTCCCCCCCCCCAGCTTGCTTAACTTGCTGGATTCCCTGACCCGGTGACGGCCTCTGGCCTCCGTCCACCCACGGCCTCAATTTGTAGAACTTCCCTGAGCTGTGTCGCGCCCCGAATCTGATGGAGGTCCCCGGCCTTCGCACCTCTCTCCCAGCCCTTCTGCCCCCCGGGGCCAATGCCTTGGTTCAGCCACCGGGTGCCTGCCCCCTTCCGCCCCCTTCTGCACCCCCCCTCCCCACGCCACAGCTGCCAGGAACCTCCCTGAAACCAAGTTGCTGATGTCACTCCCCCAATCCTCCCTGGCACCTGCCTGCCTCTAGGGGACAGTCAGGTCCCCAAGCTGGCCCTGCCGACCTCTGCACCTCCCCCACCGGACTCAGCCCTGTCGGCTTCCTCCGCTCCAGTATCCACCTCCTTATCCACCCCTCCCCCCCCCAGCATTCCCTGCCCTCACTGGCAGGACGGCCCTCCTGCCCTGGCCCCCACTGGGCCCCGAGGCAATCCCAGAGGCCCCTGTCGTCTCTGTCGTCCTGCGACAGCCCCGCGTGCATCTTATGTATTTTCAAGCTTCTGTAGTTTCCAGCACAGCGCCTGACAGGTAGTTGGCGCGCAATACAGACCAAGGAGGGACCTTTTATTCGTTCGCACTGGCTGCGTTGGAAACTTTGTTTTTCGTCACTTCGCATGTTTATTTTGGGGTGGAGATAGCGTCCTATTTGCCTCGAAACAGCGGAGTTTAAGCTTTTTCTCTCATCGCTGTTTCCAGCCTAGAAAGGCTCTGACTGTTGGGGGCGCCTGGCAGCTTAGAAGGGCGTGCGACTCTTAATCTTGGGGTCGCGAGTTTGAGCCCCATGTCGGGTGTGGAGATTCCTTAAAAATAAAATAAGCCTCTGGCGTTCCTCTTCCAAGTAGGATTGAGAGAGACCATGGAGTCCGCTGAAGCTCTAGTTAGACTCAGATCTAATCTCAAATTTCAAAAGGTTTAAGGGGGGGTGGAGTTAAAGGCAGCAGGATAGGCGCGCTTGGGGGGCTCAGTCGGTTAAGCGTCCGACTTCGGCTCAGGTCATGGTCTCGCGGTTCACAAGTTCGAGCCCCGCGTCGGGCTCTGTGCTGACGGCTCGGAGCCTGGAGCCCGCTTCCGATTCTGTGTCTCCCTCTCTCTCTGCCCCTCCCCAACTCGTGCTCTCAACAATAAATAAACTCAAATATATATATATATTCTTTAATGTTATTCAAAAGCACCTGAAAAATCTCCAGTCCCGGAAACTGTTTGCAGAACACCTAGCGGCACACAAATGTTCTCGGTTTTAAGATGGTCAGGTGTGTCCGTTTTTCCTTTTCAGTTGAGTGGTTTTCGTGTCTCTAGAACAGTTTCCGGCTCCGAGGTCTGAAAGATCCGCCCCCCGTCCCCCCGTGTTTCCCAGTCGGAGATTTTTAGGGTTTGTTGGGACATGTCCACTCGGCGTGGGGTTTCGTTACAGACCGAGGTGGGATTCCGCTTCATCCGTTTTTCGGGTGGATAATAATTTCGTCCGACTCTATTCAACAGTCTCTCCTTTCTGTCTCAAATGTCACCGCCGACGTCCGGCAGCTTCGTACCAGCCCGTCCCACTCCGCCGGGGGGCTGGTGCCCCGGCCACGCCTGCAGTCCTCTGACTCCGGTCACTTGGAAACAGCCCTCGCTGCCCACGGGGACAGATCCCTCTTGCGAGTCTTATTTTATAAGCGTCCCGCTCACAGGCGCAAAACCCCAAAACGACCCAAGTGCCCACCCAGAGAAGAATAGTTGGACACTCTGGGGGTTCTTTTTTAAGTTTATTTATTTATTTTGGGACACACAGAGAGAGAGAGCACGAGCAGGGGAGGGGCAGAGAGAGAGGGAGAGAGAGAATCCCCAGCAGGCTCCGTGCTCGGGGCTGGATCTCACCCACCCCGAGACGGTGACCTGAGCCGCAATCCAGAGTCGAACGCTCAACGGACTGAGCCCCCCAGGCGCCCCCCTGGAGAAGGTGTCTTAGCCCCACAATGTAATATGCTTCAGCAGCTACCACAAACGAAGTACAGGGACACGTGACCATATGGTTGACCCTCAGCAATCTATGAAGTGGAAAATTGAATTCCGCAAGGTCGCATTCAACACCATCCGCCCTTTTCATCCAGTTCAAGTTGACCAGAGGAAAAACATGCTGGTTTGGCAAATGCTTTTTTTTTTTTTTAACATTTATTTATTTTCGAGAGACATACAGACAGACCACAAGCAGGGCAGGGGCAGAGAGAGAGGGAGACACACAATCCAAAGCAGGCTCCAGGCTCTGAGCCATCAGCACAGAGCCCGACGTGGGGCTCGAACTTACAGACATGAGATCATGACCTGAGGCGAAGTCAGACGCTTAACCGACTGAGCCACCCAGGCGCCCCTATGCTGGTTTGGAATATGCAGGGAGGACATACCATGATGTAGAAAGAAAAGCAAGTGACCGAGAACGGAGACCCCAGGACGCAAGGTTCCTTCGGACGGAGTCCCTGGAGCCCGCTGGGGCCGGGTTTGTGGACGCCTGTCCCGGGATGACAAATAACCCATACACACAGGCAGGAGTGAGGAGGGCGTGACGAATCCAACGCCGAGGCCAAGACGATAAACTAACATAAAAGCTACAGAAACGGGCTTTGAGAATGTATGTTGAGTTCTCAACGCGCCAGGGCCGGGGGCGCGCGGCGGGCCTGGTCAGTATCGCGTGTGACTCTTGATCTCGGGGTCGTGAGTTCGAGTTCCATGTCGGACTGAGAGCTTCCTTTAAAATAAATAAATAATAGGGGCGCCAGTGACGGGGCTCAGCCGTGTAAGCGTCCGGCTCTCCATTTCCGCTCGGGTCACGATCTCCCGGTGCCCGGGATCGAGCCCCGAGTCGGGCTCTGCGCTGAGGGCCTGAAGCCTGCCTGGCCTCTCTCTCTCTCTGCCCCTCCCCCGCTCGGGCTCTCTGTCTCTCTCTCAAAATGAATGAACTTGAAAAATAAATAAACAAATGAATACGACCTGCTCGGAAGCTGCCTGGCAAAGCTATCAGAAAAACCAGCCAGCCAGTGCCATTTCCAAAATAAAAAAATACAAACATCGCACCGTGAGGCGCGCGCAGACCGAGCGCCGGCGGCGGGCCGTCGAGGGTTCTCTGCCCGGCCGCCTCCTCTACCGCTTCCTCTCCCAACCGGCCCCAGATCTGTGGTCGGCACCCCCAGCTGCATTTGTAGACGGCGCAGAAAAAACTGTCACCCCCACGGAATAAATAAAGCCGTCACTACAAAGAGTCTCGTTCTACGCCTTGCTCTGGAAGGGACACGGAGTCGGGAAGGTTGTTCGTGCTGGCCTTGGTTGGCCACCTGTGGTTTCCTGGGGGTTTCTGAGTCTGCAGGTCCCGGGAGGGAAGGGGAGGGGGCGGAGAATTTGCATTTCTAACAAGTTCCCAGGGCTGCCCATGTCCGGAGTTCCAGCTCATTCCAGATCGGGGCGCTTTGGTGGTGGCAAACCCTTGGATCCCTTTACGTTGGAGACTCCTACAAGAAGCCACTAGAGAATGTGGGGTCTGGGGCGCCCGGGGTGGGGGGGGGGCGCAGGCGGGTCAGTGTCCGACTGTCGATGTCGGGCTCAGGTTATGGTCTCACGGTTCGTGAGTTCGAGGCCCGCGTCGGCCTCTGAGCTGACAGCCTGGAGCCTGCTGGGGATCCTCTGTCTCCCTTTCTCTCTCTGTCCCTCCCCTGCTTGCACACAGTCTCTATCTCTCTCTCAAAATAAATAAACTTTAAAAACACGTTAAAATAAAGACAGAGAGAGAAGAATATTTGGAGTGTGACTGTATTACCTCTAGGATCGGGACACACAGGCAGCCGTCCGCAGAGGGCTTTGTCCTCCAGAGGTACTCAGCCAGCTGTGAGTGCCCAAGAGGCGCTGCGGGGAGGAGGCACCCCTGGGCGCCCGGTGGCTCACACCTGCCCGGAAGAGACCTCCTTGCACGGAAGCACAGCCTGAATGGGGCTCAAAGGGCATCTGGAGGCTGGGAGGCCGCGCCTCGTCTGTTTTCCTAAAGTCCGAGTCAGGAGGCACGGGCCGCGCACACACCGACGTGCAGGGACAGACCCCAACGCTGAGCCCTTGAGCCGGAGCGAGGAGCCGCCGCGGCCTGTGAGCCTGGTTCGCCGCCACTATCATGGAGCAGTGGGCTTTCCGGGGCACCGGCCCTGGCCGGCCGCGCGCTCCTCATCTCCCGCGCTGGGCTAACCTTGCCGACCAGGAAACGGTTGGACCCGGCCTCGCTGCTAAGAAGGGAAGCGGCAGCTGGTGTAGACTGTAAGCCTGGCCCCGGGTGAGGGCGTCCGACGTCTGCCCACACAGGCGAGGCAAGCTCCGTCAGCATCTCCTGGTGACTTACTGCTTAATTATACCCGTCGCCGGGTCTGCCCGGGCCTGTGAAAGCTTTGGAGCCTTCCCTGCCATCCGACGCGAGGCGGCCACAGCGGCGGCTTCTGAGAAGACCGCCTTTGATGGTTAATGAATTCTTTCTAAAGTGGTAGCAGGCCAAGTCCCCCGAAGCAAGGAGGCGGGAGTGAAGCAGAGAGGAGAGAGAGGGGCACGTTGTTGCCCAAGAAACACGGAGCCTGGCAGGGCGCCTGGGGGGCTCAGTTGGTTAAGCCTCGGCTCAGGTCATGATCTCACGGTTCGTGGGTTCGAGCCCCGCGCCGGGCTCTGTGCAGACAACTCGGACCCTGGAGCCTGCTTCGGATTCTGTGTCTCCCTCTCTCTCTGCCCCTCCCCTGCTCTCTCTCTCTCGCTCTCAAAAATAAATAAACATTAAAAAATTGAATGAAAAAAAAAGAACTGGAACTATCCCATGATGGGTGCGGGAGTAGGAGGGAGACAGAGACGGAGAGACAGAGACATACTTCCTGGAGAGGAGAAGTCAGGCCGCAGTCTCTACTTTCGGACCAAAGCGCCTCTGGGCTTTGATAGGCTGAGCACGGAGGATCCGACGCGGGAGAGCCAGTGCGGAAGCCTGACCCGGGCCACCCCAGCAGCGAGGGGACAGCTGGCCCTGGGGTCCGCCGTCTCCCGGCCGGAGCATGAAAAGGAGCATCGGGGTTTCCGTCTTGCCCAGGAAGCCGAGCGTGCGTCTCCGGGATTTGCAGTTCCCTCGAGCCTTAAATTTCTTTTCCCTGCGGGTCCCCAGGGGTGGCGGGAGGCGCCCCCTCGGTAGCCCCGGGCCCTCCTCCCGGTCTGCAGAAAGCCGAGGCACGCTGGGAAATTAGGTCCGAGGCCTCGAAGGGGTCATGGGAGCCGTCGTCATCCTTCTGGAATCTTCTAAAGCCCCTTTCATCTGAAGATCTCCAAGACCCACGTAAATGTTAATTATTCTCGCAGGACCGGGCGGAGGTAAACAGACATTACGATGCTATGAGCCTCTCTCTGATGTTCGCAACTGGAGACCTCGCTTTCCATCCTAGTAACGATTTCCTGGCAATTTGTAGGGAGAACGAATTGCCCATTAAGTACGCAGCTGGGCGCCAAGGCATCCCCCGCCCTCAGGGAGCTCACGGTCTATTAAAGAGATAAGATACGTACACAGATAGATAATAATAATATAAAAATGATTTCAAGACAGGATATGGTTAGTGCGAAACGAGAGGTTTTCAGTGGGAGAGAGCACCGTGGACGCCAGGAGTCCAGGAGAGCTTCACGGAGGAGGAGGGTTTGGACTGAATCTCGGATACTCCGTGTGTGTGTGTGTGTGTGTGTAAGTGAACACTCGCGGTCCAGCAGGGGGTGAGAGCAGGGACAAAGGGACTGACTCATTTAGACGTCTGATGGCTTGATAGGGCCACAGCTGGGAGAATAAGGAACAATAATATAGCAGGTCTAGGGGGACCCGGACAGAACGGCGAAAAGCCTTAATAACAAATTCTCAAGATTTGGGGGCACCTGCTGGGTTTGTCGGTTAAACAAACCGATCTCAGGGTCGGGAGTTCGAGCCCCGTGTTGGGCTCCGTGTTGCGTGTGGAGGCTACTTAAAAAAATTCGCAAGACTTTCGACTCTTATATTGGGGCGCCTGGGCGGCTCAGTGGGTTAAGCATCTGGTTTAACCAAATCCAAGCATCTTGATTTCAGCCCCAGTCATGATCGCACGGTTCGTGAGTTCGAGCCCCGCGTCGGGCTCTGCTCTAACAGTGTGGAGCCTGCTTGAGATTCTCTCTCTCTCTCTGTCTCTGCCCTTCCCCTGCTTTTGTGCTTGTGCTCTCTCTCTCTTTCCCTCTCAAAATAAATATACTTAAAAACAAGAATAAAAAATAAAAATATAGTCGAATATTCGAAGACCTTCTAAATAGTCCAATATCCATAGTTCAGTTAATTTCTGGAGTCAGAAGTAATAACAATAATCGTACACACTTGTATGGTCCTTTTAAGCATACTTATATTGACTCGTTTAACTTTTTTTAAAAAGCCATTAACAAAGGACTCACAGGAAGCCAAAACAGCAGGAGAGAGAGAGAGAACCATTAGAAGCTGGTTGACTAAATGTTCAGATAACGGGATATAGGATTTTTTTTACGTTGGATTTTCTTAACAAGTCATTAAAAATATTATGTGTATATATATTTTGTATTATACATGTATTCTGTATATATATTATATATTCTGCGTATATATATTCTGTACATATATATTCTGTATATATATATTCTGTTGTATATGCCCTGTCATTTATAAAAGACAGAAACCTTGGGGCACCTGGGTGGCTCGGGTGGTTAAATGGCCGACTTCGGCTCAGGTCACGATCTCACAGTGGGTTCCAGCCCCCCGTCGGGCTCTGTGCTGACAGCTCGGCGCCTGGAGCCTGCTTCTGATTCTGTGTCTCCCTCTCTCTCTGCCCTTCCCCCACTCACGCTCCGTTTCTGTTTCTCAAAAATATATAAAAGTTAAAAAAAATTTTTGAAATGGAAGTCAACCCACCCCCTTAAAATTCAAGACAGATTACAGATTTTAATTCTTTTACTTTCTGCCCTCACCCCTGTCAGGGGGGGACAGCGCCAGTCTTCCGTCTGGGTCCCCTCGCCTCCTCACCTGCCTGCTCCCCCCGCCGCTCCACAAACGTGTCACTCCGCGCCGCCTCATTTGGGTGGCTGTTGTGAGTTTGGCTACACGGTAAGCAAGTGGATTAAATGTCAGAGGAGATCGCACGGGAGATAAGAGCAATTCCAAAAATACTTGTCTGCCTCTCAGTGTGTTTTTTTTTTCCTGCCAGTCACGAAACGCGCTGTCTTTAATTATAGTTTGCGACACTGTGTTGAAATATTTAATCTCGGAGTAATGACTGGATTTTAGTTTCCTAATTGGCATCTGTGCGTTCAGCATCTGTGCCAAAGCCCGGAGCCGAGGAGACGCGCGCCACGCAAGACGCGGACTGTCCGCTGCCACATGTCTGATACCTGGCGCCTGAGCCCCAGGGCAGTCGTGTCAGAACCCAGAAAGGAAGGAGACACATCACCTATTTTACGATTCCGCTTATCTTTTAATCACTAACCCACAAGCTGTGCAAGTGTAGGAGTCAAACAGAACAGCCGAGCGTGGCCAGCGTCCAGCGAAGAGGAATCGTAGCCCCAGAGAACCCTGGGCCTCGGAAACAGAGCTTGCTCCTTCTCCAAAGGTGTCTCAGGTGCCTGGGAGTAGTTCCCAGAAGGTACTGCTCCACCCACAACCGGGTGACTTATTTAGGACCTGTGAAACCAGCTCGAAAGGGCCGGAAGGGGAGGTTGGGTGGACGAGTTATCAGCTTGAACTTTGTCCACCGAAATCCTTTCGTGCCGTCCGAGGAGGAGAACCCCCAGACGCGTCGCCTGCGCATCCCCCTCCGATCGCTGTTACCTTCGTGTTGTCTGCAGCCAAGACACGAGTCCCCATGCGCGACACACCTCTTTGGAGCGGGCCCGATACTTGCCGTGGGCATGGGACCGACCCGCGCACATTCCCCGAATCAGGGATGCTTCCTTTGGCGGTGTTTCTCCGGCCTAAAGTCACACCCGGTGCAGGTGGAGGTGGGGAGGGAGCTAGAGGCGGAGGCAGCCGGGCAGCAGTGTTCTCGCCGCCGTTGGTCCTGCAAACGTGTGGAGGCAAATCCCCGACGGGTCCGACGGCAGCCGCCCTCCCCGCTCAGGGCAGGGCCTGAGCAGCCGCGCTGGAAGCTTCGGAGCCCCGCGTGGTCCCGGAGGCCACGGCCCGCACGGCTCTCTGAACGCGCGGACTGCTCCCCTGCCCCGCGGGAGCAAGAGCTCGGGGGACGGGCCACGGCCGGCGCGGGGACACCGTGAGCGAGCACGGCAGCCACGCCCAGACCCGGGCCACCCTGCTGGTCACTGAGTAGCATCAACACCCAGTCAGCTGTCCCCGCAGCGGGCTCCGGGGGCCACCGGATGCAGGCGGACGCCAAGCGCCCGCGCTGCCCGCCGCGGCCACCCGCGTGTCACCGGCATGTCATACGCTGCATCCTAACACACACACACACACCCCGCAGACGCCCCCGTATCAGCTTTTACTCTTCCCACGCTCCGATGAAGGGGTCCGACCACAGCACAGAACAGCGCTCGCTGCGGCCACGGAGCTCTCTCCGCCAGTTTGTGACACGGGATCTTTCTCCTCACGTTTCGGAGAAGAAACTGGCGCTCGGCCGGGAGGAGACAGCGCCAGCAAGGGACCCACGTCCACGCGACTCGAGCGGCCGCGTTCATACCACTTTCTCATTTTCCATCCCCCCGCCCAAACAAAAAGCATACATGTCATAAGCAAAACCGCCGATGTCTGTCCCCACCTCGGAGCTAGCAGGTCCCGAGCTGCATGTGGTGAAACTCACAGGGCCTGATCCGTTCCGGTAAAGGCGGCCAGCGTGTTGACAACGCGCCCCCTCTGGCGGGAGGCGACCAGCGGCGGCCGCCGGCACAGCCCCACCCTCGAGGCCACCTGTCCCCGGCCCACCTGCTCACCCTCTGTATTTTTCTCTTTCATCTCTAAGGGCTGGGGTTGGATGCTCAGGACGCCACCAGGCGGGCCCACCGGCCCCCAGGATTCACCGTCTCTGCTCTGACCTCCCGGGTCCACACCTCCCGCCCAGGTCGGCTCCGGTGTCTGGGGGAAGGGCGCAGAAGAAGAAGTTGGGCTGACGACTCTCGTACCGGTTTCTCCACAGCGAGACACACCGAAAACCCGCTGTGGCTCCCTCCCGGACCCACCCTAAGAGCCAACATGGCCTTGGCCTGACTGACGTCAACGTGTGTTACATAAACACCCGTGCGGGTTGGTTTTGGACACTGGAGCTAGAGGTCGCGGCTTTCTCTAGAGGGTTCAGCCAACAAAGGTACGTCGAGAGCCTGTTAAAAAATTTTTTTAACATTTTATTTTTTCAGAGCTAGAGCACCAGCCGAAGAGGGGCAGAGAGAGGGGGAGACACAGAATCTGAAGCAGGCTCCGGGCTCCGAGCTGTCAGCACAGAGCCCGACGCGGGGCTCGAACTCATGAACCGTGAGAGCGTGACCTGAGCCGAAGATGGACGCGTAACCGACTGAGCCACCCTGGTGGCTGGGGAGCTTGTTAAGAGTCAGGCACTGTGGCGGGTTTATAGATTCAACGGTGAGAAAACCCACTCTGTTCTCAATGGGTTTACGATCAACTTGGGGAGAGAAACATTCAGCAAACAGTAATGCAAATGGGGTGAAATTATACTTTGGTGATATGGTGTCATTCGCGTAATCTAAAACCCAATGGGGGGGCGCCTGGGTGGCTCAGTCGGTTGAGCCTTGATTTTGGCTCAGGTCATGATCCCAGGGTCATGGGTTCGAACCGCACGGCTAGCTCCACGCTGAGTGTGGAGCCTGCTTGAGAGTCTCTCTCTCTCTCTCTCTCTCTCAAATAAAAAAACAAACAAAAAAAAAACTCCCACACATTGTATAATAAAAGCATAAACAAACGAATGGCAAAGAATCACAATAAGATTCTTGATCTGGTTTCTCCGACAAGGGAAAAAGAACAGGATGGGGGGAGAGAAACAGTGTTCAAAATAGATTCTAACCATCTATGAGTTTTGGGTTTGATTCATTCACAAAGAGAAGGAGAATATTTGAAACAAACACGGCAGACAGTGAATGCGTGTTGCCGTCGTAAATTCCGGCTCACGACTCTACAGGCTCTTGATGCGGTCTCTGAATTTCTCTCGACTTCTCTTTCCCTAATAAAATATATTTACGAATGTTGTACGTCACGGCCATGATCGGCTGCTGGATGGGCAGGTCCGTGGGACTCTGAGAGGCTATGGGGGTCTCGGGGTGGGTTGGAGGCATGGCGGGGAACTCTTCGCAAGGAAGGAGCGGAGCCCGCAGGAGTCGGGAGGGCCTCCCCCCAACCCCAGGTGTTGCCTGTTCTCCAGTGACACAGGAGACTATTCTCGAAATCCAGAGATGGCAGGGATTTGGATGGGGTGGTCGATGGTGGATACGGGGTGGGATGGACGGACTCAACAGAAATCGAGATCCAATGGCAGGACCTGGCGGTAGACCGGGTGCAGGGGAAGGGAGAAGAGGGAGCCAGAGGCCTCCGCGTTGGGCTCTCGCCCTCCTGCGGGTGCTGGCGCCCCCTGAGCTACGGGGTGCCAAAGCGAGGCCAAGTTCAGCGAGGAGCACCGCAGATTGGGTGTGGGACTGACCGATTTGAGACGCCCATAAGACATTCACAGAATATCAGGGTGCGCGTGAGAAGGAAGCGGAGACAGCCGTGGGCCACCCCAAAGCTACCGACGCTGCTACTACGCTACCGATTGCCAGAGAGCCACAACCCCGCCACCCCGTCCCGGCCTTTCTGCTGCGACGCGTCCACATGGCCGCTCTCGGGGTCAGCGGCTGAGCGTGCAAAACTCCGCTTCCTTACACCCTGAGGATTCTTGGGGCCTGACCCACCCATCTACATCCGGGCAACCTAACTCTTCCCAGCTTAGTTTCGGCTCGACGAACGGGTTGAGGATTGTCTGGTTTTTGCGTTCCTCCTGTCCGCCCCCAGGCCCGCCAGCCTCTGTCTCGAGTCCTCAGGTCCCGTTCAGCTGGACTCCGCTGTGGTCTGAACGTCTGTGTCCCCCGCCCCCCACATTCTTATGTTACAAAGCCAATGCCCAAAGGGGTGGGGCTCTGGGGGGCGATTAGGTCCCGAGGGTGGGGGCCTCATGAATGGGATTAGTGCCCCCCATAACAGAGGCCCCGGAGAGCCCCCCACGAGGTGGAAAGGGGCCTCCATCAGACACCAAAGCTGCCGTGATCTTGGACTTCGGTCCCCAGGACATGAGGAATCTACTCGCACTCTCTCGCTCTCGCTCTCAAAAGAAATAAACTTTAAAAAACTCGGTAAAAGTTTTAAAAATATTTAAAAAAAAAATCTATAGAAGCAAAAAGAACCTGAACTTCGCTCACCCTTTTCGTAGGCAAGTTCGAACTCTCTCCCACACGGGGCTTTCCCTGCGAGCCCCACGATGCAGTCTTTGGCACCCCTGCTCCGGACGAACCTTTGCCCAAATGTATGTTTATAGTTAGAAACGATTGCATGGATCTCGATTGTTCTTGAACCTTCCCAAAGAGGAACGCACTCAAAATACCCACGTAATTGGAAAGAGACAGTATTCCCAAAGAGGAGAGCGCCCGAGGGACAGTAAAGCCATTAGCCGTGGTTTGCTCGGAGGGGGTCTCGGTGCGCTTGGGAGGACGGAAATGCCAAGTGTTAGAGGCCGTGAATCCTGAACCCCTTTTCGGTAATAAAGGGCCTCCGAGCTGAGAATTTAGGTGCCCAATTTAGCAAAGGAGGGACAGCAGAGACAAGAGTTTTTCGTCCCCTCCCTTCCTCTTTGTCTGCTTCCCTCTTCACCCCTGGGCAGCGGGAAGGCAGTCTCTCCTGCGGGCTCCTGGCTCTAAGTCTCCAGGTGGCGGCTCTAAGGCATTTCCTCTTTTCTCTCTTCCCTCCCTCTCCAGCGGTCCCGTTTCAATTCTACCAGGATGTGGCCCCCATGAGGCCCCCGCCAGCCAGCAAAGCTCCTCACCCACCTGGTCCAGTGGCTTCTTCTCTGCCTCCGATTCCGGCTCAGGTCATGACCTCCCAGTTCGTGAGTTCGAGCGCCGCGTTGGGGTCTGTGCTGATGGCTCAGAGCCCGGAGCCTGCTTCGGCTTCTGTGTCTCCCTCTCTCTCTCTGCCCTTCCCCTGCTCACTCTCTGTCTCTCAAAAATAAATAAACATTAAAAAGAAGTTTTGTTAATAAATAAAATAAATAAATAAAATTACATAGTGGGGTGCACAACCCTGTGAGTATACTAAAACCACTGAGTTGTACACCTGAAAGGGGTCGATCTTTTGGGATGCGAATTATGGCTCAAACTTTTTTTTTTTTTAGCAACTGTATGTCAGTATATCAGAATATCCTACAGGTTTTTTTTTTTTAGGTTTATTTATCTTGAGAGAGAGATTGAGCGTGAGCACAAGTCGGGGAGGGGCAGAGAGAGGGAATCCCCAGCAGGCTCTGCACTGTCAGCATGGAGCCCGATTCAGGACTCTGACCTCCCAAAGCGTGAGAGCGTAACCTGAGCCGAAATCAGGAGCCGACTGAGCCACCCAGGTGCCCCTGTCTTGTGGTTTTTTAAACATTGCATAGGAAACTTTTAATTTACTATTCCCATGGAACTTACAGGAAGTTGCTGGGGAGATGCACGCTGTCGGTCTAGCTCGATGCTCGGTTACCACTTTCTCAGAACTTTCCAATAGCTTCTCCCTTACCGCAAAATGCGCACTTCGGTGAACAGGTAGTGAGGCCCACCCTGGGGTCCCCGGACAGGACCCGGACCCGCTGAGCCTTCATCCTGGAGCCAGTACTTGCTCTTGGGATAAGCGGGCCCTCCCTCACACCGTGAGGTCACCAGGTCCGAGTGGCCCGACTACTGTCTCAGGGTTCTGAGGTCGCCCCTACCCCTTTTGCATCTCTGATGCTGCTTTGGCTTCGACTTCCGGAGTTCCCAGTGGGAGACCTTTAGAAATTAACGTGGACCCGCGTCTTTGGTGGAAGGGGAGTACCTTCTCTTTAGCTGGTGTCCATTTAACGTCTTAGGCGAAAGTCACCACGGCCAAGGCTCCAGCGACCACGGGCTTCCCGGAGCTCTGACCACACTGACCACGACGCACTCCCCTCTAAACGCCTCCCGGTCGCGCGGCCCGCCACCGCGGCCCAAGAGTGCCAGCGAGCCGTCTTCCCTTCTCCTGGGTCTCGTGTCAACTCATGGGACTCGGTCAAAGGCATCCAGGTGCCCCGAGGCAAGTGTGGGGACGAGCCTCCCACGGTGTCACTCACCTGAAGTGTCACTCGCCGGTAGAGCGCTACCAGGAGCGGAGCAGGGTTTACTCGGCACACGGACGGTGCCTGCGACGGTTTCCCCACCACGCGACACTTCGGGGGGGTGACAGCAGGAAGCCGGAGACGTTGCCCAAACCTGCAGCCCAAGCCTCCGTCAGGGCGGGTCCCCAGGGCCACATTCCCACAGTTTTACACGCGTCGGTGTGTCCCCGTGCGTGTGCGTATTTAGTTCCGGGCGGTTCCACCCCACGGTCACAGGGGTGACCGCCACCACCGTCAAGAACCCCTCGGTCGCCCGGCTCGCTTGTGCTCAGCCCTTACGGCCAGTCACCCCTCCTCCCCTGCCCGATCCCGGTTTGCCGTCGCTATACGTCTGTGGTTCCGAGCATGTCACATCAACGGAATGACCCACGGTCACCTCCCAGGCCGCCTCTCTCCACTCAGTGGAATGCTTCGGCCCTCCATCCGGGTGGCCGCGTGCCCGTCCTTCCTTGGGTTTTGTGCTGAGTGATAGTCCACGGTTCGGATGGACCGCAGTTGAAGTCACCTTTCGGCGGTTCGGACACCACAGGGGGGTTGTTTCCGGCTTGGGGCCGAGTCGAATAAAGCCATTATGAACATCTGGGCACGGGTTTCGGTGCGGGTGTCGGTTTTTGTTTCTCGGGGCCGGGGTCACGTGGGAAGTGCTTACTTAATAACGGGAGCCCCCCCCCCATAGTCTTTTCCGTTTCACATTCCCTCCGGCGACATCCACGTGGGCCAATTTCTCTGTGTCCTCGCTGGCATTGACTGTTGTCACCAGTGTTTCTTTTAGCCGTTCTGATTATACATATATATTTTTAAAGTTGGACAAACATGCATCAGACTTTTGGCAGAGTGGTTATTTCTGGGGGGTGTATGTGGAGGGAAGTGGTTAACATGACGGCCGGTCGTTACCGTCTACGTTGTGGATTTTTATAGTGTCCAGATTTTGCATAACTCGGGGCAGTTTTGCATAACCGAGCCTGGCCGGCTCAGCGGGCGGAGGGTTTGATTCTCCATCTCCAGGTCGTGAGTTTGAGCCCCCACGTTGGACGAGGAGTCTACTTAAAAAATTTCTTTTGGGGCGCCTGGGTGGCCAACTTCAGCTCAGGTCATGATCTCACGGTCTGTGAGTTCGAGCCCCGCGTCGGGCTCTGTGCTGACAGCTCAGAGCCTGGAGCCTGTTTCGGATTCTGTGTCTGCCTCTCTCTCTGCCCTTCCCCTGCTCACGCTCTGTCTCTCAAAAATAAATAAATGTTAAAAAAAAATTTCTTTTGTGGGTCACCTGGGTGGCTCAGTTGGCTGAGTGTCTGACTCTTGGTTCCAACTCAGGTCACGATCTCACAGTTTGTGAGTTCGAGTCCCACATCGGGCTCTGCACTGACGACTCGGAGCCTGCTTGGGATTCTCTCTCTCTCTCCCCCTCTCTCTCTCCGCCCTTCCTCTGCTCTCTTTCTCAAAATAAATAAAGAGACTTAAAACAAATTTTTTTGCATAACCCAATGCATGTTTGGAATCTAAAACTTAGTGAGGATTTTGTAAAGAGTCACCAGGGAGAAAGTGAGGTGTTATACACTAGTCTATGGACGAACTTGCCCGTGAGAGGAAGGCAGAGGTGGGCGGTAGGGAGGAAGTTAGCGCTGAGGGAGCGTCCTCTCTGATAGAGCCCAGAAAAGAAACCAGCAGAAGAGGGGAGAGGCTGATAGTTCCGCACGGAGGGAGTGTCTGACAGCTGGCTTCTCCGTCTAGCCGGGACCCTCCCTCCTCTGCCCTCCTCTGTGTCCCGGGGGGAGACTCCTCTCCCTCCGGCTTCCAGAATTCTCTATACGACAGATAGGCAGGAAGAGCGAAGCGAGGCTCGCTGCTCTCCAGCACAACTGTACCCCATTCTCTCAGGCACCCCCCCCAGGGCCCCGGGATTGCTGTCTCCCCCGGCTGGTACGCCCATTGGCGCAAGTCCCCAGGGCAGCAGCGGGGCCCAGGAATGCCGGGGAGGGTGGCCCGGTGGGGGCCCCGCCTGCAGGGGAGCAGGATTAGGCGCCATGGTCAAGGTGGGCAGAGAACTAGCCCATGCTTCTGCAGCCGTCGTCGTGGTCGCCTTGCCCCCTTCTGAGGAATAAGGCACTCGCTCTGCTTCTATACGGGCTGCCGAGCGCGGCTGGTTTGATGCTCACAAAACTCACAAGGGCTTAGGGACGTCCCCCCCGGGGCTGGCCCAGCCCCCCTCATCCCTGCTCTGTGATGCTGGCCGGGGAAACTCACCTCGGTGCCTCAGCTTTCTCATCCGGGAAATGGGGAGATTTGCTTCCGCCGTTTCATGAGGAATGAACGCCTTACACATGGAAAGCCCCGAGAAGAACGCCTGGCCCGCAGCTGGAATTGGTCCGGAGGGGGCAGAAGAGCCTGAGCAAGAAGGAGAGAGACAGGAGCAAGGCCAGGTGACGAGCGAGTCCCCGAGAGGAAAGCTGGGGCCCGTCTGAGGCTGTCCGTTCATTCCCAGGCTGGTGTGGGGTGTTTCCTGTGTAATGAGAAATGGGGGGGGGGTTGGCCGGAGCCACAGCCAGGAGCCAGACGGGGCTGGGACAGGTGTGACTGGGTCCCGTCTTCCAGTCGTCCAAGGAAAGGGACACGAGGACAATGTGCTGATCCCGGCAGGTGATTGGGGCTCGGGAACACGCAGGGTCCAAAGAGGGAAGGGAGGGCCAGGCCTCCAGGAAATCTCACTTCTTAGATCCATGCGTGGGGGGGTCGGGGCAGTGGGCAGAGCCTCAGGGGACAGATGGACGGACGCAAGAGAGGCTCCCCTCTGCTCTCCAGGGTTTCTGGTCCCTTCCGCACCCCCCCTCCCAGGCTGCTTTGCTCATCTCTGTCCTGACCAGTGTCGTCTGCTTATTTTCCCTCCCAAGGCCGCTCTCGTCCATCCAGTGCCAACCCCCAGCCCCCAGTACAGCTCGCCCCCGGGGGCTCGGGAGCCAGACTCCCACTCCTGTCCCCAGCAGCGGGCAGGGTGTCCGGCCGCCTCGGCAAGCTCACCCCCCCCTTCTGTCGAGGCTTTTCGCGCTGGCTCAGACCCGCTCCTGCCCATGGAGAAGCTGGGAGAGGCCTCGCCTTCCCACCTCCGAGGCCCAGAAGATCCTGGCTTGGGACTTTCCAGAAGGCCTTTCAAAGAACACGAAGGCCAGGCCCCCCACGCCAACTCCGTGCAGACCTGGTAGGTGAAGCAGCAGCTTGTCTCCGGGCAAGCGTCTGGCAATACTTTGGTCCCGTGTTTGCGTCGGTCGAGACTCACGGACTTGCCTCTGTACAGAATAATGACACCTAGCAACGGAGAGGTTTCCTGGGTTGGACAGTAACTCAAAAGGCCCACTGTTTTAGCCATGGGAGGGCATCCATTTTATTTGGGGTCCTCACACCTAACACTACCCCGGGACGATGGCACCATGGGTGGCCTCAAGTCACTGACAACATGGTGTCTGGAGGGGGGCCCTCAAATAAAGCCATCGGCCCGATTCATTTTGGCCGCCAGCCCCCATGGCCTGTTCACACGCACGCGTGCGTCCCGGACCTGGGAAAATAATTCCAATTTCAAGCCACGGGCCCAGCTGTCAGACCGTAAGGTCAGGCCACGTGTCCTGGTGTTGTTAGTTGTGAAGATTCGCTTCACAATATCATATGGTTCTAATCGTACTTCTAAGAACTTTTTTGTGACAACTCTTTCCACTATACCTATAAAAATCATCATCTTCTTAACATTTTGGGAAATTACGAAGAAAAATATCCCACCCATAATACCACTATCCCGGTGTGTAGGTATGTGCGAGTGTATAATTTTCCCAGCACGTTCCCAAACAAAGTACTTTCTCCAACCTTTTGAATTACCCTTTTCAAATTTTTATTTTATTTTTTTTAACATTTTATTCCTTTTCGAAAGACAGAGAGCGTGAGGGGGAGGGGCAGAGAGGTGGGAGACGCAGAATCCGGAGCAGGCTCCAGGCTCTGAGCCATCAGCACAGAGCCCGATGCAGGGCTCGAACCCACAAATCGCGAGATCAGGACCTGAGCGGAAGTAGGAGGCTTAACCGACTGGGCCACCCAGGCACACCCATAAAACCTTACTTTAAAAGGGAAAGTACAGGTACAAAATGGACAATCAACAGGTGAGCAGGAAAAAAAAAAAAAGAAAAAGCACTTAAATAATGCCCCCGAGACCTGCCAGGGCGCAGAGCACGCAGGCAAAGAACCGGGCGTGCGCCATTGCCACCAGGCCAGCTTTTTCAGAAGAAAAGGCTTTTGGCCGAGTTGAGCCTGAGGCCAACTCCAAACGGCTCCAGGCACACCGCCTCAGAGGAAAGGTCGGCCTTCTCGGTGAAAGCCTTGGAAAGCACCGTGGCCCCAACACTGGACTTCGAACTCTACTCATAAATGCGACACGTGAGAACCTCTCTCATTTTCGAGTATGATCGCAAACGGTGGCCAGACACAAACCGATCCGCTGATCTCTGACCGAGGGAAGGAGACACCAGCACTCGTGGGGCACCCGCAGAGCCAGGGCCCTCACGCTGGAGTTGTCCCATAACCAGTCGGTTAAGCATCTGACTTCGGCTCGGGTTATGATCTCGTGGTTCGTGGGTTCGAACCCTGCATCGGGCTCTGTGCTGATGGCTCAGAGCCTGGAGCCTGCTTCCGATTCTGTGCCTCCGTCTCTCTCTGCCCCTCCCCTGTTCACACTCTGTCTCTCTCTCAAAAATAAACATAAAAAAAATAAAGGAAGGTGTTTATTAAGTTTCACTGCTCACATGCAAACGGTTGCTACTTATCCTCCTTACCGGAAGATTTTTGCATTTAGACACGAATCTCTCATGTCTCGGAGAATGACTGCAGCTTTTAATACAAAGTGTTATAACTTACATTCTGGATTTTAGCAACTTACCCTGAGATTCTTAGTATATTCATAGGACGCTCTAGAAAAAGGAACCAATTCTTTTTTTTTCCCCAAAGACTTTATTTTTATGTAATCTCTGTACCCAACGTGGGGCTTGAACTCACAACCCCGAGATCAAGAGTCGCAAAGGCCACCGACCCAGCTGGCCGGGGCGTCCCCCCAAATCGACCAATTCTGAGTAGACAAAAGTACTATCGAATGTAGCTATTTAAAATGTCTTCCAGGTAAATTTCTGAAAACCGTGACGGCTCTTGGTCAAATAAAACTTTGCAAATCCCGTAGCGGCCGAGCACGGGCTGGTGAGCAGAGGCAGGGCTGGGCTCTCCGATCTGTCACTCGCTAACCCGGCCTTCCCTTAGCCTGTTTCCCCAGCTGTAAATGGGGCAGAAGAATAAATACTTACTACCATTCCTCGAGAAAACACATGTAACCCACTCAGCGCAAGGCCTGGCATAACACATATGCTCAATAAACATTAGCTACGCTCGGCATTGTTGTAATATTACTCCTACCACTATGAGGAAGAGGAGGAGGAGGGAGAGAAGAGGAAGAGGAGAAGGAAGGGGAGGAGGAGGAGGGGGGTCCCATTGTATGAAGGCACAAGAGAACCAGATATGTTTATCTTGGAGTTTGATATAATCACTTTTTTTTGTTGTTTTTTATTTTGACAAAGAGAGAGAGAGAAAGAGAGAACAGGGGAGGTGTCTCAGAGACAGGGAGACAGGATGCATCACCCCAGCCTGAGGGTTACCCCTTTCTCAATGGGGTGGGAGCCATCTTTTCTCCTTCGTAGCAAATGCCTCGCATAGAGAAGGCACACAGTAGGCACTCAATAGATGCTGCTGGACTGCCCTTGTCACCCCTCGGGAGCAGCTAGCGGGTCCGGGAAAGACCTGGGGACAGACCCTGGCCTCACGTTGGAAAAAGGTGACTTTGCTGTTCCCGCTTTGTCAAGAGCTGGGGCGCCTTCTCCCAGTTTTTCTACCTCAATTTTTGCCGATGACAGAATACAGTCTCGCTGTAAAATATTAAGATCGGGGGGGGCGCCTGAGCGGCTCAGTCGGTCAAGGGGCAGAGTCTTGATTTTTAGGTCAGGCCACGATCTCGCGGTTCGTGGGATCGAGCCCCGTGTCGGGCTCTGCGCCGACAGCGTGGAGCCTGCTTGGGACTCCCTCTCCCCCCCATCTCTCTGCCCCTCCCCTGCTTGCTCTCTCTCAAAATTAATAAATACACCTAAACAAATCTCCTTAAAAAGAAAATGACTCTTTATGTAAAACAAAGAAGCTTCGTAGGTGCCACTCCCCTGGGTGAACTCGCTGTGGTTCAAGGCGTGGCCCCGGGGCCTCCGGCCTCAGAAACCGCTCGAGCGTCTGGGCACTCCCTGCTCGCGGCGGACCGACACGAACCAGTTCGCCGAGACGTACCCGGAACCAGGGCACCTGTTTAGTCATTTCCAGGGAAGGCGGAGGCCTCCCGCGCGCCAGGGAAGGCATCTCCGAGCGACACGGGGCACCCAGCTCAAGGCCAAGGCCGCCTGGCGCGCGGGAACCAGAGTGGACGCCATGAATCATTTCGCGAGTGCTGGAAATTAACAAAACATTACTAGCGACGGCCCCGGGCAAACGGGCATATTTCATGCTCTCCTTCTCATCACGAGAAAAATATTTGTCATCGTCCTTTTTCCTGGGGAGAATATAAGGAAACGTGTACCAGCAAAGTCACGTTCGTCCCCATCTGCCTCTCCGACAAAATGCATCTGACGCTCGGAAAACCCTGGGAAACACGGCTCCTTTTTGTTTACGCTTCGATCACATACTTTTTCGAAAATATTTTTCTAAGTTTATTTACTTATTTTGAGATAGAGAGAGGATGAGAGCAGGGGAGGGGCAGAGAGAGAGGGGACACAGAGAATCCCAAGCAGACGCCACGCTGTCGGCGCAGAGCCCAGCGTGGGGCTCGATCCCACGAACTGTGAGATCATGACCTGAGCCGAGTCGGACGCTTAACCTACTAAGCCTCCCAAGCACCCCTTAACCTCCACACCCAATGTGGGCTTGTGCTCACAACCCTGAGATCAGGATGCCTGGGAGGCTCCGTCAGTCAAGTCTCCAACTTCACCTTAGGTGACGATCTCACGGTTCGTGAGTTCGACCCCCGCGTCAGGCTCTGTGCTGACGGCTCAGAGCCTGGAGCCTCCTTCAGATTCTGTGTCTCCCTCTCTCTCTCAGCCCTTCCCCTGCTCATGCTCTGTCTCTCTCTCTCTCTCAAAAATAAATAAAACATTAAAAATAAAGTATCCAGGCCCTTGCTCCTACTATGATTACAGTCCAGTTGGAGAGACCACAGACCAGGAAGCAGACCTACGAGACATCAGCTCGTGAACACCGCTGTGCCATAAGCCTGGAAAGGTGACAGAGGACAATATGGGCGGTAGAGACGGGGACACAGGGACTCGGGGCCGCGCTCCGAGGACTAACATAGGAGCTGAGACCTCAGAGCGGCCCAGCGGTCTTCCCTGTGGGCGATCGGGAGGGCCTGGAGACGGGTCCCTTTGGGACTAGGGCCCTGGTTGTGAGCAGCCTCACGTGGGTCTCCCGGGAGGGCAACCTCGGGGGCCTGACCTGTGTCCCATGGTGAGGGCAGCGCCCCCACTCCCCGGTCTACATGAGGAGGACGGGATGAGCACAGCCCCTCCCATCCCTGCTGCGGTCCCTCGGGGGGCGGGGAGCAGTCCCATCCTGGGCCAGTACACCGAGGAATGCTCACGCCAGGACCCTGAGGAGCACCGGTGTGTCCCCAGATGCAGCCGCTCAGGGTCAGAGACAAAGAGGCGAACCAGGGCTCTGGTGCAGACTTGCTTCCCTGTGGGGGGCTTCTCTCCACTTTAGCGCCCAGATCCTTTCAGTGGTGACCTGGCGGCTGCGCGCGCGCCCGCTGCAGCTTTGAGCTACATAACTGCTTTTAAACACTTGACCTTTAAAATTTTCATTGGGTTTGGGGCGAGCGCCCAGGGGGCTCGGTCGTTTAAGCGTCGGCTCTTGACGCGGCCTAGGTCATGATCTCACAGCTTATGGTTCGAGCCCCGCGTCCGGCTCTGTGCTGCCAGCTCGGAGCCTGTTTGGGATTCTCTCTGTTTCTCTCTCTGTTCCTACCCCACTGCGTGCACTCTCTCTCTCTCTCTCTCTCAAAATTAAATACATAAACTGAAAAAAAAAATTTAAAGAGACCTTCGTTATAAAGTCTTGATCGGGAATGGAATATGGCCGTTCCGGGCATAAAACTTGATATAAAATATTATGTTCACAGACAGAAGCTCAATGTTGCCAACGGAAACCTTTGAAAACATCGTATTTGGGAAGGTTACACTAGTTTGATGGTTCATATCGTCCTTAAAACGCAACTAGCTTCGTATAGTGAAGATGTAACATATAAAAATGTGTAATGGAATTTTTAAGCCAAAAAAAAGGCCCCAAAGCCCCTCCACTTTTCTTTCGTGTTCCCTACAAACAGGATCGCTTTCTAAGTAAGAAGATACGAAAAAGGGGGAACTATTGCCCTAGAAGGCAGGTGAGGGGCTCCCCGTGAAAAGCTGGCGGGCAGCATTCCAGAGGAGACAGAAGCGCCACGCCCCGCGAAGGGAGGCCTCGACAGCCCCAAGGTGGCCGGGCTGGTGCGCGGTGCCACCGGGGCGGGCAGGAGCGATCTCCGGGCCCGCGAGCGCCGACTGTCACCAGAGCAGTGGGAGCCGCCGCGTGGATCTGAGCAAGGGCGAGACTTAGCCTGATTTACCTTCTATAACGGCGAGGAGAGACGAAGGGGGTCATCCCACGGAGCTTTTCAGAGGGAGGACCACCTGGACCACGGAGGAGAGAGAGGGCCTCTCCGGGAGGACACCTGTGCTTTCCAGCGTGAGGCGCTGAGTGGATCACAGCGCCGTTTACCGGGCAAGACCGCAGGGAAACAGTTTTGGGGAGACGACTGGGACCCCAAGCCTCAGGACGGACCTTTCGATAAAGTACAAACAGAGAGAACCTGGAGACAAGAGACTTCTAAGTACCGCGCGCTAACCGATGGCGCCACCGGAGCCACGCAGAGACGAGAGACTTGCCAGGCAGATCGGCCGTTTCTCTGGCGCCCGCGACACAGACTGAAACATCCATAGACGAAATGGTGTCAAAAGTCTGGGATTCGCTGCACAAGAATTCAAGCGGGAGAGGCAGGGGAAGTGAGTAGCTGAAAGTGAGATGGGTCCCGAGCAGCTCATTTCTGAAGCTCGGTGACGGGCGCGTGGGGGTTCATTACACCATTTTTTCTACTTTGGTCATATCTTTGACAATTTCCATGGCGAAGGAGGTGCGGCAAATTAGGAAAGATCCCGAACCAGGAGTAGAGTCGGGGTCCTAGACCAGTGGAGAGAAACCCGTAAACCCGCTTCTATCCCAGACCCCACATTCTCTGGGGAAGAGACAGAGAATACACAAGTAAACACCTAGGAGCCTCCAAACCAATGCGATCAAGCCAAAGGGTGATTCGATCCAGCCTGGAGGGGCCAGAACCAGCGGCTCCGGGACAGCATCCGACCGACTCAGGAACCAAGCAGATATTAGAAGTGGTGCTTGGAAAATCCTTCCCATCCTGCGTTCTTTTACTTTCACTCATAAACAAATCTAAATCAGCGGCTGTAACCATCCTGTTCGAGGGAAAGTGTCTTCACTAGAAAGCCTTTGCTCGCCTCCTCCCCGTGTTTTCTTAAACTCCAAATTTTGAGGCCATTACTGGCCCAAGAGTTTTATGTATTTATTTATTTACTGAGAGACAGACAGAGCGCAAAGCGGGGAAGGGCAGAGAGAGAGGGAGACACAGAATCCGAAGCAGGTTCCAGGCTCTGAGCCATCAGCACAGAGCCCGACGCAAGGGTGAAACTCACAAACCGCAAGATCATGACCCGAGCCGAAGTCGGACGCTCAACCGACTGAGCCCCCCGGGGCGCCCCCGCCAAGAGTTTTAGAAGTAAGAGCCAATTCAAGCCTCACCCAGGTGCCCCTTCAGCACCCTGCTTTCGCCCAGGCAGCTCTCCTGCTCCATCGCCTGGACTGCAAAGCTCTCTTCCATCAGCTACAGCTTTTCTGCCACTCTGAGGGCTCCGGAAGAACCCCTGCCTGCCCCTCGCCCAAGCGCCTCTTCTAGCAACGTTCCCAGAGATCGTAAGCCCTATGAGGACAGGATTGTTGCTTGCACGGTCACCGTTGATTCCCAGCACCCAGAATTGTGCCTAACACACAGCTGTCCCTCAACATACACTCACACAGTGAGAGAACTTCCAGAAGATACTAGGTAAGGAACCGGACACGCACCCGGGTGCTTATGGATCCCATTCCACAACTAGAATGAACGTGCGGCCTACCTTCACGCGGGTAAAGAATGCTTCCATTTCACAGATGGACAGCCGAGTCGGTTCAGATAGATCATCCAAGACCCGAACTATTTCACGGAAAACAGGCTTTCCTTTCCTTAGAAATATTTTTTACGGCTCCAAATACAGCAGCTCTGGAAAAATCGAGCACATAGAGGGAACGTGACCCATGTCGTTTAATATTTCTTGAAGATATCTCGAGTTTAAGTGACGTGGAACAGCTTTCCTGGATCGATTCGACAACAAATATTTTGCTTCCCTGAAAACAAAACACAACAGAACAAGCGAAACAAAACTCTGCTTGGCCCCAATGACAGGAACTCGACGCTAGCAAATCAGCCTGGACTTTTTCTTTTTTTTTTTGCATGTGTGCTTCTAGGAGAGGCTTGCGGATTGCATGTGCTCTGTACAGCAACCACGGACACTTAACATCCATAAAATAATAATGAGACAGGAGGCCTGGAGTTTTTCTGCTCCCGGGTCTGTCCCTTACTTAAGTGACCTTGGCAAACCCATTCCCTCCCTGCTATCTGATTTCCGCGCGCCCGTTTCAGGGTAATGTTTACGACCAAGGTGCTTTATAAAATCCGGAGATCGCGCCTGGCGCTTCGCCCTTCGCCCGGGAGACGCAGCTCCCGCGCTATCCCCCGGGGATGCCCGCAGGAGCCCGCGGGGGAGCGCCTGCACACGGCCGGGCCGCGCCGGCAGGGTCGTCCGGGGACGCTGCGGGCGGCCCGGGGCCAGTGGCGGCGGCCCGAGCCGCGGCAGGTCGGCTTCCCGGGCTACCGAGGGCTGGAAGGCGGGTGATCGCGACCGCCCCTCTCTCCCGGCCGCCGCTCTGCGCCGCCCGCCAGCTGTGCGGGCCGCCCCGGCCGGGCGCTCCGGGCCGCGGCCGCTGGGGGCCCGGGCGGCCGGGAGGGAGGTGCGGGGACCGGCAGGCGGGCCGCGCATTGTTGTCGCGCTCGCCGAGCACAGCCATCTTGCGTCGGGCGGCCCGGCGCCGCCACCTGCGGGGAAAGTTGCGCGCGGGCGGGCCGTCCGCCCCGGGCCCCCGCGGCCGCGTCCCCCGGGCCGCCCCCCGCCGGCCGCCCCGCCCCCCCGCCGGCCGCGGGGGCCCGGGCGTTCACCGGCCGCGCCCGCCGCCCTTCCCCCACCGCCCCTGGGCGCCCCGACCCCGGGCTCCGGGCGCGGGATGACGTGGGCGCCAGCGGGGGGAGGGGGGGTGGTGCGGCGGACGGGGCGGGGGGGCGGGGGAGGTGGCCGGGCGCGGGGCCGGGGACGCGCGGGCGGGCGGGCCGGCGGGCGGGCGGGCGGCCGTCGCGGCGGGAGCCGGCGGCCCTCCGGCACGTCTTTTGTGTTTGTACACACTCGGCGCGAGGCGGCCGCGGGGAGGGAGCGGGCGGCGCGCGGGGGAGGGGCGAGCGCGCGCCAGCGAACGAACGCGCGGGGGGAGGGGCGGGGGCGGGGCGCTCGCGGGGGCCGGGGGCGGGGCCGAGCCTTCCCTCCATTGTGTGTGATTGGCTGGCGCGCGGCGCGGGGGCGGGGCGGCGTGTGTTGGGGGCCAGCCTCGGTGTCAGCCATCTTTCAATTGTGTTCGCAGCCGCCGCCGCGCCGCCGTCGCTCGCTAACGCCAGCGCCGCCTCTAGCTCGCCGAGCTCCAGCCGAAGGAGAAGGGGGGTAAGTTTCCCCGGCCGCCCGCCTCCCCGGGACCGGGCCCCGCTCGCCGCCCGCCGCCGCCCGGGCCCCGGCGCCGCGGGCACGGCCTCCCCCCCGACCCCCCGGGCCCGGCCCGCAAACTTTTTGGCCCAGAAACGGAGGTGAGGAGCGAGTTTCCGCGTCCCCGAGGCGGCGGCGGCGGCGGCTCTCCCCCGTCTCTCGCCGCCTCAGCCCCACAGCAGCAGCCGCCGCGGCGCCGAGCCGCTCTCCCTCCTCCCCGCGCCCCCGGCTCCCCTTTCTTCGGCCAAATCCCGCCCGCCGCCCCTTCCCGGGACCCCAGACCCTCACCACGACCCGCGCGGGCCCCTTAACTGCCGCCCCCGGGCCCCGGGCCCCGGTTTTCGGGCGGGAAAAGGGGGGAAAATCGCCGCCGCTTGGCACCCCGGGCTAACTCGCTTCTCGCTGCCTCCCCACAGTTGTTGCCGAGCTTCACCATCTTGTCTCTCTTCTCTGGTCACCGACCATATTTTCTCCCCCGTCTCTCTCTCTCTCTCCCTCTCCCTCTCTCTTCCCCGTTTCGCGGACGGGCGAGAATTTTTTCGGAGAGGGACATTTTTTTTTCCTCTCTCCTTTTTTGGAGAAGCGGAAACTTGATGCATTTGAAATGCAAAAAAAAAACTTTTGCATTTTGGAGGGCGGCACGTGGCGGGGGATCGGGGCGTTTCGGGGCGGTTTCGGTGCGTCGCGCCTCCGGGGGGAAGGGATCCGGGCGCCGATTGTTCGCGTGTCGGTGGGGGCGCGGGGGGCCGGGCCCCAAAAGTTTCCGCGGGCCGGCGCGGGCGGCGATCGCGGCCCGGCTGCGGCGGAGCCCGCGACGGCCGGCCGCGGGACCGGGCTTTTGTGGAGGGCCGGCCGCCGGGCGCCGCTGTCCCCTCCCGCGTCCCCGGGCGCCCTGTTGTCAACACAACAGTGGAAACGCGACCCCGGGCGTGTTTTCGGGGATTTGCCCCGGTGCGGAGGCGGGGGGCGGAGGTTTTTTTGCCGAATTTGGACTCGACCTTTTTTCTGTGGTTCGCGGCCGCGTTCTTTGGACTCGATTGCGGGTCGGATGTTTGCAGCCGTTTCTGATTTCTCGTTTAATTAAAGAGATGGAGGCCGAGGCCGTTGGCGGGGGGGGGGGGGTCTTTGTGTTTTGCCGTCGGCCTTTGGAGGGACGGGTGGCGTTAAGGCTCACGATTTCCGAGTCCCCCCGTGTGTCCCGAGAAGTCCCTTCTGGGTGGCGGGCGCGCTCCGCACCCTCGCGAATTATATAACCTGACGGACGTTGTTTGTTTTGTTTCGTGCCGGTCGTAATTTCCAGATTGTCGGGGGCGGGCGCGGGCCGGGGCGGGCCAACGCGGACGTCCGCCGGCCTGTCGGTGATTTTTGTTTCCCACGCCGGCAGGTAAGTGAGGAGGTCTCAGCACCATGGCTCGTACCAAGCAGACCGCCCGCAAATCCACCGGTGGTAAAGCCCCGAGGAAGCAACTGGCTACAAAAGCCGCTCGCAAGAGTGCGCCCTCTACCGGCGGGGTGAAGAAGCCGCATCGCTACAGGTACCTGGAAGGACAGTCCGTCCGCGGAAGCGGCGGGGATAGAACGTGCTGAGAAGAGGCAGAGGAGGCAAACTTTTCGATCTAGGGAAATTGGTGTTTTTCCCCTTCGGAATATTTGCTGATACTTTAAAAATAAGCGTCTGTGTATGTACACACATCTATTTCAGAACCTGGGGTTGGTTTCCATTGGGGTGTTTTATTTCCATGCTGCCCCGAGGAGGCCTCCTCAGTCCCCCCTGGCGGGAATGGGAGAGCTTCTGGTTTTATTTTGTCGCAACCTTAGTAACGTAGGTTTTTAAAATAACGAAGTGTTTTTAAATGCGTGAGGACGGCACTCTCACTGTGGGTAAAATAGTACATTTTAATGCGGATTTTCCTTTACTAAAACTCATGGTGGGGGTGTCTCGTTCGAGTCCAGTTCTCCTGCTTCAGTTCCGTTTCCTTAAATTGGCGAATTTCCTTCTGCCAGCCGATCTGGGGGCCCTGCCCCGGGCAGTGCTGCGGAGGGCCGCTGCCGCTAGGGGGCAGAAATTGGCCACCTCTGCAGCCGGTTTCCTCGTCCTCCAAAATAGCAGCTCCTAGAGTGGAAGGAGTGAGGCAGACTTGAGGTAAATTTTTCATCGAAGGTTACTTAGTAAAAAACAGAAACAAAAAGACGCACCCAGACTGGCGGCTGAGCAGTGCGAGCAGTGGTCGGGGCGACCGAGCCCTGGGAGGCGGAGCCGAGATGCACCTGAGCGGGTTTAGGTGACGCCCACCGGGTGGTGCTGGTGTGGCTTCTAGAAGACTTGGAGGCGTGGGCGGGAAGGACCGTGGTGCCAAACTGGGAAGAGTTCGCCAGAACGCTGTTTTCTTAGTGGCCTAACGCCTGCCCAAGTGCCGTGTGAAGGACGGAGAAAACCACCGGGACTTGGATAAACTCCTGCTCAGAACCTCCTTTACTGTCCTGCTCTGTGCTCTAAGGGACTTGTTCTGTTCCTTTCCATAGGCTGGGGTGCTCAGGTCGTAAACTGAGGAGTGAGATTTTAATACGGAAGCCAAAGAGCCGGAAATGGGTGGTTTATGTCTTGGGAACGGACTGAATTTTGTAAAGCTAGCCGCTTATCCTTGTATGTTTTTTTATGTGTCTGGCACCCCTTTCTTCACCTGGTTTGTCTCGTTTGTGTTCAGGCCCGGCACCGTGGCACTCCGCGAAATTAGACGTTATCAGAAGTCCACCGAACTTCTGATCCGCAAACTCCCTTTCCAGCGTCTGGTGAGGGAAATTGCTCAGGACTTCAAGACAGACCTGCGCTTCCAGAGCGCGGCCATCGGTGCTTTGCAGGTAAGGCGGCAGGTGGGAGCGGCCCCGGGGCTGGCCTCGGGTGCCGGGCACAGTGCTGAGTCTCCCCACGGCCTTCGACCGTCCCTTTGCTTCACTGTTGACATGCCAGGAAGGTGAAGTTGCTCGAGGTCATACACGCCGAAAACGTGACCTGAACCCATTCGGGTGACCGTCCCCATTTGAACCCACCTGGCTGCGCGTGGTACACCGTTCCGGCCCGCGGTGTGTCAGCCGCGAGCATCGGGGTGAGATAGAGGAAGGGGAAGCCTCTCGTCGGGCTCCGGGCGCTGCGGGGTGTTACCGAGCCGTGGGCCTGAGGTCCGCCTGGGGGATCAGCTCTGACGGTGCCCTGCTGGAAAGGGAACGGAGAATCGGAGAATCGGCGTCCTGAGCCTGCGGGGGGGGGGGGGGGGGTGTCCGGGACAGGGAGGCTGCGCCCTGGGGCGGGGGGGCGGGGCGGTTGGGCCGTAGGCAGACGAGGTGCGCCGCAGGGTTACATGCACGTCCAGGGCGGGGGGCTGGCCGGAGCAGATTGTGGATTTGCGCTTGCGTGGGCGGCACCCCGAAGCTGGTCCCAGCCCCGGGTGTCCGCTCGGAGGACAGCCTCGGATCGGGTTCTGTGTCTGTGGTGTCTGCGTTTTGTGCCGGGATGAAAACTTGAAATGCCCACGAGTGGGCTGCTGGGTCGGGGGCGAGGGTGGAATTCCCGCCCGGCCCGAGGGGTCACCCACTTCGTGTCATGGCCGGCGTCTCGTGGATCAGTGTCTCCGAGTGCGGGGAGACGGCTGCTCCGGGAGGGCACAGGCATGGAAGCGATTAAAAATGCGGATTTCTAGGCACCACGGAGTCTGTGGCAGTGGGGGGGGGGACAGCCATCTACATCTACTCCACTGGAGGGCTGTCACGGCTGCTGTCGCTGCGGCCAGCCTCGGCTCACACGCGAGGGCGCTGTGATAGGTGGATCCTGCAGCCAAGCGCGATTGGCCGGGCTGTTTCTATGGTTGGCGTGAGCGGCTCGTGATTGGTGCCTCCCTGGGGCGGGCCTCCGGGAGCTTCTCAATGAATTGAAGTTACTGACATTTCAAACTACCAAAACCTTCTAGTGCTGGCACTTACAACTATTTTCTGTTTTAATCATTGTGGATCTTAAGGTCTCCGTTCGTCTGTCACTACAATTGCAAATCACATCTCGCCCCCTGTATTTTAAACACAGAAATCTTACCAAGATTGTCCAGCATTTGATACGAAGCTGCGAATTTTGGTTTCTAGTTACAGTTCCCCGGGGACTGTGCTTAGAGAACACGTTATACTGGGAAGTCCCAGCGTGTTTGGGTTTAACTGTCCAGTGTAGACCGTCGTAAATGGAGATTAGTGAACCTTCTGGGTAGAAGGCCGTCGTGTCTTCAGTCCACCGGCACGCTTCCGTCCTCACTGGCGTTAAGGCGCGCGGTTCGCGTTAGCAGGTGTGGTCGTGTTGGTTTTGAGCAAAATGAGTACTTCCGCCGCCCGTGCTCCTCCAGCCGCTAGATGGTCCTTTGATGGAAAGATCTTTGTGCACGTGGCTGCCTTTTTATGCACACACTTCAGTTCTCTCGGAGACCTGGAGATGGAGAAGCCGCTAATGGAGGAGAGCAATTGAAATAAAATTCCAAAAGTCCCTTTATTTTTGGCTTTAGAATTATACAATTTACGAGGTTTGTAGCAGAACTAGATGAGGCGGGAGGTGGGGCCGGGGGGCGAGGACGTGAGTCCGGTTTGCCACACGGTGACCCGGGGTGACCCGGGACGGACGGCTAAGCTCTGACCTGCCCTTGGCGTCCGGGCGTTTGGGCTAAGGCGTCCTTGCGTTAGAAACAGACTCCGGTGTTGCGGGGTGGCGGAAGAGGCAGACCCTGGATACAGTCGAGGTGTCGGAAATTAGCATTCCTTCCGGTCGTGCGGAATCTTCTCTCGCCATCGTCTCCGAGTCAGTCCGCTGGGCTGCAAGCCGACGTAGCCGTCTTCAGGTCACGACAGCCCAGCGCAGGAGGCGTCAGGCTCGTGGAATGGAACTAGGAACGCACGGGTCACAGTCGGATCCCCCGTGAGTGTAGAACACTCTCCCCGAGCCGACCGGACGCAACCCTGTGAAACCCGCACCGGGTTCGGAGGCGGAAGTGAGCGCCGGGGGCCCGTGGGTCAGTCGGCTGTTCGGTGGCCTCAGAGTGCCGGGGCCCGGCGGCCCCCATGCAGGTCGGTGCGGCCTGCGCGGGGTCCCCGGCCATCTGCTTTCAGTACGTCCTTCAGAATGTCTGCCTGGAGACGGTGTAAACTTAATTCGGCTTAGATGGAAAAACAAACGTTGGTCGAGCATCTGCTCCGGGCACGGCGCTGCGGGGAGGAGACGCGGCTCCGGCGGGCAGCGTCCACTTAAGGGCGGCTCTGCCGGGGAGCCGGGGGTGGAAGTGCCCGCTTTCCCCGGCAGGAAGTCTCGGCTTCGGCGGGTGGAGAAGACCTGAGGCTCACTCGCAGCGGGGGGCTCCGGGGGGCCCCCGGCTGCTAAGTGTCCAACTCCCGATTTCAGCTCAGCTCATGGTCTCACCGTTCCTGAGCTCGAGCCTCACGTTTGTGAATACAGAGCCTCCTTGGGATTCTGTCTCTCAAAAATAAACATTGTTGAAAACGCAGCAGAAAAACATTATTGTAGGGGTTGTAAAATTTGGATGAAACGTTTTTATAGAAGAGAGACGTAAGGCGAAAAAGGAAGATAGAAGTGTGAAGGGAGTGATTTCTTCATAAGACGCTAACGTAAACCATTCGAATTCATTGTTGCGGTGTTTGTGCTTGGAAAAGCAAGTCTCCATAGTTTTATCACAAAATCAGAATGTTTGTGAAAGGCCAATCCGGCCATTCGCACCGACCTGTTCGTGTGTCACGTAGCGTATGTGGCTTCAATTGCGTCGTGACGTCATTTTCAGTTTTATTGTTACCCAAAGGTTCCAAAATGGAAAATAGGACAGAAACAGCAACGACAAAAATCTTGTCTTCTCTAAGTATCTTGACCGGAGAAGTAGCTTCTCTCTGGTAAAAGGAGACAAGGCCAAGCAACCTCATCGAACGCTCCCGACTGGGCTAGTCGGACAGTTTCTTCCTTTCAGAACGAGTAAGCAGATGGTGTAACTTCAGCCAGAGGATTCTTCAACTTTTCAGCAGCTGTGAGGTCTAACTTGACAGGCCGCGCGTCCCTGAGCAGGTCGCCTGGCCGGCGGGTTCTGAGCGGCGGTAGGGAGAGGAGGCCTTCAGGACTCGCGGGTGCGATGGGAAAGCCGGAGGGGTCCGTGCCGAGGCCGGAGGAGGAAGGTCATTACAGATCGGGGGGGGGGGGGGCGTAGAGGGAGGTGCGCTTGGAGGGGGCGCTCTAGGCAAAACCGCTCCAAGAGTGTAAACTGAGCACTAGCGTGGTCACACCCGGGCGGGAAAGGCAAGGCAGGTGAGGACCGTGTGGTGGAACCCGGTTGTCTGCGTGATGGATTACTGACAAGGCAGAGGTTCGGGCAGATACTGGAGCGTGAGCGGGGTGCGGGAGGAGGGTGGAGGGTTAGAGTCGAAGTCGGGAGTTCCTGGATTAATGGGAATTACAGAAGACGTTTCAGTTTATGAGGAGTCACGTGTTAACATTGGAAAAGTCGGAGCCTAGTGATGAAATAAGTCGAGTCTTGTGGGATTTGCTAAACATTTCCAAGCTCACGCTTTCCACTTTCCTAAACTGCCTTTCAGCCTTGTCCCACAGGCTTTCGGATGTGCCCGTTCGGTAAACCAGTCTCCGTCTTGTGAAGGGGGATTTCGGAGGGTTCAAAAATCCCGCCGGAACGGGTACAGCCGTGTCGGCACCGGTGCCAGTGACGCCGCTGACCCCTCTCTCTCTTCCTCCGCAGGAGGCGAGCGAGGCCTATCTGGTGGGCCTCTTCGAAGACACCAACCTGTGTGCTATCCACGCCAAACGTGTAACGATTATGCCAAAAGACATCCAGCTAGCGCGCCGCATACGTGGAGAGCGCGCTTAAGAATCCACTCTGGTGGGAAACATTTCATTCTTTAAAAAAAAAAAAAATTTTTCTCTTCTTCTTGTTATTGGTAGTTCTGAACGTTAGATATTTTTTTTCCATGGGGTCAAAAGGTACCTAAGTCTCTGATTGCAAATGGAAAACTAGGGGACAGAAATCAGGTATTGGCAGTTTTTCCATTCTCATTTGCGTGTGAATTTTTAATATAAAGGCGGGGACGTAAAGCATTAATGCGAGTCAACATGTTTCAGTGAACACGTTTCAGCAGCTCAACTTTATAACAATTATAAATAAACCTGTTAAATTTTTCTGGACAATGCCAGCATTTGGATTTTTTTAAAACAAGTAAATTTCTTATTGACGGCAACTAAATGGTGTTTGTAGCATTTTTATCATACAGTAGATTCCATCCATTCACTCTACTTTTCTAACTGAGTTGTCCGACCTGCAAGTACATGTTTTTAATGTCGTCTGTCTTCTGTGCTGTTCCTGTAAGTTTGCTATTAAAAGACATTAAACTATACCTGCTTTGGGCTCTTCATTCTCAACACCCCCCCCCCCCCATAGTTCAGTCGCTCAAACCGTCCGAATTAAGAATCCTTTTAGTCTCTAGCGGCGTGTCAGCTCCCGTCTGTCCCACCCCGACCCGCCTGTGGGGAGACGGAGAAAGGGGACGGTTTGTGGGGAAAGGACATGGGAGCTACCGGTTTTCCCCCGGTTTAAAACTCGGAGAGGGAAAATCTGTTTCTGAAAACCAGACCTGGACTCTCTGGACGTGCCGTGCCCGGAGCGGGTGACTCCCCAATGCCGCCGGCCAGCCGAAGCCCGCGGGACTAGTTCAGTCTCTGTCAGCAGCCACAGAGCGCGGGGACAGACTCGCCGCGTGGTTCCACTCTGCACGTGTAATAGCGACCTCACGGCAAACGTCACCGCCTGCGGCTCAGCGACGAGGGCCCCGAGACGAGGCTCTTCCATCGGCCGTGCGCACGCCTGGCACCCCGCACCGGGCAGCGCGCTCCCTCGGCGTGGCGGGAGGGGGTCGCGTCCTGCAGCGGGGCCGCGGCGGACGCGCTGGTTCTAACCCGAGCGTGTGGCGCTGCGCGAGCCAAGTGGAGTCGGGGCTCCGAGGGGCCGACGGCAGCCGGTCGGGGAGAACCCTGGGTGCCGCGCTCGTCGTTCGAGGGCTCGGTCTTCTCTTCTAGGCTATCGGCCCCACGTGGGGCTTGAACCCTGAGATCCGGAATCCTGCTCCACCGGCCGAGCCGACCAGGCGGCCCCCTGAAAACCAATTTTTTGTTAATTTCCTGGTCGGAGTTTTTGCAGCGCGCAAAAGTAGGCTCTCCCCGCCCAGTCGTGGGAACTGACGGGCGAGTGGGCGGCGCCGAGAGGGTAGAAGTTACCTGCTGGGCAAACAGGCGCGCCCGGCCTTTGGATTAACCCCCTCAGAGTTAGTACTAAATTGTGCTTTGTTTTTTTTTAATTAAAAAGAATTTTTTTTTAACATTTATTTTTGAGAGAGAGCCAGTGTGACCAGGGGAGGGGCAGAGAGAGAGGGAGACACAGAATCCGAAGCAGGCTCCAGGCTCCGAGCTGTCCGCACAGAGCCCGACGTGGTGCTCGAACCCACGAACCGCGAGATCATGACCTGAGCCGAAGTCGGACGCTCAACTGACTGAGCCCCCCCAGGCGCCCCTAAACTGTGCCCTAAAGCTTTGTGAACTGAAAGGTGTGTTTCGATTTCTGTCTTTCCCGTGAGATGGTTCAAGTACTGGGCACCGGTACACAGTAAGTTGTAGCTTCCCAAGCGGGGCGGTTAGAAAAATCCCAGGGCGAAACCAACGAAGCCGGCGCGGGAGTCCCCGCGTGCTGCGCTCTGCCGACGTCTGCCATGCATTCTGTCCCTAGGAGGTAGGGGATTCGTTCCTGCTTAGAGATGAGGCCGTGAGACCCGGGAGGATTTTTTGTCACTGCCGCAGATGGACGCAGGGCTGTTCTGGACTCCCGGGGGTGAGTGACCTGCCTGCCCGTCGATCCCCTGGGTTCATGTTCAATAACCGCCTGGTGATACACTTCCCCGCTCCGCTGTGGGATTCTTATCTGACACCCCACCCCCACCCCCCGCCCCCCGCATGGGAAAAGTCGGCCGGATTGGATTTGGGCCCAAGTGACGTGCGGGGACCGTGGGTCAACTCCCCACGCCTGGTTAGGCTCCGTCTTCCACATCCTCAACGGAGTGTAACCCACTCGGAGAGACAAGTCACGTGGGGAAACCGCAGCGAGGCCCTCTTCGGCTTCCAGAAAATACGCCTCGGCTGCGGTTTCCAGAAGAGAAACCCTACACCTTACGCGGCGGGATAAAAACAGCGTTCGGGGGGCGCCTGGGTGGCTCAGTTGGTTGGGCGGCCGACTTCGGCTCAGGTCACGATCTCGAGGTCTGTGAGTTCGAGCCCCGCGTCGGGCTCTGTGCTGACCGCTCAGAGCCTGGAGCCTGCTTCGGATTGTGTGTCTCCCTCTCTCTCTGCCCTCCTCTGCTCACGCTCTGTCTCTATGTCTCAAAAATAAACGTTAAAAAAAAAAAAGAAAAAAAAATTTTAAAAAAACCAGCGTTCGGGTCAGGGGGTCTGGGGAAATCGGGAATACTTGAACTGGAAGAACTTTCGAGGGAGGGGTTCGGAGACTTCGTGCTCGGAAGCAAGTGGCCGACGACCTCAGGAGAGGGAGGGCCTGGGAGCGCCCGCGTCTCCCCTCCCCGGCGCCACAGCCCCCGGTCTGAGAGGAGGGGAGTCCCAGTGCGCACACTCGAACCTATCCAGGATCTGGCAGAGGCCGAGCCCGTGACGACAACCGTGACGCGGGCGCCCTCCTCCACCGATGGGACACACCAAGACACACGTCAAGGTCACCGGTTAATCGAGATGGAATTTGTTTTGACTCCGTCCCGGGCCTCGCGTCCCGACTCCACGTTCAAAGTGTGACACATACAAATAATTAAGGGTCGCCGATTTTGCTGGGAGTGACAGAAGTTAGGGAAAGTCTGTGACAGTGGGAACAAATCAGGAAAAAGGAAAAACTAGGAAGGAGGGGGACAGATTCTAGAACCCACGGGAAAACCCTCTGCATTTTTGCCGCCCGTTCGCTCTCGGGCAGGCCCCTAATTCCTCCCGCTCCCTCACCGCCCTCAAATCCTGTGGACTTACTCCAAAAAAGGGCGCCCCAGACTTTTCACTTAACACTTCTGCCACTTACTCCGAGCTGCCGCCGCCCCCCCGGACCCCGGCCACACCGTGTCCCAGTCTGCGTCCCGCCCTGTGCTTACCCCTGGTCCTCCAGACGGCCTCCGGAGAAATACTCTAAAACCAATCATCAGAGGACATCCCCCATTTCAAAAACTGCTGAATGGTCGGGGCGCCTGATGGGGCTCAGTCGGTTGAGCATCCGACTCTTGGTTTCAGCTCAGGTCGTGACCTCCCAGTTCGTGGGTTCAAGCCCTGCATCGGGCTCTGCGCTGACAGTGTGGAGCCTGCTTGGGATTCTCTCTCTCCCCCCTCTCTCTTTTCTTCCCCTACCTGTCCTCTCTCTCTCAAAATAAACTTAACTTTAAAAAGTTTATTTTGAGAGAGAGGCAGAGCGTGAGTGGGGGAAGGCCAGAGAGAGAGGGGGCTTGAACTCACCAACTATGAGATTATGACCTGGGCCACCCAGGCGCCCGCCCCCCAAATTTTTTAAAATATCGATGGTTTCCATTCCACACTGACTACCACCTGAACTCATCGGCTTGTGACTCGGCCTTCCAGTCTTTCCTCTGTCCACCTCTCGCCATCCGGAACCCGCCCCGACACTCAGGGCACAGCGAGAGGCTAAAGAAAGGCAGCTTCTCCGCGTCGGTCGGTCGCGGCAGGCGGAACGCACACAGGAAACTTACAAGGGAGGCTTGTCTTGGGGGCTGCAAGGCGGTGGCCGATCCCCGCGCCCACCCGCCACGCCTTCGGTTCGCAGAGGGGCGTCGACGGGGTCAGTCACTTCCACCCTCCCTCCTGACAGTCGCGACACCACACGCCTGCGTCAGGGCCGTCCTCGGGGCAGCTCCCGGGAGCAGGAAGACCAGCAGAAGCCACATTCGAAGGACAGGGAAGGAGTGGAAACCGGCTCCCGTGTCAACGGTCAACTTGGCCGCCACACCCTCAGAGCTTCCCTGGCCCCGATCTTCCCAAGGAGGAATTTTTTTTATCCGCTCCCCGCTGACCGACTGGCTTCTTCGGCCGTTAGGCGCTGGGCTCGAGACGAAACGGCTTACCGGTGACAGGATGAGACCAATCAGTACCCTTAGTGGCGAGACCCACTTATTATTATTAAACGTCTTATTATTAAACGTCTCTTGGAAAGTTCTCGTCGAGGAGGAAATAAATAATTTTGTTTTGAAAGGAAATAATTATTCGCAGTATACCTTCGTGGTTCAGAGCTCCGGCCCCTGGGGGCGCCTGGGGGGCTCCGCCGGGTAAGCGTCCGACTTCGACTCTCAGGTCATGATCTCGAGGTTCGTGGGTTCGAGCCCCGCGTGGGGCTCTGCGCTGACAGTGCGGAGCCTGCTTGGGATTCTCTCTCCCTCTCTCTCTCTCTCTCTCTGCCCCTCTCCCCTCTCGCTCTCGTGTGCACTCTCTCAGGAAATGAATAAACATTTTTTTAATTTTTTTAATTAAAAAATAAAAGAAAAAAAGAGTTTAGGTTCTCGAGGGGCGCCTGCCTGGCTCAGTCAGAAGAACATGTGACTCGACCTCAGGGTCGTGAGTTTGAGCCCCACTTTGGGGCAGATTACTAAGAAAAAATGTTTTTAAAGACCTCAGGCTCTTGGAGCTGAACCGCCGCTCTAAGCCACTCTCCCGGCTGCGTGGCTTTGGAAAATGCGCCCAGCCTCCATGCTTTGTTCAGTAAGTATTTAGGGAGCATCTCCTACGTGCCAGGCGCCGTGGTGGGAATACGCAAGTGAGCAAAACACCGTTCCCAGTCCTCGTGAGGGAAGGACAGTCTCGTGAGGGAAGTAGACGATAGAGAAGTAAAACACATTTGAAAAACAAATAATAAAAAACCCCAGCTCTTGGTTTCGGCTCAGGTCACGATCTCACCGTTCGTGGGTTCGAACCCCTCTCTGCATTGATGGCTCGGCGGGGCCTGGTTGGGATTCTCTCTCCTCTCTGCTCCTCCCCCGCTCTCTCTCTCTCCCCCAAAACAAACAAACAAACAAACAGACCTGCCCGAAGGAAAGAAGAACCAGCCACACAGGTGGGGGAAGCGTGTTCCAGGCCCCGTGCAGGGGGGTGCTGGGGAGCGAGCCTGGGGTGTGGAGCCAACCAGGTGGGCAGGGACCTGCAGGACACTCAGAGGTGTGACAGGAGCCAGACATGCGGGCTGGCACCCGCTTTGCTGTGGACGCGCGGAGATTGAGATGCTTCTTAGGGTTCAGGGATTTCGGGGGGAACTGTCGGATAGGAGCCTGGGGTCCAGGCAGGAGGTCCGGCCCGGAGACCAGATTTCCAAAGTCATCAGGCAAAGACCCGGTCCTGAGGCCAAGAGGCCGAATGAGGTCACCAAGGGAGCAGGTGTAGATGGAGAAGGGTTCCGAGGACTGAGGCAACTCAGTGTTCACTGCACATTTTTTTTTAACGTTTCTTTATTTTTGAGAGACCAAGAGAGACAGAGCGGGACCGGGGAAGGGGCAGAGAGAGAAACTGCAGCAGGTTTGAGGCTCTGAGCCGTCAGCACAGAGCCCGATGAGGAGCTCGAACTCACAAGCTGTGAGATCATGACCTGAGCCGAAGTCAGAGGCCCAACCGACTGAGCCCCCCGGGCGCCCCGTCTCAGCATATACTTGAGAGCCCGGAAGGAAACTGAGGAAGAAACTCAGCCGTATATGAAGTCAGGAAGCCAAAAAAAGACAGTGCCCAGAGGAAGAGAGGCGGCGGCCACTGTCAAATACTCCTCCAGCGAGTCGAGCAGGATCTGAGAGTTCCCCCTGGAAATTGGCAACGTGGACGTGATCGTGACCTTGACAAAAACAGTCTCGGTGAAACTGAGGCCACGAGACCCAATGGGAGTGGGTTCAAGAGAGACCGCGGCTTTTCTCAAAATGAGCACGCTCGCGGGCTTCCGGCCGGCTCCGTCGGTGGAACGCGTGACTCTTGATCTCGGGGTGGTGAGTCCGAGCCCCACGTTGCGTGGGCATGGAGCTTACTCGAAAAAATAAAAGAATAAAAAGAGGATCGGAGGAAAGGAATTGGAAACAGCAGGAATGGGCGAATGCGCCAGAAGTTTTGCTTTAAAAGGCAGAGAAATGGAAAGTAGCTAGAGCAAAGTGAGACCTTGGGTTTGGTTTTTTTCTCCCCGTAAGATGGGAGAAATAGAATGACTGTTTGCTGTTGAGTCTATGTCTATGTTTGTGTTGTTGAGGGTGTGAGGATTGTATGAATCAAAATACGTCAAGGGCTTGGAACTCTTTCCGGCACATAGTAAATACTCAATAAATACTCACTGCTAGTTTTGTTGTAAGATTGCTCTTATTAACAAATAAATATCTATCTTGAAAGCCTAAGAGTTTCAATTACAAAATTCTTGGGTTTTTAAAAATTTTTTAGGGGTGTCTGTGGGGCTCAGTCGGTTAAGCGTCCAACTTTGGCTCAGGTCATGATCTCGCAGTCTGTGAGTTCGAGCCCCGCATCGGGCTCTGTGCTGAGAGCTCAGAGCCTGGAGCCTGCTGCGGATTCTGTATCTCCCTCTCTCTCTGCTCCTCCCCTGCTTGTGTTCTCTCTCTCTCTCAGAAATAAATAAACATTTAAAAATTTTTAAAGAAAAAAAGGAAAAGAAAAAAGAGAAAAGACTTCCTCAAAGTATACTACAAAGCTGTAAGATATAAAACCAGTATTTGCGTAAAGTAAGCAAAGAGCTCAATGGAACTAAACAGTCAAGCAAGAGAACCTAGACTATATGGGAATACAACAGACAATGTTAAAAACTGCGATAAGAGGGGCGCTCAGCTGGCCCAGTCGGTAGAGAATGCGGCTCTTGATCTTGGGGTTGTAGGTTCGAGCCCCACCTTGGGTGTCGAGATTACTCAAAATAAAATTAAATCTTAAAAAAAAAACCAGCTTGGGTAAAGGTGAGGGTCCAATTTTTAAGAAGAGTGAGAGAATGGCACCATTGGAGCGAGCATGTGTTCATACACGTTTTAATGCTCTTCCCCCAAATCTCCACTCGCCCCCTAGAAACGCAAAGATAGGCAAGAATAAACCTATACTTGGCAGCCCTGTTTGGTGAAACGGGGACAGCTGAACTTAAAAGTCTGTCGGTGCAGGAATGGCTAAGTAAAACTTTATGTAGTGACACTAAGAATCGTGTAGCCATTCAAAAGAAGGAGGCAGAGAGACCTATAGATGCCGACGTGGGAAAAGGCCCAAGCTCGACAGTAAAATAAAAAAAGCAATCGCTTCTCGGCCTTTTGGCTAAGATCAAGTAGTATCTGTTATCAGTTTAAAAAAGGAAACCGCGGGATAGGGTAGCGTATTTCTTTCTCTGCGTTTAACAACAGAAACAGTAAACCCACAACCCAGACGCTCTGTAAGTACGTGCGTGGGTGTGGACATGTTATACACGCACACGGATTATAGGCACAGGCCTGGAAAGTTCTGGACCCGCCCGCCGCCGCCGCCGCCTCGGCCCCAGGTAGATATCCGGACAGAGCAACCGCTCGCTCAGCAGTAAGGCCTCTGACGTGGCCGCCCGACTTGTCACAGCAGCAAGAAGGACGTACTGAGCGCGGACACCTGCTCTGACCCCGCGTAGTTCCCCGGAGGGCCCTTCGGAGCCGACTGTCACCGTGTCCGCCGCAGAGACGGCAGAACCCGGGCTCAGAGCGTCCCCCACCTCCCCAGCCCCGCCCGGGCCCGCGTCTCGGTCGGATCCTGGGTCCCTGGTTCCGCTTCGCGGGAACCGTCCTGTTGGGACCCCCAGGTGGCATCCTTTTGCCGTCACTAACGCGTACAGTGCGGCACCTGCAGGCGGCCTGTCCCATAAGCGCGGGCAGGACAAGTAACCTCCACAGGCCTCAGTTTACCGGTCTTAAACACAGGAACCAGAGACAGCACGAGGGGATTTCATGAGACTTATTAGGAGTGAGCTTTTTTTTTTTTTCTTTTTCTTTTGAGGACTCTCCGCCCGCAAGGTGGGGCTCGAACTCCCCACCCGGAGATCGGGACGCCCACGCTCCACCCGCCGAGCCAGCCGGGCGCCCAGGAGTGACCATTTTTAAGGTGTACGATACACGCGGTACAAGAACCCTGGGGTGTCAGACGGCACCTCGTTGGGTTTGCGTTGTGAGTGGGTGAAATCGTGGAGAGGGTGGTGGCGGGGCCGACGCGCCCGAAGCGGAGGGAGGCCGTGCGGGGAGCGTCCGCGACAAACGCTCCGCGCAGCCGGGGTCCCCCGGGGTCCCGTCCACCTCCGCTCGGGGACGCCGGCCCTCCGCGCCCTCCAGGCCGGCCCATCGCCCCCGCGCTCGGAGGGCGCACCGGCGGCCCTTCCCCGGCTGCGCGCTTCGGCAACCGCCTGCGAACGCTCTGCTTGCGGCCTCGGCTCCCCTACCTTCCTCTTTCCTCCGCTCTCCCGCGGGCTTCCCTCCCCTGCCCTCCCCTCCCCTCCCATGCGGACTTCCCTCCCCTGCGGACTTCTCTTCCCCGCCCTCCCCTCTCCTCCCTTGCGGACTTCCCTCCCCTGCCCTCCCTTCCCCGGCCCTCCCCTCCGCTCCCCAGCCCTCCCCAGCGGCCGACCCTTCACTTCCCCGCCGCCTCCCCTCCTTTTATCTCTCCTGCCCTCTCCTCCCCTCCCTCTCTCTTCCCCTCCCCTCCCCTCTCCTCCCCTTCCTCAAGCGTCCGGGAGACCTCCCCACTGAGCTAGCAGAGCCCGCCAGCCCCCGCCTCTGTCCAGGCCCCCTCGCCTCGCCCCCGCACACCCCCGGACTCGCAGACCACGCCCCTCGGGATCCCGCCGCGCCCTCCCTGACCACGCCCTCCCTGACCACGCCCTCCGGCTTCCGGGGCGTACCCAGGCCACGCCCAGACCACGCCCCTACCGGTCTCAGCACACGAGACCACGCCCCTAGAAAAAACTCGCCGCGCCCTCTCAGACCACGCCCTCCGAGACCACGCCCCTCGCGTCCCCGCCGGGTCCTGGGAACCACGCCCCCGGCCACGCCTCTCCGAGTTCCGGCCTCGGCTCGCCGGCCTAGCGCTCAGCCCTGCGGTGCGCAGCGAGCTCGTGTCCCCCGCGACCGTGGGCCTCGGCCGCCCTGGACTGTCGCCGCAGCTCCTCCGGTCCCCGGGTTCGGGGCCCGGGCCCACGAGCTGCAGCTGCGGCCCTGAAGAGGCCGCGCCTCCGGCCGAGGGCGCCCGGCACGCGGCCCCAGGAAGACAAAGCTGCTTAGCGCTCCGCCGCGCCCCGAGCAGGTGGGAGGGAATGAAGTCCTCGCGGGCGGAGGAGACGCCGCAGCCGCGTCCCTGGCGTGCCCAGCCGCCCGCGCCTCGGCCTTCCAACCAACTGGGCCCGCTGGGCAACTCCGGATCAGCCCCCGCTCCCAGCCTCCCCCGACCCGCCCGGCTCCCGTGCGCCGGCTTCGGCCCTGTGGTTCCCGGGGCCGCGGCCTTGGGCTCAGCCTCTGCTGGGAGCTGGGAGAGAGGACGACCCGGCGGCCCCCAGGTCCCCGGTCAGGAGAAGGCGCGCCCTACTGTTCATGCAGGAGGGAAGGGGCTGGGACTGAGCGCGCGGCCAGGGTGACATTCCCGACGGCTTCGGCGAGCAGGACTTACACAGGTCAGGACCAGAGAGGGACACCCGGCCGGGCTTCGGGTCAGATTTCACTTAGGAGCCAGGCTTGCGGGGTTGTGGCTAAGGGGTCAGTTGGGAGGCCACCCCGAGCCCTGCGGAGCTGCCCCCGGGGAAGAGTGGATCCTAAGTCCTGGAGAAGCCAAGTCTTGGGGACAGCTAAGGTGGACGTGCATATAGATGACCTTCAGCAGCCCCGGGGCGGACGTTCCCAAGGGCGCCTTAAAGGCTCAGCTCCCGTTGAGGGGGGCGAGGGCGTGGGAGGTCGAGGAGGGGACCCAAAACAAGCATCACCTGCAGGGCAGCCTCTCCTGGAGGTTTTAACGGAACCGTTTTGTGCCTCAACACCCCCCCTCCTCCTCTCACCCCCGAACCACACAGACTCAAGCCCTCGGCAGGCGATTTTTCCCAGGAAAGGGCACATCCAGCGGGAAGATGCTGCCTCCCTTCTGGAACTTCAGCTAGGCTCCACCCGGATCTCCCCAGACAGCCCCCCTCCCCTCCCCTCTGCAGGGCAGGGGCCGGGGCACCGCGGAAGTATTTCCAGAGACCCAGGAACCTAATGTTGAAGACGGTTGACAAACCCCTTTAAGGGGGATGTTTGGCTTAGTATCCGGGGTGAGCGGATGTCCTTGAATTATCTCTGCCACCGTGCGCCAAGCACCGTGGTAAGCTTCCCGCTGCCGCCACAGCCCCCCTCCCGGGGAAATGAGAAATAAGCATTGTCCCCCTGTTTCAGAGACGGGGACACCGAGGCTCCCCGTGAAATGACGGACCCCAATCACAGGACCATTAAGGGGCAGAGTCAGAATTGACCGTCTTCAGTTTCGGCAGGGCGGCAAATCCGGGTCAGTGGGAAAGGTGACATACTCGGTAGGTTTTGTGAGACCTCGAAGGACGAACATGGGCCCACTCGCAGGTGGCATCCTTTTGCTGTGACCAGCGCACGCGACAGTTGCTGCCGCTTCTGTCCGGGGACCAGGGGTGGGGTGCCCGGTGCGCCCCTGCCCAGGCCCGAGTTTTATGGCCGCAGGACGGACAGTGCCACACCGGGGTCTCGGATTCAAAGCCTCCGATGGACCCCGGAAGTCGGGACTCCGTCCCTTCAAAGTGGCGTCTCCCCACAGGCCCCGCAACGGGTCACCCCACCCGTCTGTTAGGTCAGCTGCTTCTGAGTGGGAAGTTTGTGGTTAAACCAGTTAACTCCAGGGGCGCAGCCCTTGCTGCGGTGCTCTGCAGGTGAAGTGACATCCTTGGTGGGAAGCAGTGTCACCATAGAAGGTTAGGACGTCAGCAAGGCGGGCGCGTGCCAGCAAGGCGGGCGCGTGCCAGCAAGGCAGGCGCGTGCGTGGTGGTGCTGGGGGACGCCTTCCGGGCGGGAAGGGCGGTCCCATGGGGAGACTCCCCAGGGGACAAATCTCTGCCCCTTTCACCATAAGGGTCCTGCGTCGTCATTCTGCAGTTAGGTGGCCGGCTGGGCCCCGAGTGGGCTCAGCGTTGGTCTCTGCGGCTGCGGAAGAACAGCAGGTGGCCCCGTCGGCACCGGGGAGGGGAGTGCCACCACGGCCCCCCTCGGTTGTACGGGCCCCTTGAGCCAGCCCTGGAAAGGCTGGGGCAGGACGCTGACTGACGTCCAGAGAACCCGTTTCTTCACCCATCAGGAGCCTCCCAGGCAGTGGGTACGCTCCAGGGGGCGGCCGCAGGGGGACACAGGGACCCTGACATTCCTGGCCCATTTGGAGAGACTCGTCGGGTCCTTCCCCCCCGACCTCCTTGTCACCAGCCTGCCCGTCATATTCCTTCTTCATCCCCGCCAACGAACCGGCGTGGGTCCCCACTTCTGGGCGTCTCTCAGTCCAGACGGACAAATGCGCCTCAGAGCTCTGCCTGCGGGGCAGGACCCCCGTCACCCCTGTCCGCCAGGGCTTCCCTGGACCAGGGCTGGAGGGCTGGCGCTGTCCCCTTGTGTCGATGCCAGCGCGTCCTGCGGAACCATCTTTCCCTCTAAATATTTTCCCTCAGTCAGCTGATTACAGGAGCTTTTAATTTTTTAGTTTATTTAGTTTTGAGAGAGAGAGAGAGAGCGTGAGCAGGGGAGGGGCAGAGAGAGAGGGAGACACAGAATCCGAAGCAGGCTCCAGGCTCCGAGCTGTCAGCACAGAGCCCGACACGGGGCTTGAACCCGTGAACCATGAGATCATGACCTGAGTCGAAGTGAGACGCGTAACCGACGGAGCCCCCCAGGCGCCCCCGACCCGAGGACCTGAGGACTATCGGATCTGCTGAATCACGAGGTCCAAACAGAAGATGACCTTGCCCCGCCCTCTGCACTGGCCGCAGAACCTTCTCTCGCTTTCTCTGGTCTGCACTCAAAACTGTCGCCTCCCTGTTTTTAACCTGCAGGGACGCGACCTCACCCTTAGCCCTGGTGTCTGGGATGGGCTGAGTGTACTTTTCCTGGTGCGTAAGTAAAATAAATACTTGAGATTGAAAAGAAGTTTCCATCTGAACGCTCCCTGAAATACCCAGACCCTGCGCCCTTGGGGACGCACTTGGGGTGGGGGGAGGGGCCAGGACGAGCACGGCTGTATGACAGCACTTTTCACTTCTTTTTTCATGGCACCAGCGGAAATCTGACTCTGAGCCCTTGGCCACCAAGGGGTAGGTGGAAATTTAATCTCGGCTGTTATTAGGGTATCATGGCAGACGGGCCACCCTAGTTTCTTCTAGAACCAATGCCAGTCCCCATCAAGGCGGGGGTCTAGTTACCGTCCCTTTGAACCTGGATGGGCCCACGGCTCTCGTAGTCAGCAGAAAGCCGCAACGTGACAGTGACACAGTGTCCACCTTGTGAGCTGGAACCAGAGGGTAGGAGCTCTGATGCCCCGGGGCGTCCGTGCCCCAGGAGCGCCCTGGACTTCAGGGTTTCCCGGCCCTGGGACCAGGCGCAAGCGACAGAGGCTCACAGGATTGCGGCCACCCCCAGCCCGGAGCCCCAGACTGTCCCGGGGGACAAACAAGCAGCCTCGCTATGGGTTTGTTTTTTGTTTTTGTATTTTTCTTTTCAAAACTCCGGTCCCGCAGGAACTGTCCGCGTTGAAGACCAACGGTTGTTTTGTGCCGCCGAGTCTGGGTGGTTTCTTACACGGCGCTAGGTGTGGGAGACCCTTCCCGGTGGCCTTCTTTAGGTGACAGTGGGGGCACTCCCTCAGTGTCCGTTGTCCCTTCTGGAGGTAGACAGTGAGGCTCGGGGCCAGCGTTGCCCACATAGTCCCCACGTCTGGACCGTCTCAGGCTCGGGGCAGGGGCACATGTGACTCATTTGAAGCCGATGATAGCGGAGAAGACATTTGATGGGAACTTTTTTTGTTTTTTAAGATTTTATTTTTAAGTAATCTCTACGCCCGACGTGGGGCTCGAACTCACAGCCCTGAGGTCAAGAGTCACATGCCCCACCCACGGGGCCAGCCAGGCGCCCCTGATGGGACCTTCTAAGGAAACAATGAAGATTCCTTCCTCTGGAGACAGATCCCTCAAGTGCCCCCGCACACCCACACAGCCCCCCACCCCCCACGGCTCGTGACCCCGCGACCTCACCGTGACCCTGAAAAGGAGTCAGGCTTAGGATGTAAGTTACGAGTGTAGAAACCAGGTTCAAAGTGGAAAACAGAAACTAACCAGGACGCAAAAGGGAGGGCCGCGTCCCTAAATCAAACCCACCCCGAAGCCGTCTCTAAGTGACCGCCGGTGAAGCCAGGGACGCGTTGTCGCTCCACCAAGGAAAGGGGTCAGGAGGAGGCATGTAAACTAAGCAGGTCCCTTAAGAATTCCAGGACTGGGGGCCCCTGGGGGCCTCAGCGGTTGAGCGTCTGACTCTTGGTTTCGGCTCAAGTTGTGATCTCAGTTTGTGAGTTCGAGCCCCACGTCAGGCTCCACACTGAATGCAGATCCTGCTTGGGATTCTCTCTCTCTCCCTCTCTCTCTGCCTCTCCCCCACTCACACTCTGCCTCTCTGTCTCGCTCTCAAAAATGAATAAACATTAAAAATTAATAAAATGTTAGGGTAAAAACGTCCTTTCTCGATCAGGATGGCGTTGTGTCCAGACGTGAGCCCCGTTTTGTGCGAGGGCTGTCAGCGTGAGGAGGAGGCTGACAGGCAGCAGCGGGAAGAACAAGAGGGGGGCAGCTGGGGCCCCGATGACGCCAGAAAAGCCCTCTCCACCTCGGCACTGTTCAGTTATTAAGTTAATAAACCGCCACGATGTTATTTACCTAATTATTTTTTAGTTGTTTTATAAATGGGCTTTGCTTACTTCTTCATTTTTATGTAAGCTCTACACCCCACCTGGGGCTCGAACTCACGACCCCGAGATCAGGAGTCTCATGCCCCACCAGTGAGCCAGCCAGGTGCCCCAATAGGGTTTGTTTTCATTTATCCATCCATCCATCCATCCATCCATCCACCTACCCATCCGTCCATCTGTCCATCTGTCCGTCCATCCATCCATCTATCCATCCATCCATATATCCATCCATCCATCCATCCATCCATCCATCCATATATCCGTCCGTCCATCCATCCATATATCCGTCCATCCATCCATCCATCTATATATCCATCCATCCATCCATCCATCCATCTATCCGTCCACATATCCATCCGTCCGTCCGTCTGTCCATCCATCCATCCATCCATCCATCTATCCACCCATCCATCCATTCATTCATCTATCCATCCATCTATCTATCCATCCATATATCCATCCATCCATCCATCCATCCATCCATCCATATATCCGTCCGTCCATCCATCCATCTATATATCCATCCATCCATCCATCCATCTATCCGTCCACATGAATCCATCCGTCCGTCCGTCTGTCCATCCATCCATCCATCCATCCATCTAAAGTTGGCTTCACTGCTCAGCGCAGAGCCCAACGCGGGGCTCAATCTCACAAACAGTGAGACCATGACCTGAGCTGACTAATAAGAGTCTGACGCTTAACCGACCGAGACACTTAGGTGCCCTTCTATTATTCTATCCAGGCCCTAAAACTCCTCTGTGCCCGCCCTGCTCACCCCCTTCCCCACAAACCCTGGCCACCACCGATCCTTTGTCTCCATGGTGTTTTGGCTTTGTCAGAAAGTCACATCTTGGAATCACACAGCACATGGCCTTTTCACGTTAGGTGATGTTACTTCAGGTTCCTGCGAGTGTCCTCCTGGCTCGAGCCTCCTTTCCCGTCCATGCCGAGTCGTACCTTCGTTGTCTGCGTAGACCGAGGTCCGTTTATCCACTCACCCCGTGAAGGACATCTTGGCTGCCTCCGAGTTTGGGTGGTTATGGGCCACGCTGCTGTAAACATTCGGGCACAGATTTCCTTGTGGACAGAACTTTCCAACTTCCTCTGGGAAAACGCCAAACAGTGCAATCGCTCCTCGGGTGAGAGTATGTTTAATTTTGTAAGGAAGGGCCGAAAAGGTCTCCCAACATGGCTGAGCCCGCGTGCACCCCCCACCAGCGAGGAAGAAGAGTTCCTGTGGACCCACGTCGTCGCCGACAGTTGGTGTCGCTGGCATTTTGGGTTTTGGCCATTCTGATCGGTGAGCCGTGGTACCCTGTTGTAACGTGTAATTCCCTACCGACATATGATGTCACGTGCCCAGTAGCCATCTGTAGCTCTTCTTTGGGGACGTGCCTGTCCAGGTCGTTTGCCTGTTTATTACACTGCTGACTTATTTTCTTACTAAGGAGTTGAAATATTTTTTTTAATGTGTATTTATTTTTGAGAGAGAGAGAGAAGGTGGGGCGAGGGGAAGAGAGAGAGAGGGAGATGCAGAATCCGAAGCAGGCTCCGAGCTGTCAGTACAGAGCCCAACGCGGGGCTCGAACTCACCAACTCTGAGGTCATGACCAAAGTCAGACACTCAACCGACTGAACCACCCAGGCGCCACCTGATAAATTCTCATGTATTGAAAGACCTCCAGTTGAGAAAGAGAGAAATAATTGTTAGGTAGGCATGCATGGCATATGGTTATGAGTAAGTTCCACTCACTCGTATTTCCAAATTATACTCTCTGCTAAATTCCGGAGCGTTTACACTCAGGCGCCAGTGGTGGGAAGCATTGATTTTTTTTTTAAATGTTTATTTACTTATTTATTTATTTGAGAGAGAGAAAGAGAGCATGAGCAGGGGAGGAGCAGAGAGAGAGAGGGCGACACAGAATCCAAAGCAGGCTCCAGGCTCTGAGCCATCAGTACAGATCCCGATGCAGGCTGCGAGATCAGGACCTGAGCCAAAGTCAGACATTCAACCAACTGAGCCACCCGGGCGCCCCATCAGACGCGTCTTTTTGCAAATATTTTCTCCCCCCCCTGTGGCTTGTCTTCTCCTTCACTTGATAGCATCTCTGTTTCAGTGCAGAAGTTTTTAATTTTTTTTTAATTTTAATGAAGTCTAGCTGATCAATTATTTCTTTCACGGGTCACGCCTCGGATGCTGTCATGAAAAAGCCGTCACCAGCCCCAAGGTCAGCTAGCTGTGGCCGCAGTGAGGCTCCAATGCTCCCAAATTCTCTCCTGCTTTCCCTTGCCCTATAGACACATCCTTTCCACGATGCCACGTACCTGGACTCACGTGGCTTGTGGCTGCTCCGTCACTCAGCACAATGCCTTTGAGACCCGTCTTGTTGTTCATCGCTTTTGCCGAGCGGTGCTCCGTGGTCCCAATGGACTGGGTCATTTTCCGTGTGGTCGCTCCAGGCTGCGTGTCGCTGGTCTTTGAGGACTTACGGAAGTTTCCGTGAGCATTTGGGTACAGGTTTTGGCGTGAATATAAATTTTTGTTTCTCTAGGGTAAATACTCAGCAATGGGCCCCTTTATTTTTCAGGTTGGTTTATTTTTTTTTTAAGGTTTTATTTGGGGGCTCCTGAGTGGCTCTGTCAGCCAAACGTCTGACTCTTGATTTCGGCTCAGGTAGTGCTCTCACGGTTCGTGGGATCGAGCCCTGCATCCGGCCCTGAGCTGACGGCCTGGAGCCTGCTTGGGATTCTCTGTCTCCCTGTCTCTCTGCCCCTCCACCACTCCCGCTGTCTTTGTCTGTCTCAAACTAAATAAATAAAATTAAAAAAAAAATTAGGGCCACCTGGGTGGCTCAGTCGGTTAGGCGGTCGACTTCAGCTCAGGTCATGATCTCATGGTCTGTGAGTTCGAGCCCCGCATCCGGCTCTGTGCTGCCGGCTCAGAGCCTGGAGCCTGCTTCAGATTCTGTATCTCCCTCCCTCTCTGCCCTTCCCTGCTCATACTCTGTCTCTATGTCTCTCAAAAATAAATAAACGTTAAAAAAAATTAAAGTTCCTCTCTGAGATCAAGTGTCCCATGCTCTCCTGACTGAGCCAGCCCGGTTCTCCTGTTTAGGTCCATTAAAACTGGACCTGCTGTTGCTCAAACAGAAAGCATCCTATTAACTCCACCTGTCAGGTCGCAGGGTCCTATATGGTGGCCGGCCACCAGATGGTCCCCGAGCTGTAGTCGTAGGCCCAGGATGGTGTCAGCTGGGACTCCCGTGGCCACACCCCACATGGTGCTTACAAACCCGGAGGCTCTGGTATTTCCAAGCCACTTGGAAAGTTGGGGTTCTTGGGGTGTCCCTGGCTGGCTCAGTCGGTGGGGCGTGTGACTCTCGATTTCGGGGTCATGAGTTCAAGCCCCACGTTGGGGTTAGAGATTATTTAAAAAAAAGAAAGACAGAAAGTTGGGGTTCTCGGGGAAAGCGGGGCTCCCATGGCTAGGGCCTGTGGTGTTACAATCGGCCAACCCTCTGAGTCTGCCCCCTTTCTCCTCACGGACAGCAAGTAGGCTCCACGGACCCGCGGTGGCTTTGAAACACGCCCACAGATTCTTTGAGGCTCCTCCCATCAAGACCGATTCCCCTCCCCTCGAGCAGGGGTCATCCCCGTCCCCACCCCCCACCTGTGGTGAACAGAGAGGTGGCGGACACTGAGGTGACACCAGAACAGGCATTGATGGCTTCTGCGCGGCCCCTCCAGGAAAGGACGCTCACTCCGGGGGCCCAAGCCCCAGGTGGGGAGAAATCCCACAGCCACGTGGAAGGGCCACGTGCAGGTGCGCGGCCACAGTTCCAGCTCAGGTCCCGGCGTCGTCAGTGATTCCAGTCCCCAGCCTCTAAGTCCAGGCCCGAGCCGATGCCACGGAGGGGAGACAAGCTGTCCCCAGCAAACACAGGCCCAAAGAGCAGATCTGTGAGCAAACTAACTTCACAGTAAGCTCTGGGGTGTCTATTCTGCAGGGAGAGGTCACTGGAGCGGGACTCCCTCTTCTGTCCCCGGCTCTCTCCTCCGGGCCTTACAGCGTGTCACCTCCCCCCCCCACCCCCACCTGCCACTGGGCACCCAGCTCTGAGAAAACTAAAGCCAGCAAGGACAAGGCGGTAACTTACTAACTTGCTCCTCATGTCCCAGTACCGTCTTCCCTCCTCTGTAGTTACCGAGTTCAGATTAGCCCGGAGAGACAGTTGGGGACCACATTTCTCCGCATGCCTGGCAGCCAGACGTGTCTGTTCACTTTGACCCCAGACAACGGGCTGGGAGCAGATGTACCATCCAAGCCTTGGGCGCCTGCCTGCCTTTCCGTCGGCCGGGCCACAGATGGGCTGATGCTCGGCGGCAACCACGCAAATGAGGCCAACACCCCCGGCGGGGGGAGGGACCACAGCAGCCAGGAAACCGGGGCCCCTGAAGGACCTCTGCTCTCCCCGCCTTGGTACCTGGGATAGAAAGAAACTCCTGTCTCGTTCGAACGACTGTACTGACTGGGGTCTTGGTTACAGCCACTTAGACTCCACCCAAATAACCCCGGAAGTGGATGTCTCAAGCCCGGTGACTTAACTCTCCCTGAGGCAAGGGGACACGAGAGTCCGTCTACTTCCTTAAAACGGGACAATAAGAACAGAGGCAGAGAACACGGCAGGACATTGGACAGTCATGTTCCGTGAGGAGCACCACGTGACAGGTGCTAACGAGGGGGGAGGGGCCGCGGGAAATGGGGGGTGCCTTCTGAAGGAGCCATCAGCGCCATTGCTGCAGAGACAGAGGCGCCAACTCCGAGGCCAGGTCCGGGGGGCCGGGAATGGGGCGTGGGCGGTTCAGATAAAGGACCCGGCGGGAAAGCGCCGGCGCCTTCGCGGAGCCGCGGGGACGAGGGCGCACAGCTCCAAGGGAGAGCTGGACACGAGCCAGCGCCGCGGGGCCCAAGTTCAACACGCCGATCCGAAATCTTCCCTGTGTCTGTTAGAGAGCTGTCTGCAAACAAACCTTTGCTTGATGAGGAGCTTACGCATAATTACACGCGGCCTATTACGTGTGTATGTCATTGCTTTATTAAATCCCTCACACAACCGAGTTCTGGAAGGCGTAATCGACCTCTTTCGAACATCACCGCACAAGGAATACATGAACCACGCGCCTCAGTCTTTCGAAAGACCCCTCGGCCTGGAATGTCCGCCGTGACACCGAGTGCGGCCAGGTGGGGGCGGCCGGATCGCTTACTCCTGTCCCCGCTCTGCTGGTAACGACCTTTCTGGCCACAAGGAAGGGCACACCCGCCCCGCTCGGACCGTGGTAGTAGTAGTAGTACCCCATTCCCCAGGCCTCAGTGATTGGACCAGAGGGGCACACATGACCCAGGCAGGGCCAATCAGAGTCCTTCCCCAGGATCCGCCCACGAAGGTAGGACCGGAAGTTCTGGGGGCTTTATGGCTGGACTCTACAGCTGGGGCTGGGGGTGCCGGGGTGGCTCAGTGCGTTTGCCATCGGACTTCAGCCTAGGTCATGGCCTAGGTCATGATGTCACCATTCCCGAGTTGGAGCCCCGCGTAGGGCTCTGTGCTGACAGCTCAGAGCCTGGAGCCTGCTTCGGATTCTGCATCTCCCTCTCTCTCTTTACCCCTCCCCTGCTCATGCTCTGTCTCTCTCTCTCTCAAAAATAAATAAATTTAATATAAATAAATAAATATAAAGCTGGGACATAGGGCGAAGAGAGCCTGTTGGCAAAGGCGAACGGAGATGAGAGATGGATGGGGCCCCAACAGTGCTGAGTCCCTGACGCTCGGACTCCCAAATGCAGTGACCTGTCCCCAGGACCCTCCCCACCTATCCGGCTAGTGCCTCCCTCTCCGCGTTGAGTTTCTCTCGCTGGCCGCCAAGAATCCTGACTAAGCGTGAACCTTGATGCCTCTCAACGTCTCAACAAATTCCAAAACCCTTGATGGCAAAATACACTAAGACCTCACGTACCATGTCCCCAAGGGGGATGAGCTGCCAAACAGCCATGACGAGCCATCGACTGTAAGATGCAGCCCGGCTTCAGAACTATAAGAACGTGAAAGAAAGTGTTTTCTAGAAGTGATAAAATATGACAGCCGTTTGCCCTTGGATGAGTCGGGAACCTCTACCATCCTCAGTGAACTCATCCGCAAAGCAAGGATGACCCGGGATTGGGAGGGTTAGAAATAACACACCGGAAGTGTCTACGCACACTTGTTCTCAGCAGTATACAAGAGTCGAAACCCGGAAACACCGAAATGTCCATCACCTGGGAGATGGGTAGGCAGAGTGGGGGCCAGCCATGCTCCACGGCGATGAGGCGCAGAGAGAGAGGGAGAGAGAATCCCAAGCAGGCTCTCAGCTCAGAGCCTGATGCAAGGCTCGAACCCACAAACCGTGAGATCACGACCTGAACTACAGTTAGGAATCAGACGCTCAACTGACTGACTCACCCAGGTGCCCCGATAAGGTTATTGTTAACGAAATAGATGTCGGGGCGCCCGGGTGGCTGAGTCGGTTAAGCATTCGGCTCTTGGTTTCAGCTCAGGTCATGATCTCGGGGTTCGTGAGTTCGAGCCCCGAGTCGGGCTCTGCGCTGATGGCCTGGAGCCTGCTTGGGATCCTGTCTCTCCTTCTCTCTGCCCCTCCCCACTTGTGCTCTCTCTCTCTCTCTCTCTCTCTCAAAATAAATAAACTTAATATAAAAAAAAAGGTGTCCAGTGTCTAGAATAGACATGGTGGGTGCTTCAGAAATGGGGACTCTCCTCTGAGCCTGGAGTCCAGGCTCCTGACCCCACGGGCCGCCCCTCTCTGGGCGCCGGGATGGAAACCGTGCTCTCCTTTATATCCTGCTGCAGGGGCTCCCCTGGGGGGCACCCGGAGGCAGCGCGGCTTCTAGAAACTACTGTGGTCAGAGAGGGCAGAGAGGCCCCATCCCCAGAGAGCCGGCCGGGGAAGCTCGACCCCCCCCTCCGCACCAGCCACCGCCGCCTCCACACACAGACGCAGAGGTTGGGGACCTACCGTGTCTCGGATCCGTCCCGGACTCAGGAAAATTCACAGGAATGCCAAGAATTGAGGCTGACTTCACGTCCTGGGAAACGAGCCGGGTCCCCAAGACTCTTCCATCCAGGTGAACCCTAGGCTTGTCCTCCTCCCCTCCTCATCCTGGGACGAGCCTCGGGACCCGGCTGTCTGTAGGCTTCGGGACCCTCGGCGCGTCCAGATGCTCGGACCCTGCCAGAAACAGGTGACACCGCCCTGAGAGACCCTTCTCCGAAGGCTGTCCAGCGCAAGGCCGTGACTTCCCTCCAGGAGAGGCGGGGCCCTGCCCGGCTGCGGGGTGGGCCCTGGCCCCCCTTCCCCACCCCCCTGCCAGACCCGCTGGACAGAAATGCGGGCTTCGGGGTCAGGGAGCCCCCCAGGAACGCACACGGGCGCGCGCTCTCTCTGCTCCAGACACCCAGCTCAGGTCACCTCGCGGTGGATGACATCGTGAGTGGCCACAGCGCCACCCAGCGACAATGGCGGGGAGAGGCGAGGCCACCTGGCCCAGAGCAGTCCCAGCACTCCCAGGCCCGAGAACCCCAGGCCCCCCAAGTTCAAGACCCCAGCACTGCCCCCCTTGGGGTGGAGTATCCCCGAGCGAGTTTTCACATCTGTAAAATGTAACCAAAACGGTTTTCTGCCCACTGCGTGGGGTTGCAGGGATTCGGTGCTTTCGGAGCGGGTCTGCGCGTCCCCAGTTTTCTGTTGCTTCCGTGCTCTCAGGACGCGGTGGCAGGGGAAGCAGGCAGTCACCCCTGTGACAGGCAGGGCTGAGGCTCACAGGGCGGCTGAAGGCTGCTGTCTAGCAGAGAACCTATTCCCCCCGCAGGCTCCTGGGAAGACAAGCCACACCGAGAAGTCACCTCAGACGCGGTGGCAGAGGGGTCGCAGATGGGGGTTGCTCAGGAGACGTAAGTGGGAGTCAGTGGTGGGGCTTCCGGAAAGCTCTCAATGGGGAACTGAGCCCCCCTGGTCCTTCCCACCGCCTTCTTGCCTGGAACTGAGACGCAAGAGTCAGAGCGCCAGCAGCCATCTTGTGCTACGAGGCAGCCTTGAGCACGGAAGCCATTATTAAACAGTAAAGACCAGGTTCCTGTAACCCTGGAGCCACCATCCCATCCGGGAGACAGACACTCACGACTCCATTCAACTTGACGTCGTTTCACACAAGATGCGTCTTCCTAAAACACTGTTGGTCAGAAAAACTTTTCATTCACTGACTTCCACACGAACGAGGATCCTGGGGTCGAAAACGTTCCCCTAAAATAGTCCGTCACATCGTCCCTCCAGAATCTAGCGGCCGTTCCCACGGACTTACTTCATGAACCTTAGGGATGCCTTTGAGCGGCGGTATTCCATCGGCAGGGATGCCCGGTCACGCTGGGGCAAGGTTTAGGAATCTGTCGCCCTCGCTCGGGCGGCTGCTGACCGAATGTCCCTAAGAGCCACTTGGAAGAGAAGAATCTGTAACGGCAGCGTCATTCCCGCCCCTGGTGGGTTTGGGACCTCGCATTTCCCAGAGCGGTGGCCGCTGAGCAGCCCAAGGCTTGGGGACAGGGGACCCCGGAGTCTACCCTGGAGGGTGGGGCAGGGCAGAGACGGGCAGGCCAGGGCCAAGCGCTCAGGGCCCAGGGAGGGGAGGGGAAGGGAAGGAAGGAGGGGGAAAGGAAAGGGGGGAAGGAGAGGGGGAGGAAGGCAGAGAGACAGGAGGAGGGGGAGGGGGAGGGGGGAGGGGGGAGGGGAGGGGCGCCCTGGGTGCACCAGAAGCAAAGGAGAGATGCCGCTTCCTTCCCCGCTGCTACTTCCCCGTTTTGTTGTAAAAAGAGTTCTCCCCCCTCCCTCCGTCCCTGGAGCGTGCTCTTGATCTCCGCGTCGTGAGTTCGAGCCCCACACTGGATGTACAGAGGCCTCGAACCTTTTTTTTTTTTTTAACGTTTATTTATTTTTGAGAGACATAGAGACAGAGCGCGAGCAGGCGAGGGGCAGAGAGAGAGAGAGAGAGGGAGACACAGAATCTGAAGCAGGCTCCAGGCCCTGAGCCGTCAGCACAGAGCCCGATCGAGGGCTCGAACCCATAGACCTCGAGATCATGACCTGAGCTGAAGTTGGCTGCTTAACCGACTGAGCGCCCCTCAAATCTTCAGGGAAAACAAAGGCGGGCAGGACTGGGGGGGGCACGCCCGCCTGGGGGCAAATCAGGTGGCTTCCAGCAGGGTCGGGAACAGCACTTCCCAGCGCCCGGCCGCCGCGCCCCCGGTGCCTGTGGACGCTCCTCCGCCCGGCGAAGGCCTCTGCTCTCTGTCCGCTCAAGGACGCGGCTCTGGCCGCTGTCCCCCCACCCCCGCCACTGGTCACCCGGGGCCGCAGGCACAGGCTCACCTCCCTCCCCAGCTACCGCTCCTCTCCCTTTACAGCGAAACTCTGTTGTGCGCACGGCCCGGCTCCCCCTCCTTCTGCTCCAGCGCCGCTCCGGCCGGGTCACCAGTGGCCTCGTGGCCGCGGGACCAGCGTGCTCAGTCCTCATCGCTGACCTTGCGGCGACGAGCGACGGGATGCTCACTCCCTCCTCCCGGTGACTCCCTCTCAGGGGGTTGTCGCCTGCCCGCCCCTCCCCCTCTCACTGGCTTTGTGTTACGGGGCGTCCGTGGCTCCCTCAATCCGTGACCCCTTCTCTCTCCAAGTCCCTCCCTAGAGGGACAGTGTCCAACACGAGTCTAATAGGAACCACACGTGTCATTGAGCGCTTTCTAGGGGCGCCTGGGAGGCTCAGGCGGTTAAGTATCTGATTTCCGCTCAGGTCTTGATCTCATGGTTCTTGAGTTCGAGCCCCACTTCCCACTTCCGGCTTGTCCCAGGGCGAAGCCCCTTTGGGATTCTCCCTCTCCTCTCTCTGCCCCTCCCCCGCTCTTGCCCTAATGAGCTTGATCTCGCTCTCAAAATAAATAAAAAATACATTAACCGTATACCGCCCAAATATCGTTTAAACGGTATTCAATATGAAAACTATTAATGAGGTATTTTATTTTTTTGGACTAAATCTTCAAATCCCGTTTGTATTTGGGGCGCCTCTCAATGCGGAGGCTAAATTGTCACTGGAATTTTTTTTTAATCTCTACACCCAACGTGGGGCTCAAACTCACCGCCCCAAGGTCAGGAGTCACATGCTCTTTCGACGGAGCCAACCAGGCGCCCCTTTGTTGGAAATTACTTTTTTGTGTGTAAAAAAAATTTTTTTTAACATCTCCACACCCACTGTGGGGCTTGAACTCATGACCCAGAGATTAACAGTTGCTTGTTCTACGGACTGATCCAGCCAGGCACCCTTCATTGGAAATTCTTTTTTTTTAATTTTTAAATGTTTATTTATTTTTGAGAGAAAGAGAGACAGAGCAGGAGCAGGGGAGGGGCAGAGAGAGAGGGAGGCACGGAATGGATTCCAGGCTCTGAGCTGCCAGCACAGAGCCCGAAGCGGGGCTCGAACCCACCAACTGAGAGAGCATGACCTGAGCCGAAGTCAGACCCTTAACGGACTGAGCCACGCGGGCGCCCCCCGCCCTCCCCCACTAATTTCAAGTGCTCCGTAGTCACTTGTGGCTGGTGGCTCCTGCAGACCACGGACAAGCCCAGAAAATTGCGGTCGGAAACACCAGCAGGTCTGGGCTGGCGGCCTCGATACGCAGCTCCCGCCTGCGCATGTCCGCACTGCAGACCCGTCTGACCGGTGTCTGCGCGACCCTGCACTTGGACGTCTAAAGGGCGCCTGGAGCCTGGCCTGTTCGAGCCGGGGCGCGCAGCCACCAGCTAGCAGGGCCCGTCTTCCCCGTCGGCTAATGGCAACGACGCTCCCGGCTGCTGAGGCCAAAACCTTAGTCCCCCCCCTCCCCCCGACTCCCCTCTCTGTCTCCTGCCTCCTATCTGGCCTGGCCAGAAGTCCTTCGAAATACTTCCAGAATCCCACCACCTCTCGCGTCCCGGTCACCCTCCTTGGCCACGCCCCCTCGGCTCTCGGGGAGCCCGGCTCCTGCTGTCTGTTCCCCACTGCCTGGAAAAGAAGTCACACTTGTCCCTCCTCCGCCCAGAGCCCTGCAGGGTCCCATCTCGCCCAGGAGAGAGTAAGCGGCCACCCACGGGGCCATCCAGCGCGGACCCTGCCCTGGTGCCCCCGCCGCCACCCCCAGCTCCTGCTGCTTCCGCCACACCTGCCCCCCCCTCGCCCCGCATCCACACCCCAGCTGTTCTGGAACCCAGTAGGCCACCACCTGTCTCTGCATGACTCCCTCCTTCAGGCCCGTCCTCAAAAACCACTGTCGCCTTCCCAGTCCCCTACCTGAAAGCCACCTCTCCCGTGAGCACACTGCCCGGCCCCCTGCCCTGCCGCTCTTTTCTTAGCCCCTGTCGCCAACGCGCGGCGCGTCCCGCCGATGCTACGCGGTCTCGGCCCTCACAACCTCGGCTCCGGGACAGGGATCTGCGCGTGCGCAGTTTTCTCCCGCTGGCTCCCCGGTGCCCGGGACGGTCCCTGGAACCGGGAAGGCCCTCCACGCGTAATTCAAACGCTCGGATGAATGGCTTCCGGGCAGGGGGCAGCCTCGGGGCAGGTCCGGGGGCGGCCGCTCCCTTCCGAAGCCCGCGGGCCGGGGCCGGGGGTGCGCCCCGAGGCCTCGCGCGCCCCGAGCCGCGCTCTGCGGGAGGGCGGCGGGGCCGGAAGCAACGAGGCCGCGGGGAAGGCGGGGGCGGCTCGGCCCCGGGGGATCCCGGGAGCTCCGGATCCGGATTCGGACCCGGGAACTCGGAAAGAGCAGAGCGCGGCTTTCAACGCCGGGGGTGGGGCGGGGGGGTTGCGTCGAGGACCCTAAACGACGGACGGCCCCTCCGGCGGGCGCGGGGGGCGGGCCGCTCTTTGTCCCGGGAGGAGGAGCCGCGGACCCCGCGATCAGGGCCCAGGCGGCCTCCCTCCGCTGCGACCTCCGCCCCGCCCGCGGGCCCGAAGCAGCGGCGCGTGGAGGCCGCGGAGGCGGGCGCAGGGGGCGCGGGGGCGCGCAGGGCAGGGGAGGCGGGCGGAGGGCGCGGACGGTGACGGCGGGGAGGGGAGGCGGGCGCGGGGCAGCGGAGGGCGGGGGCGCGGGGGCGCGCAGGGCGCGGGGCCGCGCGCGCCCCCGCGGCGCGTACAGAGAGGCGGCCCCTTCCCGGACACCTGCGCGGCGCGCGGGGCTTCCCGGCTCGCGGCCGCCCGATCCCTCCCCCCCGCCCTGCCCCCAGCGGCCGGGATTTATTTGTTGGCGGAGGAGGGCGGGCCTCTGTCTGGGACGCGAAAATCTTTCCAGGAAGTTTGCTCCTATTAATACTCGAGTTCCTGGCAGCTGCTCTCCGCGCGGGGGGCGGGGGCGCAGCCCTGGCGCCTCCCGGGTCCGTCCCCGTCGGCGCGGGGCGCGCGCTCTCGGGGGCGGCGCGGCGTGGGGAGCGAGGGGACCGAGGCCGCGACGAGGGCTGGGCGGCCAGGCCTCCAGCTGTGGGCGATTAGCGGGCGGGGGCGGGGCGGGGGGGCGGCGCTGGGCACCCCAGCCGGGGGGGGGCAGGGTGAGGGGCGGCGCTGGGCACCCCAGCCGCGGGGGGGGCGGGGGCGGCCGCCGGGGCGCCAGCGACGTGGAGGCCCCGAGCCCCGACGAGGTCTGGGCTCCCGTGGTGACCTTGGTGCAGCCACAGGGCGGGAGGGCGCTGCGGCAGCAACTTGACCGTTGACACTAGCGTGCCCCTCGCCATCCCCCGGCGAGCTCAGCCGCGGCTCCGATCTGCAGAAGTGGGAAATGGGCTCAGAGACAGCGGTTCAGTGAGCGAGGTGCGAGGTCCCACGGTTCTGACACGTGAGACGCGGTCCCTTGGAAGCCAGCGCCACACGATTGTTCTGTCGTTATCGGCCAACAGAATCGTCCCCCAAAGGGGAACCGCAGGAACCTGCCAGGTCTGGGTAATCCCCTTCGGGCACCGCGGAGAGGCCTGCAGCGGCGTCCGTCACACACCTGCCACACTCATCGTTTCGCCAAAGGAAATTTATTTTTAACATCCCTCAGGTGCGTGTGCAGATAAGGTTGGAGGCGGTTGGCAGCCGCCTCTGGAGTTGTGGGTTCCTGACAAGCACTGAGGACACGCTCGGCCACGTCACGCTGTGTCTGCACAAGTATCCTTCCTTCTTTTTCTTTTTTAAACGTGTATTCACCTTTGAGAGACAGAATGCGAGCAGGGGAGGGGCAGAGAGAGGGAGACACAGAATCCGAAACAGGCTCCAGGCTCCGAGCCATCAGCACAGAGCCCCACGTGGGGCTCGAACTCACGAATGGCGAGATCATGACCTGAGCTGAGGTCAGGGGCCTAACGTCTGAGCCACCCAGGTGCCCCTTTTCCCCAGGATTCTGAAGGCAGCCGTGGACACAGGGGTGACCCTTCCGCTCAGGGGTATCCGTTCCCACCTGCTCGGGGACCCTGTCCAGCCCGGCATGGTGGCAGGTTGCTACTCCAGGGCCACACGCAGGAACACTTGGACCAAAGGAAGTTTGTTTCCTGAACCTTCTTACTCTAGTCGCCAGGGTCCCCTCCCCCTCCCCGCCACCCGAGTGCATTCTCAGGTGGAACCCGCCTGCCACCCACTCTGGCAGGGACAATACTTAGAGGACAGTCCCCGATGGAGCACGGAGAGCTGGCTGCGACATCCGTGTCCCTGGGACGCCGGGCTCTGTGATCCGTGGGGGGATCTCAGCCCTCTGCTGGCTGCAGTCAGCCGGAGAGACTTTCTGGAAGCTTAGGGCCTCAAGCATGGCTGCCTCCGGCTGCCTGCCCCCCTCCTGCCCAGAGCTGGACCCAAACAGCCCTGCTTCTGGTGGCATTCTCGCTGCCAGAGGGTTCCAGGGCGGCGCAGGGGTGGGGGGATCCGGGACCCAGATGCCCGCTCCCCAGCTTGGGGGGGCCAGGCCTGCCAGCTGCCTTCACTTCTGGCCGCCGCGTGCCAGGAAGGGCCTGGAACTCGAGGTTGGCATCGGCATCAGCTGTTTTAGCGCAGAGTCGGGCCCGCCGTCCTTGCTAAAAATAAATACAAAGGAAAACCCCAAAGGAGCGAAGCCTATTTCAATACCTTTTATTGTCCTCGTCCCCGGTTCTTTTGTCTCCCCCCTTGCAAGGCTGGAGCTGAGTGCGCACAGGGCCCACCCCGAGGGTCGCGGGGCTCCCGCCCATGTCCTGGGGACGCGCCGCCCAGACTCGGTCCTGGGCAGGAGCGGAGGCAGAGGGTTTGGGGGAAGAAAAGAACGAAGGGCCAACGGCCACGTCTTTGAGCGCAGTTTATTTTAAAATAGGATGATGGTGAGCTGGAGGGGGGCTCACCACCCCAGGTCCTCTCTGCGTGGCCCCCTTCCAGCTCGCCACCCAGCCCTCCGAGAGAGAGAGAGAGAGAGAGAGAGAGAGAGAGAGAGAGAGAGAGAGAGAGCGCGCGCGAGCAGGGGAAGGGCAGAGAGAGGGAGAGACAGACTCCCAAGCAGGCACTCACCGTGTTCTCACAAACCTTAAGGTCAGGACCTGAGCCAAGATTGAGTGGCGGATGCTTAACCGACAGCGCCCCCCTCCAGCGCCCCCAAGGTAAAAATTTTTCTTGAGTTGCTGGGTTCCGATCGCCTTTACCAAGGCGGCGTATTTTGGGGTCACGTAGTTCGCTCTCCCTCTGAAGGAAAGGGGACAGACACCTTTGGGGTATCCGCGGTTCGATTTAATTAAACGAGGAGGCCACTAGACTGACGCGGGTGTCATGTCCCGGGGGCCGCAGAAGCAAACCACAGTCCTCGCTGTCGATGCCTCGGCGTCCCCGAATCCAAGTTCCAGAGAGGATCGCAAAGCCCCCTGAGGCTAGAGCCAAGTCAGCGACTTCCTCTCTCCTCTCTCAGCTCTGCGCTTCTCTGTTGAAGTCCGGGCCCGGCCCCTGGCTCCCGGCCGGCCCTCCCTCCGAGCCACTTCCGGTTTGGTGCTGTGCCAGTCCAAACCGTTTTTGCTCAAGTAAATTCTTAAAATGCTTTTTTTTTTTTTTTTTAAATATACAACCCGGACTGGCATCAGTGACCCTTCTGTTTTCCTGGGGACTGACCTTCATCCCTAGGGGGTCAAGGAGGTAGTTTCCAGCGGGTAGGTCACTACACATTCCTCCCAACCCCTGGTCCCCTACGGTGGAAGGGGTGGTGTCCCCTTGGCAGGTGGCACGGGGACAGGGAGAGAAGGAGAGACACAAAGCCCAACGCCTGGGTCCCTCAGTGAGTGTCTAGTCTCTCCTTTTTTAAAAAAAAAATTTTTTTTAATTTTTTAATGTTTATTTATTTTTGAGAGACATAGAGACAGCGTGAGCAGGGGAAGGGCAGAGAGAGAGAGAGAGGCAGACGCAGACTCTGAAGCAAGCTCCAGGCTCTGAGCCATCAGCACAGAGCCCGATGCGGGGCTCGAACTCACTGACCGTGAGATCATGACCTGAGCTGAAGTCAGCGGCTTAACCGACTGAGTCCCCCAGGCGCCCCTCCCTCCTTTTTTTCAAAGCATGGGTCGAACTTGCCTGTTTCTTTGCATGTCTCGTAATTCTTTTTTATTGACAAATGGACATTTTTTGTTATTTTATTATTTTTTTTACAAATGGACAGTTTAAAGTTTATTTTGAGAGAAGGAGGAAGAGCATGAGCACAAGTGGGGGAGGAGCAGGAGAGAAAGGGAGAATCCCAAGCTGAATTCACGCTATCAGCACAGAGCCCCATGCGGGGCTCGAACCCCCAAAGTGTGAGATCATGACATGAGCGGGAATCAAGAGCTGGACGCTTAACTGACTGAGCCGCCCAGGCGCCCCCAAGTGGACATTTTAGATAATACATCGTACCAAGTCCGGTTCCCATCCCTGTCTCTCCCCTCGCCAAGGTCAGTGTTGGATTGTGTGTGTCGCTGGCTTGACGGGAAGAATCCTATGGGGTGCGTCTGCCCGCAGTGTGCGGCTCCTGCTATCTGCGCACTTTTGTCTTTTCTTCTCTTAAGTTTATTTATTTTGAGAGAGAGAGAGAGAGAGAGTGAGTGTGAGGATGTGAGCAGGGAGAGGAGCAGACACAGAATCCGAAGCAGGCTCCAGGCTCTGAGCTGTCAGCACAGAGCCCGATGCTGGGCTCGAACCCACGACCTTGGTTCATGACCTGAGCCAAAACCCAGAGCTGGGCGCTTAACCGATCAAGCCCCCGGGTGCCCCAAGTTCGGGCGGTTTTCGCCAGTCTGACCCGGGTTTTACTCGGCCTTTTCGTATGTCCGGCAGGCCCCTGGGCCAGGCGCGTGTGGGGAGCTGGGGCCCTCCCTGGCCTCTCCTGAGCGTGGCACGGCCTCGCACACGCACGCAGACCTTCCGGGCCACTCGGGGCGTGAGGAGGACTCCCTACTGATGAGAAGGGTCCCACCTTCCTCTCTTCCCCAGTAGCCAGCGTGCAAGGTCATCAGGGACCGGTGACCGGTTTTCATCACCGCGGCCAAGGCCAAGGCGACACCTGTGTGTGTGGAGCCCGCAGGTGCAGCCGGGCAGGGGGACGCCGGGGTCCTCCTGCCCCCCCAGAGAGACGGCTGATGCTCCGGAGCCGGTTCAGGGGAGGCTTCTCATTTCTGCCGGTCACCGATGACGGGGACGGCCCTCGGGAAAGAAACCACAGGGCCGGTGGGGGCGGGGAAGGGAGGCGGGGCAGTGACTGCTCCCAGGACAATAGGGCACATGCCCCAGGGGAGGAAGGCAGAGGTGGCTTGGGAGCAGAGGGCTGGGTCAGGGGCAGACCCTGGGCCCTGCAGGACCTGAGCCCACCCCTGGCACCCTGCCTGTCCCCCCTTGCCCTCCTTCCGGCCCATGCACCCCTGGTTCGACCACGCTGGCTCGTCACAGAGCCCCGGTGGGGTCATCCCACGCCGGTCCTTCTATACGTGTGTGCGCGTGTGTGTTTAAGCAAGCTCTGGACCCCACATGGGGCTTGAACTCACAACCCCGAGACCAAGAGTCACACTCTCTGGCCCCTGGCAGACAGAACGGAGCCCTGAGGAGCTCTGCAAGGTGAGGGACCGTACCCTGGGAAACACCGGGGTGACTGCGGCGAGGCCACCTTCCCTTGGGGGGGGCAGGGTCCGTCGGGCAGACGCCCTCGCCGGTGCTGGCCAGGCCGGTCCCGGCTGACTGGTGTGCGTCCCACTTCCGGGGGAGCTGAAACTGTCATGAAGCGGAGTCTCGGTTTCGTGCCACCGCGGGGCTCCGCGTAGATGACTCCAGTTTGGGCCTGTTGGCTTGTTTGGTTTCGGTTTTGCTTTAAAAATTTTTTTTAAATTTTATTTACTTTTGAGAGAGAGAGAGAGAGAGAGAGAGAGAGACCGTGAGCAGGGGAGGAGCAGAGAGAGAGGGAGACAGAGAATCCGAAGCAGGCTCCGGGCTCCGAGCCATCAGCACAGAGCCCGATGCGGGGCTTGAACTCACAGACCTCGAGATCATGACCTGAGCCGAAGTCAAGAGTAGGACGCTCAGGCGACTGAGCCCCCGGGCGCCCCGATAAAGGTATTATTAATGAAAAGGATCAAAAATGTACCGAGGGCCGAGCCCCCTCCATCCCCGGGCCCCCCACGCCAGCCACACGGCAAACGTGTCCCTGGCAGCGGGTGCCGGGGCAGGACCCCCTGGACCAGAGGAGGACTTGACGCCTGTCCTTCGAGGACCCAGCACGTGTCCGCGGGAGGGGCGGGCAAATCAGGGACCAATACTGTTCGAGTCACACCTCACACTCGACATTTGCAGTTTCCGTTTGCATCTCAGGGGAAACTGAGGCTCAGAAGACTCAGCTGACTTCCCAAGGACCCTCAGCTTTCAGGGAGTTTTACTGGTTATCTATTGCTGGATAACAACTTTCTCTAAGACTCGGGTGACTTGAAAACAATACATCTTGGGACGTGACCTCACGGTTTGTGAGTTCGAGCCCCGCATTGAGTTCCACGCTGGTAGTACAGAGCCTGCTTGGGATTCTCTCTCTCTCTCTCTCTCTCTCTGCCCCTCCCCCACTCGCTCTCTTCAAAAAAGGGAAAAAAAACAACTAAAAAAACCCCAGTACGTCTCAATTATGCCCCACATTTTATGGGGGAGAGCCCAGGTCTGGCTTTTCCTGGCTCCGGGGCTCTGGGGAGGTTGTGGTCAGGACGTGAGCCCGAGCTAGTCATCTGGAGGCTCGACTGGGGCCGGAAGTTCACCCCCCAGGCCGCTCCCGCACGTGGCCGGCGAGTCGGTGCAGCCTGTTGGGGGGGAGCCTCAGCCCCTCGGCGGGGGTCTCTCCAAAGGGGGCTCATGAGGGCCCCACGACACGCCGGCTCCTTCCCCCAGAGCGAGCGAGGCCAGCGAGAGGGAGCCACGTGGAAGCCGCGACCCCCTCTGTGACCCAGTTTTCTCGGACGTCGTGCGTCCTGTTCGCGCTGAGTGAGTCACCAGGCCCAGCTGGCACCCAGGGGAGGGGACCGTGAGCCATCTTTTGCAGGGAGTCGTGCCGAGGGAGCGAGGGCACGTTGTGAAGCCACCGCGGGGCCCACCCGCAGGCCTTGACTCCCGTCTGCAGGACGCCAACACCCCGGGGCTTCGTGGGGCGCGTTCTCGGGATGGGAGGCACCGGGGCGGGCAGCGAGGCCTTCGCCTCACGATGCCCCCATCTGAACGCGTCAGGAGGCTCAGACCCCAGGAGGCAATGGGGGCTCGGGCTTGAGGGGTGCAAACGGCCAGAGTGGGCCCCGGGGGGCCAGGAGAGGGGGACACGCTGACGTGGCCAGAGGGAGGAAGTGTCCTGGACCAGGGCACTCGTGACAATGACCCGGGAGAGACGGAGCTGGGAGAGCGCGGGGGACACCGGGAGGCCCCCCGAATCGAGGGGAAAGCCGCAGCCAGGCCCCGGGGACTGGAGAGCTGGGACCCCGAGTCAGCCCACCCGGTGCTGGGGGTGTCCCTCCGCGGCTCGGGCCCCAGCGTCAGGCTCAGTCGGCCGTTCTCGATGGGCCCGAACCCGGACACTGCGTGGCTGGCCCCTGGGGACGGCGCTGGTGGCCCCGGGCACCTCGTCTCCCTGTAACCATCAAAGCGCCTCTCTTTTCGGCTCAGAGTTCTGCCAAGCCTCACCTTCCTGCCGTGTCGTGTCCCAAAGCCCGGCTCACCCTCCGCTTGGGCTGGTCAGGGACCCGGCGTATCGGAAATTGTCCCACTCTGGGTGTCTCTGACCCCCACCTCCAGGCAGCTCCCGAGGGTGACCCCTGTCCCTGGAGAGAAGCCATCTCTTGCCGTCGGGGGGGGGGGGGCAAATGCCAGATGTAGCCCGGGCAATCCGAGGGCTGGTAGCTTGGGGGCGTGGGTCAGAAGTTGGGGGATTCTCCCTGGTCAGGTGATCCGTTCCAGGCCGGGCAGTGTCACCTCCTGAGGGGCAGCGGGGAGGTTCATTAAAGGAGCCCCCCCCCCCGGACACTGACAGAGTAACGATGAATATGGGGGAGCCGAGCCCATCTGGAGGGGGCGGCAGGAAGCCAGCCAGGCCGGGCACCTCCGCAGCCTCCTGGATGGCCACGGTTGGGAGGGCTACCGCAGGGGAGGGCGATGCTCTGCGACCTCTGTCACCCCTCTCACCTTGGGCTGCTGTCCACTGTGTGTGCGGGAAGGGAGGAAGGGGAGGGAGGATGCCAGGGGGGAGGGGGAGGGGAGGGAGGTGTCAGGGAGGAGGGAGGAGGAAGTAAGGGGCGGGAGGAGGGGGAGGGAGGACCAGGAGGCACCTGCTTTGGTGGGGAGGAGGAGGAGCGAAGGGCCTTTTGGGGGGTAGGGGGCAGTTTACAGATGAAGGGCAGGAGGGAGCAGGCGTCCTGCCGACTGGGAGCCGTGCGTGAGGGGCTCTGCGAACCTGCTAGAACGGGCTCTGGGGGAGTGGGTGAGGGAAGAGGGCCCTCGGGAGCAGAGCGGGGGGGGGGGGGGTGAGGCCTCCGGACTCTGCAGCTCTTGCTGTCCTCAGGGGACATCTGTCCCTGTCCCAGACGGGGGTCTCTGTTGGGTGGCCTTTGATGTGCGGTCAGTGGATAACCAGTCACGGCCCCAGGGTGGGGGGGGGAGGGGGGGAGATGGAAGAAAGACCAAGGGCCTTCAGGGAGGAGGGTCCAGGCTCGTGCACAGCCCCCAGAGTCCCAGGCGATCCTGGGAACCTCTCGCAGCCTTTTGGCGACACTCACGCACCCCTGGTCTCAGAGAGGCTGAGTGACTGGCCCCAGGCCACACAGCTGGCAAGCGATGAAATCAGAGTTCTTCGCCCCAGTAACAGGAAGTAAGAAGCGTTCTCCGTGAATCCTATAAAAATGTTTCTGCCCCCCCCAGTCCCCGCCCCCACCCCCCTGCTCTTGGGGAGAGCCGGATTCAAATGAAGAGAAGGCAGAACAAATACATGGAGAATAGACAGAACAGGATGGATGAGATCTGGGCGCCTCCCCCTGAACGGCCTCCGAACCCTCCACCGGGCAGGGGGCCGGGACGGGGGGGGGGCCGGGGGGGCTGGGGAAGGCAAGCAGGTGGGCATCGCCCCCAGAGGCGGCGCAAGGCTGCTGGGGAGGGCGCTCTGCAGCCCAGACGGGGTCGGAGGGCCGAGTGGGAGGCCGCCGCCTGGGACTCCGTGACAAGGTCACCGGCTCCGGGACTTCAAAGCGGCGAACGGGCACTGTAACGGGCGGGTCCCGCCGGGCGCCGAACAGCCCGGCAAGGGCAGGGCAGCCGCCCCCTCGCTCAGGCCGGTGCTTGCCAGGGGGTCCCCGCTCCACACGGAGTCCTCGAGCCCAAGATGCCGGCCCCTCCGAGCTCGAGTGCAGACCGTCCAGGAAGTTCAGGAATGTGGCGTGGGGGGGGGCAGGGGATGGGGGGGGTCCTGACCAGCACACCCAGGCCCGCCGCCGGTGAGAACGCGCCCCAGAGGGTCTCCAGATCCCCTCCGGCGGAGGTATGTCGAGTGACCAAAGAACCCTTCCTAGGAAGTGGGGGTGTAGGAGGGGAAACTGAGGCGGGCAGGGGCCCCGGCTAAGTGGGCCAGAATCCTGACTCCCTGCTAGAAAGGGCATGGAGGGGCCAGGAGGAAGCTGGTACCTCTCCAGGAGCCCCGGGCGGCTCCCCATAATCACGTACCTGCCTGCCCTTGGCCCTGAAGGGGCTCAGAGCAAGTCTCCCCAAACCTGCCCCTCTGGCACGCGGGCTATTTCAGGTGAAGGTCATCAAGACGCCGCCGACCCCAGAGACGCTCGTGCCCCTCCCCGAACGTCCTGGAAGAATGCAAATTGGGGGTCCGGCCCACGGTTAAGAGTTCTCACCAGAGACAGGTACCTGAGGGACCCGCCTGCGGGCCAGGGCGGACAGCTTCCCGAACCCCATCCTGCGCACTGAGGCCCCCCGTCCCCGGCCCGCTCCTCGATAGAGAGGACAAACGTGTCCCTCTACCTTTTCTGTCTTCGAGCCTCGCGCGCGCGCGCGCGCGTGTGTGTGTGTGTGTGTGTGTGTGTGTGTGTGTGTGTGTGTGTGTGTAGGGGTTCCGGTAGGCGCCATGCGATCTGCTCAGTTAGGCTGTCTCGTGTCAGCGTCGTTCCAAGATGGGCCAGAAGGAACTTCGAAGGGTAAATAAACACTTTCCTCCTAACAGCCCTGTGTCCACCCGTACCAGGGAGGCGCACTTAAAGAGACGCCCCCCACCCCGAACACAGCGCCGAGGGGGTTTGCACCCCCGGTCTATGCCTGCTCCGGGAAGGTCTGCACACCGGGCCGCTGGGGGCTGTGGGGGGTTCTGGGGACCCTCCAATCGCCCAGGTTAGAGACGGACGAGAAACCGTGCCACAGGGAGGGCCAGCACCTGCGCCGAGGTCACACAGCGACTCAGCTGGGTTCTCCGACGGGTGGCCCGCCCAAGTCTGGGTCCCAGACGGAGGCGGGGGGGTCCTCCAGGGACAAGGGCGACGGCGTCCGGGCGCCCTCCGGTGGCCGCCGCGCGCGGAAGCCGGCCGCCCGGAGTGCCCCTGCCTGCGGCCGGACGGGGGCGACAGCGGCCGGGGACCTCCGCGCGGGTGCTGCCAGGCCTCGCGGTCGCGTTTCCTTCTTAAAAGAAGCGCGTCGGCGCTGAAACCGATTCTGTAAAATCGATGAGATCGCTAGGGCCTCGCGGTCGGTGCGCAGCGGCGAGCGGGCACCCGGGCCATTGTCGTGGCCGCACAGGGCCCATCCCGGGGGACGGGGCTCCGGCCCGTGACGTCAGGCCCCGCCCCCTCCTTCCCCGAGGGCGCAACCGAGCCCCGAGCTCCAGGACGCGAACCCGCCGCGCTGCGGACAGACAGGCTGCCGGACAAATCCCAGGCCCCTCCGCGTCTTAGGAACCGCCTTCCTTCGCGGAGCGCGGCCGGAGGCGCCCGCCACCGCCCAGAGCTGCGTCCCGCTCCCGGTGCTGCGGGGGGAGGGGACACGGGCGTGGGGAGCCGGGAGTCCCCCCGCAGGCTGTGCGCGCCGCCGGGGGCCTTACTGGGCGGGGGCGGGGGGACCGCTGGGAGGGGCGGAGGCTGCAGGCTGGTCGAGTGTCGGGGGGAGAGGAGGTCGAGGGTCTGAGGGCTCGGCCGAGGGTCCCACAGGGTAGAAAGGGCCCTGTGCGGTGGCCTTCGGGGCGGGGCCTAGCGCGGACGAAAGGGTGCTCAGCTCGGGGCTCGCAGAAGCGGCGGCTCCTCCCGGGGACGCGCTCGCGGGTGGTGGCCGCCGTCGGCCTGTCCGGGTGCGGCTCCCAGGTGGGTGTCCACCGCGCCTCTTAGGTCCTCCACGACTTTGAAAACCCGGCCGGATCCTCCCCCGTGGTTGTGGGAACTGCTTTCAGGTCACACCCCGACCCTCGACACCTGGGTCCTGACACGACTCCTTGCTACGCCGCAGCCCCTCGCGCCTCGGATTACAGGTCGCTGCACTGATCAGGTGTCCCTCGCACTTCCCTGTGGAATTAGAAGGAACCCCTTGAAAGGTGCCCGGGCCCCACAGGGAGGTGGCCAGCAATCACGACCAACCCTGGCGACCTTCGGCACAGGAGTGGCGGGCCGGAGCGCGGAGTGCGGACGGGTGGCAGGCGCACTGCCTGAAGGAAGCTCCGTCCCTGCATCTCCGCCTCGCTTGCTCCAGGGGGCGCTCTCCCAGCGCTGCTCCTGGAGTCTGCGCTCTGCACCCCGGCTGCCCAGAGGGGAAAGGATCGCTGGACCCTGTCGCCCATGGCGACTCACACGGGGATCGCTCCCCATAGGAAAGCGGCGTGGACCTAGGACGGCGCCCCCGCCCCCTAGCGCTTGGTGCCGCCGGCCGTGGGGGGTCTTCAACAGGAGCGGCGAGACCACACCGGCCTCAGAGAGCGCCCCCTAGTGGGCGGGAGGTGTAGGAAGGCGCCCCCAAGGGAGAGGAGAGGGCCCCTCGGGGCATTGGCAGAGTCAAAGGCCAGCAACACGCTTTATTTCTCTTTTGTCTTAGAAACTTGAAAAAACAAAACAACAAAAAAAAGGAACTCAAACAGACGCACAGAAAGAGTGTGCTAGAGGAAAGCCTCTCCCCGCCCCCCGGCCTCACAATTCTGTGGAAGTAGAGGCCCGGTTCCGGCTCGTTTCCTCCGGGGCCCAGAAGCGCGCTCTATGCTCGCTGTCCTTCGGCGTGCCTGGTGGCCACGTTCCGGCCTGCGCTGGCTTCCTCCGTCCGCGGTCACCAGCGCTGTAACCGTGCCCGCTTCTGCACGCCACCTTGCGTACAGGCTGGAATTGGAGGAGAGCGACCGTCCGGGTCCCCATCTAGCGGAGGTGAGGGCGTGTTGACCTGGCGGGGAGCAGGGGGCAGGCGGCGCGCGGGGACTCGGGCAGGAGGGCGGCTGGAGTGCGGATTTGGGACCCACAGGCCGGTGGCATTGTGTGTGCCGGGGAAGCGGCAGGTTCTCCTCCCCGGCTGTGAATCACGTGACTCTCGCTGGTTCGGGAACCTCCCCGCCGTTCCGAAGCACGGCCCTGCCAGTGAGCCTTCTTGGCTGCGGACTGTCCCGTTTAGCACCTTGAGTACCTCGTGCTGCTCCCTTCTAAATTTCGAAGTTTCTGCTGAAAACTCCAGAATCTTCCGGGGTTTTCCTTGGATGTAACTGCTTTCTTGCCTCTTGATGCTTTTCAAACTCTCTTCAGCCTGAGTTTTTGCCATTTTCTTTCCCCCGGTGGCCGGGCGTGGCCCTCTATGGGGTGGCTTTGTCGGGGGCTCGCTGCGCCTCCTGGGGCTGGACTTCCATCTCCTTCCCCGGATCCGGGCCGTTCTCGGCGTCTCTCTCAGCAAGTAAACGTTCTGCTCCCTTCTCCCGCTCCTCTGCTGGGGCCCCCGGAACGTGACTGTTCTGCCTGACGGTGTCGCCGGGTTCCCCAGGGCTATTCTCATCCGGCACCTTTGCCTCGCTCGCCTGGTCGCCTCGAGGACCGCCCGCTGCCGTGCTGGGGCCGCCGCCCGGCTCCTGCCCCTGCCCCTTCTCTCGTTTCCTGTTTAGGCCGGACAGTCTGCTAGTCATCTCTTTCAGCGAGCTCATCATCTCTTCGCGCTCCTTTTTCAGGTTTCGGAGGTCTCTGTGCATGTCCCCCAGGCTTTCCTCAAGTGTGGCCAACATCCTGAGGATGGTTACTCTGAAGTCTCTCTCAGATATATGACTTGTCTCCGTTTCCATTAAGTCTCTTGCTGTGATTTTGTTCTGTCCTTTTGCCTGGGACCGGTTCCTCCGTCTCCCCATTTTGTCTGTTGCGGAGTCTGTTCCTCTTAGGCCAGTCGGCTGTCTCCTGCGGGTGAAAACAGTGGCCTTAAGATGAGGCCTTAAGTCCTGCCGTGCCCGCGGTGCAGTGTCCACTGTTCCCCAGAAAATGGCGTCGCAGGGGTGTCCTACTGTTGTGGCCCAACCGTGTCACCTTCCACCCAGTCGTCTGCCAAGGCTCTCTCTGCCTGTTGCGGGCAGGGTAGGGTCCAGTCCCTGTGCTGTTAGTGGGCGGGTCTGGGGCCACGCGGATCAGACCAGGAGTCGGCCAGATATGGGGTAGCTCCCCACTGCAGGGCGCTGTCCCTGTGTCGTCCCGAGAAACTTTTATTGGGGGTCGGGGCTGCAGTCAGACCCGACGTCTGCCCCCAGCCCGCCGCTGGAGTCGCAGTCAGACCGGTGTGTACATGATCGTCCCCTGTCCCCGGGCAGGACTCGCTGGCGTGGGGTGGCCCTGTGTGGGCCGCGTGCACACTGCCAGGCCTGCGGCGCCGCTGGGATAGGGATCTGGCCAAGAGCGTATCAGCGAGGGCGATCCGCGACGTGCACGGGGGCGGAGGGGCCCCGGGGCACCAGGACGGAGGCAGCGCCGTCGGAGGGACGAGCTACAGAAGCGTTGGGGGTTGGGCGGCGCAAGCAAGTTCGGCGGCGGGAACTGGTTCCCTCTGGAATTTAGACTGGGGGTGGGGGAGGGAGTGGCGCCTGCCAGCTCCTTTGTTCCCCCACCGCGCCCCGGCCTTCCGGGACTCCACAACTCTCCCACCCTTAGGCCACGAGCGGCTTTCAAACCGGTTCCCGCCGGTATCCGCGGGGGCTCTTTGTCCCGCAGTCTCTTTAGAGGGAGAACCCGGCGTCCTTTCTCCCTCCCCACTCTCCGAGAGCAGAGCTGCCGATTTTTAGAACTGCAGAAGCTGAGTGCCGCTGGCTGCAGGAACTCACGAAATCCGGACCCCCACTTTTGCAAACCGAACTCAGGGGGCTCTGCCGCTCCACGCGCCGCGGCTCCCTCCCGCCAGTCCGGGCAGCACGCGTCGCCTCTCCGCCCTTCCTACCCTCTTCCGTGTGGCCTCCTGTCTACGTTTGGCTCCGGAGAGTCCGTTCTGCCAGGGTTCGAGCGGTTTTCTGGGTGATTTAGGCCAACGTGTGTGGAACCCAGGCGGTCCGCGCGACGAGGGGAGCCCCGAGCCCTCCTACGCCGCCATCTTCCCAGCAGGCTCTGCTCCCCGCCTCCCAGAGGGCAGTGCGGCGCCGCTCCGGCGCGGCCGCTAGATGGCGCCGACGCCAGGGCCGTGAGGCCGGGGGGCGGGGCGCCGGCTCGTAATTCCCTGCACTTCCGGGAGCCCCGGCGGGGTCCTACGGGAGAGACTGCTGGGGCGCCCCGTCGCCCGCGCCTGCAGAGGAGGCTGGCGGGGGTGCTCTCTGCCGGGCGCCGCGGGGGGTCTGCCGTCAGGTAGAGGAAGGAGACGCTGCACGGACCGCAACAGGCGTTCCGGGCACTGCTCTAGTGGCCGGTTCCCAAACAGGGTGACGTGAGGGAGGCGCGCTGAAGCCTCGGGCCAGGGGAGGGAAGAAGTGACGCTTATCCCCTCTATCCGGGGAAGCAGCAGAATTCCTGTCCCACCCCCAACCTGTCTCCGAGTTCAGCGCCCCCAGCCGCCAGGTCTCCCACCCACAGCAGTGCCACACCTCCTCCTCCTCCCCGCGCCCACCCGGAGACTGGCACTCGGCCTGATGTAATTAAAGAAATGAATTTGCAGGGCCGTTGCGCGGCTCCGTCGGGTGAGCGTGGGACTTCAGCTCAGGTCATGAGCTTCCGGTTCAGGAGTTCGAGCCCTGCATCGGGTTCTCTGTCGTTATCATTCACCCTGCTTCGGATCTTCTGCCTCTCTCTGCCCCACCCCAGTTCACGCTCCCTTTCTCTCAAAAATGAATAAGCATTAAAAAAATGAATTTGCACAGAAACATTAGCCCCCGGTTCCGGCACACTGCAGGCGCTGGAGGGTGTTTGTGGGGGACGAACAGCGGAGTCCAGACTGATTCGAGTCCCCTTCCCAGAATCTCCTGGCTGCGAGCTGATTTCCTGAGGATGGGTGGGCGCCCCGCCCCCACCCCGGGGTGACCTGCACGCCCTGCAGTCTGTGCGTTGTGGGAGGGTCCGTTTCCTCCCCTCGGATCTGGGGAGTCTGGGACTACTTCAGAAGCCAAGTTCGAGGATGGTAGTGCGCCCACCGGCACCCACCGGATGCTCTCTCCAGGGACACCCTCTCCCCCTCCCCCCACCGCGACCCCTGAGCGCCCGCGGAAAAGTCTGCCTACTCCGAAGCTGCTGGGCGGTGGGACCGCAGGGAACTAGACACGCCAGGGCCTAGCTGTCCCCGTCTCAGTGGTGGAGTCACAACAGCCTGGCCCCGACAGGCAGCTGGCCTTCTGGTGGCTGCACCCAGGGGTGACGGAGATGAGCCCAGCTGCAGATTCGTTACCGGACAGTTTTAGGTCACTGCATCCTGGGCTTGGTGGGGTCACACGGCATGGGGTACTGAACCACAAGGCCCAAAGCCGGGGATGACCCACCGGCCGCCCCGATTCACTTGGGCTTGAACGATTTGCTAAGACGGAGAGAGCCCCGGGCCTGCTGGGCTGAAGCAGTGACTCCCCAGCTCGGTCTGTCCCTGCCGGAACGCGGGCAGGTGGCAGGACCCTTGCTGGCTGGACGGCCCAGTGTCACGGGCATCCACGCCGGGAGGGCGGGTGCTCAAGGATATTTGTTACTCAAGGTTGTAGGGTCCCTGTTCCAAAGTGCTTCTGAGCCCTAACATTTCATTTGTGCAGCTTGGGGACATCCCCGTCCCTAGCGACGGCGTCACCCTCGGCCACCTTCTCCTGCACAGTCCGGGGCGTCTGCCCCGCCTCCTGCTCTGGGTGGGGAGGGGGCAAAAGACACTCCTCGTAGGGACACCACCCCTTCCTTACTCCACTTTGAGGCTGGTACAGGCCGGAGCTGGTGGCTGCTGGGGGCGGGAGACGGGCGGTCCTGAGCACAGAGCGGGGCGGTGAAAGCGGAGGCGGCGGCCCACGTGTCCAAATCTGGCCGATGCGGTTTCTCGAGGGTCCCTGTGTCTGCAAAGAGCAAACCAGGCGCCTTCCGCTCACTGCCCGCCAAGGGCGTTCACGCAGAACCCTCTCTGCACCCGCTGAGAACGCCGAGCAGAGCTCCCGTCTCCTGGGCTACGAAGGAGGAAGTCCGGAAGCAGGCTCCCTGCTCCCTGGGCGCCGGCAGGCGTCTCCCCAGGAGACTGAGAACCCAGGCCCGGAACCGGCAGAGCGCCCGGCAGGAGGCAGGACGCTGGGAGACAGCGGAGCAAAGAGCTTCGAGAAGGAAGTGGTCCCCGGGGTCAGATGTGAAGCAGCCGGGACGCAAAGGTACCGACAGCTTTGCCCACGGGCTGTGTGACCTTCGGTGGGGGCGAGGCCAGCCTCGTGTTGAGACCACGGAGGCCGAGAGCCAGGGCTCCCTCTGGAGCATGCGGCGGGGGCCGGGCTCAGGGGCCGCCAGCTCTCTTCCTCCTGAGATGACCCGTGAGCCTGCTTCCGTGCTAACGGGGAGTGCGGCCAGGCAGGAGGACCCGCAAGGCCACGGGACCCGCAGCACCCCTGACAGGGAACAGGGGGCTCCCCTCCAGCGGCACAGACAGGCTCCAGGCTTGAGGCTTGTGTCTCTCCCCGCTTCCTGCAACCCTTCCAGGAGCCGGCAAGCCCGGCCCTCCTGTGCCAGCGGCTCGGCTCCCCGACGGCGGCCTTCCCAATGAAACACAGGTCACGGGCCTGTACCTACAGGAAGACGGTTGGATCCACGGCAGCGCACATGTGGAGACCCGCAGAGTGAGCAAACCAGGGTTTCCATGTGAAACGGAAGCTTCAAATCTAGTCTGGGTTCTGCTGCAGTGAGGTGTTTGAGGGAGGCGTGGCGTGGCTGGAAGGGGGGAAGACAGGACTCGGGGGACTCAGCCCGCAGTCCCGGTGAGGGTCGCCGGGCCTGGGGCTGCCTCGCCTCTGGGGGCTGCAGCAGTCCGGACTTGGCTGCAGCCCCTCGTCCTTCCTCTAAATGTGTCTCCGGAACCTGGGGCTGTTTCTGGCGGGACGGAGGGCTTTGTGCTAGGGGTACCAGCGGGAATGGACCACAGCGCCCGGAGGCTGCGCCCCCCTCCTCTCCTGTCCTTGGAATGTGGCCCCGGGGGACCTGGCCCGCTCCCAGAAGCTGCCCCAAGGACGGCCTTGAGACAGCGACGTGGTGCTGGGACCATCTGGGGCGTGTGTGTGACTGAACCCCGCTGCGGCCGCTCTATGAACTGTTAGGACGCGGCAGGCAGGTGCGGGGGTGCGGCGGGCGGGTGCGGGGGTCCACCATCCCGCGGGCGCCAAGACAGGCCTCGTAGGTCAGCTCCCTGTGTTCACTGCGCCTGCCCCTGCCCCTCTGGGGTGGCGTCTTTCCTCCGTCCCTCCCTGGGCTCTGTGTTCGGGGGCCGGGAGCCGGGAACCAGCACCCAGGAGAGAACGGTCAGGGACATCTCATACGTGGGTCGTCTGGCCCGACCCTCCGACTTCACAGGGAAGGAACGCAAGTCTGGCCCAGGGAAGCCCGCTGTCCTGTCAGCCTCACAACTGCTGGCCGTGCCCCCCCCCCCTTCACGCTGGGTGACAGATGGGAGTGGCTGTCCCAGAAAGACAGGGAAACTGCGGAAAGACACAAGCAGCCCGTTCGGACGCTAGCAACTAGCACGTGGAGCCAGAAAGTACCCCCGGGGGTCCGGCACGCCACTTTGAGGCCACGAGCAACGGAAGTCCTCGCTGTCACCGTCTGCGATCGCCCAGGACTGGCTGGCTGCGCGCACGCTCAGAGCTGGCCCGTGGGACAGAGACTCCAGGGACGGCCCCTCGGGCAGAGGCGGCGCAGAACATTGATAAATTTGCCGCAGGCTTCTAATCCTTTGAGGGACTTAATTATACGAAAGAGCGAAATGAATCTGCTGCAGAGCGATTCTGTCCCATCCTCCCAGCCAGCTCACCAGGACCACCCCCACCGGCGCCCCCACAACGGACCGGGGCTTCGGGCCATCGCTGGTTGCGAACTTGGAACAGGCTCGGCGGCTCTGAGGAGTCCTGACGACCACTGTGGGGGATGCAGGCCGAGCCCCCCTCCCCTCACAGGCCGCTGAGGACAAATGCCTTAAAAAAAAAAAGAAAGAAAAGAAAAGGCAGAAACGCCTCGAAGAGTCGTCGGACAAACGTCTCTGAGCCGGCAGAGGGAGCGCTTCCTGAACGCTCGTCTCAGGACAGTGGGCCGCCATCCGCGACAAAGCTGCCCCACTGGACGGGCCTCCGAAGTCCAGCGGGCGGAAGCCTGGCACCCACGCTCCATCCTCCGCGCCGTGGTTTAAAAGGTTTCCAATCCGACTCGTGCGCTTGGTCAAAAGCGGCAGTCCGTCCACCCACAGCCCGGGAGGAGGGGTTTGCTCCCGGTAGCTCTGCGGGGACTGCTCTCCAGGCCGCACAGAACTTCTGCGCCTCGCAACCAACCCAGTTTAAAAACCGGCAAGGCACTTGAATGGGTGCTGCCCTGCAGCACGGACACGACGCGCCGGTGGGGGGGCGGGGGCGGCAAAAAGGGGCTCCAGAGCACTGCGCATCGGGGAACCGCAGATCAAACCCTTACTGCGGTACACGCCCCCCGCTGCGACGGCGATTTCTCGCACACGCGCGCGAGCACACACGGACTTCTATCTCAAGTGCTGCAGAGACCCTGGAACTTTTTTTTTTCCCCTAAATGTAAGCTCTACGGCCCACACGGGGCTCGAACCCACGACCCCGAGGTAAAGAGGCACACGCTCCACCACTGAGCCGGCCAGACGCCCCGGAACTGGCACTCTCGCGTGCTGCTGGTAGAGACGTACCCCGGTGTGGCCGCTGGGGAAGCGGTGTCGCAATTTACACAACAGGAGAACCAGAGGTGCCACGTGACCCGGCAAGTCCACCTCCGGGTCTGCGCGCCGACGACCTGGCGGCAGCGGCTCAGACAGAGCGAGCTGCACGGCCGTGCTCACGGCAGCCTGGTTCGCAGCAGGCGAGAGCTGGAGACCACCCAAATCCCCTGATCGACGGAAGAAGAGAGAGAGAAACCAACCGAGTCCATCCGTACGCTGAATATTCTTCAGCCCTAAAAGAAGGAGACTCTGACACCTGCCTCGACACGGATGAATCTCGAAGACGTGGTGTGAGCTGCGAAAAGCCGAAAACAAGAAGGACAAACGTTCTGTGAGTCCATTTACAGGGGGAACCCGGAACGATCAAGTTCACAGCGGCAGAAAGTAGGACGCTGGTTATCAGAGGCCGTGGGAAAGAGGAAGAAAGGTCACCGTTTAAGGCGACAGTTCGGTTAGATGACGGAGCCCTGGAGGGCGGCGGCGGGATGCTCACGACCACGAGAATGTACTTCACGCCAGGAAACTGGACGCTTAAGAACAGTAAATTTTACATTATGTACATGAAACTACAATAAAAAACTAAAAACATCAGTCTCTCGCTGGATTGGTTGGTACAACCTGCCACGTCTCAAAGCAAGTATCACGACGTGTCATTTTGGGGCGCCGGGGTGGCTGTGGGGTAAGCATCTTACCCTTGACTTCGGCTCAGGTCGTGATCTCACGGTCGAGCTCTCCGCGCGGAGCCTGTTTGGGATTCTCTCCCCCTCTCTCTGCCCCTCCTCCACCCACACACGCTGCACGCTCGCTCGCTCTCTCAAAATAAATAAGCTTATAAAAATGGGTCCTTTTAAGGTTGTAGAGAAAAAAGGCAAAGTCCTTCAGGATGAAAGAACTGTATTCTAAAAGCCTTCTGGATACAAGAACAACTTACAAAGCAATTTGCGAACAGACAAACGAAACCCAGGAAAACAGGCAGTGTTTATAGAGATCACCCAGGCTCACTCCGGAAGACACAGAAACGGGTGAACGTGAAATAAATGGATATTCAACACCGTGACCTTCCTTGGGGCCCTCTCGGAGCGATCACAGAGCAACCAAGTCAACTGACCTTCCAAGGGCGACGGGCCCGCCACGCACGGAAGGGACGCGCGGAGCGCAGCCTAGGACGCGAGCCCGGAGGGACGGCCGGAGACGGGAAAGGGGAAATGAGTCCCCAAAGAGGTCAAGTGTGGACCAGTGCGGCCGATTCTGACACCGCGGGGCCCGGAGCAGGGGGACTCACGCTCCCCCGCGAGCCCGCTTCCGGGGCGCGTTCCTGCAGGCGGGGCACGAGGCTGGGGAGACCTGCCCTTGGCACCGCAGGCACGGGGGCGTGACGGCTGCTCAGGGCTGCGAGACACCGGCTTCCCTGCGACGTGCCTCTCCTACCCAGGCAGAGATCTTAAGCTGCCGGACGGCCCAGGAAAACATATTCTAAAGCGGCAGTGAGGCACGCCACTCCATCAGTCTTGTGTTGTTGTTGTTTTCAATTCTTTTAAATTGATGTTTATTTTTGAGAGACAGAGAGAGCATGAGTGGGCGGGGGGAGAAGCAGACAAGAGGGAGACAGAATTCCAAGCAGGCTCCGCACGGATGGCAGAGAGCCCCGAACAGGGTTCGAACCCTCAAGCTGTGATGGTCATGACCTCAGCCGAAGTCGGACCCTTCCCCAACCGAGCCCCCAGGCGCCCCCCGCCACGGTATCATTCCTATACTGTGCGTGACGCGGCGGACCCGAAGACGCCTGTGATGCACTGAAGATCGATACATATTGTGCACCGTAACACGAATCTGAATTGAAAAACACTAAAAAGATGAATAAATCAACAGGGAAAATAAAATGAAATCAGTTTTAAAAGGTACTCAATTGAAAAGAGGGGAAAAATAACCCAAAGAACAGAAGGGACAATAGAAAATAGCAACACTACAGATTTAAACGCAGTCTTATCAACAATTACATAAATACAAACTGTCTAAGCACTGCATTTTATTTTTTTTATGTTTATTTATTTTTGAGACAGAGAGAGACAAAGCACGAGCAGGGGAGGGGCAGGGAGAGAGGGAGACACAGAATCCGAAGCAGGCTCCAGGCTCTGAGCTCTCAGCACAGAGCCTGACGTGGGGCTTGAACTCGTGAACCACAAGATCATGACCTGGGCTGAAGTTGGACACTTAACCGACTGAGCCCCCCAGGTACCCCCAAACACTACATTTCAGAATAAACGAATATAGACTAGATTGAAGAAAAGATTCATCTATATACTAACAACAAATCCACGTTCGACATGAAGACAGAGAGGTTCCAAGTGAAAAGATGGGGGGGGTCTGGGGGGGCTCGGTCGGTTAAGTGTCCAACTCTTGATATCGGCTCAGGTCGTGATCTCCCTGTCCTGAGACTGTGCGCTGACCGTGGAGCCTGCTTGGGATGCCCCCGCCGGCCCCTGGCCCTCACTGGCTCACACACACTCGCTGTCTCAAAATAAAATTAACATTACAAACAATTTTATTTTTTTTTATTTTTTTTTAATGTTTATTTATTTTTGAGACAGAGAGAGACAGAGCATGAGTGGGGGAGGGGCAGAGAGAGAGAGGGAGACACAGAATCCGAAGCAGGCTCCAGGCTCTGAGCTGTCAGCACAGAGCCCAACGCGGGGCTCGAACTCACAGACCGCAAGATCATGACCTGAGCCGAAGTCGGACGCTCAACCGACTGAGCCACCCAGGCGCCCCAAAACAATTTTATTTTAAAGGGGGTGCCTGGGTGGGTGGCTCAGTCGGTGGAGTGTCCGACTTTGGCTCAGGTCATGATCTCATGGCTGGTGAGTTCAAGCTCTATGTCGGGCTCTGTGCTGACAGCTGAGAGCCTGGAGCCTGTTTCGGATTCTGTTTCTGCCTCTCTGCCCTCCCCTGCTCTCTCTCTCTCTCTCTCAAAATAAACATTAAAAAAAGTTAAGAATTTAAGACTTTACTCCTCTATAGAGGTAACTGACAGAACAAGCAGACACAAAATCGGGAAGGACGGAGTGGCATCTGGGGGCTCAGCTGGTTAAGCATCTGCCTCTTGGTTTCGGCTCAGGTTATGATGATCTCCTGGTTTGTGAGTCTGAGCCCCGCACGGGGCTCTGCGCTGGCGGTGCAAAGCCTGCCTGAGATTCTCTCTCTCTCAAGATAAATAAACTTAAAAAAAAAAAACAGGAAAGACAGAGAAAACTTTTTTTTGAAGTATTTGTGTGTGTGTGTGTGTGAGAGAGAGAGAGAGAGAGAGAGAGAAAGAGAGGGAGAGGGAGGGGGAGAGGGAGGGGGAGAGGGAGGGGGAGAGGGAGGGGGAGAGGGAGGGGGAGAGGGAGGGGGAGAGAGAGGGAGAGAATCCCAAGCAGGTTCCTCACCAACAGTGCAGAGCCCAACTCGGGGCTCAAATCCATGAACCATGAGATTGTGACCTGAGTTGAAATCAGATGCTTAACCAACTGAGCCCCCAGGCGCCCCGGGGACAGAGAAAACTTGAAAACCACCAGCGACATCCTGAGCTGCTTGACACTCACAGAACGTCCCACCTAGCAACAGCAGACTGCACATTCCATGCAAGTGAACGTGGAACACTCCAGAGGCCATCTGGGGATATAAAGCAAGTCTCCATACTCAAAGTGACTGAAAACTTACAAAATATGTTGACCACATGGAATTAAATTAGAAACCAACGGCAGAAAAACATTTGGGAACTACCCGAATATTTTAAAAGAAACAATATACTTCTAAATAACTCCTGCATCGAAGAAGAAATCACACAACAAATCAGAAAATATCTTCAATGAAAGGCAAAATAAAGACCAATATGCCAAACGTAAGGGATACAGCTAAAACAGAGTTTACTGGGAAATTTATAGCTTTAAAATATTAAAGAAATCTCTAATTAATAACCTAAGTTTCTACCTTAAGAAATTGGGGGAAAGGGGGCCAATTAAACCCAAAACAAACAAAAAGAATGAAGTAGTAAGTAGAATCAATTCAATTAAAATATAGAAACAATGGGGAAAGAAAATCAGTGAAACCAAGAGCTGATTCTTTGAGGAGGTCGGTACAGTTATACTTCTCTAGCCAATGAGATCGAGAGAGAGAGAGAGAAGACACAAATTACCTGTGGGAATGAAAGGAGACAACACTACAGATCCCCAAGACATTAAGTACATAATATGAAATATTATAAAATTTATGCATATAAATGATAGTTGATAAAATGAAAAAATTCCTTGAAAGGAATAAACTACAAAGTAGCTCACTCAGATAATCCAAATATATATATCAAACAAAAGGAATTCACAGTTTAAAAAAAAAAAAGGAGGGGCACCTGGGTGGCTCAGTCGGTTGGGCATCCGACTTCAGCTCAGGTCATGATCTTGCAGTCAGTGAGTTCAAGCCCCACGGTCGGGCTCTGTGCTGACAGCTCGGAGCCTGGAGCCTGCTTCGGATTCTGTGTCTCCCTCTCTCTCTGCTCCTCCCCTCCTCACTCTGTATCTCTCAAAAATGAATAAACGGTAAAAAAAAAAATTTTAATTAAAAACAAAAAAGAAAGAAAATTCTGGGCCTAAATAGAACTTCTCTGGAGATTTCTACCAAAATTTAAATAAGAAATAACTTTTCCAGCAAACAGAGAGTATACTTCCTAACTCATTTTATGAGGCCTTCGTTACTGACGCCAAAAGCAGACCGACATTACCAGAAAACAAACTACCTACTAATATCCTTCATGAACACAGGCATAAAACTCCCTAACAGGTATTAACAAATTGAGTCCAGGGACACACGAAAAGGATCATTACCCAGTGGGGTTTATCCTAGGGGTGTGCAGTTGGTTCGCCATCTGAAAAGACATCAGCGTAATTTACCACATCAACAGGCTAATAAAGGGAAGTCACGTGATCTCCTCTCCGCAGACACGGAAAAAGCTCTCGGCAATATTCCTCGTAGGATGAAACTCCAGCAAGTAAGAGCTCTCGGTACTGGGAACTTCCTCAACCTGACAGAGAAAAGTCTCTGACAATCATCACCCTTAATGGTTCAAGACTGAAAGCCTTCCCTCCAAGATGGGATGAAGAAAGGACGTCGACTCCGCCCACTCTGTTTAACCACCGTCCTGGAGGTCCTACCCAGTGTAATGGGCAAGAACAGGAAATAAAGGGCATACAGACTGGAAGAAAGAACTATCTTTATGGAAGACATCATCTTCTACAGTCTTTTTTTTTTTAATGTTTATTTTTGAGAGACAGCACGTGGGCAAGCAGGGGAAGGGGAGAGAGAGGGAGAGGGAGAAAGAAAGAGAGAGAGAGAGAGAGAGAGAGAGGACTTGAAGCAGGCTTCATGCACACTGAGAGCAGAGAGCCCGACTGGGGGGAGGGGGGCTCGAACTCACAACACCGTGAGATCATGACCTGACCTGAGCCGAAGTCAGACACTTAACCCACCGTGCCACCCAGGAGCCCCACACTACAGTCAGTCTTAAATAATTTACAGAAAAGTGACTAGACATAAAAAATTTAGCAAGTACACATTCTATATTAAACAAGTCAACTGAACTAGAAATTGCAATTACAGAAAAAAACAGTACCATTGATAATACTCGCAAAAACCCTGAAATACCTCAAAATAACTCTAACGAAGTTACGTTTAAGAATTGTACAGTATAGATTACAAACTACAGCTGAGAAAGTTAAAGACTTAAATAAATGAATATACGCCACGTTCATGAGTTGGAAGACCCAATATTGTTAAGATGTCAATTCTCCCACATGCGTGATCCACCCATCCAGTCACGCATTCACGCATTCTGAAAGTAATCGCCAAACCCAATGAGGCTTGAACTCGTGACCCCGAGATCAGGAGTCCCCTGCTCTACTGACCGAGTAAGCCAGGAGCCCCTAAGATCAACTCGGTTTTGACCAAGATGCTAGGGTAATTCGAGAGAGGGAAGACGGTCTTCTAAACAGACGGCGGGACCACAGGCAGCCGCGCAGGCCCACGTGGAAAACAGCAACATCCACTGTGACCTCGCGTTCTATACAAAATCCACTTAAAATGGAATAAAAAGCTAACATGTAAACCCTGTATGATAAAATTTCTAGAAAACGAACATAAAACCTTGAGTTAGCCCAAGATTTCTTAGGACAAAGCGACAACAAATCGTTAAAGAAAAACACCAAAAACTGAACTTCATTAAATTAAAATGTCTTCTCATCAAATAGTGCTGTTAAGAAGACGGAAAAGCTGGGGTCCCGAGGGGGCTCAGTCAGGCTGAGTGTCTGGACTCTGGATTTCTGCTCAGGTCATGATCCCAGGGTCGTGAGATTGAGCCCCACATCAGGCTCTGTGCTGAACATGGAGACTGCTTAAGATTCTCTCTCTCTTTTTCTCTCTCTCTGCCCCTCTCTCTTGCTCATGTGTCCTCTCTCTAAAAAAAAAAAACAAGAAAAAAAGAAAAGGGAAAAGGCAAACCAAAAGAAGGGAGAAGATACTTGCAAAGCACGTTCCTGATAAACGGCTTGTATTCCGAAATATAAGGAACTCTTACAAGTAAATAAGAAGAAAATGGCCCAGTCAAAAAAGGGCAAAAGACACGAACATGAGACCCCATTCAAGAGAGGAGCGGCAAGCAAGTCAGCGAACAGACGCTGAACACACGGGTCATTAGGAAACCGCAAATTAAAACCACGAGATAGGGAGCCTGGCGGCTCGATCGGTGGAGCACGGGACTCCTGACCTCAGGGTCGTGAGTTCAAGCCCCACGCTGGGTGTAGAGATTACTTACAAATAAGATCTTTAAAAATACAGAAAATTAAAATAAAACTGTGATGAGAGACCACCTATTCAACGGCTAAAATTGTAAAAACTAACATAGGAAGTGCTAATGAGGATATGAAGCAACTAGAACTCCCAAAGAGTGTGGGTGGGAATTTTAAAACGGCAAGGCTACTTTGAAAATCAGTTGGGCAGTTTATTAAAACAAAGACTAAGCATCTACTTACTTACAACCTAGCCACCCGGCTCCTAGATACTGAGCTGTAAGAAGTGAGGAGCTGTGTCCCCACAGACGCGTGAACGTGCCCAGCAGCTTCGCTCCCTCCCACTTGCCCGCGCACCCACAGGTGAACGGACGGAGCACGGCGCGTCCACGCAACGGAGCGCTTCCGGGCCACGAAACGGGACCACGGGTTCGTCAGCGACACGGCGGCTCTCAATAAGGCGAAACGAGAAAAAGCCGGACACAGAATCTCCACGCCGCGTGATCACATTTATGCGACCTTCTGGCAAAGGCAAATCCACGGGCTCGGAAACCAGATCGGCGGCTGCCAGGAGGCCACAAAAAGGGGATGGACTCCAACGGGACGAGCAAAAACCTCTGGCACCGTGACACCAACGGTAGAAACCAAAAGGTGCGTTTTTACAGTGTGTGTTCATCTCGGTACATCGCAACGTAAATCTGATTTTTTAAAAAGATGACCTATAATAGCAATAAAAAGGAGCAGAGATTTATAGATCGAAGTACACTGAGCAAAGGTGCCGGGGGGGGGGGGCTCGGTGGGTGAAGCATCCGACTCTCTCGGTTTGGGCTTGATCACGATCTAACAGTTCTCGAGGTTGGGCCCCGCGATTCTCTCTCTCTCTGCACCCAGCCCCCCAACACCCACTGTTCGGGCTCTCTCTTCAAAAAAACACACCGAGATACGTATGCAAAATGGTCTCGGTACATGATCATTTACTGCAAATTTTTAACGGCAAAAAATTGGAACCACGTAAATATCCTTTACTAGTGAAGTGGGAAAACCCATTGAGAGGTAAAGAATAAATGAACTAAAATAATACCCACGGCCAATTTCCACAAGCATTCCAAGACCACGCCATGCGGAGGAACAGTCCCCTTAACAAACGGGCCGCGCCACAGCCCAGACCCGCACTGTCACAGAACGACGCTGGAGCCTGACCCCATTCCACACGCGAACGTTAACCCCACACGGACCAAGCGCCTAAACGGAAGACCTAAAGCTCCAAAACTATTTATTGGAAGCAAACACAGAAGTAAATCTGCACGGCTTGGGCTCTGGCAGTGAAGATTCTTCAATTTGACACCAGAAGCATAAGCAACAAAAGAAAAAATTCCATTTCATCAAAATGAAACCCTTTGGCGCATGGAGGGACATTATCGGGAATGTGAAAAGACCGGGGTGCCTGGGGGGCGCAGTCGGTTAAGCGTCCGACTCTTGATCTCGGCTAAGGTCATGATCGCACAGTTCGTGGGTGCAAGCCCTCCATCGGGCTCCGTGCGGATTCTGCGCAGCCTGCCTGGGATCCTGTCTCTCCCTCGCTCTCTGCTTGTTCTCTGCTTGTTCTTTCTCTCGCTCTCAAAGAAGTCGATTTAAAAAATTAAAAAAAAAAAAAAGAATGTAAAAAAAAGCTACGGAATGAGGGAAATACTTTCAAATCATATTATCTGATATTCAGAATACATAAAGAACACTCAAAAGAAAAGACAACCCAATTTAAAAATGGCCAATGGACTTGAACACTCGTTTCTCCAAAGACACAGAAATGGCCAACAAGCCCCCGAAGAGGGCTCGGACACCGCCGATTAAGGAAACGCAAATCGAAGCCACGGCCACCAGCCCACACCCCCCACCCCGCTGTAAGAAAACGAACGGGGAAACAGCAAGCGCTGGAGGAATTCCGGAGAAATCCGGAGAAACCCCCCCCCCCCCCCCCCGCTGGCGGGAACGTGAAACAGTGCGGCCGCCACGGGAAGCATAGGTAACACAGAGTTCGCACATCAACTCCGCTCCTACCCGAAATAACTGAGAACAAGAATCCAAACCGACACTTGTCCACAAATGCCGGCCACCACACGCTTCGCGACGGCCCAGCGGCGGAACCCGCCCGACTGTCCGTCCAGCTGAGGAGTACGCGGAGGGAGGGACATCCACGGAGCGGGTCCTCCAGCCGGAAGCAGCAACCCAGTGCTGACAGGACAGGAGCTGTGCCCTGGATGAACCTTGGACACGTTCCGGTCACAGTCACAGAAGACACAAAATGTGAGGAAGCGCCTGATCCTTTATATACGGAGCGCCCACAACAGGCAAAGCCGGAGAAACCGCAGATTCGTGAGGGGCGGGGAAAGGAGAGTGACTTTTCTGATGGGTATGGGTGTCCTTCTAGGGCAATGAAAAAGTTTTTTTAATGTTTATTTTATTTTTAATTTTTTTTTGATGTTTGTTTATTTTCAAGACATAGAGACAGAGCGTGAGCAGGAGAAGGGCAGAGAGAGAGGGAGATACAGAATCTGAAGCAGGCTCCAGGCTCCGAGCTGTCAGCACAGAGCCCGACGCGGGGCTCGAACTCACAGACTGCGAAATCATGACCTGAGCCGAAGTCGGCCGCTTAATCGACTGAGCCACCCAGCCGCCCCAATGTTTATTTATTTTTGAGAGAGAGAGAGAGAGAGGGAGAGAGAGAGAGACAGAGATGGAGCCTTAGTGGGGGAGGGGCAGAGAGAGAGGGAGACAGAGAATCTGAAGCAGCTCCAGGCTCTGTGCCTTCAGCACAGAGCCCGACGCAGGGCTCAAACTCATAGACCATGAGATCATGACCTGAGCCAAAGTCGGCTGCCTAACCGACTGAGCCACCCAGGCGCTCCCACGGGCAATGACAAAGTTTTAAGAGCGCTGCGGCTGCACAGCATTGTAGACACTAACGCCCATGAACTGTGCCCTTGAAAGTGGTGAATGGTATGGTTTGCATCTAATAAATGAGGAGAAAACTCCGGCGGAGCTCTCAGGCACCCTGGAAGGCGCCCATGTAGGAAGAGCACCAAAGCAAGCTTTCGCTCGGCCGGAGTCCAAAGGCCAAGGTGAGTTCTGGAGAAGTCAGCCACTTGGCTTCCCGGTAGTCAATCAAGTATCCTAATCACATCGCAACTTATTAGGGGCACGACAGCTCCCGAGAACGGAGCCCCTGCTGCTTTCGTTACAAGTCAACCAGGCAGAACAAGAAGCCCCTCAAACAGCGACAGGTAATCAATTCAAAACAAGGGTGTGGAAAGGACAACACTCAACCTGATCTCCAAAAACTTTCAACAAGAAAGTCCAAGAATCCTAAGCGAATAGCACGTGAGAACCAAGCCCAACTCTGATCAGTACACACTTTTGGAAAATGAAGTGGGGGCGCCTGGGTGGCTCCGTCGGTTAAGCGTCCGACTTCGGCTCAGGTCATGATCTCACGGTCTGTGGTTCGAGCCCCACATCGGGCTCTGTGCTGACGGCTCGGAGCCTGGAGCCTGTTTCGGATTCTGTGTCTGCCTCTCTCTCTGCCCCTCCCCTGCTCATGCTCTGTCTCTCGGTCTCTCAAAAATAAATAAATGTTAAAAAAAAAAAACAACAACAAAAAAACGAAGTGAAGGGAGATAAAGTTACGGTCCGTTCTACCCCAAGCAGACCACACGCACACGTTTTTCGGGTGCGGACAGGAGCGCGGGACCGAGGCTGCGGAAAGACGGTGTGGCCGCAGACTGTGCGCTCTGAGCCCCCGGTGACCTTGAACCGGCTGCTCCCCCTCTTCCGGAAGGCAGACGGTCGAGGCTCGGCGGCCCGGTCCCAGACGCGCTCACACATCGATGGCTCGGAACTGTCCTCTGGTCTGGCTTCACCGAACCCCAACAGCCCCCCTCGCTCTGGGTCTCCACGTTTCAACCAAACAGAATTTAAGGTGTGAGTCGCCCTGCGTCTCAGCGGGGTCATTTTTAGAGGAGTTTCTGGGGCGCCGCGTTTTCCGGACCGGGGCACTCCCCTAATGGGGGATGGGGACTTCGAGGGCGCCACACCGCAGGGGCTCTTTGAAAGTAGGTGGTCCCCACGTCCTGCAAGGCATGCGCGACGCATGCGCTTGTGTGGGGGAAGTGATTTTATACGTCACCAAGAAGTCTTTCCGTCAGGAAGTCTGAAAAGTTCAAAATCTATTCTCCCTCACCGGGGTAATTCACGGTAAAAACACATCAATCAGTCGGAAATAGTGTGTTGTTGGTTTTTAACTTTTTAAGACAGAAAAGATCGTTTAGAATATTTCTTCTACTCTTTCTAAAATGAGGCAATACAGAGCTAACGCTTCCGAGAGTAACCGTGTCAATGAAACGTCAACAAATTACAGATAAACATTTTAATTGATTAAATATATTATTTTCAAGATCTTTTTGAAATCGCACGTGTACTGTACTAATCAACAGCCAAAGGCAATAGAAAAGTTTAAAACCAAAACTGTTCCCACAGGAGCGCACGACAGGAGCCACCGCTCCGCGAGGAGGCTCGCGCTGCTCCCGAGAACGAGGGTCTTTTCGGAGGAGGAGTCACCTTAACGTGTGCAAGAACAGATCTGTAATCGGAGGCTGGAAGAAATATATATTAGTGTCTGCTTTTTAAAAGTTTATTTTACATTTTAAATACAGTATTTTCCCATTAAAAAAAACAAAACAAAAAAAAAGCCAAGAAGTGCCTAACCCCACGGTTCCTCTACCGTATACACCCGAGCGCGGAGGGACGGCCTGGACGCGTTCTCGGCAGAACAGTGTGGATACCTTTGAGGTGGAGCCAGTGAGCCCAAATTAAAGAACACAAATTAAGCACTACTCAGGGGAGAAAATAATCCAGTTTCTGAATAACCAAAAGAGAAGCGGGTTAGGTAGGCACAAAACCGGGTATTACAAACCAGAAAGAAACGCACGGACCACAAACAGCCCCTCACCTTAGTGACCTGGGGAGGGTGCGGCTTAATGGATGGAGACCCGCCTACAAAAAAGGATTTCAGATTTGAAGTTTTAAAAATCTAAGTATTTCAGTAACAACATCCAGTAACGTTTCGGGCGTATTGCTCGCTGTCTTTGTCACGTTCTATCTACGCCTCCCTCCCTTCCGAAAACCCGGACCTCTGGGCTAGTCAGTCACTTCTACGAATCTGAGGCCGTTCGTCCGCGTCCGTTCTCAGGAGGGAAAACAAAGACGCGCCTCTCCCATCTAAGAAGACGCGGCGCAGGTGAAAGCCGCATGGCGGCTTCGGCCCCGGCACCCGCCTCTCCGGTCCCGCCAGGCCGCAGCTCCGACCCGGAGCTGGGCGCGCTCTGGGCCTGAGCACGAGCACAGGAAAAGGAAGCGGACGGTCTCTGGCGGCGATGTCCATTTAGGGCAGCGTTATTCCCCGCGCGCTCGATCACGCCGGAGGGGCCTTACGGGTTTTAATTGGGAAGGTGCCAACGTGAGCTGACGGAAACCCCTGACTACACGTCGTGCAGAAAGCAGGTTCCATCCGAGATGCCCTATGAAGCCAGATCGAGACCGAGCCGAATGAACGGGGCCGTGTCACTGGCGGGGGAGTGCCGGAGGGAGAGGAGGGGACCCCGGGCTGGCTGATCACGGGCACCAAGAACACGGACCTCTGAGGCGCTCTAGGCGTCTCGAGAGTTCGATTACCGATCGGCTGCAAACATTCCTCAGGTCATCTCGGAAAAGAATTCTCTGCAATGGGACTCTGAACCAGACAGCTGCACTCAAAGCAGAAGCAATCTGGGTCGTTCCGAACAAAATCGAACTGAGGCAACTTTTCTGTTATAACCTGTGAGGTCTCGAGTTTGTAAGTTTTCAAAACGATGCCCTTCGTCCAAGTCAGTCAGCTGCAGCTCAGACCGACCACGAACGTATGGATTTCCGATCAGAGGTCCCGCGACTACGGGCTCCCGGGAACCACAGGGCGTGGGCAGCAAGGGACTCGCCGTCAGCCAGGTGGGGTCAACGCGGGGGGGTTTTATTTCAGAGACCTTAAAGATTTAACACGGAGCTCACGTAACTTCCGCGTCCACCGGCGACTCTGCTGGTCAGCACCCGAGGGCCGGGGGTCCGCGGACCGCCTCTAGCCCCAGAGGATTAATGCTAAAGAGTCTCAAGGAAACCCTGAGTCCCAACGAGAGTTCGCGAACCGTCGGACGAAAATCAAAGGGGGGAAACACTGACTGCAGCGCTCCACCAAGTCGTAAGGAATTCCAAACTAACCGCCGACTTCCGCCCGGCCCCCGGCTCCGGACTCCGCGGCGGCGGCTTTATCTGGTGTAATAGACTCTGTAGTAGACGGACTTGGACCTCCACAGGGAGTACGAGTTGTCGAACTTGAGGAGGTAGACTCCTCTCCCCGGGTACTGGTGGCTGCCGGCGTACACCTCCTCGTGACAGTCCCGCCGGTACACGGGCACGACCTCGTCCAGCAGGGGCTTGGTGGCGTTCTTTTTGGCTTTCTCTTCGCTGCTGACGTTCTCTGCGGGAAAGAACGAGGCGCGTCAGTGACCGGGCCCCGGAAAGCCCCGCCCTTCTCTGAGAAACCGCTCACGGGAGCTCTCTGGAGCTCTCTGGAGCCGGCTACGACTCCCCGCCTGATTCCCGCCTGCCTTTGCAGTTGGCTCACTCCTCTACCTGAGCCACGCGTGAGCTGGGGGTGCGAGCGGCCGGCGCCCTCTCTCCCCCTGGACTCCGCCAACCACTCCCGCTTCGGAGCCCGTCCTCCCCGCCCGCACCCATTCAGCTGCCTCCTCCAGGCAGGCGGCATCTCGCTGTCGGAGCAACACCAAGGAAAATGAGGCTCCCCTTCTCCTCCTCGACAGTATGAGAATGCTCCCTGGTTCAGGAAGGGGAAATTGAACTTGCGAGGACTACTAGTTTCTATCTTAGAAGTAAAGAATAAAATGAGAAAACCACTGTAGAGGGAGGCACCCAGAGACACTGAAAACCCATCATGGTCACCACTGGCCCTCGTAACCCAGGGATGATCCCAGTGGCAAGAACATGAGGTCTGATTCTGGGCTTGCCCCAGGGAACAGTTTCTGAACTGTAATGACACGAGGTTAGGAAACACGCGTGAGCGAGGAGAATGCTGAACCAGCTTAAAATCGGTTTCACGTATTAACCATAAACGGCGTCGGGAAAACGGGTCAGAGGAATGCGCAGGGTCCTAACCCGGCACGGTGAGTTTTGGCAACGGTCGTGAACCGCGTGAGGGCTGTCCGTGGCCGCTGTCATCAGGAACTTAAACTAGCCGGGTCTGAGGAAACTCTCCCAGTCCGGAGAACTGGAGGAGACAGGGTAACTCGCTGTAACGGGGCACCCCGGATGGGATCCCGGGACATCGGACGAAAACCAGGGCGTTCGCACACGTAACAGACTTCAGCTAACGGGACCGTGTCCTCACCAGTTATCAGACACGATGAACGTACCACAGACAACACGGCTGTGGCCCACGGGGGAAGCTGGGTGCGGGCTACACGGGAACTCTCTGTACGTCTTTGCCACTTTTGTCTATACATCTACAACTGTTCTAGAATTAAAAAGTTTAAAAATAAAAGAGCAAATGACACGGTGATAAGACCGGCCCAAATCCGATTTGCTTTCTCACAGCAAGACTGTGAGGTCCTTCGTTCGCCTAACTGGGCAGCACGGGCCACGCCCACCGCCCACGCTCGCCCCGAGGACCCCGCGAGATGGCGCACTGCCCCGCCGCTCCAGGATCCGGGTTTGATTCAAAACCTCTGAAACTGAAGGCTGCTGGGACAGGTGAGCAGTGCCCCTCGTGTCCAGTTAAGCAAAGACTCGGGACCCGGCGACAATCATGCCAGTGACGAATCCGAGCAGGAAGAGGAGTTACCGTCCACACTGCAGAGAAACACACCACTCCGGCTCTCGAGGCCGAGTGGAGAAAAGCCAAGACAATGAACGGGAAGACGGGCCTGCCCTTCCCCCTTAATGCACGGTGGCCACAAGATGCGGGGACGCAGTGGCCTTCGCAAGGAGCCACGCGGGCCAACGCGGCCTGGGAGCTCATCTCCGAAAGGAGACGGGCTCACTCGGCAAACACCCCCCGGGAGCCGGACAGATTGGCCGAGGACAGAAGCCATCCCACGACTGGGAGCAGCACAGGGAGAGGGAACTCCGTTTCCATCGACGGGTGTCAAACGCTAGGGCGAAGACAGGGGTGCACTGGACCCCGGCCCTTTCGGCAGACCCTTCCCGACATCGAGAGCCCCAAATGACACCCGGCTGAAGGCTCGCGATCGGAAGCCGCCTCCCTCCAGAGGCTCCAGCCGCAGGCCCAGGGAGCCCAGCTTCTCCACCTGCTTCGGAACCCAGAAGGCCTCGCTCTCGCTCACGCGGCTCTTCAGGACTACAGCGGCCTGCACACAGCTCCTCCGCCCAGACCGCCCCTGCCAACTGTCTGACCTGACCGAGTCCCCGGGACACAGCAGAAGGGCCGGTCACAGTCCTGCTCGTGACACCCACCCTGCCCTGCTCAGCCCGCTCTCGGCCCCCCCCGCCTGGTCTTTCTGGCGCAGGCGGTAGCGTGCACAGGCAGTGCTCTCTGTCGCTGCTGCCCTCCGAGACAAGGCTGACGACAGGAGGCCACATGAGATGAAGCTCCTCCGCCAAGCCCTGGGCCCCCACGTGTGCTCCCAGACGCGACCCAGAGGGCCTGGCGTGTGGCCCGGGCGGCGATGCGGTCCAACTGCCCACCTCGAAAGCCGGTCGAACATTCGGCCTCCCTCCACAGGCCTCCACCAACTACCTCTTTTAATCTATCCCAGCACGATCTCCGCGAAACACTGCCGACGCCCTTCAGGAACAAGCGGCGTGTCTGCCAGTCAGCCGAAGGGCGAGCAGGTCCGATCGCGGAGGCGGCGCCTCTCCACCGTCCCGGTCGGGGCGTTCCTACCGCACCCGACGCGCGACACGCGACCCCACGCGCTCACAAGTACACGCCCAAGCCGTGGGCTCTCGCTTCCCCGCGGACCAAATCAAGGAGTCCCTCTTCTCAGTTAGGGAGCGCAGGTCTTATAACCCGCCTCCCAGACCGAGAGTTACGCTGTCCCTGGAAACGCTCCGTTTCGTCTACTGCGAGGAAATAGGAAATCACGTCCTTGTGAAGCGGGGAGGAACGGCTGAAGTTTTTAGGTAGGACGTTCTGGCACGATCTTCTGTATCTACATAAAAAAACATCTCCGAGTCACACCGAAAAGGCTACTTCTCAGAAGTGTAAATTCAAGCAAATTCCCGAGTTGGCAGAACCTGTTGCTTCCTCCTTTAAGACTTTTCAGAATCATCTTGCACGTTCGGCTTTTCAACACAAATCGCTCAGAGTAGAACACTATCCGGAAGGCAGTAAACTAACCCCCTGCCAGAGAGACCTGCCGGGCACTAAAAACGCGTCACGTTCAGGCCCCAGTCCCTTCCGGGAGGCTGGCCTGTCCCTCAGCCTCTTCGGCTGAGGTCGCACTAACGAAGAGCTGAATCCCTGTCCCCAAGCGTTAACCGAGAAGCACGAGGCTGGTGACGCGTGAACGGTTTTGCCACCGCCCCCCGACCCCGCCCACCCCCGGCGCCCGGGACCGCGGCCCGGCGGCTCTACCTTCCTCCTCCTCGTCGTCGTCACTGGACTCGCTGACGTGCACGCTGACGGTAGTGTTTGGAGAGTCTGTCCATTCAAAGTACACCCCGAATCCAATGTCATAATTGTCTGTAGCAAATTCCCAGAAGAGGTAGGACCCCTCTTCGTGGGTGGGGACCCGAACGGTGACCACTTCCCCTCGGCCCACTGTGATCACGGAGTCTGCGTCCTGCCGGATCTTCTCCTTAAAGTCCTTGATCTGGGGGCGTGTCCACATGGACGGAGCCGCTATCGCTGCAAGAGATTCTAAAGGCAGCAGGAATTACACCCGCTGAAGGGGCGGGCCTTTCCCCGCAGGCAGCGACTCGCGCGGGACCCCCGCCCGCCCCCGCCAGGCATCAGGTGCGCCCCGGTCGACCTCAGGGCCGGGGACTCGGAGCAACACACAGGCTTCCCGTGGAAGTCTCCCCCCAATCTGCTATGTCTGCCTGTGTCCCCAGGTACTCAGAGGCCACCACAGCGCTCCAAGTAACAAGTGCCATCCACAATCTTGCAAGGCATTTCTTTGGGGGCACCTGTGTGGCTCGGTCAGCTGACCGTCCGACTCCCGCCCAGATCATGATCTCGTGGTTCACGAGTTCAAGCCCCGCATTGGGTGCTGACAGCTCAGAGCCCGGAGCCTGCTTCAGATTCTGTGTCTCCCGCTCTCTCTGCCCCTCCTCAGCTCATGCTCTCTCTCAAAAATAAATAAAAACATTAAAAAAAAAAACAATTTTTTTTTCCCAACACTTAGATTACGTATGGAGATTTAAGACTGACCCTGGCAAACTCCTAGCTGGACCCATGGAACATTCTAATAAAGAAGGGCGATCCGGGGGCGCCTGGATGGCTCAGTCAGCTAAGTGTCTGGCTCTTGAGTTCGGCTCAGGTCATGATCTCAAGGTTCATGGGTTCGATTCCTATGCTGGGCTCTGCACACACAGTGCAGAGCCTGCTGGGGATTCTCTCTCTCCCCAACTTGTGTGCGCACATATGTGCACCCTCTCTCACTCAAAATAAACTTAAAAAAAAGAAAGACAACAATCTGGATTCAGGAATAAATTCACTTTTGAATCTGGACAAAGAAAACCAGGCTTTGACTTCAGTCACTCTGTCAAAAACAAAAGTCTTGGCCTCTGAGGTCAAGTTCTAGGGGCTATTCGAAAGGAGCTCAAACAGAACTCGGACAGGCCTGGCCCGCTGGGGGCTGAGTCGGAAGGCGGGGGCCTTGTCGCTGGGCAGCGTCTCTGGGCCCCGGAGTCCTCCGCGGGTTTCCAGACCTGCTCACGGAACTCTGACAGAGGATTCGTCTGAAAACACTGATGAACCTGGGGTGCCTGACTGGCTCCGTGGGGAGAGCCTCTGACTCCTGATCTCGGGGTTGTGAGTTTGAGCCTCACGTTGGGTGCAGAGATTACTTAAAAAGACAAAAAACAGAAAACAAAAACCTGATGAACTCTTATAGGGAAGAAAAAGGAAGACGGGTTAAACCGCAAGATTTCGAGGTCTTTCCCAAAGCTGTCTTCTGTCGCTTACTCTACAAGACCAGGCAGATGTCCGCACGGACCTTCCGGAGAACAACGCAGCCGGCCCGGCCGTGGCCGCGGCGCCCTCCTCTGCCTTCCCGCGCCAGCGCCTGCTCTGGCTTCGGCTCTCTCGGCTCAGGCGTCCCTTCCCCAGGAAGCCTCTGCTGACCTCTGCGACTCGGTCACGGTCCCCACATCACATGCGCCCCCCCGCCCCCAGCACGGCGCTCCGGGCAGCCGCGGCGTTCCCTGCGGGAGTCGCCGGGCCCCACCGGGCCCCACGCTGTCCCCCCGGCACTCACAAACCTCCAGCCGGCGGCTGACTGAAGGAACGAATGCGGTGCCCGTAAGCAGCCAGACCCTGGAAGATGCTAAGCTCCCTTCTGGCACGTCGGTCTCCAGAACCACGCTGTAACGTGGCAGGCAGCCGCCGAGACGCACCCCACCCCGCGGGCCTCACCTCTGGGGCCCCAGCACTGGGCGGTCACCACCCAGCATCCGGGGGCTGGTACATGGGAGCAACGGAATATAGCGGAAGCGGAACTACCAAAGTCAGACTGGGGGAGACGCCACCACCTCTGCCTGTCCTCTGGACCGTGCGGCCTGGAGGAGCCAGCCGCCGCGCTGAGGACGCTTGGCCCGGAGGAGAGGCTTCGCGGGGCACGGAGCCGGGGCCTCCGGCCGAGGGCCAGCAGCGGCCGGCGGGTAAAGGAACCACTGTGGAGGCAGGGCCCCCAGTGCCTCCCGGCAGCGCCCCGACCCACGAGAGCAGAACCCCCGCCGCTCAGCTAAGCTGCGCCTCCGTTCCTGACCTCCCCCACCGCGTGAGGCAATCTGTTACCCGTCAGCCGCGAAATCGGGGTCCGATTTGTCACACAGCAGCGGGTAACCAACATGCAATCCCAAGCGTCCAAAAGACGCCCGCCCCGCTCTCCCGTGCGGATCTAAGGGCCCCCAGAAGCATCGATTCTACCATAAAGGGGATGAAAAGGCATCCAACTCTCACAAACAGGAAATTGCTCTCCAACGATAGTTAGCCGGACCCTCGACTCGCCTTCCACGAATCTCAACTATGACCCCTGGACAGACAAACACAGAGGCCAAACCGTACCTTTTGGTCCATTCTCCACGGCTTCTTCTGCGGCTTCGGGTTTGAGGTCTTTCTCGGCATTGTCCGTGTGGGTTTTGGCCTGTCCGTTAACCGACGTCCTGTCACTCGGCACAGCGGCGTTCACCTTTGATGGCGCGGGCAGAGCGGCCCCCCCAACTGCTACTTCCTGCTGCTTCTGGAGCGCCGCCTGCAGGCAGAGAAAGAGTGAAGACCCCCCTGAGCGGGCCGCCGCCAGCACGTGCGTCCCGAACCAACTCCAGCCCCGTGCACCTTCCCAAGGCGCTCGACTCCCAGAAATTACTGCTAGGCTTTCTCCGTTTCATCCTACCTGTGACAAGAATTACAGATGCGGTATCAGAGTGAAAGCTAAAATGATTCAAATCATCACAGACACAAACCTGTAATGAGAGTCACGTTTTCGTGACCTGAGGATCGTTAGAAAACCTGACCAGGAAAAATTAAACTAGGTAGCGATCATCAATCCCAAATACAATTAAAGGCAAAGACTGAACACGGTAACATTTGTTCTTAAAAGGGACAGAAGAAAATCTCGGTCAGATTCAGAAATCTAAAATCTGAATCAGGAAAAATTAAACTCCGTAGAAATAAGTTATCACGGAGGAGAAGTCACAAAGGCAGGATCTATCAGTAGTGAGATCTGGTAGGGGCCCCAAAGAGCCGACACATCGCACACAGATAATTATTCTAACGTGGACAGAAACAATCAACGGACTGAATCCTCACCGTAAGCTACAGGCAGAGAAACTCACATCGCCCTGGAAAACCATTAACCAAGTCATAAAAACTATCACCCTAAGAATTTAACAGGCTTATAAATGGAGTCTGAGGTCAAAATGCTTTTTCTCAGTGAAGATTCCTCACCGTTTACATAACCATGAATAAAACGTGTGCATTCATAAAAACGGAATCGAAATGTCCCAAGTCAAAATGGAAGGGTAAAAACACCGTAAACACAGGACAAGAATTTTGGGGACATTCTGTTCTATATCAAGATGGACAGATATTACTGGATATACCTAATTATTCATCAGTAACTTCCGAGGCCACGCGAAGGTGAACATACGAATCTCGAAGTGTACAAATTGTACACGAACGTACAGCATGATCGTTTTTTGTACAACATAACCCCGTAACCGACACCAGGTCAGGCCGTTATCTACCTCCCAGAAGCTCCTTCCCAGACCCTCCCCGCCTCCGCCCTGCGGCAAGGGGAACCGCTATCCTCACTCAGAACACTGATCTGCTTTGCCTGTTTCGCCAACATCAACGAATGGAATTGTAAAATTAACGTTCTGTTTTGCGTCCGGCTTCTTTCACTGAACGTTACTTTTCTAAGGTTCATCCACAATCACAACCATACTCTGTCTGTTTGCCCTGCTAGGACGTTCCGTTGTGAAAACACGGAACGTACCCATTTCACTGTTGGTTACAGCACCTGGGCATTTAAGTAACTTCAAAACGAGACGTCCTAGCGATACACGGAAGACTTCAAAACACCTTCTTCCGAGGCCTAGATGCTGGGTCTTGCCACATCGGTCTCCTAGAAAGAGTACCAGCTTCCAGAAAACGTGCAGACAACCAAACCAAGTGGGTGAACGCAGAACATTCGCTGAATGACAGGCAAGCAAAAGAAAAACAGCACCCGGGCTGACGGTCAGCTGGCCCGGCTCCAGGTCGCTCTCCGGGGCCGCGCTGGAAACCCTAGGGCAGAGCCAGGCCCCCTCGGGGATCCCACTGTCCACAGGCTCTAGCTCGTGTACAGAAGAGATCGTAGCTATTTCTAGGGGCCGTCTGGAAGCACGGGGAGGCAGAGGACTCGGGAGCGAGCGCCCACGTGACCGCACCTCCGTGCTCACAAGTCCAGGCGCGGCGCCGTTCTGCTGGGTGTTTATAGAAAAGTTAGCGCTTGAGGAGAGCTGAGGCTTCCTCTGACCCCTCCCCATCCCCTCCCTTCTCCGTTCCCAGAGACGTCCACTACGGTCCGCTCACTGTAAGCCAAATTATGGATTCCAGCTCTTTCGGGCTCTCTTCCCAAGGTTCTGGGTTTGCCCTACCTAACGGACTCTGCTCTCTCATTTCAGCGACAGAGGCCTCTGAACGGCAGGGGGCGTGCGAGCCACCCTCCTGAAAAGCCGCCTCGAGGCCGGCCCGGAAGCGGGGATGGGGGTGGCACGCAAAAATAGAGACGGGCTTTTGAGGACAGAAGAGAAAGCCCTCGGAACCCCCGCTCACTGCCTTGAGTGAACTAGGTGAGCGCCGTTTTCATCCCCGCACGAACGACAAACCCCCGCAGCGCTTTTCGGCTCCCGGAAACGCTGAAGACTCCGGGAGGAGGGATTTTAAATGAGGACGTGAATTTCCGAAGAACTTAGAGAGGCTGGCAAAACGACAAGGAACGCAGAGCAATGATCGCCACCCGCGTTCTCCCGCTTGGACTTCGGGCCAGCGGTAACGGCTTTGTGGGTGAGAACTAACGAGCGATACCGGCTAGGTGAGCTGAGAGGCGGTCACGCCTCTGCCGGATGCCAACGGCGAGCGTCAGAGCGGTTCTCGGCCCGCGGGCGGGACACTCGGCACAGCACCTCTCCGGCCTCGGGCCCCCGGCAGCTCTGTGAGGGGACCGGCACGGGCACCGGGACTTCGACCCCTTCTCGCTGACCGGGAGGACGGGCGGGAAAATCAGACGGCAGGGGACTTGTGTGATGTGGAACAAGACGATGGCAAAGAAGGGCAGAATCCGCGTGTCACGTGGCCCCCGCCGCCCCCCCCCCCCCCCCGCGCACCTGCTGCTGCGCCAGCTGCGCCTGGTACAGCTGCTGCATGTACTGCTGGTAGTGCTGCTCCTGCAGCTGGCGCACCAGGAGCTGCTGCTGCTCCGCGCTGCCCGGGCACTGCTGCGCCGCGTACTGCTGGAACTGCGCCGCCGTCTGCGCGTTCAGGGCCGCCATGATCTGCTGCCTGCAAAAGGCCGGAGGGCGTTCCCCGCTCGGACCCCCCATCGCTCTCCAGAGCGGGGCCCCTCCGCACAGCGCGGGCCCTGGGCCCGGGGGCGAGGTTCCAGAACTCGGCCTCGGCCTCCCGCCTCCCGCCCCTCACGGAGGCTTCTCAAGGTCTGGGGGAGGGGGACGCACCTACCCGTAGGCACGGCCGCCCCTGCGCCCCCAGCACTCCTGCCCTCGGCCGATCCACCTTCAGCAGGGACGAAGCCGAGATCACGCTGCCAGAGCCGGGCTCTGGCAGAGGGGGACTGTCCTCCGGGGCAGGGAGGGGCGGGAGGGGCGGGAGGGGCGGGAGGGTGACTGGAAGAGGCCGCAGGGGCCCTGGCAAGCGGGAGGAAAGCCGGTGAAAACCTGAGTCTTTGGTGTTTACTCTAAGCCCGCCTCGGGGCGCCTGGGGAGCTCGCTCGGCTAAGCGGCAGATTTGGGCTCAGGTCATGATCTCATGGTTCGCGGGTTCGAGTCCCGTGTCAGGCTCTGAGCTGACGGCACAGAGAGCTTCGGATTCCGTACCTCCTCTCTCTCTGCCCCTCCCCTGCTTGGCACTCTCTCTCAAAAATATATAAACGTTAAAAAAAAAAAAACAAAACCCAAAGCCCGCCTTACAGGAGAACACGGGAAACAGCACCTGAGCACACCTGTCACTGTAAACGTCCCTCGTGCTCTTCCGGACAGGTCCGCGTGCGTAACTCGGGTACATGCCCAACAACGCCCTCGACAGATGAATGACGTAAAACGAAGCAGAATCTCACCCTGACGCGGGGCCAGCCGCCCCAGGAACGTATATTCCTAGTCTCTCTCCAAAGCAGAATGCGGCCCTGGCGGGGTCCGGGACTAGCCCGAGAAACCCTCGTGTTGCCTGCAGACCCGCCCCATGTTTGCGGGGTTAGCCCTTTCCTGCCTGTAGCCAGAGCTCATTCCTCAAGAGTCGGTCCCCTGGGAGATGGCTGCACTCCCTGCCCCGGACAGGAAACGATTTCGAGTCCCAAATCCCGTACTCGGAACAGCACCTGCCACGGGCCACACCGACCGGATTCTCTGTCCTGGGACGGTGTCCCTGGGCCTCTCGGACTCTGTCAGGGCTGTCAGATGCACGAGCACCCAGAGCACGCAGGCCCACCCCAGGCTGGCCTCCCGTAGGCCGAAGCGGGGAGCAGAGGGGGGAAGCGAGGCAAGGTCACGGGGACCCAGAGACACAGCGAGCGAGCGAGCAAGTGGCCTCGGCTCTGGCTCTCATCCCCGGGTTCTGGCAGCGAATCCCAAGCCCTTTCCTGCAACCGACCAGGGGGTTCTCAGGGCGCGCGACAGACGGCGGGCACGGGTGGCAGGACCTGGGCCGCACACGGGGCGCACGGGGGTGAGGGCGGCCCCGCAACCCGCTTACTTCTGCTGCTCCAGCCGCCGCCGCTCCTCCTCCAGCCGCCGCCGCTCCTCCTCCTCCCGCCGCCGCCGCTGCTCCTCCTCTCTCCTGCGCTGCTCCTCCTCCTTCTGCGCTCGCTCTCGCTCTTCCTCTTCGCGCCGCCTTCGCTCCTCCTCCTCCTTCCTACGAGGGAGGACAGACGGCGTGAGCCCGCACGAGGGATCCCGCTTCAGGTTAACCAGAGAGTCTTTCCCAGAGAACACGGGCTCAGCCCCGAGAGAAGGACGCGGCGGGGTGACCACGCCGGGCCCCGTGGGCACTCCGCCAGGAGACCGCTCCCCTCCGGAGTCCAGGTCACCATGCACGGGACCGCAGCAGAGGCACCGGCTGCTGCGCGGCGAGAAAGGTGTCACGGGGAAGACACTACCGTGTGCCCACAGCCCGAAGGCGTCGCAAACATGTGCCCACAGCGTCCCACCGTCCGCCCTGGCCGTCACCGGGTCTGGTCCGTGCAGGACATTCAGCCATCCGCGTGCCCTGCTCCCCGAGGGCAAGGGCAGCCCAGCTCCCAGCACGGCGCCCTCCCAGCCGGGCGCGGGGCTCGAAAGAACAGGCTCTCGACACCAGCGCAGGAACGCACGACGGCCCTCACACGCCGCGGAGCCGTGAAACCACCGCCGTGGGGCCTGGCGCACTGAAGTCTCGTGTGCGCGGGTTCTGGGAAGGGCAGGCAGACGCCCGGGGAGAGCTCTGCAAAGACCCACCTTAACCGCGTCCGTGACTTTCTACGGAGCAGAGAGGGCATGAAGAGCAACGCGGAAGGGAGGGCTTTGGTCTGTGCCTCACATGTTGCTGATAAAGACCATTTAGACGGCACAGCTCTGTGGCTGACTTCTGATTTCACGCAATTTCGAAGCTTTCAGACGCCCGCTGGCCTAGCCGGTAGAGCATGCGACTCTTAATCTCGGGGTTATGAGTTCAAGGACCATGTCAGGTGTGGAGCCTACTTAAAAATAAGAGGCGCTGTGTGGCTCAGTGGGTTGAGCGTCCGACTTCAGCTCAGGTCATGATCTCACGGTTCATGGGTTCGAGCCCCACGTCGGGCTCTGGGCTGACAGCTCGGAGCCTGGAGCCTGCTTCGGATTCTGTCTCCCTCTCTCTGTGCTTCTCCCCTACTTATGCTCTCTCTCTCTCTCAAAAATAAACAAACATTAAAAAAATTTATTTTTAAAAATACAAGTTGTGAAGCTTTGAACTTAAAAGAGACGAAGAACAGCTGGAACTGCAGGTGGCGGCCCATCCAGCTCTTGCCCACTGACGCCGGCCCCTTCCCCAGGGAGCACAGACCCCGCTGCGCGGGAAACGGGTACCTCTCCGGCTAGGCACGGTGCAGAGCGCAGGATGGCTGGGGGCGGGCGCGGGAGGGCTCTGAGGACCGGAGACAGCACTTCGCGGCCTCCCACGACAACAACTTGTCTCCCGAAACTGATTAAAAACACACCCGAGCCACAGCCAAGGCTTGAAACACAGCAATCACGTGACCTACTTTCACCCTGTCCCAGCAGCCGGGGGCAAGGTGTTCCACAGCCAGACCGGGGCCTCTGGACGGAGGAACTCTAGTCTCAAATGCTTCCAAAGAGTGCCAGATGAACTCGATCTCACGACAGAAGCACAGTTTTAAAAGAAAAACACAGGGGCGCCTGGGGGGCTCAGTCGGTTAAGCGGCCGACTTCGGCTCAGATCATGATCTCACAGGTCTGTGAGTTCGAGCCCCGCGTCGGGCTCTGTCTGACGGCTCAGAGCCTGGAGCCTGCTTCAGATTCTGTGTCTCCCTCTCTCTCTGCCTGTCCTCTGCTCACGTTCTGTCTCTATGTCTCTCAAAAATGAATAAACATTAAAAAAGAAAAACACAAAGGCACCTGGGGGGCTCAGGTGGTTAAGCTTCCAACTTGGGCTCAGGTCATGATTTCGCAGTTCATGAGTTTGAGTCTCGGATTCTGTGTCTCCCTCTCTCTCTGCCCCTCCCCCACTCGAACGTGCTCTCTTAAGAATAAATAAATCTTTGGGGCACCTAGGTGGCTCAGTCGGTTAAGCGGCCGACTTCGGCTCAGGTCATGATCTCGCGGTCTGTGAGTTCGAGCCCCGCGTCGGGCTCTGTGCTGACAGCTCAGAGCCTGGAGCCTGCTTCGGATTCTGTGTCTGCCTCTCTCTCTGCCCTTCCCTTGCTCACTCTCTGTCTCTATGTCTCTCAAAAATAAAATAAAAATGCTAAAAAAAAAATTTAAAAAAAATTAAAAAAGAATAAACAAATATTGGGGTGCCTGGGTGGCTCAGGTCACGATGTCACAGCCTGAGAGTTGGGGCCCCACACCGGGCTTGCTGCTGTCGGTGCAGAGCCCGCCTGGGATCCTGCCCCCTTTCTCTCTGCCCCTCCCTGGCTTGCGGGTTTTCTCTCAAAAATAAACATTTAAAAACAAACAAATTTTTTTAAAAAATCAAAACTTGTCCTCTGGATGAAAACAATCTTCCTTTGGATGAGTACCTTTCGAAAGTGTGTTCAACTGTTCCCCGCCATCTTAAACACGGGCACAGCGCGTCCGGGCGGTCTCCTGACGAGCCGGCAGTTACGACCGCAGACTCAAGAGGCGTCTACGTCCTCACACGGTGGCAGGGAGGTCCGCCATCACACGCCAAGTGGCCCCGGCAGCCGCCCTTCCCTCGTGTTTTCATGGCTCCTGTCTTCTTCCTATCGGGCTGTTTTCTGCTATTTCCAATGCGGTCAAGGTGGAAACCAGGGAACCGACTGTGGCTGAGTAAGTATACCCTGAGGACAAGCTGGTTTTATGGCGCCATCTTCACTACCTAGAAATTCTGGATAATCAAAGTTCTCGGAAGCAGAACCTCCAGATAAGCGAGTTCTCTGCGGCGCTGAACTCACGGCCGCGGCAGAAGACCCCACAGGCCTCACCGGCGCGCTCAGCAACGCCCCCTCCAGCCCCTGGAGACGCGGAACAGGCCGTCCGGGAGCCAGAGCCGGTATGAACGTCTCCATGAGGCCTAGCAAGTAGCACAGGTGACAGCCATGCTATGGAGCACAATGTTCTAGAAGCTCGAGGGGAAAAGCAGCAAAGGGTGAGTCAGACCAGGGGAGCAGGGCGGGGAGGGGGGCCGCGGTTCCGGCGGAGCTCGCTCAGAGCCTCGGCGTCACCAGGACGAGGGCCAGGCCGCCACGACGGGGAGGCCAGACGGGCTCGCCGCCCCTGCCCCCCGCCCCCCCCCCCAGCTCACAGCAGCGAGGTCCGACGACCGCCCCGAGAACAGACACTGCGGGCCGCGCGGGGAGGAAGCAGGCTGCGCCCTCGAACCTCACCTTTTCTTTTCTTGCTCCTCCTTCTCGATCTTGTGGGACGCGACGTACGTGGAGAAGAGATGACAACACCTGTTCAGGAGCTTGACAAACTCCACCATGGCGTCCTCTTTGGACGTGGTTCCCAGCGCCGCCCACTCTCTCCTGGAGGGAAAACGAAGGCAGGTCACCTCCTCCTCGCAGAGCCACCGCCAGCTTCCCGTAAACCTGCGGCCAGCAACCCGCACCCGGAACTGAAACGGGGGGTGAGCCCCCCACAGGGCGAAAGGCCAGGTCCTCGGGTGGGAACAAGCGGGCGCGGGCGCGGTCCCGGCAGGAGCGGCGCCCCCGCGGCCCGAGCGCACCGCCCCAAGCGCGCCCGGAGGCCCCGCGGGCTCCTCCCGCCGCCGCCCGCGGTTCCCAGGGCCTCCGTTTTTGAGCACACCTCTGTGCGGCCCGGTAAGGACAGCGGGGACTGCACGTTTTACGTGGCTGCCCTTCGCGTTACTTGGGGGAATCGAAGGAAGCCGTACTTGTCTTACGTTCACAATCAGATGAGCGAACTCCCTCCACATTATTTATGCACAAGCATCTCCAAGCCCAAAACCGACACCCGCGGGAAGATGCCAGGAGCCCCAAGCAGCAGCGTCTGTTTCCGTCTCACTCTAAGCTAAGGAGCCCGCCGTTTACATCGTAACCAACTCGCTTTCTACCCTTCCCGACACGGCTCCCGCTACAGTCATTATGCAACAAAACACCGTTACCTCCGGTCATTCCCCAACACATCAAAGAATCCAACCTCAGGACAAGTGTCTGGATTATATGGACCCATAAGAACCTGCTTATGCAGTGCCACAAGCCTCAGTTTTTCTTCATAAGTTGGATGAAAGGCTTTGCCGTCTTTTTCTGTAAGAAGAAGAAACGTGAAAACAATTAGAATCGGCAAAGAAAGTTCTCTCGGTACTCGACGCCGACATTTCGCTCTGACGGCTCACGAACTGCCTGTGACGGCCGCAGATCTGACTGTGAGACTTTTATTTCAAATAGTAAAGCTTAACAGAGCCTAAGGCAGACACCCTTTATGTGGAGTTTTTTTTTTTTTAAATGAAGCCAAGCACCAATATTTATGTTAAAACTTCTACAGAAGCAAGCAACCCGTCAGGTGAACAGGCCCCCATACGAGCTGTGCCACGCGCACCTTTCACACATGCTACACCCTGGGCAACAACCGGTTTTACAGTTACTTAATTTTATTTCAGAGAGAGCGCATGGGAGCAGGGGAGAAGGGTAGGGGTGGGGGGTGGGGAGAGAGAGAGAAAAGAGAGAGAGAGAGAATCCCAAGCAGGCACCATGCTCAGTGTAGAGCCCAGTGCGGGGCTCAATCCCACAACCCAAGATCACCACCGGAGCCAAAATCAAGAGTCGGACACTTGGGCGCCTGGGGGGTCAGTCGGTTGAGGGTCCAACTCTTCGTCAGACTTCATGGTTCATGAGTTCCAGCCCCTCATCGGGCTCCACCCTGTGAAGCCTCTTTGAGATTCTCTCTCTGCTTCTGCCCCTCACCCTGCCCACTCTCTCTCTTTCCTTCTCTTTAAATAAACTTAAAGAAAATTTTTAAAAATTAAAAAAGTAGAAAGTAGCATATATTGCCTACAAATTTTATCCACGTACATAGTAGTCGCCAAAATAAAATCATTGATGAGAGAAGAGTGTAGGTCAAAGGTTATGAGCAGGAAACTCCGGAGAAAGAAACAGGACCTGCCAAGAAGCATCCCAACACACAGGACCAACTAATCAAGGAAACGGAAGTCGAAACCGTACCAAACCATACCAAAACCACGGCTGTCATATGGTCAAAAGAAAGTGAGGTGACATCAAGAGTTGGTAGAAACGGGGCAAGGAGGGACCCACGCCCACATACGAATGCCGTGAGTACACACCGTGACCTTGGAAGGGAACGATTATCTTGGAAGTTCTCGTGGAAGACAACTAGCGAGAGATTTCAAAATCACAGGGGTGCGCACACACCCTCCGCTCCAGTAGGTCCAATTCTCTCTCTCTCTCCCCTTCAGACTGTCCCAGGTATACAGAGACATCCGCTGCCGCTGTTTCCTTGCCATCCTAAACAATCTAAAGGTTCCTCGAGAGGAAACCGCTAAATAATGTGATATACTCGGACTGGGGCGTCTACGAAGCAATTATAGAAACAGTGAGTGAAGCAAGCAAGTGGCAGGAAAGGACAGCGAGGCAGAGCGCACGACACGTTTCGTGGACTCCAAGCGCTCCCCTGACCACACACCTGGACGTCGCGAAACCCAGATTTGGTCTTACGAGGTGACATGTTACAGTTACAATAAGCAGCGTCTTTCTTAACAGCATGTAAGACAACAGTGAGTCTTAAAAAAAAAAAAATTAGAACCGGGGCGCCCGCGGGCTCCACTGAGCATTCGACGGAGGATTCCAGCTCAGGCCAGGGTTTCCCAGTGCAGTTCCAGCCCCACAGCGGGCTCTGCGCCGACGGCACGGAGCCCGCTTGGGATTCCGCGTCTCCTTCCCTTTCTCCCTCTGCTCCGCTCCACCCACGTGCGCGGGCTCTCTCTCAAAAATACAGAAACTTTTGAAAAACGCGAAATAAGAATCTTAGAATCGACACAACCCAGCACGCAAACACACCCACGTACACAGTCTACAGGCACGTTTACGTGAGTGTAAATACAAATAAAAAAATCCCGGAGTCGCGCGAAGGAAACCAAAGCGCCTCACGGGAAAGCCTTACTTGCAACATTTGAATCTTCCAAACGGAAGGTGTGGAAGAGTCAGTCTAACTGTTAGGAGGAGTTTCCCTTTTCTGTAGACTTGTATGTGGCTGAATTTTTCTTTTCCAGCGAGAACTCGTGCAATCCTTGGAAAAAATAAATATTAAGAAAAGACCAAACTGTGACACCAATCTTATTTACCAAAAACACAAACAACTCCAGCACCTGTGGGCCTGCCATCTGTCTCTGCCACTGAGCAAACAGTGTCACTAGACGGCTGGCACCAAGGAGCAACTTCCTCTAACGCTTTTTGCAGAGGATTTTCAGAGTTATGTATTTACCAACTAAGAGGCAATTTCTATTTCAAAATCTCTTAGGATGCTATTTCAGGGCCCCTGGGTGGCCAGTCGGTTAGGTGTCCGACTCTTGGTTTCGGCTCAGGTCAGAATCTCGGGATTCGTGGGTTCGAGCCCTGCGTCAGGCTCTGTGCTGATAGTGCAGAGCCTGCTTGGGATTCTCTCTCTCTCTCTCTCTCTCTCTCTGACCCTCCCTGGCTTGTGCACACGCACTCTCTCTCAAAATAAATAAAAATAAACCTTAAAAAATAAAGAAGCTTTTCTGTTTTTTAAAACCACAAAGGAACTAACCTAACTGTATGATTTCGAGCCTTGTAAGAAGAAAGGGTGCGCGGGTGACTCAGGTGCCGCGAGCCTGAGACCGGGGGGGGGGGGGGGGGGGGGGGGCAGAGCACCGGGCGGGGCGGAAGCTCTGGCTCTGTTCAGTCAGGATTCCTGAAGTTTGGTTTGATTTTGTTTTTTCCTTCAGGGGAAAAAAAAAAGCCTGAATTCTATGGAAGCGGTTGCTTTGACCTAAATAAATGTAAATAAAGATAAAATCAGATGGAAACGGTCTACACCAGAAGACCAAACACTTTTCTGGTTAGTCACGTAATGTAGTTAATTTTCAAACACACACACACACACACTTACTTGCTGCAGAGAGAGGATTTGAAACTAACAGTCTAGTAGATATCAGAACAATGTTTCTAGCCTCTGGCTACTATTCAGTTATTTCTGGAGGGAGGGTCCATTTTTTACCAGGTACAATTTACTCCTTTATTTCAAAGACTCAGCAGTGCAAAGTAGGGGCAGGGGAGGAAGGGAGAGGGTAAGTAAACAAGGAAACTGTAATAATTAATTAGCAAGTTGTTAGCCTCACCTCCCTCCCTCAGGAGTGACTCATTCACAGGCAGGGAGAGGTTTTACACCTGCCCGGCTCAGGAGGGGCACGGGGCTCTTGATCTCTGGTCCGTGAGTCTGAGCCCCAGGTTGCGCGTAGAGATCACTTAAAACTAAAATCTCACCAAAAAAAACCAAAAAACAAAAAAAGAATACGTTTTAAGCGTCCGCTCTGGCCAAGCATGAAATAAAGCTGCTCACTACGCGCCGCGCGTGGCGCACCTAAACCGCGCCCGCCTGCAGAGAACATGGGCTTTCCGGGAGAACTCGCAAACCGGTGCATTCAGCCCTATCGACCGTCCTGGCATCTCCGCGGACCCATCCACACGCTTGTTAAAGAAACTGTTCTGTGATCTGTCGTTAAAATCTATTACTGGATCTTCAAATTAACCATCATTATCCAAGCCGGGGACCAAATTTGTCTAAAACAAAAGCAAAGCCAAAAACCACAACAACACGAAGAAAAGGAACCACGTCGAAATGGCATCTTTCTGAAAGAATGGCTCGCGGATTTTTCTTTATTCATTTTTTATTTTCCCAAATTTTCTTCCATACGCATAATGTACTTTCCCATCAAATACGTACACACTTTTTTCTTTTCTAACAGACGCTTGTCAAAGGTCAAGACAACTTCTCTCTCAACCTTTGGGACAAGGGCGACATCCACTGTTGTCCCTGAGGCAGAGGCAAACCCAGGCAGACGTGCAAAACGCCCGCCCTCGGCGGGACAGCGCACCTGCTGCCCGTGTTCTCAGCTTAAGATTCGCGGCGTGTAGTTTTCCGAGGCGCATGGGAACTGTGGGTTCTACAGGCATTAAATACGCCGAACGGGGAAGCTGTAACTACCGTGAACTCTGGAGAAGAAGCCCTGAAGAAACGCGAAGGTCTCGCCCCAGGAGCGCGCTCCTCAAGGGAACCTGGCTCAGTCCTGCCAGAAAGGAGGCCACACAGGCCTCGCGGAGGTGCCCGCGGTCACACAGGTAACGACGACCAAGTTCAATTCTGGAACTCTGCTTCCCACGGCGACGAAACCACACACAGAAATTATGCTCGGAGAGAAACTGCAGAGGTATTTTTTTCAGGCACCAACGTATAAAAACACAGCCACGAGAAGCAGACAGCGACTACTTCCCTCGCCGGGGGAAGCGGGACTGCAAAGCTAGTCATTCTCGACAGAACGGGGTCACCTGTTGGCAGCTGTCCAGCAACAACTTTTTATTTTTTTAATGTTTGTTTTTTTTGAGACAGAGAGAGACAGAGCATGAGTGCGGGAGGGGAGAGAGAGAGGGAGACACAGAATCCGAAGCAGGCTCCAGGCTCTGAGCCGTCAGCACAGAGCCCTACGCGGGGCTCGAACTCACAGACCATGAGATCATGGCCTGAGCCGAAGTCGGCCGCCTAACCGACTGAGCCATCCAGGCGCCCCCAGCAACAACTGTCTTAAAAAGCTCATTTTCTAGAAAACTGAAGGCCAACAAGAGGCTGCAAATCCGTCTCACCTGCAGCAGGCCAGACTAAAGCAGGGGCGGGCGCACCGGGCCAGCCACGCCCACAGCTGACTGTAAGACCCGTGAGCTAAGAATGGCTTTTGTGAAGTTTTCTTGTTTAGAGTAAGTTCTATGCCCGACGTGGGGCTCGAACTCACGACCCTGAGAGCAAGCGTCACATCTCTACCGACTGAGCCAGCCAGGTGCCCTTGGCTTTTATGTTTAAGGGTCATAAAGCAACAACAAAAAAAGCAAAAACAAAAAGCAAACATTATGAACACAGACCATATGCAGCCATTAAAGCTTAAAATACTATCTGGCCCTTTAGTATTTTTTTTTAATGTTCATTTATTGAGAGAGAGACAGACAGACAGAGCATGAGCAGAGGAGGGGCAGAGAGGAAGACACAGAATCTGAAGCAGCCCCAGGCTCTGAGCTGCCAGCGAAGCTGGACGCTTAACAGACTGAGCCCCCCGGGGTGCCCCGTATCTGGCCCCTTTATGGGGAAAGTTCGCTGACTCCTGACTAGAGGAAGAAGTAAACTCAGAAGCCAAATGATTTCCAGATATTTTTAAAAATTTCACTATAATTAAAAGGAGAGAGAACACACCTGTAAACTTCCAGCTAAACACGACGGATCAAACGCACACCGTTAGCTCCGACCCTCAATGAAAAACCTCCATGAAAAGAAATAAGGAAGGCGATTGAGAGAACCCTGGGAAGGTTCGGGAATCAAAGGCTCCAGGGTCTCAAGAAGCTGGAGTCCAGCCGGAAACGGCAATGCTTCTTAGGGGCTCTAAGGAGGAGGCACCCCCCCACACACACCGCGTTCGCAGCCCCAAGCAGGCGGATGCCTACCCGGCCTACTTGGGCCGAGGGCTGCTGTAACCGGAGCCCCGGAATCACACGCGCTCCAGCTGGGGGGGGGGGGGGGGGACCGGGCTGGGAGTGAGCTGCAGGACTGACAACAGAGAGACAGTGCCCTCATCGACGGTAAACAACCCCCACCACCGTCCCTTCTCCGGCCTGCTTTCTGAATGCTGACAACCAACTTCCCGCGGCCCAGGAAGGAGACAGGAGGATCTGCAGGAAAACTGGCCCCAAAGAAAAAGCCCACGATTCCTGCTTGGAGAGACGCCGGTGCTCGAGGGCTGCCCCACGAGGCCCCTGCCCCTCACCCTGCGACCAGGGTGCTGCTCAGGCCACGAGGATCGGCTCGGTCCCTCACCCTCCAACGTGAATCAGCATCCAAGGGCCACCAGACATTTGGGAAAGCTTCCAACACGGGAAAACACACACACACACACACGCACACACACCCCTAAACTTACATTTAATATCCTCAGAGACAGAAGCTAATGTGTCCATTAAGCAAAACAAGGTACCAGAAAGAAAGACAATTTAGAGAATAAAAAGTCTTGGAAACGGAAGTAAAAGCAAATTTTAAAAAAACCTTCTGGGGCACCGGGGCGGCTCAGTGAGCTCAGATGGTGAGTTCAAGCCCCATCGGGCTCTGTGCTGACAGCTCAGCCTGGAGCCTGCTTCAGATTCTGTGTCTCCTTCTCTCTCTGCCCCTCCCCTGCTTACACACACTCTCTGGAAAGTAATCAAACATTAAAAAAAATTTTTTTTAATATTTCATAGGCTGGAAAATTGAATTGAGAGTATCTCCTAAAAAAGACAGAAAAGATAAGAGAATTAGAAGTTCTAGTATCTTTGTTTTTTAATGTTTTATTTTTGAAAGAGAAAAAAAGAGCCTGACACAAGGCCCGAACCCACAGACCCTGAGATCATGACCTGAGCCGAGGTCCGACGCTTAACCGACTGAGTCCCCCCAGGTGCCCCAGAGGATCCAGTATCTTAATATTAACATTATCAGAGAGTGAAATCAGAGAAAAAAGGGTGGAAATTATCATAAGAAAACTTCCCAGAAATGAAGGATGTAGTTTGAGAGACTAGAAGAACTTCAAACGTTGAACATAATCATTCAAAAAATTAAACAGAAATGAGATAACAAATTCTCAAACACTAAAGACAGAAAAAATTCTAAAAACTTCTAGGCAGAGAATCAGGTCAGATACACAGGATCTGGAATAAGAAAGACTACAGACACCTCTAGAGTTTGAACACTGACTGCTGACGACAATGGAATTATACCTTGAAATTGGGGGGGGGGGTGCGCATTTTGAACTCTTGACCTCCAGAACTGTAAACTAGGTGTTGATTTTAGCCGCTCGATTTGCGGCAATCTGTTGCGGCAGTAATACGACGCTGACACAACACCCAAAACATATTTTCCCAAGCAATTAAAAATAGGAATGGCCGCTGGGTTATGGTCTTATTAAATCCATAAAGGGGCGCCGGGGCTCAGTCGGTTAGGCTTCCGCTCTTGTGCTCAGCTCGGGCCGGGATCCCCGGGGCTGCGGGATGGAGCCCCGGGCGGTCGGCGCGGAGCCCGTTTGGGCGTCTCTCTCTGCTCTCTCGCTGCTCTTGCCCACATGCTCTCTCCCCAAATAAGTAAGTGACCTTGAAAAAAATTCATAAATTTTTACAGTTCTATGCAACATAATTTGATGATAGTATTGTAACATTACCAAGTCCAAAGCTCTTAATTACCAAAATTAAGTCCCTTCCACCTGAAGCTAATTATACAAAAGGTTTATTAGTCTCACAGCTCAAATGCTAGATTAAGTTTATACACAAACATCATATGTTTCTCTTTTCTTTGGAGGTAAAGGTGGAACGATGTAACGGACCATTCCAATGTCCCTTCTAGCCTCTACTCGGTGACGTGAAACCATACGGCCTACGAGCTGGAAAGGATATTAGGGCTCGGTGACTGCATCGCACAACCAGAGCTCAACCCCCTCCGCGTATGCACCGGGCCCACGGCACGCGCGTCGCTGGATGCACGACATAACGAGGGTGCAAGTGGCAGCAGCGGTAACCGGAAGGGGGAGAAAAGAAGTGGCGATCCCTTAGGCAACGGAAGTGACCAGCTTAAACTAAGAGAGCCGTAAACTGTCCTACCGGAGTCTCCCGGTCACCGCAGAGAAGGCACCTGCAGCAGGTATGCAAAGGCTGAAGGGGAACCCAAGCACACCCGCCCCGCACCTGCGACCCCGAGCTCGGGCGGACGCCGGTGCCGCGCTCCTGCCCCGGGGCCCTCCATTCCCGCCTCTGCGCGCCTGTGACCTTCCTGTGACCTTCCGTTCTTGACTCCCAGGTGGTCTCTCGCATTTCTTCTGTGATTTTTATTTTGAGAGAGCGCGCAAGTGCGTGCAACCAGGGGAGCGGCAGAGAGGGGAGAATCCCCAGCAGGCTCCGTGCTGCCAGTGCCGAGCCTGACACGGGGCTCGATCTCACGAACCGCGAGATCATGACCTGCGCTGGGATCGCGGAGGAAGCTTAGCTGACTGAGCCGCCCGGGCACCTCCATCTCTCAAATTTCCACCCACAGGGTCTATTTCCAGTTCTCAGCATTAAGAAAACACCTTTAACAGACAAGACCTGAAAAAAGCCACCGAGCACCCAGCGTGCTTGCCCTGAGCGCTGGGCTCTAGGCTGCACATCCGGCTGAGCCCCCCCCCCGCTCCCCCAACATCCACATTCTCCATCCCAGCTCTGTGAAGCCTACCTCGGGGACAAGTCGTCTAACCTTTCTGAGCCTCCGTATTGTTAGCGATAAAATGGGAACTTCTCCTCAGGGTTCTCGCGAGGGCGAGAAACGACGTGTTCCCAGGTCCCGGCCGCGCGCCGCACCCGCAGGCAGCGACGGCAGCCATGGTGATAACGACGGCGGGGATCTGAATTCCCGCACCTGTACGAGTCGCTCTCTTCGGGAAGAGCTCCATTTGTCTTTAACCCCAAAGGACGCGGCCTCGAACAGAAAGCATTATCCAGGGACGGCCGGATCGGTGCAGAGGAGGGCGGCCGTCTCTCGCCCCTCGCCCTCAATACTGTGTTTCCACCACACCAGCCCGGGATCGAATGTGTCTGCTTTCACGGCCGATCACGCTGCTGCCTCCCCCAGAATGTACTCAGAGTAAATATACTCGGAGTAAAATGCACCGTTTCGAAATATCCAAATTACAACCACACCTCCTCCATGTTGCACTGAGAAAAACCTGACCGATAAGTTCTCATGCTACTGATAAGGAGCGTAACCGAACACCGAATCTCCGAGTCGGCGAATACAAACCACTGGGTCAAGTGCCTAACTGGCACCAAGCGTGTGATAAAACAGGCTCCTCCCCCAATTACTTCAACGCACTCCACGATAAATTCTTGCTAAATCTTTCCTCTTCAACAACATAAGCAGCCACGGAATACCAACCGCCAGGTACTCAGCTAAGAATTTATATACAGAATTCCCTATAATTCTCACAACAACCCTTTGTGGTTTTTTAAATTTTCTTTCATGTTTATTTTTGAGAGAGAGAGTGGTGGGGGGAGGGGCGGAGAGAGAGGGAGACACAGAATCCGAAGCAGGCTCCAGGCTCTGAGCTGTCAGAACGGAGCCCGACAAGGGGCTAGAACCCACGAACCGCGAGATCCTGACCGGAGCCAAAATCAAGAGCAGGACGCTCAACCGGCTGAGCCCCCGGACGCCCCCCACAACCCCGTGAACAAAGGCCGGCAGCGGGAGAACAGGGAATGCGGAGACAGGCGGACCCCAGAGCGCGGTCCCCTGCACAGAAGCCGCTCACGCGCAGGCAGTCCTCCCTCCCCGCGGGGATACGCCCCTGCGGGCGGCCGGAAGCACGGAGACGACCGAGGCCTACACACAGCAAGTTTCACTGTACCCCCGCGTCGTGATAAAACCGAATTCGTCAGATCAGGCCCAGGAAACAAAACGATCCTAACGATGCACCGTGACGTGAATAGGGTGTCTCTCTAAACACCTAACTGGCCCTTCTCACCCTCGGGACGACGGGAGACGGTAAAAGGCGCAGGCGATGAACGAGGTGACGTGGGGTGACTGACGCGGGAGCCGGGACGCCGTCCCGAGCGCAGCTGGCCCGCACGGGTGGGTCGCGGGGAGAGGGAGCACCGCGCACACTGGCTCCCGGGGGGGGGGGGGGAGGGCACCTGCTGGGGGCCATCGCGCCGCCCGCAGAGGAGCCGTGCTTCCCGGAGTGCGTGTGAAGCGGAGGGAGGCCTCCAGCAAACTACGGTAACTTACACCGCGCACGCGCACGCACGCACGTACGAACGCACCTCGAAGCCGGCTTCGCGGGCAGATGTCGGTTCGGCTCCCCTTTCGCACGAACCAGCGAGGAAGGACCCCGGCCGCGGGGGCGATGTCGCTGCGCCTGGGCCCCCGCGCCCTCGCGCCGCCACGCGCTCGCATCGAAAGGCAAACACGATTAAGGAGGAAGGAAAACATAACCTCGAAATTTAATAGATGTTCGACGGCAATACTTAAACCTCGAACCCTCTGAGGCTGGACCGCTCCAGTGCAGGAGGCCCGTCACTGAGGCTGGCCAACAGCGACACCAGTGCAAACTAGCATAAGAATCCCTGAAGACACAGAGTCCAAGACTAAGTTCTTCCGATTTCAACGACAGCTTTTACAGGTCATACCCTCAAAATCCTCCTGCGGCGCTCGCTCTCACACACACACACGCCCCGGATCCCTAGGTCTACTGAGAAGGCCTGGAAACGAGGGCCCGCCGGGTAGCAAGGAGCCCCCGCTCCGACCACCCAGATGACGGCTCCCGGGGGCTGTTTCCCACTAACCGGAACCGCGTCTCCTCGGACAAATGGCTGATTCCTGCCGAGGCAGGAGATGTGGACGAATAACGCAGAACGTCTCACCATACCAGAGAGCCAGGAAGCTGCGAGAAACTACTGGTCACGTCAAAGAACTTACAGGCAATCTGACAAGACGCCCGCTTGCTAACGACGGTATCGAGCATCCGTAAGAGCTTAAAAACATAAATCAAATATGTTTAAAAGCATGAGTACATAATGGCGTCAGAAAAAGGGTCACCTGTGGAGGCCGCTGGCGAAAACTCCTTATTCTGAAAACTAGTGACGGGAAGGACACATCTCCCCCTTCTGTTAAATCTGCTCCGAACCAAACAGCAGAGGAAGAAAGGCATTCCAGTGAAAGAAGACAATCAGAGTATCACCGTGTTTCAATCCCTAATGAATTAACACATCCATTTTCAATTTGCGAGAGTTTAAAAAGATCATTATGGGGGCACCTGGGGGGCTCAGTGAATTAAGTGTCTGACTTCAGCTCAGATCACGATCTCATGGCTCATGAGTTCGAGCCCAGCGTCAGGCTCTGTGCTGACAGCTCGGAGCCTGGAGCCTGCTTCGGATTCTGTGTCTCCCTCTCTCTCTGCCCCTTCCCTGCTCACTCACTCTCTCTCTCTCTCAAAAATAAATAGGGTGCCTGAGTGGCTCAGTTGGCTAAGGGTCCAACTTCAGCTCAGGTCACGATCTCACAGTCTGTGAGTTCGAGCCCCACGTCGGGCTCTGTGCTGACAGCTCAGAGCCTGGATCCTGCTTCGGATTCTGTGTCTCCCTCTCTCTATGACCCTCATCTGCTTGTGCTCTGTCTCTCTCTCTCATAAATAAACATTAAAAATTAAAAAAAAATAAAAAATAAACATTAAATAAATTAATAAACGTTTAAAAATATTTAAAAAAAAAAAAAAGACCGTTAGGTCCGCTAAGTGCAGGCCTCCCAAAAGGCACGACAGCGCGTTAGCAGCAGCGGGGCTCGCGTGTCAATATCCTGGGAAGACATTTAGTTCAGTCTTCGGAGGCAGTGTTTGCCCCACTGCATTCAGAATCCCCAGCCTGACAGCAACGTCATGGAGGAGCTCAGAGGAAACGGCTCGTCCTCTTCACGCCTCCGGATACCCAGAGAGACTCCATGAAGCGATCGTGTGCAGAAAAACCACTCGCATCTCCCCGCCAGCCCTTAATGCTTCCGGGCACACGTATTTAGAAAGTCCCCGAAATGCGCGAGGCCACGGGGTCGGCAATTCTGAATCCCGTCCTCGGCTCGCACCCGGAAAGAGCCGGGTTTCTAATCTGCTGTCCATCCCCGGGGGGGGGGGGGGGGGGGGCTCTCTGCAGCCAGAGCGAGCCCGCCCCGCCTCTGGCCCCAAGCGGCCTGGGCCGGGCTCCGCGGCTAGGAAGCCAGAGCGACGCCCTCACTCGGCGGTGTCCGGGAGACCGAACAAAACAACGCGCACACAGTTCTCGAAACGGGACCGACGCGGAGCGAACGACGACCGGCGGGAATCACTACTCCGCCGCTTCAAAGTAACGCAGCCATCTACCGGCTTCGCGCAAGGAACGACTCACCCCCCCCGAAGCCCTAGACACCAAACCCGAACCCCCTGGGTCGGCTCCACGCAGGAGCAGCGAGGCGGCCGGCCACGCGGTGCTCCCCCAAAGCGCCGGGAGCACCAGCGTGACCTCGCGGAGCCGGAATCGGGCGCTCTGCTGCACCCTGGAGAACCTTCCGCGGCGCCTCGCTGTCCTCTGACACAGAGGCTCCTCACAAGGGCATCCGAGTCCTCCCGCGGCCTACGCCAGCGCGCCCTTCCAGCTGCCGGGCCTTCACGGCCGCCTCCTACCTGCCATTTCCCGACACACGCCTTGTCCATTCGTGGCCCCTGCCCTCCCTCCTCCCTGGACCGGTGTCCGCTCCTCCCATCCTTCCCAGTACACGACTGTCGCGGGGCCTCTAACTCTTCTGGAACCTAAGTTCCTTAACGGCAAGAGCGAATGGACTGTTCGCTTCCGGTGGTGACCTAACGTACAACTTCATGTCTACTAAGGGTTTCACACTGACTGAAGCTTAGGTGTTTATTCTTAAGCTTATTTAAGTAATCTCGACACCCAGCGTGGGGCTCGAACTCACAACCCCGAGATCAAGAGCTACCGACTGAGCCAGCCAGGTGCCCAACGAGGTCTGAAGTGTAGACGGGGAGACGCTAACTTACATTTACCTGTACCTTCATCCATGATTTTATTTTTACTGCGTAAGATTAAGCGAGCAGGGGGCTGACATAATGGGTTCGGTTACCGGCCTGTGACCACAGTGACAGGGATGGAATGAGAAGCAGGGTCTGTGATTCCCGATCCGAGTTATTGTCAACAGACACCCACACTCCCGAGGTTCCCGTCTGTTCCGCGGCGGAAGGCGAAGCGGAACGTCCTTTCTAAGTCTCGCTGAGATTCTGGCAGAAAACCCCAGAACGGTGACCTCTTAGAAAACGGCGCAGGGCGCCTGGGCCGCTCGGTCGGTGTCAGTGTCTGACTTTGGCTCCGGCCGCGGTCTCAAGGTTCAGGAGTTCGAGTCACCGCGTCGGGCTCTCTGCTGGTGGTCAGAGCCCGCTTTGGATCCTCCGGCTCCTCTCTCTCTGCCCCTCCCCTCACTCCCGCTCTCCCTCTCAAAATTAAACATTAAAAAAAGTTTTGTTTTGTTTTTTTTAAAGAAAGCCTTGCAAAACTGGTAAAAAAAAAAAAAAAAAAAGCCAAGCACCGTGCTGGGAAATTTTACACGCTAAAACAGACGCAGCAACGCTCGACTCACCCCAAAATTCTGACTGCTTTTAGACGCCCCCCCACCCCGTGTCTCACCTCCGAACAGCCTCGTCTTTGCCGACTATGCGACGATCTGCGCAGAAACGTAGCTTTTCCTGCCGCGCTGCTACGTCTCCTTGTAAGTGTCTGAGCACCGCTTCCAGGGCTGAGCTTAGGAACCGATGCTGTCGATGCGGCTTTTTTCTCCAAGGTCACTGATGACGAGGCCCCCAAATTACAGGTTCCCCAAGGACGCCTCCCACTCCACAAGCACGTTAAAAGAACGTTAGCTTTAGACCAATTCTCAAATCGCAGACGTCAAATTTCATCTAACCCAGCTGCACACACGCGCACACACACACACACACACACACACACAGAGTCCGGAAAAGTTAACTGTCTAGGAATTTACGTGGTAACTAGAATCAGGGGCCTCCCAACCCAGAAAGCGATGCTAAATTTACCGTGCCGTTACCTTTTCATCTTACAAAGAAAATGTTACTATTTTCAAGTAAGACAGGCTCGGAGGACAAAGTTGCCTTTATTGTTTTGTTGGTCAGGTGGCAAAAGCTAGAATTAAAAGCTGGTCCTTGCCCATTCTTAGATACCTCTGGCTACCACACACTTGAAGCCCATTGAACACGGGAAAAGGAAGTTCCAGGAATAAAAATCTGAAGTGACATGGAGTTTGCAAGGGAACCCCCCCCACTCCCGGATTTTTCTCTGAGTGGTAATCTGTCACGCCCACAGGAAACAATAAATTCAAGCCAGCGACTTAAGGGTCAAGTGATCCAAAACCCATTAGCCATTACCAATTCCCCGAGCTGGCCGGTGCAGAGAGCTGACCTCGATGTACAAGGGCAATGAATATTTCAAGGGTCAACTTTAAAAAAAAAAAAAAAAAGCAATGATCGTAGAAGAACCGAATGTCCTCGAAAACATAAAAGGCTTCCATTAGTTTGCACAAAGTTACGCTGACAGAAAACAAATAACTTCCGAATGTATCGCTACAAGGAACTACACAGCGTCGAGGCTCTTCAAGCACGTACTGTCCTCCCGAAGGAACTCCCTCTGGGAAAAGGGGCATAAATGTTCTGTTCTGGAATGTATAGGAAACCTAGCAACCGCTTTTAAAGTTTCATTCTGCCCAGGATCCGCCCGGCCAGATCTCAATTCTCTCTAAGAATCGAACTGGCAGGCGTCTCATGAGCTTGTCCCACCGAAAAGATCACGTGATTGGTATCACCGGCAGAGAATCACCCAATAAAGAAAAAAAAACAAATAAAGCCACAAAAAGCCCACACACCGCGATCTTACTCTTAAGACCAGAGACATCTTACGATTAACCGTGCGAGAAACAGAAGATACTTGTAGGCCTTAACTGAGAACTTACTCTTGCACACGGCTTCCGAGGTACAATTTTAACCATCTAGAAGTTACTAGAACATTGTGGCCACCCCTTCCTTTTAGAGGTGGACGAGCCCGAGGGGATGTATTAGCTTAATACTTCCTCTTCCCGGCCACGTCAAAACTGCCAGGTGAGCAAGTCCTATTTCGAGTTGGTGGTTCCCCAGAACGGCTGGAAGGGAATGCATGGAACCGATGGAAAGATTCCTTCCTCCCCGGAAAAAAGGGTAAAAATCGAGGGAACCTGATAGGCCAAGCCATAGGAAGCAAGAAAAGGAATACGACCTTTAAAACAAAACCAAAAACAACCGCAAAGAAAAACCCATCCCAGAACGGGATCCTCTAGGAGTGAAAGGGCTCATTCTTCCACGCCGGTCCCTGGAAACCCGAGAAGCTAAGGAGGCAAAGCGCCCCGGTAGCCTCGGGGAGGCAGGACCAGGCCCGTCAGAGGTGTGCGACCCAGTGGCCCGGCGGGTGGGGACGAACTTCGGGGGTGGGAGCCCCCCCCCCTGCCAAGGACGCAGCTCGCTCGGGTCGCCGCGGCCCCGTCACGCTCGGGCCCCGGGCGGCCTCGGCGGGGCGGCCTCCGCGGGGGCGGGGCCGGGCCGGCTCACCTTTGAAGAAGCGCAGCGCCAGGCCGTACAGCTCCTCCAGGCCGAAGCCCCAGCGCTGCTCCAGCCGCCGCGCCTCCTCCGCCGCGCCCCCGGCCGCCGCCTCCCCGGGCTCCGGCTGCTGCCCGGCGGCGCCCGGCCCCCGGCCCGCCCCGAGGGGCGAGGGCGGCGGCAGCGGCGGCGGCAGCAGCGGGGCGCCCTCCGCGCCGGGCCGCTCCTCCGGGTCCGGGCTCAGCGTGAGGCCGTCGACGGAGACCTCGAGTCGCTCTGCGTTCAGCACCGCCGCCATCTCCGGCTGCTGCGCCTCCTCGGCGGGGGACAGGCGGCGGCCACGTATCGACTTCCTGCTGACCTCTGACCCTCAGCGACGCCGGAACTTCCGCCGCCGAGAAGGCTCTCCGGCTCCGCGAGAGGGGCTGAGGCCCGCGCCCCGCCCCTCCGCGACCCTCGCGGGCCCCGCCCCGGCCGGCCCCGGCCCCGCCCCTCCGGCCCGCGTCCGCCCGAGGGCGTCGTCCTCCCCTCACTCCTCCCCCACGGCGGTCGGGGGCCCGCGGGGCAGGGTCGCGGGGTACCGCGGGGCCAGCGGGGGCTCGGGTCGGAGTTGGGGGTGGAGGTCGCGGAGGGGCGGCGCCTACGGGGCTGGCGTCGTGGAGGGGCCGGGGCCCGCGAGGCTGACGTCGCGGAGGGGCGGGGTCACGGAGGGGCGGGGTCCTTGGGGCGGAGCCACGAGGGCTGGGGTCGCCGACTGGCGGGCTGGGGTGACTGCGGCGGGCCGCGGTCCCCTCCCGGCCCACGCTCTTCCCGTCTGCGGGGTCGTGCGCTTCCAGAACCGTCCCCCACTCTGCCTTGGCCTCCACCCAAAGCTAAGACAATGCTGGGCAAATGCCTTTTTTTTTTTTTTTAAGAGGAAACTGAGGCTGCGGAGCAATTCATGGGCTTCTGTGAGGTTGTATTAACTTGGTAACTGCTGGTTTTGCAGGAACGGGAGCTCGTGCAATTTGTGGGGCCCCCGTTCAGAAAAAAATACCCCAGGGGTTCCTGGGGGACTCGGTTGGTTAAGCATCCAACTCTTGGTTTGGGCTCAGGTCATGATCTCCTAGCTGGTGAGTTGGAGCCTCCGCCTCTGCCCCGGGTGGTGGTATGGACCCTGTTTGGGATTCTCCTTCTCCCCCCCACCCCTGTCCCTCCCCTGCTCACTTTTCTCTCTCTCACTCTCTCTGTCTCAAAATGAGTAAACTTAAAAAAAGAAAGAAAAAGAAAAATCCTTTTTAAAAAACGCCTAAAATTCTGCAGGTAGATAGGTTTAGAAAGAGAAATCCCAGATGACATTTTGAAAGTTGAAAAAAGTCACAAGCCTCATACACGACCCTAAAATCTTTATGAACTTCCTGACACACTGCTACAGGGTGTCCAAAAGCCCAGAAACACAATTAGTATATTATTATTTTTTTTAAGATTGAAAATGCCCTTGGGAACATTATGGGCATTTATTGACCTGTGTGTCTAGACCTTACGGGATTATTTATGATAATTCTTTCCACATATTCAGGCTGCATGCTTTGAATCACCTTGTCCTGTGACCTTTTGTCATAGTTTCTATTTCGATAAAGAAAAGAGAAAGGTCAGTCTTTTTCTCAGCCTGGTGATCAAAACCTTTTTATTGGGAGGGAAGGAAAAAGACGATTAAAAATGGAAAGGGAGGCAAACCACCAGAGACTCTTAGATACAGAGAGCAAACCGAGGGTCGATGGGGCAGGGAGGATGGGTGACGGGCATTGAGAAGGACACTTGCTGGGATGAGCACTGGGTGTCTTTTTGGTAAATCACTGAATTGTACTGCTGAAACCAAGACTACGCTGTGTGTTAACTACCTTGAGACTGAAAATTAGATACAGTCGTAGATACTTCGATAGACCAAAAAAAAACGTGTTATTGTTTATGGTTTAGTTTCCCAAGTCATTACCGTTATTAGTGTGTATTTTTTTAAAGATTATTGTCCAATTTGGAAAAACCCGTATGGAGTTTCTTTCACACCTGAGCTGTAATATCTCAGGGCTGTTTGGCGGCTCAGTGGCCGTTTCGTGTCTGGTTTTTTGGTGGATTCCCAGTGTTCTCCAGACCAAGGTTTGTCTGCTCCTTTAGGCTAGGTTCTGATCCATTAAGATAAATAAAACGTGACTTCAACTACAGACGGGTTCGTTGTAGTAAGAGTACAGGTTTGTGTCCCAAAAACCCAAGATTCTAATATGTTCCATTTTGCAAAGTAAGTCTGGTGCCTTTATAATTCCATATATGACATTACTAAGATTTCTGATGAATGAGAATGCCCATTTTAGTTTAGACATTTTATTTTAAAAACTTTTTTTTAATGTTTTATTTATTTTTGAGAGAGAGAGAGAGAATGAGCAGGGGAGGGGCAGAGAGGGAGGGAGACCCAGAATCCAAAGCAGGCTCCAGGCTCTGAGCTGTCAGCACGGAGCCCGACGCGGGGCTCGAACTCGTGAACCGCAAGACCGTGACCTGAGCCAAAGTCGGAGGCTAAGGAACTGAACCGCCAAAGCACCCCTTATTATTATTTTTTTGATGCTTGTTTATCTTGAGAGAGAGATCGAGTGTAAGCAGGGGAGGGGCAGAGAGAGAAGAGAGAGAGAGAATGCCAAGCAGGCTTAGCAGTCAGCGCAGAGCCCGTCTGAGGGCTCGAACCCACGAACCGAGAGATCGCGAGCTGCGCTGAAACCGACAGTCGGACGCTGAACTGACTGAGCGCCCTGGCCGCCTGGCTAACCATTTTAGATTAGGCCTTGAGAGGCTCGATTCTTCCACCGATGAGTTTTTACCCTTGATGGTTGCAAGGATTTTCCGTGGAGCAGTTTCTCATTTCCTTCGCGTCTTGTGTCCCCCGCCCCCACTGCCCATGTATTTTCTGTGCCAGGCGTCACAGAGCTCCTCGGCCCCCGGGCCCTGCACCTTCGTGACATACCGCTGGCTCAGTTGGCATTACGGGCGGTCCAGTGTCTTTCAGAAAGCCATTCCTACGCCCACTGGGAGCGATGATGTAACAGGATTCAGAAGTGACCGCCAGTCACATAAATGCACGCCACTGAGCTCCAAGGACATGTGTCCCTTACTCAATCATTGTCCCCCTAACCGGATCCACCTCCAAAAATCCCCTTCCTGAACCATCTAACGCAGAGGAGTGGCGGAAGGAAGCGAGGACGCAAAGAGACCGTGGTCTTCCGTATCTAGTTTTAGAAACTTTGACAGAAGCTTTGGACCAGGCGGAAATACCGCGACGGCCTCAGAAGGGCCTGCGTGCATGCGGGCTCGAGAATGAGCTTTGTGGGGCGCCCGGGGGGCTCAGTCGGTTAAGCGGCCGACTTCGGCTCAGGTCATGATCTCACGGTCTGTGAGTTCGAGCCCCGCGTCGGGCTCTGTGCTGACAGCTCGGAGCCTGGAGCCTGCTTCAGATTCTGTGTCTCCCTCTCTCTCTGCCCCTCCCCTGGTCACTCTCTCTCTTGCTCTCTCTCTCAAAAATAATTGTTGAGAAGCCCAGATGTGAGAATACACGGTCAGAAAAAGACCCTCTGGGCACACAGTGAGCTTTTCCATAAATTCGGGCCACTGTCCTGTATCTTCCATTATGATCTAGAAGGATCGCGTGCTGGAAGCTCCGAGGAGAAAGCCCGCCTCACTGTCTCTTACGAGGCTTGCAAGGTTGGGCTTTACACTTGAATCCTCGCCAGCTTTTCAGATCTGGGCCTGGCGTTGGGGCTGGACGACCTTGACCTGGAGGCTGCCTCCTTGCAGAGGGATGCCCCAGGCCATTGTGACGGACGCCATCTTTGCTGTTTCTCCTGGGCCCTCGCGTGGGTGGGCCAGCTTAGGCATTCATTCGGGTTGGTACCTCTGTCCTAAGGAAGAAAGAAGCGGCATCCCGCCTGGAAGATTCGAGGGAGAGGGGTGCCATCGGCCGACACCCTGTAGGGTACTTGAACCAGGCGTGTTTGGTTCGCCGTGGCCGGGGCAGAGAGTGCAGGGGGAGCGGTGGCCGAGAGTGAGCCTCGAGAGGTAAGCAGGGGCCAGAGGCGCGGGGCCTCACGGGGTGGCCCGGTGGCCGGAGATGGTCCTTGGCCGGTGGAAGGAGAGGCCGGCCACAGGGAGCCCGGGCTGGAAGCCGCCCCAGCCCCGGTCCGACGCCCTGATGTGGAGGAGGGCAGGGTCGGGGGACGACAAGGAAGGAATGGGTGCCAAGAAGGCGATCGCCGAGCCGACAGCACCAGCCAGGGGAGGGAACAGGGGACTCCATCTGTCCCGTTTTCCATGTCGTGACCTTAGGCCCACTCTCTGGACCTCCGGCCCTTTCTCGGGAAAAAGTCAAAAATTGTTTCTGGGGGCGCCCGGGGGGCTCGGGCGGTTCAGCGTCCAACACGTGATTTCGGCTCAGGTCAGGATCTTGTGATTCAGGAGTTCGAGCCCCGCGTGGGACTCTGGGCTGGCAGTGTGGAGCCTGCTTGGGAGTCTCTCCCTCCCTCTCTCTCTCTCTCTGCCCCTCCCTTGCTCACTCGCCCTCTGAAAATAAAGAAGTAAACTTTTTTTTTTCAGGGTGTGGTTAATCATTCATTTGTTCATTCATTCGTTTATTTTTGAGAGAGAGAGAGTGCAAGCAAAAGTCACAATTGTTCTGCCCTGTCAGCCTGGAGCCTGCTTCGGATCCTCTGTCCCCCTCTCCTCTGCCCCTCCCCTGCTCTCTTTCTCTCTTAAAAATAAATAAAAATATATTTTTTTAAAGTGTGTGTTTTTAAAAACAAGCCCCCCACAATCCCCTTAGTGAGACCTAACCCACACTAGCAACATGGGGTACATTCCTCCTGTCTTGCAAATGCTAATATCCAAATAATAATAATAGCAATAATAATAATAGTTATTACTAAGTAGTACCCTCCACCGACAGTAGGAAGAGGCTGACTTTAAATTTAAAAAAAAATGTTTTTAATGTTTATTTATTTTTGTGAGAGAGAGAGAGAGAGAGAGACAGAGTGTGAGCAGAGGAGGGTCAGAGAGAGAGGGAGAAACAGAATCTGAAGCTGCCTCCAGGCAGCACAGAGCCTGACGCAGGGCTTGAACTCAGGAACCGTGAGATCATAACCTGAGCCAAAGTCAGATGCCTAACCAACTGAGCCCCCCAGGCGCCCCAAGGCTGACTTTTGGGAGAGGAGGCCCCAGATTCAAGGGCCTGTTTGAAAGATATCAGATTGGGGCGCCTGGGAGGCTCAGTCGGTTAGTCGGCCAAGTTCGGCTCAGGTCATGATCTCGCGGTCTGTGAGTTCGAGCCCCGCGTCGGGCTCTGTGCTGACGGCTCAGAGCCTGGAGCCTGCTTCAGATTCTGTATCTCCCTCTCTCTCTGCCTCTCTCCTTCTCACGCTCTATCTCTATGTCTCTCAAAAATAAATAGACGTTAAAATGATAACCACTTATCCTTATCCTGTTCCCTCTTTCAAAAAAAAGAAAAAAAATATATGAAAGATATCAGATTAATGCTAACGTTCAGAGCCCCTCAGCGCCACCTGCTGGCCAGAGGCGGTAGCGCTGCGGCAGGTAGATTCCCCGCGCTCCCGGACGGTCCGTCCTCTCCCGGCTGCGGACTCACCCTTGTGGCCCCAGCCCGGCTGCCCCGCGGCCACCTCCTAGATGGGGGGACCGGCCTCTGTGGCCCCGCCTGGGATCTGCGGAGCCAGAATAAAGGCTGGGGCTCTGCGCGGGAGGGGAGGTGGGGGGGGTCTGCCCTGGGGCGGTGGTGGGGGAGGGGAGGCAAGACCCCTTGCCCATCTTTCCATTCTCTCCATAGGAAATTGTTCCCGCACGGAGAACAAGGGATCTGCTGCCCCAAAAAAATGTAGGAAGAAAAATACCCAGAGAGAGGTGTCAGAAAGCCCAGTGGTACCAATAGCAGCTCCTGTTAGCGTGTCATTTGAATTTTGTCCTGCTAGTCGGCTCTTTTTAACATTTGTGGTTCCTCGGGGTTTCGTTTCTCTTTCAAATAAACACTCGCTTCTGTACCTGATTTTCTATTCTTTGTCTTAAAGGACTCCGCTGCGGGGGCGCCTGGGGGGCTCATTCGGTTAAGCCTCTAAATCTTGGTTTCAGCTCAGGTCGTGATCTTGAGGTCATGAGATCGAGCCCGCCTTCAGGCTCTGTGCGGACAGCGCGGAGCCTGCTTGGGATTCTCTCTCTCCCTGGCTCTGCCCCTCCCCTGCTCTCTCTCTCTCTCCCTCTCAAAAATAAATAAACTAAAACAACAACAACTCCCTTTCTTCTTATCATTGAATAAGCCTCAAGCCCCCCCCGATCTCTAGATGGGCTCACAGGCCTGGCCCTGGCGCCCAGAACACGCCCCTTCTAGGTTTGCTGAATGACCGAAAGAGCACGCACACGTCACAGCCACGCGAGGACGTCACAGGAGACCCGCGTCAACGCACTAAGGGAAGACCTTTCTAAAATTTGAACCGATCACTGCAGACGGCCAATGACAGCTAACGAACACATACGTGCCGAGAACGAGGCCAAGGCCTTCGATACGTGGTCTTATTGAAGCCTCGCAGAAGCTATTTGGGGGCGCCCGGGGGGCCCGGCAGACTGAGCATGTGCCTCTTGATTTCAGTTCAGTTCGTGATCTCGTGGTTCGTGGGTTCGAGCCCCGTGTTGGGCTGTCTCTGCCTTCCCCCCACTCTCTCTCTTTCTCTCTCTCTCAAAATAAATAAATAAACTTAAAAAAAATGCTGCTTGAAATGAGTATCATTGTCCCTATTTTTTTTAGGTTTTTTTTTTTTTTATGTTTTAAAACATAAAAACATATGTGACAGGGAGAGTGTGAGCAGGGGAGGGGCAGAGAGGGAGGGAGACACAGAATCTGAAGCAGGCTCCAGGCTCCGAGCTGTCAGCACAGAGCCCGATGCAGGACTTGAACCTATGAACTGCGAGATCATGACCTGAGCCGAAGTCGGACACTGCAGCCAAGTGAGCCACCCAGGTGTCCCTCATGGTCCCTATTTTAAATGGAGGAAACCAGGGGACGCCTGGCTGGCTCAACCGGGAGAGCGTGTGACTTGTGATCTCAGGGTCATGAGTTCGAGCCCCACGCTGGGTGGACAGATTACTTACATAAATTTTAAATCAATCAATAAAATGAGGGGTGTGGTCAGGCGTGTCCGACTCCTCACCCCGAAGGGCTCACAGTGTCTCCAGCCCCGGTCGGCCTGTACCCCCGGAGTCCTGGCGGCCTGTGGGGCCCCTGCAGTCAGCCCGTGGTGCCAACATGCTTCTTGGGGCTCTAAATGTCGCTGCCACAGAGCCTAAGCCACCGTGAGCCTGCACTCTCCCTCCGCAGAGCGGATCCTGAGTGTTCGCAAAGGGACGTGTCTTTGCGTGACCTTGGCTGTCCACAGACACCCTGCCTCTGGGACCCCCATCCGGGGGAACAGGCCCCCCCCCAGGGTATTCCCGATGGCCGGTTAATTCATTTCACACATACCGTCCCCCAGGAACTTCCCCTGCTTTGTCTCATCTGTTTCTCCACAGCTCCTGAAGCAGGGATTATGAGCCCATTTTACAGAAGAGGAAACAGAGGGTCAGGCAGATCTATAGTAACAGAACATTATTTAACAGAAAGGTGACACCACAGTACTGGGCACACTAGACTCTAGAGCCCGTCCGGCCCGTTCCAGGGGCCGCTCTCCCGGCATCCTAGCTGTGCGATCTTGACCATGATACATAACCACTCTGCGCCTCAGTTGCCACAGCCACGAAACGACAATAACAGCGCCTCCCCGGGATGTGTGTTAACACGCATAACCGCGCTCACGGTAGGAACTGGCACAGTAAATTCTCCATAAATGTCAGCTCTTTTATTATCAGGTTTTTTTTTTTTTAATGTTTCTTCATTTACTTTTAGACCAGAGACAGAGAATCTCAAGCAGGCTCCGAGCTGTCAGCACAGAGCCCCATGCGGGGCTCGAACCCACGAACCAGGAGATACGCCCTGAGCTGAAATCGAGAGCCGGATGCTTAACCGACTGAGCCCCCCAGGCACCCATTATGATCGCTGGTTTTATAGAAGCCTCCCAGGGTCCTAAAGGAAAAGCACCGTGCAGAATTCTGCCCCCCAGGTCACCGCCGTGGACACAGTCTCTAGTAGGATGTGGGCATTGTTCCCTGCCTGTGCGCTCTCCTGGCCTAGCCCGCAGAGGCTGCTCTTCCAGAGACAAAGTCCCCTCCCCCCTGCCCCCCATTTCCCTGGCTTGGCCTGGGGCTGCCCAGGAGAGGACGCGACGGGTGCAGAGAGTCCCTCGAGAGGGTGCCAAGATACAGGCACAGGAATGTTTATTACGACAGTGTTTTAATAGAAAAAAAACTTTGTAGTGACCAAGGTCCCCAGCCATAAGGGACGAGGGGCCTATGTAATGGTGCACCCACTCAGGGCGGTTTAGTAGCTGCTAATAAAGACGCCCCAACAATGGGGGGCACCTGGCTGGCTCAGTCCGTGGAGCGTGCGACTCTCGATCTCAGGGTTGTAAGTTCGAGCCCCAAGTTGGGTGTAGAGATTACTTAAAAATAAAAAATACAAAATACAAAAGTCACCGCACTATGAAAAAGAGCTCAAAAGTCTGCTACCATGTTACAAACGCAAGGTGGAGAGCCACGTTTATCATACGATTTTTCTGGTATCCACCTAGCTATGGGCGCCTTGGGGACTCAGCCGGTTAAGCGTCCGACTTCGGCTCAGGTCATGATCTCGCGGTTCATGGGTCCGAGCCCCGCATTGGGCTCTGTGCTGACAGCTCGGAGCCTGGAGCCTGCTTCGATTCTGTGTCTCCCTCTCTCTCTGTCCCTCCCCCATTTATGGTCTCTCTCTCTCTCTGTCAAAAATAAAAGCTAAAAAATAATAATCTTTCAAAATATTTAAAAAATTAATCTTTTTTTCAATGCATATTGTAGGAATTTCTGAGCCAGCAGCTGCTTTGGTGCGGTGACTACTCCCCCTGCCAGTGCCCCGCACATAGTAGATACTTAGTAAACATCTAGTCTGTGAATGAGACAATCTGGTGAAGAGGTTGAAAGCATTTCTTCCTGATCTCTGTTTCCCTTCAGAGAACTTTTCCTGAATTAAATTCCCTGCCCCGCAGAGCTCAGCCCCTCGCAGCCTCCCGCCATCTCCAAGGAGCAGCTGAAGCGACACGGGTGTCACATGTAAGGGGCACGGCCTTCCCCTTCGGCCCCAAATCCAACCTCTTTCCCACACTCATCTGAGAGCCAGTGATCGGTCCCTTACTGCGCGCCCAGCACAGAGCGAGGGGCCGGTGTCGACTCCCCCAAATTATGAGTTAAGTTACTCATTCGACAAATATTTATCAAGCACCTGTCACATTACAGGCGCGGAAGCTAACGGGGGTGCAAGACAGACGCGGTCCCTGAGGCCGCCGGTCTCACCGCATGAGACCCGAAGTGTCTTTATAAAATGGGCGCTTTTGGTATCCCTTTTACGACCTCAGAAAGCCATCCACGGAGAAAAGAACAGAGCTACGCAATCTTTTATTCTTTTTGCAAAGTCTTCAATGTTCTCTCAAGCAGAAAGGCAGCGAAGTGACTGGAAGGAAGCTGGGTGTTTGAGCATGACTTCCCGGATAACAGCCAAGCGGGCCGACGGGTCGCGGTGGGGGGGGGGGGGTAGCTTTGGAATTGTGGACAACTCTCAGAAAAGTAGACCCTGCCCCCGGAAGCGTTCGTGCGGGTTCAAACCCGGTTCACCGGGTCCATTTGTCAAGTTCAGGTCCTGGGTTCGGATGCTCGCGGACCGGCTCCCGGTCTCTGTGACCGTGACCGCCCAGCGGCGGCAAGCGCTCTGAGCCTGAGGACGGACGTCCTCCGTCCTGTCCCCTGTCCCGCCCACAGATCCCTCCCGGGCCGGCGGTCCCCGAGGCTGAGAAAAACAGAATTGCCCGTGAGGCCGAACAGCCCTATCACGCTGCATACATGAACGGTGGGAAAGCCTGACACTCAGGAAGCCGTGGCGGGCAACCCCCCAGAGCAGGGACCCGGGGGCTCCCAGCCAGGTGTCAGACGCAGGATTCCAGCTGAGGCAGCCGGCAAGGTGGTCGTCAAATCAAATCTCTGTTCTTTTTTTAATTTTATTTTTTATTTTAATTTTTTTAGTGTTTTTATTTATTTTTGAGAGCAGGAGAGACAAAGCATGAGTGGGGGAGGGTCAGAGAGAGAGACACACACAGAATGTGAAGCAGGCTCCAGGCTCTGAGCCATCAGCACAGAGCCCGACGCGGGGCTCGAACTCAGAGACTGTGAGATCATGACCTGAGCTGAAATCGGACGCTTAACCCACTGAGCCACCCAGGCGCCCCTCAAATCTCTATTCTGAAGGACCTTCAAATAAGTACCCAGAGCGTTCCCGTGGCCCAGGGCTGGATGCCAGCGTCCATCTATTTAATTAAAAAAAAAATTTTTTTTAGGCCGTCTGGATGTAGGGCTGGAACAGGCAGGATTTTCTCATCATTTTTAGTCCCTGCCCGTTTTCTTTCTGACTCTTTTCTCATATTAAGCACGAGGAGTCCATCTCCATATGTCGTATTTTATTTGAAATATAAAATATAAATATAGACAGAGATCATGATCCCAGTATCAATAGAGCTGTTATGAATCCTTAATAAAGGAATAGTCTTTATAGTCCATCAAGGTCTCTCTAATATATTTTCGCTGTAATTCTCCACAAAATAATGGATATTGTGGCGAAATGTGTCCACGCGGCACCGAGGGGTAGGAGGCGGAGCCTAAGATTCCCCTCCCCCTCGGTAAAAGCCCGGGGCTGCTTCCCGGAGGCGGAGGCGCGCGGTTCTCCCGGACCCCCTCCTTCCCGGCAGTTTTTTCCTGTGCACGTGCGAATACGCCTGGGCATGTGTAGTGTGGGACCTTTTAAAAAAGGCACGAACGAAAACAAAAATAAAAAGAAATAAAAAATAAATAAATAAATAAATAAATAAGGCCCGAATGTGCTTCTAGCACACGTCCCCTTTGGCAACTCGCTTTCTTCGTCCCCGCCGCATCCTGAGGGGCCTTCTTTCCAGGACAGTACGTTGAAATCTTTTTTTAATGTTTATTTAGTTTTGAGCGAGAGGGAGAGACAGAATGCAAACGGGGGAGGGCAGAGAGAGAGAGGGAGACACAGAATCGGAAGCAGGCTCCAGGCTCCGAGCCGTCAGCACAGAGCCCCACGCGGGGCTCGAACTCACGAACCGTGAGATCATGACCTGAGCGGAAGTCGGTCGCTCAGTCAGTCGCCTGAGCTGCCTAGGCGCCCCTCACGACGCAGTTTCTAATGGTTGCGTAATTTTCAATCTTGTGAAGGTACCGTAATTCACCCGACAATCATCCTGGTGCTGGTTTATGACTAGATAAGGGCCGGGGGGGGGGGGCAGGTGGACCGTTGTCTTGGTAAGGAGGCCAGACAGCAGCGTCGGGAGACCGGGGTTCAAGTCCAGCCTCCGCCCTAAGCAGCTCGGGTGAGGGAGACTTGAGTCAGTGATTCCGGTCCCATCCCCAAGGCCCCAGTGGGTTTCTCTGTAAACTAAGCAGGGATGTCCTCACGACCGGATATTATCCAGCCCTCAAAGGGCGTGAAGCACCTGACACACCGGGGAGCCTTGACACCGTTACCGGAAGTGGAAGCAGCCTGTCGCAGAAGGTCACGGGTGATACGATGAAATACCCGAAGAGGCAAATCGGCAGAGCGAGACAACGGATCGGGGGTCGTTAGAGGCTGGGGGGGGGACAGAGCGGCGACGGGGGAGTGGGCACAGGGGTCTCCCTTGGGGCCGAGGACCCTGTGTGTCCAGATGCGGGTGACAGCTCACGGCTGCGCGGGCACAAAGCCTCGCGGTATCGACGCTCTGAAGTGGTTAATTTCATGCCGTGTGAATTTCACTTCCCTAAAAGCCGTGCAGTAAACGGTGACGGTGAATGGACTTACCGCCCCGGGCTGCTTCGGGGCTGCCAGGAGAGAATGTTCTAGTAGGGACCGCAGGGAGGACAGAGCTCAGCCCAAGGGGCTCCTGTTACAGCCCGCCTCCCGGGGCGATCCTGGAGCCCCCACCCCGCCCGCTGTCGCCTCCCCCGACCTGTCTCCCCGCTGCCTCTCACCGCGCGCTCAGGACCTGCTGTCCCTGGGGCCCGGGTGCCCACGGCCACCACCTGGGGGGTCGTTATTCCGGTGTGGCCTTCTCTGGGCAGCCCCTGCCCCTGCAATCAGGAGCGTCAGCTCCTCCCACCCCGCCCCCCTCCCCACTTCTTTGTAGCACCTCTAACAAACAATGAGGGTACGCCGTGCTAAATGTTTATATAATCCATCACCTACTTTGTTCCTCTTCTCTTTCGTCTCCATCAGGACGTGTGCCCCCTGGTGGCCAGGAACCGCGTGGGGTCTGGAGGTGCCGACGGACCCACCCCCACCCCATACGAGCTGTGGCATCGACATTCTCAGAGCCTCAGTTTCCCCACCTGTAAAATGGGAGAAAAGGTCTGTGAAGAGTGGGGACCTGGGGACTTACTCCAGGTAATTCCTGTAGAACATGTGGAAAGGTGCCCCCCCCCCCAACGTGGACGCTCCTTCCTCCTTTCCACGACCTGAACGGCCTGACTGGATTTTACGGCATCTTCAGGGGCTGGTACGTAGATTCGCCCGGGGGCTAGGTCTCATGAGAAGGTTTGTGCGTAGATCTACGATGAGGAACGCTATGGGTCAGAGCTCACGGAAAAGTCTTGCAGTCGGGGCGCCTGGGGGCCCAGTCGGTTAAGCGTCCGACTTCGGTTCACGCCACCATCTCACGGTTCGTGGGTTCCAGCCCCGGGTCGGGCTCTGTGCTGACGGCTCGGAGCCTGGAGCCTGCTTCGGATTCTGTGTCTCCCCCTCTCTTTGCCCCTCCCCTGTTCGCGCTCTGCCTGTCTCTGTCTCTCTCAAAAATAAAGAAACGTTAAAAAAATTTTACTATAAATAAATAAATAAATAAAGATTTCGTAGTAAAAGCTCAATGTATTGCATTTGAGTCGTCGGATGAAAACGTGGCCGCGTTCTCCAACACGGGGAGCTAGGGGGTGGCTGCCTGGGCAGTCGAGGGCCACCTCTGTCCACTACAGCCTTGTCGTAGGATGTGACATAGGCCCTAGGCATCGCTCAGAGCCTGCTACGGAGCCTCAGACGTAGAGGGTGGGGAGATTCTGGAAAACGAAGAGGGGTAGGCAGCCATCGCAGCAACAGGAGGGGCCGGGTGCGGAAGAACTTGGGGCGAAAGAAAAGCTCCTTGGGGGTCCGGCCGCCTCTCTCTGTCCTTTCTGTCCTTGCAACTCCGGCGTTCTCACTCGCTCTTTTCCCATTTCCCTTGGGGGGGCGGCGCACAGACGGCCTGAGGGCCATTCTGGGTCAGGAGTCCCCTGCACGTGCTCCAAGGGGCCGGACTCTCCCGTGTTAAAGAAAATATTAAGCAGGACGCTGTGCAAAGGGGCCAGGCCGACTCGATTCAGGACAATCCCGATAAGACAGAATTTTGCAGGGGAGGGACAGAGATTGGTCTCATCTGGGAACACGGCACAGGCAAGTGGGGGTGACGGCCAACAGGTGGGGCAGGGCGGGAAAGATTACTAAAAGGTCTTTAGTAAAATTACATTAAATCATATGGGGGGGGAGCGGGTGGGGGCGGATTCTGGCCAACAGGTGGGGCAGGGCGGGAAAGATTACTAAAAGGTCTTTAGTAAAATTACATTAAATCATATGGGGGGGGGAGCGGGTGGGGGCGGATTCTGGCTGAAACGACCCAACAGGATCCTTGTTGGAGGCAGGCCGAGGGGGTCAGAGGTCACCTGGGGGCGGTGGACACATTGGGCCCAGATACAAAGGGGGGAGGGGCGTGTTCCTGCCACGATGACCTCACAGGACGCTTTCTAAAACTGGGTTTTACGTGGAAGTTTCCAGATGGGCCTGGGAGAAGGTTCAGGGGCCAGACCGAAGTGCGGCCAAGCAAAGAATCCTTGCGGGCCCGGCCAGGTCCTGGGGCAGGCCCAGAGCCCCTCGTGGGACCGGGTGAGACTCGGAAGCCGGCACCCCTCCAAGCCCATCCCGGGCCAGGATGGAGCGCTGACTTGGGGTCTCCAAGACCGAGAGGGCAGGGGGGCCGGGGTGCGGCCTGCAGTCAGGATTTTAAAGTCACCCTAGGCGGCCGTGAAGTGCAGCCCGTCCGAGCCAGGTTCCTCCTTTCACACATGGGGAAACTGAGGCCCTGAGGAGGGGAAGCCCTTGTCCGAGGCCCTGCCTCTCTGGCCTCCACCGCGTGGGCGCAGTGGCCCCCCTCTGCAGGGAAATGACAGATTTTCATCCCAGATAAGGGCCCCTCACGCCCTCCTGCCCTCCTCCGTGTGGCTGATTGGCATGCTAATTCTCCAGGCATCCCCCTGGGGCTTCACAAGTACCCGTCAGCTGACCACTTCCTGCAGCTTCAAAACTGCCAGAACTTCCTAAGGCCCCAAGAACCTTTCATCCCATCAAGGCCTTTCATCTGAGCCTTTTAAAGTGTCCCCAGAAGCTTCAGGCATCCAACAACCTCCAGGAAGAAGGTGGGAGGCGGTACCGATTTGCCCATTTCCCTGCTGGTAACACTGAGGCCCTGGGGGGGGGCAGCTGTCAGTCACCCCAGCTGAGCCCCCACCCCGCCACCCCGGTCGGTTCCTCTCGAGATAGATGTGCCGGGGCTGACAGAGACCCCACGGAGCCTTCCAGAAAGAGACGGTGAACCCCACGGTTGCTCCTGCGCGGCCCCCCCGCCCCCCTCCCGCGTGTCCTGTGTCTCGGCGTTCCTTGCCGCTGCACCCTCGGGGGCTCCCCGCACACCTGGGGCCCTGCCCAGGCCAGACGGGCGCCCAGGTGAGCACGCCCGAGGAAACACCGCAGGGCAGCGGTGGGACGTGACAGACGGGGGGGGGAGGGGGCGCCCCGGGGAGGAGGGGGCGTGGGCAGAGCCGGAGAGAGCCCACAGGGTCCCTCCGAACTGCAGTCGGGATCATCGCGACCTCCAGGGCCGTGTTCTGCAGCCAGTTCATTGCCAGGCTGACTGCACTTGACCTGTACTTCCGGCTTGGAACGCCCTCTGGCACTTGGCTCAGACTTCCGGCCGAGGAAGCCCCCCCCCCCCCCCCCCCCCCCCCGCCCTTCTGCCCTTGGCCGAGACTTCCGATTTGGAGAGCCCTCCCTTGCACTTGGCCCGGACTTCCGGCCGAGGGAGCCGCGTCCTGGGTGAGCCCCTCTGCTCCCGGAGAGGCACACTGTGTGGATGAGAGAAAGCAAAGCTGGGAGGGGCGGGGGGAAGGGGGGCTGCCCCCCCAGATCCCACGGGCGATAAGGGTCAGAGTGAAAACAAGTCGGAGAATCCGTGCCCTTCCCGGGGCGGAGGTCCTGCTGGCGACCCCCGACCGTTATTCACGATGAAGTGTGCCCTCTGCAGCTGGTGGGGGGGGGCGGGGGACAAGCCAGACCCAGCTTCGGAGGGTCCCCAGGGAGGGCAGGCAGGTGCAGTGGGCACGGGGTCAGGTGCAGTGGGCACGGGGTCGGGGGCCCCCTCGGAAGGGCCCCTTCTGGGTGGCCACACCCACGCATCCGTGGGGACAGAGCCCTGAGCCGTCCCACCCCCGAGGCCTGGAGTGTGCGGGAGGAGGCCGCCCTGCCCGGGCCCAGGCCGGGGAATGACACCGAGCTCAGCTCAGTACTGGCCCTGAACAAGCCCGGGCTTCGGGAACAGCCCTGGGGCGGAAACAGGGAGAGGGCTTTTGGAGTCTGGGATTGAGCCCCCCCCATCCGAGGGCTGCACCCCCAGCCCTGGGATCCAAGGTGCCTCGCAGGCCATGGGTAAGAGATGCAGGCTCGTCATCCCGATTCTACTCAGCTCAGCTCATCACCGCCCGCCCCTCAGGTGCTTTCAAAGCTGGCTGGTTCCTGTCCAGTGGGGCTTTCCAGAATGGGAGCCCCTGAGGAATTGCCCTGGGGCGTCCCGGGCATAGCCGGACCCTCCCCAGCCCAGAACCCGTGGAGATTACTGGAGTTTAAGAGCAACTGCTGGGGGCGCCTGGGGGGCTCAGTCCGTTAAGCCTCCGACTTCGGCTCAGGTCATGATCTCACCGTTCCTGAGTTCGAGCCCCGCGTTGGGCTCTGTGCTGACAGCTCAGAGCCAGCAGCCCGCTGCGGATTCTGTGTCTCCCTCTCTCTCTGCCCCTCCCCTGCTCGCCCCCGGTCTGTCTCTCTCACAAAAAATAGACATCAAAAGGAATTATTTTAGGGTTAGGTAAACAAGACTGCGTGTGTAGTCACGTATATGTACGCTGCACGCACACACAGGAGAGGTTTTATACGAAAGGGCTGAGCGGGGCTGCCCCCAGGTAGGTTTATTTACAGGTCTCTCCTTTTTTCTGTGGTTGTATTTGATTTCTACGGAAAATAGGACTCCCACCAGGGAATGGGGGGAGGGCAGGCCCAAGAGAGACTGGATTCTAGGAAGGCAGGCTTGGCCCGGCCTTGGATTTGGAAGGAGCCTGAGACTCCGAGAAGGAATCCAGCTGCCCTGGGGCAAGGGGTAGGGGCAGGGGCAGGGGCAGGGGCAGGAAGGGGGGGGCAAGAGGAGGGGTAGGACCGGGGCAGGAGAGGGGGCAGGGGCAGGACCAGGGGCCAGTGGTGTTGAGAGCTGGGGAGGATGGCTCAGGCAGGTGCAGGGGTGCAGGACGGCCTCAGACTCCGGGCCTGTCTCTCCCAGTCGTCTTCGGCCCCTCCCCCCCACCCCACCCCCCGAGCCTGGGGAGAGGACCCCCACTCGGGACCCCACGCCGGGCTTGGAAAACCTCCCATCAGGCCCTCAGCAGGCAACGTACAGAAACCACAACAGGTCCCGAACTGAGGGTGGCCTCACCTCTTCTGGCAAGCTCTTGGGGTGGCCTCCTCAGCCCCCCACGGCTGGGAGAGGCCCCTGCCGCATGTGGGTCCGGACACCCAGGACCAAACTCGCAGCAAGCAGGGTGGGCGCCCAGGAGGCCGAGGGCGAGGTGCCCGTCAGCACCCACCCTTCTCGGGGCCCGGCCTGGCCCCTGCCTTGGCCCCCGTGGTCCTGGTCAGCATCTTCCCTGTCTTTCAAGGACACTGACGATCGCTTTTTTTTTTGAACTTTTCATTCTGGAAAAATCTTAACGTACGCAAAGGTAGAATGGTGTAGTCAGCGACCGTGCCCCAGCCTCAGCCGTTACAGCTCACAGCCCATCTCGCGTCTTCTGTCTCTCCCCACTCTTCCCCTCCCCCCAAACTAGATGATTTTGTTTGGTTTTGTTTTGTTAATTTTTTAAATGTTTACTTAATTTTTGAGAGAGAGAGAGAAAGACAGAGACAGCAGGAGCAGGGGAGAAGCAGAGAGAGAGAGAGAGGCACAGAATCGGCAGCAGGCTCCAGGCTCTGAGGCGTCAGCACAGAGCCCCACACGGGGGCTTGAACCCACGAACCAGGAGATCACGACCTGAGCCCAAGTCGGCCGCTTAACCAACCGAGCCCCCCAGGAGCCCCCCAACTAGATTATTTTGGAGCAAATCCCAAACATTTTGTTATTTCATCTGCCAACATGTCTACCTGTCTCTAAACGAGAAGAAAAATATGACACCAAATTGCTATCATAACAAAAAAAAAGTTAACCCCAATTACCTAATACCTTCTCATGGCTCATGTTTAAATGTCTAAACTCGTTGAAGAAATGAACTTTTTTTTTTAATGTTTTTAACGTTTATTTATTTTTGAGAGACAGAAAGACATAGCATGAGTGGGGGAAGGGCAGAGAGAGAGAGGGAGATACAGAATCTGAAGCAGGCTCCAGGCTCTGAGCCATCAGTACAGAGCCCGATGCGGGGCTCGAACTCACAGACGGTGAGATCATGACCTGGGCTGAAGTTGGCCGCTTAACCGACTGAGCCACCCAGGCGCCCCGAAATAATGGATTTTAATATGTTCCGTGTTTATTGCTTGTGTTGGCACTCCACCTGTCCCGTTGGACCGGCGGGGGCCTCTCTGACTTATTTCCCGAGAGAATACCTCGGGAACCTTTAATAGTTTTGTCCTCTGCAGGTATAGCCGAACATTCCAGACTCTAGAATGCGCCCTTTCTCAACAGAGCAATTCTTTTTCCCTTTGCACGGGAAACGGCGGGCAGAGACCGCGGTCTGCGGGCGAATGAGTTGAAACGATCCGGGAAGGGTCGCCCAAGTTAAAGGCAGGCGCCCTTCGGCAGGCTTTTTGTTGAAGTGATCCGTCCGAGGCGAAAGCGTATTTTGGGCGCTACGAGCGAGCGGGCGGAGTCTCTACGGCCCGCTCCCCAGGGTGCGTGGCACTAGGTGGGCGCTGTTAGCGTGGGCTTGACTCGGACGGCGGGCCGGGAAGCCAGGCTGGTCACTGGGTGGCCCAGTGGCGGCGAGGAGAGCCTCCTGTCCCCCCTGGGGCACGGTGCCTGGCGTTGGGCTGGCCATCAGAGCGCCTTGGTCCCACTCCGAAAGATGGGGCCGGTGTCGCTGGCTCTGCCACTGAGAGAGTGTGGCCAGGTCATGTACCCGGGACAGCCCCACGCCCACAGGCCCGAGAGCGAGCGGAACCGGGCCTTTGACACCGCACCGCCTGGTGCCGACGAGAATGGAACGGTACCCACGTGAAGGCGGCTTCCCCCCCCCACGCCCAGCAGGGGTCCGTGTCCAATGGGACCCACTTAGCGGTGTCTTTGCCCTGCTCGATGTCTGTCATCTCTTAGCCGCCAATATAGCCAGGAAAAAAAAAAAGGATTTTGGAAATATGCACCCAGTACCCTTGCTGGCCGGGACACCAAGGGCAGGGCTGGTCTTCGGTCCCTCTGCGCGTCTGCTGACACTGTCCTCGGTTATTTGGGGGGCAGGAAAAGGCTGGTATCGGCAGCTTCTGTGTCTTCCCTGCGCCCCTCTCTTCATGTGTCCTCGTCCAGCGTGACCTCAGGCACGATCCGCACGATTCGCTAAGTCGGTACCAGGCCGCGGCCCACACGGCGTGTCGGAGAACTTCCGAAGCGAGGTGTCACTATACGGTTAGACGAGAACAAGGGGGGGGGGCGCCCGGTGGCTCCGCCGGTGAGCCTCTGACTTTGACTCGGCTCACGGTCTCACAGTTCGGGGGTTCGAGCCCCGCGTCGAGCTCCGTGCTGGCGGCTCAGAGTTGAAGTGTTCTTCGGAACTTCACTTGCTTGCGTGAGTCTGGACGGAGAAAGAGACTCCCCAGAGGGTTTGGGGAGGAAGGACTGAAAGAAAACGCATCACCCTCTTCAAAACCAAAAAAACAAAACCTCAGCGTGTCGAGTTCAAAAGCGATTCCGCGGTGGCGACTGGAAGGTGCTGGGCGCTCACCAAACAACAGAAGGGGCCCCTGAAGCTTTGATACCTTTTGGGGGGGGTGTCGTCTCTCAATCTCTTGTAACCCCTGCTTCTAGAATACACTTCAGGAAACTGAAGGAGGGGGGGCGGGCCAGCGAGAGGAGAGGAAAGGAAAGCAAGGCCAGGATCAAAGGGGCTGGGGGGGGCAGAAACCATCCACCCTCTTCCGGGTTCTCTGCTCAATCCACACCAGCCGGGAGCAGGGCGGCGAAGAGGGTACTTAGCACTTGGAGACGAAAGGCAGGCGTCTGTGATGTCCGGGGCAGTCGGGGACGGGAGCTGAGGTTGCAGCGCGGGACGGGGCCCCCCCCCCCCCCCCCCCGTGGCTCCTGCCTGCCCGCTGGGGCCGCTGCAAATAATGATCCTTTTTTTTCTTTTTCCCTAGCTTATTGCTTTTCTCTTTTATTCTCGCCTCTATTTCCTGGCTGTGTCTCGGGCTCCTGTCCCCCCCTCTATCTGTTTCACCGAATGCAAACAAGGGCCCGAGCCCCAAGCAAGCCAGGTGGTGAGTGAGCCGAGCCCAGGTGTGGGTGGGGGGAGCGCCTGAGCCCCCGATCTCCGTGACCGGGGTCGCCATTCTGAAACGGGGACACCGACGGGCTTGGGGGGAGGAAAGTGCCCGCGGCGCCCGGGGAAAGGAACCCGCCAGGATGGTCTCTGGAGGAGGGGGCTCTTTCTGTTTTCCCTTTGGGGACACGAGGACAGACGAAACAGGGTCACCGAGTCAGGGACCCCGAGGTCTGCGAAAACCGCTCAGGATTTTCGAGGTGTCTGGCGAACAAACGGGGAGCGGGAAGAACCTGTCATGTTGAGCGCACGGATGCACACCCGATGAGGAGAGCCTGTAGAAGCTTCTAGCTTCCTGACGCCGGTCAGTGCCGATCCCAGAACTGGCAACTCCATGGCCACGGTGAGGTAGTGTCTCTTTCCAGATACGTCATGTGTTTTTAATGTTTATTTATCTCTGAGAGAGACAGAGCACAAGCAGGGGAGGGGGCAGAGAGAGAGGGACACACAGAATCGGAAGCGGGCTCCAGGCTCCGAGCTGTCAGCACAGAGCCCGACGCGGGGCTCGAACCCACGAACCGCAAGTGCATGACCTGAGCTGAAGTCGGACGCTTAACGGACTGAGCCACCCAGGTGCCCCAGGTGTAGCCTTTACATGAAAAGAGGAGAGGGGGTGGGAGGGAAGGGGAGGGGAAGGGAGGGGAGGGGAGTGGAGGGGTGGGGAGGGGAGAGGAGAGGAGAGGCGAGGAGAGGAGAGGAAAAATCTAACTCAGAATACCACATTGCACTTAGTCACCAAAGACTTGGTTTTGGGGTCCCTGAGGGGCTCAGTTGGTTGAGTGTCTGACCAGCTCAAGCCTCGATCTCGTGATTCGTGAGTTCGAGCCCCGCGTCGGACTCTCTGCTGTGAGTGCAGAGCCCCGTTTGGATCCTCGGTCCCCCCTCTCTGCCCCTCCCCGGCTTGTGCTCTCTCAAAAATAAACGAAGCATCTGAAAAATAAAGAAATGAAACACCTCTTTAAAGCAAAACTATGTCTTAAACATATACTTACAACAATAACATACGCATGTGATTCAAAAAGAACAATACAGCAGCACCGGCAGGAAATAACGTCTCGCTCTCTGCTCCCTCGTCCCGATCGCAACCCTGGGCGGTTCTCTGTTAGGTATGCACCAGCGCACGGTTACAACCTCGTTTAGAGCGAGAGGAGAGACGGGGAGAGGCCGCGATCTCACTGAGTCTCGCACCACAAGCTGTCCAGAGAAGTCACGATTGTGCAGTCGGCGTGCGGACCGACCAGGCCACAAACAAGGCTGGCATTTCTCTCCCTCCCTCCCTCCCTCCACGCCCCCTTCCTTCCTTCCTTCCTTCTTCTTTCTTTCTTCCTCTCCCTTCCTTCCTTCTTTCCTTCCTTTTTTATTGTCTCTTCATTTTTGAGAGAGAGAGAGAGAAAGAACGAGTGCCTGTAGGCACACTAGCGGGGGAGGGGCTCCGGGCTCCCAGACAGACCAGGGGCTCAAACCCACCGACTGTGAGACTGTGAGATGGTGACCTGAGCCGAAATTGGACACTCCGCCAACCGAGCCCCCCGGGCGGCCTGAATGCTGGCATTTCTTCCCGCCAGTTCCGAAATCGCCTGTGTGGGCTGCTGCCTGCAACCACGGTCCCTTCCACCCGCGGGCAGCAGCTGGTGCCCCCGGGCGGGTCTGTCTTCCGGCCACACAGGGAGCAGGTGCCACAGAGGACGGGGCTGCGACACAGGACTGCGGGGGTGCCCACGCGGCCCGGGCTCCCTGTGACTCCTGACCCTGGGCAGAGTTTCTGGCTCGCTGGGCCACCCGGGGCTGTTAAGCCTCACCCGGCGGCCATGCAGCCAGCAAACCTGGGCCTTCCTCGGACTCCCAGTGGCCACAGCCATGGCACCTGGGGCTGCGTGGATCTGGCTCCCTCACCAGTGTCTGAGACTGGGGACCTGATGAGCCCGAGGGGCCTGAAAGATGCCCCCCAAGACGGGAGGGAACAGGGGAACTGGCCGGTGAGCACCGGAGTCTCTCCTGGAGGGCAGCCTGGCACAGTGGCTTGGAGTCCCTGGGGCCTCTCTGGATCGTGGAAGTACCTCCCTGCTCTGTAGACCTGGGGTAGGGACTCGGTATAGCCCAGCCTCCGACAGGACGCCTCCAGAACGAAAGAATGACCAGCACAGTAAGATAGAGGGTGCCACCTCCTGTCCCACCTGCCCTCCGCCTGAAGGCTCCAAAGATTCAGGAAAGGACCGGAGAGGAAGTGGGGGGAGGGAGGAAGGCAAAGAGAGTAGGGGCTGCCCGGTGAAAGCTGGAAACCCGTCCAGGGCCCCCGGGGTCTCTCTCTCCCTGGGGCGGTCTCCACGGGTCCCCGAAGGACCCTCCCAACAGGTCTTGGTCGGATCAGGACGGGGTGGTGGCAGCAGGCAGCCCCCGGGGCCTGTGGGGGCTGTCCTCGGGGCCCACGCCTTGCCCTTCCCACAGACAGAACTGAGTTCAGGGAGGGCCCGGCCCCTGCGCCCCGCGGCTTCCTAACCCCGGAGGGGAAGGACGCGCCGCCCACCGCCGCCGCGCAAATCCCGGGAGCGCGGGGACTTCAAACGGGGCCCTCCCGCCCCCGGAGAGGGCACCGCGGGCACCTCCGGAGAGGCGGGGTCCCCGGCCCGCCGGCCGCCCCGTCCGCCGCGCCCCCTTCCGCCGCGGGGCGCGTGGGGGAGGCGCGCCGAGCGCAGGGGCCGGGCCGTGGGGCCCACCCGGCGCAGGGTCTCGCACGTCGCAGGGGCGGTAAATAAATACGTCCCAGGCCGCCGGCCGGACGGCGGGCAAGGGTCACCGCCCCGGCCTCGCGGGGCGGGAGGGGGGCCGACCCCAGGGCCCGCCGTCGAGCGGGAGGCCCGCCGGGGATGTGGATTGCGGCGGCGGGCAGGGGAGGGGGCGCCGACGGGGTGCGGGGGGGGGGGGTCGCAGCGGGCGGCCGGGGGTCGCAGGAGTGAGGGGGCGTGCCAGAGGAGGGCGGGGGCGGCCGGCGGGGTCGCCGGGGACCGGGGTGGGATGGGGTAGGGGTGGGGGTCCCGGCCCGAGTTCGCGCCTCCCCTCCCCCGGCGCGCGGCGGCGGAAGCGGCAGTTCCCACGGCGTCTGGCGGGGCCGGGCCGACCCCCCGGGGGGACACGGGCCTCGGCGCGCCCCGCCCTTTGAGGCCGCCGCCCCCCCCACCCCCGGCCCCCCGGCCTATAACGGCGGCCCGCGCCCCCCGGCGGCGCACAGGCGGGCGCAGCGATGGCCGCGGCGGGGTCCCAGCCGCTCGGCTTCGGGGCGGGCCCCGCGTTCCCCGCGCCGCCGCCGCCGCCCCCGCGCCCCCCGCGCCCCGGCCCCTGCGCGGGCTGCCCGGGCGGGGACCCCGCGCCCCCGCCGCCCCCCGCGCCGCCCGCCCCGTCGCAGCGCCGCAGGCGCACGTCCTTCAGCGCCGAGCAGCTGCAGCTGCTGGAGCTCGTGTTCCGCCGCACCATGTACCCCGACATCCGCCTGCGCGAGCGCCTGGCCGCGCTCACGCTGCTCCCCGAGTCCAGGATCCAGGTGAGCGGCGGGGGGGGGGGGGCGGGGCAGGAGCCTCGGGGTCCCCGGGCCGCGAGCCGGGGCGGTCGTGGGGCGGAGCGCCTAACCGGGCGTCCTCTCGGCGGCGGCGGCGGCGGCGGCGTCGAGGACCCTCGGGGGCCCCTTGAAACGGTCAGAAGCCAAATGCTCAGCCCGGAGGGTGGCAAGGAGCCCTCGGACGCTTTTTCTTTACGGATGAGGCTCTGCCGGGCTGTCCCCCGGTGAGAGAAGGGTCTCTGGGACGGGGCAGGGTGACCCCCAGGACCCCTGAGGCCAAGTTCTTGGCAGGTAGTGGGTCTGGAATCTGGGGGTAAAGCCTGGAGCCGGCCGCGTTTATTGCACAGTAATTTAGATCAGAATCCTGGGGCCCTTCGCCTGTTAGCCTGTAGCTTCTTGTCTGTGTCCAAACGCAGGCCTAAGCCGGGGGGGGGGGCGGGGACGGAGGGGGGGTTCATCTCAACACTGGGAGGGGCGGACTCGTCCTTGCGCATCCCGGGTGGAATAATCCGTGGGTCCCCGCAGGTGGCTCAGAGGCCTCCTAAGCAGGATACTCTCGGGGTTTGTTGGGCCCCCCCCCGCGAGCAGCAAATTTCTTCACGGCAGGGAAGTCGGCCGGGCAAAATACCTTCTTGATCGATTTGATTTCTGAAATTGATTTTTCTAAATCACTTTAGTTATTTAAAAAAAAATTTTTTTTTAAGTTTTTATTTTATTTTTGAGAGACATAGAGACAGAGCGTGAGCAAGGGAAGGGCAAAGAGAGAGGGAGACACAGAATCAGCAGCAGGCTCCAGGCTCCGAGCTGTCAGCACAGAGCCCGACATGGGGCTCGAACCCACAGACCGTGAGATCACGACCTAGGCGGAAGTCGGCCCGCTTAACTGACTAAGCCCCCAGGCGCCCCTAATGCCCGACTCTTTAAGCATAGAAGCGTTTTGTCCTTAAATTCTAAGCCCCTCTATTTCTGTGACCCTGGTTCTCACTGCAAATATCCCCGGAGGGGCCCAGGCACCTGGCGGAGAGTCGGGGAAAGGGGGCGAGGGGGGCTCCGAACACCTGCCCATCAACTGCCCACGTGCTTTCTGAACCCCAGGAGGTCCTGGCGCAGGGAGGCGGGGGACTTCGCCCTGGAGCGTGGGGACCGTGGAGGCCATCGCGGCATCGGGACTCGAGCCCAAAGCCGTTCTCGTTTCCCACTCCCAGGTGTGGTTCCAGAACCGACGGGCCAAGTCGCGGCGGCAGAGCGGGAAACCGCGTCAACCCTCGGCCAGGCCGCAGCTGCCCCGCCACCGCTGGGCGCAGGGAGGCCCGGCGAAATTCGGGAAGCCGCAGCTGTCCCTGGAACCGGGCGGCACCCGCCTGCCCGAGCCCCACGGGCTGGGGGACGGCGCCTCTGACCCCCGCTGCCAGGGTCGGGGCTTCGAGACCTACGGCCCCTTCTCCAATGACCCCGGTTCGAAGCTGGACTCCTGGGAGGAGCATGCCTTCTCTGCCTTTGGGAACTCTTGAGGAGCACGGACGGAGTGGGGACGAGCCCACGCAGGAGCCGAGGCGGAAGGCCAGGAGACACGCCTCCCCCTCCTCAGAAGCCTGGAGAAGCCTCCAGGGCCCACCGGACGGGCAAGACCTTCCGGGGACCCTCCCAGACTAGCAAGCGGCCGACGTCTCCCGGCCGAAGGGGCGGTCGTGCAGATCGGAAGGTCAGCCCTGCTTAGCGTGTGACCTTCTCCGAGGCGCTCCCATCCGTGGGGGAGCACACGAGTCCCTCTCTCTCCCCTCAGCGCTCGAAGCCCCCTCCCCCCAGGTCTGAACCTTCCTCTGTTCCTGATTCCGTACCTCGTCTTTCTGCCCCTCCGATGTCACCCACGATCACGAGAACTTGCGATTGGGCTTTGGCGCGACTCCAGCGGGTTATTAAATGCTTTCCACAAGCGTTTCCCTGCAGTTCTGTTTGAGCGAGCTCGTTCGGCCGGGACGCGTGGCGTGGCCCCCGAGAAAGAATGAAGTCTGTACAAAAGGGAGCCGGCAGCTTCTGTGCCGAGAGCTCCTCTCACTTCGGCCTGTTCAAGGTCAGTTGCACCTGGTTAGTTTCAGATTTCTCCTTCCCGATTTATACACTAACGCACGCAGGGGCGCCCGGGGGGCTCAGTCGGTTGATTGTCCGACTTCGGCTCGGGTCATGATCCTGCCGTTCATGGGTTCGAGCCCGGCGTCGGGCTCTGTGCTGACGGCTCAGAGCCCGGAGCCTGCTTTGGATTCTGTGTCTCTCCCTCTCTCCCTGCCGCTCCCCTGCTTGCACTCTGTTTCTCTCAAAAATAAACAAACAACAACAAAAGAATGCATGCAAATTACTGTTGGTAAGTGAGCCTGAGATAAATTAAAATCTCGTCCTGGAATGTGGGGGCTCTGCAGGCTCCTGAGGGCCGGCGGAGGCGGTATATGAGGTGGCCGCAGGTGAGGTTGGTTGGCACGCTTTGCAGGAGGCTCAGAGGAGCCGTGGCCAGGGCCAGGACTCCAGTCTCGATGCTTCTAGAACAGTCTGAGCTGTGTCCAGTGTCGTCGTGCCAGTCGCCCCAGTTTTCAGAGGCGTCACTCAAATGACTTGCACTTTTCAGAGAAACGAATCCCCGAGAAGCTTAATTAAGAGACCGTTCGGGTGTTCGTGGCGGACTTGATTTTTTTTTTTTTAATGTTTATTTTTTGAGAGTGAGCGAGCGCAGGGGAGGGGCAGAGAGAGACAGAGGATCAGAAGCAGGCTCCGTGCCATCAGCGCAGGGCCCGACGTGGGGCTCGAAGTCACAGACGGACCGTGAGAGCGCGACCTGAGCCAGAAGTCAGAGGCTTAACCGTCCCAGGCTGGGATTATCTGAGCGCTCGCATGTCCCCAGAGGCGTGCTCAGGGCCTGGGGTGGGGGCGGCCAGGAGGTCTCTGGGTCACAGGGCACTTCCTTCCCATTTGGACTTGGGACCCGGCCAGATACGAGGGAACAGAAGCTCACGTTCACGAGACGGAAAACACAACACACTGCTCTTCTGGTCTCTTAAGGGTCAGGGGCAGAGGTAAATCTGCTAACGAGCGCCTTAATTAAACGTATTCTTGCACTTTCGTTGTGGCGTTTTCCCTGGCAAACAAGGGCACAATGAAAATCTTGTCATTTTTCCACTTTTAAAAATCGCGGGACCCTCTGAGAACAGTAGCCTGCGCCTCTCCTGAACTCTTGTGAGGCCCTCACTGGGAAATGGGTTCCAGGCATCGTGGGATCGCCTCTTCCGACCGTCCTGCAAGGCGGGGCCTGTATTTCATTTTCATTTTTTAAAATGATTTCTTTTAATGCTGATTTATTTTTGAGAGACAGACAGCATGAGCAGGGGAGGGGCGGCGAGGGAGGGAGACACAGAATCCGAAGCAGGCTCCAGGCTCTGAGCCATCAGCACAGAGCCGGACGCGGGGCTCGAACCCATGAACCATCCACGAGATCATGACCTGAGCCGAAGTTGGACGCTTCACTGCCTGAGCCCTCCAGGCGCCCCGGTAGGAACTATATTTTAAAGGGCACGAAACCCTAGTGGTTCACGGTCACAGCGGAAAAGTGACGGCCAGGACTCAGTCCACCCACGTGTCTGCCACCAAATAATGCCTCCTGTGTCGGCCTGGCCTTTTGGGTGGGGACTAATGATCACATGATAGGCTTACAGGCAGCTCCAACTCCCCCCCTGCCCCCCTGACCCCATTGCAGAATCTCTGCTTCCGAGTGAGTAGTCTCATCTCGCAAAGTGACCATCACGGAAAACCGTATGCTGCTTCTCAGCGACACTAACGTTGCTTTGAGTGCTTTGGAAACTTGTTTGTTCATCGCGCTTCATGAGGGCCTGGAAATACAACGGTGAGCAAAGCCAGAAACAGTCCCTGCCCTCTTGGAGCAGAGGGGCGAGTGGGGCGACAAAGGAAGAGACAAAATCGCCCACGTGCCACGCACCGCCTCGCGGGGTACGCGAGGACCTGGAGGCGGTGCGTTGTGGTCGAGGAAAGCTTTGCTGAGAAAGTGAAGCCTAGGAGGGTCAGGATCACCAAGGCGGGGAGCCGGACCTGCATGTGCAAAGGCCCTGTGGAGTAAGAAGCTTAGCGGAGGTCAGAAAAACCAGGACCTTTTGGGTTTTATGAGAGTTCGGAATTTGTGTGGAGAGCCTTGAGGCGTTAGAAGGAGAGGAAAGGACCAGTCCTGTGTTTTAAGACTGTTACTTACTGAAAGCTGCAGTTGAGGGACCAGAGCGGAGACGGCGGCGGGTGGGGACGGTGGCTGGGCGGAGGGAGAGAAGTGGCAATGAGGAAGATGCAGAAAGTGCACGCGTTCAGGAGAAATATTTCCCCCCCCCCCCACATTACAGTGCAGGGTTTGAACTCATAACCCCGAGATCGCGACCTGAGCTGAGATCAAGGGTCGGACGTTTGAGCGACTGAGCCCCCCGGGTGCCCCTCGGAGGAGAGAGTTTAACAGTTGCATCTTTCGATCGATTCTCAGTGATTGCAAGTGAATCTGGTGTCTGGAACTTGCCGAGCGTAACTCGGAACCGAGTCGACACGGCACACGGGGTGCTGGCTGGTGGGCCCCCCTGGAGGGCTCGTGGAATGTGGTTAGCGGCGGCAGCACTGTTCAAATTCACGTACAACAGACCCGAAATGACTGCTTTGAGTGATAGAGGTTTCTTCTTCCCTCAACAGAAATAAAACTCGGATAGAATCTCAGGCACGGTTCCCGCCACCAACACGCGGGCACTGCCTAATTAGATATATGTGAGGGTTTTGTTTTGTTTTGTTTGTTTATTTTTGAGAGAGAGAGACAGAACGCAAGCAAGGGAGGGGCAGAGAGAGAGGGAGACACAGAATCAGATGCAGGCTCCAGGCTCCGAGCCGTCAGCACAGAGCCCGATGCGGGGCTCGAACTCATGAACCGAGAGATCATGACCTGAGCTGAAGTCGGACGCTTAACCGACTGAGCCCCCCAGGCGCCCCTAGATGCGTGTGTTTATGACGAGGTGGGATTTACGTGTGACAAGTCAGTCTTCCGTAGTAGTGGGGGGCAAAAAAAGTTAAAACTGTTTTACATAATTCTAGGCAAAATGCGTTAGAAGTAACCATGCACTAGGTCTACGGCGAGCCAAGAACTTGCTTGCTTAATGTTTCTCAAAGATTTGCAGAGACGGAAAAACCTGTCCCTTAAAGTCTTATTGGCCGGAATCGCAATTCGAATTGCGAATCCAAAGGACTAGGTAACTAAGCTGCCTTGATTCCCCTAAAAATTATTTAGTGGAAATTACAGTTCTTTAAAACTTTTTATTTTTATTACCAATTTTTAAAATATTTGGGGGGGGGGGATGAGTGGGGGAGGGGCAGAGAGAGGGAGACGGAGAATCCCAAGCTGGCTCCGGGCCGTCAGCGCGGAGCCCGAGGTGGGGCCTGAACCCACGACCCACGAGAACGTGACCTGAGCCGAAACCAAGAGTCGGACGCTCAACCGCCTGAGCCGCCCAGGCGCCCCGAGACTTTTCAAGAGCAGGAATACCTATCGGCCTGTATGGACTAAGTGAAAATGGTGGACGCTACTACTTTTCGTAGACCAATTTATTTAGAATTACAAATATTAAGAATAAAGGATTTATGCACTTCTCAATTAATGTAAGTGTTTAGCGAAATATAAACTCTGCACTAAGGTCTGCGGGGCCACGAGACCGACCAAGAGTAGGGAAGCGTTTTTAAACTATACAAAAAGTTCAAATGGAAAATAATCTTGCTTGAGTCTTACCAGAGAGTAACAGATAAAAAGTCTCATTTTATGGGACATCCCAAAGAATCGAAGTCACTTCTATAGCTCGACCTTAAACTCCGAGTCTGAAAACACTTTTATTATATTTTGACTTTATAATATTCTATATTAAAACAAAGAAAATCCCAAATACACGCTTTGTACAAGATTAACATCGTAGGCGGGGTCTTCTTTCAAAAAGAACCCGAAACGACCACAAAAAACCCCACAAGCGAATACAAACCTTTTTTCTGCGTTTCGCCGCACTGGGTATTAGATTTGTTTTCCTTATAAAATCTTTTGACTTTATAAATTGTGTACGGTTGGATTTTAGCCAGCAATCTGGTTCGAGAGTTGTGCAAATAAACAAAATACGAAAATAGTGTGTCGTCAGTCTGTTTACATAAATCTCGTAACAAAAGCACTTCTGGCCCTGAGGCGGCGGGAACGGACGCGCCGGTCCGCAACGGCCGGAACGAGGCCCTTCGGCAAGGACTGGTTTTTTTTCCTGTTCCTTCATTTTCTTTCGACGGACAAACGACAGAGGTTTCGTTTATAAATTATGATAAATTAAAATATTTATTACTATAAAATGATCTGAGGCCCACGCCGCGCCGTGCCGGTCACGTCCGCCGGTCGAGCCCACGGTTCCCTTCTGTGTCCCAGTGGCTTCCTTCAGACCGGGATCCGACCGCCTCCAGGACTTTCTGTCAGAGGCCGAAGGGCGCTCCGCTGGGGGCCGGGCCGTCCTTTCCCCGCTGGCGCTGCCACAGCGCCACCGGCCGCAGTCCACACGGCCACATGCGCACGCAAAATGACGGCGTCCCCTCGCGCTCTGCGCCCGCAGTGGCCGCCTGGATCCAGCACGTGGGGAAATGCGCCGGCCGCGCCCCCCCCCCCCACCCTGGAGGCGAACCGCGGTCGGACGCCGTCGGTGAGAAGTGCTTGCTGCCGAGCAGGGGCCGTCCGCAACGCTACCGCGGCCGGGTGACAGGAGGAGAACAAGTCGGAAGCCGGCCGACGGCGCCACGTCCTCCCTCGGAGGTCCCCGTGTCCCCCGCGTTCCGGCCCTCGGGACCGCGGTGCCGGGAGCCGGGCTGCCGGGAGCCCCCGCGACGCGGCCGGAGCGCGAGGCCGCGCGCTCAGTCCCTGTTGGTGTCGTTGGCCGCGAAGGCGTGCAGGTTCCCCATCTGGCTGAGGCCGCTCTGGATGTGCGCCACGTGGATCTCCACGTTGTTCTGGAAGCAGCTGCGGGGGGAAGAAACACGGTCAATGTCGGGAAAGGACTTCTGGGGAAAGGCAGAGCTGCACTTGGCTCGAGGAGTGGCTACGGTCACGGCCCAGACGACGGACTACGTCTCCCCACGACGCGGGCCCCGACCCCACGCCGGGCGAACCGCGAAGGTAGGAGAGAAGCGGGGGGGCCGCGGGAGCGCGGGGGGGTCCTCTCTGGGGACCGTCGCCTCTCGGAGGAGCCTCCGCGCCGCCCAGGTCCGCGTAGTGAGTGACTTGGGATTCCTTCGTACGAAAAATCGCTGTGCCATTCCTGTCCCGTCGACAGACCAGATGTCGCCGAAGAGCTGTGTCGCCGTTTCCTTAAAGGGTGAAACTCACACGCGGGCTTCGGGACAGCCGCGCCGGAGGTCGCCGGGGCCGCGCGCGGGGCCCTCGGGTCCCCCGGGGAGTTACCTGAGGTTGGAAGCGTCTATGGTGCTCTTGATGTCGTTCAGCGAATCCGTGAGCGATTTGAACTCAAAGGAATTCAGGTCTCCGCCTTCCGCCAGACACTGCGGGGAAAGGCGGGGCAGGAGGTAGCTGAAGCGGGGCGCGGAGACCCGCGCAGCAGCGGCCGAGGCGGTCTGCGGGTTAGGACTGCTCAGCGGCGGGGCCGCCGAAGCGAAGGACGGGCCTCCCCCCGCACTCACCTTAATCTGCAGCAAGACCGCCGTCAGCCTGGAGATCAGGTCCGTCAGGGTTTCGTTCTCGACGCAGGGCTGCCCGGCGGCGGAGTTGGCGTGTCGCACGATCTCCTGGGCCTCCTCCTCGCAGCGCCGCCGCATGTCCGTCGGCTGGTCCGCGGGCTGGAGGCCCTGGTCCGGAGCGAGCTGAGGGCCGAGGGTTCAGACAGCAGACGGACGCGCGTGAGCCCGGAAGCCCGTCCGTGTCGGCGCCCCGCTTTCAGATTCGGGTTTTTTTTATATCGAGTTCACTTATTTCTGTTGAGAGCGAGAGCGCGCCCGCGCACACGAGCGGGAGACGGGCGGTGGGGAGAGAGGGAGGGTCCCAAGCGGGCTCCGGGCCATCGGCGCACAGCCTGGGAGATCGTGACCTGAGCGGAACCGAGAGTCGGATGGATGCTCAGCCGGCTGAGCCCCCCGGGCGCCCTCAGCTCGGGTACATGCAAAGCTCTCTGTTCTCACTTTAAAATCCACGTTGTGCTCCCACGAGAGCTTTGTGCAAGTTCAATGGTTCTGCGTCCTTGGACGCTGAGCCGATCACAGAAGGCCTCGCGCTCACCCTGACACTGCACGAAGACCGGTGTCGCGTAGGCGACGACGACCGGGAAAATAAAAGTCAGTGCTACTGGGCGGCTAGAGGAAGGCGCAGGGCGCGCTGAGGCATGCGCCGGGCGCCGCCGTCCGTTCGGGGCAGGTGGACTGGGAGCCTCGCCCGAGGGGGTCTGCGGGCCCTCGCTGGGGGGCGGCGTAAAGAGCCGACCGTCGAAGAATGTCACGTCACAAACGGACGAGGCTCCGGGAACATACAAACGCACGTGCGGGAGCAGCGCAGACTCCCCTCGCTTAATTCCCACCTGAGAGTAAGAAAATCAGATTTCAGGGGCGCCCGCGGGGCTCAGGGGCTCAGCCTCCGACTCTCGGTTTCGGCTCCGGTCATGGTTTGTGAGTTCAAGGCCCGCATCGGGCTCCGTGCCGACGGCGCAGTGCCTGTATGGGATCCTCTCTCTCAAACCCTCCTGCTCACGCGCTCTCTCTCAAAACAAACTTAAAAACATTTTTTAAAAAGAAAATCAGATTTTAGGTGAAACTGCCAAACTGCCTTCATACACGCAATTTTGTGTGCGTGGGAGCAATCCACACCCAGCCCTGTGCTCTCCACCCTGGAAGTTCGAGAATCCGGGGTTCCAACGCGGAGTGGAAGGAAGGAGGAAGCAAAATCGTACGCACGGCGGGGCCGTGACCTTGCGAGAAGAGGCAGGTGTGTATACGAAGACGCAGGGGAGATGAGCCACGATTTGGTATTTGGGAGAGCAGAGTTAAGCTCATCATCTTTCTGGACTTGGCGAAATTTCTCTCGGGGGCTGTAGCGTTTGCGATTCGAACAGAAGTCAGCAGGACTGGCAGCTCCCTGTGCACAGAGCGCCCTCGGCCCTGCCTTCGGGATGAGAACGCAAGCCCGAGACCTGGAGGGGAGGGGAGGGGAGGGGAGGGGAGGGGGGCGGGCGGGCGCCTCCCGCGGGCCCACCTCGTAGCAGTGCTGCTGGACCTTGTGCAGGACTTTGTTGAGGTCCTTGTTCAGCTGCTCGAGCTCCAGCACGATGGTGGCGTAGCGCCGCTGGAACTCGATGCCGATGGGCACGGAGTGGGACTTCTGCAAGAGAGCAGAGGCAGGCCCCGTGAGGGCTTTGCCCAGCGGCGCCCTCTCTTCCTTTCCCTTTCCGAGAGAGAGAGAGACAGAGAGAGAGAGAGAGAGAGAGAGAGAGAGCAAGCGCTGCGTAGGGGCCGAGGGAGAAGGAGAGAGAACCTTAAGCAGACTCCTCGCTCAGTGCGGAGCCCGACGCCGAAATCAAGAGTCGGGCGCTGAGCCGACTGGAGCCTCCCAGGTGCCCCTGCCAGTTACTTTCTTAAAAAGTTTACTTGTTTAAATTCAAGCTAGTTCACACCCGAAGCAGTGCTGGTTTCAGCAGAGCCCCGGGGTTGGTCGCTTTACGGACGACACCCAGCGCTCCTGCCAAGTGCCGCCCTCAGTGCCCATCCCCCCACCTGCCCCCCAGCAGCCCCCGTTTGTTCTCTGTGTTTAAGAGTCTCTGACGGTTTGCCTCCCTCTCTCTCTCTCTCTGTTTTTCCTTCCCTGTGTTCACCTGTTGTGTTTCTTAAATCCCACCTACGAGTAAAATCAAAGTCTTTCTCTGCCTGACTTGTTTTGTTTGGCATGGTACATTCTAGTTCCATCCACGTTGCTGCAAATGACAAGATTTTACTTTCTCTTTTGTAAAGGAGATCTTATAGAGAGAGAGGTTTCTGTTTTTTTTTTTTAAAGTTTATTTTTATTTTATCAGCGCAAAGCCTGAGGCAGGGCTCCAACTCACAGATCGAGAGATCATGCCCTGAACCGAAATTAAGAGTCAGAAGCTTAACCGACTGAGCCCCCTGGGGCACCCCGAGAGACAGAGAGGCAGAGGGAGGGAGGGAGAGAGAGAGAGAGCGAGAGAAGTTAAGAGAAGTTATATGAAGCAGAACTGTTGAATCTGGATACATGTTCCTTTCATTAGTCTTCCAATTCATTCATAAGTTTGCCAGTTTTCAAAATACGAAAGTCGGTAACACCAGCCGCGTGTCTCCCGCGAAGCACCCTGGTTGCGGCGACGCCGTTATTCTCCGCCAGGAAGCAGCTGAACGCAGCCTAGTGGTTAAGAGCAGGGGGCCAGAGCCGCGCTAGGGGTTGGGATGGCACCTCCGTCACCTGCTCGCTGCGCGGCCTTCAGCACCTCCGCAGCCTCTGTGCTCAGTGTCCTCGCCTGCGACACGGGGTAGCAGAGCACCTCCCAGTGGGACGCCGCTGCGAGGCCACCGAACGGGAAGTGCTCAGGGAGGGCCAAGTGCGGCCGCCGCCGCCCCCCTCCGTGATTGGCCCCCCCCAAGGGTGGGCCCTAAGTGGACCTTGTTCCATTTCCTGTCCCCGCTTCCCACCACCCGCCCCGCCCCGGCTGCAGGTGCTCGGACGGGACCCTGCGGTCGGTCAGGCCGACGCAGCCGTGTCTCCCCCTGCAGAGGATCCCGAGAGCGCGGGCCCTCACGCCCCGGGCGGCGCGGGGACAGGCGGGGGGCACCCAGATCCGGAGTGACAAGGGTCTGAGCCGACGGAAACCTCGGGGGTCACCCCTGCAACCCCGCCACGTCACAGATGAGAAACCGAGGCGAAGGCAGCCGAGGGCGCGTTTACGGCCGCACGCCGTGAATCGGTGTGCGTGACGACGATGCCGATGGTGAGGACGGCCCCAGGGTGCGCACGGACTAGTGCGACCACCGCGGGCGCCGCTCTGAGCGCCGAACGGGGTCGCCTGGCTCCTGGCGGCAAACCCCTGAGCGGGGCACCCTGCTTGGCCCCATGTCCCGGCCGGAGGAACCCGAGCCCGCGGACCGCAGCCTGGCGGAGGTAGGCACGCGGGATCCGAAGGCGGGCTGCGTGGGTGACCCCCCCAAGTGCGGACCCCGTGCGGCGGGCGGGGGGATTGCTGCAGGGAGAGCAGGGCAGGGGGCGCCCTGGAGGCGAGCTTCGAGTCCTACACAGGACATCCGACTGGGTTTACCCCTGGCGCCTCCTGAACCGTATCCCTTCCTCAGCCTCAGGGTGGGTGCGGGGAGCCCGGCGGAGGGTCCGAAAAGCCGGCACGTAACAGAGCGCACGGATGAACGGGACGCCGCTCGGGTGCGGTGGGCCGGGGCTGCCGAGGACGTGGTGTGCGGTTCCCCAGCGTCCGGCCTGGTCTCCGCTCCGGGGCAAGAGCGCAGCTGGGCGGACTCCGGGCCAGAGAATCGGTATCAGAATCACTAAAGGCTCCGTGTCTTCTCGCACAGGATTCATTAGCGGGCGCCAGAGGCCTTGACCCTCACCTCTGTGTTCCACGTATTTACTGGCCATTTAAATAGAGACACACAAGGACTTTACATATCTACATCAGAGCGCACACAGGGGCGGCCGCTTGGCTCGGCCCACGGAGCACGTGACCCTGTCTCAGGGTCATGAGTTCAAGCTCCACGCTGGACAGGAGCCTACTTTAAAAAAATGTTTTTAATGTTTATTTTTTTTTGAGAGAGAAAGAGCACGAGAGAGGAAGGGGCAGAGAGAGAGGGAGACACAGAATCCGAAGCAGACTCCAGGCCCTGAGCCGTCAGCACAGAGCCCGATGCGGGGTTCGAACTCACAAGCTGTGAGATCGTGACCTGAGCTGAAGTCGGATGCCTAACCGACTGCGCCACCCAAGTGCCCCCTAAAATTCAAACTCTTTAAGCCGAAATTTGACACTGAGTTAGGTCTGCATGAACGAGGTGAGGCACAAAGTCAGATTTTAGGTTGAACTATATACAATACCTTAACACCTAGTACAACTTTTGGTCAAAAACGAGGTTTGATAACAAAGGAATGATCTTCTTACGTGGCTTATGAGCTGAGGCCCAAGGCAAACAGCCTATAGACGTAGAATGTTTTAGGGGGTAAGACACCAGACTTAGCAGACCGTGTGTAAGGGTGTGAGGGTTCGGGCTGGCCGTGAGTTTACATAACCCGCTACTGTCACGAGGCGAACGTCCACCTACGCAGCAAGCGCGCGGTGCCCAGACGCCGGACAATGGTAGCTGCACTGCGGTAGGTGCCGGTGTGACTTACTCGGGAAGGTCACGCCTACCTGGCCCCGCGCTGTAAGGCACACCGGAGTGACGCCCGGAGGAAAGGAAGCAGAATCGTGAAAGGATCCGAAACCTTACGGTGCAAAAACCGGCGCAAGGGAAGGGATCTTTACTTACTTCTTTTTGAGAGAGCGTCTGCAAGCAGGGGAGGGGCGGAGAGAGAGGGGGACAGGGGGTCTGACGTGGGCTCTGCGCTGACAGCGGAGAGCCTGCTGCTGGGTTCAAACTCGAGAAGCAGGAGATCGTGCCGTGAGCCGAAAGGCCCACGCTTAACCGACTGAGCCCCCCAGGCGCCCAGGAAAGGGATCTTTCAAACTAAACTGCAAATATTTGTTACACAAGTCGAGCACGAGCATGGTCTCGCCGGGACGGAGCGGAACAGTATAAACACAGAGCCTGGCGAGAGCGACCCCGTCGCGCATCCGTGCCCGCCCCAGGCCGTCCTGCGCGGGGGGGCCCGTCGGGCTGGCGCGGCGCTCTCCGGCCACTTGTCCGAGGCGCCTCACGCACATCTCCGCACGGCGTTTCTAGGAAGACGGAGCGCGACGAGGATGGAAGGCCGGCCTACGGTTGGTCCGGCACGGCGAGTCCCGGGGGGCCCGCCAGGTCCGTGCCCCGGAAGAGAGCCGTGTCGGGACTCACCGGGCCGGGCCGCGGTGAACGCTCCGCTGCGCACGCCCCCGTGCCCCTGACCGCCCCCCACGCCGGCCCAGGACTGCCCCTCGCTCACCGTTCCCACGCTTCCCTGCAACGTCTGCCAGCCGAGCGGGCCCGCTGGGTCCGGACGGGGACGGGAGGTGGCGGCAGCGCCTTCGGATGCCCTAACGTCACCACACAGACGGCGCGGAGGAGAGCCGCGGCGTCAGCGGCAAGGCCTCATGACCAGGGGCGCCTGACTCTCGATTTCAGCCCGGGTCACGATCTCCTGGTGTCGTGGGATCGAGCCCCGCGTCGGGCTCTGCGCCGACGCCTCGGGATGCGGTCTCTCCCCCTCTCTGTCTGTTCCTCCACTGTTTGGACACTCTCGTCTCAAAATAAATCCACTTAAAAACACCTCCCAGCGAGGCGGCTGTCTCCTCTCCCGCGGCGGGAAGCCTCCGTCACCGTCTGGAGGGCTCGCTCCCCGCCCGCGTCCTCTGGGCCCTTTCTGACTTTCCCGGGGCCTCTGCTCGGGCCTGTCTCTCTTCATTTCCCTCGCGTGCTCTCCGCCTCTATTTTCCTGACTTCGCTATGTTAAGGGTTTGAACAGTAGCCACTTCGGAGGCTGTGAGTGGTGTCTCGTGGCGGCATTCATCTGCATTGTCTCCATTACTTTTTCAGAAATCTTTTGTCCATCTGACTCTCCTCTTTTTAAAATGTATCTCTTCAGTTCTCTCTTTCTGTTTTCTACTTCCATCTTTTTCTTATCGGCTTACAGTTCTTCACATACTCTGGATGCAAGCTTGTGGTCAGGTGTATGTGCCGTAATATTTGTCTCCATTCTGTGGCTTGCCTTTCATTTCCTTGTAGTTGTGTCTTTTTTTTTTTTTTTAATGTTTGTTCATTTTTTGCGAGAGAGAGAGACTGAGCACGAGCAGGGGAGGGGCAGAGAGAAAGGAGACAGAATCCAAAGCAGGCTCTAGGCTCCAGCACAAACCTGACTTGGGGCTCAAACCCATGAGCCATGAGATTGTGACCTGAGCCGAAGCTGGACGCACGACCGACTGGGCCCCGCGGGCGCCCCTCGACTGACTGGACATTGTGATCGCCCCGTTTCCCTGCCCACCTCTCGCTGCTTAGCTTGGTGGTTCTGTGTCTTTCACTGCTATGTTAACAGGTCCCTCCAAAACGAAAACGTACATCACTGCCTTATCGACGTCTGTATGTATGTGCGTCCCCCTACCCTGACCAGCGGGCAACTGTTGGGTTGTAGTTTTCATTATAGATCGAGAGTTCGAGCCCCACATCGGGCTTGCTGCTGTCAGCAGAGTCTGCTTTGGGTTCTCTGTCCTCCTGTCTCCCTGCCCCTCCCCTGCTCGCTCGCTCTCTCAAAAATTAAAAAAAGTATAGAAATAACTTGAGGCCTAGTAAAAAGTCCTATTTCACTAAGAGGAGAATTTACCTCTCGTGGGCTACTCATGGCTCTGGAGTTCTGTCATCCCCGTAATTCCGTCTGAGCGATGGGATGATTTGAAGCCGGGCCAATGTAGCCTTTCGGGGTCCTACCTCAGGGCATGGAAGGTTTGGCAGCTGCCCCCAACCCGAGGCGGGGCTCTCATTTCTGTCCTCTTCGCCCTGTACATCTCCCACCAATGCCGCTGAGCTCCTCAGGTGCCTTTTCTGGAACTTGTGGCTCCCGAAGGAAAAGAGTGCCCTAAGCGCCCAGGCTGCCCTTTCTGGGTATACTTCTTTTCCCAGATCCTGTCCTAATTCTTTTTTTTATTTTTATGTTTATTTATTTTTGAGAGGGAGCGGGAGAGACAGAGCGTGAGCAGGGAGGGGCAGACAGAGAGGGAGACACAGAACCCGAAACGGGCTCCGGGCTCTGAGCCGTCAGCACAGAGCCTGACGCGGGGCTCGAACTCACGGACCGCGAGACCGTGACCCGAGCCCCCAGGGCGCCCCGACCCTGCCCTAATTCCTCAAGGTCTAGTTGCTGCTTTGTCTTCAAGCAGGCTCTTTTTACATTTTATTCCAGGGGCAATGGTTGCTCGCAGCTGTCTGGCTTAGAAGGGTCGGTCCGCGTTCCCTAGTCTACCGTCACCAAAGGCGAAGCAGCCTGAATCTTCCCCGAGGACCAGGTTCGAGGTCTTTAGAGACGCGGCTGTTTCCTTCTCCGTTTTTCACGTGGGCGACTATCCCGTCCACCGGCTCCGTCGCCAGGAAGAGAGAGGGAAGAGGGAACGGACGGTAGCCACCTCCTCCCCGAGCCCCGCCTCCCGCCCGCTCTCGGCCACCGCGCTGGCAGCCCTGGGCCGCCGCCTCCCCGGGGGCGCCGACGAGGGGACTCGCCGCCGCGACTCGGGTTTCACCGACGCGGAAGCATTGTTAACTCTCGCGCACGTCCCTGAACAGCCCGCTTCCACGGACCCGACTTACTTCTCTTCGTGCAACTAATTTCACGTGGAACTAGAGAGACAGCAAGAAAACGTGTTTCCAACCGACCGTCTTAAACTAGAAGTTTCATTCAAACTTTAAAATGTTCGTATGTTTTGACCCGGCCGTTCTATTTTCTACGGATTTATCTTACGGACAGACATCATCAAACGCACAAAACTGTAAGATAAGGTATTTACTATAGTACTATTTTTATTTTTAATACTTATTTATTTAAGTAACCTGTACCCCCAACATGGGGCTTGAACTCACAATGCTGAGATCAAGGGTCGCGTGCTCCCCTGACTGAGCCAGCCGGGCCCCCTGCTATAGCGCCATTTTAGAGAAATGATGGAAATAACCCGAATATGTTTTAATAGACTATTTAAACTCTGGTACGATACAGACGTTTTTAAAAACTGAGTTAACGTATAATGACAGAACTCGAGTTTTGTTAGAAAATAATTTCCAAAACCACGTACGACGGCGCATGCACGGAGGAAGTCCGCGTGCACGGAAACGCGTCTACACGCCCGCGACAGCGCGGGGACTGCCTGCGGCGGAGGCGCTGGGACAGCTGCGGACTCGGGCCGTGCGCCGGCTCCGTGGGCAGGACACGCCGGCGCTGGGGAGCCTGCGCTCGCGTGGACCGGCAGAGAGCCCCGTGGGCAGAGGGACCCACGAGCCCTGTCCGGCCGGACCCTCGGCGGCACTGACAACCCGCAAACCCAGGACAACCAGGGATAAAGACCGCAAATGGGGATTTTAAAACGACACTTGTCTCGAGGTTTTCTTCCATAAAATATTTTTACATCCTCAGACACGGAAGCCCCCGGCATCTGAAAATCAGACAAGCAAATAAGAACAAAGAGAGAGATCCTTACCAGTTTTTCGGCTTCGGTGTTCATTTCCCTTAATTTCTTGATATGCTCCTTTTTAATCATGAGGATTTTTGATAATTTGGTCTACAAAGAAAAAGAGATGTTTTGGAATGAGCAGAGACGTTTCGGCACAACGGACCCCAAATTACCAACCTTCCGCTTAGCTATTTGAGCAGAGTTTCGTGTTTCAATGTGAGTACATACAGCACAGGCATTCTTATTTTATAACTGTGGTCGGCTGGCAGAAAAATATCAAAACAAAATCCACTGCAACCGGAAGGTGTCAAAAGGACTAAGGAGTCTGTGCACAAGCCTTCGCTGGCCCGACGCGGGACAACTCGCGGAGCAATCCGAATACGCCTGCGGACGCGCAAGTGTGTTCAAATGTAGGAGGAGTTCATATTGATGCTGTAGAAAAACTTGATCGTTACGGGAGAATGCGAGGACCAGACGCGCTATTTTATAAGCTAGAAGACAGAGAGAGTGAGTCACGTGTTTGTCTCGTCTTCCCGTACGAACTACATAAACGAGACCCTCAGGTAACCAAATACTAGGTTAGGGGAGGTTTTTCTTTATAAAACTAATTCGGTTACTAAACAAAGAAGGAATAACAGAACGAGAACGGAGCCACGTTGCGCCGCTAACGGACGACTCCGTCTGGCACCGCGCATCCCCGCAGCCGACTTCTCATAATGCAGAAAACAGTACGGGTCTCCTATCAGAACATAAAACTGCCGATAAAAGCAGTCACATAAAATGAACCGGCAAAATAAAAACCCCAAATCCACTCAGACTTCTATATCCAACGGGCGATTTCCAGGGAAAACAAAAGACAAAGGGACGTGCTGAACGACCCCACAAGGATTCCGTCAGCAAAATCCACCGCGGGGGGCTCCGCGGACGGACAGCCCGGTTTCTTCGGCAAGGGGGTTGTATGGGAAGAAAAGCACTGAACGGTCAACAGACAACTGACAAATCTGAATGCTGACTCGACCTTTGATGGTATTAAGGCATTTTTGTCAACTTTTTGGATGTAATAATGGTATTATAACTATTTTTCTTTAAAAAATTTTTTAAAGTTATTTGTTTTGGGAGAGAGAGCGTGCGTGCGCCCAAGAAGAGAGGGCAGAGAGAGAGAATCTCAAGCAGTCTCCGAGCTGTCAGCAAGAGCCCGATGTGGGGCTCGAACCCACGAACTGGGAGATCCTGACCTGAGCCGATGTCGGACACTTAACTGAGCCGCCTAGACGTCCCTCTTTTCTGTTTTTAATTTTTATTGTTATTATTTTTTATTTCTGAGAGAGAGAGAGAGAGGGAGGGCATGCGTATGTGTGAGCAATGGGCCCGACGCAGGGCTCGAACTCGCAAGCCGTGAGATTAGGACTTGAGCTGAAGTTGGACACTCAACCAACTAAGCAAGCCACACACACCTTTTCTTTTTCTTTTTTCTTTCTTTAATGTTTATTTATTTTGGAGACAGAGTACAAGTGGGGGGGGCGGGGCAGAGAGAGAGGAGACACAGAATCGGAAGCAGGCTCCAGGCTCTGAGCCGTCAGCACAGAGCCCGACGCGGGGCTGGAACTCACAGACCGTGAGATCATGACCGGAGCCGAAGTCGGACGCTCAGCGGACTGAGCCCCCCGGGCGCCCCTTCTCTTTCCGTCCCAGTCATCTCCACACCCAGTGTGGGAACTCTGCGCCGAACGAGGTCGAGAGCTGTACGCCCTGCTGACCGAGCCAGCCCGGTGCCCCTCAGTTGTATTTCTTTAAAAAAAGTAAACAAAAAAGAGCCCTTCTCTCTCGAAGATAGAAAATAATAAATGATGTGATGTTTAGTAACTGCTTCTCAGTAACGCGGAGGGAGAGCGTGGGTGCAGGCAGCGGTGACCTAGGCCCGCCGGGAGCAGCGAGCACCGGTCTAGCTGGGGGGGGGGGGGGGGCGCAGGGAACCGTTCCGTCTGCTTCTGAATGCTTTCGACTTCCGGCATGTCGGAAGCCCCAGGACACCGGCCTCTCTGGGCAGAGGGGCTGGCCAGCCGTGCCCGAAACTGTTAGGGGGCAGGCGGCGTTCAGGGCTCCGGACCGGCCTCCCTTCTCCGCCAAGAGCTGGATTTTTATGGAAATGCGCGTGGCTCTTCAGAGCTGGAAGCACTAAAAGATGCCAAGAGTCCCTTTTTTGTTTCTATTTCAGTTTTGTGTTGTTCGCTTTTGATAGAAAACCATGACTTTCCTTTGATTCTTTGTAAAACCAAGTCCTCTCTGAGAAAGCAGATCAATCTCTTTAGATTCCTCAAAACCCCTGACCCTAGGGAATAAAAAGTTTCCTGGAGGGGCGCCTGGGGGGCTCAGCGAGCATCCACTTCGGCTCAGGTCATGATCTTGCAGTTCGTGAGTTCGGGCCCGTGTTGGGCTCTGTGCCGACAGCTCGGAGCCTGGAGCCTGCCTTGGGTTCTGTGTCTCCCTCTCTCGCTGCCCCTCCCCTGCTCACGTTCTCTCTCTCAAAAATAAATAAACATTAAAAAAAATTTAAAAAGTTCCCTCGAAAAGAAAATTCATTGTAAACTATGAATTATGAAAACTTGCACAATTTTTTTAAATATTTAATTTGTCATAAAAAATATTCAGAACAGAAGAAGATAAAAATATATCTACTTCAGAGGTGTCTGGCTGGCTCAGTAGTGGGTACAGCTCTTAATCTCAAGGTCAAGAGTTCAAGCCCCACGTGGGGCACAGAGAGGCCGCGAAGATATCTATTTCAAAGCTTAATAGTCAGGAGACCTGGAGTTTCACAGGGCCTTACATCACACAAAGGATGAGACATAAGAGAGCTTCTACCTTCCCGATGGCTTAGAATAACAGCGAAAGTAGCGTTCTAATGGGGCTTTACACCTGGTTTTTGAAGTTTAAAATTAAGCACTGAAACCAAACATCTAAGCATCAATAAAAATAACCATGCTTTAGTACTGGAATAGTACTTAGTTCCTGGCTCCCTCTGCTGGTCTCCCTCCCTCCATCCCTCCCTCTCTCTCTCTCTCTCTCTCTCACACACACATTGTCCAAATAGAACATATCGGCTTTGTTTTTACATCCACTACTTGAAAGAAAGTTCTTTTAAAAAAAAATTTTTTTTAACGCTTACTTATTTTTGAGAGAGAGAGAGAGAGACAGAGTGTGAGCAGGAGAGAGAGACACAGAATCCGCAGCAGGCTCCAGGCTCCCAGCTGTCAGCACAGAGCCCGACGCGGGGCCCGAACTCGCTAACTGTGAGATCATGCCCTGAGCTGAGGTCAGAGGCTTGGCCGGCTGAGCCCCCGGCGCCCCTGGAAAGAAGTTCTATAAAAAAGAGGTGTCCTATTTGTGAAGATCATAAGCTTTGGTTCTTTTCACGATTTTGGCTTTTCATATAAAAGTACCACATCTACGTTTGGAAGCCAAAGCGCGTGAGCAACCTACACTGCGAAGAGAACCGAGGACGCGGGATGGAGGAGACGCTAAACGCTACCCGCGCGCACACAAATGACGCGTTCTTCCCTTAAAACGACACCAACGGCAAGCGGGAGCGCGGGAGATTTTAGCAGATAGTATGTTATCAACATTCCTTGTACTCTATCCCAAGCCGAAGTGGTTTTTCTTTTTAAAAAGGGAAAAGAAACAAATCAAACATTATTAGACTGTGATTAAAACTAAACAAGTTATTTAATCTAGTTTTCTTTTCTTTTTTTTTTTTTAATTTTTTTTTAACGTTTATTTATTTTTGAGAGACTGAGAGACAGAGTATGAGCAGGGGAGGGGCAGAGAGAGAGGGAGACACAGAATCTGAAGCAGGCTCCAGGCTCTGAGCCGTCAGCACAGAGCCCGATGCGGGGCTCGAACTCACAGACTGCGAGATCCTGACCTGAGCCGAAGTCAGCTGCCTAACCGACTGAGCCCCCCGGGCACCCCTAATCCAGTTTTCAAAGACAACAGCTCAGTGCGCTCTTCTGAGTCAGGCCACCTGGGAATGTCACTACACAGAAGAATCCCCCACTTGCTCAGGCGAGGCTGACGTTTCCCAGCGTCTGCTCACGACACAGGCTCAGCTGACCGATCACGGAGGGGCATCCTGAGGCCACTAAGTCGAAGCTTTCGGGGGCACCGGGGGGCTCGGTCGGCTCAGCGTCCGACTCCTGATGTCCTCCTCTCTTACTTTATTATTGTTTTTGAGGACCTGATTTTTAAGAGTCAGGCGCCCCTGTCATTCCAGGGTAGCTGGGGTCTCAGTCGGCTCAGCGGCCGACTCTGGTTTCGGCTCAGGTCAGGATCTCGCGGTTTGTGGGATCGAGCCCAGTGTCGGGCTCTGTGCTGACAGCGTGGAGGCTGCTTGGGATTCGCTCCCTCCCTCCTTCTCTCTCTGCCCCTACCCTGCTCACACTCTTTCTCTCTCAAAATAAATAAATAGAATAAATAAACTTAAAAAAAAAGAAAACAAACCTTCCTACGTAACGAGTTACTGACAGTTCACCGTTGGGAACGTAACAGAGCAGGCGTCCCTGACACAGCAGAATAGACAGAACCAAACCCAGGAAACGCTCAGCAAAGAAGGCTTCAAAGTCTTTTTTGCCTGTTACGACTTCTACTTTCCAGCTTTGTTAGAAATATCGGAGTTCTTAAAAACGACAAAATGATTACAAAAAATAAATAAAATATTTGGTCCCTGAAACTGTCAGCGTTAATAACGCGAGAGGCAGCGAGTTTTCCGGAAGCAGGCCACGCTGGTCTGCGCAAGTCTTACCACTTGGATCAGGAACTCCACCGGAAACCCGCCTAACGTTTCCGTGTCAGAGCCGGAAATTTTACTTCTCCACGGTGACTGTCCCAGTAAAGGGTCACTGTCCTACGGGAACCAAAGGAACCATTTAACCACCGACCGCTCCAGAGAGAGCATTTTATTTTTAGATGAAAAGTAATTCTTATTCTAATGGACGTTGCGTTAAAAATCTTACAAAAAGGCAAATATTTCCAGAGTTGAAGCAACGATTTACTTAACTGACGACCGGAGGCGGCTCAGCAGCTCCCGCAGCCGCTGTCACAGACGTGCGTCTCACGCAAACGTGACTCACGCCTAGGAGGGTCACTTACCGTGATCGGTGACTGGAGAGGAGGAGTATAATGTAACCGCGGCGGTGTCATGAAAAATCGAGAAGGCCGCTGTTTTTGTCCGAAGGCCGCGATCGGCATCGTCTCGTGAGGCTCGTTGCTCTTCGAGAAAAGAGAAAAGTCCACAGGACGCGAATAACCTCGCCGACCGTTTCGGCTTCATACGTGTCGCATTTCAGCTGGAGAGACACTGGCCCCCAGGCGAGGATCTGTCCCAGCAGACCTTACCCTACGAAGGCCGGGGGCTAAAACTTAAGTCATAGGACAAAAATACTACTCTGTGGGGCGCCTGGGGGCTCAGATCGGCTCAGGTCACGATCCCACGCTTCATGAATTTGAGCCCCGCATTGGGCTCTGCGCTGTCGGCGAGGAGCCTGCTTGAGAGTCTCTCTCTCTTTCTCTCTCTCTCTCTCTGCCCCACCCCACTCGTGCTCTGTCTCTGTCTCAAAAATAAATAAAAACATTTAAAAAATCTACTACTTTAGTATCAAAAGGCTGAACTCGAAAAAAAGAATAAAAAAAAAGACCAAAGGATGGAACCAGAAAATCGAGGAGGAATATGAAAGTGTCCTGTGGCCGCCTGTGCTCGCTGAGTGCCAACGGCTGTGTCCCCGGCACCTACTGTCATTCGAGACCACCCCTGCCTGGCCAGGGAGAAGTGAGTGGGTGATCTCAGAAAGGAAACCAGAAATGACATGAATGAAGCCGAAGAGCAGTTTTCCTTTCTGGAAAGCAGAGGCTGAAGGACCGCATCCTTTCAGGAAAAAACCCTGCAGGTTGGCACGCTTGGCTCTATGGTTAGTCCAACTTTTCCTTCTCTCCTGTTTCTCCTTTCTAAAAGGTAGATTCGAGAAGGAAGTCCTCATGACAAACAAGTCATAACTTTTAAAAAGTACGAATCAGAAAAGGAAGATTCTGGGCGCCCGGGGGCTCAGTCGGTTAAGCCACGACTTCGGCTCAGGTCATGATCTTGTGGTCTGTGGGTTGGAGCCCCGCGTTGGGTTCTGTGCTGACAGCTCAGAGCCCGGAGCCTGCTTTGGATTCTGTGTCTCCCTCTCTCTCTGCCTCTCCCCTGCTTGTGCTCTGCCTCTCTCTCTCTGTCAAAAGTAATAAACATTAAAAAAAAAAAAGGTTTAAAAAAAAGGAAGATTCTTCTCTATCTGCACGAAGGAGACAAAGAAATTTTTATTTATTTTTTTTTAATTTTAGAGAAAGAGAGAGAGAATGCACAACCCAGGGAGGGGGCCGTGGGGAAGGGAGGGGGGGGGGAGAGAGAGAAGGAGAGGGAGATGGGGAGAGAATCCCAAAGAGGCTCCACGCTCAGCACGGAGCCCGTCGTGTAGCTCAATCTGTGACCGTGAGACCCTGGCCTGAGCCCAAATCAAGAGTCGGACGCTCAACTGACCGAGCCCCCCGGGCGCCCTAAATTTTAGTTTTAATTGTAAGTTCATAATCCCTAAAGATCACGTTTATGATAGAGATGAAAACGGGGGGGGGGTGAAAAGTGAATAATTTAATTCCCATAATGCTTAGAGGCAAACAATTGTTATAAAAGGTTAATTATTCACTTTTTAAAAACTGTCGGATTAGAGTTACCCTCGTTCCCCCAATCACGCTGACTGATCAGAAGGGTGTGGAACGCTCGCGACACCGCCACCCGCTCGCGACACTGCCACCCGGAGCGCGAGCATGACGCGTGGTCTGGGCGTGTCCAGGACTGTGCGGGGAACCTGCAAGACCCGGATTCTGGCCTCCGCCTGGCAGGAAACCCCCTCCAGCACCTTGAATAGATCACTTCGTGTGCCGATGTCGCAGGTTCATCGTGCAAGAGCGGGGGTGGTTTACCCCCCCCCCCCCCGCACGATTCTGAGGCTAAAACAGGGGGCGAATGTGAAAGCGCCAGACGCCAGCTGATATCTTTCAACCCGTGCTGCAAGAGGAGCACGCCGGGACCCAACAGCCGGACGAGGGCGCCCGCAGCCGGGGGTGCTCAGGCAGGAGTGACTGGCGCCAGTGCCCGCGCGCGTGGCGTGGGGAAGGTCCCGGAAGGACCTAGCTCCTGGGAATCGGCGAAGGCTTCGGTATTGTTCTGCCCTGAAGCCCAACCCCCAGGGATCTCTTCGTCCGGCGTCCCACCAACACGGCTGGAGGGAAAGCCTGCAGACTCACCAGGACCTCGTAGTCAGGGACGGTGTGGGTCCCAAGCCCCGCCCGATCGAAAGTCACGCGGTAAGTGGCATTAAAAGTATCCACGGCGTCGATCTGGCCCGTGAAGAGGCCGTCGTGGACACCGCGCAGTCGTGCTGCGGGAGAAACGAGACGGCGCTAAGATGTTTGGAAGATACGACAGATTGTCAAACGCAAAACTGCTCCGAGCGCGTGGTTGAAAATGTAGGAAGTACACAGGGGCGCCTGCGGGGCTCCGTCGGTTAAGCGGCCGGCTTCAGCTCAGGTCATGATCTCACGGTCTGTGAGATTGAGCCCCGCGTCGGGCTCTGTGCTGACAGCTCAGGGCCCGGAGCCGGGAGCCTGCTTCTGTGTCTCCCTCTCTCTGCGGCCCTCCCCCGCTCATGCTCTGTCTCTCTCGCTCTCAAAAATAAATAAACAAAAAAAAATCTTTTAAATGTAGGAAGTATAGTATTATTATATATTACAGTTTCGAACAAAGCACGCACTTTATTTTAGGTTTAGAGAAACAACAAAAACATTAAAAAAAATTTCTTTTTAACGGTTATTTTTGAGAGACAGAGAGACACAGCATGAGAAGGGGAGGGGCAGAGAGAGAGGGAGACACAGAATCCGAAACAGGCTCCAGGCTCTGAGCTGTCAGCACAGAGCCTGACGCGGGGCTCGAACTCTCAGACCGCGAGATCATGACCTGAGCCGAAGTCAGACGCTCAACCGACTGAGCCACCCAGGTGTCCCAACAAAAACATTTTAAAAAGCACCTATAAAGGATGATTGCCAATTTGACACATGAATGAAATCATGTATCTACCAGGGGAAAATGTTTTTATGTATTTATTTTAAGTTTATTTATTTAAGCAATCTCTACCCCTGTCACGGGGCTCGAACTCACGACCCTGAGACCTAGAGTCACGTGCTCTACGACTGACCCAGCCGGGTGCCCCTACCGGGGGGAAGTATTTTTACAACGTGCTTTGAACCCCAAATAAAAGAAAAAAAAAGTCAACAGAACCCTGGTTACTACGCACGAGCGAAACACGTGGAAGCGTTCCACTGGGAAAAAAAAAAGACAGGGGCGCCGTCAGAAGAGATGGACGCACAGGCCTGAGCCTGCTGTCCCCAGCACGGCCCGTCGGCCAGGCTGGCACCTGGGGCCCGCGTGCCCCGAGCGCCGCCACTGTCCCCACTCTAACGGGCGGTGTGCGCCGACGACGCGGCTGGCGTGGCACGCCGGCTCTCCTTCGGCGAGTCCACACTTCCGGACGGTGCCAGGGAGCGGGCGCCTGGGTGACCAGCCCCCACTAAAAACCACGGTCACGGTGACTAATGAGTCTCGATGCTGCTTTCTTTTTTTAAATGTTTATTATTTAGTTACTTTGAGAGAGAGAGAGAGAGAGAGAGACAGTGTGCAAGCCAGTAGGGGAGGGGCAGGGAAAGGGAGAGGGAGAGAGAGAATCCCAAGCAGGCTCTGTGCCGTCAGTGCAGAGCCTGCTTCGGATCCTCCGTCCCCTCTCTCTCTGCCCCTCCCCCACGTGCGCACGTGTGTGTGCTCACTCTCTCAAAAATAAAATTAAACGTTAAAAAAAAGAGCCCTAGCAACTGACTGCTAGCACGTTTCCCCTCTCGCGTTACGTCCAGCCGGACCTGTTCTCCGTCGTGAGGAGAGCACCTACTCGCAGACCCTCTACAAAATGTGCAGTCTCGGGGCGCCTGGGGGCTCAGTTGGTAAAGCAGCCAACTTCGCCTCAGGTCATGATCTCGAGGTTCGTGGGTTTGAGCCCCGTGTCGGGCTCTGTGCTGACAGCTCGGAGCCCGGAGCCTGCTTCGGATTCTGTGTCTCCCTCTCTCTCTGCCCCTCCCCTGCTCACACTCTGTCTCTTTCTCTCAAAAATAAAAAACATTAAAAAAGAAATAAATAAATAAACATTAAAAAATAAAATTAATAAAATGTTCCGTCTTTCCAAACAATGCTGCCAGTCCTCACAGTTTTGCAGCGGGTGGCTTTTACGAATTTCCTAACTGGAGGGCGTCGGGTGGCTTAGTTGGTTGTGTCGGTCGTGTCCATCTGACTGTCACTTTCAGCTCAGGTCACGTTCTCACGGTTTGTGCGTGAGATCGAGCCCCGCGTTGGGCCCCGTGCACTCAGCACGGAGCCTGCTTGGGATCCTCTCTCTCCCTCTCTCTCTGCTCCTCTCCTGCTTGAACATGCGTGCGCTCTCTCTTTCTCTCAAAATGAATAAATCATCTTAAAAAAATTGTCCTCTGTTTCTGCGTCCCTCTCCTCTTTCCAACACTACCCTGATGTGTGGTTACACGGGGGACTGTGTCATATGGGGTTGATAGAACTAATGCATCTTTTCAAGACTACAATCTCCCCCTCGCGTCACCTCCAGCCTCGCCCCCAGACTAATTTCGTTGGGAGAGAGGCCACTGGTAAGTTCTGTACACGGTGAGTCAGGACAAAGCCATTCTGCTCCCTCCGCCTGCGTCCCGTGCACACCAGGGAGTGTCTTCTCCATCCCTACCTTTCCTCGCAATTACTCGTCTTTAGAACCTAATGGAAACACGTACCACTCTGATGATCAGAAAAAGTGACATGATAGGTAACTCAAGGTCACCTTTCCTCCAGAAAACATTCCTTGGCAAATCCAATCATTTTTAAAACCCTTTCGGCACAGTTGCTAATCTGCCCACCCACTTCACACCTTGTTATTTTTTATATTATGGAAGTTATAATTTTAGTTTACCACGTTATTAAGAATTAACTTGAATCTCCTTCTACGTTATAACAGAAAAGAATACACAGAATCACACCCGCTAATTGACAGAATTTCCATCTTCAAATAAAACTTTGAACAGACTACCTACTGAATAATCTAGTTTATTCAGTCCTTAGAAATGGACTACCCCAAAAGCCAAAGAGCGCGAGAACCATGTGTTTGTGAGCTAACCATGGAAGAGTGGTTAGAAAGGCAAATAAAGGATGTGAAAGCCAAAAGATAGAAGAATGTAAAATTTCTAAACTGTAAACAATGTATAACTACAGGAATTCCAGCGAACCAGTAAGGAACTTATCTTCACTCACCTGTGACTTTGGTTCCGATAACCAGGGGCAAAGGAATCTCGTCTGGGAGATCTTTGAACTGGGAAACATCTGCAACCTTCCTTTGTTGTAAGAGCCTTATTTTCTGCCGTTTCTGTTTTAATGCTGATCTCTCTTCCTCAAAAAATGCAGACGAACATCTAGAATAAATTATAAAAATCATATAAAAATCCATCCTATATGGAAACTTGACATCAGACCATCCACCTCACTGCTCCCTCTTTTCCTCTCTGAGTAATCTGTCCAAAAACAGGTTCTTAGAAATAGAAATTGTTTCTCTTCAAAGTAAATTATCTAGATTTTTTTAAAAGCAGGACCTTGCAAGACTCAAAGACTTATAAGCAAGTCTGGACTGTCATTTCCTACGAAGGAGGAGGACCTGTTCACCGTCCTTTGGCACCACTGTGTCTGGATCCCGGGTCTCCTCCTGGGCCCAAATTCAATTACAACGTTCTATTCAGAAGAACCAGCTGTCTTCCCTGTGACCCAGTGAGCTTAACAATACAGAGTTAAAGATGAGGATTACCACTGTGTAAACGCTTAATCACACTTCCTGCCTTGAAGCATAAACACTGAATTTACTCTTATCTTTAGGGACTTTTTTTGTTTAATATTTATTTATTTTGAGAGAGAGAGAGAGAAAGAGAGAGAGAGAGAGAGAGAGAGGGAGAGAGGGGGAGTGCACACGTGTGCACAAGCAGGGGAGGGGCAGAGAGAGAGGGAGAGAGAATCCCAAGCAGGCTCCCCGCCGTCAGCACTGAGTTCAACATGAGGCTCAGCCTCATGACTGTGAGACCATGACCTGAGCCGAAATCGAGAGTCGGACGCTCAACAGCAGAGCCCCCGGGGCGTCCCAGGCCTGTCGTACTTCTATTCTCAAATACTGGAATGAATCAAAGTAACTTAAGCACAGCTTTCATGCCACAAAATGCAGATCCATAAAACCATCACCACAGACAACATAAAGAACATTTCAAGACATCGGTCACCCCCCAAAGTTTCCTCGTGGTACCTTATTCTTCCTCCCACTTCTATACTGCACTTTTTTTTTTTTTTAATGTTTATTTATTTTTGAGACAGACAGAGCATGAGCGGGGGAGGGGCAGAGAGAGAGGGAGACATAGAATCTGAAGCAGGCTCCAGGCTCCGAGCTGTCAGCACAGAGCCCAACGCGGGGTGTGAACTCACAAACTGCGAGATCATGACCTGAGCCGAAGTCGGACGCTCAACCGACTGAGCCCCCCAGGCGCCCCTATACTGCACTTCTTAAGCAATCGCTAAGTTGCCTTCTGTCATCACAGTTTCTATCTTCTAGACTTTTCTATAAATGAAATCATCTGGTCTGAGCTCTGTTGTCCGGCTCCCTTACTCGGCGGAATCATGCCCAGCGGAGTCCACGTGGCCGCGGGCATCGACGGTTCATTCTCGGTGCTGGCGAACAGCACCCTCCGCTACGAGTGAGTCGTAACTTGTTCATCGTTCGCCCGGTGGTGGGCAGGCGGGTTGTTGCCACTCTGGGGCGATTACAATCAAGGTGGTCTGAACATCTCTGCGTAGGTTTTTGCATAAACAGATGGTTTAATTTCACTTCACAGCATATGCGGGAGCGGAATGGCTGGGTCACCTGGTCGTGTAGGCCTAACCTTTTAAGGAGCCAAGGAAGGCATATGGATGACGAGCAAGCCTCCTTGATGCTCCCCGTCATCTGTCACCAGGGAAATGCTAATTAGATGAGACGCTAGCGCCCACCTACTAGAATGACCGAGATCCGGAACGCAGACACCACCACGTGCCGGCGAGGACGGGGGACGACAGAAACTCTCATTCGTTCAGGTGGCAACGCAAAATGGCACGGCGCTTGGGAAGACGGTTTCACACTTTCCAACGAAACTACACGTACTCTTACCACACAATCGAGTAAGCACACTCCTGCGTACCCACCCAGATGAGCCAGAAACTTAGGTCCGCACCGAAACGTCCACAGAGGCTCACGGCTGCTCTACTCCTAACTGCCACGACTAGGAGGCAGCCGAGACGTCCTTCGGTGAACGGATAAACAGCGGGATGTTCCGACCAAGGCACATGACGCAGCACGCACAGGGAGGAACTACGGGGCGCCTGGGGGCTCAGTCGGTTAAGCGTCGGGCTCTGGATTCCGGCTCAGGTCATGATCTCACAGTCTGGAGATCGAGGCCCACGTGGGGCTCCGCACTGACCGTGGAGCCTGCTTCAGATTCTCTCCCTCCCGCTCCCTTTGCCCCTCCCCCACTCGTGCTCTCTCCAAAAACTTTTTTTTTTTTTTTTAATGTTTATTTATTTTTTTGAGCAGAGAGAGACAGAGCATGAGTGGGGGAGGGGCAGAGAGAGAGGGAGACACAGAATCCGAAGCAGGTTCCAGGCTCTGAGCTGTCAGCACAGAGCCCGACGTGGGGCTTGAACTCACAGACCGTGAGATCATGACCTGAGCCGAAGTCGGATGCTCAACCGACTGAGCCACCCAGGCGCCCCTCAAAAACTTTTTTAAATTTAAAAATAAATTAAAAAACTAAACGGATGGACTATCAAGCCATGAAAAGATCCAGAGGAACCTGAAACGCGTGTCACTAAGTGAGAGCAGTCGATCTGAGAAGGCTGCGTGCCTTGTGACTCCAGTGTGCGCCGTTCTGGAACACTGGGCCTCTGGAGACAAAGAAAGATCAGCTGCCAGTGGCTGGGACTGCGCGTTGCGGCATGACCAGGCGGGGCACGGAAGACGCTGCGGCATGACCAGGCGGGGCACGGAAGACGCTGCGGCATGACCAGGCGGGGCACGGAAGACGCTGCGGCATGACCAGGCGGGGCACGGAAGACGCTGCGGCATGACCAGGCGGGGCACGGAAGACGCTGCGGCATGACCAGGCGGGGCACGGAAGACGCTGCGGCATGACCAGGCGGAGCACGGAAGACTCTCAGAGCGGCGGGGATGCTCTGTGATATTCTGACGGTAGACACGTCGTTACACATTTTTCAAAATCCGCAGACGGTACCAAAGCGAGCCTAACGCAGACTGTGGACTCCGGGTGATGACGGTGTGCTGATGTCGACCCATCGCCGGTCCCAGACGTGCCGCTCTGGTGGGAGACGCCGATAACAGGGGAGCCTATGTCTCTGCGGGGCCAGGGGCACGTGGGAAAATCTCTACCTTCCTCTCGATCTGGTTGTGAACCTAAAATTCTCTAAAAGAGTAGTCTTCAAAGAAGAGAGAGAAACTATCAAACAGTTTTCCAAGGCGGTTGCACCATTTTACATTCCGGCCAGCAGCACTGGGGACCCCGAGTTTCCCCAGGGCCTCGCCAATGCTAGGTGTGCGTGATCCTGTACGTTCTCGGCACCGCGGGCTGGCCCGCGCCCCTCTATGGGCCGATACGGTGAACATCGCCTCGAGTATTTATCTGACACCCTCCCATCTTTGGGGAGCGTCTATTCAACTCATCCGGCAATTTGTTAACTGGGTTGACTCTCTTCTTTGCATTTTTTAAAAACCTGAAGTATAACTGACTTGCGATGTTTTATTAGTTTCAGGTGTACAATGATTTGACGATTCTATACATCATTCAGTGCTCACCACAGGAAGCGGAGTCGGCGTCGCTCGCCGCACGCTGGACTATATTCCTCTGCTGTACTTTTCCTCTCCATGACTTATTCAACTACTTCTTTCGGTCACCCACGCCTGTTTCCTTCCGCTCTGATAACTACCGGTTTGCCCTCTGTATTTAAGAGTCCTTGGGGAGCACGTACTGAGCCTCCCAGGTGCCCCTAAAAAAATTTTTTTTAAGTAATTTTCAGAAAATAACAGATTCACTTGATTTTTCTTTCTGGGGTTTTGCTTTTTTGAGATAGAATGTGCTGTTATTTATTTTTTTTGAGGTATAACAGACATGTAACACCTTGTATAACTTTTCGGTGTACGATGAAAAAATCTGGGGAAACACATTTCAAATTCTGTGCAGAAAGAGGGAGTTTGGGGCACGTGCGTGGCTCAGGTGGTTTAGCGTCCGACACGTGATGTCGGCTCACGCTCCGATCCCACAGCCCTGAGATCAAGCCCTGCATCAGGTTCCTCGCCGACGGCAAGGTGCCTGCTTGGGATTCTCTCTCCTTCTCTCTCTGCCCCTCCCCTGCTCGGGGCTGCTCTCAGAATGATTCAATATTTGCATATATTGCAAAAATGTCACCACGATAAATCCAGCCAACATCTGTCACCACATACAGTTAAAAATTCTGTTTTCTTGTGACGAGAACTTTTAAGATTTACTGTCGGCAAGTTGTTTTTTTTGTTTTGATTTGTTTTGTTTTTTACTGTGGGCAGCCCGACATCATGGGGCTTGAACTCATGACCCCGAGATCACAACCTGGGCAGAGATCAAGAGCCAGACGGGGGCGCCTGGGTGGCTCAGGTGGTTAAGCGCCCAGCTCTTGATTTCGGCTCAGGTCATGATCTCAGTGTTCCTGAGATCGAGCCCCGAGTCGGCACCCAGAGCCTACCTGGGATTCTCTCTCTCTCCCGCTTACTTTCTGCCCCTCCTCCGCCCTCCCGCTCTCTCTCAAAATAAACCTTTTTTTAAAAAGGAAAAAAGTTAGGGGCGCCGGGGTGGCTCAGTGGGTTAAGCATCAGACCTCGGCTCAGGTTGTGATCTCCTGGCTTGTGAGGTCCAGCCTCGCATCGGGTTCTCTGCTGTCAGACAGAGCCTGTCTAGCCCCGCTAGAGCGTGCGTGCTCTCTCTGGCTCTCCCTCTCCCTCTGTCAAAAATAAACATTTAAGAAAATAATAAAATCAAATAATAAAAAAAGAAAGTGCGTTCGAAGCCTGTAATCTGAACAGCGGCTGGCCGACAGGACAGACTGCACACATTCTGAGAAGTTAGGAGTCCGGTACTAGCCCGTGTGAAGGTGAAGACAGAACAAAACGAAAACTCCCGGGTGGCAGTCACACTACCAACTAATTCGTTGATTTTATTTTACATAAAAACGTCATTTTTACCTCCGTGGTTTTCCCATAAGCCGCCTGATTTTTCCCCATTCTACTCTTGTTAACTTTCTTGTTTTCAGGTTGGGAAAGGATTCCTTCAGACACACGCAGAAGTCATTATCGCCTTCAAAAAGGGGTCTGTAAAACAGAAACGGCATTTGAATGGTTAACACGCAGCGAGCTGCTTCAGAGGCGCACATTCCGGAACACGCTTCCCACACGACACTAACCGCGAAATGCCACATTTCACTTCCGCCCAGAACGCACGCACAGCGGGCAGAGATTCAAAGTGCTAAAACTAGAAGTGGCGCTCGTGACACAGCCTGGGAAGCCGCCAGCGCTACGAGCTCCTGGAGAAACGGGTCTGGGCCCGAGACTCCGGGAGACGCCGGTTTCGGGAGCTGCCACAGGCGAGCGCGCCCTCCGGGGAGCGTTACAGCCAGGGAGGATGAACGGTCGCTAACAAGTATCTTTGTCCCAAAGGTAATGGCCACGCCAAGGGGTCCCCTCGGAGATTAAATATTTTTACAAAATGGGAGGACTCTAGAGGGTTAGATCAGCTCCTGGCGACTCCAGGAGAACTCAGTTCACACCAGGACACCCTGGGCGTCCCATCGGCCTCTGGAAAAATCTGCGGACGGAGACAGGACAATTTCATTCATGAGCCCAGGAAATCAGGAGCCAGTCTCGGCAATCAAATGACACGTGAGTCTCAGGCTCAAATATGAACGTTCATGAGAGTAACTGCGATGTAGACACTGGGTTCTGAAACCAGGGAAGGGAAGTCCGGACGGGCAGCCAGCGGAGCGAGCGCCATGGCTCGCTCAGGGTCAGTGGGAGTAGGTTGGGTGAGAGCTGAGAGCTTCTCCTCAGTCGGTACTGGTGGCAAGTAGCCGGGTCTCACCCGCGTGTCCTGCCGCGTCCTGCTGGGACACCTGCGCGTAATCACAGTAGACAGACACCACGGCCCACGTAAAAGCCTGCCTGAAAACTCCTACCGAGTCACTTCTGCCACCAGTAACTGCTGCTCTACCAAGACGCCGGCACGTTTTGTAGGCAGGCTCCACGCCCAGCAGGGCTAGAACTCACGGCCCTGAGGTCAGGAGTCGCGTGCTCTACCGAGCCAGCCGGGGGCGCCCCGATACACCCGCGTTTAAAATCTCAGGATCTGGGGCGCCTGAGCGGCTCGGTCAGTTAAGTGTCGACTCTCGATTTCGGCTCAAGTCGTGACCCTACAGTTGTGGGATCGAGCCTGGCGTTGGGCTCTGAGGTGGGCGTGGAGCCTGCTTGGGATTCTCTCTCTGCCCCCTCCCACTCTCTCTCTCTCTAAAAAAAAGAAAAAGTCTCCAGCTGTATAAACGACGTCCGGTTCCTTGCGAACAAGGGAGCTCTGATTCGTGCGTTAGGACACAGACATTACACCTCCCTCTGATTTCTCACAAAAACGTGGAACGCCTTCCGCCGCGCGGGAAGGGGAAAACCACGAGGAAGGCAAATGGACCGGACTAGAATGGAGAAGAGAAAGAGGAAATCGGGGAAAAACAGAATCAAAACAGACCTACAGGGAAGAGTGGAGCTCATAACATTTGAAAAAGTGAAATCTCCGGCTCCGGCGACGCTCGCGACGGACGCCGGGATACGTACTTATCTATGTTTGAGTAGAACCATTCGTATATGCACCACTTGTGTGCTTTGGGAAGCTTGAGCAGGTTGCGTAACCGGAAGCCGATCTTCTGGGAGGCTTTCTTATCCGGCGTTGACATCGTGGCTGTAAATTTCTACGTGACAGAAACAGAGTCGTTACGGTTCCGTCGAGAGAGAACGAACGGCTGGAACAGGAAGACGTTTGTGAGAAGGCAGACTACGGTTAAGCACTCGCAAAGGCTCAACGACAAAATTTTCTCTTATTACTTGACAACATAAGCACTCTGATTGTTTCTTGCTAAGGTGAGACCTGCGGTTTCACGCCCTGTTCTGACAAGCAGTGTGAAAGGGCCGTCCCCACCGTGTCGGCTCTGCAGGACACGCGGGAACAAGGGAGTGTGACAGAGAGGGAGAAAACGCAAGCACACGGGCACCAGGCCCGGAAGGTTCGCCGGCAAACCTGTCAACCCACAGCACCGGTGCTGTTACAATGCTTCGGTTCGAGGAAGAAAGAGCTTCCCAACTATTTCTATAAAGACAGCGTAACAAACAAGATCTGCCAAAGCTTGATAGAAGAAAACCTCAGGGGCGCCCGGGGGCTCAGGCGGTTAAGCGTCCGACTTCAGCTCAGGTCATGATCTCACGGTTCGTGGGTTTGAGCCCCGCATCGGGGTCTGTGCTGACAGCTCAGAGCCTGGAGCCTGCTTCGGAGTCTGTGTCTCCCTCTCTCTCTGTCCCTTCCCCTGCTAATGCTCTGCTCTGTGTCTCTCTCTCAAAAATGAATAAACATTAAAAAAAATTAAAAAAAAAGAAAAAAAGAAAACCTCAAAAAATATCACTCATTTGCATGAATTTTACAAATGCCTGGAAAGATGCTCCGTGCTCATGGACTGGAAGAATTAATACTTGTGGAAATGTATTTCCATATTTCCCTGATTTCCTCCCAGAAGCCTCCCAGAAGATCGATTTCCAAACGTATCGGGGTGCCTGGGGGGCTCAGTCGGTTAAGGGCCGACTCTTGGTTGGCTCAGGTCATGACCTCACGGTTCGTGGGATCGAGCCCCGCGTCGGGCTCCGTGCTGGCAGTGAGGAGCCTGGTTGGGATTCTCTCTCCCTCTCTCTGCCCTTTCCCCACTCGTTCTCTCTCTCCCAAGATAAACTTAAAAAAAAAAAAATGTCCACATGGTCTACAGCAATCTAAAATGCAAGGCAATCCCTGTGAAAAGTCTAACGGCATTGTCCACGGAAGTACAACAATCTTAAATGTTGTGGGATCGCAAACGGTCCTGCGCAGCCAACGCAATCTTGAGAAGCAAGAGTGAAGCTGGGGACATCACACTCCCTGATTTCAAACCACGTCACGAGCTCCAGTAATCAGAACAGTAGCACCTCGGTGTGAAAATACATAGACCAATAAAACAGAACAGAGCGCCCGGAAATAAATGCACGCGTACACGGCCAATTAGTTCACGACAAAGGAGGCAAGAAGACACGATGCGGAGAGGACAGGCTCTTCCACAAGCGGTGCCGGGAAAACCAGACGGCCACAGGTCAGAGAAAGCATGCGGGCACCCTCTTACACTACACACAAAAATAAACTCGAAACGAATGGAAGACCGAATGGAAGACCGAATGGAAGACGTGAAACCAGAAAATCCCTGGGAAAACACGAAAGCGGCGAGCTCCGGGGGCTTGGTCTTGGCGAGGACTTTTTTTGCCTTTAAGACCAAAAGCAAAGGCGGCAAAAGCAAAAACAACAAGCCCACCACAAGAGACTAAAAAGCTTCTGCACAGCCAAGGAAACCATCAACAAAACGAAAAGGCAACCTACGGAATGGGTGAAAATCTTGGCGAGTTGTGTATCTGATCAAGGGTTAATATCCAAACTGTATAAAAAATTCATGCAAAAAAAGCAATCCAATTAAAAAACGGGCAGAGGATATGAAGAGACATCTTCCCGCAGACATAGAGACGGCCAACAGGCACACAAAAGGTGGACACGAGTCCTCAGCAGGGAAGGCAAACCCGCGACGGGGGGTCACCTCACATCCGTCCCAGTGGCCAATGTTACAAAGCAGACAGGAAAGCACAGGCGTTGGCGAGGCTGCGGAGGAAAGGGAGCCCTCGGGGCTGCGGCCGCTGCGGGAAAAGGCACGGAGGTTCCGCAAAAAATGTACAAATAGAACGACCTTAGGATTCAGTAATTCCACTGCAGGGTATTTATCTGAAGAAAACGAAGACGCTGCGTTGAAAAGCTACTCGCGCCCTGATGCTCGCCGCAGCATCGTCCAGAACAGGCGAGACGCGGAAGCGGCTACGTGTCCACGAGTGGACGAGCGGGTGACGGGGATGTGGAGCGCGTGTACATTCCTATGCACGTGTACACACACACACGCACGCACGCACACACACACTGGAATATGGGTCAGCCATAAGAATGAAACCTTGCCATTAGCAACAACATGAACGAGCCGCTCTCGCTAAGGGAAATAAGTCAGAGAAAGACAAACACCGTATGATCGCATGTATATGTGAAATCTGAAAAAAACCTCTCCGAAAACCAAAACAGACCCAAAAAACCCACAAAAAAACAAAAAACCAAACTCATAAGTACCGAGAGATTGGTGGTTGCCGGGAGGGGTGGGGGGGTACGGAAATGGGGGAGAGGGGTCAAAAGACCCAGACTTCCGGTTATAAAGTCAGTGCCCGTGGGCACGGAACGCACAGCACGGGGACTACAGTAAACACTGTCCCGCGGGCTTAGGGGTTCTAACAGGATAGATTTTAAAAGTTCTCATCACAAGAGGGGGCCTGGGGGGCTCGGTCGGCTAAGTGTCTGACTCTTGATTTCGGCTCCGGTCGTGATCTCACGGTTCGTGAGGTCGAGCCCCGCATCAGGCTCTGCGCTGACAACACAGAACCTGCTTGGGATTCTCGCTCTCTCCCCCTCTCTCTGCCCCCCACCGCCCCCACGCGCACACACACCCACACAGTCTCTTTCTCTCAAAATAAATACATAAAACTTCAACAAAAGTTCTCATCACAAGAAACACAATTTGGAACTATGCTGACAGACAAGTTAACTATTCTTACTGTGGTAATCATCTTGCCATGTACGCAAATACCGAATCATTCTGTTGTGCACCTGAAACTTATATCATGTTATATGTCAGCGATGTCTCGATTTTCTCCAAGCTTAAAAAAAAGTTACCAGATACGACCTCGGAACATGAAAAGAATGGAAGAACCCGATCGAGTGGCATGCGGGGATGGTCTATTAAGTCCAGTAAGAAGACTATTAGCAGTCTGCGATTATTAAAGAATTCAAACAATAAGAATCATATGATCACCTCTACTGATGCTAAAGATACCTGATACAATTCAATATTCGTTAAAAAAAAAACAACTCTCAGAACTAGACAGAATGAAAACACACAATATGTCAATAGTTACATGAGACAGCTAAAGCCGTGCTTGGGGGGAAGGAAAGGGGTAATTTACAGGGTAAATGCCTATATTACAAGAGAAGAAAGATCTAAAAATAATAATAATAATAATAGTAATAACCAATTCTTCCACCTTACGCTAGAAAAAGAAAACTCAAACCAAGCAGAAAGAAAAAAATAATAGAGATTAGAACAGAGGAGTGCCTGGGGGGCTCAGTCGGTCCAGCGGCCGACTTCGGCTCAGGTCATGATCTCACGGTCTGTGGGTTTGAGCCCCGCGTCGGGCTCTGTGCTGACAGCTCGGAGCCTGGAGCCTGCTGCGGATTCTGTGTCTCCCTCTCTCTCTGCCTCTCCCCTGCTCGCACTCTGTGTCTCTCTCTCCCTATCTCTCAAAAATTAAAAAAAAAATTAAAAAAATTTTTTTAACTAGAGCAGAAATAAATGAAATAGAAAAATAAGAGACAAAATGATAGAACCAAAAGTCTTTTGAAAAGATCAAAAGAACGCATGAACCTTTAGCTCTGCTGACCGAGAAAATAAAAATAGACGGATACCTTCCAAACCTGTAAAACTTCTTTCTCCTCCTTCCAACCCAAAAGTCAGTGTCATAGTCAGAGTTAGAGCACTAAAAACATGGTCATTAAAGTGAGGCACAGGACCAAGGTTTTGACTACCGCTCCCGTTTCTTAACGTTGTTTTGATGGACCGAGCCAGTAAGAGGAAAAAAATCGTGAAGGAGAGGATGGAAGCGTGACTGGCAGGTGACACGGCTGTCCTAGCAAACTCAAGACATTCAGCGCTGGTCCCTGAAAACAGTAAGAGGCGTCAGTGAAGCGGGCGGGCACAAAGTCGACATACAATACTCCGTGCCTCGGGGCGCCCGGGCGCCCGGCTCAGTCGGCTGAGCCTCCGACTCTTGACTTTGGCTCCGGTCACGATCTCACAGTCTGTGGGACGGGGCCCTACACTGGGCTTGGCACTGGTCACGCGGGGCCTGCCTGCGATTCTCTCTCTCCCTCCCCCGCTTGCATGCTCTCTCTCAAAATACAAAAATAAATAAACTGAAGAAACAAGGGTGCCTGGGTGCCTCGGTAGGTGAAACAACCAGCTCTCAATTCCGGCTCAGCTCAGGATCTCATGGTTCGTGGGTTCGAGCCCCGTGTCCGGCTCTGTGCTGACAGTGTGGAGCCTGCTGGGGATTCCCTCTCCTTCTCCCCCACCTCCCGCCCCAGCTCATGCTTGCTCACTCTCGCTTGTGCTCTCTCTCTCTCACTCTCTAAATAAACATTTTTGAAAAAATCAATTTCTTAAAAAAAATCCCGACTTTTCTCTATAGAAGTGAGAACCAGTTAGATAGTAAAACAGAAGAAATATCCCGCTCATGAAAGCAGAAAATGACAAGCACAAAAGTATCAAATACTCAGGAAGCCCCTGAAGGACCGTACAAGATCGACGCGGGAAAAGGCGTGTAAAGTCGACAGAGGCCACCGAGGCCTCGATAAGGGGAACTAGCAGCAGTGCTGGACGACGGTCTCGATGTTACGAGTACATCGTGTGGCACAGATCAATTCCTGTCAGTGTAAAACCACTGACTACGCCAGCGAGACTTGGCTCCAGTCAGGGCGGTTCTCTGTTCCTACAGGGAAATAACTGCACACGAAGGGGCGCCTGGCGGACTCGACCGGTGAGGCATCCGGCTCTTGGTTGCAGCTCAGGTCATCATCTCCTGGTTCGTGAGTTCGAGCCCCGCGTCGGGCTCCGTGCTGACAGCTCAGCGCCTGCTGGAGATTCTCCCTCCCTCTCTCTCTCTACCCCTCCCCTGCTCATGCCATCCCTCTTTCTTTTCTCTCTCTCTCTCTCACAAAATAAACTTAAAAAAAAATGTGCAAGAATACTTCGAAAGCATAAGAAAAGGACAGGTCACGCTGTCTCCCCAGGCCCAGGCACGCTGTGCGGCACCACGCTAGAGGGCCTGCCGCTGGCGCGTGCGGAGACAGGCCAGACACAAAGAGCTGCGGAGTCTAGAAATGATCCCGAACAGGCCCCGGAAGTGGGCTGTGACACGGGCGCATTTTCATCTTTCTATCTGTCAGCGCGTATTTATTTGGAGAGAGAGCGCGCAGCAGGGGAGGGGCAGAGGAAGAGAGAGAGACTCCCAACACTCCTGGGAGGAGCCCGCCGGGGGGCCGGATCGCACGCCCTGAGCCGAAGCCGAGGGCCGGGTGCAGGCGGCGTCTGAAACCAGGGCGGCAAAGGCGGACTCCGCGGGCCCCGTGTCCGGGAGACCAGGCGGTCCTCGCCAGTCCCTTACTCCACGGTAAATTCCAGATGGAGTGGAAATCGAAGCCTTGAAAGAAAGGAATACACGCGAACTCGGAAGCTATGCGTTTTGGACTCAGGAAGACCCTTCCAGTAAGTGGAGCCCCGGGGGTCCTGCGCGGCCCTTGAGTTTCTTTCTGCCCCGCATGGTAAAACGTGCAGAAACAGTCAAACCCAAACTACACACTGCAGAAAATCACAGTCGACATAAACAGACCAAGCGGCTAATGTTCTTCATATGTAACAAATTCTTACAAATGAATAAGAAAATGAACCATCTAACGGAAAACAGGAAAAAAGACAAATGGTTTATGAGAAAGAAACCATTTTTCTCTTTCCTTTTATTCTTTCTTTCTTTATTTTTAAAAACAGGCTTTGCATCCAGCGCCAAACCCGGCACGGGGCTTGACCTCACGACCCCGAGATTAAGAGTCGGACGCTTAACCGACTGAGCCACCCAGGCGCCTCCAGGAAGTCATTTTTAAAGGTGTGAAAAGCACCGCGAGGCCACTCGAGACGAAATGCCAGCTACAGCCAGGGAGACGCTGTCATCAGATGGGCCAAGACCTAGGTGTCCGTTCGTGCACAGAGCGGGCGGGCACCCGGGGGAGCGGGCGCGGTGAGGCTGTCCGGGAGCACACGCGGCCGGTACCAGGCGCCGGAGAACAAGGCGGCACTACCTTCGATCCTTTAACTGGGCTGCGACCGCGTGGCTGGGACTGGAGGGGTCACGGTAAGCGAAATCGGTCAGAGAAGGACAAGGACCGTGACTTCACTCACGTGTGGAATTTAAGATGCAAAACAGATGAGCACGAGGGGAGGGAAGCAGGAAGAATATAAGAACAAGGAGGGGAAAAAACACGGACGCTTCAACGCAGAGAACAAACTGAGGGCTGCTGCAGGGGCTGGGGGGGGGGGCACACGGGCCGGGGCATCGGGGAGAGCACTCGTTGGGATGAGCCCCGGGTCTCCCATGCAGGGAGGCGTCACTGGACTCTACCCCCGAAAACAGGATTGTACTAGATGCTCCCCACCTGGAGGTAAATTAAAAACAAACAAAACGAGGGGCGCCTGGGTGGCTCAGTCGGTTGAGCGTCCGACTTCGGCTCAGGTCATGATCTCACGGTCTGTGAGTTTGAGCCCCGCGTCGGGCTCTGTGCTGATAGCTCAGAGCCTGGAGCCTGCTTCAGATTCTGTGTCTCCCTCTCTCTCTCTGATCCTTCCCCACTCATGCTTTGTCTCTCCTGCTCTCAAAAATAAATAAAAACATAAAAAAAAAATTAAAAAAAACAAACAAACAAACAAACAAAACGAGACAAAACGTTTAAAGGTGCATCTGCTATGGTCCAGCAGCTTCGCGCGTCAGGCCCCTGTCCCAGAAAACTTGTCCCTTGGCGAGTCGATCCGGACACACCTGGCGTTCGGGACCACACTACCTGTAACAGTCAGAACTCAGAAACCAAGCAAACGTCCCAAAGTCAGGAGAATGTATCAACCACCCGCCAGGCTGCACAGCACATGACGGTAAAAAGAAACAACGCACTGGAGTCTGTCTACCGTCTCCCTCGATCAGCAGCGGCCGGATCTCAAACAAACAGACTTCATTTTTTTTCACATTTATTTTTCAGAGCGAGAACAGCCGAGAGCAAGGGAGAGGAGGGGCCGAGAGGGGGCGGGTCGGAGGATCCAAAGCAGGCTCTGGGCTGACAGCAGCGAGCCGACGTGGGGCTCGAACTCGAGAACCGTGGAGAGCACGAACGGAGCCAATGTCGGACGCTTAACTGGCTGAGCCCCCAACGCGCCCCCGAAACAGGCTTTAAATGCACAACTGCATTACCGAACGGTGCGGGACACGTTCGCAGGAAAACACTACAGGCATATTTTAAAACCGCCAGCATTAAAGAACACCGTGCGTTTTCCACGCATACCTACAGCTCCAGAAGAGCCCCGTCAGGGTCTGAGAGGACAATCAAGCCAATGCCCGCGGTTACTAGTTAACGAGGGAAGCGGAGCCAGGGAATTGGTAGGGTAAAAATTAACTTCTGGAAGAACCGTAAAGTCACACAAAAGTCGCGAAGACAGGCCCTTCCCCCGGTTGCCCCGACGTCACCGCCTCACGTAACCTTGGGGTGTCGGAACTCAGGCGTCAGTGGTGGCGCGGCTGTATCCACTAAACCGCAGGCTTCACGCGGATTCCTCGTCTTTCCGCTCATGGCCGTTCCTGTCCCAGAATCCAATTCGGCATAGCACCTCGTCCTTCAAAAAATTACCTTTTGGGGTGCCTGGGGGGCTCAGTCGGTTCATCACCTGACTCTTGGTTTCAGCTCAGGTCGTGATCTCATGGTGTGTGAGTGAGATCGAGCCCCACATCAGGCTTTGAGCTAGCAGCGTGGAGCCTGCTTGTGATTCTCTCTCTCTCTCTCTCTCTCTCTCTCTCTCTCTCTCCCCTGCCCATGAGTGCTCTCTCTCAAAAATAAATGTTAAAAAAAAACCCAAAACATACTTTCCCGCAGTGAGGAATGTGTTTCTTCCCCTCTCATTTCCACGCGAAACTCGGCACAGACCCCACTGCCAGACCCATCTGCTGTGAGCGCCTCTCGTCGCCGGGCTTCGGAGTGTGCGCTCGGGAGCCGGGTCTGGCTTTCTGCTCTAGGAAAAAGCCCGCCAACAACATGGCGGCCCGCCTAGGTCGCTCACGCAGCAGCCGAGCTGGAGCGCGGGTTTAAGAAGGACTTGTGACTCAGAAGGTAACAGAACGATAAAAATAACCCTCATCACGTGAGCATCGGATCGCGTCCTTTCCTGTAGAACAAAGCGCTCGCGACACACGCACCTGTGGGACCATCGCCACTCTCTGGTTTCTTTTAGGTGACCTGGTATTTATCTGTCTGTCGTCTTCGTCAGAAAAGAGCCGACTTCGCTTTGAGTTTCTGAAAGGCTAGGATGGAAAATCGTCCGTTTAATACAGAGACCGAACACCTCCCACCTGCACTCTACAATCGAACCCTGCGCTCGGGAGGCCCGGCTACGGCTTGGAAGGGCGGCTTGGTGCGGGTGATTCCAAGCTCACGAGGCCCAACGTCACTGACCTTCAAGTCACCGAGCGGTGAGGCGCGTGCTTAGGCGATCTGTTGGTGATCCGCACGCCTAGCTGAGGGGCAGGCCTGGAACCCGAGGGCCCTCAGTGGCCTCGAACGGGGCGCGAGGAAAGTGAGCCGGGAACCGTCCCCGTCCCGTTAGCCGGGACTGCCGGCGGCGGGGGCAGGGCGCTGGGCCGCAACCCGGCTACCAGCTCCCTCGAGAGAGGCCCCCGAAATGCACGCTACCACGCTGGATGCTGGTGGGGCTCGTGGACCCCACTTCCCCCGGTGACTAAGGGCACCAGGCTCCCGTCACGGGCGATCGGTAAGGGCCTGCGGGACCGACCTGGAGCGCGGGGCCAGAGCTCGCTGGCTGACGGACCCAAAAGGGAACGGAAGGACCGATTTTGCAGCCGCCCTGGGCTCGGGAGCTCGGGGCCTCGGTCCCCGAGAAGGACAACAGAAGTAACACCCCGAGTACACCCACGTCCCGCGTCGGACCCTCCCTGGCACCGGAGACGGCGTCTCCCGCCCGGCCAGAAGGCAGCAGGCTCGGGGGGCCGGCAGCCCTCGGGGTCCAGGCCCACGGAGAGTCTGCAGGCTCCGCGGCCGCGACGGGACCCCCTTCCGCCCCGCCTGTGCTGCTCCTGGGCCGACGCGAGCTGCTGCGCCCTCGGCACGCGCTCGTGCGTCTCCCTGCAGGGAGCAGACCGGGTGCAATTTTTGGTATTCTAAGCAAAGCATGATTGGGAGTGGTGACGATTTGGTGTGTGTGGTTTTTTGTTTCTTTGGGTTTTTTCTCCTCTTGCCTATCTGAAGACACTGCAGTGACGTCACAATGCCTGCGGGTGCCCCGATCGTCGAGGGTCGAGGGCTACAGAGTGCGACCGTATACGACTCCGCGAGGACAGTACGGAGGCTTATATCGTATGCGGTCGTATGCCACTCAGTAGGACAGTACGCCCGTATGCGACTCAACGACACTTAAAGGCTCAGCTGCACGGAGGTGGGGAGAGCCCCGGAGAACCCCGCTGTCCTGTCAGCGCTGCGCGGGACGAGCATACAGACAGTTTAGCTACCATGTTCTAAAGAGGAAGAAACGCTAATTCCTTACCATTTCCACAGTAGACCCCGTGTTCCTGCCTTTCCAAACAGGTGTTTTTTGTAAAGAGCTGTACTTTTCATTCCGTGTGTTACATAAGCTTCCCTCTGTAATAAGTAATTATCACTAATAAGATTTAAGTTCAAAGGATTTTATGCTATAAACAGTGCCTTTTTATGAATAGCAATATATCTGAAATATTCACCGATATGGAAAAAATATACTGACCAGAGTAATTTCGGTTTATTACCAATGAAAAATCTCTTCCGTAGTTTTTTTTTGGTCAAACTCCACATAATTTGACAAGACATCTTGCATCTTGCAAGTTCTGAATTCTCGTATACAAATATGTGTGGTTTCTTTGTGTTTTTGGTAATTCCTCCCCTCTGATTTGCTAAGAAGCACAATCTGATTGGAAACAGGGCAGTGGAAACATGGAAAAAGCTTCTAACTTTGAATTGAGTATATTTCTAAATGTTTCCTGCTTCAATATGTGAAACCCTGGAGATGCAAAAATAAACCGTGTGGGTGTCCCTGCTTCCCTCGATTCAAAGAACCGCCTTGGAGCCGTGTGCCACCAGAAACAACCCGACCAGGGAGCTGATTAGAGACAGGACGAAAATAAAGAGGGCGCGTTTAATGTTGATAAAAAGGAGGCGTTTACATAAAGACCCAGAAAACTAGGGTGAACACACACACGACGGTTATTTTTATTTTCTTCTAGCCGCTCATCCACATGTTCTAATTGCTTTCTGTAAGAAAGATATCACCTGTATATGTGTTTTTTTTAAAGAGAAATGGTTTTAATTTGGGGAGAAAAAGAGTAACGGAGCACGTTTTCGGATGACCATCCTAGGAAGCGCCTAAGGCCGGAGCGGGGCTGGCCTTGCCGGGAAACGCGTCAGGGAGCGGTGGCGACCAGCGTTCTCAAGCCGGGCCGTGATGTGGTGAAGCACCAATACAAAGCACGACACAGCAGCTCTCAAAACGAAAAGTGCTGAGGAACCTTCGAGCACAGCGCGGTTCAGGGCTTACTTACCCAGCAGGATCCTGCTCGAGCAAAATCTTAAAACCAACTACAGTAAGAGGGCGGCCCGATGTACGTGCAGAAAGAAAGAGCGAGACCCAGGAACACGGATAACTTTTTTTCCGAGAAAAGTACTGTCATTCTTTTATTTCGAGAGACTTGCATTATTACTGATAAAGCAAGTGTCTTTAAAAAAAAAACTCCTGCAAAAAGGCGTCTGAGCACAGCTAGCTGTTTAATGAAATGCTTTCACCCTAGGGGCGCCGGGGGGCTCAGTCAGTTGAGCGTCCGACTTTGGCTCGGGTCATGACCTCACAGTTCGTGGGTTTGAGCCCCGCATCAGGCTCTGCGCTGACAACTCACAGCCTGCTTTGGATTCTCTGTCTCCCTCACTCTGTCCCTCCCCGACTCGCGCTCTCTCTCTAAAAAATAAATAAACATTTTGTTAAAACTTAATAAAAAAATGCTTTCACTCTACTAAGAGGTCTCCAATGTTTAGTTGAAAAGTTCTTGGGGTTCGGGGCGCCTGGCTGGCTCAGTCGGTAGAGCGTGTGATTCTTGGTCTGGGGTCATACGTTCGGGCCCCGCGTTGGAGGGAGAGATGATCTCCAAAGTAAAAAAAAAAAAGTTTCTTTAATCAATAATTCTAGGGAAACTTGTTCTATTTTTTTTCCTTAGGATTTTATTATTCTTAAATAACCTCCACACCCAGTGTGGGGCTCGAACTCATAACCCTGCGATCAAGAGTCTCATGCTCTACCAGCTGAGCCAGCCAGGGAAAAAAATTTCTCAATAATTTCCAACAACCAAGGACCAATTCTCCCATAAGAGTTTATGAATTTAAAATTATCATCGGTGAAAACCAAAACTTAAAACCTAGAATGAAGCCTGATTTAGAAAGAAAAGAGAAACATCACATCCACATTAATGAATTAAATTTCCAGCTTATGCCAGACCGGAAAAATCATGCTATCATCTTACCTTTTAAACTGACCAGGGCTTTCGCTGAAGAGCCTGCAATGAAAACAAATCGGTATTATTTCAGAGTCGACATGAGAGAAACAGAACTTGGCTACAGGGTGAAAGCGGCCCATCTGGTTTTAGGGGTGTCGAGATGGAAGTGGCAGTGGGGTGCACAGAGATACCCCGGGGGGCTCGGTCGGTTCAGCGTCCGACTCTCGATCTCGGCTCGGGTCATGATCTCCCCGTTTGTGGGATGGAGCCCCGCGTCGGGCTCTGTGCCGACAGTGCGAGCCTGCTTGGGGTTCTCTCTCCCCCTCTCTGTCCCTCCTCCTTTCTCTCTCTCTCAAAAATAAATAAACATAAAAACAACAAAGAAAGAAAGAGCCAGTGGGCCATTCCAGCCGCAGGCCAGAACCCAGCCAGGGAAGGCCGAGCGGAGAGCGCAGGCTGGGAGCCTTGTGGACGCCGTGTGAGCTGGGGGAGGGCGGGCAGAGGGCAGGGGCACGGGAGGGATTCGGGGTCCTCGCCCTGAAGCGTCCTGGTGCCGGAGAAGGAAAAGAGAAAGGAGCGGCTGTTTACGGAAGCGAAGATCGAAGCGGGAGCGGAGACCAGAGGAGAGGAAACGGACCCGGGGGGACTGTCGGACCGGGCGGGAGGTCCCCTGAAGTCTGGAGCGCAGGTGGCACCCTTCGGGAGGCCCCCGCTGGAGTCGGAGCAGCTGAGGGGGGCTGGCGCCCAGCTGGAGGGTTCTCGACGACGCAAACCCGCCGCGCTGTGCATCCAACGGCCAGGAAGCTCCGCGCCCACGCGGGATCTACATGCGAATAAAGGTCCGCGGGGCTGTGTCGCGGGTCACCCTCACCCCCACCCTCAAAACCCCTCCTCCGGGCTCCCTGGGTGGACCACAGGGAAGGACGTGTTTATGAGGCAGGGAGAGCGCTACCCTAAAATCCCAGAACCGGATGCGTATACTGCGAAGAAGTCCAGGTCATCTGAAAAATAATAAGGGGCGCCTGGGGGGCTCGGTCAGTAAGCGCCTGGCTCCGGCTCCGGTCATGACCTCAGAGTTCGTGCGTTCGAGTCCGCCATCGGGCTCTGTGCGGACAGCTCGGAGCCTGGAGCCTGCTTTGGATTCTGTGTCTCCCTCTCTCTCTGCCCCTCCCCCCACCTTCAAAAATTAGCAAATGTTAAGAACAATTAAAAACCAACAAAAAAATCTGACCTCACAGACACAGAGAACAGACTGGTGGTTGCCAAAAGTGGCGGCTGGGGGACATGTGACCCACGGCCCAGCGACCGCGGTTAACCACACCGCACTGTCCCCAGCCCACGAACGCTGCCAAGAAAGCAGATCTTAAAAGTGCTGTCATAAGGGAAAACCTGTAAGCACGTGTGGTGATGGTGACGGTGCTCCCGGACCCCCCCAGGCAGTTGGCTCACGTGTATCGAATCATTACGTTGTGGGCCAGAAACTAATACAATGTTAATACGATGTTAAATAATAATTTTATCTCAATTTTTAAAAATTAACAGAAAACTAAACTTTCTATGCTCCAGAATAGAAATTATTTGCAGAATTCTGGATGCGCCAAAACTCCCTCCTTTAACTTAAAAAAAAAAACAAACCTGTTGAGAACACCATTTTCTCCTGTTACTATAGTCAAATTATTATGTATCATCCCTCATTTCTAGATCTGTTTTATCTTAGAGCCAGCTACCTCTCATCTCGGTTACCGTGACACCCGTCTGTGTCTGAAAGAACGTAGTCTCAGATCGGCAGCGGCTACGTTGTTACTTGCTATTGGAAAGTTGGGTCATGCGCCCCCCCCCCCCCCCCCGAGAAAAGGCGCGCGCGTCTTTAAGGAGCCGATCCACCGCGGCGCCTCCTGAAGCGCAGACACGGATGAGGAAAGGACGATCTCGCGGTAACGAAAGAGGAATACGAGCGAGGTGAGCGAGGTGAGCGAGGTGAAAAGTCAGAGACGGCAGAGCCACCTCCCTGGGGCCTCGTGGAGGCGGCCGTGACCTACACCTCGCACAAGCCGGCGACGGACTCTAAGCGAGAGGCCGCGGGTCAGGCGCCGCCTGCGGTTCGGGCCACGGAACGTTCTTCGGCATCTCAGGTCCCAAACCTTGGCTGACTTTTCCCCGCGGGCGGGGCGGGCCGGAGGAGAGGGGCCTGGAGACACAGACGAGCCCTCGCTCGACTCTCTCTCGCCTGGATGCGGAGGGCGGGTGACGGCCGGGGAATGCCCGGCGGGGGGGGGAGGATGAGGGAGCCGGGCCGGAAAGCCGAGCCCGAAGGCCTCGCACCGGACAAGGCGACCAGGGGCAGCTGGCGGGCAGGGCGCGGCCGCGGCGCTGCCGAGAGAACGTGGCCGGTTTCCGAGAAGGCGGTGGGCGTGCGGGGCGCCTCGGCCCTGCTCTGGGCGCGGGGGTCCCTCGGGGGTGCAGAGGGCCGGGGTCCCCACTCGCGGGCGGTCGCATTCCGGGGAGGGGAGACGGACAAGTACGTCAGTGATGATAAACGCTGGGGGGGGGGCAGGATAACAGGAACGTGGGCCGGGGCGGGAGAGGGCGGTCCCCGTGATCAGTGAGCTCCTCTGAAGGTGACACCCGGGCAGAGACCTGAAGGACGAGGCGCCCCGATCCTGCCGCAGGAAGGCAAGACTCGGTCCTCGGGGTTCTTTCAGCCTCTTTTTTCTTTCTCGGGAGGCCGGACAGCATCATGGGAAAGGGCACACATCGAGACTTGTCATGTCTGAATCTCAGTTCTGCCACTCTTCTGCTGTGTTATCCTGAGCAACTTACTTAACTTCTCTGTGCTGCCGATTCTTTGTTTGTGAAACCGGGATTAAACAAGTTAGCAGCGGTAAAAGTGCTCAGAGAACGATGCCCACAGCACATGGCTAACTTTCATACCGTGCTCGTTGTTAGTATTGCTTTGATCGACCAGGAAAGATACCTTCCAGGCTAAGCACTGGGTTTCACAGGCAGGTGAGAGGTTGGGGTGCGTGCTGGGCGTGCTAGCGTGCACGTCCGCTCGCTCACCGGACAAAGCATTCGCTGCGTGCCTGCGGCGGCCCCGTCCTCAGGGCTGGGTTCGCTGACGGAAGAGACCGAGCCTCTGCCCTCAGCGAGCTCCCCCTCGAGTGCAGAGAGGCACACAAGTGCGCCAAACATAAGGATCGGTGCAGGCCCGTAAGGGACACAACCGCGGAGATCTCACTGAGGGGGGGGACAGCCCACGGGGCAGTGAGGGACGGCTTCTCTGAGGACGTAACATCTAACAAGGACCAGTCTTGAGGGGGCAGGAGGTCAAAGCCCCGAGATAGAACGTTTAGAACATTCGAGGGGCGGGGGGGGGGGCTAAAGGTCACTGTGCTCAGGGAACAGGTCATGGGAAAGGGTCAGAGCAGGAAGGCGCGTGTCGGGCGTGAACCGGGAAGGCGAGCGGGAAGAAACCCGGAACCTTCTCCAGGGGGCGTCTGACCATCGCGCTGCCGGACGCGGAGCTGCCGGCAACCAGCTCCACCTCGTCAGGGAGGGCAGAAGGAAGCTTTCTGAAGAAGCTTAAAATGGCATCTGAGGGGTAAGCAGACAGCGGCTGCAAGCGAGGGGAAGGAAGAACATTCCAGATGACGAGAAGAGCATGTGCAAGGCCTTGCAAGAAGCAGCAGCCAGCCCGGGGAGTGCGGGGAATGAAAAGGGTCAGACTTAGCTCCGAGGGACAGGACGAGGGCGCCTGGGCGACTCGGTCGGTCCGACTCTTGATTTCGGCTCCGGTCATGATCTCACGGTTCTGGGGTTCAAGCCCTGAGTCGGGCAGTTCAGAGCCTGCTTGGGATTCTCTCTGCCCCTCCCCCCAATCATTCTGTCTGTCTCAAAATAAATAAACTTTTTTAAAAAAGGGACAGGAAGAGAAGAAGAGTGCCAGGAGATGAGGCCGAGAGGTGGGCGTGGCCAGAGTCCAAAGGCCCGGTGGCTACCAGGGTGTCGCCAGCAACAGGGCGACCCGCGCTCTGGAAGGACAGCCCCGGCCCAGCGCAGGCGCGGGCAGTGGGGGGCAGTGGGGTGATGGGAGGCACTGGCACGCAGGCGTGGCGCCCTGGCTTGGGCGGGGGCAGGGAGAAGGTGAAAGTGACACCTCGTAAAGGCCCTGATAAGGGAAGTGGCGCACAGGAAGCGCCCGGTGGAGCCACTCACTCAGGCAGGAACCCTGGGAGGACCTGTCCTGGGGGGACCTAGAGGTGGGTCTTGAACCCCTGAAGTTGAGGGCTTCCCACCCGCCGGAAGATGCGAACTGGGCGGCAGCAGGCAGGAAAGGCCCGGCTTCCTCGTCCAGGCCACCAGGGAGCTCGGTCAGGGCGAGGTCCAGAAGGGCAGCTGTCACCCCGAGAACGCTCGCCGGCTCCTGGCGAGGGTATCGGCCTGTCCCTGTGCCTCCGCCGGGCAGAGAAACCCATCTGCAGCATCGAAGCGAAGTCACCCTCCCAGACTCGGCTCCGGGTTCCTTAGCGACGCCCCGATTCAACACAAATTCAGCGCTTAGGGCCGCCTGACCCGCAACCCAGCGGGACCGCCACGGGCGTCCCCGCTTCAGCCAGCTGCGGTTCCGCAAACGTGTGTCCCCAGGCGCACGTGCACCCCGCGCACCAGAGAGGTCCCCGGTGGGGCGCGAATGATGGAGACGCGGTCTGAGAGCGGGGCGGGCGGGTCCCCCGTCTCTAGAAAGACCCCTAATAAGTCCTCAGTAAGTACTGAACCACGACGAGCAAATGTTCCAAGGGACAGTTAAAGGAAGCCACTTCAAACACCCCGTCTCCACAGAAGGACGAGGGTCTTCAGCCTAACGGGTCCCCGCGCAGCGATAGATGAACGTCTGTGCCACAAAGAGAGCAAGGGTGTTCGGGCGACCGGCGCCTGGTGAGGGCAGGCCCACCCCCGTTCGGGGGCCCCTTTGGCCATCCTCTCCAAACAAGAAACGAAACTCACGGAGGGTCTGCGCTTGCGCCCTGTGTCCGACACGGCAGGCGGCCACGGGCCTCACCCGGCCGCCCGGGGGGCAACGGGCGAACACGAAATGACACTGAAGGTCGGCCTGCAGCCGACAGCGAGCACCCGCCCTCCCCGGACCACCTGGGCGAGTGCGCTTCAACTTTTTTAACTTTGTAACGCGCGCGTCGCGAGGCCGCGACCCCGCCGAGGGAGCGGCGCCCGCTGCGTGTCGCTCTGCCGAGCGGCGTCCCTCGGCTCCTGCCCGCGCAGGGGGGTGACGGCGGCCGGGACCCCCGCGAAGGACGGGCGAGCGGCGCGGCGCGGGGGGATCGGGACCCTCTGCCCCCGACTCGAGCGGCCGCCTCGCCCTGGGCTTCCGACGGCACCGCGCGCCTCGGGGGGAGGGGGGTCCCCCTGTCGCCGCGCGCGGGCGGGCGCCCGGGTCACGGGGGCGGCGGGTGGCGACCCCAGGAAGGGCACGGGGTGTGCGCGCCGCGAGGCTCCGGGCCGCGGAGGTAGGCGCCCCCGCGCGCGAGGAAGTGTGCGGGGTGGGGGCGGCCCGGGCCCCCCGGGGAAGGGCCACGGCCACCTGTGGTCCCGGGGGAAGGGGCCAGCGCGGTGACACGGAAACAGTTCCAGGGTGGACACGCCGGGGGGGGGGGAGGAGGAGGAGGAAGAGGAGGGAGGCGGCCAGTGGGGGATCCCCGGTGCCCGCGGACGCAGGGGGCCGCGACGGGGCGCCATCCCGGCCGGGGCGGCCCCCTCCCCGGCCCCGGCCGCGCCAGTTACATAAGCCGGCGGGCGCGCGGGGCGGGCGGCGGGGGCGGCCCCCCGCGGCCCGGGGCCGCTCCTCCCCCACCCGGCCCGGGGCCCGCGCGCGGCCCGGCCGGGCCCCCCCCCGCCCCGGCCCCGGCCGCCGCCCGCGGGCTGTCGCTTTCCGGCCCCCGGCGCTCACGCCACCCCAGAAACCCACGCCCGGGCACCATAACAAAGGCGGCGACGCGGCGGCAAACACGGCGGCGGGAGCCCTGGGGGAGCGCGCCGGGGCCGGCGGCCGGCCTCGCCCGCCCCGCGCGGAGGGCACGGCCGCCCGCCCCCGGCCGGCGCGGCCCGGGGCGGGGGTGGCGGCGGGGGAGCGGGGGGGGAGGGGAGGCGGGCGGCCGGCGGGAGGCGGCGGGGCGCCCGGAGGCGCTACTCACTCTCGTCAGGCAACTGGTCGAGCTCCGCCATCTTGAACGAGCCGCGCCGCTTTTTCAAAGGCTGCCCGCCGCGGTGCATTGTGGGGCGGAGACTGTCTTTGCGAGGGAGGTTCGAACGCGGAGCTCGCTGCCCGCGGCGCGGCCGAGGCGGGCCGGGCTCCGCCCGCGGCGGCCGCGGAGGGGTGCGGCCGAGCGGGAGCGGGAGCGGGAGCGGGAGGGGGGCCGGGGAGGGAGGCGGCCGCGGCTGCGGCCGGGCCGGGCCGGGCGCCGGAGCGCGCGGGGAAGCGGCCGCGTCCCCGCCCGGCCCTCCGGGGCCCCGCTGCGGGCGCCGCTGCGGCCGCGGCCGGAGGGGGGCGCGGCGGGTCGCGCGGGGACGCGGCCGCTTCCCTGCGGGCCCGCCCCGGCCGGGCGGCTGCTCTGTTCGCCGCGACGCCGCGCGGCCAGCGCGGAGGGCATGGCCGGCCCGGCGACGCGGCAGGGTGGCGGGGGCCCCCCCTCCCCGGGAGCGTGCCCGGGACGGCCGACCGGAGCCGCTCCCGCCGGGGGACGCCTTTCGCTGTCCGGCGATGAGCCGCCGTGGCCGGTCCACGGCGCGTTTAACAGAAGTTAGCGAGCCCGGAGCCTTTCCCTCCGGGAATCGTGGGGGGGGGGGCGGGGGGGCGGAGGGGGGGGAGGCCCAGGGGGTAATGGAAAGACGACACGGGGGAATTCCAGGAACTCCGAGCGGAGGCGTGGTAGCCAGGTGAGGCCGGGACAGTGCCGGGAGGCCGGGCCGGGGACGCCCTCGGGCTTGCTCCGGGAAAGTGGGCAAGTCGGCTTTGCAAAGATAGGGCTGGCGTGCTTGCTCTCGTGTTGTGGAACCGAGCTGCGGGCGATGGATGGCGCTGTGGCAAGATGACCGTCCTGGAGACCAGTCTCGTCGGTGGGGGTGGGGGAGGGGGGCAGGCAGGCCACAGAGGGGAGAGGAGCAAGGCCCCCTAGAGGTTCAGAGGGTGGGCCCCGGAGCCCTAAAACCTGCTTGGGGGGGTCTGGCTGCTAGTTGTGTAACCCCCGACAGGTTTCTTACCTTGACTCTCTGTGCGGTCACATTCGCCCCTGAATACAGGGCCAATATTGTTACCTTAATAGCAAGGTGGTTTTGCGGGTTGGATGAGCGGGGAGGTGTAAAGGCGTTCTAGCAGTTCCTTGGCTCAAACGTAAGCTGTCGCTACCGCTTTGCCGTAGGGAGTATCACCACCAGCCTGAGCCTTGGAAACTGGGTGCTGCAGCTTGCTGGCGAGGAAGGGTGCAGGCAGGGTGAAAAATTCAGTTTTAGAGAATAATCCTCAGGTCACTAATGTAACCCCTCCTGTGCCTTCTAGACACATTCTGATGGGCCTTCTAAGAAATTGAACACAAGGCAAGCCTATTGTCAGCCAGGAAGGGGGGTGGGGGGGTGGTACATCATGTCCGCGTGGAGAGAGGAGTTTAAGAAAAGGTTAGCTCTGAAAATGGAGGACTGGGAAGAAGGAAACAGGCAGGTTGGAGGAGAGAGGGCAGCCAAGTTGGGGAAAGTCACCCATGGTCAAAGTATCATTGGACCAAAGCAAAGCAAGACTGCTGTTTAAGTCATTTGGCGCCCTTCCTTTGATAATCTGTGTTTTGGTTTTTGGTTTGTTTTATTTTTTTATGTTTATTTTTATTTATTTTTGAGAGAGAGAGGCAGAGGGAGAGTGGAGAAGGGGCAGGGGAGAGACAGAGACGCAGAATCCGAAGCAGGCTCCAGGCTCCGGGCTGTCAGCACAGAGCCCGTGGGGGCTCGATCATGACCTGAGCCGTAGTCGGACACTTAACGCTTAACCGACTGAGCCCCCCAGGCGCCCCTGTAGTTGCTTTTTAAACTTTATTTACTTTTTTTTTAATTCCAGTATAGTGAATATAGTGTTATATTAGTTTCAGGCGCACAATATAATGGTCCAAACTTCCCTACATCACCCGGTACTCATCACGACAAGTGTGCTCCTTGGTCCCTGTCACCTGTTTCCCCCACCCTCTCCCCTCCCCTCTGGTGACCAGCAGTACGTTCTCTGCAGTTAAGAGGCCGTTTCCTGGTTTGTCTCCCTTTCCTTTTTCCTTTGTTTATTTTGTGTCATAAGTTGCACATACGAGTGAGATCATATGGTATTTTTGTCTCTGTTTAACATCGTGCTCGCCAGCTCCATCCGTGGTATTGCAAACGGCAAGTTTTCATTCTTTTTTTATGGCCGAGTAATATCCCATTCCGTGTGTGTGTGTGTGTGTGTGTATATTTCATGTATATCACACCCATTCATGAATCAGTGGACGTTTGGAATGCTTCCGTATCTTGGCGATTGTAAATAACGGATGGAAACACAGGGGTGCACGTATCCCTTTGAATTCGTGTTTCGTATTCTTTTAGTAACTACCCAGGAGTGCCGCGGCCGGATCATAGGGTAGTTCTGTTTTAACTTCTTTTTTTTTTTTTTAATGTTTATTTTATTTTTGAGAGACAGAGACAGGGCATGAGTGGGGAAGGGGCAGAGAGAGAGAGGGAGACACAGAATCCGAAGCAGGCTCCAGGCTCTGAGCTGTCAGCACAGAGCCCGACGCGGGGCTCGAGCCCACGAACCAGGAGATCATGACCTGAGCCGAAGTCGGACGCTTCACCGACTGAGTCACGCAGGCGCCCCTCTGTTTTAACTTCTCGAGGAGCCTGTGTACTGTTTCCCGCAGCGGCCGCACGAGTCTGCATTCCCACCAGCAGCGCGAAAGGGTCCCCTTTTCTCCGCAGCCTCGCCAACAGCTGTCGTTTCTTGTGTTTTTTATTTTAGCCATTTTGACAGCTGTGTGGTGATAAGCTCGTTGTGGTTTTGACTTGCGTTTCCCTGAAGACCGGTGACGGTCATGTGTCTGTCTGTCTGTCTCCTTTGGAGAAACCTCTGTCCGCGCCTTCTGCCCAGTTTATAATTGGATTGTTTGGTTTTGGGGCGTTGAGTTGCGTAAATTCTTTTGGACACTGACCCTTTGTCAGATATGTCTCTGCACATCTCTTCTCCCACGGAGGCTGCCTTTTAGTGTTTTTCCTTCGCTGCGCAGAAGCTTTTTCTTTTGGCGTGGTCCCCGATCGCTTAGTTTTGCTTTTATGTCTCTCGCTTCAGGAGACATCTAGAAAAACGTTGCTACAGCCGGCGTCAGAGACCTTACCGCCTGTGTTCTCGGAAAGGATGTTGTGGTTTCGGGTCTCACATTTAGGCGCTGATCCATTCCGAGGTTAGTTTTGTGCACAGCGTAAGCAAAGCGCCCAGTTCCGTTCTGCGTGTCGCTGTCCAGCTTTCAGCACCATTTGTCAAAGAGACTGTTTTTTTCCCATTGGGGGTTCTTTCCTGCTTAGTCGAAGATGAGTTGCCCGTATCATTATGGGCTTACTTCTGGGTTTTCTCTTCCGTTCCGTGTGTCCGGTTTTGGGCCAATACCCTACGGTGTCGATGACTGCCGCTTTGTACCAGCTTGAAGTCCGAAGTCGTGATGCCTCCAGCTTCGCTTTGCTTTGTCTACGTTACTTTGGCTTTTGGGGTTCCATACTAGGTTCGGGATTGTGTGTTCTGGCTCTGTGAAAGAGGCCGATGATTTTGGTGACAGCACTCAACGTGTAGATTGCTTCGGGGAGTATAGACGTGTTAACAAGATCTGTTCTTCCAGTCCGTGAGCACGGGAAGTCTTTCTGTCTCTTTGTGTCTTTGATACAGACACACGTGTGTCTTACACTTTTCAGGGCACGGGTCTTCCCCCTCTTTGGTTAGGTTTAGGCCCAGCTGTCTTACTCTTTCGGGTGCGATTGTACGTGGGATCGCTTTCTTATTTGCTCTTTCCGCTGCGCCGTTATCGGTGTCTAGAAATCCAACAGATTTCCGCACATTGATTTTGTATCCTGCGACTCTACCGAATTCGTTTTTCAGTTCCAGAAGTTTCTTGGTGGAGTCTTCCAGGTTTTCTCTACAGAGCCGATACTCTTCATCTTAAACAAAAGCTCTCCGTGAGTCTTCTCACACTCCAGAGCCTGAAGCCGTAGCCCAGGCCAGATACAGATCCACACGTAGCATCAAGAAATCTGGACAGAAACACAACACAAGAAAAATTAACAGAGCCACATTGTAGACGTATCGGGTTTGATTCTTTCCAGTCCCGTGACCCCTTTGTCAAATACTGAGTGATTTCTGTGTAGACTTGTATGCTTCCAAGGGCACTATCGAGGGGCGCCTGGGTGGCTCAGTGGGTTGAGCGTCCGGCTCTTGATTTCAGCTCAGGTCATGGTCTCATGGTTCGTGGGATCGAGCCCCATGTTGGGGTCTGCACGGACAGTGCAGAGCCTACTTGGGAGTCTCTCTCTCTCCCTCTCTCTCTGCCCCTCCCCCATTCACGCACATGCTCTCGCTCTGTCTCTCTCAAAATAAATAAATAAAACCTTGGCAAAGGGCAGGATCAAGGATACAAAAGGCAGTCTCCGACTGGCAGAACATAGCTGCGAATCATACGTCCAAACCATCTATGAAGAAGCCTTACAGCTTGATAACAAAATGACAATCCAATTCCGGAGAATAAACCAATAAGCGCACGAAAAGACGCTCGACGCTCGACATCACAGTCACTAGGGGAACGCGAGTCACCGTCACGACGAGCCACCGCTGCGCACCCACCCGGGCGCCTAGCATCAGGAGGATAAAACGTGTTGGCAAGGTCGTGGAGAAACTCGAACTCCCGTCCGCGGCTGGAGGGGCACGTACGATGGCGCAGGCTCTGCGGTCGTTCCTCGAAGGTTAAGGCCAGAATTGCCATGCGGTCCGGCAATTGCACGTCTGGGCGTACCCCCGAAAGAACTGAACGCGGGGTTTTGAGAGACTTGTACCCCGCGGTCGCAGCAGAACTATCCACAGTAGTCAAGACAGTAGCCCAGAGGTGGGAAGAAGCCAAGCGTCCAGCGATGGATGAGTGGATAAACGCCGTGGTGTAGACGCAAGACGGAGTATCGTTCGGTCTTAACAAGGAGACGAGTTCTCAAGTGTGCTGCCGCGTGGATGAACTCTGAAGACCTTCTGCTGCCTAAGATAAGCCAGTTGCAAGAAGACAAATATTGTCAGATTTCGCTCTTACAAAGTACCTAGAGTCGTCATGTTCCCAGAGACAGGAAGGAGAACGGTGGTGGCCAGGGGGGAGGGAGGAGTCGGGGGTTGCCGTGCAGCCGGTACTCGGTGTCAGATGGGAACGATGAAAAAGTTCTGGAGACAGATGGTGGTCACGGTGCAGTCAGTGGAACGTATGACTCTCGGTCTTAGGGGTTGCAAGTTCGAACCCCACATTCAGTATAGAGATTACTTAAAATCTTGAGGGGCGCCCGGGGGGCTCAGTTGGTTAAGTGTCCAACTCTTGGTTTCAGCTCAGGTCTTGATCTCACAGTTCGTGAGTTCGAGCCCCGTGTCGGGCTCTGTGCTGATGGCACAGAGCTTGCTTGGGATTCTCTCTCTCCCTCTCTGCCCCTCCCTCCCTCACAAATAAATAAACATTCAGAAAAATTAAATCTTGGGGCACCTGGATGGCTTAGTCAGTTAAGTGTCCAACTTCGGCTCAGGTCATGATCTCACAGTTCCTGAGTTCGAGCCCCGCGTCGGGCTCTGTGCTGACAGCTCAGAGCTGGAGCCTGCTTCGGATTCTGTGTCTCCCTCTCTCTCGGCCCCTCCCCCACTCGTGCTCTGTCTCTCAAAAATAAATCAACATTTTTTTAAAGAAAAATAAATTTAAAAATGGTTAAAATGGTATAGTGTATATTATGCACACTTTACAACAATTAAAAAAAAAACATGTTGCAGAAACAGTGCACACGGTGCGATCGCATTTACAAATATGTATACACAGACTCCAATGCAGAGCACTGACAGGACCCAGTGGTGGCTCTTCCCGGGAATTACGGGTGATTTTTATTTTCTTTAGATCTGTATCCCTTTTCGGGGTGCCTGGGTGGCTCAGTCCGTTAAGCATCCGACTTTGGCTCAGGTCATGATCTCGCGGTCTGTGAGTTCGAGCCTCGCATCGGGCTCTGTGCTGACGGCTCAGAGCCTGGAGCCTGCTTCAGATTCTGTGTCTCCCTCTCTCTCTGCCCTTCCCCTGCTCACGCTCTGTCTCTGTGTCTCTCAAAAATAAATAAACGTTAAAAAAAAATAAAAAAAAAAGATCTGTATCCCTTTTCTACAGTAAACTTCTTATAATAAAAACAGCTATCAACAAATTTTTTATGCTTAAAAAATTTTCTTATTAATTTCTAAAGATTTATATCCAGGTTAGCATACAGTGCAACAATGATATCAGGAGCAGATTCCTTAATGCCCCTTCCCCATTTAGCCCATGCCCTTCCTGCAACCCCTCCCGTAAACCTCTGTTTGTTCTCCATATTTAAGAGTCCCTTATATTTTGTCCCCTCCCTGATTTTGTATTATTTTTGCTTCCCTTCCCTTGTGTGCATCTGTTCTGCATCTTAAAGTCCTCATGAGCGAAGTCCTATGATATTTGTCTTTCTCTGACCAATTTCGTAAAAGCAGCTATTTTTAAAAGCTATGCCCACATGATGAATATCATCCAGAAATTAAGCACTAATACACACTACAACATAGATGAACCTTACGAACACGCTAAGTGAAAGAAACCCGTCACGAAAAACCACACGTTGTATGCTTCCAGAAACTTATTTATTTTAAGCTTATTTATTTTTGATTGAGAACAAGCAGGGGAGGGGCAGAGAGAGAGGCGGGCGCAGAGGATCCGAAGCGGGTTCTGCGCTGCCAGCAGACAGCCTGACGCGGGGCTCGAACTCACGAACCGCGAGATCGTGACCTGAGCCGAAACGAAGAGCCGGCCTTAACTGACTGAACCACCCAGGCGCCCCTGTACGACTCCATTGATACGAAATGTCCAGAATACATAAATCTGTAGAGACAGAAGGCAGATCATTGGTGGGTTGGTGGCCGGGCGGGGGCGGGGAGGTAGAATTGAAAATAACTGATAAAGGGAACAGAGTCGCTTCTGGGGGTGATGAAAAGGTTCTAAAATTGTAGTGACGTCGGCACGACTCTCCTAAAAACCACTGAACCATTTAAAATTGGTCATTGTGAACAGGTGACTCGTAGACAAATTCTCGCTCAATAAAGCCGTTGGAAGGAAACTCGTATTTTCAGACTTTCTGGTTTTTCCTCAGCTGAAGCTCTGTGGTAGTCACTTTTTTCCAGAATGCTTTTCCAAACCACGCAACGGGAAACGCAAAGGCGAAGAAGACACTCTGCTGGCAACTTTATCCGATTATTATTTTTTAAGTTGATTTATTTTGAGAGAGAGCGTGAGCAGGGGAGAGGGGCAGAGGGAAGGAGAGAGAAGGAGAATCCGAAGCAGGCTCCACGCTCAGCCCTGAGCCCAGCTCGTTCCCACGACCCTGAGATCCTGACCTGAACTGAAATCGAGAGTCGGACACTCAACCCACTGAGCCCCCCAGGCGCCCCCAGCGTTGTTTGGTGAAAAGGAAATGAAACGGAGAGAAGCTAATTAAACCCATTTCCCAGAGCTGTAGTGAGCCTGACGTGAGGCCACGTGGGAAGACGGCGGGCTCCCATCCCAGTCCCCCCTGCCCTCTCCTGGGTCCCTGTCCCCTAAATTGCACCCAGGAGGAACTAAATGTGTGCCGTGTTTCCGAGACACGACTTCCAAAGACCTTTGGGAAGGTCTCTGTTTTTCCGTCTGTGAAATGGAGCCCAAACTAAGCAAGAAGAACACTGCCTCGAAGGAGTAACGCCATCTCTTCCCCCAAATATCTTGTAAAACAAACTCCGAAGACGTGATGACAGGTTGTATCCCCTGGGAGGGAAAGTGGAAAGACGTATTCCCTCCACACCCAGGAACGCACTGCCCAGTGCGTGTCCAGAATTTTCCATAGGATTCGGGGGATAGCAAAGAGGGGAGCCCAGGAGACCGCAGTGACCCGAGGAGGAGCGCCTTGTCAGAGCCTCCAAACCGGAAGGCCGGGACGGCTCAGTCCAGTGGCTCCGGATTCTAACCCAGAAACTATCCCCTCAAGACGCGTGTGGCCAGGCCATGTAAGGACACACTCGATCGGCGAGCGAAGCAAAAAAGACAACGCCAGTAAACCTGACTTTGTTTCCGTGGAGATCACCTTTTCCGGAAGGCGTCCGATCTCTGCTGGGCTTGACCGCGATATCTGTTATTCGCTGCCCCCCAGGCAGATACACCTGCTCTCACACTAGCCGGTGACCCGGGCAGTCCTCAGTTTACTGACCTAGTAGAACGAGAGTCTGGGTTTTCTTGTAATTCAGAGCCGAGGCTCTTCAGTCGATGTTTCTAGTAGAATTAAATAGGGGCACCTGGGGGAGTCAGGTTCGGAGAAGCGTCTGACTTTGGCTCAGGCCATGATCTCCCGGTTTGTGAGTTCGAGCCCCGCATCGGGCTCTGTGCTGACGGCTTGGAGCTTGGAGCCTGCTTCGGATGCTGTGTCTCCCTCTCTCTCTGCGCTCTGTCTGTCTCGCTCAAAACTAAATAAACGTTGACAAAAATTTAGAAGTAAGTCAAATCTTGCTGCAGTACATTTGATTCTCGAATTATGAGATCCCCACCCCTCGGCCTCTCCAGCCGCAGAGGCCAGATTCCTTCTTGGTGCCCCCGTGCTTCTAAGAGCACGACAGCACGAGCTACCAGGACCCTGGGACTCGCCCCGCGTCACTTCTGCCCCCGTTCTCTTGGTTACAGCGAGCCACAGGGCAGCTCGGGTGCGGGGCGTACACCCTGGGACGCACGGTTCTTTGGGGGCCCTCCGGGTCGCCGACTCTCGCGGTGCGGTGGACAGGCGACGTTACCTCTCTGGGCCTCATTTCCTGCTGTTAGATGACAGTGACCATTTAACCTACTTGATGGGATCTCGATGGAAACAGCAAAGTCAGATACTTACAGCATGTCGCGTGGGGGCGCCTGCACTGGACCCGGGCGGAAGTGGCGGCCGATTGTCTTACTCAACGGGCAGGGCCCTCGACGGCCTCATCTGCTTTGGGTAACTGCCTGACATGCCCGCCCCCTCGGTAAATACGACCTAAGAGACGCCCTCGCCTCGTATGCGCGAACGTACGTGCTCAGTAAGGACACTCAGGTCCCGCGTGCCGCTGTCACCACTTTGTGGCTGGAAGAGCTACAGAAAAGGCCCGGAAAAGGCGAGAAAGTTGCCCCAGACCACGTCCGTTTTGGTCCGAGGCACATTTATGGAGCACGTATGTCCTAAGTCCAAGACACCAGGGACAGGAGAGGCCCTGTCGGCGTGAGGCTTCCGACCCAGCGAGCGGGACGGGAGCAAACAGAATGCGCAAACACGGGGCACAGCGCCCGCTCGGCGGGCTCGGGGGCGCAGTCAGGGTCGCGAAAGGCTTTGCAGGGCCTGAGTCGAATCTGAAAGGGTGACCCCCAGGCGACGCAGGGGGACATGGACTCCGGCGTCAGGGAAAGAGGTTCCAAATGGCCCGGCCCGGAAGTGCTGGCCTCAGGTGCCAAACCTGGCCGTGTGACCCCTGGCGCGCTCCTGTCTAGCGCCCCAAACGTCCCCTCGGAGGGGAGAGCCGAGGCCGCGTAGAAATGAATGTCCAACCTGCGTGCGATTGGTTTTGCCTGCGCGCGTGAGCAAAAATGGAAGCGAGAAATGATGCGATTCAGATCAAAGCTGGCCGAACGGTCTTGAAGTCATCTCCTGAGTCTTTGGGACCTGCATCCCCGTTACGTCGTCTGTTTACTCTGTCTCGCATTCGGCCAGCGGGTCCCCAGGCCTGCCCCGATGCCAGGCCCCGAATCAGACGGCGCCCGTGGGCCTGCAGACCAGAGAACGGGGCGCCGAGGGCCCCTCCAGAGTCCCAGCAACACGGGCACTTCTGCAGGACTGGAGGGCCCGACGGCAGAGACTGGACGTGCACAGACCTCCAAATATATTGTAGAAGGAGTCGGAGGTGGTGGATTTTAAGAAATTCCTTCCAGAGGGGCCCCTGGGGGGCTCCGTCGGTTGAGCCTCCGGCTTGAGCTCAAGTCACGATCTCAGCGGTTCGTGAGTTCGAGCCCCGCGTCGGGCTCTGTGCTGATGGCTCGGAGCCTGGAGCCCGCTTCAGATTCTGTGTCTCCCTCTCTCTCGGCCTCCCCCCATTTTATTTGCTCCTTGATCACGTATCGGCCCTGCACGATTGCACCCATAGTCGCTGCAGGGATCCTCTGAGCAGGACAGAGTTCTCTCCAGAGAGGAGACCTGGTTCTCTGGTTCCAAGCGTTCTCGGCTTCACGGTGGCACCTGCACGAGCAAACACACGGTGGGGATCTAACAAGTGCTTGTGCCTTCCTGGCTCCCGCCCCGGGTCCCGGAACTTGTTCCTCCTCCTACGACCTCAGCCCTTCAGTTCGAATTCCTTCCCCTGGGCCTCTGCGTCCGGCAACCGCGTTGCGTCTCCACTGGCCGCCAGCATTTGTACCCTCGCAAAGTTATTCATTACTTAATCTCTTCCTCTACTATTTGAAATCCTCTTCTAAAGCATAATTTCCGCCCAGACGATGTATATGGATTTTTGTCTATATTTAGCTCTTGCTTTTTTTTTTTTTTTTTTAAAGATTTCATTTGTAAGTAATCTCTATGCCCAACACGGGGCTCGAACGCCAGCAGCCCGGCTATTTTTTAAATTAGAAAACTTTTAATTTCTTTAACATAAGCTCTATGCGCAACATGGGGCTGGAACACGTGACCAAGATGACCATGAGCAAGAATCATGGTCTACCGACTGAGCCACCCAGGCTGCCTCGAGCTCTTGGCTTTTCATTCTCCTCTGTTCTCATGTGGTCTCTCTTTTTGTTTGTTTGTTTGTTTCTTTCTAACGTTTATTTGTTTTTGAGAGACAGAGTGGAAGTAGGGGACGGGGAGGAAGAGGGGGATAGAAGATTGGAAGTGGTCTCTGCGCCGACAGCAGCGAGCCCAATGCACGGCTTAAACTCACGAACTTCGAGATCGCCACCTGAGCCGAAGTCAGGCGCTCAACTCCCCAAGTCGTGGAGTCGTGATTAGCGAAGAGCAGGCTGGATTTCAGCCCTCATTCATCCGCCTGACTGGGTGTCTTTGTTCAGTGTACAAACTCATCAACCGTACATGGAGGCTCGAAGAATACAAATAGACAGAACATGGGTCCTGCCTGCTGGGATCTCAGGCATACCCACTGTTTTTGACAGTTTGTCAAGTTTATGAGAGGTGGCCAAAGAGCACAGGCAGCTGCAAGTAATTGTTACAGGGGGCGCCTGGGTGGCTCAGTCCCTGAAGCATCCGACTCTGGCTCAGGTCCTGATCTCACAATGTGTGAGTTCGAGCCCAGCGTTAGGCTCTGTGCTGATGGCTCAGAGCCTGGAGCCTGCTTCGGATTCTCCGTCTCCCTCTCTCTCTCTGCCCCTCCCCCGCTTGCACTCTTGTCTCTCTCTCAAAACTAAATAAGCATTAGATATAAAATAAGTAAACAAATATTAAAAAAAGAATAAATTGTTACGACTCTTCGGGAGACAAATGCTTTTAATTTGGTTAGCCTATTTTCTAAGTAGGAGAGTGAATGTGTGTGCACACTCATATAATGCCATCCTGCATAGCGCTAACTCGTCACAAAGTTACTCGTCTTTAGAAACGTTTTTCTTTTAAAACACCTCCCCCCACCAACAAACTTGCACAGTATTTTTGTCAAAACCTTCCCTCTCCTGCTCAGAGCGCGTCCTCCGGTGGGCACGGCTGTACGGTTAGCCAATGAGAGTGGGGTGTGGGGTTAGCCAATGAGAGCGGGCCGTGCGGTTAGCCAATGAGAGCGGGTCGTGCGATTAGCCAATGAGAGCAGGCTGTGTGGTGCCACCTGAGCCAATGAGCGCCAGCACGCGCCTCCTACTGAGTGAGCTCTCGGCCAATGAAAATCCTGCGTTCTCCTGGTTGCCTGAGTTCTGGGAAGGGAGGCTCATTGCCCTGTGGTTTCTCTTTCTGCATCTATTTTGTTTCTATTTTGTTTCTGCCAAGCCGGTCTGAGCCACGGCGGCGGACTTTAGAAGTAATGGGGCTGGACCTGTTTCAAAGTAGCCAACGGGAAGTAAACTGTTGGAGTTCCACGGACACTAAAGGGGCCCTCAGGGAAACAGTCCAGGAAAGGAAGACCAACAGGTGAGTAAGGATGGGGGGGTGTTGGGGAAGGGGGACAGGAAGGGGGGCACCGAGAAGCTAAGTTCTGATAGAGATCGAGGAACCTGAAAAAACAGATCAGCCTCAGGAACGGGAGCTCAGGCCGCCGACTGGCTCAGTGCAGTACCGCCTCATGTTTTAACAATGAACCTCCAGCAGGGAGGCTGGACTAGTTCGGGGTTCTTAAACCTTTTGGGGTCGGGTGCCCCCTGCGAACTTGAGAAAGGTAAGGACCCTTCTTTTACTCTGGACAACCCATATGCCCATTGAGTTGATTATTTAAGGCATCACAACAAATCACCCCCCGAGAACGTTATATAGGTTATACGTTATATAGGTTATACGTTCTAGTAATCGCATATTATATATTTTATGTATTCCGTAGAGTATATTAGCTTACAGTTTCTGTGGGTCAGGGATTCCGAGGTAACATAACTGGGTGATTCTGGCTCATGATTCTGGGTGATTCACAGGGAGGGAGGTTGAGATTTTGACGAGGGCTGCAGTATCTGATGAAGTGGCTTTGTCCCCCCCCAGGGGACATTCGTGACGGTCACTAAGGGCGGTGGATGTATGCCCGTGGCGTCAGTGAGTGGAGGCCCAGGAATGTTGTTAAGCGGCCCCGCCCCCGTGCAAAAACTATCCAGCCCCAAACGTGCACGGTGTCAAGGTTGAGAATGCCTTGTTTCATTTCAGCCCCGTAATTTATTTGCTTTCCATTAAATACGAGCTGTTTCAGGTCACGATCTCACGGTCCCTGAGTTCGAGTCCCGAGGGATCAGCACGGAGCCTGCTTGGGCTTCTGTCTCTCCTTCTCTCTGCCCCTCCCCGGCTTGCTCTTTCTCTCTCCCAAAATAAATAAACATTCAAAACAAAACATGCCCCCAGACGGGCTGAAAACGGACAAGGGGTCCACTCCCAGGGGGCACGTGCCACCCCCGTCTCTCGCCCGGGAGCTTAAACTCTGTCCTTGCCGCGGGGCTCAGCCCCTGCTCCCTAGCACCCCGTGCATCACCCCGCGGGGGCACCCAGGGGCCGGCGGGTTCACTGGGCACACAGCACCCTAAAGGGGGACGTCCTGGGTTTCACTCCACCGCCTCCGGGATGGGGCCACTCGGGAGGGGGACCTCTAAGGTGAAGGGGGACTCTGTCCTGGTCTTCCCACTGCGCAGGCCCAGCACACCCCTGGCCAGGCCGGACCCAGGCTTCTCCCCTCCCTGGGGCCCCCCACCCCTCTACCCCTTGGGAAGCTGAGGCGGGGCCGGACACCCCTGATTCACTCCTTCCTGCTCCTGTTAAGGGCAAACACATCGACCCTTTTTCATTTAGAGAGTTTTCACCGTGGGAGCGGGTGAGTGTCAGCGGTCAGGGCCCACGTAGGGGAGGTTCCCTCCATGTGAGGCCTGGAAGGAGTTGCCGCGGGCACCGAGGCCGCAGCCGTCTGTCAGGCAGTGCTCTGGGACAAAGGGCCAGGAGCTTCTTGGGGGTAAAGGCCTGCAGGTGCTAAGGCGCCCCGGTGGGGGCGGGGTAGGGGGGCAGCCGATGAAGGAGGCCGTAGCAGGGAGCCATCGTGGTGCCCTCGGCCCCCGCCTGTGTCTTCTGCCTCTGGCCTGCCTTGGGGGAAACTCAGGAAAGACTGGGATAGCGGGGACCAAGTGCAGGGACAAAGAGAGTGTGGCCTTTGTTGGGGCGCCTGGGGGGCTCAGTTGGTTAAGCATCCAACTTCGGCTCAGGTCATGATCTTGCAGTCTGTGAGTTCGAGCCCTGCATCGGGCTCTGTGCTGATGGCTCACAGCCTGGAGCCTGCTTCGGATTCTGTGTCTCCCTCTCCCTGCCCCTCCCCTGTCCACTCTCTGTCTCTCAAAAATGAATAAGCCTAAAAAAAATTAAAACATTCAAAAACATTCATTTTTTTTTTCTATCCTGATTGTAAAGGCTTTTTGCGAAAAACCCTGAAAAACTGCAAAGATAAAAATCTCCTGTAAGTCTACCACCTGGAGACGGACACTTTTACCTTTTGGGGGGTTTTCTTCTTCATCCTTTTTTCTTTTTTCCCTAGGCACATACATTTTAATGTTTCCCCCACGGAATTGCATCGCGCTGTGCAATACAGAGTTTGGAAATCGAGGACACAATATTGAGCTAATTGTACATCTAATTCCAGTTTTAATAAAGTTAGTACATGTAGCTGGTGGGACGAGCAAGCATAACGGATGAATGTTTGACACAGACAGAGGCCGCTGATGGGGGGGGGCTGTGTGGGGCGGGAAGGGCTCGGCGACGACGAGTGTCGAGTGTCGGGGGAGACTTTCCGAAGCCACGCGGTTCTGGCTGCCGCGGCCCCGCGCTGGTCGGTAATGGCGTCCCGGGCACCGATCTAAGTATCTCGGACCTATTTCCTCATGAAAACTGGAGAGGAAAAAAAGACCCATCGGTCCTTGGGAGAGCCCCAGGAGCAGGTGCCGTGACCCCCACTTTACAGATGAAGAAGAGGGATGCGCAGGCTACGAGGAGGTCAGAACAGGACAAACCCAGTGCCTGCGACCCCCCCCCCCCCCCCAGGTTCGGAAGGCAGGCCCGAAGCCCCCTTGGCGCTCACCTGCACGCCTGCAGGGGGCCGTGTCCGGCCTCCAGCGCTCGCTCGGAGCCCTCTCGCTCTTTATTGTGCTTTTCCCAGAGGCCCTGCCGGCCGTTTGCGGGGACGCGAGGCTGTGCCTGCGGGCCCTGGAAGGACAAGGCGTCAAGGTCAGGGATGCAGGCGGGGAAGGCGGGCCCCCTGCCGCACGTGCTCTCAGGCTCTGGGGTTGGGAACAGACCCGCGGCAGGAGGGAGCCTTCCGGTAAAGGGGCAGAGGCCTCGGAGTGGACGGGAAGGAAGCTGGGGGGTGCGGGGGGTGGGGGGGGATCAGGCTCTGTGGGAAACAGGAAGCCGCAGGCAGAAAGTGGGGGGCTGGTCTCCTCTCCCCCTCGAGGCGGGGTCACGCGGCTCCTCCAGGAATCTGCCGGAACCTCTCTTCCGTTTGGTGACCACCACCAACTCACTGCTCGGAGTCCAACCTGGCCGCCCATGCCAGGCGCGCGAGGAGGCGTCTGCTCTAACCTTCACCTCCGAGGGCAAGGCGCCGTTGTTAGTGTTTAGTCTACTGGTGTCGAAAGATCAACTTTGGGGCGCCCGGGGTAGGGGGGCTCAGGCGGTTAAGCATCCGACCCTTGGTTTCAGCTCAGGTCGTGATCTCCCGCTTCGTGAGTTCGAGCCCCACATGGGGCTCTGTGCTGACAGTGCAGAGCCTGCTTGGGCTCCTGCGTCTCCCTCTTTCTCTGCCCCTCCCCCATTCTCTTCCTCTCTCTCTCAAAATAAATAAGCTTTAAAGAAAATGTTTTAATTATGAAGAATCTCTATACCCAACACGGGGCTTGAACTCACCCCCCGCCACCCCGAGATCAAGAGTCGCGGGCCCCACCAACAGAGCCCGCCAGGCGCCCCTACCCACGGAACAATTTTAAAAGGGCAGCGGGAGAAAACGGAATGTTTTGATTGCACGTGGTGCTTGTTGGACATAACGTAGATGAGCCGTGTTGTGCAAAGTGTCTGTCACCTTGGCGGGTGTCACATGCATTCCCAGAGTTGTTGCCACAAGCCCGCTGCTCGGAGCCCGGCCCCTGCGTGGGGGGGTTACCCGCCCTGCCCACAGAGAGCCCCCAGCCCCGCCCAGGGGTCATCACAGACTGTCACAGCGCGTGACACTGTCCCTGGCGTCCACGGAATCACCACCAGTATGACAACTGGAATCTGGGAACACTCCAGACAGACACGCCGGGGAGGACCATCCTCGGGGTGAGTTTGCGGCAAAACACCGAGCTAAAGAGGAAGCTAAGAGTTTAGCTCTCCCGGGAGTGTCTGGCCATGACCTTGGTAGCGTCACTGAGGCCCGCAGCGGCTGCGAGATTAGCTCTGAGTACCCGCCACTTGAACCGATCCCGGCGCCGTCTCTGTTTCCGTGGTTTCCATCTTCGCAAAACCACAGCGTGTCTCCGGGAGCCTCCACGGCGTGGTTTTGAAGGTCCAGAAGAGTCCCGGAAGACGGGCGCGGGTACCCACGCTGCCGCGTTCACCCCGCCACCGCGCGCCGCCCCCTCGCTCCTTGCCCGCCTCGGCCCAAACGGGCTGCAGGTGCCGGCCGTCGCCCGGCCGACCTCCCTGGCTGCCGGGGCCCGGGCGGGTGTCCTGACCCGGCCAGTCAGCCCTCTGCTGGTGCCGAGTCCACCTGACCGTGTGGCCAGCGCGCAGGGAGAGCCAAGAGGGGAACGGGGCCGGATTCAACACTCCCGACACCACCGACCTCGGAGCATCTTCTGGGAGCTCCCGGACCCGGTGTAGGAGGCCGCGAACCGGAGCCCGGGTCCCTGACCGTCCCGCCGTCTGCTCCATCCTCAACAGACCCGTGTGCCCAGGACCGGGGACCGGCTGCCTGCCGGCGGGCCCAGCACCCCGCAGGCCTCGCCACCCGGCCCCGTAGCCCGGGCTCCTTTGGTTCAGAGAAAACAAGGCCACCCGGGTTGTCTTTCCAGGGAGCGCGGCAAACCGCCGGCAGACGTGCAGACCGCGGCTGCTCCAGGCGCCGCTCCCAGCTCGCTGGCCCGCTTGAATCCAAAGACGCCGGCCGGGTCCCCGGGTGAGCGCCACAGGCTAAATTTAGCCGGCCATCTGCTGAGGCAGCGGCGGGGCTATTCTGGACCCCGCCACAGCCGGCCTGCAAGCGGGGTCCCTCCAGTCAAGGTGGGTGCCGGGGAGGCACCGGGACGGGCCCCCAGGGAGCGGGAAGGCCAAGGTCACGGTCACGGCGAGCTGGTGTGGGATGGAAGCGGGCGCCTCCGGCTCTTCCCCCCACGAGCCTCCGACTCCCCCCCCTACGAAGCCCAAGATCCGGTGTCTTTGTCCCAGTCCCTGGCTTCCGCCCTCTCCCATCTGGGGCTCCTGGCCTGGACGCGGCTGCGGCAATAGCTGCGCTGGTTCCAGCAGGATGGTGAGACCCGCCGAGGGCGTGTCAAGGTCAGGAACCACGCTGAGCCCTCTGCGGGAATTAGCGCTCGCGTTCTCAGGGGGACTCCAAGGGGGCACCCGCTGGCTTCTGATCTCGGGGGTTGTGAGTTCGAGCCTCCCGGTGGGTGGAGAGATTATTTAGAGATAAAATCTTAAACCAGCAACTACAAGAGGTAGGCACCAAAAGAGGCCAGGGAATTTGAACGGCTCGATTCGTCATTTTGGTCAATGGGGGAGAGAGGCTTGGTGAGAGGGCCAGACCGGGGCCGTGGCTCGGGCGACCCCAGGAGTACACAGCTCTGCTCCTTTGGGCCCTGCTCCCTGCCCCCACTGGGAGCCAGTCACTGGTTCTCAAGAGGCCCTGAGTTCAGAATGTGTTGACCTAGGAGTTGAGGAATCTGGGGCTACAGACAGACATACTGAAACACTTACAGGTACCCACAGACAATAGCCCGTTTTTTGTTGTTGATTTCTTAATGTTTATTTTTGAGAGGGGGGGAGGGGGAAGGGCAGAGAGAGAGGGAGACATAGAATCTGAAGCAGGCTCCAGGCTCTGAGTCGTCAGCACGGAGCCCGACACGGGGCTCAAACCCACAGACTGTGAGATCATGACCTGAGCCGGAGTCGGATGCTGAACCCACTGGGCCCCCCCCCCGCCGCACCCCTGCACTACAACGTCCCGACGGCTCCCACGGACGGCCACGCGTCTCCAGAGAAGGAAGACACTTCTTTTTCTTTTACTAAAACGAGAAATTGTTAATCTTCCTCCTCCTGGTCTCCCCACAGAACTCACACGTGGGGGGTGGGGATGGGGGAAAAAAGCTGCAAAAAAATGACAGTAAGTGGAAAATAAAAAAGAAACTCTACGTAGTATGAAATTAGTTTTTATTTTTTACCTCAAAATAAATGCTTAACATTTTTCCAAAACGCAAACTAAAGGCAGACACTCAGAAGAAGTGGCGGAAGGTTCCTTTTCCTCCCCTAGGAAGCCAGGAAGGCAGGCGCTCCGACGGGCTCGGCACTTCCCGCAGGACTAGTCTAGACGAGAACCCTGGTCTGACTTCTCGGGTGTCGCTGGCGGTCCCACCCGGCTGCTGGCTGGCAGGACCCCACCGCCCGTCCCACCCCCAGACCCACACGAACAAGGGATTTGAAAAGCTGTGAAAATCGTTGAACACGTGACCAAACGCTCGCAGAAAATCCTTTCTAAGGGGATTCGGGAAGGTTCGCGCGCTCAGCCGCTGAGCGGAGGCCTCCGCTCCCCCTGGCCAGCGCGTGCGCACCAGCCCCCGGGCTGCGCCTCGGCCGCAGCCCGGGCTCACCACAGGGACGTCTTGAAGTTGAACTTGAGCTTCAGCAGGTACTTCAGGTGCACCTGAGCGACATCGTAGACGATGTACCTGGAGGGGGCGCGTCAAGGAGCACGCGGGCTCACGAGGGAGCATCGGACGGATGGGCTCCAGTCAGCCCGCGCGCGGACGCCGCCCCAGAACTCACCGCCCCCCCAACACCACCCACGCCCTAGCGGACGGCGGGCCAGGGGCGGGAAAGGATACTCGTTATACAGCAGACAGGTGTCGCTGACGCCCGATGGGACCCCCGTCCCGAGGGGAACCTCCACGCCGTCCAGGGTGACGCTAGCCGAAGGGTCCGGGGTCGTCTTGCCCAGACCTGCAAGGCAGAAGGCCCAAGGGACGGGAGCTGCGGAGGCAGCGGCGGAAGACGGCCCGGGGAGAGGGGCCCGTCTCGCAACGGGGCTTCGCGCGCCTTTTCTTTTTTTAAAAAAAATTTTTTTTGATATTTATTTTGAGAGAGAGAGAGAGAGAGACAGAGCATGAGCAGGGGAACGGCAGAGAGAGAGGCAGACACAGACTCTGAAGCAGGCTCCAGGCTCTGAGCTGTCAGCACAGAGCCTGACGCAGGGCCCGAACCCACGTCGCGCTCCTTTTCGAGACCCGCTCGGGCTCCGTGCTCCCACCTCCTCCCGGACAGAAGCCTGCAGGCTGTGGTCCAGTTTCCCGGGGCGCCGCCTTCCTGACTTCAGGAAGAGCAGGACTCCCCGCCCCCCCAACTCTGAGATCCTGTTTCCACGAGCAGAAGTCCAGTCACTTCCGCCTCGCAGGCGGAGGCCCGAGCCCCGGCAGTCACCCCCAGCACGTGGTGAGGGGCCACGAGGGGGCCCCCTAGTCGGCGCAGAATCAGGTTAAAACCCCAACCGAAGCACCTGCTCGCTGCCGCCCGCACCGAGACTCCCCCCTGCCGTTTGCAAAGACAGAGCGTGGACGGGCCTTCTAACGGAGCTCTCGGTCGCTCTTCACAACGAGCTCCAGGAACAGGGCCCCCGGGGGAGGCGGCGCCCCAGGAACAGGGCCCCCGGGGGGAGGCGGCGCCCCAGGAACAGGGCCCCCGGGGGGAGGCGGCGCCCCAGGAACAGGGCCCCCGGGGGAGGCGGCGCCCCAGGAACAGGGCCCCCGGGGGGAGGCGGCGCCCCAGGAACAGGGCCCCCGGGGGGAGGCGGCGCCCTCCCTGCGCCGCAGCGTCTGAGGCCCGTTACCTTTGACGCTGTGCTTGCCCTTGGGTAACTTGCTGATGTGCGCCGCGTGCTTCAGCTCGTACCTGCGCAGGAGACGACCGCGTCACCAGGGCCCCCGCCGCCCCAGGTCCTCACGCCAACCGTCTGGCTCGCAGGAGGCCCCGTGAGAGCGGACCGACGCCCCGAGAACCCAGTCCGGCCTTGCTGCCGGGAGCTCCCCCCCAGCCCGGCTCCAGAGAGCGAGGCTGCCGCTCCGAGCGCCCCGGTCGCGCCCGCGATCACTGCAAGGAGTGCCCGTCCAGAGCCGTGGCCGGCCGCTCCGGAGGCCCCCCGCCCGGGCCACGGTCCCCGGCCATCCGCCTCTCACAGACCCTGCGCGCCGCGGTACCCCATGGGAGCAGGGCCGACGCCTGACCGAACGGGACCAGCCCGACTTTCCCCGCGGGGAATCTGAAGCTGGGACGGCTGCAGCGTGATGGGAGTTGGTCTCAAACAGAAATCTCAATTTCTGTGGTGCGGGTGCGCACTAGGGTGACCGTCCTCCGTGCCAGTGACGCCTGCCTCCCGGGGCACAGGAAGGACGGGCGCTGCCCGCTCCAAGGCCTGCTGGCCCCTGACCCCGGGTTTCGGGAGGCGCTCCCGCCCCACCTCACTCGACTGCACCGCGGTCTCCCGTCCTCAGACGCGCCCAGAGCCAGGCCCACTCACATGTTGCCGAGGGCAACCTCTCCCAGCAGGATCAGGCCGATGGGGTCCCCCTGGGACGTGTGGCAGTAGTTGGCGCTCTTGGACACCATGTCGGCGAAGTAGATCCCTTTACCGAACATGTAGCCTGTCTGGAGGGTCGGAAAAGGGACGCTGAACCCTTCCGGCTGACGTGCGCAGCGCCGCCGGCCTACCGCGTGCCCCCGCGGGCGCCCAGGGACCCGGCGCGGCTGAGCCGGTCCGTGCGGCCCCCAGCTCTCGGGCGGGCAGCCCCGGGCCTCGGGACGCGCTGTATCCTCCGGACCCCGCCTTCTCCTCTGGGAAAGCAGCTCACGGGCTCTGGTGAAAATTCGCCAAGCCCGGAGTATTCAGCTCAGCGCCTGGTGCGTGCAGACACCCCTGAGTGTTAGCCATTACTCTTCCTTCCTTTTGAGAGTCAAACGCGGGGCTCCAGGAGGTCAGGGCGTTTGTCCCGGTCACGTGCCACCTGGCCACGACGCGGCTTTGCCCCCGTTTCCCACGACTGTGGAGCAAGCGACCAGCAAGCCCGTCCCTGGTCACCCCCACGGCTCAGGAGGTGGTGCAAGTGTCCTGTGGCCGGGTGGCGCTTCGGCTCGTGGAGGACCCCCAGTGGGCGGCGGCAGGCCTGGCCGCGCTGGGCCCAGGGCACCTCACTTCTGTTCCAGAAACTACGGCTGGCAGATGCGCGGCCTCACCACCCGGTCAGGGCCCGGGCCAGGGCCAGGGTCAGGGAAGGAGGAGAAGACACTCTCCGGGGGCGGCGCCTGGGGCGGAGAAGAGCCACCCGGGAACCCCGAGCGCCCCGCGGCCCCGGGCCGGGCACCTACCACGGGCGCCTCGGGCGGGGCTATCCGCAGCCCCTGCGACAGGATGCCGGCGAAGTTGGTGGTCCTGGACCCGTGCCACAGCAGCCGCCGGTTCCGCAGCTGCCTGAACGGCTTGTAGCGCTGGCTCTCGCCTTCACGCTCGATCCTGAAGATCTGCTCGCGGGGTCGGCGGGAGGGGAGGGGAGGGGAGCCCCCGGTTACTCGGCTTCACGAAGATCCAGCGGGGGACACGCCGCCCCCGGGGCCGGCGGGCGCGGCCGTTCCGGGAGGACGGGGATCCGACTGCCCGGGGCGGGAACCCCCTGTGGACCCTCGATGCGCCTCTCTGAGGAGAACCCCTCCCCCCACCATCACTCATGCTTCTGCTCCGGCAACAGACCAATCCCTTCCTCTGGTGATTCGAGGCCAAGTAGGTGGCTCTTTCCGGCCCAGGCCCCGTCGGAAGGAGCCAGGGGCGGGGGGGGGGGGGGGGGGGGGGGGGCCGGAGCGAGCGGGCGGGCCGGAGCCGGTAGGACGAAAACGAGGGGGAGGGGGAGACTCTTACGTCGACAACTTCCAGGTCGTACGCGTTGTGCGTGGTCGCGTGAGTGTTCTTGACGTACTTCCGGATGGTCTCCGCCTCCTCGGAGTCTCTGTCCACCACCTAGAGTGTCGTGGGTTGGAATGAGAGCAAGGGGGACCCCTGGAGAAGGACTAACGCCCTGCACGACGCCCTCCGTGGACGAGGAGCTGGCTGCCACGTGACGAGCCCGCCACACGCGGGACGAAATGCATGGGCCAGGGCCCGTGCCACAGCCGCGACTCGTGTCGGAGGCCCCGTGGATCCCGGCGACTGGAGGGCTCCGAGGATGACGGACCCTCCTCCCTGGACCCTCAGGGCCGGGCGCGCTGTGTGGGGCTCGGGGCTTCGGCCCAGCTACCAGCCGTCGCTTCGTTACCGTGAGCTGTGCCCCCCCCCCGCCCACGGACACTCGTGCCGGGGGAAAGGCTACTTTCACGTTCTTACCCCACGGGCAGAAAATGCAGGAATTCCGGTTTTCCTCACAGCTTAACTGAGAGACAGAACGAGCCCCTCACAAAGAGCCATGCCCACAGCACTACGGTCAAGGTGCCCCAGGGACCAAACGGGACATTTGGCAAACGTAAACACCCCACTCCAGGTCACGCCTGCAACCCTGCAGGGCCGAGGCGAGGCGGGGGACTTCTGCCCCAAGCTCCCGCCCCCGAAAGTGGAGGGACGGCGTGCCAGTCGGCCCCAGAGCACGGACCAGGCACCGTAGGCTTATCACGGCCACTGCTTCCGAAACAGGCGTGACAACCCTTCTAGAGTTCACACCATGCAAGTGTCCAAGACAGATTCTCTAGGTTAAGGAAGGAACTTTCTGGAAGGACCCTCAAAACCCTGGAGCAGAGGCCCTGGCCTGGAGGGCTGCCCGGCCGAGGAGGTGGCTGTCTGCAGGGGAGACGCCCTGCGGCTCTGTGCGGGCCACGCACGTTCAGGTTTGGGGACCGCGCCCCCCCGGGGGGAGAGCAGGTGGGATGGGCCGGGGGCGGGGGGGCCATTACCTTGATGTCGGTTTTGAGCTTCTCGTAGTTGACATCGACGGGGTCCCTGCTGCCGTCGGCCGAGCCGCCCCTGAGCAGGCTGTAGGCCACCTCGATGTCCAGCAGGTTGTCCAGCATCTCCACCTTGGCCTGCGGGCACACGGGAGAGCCTCGGGCTGGTCCCAGGGCGAGGGGGACCCCCCTGCTTGCGGCGGACCGGCCGGGGGCGGGGATAGCCTGTCACCCCCCCCCCCCCCGCTCAGAGTGACCACTGCCAAAGACTCCCTGGGACGCGGGGGTGGGGGTGGGTGTGCTGGCAGGGGGGGACCGGTGGCGGGGTCCCTGAGGCAGGGAGGGAACCGGGGAGGACGGTGCAGTCAGGAGCGGCCGTCCTGCCCCCGCGGCTCCCTCCCCCGGACCCGTGTGGAGGGCCAGGGCGGAGAGCCCGTCTGTTCAGCCCGTGGTCTGTCTCCACCGACATGGGAAGAAATCCCACCTCAAAGCGAGGGCCCAGCACCGCCCCCTGCCCTCAGGGCTCAGGACCGGAGGGGCAGCGGCAGGGGGGACCCGCGGGCCGCACCGGGGCCCCCGCTGGAACCCGTGGCCACCTGCACGCTGTCCGAGTTGTCCAGCAGCGGAGGCTTCCTCATGCCGAAGTCGTGGGGAATCAGGGTGTAGAAGCGGTTGGAGAGGTCCAGGACCTGGGACTCGCTGCCGCCCTGGGAGAGCGCCTTCGGGGAGGGGACAGAGGGCACGCGGAGGCCTGAGGCGGCAGCCGGAGAGCCGCAGGGGACTCGAGGCCAGCCGGTGTCGGTGCGACGCCACCCCGAGTGCAGGCCCCCCCCCACCTGCACTCGAACTCGCATTTCTAGGAAGAACCGCCTTCTGGTCCTGTCCTACCCCCGCCACCACGCAGCAAGACGGTGAGGGGGAAGCCCCGCTGCTCTGAGTGCCGGCAGCCCCGCGCCCGCGGACTCCGGCCGAGGGGCAGGGGACTCCCTTCTACGGCACCTGGAGGCCCAGACAAGGCTAAGCTCCCCTCACCGCCACGGCGCCGGCCGGGGCCCCGTATGCAGAGTGCTCACTAAACGCAGAGGCGGAGGAGCTGGACCGCGGGGACACTGGGCGGACCCCTGGGGGGCCGCAGGGCAGCACAGGCCCCACGTGTGCTTCTCACTGGGACACGGGCTCCCTGGGCCCTCACGTTTCTGCCTGCAGTTTGCTCTGGCGTGGAGGGTGGGGGGGAAGGACCCCATCCCAGCCTCTCCACGGGGGGCGGGGAGGGTTCTGGAACAGGAAAGGCCCTCCCGTCCCAGGCAGCGGGCAACGAGGAAAGGGGCGACGGCTCAGGAGCAGCCGTTAACTGGACTTAAGGGCTCCGTTTCAAGGCCTCTTTTCCAGCGCCTTCCGCTTTCGGGGTCCCGCTTCAGTTTCCCGGGCGCTCTTCTTCCACAGGCCAGGCCTGCGCCTCATCCTCCGGGGACGGAGGGAGGGACTAGGGACCGGGGGACCCTGGTGGGTGCCCGGCAGCGACGTCCAATGAGCACGAACGACACGGAGAAAAGCCTTTGCTTTCCGTCTGATGGCTTCCTAGTAACCGCCACACAACGTCCTTTTCCCTTTTTAAGATTTCACTTTTAGGGGCGCCTGGGTGGCTCAGTTGGTTAAGCGGCCGACTTTGGCTCAGGTCATGATCTCACGGTTTGTGAGTTCGAGCCCCGTGTCGGGCTCTGTACAGCTCAGGGCCTCGAACCTGCTTCGGATTCTGTGTCTCCCTCTCTCTCTGCCCCTTCCCCACTCATACTCTGTCACTCTGTCTCTATGTCTCAAAAATAAATAACCCCTAAAAAAAATAAATAAGATTTCACTTTTAAGTGATCTCTACACCCAACCCGGGGCTTCTGCTCCCGTCCCGGAGATCAGGAGTCACACGCTCCTATCCGGCTTATAGGGAGTCCGTTAGGCATGCACACGGTCACCGAAGACATGGAGAAGTCATTCGTTTTGTGCCCATCTTTGTCACGTAGCACACTTGTCACAATGACTGAACTGAAAACACCTAAGCCCCCGTGAGCTGTGGTGTGGACTCCACTAACCAGAGTATAGAGACCTGGGGGCCTACCTGCGGAGCTCGCTGAGGACGCCCCGCCCACCCGGGGGACCTCGCTGAGGACGGAGCCCCGCCCACCCGGGGGACCTCGCTGAGGACGGAGCCCCGCCCACCCGGGGGGCCTCGCTGAGGGCGGAGCCCCGCCCACCCGGGGGACCTCGCTGAGGACAGAGCCCCGCCCACCCGGGGGGCCTGCTGGGGACGGAGCCCCACCTACCTGCTGGACCTCGCTGAGGATGGAGTACGCCGCCTGGATCTGCCTCTTGCTCAGCTTCCCCAAGGGCATCTTCTGAAGGTCAATCTGAGGACACGGGGAGGTTGTCCTCTGAGAGCCGCTCTGGCGAGGGGGAGACTGGCGAGGTGGCGACGGCGGAGCCGGCCAGCACCCCGTCCTCTGGGGAGATCCGGACCCGGCGCTACCGCTCGCCGCCCCGCCCGCACCCAGCGTCTGAGAAGGGTCTCGCTGGCTTCACTATGATCCAGATGCGGCTCCCCCCGGCCCCCCACGACTCCCGCCAATCCCGAAGCCAGGAGGATGAGGGCCACCGGCACCACCGAGGCAGCTCCCGGCTGAGCAGGAGCGCAGGGCGGCGGGAAATGTCCTTCCAAAAGCACGCACTGCCGACCACCCGCTGTATATTCGGTCGGTCACCCTGAAGGTCACACACTTGCTCCCCCAACACCGCTTCCGCTCACCACACCTGGAGAATCACCACCAGCACAGGCGGGCGGCTGCCCAGGGAAGAGCGAGGACTCGGCTCCGCAGGGCCCACCTCTAGGGACGCACCTGCCCTCGGGCCGCTCGCCCATCTGCACGAGGGACTGTGCTCAGCAGACACACGCCCCCCTGCGCTCCTTGCTCCCTCGCACGGGACCCCTCGCTCTGATCCCGAGACGCCGTGCAGGCCCTTCTGACTCCCCAGGGCCCACCTGTGCCCTCGGGGCACAACAGAGACAGAGCCCCCTGCGGTGACTAAATGGGGTACAAGGACGTGCCAGGCACCATGCCCCGTGGCACACGCGTCTCTCCCCTCAACGCTGGCGACTGTCCACCCCGAGGGGAGCGCGGTCTCCGGGAAGCGGAGCAGCCGGACCTGGGTCTGGGGGGGGAAGCTGGGCGATCCATCCTGAGGCCAGGCCGGCGCGGGACCGAGCACAGCCTCTCCAGTCTGACCGGAAACACGGGCCGGCAGCCCAAGGAGGGCGGCTCTGAGGGCAGCCGAGTCTCAAAACCTACACCCCAGCCGCAGAACGAGAGAAACCGGGGCCCAGCCCTGCTGACTCGGCCGGGACAGCGAGCCACGGGGGCCACAAAGGCGGGGCCCCCGGGACAGGGCTCCCACTCGCCTGGGGCCCCACCGCACGCGCTCCCCACGGGCTATCTCCCCACCAGGGGCCCCGCTCTTCCTGAGAAACTGAGCCACCCGCGTGAGGGACAGCCAGGGCAAACACGGCTTTTCCCGGGGAGACGCCGGCTCTAAGAGTTGAGAAATCCCACGAACCAGAGCACAGGGGGCTGGAAATGACCCACACGGCGTTTCTTCAAAACATTTAACACTGAAGACCCTCTCCACGCGGCCCCGGTCGCCTCCCCGGTCCTCCTCACGCGCCCCCGACCCCACAAGCCTGTCCCCGCGCTGCCACGCTGGCCGGCCCTCCCGACGGAAGCCGGGTCAGGGTCTATCTGAACAGGGCCGCACGAGCCCGGGCGTGGGCAGAGCCGCTGCGACCGTCTGGGAGGAGACGCGGCTCTCCGACAGCAGCCGGGCGGGGCCCCAGGTGGGAGCCGCAGGGAGGCCCTCGCTCCTCCCCCGGGAGGAGGAGCCGGGCCGGAGAACTAGGGAACCCCTGGCCGTGCCCTGGGCAGGGGGACCACGACCAACGCACCCCCACCCTCTTCTCAGAGACCGGGTGAACTCTGCCCCGCGGCCCCAGCTCCGCGTGCGGCTCGCGGCTTTCGCCGTGGGCGGGCTGCCCCCCGGGCCTCCGGGCCGGCTCTCCACAACACACCGCGGGGTCCACGGCGAGTCCACGACCTCCGGAGGGGCGCGAGCAGCCCCGCGCCGGCCTCGGGCCGAGGGTCAGGCTCCCGCCGCGAAGGGCGGAGCGCGGGCGGGAGGAAAGCGCGGTCACCTCGTACTCCACCATGGCCTTCTTCATGCTCTCCACGTCGAAGATCATCTTGATGAGGTCCTGCACCGGCGGGGGGAGCTGGGACCGGGCGCCGGGGCTTACCGCCAGCTTCTTCACCGCCTCTTCGTCCTGAGGGGAGGGGGAGCGGTAAGAGGCCCCAGGCGACAGCCCAGCGGAGCGGTGGCGGCGCCCGGGCTGCCTACGAGGAACGCGAGAGGGGGCGCCCCAGCACCAAGAGCGAGCGGAAACCAAGGCTGGGGGGCGGGAGCCGCGGGATCGGGCGCCTCCTGTGCGCCCCTAAGTCCCCACGGCTGCTCCCGACTCTTCCTCCGGCCACCATGGCGGCACCCAGCTCGGCGCACGCTGCCCTGCAGGCACACGCGCCCCCTCGTGCCCTCACCCTTTCCTCCTCGCCACCGCCCACCTGGGAACCTGCCTAGGGCCCACTTGGCCCACCCGGAAGTGCCGGGCCTACCCCCCTCGCGCCACCGTACCCCACGGCCAAGTGTAAGAAGCAGCTCCTCCAGCCTCTGCGCAGCCCCCGAGGGTCAGGCACGCAGACGCATTTCCTGCCAGGCGGGTGGCCGGCATGAACCCTCCGTCCTCCCCGCCCCACCCCTGCTCCCTAGGATCGCGCTTCCTGAGGAGCTAAGGGCACGAAGCTTTACTCCTGCTCTCTGGGAACCCAGGCTGAGTCAACTCCACACTGCATGGAAAACACCTGAGCCCTTGTCACTTTGCAACGAGGGCAGGGACTGCGCCCGTCTGTCACAGCGTCCCTAGCAACGAGCCACCTTTAGGTCTGCGTGAACCCAACCAGCACTGGACACCGATCCTGCAGTCTGTGTAACCCGTGTCGTGTTTTTGCTCCTGGCTGTTGCTGCTGCCCACGCGAGCGCACACGCACACACACAATGGACCCGCTGCTCGCTCGCGCTCTCACACACACGCACACACAAACGGCGGACCCGCGCTTCCTGCCGAGACACTGAGGCTTCAGCGCATCGTACTCCCAGCTTGTAACTTCACCAGGAAGCAGCCATTAATGCGTCAGACGCCTCCTTATCTGACGGCGTATGCTCTGGAGCCGGCACCTCCACGGCTACCGGCGAGAACCACAGAAACATTCGTTTAAACGTTCCTGTCGATATCACTGATTTATGGGCTACAAACCATGACCTTTGACCACCTGTGTGGCCTTAACAGCTGTCGCTGTCGCTCAGTGCAGTTTAATTCAGCAGCCACTGCTTCTGAGCTAAGACGGGCTGCAAGGGCTAAAGATATAGCAAATTCCGAAACTTTAGTTCAAAAGGAAGAAAAACAAAAGGAACACGAATCACTAAGATTAGTTTTACAGTTTTTCTTTGTTTCTTTGAACGTAGCCACTGGCGGCGAGCCCGGTGGCTCAGGCGGTTGAGTGTCTGACTCTGGATCTTGGCTCCGGTCACGATCTCGCGGTTGTGACGCGGAGATGGATGCTGGGTGATGCGCTGACAGCAAAGACCGCCCCCCCAATGAAACAGATAAAATGCAGCTGAGACAGCGAAGCTGTGGTCACGCGGCTCTACTGGACGGCCTTGCTCCGGAAGACGGGGGAGACACTCGTGGCCGTCAGGGTGGTCTCAGCACGGCGGGCAAGGCGAGGCTCCGGTTTTGGGGGGGGGGGGAGGTGCCCAGGAAGGGAGCGGAGCGCTGAAGACATATGCCACGCTCTCGACTGCCCTTCGCTTTGGGTGACCGGATCTTTCCGTGTCTTCGTCATTTCAAAAGTTTCTAAGATGGTGTTCCTAAAATCAGGACGACTAGCCAGTAGGGGGCACTGCTGAGTCAGACAACCTCCGCGAGCTCGAACCGATTTTACACACAAGTCTGACTCTAAAACAGAGGTCTGTCTGCAACCTCCACACTCAGCGTGAGGCTCGGAACGGCAACCCCAAGGTCAAGAGTCGCACGCCCCGTGATCGAGCCAGCCAGGCGCCCCTAAATCCTATTTTTAATGGTGAGAGCACACGGCCTCTATACGCCAGAAAGCTCCCGTTCGAGCCACGTTAGGCCTCAAAGACTGGGAAGTAGAATCGCTACTTATCCATAAATCCTCCCTTCTGTGAAAGGAAACCCCTTTCCTTCAGAAGTACAGCTGACCCCTGGGGCTTCTGGGTGGCCGGTTAAACGTCGGACTCGCGATCTCGGCTCAGGTCACGATCTCAGTTCGTGGGTTCGAGCCCCCATCGGGTTCTGCGCTGACAGAGCAGAGCCTGCTTGGGACTGTCTCCCCCTCTCTCCCCTTCCCCTGCTTGCGTGCACAAGCTCTCTCTCGAAATAAATAAAAACAAACTTCACGCGGATTTGTGACTGCACTGGGGGAAGGGTCGGCGCCCCAATCCCCCACGTCGGCCAACGGTCAGGTGTAATAGACTTTTGGGGAAAAAACTGGGTAACCATTTTGCCAGAACAAACGTCCACAAAATACCACTCGAGGGACAACGGGAGACAGCTGGTGACACACAGGGAGGTGAGTGAGCTACAAACGTACGACGGAAACGGTCAGAAAGTCACGTGGGACCTCAAACCGTGACCCAGCTGAGCCCGAGTCACTTGTAATTCTGTCCTGGTCATAAACTGGGTCCCGAGGCCGAGCCCGGACCTCCGCTGCGACTTCGGGGGCCGACCCTCCCTCCCGTTCTCGGGCTCCGCCTCGCACCCCGGGGCGCGCGTTTCACCCGTGAAAGGCTGCCTGTTCGTGTCTGCTAACGTGACGCGGGATCTGTCCCGTCCGGTCCCTCTGCGGGGCGCCCGTCCGTGTCCGTGCGCTTAACCGGCCTCGCGCTGCCGGGGGGGCCGATCGCAGGCCCGGTGCCTGTGCACACCCGCCGGCGCGGATCCGCGCTCCCGCCCGCAGGGTCTGGCTCTGCCCTCCGGCCTCGTATCTGAGTCGGGGAGCGTTCCCCCTCTTTTACCGTTTGCGAAGGGCTGGGATTAACTCTCGAGCGTTCGGAAGCCCTCACCGGTGACGGTGACGCCGCCCGACCCGGCGCGGGACGTTCAGTGATTACCTGGCCGTAGTCGATCTCCAGGGGGTAGAACTTTTTGGGAAACTTCGTGAAGTTTTTGGACTGCCAGGCGTTGCCGGTTTTCTCCTCGTACAATTTCACGAAGTGCTCGACGGCCTCCTCCCGGGACGGCATCTGCTCCAGCTTGCTACTGCCGATCACGGTGCCCACGCGGCCCCAGGACCTGAATATCCAGTACCTGGGCGGGGCGGGGGGGGGGGGGGCCGTCAGACAGACTGTGGGCTGGCCACTCGCAGTCCGGAGTGTCCCCTTCCCCGCCGTCCCGCTCGGGGGGGGGGAGACAACGCAGGAGCGAAGCGACTACAACGAGGGCCTTTGCTTTTGATGACACTGAGGGCCAGAAGTTTCGGTTAAGGAACGCCCCTTCAGGGACACTGGGGGGCTCGGTCGGTTGAGTGTCCGACTCTTCATTTCGGCTCAGGTCAGAGCTCACGGTTCGCGGGCTCGAGCCCCGGGTCCCGCTCTGCACTGACGTGGAGCCTGCCGGAGCCTCTCCCGGGCTCTCTGCCCCGCCTCCGCTCTCTAGAGAGGAAGAGCTGCGAACCATCGATGCTGAAGAACCAGGGACTCTTGCATCTGGCAGCCGAGCTTGCGGGGCGAACCCCGGGGCTCACGCGCTTTTACCGAAGATACCGATTCTGCCCGGCAAAGAAACACGGCAGACTTCACCGGGAAGTCCCGCGGCTCAACAGACAAACCGCTACAACCACTGCCGACGCCGGGACCTCTGCGCTGGGATGGACTGCGGGGGGGCGATGACAGCGGCGAGCAGGCCGAGCCCACAGACCCGACCGCCCCCTCCGTGCCCATGTGAACCGGGGCGCACGTCACCGGTCTCCTAGCTTTGGGGGACCTAGTTCTTCTCTGTGCAAATAACACGTATCCTACGCACTACACCAAATACATACCGATGTACCACAACCTCAAATACCAGATTTGCATGCGCTTTCAAAGCAAAACCAAAGAATTCAAAAAAAACCTTGGGGTCTCCTGGCGGCTTTCTGGGCTGCGGCCCAGAGGCAGACACTCAGCCTCCGCTCAGTCTCCTGCCCTACAAAGGTCTGGGAAGTGCTCTACTGAACCGTCCTGACCCGTCCTGACCCGGTGGCCCGGCGCCCCTTCCCGGTGAGCAGCAGCGAACCCGGGCCACGAGGGGCGGGAGTGGGCCACGCGACGTGGGGCTTGTTTCTTCGGAAGACCCAAGGGGCCAACTAGTCTGACCCTCTTCCGGGTTTTTCCCTATTCACTTTGCGGAGGAAGGTCTGATGGCCAGCGGAAGTGGTGGGAAGAACTCAAGCCCTCGGGTGACAGACGGACGCCAGGCCAGAGCCCTCGGGCTGACAGACGGATGCCGGCCTGGGGCCGCCAGGCAGAGGGTCTGCCCTCCCACGAGCAAAGCTCCCGGGGCCGCTGGGGTTCCCGAGGGTGCACGGCGTCCGTCTGCTCCTGCGGAAGCGGACGCCAGCTCAGGGGAGGAGCTAGCGGGTTTGAAGGAACACGAACGGAGCGCGTCCGAGGGCGCCTGGGGGCTGCTGGCTGATCGTCCGCATCTCAGTTTCGGCTCAGTCACAATCTCAGTTCACGGGTTTGAGCCCCACGTCGGGCTCTATGTGGACAGTGAGGGGCCTGCTTGGGATTCTCTCTGCCCCTCCCCCCGCTCTCTCTCTCTCAAGAAAAAAAGAGCGAGTTTGATTCTTGCCCAACTTTCTTCACGTGCTTTGAGAAGCGAATGTCAAATGTGCGTGAAAAAATAGAACACTCGGGGTTGCTCGCCGGACCACGGGGGGGGGGGGTCTCCGGAGACGGGGGGCAGCATGTCCCCCGAAGTCGGCGGCTGGACGCCGGGGAGCCAGGCCTTTTGGGGTGAGGGAGCCCTCCCTCCTGATGAAGGCCTCGCCACGCCCGTGCTCTCCGTGAGGGGGCCGGGCTCCCTGGTCTCCGCAGTCCCGAAGGGCCTTGCCCGCCTCACAGGACCCGCCCCGCCCCCAGGACCCGCCCCGCCCCCAGGACACACCCGCCTCACGGGACCCGCCCCGCCCCCAGGACCCGCCCCGCCCCCAGGACCCACCCGCCTCACGGGACCCGCCCCGCCCCCAGGACCCACCTGCTCTCTTTGTCATCCTCCAGCAGCTGCAGCTTGTAATAGGAGTTGGTCCCCTTCACGATGTCCACCAGGCCCAGGGTCGCGCTGAAGACCTTCCCGCCTTTCTCCAGGACGTGAGCGGAGTGTTCCAGACCTGTCTCGGAGGCGAGGCACCTGCTGTTCTCCCCCGTGAGGGGCTGGTGCGCGCGGGGAGGAGGGGCTCCGCGGCGTGGCGCTCGCACCCGCCTTCGGGAGGGAGGCTCCCCACGAGACGCCCGCAGGACGGGGGGAGCCCGAGGAGACAGGCGGGCCCAGGCGCCCCGTCGCCCGCCCACCCGACCGCCCACGGTCCCCTCCGCTCACCCGAATCCGGATCTACGGCTGCACCGCCTTTAAGGGTCAATTTCATCCTCTTCTCGGATTTGTTGAGGTCTTGGGAGGGGCCGAGAAGCGCAAAGGTCAGGCAGAAATAAAAGGCACGGGGGGTGGGGTGGGGGGAAGGCAGGGCGGGGGCGCCGGGGCGGCAAGGGGCCTCACCCTCCTCCTTGGCGGGGCCCTTGCTCTTCTTGGCCAGCGCGGCCCCCGACTTCCCTTTGGGGGCCGCGGGCTCCGCGGGCTCCGCCTTCACCTCGGCGCCCCAGGGGGCCAGGCCGTGGGCCGAGAGCAAGTCCTGGAGGCTCTTGGCGGAGGCGGACGCGTCCTGGAGGAAGTCCTCGGACACCACGCGGACGCTGGCTTCCCTCACCTCCTCCATCTTCTTGCTCATCTTCTCCACCTCCTCTGTTCGGGTCGGGAGGAAAGGCAGCCGCAGCGTTAGCGGACAGACAGACAACACCGCCGGTCGCCGCCGCCTCCGGCACGGTCACCGCCGCTACAGACAGGCAAGGAGCCCCGAGCCCGCCCCTGCCGTGGCCCGGCCTGCCCTGGCGTCCCCACACGCAGGATGCAGGCGCCTCCGCCGTTCTGGCGGGTGGCTGTCCCGTTCTGTCTGTGGCGTCCTGTGTGCACGGAAGCCTTCTAGTCCCATGCGGTTCGCTGGTTTCTGTGTTTGCTGCCAGGAAAGGATAAAGAAGAATCGTCGCCAAGACCAGCGTCAAGGAGCTCGCCGCCCGGGTTTTCTTGGCCGACCTTCACGGCCCCGGGCCTCACGTCCGAACCTTCGATCCACTCGGAGGAAGTTTTGGGAGTGGCGTGAGGTAGGGACCCGGCTCTCCCGTCGTGTGTTCCTGCCTCCTCTGCTGTAGACGCACCCGCCCATGACACGCGGGGTGACCTCGGGGGTCCCCGCTCTGCTCCGCTGAGCTACGTGAGGTTTCGGGCCCTGCACGGTTCTGCTCCCCACGGCTCCGTAACACGTGACGCGGCTTCGAGTCGAGGAGCCTCGCGAGGCCCCTGGTTTCGTCCGTCTCTCTCGAGACCGCTCTGGCTCCCCGCGGTCCTCTGGGGTTCACACCCCCGTTAGGTCTGCTCCGCGTTTCCGTGAAGGACGCCCACCGACCTCGAGGGCCTGCCCGTGCCTGGACTGCCCTGGGGAGGAGGAGCGGAGGGTCCGACGGGCCCCCCTGCACACAGAACACTGTCTCTCGCTCTCTCGCAGCCTCTAGCACCCTGCCGTGGCGGGGGCCTCCGCGTTCATCTCCGGGACTCTGGCTGTCGGTTTCCGTCCCCAGGTGAGGGGAGCTTCCAGCCGCGGTCTCTTCAAGTAAGAGTCCTGCGGCCTTCGGGCACCGGGGCGATTCGGCCCGTTAGGAGTCCGGCGCTGGAACCCGCGCCCCACGTGGGGCCCACGCCGGGCAAGAAGCCTGCTTGCAAACAAGACTTCTGCCCCCTCCGCGCAGTCTCCTTCTGGGAGCCTCTCAGGTGCACGTGGTCCCTCTGACGCCGCTCCACCGTCCCTCACGTGATCGTCCTTCCTCCTCTCTGCTGCTCTGAGCCCCGCCGTCCCGCCGGCCTCGGACGTGGACGTCGAGCCCGTGAGCTCCGCTTCCGCTCGGACGCCGGCTCCCGCAGCCCAGGGGACGTCCGCGCATTCTCCCCACTCCACCCGCTCCTCTCCCGGCTGGGCGAGCACCTGACCCTGACCCCGAACCGCGGACCGGGGGACGTGCACCCCTCCGCTCCGTCCAGAGCTTTCTCGGCGACTTTACCTCGCTCTTTCACTCGGGACACCGCCTTTCTTCCCTCGCCTCCCCCGGTTTCCAGCCAATGGATAGACAAGAACCTCTCCGGCTCCCGAGGGGCGCCCCCGGGGAGGAGGGGCGCCCCGTTATTCGGGGCCACCCCAGCTTCGCTCTCAAAGCCGGGCCTATCCAAGCGGCTGTTTTAGAAGCGGACAGTGTCTGGGGCTGCACCGAGGCCATCGGCGTCCCCAAGGGGAGGGTCCCGGCTAGTGGCAGGCAGGGAGCAGCCGGCAGCCAGGACAGAAGGCCCGCGAACACACCAGCTTCACCAAGGAGCCACACTGGCTTCCCTCCACAAAGGACCTCGACAACAGTGCTGAGCAAAGAGCCATCTCGGAGTGCCCGGTGGGGGCCGCAGGGCGCCCTACACCCCCCGCCACTGGAGGAGGCGGCAGAGCGCACACCTGACCCGTCCCCCCCCCCCCCCCTCACCGGAGGAGGCGGCAGAGCGCACACCCGTCCCACCAGGGTCAGACTCACTTTTGGTGCTGATGCACAGGGAGGCCTTGCTGGCCGAGCCCGTCAGCTTCCCCCCGAGTCTCTCGACCACGGCCTTCACCTCGTCCTTGCTCCGGGACAGCTTCCCCAGCGCCAGGATCTTCATGTTGGCCAGCGGCTTGTCTGCGAGGGAGGCTGTCGTGAGGCGCGAGGTCCCGGAGGGCCGGACAGCCCGGGCTCCCCTCGGGTCAGCGTCCCCCGAGGGCGGAGTCCGCACGGGCAGAGGCCGGGGCCAGCGGGAAAGCGGAGGACAGACGCAGGGCGAGGGGGGCGGCTGCAGGACGCTGTCCCCCGGGCGGACCGGCGAGGCTGGCGGTGGGACCACGGGGGCCCCCGGTTACTTTCCTGCCTCTCCCACCCCAAGCCTGGAACTGCAGTTTCTTACCCGCTACTCACTGACCCCGCGGGACACCTGCCCCGTCAAGGAGGCCACTCGGAGCTCTGCCAGCGCGACCCCGAGGGGCGTACCCATGCCCCACTTTGGGCGTCCAGCACGGACCCCGCAGCGGGAAGCCCCGCGACACGACTGGGGTCGTCGTGCAGGGGGGGGTGCCGTGCGGGCCTTTCCTAGAACGCCCCTCCCGAGCGTCCCCCCGGGCCGAGGGGAGCGGGCGCGGCCGTACCTGGCGGGGCCGAGCTGTCCGCGCTGGCGGGCGCCGAGGCTGTGGAGGGCGGGGGTGCGGCCGCCGTCGGGGCTCCCGTCTCTGGCGGAAACACTCTGTCCTGCTTTTTGAGCTTCAGTTTCTTGAAGTAAGAGATTTCTCGGAATTCCTGAAATGACGCGAGGTTCGAGGTAAGAAACCGGTTCTCCCTTGAAAGAACCGCTGACAGAGCAAAGGGGCTTCAGCTCGTCCACACCAAGCAATCTTCCTTTCTCCTCCGTGGTAAGGAACCGCCTAGAAGGCTTGAGGCTTCAGCACGAAACACAAGACTGCTGCAGACCCGGAGCTGGCCTCTGGCGCCTCTACGCTGACGACAGAGCTGCCGCGTGGAGGCCGTGAGCGGTTTCCTTAATAAAACACGAAGCACGAACCCCCCCCCCCAAATCAGCTATGTGGTGGGGGGGGGGGCCACAGCTGGAGCCTCGCCCTCGAGTGGCCCCGCAGGGGTCATGTGCCCCCGTCCCCAGATGGAAAGCCCACGGGAACTCACGCACTGGGGAAGAGACTATTCCCCAGGGGGAAGCCGGGTAACTCCCCCCTTCCTAGAAAGGAGCACGGCCAGGGCGCCGGGGGGCTCGGCGGGCTCAGCGGCCGACTCTCGATTTCGGCTCAGGTCACGAGCCCAGGGTTCGTGGCATCGCGCTCCGAGTCGGACTCTGTGCTGATGATGCGGGGCCTGCTGGGGATCCTCTCTCTGTGCCCCTCCCCTCCCCCTCACTCTCAAACAAAAGAAAAAAACAACAACAGAAGGGGAGGTGACGTAGAGAGCCCGATGGCGGTGATCACCGCGGGCTCTGCCTCGAGCGCGGTCCATCTTCATCCCCGGCGACTCACGGCCAGCGTGCTCCCGAGTCACCCGACCGAGGGCCCGGTCCTGCTCCCCCCGGTCAGTGAAAGCCCACCGGGTAAGAACGGAAACAGACAACCGCCAACACATGCCGAGCACCTGACCTGCAACTCTATCGCCAAAACCCACGGGACCCAAACCAGGATTCTGGGAGGGCTCCTCAGAGGCAGCGGCCTGCTCAGGCAGCCAGGGCCGAAAAGGCAGGGCGCCCGCACAGACTGCTGGCCGACACGCCGCGGTGCTCGGGGAGCGCGGGGTGCTCAGCTCCCTACTGCTGGGAGCGCGGAGAGCTAGTGAGCGCGCGTGCGTGCAGGGACAGGGAGAACGGGACTCGAGGGGCTGGCAGAAGGCCCGTGGGGCCAGGCAGCTCCCCGGCAAGCCGGGAGGGCCACGCGACTCAGGTGACCTCGACTCTGGCTGCGCCCCGTGGGCCGCAGCCTCACATGGGCCCACCAGACGGCAAGGACTGTGGGCCTGCAAACACGTCTCGCGGGAGCAGGTGGCTTCAGAAACGAACTCTCCAGAAACAAAGATCGAGGGCGCCTCGGGGGCTCTGTTAGTTAAGCATCCGGCGCCGGATTTCAGCTCAGGTCACCACCTCACTGTTCAGGAGTTCGAGTCCTGCATCGGGCTCTGTGCCGACAGAGCCGGGCCTGCCGGGGGGGTCTCTCCCTCTGCCCCTCCTCCGCTCATGCAACCTCTGTCTTTCCCAAAATAGACTTAAAAAAACAGATGCTGTGCCAATGGTACATAAAATACAAACTAGTTCCTGTCCTCACAGCCCTATTACTTCCTCGGAAATCGTGAAAAGAACATAAAAACCACAAAAGGGCGTGAAACATTCGCAGACTTGGAAACACCAGGAAAACGCTCCATACGACACGCAGACTCACTGGAAGGTTTTAGGAACGCGAGAAACGACGAGGTCAGAGTTGATTCTCAGCGACGGCTCAAGAGCGAGCACGGAGGAAGGAGTGGGGTGGGGCGGCAGCCACGGCGCGCGGGCCGTGGGCGCGGAGGGACGGTTACCGAGTGCCAGCCACCGGCCGCCGTCCCAAAGGCTCGGCGCCCCGCAGGGCGCACAGCGAGCGAGGTGCCCGACCTGGCTGGAAGCCCGGCTCCCCGGCAGAGGCGGCGCCACTGCCCTGCCCCGGGCGGCCGGGCGCCAGCTCGCGAGGGCCTGCGGGTGCGGGGGGTCCAGCCGAGGGCCCCACACGAGTGTTCTGCATCGAGAATACATGGTTCCGTTAAAAACAGCCAACCGAGACCAGCGGACCTGCCTGACCTCTGGGCCTGACCCGCCCCCCTCCCCGCTGGCCCCGGCACTAAGACAAGGAGCCGGCCTCGGGAAAAGGGACTCTCGCCCGCGTGTCTGGAGCAGCGGCCGGCCCAGAGGCGGCACTCGACAGCAGATCATGGCGGGGGGGTTACACCAGCTGGCCAAAACCGCACTCCCGTCAGAAGACAGGGAGTCTGACACACACGGAGCCGACAGCACCGTCTCGTGTTCGGACCGCGGCAACGCCGGCTGAGGTCGTGGTGACTCGTGGACAAGCTGGAAGGGGGGTGGGGGGGGGACGGTGTTTTTCTGGCTCTGCTCCGGGAACCCACCTCCCCTTACCTTCGGGGTCACCCACTCCTTGCGGCTGGGGGTCTGGGTCCTGACCATACACTTGGTCCAGGCGGTGACGTCCCCGGTGCAGTAGTAGGCGTCGCCCTTGAACACCAGCTGGCCAGAGCACTCCCCGCAGGGGAGGAGCGCCCCGAACACCATGCCGTCGGCCACCCGGTCCAGGATCTGAGGCCGGTGAGAAGCAGGTCAGAGAGAGGGCTCGCCCCCGCCCGGGTCCCTGCAGCCGGTCTCCCGGCAGAGCCGGGACCGCCGTGTCCATACATGACGCGCTGCAGCCCCCGCCGCTAGGTGGCTGAGGAGTAGAGGAAGGCCAGGGCGTCCCCAGAGCCAGCGGGGAAATGGGGGGGGGGGGAGAACCCGAGGGGCCTCCCCTCCCCCCGGGCACCTGGGCCCGAGCGTGCGGCGTGGACGCACAGGGCGGACACACGGCCCACTCCGGTCTCAGCAAAACCCGAGACGCGGGGGCGACGGAGGGAAGGGTCTTCCCAGCCGGGGAGGCGGTGGCCGCAGCACTCTGACGTCCCCACCCCCACCCCCAGGCCATCGGGTGGGCCATCTCTGCAGGGGCAGCTCACCGCCGACTCCCCGGAGGGCACTTGCTGCTGGTTGAAGATGAGCAGCTCCTTCAGGTCGCCGGTGGAACACGCCTTCTTTAGCTCGTCCTTGACGGTCCAGAGCAGCTCGTTCTGGGCCTGCGGGCGAGTGCCAGGCGGCTGAGAGCCCGGCTCTGCCCGCGGAGCCAACCGCAGGGGTCCCCAGGGCAGCCCGGCGCGGGTGTCCGCTCCGAGAATCCCGCATCGGCCCGCAGCTGGCCCTGGAGCCGGCCCTCCCCCCCCCCCGCCCGACTCCTGACTCCTCGGGGAAGAGCGGGGGTGGCTGTTCTCCACCCCGCAGGGGGACAGGGACGACCCCCGAGCACCGCCCCCCCAGCCTCGCCGGCAAGCGCACCGCACAGAGCAGACCTACGCTCTCCGCAAGGCGGAGTTTTCACCTCGGGCGCCGTATTCACGCGGTGCCTACGCTCCCCACCACCCTACCCTGCCCAGGACGGCCCCACCTCCCGGCTAGGGTCACGGGCAAGCTGTTCACCTCCCGGCCGCAGACTACACCCCTGCAAACCAGAGGTGAAGATGCCGGCCCTTCCCACCCCATTAAAGTAAGAACTTGAATGCTATCTTTTTTTTTTTTTTTTTAAAAGATTTTATCTTTGAACAGTCTTTACACCCAACTGGGGCTTGAACTCACGACCTCAAGATCACATGCTCCCCTGAGCCAGCCAGGTGCCCTCTCAAGCGGGGAAGATTTAACGCAACCAATAAAGTGACCCCACACCCAGCACCTGCCCCAGCTTCCCCGGCTCTACCCTCCTACGCTGCCACCAGCGCCGTGTCAGACGAGAGGGCACGAGTGTCCCCGGAAGCAGGACCGACAGCGCCTCCCTGGGCCTGGGCCGGGAGCTCACCTTGAGGGCCTTCTCCAGCCTGCTCTCCTTGTCCTTCTCCTTTTTAGATTTCTTCTTGGCTACCTCATCCGTCCCGTCCACCTCGTCGCCTTTTCTCTTTCTGAAAAAGGCACGGGACAGAAGGGAGTCATCAGGGCCCTGGCCCCCAGTGACTTGGAGGGGGACCTTCGGGTCCCTGTGACACCACAGCTCACTCGCCGCCCGCGGGCGCTCACGGTCGGCCCAGGCAGTACTGGCAACACGCCTCATGCACCTTATGTGAACTCTGGTGTCAGGGGGAGACCAGGGGGTGCCCCAGGGCCTTGGAACCGCCGCTAAAGGATCCAGGGCTCCAGGCCCCATCTGCGTCATAACCCACGTATCTCCGGGCACACGTGAAGCGGCCTGGAAAGTTCTGGCACGGACTCACAAGTGAGCCCACTGCCAAGGGGCAGGGGTCGCAGAAAGGTGAGCCGCTCACGGCAGGGGCCGCGCCTTCCAAGCTAAAACCCAGGGCTGCTCCTGACGCCAACGGGCTGTTCTCAGAGGTGGGACTGCACTGTCCTTCAAACCCCAAAAGGGGTCTCGGCACCACTACCCAGTCCACCTTGGCTGGTCAGCAGTCACCTGGCCTGAAGGAGGCATGGAGCGTTGTCATGAGCCCCCAAAACAGGGCGAGGCCGTCACAGTGGCTAAGTTTCAGCTGTCGCAGACCTGAGTTCAAAGCTGGCATTTCCCGACACCCGGGAAGCAGAGGACACCACCCGCCTCCGGGCTGAGCCGATGGTGACACGAGCCCCCCCCCCCAGCACCCCTGCGCACACCACCAGCTGTGCCGTCCGGAGGAGTTTTTAATTTTTTTTTTTTGTTTTTTTTTAGAGAAAGGGAGACACAGAGTTCGAAGCACGCTCCAGGCCCTGAGTAGTCAGCACAGAGTCCGACGCGGGGCTTGAACTCGTGCACCGCGAGATCACGACCTGAGCTGAAGTCAGACGCTCAACTGACTGAGCCCCCCTGGCGCCCCTGTCCTGAGGACTTTTAATCCACGAGCCCGATTTCCCACTTTTGTCACAGACTCTGCGGATGTGTGCGCTGCGCGATGTACTGCGTGTCGTGACCTCCGACGGCACAGGGCAGCGGCTCGATGACGGGGAGGTCGGCGTCACCCCCACCGCCACCGCCCACAGCCACGGTCCAGGGAGCAGGGCGCAGCCCCGCCACTCCCCCCTCGCTGTGTCCTCCGCCTCGAGGAACCGCAGACCGGGGTGCAGGGCGCGGCAGCGGGGACGGCAGGAGTGAGTGTGACCCAGGATCGGCAGGGACGGGGCTTCCCATCTGACCGCAGCGCCCCGGGAAGCCCGTGGCGCTCCCAGAGTGGGACCGAGGAGCCTCCCGTCCGCCTCCCCCTCCCAGCACCATCATCAGAGAGACCCAGCCCACACACCGCGGTGCGTGCGGAGCGGGCCACGCAGGGGTCACAGGAAACGCGGTGCTGGCCTGAGCCGGAGAGCCCCCCGCCTCTGCCGGGCGGGGGCGGGGGGGGGGGGCTCGCGGGACCTGTGTATCTGCCGACCAGACCCGCGCTGGGAACTCCCTGCGGGGCCCCGCGCCCTCTGCCCCCCTGCGTGCCATCAGCAAAGGGAGACCCAGGAGCGGCCTGGAATCCTCGTGGTCTCCGAGCCCCCCCCCAACGGCCTCACGCTCACCCTTCGCTCTTGACCCCCGGGAGCTGCTTCTTCAGGGCCTCTCTGTCCTCGGGGGCGAGCAGGCCGAAGCCCTTGAACTGGCTGGCGCTGAACTCGGGCCGGAACCCCAGCTCCTCCCTGTTCGCGATGAAGCAGTTCGGGTGGTACCAGCGGTCAATCACGCCCAGCTGGGGCTTCTCCGGGTCCAGCATCTTCTTGGACAGGCGTATCTGGCCCTGCAGGGAAACCCACACGTGGCACCAAGAAGAAGAGGGACGGCGACCTCGGGGGCCTCAGGTCCACGCCACGGCGCTGCGGGGTTTGGGATGTTTTCTGCGCGTGACCCCGAGCCTCAGCGCCCCCGCTTTAAACGGGGCCAGCTCCAGCTGTCTGTCCCCCTGCCCACCCACCCGGGCACGGAGGATGTGCTGACACCCAGAACGTTCTGCTGGCCCGGAGCGGACGGAGCAGAGCAGGCCTGGCTCGGCGCCCAGGACGCCGCCTGCACCCCAAGGCCAGCGGCGCCTTCAGCAGCCCCGCCCCCGCCCCTGGGCTGTACACAGGAAGGGCCCGCGGAAGCGGTAATGAGCCCAACCGGCCCCACGCCCGTGGTCTTCAGGTGCCGGGCCCCACCTTCTCGATCTTCTCCATGCAGCCCTTGCACGTGCTCCTGCTGGACTTGGCGTACTCCGCGGCGAAGTCGGCCAGCGTCTTCTCCGTCTTGCCGCCGCCCGCGTCCTGGCCTTTGCCTGAAGGACGGCACAGGGCGAGACTCCCGTCACCCTCGAGGGGCTCCAGAGAGGCCCGGCCAGCCCCGCGCCGGCTTGTCCGTGGGACGCCTCGGGGTCCCAGCGGGATGACTGTCCGCCTCGCCTGCGTCCGGCTCTGGCAGTGGCTCTCCCGGCCGGTGCCGGCTCGCTCCCCCCCCCCCGGCCCTCCCCCACTTGGCGAGGCCACACAGCAGGATACACGCCGCCCCCTTCTGGTTTCCATTGGGCTCCCAGTTACCAGATCCCAGGCCGGAACTACAGGGCGTCTCAGGGACACGGAAGAAATGCGGGGGAGGCGCGTGTGGGGACGGGGAAGGCTGTCACCGCGCAGCGAGGAGTCTCGGGGAGAGCGAGCCAGGCGCCCGGGCCCAAGGGGAACTCTTGTACAAAGGCAGTTCCGAGCCCGCGCGTTTCTCCCCTAAGGCTGTCTCTTCCCCCCAGAAGAGCCACGGGGTGTGACGGCAAAGCCCTCTGCCCGAACGGGACGTGACGGGACGTGACCGCGCGGGCCCGATGGCCTCAGGCACGTCTAGAAGGCTCGCTGCCGTCCTCGAACCGAGCAACCCTGCCGAACCGCAGGCCGGCGTGTGCGCCGTTTCTAACCGCGAGGACGCTCCTGGGAAAGGAGAGCGGCCCGTGCTTCCGCCCAGGCAGCCTTCCCACACACCGAGTGCTCAGGACACCCGAAGCCTCGACGCCGCGGGCCCGGGACGCGGCTGACACTCAGGACCCGAGGAGGCAGAGACAGACCTCCTGTCCCCAGACCCGCTCCGTGCGTGCGCGTACGATGCGTCCGTCCCTCTGACTCCGTGGACGCTGACCGAAACCCCCGCGAGTGCCTTCGCTCAAGAAATCGACCGGTTCACCTCAAAATCGAGACAGAACCACGAAGGACCCAGCGAGGTGAAAACGGCACCGGGAAAGGAGAGAGCCGCAGGCCTCCCACGCTGCGACCTCACGACGTCCCCTGAAACCGCAGGAACTGAGGCCGAGGGGGCCCGCGTCCAGACGGACGGCGGTCACGCAGCGGAAGCGTTTTCACCCGTGGTGTGGGAGCAGAGTACCCGCGCAGAAACACACAGCGCGACCCCTTCCTCACGCCCCACACGGACGCCCAGGGGAGACGGGCCGGAGACCGCGGGGGCGCGCCAGAGGAACCGGAGGGCGTCCCCACGGCTGGCGAGCGGGCGAGCGTCCCAGGAGGCGGAGAGCGCACGCCGCAAAAGGAGGAGAGAAAAAACCCGCCGCCGCCCCCCCCCCCCGCCCCGTGATCGGTCAGCGATGGAACAGGCAGGCCCGCGGCCGGAGGAGGGCGCCGCGTCCCTTCCGCCCAGGCGCCTGCCCCCGGGCGAGCCCAGAACTCCCACCGCTCGCCGGGAAGCCGGAGGCCAGCCAAGCCCGCGAGGTCTCACTGCGCAGCCACCAGCGACTAACTCCAGGGGCCGCGAGGACGCGGGGTGGGGGGTGGGGGGCAGAGACGCTCCCGTCCCCCCGGGCGGGGCGCAGGACGCAGGGAGGCGGCCTGGCCGACGGCCACCCCTGCCGAGAGATCTCTGCTCTGTGCCCCGGTCCCGCCCCGAGAAGCGAGAGCACCTGTCACTCCAGGCCTGGACACGCGGCCGCACCTGGAGCCGCCCCGAGCAGGCGACAGGCCCCAGGACCGCTCCTCGGCAGCACGGAGCCCGAGTTGACCGCGCACGGCCGGCCCGAGGGAGGCTCACGGAGGCCAGGCCGCGGGAAGGGGCTCTGGGGGCGCTCACTCCCCCTCTTCTTCTGAAATCCCCAGTCACGCCGACCTCATCCACGGGGACGGAATCAGAGCGGTGGTTCCCCGGGTGGGGAGGGGAAGAGAGGACGCAGGGGAACTTTCTGGGGGAGGGACTCGCCCCCTAGCCCGCCGCGGTGCACGCTACAGGGCCGCACGCGCTCGTCAAAACCCGGCGAACTGCACGTGAGCTATTTTGAGAATTCCAGGTGAGTAAGTTCAAAGTAAGACCAAAACCAGAGGCGGAGCGGACAGACTACAGACGTTTCCAACGGGACGAAGCTTCAACGTGGCAAAACACACGAACGTGTTTCAGAGACAAGCGTCGAAGGGCCCCCGGCCGGCTCGATCTCAGAGTCGTGAGTTAGAGCCCCACGCCAGGGGTAGAGGGCACTTTAAAATTTTTTCTTTTTTCACATTTATTTTTGAGAGCCAGAGAGACAGAGCACACGTGGGGAGGGGCGGGAGAGAGGGAGACACAGAATCCGAAGCAGGCTCCAGGCTCCAGGAGCCGGACGCGGGGCTCGAACTCACTAGCTGTGAGACCATGACCTGAGCCGAAGCGGGAAGGTTCACCAGGCGCCCCAGGGGTGGAGTACTTACAGCCAAAATCTTGGGATGGGGTCCCCTGGGGGGTCTGTCGGTTACGCACCTGGCTCTTGGTTCGGGCTCAGGTTCGTTCTGGGTCCTGCGGTTCCATGTAACGAACTCGACCTCCGGTACTGGAGGGGAGGACGTCAGAGGACCTCGAGACCACAGTACAGCCATCTGCCATCGAGACAGGGTGGTGCTGGCGGGACAGACGGACTGCCAACCAGGGTGGAACGGAGCCCAGAGACGCACTCGCGAGACAAACAGAGCTTCCAAGGCGTCCGGGGGCTCAGTCGGCCCAGTGTCGGCTCTTGACTTCGGCTCAGGCCGTGATCTCGCGGTTCATGAGTTCGAGCCCCACACATGCGCCGTCGGCGCAGAGCCTGCTTGGATTCTCTCCCTCTCTCCCTCCCTCCCTCCCTCTCTCTCTTGCACTCTCCCCTCCCCCACCTCGAAATAAAAAAACACAAAAAAAAGAATTCCAACAAGCAGCGCTGGGACGCCAGCCGCACGCGACAGTCAGCGCAAGCGCTGTGCGCCTTCTACACACTCAGCTCAGAGCGGACCGCAGACTCAGGAGCAGCAGACGCACTGCACAGCAGACACGAGCACAGGGCAGGACTGTCCCAGAACGGGACACGGGAGAAAAATCGGGCTGGCCCTGGCATGGCGAGGGCGTTCACGTACGACGCCGTAACACGATCCAGAAAGGGAAGAATCCATTAGCCGACCTGCTGAGACCGGCCGCTTCTGTCCCGTGACGACGTCAGGAGAACGAGGAGGGCCGTCGGCAGAAGACACCCCTGACGAGGACCGCTACCCTGGTCTACGGAGAACTCTAGAACCCCACGGCCACGGACAGATGACGAACGGGCAATACGCCCAGAGTCCTCGCCGGAGGAGAGCTACAGACGGCGAGGGGCTCGGAGACATGCTCGGCGTCCCGGCCGCCCCCTCAGGGCCCGGCAAATGGAACCGCGACACCTCTACGCGCCCATCGGAAGGGGCCACACCCGAGCCCAAACCACGTGCCGCACGCTTAGCTGCCGAGGCCCGGGCGCCCCTGAAACGACGTTTCTGAGCGAAAGAGGCCAATCTGAAGACGACATCCCGTGTGGCTCCAACACGCGGCACTCGGACGGCGGGGGGTCGGGGTGCCAGCCCCCTCGTGCACTAAAGTCCGGATCTAACTTTTTTTTTAAAATTTTTTTAATGTTTTATTTATTTTTGAGAGAGAGAGAGAGACAAAGCATGAGTGGGGGAGGGACAGAGAGAGAGGGAGACACAGAATCCGAAGCAGGCTCCAGGCTCCGAGCTGTCAGCACAGAGCCCGACGCGGGGCTCAAACTCACGGACCGTGAGATCATGACCTGAGCCGAGGTCGGACGCTCAACCGACTGAGCCACCCAGGCGCCCCTGGATCTAACTTTTGATTCTCCCCAAAACTTAACTACTAACAGCCTCCTGCTGACCGGAAGCTGGACTCATAACCAGCGGCCGACCACCCTCCTCCGTCCCGTCACGTGGCTCGGTCACGCGTGTTAAACGCTGCGCCCGCGAGCATGTAAGCACAGAGAGACCGCGTCACCGAGAAAACCATCAAGGGGGCGCCCGGGCGGCTCAGGCAGTCGGCTCCCGTCATATCTGCGACAGTTCCTGAGTTCGCGCCCGGGGCTGATGGGGCTGATGGGGCTGACAGGGCGGAGCCTGCTTGGGATTCCCTCTCCCCCTCTCTGCCCCTTCCCTGCTCACAAAACCCTTCACGAAAATACACGTGCCAAAAACAAGAAAAGGACAACATTAACAAAAACTAAACACATCTACAGTACTGTCCTGATTGTATCGAGAAAGATCCGCACACAAAGGGGCCGGCACGGTTCCGACCTTCAAGTCCATGGTCAGGGTCAAGTGCACGCCGTCCACACCCAACACCCAAAACAGCACTCCACCTTGAGTGAGCTCCTGATGCAGACTCCGGGCTTTGGGTGATAACGAGGTGTCAACGCAGGGGCAGCTCTGGGAAGAGCCAGAGGGAGAGGCTGTGCCCGTGCGGGTACAAGGTCAGAGGGAGGGCTCTGCACTCCTGCGTAGCTTTGCTGCGACCGAAACCCGCGCTCAAAAACAGCTGACAAAAAACCAAAGGGCGACGAGAAAGCTCCATTTCCCGGGAGCCTGGCGGGCTCAGCCCCCGAGTGTGTGCCTCCTGACCTCGAGGCCCTCGAGGCCGTGGGTGGGTGTTTGGACTCTGCGATGGGTATGATGGGTACGGGGGTTATTTAAAATCTTCAAAAACATAAACAACAACAAAAAAAACCCAACGACACAGACAAAAGATCCGAGAAAAGAAAAGCTACATTTCCAGCACCCCGAAAAGTAAGACACCCCGCCTCAGGGCAGGGCCTGGTCACCCCGGCACCGTGTCCTCCGCACGCGCACGGGCGAAGGGGGGGCGGGTGGCCGAGGGCTCATCTCTCTGCTCTCTCAGGAAAGGTCCCGGGGAAGCTTCAGGGTTGGGGCTGGGGGTCCGGACCCGCCGCCTCCCTGGTCCGCACGCACCTGTCACCCCTCCGGCCTCCGCGGTCTTCTTGACCTTCTGCTGGTCGTCCCACCTGAGCTCCGAGAACCCGTCCACCTCGACGTCGGGGTGCCGGATGGAGTGGCCGACCTTCCAGAAGCACGGGAAGTGGTACCAGTGCGGGACTTTTCCATCGAACATGGGCGACTAGGAAGAAGCAGAGGGAGGTGAGCGAGCGGCCACCCCCCGCCCCTGCCCAGCCCTCGGCAGCTGAGCCCCGAAGCCCAAGCCCGAGATTCCCGGTCTGAGGAAGGAGGTCAGCCCAGCCGTGTCCTCCACGGCACACGAGAAGGGGGAACGCGGCATCTCCGGACATCCTCCCCAACGGCCTGGAAAATTGCTGCCTTTCGGGCCTGAGGTTGTTCTCTCTGGACGGGAGACCCCCCCCCCCCTCTGCCCCGGCCGGGGAGGCCTCGACGCCAAGGGCCCTCGCGGCCCAGAGGGAGTGCTTCTGGCCCCTCCGCGGTTGGAATAATGGGAATGAGTCGCAGATCGTGTGCAAAGCAGAGAAAGTGTGTCAGGAATCAGTGTCAGGCTGGCAGCAGCTGCGGCGAGGGCAGTGGAATGACCCGACGTCTCCGAGAGACGATGGGGAGGGGGGCAGGGGACCGCAGCCCCCGGGGCGGGAGCTACACGGTCAGCCAGCGTGTCTCCTGGCATCCGGGAAGTGCGAGTCTGGCCCCGGGGGAAGCTGGTTCCCCTCTCGCGGTGGTTCCAGATGCTTCACGCCCCCAGTGAGACAGCCTCAGGCCTCCCTCCCTGGGCCCAGCGCTGTCCGGCCTGATGGAGCGGGTGTAGACGGGGGGCCAGGCCGAGTGGGGCTACCGCCGGCGTTGGCTGGGTCCCCGGGTGGGAAGCAGCACCCCAGATGTCTGAGGGGAGGCGGCGAGTGACTCAGCCCCGCTTGAACCCGACACCAAGGTTCTTTCCGCCACACTGCTCGCTCGGCAGGAAGAGCTACTTAAAAACATACCAACGGTCCTGACCAAGGCGAGGGAGGCCCCAGGCCTCTGCTTTCCCCGTGCAGAGGGGAAAAAAATTAAAACAACATCAAAAATAAATACCACGTAGAAATTTTCGGACGAAGCTGCTGGACAGGGGAAATATTCTGGAAAAGCAGGACGAGCTCCCCCACGAGGCCCCCTCCCCCTGGGGGAGTGGCCTCTCGGCCTCACAGGTTCAGAGGGAAGGTTCGGGCCAAGGCGCCAAGCAGCAGGCAGCCCGGGTCCCAGCACACCAGCCACCCCTGGGCGCCCCATGGCCTGCTCCCTGCTCGGAGCACCTCCTCAGGCCCCCGGAAGGCTCTTCCCCAGCTCCCCGCAGTTCGGGGGGGACCCTCGGTCAACGCCCCTGTCCTGCACCAACCAGGCAGGAGCAGACCCCGTCCTCGGGGGAGGCCGAGGAGGGCAGGGAGAACTGCTAGGGAAGAGATGGCTTCCAAACCCGACGGAAGGCATCGGGGCACGGACTCGCGCTGCGCTCCGGCTCTCCGACACGTCCAGCAGCGCCGGCCGCGGGGCTGCGCGTCGCAGTGGCTTCCCCGTGGCTCCTCGGGCCACGCAAAGGAGGCAAGCGGCCCAGTGCCTTCCCGCACCGGATCGCGCATGGCATCTCCCCCCGCCCCCACCCCCTGAACCTGAGTCTGGGGGCTGCGTCCCACCCACTGACGCAGGGTGAGGTGACTGAGTTGCGGCCCCAGGGCGTGCTCACAGCACAAGCCTGGGGCGTGGTCGGGGCTCCAGACCCCCTCAGAGGAAAGACCCCTAATCGAAGCAAGGCTTCGCCCTGGAACTTGGGAGCGACGACGATCCGGCAGGAAGGGACCCAGAACGAGGTCACGAGACCATGCCTCCCCTTGGCAGCCGCAGGCCGCAGCGTCTCCGTGTACTCAGCAAACACCCGGCAGCCCCCAAGTACCAAGGTCGTCGCCCAGCCGCCCCGCTTCCTTGTGCACACAGCAGGCCAGCCCGCGGCCCGCCTACCCGCACGCGGCCCGGGACGACACAGCGCCCGTGACCCCGAGGTTCCCTTCAGCCCGACTCAGAGCGAGAAGCTGAGCACAGCCCTTTCCCAGCCCGAGGCTGCCCCCCGGGCCCACCACCCGAGGGATCAGGTAACTGACACCGCGGAGAACCACCCTCCCATACAAATGCAAAACAAACGCCTTGAAACCCAAGTGGGAGAAGAAGGGCTCTTTCTTTCTGACCTCCGCCTGCTCGGCCTACCAGACCAGACCTCACATTCAGAACGGAAACTCACGCTCACAGAAAACCACTTACTTAAAATAAGAATTTCTCCCACCATCAAGAATGCCCGGTGAGGGCCCAGAAGGCTAAACTTGATTTGGTTCCAGAATCGGTTCCTCGGTGGGGCTGCCCCCGACTCCCCCGGCCGCACGAGCCGCTCTCGGTCTCCAACGGTGTCGCTCAAGCTTCAGACTGGCTGTCCTAAGGTCTTCTGTCTGTCCTTCCCGCTAGGACAGGGCCCCCTCTGGCTGACTAGTGAAGCCTAGGAATTTAGGCTTCCTCGGACTGAAATTTAAAAACGCGTCATGGACTACGCGGGCTCACGAGAGAAACCAATCAGGCTGAAATAATCGTCGAAACACTTAGAACTTGCGTGAGGTACGGCGAGCTCTAAAACACGAAGTCACAGGATTTAGCACCTACGCTACCAACCGCAGTAACTCTGAATACCGACGAGCCTAACGGGTATTTTGAGAAATCCCCCACGAAGGTAAAGTCACACGAAAACACGTGTGTTACCGCAGGCGAGAAAACCCACGGTACTGCTTTTACTTTCCTGCCTTTGACTTTGCTGCCTACACGATCAGAGATTAGGGACGGAGATGTAAATTTCTTCTCCTGAGAGCCTCTGCTCTGTGAGTTTCTTTAATTATTTGAAAAATGTTAATTCCAATACAGTTAAGAGCGTTATGCAAGGAGGTTTGAGATCAGAGGGCCTTTGTGGGAGAGAATTCCAGACGTAGGCCTCATGTGCTTTTCCCGTCTCCACTTCCTGCCACTTCTGTGCTTAACAAATGCCGACCAGGCTCCCACCCAGGCACTCTCTGGGGGCGGGGGGTGGTATGCGCCCCAGTTACAGCACTGTCTACCAGTCACCTTCCCCTTAACCAAACTGGTGATTGCCCAGGCAGGGGGTGGGGGGGTACCTCTCGGTGCCCCTAGGACCTAACTGGTGATGATCAGTGCTCGCTGAATGACTAAGTACCGAGTGGCAGGCACTGACCTAGGCAGGCCCTGAGGCCATGAAAACAACACAGCATCTTTCTGTAGTACCCACTCTTCTCCGCCTGGTAAGTACTGAAAACCCAGCCAAGACTACTTGGTTGTTCCTAAAACAGGCTGCTGCCTCAGGCAGGGAAGGAAAATCAAGTTACCTGGAGCACTGAATGCCGCTACCAGGAGGTTGGTGTTGCAGGGGAGGAGAGCAGGGAGCAGCGGCCCACTGGGGACCGGGAAGCCCCCCCCCACACCCCCCGCCGTGGCAGCGGCCTTCGGACACACAGCCCTGGGGCATCCCCCACGAGCCCAGAAGCCCCGAGGGGCGAGGGGCAACCCCGGCGGCCGCTCTGACTCAAACCGGACAGCTGGAATGGCCTCGCTTAAAAAGCATGCCTGTGAACGTGGAAAGTTTGGGGGGAAATACGATTTCAGACCACGAATCAGGCCAGAAGTGGATGCACCGTACAGAAAGGACACGGACTCGCATAGTTTTGCACGATTAAGAAGACGCCGAGAGGGAGGGAGTGTGGAAACGACAGCTCAAACCAGATGAAACGAATCCTTACACGCCGGCCGCCATCGCCGACGGAGGACAAAAACCTTCCAGCACGAGGTGGGTCGGAACCGGACCGGCTCCAAAAGCCCACGCGTGCATTCCCCCGGCGGACGGCAGGGAGACGTGGAACCGCCACCCCCACCCCTACAGCGGCCCCCCAGCTCTGCCGAGCGGAGGGCAGCGCCCGCCCCGCCCGGGGCAGGCTTTCGCGGGCGGGCCCCTGCGGGCAGTCCCTCCCCCTCCGGGTCCGGGTCCCCCTCCCCCTCCGGGCCCCCCAACCCCCCCCCCAACGGCGCGCACAAAGCGCCGCGCGCACCTGCACCATGATGGCCATGCGCAGCGAGTCCTTCGGGATGCTCTCGCTGCATTTCTTGCAAGACGCGCGCCCGCTCTTGGCGTACTCGACCCGGTAGAGCTTGTCCGAGGACGCCGCCATCGTCCCTGCGCGCCGCCGCCGCCGCCGCTGCCGCCGCTCCGGGAGCCCCGCGCCGCGACCTACACCCGCCGCCGCCGCCTCCGCCCGCTCCCCACTCCCCGCAGGCGCCCGAGCGCCCCGAGCCGCCGCCGACCACGCCGCCCCCGCCGCTCCCCGCCCGACTGCTGACGCCGCGCCGCGGGCACGCCCCCCGCGCACGCGTCCTCGGGGCGGAGCCGCCGCGCGCGCAGCCTCGGGGCACGCCCCCGCGCACGCGTCCTCGGGGCGGGGCCTCCGCGCACGCGTCTTCGGGGCACGCCCCCCCCGCGCGCGCCCTCTGCCGGCCGGAGGGGCCGCGTTGCCCGGGCGCCTGCGGCTGCGCGAGCCCGACGGGCGGCGGCCGCGGGCAAGGGGCGGGGCGCGGAGCCCGCTCCGCCTTCCGGCGCGTTCGTCCCGGCCGCGAGCTCTGCCCCGGGACACCTGCTGGTAGGAGTGCCCCGGTGCCCTGGGGGCGGCCCTCGAGTGCTGGGGCCCACGCGGACCGGGCGCCAGCCCCGCCGTCATCGCGAATCGGGAGCACGGGTGCACCAACACCTGCTGCTATAGAACCGTTTTTACGTGCCTGCTTCACTGCTCTGCGTTTTATTGCAGGCGTTTGAACCGTGACAGTGGATGGGGCACCTGGCTGGCTGGGTCGGAAGAGCGTGGCCTCTTGACCTCAGGGTCGTGAGTTCAGCGCCCCTTGGGCGCGGAGCCTACTTAAAAAATAAAACCTTGCGGTCCTACGTGCTGTATCTGAGAATATTCGCTTCTGCTGGGGCCACGAGAAAAATGAACGGGACCGATGAAACTCATGAAGTGGGGTCTGCACGGAGAAGAAGGAAGCTAGGAGCTTAGTTGAGCCGACAGGTTGCCAGGCGTAGGGAAGAATCTGAGGTATGCGAAAGGTTAACAGAAAAAGTGGACTCTGATGGAACAAATCCAACAATCAGAGAGTGACCAAATCGAAGGAAGTGATCGTTCCACCTCCGGGTTCTCTCCTTGGTGCTAAGGTGCTCCCATCGTGGCCCCGCCCTCGAGGCCCAAGAATTGAAGGTAAAACCCTTGCGTGTTCAACTGGCTACTTGGGACCCACCACCCTCGTCCCTGTGTCTGTGCGAGTGGGCTCCAGGCACCCTGTGGAGAGGGCTTGGTTATCCTCAGCCGCGGTGTTTGTAACCGCGCTGTCCGGCTGGCCCATGCGGCAAGAAAGAGAAATATACCCAACTGCATGATCCGGTACCCTGCGTGTGCTGTGTGTGTGTGTCACCTACCCCGGCTCGAGTCTCTTTCTGCAGGAAGTTGAAATCCGTTGTTTCAGGTCGATTCGAGGACCCCTGCAGCTCAGGCGTCGTAATTTGGTCTGTGAGGCTTTCTCTCCGGTGACTTCTGGGAGAGCTCGCCCGGCCGTGGTGTCGGCGCTGCGTCCGAGGCCCGTGGACTTTCGTGGACCGACAAAGGGGTCCTGGGCACGCTCGAAGGTTAGGAATTCCTGTCCCAGGACCCAAAGGAGAGCGAGCTACAGCCGACGGCTTACTCGGTGTTTTGGCCTGGATGTCTGAAAATGCTTCTCTGGCGCTGCCCAACACCTGCCCGAGTGCGGCCCACACTCAGGATGAGGTCCCGGCTCTCTCGCCGCGTAGGCCAGACACCTCGACTCGTCTCTTCCGTCCGCCACCCAATCCACCACCAGATTCTAGCTTCTGATTCCAGCGGAGTCATTTATTTTTAATGTTCCGCTACTTACGCGCCCGCGGCCCCTTGAGCCCGCTGTCACCTGCGTCCCTACCTGCAAAGGGGGGAGGGGAGGCTCTGTCCTCCTGGCCTCTGCAGCTGCCACGCCCCTGCTGCGAGGGGAATGGTGTCACCCGGCCGCTTCCCCGGCCTCCTTCCCGAGAAGTGTCTGCCCTGCTTTTGTCTTGGCAGCAGGAAGAGCTGTCAGGGGTAGCCCTTCTCTTCTCGCTTCTACCCTGACCTCTGTCGCTTCTCAGGGTCGCCCATCAGCTCTGCTGGGGTTCCAGAAGGTCTCCTGCCGGCCTCCCGCCCGTGAAAGCACATGAGGGTCGCTTCAGATGTCAGCCGGGCTTACTTCTGGAGGCTTCCCACCGCGCGTGGAATAAAATCCTGAGTTCTGCCCGCGGCTGAACCTGAGCCCCGGCCACCCTCCCCCGGCGCTCCTGCCTGGTCTGCAGACGCCCCAGGCCCCAAGCCCCCCCTTTACTGGACTCCCTTTTCCCGACCCAGTGCTCCCCCAAGAGCGCAGGGCTGGCTCGCTGTCTCCACTGGGCTGCTGCTCACCTGCCGCCGTGACCTCCTGGCGAAGTCGTCCAGTCTCCGCACTGCGTTTTTCTCTTCGTGCCCACCTCTATGTCCTTTCTCACTTACCGCTCCTAACAACGTATTGTATACTTCTGTCCGTATGTCTGTCTCCTTCACCGGGACGTAAAGTCCGCCAGCGTGGGGTTTTTGTCTGTGTCGCTCATTTCTAATTTTTTAAAATGTTTTTTTTTATTTTTAAGAGACAGAGAGAGACAGAGAGTGAGTGGAGGAGGGGCAGAGAGAGAGAGGGAGACACAGAATCGGAAGCAGGCTGCAGGCTCTGAGCCGTCAGCACAGAGCCCGACTCGGGGGTCAAACCCACAAACTGAGATCATGACCTGAGCCGAAGTCGGCTGCTTAAGTGACTGAGCCCCCCAGGCGCCCCTGTTTTCCTCATTTCTACTATGTTTAGTGGTGCCATGCACTCAGAGATACTTGTTGAATGAATGAATGAATGAATGAATGAATGCATCCCTCACTCGGCATGTCCTGTGCACAGCCTGTTTCCTTCACGCTTACATAGATTTGCATACTTTACGAAGGGCTTTCATAAACACCGTTTTCTCCTTATTATAACGCCACATAAAAAGAGGTTTTAAAAAGCCTAATAACCAATCGTATTTACTTAGAAGCATTCAATCTGTCCACAAAACAGCTGCCACTCCCCTCCCCCATTCAGCAAACAGAACAATGACTTGCTATAAGCTGCAGGAGAAGAAAGTCGGAAGCTGCCACACAATCCGGTATAACGTATCAGGTAGAGCTAATTTGCACCGACAAGAACCTGCCTTGAATGCCGATCCCAATTCACAGCCCAAACACTACACCTGGTAAGGTTGGTGGCTATCGAAGATACCACAGGGACAGAAATGTCCGAAGAATTATTTGGTAATTCTTGTTAACAACAATGACAACAACAAAAACTCAAAAAAAACAAAAGCCAAAAAAACTCCAAAAAAACAAAAAACAGTTGCAAAACACATCTTACTCAGCTTGATGTTTCAATTTCTTTCCTGTAAAAGGAATGAACTGTGTCCAGGGAGGTGAAGAGCTTAGGAGACCAGAAAGAAAAAAAGCTGCCTTAGAGTCACATGATCTGTCCCCACCATCACCTTCAACTTGGCTGCCTTCCTGTTTCTCACCTCCTCTGTCTTTCCTCCTCTACCTTCTTGTTTTGCTCAGCCTCGACAGCGCCTTCCTTCGCCCCGCCAGCTTTCCTGTAGCTCCAAAGGCAACACAGTCCCCTGGGTTCTTCGCCACTGTCACCCACTTCTCTGCGTCACTGCCCACGGGCAGGCCAGGACGGACCTGGGGCGATACTCTGACCTTGAGAAAAAGGCCAGAGGACGTCTTTTGGGAACATTGGAAGTCCCCGAATGTCTTCCTGTTTCTGCTTCAGAGGGACACGCGTTTTCATTCCCTTGTGCAGCGGGCTTGTCCTCTCTTGCCAGCTTTCCAGCTTCCTTTCTCTCTGGCAGCCCAGGCTTTCCACCTTTCTGAGCGTTTTAGAGAAGACTCTGGGGGCTCAGTTGGTTAACCACCAACTCCAGCTTGTGAGTTCGAGCCCCACGTCGGGCTCTGTGCTGCCAGCTCAGAGCCTGGAGCCTGCTTCGGATTCTGTGTGTGTGTCTGTCTCTCAGAAATAAATACACATTAAGCAAACAGAAAGAACATTCTGGAAGCATCTGGATCGTTCCTTCCGGCAAGTTTGCACAGAGCACCTGGGATGACATTTTCCTGTAGGTTACATAGGGTCTCCTTTCCCACGTGTGGGGATTTCTCTTTGATGAAGAGAAGAATCAACCCAAGCATGGGGAGGGCTCAGGTGCCCTTAGGACCATCTCGATTCTCTCTGTTTAGAACACCATCGTCGTCGTAGGAAACTGGCTTCTGTCACGTAGAGGTCACCACTACCAATGTTTCCTGATCTGCATTTCTTGTTTTCTTCCACAGTCAGGGGGCGAGGGGTCTTTTTCCCTCAGTTTTGCTTAGGACATTCCAGATAAGAACCCTGATGAAACCATCGTGAGTCCGAGGCCCACTCCTGGACCCACCAACACTGACCAAGAGGTGCAGGAGTTTTACCGTAGCTGTGCGGGTGGGGCGAGGGGGGTCCCCCGGAACAGAGGGTGCCAGGAGGACAGTAGTCATTCCGCTTTGCCTAACGAGAGACTGACAGCTGGTGGCCCGAAGGCCAAGTTCAACACGCGGCATTGTCTCCATCAGATTTAAAATGGTTTGAAACTATTCGTTAACATTTCAAATCGTGAATATTTTTTATAAGTGTCTAGATTTCTGGTTTTTTTAAAAAAATATTTATTTATTTTTGAGATCGAGAGCGAGCGAGCAAGGGAAGGGCAGAGAGAGAGGGAGACGGAGGATCCGAAGCAGGCTCCACGCTGACAGCACAGAGCCCGACCCGGGGCTCGAACTCACGAACCGCGAGAGCGGGACCTGACCCGAAGCCGGACGCTCAACTGACTGAGCCCCCCCAGGCGCCCCTGTGTTTCTTTTTTTACTTGGAAAAAATGTCAAACCGTGGGAACGTTGGGCCTTGCGTTCTCACACGGGAAGCCGGCGGGAGCACAAACGGCCAGGTCCTCTGCGCCCTCGCACCGTCCCTGCCTTCCTGTCGCAACCGCCTGCCGCTGTCCCCCACCCCTCCTTACCTCTCTGTGTCGTCACTTACTTTTATTTTTTCCCCCACGTCCATTTAAAGCTCCATCCCTTGTCCTGTAATCAACCATCGAAAACGGTGGGGCAGAGAACAACAGAAACCATTTCTGATTATCACCTGGGCGGCTGGCTGGCCTTGGCCAGGTGCCTGTCGCTCGGGCTCTCGGGGGGCGGGGACGGCCGCAGCTGGCCCCGGGCCGGGCCGTCGGCTGAAGCATGGATGGGGGGCTTCTCCTGGTGGCCTCGAGACAGTCTCCATCTCTGCGCCCCGTGCCCCGCGTTCTTCCTTCCCTCCGCCACGTCCTTCCCAGAGCTGTGCTCGTTTTCAGGTGAGAGAACGGGGACCCGGAGAGAGGGGTGGTCACGCTCAGGTCACCCAGCATCGAGCCGGGGCACGAGCCCAGCCTTTCCCTGCGGGTCGCAGGGCCCCTCCCCCCCGGGTCTCGCTCTCTCTCGTCCACAGTCCGGGTCCGTGCTAGAGCGGGGTCTCCCGCGCCCCTCCTGTAACCGTGTCCAGGGCCGGCTCCCCTCGGCAGGACGCATACCACCCGCCTCTTGTTTCTTCTCTTCGCCAGCCAGGTGCCTGGTGTGCAGGCGGCCCTCAGAAAAGGTCGAATTCTCCGAATCTTGCAGGCGTCTGTGGCCCTCCGTTGTCTGTCCAGCTCCAAAAGGAACCCCCGTCCTGGTGTGATGTGGGGGGGCGGGGGGCCTGAACAGGAGCCAGGAAAATGTCCCCACGAGCTGGGCCGTCCGCTGTCCCAGCCAGGCCCACGGCGCGGCTCGGCCCGCGTCCCGCCGTCTTGCAGGGGGAGGGGGCGGGAGAGACAGAGCCTGGACGAGCTTCAGGAATTTACCGTGATTTTCCTTCAACAAACGGAAAAGATTGAGTGATACTCAGATGAACAGAAGAAAGAGTGAGAATCTCTTCTCCTGTCGTCCCTCCCATCCCTACACTCAAGACGTCATCACTGTGACTGTCGTGTTTGACCTGTGTCCCGAGGGTCTCTGCCCTCCCCCGCACCCCCCACAGAGCTCGAGATCTTATGATGTACACACGGTACCCTATTTGCTTTACTCTTCCAGAGATCGCTCTTCCTGTCGAAAAGAGGGGACACTTCATTCCTCTTAACGCTGCGTGCAAATCCGTACTACGATGGCCCATGCTTTCGTCGGGGTGTTGGCGTGCTCAGGAGCATGAAGGGTCATCGGCACGCGTGTCATTCGTAGAGTTTTCACAGTTCACGCGTGCTCTACAGACACGGGGACAGCCACGACAGCCCTGCCGAGCGACGGGGTTGCCTGACAGGTGCAGGGAGTGTGTAAGCGGGCATCGGAGTGTGAAGACTTGGCGTGAAAAAAACGACATAGCTCGCTAGTAATTTCTTTAGTTGGCTCACGTGCCGAGATGATCATCTTTTGGGTTCCGTACGGTATATGCCTGAAATGAACTTCGCGTCTCTTCTTGAATATGGCTGGTAAAAATGGTGAATTGTATTTGAGTCTTGCATTCTGTTTCCTCCGGGCAGAGTGGGTTGAGAGACTACCAAAGTGTGCAGAACAAACAAGGAAAGTTCTACCTCGTCTTCCACCCCTACTTATCTCTCTGCATTCTTGCTTATTTTTATTTTTTCCAATGTATATTTATTTATTTATTAAAACAATGTTTTTAGTGTTCATTTTTGAGAGAGAGAGAGAGAGAGACAGAGCATGAGTGGGGGAGGGGCAGAGGGGGAGACACAGACTCCGACGCAGGCTCCAGGCCCTGAGCTGTCAGCACAGACCCCCACGTGGGGCTCGAACCCACGAATCTCGAGATCATGACCTGAGTTGAAGTCCGACACTTAACTCACCGAGCTCCCCGGGCACCCCCGAGGTGTATTTATAGCTGTATCCCTCATCCTGAGGTATGGTCTGGCCACTTTGTTCAGATTTTGTAGGTCTATTCTACTTCGTTGTTGAGAAAAGCTATTGATATAAATGCTTTAATGGCAAAATAAAATTGCTTGTAATTTTGCAAGTAATACACGACTATCTCTTGCTTATTAAAATAGAGACAGTGGGGCGCCCAGGTGGCCCAGTCGGTTAAGCATCCCACTCTTGGTTTCGGCTCAGGTCGTGATCTCACGGCTCATGAGTTCAAGCCTTGCATCGGGCTCTGTGCTGACGGTGGAGTCCGCTTGGGATTCTCTCTCCCTCTCTGTCTGCCCCTCCCCTGCTCGTGCTCTCTCTCTAAATAAATAAATAAACAAACTTTGAAATAGAGACAGCGAACTCTTTTTTTTTTTCTGTCTCCAACCCTTATCCTTCTCCAGTGTGTACTGTTTTGGAAATTGGCATTGCCCTTTCCCCCACCGAGGACAGAAACAGAAACGCTAACGTCTGACTAATAGGAATTCCAGGGAGGGAGACACATAGACACGGACAGAAGGAAATATGTCGAGAGATCTTGGAAATGAGTTCCTTAAAATCAAACAAAACAAAACACAGAAGACCTCCAAGTGGAATTTGAGACACGAGGGAACTCCCCGCAGAGAACCGTAGAAGCACCGACACTAAAGAGGAAGTGATAAAAACCCGCACAGAGAAAGAGGCCCCCACGCAGAGGCACCAGATCAACCTGCCGCCAGAGTTTCCCGGCGGCAACATGGTGCAGCACGGGTGGCGAGGAGATTCAGACGGAACTGTATCTTTTAGAGGAGAAGAAAAAGGCCCCAAGACCAACAGCGAATCAGCACATCAGGAGAAACTGTAGAGGGTCGGTTGGTCAGGCCTGAAGGGGAGAAAGAGGCCAAACAGATCGCTTGATGCGTTTTGACCCCAGACGAAGGAGCCAAGGGGGAGAGAGCCCGGGGGTCCGTGGGGGCGGCTGGCACACGTACTCCAGCCTCGACTGCCTTGGCAGGGGTCCCTCCTCCCGCAATCATGTTACAATTAGAAAACCCGCATGCTAACGAAGCAAGTGAGGGTCAGCCCGGGTGGCTCAGTCGGTTAAGCATCCGACTTCAGCTCAGGTTGTGATCTCACAGTCAGTGAGTTCGAGCCCCGCGTCGGGCTCTGTGCTGATGGCTCATCAGAGCCTGGAGCCTGCTTCGGTTTCTGTGTCTCCCTCTCTCTCTGCCCCTCCCCCGCTCACGCTCTGTCTCTCTCTCAAAAATAAATAAACATTAAAAAAACCCACAAAAACCAAAACCAAAACCAAAACCCTTCCATCAATCAATATTAAACAAACAAGCAACCCAATAAAAAGTGAGCAGAAGACCGGCTCGGGTCCTCGGGAAGACGGCCTGGGTGGGAAGCATGTGAGAGGGACTCAGCGCCGTGGGCCTGCAGAAAACGCGAGCTACAGCCGCCGCCAGAGCGGCCACACTGGAGACTGACCCGTGTCAGTGAGTGCAGCTTTCTAGCTGCCGGCAGGCTCGGGAAACGGAGCGGCCACTCGGGGAAGTGCGCGGCACTTTCTTACAAAGTCGCCTGTGGTCTCTGTGCCACGATCCGGGACTTGCACGCCTGGGCGCTCAGGAATTACGGCGGGACCCACTCGGTGCCACGGCGACTCTCCGTGCGGCAGCCAGACACGGGAGCCGGGCCACCGAGTAGGAGACAAGCGGTCCAGAGGAGAACCCAGACACCCCGCTGTCGTCTTACCACCGGCCACGCCTCCGCCATAAAAAGCAATGACTAGGATCCGCGCAGCAAGACGGGTGAATCTTACCACCACATGGAGTCCAAGATCCCAAACGCGAAATCTTAATCGCGGACGATCCCGGCGGCAGAGGCCACAGTGAGGCAGGGGGTGTGGGAGGATCGCTTGGGAGCGGCACGTCGCCACTCTCTCGGGCGACGGACGCGTTCTAGATCTTGCTCTGGGTTGCGGTACCTTGGCTACCTACAATCGCGAAAACTCAACGAGGCTGGTGATCTCACGGTGCGTGAGTTCAAGCTTCATGCTTTATTCTTATTATTTTTATTATTATTTAAAGGAGAAGGAGGGAAAGCTCTTTTTTTATTTCTTTTATTTTATTTTTGAAAATTTTTGTATATTAGAGAGAGAGAGAGAGAGAGCAGACGGGAAAGGAACACAGAGAGAGGGGGACACAGAATCCGAAGCAGGTTCCAGGCTCTGCCGTGCTGAGCTGTCAGCACGGAGCCCGACGCGGGGCTCGAACTCACGAGCAGTGAGATCGTGACCTGAGCCGAAGTCGGACGCCCGACCGTCTGAGCCCTCCAGGCGCCCTGGGTTGTAGGAGTTTTATAGATACTTTCTGGATATTAAGCCCTTTATCACACTTGTGATTTGCACATAATTTCTCCATCCCGTAGGTTGCCAGCTCTCTCGATCGTGTCCTTGGACGCACAGAAGTTTGACCTTTGATGTCGTCCAGTTTACCGGTTTTCCCTGTTGTCGCCTGTGCTTTCGGGTCATATCCGAGAAGAAATCACTCTCAACTCCAAAGTCAGGAAGCTTTCCCTGTGTTTCCTTCTAAGAGTTTATAGTCGTCGCTCTTCCTTTAGGTCTTTGATATGTTTTGAGCTGATTTCTGTATGTACAAAATACAAAGGTAAGATACAGGCTCTTCATAGCTTCCCTCTTTGGCGTGTGAGTGTCCCGTCTCCCCGGCACCGTTTGTCGACGAGACTGTCCTTTTCCCACCGAAGGGTCCCGGCGCCCTTGTGGAAGACCACTTGGCCCCCCGCGCGAGGGTTTCCCTCCCGGGCCCTCTCGTCTCTTCCGTTGGCCAGTACGTCTGCCTGCCTGCTGGGCCCACGCCGCTTTGCTTACTGTAGCTCTGTCATGATCAGGAAGTACAAGGCCTCCAACTTTCTTCTTCTCTTTCCAAAGTCGTTAAAACCAAAAAAAAAATCAGACAGCCTGGCACCTGGCAGGACTGACCCAAAGAGAAAAGATACAAACGAACGTTTGGACTGCAAAGGGGGTCGAGAGGGATTTCCCGTCGAGCAGGTGGGGCAGAGGTGGCGAGGCGAGCCCTAGGGACACCGCGCGGCAGCTTTGAGACCGGCGGGGGTGCAGTCCAGCCCGTGTCTGGGAAGAAGTCCGGGACCGGTTTCTCCGGACGCCATCAGTGCCCGTGGATCATCCCTTTTCCTCAGTAGGACACTTTCTGTGGTCTCTGCAATCAAAATAACCGTGTCCTCACAAACTAAGAAATAGACTCTTAACTCTAGGGAGCACGCGGACAGCCACCAGAGGGGAGGTGGTGGCGGGGGGAGGGCACTTGTCACATGTCATGATGAGCACCGGGGGATGTCTAGAAGTGAGGAATCACTATATTGTACACCTGACACTAACATAACGTGTCTGTTCACTAAGGAATTTAAATAAATTTTTTTTAAAAAAGGGTTTACACTATTTTCCACTTTCTAATTATTCTTCATACACAGTTTCTAGATAAATATTATATATTCCAATAAATATTTTTTTTAATGTTTAATTTCGAGAGAGAGAGAGAGAGTGTGAGCAGGGGAGGGGCAGAGAGAGGGAGACACAGAATCCGAAGCAGGCTCCAGGCTCTGAGCCGTCAGCACAGAGTCGGATGCGGGCTCAAACTCACAAACTGAGATCATGACCTGAGCCTAAGTAGGACACTTAACCATCTGAGCCGCCCACGTGCCCCTCAATAAATACTATTAAAAATAATAATAATAAAAAAGAAATAGTGGATCCTCAGAGCTGGCAAGCTTTTTTTTTTTCCATCTTTGCTTCGATGACTTGCTTTGCTCCATTTTGGAAAGATCCTCCCCCACGGCGTAACTTTTCGTTTATTTCTTTAACCTCGCGCCCGTTGCCGCGAGGCTGTCTCCGCTCACTTTTCTCAGCACGCTCACGAGGGCCTCCGCCGCGTCCCCGGTGCCAAACACCTTCTACAGAGTTTTCATTTTAGTCATTCCACGTCTGGCCTTCCCGTACCGCTGGCTGACCTTTTTATCGATGTACTCTGGCGTCTGGCTCTGCTCACAGTGTTCCTTTAGGGGTTCTTTCTTTTTTTTTTTTAATGTTTATTTTATTTTTGAGAGAGAGAGAGAGAGACAGAGTGTGAGCAAGGGAGGGAGGGAGAGAGAGGGGACACAGAATCTGAAGCAGGCTCCAGGCTCCGAGCCGTCAGCACAGAGCCGGACACAGGGCTCGAACCCACGAACAGCGAGATCATGACCTGAGCTGAAGGTGGAGGCTTAACCGCCTGAGCCGCCCAGGCGCCCCGTGTCTTGCCTCATTTGAAAAGCCAAGGCTGGAGAGATGGTCTGGGGGGAGCAGGGGGGGGCGTGCGCTCACGCGATGGGGGGCCTGGTGGAGCCGCCTCCCTCCCGCGTCCCCCCCCCAACACCAGCTGTGCCCTCGTCATCTTGACTGTGGCCCGGGAGCCCCCGCTCCGTGGCGTCTGGGCGCGAAGCCCCCCTTCCTCCTTCCGCCTCCGCGATGAGCTGCTTCCCTCGCGTCTCCTGGGGTTTCCCCCACGGTCCCGCCCTGCCTGCTGTGTGGCCCCCTGGGACTCCCCCGGGTATTGGTCTGCGGGGCACGGGGGGACTGTAAGGGCCGTGATCCCAGGGTACTCGCCATCTTTGGGCCTCCCGGGGTCTCACCACCCCCGACCCAGCAGGAAAGGACCCCATGCCAGCTGGACCGGCTGCACCCCAGCCTCCCCGGACCCAGCCTCCGTGTCACCTTCCTGCCAGCCGGAAACTTGGCTCAGTGAACCCAATGTCACCCTACCTTCTTCTCACTACAGAGCCTTCCCCCCCCAGCCCTTGCTTGTCCATCCTGCCCCCGGTGCAGCCTGGGTGGCCCTCAGGGTGGGGGCGTCTCCTCCCCAGCGGTGAGTGCCAGCGACAACCTCACCTCGGCTGCCCTGGCGTCACCTGTTTGGCCCTGTCCTGCCGTTTAGGACAGGAATCCTTCCTTCACCCGAGGGGCGTAGAGGAGGTGATCGGAGCACGGCGATGCTCGGTACTTTTTCTTCTCTTCCGGTGTCATATGGGTCTATCTAGGTACCTTAATCGTTTCTTTTCCGGGGCGCCAGGGCGCTCAGTCCGTTGACCGTCTGACTCTTGATTTCGGCTCAGCTCGCGATCTCAAAGTTCCTGGGATCGAGCCCCGTGTCAGTCTCTGTGCTGACAGCGCGGAGCCTGCTTGGGATTCTCTCTGTCTTTCTCAAAATAAAGAAATAGGGGCGCCTGGGTGGCTCAGTCGGTTAAGCGGCCGACTTCAGCTCAGGTCATGATCTCACGGTCTGTGAGTTCGAGCCCCGCGTCGGGCTCTGTGCTGATGGCTCAGAGCCTGGAGCCTGCTCAGATTCTGCGTCTGCCTCTCTCTCTCTCTGCCCTTCCCCTGCTCACGCTTTATCTCTCAAAAATAAATAAACGCTAAAAAAAATTAAAAATAAACAAATAAATGTAAAAAAAACCCACCTGTATTTCTTCTCTGACTTCATGGGGACTTGGAGTGGGAGGTATTTTAAATGACATGTACTCAGTCTGTCTCCCCATAATTTCCTTGGTTTTTATTTATTATTACATCATCATTATGATTGGGGGGGAGGAGCAGAGAGAGGGAGAGAAAGAATCTCAAGTGGGCTGCGAGCTCAGCTCAGAGCCCGAAGCGGGGCTGGATCGCAGGAGCCTAGTATTTGTTTCCGTAGTTTCTGATTGCCGACGAGACTGAATGTCTCCATATGCCATTAGCTGTGTCCATTTCTTCCTCTGTGAATTTCCTCTGCCACCACTAAAAACTATTCCCCTACGTTGTTCACTCCAAGCTTCGTGGGTGGTTTTTTTTTTTTTAATGACATACACGTCTTGCTTTATTTCCCTATTTGCTCCTAATTCTCAAGTGCTCCTTTCCATACGCGCTGTTGCCTGGTTTATTAACAGTGTGGCCACAGGAGGGAAGGGGAGATGGGGGGGGACCGGTGGAGCGGGGTCTCCTCCAGGGAGAGGCCCCCCCTTTCTGTGCTCCTTTTTTAAAAACCCGCCATAGCCACGGTGCTGTTGTCTTTCCTCCCGATTATGTTAGTCGTATGCCCAGCCTGTAAAATCACTCCGGGACGGGGAAGGAGGCCGGGGGGCCACCCCAACAGGCGGGCCCCCCCCCGGGGAGTCCTCCGAGGTCTGGCTCTTGTTTGTGGGGTGACCCTGGTGCCAGAGCAGGTTCAGTCGGTTGAGTGTCCGACGTCGGCTCAGGTCATGATCTCGCGGTTCGTGAGTTCGAGCCCCGCGTCGGGCTCTGTGCTGACAGCTGGGAGCCTGGAGCCTGCTTCGGGATTCTGTGTCTCCCTCTCCCTCTCCTCCCTCCCCACATACTGTGTCTCTTTCTCTCTCAAAACTAAATAAACATTAAAAAATGTTTTTAAATATATTAAAAAAACAGAAAAAAATAGCATCAAAATTCGGTGATTCTCCTTCCTCTCCCATGTCAGAGGGCAGGAAATTTAGTTGGAATGAAATACACGCACATAATCTAATGTCTTAAGATTTGAGGTTTTGAATTACAGTGAAACCCTGCCGTGATGTGCTTTATTTGAATTATTGAGGAATAATCGAGTCAAATTTAATTCTCTGCAGTATAATAGCATGCAGTACCCTCCCCCCGCCGAATCTTTAAACAGGGTGGCGTCTCCGAGCCGCGTCTGGTCTCCTGGATTCGCGGCGGGGGCAGAGGTGATATGATTTCCCGAAGGGCCACCGGCTCGTGCGTGGAAGAGCGGGAGAGGTGAGGTGTTCCGGCCCACGGCTCTCTCACGCTGCCCGGCAGGAACACGGTTCACGTCGACGAGTCACGGACTCCTGTTCTGGAAAGAGGCAGCCTCCAGCTGAGAGACGAGGCTGTGGCCAGTGGTGTAAGGGCATCGGTGAGTGAGCCCGTGCTGACTCAGGCTCAGGAAGCAGGTCGACCCCAGGCAGGCTCGGTCTACCTGGATTGTACCGCCGATAGGGCATGGAGGGCCTGTCCCCCTGCAGGGCCAGGGACTAGGTCATGGGGACACACCCTTCTCTCCAAGCTGCTCGGAACCTACCACAAACTCACGCACTCTCCCGTCTAACCGGTGAACTCTCCAGGACAAAGCCCTTATCCGGGTCATTTTTTTTTGAAGTTTAGTTATTTCTTTTGAGAGAGACGGAGACGGCGCTAGCAGGGGAGGGGCAGAGAGAGAGGGAGAGAGACAATCCCAAGCAGGCTCCACACCGTCAGCGCAGAGCCCGATGCGGGGCGTGAACCCGTGGACCGTGAGATCCTGACCTGAGCTGAGCCTGAGCCCCGCAGGTGCCCTGAGTGTCTGGCTCATCTTTGCAGCTCTGTGCCCGGGACGGTGACTGGCACAAAAATACCTCAATTGACGTCTGTGAAATAACTGACAACCGCCATATTTAGAGCCCAACCCAGAGCAGACGGAAATCCCAGCCGGCCATTGCCTGATAGAGCTGAACTTGGCTTGTCTCCTCTAGGATGACCCGCTAGGGAAACGCCTGCCCATCGGTGGCAGAAGACCAGACATTAAAATAATATATACCAGGATTGTTCACAAAAGCCCCGAATGGAAACAGCCCAAATACCCACAAATGGTAGAATAAGCGTGTTGTGGTATGTCCATTCAGTGGAGTACGATACGGCATCGTCAACCAGTGGACTACAGCCCACGCATCAATGTATACGAATCGCAGAGACAGTGCTCAGTGAAAAAAGTAAGTCAGAGAATAATTAGTTAAGGCTAGATCCATTTATAGAAAATTCAAAGTGAGGAAAAACGAAACAATGTATTGCTTAAAGTTCCTTGCGTGTGTCGTAATACATTAAAGAAAAGCAAGGAAATGATTAGCGCATATTTTCTTTTCTTTTTTTAATTATTGGGTTGTTACCTTTTTTTAACGTTTATTTTTGAGAGAGAGAGAGAGAGAATGAGTGAGCAGGAGTGGGGGAGGGGCAGAGAGAGAGAGGGAGACACAGAATCCGAAGCAGCTGCAGGCTCGAGCTGTCAGCACATGACCCACGAACCGTGACATCATGACCTGAGCCGAAGTCGGACGCTCAACCGACTGAGCCCCCCGGGTGCCCCGTACACATATTTTCAATTGTAGTTATTTCAGGCAGAAAAGAAGGAAATATACTTCAGGGAGATTGAAGTCATTGGTGTTATTTGATTTAAGTTGGATGATGAGTACATTAAAACGGTGATACGTAAGGGGGGCCTGGGGGGCTCGGTCGGTTAAGCAAGCGTCTGACTCTTGATCTAAGCTCAGGTCTTGATCTCAGGGTCATGAGTTCAAGCCCCATGTTGGGCTCCGCACTCGGCGTGACGCCTACTTAAAAAAGAAGATCATACATTATATGCAACGCACGGACCTCGTAATGAAAGTTTCAGATAACACGCCACCATCAAACACGCCTAGGCGGAAGCCCTCCCCAGCACCGGACCTGGTCTGTCCTCAGGGGAGGGGAGCCCACGGCCTTCCAACAGGCTGACTCTACGGGAAGGGGTCTGTCCACGGGGGGTTGCTAAGCGCTGTCCCTCTGATCGCAGGGATCCCCGGTCCGGGGGGCAGCGTGTGTCTCCGAGCACCCTTCAAGGGGGGATAAACTGACGTCCCCCCACCCCACCATGAGGTGCTGAGGGCGTGTGCTTAGTAGACACCGGGGGTCCCTTAGCAGACCGTCCCTCTGGGGCTCGTCATTCACAGGTCCTTGTTAAAAGCAAGGACAGGGACGCCTGGGAGGCTCCGTCGGTGAAGCACCTGACTCTCGGTTTCGGCTCCGGTCATGATCTCACGGTTCGTGGGATCCGGCCCCGCGTCGGGCCCCTGCGGTGACAGCGTGGAGTCGGCTTGGGATTCTCTCTCTCTCCCTCTATCTCTCACGCTGTTTCTCAAAATAAATGATTTTGAACTTAAAACAAAACCTGGACGCTCATTTATTCTTTCGCCACAGGAGACGGTGGTGTTTAGTAGCCCCGAACTTGGAATCCGCTGAGGAAGGTCGTTGTCCCTTTAGGAAAGGAGGTAGGACGCCTCTTGAGAATCTGAAGGGACAGCAGGGCCCCGCGTCTGGGGCGCAGACAGAGGGTCTCCGGGGCCGAAGTCCGCGGGCTGTGAGGCCACACGCTGCCCTGTGCTCTGGGGCCACGCTGCACCGTCTCTGTGCCCTGGCCCCGGTTGGGGTCTCAGCAGCTCGCCTGCAAAGGTGGGCAGGGACCCCGAGTTACCTGCCGATCCCCCTGGATGGAGGGCAGGTGGAGCAGAGGTGCGGGGGGAGGGGGGGCTGGACCTGCAGCCCGCTCCGGGAGCCCCACGGCTGGGCCCAGGCTGTGATCCCAGACGCGGGACTGGCTTAGCCGGCGCCCCCAAATCCTCTGCTGTGCCGACCGCTTCCCTGAGGTCCCCGAATTCGCTTTGTGTGTAAGGGACGCGGGGGCCCCGAGGGCCCCAAGGGCTGTTTTGAAGGATCGCAAACGGGAGCCAGGCGCAGGGGGGGGGAGGCAGGAAAGCCCAGAACCCCCGCTCGGCCTCGCCTGCTGTCTGGGTGTCCCAGGGGTTCCCCTGTCTGTGCCCCCCTTCTCTGTGGAGAAAGGACTCCCGAGGAAAGGAACCAGGCCCTTCCTCACGGATGCGGCCGGCGTGCAGGACGGCACTTTGGGTCAGCCTTCGGGAGAAGGCCCGCTTCGGAGGTGCGCCTGGACCCTCCCTGTGGGCGGCGGGGACAAAGGGACCGACTGGGTGTCTCCATCTCCTGGGGATGGGTGAGGAGGGGAGGGAAGAAGGCCGGGCCCGGGCTTAGGAATCTTTCCCGTGGGCAGTGAGGACGAATCCCTCCTCTCCATGTGACGGCGGTGCATTGGGGGGTGCCCCCCTCGGTTCCTCTTACAGGCACGGCTCTCAATCTTTCCTTAGGCGTCAGGCCAGGCTCTCTCTTCCTCCTTCCTTCATTTTCCTGGAAACACTGCCCGCGTGGTACAATGACGCCTTCCCCGGGGCCCAGCGCAGCCGACTCTGGGGGTGGCCCCCAGCCTGTGTCCCCGTCTCAGTGTGTGTCCCGCCACCCCATTCCAGCAGCTGGGACGCTCCCTGCCGGAGGGCCCCCCACTCGGCTCCCAGCTTCCGCACCGCCTCACCCACCTGAGCGGCAGCCTCTGCCTCCCCTCCCCCAGCAGCCTGTAGCCGCTGCTGGCCGAGGATGTGTAAACACCCCAGCTCCCGGGGGTGGGATTGTTCTGGAACCACCAGGGTCTCCTGTCCCATTAAGCTTCAGCTGTCCTCGGAGGTGACGGGCTGGAGGAAGAGGCCCGTGTGGTGACTGTCCCTCCCTTCTGCTACACAGTAGACACCCCCTGCTTCCTTCTGTCAGGTCGGCTTCTGGAACAAACTAGAAGGTGCTCTGGACAAGGGACTGTCGCCCTTCCTACGCTTGGGACAGGCACGGGCTGGGGGGGGGGGCGTGTGGTCTCACGGAGGGTTCCAAGAAGCTGTCTCCTTACAGGTGGGCGGCCACTCATCCTGGTTTGCCTGGGCCTGGGGTCCTGGTGTCCACCTGGCTTAGCGCTTCTCTTGGAGGGAAGTGGCCTGGCTTGGGGGGGATCACCTGTCCCCCGTTTAGAGGACAGCCGTGGTTGGGCAGGAGAGCGGGTTTCACTGAGTCCCGGAGCCCGAGGTGGACTCCTCCCGGCCAGGCAGGGAGCGGCACAGTTGGCCCAGAAGCCAGGTGACGCTGGGCATGGCACCACCCTCCTCCCCCTGCCCCTGCTCCACCACCTCGAAGCAGGCTGTGCCCGGTTGACCTTACTGTGGGGTCGCGGCATCCTTGCTTTGAAGATCCGGCTACGCTCCAGGGGCGCCGGGGTGGCTCAGTCGGTTGAGCCTCTGACTTTGGCTCCGGGTCATGATCTCACGATTTGTGGGTTCGAGCCCCGGATCGGCCTCTGTGCTGACAGCTCGGAGCCCGGAGCCTGCTTCGGATTCTCTCTCTCTCCCTCTATCGATGACCCTCCCCTGCTCTCTCTCTCAAAATAAATAAATAAAGTGTATAAAAAAATAAAATACAATGTGGCTACCTTCTAAAAGAAGCCTCACTAGAGCTTGGCGAGTTCGCTCCTTAGCCTGGAAAGAAGTTGCTCCACCGGCCACTAGGTGGCGTCCAACACACGCGCACATCCCTGCACGCGCGTCCCGGGGCCGCGCAGACGGCCTGACGTCATCCACGCGCAGCCCCGGGGCCGCGCAGACGGCCTGACGTCATCCACGCGCAGCCCCGGGGCCGCGCAGACGGCCTGACGTCATCCACGCGCAGTCCCGGGGCCGCGCAGACGGCCTGACGTCATCCACGCGCAGCCCGGGGCCGCGCAGACGGTCTGACGTCATCCACGCGCAGCCCGGGGCCGCGCAGACGGCCTGATGTCATCCACGCGCAGCCCGGGGCCGCGCAGATGGTCTGACGTCATCCACGCGCAGCCCGGGGCAGCGCAGAGGGCCTGACGTCATGCACATGCATCCCCTGCACGTGTGTCCTGGGGCCGCGCGGACGGCCTGACGTCGCTGCGAGGTGCCACGAGGGCCGAGTCCTGGCGCCCAGGGCCGCCCCGTCGACATCCGGTGGGCCACGCCTGGGGTACACGAGGTGAGGTGTGCGTGCTCACGGGGAAAGGGGGGCGGGACTCAACGTCCAGGGAACCCCGCTGCCCCTCCAGACTCGCTCCGTGTCCCGGCCTCCCGGGGAAGCGCAAGCCCTCTGGGGCAGAGCCTGGGGGACCTAAGAGCCCAGGGCCCCCGTGGCACCGAGAGCCGTGGTTCCCGGCGCCCCTCCGCCCCTGCCCGCGAGCAGCTTTGGGGCAGCCGTGTCCCCTGCTTCCCGCTCCAGGACCCAGGGCCCGGCGCGCAGCAGTGCTGGGCGTTTGCTCGTTGAGGGAGGAGGAGGTGCCGTCTGAGCTCGGCCTTTGTGACCAGGGAGGAGGAGAGGGCGAGGATGGCGGGGGGCGGGGAGGGGGAGACTCATTAGGAAGACAGGAAGGGGGAGCTGCCGACCCTCTGCCTCCATTACTCTCTGGAGCATCTGGGGTGCAGGGACCCCCTCTGGCTCGAGAAACAAAGGGCTTTGCAAGGCCACCTTCTCCTCCAGAGTTGGGGCGCTCGGCCAGGCCCTGCACCCGGCTCCCGGTTCTCTGGACCTTTGCACGGCCTTGCAGGGGAGCCGCGTGGCCAGGCTCTCCACGACGCCCTCCCCCGAGCAGCCATAGCGGAACCCGTTGCTCTCTGCTCTGAGTGAACTTCAGGTGCACCCGGGAAGCGTTTCAAAACTGCTGTCGCTTTATTTCGTTGGCCCGGGGGGGCGGCGCCGGGGGGCATTGCGGTGATCCGGGCAGTTGGCCAGACCTCGAAGCCCTGAGCCGCTTGCTGGGTCTGCTTCTGTCGCCCCCAGGCTCCTTCCCCCGGCAGCCCCGAGCGCTCTGGGCCCGAGTTGCATGTCCCAGCGGCGGGCCTGTGCTCTGTGGATCCGGAGACCTCTCCTGGGCTGGTAAATGAAGACGTCAGTCGTTCAGCCAAGGGCCACACAGAGAGACTCTTGACCCGTGGAGACAAGGACTGGGGGTTTGCAGGGGACGCAGAGAGACAGGGGACCGTGAGGGGGGGGTGCAGAGGGACGGGGGACAGTGAGGGGGGTGCAGAGAGAGGGGACAGTGAGGGGGTGCAGAGGGACGGGGGACAGTGAGGGGGTGCAGAGAGAGGGGACAGTAAGGGCTGTGCAGAGAGACAGGGGACAGTGAGGGGGGTGCAGAGAGAGGGGACAGTGAGGGGGTGCAGTGAGACGGGGGACAGTGAGGGGGTGCAGAGAGAGGGGACAGTGAGGGGGTGCAGTGAGACAGGGGACAGTGAGGGGGTGCAGTGAGACAGAGGGGACAGTGAGGGGGTGCAGAGGGACATGGGACAGTGAGGGGGGTGCAGAGAGAGGGGACAGTGAGGGGGTGCAGAGGGACGGGGGACAGTGAGGGGGGTGCAGAGAGAGGGGACAGTGAGGGGGTGCAACGGGACAGGACCGTGAGAGGGGGTGCAGAGGGACAGGGGGTACAGTGAGGGGGGTGCAGAGGGGACAGTGAGGGGGGTGCAGAGAGAGGGGACAGTGAGGGGGTGCAGAGGGACAGAGGGGACAGTAAGGGCTGTGCAGAGAGACAGGGGACAGTGAGAGGGTGCAGAGAGAGGGGACAGTGAGGGGGTGCAGTGAGACGGGGGACAGTGAGGGGGTGCAGAGAGACAGAGGGGACAGTGAGGGGGGTGCAGAGAGAGGGGACAGTGAGGGGGTGCAGTGAGACAGGGGACAGTGAGGGGGTGCAGTGAGACAGAGGGGACAGTGAGGGGGTGCAGAGAGACAGAGGGGACAGTGAGGGGGTGCAGAGGGACAGGGGACAGTGAGGGGGTGCAGAGGGACAGGGGACAGTGAGGGGGTGCGGAGGGACAGAGGGGACAGTGAGGGGGTGCAGCGGGACAGAGGGGACAGTGAGGGGGTACAGAGAGACAGAGGGGACAGTGAGCAGTGAGGGGGTGCAGAGGGACAGGGGACAGTGAGGGGGTGTGGAGGGACAGAAGGGAGAGCAGCTTGCAGGGCTGCCTCCCTGAGAGAAGTCCCGGAGGCAGAGGGAGAGAGCATGTCCTGGGCTTGCACCACAGCGACAGAAGGATCCCCTCTCTGGGACAGAAGATGTGCAGGGGCCGCGGAGACCACGGGTGGGTGGGCGGGCAGCCCAGAGGTTGGGCCGACTGGGTGGCGAGGCCTCTCGGTGTGGGAAATGAGCTTTTAGCCCCCGCTGTCCTAGCAGCCCTGCAGGGCCCAGCCAGAAACGTCCTCCCTGAGGACCAAGGCTGTGGCCTGCCAGCCCTGAGCTCACGGACCGTTGGGACCTTCGCGGGCAGAGCTCCTGGGAGCCCCTGTCACGCCTTCATTCATGCGCTGCCGAGGGGCGATACCCCAGCGCAGGCCCTGGCTTTGGGCAGAGGACGGGGAGGTGTGGGGAGGGCTGGGCTTCTCAGCAGGGACCCGAGCTGTGGCCAGGCTGGGGCTCAGTGCTGCTGGGCGGAGCCTGGGGGGTCATGGCAAAGGTGTGGGGGTCCCTGTGGGGCAAAGGGACAGCAGGAGGGTGGCGGTGGTGCCTGTGCTCTTGCTGGGTCAAGTCTTTAAAGACAGCTCTCTGGCCGCCTGGGGGACTAAGTCGGTTGGGCGTCCCGACTTTGGCTCAGGTCATGATCTCACGGTCCGTGGGTTTGAGCCCCACGTCGGGCTCTGTGCTGACAGCTCAGCGTTGAACAGGCTTACATTCTGTGTCTTCTTCTTTCTCTGCTCCTCCCCCACTCACACTCTGTCTCTCTCTCCTTCAAAAATAAATAAACATTAAAAAAATTTAAAAAAAAAAAGATTCTAATACTTCTGTGTCCACGGAACGGACTGGAACCGCTGGGATGACAAACACGGTGTCTGTCATGAGAGGGCACAGGGCTGCGGGAGCACAGCTTGGGGTGATGCCCTGAGGCCCTGGGGCTTCTGCAGAACCTGTTTGTCCCTCACCCGAGGCCGTCATCAATTTTCAATTAGCTGGAGGCTCGGCGGCAGCTGCAGGCTCCAGACTCCACCACTAATGAAGGCTCTGGCCTCGCTGGAGACAGCGTTGAGCCAGGGCGGGCATCAAATTAGGTTACCCTGTGGAGGGACATCAGGCTTCGGTTTGGAGCTGTCGGCTTACCTCTGGCGGGGCTGGGCACCTCTCTGGGCTTGGAGGGGGAGCCCTGCCCATCATCTTCCTCTGGAACAGAGTGTATGTGTGGGTGGTGCAGAGAGTTTTTACCCCAGGAGCTGAGCCCCACGGTTCTGGGTCTTCCTTCTGGAAGGGCAAGCAGAAGCTGTGGCGTTTTCTCATCTTGGGCTTGCAGCGGTGGGGGACGCTGGGGTCCCAGAGCCTGGCAGGGCCCTGGGCGATGGGGCTGCGTCCACTGTCCGCGTGTAGACAAGGCTGGGGGTGGCTAGGAAGGGGCAGCCCTTCAGGGTGATGGAGGAGGTCCAGGCCGAATGATGGGAGGTCCATCCGCAGGCAGAAGCCAGCCTGTTGCCAGAACAGGGAAGGGGACAGGGCACCCAAAGCTGGAACGGTTGCCGGGGAGCCGTGCGGAGCAGCCCACGCGCCCGTCTTCCCAGCAAAGCCCCTGGCGGGTGTCCGCTTCCCAGACTGACTTGCCTAGTCTGTCAGATGCAAACAGGTTTCCACAAAGCTGGAGGAGGCACGTGCAGAGAAGAATGAATCCGATGGCCCCAAAGCAGCGTTTCTCCAGGCAGCCTCCGTGCGTGTCCTTGCCGCCCTCCTCCCCTCCAGCCGCTCGGAGGGGTCAGCGGTGTCCCCAGAGACCAGCCCGATGGCCCTCCAGGCCGGCCACAGGGGGCTCGCGGTCAGGGCCAGCCCTCCGCCCTTTGGCCTGGATCCTCGGAAAGCCGGAAACGGGGAGGGGTCCTGACAGGCCGGGGACCCGGCAGAGGGGGTGGGCATGGGCCCGTCGGGACCCTCGGCACCCAGGTGGCCACCTCATGACCGTCACAGAGCCTCCCGCTTGCCGGGTGTGTCCTGCCCTGGACCGGGAGACCCGGGACAGAGGCAGGACAGAGTAACCTGTGTTGTGGGGGGCCCCCCGACCTCCAGGAAGTTGTCGCTCCCCGACTTCAGCGAAAAAGAAGGGAGCCAGCATCTGTGAAGCACACCTTTTCCCTCAGGTGTCATTGTATTTTCAGCTGTGTCCTGCCGGCTCGGACACGGGCATGTGGGGGGCACTCAGAAGGCACCTGGGGGGTGGATGAGTGAGTGGGTAAGTCTCTGGGTGGCTCCTGCTTTCTCTCCAGCTTCGGAGGTTTCAGGAGCCCAACACCTGCCCTGAGATTTGAGTGCCGGTCGGAATCCCCCCCTTCCCCCCCTCGTCCCCTCAAGTGTGAGGTCATGGCCCACAGCCTCCTGCGGGACCGCCTGCCCGTGCCCGGGAGCCGCTGCTGGGGCAGAAGAGGGTCCGGGAGCCCCGCCTGAGGTTCGTCGCGTGGATTTGCACTAGTTTTGCTCCTCACGGACCTGGGAGGGAGAGAGGGCAAAAAGAGCCGTATCCACTGTTCTCGAATTCAGCAGAATCCGTTAGGGTTCTTCTCATTGCTTGAACTGGAAACGTCAAGTCGAAATGACCCAGACAATACTACCGTTTCGCTAACAGGAAGACGCACAGCGCGCCAGGCTCCAGGGCCGGTGGGTGGGCCCATCCCGGGGGGCTCGGCGTGACAGGCGCGGATGGGGCCCTTCCTCTGGGGTGGGAGGGGTGCGGGGGGGTCAGCTGCGATGCACCCACTCACTAGTGCCCACAACCCTCTCTCCCAGCTCTGCCCCTGCCCGGAGGGAGGCCTTCCCACAGCTTGGACCCGCAGCCCAGCCGGAGAAGGCTTGCCCGGGCCCTTCTCTTTGTGCCAGCCTGGTGTCCACGCTGGCTGTCGCTCCTGGGTGGTGCCAGGGCCCTGCCCTCCCCGCCCTCCCCGCACACTCTCCTCTCTTTTTAGTAACTGCCAAGAAGCAGCATTTCTGAGTCAATATAAAACGTGCATGTTTAACGTGATAAGAAGCCGGCCAACCGCCTTCCCGAGCGGCTGCTCTCACGCTCCGAGCGGGGGTAAGATTTCCAACGGCTCCGTTGTGGCCGCGCTGCGGTCGGATGCTGATTTAATCTGCGCGTCCCTGATGGGTAGTGGTGCCCGGCGTCCTTTCGTGCGCATACCGGCCCTTTGTAATCTTTCGTGAAATGTCTTTTCGAGTCTCTGTCCCATTTTTCCCCCCGTCCACTTTTTTTATTGAGTTATTTGTCTTCAGCCTGAGTTGGGAGAGTTCTGTATGTATTTCTCAGTGAGGATGTCATTTGCATTTTTTTTTTTTTTGCTTATGCGCGTGGTGCGAGCGTCTTTTTAAGACCCGTGGCCCACTTTCTACTGCGTGGTGAGTCTTGGTTTTTGTTGACCGCTGGGAGGTCAGACCTCCTCGTGGGTGGTTCGCCTTCGCCTTGGCTTCTGGCATTCTTATTTTACGTGTTCGAGCGAGCCCATCTTTTCTCCTGTGGCCGTGGGATTTCGAGCCATAGCGAGAAGGGCCTTTCACGCTGCAAGATTACAAAGGCCGTCCCCTTGGCTTTCGTGTCCCCGGTCTTAGGTGACCTAGAGAACAGCAGGAGGGGAAGCGACATGTTGTTTATGGGCAGGTGTGCCGCACGAAGCAGGGGAGGGTGGGAAAGGGCTATGAGGAAGCAGGCACAGGAAGGAGCAGGCAAGAGGGCACGTTATAGAGCTGGCTGAGCTGGCTGGGGCCCCGCCAGACAGACAGGCTTTGCCCACCGTGCTGCAGAGAAGCCCCTTCTGGAAGGAGGGAGACGCCTAATCCTCTCACCCCTCCTGGTCTCTGGTGTCCCCTTGGCCTGGGCCGCCCAGGGGGGGCGTTACTGCCCTAGACTTTCTCTCTGGGGGCCGGACTCTTCCCACGTCCTGGGGCCTCCTTGCCCACCTGGCGGAGGAGTCCGGGTGCCCCGGGATTGACTGCGTTGGGCCCGGTGCTGTGTTGTTACCGTGGAGGCCGTGCCGGAGGCTGGCCTCCATCTGGGAGTCCGAGGCTGGCGCATTCGGGAGCAAGGCTGCCGCACCAGCGGCCTGTGTTCTGCAGGAGCGAGCAGCCCAGGCCCTGGAAGGTGCTCGAAACGGGCCAGGACGTGGCATCCTCTTAGGGTCCCTTCTCTTTTCTTCCATCTCCTTTTATTTAAAGACTTGCATATTGGGGCGCCCGGGTGGCTCAGTCGGCTGAGTGTCCGGCTTCGGCTCAGGTCATGATCTCGCAGGTCGTGAGTTCGAGCCCCGCGTCGGGCTCTGGGCTGACGGCTCAGAGCCTGGGGCCTGCTTCAGATTCTGGGTCGCCCTCTCTCTGTCCCTCCCCCGCTCGTGCTCACTGGCGCACTCTCTCTCTGTCTCTCAAAAATAAATAAAATATTTAAAAAAGCAACTTTCAAACACTCGTGTGTTTAGTCTGTTTGGAGCTTCCCCGGCCCGTGCTGCGGGGCAGTGCGAGGCCTGACTCTGGTTCCGTGTTTTTTTTCCCAGAGCCCTCGAGGGGCTCATCTTGCCTCCCGTTCATTGAGGGGCCTCTTCTGTCTTGCTGGTCATTCCTGTTTCTATTTTCATGTAAGCTACATAATCAGCTTGTCTGGTAAAAAAAACAAAACTAAATGGTCATTTTTAATGGGTCGTACCAAGGTTATCAATTAGATTTTGGAGACTCGGCATTTTTCATTGTGGGTTTTTCCATCCAAACACATGGCCTGGTATCCCATCGGTTCCAAGATTCTTTCATGCCCTTCTGTGGGTTGTTACGGTCTTGCCCGATTCTAGTTCTGGTAGTTTCTAGTTATGAGCAGGTGGAAGGATTGTTCCCCGCCCCCCACCCTTGTGTTTGCCTGAATTTGAAAAAAAAAAGTTGAGAGCAAGTACACTTTTTAATTAAAAGGAGAAATTCTCAATCTTTAAAAAATAAAAGAAAGAAAGCAGAAACACTGGGTTTTAAAACAAATACAGGGTGCCTGGGTGGCTCAGGAGGTTAAGCATCTGACTCTAGATTCCGGCTCAGTCATGATCTCACGGTTTTGTGGGTTTGAGCCCCACATCGGCCTCTGCTGACAGTGTGGACCCTGCTTGGGATTCTCTCTCTCTCTGCCTCTCTCCTGCTCACAGTCTCTGTCTTCCAAAAACAAATAAAAAAACACTTAAAAAAAAAACAACCCACAAATACAAAAAGCTCAAAAGCCACGGCTGGGCTCTCACTAAGTCCGAGCTGACTGAGTTCTGTGGACTCAGAACAGACTGATGGGCGAAACACACTGGGTTTGGCCTGGGGCTCCTTCCCTCTGCTATTTTATTTTATTTTATTATTATTTTTTAACATTTATTTATTTTTGAGAGAGACAGTGTGAGCAGGGGAGGGGCGGAGAGAGAGAGGGAGACACAGAATCCGAAGCGGGCTCCAGGCTCCGAGCTGTCAGCACAGAGCCCGACGCGGGGCTCGAACCCACGAACCGTGAGATCATGACCCGAGCCGAAGTCGGACGCTTAACCGACCGAGCCCCCCTGGCACCCCCCGCCTCTGCTATTTGAGAGTGTACACTCGCTCAAGGCTCTTCCCAGGGCAGAGAATCCACTTCACCCGAATCCTAATCTCCTCACAGAAGGATGAACACACTCGCTTCTCTCTCATTCTCTAAGAACCTCCTTCTCCTTGGTGGCGGGAAGTCACGGCGGGGCTCAGGAATCCGTTTTTACTGTCCCTGCGTCATCACGTGAACCAGTGAGTTGGCCTGCTGAGTGCCGGCCACGAGGGAGGGGTCTGTCCCCAGCCAGATGTGGGGGTGGTGGTGGTCGGGGGGGGGTCGCCCGAGGCAGGGAGGAGAGGCTGGGGACCCATCCCGTCTCAGGCTTAGTCCTGCCCTCCGGGGCCACGCAGCGTCACCTGTGGTCCACACGGCGACTCTTCACAAGGGTCCTCTCTAGGCCTTGGCTCCTCCGGCCACAGGTCCTGGCGGCGTCCAGGGAAGCCGTCTGGCTCTCATTTAACGCCAGGACTTTGAACAAACGTGAAACCTCTCCTTGCGTGTTGTTAAGAAATGGAACGAAAGCCGCTTCCTGTAATTGACTTCCGCGCCCTGTTGAGCCGATGTGGTGCCGTTCTCGCCGATCGCCAGTTTTCGTCCCCGTCACGATGGTTTAAAGGCGTTTCGGTGAATAGTCACGTCTCCTGGTTTCGTACCTCACGTTATCTGGGAAGGGGGAGGCGGGAATCCAGGGGACAGATGAGGCGCTGGGTGCCGCGGGACTGGCTTCCCAGAGCTTTAGAATTTGTAACTCTCGCTGCCCCCTCTCCCTCGGTCCTACTACCCCAGACAGAGCAGCAGGACCCTCCCCAGGCCCGGAGGCGTCCCCCGCCCCCACAGGCTTTCTGAATCAGTCATCGGGTGAGCAGCCCATTGGCCGGAGTGACATCTGACCCCAAAGGGCCACTCTGCCCCTTGGAAAACTCTCAGGCTCTCCGCAGCATCAGTCTGAGTATCTCGCCTTTCTTTCCTTCCTTCTTCTATTGGGTTTTTGCGTCGCCAAGGCGCAGGGGCGAGAGCACCTGGCCCCGGGGGTCCCAGACGCACCGAGTTCGGCCGCTGGCCACGCCCACAATCAAAGGCAGAGAGACGGATGGTGTCGAAACAGGAAAGGGATTTATTTCGGTGAGGCCAACACTGGGAAGGCAGGGGACTAGCGTCTCAAAGACCGTGTCCCAAGTGCTCCAAGTACGTCCAGGTTCGTATAAGGAAAGCGTGGGACAAAGGTCGTGGGTCGGAGCGGGTGGGCGGGGAAGGTCAGGTGACCATTGTCTCGGTGGGGGGGGGAAGGGGGTCGGCCTGGGCTCAGGGCAATCTGTGCACTCCAGGAGGGAAGTTTCGGTTCCCATGGGGGGGATTCTTTGCTCACTGAGTGTTTGCCTGAGTTAAGAGACGAGCTGGAAAGAACTTACCCAGTTAGAAAGTAAAGACCAATTGGGGTGCCTGGAGGGCTCAGTCGGTGAAGCGTCCACTTCGGCTCAGGACATGATCTCGTGGTTCATGAGTTCGAGCCCTGCATCGGGCTCTGTGCTGATGGCTCAGAGCCTGGATCCTGCTTCGGATTCTGTCTCCCTCTCTCTCTGCCCTCCCCTACTCTCTCTCTCTCTCTAAAATAAATAAACATTAAAAATTAAAAAAAAAAAATTCAAACGGAGGTAGCTGGAATTCTCTTTCATCGAGATAGTCTTTATGAACGCGAGGAGACGAAGCTTATGAGCGACTTAGGGATTCGGTGCTGAGGGTCCTTGTTCCGCGTCTGCTGGTTCGGAGTCTAACCGAATAGCTCTGGGGAAGGAGAGTTTACTGGGCTCCGCCCCAGGGCACTGGACAAACACCGCGTCTCCCCAGAGCCCCTCAAAGAGAGACTGTGGCAGCCAGGTTGCCCGTGGCCGCGGCTCAACTCCCTCGGACGACGAGGACAGCTGTCACCTTGCACGTTCTGGCCCCGGGCGGGGCGGGGGTCGGGGTGCCCACCACTCGCAGCCTCTGTCGCTGTCGCTTGGCGCTCCTCCGGGCTGGCTTCAACCCCAATTCAGTCTCGTGGTCAAAGCCGGAGACCGTTCCGTGGGCAGAAGGCGAGGCTCCTTCCCCAGGCGCCGTGCGCCTCCTTGGCTTCCAGGAGGTCCCGTGTGCTTTCCGGGACCAACTGCCTCGAGGGAGATGAGAATTAACATTTATTTCTGGGACACAGAGACAGAGTGTGAGCAGAGGAGGGGCAGAGAGAGAGGGAGACACAGAATCCGAAGCAGGCTCCTGGCTCCGAGCCATCAGCACAGAGCCCGACGCGGGGCTCGAACTCACGAACCGTGGGATCACGACCTGAGAACTGACTGAGCCCCCCCTGGGCGCCCCAGCTCCTTCTCCTTCTTGATTACCCTCTTCTGAGTCTTGCTGAAAGGCCTTGAATGACGAGAACAGTCGCAAGCACGGGGAAGGAGGCGGAGAAGGGAACCGTTTCGTGCTCTGTCTGTCGGATGGATGTTCTGACCTGAGAAGTGGCCGTCCCACGGGGGCCCGAGCTCGGTCCCCTGGCCGCTCCAGCCGGAAGGAGAGCAGCCACGTGAGCGTCCGGCACCGTTAGCTTGTGTTCTGTATCCACCCGAGGGCTCTCTTAATTCAATTCCGCGAGTAGATTTTCTTAGGAAGGCAGTGTGCCGAGTGGACAGCGCGTCTGACCTTCTTGTCAATTAAGTATTAAATATTACGGCTCTCGCTCTAAACTAATAATCGCACTCTGGCTCCTCGAATAATGCCTTTGCAATTCCAGTTAAGTCCGTTGGCCAAGGGCTGATCAACCCCGGAGAACAGGGGACAACAGATCTCCTGACCTGAATCACTAAACCCTACATTAAAACACCTAAGAGGAGCGCTGGGGGGCCCAGTCGGTCGAGCGTCTGACGTCAGCTCGGGTCACGGTCTCACGGTCTGTGGATTCAGCCCAGGAGGCGCAAAGACCAGGGTCTCCCCCAGGTTTTCCTGGGGAGCAGAGCGGCACCAAGCTGGGGTCCTGAGGGCCAGGCCCTGACTCTGGGCCCGTCAGGCTCTTGAGGAAAAGTCAAATCACCAAGTTCCGTTAGAAGGAGTAGGGGAAATGGGTGGAGAAAGTGAGGAATTCAAGTGTGTTTTTATTAAAAAAATTTTTTTAACGTTCATTTTTGATAGAGTGACACAGAGCACAAGCTGGGGAGGGGCGGAGAGAGAGGGGGATGCAGAATCGAAGCAGGCTCCAGGCTCTGAGCCATCGGCACAGAGTCCGACCTGGGGCTCGAACCCACAGACCATGAGATCATGACCTGAGCTGAAGTCGGACGCTTAACCAACTGAGCCCCCCACGTGCCCCTAAGTGCATTTTTGAAAGCACGGAAGTGTCGGTGGCTAGGGGGTGAGTGAGTGGGAAACAGAGGGTTCAAATAAGGCTGCCCTTGCCCTCTGGCCCGCCCGGGTGACAGAGGGAACTCGAGCTCCGGAATTCGTTTTCCTGGGCGGGAAGAAACAGAGGGGGACCTCAGAGCCTGCGCAGAAAGGTGCCAGTCATAAGCAAATCAGGTGAAAATGCACTTGACCCTGGAGAAGGACCCCAGATGGGCAGCTTGTTCGGAGCAAGGCCTGGCTTGGGGGGGAGGGGAGGGGAGGGTGGCTCAGGAGTGGGGGGAGGGGAGGGTGGTCAGGAGATGGGGGAGTGGAGGGGAGGGTGGTCAGGAGAGGGGGGAGGGGAGGGGAGGATGGCTCAGGAGGGGGGAGGGGAGGGCGGCTCAGGAGTGGGGGAGGGGAGGGTGTTAGGAGTGGGGGAGGGGAGGGTGGTCAGGAGTGGGGGAGGGGAGGGTGGTCAGGAGTGGGGGAGGGGAGGGGAGGGTGGTCAGTGCGGGCGGGTGAACCTGTGTCCAGCCTCTCCTCGGAGGTTCAGAAGCGCCGCCGTCAGCTGGGCCGTCTTCCCGGGAAGTTTCCCTGCCGGTTCGGCGAAGGCGCCGTCCAGGTTCTGTTCTGCTTCCGCACTCGACAGAGCAGGGGGGGAGGCGAGACCGGGCCACCGACAGCGACACCCCGGCGTCCACACTGGTGCCCGGCCGGCCGGGCGGTGCTGCGTGGGGCGGAGAGCACTCGCTCGGGAGTCCAAACGCGTGCTTCCCAGAACCGCTGGCGTCTCCTCGCTGGTGGGCGGAGAGAGCGGCGGGTCCTCCCTCCCCCAGCCATCGGAGCCTTGGGAGAGGCATAGAGTACATTCGGTTCTTAGTTCCCTTCGTCAAGTTCACGACCGCGAGGCCCCTGCACGTAATGATGAAGACAGTGGTAACACCTCGCGCCCGCGGAGGACTTTGGCTTTCGGGGCGCGCGCACCCCTCATCTCCTCGTGCACAGTCCCGCGGGGCCGCTAACCGGGGACACGCACTTAGGGGGGAAGGGGCCGGCACCCGAGCTGTCCTGGGCCCCAGGCCCCGTGTGCTCTCACTTAATCTGCGCAGCCTCACGCTTGTCACCCGCCCTGCCCCCCCCAGACGTCAGGAGCCCAACTCGTCGGGTGGAGAAAATGAGATTCAGGAAGACAGAGCGCTCGCCCCCCCTCGGGTGCTGTTTTCTTTTTAACATCTGCAAAGATGCGGCTCTAAACCAGTCCGTCCTAAACAATGCCACCTGCTTCGGCAGCCCCGCAGTGTCCTCGTCCCTGCCTCCGGCCTGGCGCTGGGTCGCGTCGGAAGGAGCGCTCCTGTCAACAGGGAGCGAATAACTGAACCCTCGCGCCCACCGCTGCCATCTCTGCGCATCGTGGGGGATCCTGGGTCCAGTTCCCAGAAGCCTCCAGCCTCCAGGGCCCTTCCAGGCCCCTCCGGAACCTCCCAGAACCCCATGGGCACCAGCCCCCGAGCCCCACGCTCCCCTCCACTCTGTATTCTTGTTTCTTTCTTTAAATATTTATTGAGTTTTGAGAAAGAGAGAGAGAGAGAGAGGGAGGCTCGTGAAAAAGAGCAGGGGAAGGGCAGAGAGAGAGGGAGAGAAACTCCCAAGCAGGCTCCACGCCGTCAGCGCAGAGCCCAACGGGGGGCTCGAACCTACGAATCTTGAGATGGCGACCTGAGCCGAAGTGGGACGCTCGACCGACGGAGGCCCCCGGGCGCCCCCTCCTTGCTTCTATTCTGGAGCGTCTCCCGCCTTGCTGCGGCCACAAGACCCACGCGCGATCATAAGCGCGAACGAGCGTTGCTTCCGTGTGTCGGTCCGCGACATGTCTGGACGTACTTCAGTTTGTCCAAACCATTCCCCAGGACGGGCCGCTAACAGCAGGGGGCGGGTGGGCTGCCAGTGGGCTTCCAGAAGCTTCCGGGAGCTGCCAGCGGGCTTCCAGAAGCTTCTGGGAGCTGCCAGCGGGCTTTCAGAAGCTTCTGGGAGCTGCTGGTGGGTGGGTTTCCAGAAGCTTCCAGGAGCTGCCAGTGGGCTTCCAGAAGCTTCCAGGAGCTGCCTCCCTCCTACATACTCTGGCCACTTGGCTTCCTCCTCTCTAGTTAACCCGGCCGTGGGAGAGCCTCCGCGGGGCCCCAGCGTGCCGCCGCGCTGGCCTGTGCCACCCCTGCGTCAGGCGTGTTCGCAGGGAGCAGTCCCACCCAGCCTCCAGGTAGCCCGGGGCCTCCCGTCCCACGGCCCGCCAGCACCCCTCGGACACGGAGGCCCACGGGAGCCAGTGGGATCAGCGGTGCTCGAGCCTTGTCTGAACGGGTCAGCCCCGGGCTGTGATGTTACCACCGCGGGGGCCGTCCCTCTCTCGGAGTCGTGTTCCTCTTCTTCCTGGTCCCGGGGACCGAGTCTGCTCGTGCCCAGGCATGAGTGGCACCAGTGCAGAGACTCGAGCTGTTTTGGGCCCCACCGTGTTTCTGTAGTGCCGGGCAGGTAGTAGGTGCTCAACTAATCGTGGCCACGAACGAATGAGCGAAAGGGTCTTATGAACACTAGAGGAGTTACGTACGTGCGTGTGTGTGCTTAAAGGACTTATTTTTCAGGGCAGTTTTAGGTTCCCAGCAAAACTGAGAGGAAGACCAGAAATTTCCCGAGACCTGACCCCTCGTGCTCTGCCCCCCCACCCCGTGCATGGCCTCCCCCGTTACCAACATCCCGCACCGGACGGGGCGTGTCTTCAACTGTTGAACCTACGGTCACACACCACAACCACCCCAAGCCCACAGTTCACGTGACGGGTCACGCTAGGTGCTGCGCGTTCTATTTGGAGACACGCGATGACACGTCCCCCTCCCTCCAGGCAACCACCCATCTCTTGTCTCCCTAGCTTTCCCGGGACGTCAGGGAGTTGGGATTGCACAGTATTGGGGCCCTGTCAGCCTGAAGGGTCCGCCACGGTTTTCACGGGCCGGCGGCTCATTTGTTTTTAGCACTGTTGTCTGGACCGACCGCTGTTGATTCCTCCATCGCCCGCTGAAGGGTGGCCTTGTCGCTTCCGAATTGGGGCGATCATGAAGCAAGCTGCTCTAACCGTCCACGTGCAGGTTTTCGTGGGGACGTCCGTTCTCCCCTCCGTCGGGCGAACGCCGAGGGGCCCAGCCGCTCGTACGGGAAGTTGCAGGAAACCGGCGAATCGGCTCCCCAGGTGGCCGCCCCGGCTTGCGCCCCCACCAGCCGGGAAGGACACTTCCGGTGGCTCCATGTCCTCACCCGCGTTTGGAGTCGTTGGGGCTCCAGAGTCGGGCCAAGTTGTCATTGTACTTCACGTCTCCCCGATGGCCGTGGCCGGCGGCTGTGCCCGTGCGGGTCTGTCACCTGCGGGTCTTCTCCGACGACTGTGCCTTCGGGAGCCCGGATCCGCGCCCCCCGAGGGTGGAGGAGGAGGAGGCCCCCGGAGCCCTCTCCCCTGAAACTGTCTGGGAGCTGTTCCACGCACGGCGTTTAGGTTCCCTGCTCTGTTCCCCTTAATCGCTCGGGCCACCCCCCACGGACCCCGATTTGGCACATAGGACATGGGAGCTACTTCGGACCAAAGCCCTTTGGTCAAGATAAAGTGTTCAACAAAAAGGCAGGACGCACACGAGGTGTTGGTGTGGAAAGTACCCATGGGGTCTCTGACTTGAGAAAGCGCACATGAAGGAAGGGGCGCCCAGGGGGCTCCGTTGGTTAAGCGTCCGGCCTCGGCTCAGGTCAAGATCTCACGGTCTGTGGGTTCCAGCCCTGCGTCGGGCTCTGTGCTGACAGCTCGGAGCCTGGAGCCTGCTTCGGATTCTGTGTCTCCCTCTCTCTCTGCCCTTCCCCTGCTGTGCTCTGTTTCAGTCTCTCAAAAATAAATAAACGTTAAAACAAAATTTTTAAAAATGCCATGCAATTTACGGTGACGATTTTTTTCCGAGCTTACAGTGATTATTGTAAGGCCAAGTCTGGTCACGTCAAGGGTTGTTGGTGCATGTGCGTGTGTGTGTGCGAGCTAAGTGTCTGTGGTCGGTGTGTGGTTCTTACACAGGCTTTGGCTTCGTCCGATGGAGGAAGCTTCTAGACGTCAGAGCCTTGGCCGTCCGCACCTGCAGCTAGCTCCCGCCTCCCCCAGCCTGGCCTATCTGCAAGCCGGACATCCTATAATTACCGTGAAGCCCTGTCGGGGAGGCGTCTGTGTGGCCGTCTGAATAACGGCCCCCAAAGTATCAGACCGTAACCCCTGCAACTCGCCACTTTTACCGTGCTTGGAAAAAGGACCTTTGCAAATGTGGTTACGTTAGACATCTCGGGACGGGGAGGTGAACCTGAGCTACCCGGGCGGGCCCTGACTGCAATCACAGGCGTCCTCCTGGGAGGGGGTCGGGGGGGACCTGGCCACGTGCCGAGGAGAAGGCCGCGAGGAGACGGAGGAGGCGCTTGGAGCACGGGCGTGGCGTGGCCAGGAGCGCGATCCGGGTTCTCCCCAGAGCCTCTGGAGGGAGCGCGGTGCCGCCCACACCTCGAGTCCACTCCAGGGATACCGACCCTGGAGGTGTGGCCCCCGCGACCGAGAAAGGACCACGTTTCTGTGGCCGAAGCCTGCGGGAGCGGACACACTCTGGGCATCACGCAGCGTGGCATCTGGACGCAGCGTGTTTAGGGACCCGTCCTCCTGCTTTGTGACTTCGGGCGAACGACTTCTTCCCCACCGCCATTTAGCCCCTCCCCCCGCCCACCTCCCTCCAGAAACCCTCAATTTGTTCTCCGTATTTCTTTTTTATTTTTAATTTTTAAAATCTTTATTTATTTTTGAGAGACAGAGGGACCGAGTGCGAGTGGGGGAGGAACACAAGGAGAGGGAGACACAGAAGCCAAAGCGGGCTCCAAGCTCTGAGCCATCAGCACAGACCCCGATGCGGGGCTGGAACTCCCAGACCTCGAGATCATGACCCGAGCTGAAGTCGGTCGCTCAACCGACAGAGCCTCCCAGGCGCCTCTGTTGTCTGTATTTAAGTCTTTTATGGTTTGCCTCCTCTCTGTTTTTATCTGATTTTTCCTTCCCTTCCCCTACGTTCTTACATTTCACGTATGAACGAAATCATATGATATTTATCGACAGTAACTATTGTTATTTGCCGAACGGACGGGTTGTTCGGGGAGGAAGTAGAGCACGGGACTTCGGAGCGTGGGTTCTGGCCTCGGACCCGGGGTCTGGTCCACGCCTTGCCACCTCCCAGCTCTGTGCCCCCGGCACGTGTGGTGCCTCGACCACCTGTGGGAAAAGGAGAAATAATATCCACTTCGTGGGGTTAGTGTCAGGATTGGGCTGACGATCCGGGTCCAGGAATTAGAACGGAGTCTGTCGTGTCATCAGCTTCAGTTATAATAATTGTCATCGTCACTGTTGTTTGCTCTCCACGAACGGCCGGCTGGGAGCCAGGACGTGAGCGTCGCTTGGGCGGTTGGCCAGGCCGCCTCCCCGCCCCGGCGGTTTCCCAGGGCGCCCGTCGGGGCGCTGCCAACACAATTGTGGTCCCTGCATTTAGAACGAGTCCCACCCCGGGCAGGATTTGCCCGCCTCGTCGCTTTCGTCCTGGCGGGTCGCCCCCAACGGAGAGGCGCGGTGCCACCCTCGGCAGAGACACTGCATGGGCAGAGGGCGGTGCGGTCCCCGGGTGGGCTGGGGACACAGGCGCGCCGGGCGCTCGAAGCCAGACATGCGGACCGCGGAAGCCAAGACAGATGCCCTGTTTCCCAGCAAGGACGAGGACGCTCCGGACCCTTCGCGGGGTGCTGCCCAGGCACCGTGCACGTGCCGGGAGCTGATTCTGTGATGTCTGGATGGAGGGAAGCGAGTGACCACCTCTTGAAGACGTCCTAGACGTCCCGCCCGCTGCTCCCCGCCCTTCTCGCCGCTGGCTGTGGTCACCAGGCCACACCGGGAGCTCTGAGACTCTGGCGATGGTGGAGTTTTAGCCGAGAGCGCCGCTAGAAACCGCTAGAAGCCTGAGGTAAATCTGGAGTCTGTGCCTGGGGGGCAGACGGAATGGGTGTCGGGTCAGCAGATCGGGTCACAAGGAGCTGGTGGTAATGCTTCCGAGAAGCAAGACGCCGCTCCGACGTGCTGGGATTTCCCCGGAAGGACCCTGACGTCCAAAGCTGCAAGCCAGGGGGGTATGTCCAGGCGATCGTCAGGAAGCGGGGGAGGAGGGGAGGGGGCTTCCCAGCCGCCACGGGACTCCTCCGACTCCCCTTCAGACTCAGTTTCCCCAGGAGCCTCACGCCCCGGTTAATATCCCGTCCGTGTCCTTCCGCAATGCTTGTTATCAGTTTAACCCTAACCCTAACCGAGCCCTAACCTCAGCCCGACCCTGACGCCGACCCCGTCTGTGATGGGCTCTGACCTTACGCCAACAGTGGCCCCGGCCACCGCTTCAAGGGCGACGCCGCCCGCACCCAAATTCTGGCCCTTCCTCTCCCCCGAGCCCTAATCTCGACCTAAGAGAACCTGACCCCAACCCGGCCACCACCGCAGCCTTGTATTAGGTCTTTCTGAGAAACAGAACCAGCTGGGTGTGTCCACATGAAAGTGGATTTTAAGGAGTCGGCTCACGTGGTCGTAGAGGCTGGCGGGGCCAGCCCCTGTAGGGCAGGCCGGCCTGGAGGTCCGGCAGGAGCCGATGTCGCGGGCCCAGCCCGAAGGCCACCTGCGGCAGGATCCCCTCAAGACTTGCTCAAGGCAGGTCAGTCTTTCGTGCTATCGAGGCCTTCAACTGATTTGACGAGGCCCACCCACATTCTGCAGGGCAATCCGTTTTACCCGGAGTCACTGACTTAAACGTTAAGCTCACCCGGGGTGTCTGGGTGGCTGAGTCGGTTAAGCATCCGACTCTCGGTTTCAGCTCAGGTCATGATCTTGCGGTTTCGTGAGTCGGAGCCCCATGTTGGGCTGTGCACGGCTGGTGCGGGGCCTACCCAGGATTCTCTCTCTCTCTCTCTCTCCCTCTCTCTCCGCCTCTCCCCTACTCACGCTGTCTCTGTCTCTCTCGAAATAAATAAACTTGAAATGTTCATGTCCTCCGGAAGCCTTCAGCAGCGTGTTTGACCGTATATCTGGGCACTGGGGCCGAGCCGGTCGAGTCATAAAATTAACGGTCACAAACTTCGCCGTAAATTGCAACCCCCGGCCTAATCTCCCCCCAAAAAGACCCCGTTCTCTCTTCCAAGCTGCCTCGGGCAGGCGGCGAGGAGCCTGCAGGGTTGGGGGCGTGAGCGTGGACGGCCCTGGCCTCAGGCAGCCAGCCTGCCTTGGCACAGAGGGGTTCCCAGCCGGCTGGGGGGGAAGGGAGACCCCAGCAGGCGTGCTATCTGCTCAGACCCCAGTCCCCCCCCCCCAGGCTGGTGGTGTTTCCCGTCCAAGGAGAACGTTCAGAACACGATTCTGCCATCACGTTGACTGTGATGTGAGCCTGCCCGGAGCGGCTTGTGCTGAGTCTGCCTCCCCGGCTTGGGTGCAGCGGCTTCCGAATTCATCTTCCCAGCGTATGTAAATTACCCACTCTGGTCCCCAATCCAGGAATTTGTGTGAGGACTGCGGGGTTTTCCCCGGGGACTGCGATTTCCGGAGGCGGGCTTCGGGCCAGCTCCCGCCGGCGGTGTCGGCTCGCTGGCACGGGCCCCGCGGAAGCTTCCGACGGGGGATGAAAGCGCATCGGGGAACTTCGCGGGATTGGGAAATACTTCCTAGAGAGCGGAGGAAGGGCGCTCGGGAGGCGGTCCTGGGGCCCACGCTTCAGCTGCGCGCTGCGGACACGTGCTGCGGACAGCCCGGGTTGGAATTGCAGGGTGGCGAGCGGGAGGGCGGTGGTTACGGGGCTGGGGGGCAGGGGACCCGGGACGGGGGGCGAGAGCATCGCGCCCGTGACTCCTGGCTCTTCTCTGCCTCGGTGTGGCCGCGTCGCCAAGGCCGTCCCTGTGCGCTCTGCGAGAAAGGTGTGAGCCCAGGCCCCACGGGACACAGGGGTGCGTTCTACGGGGACCTCGAGGGGCACCGATGAGTCAGAGGCAGGGGATGCAGCTGCCGAGGGTAGTGAGCCCTCCGGGCGTCACGGAGACGCCGTTCCTAGCCCTCGGAAGAGGTGGTTAGAGCCGGAGCGGCCTGTGAGGCCTCGTTGGCTACTGCTACGGTCCTGGCGGGCCGCCGGTGGGGGGAAGCGGGAGGACATTCCCGGACCCCTCTCTCCTGCCGTCGCCGGTGTGTTGGGACTGGCTCCCACTGGCCCGCGAGGGCCCGCAGCGTGCGGGGCTCCAACTCCACACTCAGGCGAGTCTGTGACATCTCTCCGGGGGGAGTGTTTGCTCCCCGGAAGGGGCCCCTGCTACGGATGGGGTTGTCCCTCCCCAGCCAGCTGGCTGGTACGCTGTTGCCGGCACACCGCCGCCCCCCACTCTGGCGCCTCCGTCTCTTTCTTATTAGTGTGTGTTTATTTTTGAGGGGGGAGGGGCGGAGAGAAGGGGACGGAGGATCCGAGGCGGGTTCTGCGCTGATCGCGGCGAGGCCCACGCGGGGCTCGAGCTCAGGAACCGCGAGATCCCGACCTCTGAGCCCCAACCGAGAGTCGGTCACCTAACCAACGGGGCCACCCAGGAGTCCCCCGACCTTTCTTCTTTCTGCCTAATCCTACCCGGAGTCAGAGGAAGGGAGTTTGGGGAATCACTTTTGGGTCAGCCCCTGGGGGCACAGAGCGGGGCTCAGAGGGAGGGGAAAGGGCGCCCGGCACACCGCCCCGTCCCGTTCTCCGGCCCCCATCGCCCCCTGGATCCGGCTCCGAGCCTCTGGCTCTAGCCCCAGAACGGAAGCTCCCTGGGAGAAGGGGCTGTGCCTCCTTCTCCTCACCTGCCCCCGGCAGGTGCACGGCCGGCGAACGCTCGTTAACTCGTGCCCAACGAGAGTCCCAGGCCTCCGAGAAGCCGGAGGGACGGGGTCCCATGGCGGCGGAGAGAGGTCACACCGCCTGGGGCGTGAGGGGCCCGGGGAGCACCCGGAGAGAAACGTCTAGCTGGCAGTTGGCGACGGGTCGGAGCTGAGGATCCAACTTGTTCTGCCGTCGAGGGCGCCGGGCTGCTGGGGACCGCGGGAGGGGACGGGGGTCCGCCTCTCAGGATTCCCGTAGTCAGGGGGAGGAGGGGCAGGGAGGAGCCAGGGAGCGCACGGGCGAGGCCAGGGCGGCGATGGGGTCAGCAGCCGCATCCCAGCGAGCCGAGGGCCGGCCGGCTCCCTCTGGAAATGAGGCAGAATGCCACCGCGCGGAGGAAGCCTGAACCCCCGCTGGGCGAAGGAAGCCAGTCCCGGGACACCTGTCGCGCCGTCTACTGTCTGCGTCCGCGGGCCGGAGATGTCAGAAGCATCGCGATGCGATGTGCCCCAGGCAGAGCCGCCTCCCGAAAACGTCAGGGCCCAAGGCCCTTTGGTTCTTATCACACGGGGTTGGGAGATGCAGCCCAAGTTCAGAGAGATTAAATCTTAAAAACGCGTGTCTTAGAATCCACGATGTGAGACACAGAGCGTCCGTATGCGGCCGTGGAGAAGGCAGGGGTGGGTGGATACGGGCAGCTCCCACGGCACCGTGGTGCCCTCTGTGGGTCCCTCCCCTCCCCCTGCTGTGACGTCATCGCGGTTTTCTCTTTCTTTAAAGAAACGTAGCGCAATGCCATCTTTGGCAGGTAGGCTAACCAGCAGTGTGTATTTTCAAGATTGACAATTTGTAACACAGAATTCACCGTTAAATCCTTTTTAAGTGTGCCGACCGTCTGGTGGCGTGAAACACGTTGTCGCCGTTGCGTAACCATCACCCCCCGCCCCCCATCGCCAGAGCTTTTTCATCAGCCCGAACGGAAGCCGAATCGGCAGGAGTAAAGACGAGTTCCTGGCGCCTCCCCTCCCCAGCTCCTGGTGACCCCCCCCCCCCGACAACCGCCACATTGTAGCAGGTGTCAGCTTCCTTCCTTTTGAAATTCGAACGATCTCCCGCTACTGCACGCAGCCGCCGTACGTTTTTACTTACGCACTCGCCTGTCGGCCGATGTTTTCGAAAGTTCCGTGTGAACTCTGCTGTCCGGCTCTGCCTGTCCGAGTCCCTGCCGTCGGTTCTTTTATGCCCCCGGAAGTGAGATTGCGGGCTCATGTGCGATGCCCCGTGCCAGGTTTCGAGCAGCTGCCACGCGGCTTTCAGAGCTGCCGCAGCATTTCACATCCGTCCCCGCCACAAGGTCACACTTTCTCCACATCCAGACCAACAGATTGTTATTTTCTGTTGGTTCGTTGCGAATAATAGCCATCCCACGGGCGTGCCCGCTGTTCTGATTTTGACTGTACAATCTTCCTGCTTTTCTTCTTTTTTTCAAGTTTATCCACTTCCTTTGAGAGAGGGGGGAGGGCGGGGGGGGGGAGAGAGGGAGAATCCCAAGCAGGCTCCACGCTGGACAGCTCTGAGCCCAAAGTGGGGCTTGAACTTGCCAATCACGAGGTCACGACCTGAGCCGAAGTCCGACGCTCAATCGTCCAAGCCACCCAGGCGCCCCGCTGTGCCTCTAAACGACACACTGTTTGATTTTGCAAGTGTTTATTTAACCTTTATTTCAAGACGTGGTGGTGCTGCTGGGTGCGGGCGCTGGGGAACCCCGCCCCCCGGTGGACGGCCGGGCGGGCAGTGCCCAGCAGGGGCGCGCTCCGGAGCGCACGGGTGGGAGAAGCTCGCTGGGCAGACCAGCCCCGATGGAGGGGGCGCGGAGGGCTTCCGAGGATGTAACGTCGAAAGTCTGATGACGAAGAAGCGCCGCACGAACGGCCGTGAGGAGGGCGAGCAGGGTTGGGGAAGAAGAAAGCCCAAAACTAGGGAACAAGGGGAGACGACGGGTTGCAGAGGCCTGGCCGCAGGGGGAGTTCCAGCGCTGCAGGCGGGTGGGGTGCGAGTCCCGGAGCAGGTCACCCGCGTGCCCAACCGGGACTCTGCCGGTCTCCGGGATCCCCATGCGTCTCTGTCCTGCAGTCCCCCTGGCAGGGCCTGGGGACAGACGGGGTGGAGAGCACGGCTGGGGAGGTCAGGGCGGAGAGCAGGGTTGGGAGCAGTAAGGGCGGAGAGCAGGGCTGGGGGGGTCAGGGCGGAGAGCAGGGGCCAGGGCACTCAGAGCGGAGAGCAGGGGTGGGGACAGTTAGGGCAGAGATCAGCGGCTGGGCGCTCAAGGCAGAGTGCAGGGACTGGTGGTCAGGGCAGAAAGCAGGGGTGGGAGTGCTCAGGGCGGAGAGCTGGGGTGGGGACTGTTAGGGCAGAGAGCAGGGGCTGGGTGTTCAAGGCGGAGTGCAGGGGCTGTGGGGTCAGGGCAGAAAGCAGGGGTGGGACGCTCCTGGTGGAGAGCAGGGGTGGGAACACTCAGGGCGGAGAGCAGGGGTGGGAGCAGTCAGGGCAGAGTGCAGGGGCGAGGCGGTCAGAGCACGGGCGCTCAGGGTGGAGAGCAGGGGCGCAGAGCAGGGGGCGGTGAGGGCGCAGAGCAGGAGTAGGGGGCGGTGAGGGCGGAGAGCAGGGGCGGGGGCGCCCGCAGCTGCGGTCTCACCGCCCCCCCCCCCCCGCACGGGGAGGAGCCGCTCCGCCCACCCCCCAATCTGCCGCCTGGTCACCCCTGCGCGTTCTATTGATAGGCTCCGGAGCGGTTCCGCCTCAGCGCAGAAGCAGGTGGCGTCGAGGAGAACCTCCCACAGGCAGACAGCGGGGGGCCGCGGGCGCGAGGGGCTCGGGCTTGCAGCCCCCCCTTCCCTTGAGCTCCTCCCCTCCAAGGCCGTAGAGCCGGTGGAAACCATGCAAGTGAGGGTCCGATGAAGCCTAGGCGCTGAGTTGTCTTCTCGCACCTCCGCCCCGGAGCCGCACCCCTGCAAGGAGGGCGGGGAGGGCTATTTGCGCCCGCGAAACACCCTCCAGGGTCCTAGCAGGGCAGAGCTTTGGGGAGAAATGACCCCAGGGAAGGTTCTAGAGGCTGCTGGGAGGCAGCACCCCCATCCTGAGAAGAACACCCGACCTCTAGGGAGAGGGTCCCTCCCGGTCCAGCCAGGCAGAGTGCGGGGGGGGGGGGGGTGGGGGGGGTCGCTTCGGTCCCTCTGACCCCGGGACCGTGGACGGGCAGACGACAGCTGCGGGACTTCTCTGGGCTCCTTACAGCCGGGCTTCTCCTTCGTTTATGCTTTGGAGTCTCTGTTGTCACCACGCCACCACCCGCTCCGCCCCCATCCTGGTTAATAATGGCATCCAGCAGCCGTCATGGTCAAAGGCAGGTGGCCGGAGCCCAGGGGCCCAGGATCCGGGGCTCCCACCAGAGAGGGTGATTCAAGCCCATTTTTTGTTCAGGGGAGACAGAGGCCCAGGGCAGCCGGGGACTCTGACCCTCCATGCAGCGTTCCTCCTGCTCTGGCCACCAAGCCGGGACTGTGCCTCTGTCCCACCCCCTGGCTCTCCCCGGCTGGCTGGTCAGGTGCCACGGCCCCGGTGGGGGCAGCATCCCTGGGGTGCTTCCGGGTCTGTGTGCGTGGAGCGTGTGGGACCCGGGCGGCATGGAAGACTGCCTTGCCAGGTTCCTTAGCCCCGGAGGTGCAGGCCGTGGGACCCCTGTCTGGGACGAGGCATCCAGCCTGATGCCCTCACTCATGTTTGTGTCTTTGTTTTTCCACTGCATTCGTTGCCAGTATGGAAACACTGGGAGATTTCTATAAAAAAATCAGACCCCCAGCTTCCTTGACAAACCAGAAGATGTAGGACGGAAGCTGCTGGGGCTGGGCGGCTGAGCCACACCAGCGCCTCTAGCAAGGATGTGTGATAAGACCTTTGACACGTGCCTGGCTCACTTCCCATGATTCATTCGCCCAGGGACCTGCCCCTCCTGGCTGAGGCCTCCAGGCTTCCGTTTGCAAGCCTGCTCCGGAGAAGGAGGAGGGGGTGGGGGCAGGGGTGGTCCCAGTGGCCTGTCCTCCGGGCTGCTGTCCTGGGCTGATAAACGAGCCAGCGCGGCTCCCAGCACCAGCTGCTTCAACGTTCACTTTGAGGTCACTTCCGCCACCTGGCGACGCCCGTCACCTCACTCTCTGCCTGTGCGCTTCGCTCCCCGGCGAGCAGCTGCCTTCGTCATCTGGCCCCTGGCCAGGGCCGGCCCCCGCGGCCAAGAATGAAACAGGGGGCAGGACAGGCGGGGAGCTTGCTGCGCTCCGATGTCGGGTCCCCTCGGGGAGCTCCGGAGGGAAGCCCTCGAAGGGATCTCAGGTGGCCACGCAGCCTTGACTTTGACATTCGAAGACGGTTTCAAGTCCTTTCAGCCACGACCAAAAATGTGGGCCAGCGGATAGCAGCATTGAGCGGATTTGTACACGTGGAGAGACCCTGACGGTTGTGGTCATCGGACCGACGTCCGCGTGGGTCATCGAGAGGGCCAGTGGTCAGCAGAAGGAAGACGGAAAGTATGTTTGCTGCACACGTGTAGGACGAGCCCCATGGTGCTGAGATGGAGAGCCTTGGCCCTGGAGACAAGCAGGTCTAAATGTTAGCTCTACCGCTTATGAGCTGTGTGACCGCAGGCAGACTGCTGGCGCTGTCCAGAGGTCTAGTTTCCTCATCTATAAAGAAGGTATAGCAGAGATACTGTTTTGTCCAGTTGCTGTGAGAAGTACACGTCTCATCACAGGAGGGCGCTCAGTAACCGTCCCTGATGGTGACATCGTGCAGCTTTGCTATGGGAGAACGGGGACAGAAAACCGAGCAGCAAGGCCTGGTGTCATTCCCCAGTGACAATGCTGTATGCCTGCCTCACTGCTACAAACGCTACACTCTGTCTGTCGTCCACCCGGGACAGAGCAGAGTGGCAGGTGAAGGATCACAGGGTCTCAGTCCCCCTTGGACACTCAGGGACTGGGTTAGTATTTGGTTTCCCATATTAGGAGGGACACATGGGGCATCTTACCTAAAAGCAGAAGCGTTCTTTCCCCTCGGAGTCCCAGCCTCCAAGCATCTGGCACACAGCTAATGCTCAATAAATTTGAGCCATTGGGAAGAAAGAGGCTTCAGTGGGAGGGGGGGATGGCAGTTCATAGTGACTTGGAACCCTGTGCTAATGGTGGTGAGGGCAGGAGGTGTCCCCATGTAGCCAGCCTCAGCCTCTGAAGAGACCCCCTGACCCTTATTATAGTTATTGAGGTACTCTGTGTACATAGTCAAAAATCACGTGGTACTAAAAAGCTTATAATGAAAACAGTGGATCCTGCCCTTTCCTGTCCCAATGATCCTGGGCTCCCGGCATTCACACCACTTGAGTGTGGCCAAGGTGATGGGGGGTTACCACCACTTACTGTGGGATAAGGCTCCATCTTAGCGGACTGGGGCAAGAGGCTGTCCTTGTGGACTTGACAGAGGCCGTGGCCGTGGTGAAGAGGCCCACGTGGCAGGGAACCGTGGTGGCAACTGGGGACTTTCTGGAGCCCGTAGGTCGACAGCAGTAAGGAGCTGGGACTCTCAGTCACGCAACCACAAGGATATGCTGCGGCTGACGCTTTGGATTCTGTGTCTCTCTCTCTCTGCCCCTCCCCAGCTTGCACTCTGTCTCTCTCTATCTCAAAAATAAATGAAACATTAAAAAAATAAAAAAAAACACAACCACCAACTTGTGAGAAAAGACATAAGGTTGTTTCTTAAAAAAAAAAAAAAGGATATGCTACGGCTGACGACCTGAGTTTGGAAGAAGTTTCTTCCTAGGTCGGGCCTTCGGCTGAGAACACAGCCCGGATGCTTCGATCTGGTCCCTCATGAGGCTGCAGAGGGTCCGTGCCCAGCCTCCTGGCCCAGGGAAACTGTGAGATCATGAATACCTGCTAGGCCTTGACCGTCTCCTCATCTTTCAGAGAAGCTCCGTGAGGCCGACCGCAGGCTCTGAGTGCTGGGGCGGAGGGGGCATGGGGGCTGGTGGGCTTTTACACCGGATATCACCAAATGTCAGCGTTCAGGGGTCTTTCTTTCCGGGGCAGTGCAACCACCAGAGATGAGAAAATCTATCTGCCTGCCCGGGGACAGGGTGCATCGGCCGGAGCGGAAGTCGGGAATCAGAAATCCATCGTGAAGCGTGAGGACCGCATTCCTGAGCCTGACCCCCGCCCCCCACGCTGCCTGGGATCCCCGAGTTCGGAGCAGCCATCATTTCTGCCTCTCCGGAGAACAAGCTTTGGGCTTCTCGCCCGGCGCCTGGCGGAGGGGGGACTCTGGGGTCCATCTGGGTGCAGGCTTCCGCGTGAGCCCCCCTTCTCCGCCCCACACTTGATCCCCTGCTCCGCGCACCTGTTGCCTCCAGGTCCCCTGGCGTCTCCGGTTTTCCGCAGGCAAATGGGTTTGCTTCTCATTTGGAGCCTCCCTCGCCGGAGCTCTCGTCTACAGCCTCCGCTGCCAACGTTCCTTCTCCATCTGCTTTCCGTCTTCTTTAAACTTTGTTGAAATCTCTTGTCTATAATTATCTCATCTCGTTCGCTCCCAGGCTCTGGGTTTACTGTCAAAGAATGCATTTGCTTTCCTCTTGGGGGGAGGGGGAGCGGATTTGGAGAAAGAGAGGGTGAGGACCTGTAGACGTGTCTTGTTCTTCAGGCTGGGGGTCCCGGGCCCCCTCCCGCACCCCCTGGGGTCTCTGAGCGGGGGCTGAGCTCAGACAGCTCTGGGGGGAGGGGGACGGAGGAGCGGGCAGCCCGCAGGCACCCCTTGGGGACCTTCGTCCTCGGGGAGTGGGGTTTAGCAATGACTGGGGTCTGAGTTTGGGGGGAGCTAGGCTGCCTATTCCCAGGGCGCAGCTCAGGCGGGGGTACTGAGGCAGATTGGGGCAATACAGTTCTGGGGACTGAGTGACAGAGAGAGGGAGGACCAAGGGGACAGGCCAGGTGTCCTCACGAAGGAGTCTCTCCCACCGACAGGGCTTGAACTGCGGTTGCTCGTCCCCGAGGACCTTTCCTGGGGCAGGGACTGACGTGACCCCTCCCCGGCCCTGGAGGGCAACGCGCCATCCTCCGCCGGGAACCGGGCACGCGTGCTGGGAGCTCACGGGTCCGGGTCCGGACGGTCTGGTGTCCGCCTCTCCGGGCACTCAGCCCTGGGGGCGGGGTGTGCCCGTGGAGCCCACAAACCGGGTTTAATTGGCACGCCTGCTCTAAGTCTGCGGGGTCACTGGGTCCGGGTCGTCTGCGAGCCTTGACGAAGCATCTGTGTTATCCGGGAAGGGCTGAGCAGAGCCCGGCCCCCACGGTCCCCCGGCCCAGCGGGGAGGAAGGCTCGGGGAGAAGGGGCCAGTGGGGTGGCGCCGAGGCCTGGGCCCCGCGGCCACCTGCCGGCCACCCTGCGTTTCCTTGGCTTACACGTCTGTTTCTCGTCCGCCCGCTGGAGCTGTCTCTGACTTCTCTGATTCCAAGTGTCATAAAACCCCCACAGAACTGCACCCGAGCGTGGGAGGCCGGGGAGCCGGGCCTGGGGTGCGGGTGGGGGTGGGGGGCAGGGTGCAAGCTACAGGCTGAGTTGTCCTTAACAACTCAGGGTCCGCTCTTCCGGCCTCTGTCTTTGAGGCTCATCCCCCACTCTGGCCTCGCCTCACTCCACTCCACTCAGGGCCAGCTCTGCCGTGTTGCTTTCCCGAGCTTCTGGAACCTTCTGGGCCACGGTGGGCCCCCCGGCCCTGGGCCCTTCTTCCTGCCGGCGTGCTTCACCAGGGGCCCGCGTGGCTCCAGGCAGGCTTGGGTGTTGCCCTACCTGATGTTGGGGTTTCTGAGGCCAGCTCCCTGCCTTGGGGACCGTCCCCTCTGCGCTGGCAGGAGCTGACCCTCCACGGGGTGTGGGGAGCGGGATTACTTCATCCCAGGGCCGGGGGCCGCTGGAGATGCCCTTTCAGCGACAGGATGGGGCCCGAAGGAGGGTTTGGAAGTAATGACCAAGCGGTCGCACCCAAGGGATCCAGCACCGACCAGGCTCCACTGGAGCAGAGCACGGTGTCAGCCCCTGAGCCAGGGGGACCAGGGGAAGCTCCCGAATGCCGGCTGGGGGGCTCCCGAGAGGTCAGGGTGACGGGGTGAGGAGGAGAGCGTCGTATGGGCCCACGCGTGGGAACGGATTTCAACATTATCAACAGGTACAACCTACAGTGCAGACCAGCTGGTTAGCAGCCCTGGCCTGTTCCGCTGAATGACTGTTGGGCAGAAAAACGGGCCCCGATTATAGAGTACCTCCAGGGAGGAGCTCCCGGGAGAGGGAGAGGGAGTCCCAAGCAGGCTCTGCGCCATCAGCACACAGCCCCCTGGGGGGCTCGAGCTCACAGACAGTGAGATCATGACCTGAGCTGAAATCAGGGGGTCAGCCGCTTAACCGACTGAGCCCCCCAGGCGCCCCCTGTTTGCTCTTTCGGAGAGGAGAGGAGGGGAATGGAGCCGAGAGGCAGCGGTCGCGACCTCAGGCTGACGTCACACTGTCCTGGTTTGACAACTGGCTGTTGTCATCGGCTGTGTGACCTTGGGAAAGTCGCTTGGCCCCTCTGAGCCTCGGTTTCCTCATCGGTATGTAACGCCGGGAACACTTCTCACTGGGGGGCCATGAGGTTGGTATGTTAGAAGTCTGTAGAGCACCTGGCATAGAGTAAGTGCTCAATTAATGGTAATTAATATTATTATTAGTAACTTAACTCTGATGGCCCAAGCTGCCCCTTTCCCCCTCCAGAGGGTCAGGCCTCTGGGGCTCAGGGTGGTGTGGCTCCTGCCTGGAGGCGGGAGGGCAGAGGCTGTCTTCCCCCGGACAACCGGCCGCCTGCTGGTGGCTTCCTTCTGATGTAGAGGCAGGTGCTCCCGGCACGGACGGGGTCTGTTTCAGGCCACTTGGATTAGAGCCGACGGATCGGGGCTGTCCTCTCTCGGAGGTGTCTGAGCGTGTGTGCGTCCACAGACCGCCGAATCTGTCTTCGCCTCTACCTTCCGACCCATTGTCCAGTCCGACCTCACGACTCCCGTCCCAGCTCCCTGCCGAAACCGACGATGCCTGAACCGTCGCGCCTGGAAGTTTCTGCCTCATCCCTGCGGCGTTGGCACGTGCAAGGCCGAGGCTGCCGGTGACCTGTAACCGCGGTTAGAGTTCTCATGCCTTTGAAATGGAGACAATCGCTCGCTTTTCTTTTTAAGAACATTTTTTTTAATGTTTATTATTTTTAAGAGAGAGAGAGAGAGAGGCAGAGCGCGAGCAGGGGAGGGGCAGAGAGAGAGGGAGACCCAGAATCCGCAGCAGGCTCCAGGCTCCAGGCTCCAAGCCGTCAGCACAGAGCCCGACGCGGGGCTCGAACTGCGAGCCGTGAGGTCATGACCTGAGCCACAGCCCCCAGGCGCCCTTGATTTTCTAATACTGGTGATTTGTAGGACGGGACACTATGTAGCACACCACATCTCTTCAGGGGCGCCCGTGTCAGCGTGCCTGCCCACTGTGACCCGCGCGCTCTGTCCCGGGGGAGCAGCAGGTAGGTTCGCGGAGCCCATATGGTTCTGACATTCGGCGCCGCAAGCGATGAGGCCTCATTTGCTTCTTGTCAGGCACCGAAGCCTAATTGGGCCAGAAATACTCCCCGGTTCCTGCTTCTGGAAGACAGATCTCGGCTGTCACCAAGCATCTGTGGGGCCCGGAAGGGACTAGGGGAGTTCCGGGGGCTGGAGGCTTCGAGAAGGAGGTTGTTTCCCCTCCCTCCTCATCAGTCACGTGCGTGCGTGCGTTTGCTGGTCTTTGACCTGTGTCTGGACCGGCGGCCCTGAGGGTCCATTGTGAATGAACGCGCTTGAGTCTGCGGGGGCGCAGGGAAGCGTGCCCCGTGGGATCCTGGGGCTCCGAGCGGGGGGAGGTGCGGCTCAGGCAGGGGACTCTGCAGAGCTGGGGGTCCTGGGGGAGAGGGGGTGCAGGGCCGAGGGGGCAGCGCATTCACGGGGTCCCTCGTCCGGAGGGTACCCGGTGCGTGCGTAGCAGCCCCCGCCCCTGCCGTCGGGGAGGGGGAGACGGGCGACAAGCCTTCGGCATCTCTGCTGCTGGAGGTGCTTGGAGGGAAAGCCAGGGGACAGGGGAGAGGGAGGGGGTGGGGCTGGGTTTGCGTGGGCAGAGCCCGTGGTGACCGCAGAACCGTCTGCAGGGGTGAAGGGCCAGCCAGGAGCCTGGGGCAGCGGGGAAGGCGGCTGGCTGGGGAGCACGGGGTGGGCCCCCACGGGGCGAGGGGATCGATGGACGTCCGGGCCAGGCCCCAACCCTCCAACCGGCCCAGAGAGGGGCCGTGCCTCGCTCCAGGTCTCTCGCCCAAAGATGGGGGGGGGCCGGTCTCCACGCAGATGCCTCTGCCTGGGAACCAGGGGGAAAGGCCGTGCTCGCTGGGAGCCTGGACGGAGGCGGAGGGCAGGTCTGGGGGCCTCGGAACGTTCTCCGGGGACTTGGCGTTGCGGGGCCCATCTGACCAGAGACACCTTCTCAGCTTCCCTGCCCCTTTCCGTTTGCCCTCCTCAGTTCCAGCCCCTTCTCTGGGCCGAAGCCCCTTCCGGGTTCCCCCCACCTCACCCCCGGGCGGGGTGCGAGGCTGGGGTGAGTCTGCAGGTGCAAGATGGGGCCTCTCGCGGGGCTGTGGAGCAGACCAGGCCGGAAGCTGCCCGTGTCTTATCAGGCCCGTTAGTGCCCCTGCGGCCCGATCCAGGCCTCGCCTGGCCTTCACTGTCCTGCCGAGCCATCCTTCAATCCACATGAAGGTCTGGAAGCTTCTCCTTAGGGACGCTAATTAGCGAGCCGGCAGCACCCTGGACAGAGAGCAGAGCGCGCCCCAGCCTGCGAGCTGGACAGCAAATCAGGAGGCGTCCCGTCTTCTCGCCGGAGCAGCGAGACGGCCACAGGTGGACATCAGAGGGGGCCTCGGAGCTTCGCTTGTGTCCGTGGCCTGTCCCCGGAGCGCCCCCAGCGCGGCCCGGCCGCGGCTCACACGCGCCTGCACCCAGCAGCTTCGGAACGAATTAAAGCGTCTCCATGGAGTGGAGACGCCGAGGTTGCTCTGAGAATGATCCTTAGCGGGCTGTAAGGGGGTGGGTTCCGAGGAGGCTGGCGCCAGGTCACCGCTCTGTCCCCAAGAAGAGGACCTTGCTGACCTGTGCAGGCGGCTGGGGTGCGGCTCCTAAGTGGGCTTTCGTTCACACGGCAGGCAGCTCGCGGAGACCCGCCCTGCCGCCCGTGCCCGAGGGACAGCGTGCCCTCTCCGCGGAGGAGGGGGTCAGCCCTGCGCACGGGGGCAGGCAGGGTGGGGGGCAAGGCGGACCAGGACGACACCTCGGGGGGCGGGCGTGTCACCCGGGCCCGCTCGCCCTCCTCTCCTCCCTGTTGCGGCCCTGGCAGTGTGGGCAGGAGCCCGTTGCCCCGCGCAGGGAGGTCCTCGGCTCCCCCACCTGCTCCTGCCACCAATCCGGAAGGTTCTCAGAGCGGGCCGGGCAGGGTCTCTGCACAGAGTGGAAGGCACAGAAGTGGGGATGGGGGGGGATGGTCAGGGCGGTGACAGACGAGGGCGTGTGAGACCGACATCCTTCTTCCCCTGGCTCCGCCCCGCACCTGCTCGCAGGACACATGCGCGTGCGCAAGAGCGTACACACGCAACATCAACACGAGCACACACGCGTGCGCGCACGAGCACACGCATGCACACAACACGCACACAAGTGTGCATGCACACACAAGCACAACGCACGCAAACACGCAGCACACACGAGCACACAGCGTGGGCACACACGAGCACACGCGGAACATCCACACGAGTGTGCGTGCACACACAAGCACATGGCACACACATGCACACGAGTGTGTGTTCCACATAAACACACACACGGGCGTGCACAAACAACACATAAGCACACTCGAGTGCATGCACACAAGCACAAATGTGAGTACACACATGCACACGTGCAGGCACGCACACACAAGCACACAGTGCACATCCCCACACATAACATGCAACATGCACACGAGTGTGCACACACAAGCGCACCTACGCACACAAGTGTGCGCACACAAGCACACGCGTGCACGATCGTGCGCACACACACCACGCACACAAGTGTGCACACACAGGCTCACCCACACACATGAATGTGCACACAAGCACCACGCACACAAGTGTGCACACATGAGCACACACACACGAGCGTGTGCACACATATGTGCGCAGGCGTGCACACGCAAACACAGACATACCTGACGCACATGTGCACGCCTGCACACACGCTTACACGCACATTCTCAGAGACAGAGGGCAGGTGGGAGGGGTGGGAGAGAGGGAGACAGGCGCGTGGAGGGCCGTGTGACGGGAACCTCGCTCCCCAACCGTCACTCGAGCTGGAACGACAGAGCAGACAGTGGCCCCTTGTCGCCGCTTTTGAAACACGCGTGCAGCTCGCAAGCATGCGGGGGGGTCTTCGGCGCTGGCGGTTCCGCTCAGTGCCGGGCGACACCCATCTGCCTCTGGGGCCGTCTGCAGTCTCTGTGGCCAGAATCGTCCATGGACTGTATCCAGGCTCGCCCCCTCCCTGGGGCTCCCCCCACGCCCTGACCTCTGGGCTGCGAGCTCGTGTTCTGGGTGGGGGGATGCCCAGAGCTTGGCCCCGCCCTTGGGCACCAGTCCAGGGACCCCCCCCCCAACCTGTATCCAGACCCTGGAGCCCGCCCCTTGTCCCTGAGCTCAGGGCCCCCTCGCAACCTGAGTCGGTGATGATATTTTTATGATCCGTGTCATGGTCCCGTGGAGGGGGACTCTCCTCGCTATTGCCAGCCCTCAGTTTGTCCCAAGCCCCCTGTGTCCCCCTGTCCCCACAGGCCTGAGACCGCGCTGGCCGTCCCCAGGGATGTCTGAATGTCGCCTTAGCTCCTGAAACCAACCCTGTGCCTCGATCGCCTACCATCTGTTTGCAGTGACATTTCTTCGGTTCCTGGGGCGACCGCCGGGTCACACCTGGGCTCATTCTTGCTGCTACCTCCCAATTAAATGCCGCTCGCTTCTTGTCGGAGCCCCAGCCGGGGTCTGACAATGACGACGGTAGTGGTGGACACGATGGCACTTGCCCCTGTACGTACATCGCTGCTTTTTTCTTATGAGAAAACTTGAAACAGAAAAAAAAAAAGAGAGAGAATGGTAAGGAATCCCTACGTGCCCGTCACCCAACTCACGCCCCGTCTTGTCTGCTCTGCTCCGTCCGCTTCGGCTGGGCGTTCGTTCGTTTGCTGGGGTGTTTTCTTTTTTCTTTTTTTAATGTTTTATTATTTATTTTTGAGAGCGAGACAGAGAGACAGAGACAGACGATCTGAAGCGGGCTGCACGCTGACAGCTGAGTGCCCGACGCGGGGCTTAAACTCACAAACCACGAGATCGTGACCTGAGCCGTAGTCGGACGCTTCACCGACTGAGCCCCCCAGGCGCCCCTGTTTACGGGAGTATTTTGAAGCAAATCCCAGGTGTTGTGACATTGGGTCCTAAATAATCTCTATCGTTTTGAACCGATCTGCTATGTCCGTGTGTCAGCTATAGTCATCACGTCCTTAGGACACCTGGCACATGTTAACTCAATCACCTGTATGCGATGGTCGTTAACCAGCTTGCTTTGTCCAAATCGGCAGCCACCTGAGGTCTACATTTGCACTCGTTAATTAAGTCTCCTTGCACCCCTCCAAGGGGATCACCTCCCCCACTTAGAGACCCCTGAGCCTGAGTCAAGCGGGTTCAGGTCATACCAGCGAGATGGGCTTAGCAGCTAAGACTCACGATTTCCTTAGACGTTGCGAGAGTGGTTTTTCTTCCATCCTATCGTTTCTTCCTGTTGGTTATCTGAGGCTTTCCTTTTACAGAGAAGCGTTTCTCCCCTTTCAGTCAGTTTTCAGAGTAAGGAGTCACCCCCTAGCAGCCTTAGAATGTTGACCAATGGTTTTTATCGTTTATAGTAACTTTGTTTCATTGTTTAGAGACCGAGAGAGGGCATGCAAGCAGGGAAGAGGAGCAGAGAGAGAGAGAGAGAGAGAGAGAGAGAGAGAGAATCTTAAGCAGGCTCCACGCTCAGCACCAAGCCTGATGCTTGCCTCCACGACCCTGGGATCATGATCCGAGCCGAAATCAAGAGTCGGGTGTTCGACCAAGTGAACCACCGAGGCGCCCTTTTTTTTAAGTAACATGAGAGCGCGTGGAGTTTTCTCTGTGTGATGCCTCCCATCTATTGCAATTATCCTTCTTGTGTGTCGTTCAGATGGTCTCTGCTTAGCTCAGTGGGCATGCCTTGGGGTTGGCTCCTCTGTCCTCTTGATGTGACCTCAGCCCTTCCTTTTTTTTCTGCTGCGGCAAGATCCCCCAAGCTCCTCGGAGGCGTTTCCTGCCCCCGACCTAGAATCGGCCATTTCTCCAAGGAGCCAGGGTTACTCTGGGAGGAAATGGTGCTGGTTACTAGGGTGCTCACTGCTACGGGGGTGTCAGTACCTGCAGACCCGAAGGCACTCAGCTCGGGGGGTTTTGTTCGTTCGTTCTAAAAGACTGTTTTTTTAAAAAATGTTTATTTTTTGGGGGAAAGGGGGACAGAGAGAGAGAGGGAGACACAGAAACCGAAGCAGCTCCAGGCTCCAAGCTGTCAGCACAGAGCCCGACGCGGGGCTCGAACCCATGAACTGTGAGATCATGACCTGAGCCGAAGTCAGACGCTCAACCGACTGAGCCCCCCAGGCGCCCCTGTTTGTTTTTAATTAAACTTCTCATGGAAGCAGAGCATGAATAACAGGAAAGTGAATCAGTCATAAGCATTCGGCTCGGTGAATTTTCACACAGACCGAGGACACTTCTTGAATCGGCGTCTGGATTGCGAAACGGATGGTCGGCACCCGGACGGCCCCCTCATCTCCCACTCCCGGCACCCCCCGGGGCACAAAGAAGACCACCCACCTGACTTCTCACATCAGAGGGTTTGTTCGGTCTTGACATTTAGACAAATGTAACAAATGTAACGTTCTTACTCTCATATTTTTTAAAGGCAAAACATGATGAGTTCATACTGGTATTTCCAATTCAAATGTAAGATGACAGGGTTTTTCTTAACTGGGTTGAATTTATACTTTCTTTTCTCTTTGCTGAAAGCCTGGTGTTGAATGACTTCAGCACAATCCCTCCTCTGCTTGCTTCCACGATAAAACTATAATAGTTTCAAAGTCGCCGCGTGCATACTGGGCTGAGAACGAGATTCCTGAATGGGGTGTAACGTTTCTCTGTGGTTTGTTTCGTCTTAGCATATCTCCTACCGGGACTGTACAATCACGATTCTGTATTCGAAAGTCGTGGGAAGTAATTATTTTCTCTGTGTTTTTGTGCTAGTGGCTGGATACGCGAACTAGCGAGGCGTATAGTGAGGCGAATTTCTTTCCTTTTGTCTTCAATTTAAAAAGTTTCTTCGGGGCACCTGGATGGTGTCCGACTTCGGCTCAGGTCATGATCTCACGGGCTGTGAGTTCGAGCCCCGCATCGGGCTCCGTGCTGACAGCTCAGAGCCTGGAGCCTGCTTTGGATTCTGTGTCTCCCTCTCTCTCTTCCCCTTCCCGCTCACATTCTGTCTCTGTCTCTCTCAAAAATAAACATTAAAAAATTAAAAAAAAAATTAGCTTGCAGGGATTTCTGTGCAAAAAGATTAAAGCTGGATTCTAGCACCTTCCTCTCCCAAAAGCTGACCCCAATCCCAAGGGGACGCCCTGGGTGACCCCTGCTGTGTAGACACCCCCCGCAGGGGACAACGCGGCCAAGGAGAGGCCGCCACTACCGTCACGACTGCTCGAGCCTCGACCTTTCCTATAGTGCCGCCCCGTTCGCAGCGGGGGAAACTGAGGCACGGAGGAAGTGAGCTGTCCAAGTTCGCGGCTAGGGACTGGTGGAGCTGGGACTCCAACCAGGCTGGTCGGCTTCCGGGGTGGACGATCTCAACCACGGCAGTGTTTTGTCTCTATTTATTTATTTTTTATTTTTTTTAAGCGTTTATTTATTTTTGAGAGACATAGAGACAGAGTTTGAGCAGGTCAGAGAGAGAGGGAGATACAGAATCCGAAGCAGGCTCCAGGCTCTGAGCTGTCAGCACAGAGCCCGATGCAGGGCTCGAACCCACAGACCGCGAGATCATGACCTGAGCCGAAGTCGGCCGCTTAACCAACTGAGCCACCCAGGCGCCCCTTTTGTCTCTATTTTTTAAAAAGGCCTAAAAACTAGACCCCCCTCATCCCTGCTTGTGGTTTTCTGCAGAACTTCTGTCAAGGACTGTGTCCTGGGTCCCCTGCCTATGGGCTCCAGGGACACCACCTGTTTCCACGACTTTAGAGTCATCGCAGGCTAAACTCTCCCCTCCTCCCCCTCTTCCCTTCCCTCTCCTCTCTCTCCTCCCCCTTCTCCCTCCCCCCTTGTCCCTCCTCTCCCCTCTCCCCCTCCTCCACTCCTCCCACTCCTCCTCCTCCGTTAACATCTCGCGATATATTTACTCAAAACAGAGTGGATTCTTTCTACCCTAGTTTCTCAGTAGATTTTTTTCCTTTCATTTGTCAGTTTTCAAAATAACGAATTCGCTTAGTAGCATCCTCCGCTGATAACCAATTAGTTTCTTTCTTTCTTTCTTTTTCTTCAAGTTTATTTATTTATTTCGAGAGTCTGGGGAGGGGCAGAGAGAGAGGGAGGGCAGAGAGAGAATGCCGAGCAGGCTCCGCGCACAGCACGGAGCCTGACACGGGGCTCCATCCCACGAACCGTGGGATCCTGAGCCCAGATCAGGGGTCGGACGCTCAGCCGACTCAGCCACGCAGGTGGCCTCTTTCTTCCTGTTACACGTACGGCCACGGGCGCGCGGACTTGAGCTCCCTTGAACCGCTTCGGTCTCCTGAGTTACTAGCCTTACTGTCACACTGGCTCGTCCCAGGGACGAGCCTCTTCGCCCTGGCTCCGGAGTCCTTCTGTCCTGCCCCCGGTGTCTTGGGTGGCGTCCTCGCTACCTGGGGCGACAGCCTGCTCCACACCGGGTCATTATCAAGGGCCCATCTGTCAGCGATGGTGGGAGAGGCCTCACTGAGTTTTCAGGGAGCTCTTCCCGACACCCCCCTGGCAGGGAGGAGGGGAGGTGTGTCAGACCTTTGTTGGGGCGGTCAGACCTTTGTTGGGTGCAGGGGGCCAACTGGGCCTCGGGCTTGGGCCACTCCAGGGTCCCGGTTCCTGGGACCGCGGGCCTCTCAGGAGCCACCCGTGAGGACAGGCTGGGGACCCTTCCTGGTTTTCCAACAAGTTCTGTTCTCCCATCTCGCACAGCCCAGCGAGGGGAGGCTGGATCGGACACCACCCAGAGGCTGCTGTCACCCACGAGGGCTGTCGTCTGTGACCGGGTCCCCAAGGGCTGAGACACGCCGATTGGGACACTTTGTTCCCTGGTCCCGAGTCTCTGGGGACGGGAGACTCTCCGTTCTCCAGAAGCGGACAAGAGGGAGGGGAGAAGTTGCTCTTTAAAACCCTTCATCGGAGCAGCGATCTGGAGGCCCCTGTACGCCCCGAGAACTCCAGTCTCACCCCTGCGGCCCTCCACCCCCCCCCCACCAGGCACCCTGCAGATCTCTGTCTGAGGGCCATGCTTCGGGCTCCGTCGCCTCTGGCCTTGGCACAGCGGCTGTATGAGTTCGGATGAGGTGCAGCTGCACGTGACAACGGTAACACACGCGAGGTTTGAATATGCCATTCGTCCCTCCTGCGTGTGGAAGGAGCTGGAAGGAAGGCTCTCCAGGGCTGGTCTAGCTGCCCCACAGCCGGCAGGGAGCCAGGCTCCTATTGACTCTCCGCCCCACCACGCTCAGCAGCGCTCCTCCTCAGGTCTGCTTTGTGGCACAAAACGGCTGCCGGAATCCCAGCCATCGAGTCCGTATTCCAGGTAGGAAAACCAGGCTGCAGGTGAGACGGGACTCCTGCTAAGAAACCCTGCGCACTTCCGTTTATATCACATGACTCATCAGCAGCCCCACGGGGGTCTGGGAAATGCCATGTCTCGGCCGGCTGCTGCCTGCCGGAATAAAGTGGTACTCTAATCATAAGGAAGAAGAAACGGAGGTGTACCCGGCCGGAGCGCGTGACCTCTGCCACTCAGCGTCCTTTCTCACCTTCTGGATTGCTCTACCCGCCTTTCCGCTCTCAGCTTAGATACAGCTTCTTCTAGGGCTTCCCCGGCCCCAGACTCGCAGGTTGGCACCCGGCCTTGCACCTGCCGGCTCACCTGTCCGACTCTCCTCTTCAGCAGGGAGCTCCAGGAAGGCAGCGGCCGTGGGCGCTCCCATCATGCTCCTGGAGGCTGGGGCAGGAACGTTCTGGAACGTTCCACACGGAGTCTCCCGTTCCGGAGGCCGTTAGAGCCCCCAGTCGATCTTGCTGGATTTTCGCCTCTGAGTCATCACCCACCAACATGGACCCAATCCTTTTTTGATTATTTTTTTTTCCTGAAAGAAAAAGCGACTCTTCCCAAACCCCTGGGGACGGGGCCCGATCGGCCCCCTCGCAGCTTTGGGGAACAGCTGCTGTGCCCAAACAGCATTCGCGCCTGGCTGGCTGGCAGTCTGGAGGGTAATAAAATAAGAAGTGATTTAGAAGCGGCAAAGAACTTGAACTGAAGCACAGTCCTATTTTGCGCAGAGAGCCAAGCTGTGCTGCACAATTTGTCAGCCCGCCAGGCCTCCGGCCCCCACCCCCTCGCCTCTGAGTCGCTCCTTCTGATTCAATCCTAAGTGGCAGGCGGCTCCCAGTGTCCCCAGTCAAGGCGTTTTCTCCCTCTGGGCCGCGCCGGCTCGGCTGCTCTCCTCACCAGCCGCCGACCTGAGGCCGACACTCCCCGGCCATCCCGTTCCAGAACTTGCTCCCGGAAGGTCGTCAGCGGTTGTCAGTAATTGTGAGCACAGCACGACGACTCACGCCGCAACGCGGTGGCTTGAAATAACTCTGGTTTCCTCCGACTCTGCGGGCGGCCGGGCCCAGCTGGGCAGGTGCTTTGCCGAGAACGTGCCAGGCTTGGGTCACCTGCGGCTCGCGCTCTGCGGGGACCCACCTGTGGCTGGGGCTGTGGTTCTCGTGTCCCCGCCCCCTCTCCGCCCCGTCTCGCCCCACTTGGCACCCAACCTGAGCTTTGCTCAGCTTGGCAGCTTGTTTTCGCAAAGGGACTTTCTTTATTTTTTTATTTTTAGAGTTTATTTCTTAATTTTTGTGAGAGAGAGTGTGCGAGCAGGGGAGGGGCAGAGAGAGAGGGAGAGGGAGAATCTCAAGCAGGCTCCACGCTGACAACACAGAGCCCGACTCGGGCTCGAACCCACGAACCGTGAGATCGTGACCTGAGCCGAAACCAAGAGCCAGATGCTTAACCGACTGAGTCACCCCGACGCCCCCCAAAAGGGACTTTCTAAGGGAGCAACCCCCAACTTGCAAGGTCTGGTCAGGCCTCCCGACGGAGAGTATCCGATTGGTCAAAGCGAGTCACACGGCGGACCCGAGAGGCACGAGACAGGGGAACGCACGGGCCACGGATTCTGGGAGGCGTGGGTCCTGGGGCCCCCACTGTAACAGTCCACACGAGGCCTCTGAGGAGAGTGGCCTGGGGACGCTGTGTCCCTCTTCGTCCAGGCCACACATGACTTGCCGCGTGAGTCCCGGACGCGGGGCCAGCGGGTGAGCGCTGCAGAGAGACCAGGACGGCTTCACAGCAACTGCTCGGTAAGATGACTGCTTTGTGAGGGAGTGAGTTCCTCGTCATGGGAAGCATCCAAAGGGAGCCTGGACCACCTGGACAGAGTTGGGAGCTGACCGAGTCACCGTAATCTCCTTTCAGCTCCGTCTGTTGGATGCCCTTTGCAGCAGGCCAAGCGCTTGGTGTCCCAGAGAGCGGGTCCCCGTGTCGGGTCACTTGTGGGGCGTGGGGTGGGGATCCTATGTCCCTGTGGAAAAATCTTAGGGGTCACCTCTGTGGACTGTGCTCTTGCTGACTGACAGCCACTTGGGGATGTGCGGTGGCCCTTCCGGTCCTGGGAGCTCAGGGAGACAGGCAGGGGTGCCTACCCACCTCCCCAGGGGCCCTGGGAGCTGCCGGGGCTTGGCAGGGGGAGGGGAGGGACAGGGAGGGGAGGGGCAGGCAGGGTTCCGCAGGGAGAGGCCACTCGCCCCCCTCCGCTCAGTCACAGCAGCTCCACGTTTGTGTTCTTACGGTCTTCTTGCATGATTTTTGTTTGAAGAAGGGATTCTGGAGCTTAAAAAAACAAAAAACAAAAAACGAGACGACTTAAACGTCACCCAGAGGGACTCCATTCAGAAGAAGCACTAAGTCAGCTGCAGGCCCCAAAGCCCGTGGGGACCTGGGTGGGCGGCACCCAGGGTCAGGGGAGGGACGCAGGCCCGAGGCGAGAGGGGCGGGCAGGCAGGCTCCCACGTGGGCTCCGGCATCACGCACGAGGCTGCACCTTTAGTGTGAGGGCACAGTCCCCGTCCCCGGGTGTTTGGTCTTGGGATGAAACAAGGTGGGGCCGGCAAGGGGGTCGGGGCAAATCCCCTGGCCGGACCCCCTGCTTCTGGAGTGAGAAGCTGGCGGGTTACAGTTGATGCCCGTCTGCAGCACCCCTGCCTTCGGCCCCGGGATGCTCTCCCCCTCCTTCGGTTAGTCTTCTGTGGCTGTCACAGACCCGTGCAAGTGCAAGGGGGTCAGGGGCCGGGCCCGGCCTGCCTGGATCCTCCGCTTGGGGCCTCGCCAGGCTGCAATCCCCCGTGTCAGCCTGCCTCGTTCTCTCTGGAGGCTCTGCCGGGAAGACCCCGGTTCCAGGCTCACTCTGGAAATTCTCTCCTGGCAGCCATGTGACTGAGAGCCGTGCTTCCGGCTGGCTTTTTGACCAGAGGCCGTCTTTAGCTCCCTGCCACACGGGCCTCCTCAACACGGCCTCAGACTCTGGGGAGAACCTTTCACCTCGGGGAGGGCCCAGTTCTCTGCTAAGGGCGTTCACCTGATTAGATCAGGCCCACCCAGGACAATCACCCTTTATTTAAAGGTTATTTATTTAATTTTATTTTATTTTTAATGTTTATTTTTGAGAGAGAGCGAAAAAGAAAGAGCCCAAGCAGGGGAGGAGCAGACAGAGAGGGAGACACAGAATCCGAAGCAGGCTCCAGGTTCTGAGCTGTCGGCACAGAGCCCCACGCTGGACTCGAACTCCCAAACTGCGAGATCGTGACCTAAGCCACCCAGGCGCCCCATGTTATTGTCCCATTTCAAAGGTGTGGAAACTGAGTCTCTGAGCGTCCGTCTCTTGCTCAGGGTCTCACGGTGGGTGGGAGGCAGAGTAGGCCCGCCCCTCCACGGCACGGCACCCTGGACACCACACGGCTTTTCCCTCAGGCGCCGCCATGCCGGGTCTCAGGTCTCGGAGGCAGCTCCCGAGGGCCCTGGGAGGGTGCAGGGTGTGACGGGGCAGGCGTCTGTCCCTGGGCACAGGCCCGAGGGCCACCCGGAGGGTCTTTTGCAGCAGCAGCTTCGCGGCCCCGCTGAAGGGAAGGCTCGGAGGTCCCAACGTTAGAGCCAGCTGCTCAGGCGGGGAACCCACCGGCCCCACCCGGGAGCTGAACGCCCAGAGAGACCCGTCCATAGGGCCAACCGGAGTCCGGGAGCTCCGTGTCCCCACGTGTCATCACGGAACCCGTGAGACCCACAGCTGCACAGAGCAGCCTGGCCCTGCCCGCTGCCCCGCCCCCCGCTCCGCCCCGGGGCTGGAGGGGTCACTTGGGGGAGACGGAGGGCCACCAGGCCAGGGCTCCCCGTGTGAGGGCCAGAGGGCTTCAGGTGACAGACTTGGACACAGACAGGGTCTCCTCGCCACCCGTCGTCAGTGACGGAGGGTGTCCAGGCTGGGGGCCCTGGGGTTGCCTTCCCTTGTGTCCTTTCCCAGCTTCTTCCTCCCTCCTCCCTCCTCCCTCCCTCCTCCCTCCCTCCTCCCTCCTTCCTCCCTCCATCCGTTTTTCCTCCCTCCCTCTTCCGTTCCTTCCTCCCTCTCTCCTTCCCTCCTTCCTTCCTCCCCACTCCTCCCTTTCCTCCTCCCAACCTCCCTCCCTCCTCGATTCCTCCCTCCCTCCTCCCTCCCCCCTCCTCCCTTTCCTCCTCCCAACCTCCCTCCCTCCTCGATTCCTCCCTCCCTCCTCCCTCCCTCCTTGATTCCTCCCTTCCTCCTCCCTCCTCCCTCCTCCCTTCCCTTCCACTCAATCCCAGTGGAGGTAACACACGGCCCCCATCAGTCCGGCTGTGCAATACAGCGATTCAGCGAGTCTATCACACCTCGCTCGTGTTCAGTGTGACAAGCGCGCCCTTAAGCCCCGGTGCCTGTTTCGCCCTGTCACCGGCTCAGCTGAGTGCCAGGGCCCTGAGGATAACGGTGCCTGAGCCACCCCGGTCCCCAGCATCCGTCACCCTCAGGGGAAAGGGCGAGCTGCGCCTGTCTCTCTCCTTCCCCCCACCCCCCCCCCGCCCACCGGCTTTTCTCGGCCCCCAGCGACACCCACTGATTCCAAGAACCGGCGGCTGGGGTGGGGGGGCGCCCAACGGGCAGATCACGTGGGGAGATGGGGATTGATTGGTGTCTGCACCAGTGGGCGAAGCCAGTCTGCATCCATGGAACACCGGGCGTGGGAGCGTTGCGGGGAAGGGGGTGGGGTGGGGCGGAAGGCTCCAGAAGCCCGAGCTGGGCTGGACGGCCAGGAACCTCCCAGGAGAGGGTGGGGGTTGAACGGGTTTCCGGGGAGGGAGAAGGGAGGGAGATCGGGTCTCGGCTTCCGGGCGTCTTCTGCCCTCTGGCCTGGCTACACCTCCCGTCACGGGTCCCCTCCGCCTGCCCCCTGCCTCCCGCGGTCCCCTTCTGTTCTGCCGGGGACAGCCCAGAGGGATGGGCGGCTCTCAGACGGTCCTCTGTACCCAAGTGGGGGGAAGGACTTACCACCCGGGACCGGAGAAGCACAGCCTCTCCTGAGCGGAGGGGAGGAGGGCCCGGCGGGGGTCTTGTCCACCTAGGAGCCGCTTCTGTCTGTGACCTTCAGGGCCCCGACCTCCAGCTCGAGGCCAGAGGTCCTCTCGGTCGCCCACACCCTTAGCCTCGGGGACCGGTGGTCTGTGGCCAGGGCCTGGCCGGAGGGACCACGGCGAGAAGAGGAAAGGGATTTTGAGGGCCCCTCATTTTCCCCGTCACTCACTTTGCTTTCTCGCCCGGTCCCCAGCTGTGACCACTGGGAGCCGCTGGCCTAAGCCACCAGGTTCAATGGGGGGCTGACTCACAGATGCCACCAACGGATTTACCCAGAGCTGGCAGGCCCCACGGGGCGGAGGCCAGGGAGGGAGGAAGGAATGAAGGCCAGAAGGCTGGAGAGGGGAGAGAGAGGGAGGGGAGAGAGAGGGAGAGAGGCAGGAGGGTCCCGGGACGGAGGGGTGGGGCGGAGGGGTGGGCCGGGCCCGCAGGGAGGAGGCGTGGCGCTCCGGAAGCCTTCCGCCCCCGCTCACGACTCAACTTGGCCAAGCCGCAAGGTGTTCATCTGTGAAATGGGCACAAGGAGCGCCTCCCCGCAGCAGCGAGAGCGCGCGTGTGTGTGTGTGTGTGTGTGTGTGTGTGTGTGTGTGTGAGAGAGAGAGAGAGAGAGAGAGAGAGAGAGAGAGAGAAACGGCTGGGCCGGGCACCTGCTCACGGAAGGGGAAGGGGCGCAGCGGGGCGAGGGATGGAGGGGAGAGGGCCGGCAGAGAGAAAGGCGCTGGAAGGGAACGCTGGCAGCGCGCAGGGGTGCGGTCACTGCCCAGGGAGGGGCTGCGCGCCCCCCCGCGGGCTCCTCCTGCCTCTGAGCAGCCTCCATGGCAGCAGGAGGCCGGTGACCGATCCTGCCCTGCAGATGCAAGCGGAAGTGATGGATACACACCCGGGGTGCCTTTAGGAGGGGGTGCGCTCTCCCCTTCCCTTCCCCTTCCCCATCTCCCTCCTCTCCCCCTCCCCTTCCCTCCCCTCCCCTCCCCTCCCTCCCCTCCCCTCCCTCCTCCCCATCTCCCTCCTCTCCCCCTCCCCTTCCCTCCCCTCCCCTCCCCCTCCCCTCCCCCTTCCCCTGGCTGGTGCGCCCCTCCAGGCCCTGCGGGTAGCCCTAGGAATGGCAGAGCCTCGGGATGGAAGGAGCCTGGCTCCCTGACTCTGTGGACACCGTGCGAGCACCACTGGTCCTGATGGCTGCCGGGGGTGGGGGGGCGCAGGTCGGGTGGGGGGTGGTCACCTGAGCTACTTCCCCGACCTGGACTTCTATGAGCGAGAGAAATAAAACAACGTCTCTAGCGAGTACTAGCCCCAGCCAGTATTACTGCCACACACTTCCAACACTACAGACCCCTACCACCACATACTGCCATTACATATGGCGGCCACCAAACACCCCTACTACCATGTGCTGCTGGCACCACTACACACTGCTACGTGCTGGCACAACCCCATGTTACTACGTGCTACGACCACGTATGACTAGTGCTAGTACCCACGACGACTGCATATCACTTTGTATGCTACCGCTCCTGGCGTATAGTATGACCACACTTCCACCACGGCTCCCACCACATGCTACTATTATATGCTACCGCCACCACCCAGTACTGCTGCATACTGCCAGTACTACTACACACCACCGTTACTACCTACTCCACACTAGTACTGTATATGACTGCTAGATACTGCTCCTGCCGCCGCCGCTATTCTATACGACTACGTACTGTTGTGACTGCACACTTCCGTACACCTGCCGGCAGCAGACCCGAAGCAGGACCGGAAGGGACGCTCCCGCTCTGAGTGTCTGCGGGCGGTCTTTTTACAGAGACGGCGGCCTCCTTCTCCCTGGCCTCGCGAGCGCCCATCCTGACGGATGTCTCGCTCGGGTCACCGAGACTCTGGGTTTAAGTCTTCCCTCGGTCCCTAAAGACCAGGTGGCTTTCTACCATTTGGGATGAAAAACCTCCTCGCTGTGTCGCAGTTTATCGAGTGACTTCCGTATATTTTCTCTCTTACTTATAATGTTGGAGACTGAGGCTCAGAGGCGTTCAGAAGTCGTTCAAAGACACAGAGCTTCAACAAAGTCTGTCTTTCTACTGCCAAAGCCACAATGCTAGTCTTTGCCCAAGGGGCCGCCTCCATGGCGTATGATTCTGGTGCTGTTCAGAAGCTGATTTCGGCAGAAATAATTTTGTTTTTTGGCTAAAAGGAGTTCCAAAACGGAGGCACTCTATTCCGCTGACAGAACAAGGCCAAACACCACAGTTTTAATTGTGTTTTAAAGCTTTTTTTGAAGTTTATTGATTTATTTTGGGAGCGAGAGGGAGCACAGGTGGGGGAGGGGCAGAGAGAGAGGGAGAGAGAGAATCCTAAGCAGGCTCTGAGCTGTCAGCACAGAGCCCAATGCGGGGCTCAAAGTCACGAACCATGAGATCGTGACCTGAGCTGAAGTTGGACGCTTACGTGACTGAGCCCCCCAGGCACCTCTTTATTTTATTTTAATTTATTTTTATTTTACTTTATTTCATTTTTTATTTTACTTTATTATTTTTTATTTTATTGTTTTATTTTCTTTTATTTACTTTATTATTTTGTTTTATTATTTATTATTTTATTTTATTTTTTTTGTATTACATATTTTACTTTATTTTTTATTTTATTTTATTGTTTTATTACTTATTTTATTTTTCAGATTTTATCTTCGTGACCCGGTGCCTGGCCTGGATGTGTCCTTTGGGCGATGTAATCAGCGGCTTGAGCCGTTTGCCCTGTTGTGTGGCCGTGGTAGAAACCCCTCGTGGGAACGATAGAGAAAAGAGAGAAAGCCCACAGGAACAATATCAGGACGGAAACAGGAGACATCACTACAGACTTTACAGACGTGAAAAAGATAAGCGGGTCTTATAAATAATTTTATGCCGACACATTCAATACTGTGGATGAAAATGGACACAGCGGGAGAGACTTTTGAGCTGGGACTCCGGTGAGCCACCCCTTCCTCTGATATAAATGACACCTCCTTACGTGCTGTATGGAATAAGTGGCTATTTTAAAACTAGAAAAGAAAATCCCGCAGGTACTTTTGGGGTCTTATCAACCCCCCTATGCATTTGACACTGCTGGCCACTCCTTAAAGATCTTCGTCCGGCCTCCACGAAACACCCTCAGTGTTTATCCCTTTTAAACGTCTTTCTCCCGTCTTCTTTCCTTCCGTCTAATCGCAGAGCACTTAGGGACCCTCTGGCACTAGTCCTCTCGTTCTGCGTTTGCACACAGGGGTTTTGCTACCGTTTGTATGCTGGTGGCTCTCCATCCTGCGGCTGGATTGCTTCACCGAGCCTCAAACTGACTAGCTGATGGTCAAGACCACATCTGTCTAGACAGTCATCTAGCTGGCCATTTACTCAGTGAGCGTCCACCACCCCTTGGCTGTCCTCAGACCCTCGGACTCAAGTTTTCCTCTTTGTCTGCTAATAATACCCAGTTTTCATTTGGGAACCAGCTTTCCCTTATCCCATTCCCAATCCACGTAGGTCAGGAAGAGCCCCCTTCCGTGGGACCCAGCGTTATCCCCTCCAGCCTGTCCCCCCAACCACATCTGATGATGGTGGTTTTAGAGCCGAGGGCCCAAGTTCTCGGACAGGACTGCACTGAGAGGCGGGCTGGCCTCCATCTGAATCTAAGCATGTTGGTGACTCTTTGCCAACAGGGTCCGCCCGGGTGACCCTGGGTGGCTTCCGAGGTCAGGGCGGAAAGTCCATGCAGCAGCCTCTGCTGGCCCCGCCGCGCTCTCGTTGGAGGCCCCGCTGGCGGGCTTTCCTCTTGGAGGCCAGGCGCCATGTTGGGAAGGTCCAGGTCACGTGGCCGGGCCACGCGTACGCGCCCTGGGGCGTGGTCCCACGTGAGCCGGCTCTCACGTGATCCCAGTCCAGGCACCAGAGGAGAGAATCGTTTCGGAAGTGAGTCCTCAACCCCTGCTGCTCTGGCCGCCACCACCCGCGCCTTCTAAGCTGAGGCTTCACACGTTTCCGGACCCACAGGATTTGTGATCGTTACAAAATGGCTGGGTCAAGCCACGAAATTCTGGGGTGCTGTGTTACGTAGTCATCGTAAATGGAACTCTCATGCCACGCCACACCCCTGCTTAAAAGGCCCCAGAGAGTCCGCATCGCCACCAGGGTCAAGCCCAAATTCCTTCGCCCTTCCTTCCTAGGCTCCCGCCCACCCCCAGAGTCAACGCCTGTCCCTCCCACAGGAGCCGGGGTCCCAGACATACGGCAACCCCTGGAACATTCCCTACTTTTCTCGACTTCCGTGCCTTTGTACATGCTGTCTCTCTGCCTGGCTGTCTTTCTGACATCCAGATATAAAGTGAATCATCAGGCAAATTGGAGGCCGTATATCCACTTTCTTCCCTGGAATCTCTCCCCACTCAGGAACGATAGTGTTTTCGGGGGCTCTCCAAAAGAATATTCAAATAACATGGGTTATCTCCCAGGTCTCCGAGCAAAATAAGTTATCCATACGGATTCTGGAGCCCCACTGTCCGCAGCCCAGTCCCAGCTCTATTACTTACTAGCGGGTGACTCTGCGTAAGATGCTCAATCTCTGTGCTCCCTCTTCCCCGTCGTAGACTACGGAATAAAGAATACTTACCCCACAGAGTTACGGGGACAATTAAATGAGTGAAAATGTGTAAGGTGCTTAGTACAGTGCCTGGCAGAGAGTGTTTGGAGAAAGAAGTGATTGTTTAAAATAAGATACGGGGGCCCCTCGGTGGCTCAGTCAGCTGAGCGTCTGAGTTCGGCTCAGGTCATGATCGCATGGTTTATGGGTCCGGGCCCCGCGTCGGGCTCTGTGCTGACAGCTCAGCCTGGAGCCTGCTTCGGATTCTGTGTCTCCCTCTCTCTCTGCCCCTTCTTGGCTCACGCTCTGTCTCTGTCTCAAAAATAAATGTCAAAAATAAAAGTAAAAAAAAAAAAAATACATCTCCTGCAAGCAGCTGGCTAGAGCCATTGCTGGCTCTAGCCGGTAGCGGCTTCCAGAACAGGCCCGATGTTTGCTCAGCACCCTCAGCCCTGGCACCATCACCATCTGATTCTATCACCCCGACTCAGTTTCTCTCTTAGACCCAGGAAGGCAGAGCCTGGGCTATACTCCTTCCTCTCTCCCCAGAACCCGAGTCTTACGAGACCTTCAACAAACGTGTATCGAACCCGGCTTCGATGTTCCGGTCACACTAACTCCAGCCCCGAAAGGCTCTGTGAGTTCATCTGAGTCATAGTGGTAATTGGCGGCCGAGCAGAGACTGAAACTCTCAGTCCCGTTCACTCTGACTGCCAGGCCCGAGCTCGTTGCTGTGCGTGTGTGTGCATGAGTGTGCACGTCTACCTGTCTGTGTCCACGGTATCACCCCGACCCGACCCCCTGTGGAGGATCTGCTTTTAAAATTATTTTATTCGGATACCCAGAAAATAGCCTACGGTCTTTTAACATCCTCCTCTGACCCCTGGGCTGCTTTCGGGTCATGCAAATACTATTACTGCTGGAGAAGGAGGATTTGCCTTTTTCCAACTATTCAGACGCTCCGCGGAATACCTGGGTAATTCTGACGCTTTGAACATCTGCTTTCCTCCAGGTTGTGGAGGCGAGGGTGGCATTTTTCCGAAAAAGAAAAAAAAAATCAAAACACCTAACTCGGTCTGGGGCTCCGGGCCCGTGGGCTTGGACCCTGAGGCCGAACCTTCTCGCTTCGACCGACTGCCGCACTGTCTGTCAACAGCAGAGGGCGCTGTGTCCTCGCCGGCTTTTTAACCACCCCGTCGAGCCCCCAAAAGGCCAGGGTTTCTTCCCGGACGGTTCAGGGGTGGACCCCCACCTCCCCGCTTCCCGGCAGCAGGTGCACGCCTCCCGCGTCTGAGTGCGAGGGCGGGCGTGCAGGGGTGGGGGTCCCATCTTAAGCAGTCTTGAGCCTGTTTGAAAAGCCGTCTCCTGCTTTCGGCGCTGTCATCGGCCAGCACCGAGGCCAGGAGAATCGGGAGGACTCGTGGGCCTCCTGGGCACCGGGCGCCGTGAGGCCCCGGCCCCCAGCTGGCCCGCTGGGGTCGTGTGCACCCTCCAGATTAAAGGAGACTCCACTTCGTCGCGGCAGGGCCCGCCGAGCACAGCCGGCCCCTTTGGCGGTGTCCCGAGCGGCGGCTCGCGCCCGGCTCGGCTGTCGGGGGGTGGGGGGCGCCCGGGGGGCGAGGGGCGTCCGTCCCTCCCGGGGGGCCGGAACCCCAGCGCTTCCCTCCGCCCCGGCCGGTCAGCGGCGTCTCCCCTGGGGGGGGGGCGGGGGCGGGGAGGAGGGCGGGGAAGGGGCCCGGCGGGGAGGGGCGTCGGAGCGCCGTCGCCGCGTGTCGCGCCGCCCTCTCCGCCCCGCGCCGGGGTGTGGGCGCGGCGCAGCGCGCGGCGGAGGGCCGGCCGCGTGGGGACGCGGGAGTGCGGGCTTCTGGGCGACCGCGCGGCGCGGGAGCTCGCTGGCCGCCTGAGCTCGGCGCGGAGCCCGGGGCCCCGAGCCGCCGCCACCCGGCCCTGCGCGCGCCCCGCCATGGAGCCCTCGCACAAAGACGCCGAGACGGCGGCGGCGGCGGCGGCGGCGGCGGCAGGGGACCCCCGCGCCGCGTCCGCGTCCAGCGGGGTGGTGGTGCAGGTCCGCGAGAAGAAGGGCCCCCTGCGCGCCGCCATCCCCTACATGCCCTTCCCGGTGGCCGTCCTCTGCCTCTTCCTCAACACCTTCGTGCCGGGACTGGGTAAGCCGCGGCGGCCGCGACCCGCGGAGGGGCGCGGGGGTCACCCCTGGGGGGCGCCCACGCGCGCCGGCCCGCGCTCCCGGCGCCCCCCCTGGCAGGTGGCCGCGGCGCGTGGAGTGGGCGCCCCCCGGGGGAGGCGCCGCGCGGGCTCCCCCCTCCCCCCCTCTCCGCCTTGCGCCTCCTCCCACCTGTGAGCGCGGGGGTCGGACCCCAAGAGCCGGCGAACTTGGCGGCGAGCGCGGGGGCCGGCGGGCGGCGCCGCGGAAAGGCTCCCCCGGACGCCCCGAAACCCGGCCCCTGCTCGCCGCCGCACGCGCGCGCGCGCGCGCCCCCCCTCCCGCAAGCCCCTTCCTTCGAGGGGCGCGGGGGCCCGGCTTGGGAGGGTGGGGGGGCCGAGCTGGGGAAAAGGGACACCCCGCGAGCCCGGCCGCCTTCGCGGGGTGCGGACCGTGCGGGGGCGAGCGTCCTCCGCCGCCTTCCCGAGCGCCCGCCTGCGGCTCCGCCTGCGCCCGTTAGCTCCCGGGGGTGGGGGTGGGGTGCGGTGGGGTGGGGGACGATCTGGCTACTTCCAACGCCCCCGGCCGGAGGTGACCTCGCGGCTCCCTCCCAGCCCCTTCCGTTCCTGAGCGAGTGGGGAGCGCGCCCGTGCAGTTCTGGGTCGGACTCCGGCTGCTCGCGGGGGCCCTGAGGTTCCCCGCGTCCCCAAATTTTAAAAAGTCCCGTCGCAGAGGCTAGGGTGCCTCAGGGTGCGTGGCGGGAGGGACAAATTTCCCCGACCCTGCCTCCGTCTCCCTCTCCTAACCCCACCCCTGTCTGCCTGCCCTCCCCCCCCCCCCCCCCCCCAGTTGCGTGCGGACCGGAGCGGGAGGCACCCCTGAGCCCTCCCCGGGAGAAAGCCTGGTCCCGAGCGAGCCGGTGGCCAGCGTGAGGCTCCAAGTTCCCAAGAGCAGAGGTCGGCTGGAAGCGGGTTTCTGTTCTACTTTGGCCTTTCTCACGGCCTCGCGCTCGGCCCGCGCAGCCCGGCCCCCGCGGTGGCCGCGAGAGCGCAGGCCGCCCCTTCCCACTCGGGGACGCGGGGACGCGGGGACGCGATCGCTTCCCCCTTCGCGCTGACTTGTGCTTCCGCGCTGCGCGGCCGCCGGGGCCGGGGTCGGGGTCGGGGTCGGGGGCCTGTCCGAGTCGGAGGCGAGGGGGTCCCCTGCGCGGAGCCTCCAGCAGCCTGCACCGCACCGTCCCCCCCACCACCCCGGGGTGGGGCGGGGACCATCAGGTCGGCGGGCTGCAAGTGTAGACGCCGGGAGGAAGGCTGGCTTCCTGTGTCTTCGCTCCACTTTTTCCATGTGGTGAAGTCGGTGTCGCCGGATGGGGGTCTTTGGAGGAAACGAGTGCCCTGTGGCCGGTAGGAGAGGCTGTGCCAAACGGGGGCCGGTGAGGGGACCCCCTCCAGGAGAGCGCCTGCAGGGCTCCCTGGGTCTCACGTCCCCAGCCGCCTTTTTCCTCGGCCCTGCCTGCCCCTGGCTCCTCCTGGGCCCCTGGGGGACCCAGCTCTTCATACTTCCCTTTGTCAGATCACAGTCCTCCGGGATTTTTGTAAGAAACCTTTCTGGGAAGCCAGGCGAAAATACAGAGAAAAAGAAGCAAAACGCAGAAGTCCTAAAGAGGCCAGCGGGGGGGGGGGGGGGGGGTGCGGATTTCTGAATTTTCAGTGACCCAATCCAGGCTTTTTCCACCCCCCCCCCCGTTTTGTTTGGGTTGTCGGAGTGTAGTTTGCTGGGAGCACAGCCTCCCCCCGCCACCCCCCACCGCCCTGCCGCCCTTCCCCACGCTGAAGGAGGGGTTCCTGATCCTGATCCCTAAGTCGGGGATGTGGGGGTGCGGCTCACTCTGGGGCGTTGAGAGGATCGAATTACTGAGCTGAGGGGTCGGAGGCAGGGCAGTGCTCCCGGGGTGGCGGGCTCCTCTTGCCCGTGGCCTTCCTGCAGAGCCGAGCCCTGCCCCCACCTCGGGGTGCGTGGGGTGCTCCTCGGGGACCGTTGTTTTGAGTCTTGTTGACCTCTTGGTGGCTCCCCTCGACCTGCAGGGGAGCCCCGGGTGGCAAAGCAGGCCAGGTAGAACTTGCAGGTGGTTTTGCTTTGTCCTCCGTGTCTGGCGTGAGTGGCCCCAGCACCCGGAAGTCCTCCCGGTGGCCTGGACCCCCTTCTCCAGGTGCTCCCGGCTGACCCGAAGGTCCTGTGCAGACCGAGTGTTTATGTCTGGCTCTGCCCTTTTAATGACACGCAGCCCGTCTCAGTCCTCTCGCCGTCACTCCTCGTCACTCTGAGCGGCCGCCGCACGCACGCCAGACACCGGGGCGCGACGATGAATAAGGCAGCCGGGGCGTCACAGACCGTCTCGGAAAACTGATGGGAACTTTGAATTTGCTCAGCGCCGTCATGGCAGCAAGAACAGAGTGAGCGCAGCTAGTTCTTCCGAGGCGGAAGTGGGGTTCAGGGAGAGGCTCCCGGGGGCGCCGCAGTGGGTCAGACCCTGCCCAGGACAACAGCCCCATCGTCTAAAGCACTTGCGGTCCTCCCTCAACCCCCCACTCTTTGGAAACTGGTCGGACCCTTGGCCCAAAGATCTTTTCTTTTTTTTTCTAGAAACGTCCCTTCTCCGCAAGTCCTATCCTCATTTGCAGATTGAATGAGAGAGCAAGTGGGGGGGGGGCAGGATGACGCAGGTGTCTCCGGTTCATCCAGGGCTACTAAAAGACCAACGTCGGTGGCTTCGTCGTCCAAAACGTAGAGCATTTGTGAGTTTAGATGTAATTATTCGTACGTGTCGTGAAAGTTCGTTGCTGCGGCCCAGAATGGGCAGAGAGTTTGTCTGTTGGGCGGGGGCAACGTTCCACTTTCATATTCGAGAAGTTTATCTGTCTTGGCTAACTTGGTGACAGGAGCACGTGGGTTCCTCAGTAGCAGGGGCGCGGAGGGAGGAGCGCCTCCACTGACCGTTAACCATTCTGTGAGACTTGTTGGCCGCCAGTCTACGGCTGGACGTTCATGCGTATTTAATCTCTCTCTAATATACTGCCAACTTTCTGACGCTCAGCTAAGCCTTGCTTCCTTAGAGCACCGCAGGCTGGCTCAGCTTCTCTCTTGCTTCCCCCCAGCCCTGCGGCTCAAACCGGTGACAAATACTACCCTGTCTTGTGGCATCTCTTGTACCGTTGACTTTGCTACTGTTTGAAGAGTTGACTTTTTGCCTCCTTAGATGTAAGATCCTTGAAAGCAGCAACCGTTTTAAATTTCTCCTTGATATAGTATGCTGTTTATGAATGAGTATGGACTAGAATTATGCTCTCGGAATAGGTATTAGAGACCGTCTATAAAGAGGCGCCTTTATTTTCTATTAAAGTGTGGCAGTCCTGAGGATGCAAGCACCGAGGAAGTTTCCATCCTATTCAAGCTTTTTAAGTAAGTTATTTGAGTAGGTATTTCAGCAAAGCCAGAGCGCGAACCAAGAGAGAAGCTATGAGATCCAGGAAGCAATGCGTCCCATTCAGGGCAACCATGAAAATCCGCCTGAGGATAAAATCATTCGGCGGGCCAAGAGCAGTCAGTCTTCTTTAGAGTGGGAGGAGGGGAGGCCCCGGGAAAGAATTTTCTGAGGATGATGTGAGAAGGGGACATTCCATAGGGTTAAGAGCGTTGTTGGCACTGCCAGAAATAAAACCTTTGTGAAAAAAACAGAAAGCAATTAGTAACTGCAGTAAAGACAAAAAGCTGTGCAAAAACATCAGGATCCCAAAATGAAGCAATCGCCCAAGTAGATCAGCAGGTCAAGCAGACTTCCAAAAAGAAGAATAAAAATATTCCAAACGATACATGGAGAGAAAGAATTTGGAGGGGTATGGGGATACAGGGGCAACACACGTTTCTTCTACCCGCAATAGCAAAAGAGACGTAATCAGCAGCTTCAGAAAAACCAGACATTTTTCATGAAAGGCCTAACTCAACTATGAAGTGAAGCAAAATGTGGCCCGATGTTGAGCAGATGGTGGAATAGAAGAGCGGCTCTTTTAAGTGCACAGGGTCTGTCTCATTGGAACAGTGATGCCCGCTATGGGCTCTTAGCCGCTCTCGGACTCTGCAGCAAAGAATACTTGCTTAGTCATAGTAACATCAATGCTGCTCAGTAGTTTTCAACTTTTAAAGGCAACCGCAGACAGAGCCCCGAGGGCTGCTTAAGAACAGCTATAAAGGAAGACGTGAAGATTTTCCGTCGCGACAGTATAGTGAAAACCGTAGCTCGCAGACCTTGGCGAGTGGATTGTGATAGATTAAATTATCATTCCCAATTATTCACTGTCCCCCCCGAGAGAGGTTGGCACAGACCCACCCGATGCCATATGGCTTGCCATGCTTCCTGTAGGAGGGGACGACTTCCTTCCCTGCCCACCGATAACGGGCTTGGCCACGTGACTTGCTTCAGCCATTGGATGCGAGTGGCAGTGACCGAGCAGACACTTTCAGGGACATTGTGAGGTGCTGGCTTTGTGCTGCTCTTTCTCCCGTGAGAATGTTGTTGTTAGCGTTATTATTATTGTCCTAGTGCAACCTCTCGAAGCTGACTGACCTGGGGCGGGGGAGGGGGAGGGTAGAGGTGTGAACGCCCTCCTCATATAAAGTGGGGGCGTCAAGAGATGCTGTCTGTAGTTGGTAGACCAAGAAATAAAGGTTACCAAGGTGATCAGTAGAGGAACTGAGCTAGCGTTACAGGGACCGCAGTGATCTCGCGGGCTAATATTGGAACGAACAGCGGGAAGACGAGGGGTGATGGGAGTCAGCTGATCCCGCGTATCAGGGCAGAAAGTCCAGGTCCAACGTCGATGAAACGCGAGAAGGCGGTGTCAGGATACCCTGGAGATGAGAAGCACATCAGAGGCATTCCCACTGTTTCTGACGTCACCGGCGTTTCTGTGTCGACTGGTTCCTTCCCAGCAGTGCGCGTCCGGGCTAAAATTGTCCCTCACCTTTTGAAACGAGCCTCCTTTGATCCTACACCGTTGCCGCCACCCCCCCCCCGCCACGCCCTTTCCCGGCCCCCCTTCCTCTAGCGCGGCTCCTGCAGGAAGTACATGGGTTGGCGGTCACCGACCCCTCTTCTAGCACCTTCTCTTGAACGCGCTGGGCTCTGCCTCCATCACTCACCTGAGCTGTGCGTGTCCGGATTTCCAGCCCCTCCAGGTTGCCAAGGCCAGCGGTCAGGTCTCTGTCCATCTTCTGGAACATTCGGTAGCTTTGGCTGCGGTACCCCCTCCCTCCTCCTCCTCGAAACACTGGCTTCCCCTGGCTTCTGGAACACCCGCCTCTCCTGGTTTTCTCTGCGCCCCACAGCTCCGTCTCTGTCTGCCTTGGTCATCCTGGCAGCCTCCAAACTTGGGGGTCCCCCGGGGCCCTCGGGGCTCTGGGTCTTGGCCTTCTCTTTGACCTTGCCGTGTTTCCCGCCTCCACTCACACTTTTGATGGCCCTGCTGTCTCCTTGCCTTCCGTTCATCCTTTTAAAAAACATCTTCTTTAAGCGTGTTTATTGATTTTGAGAGAGACAGAGCCCGAGCAGAGGAGAGGCAGAGAGAGGGGGAGAGAGAGAGAGAGAGAGAGAGAGAGAGAGAATCCCAAACGGGTTCCTCGCTGTCAGCGCAGAGCCCGCACGGGGCTCCAGCTCATGAAACTGTGAGATCGTGACCTGAGCCTCAATCAAGAGTCGGAGGCTTGACCAGCCGAGACCCCCAGGCGCCCCTCAGTTGCATCCCTATAATGACAGCTCCCCAAAGCCAGCCCTTCAGCTCCCAGCTCTCCCCAGATTCTGGAGTCTCGTACCCAGCGGACTCCTGGACGTCTCTGCTTAGAAACCCAAAGGCCCCTGAGACTTATCGAAAACCAACCTCCCGCTGTTTCTCCCCAGACCTGCTTCTGCCTTCCCCCCCCTCCTCGCAGCTGATGGCATCCCGCCAGGAGCTCAGGCCGAAAGCCCGGACTCCTCCTGGACCCCCCTTTTTTCTCGCACCCCACGCCCAATCTGGCAGGAAACGCTTCTGGCTCTGCCTTCAAAATCTATTCGCTGTCTGACCACCTCTTCCCCTGCCGCCTCTGCCTCGCTGGTCCCCACCCCATCTCCTCCCTGAGGACCGCCACGGCCCCCGGAAATGGTGTGCTCGCCTTGGTCGACGCCCTTGTGGGCTGCCCTGCACGTGACCGCCAGAGGGATCCTTTGAAAACACGAGGGAGTCAGATCCTGTCATTTTTGAGCCGGGGACCCTCCGACGGCTCCGTGTTGCTCAGAGCAAAAGCCCGCGTTTTTATCATAACCCGCAAGGCCCCGGCCCAGAACTTTCCCAAAGAGAGAGAACAGGAGCCAGAGGGATAACCTGGAATTTTCTAGTACCTTCGTTACACAAAATAAAAAGGAACAGGTGGAGTTAACTTGAACAGATACTTAACTCAATATGTCCGGTGTATTTATCAGCCAGTGCGAATCAGTAAAAAGGATTGGGGTGCCTCAGGGGGGCGGGGCTCAGTCGGTTGAGCGCCGAGGTCGGCTCAGGTCACGATCTCACAGTTCATGAGTTTGAGCCCCGCATCGGGCTCTGTGCTGATGGCTCGGAGCCTGGCGTCTGCTTCGGATTCGGTGTCTCCCTCTCTCTCTGCCCCTCCCCTGCATGCTTGCGCGCTCGCTCTCTCTCTCAAATACAAACATAAAAAAAATAATAAAAATTATTAATGAAATGTTTCGTGTTTTTTTTTTTTTTTTTTTTTTTTTGCGGGCTAAGTTTTCCAAATCTCGTGTGTGTCGCGTACTTCCGACGCGTCTCGGTTTGGAGCAGCCCCGTTCTGGGGCTCACGGGCCCCCGCGGCCCGGCCGGCGCATCTGTCGCCCACAGTCCTGTGGATCCGTCTCCTCCTCTCCGTCTCGCTCACTCTGTTCCAGCCCCAGCGGCCTCTCTGCCCTTTCTCGAGGCGCCTGCTCAGCCTAGAGCCTTGGCATTGGCCGTTCCTTCCGCTGGGCGTCCTCGTCCCGCGGAGATCCGGGCGGCTCGCTCGCTCGCGTCCTGAGGTCTTGGCTCGCGTTACGGTGTTACAGAGAAACCCAGGTGACAACAATGGAAGAAAGATGAAATAAACTGCATCTATCTTTATGGTAGAATATTTTATACCCGTGAAAATGGTGGTTGCAAAGTTTCTGAGGACATTACAGACATTTTTTTTGGGAAAAGTAGGTTGAAATTCGTCTTAGCATCTCAAATCTTTTTTTTTTTTTTAATGTTTATTTATTTTTGAGAGAGAGCGAGCAGGGCTGTGGTAGAGAGAGACAGAGACACAGAATCCGAAGCAGGCTCCAGGCTCCGAGCCGTCAGCACAGAGCCCGACACGGGGCTCAAACTCGTGAACCGCGAGATCGTGACCTGAGCCGAAGTCGGACGCCCAACCGACGGAGCCGTCCAGGCGCCCCTCCAATCTTTTCTATTTGCTTGATTCTAAGGTGCCTCCTTTCCCCCCATTTTAGGTGTTCCTAGACGTGAGACTGATACCAAGGGACGTAGTTTTTTTCCCTTTCTTTCCAAAAAAGTTGCTAGATTCACGGTGTGGCTTACGATCGATGGACTCTGAAAACCCAGACAGTGCAAGGTGGAAGCCAGCTGGATAAATAGACAGACGGGGAGATGGGCCCGGAAGACGGCACGCTGAGATGGTAACAGGAGGCGAGAGCCTGCGGGATTATTTTTCTTCTTCATACTCTTCTGTATTTCCCAAATTTTCTAAAATGAACATAAAATGTATTACTTTTTTTTTTTTTAACGTTTATTCATTTCTGAGGACAGAGACAGAGCGCAGGCGGGGTTGGGGCAGAGAGAGAGAGAGAGAACGCGATCCACGGAATGGCACGGAATGAAGCGACGTTTCCAGTCGTGGGTCAGATTCACGAGGCCGCAAGTGGCAGGGAAGTCGGGAGGCCTGGAACTCAAGAGCGTGAGACCCGGAGCAGGCCCGGCGACCTCTCCTCTGAGTCTCCGCGTCGCCGTCCATAAAATGGAGATAACAGTTCCTACTCAGCCACCTCACAAGGTCATCGTCGGGGTCACTGTCCCCGTGATCCGCGAAGCACCCCGTTCCGTGCTCAGAGAGGGTTGTCGTCCCCAGTCGACGTCGGGAGACTTCCTGGGGTTCCCAGGATGATCTCTGGGGCTCTTCTGGGAGTGGCTCTGGGGTGCGGGGGGGGGGCAGGACGCCGGGGGGTGGGCCCGAGGCCTCTGGTCGGGGGCTGGGCAGTCCACACCCCGTCCCCAGGGTCTGAGGCTGACTTGGCGGTTTTCTAAGGGACTGTGGGAGCCTCCAGCTGGTAATGCGCGCGCGTGTGTGTTGGGGGGGGTAGGTGTGTGTACACCTATGCGTGTGCACACACGAATCCCCCCCCTCTAGGCTTTTCCTCGGGTGATTTTACTGGCAGAAGCAGAGGCAGATCCTGGGTCCGTGTGGCGCGTGGCCACGAAGCCCATCGCCTGGGCACGGTGCGGGCGGCCGTGTCTCCAGCCTGGGCGATTCCGGGCGAGAACCGAGCGCTGCTGGTCCCCGCGCCCCAGGGCTCGCCAGGGACAACCTTCCGGGGGCAACGTTTTCTTTCTCAAATGGGAAAACCCAGGGGGCTGTTCTGTGTTTACTTTATAAAAGGCCATAGGGGCGCCTGGGGGCTCAGTCTTAAGCGTCCGACTTCAGCTCAGGTCATGATCTCGCAGTCTGTGAGTTCGAGCCCCATATAGGGCTCTGTGCTGACGGCTCAGAGCCTGGGGCCTGCTTCAGATTCTGTGTCTCCCCCTCTCTCTGCCCTTCCCCTGCTCACGCTCTGTCTCTCTGTCTCTCAAAAAGAAATAAACGGGGGCGCCTGGGTGGCTCAGTCGGTTAGGCGGCCAACTGCAGCTCAGGTCATGATCTCACAGTCTGTGAGTTCGAGCCCCACGTCAGGCTCCGTGCTGACGCCTCAGAACCTGGAGGCTGCTTCTGATTCTGTGTCTCCGTCTCTCTCTGCCCCTCCCCTGTTCACGCTGTGCCTCTATGTCTCTCAAAAATAAATAAACATTAAAAAAAATAATAAAAAAAAAAGAAACATTAAAAAAAAAACGACGAAAATAAAAGGTCTTAAATCCATTCGGAGAGGTTGCTTTCTTGGACGGAATAAGCGGACATGGAGACCAGGGCTGTCTGGGAGCCTGGAATGTGGTGGGTGGGTGGGTGGGCGGGCGCTGCCAGGGCTCCCGGCGGAGCCAAGCACCCCGGGGGCTTGGGTCCTTGACGGAGCAGCGTGACTTCGATGCCAAGAATAACCCGGCGCTCGTGGAGAACAGCCTGTCCCAAAGCCTGGACCAAGGAAGAGGTCCAGCCTTCCCCGGGCCGGGAGCTGGACCCAAGAGGCACCTCCTCCGCCCGGGCGCCCCGCCCTCGGTCCGTCCTCGCCAACGCCGACCGAGACCCTCCTGCCACCTCGGTGCCAACCTCGCAGGGGCGCCCGATTGCCACGTGTCGAGTTAAACGTGCGCCCGGGCCCCGCAGAACCGAGGGCTGCGGAGGTCTGCGTGTGAGGTGCCGCCAGCCCCCCCGCCCCCCGCCCGTCCCCCCCAACGGCCTCACGGAGGCGAATTCGAAGGCGCTCCTCAGCCTCGCGCCGCAGGTAGCGCGCCTCCCGAGGACGGAAGGTCCACGCCAGCCAATCTGCGGGGGCCGTTTTCCCGGCGCCTTCGCTCACGCCCTGTCTCCGCGTTCCATCGTGCCGATTCTTGCGAGAGTTCTGACTTTGGCATTACTATCGTTGCTGTAGTGGTCTGCGGTCGGCGTTTAGGATTCCAAAGCAAGACAGCATTCGCTTGACTCGTTCGGTTTTTTAATTTTTTAATGTTTATTTTTGAGAGAGACAGAGAGACAGCGAGCCAGACACAGAATCCGAAGCAGGCTCCAGGTTCCGAGCTGTCAACACAGAGCCTGACGCGGGGCTCGAACCCACAAACCGTGAGATCATGACCTGAGCCGAAGTCGGACGCTCAACCGACTGAGCCCCCCAGATGCCCCCTTGACTCGTTTTATTGTAACGGTCGCTCGGGAGCCGAACCCGCAGCACCTCCGAGGTCCACCTGGACGTACCGCGTACATCTTTCCAAGCGTGCGATTCAGGTTGGTTGCTTTTTTAGCAAATGTGCCGTCTTTCCTGCCCTCCCCTGGCCTGTCCTCCCGTCTCCCTTTCTGACCACGTCCTTCCGGGACCTCCGCAGCACGATGCAACAGGAACGCGCTAACGCAGGTGCCTCCGAGGAAGCTTCTCGGCACTGCTGCCTCGGGGTCGGCCGGTGCAGGCGTCCGCGGCCGGGCGAGCCGGGCCGGTGTCCGTGCGGCGGCCGGTGACAAGATGCGTCCGGCCGGGAAGGCAAACGTGATGGCCCGGCACCTGTTCAGAGGCTGAGCCCTCGGGCCTGTTGGGGGTGGGGAGAGCCCTGTCCTGCGGACAGGCGGGCTCTGGCCACGCTGCTGCGTGTGGGACACGTCCCCCTGGGGCCGGCTGCGGGGGTGAGTGTGGCCAGCCGCTCCGTGGCCATGGGCCCTCCTGGGTCGCCTCGCCATGTGGCCGGGCTTCGATGTTGCTGTGCCGGCGGGCGTCTGTGTCCCCAGATTACATCCCCGCCCCCGTCCCTGCTCTGACCACTTCCTCTTCTGCTCTGAAACCCTCGGCAGCTCCCCGCTGTCCGTCCTCGGGCTTGGTGTGGACTCTGCGCTGGGCCCACGGGACCCGGCGAGCGTCACCCACACTCCCTCGGGGGTCCGTTTAGTCCCACGGGGCCGCTTGCCTTCCCAGGGTGCCGCCCGGGCCCTGGCTCCTGCCGTGCCTCTGCCGGGACTGTCCAACCCTGGCACGGGTGGGGTGCCCGGCCGTCCAGGCCCATCTCCCGGGGCCTCCTGGCCACTTCCGTCCAGCGAGCCCCTCCTCCCGGGACCGCCTGGCCGCCGAGCAGGCTCCTCGTCCTCCCCCAGAACGTTGGTTCTTCCGTCCCGCTCTGACACGCGCCCTTTGCCCCGACGGCGCGGACTGTGCGTTCCTCCCCCGCCGCTGTTCCAGGCGGGCTCAGCTGAACGCACACCGGTTTCCGGTTGCACAATCGGGGTCACCTGCCGAACCCCCAGCCCGAGGGACACAGGCTTCCTTGTCACTCCTCGGCCCGCCCGGCTCACAGGGAGGGAGGGGACAGAGTTCTCAGGCCGCGGGCAGAGTGGGGGGGGTGCTCTGCCAGAGCACGTGCGTCTCCGAGGGGTCCTTGGTGTCCCGGCCACTGCGGGGAGGGACACGGGACAGCGGAGGGATGCCGGCTGCCCCTTCGCGGGGGGCAGAGGGCCTGCTCTGCGGGGGCCTCGCTGGGGACAGTCACGAGCTTACTGAGAAGGACCGGGCCACCGTCCGTCCGTAGCTGATGGCCGGCAAGTGGAGGAGGCGGACGGGAGGTGACGGATCGAGGGGGACATTTCGACGGGGAGCAGGGCGTTCGCGTGATTGCGAAGCCTCTCCACAGAAGGCCTGTAGCTTACAAGGGGAGGGGCTCCCGGGCCGCTCAGTCGGTCCAGCGTCCGACTCTCGGCTTGGGCTCAGGTCATGATTTCGACGTTCGCGAGTTTGAGTCCCGCGTCAGACCTTTCGCTGACGGGGTGGAGCCTGTTTGGGATTCTCTCTCTCTCCCCCTCTCTCTCTGGCCCTCGCCTGCTCTCGCTCTTCCTGCCCCCGCCTCAAAATAAATGAATAAACTTTAAAAAACACTTGTGTTGGGGGGCGTGTGATCTGAACCCGCTCTGAGGAAACAGCGGAAAACCCAAAAACGGGGGACATTCTGCAAAATACCCGGCCAGTGTTCTTCGAAAATATCAATGTCATGAAAGATTAAAGAAGACTGAAAAAAACACGAGAGCCGGGCACAAAACGTCATGTTGGGTTGGATCCGTCCCGGAGGGACAAAGACTACCAAGATGGACATTATGGAGGCAAAACAGCGACGCCGGAACGTGGGGCTCTCGACGAGATAACTTATCGTGTCCGCGTTGTGTTTCCCCAAATCGGCAACTGTGTGAGGACACGGCTTTGGTGTCAGACACACGATTACGGGACCCGAGAGCCACGTTGTGTGCAGCCTTTTTACAGATGGTTCCAGAAAAGGCGCCTGGGCGGCTCAGTCGGTTGGGCGGCCGACTTCAGCTCGGGTCATGATCTCACAGTTCGTGAGTTCGAGCCCCACGTCGGGCTCTGTGCTGACAGCTTAGAGCTTGTAACCTGCTTGGGATTCTGTATCTCCCTCTCTCTCTCCCTCTCTCTCTCTCTGTCTCAAAAATAAGTAAAAACGTTAAAAAAAGTTAAGTATGGTTCAAAAGCAAATATACTCTTAGAGTTCAGCTAAACGCAAAGTAGCCTCTTTCTTGTCACCTAAGGTCTGTCACCAGTTCTGACCAACTCAGGGGCCATCTGGGGCCACAGGAGGGAAGTCGAGGTGCCGGTGGCTTTGGCCTGCAGGGCCCAGACGCCCGGAAGAGATTTTCCCAGGGACTCCTCCCATTTAAACCCCGAGGTCACACGCAAGTTTCTCGCAGCCCCGTGGGAGTGTGTGACAGCACGGGCTTGAGTGTCACAGAACTGAGGTCCCCGGGAGGCTGGGAGACACGGGCAGCTTCCCCTGCGGCGGCCGGTTGGGACTAAACCCGCTGCGCGTGCAACCCTGCCTTCGGGGCCGAGCAAGAACCTTCGGCCGGAGCGGGAGCCGATCCCAGAGCCGCGGATCTGTTCTGGAGAAGTCTTTCTCCTCTTGTTTATTCCTGTTTGGCCTCTCCGTGTGGAGCCCGCGAATCACGGGGCCTCCAAGAGACCAGCCTCCAGCCAACAGCCAGCGAGTGCGTCACGCCGTCACGCGAAGGAGAGCCCGGAAGAGCGTCCCCTCGGCCTTGGCGGCTCCGGGGCTGACCCCGGGGTGGGACGCACGCGTGGAACATTTCCAGGAACCACTTGGTGGCCTGACTCGGGAGCGGAAGGGAAAAATAAACGTAACCATCTTTGGGCCAGAGAGCTGGGGTTCCAAGGTCGGAGGCAGAAAGGGGGGGGGGTGGAAAACGCACTGGGCGAGGCCAGACGGTTGGGTTGGTCTCGGGCCTCCGCGTCCGTGGCTGGACACCAAGCCCGGTGCACGCCGAGGAGACGGGTCTCGGGGCTTTGGAACGGGTTTTAATGAAAGGAAAGCAGAGACCAGCCACGGCGTTGGCCACATACCCGTCGCTTGGGCCCGCTCTGGGGTGACACTCTGCTGTGCAGTTTAGTTTCCCTGCCGGCTCCCACGTCAGCCCAGGGCAGCCGATGCCGTGGAATGTTCTAGATCTCCCTGCGTGGGCTCCCCTGAGGACCCGGGGCCAGCTCTCCCCAGTGTCAGGACGCAGGGACTCAGGCGTGCTCGGAGTCTGAAGGTCGTTAACCCCGACTGGGGGCGGGAGGCGGACCAGTGGGCAGGTCGCGCCTGTAAACCGAGCAGCCGTTCTTTTGGGCCAGCTGGTCTACCCGCCACTGCCGCTGGGCTTCCGTGGGTCGTGAGAGCCCGCGGGCCAGCCTCTCTTTCCAGCTCTGCCGGGAGGGTGCCCGTGGCCCCGTGGTGCTCGCTGTCCCCGTCTAGGCCCCACCGTGTGCCTGTCCGAAGCGGGGGTGGTTGTCAGTCCTGCCTGTTTGTTTGTGCCAAGATGGTCGAAGATCTAAGATGGGGACCGAGGACAGCCTGTACCTTTAAGTCAACTTGGCAAAGGGAGGCCCCACTCCAGCCCCCCGTCCTGCCGGTCCTGGCTGGTTTCGTGCTTTCGGGTCCCAGAGGAGTGAGTCCTGCCCTTGCAGAGGTGGGTCGGAGAGGAGCCCCTCTCGCCCGCCCCATGCCTTCCCTGACCTGCTCTGGGCCCCAGGATGCCGACCTCCGTGGCCGCCTCGCCAGGCGTGTTGGACAGTGTGGGGGGCGCCAGCAGGGGCCGGAAGAGAGGGACAGAGGCTGGCCGTCAGCCGTCAGCTCCTCCCGTGCCGGTGGCTTCTGCCCTGCACCCCATTCTTACACCGGAGCCCCGTCCGGACCCAGAAAACACCCCCTTCCCCGCCTCTGTGCCTTCGGGCCCCGGCCTGGGAACGGCCTTCCCCCGCCACCAGCTCCCCGTTGGCCCCCGCTCCCCGAGGGTTCTCCGAGAGCCTGGCCTGAGCCTGTTTCCTGCTGGGCCCCTCTGGCCCCGCTGCCGCCCCCGCACTCCCCCGTTTTTCCTAAAGAAGCCAGTCCCCGGAGCCGGAGCCTCCAGCCCAATGACGACCGTGGGCGTCCAGCCGCCAAACGGCTCTCGTGCTCGTGAGATGCCACGCTCCCACGTGGGCGGGGGGGGGGGAGGGGCGGGCAGGGCGCCGAGCTTGACTCCCCGGCTTCCACCTCGGGGGTCCCCTTCTGGGGTTCCTGCGCGGTTTTCGCCTCGTCGGGGCGCAGCAGGCCTCGGCCGGGCTCCTCCAGGCGCTGGGCTCCCCGAGCTGGGGGCTGCCCTCTCCTCCCAGGAAAGCTGGGCTCCGAGGCTCTGCCTCCCTCCCTCCTCCGCCGGGGCCCTCCCCTCCTTCTCTGGACCGGCACCCGCTCGCCTCGCCCCTTCCCCACAGTCCATCCGCTTTCAGGAACCCGCTCCCCAGCGATCGCCCATCAGCGACCCCTCCCCGTCTTTAGCTTCGCTTCGGAAGAGCCGCCGTCGGGGGGGGCCTCCGTTAGTGCCAGGCACGGCCGCTCCTCTTTGGCTAACCAGAGCCGTCGGAAGCCAGTCGCCACCTCCGTCCAGGGTCCCGTCTCCTCCCTGAGACCCAGCGTTTTGCTTTCTGGTCTCCTCTTCCCTTCCGCCTACCCCCCTCCCCCGGGCCCAGGAACACAGTGAGCACAGTGATTTTGCTTCCTCCACGCGCAGCAGGCGCCTCCGCCGTTTGAGTCGTTAAGGCCCCCAGCGAGTCCCCGTTCGGAGGAGAGTCATCAAAACACGCCCGTTGCTTTCTAAGTCTTCACCAGGGACGCCCCAAAGCGGCGCGCCGGCCGCTTGAAAGGAGCCCCTCGGATAGCCACGCCGATTACCTCCTGAAAAAGCAGGAAGGTTCGAGTCGGGTCCTTCTGGATCCGACGTCCCCCCGCCTCCCAAGCGGTTTGCGCGCAGACTTCTGAGAGGCGCGTTCTAGAAGAGAGAATCAGCCGGGCTGCCTCGCGGCGGCAGAACTTATGCAATTGCGCAGAGCCCGCGAGTTAAAAATGGAATTGTCTTGCCGAGTGGGGAAGGTGATCATATCAGGGCCGTGAAAATAGAAAGGAAAAAATTAGTCTTTCGCCAGTTCAGGTCCCTGAGCCACGGTGTCTCGTCACCGGGAGAGCTGGGCGTCGTCTCCCGGATCAGCTCCCAAGTGCGATCTCTCATCAGAAAAGGGAAACTCTGTTTTCCCAGATTCGACCTCCCCCCCCGCCCTGCCCCCCATCCCCTGTGAATCTGGGGTCAGGAGCCCTTTTAACTGACTTCCGGGCCCCCGGGGCCGCGAAACGCGTTTTGCATTCGCTCGAATCTGTGTGTGCGCTCGTGCTCCCAAAAGAACAGATTTTAGGTTTTTAGAAGTGGGTTTTGTTAATTTGCTATTTTAAAAATACTTGTGAGACCTTTACCGTTGCCATGGTGATAGAATTTCCATAAACATGATTTTGGTGGGGAGTTTTGCACATTGAAGGCTGTTGAGGTTGGGGCGGGTGGGGGGGGGAGTAGGTGGCGAATTTGGCGGCCGGCGCATCGCTGCCTCCTGCAAACACCGCAAATCTGATTCCAAGAATCCACGTCCCGCAGAGACCCGGGCCCCTAAACCACATCTAACACCCAGAGCTTCTGGGGAGTGGGCCTGGTCGGGGGAGAAGGGCCCCAGCCAGCCGGGGGATGGGTCAAGGGTATCCCCTTGGCTACTCAGTGGTCCCGCCCAGGTCAGAGCGACCCACGGCCCGCGAAGCTTTGGAGGAATCCGACCTCGGAGCGGCCCGAGGGGTGGGAAGGAACCCCTGGAACCAGATCCATCCAGAAGCCGAACAGAACGATTTTCCAGATAACGCACACGGTACCCCTAAAATGCCGAACGTTTGTCGCGGAAAATCATACGAAGTAAAAACACAAGAAATGTTAGCAGTTAAAACGAGACAGGCGAACACCGCGTAAGGAATTCTGGTGCTTATGGCCCTCCTGAACGCCAGTAATCGAGAGGAAGCAGGTTTAATTAGAAGAGAGTTAGAGGGTCCCAGTGGCGCCAAACTTTTTGATCAATGATGCTCAGCATTCGTTGGGGCTCACAGGGAGGCTTTCCCGTTAAGCCTTGTTTTGCAGAGAAAGGAATATACGCAGAGATCAAGGGAGAAGCAGAACAAATAAGAGAGAAGTTTCCAGTAGCTGAGACCGTTTTGGGCACCAAGTGGCCAGGAAGAGGAGCTACGGGTGGAAACGCGTCAGCCCCAGAAGATTCCGCCGAGGCTCCCCAGCGCCACGCCAGCCCGCGATGCCAGGCGCCGCCTGCCTGAGCGCCTGGGCGCAGCCGAGGGGTTTGAATCACACGGCATCATGAATCATAAGGAATTGTGAATTACTAGAAAGCCATTGTGTCGACTGTTTTTTTTATTGATGCGAGACCGGAAACCGGAACAGGGCCACCCGGAGGAGACGGAGCCAGACTCCCTCCGCCTGGCGGAGCGCTGGTCTCGGTTCCTTGGAAGCCCAGCCGAGGTGTCCGGGAGAGTGTGTGTGCGTGCGCGCGCAAGCCGTTGCCCGGCGTGTGCACTGGGCAAGGGCGTGTTCGCAGGTTTGCTAGAAAGGCGCAGAAGCCCCGGGCGCGCTCCGCACGGTCTCGTCCTCGCCGACTGGGAAGCTGCCGGCCAGGGGCTCCCCGTCCCGGCCAGAGTGGGAGTCCGAGCCACTGCGGTGCCGGACTCTTCTCTTAACACACATTCAAAGTCGATTTTTGTTTTTTTAAGTAATGCTTCAGTAGCGGGCGGCCTGGCTGCTGGCGGGGGCTGGTGGGCGGTGGGGGGGGGGATGGCTCCCGCCGAGGGAGGTCTGCAGCCCCTTCAGCCTGTTGCACCTGCGGGGCGGGGGAGGCGCAGGCCCGGCCCTTGGCCTTGGCCCTGGGTGCTGCCTTACAGATGCTCCACGGTGCTCCGGGGTGCAGGAGGGCCAGCGCGGACCCCTGCTCCCCATCCCAGGAATGGGGAGGTTTCATTCCTGGGGGGGTGTCCCAGGAAGCGGAAGTAGATCCCGCAGGAAGGCACGAGGGAGGGAGCAGGTCCCCTCCGGTTCTCGGGCCGAAGGGCGTTGGACGGTGGAGAGCCGAGGATCCGGAATCTGTGTGTGTGAGCGCTTCCCCGGGTCTCCACGGCCTCCGGCTGCGTAGAACTTTCTTCGGCCGAGGGGAAACGCTCCCCCGGATCCCCCTCTACCACGCGAAGGCTGTGCGACCTTGGGCCCGTTACTTAACCTCTCTGTTTCTTCCTCCGCGGAATGGGGATAGTGATAGCACCTGCCTCGTGGAACTCTGTGGAAGCTTAAACGGCTGCGGCACACACACCGCCTGGGATGGTGCCGGGGCCACGGGGAGGCCCGCACTTCCTTTCCGGGCTCTAAAGGAATTTCTCTTTGTCTCTCCCCTTCCCCCCGCCATGCCCCAGCCTCTGGCAGCCACCACCCTACCCCGTTGCTCTGAGCCTGGAGTCTTTTTTAAAGATGTCACACGTGCGATCGCGCCACGGGTGTCGTTTCGTGACCGGCCGATCACGTGGCGTCGCGTCCTCAACTTCCATTCCTACCGGTGGCAAGTGGCGAGGTTCCATTCTCGTTTTAGGGCGGAATGATGATCCGTGGGCTAGAGACCACGTTTCCGTCATTGGCTCATCCATCCAGGGCCGTGCAGGTCCTTTCCCGATCTGGGCCACGGTGCCACCTGGAGACCCGAGGCCGTGATTCTGTTTCCTTTGGCTGGTTCCCCAGAAGCAAAATCGCTGGACCACAGTTCTCGTATTTCGGGAACCTCCACGCCGTTCCCCACGGCGGCCGCGCCCGTCTGCGTCCCCGCCAACAGAGCACGAGGGTCCCCCTTCCTCCCCGTCCCCGCCGACACCTGTGGTCTCCCGCCTTTCGGATGACTGCTGTTCAGACGGGCGCGAGGCGGGGTCTCCTGGCGATTTCGATTTGCGTCTCCCAGCTGACGAGTGGCGTCGAGCACCTGTGTGTGTCCCCGTGGGCCACTCGGTGCGTCTTCTCTGGCGAGACGGCCGCTCAGGTCCTCTGCCTGTTTTTAAATTGTTTTTTTTTTTCCGATGAAATAGTGTCGTCTCAGAACCTGCGTTTTGGGGGGCAGCCCCGGAGAACGGATGCCGCGTGAACCGGCAGGGCCCCCGACATCAGCTGCGTCCCACCGAGGACATGGTACCCCGCCGGGCTCGCAGCGGGGGCTCAGAAATCCTCGAACGGGGTAACCAGTCGGGGACATGGCCGATGTGTGTGTGTGGTCCCCCACCGTGGTTTTCCAACCTCGGGGCGCATCCGACTCCCCCAGGAAGCTCGTGGGGTGCCAGATTCCAGCGGCCACCCTCGGAGAGCCGGATTCAGTATTAGGAGGAGGGGGGCGGGGCCGAGGAACTTGCATTTTCCGAAAAGGACCCCATTGGAGAAATACTCACCGCTGGGGGGGGCTCAGTCCGTGGAGCGTCTGACTTCGGCTCAGGTCGCGGTCTCGCAGTTCGTGAGTTTGAACCCCGCGTCGGGCTCTGCGCCGACGGCTCAGAGCCTGGAGCCTGCTTCAGATTCTGTGTCTCCCTCCCTCTCTTCTCTCTCTCACTCTCTGCCTCTCCCCCCTGCTCACACTCTGTCTCTTTCTCTCTCTCTCAAAAATAAACATTAAAAAAAAAAAGAAAAGAAAAGAAACAGCAGGGGAGACTGAGGCCTCCCAGGGAGGGAGGCTGTGGCCGGATTTGGTCTCGAGTCTGTTTAACTTGGAACCTTCTGCCGGGAACAGTGAGGCCAGGGGTCCCTAGCACTGCTGGAAGGACCGGACAGCCCAGGTCAGGGCTGGGGCTCGCTGGTCCCTCGAGGTGCCCCCACGGCTCAGGGCCCCTCCCAGCCCAGCAGTCCCCGTCTGGGGGGCCGTCCCTCACAAGCCCCCCGCCCGGAGTCTGTGGGCCGCCGTGGCCGTCACCCTGAACCCTGCCAGTGGCCTCTCCGGGTACTTAGAGCAGCGTCTTGGGGCCTTGGAGGCCCCGAAGGACACCTTTGGCGATCAGCTGCCGGGTTAACCCAGGGGGCCCCGGGACGGGCCCCAGTGCCGCCGAGCGGGGGGAACGGCTTTCACGGGCCTCTGTGTTTGAAGATATAGCTGGGCTTTGTCTCTTAGCAACGGGGCCCCGCGACAGTGACACAGCGACAGCTCGCCGGCAGCGTCGCCACAGCCAGCGATGCCCGCCAGCACCCGATAAAATCCGACCCGGATCTGCAGAGCAGGAGAGACCGAAGCCCCGCGCCTCCGGCCGGAGGGATGCTCAGAGCCCCGAGCGGATGCGGCAGCCACAGGTGTAGACCGGAGAATGGGTGTAGACCAGAGTGGCCGTGGGCGTGGGCCGGGGAGGTGCCTAACCTGCGTGCTAAGCCGCCTGCCCCCCTCGGGGCTCCCGTGTCCTCTGACCAGTATCCCTGGGGGGCTCTTCCCTGGTCACGCCTCCCTCCCTCCCCAAATGGCCTGACCCGGAAGAGGGCAGATTTGAGCCCCGGAGGAGATCCTAGAAAGACCCTGACCCAGAGGTCCAAATCTTGTTTTGGTGCCGTCGGCCCCATGAGCTGTCTGATAACACCTCGGCCCCCTTCTGGAATGCTGGGTTTCTTAAAGATGCATCTTAAATACATTTATTTAATGTTTAATGTTTATTTTTAAGAGAGAGAGAGAGAGCATGAACAGGGGAGGGGCAGAGAGAAAGGGAGACACAGAAGCTGCAGCAGGCTCCAGGCTGCGAGCTGTCAGCACAGAGCCCGACGCGGGGCTTGAACCCACAAACAGTGAGATCATGACCTGAGCCAAAGTCGGATGCTCAACTGACTGAGCCAGTCTGACGCCCCTCTTAAATGCTTTTAATACGGGGGCGCCTGGGTGGCTCAGTCGGTTAAGCATCTGACTCTTGATTTCGGCTCAGGTCGTGATCTCACGGTTCGTGAGTTCGAGCCCCGCGTCGGGCTCCGTGCTGACAGCTCGGAGCCTGCTTGGCATTCCCTGTCTCTCTCCCTCTCTCTCTCCTCTCTCAAAATGAATAAATAAACTTAAAAATATATATAAACACGTTTAATACAAAATCACCAAGACAACCAAAGATACTAAAAAATAATTATCGAGCTATTTTAAAAACCGCATTTGCACGCAGAAAGTCTCTGCTCCCGTATTCACACGGTAACCCAGCAGCGGGTCTGACAGGTGCCTCCACTTTGAAATATTCTAGAGATTAGCATCCACGGAATGTGGAGACATCTCTCCAGCTGCACCGCGGTACGGAAGCGTCTGTGGTTTCTGGCGACGACGGAGACCGGGCTCTCCTAACGTCACTGTGGCTCTTGTCTGCGTCCAATAACGGAAGGAAACGCTCACATCGCGTTAGAGATTAGTGTAAACACGGAAGTAATGTTTTCCAGTCCCGGCTCGTGGACACCTCGGGGGCCGGTTTATCCCCGAGAACCTCCTCCCTCGGGGCGCCCGGGCGGCTCAGTCGGTGGGGCGTCAGACCCTTGCTCTAGGCTCAGGTCATGATCTCGCGGTCCGTGGGTTCGAGCCCCATGCCCGGCTCTGCGCTGTCGTAAAGACCCCGATCCGGAGGGCCCTCGCGCAGCCTTTTACCCTGCCCCCCTTCCATGGCCCCCGAGGCCTGTGGACAAAGCCGCCTAAAACCCTGCGTCATCGGAGCCGCTGTGCGGGCACGGACTGACAGACGGGGCAGAGCAGAGAGGCAGCGCGGCCCTTCCGGAACAAGCTCGGCCAATAAGTAATGACCGTGGGGCAGCTCGGGGTTGTCCTGCTGTGAGACCCGCTGACCCTGCCCATCCAAGAGCCGCCTGTGCGGTCACCTCCCCCCACAGAGGGACAGCTACAGCACAGGGGTCAGGTCATCGTGATGTCATTCGACCTTGGCAGCATGAGAGCCCTTGCCTGTGAGCTTCTGGGGAAGCACGGACGGGAGCTTTCCTCGGTCGGTTTTTTTCTTTCCTTTCCTTTCCTTTTTTCTTTCCTTTTCTTTCCTTTCCTTTTTTCTTTTCTTTTCTTTCTTTCCTTTCCTTTTATTTTCTTTATTTTTCCTTTCCTTTTTTTCTTTTCTTTCCTTTCCTTTTTTCTTTTCTTTTCTCTTCTTTTCTTTTCTTTTCTTTCCTTTTATTTTCTTTCTTTTCCTTTCCTTTTTTCTTTTTCTTTCCTTTCCTTTCCTTTCTTTTCTTTTTAATGTTTATTTTATTGTTTTTTAAATTTGTTTATTTATTTTTTTGGAGAAAGACGGGGACAGGACGGGTGGGGGAGGGGCAGAGAGAGAGAGGGAGAGAGAGAGAATTCCAAGCAGGCTCCTCGCTGTCGGCTCAGAGCCTGACGTGGGGCCCGAAGCCATGAAGCTGAGAGATCTTGACGTGAGCCGAAACCAAGAGTTGGACATTGAACCGCCTGAGCCCCCCGGGCGACCGTTAAATGTTTATTTTTGAGAGAGAGAAAGAGTGAGCGCACAAGCAGGGGAGGGGTGGGGGGGACAGGATCTGAAGCGGTCACAGGGGAGAGCGGGGGGAGGCGGCCTGGACGTCCGCCCGAGTCCTGGGCCAGACGCAGGTCGCACGTTATATACAACCCGCTGAGTCAGTCTGGTGACCGCCAGTGGTACCTGAGCGGTCCCGATGTTGGCGACCTGGGCGCCCGCACAGCGGAGTCGCTACCCATGGTTTCCAGAGCGGGGTACTTGGCGCCGCCCTTTTCAACCTCGGCCTGGCCGGTTAGGCGCTTCGAACCTGCTAGTACTGACTTCATGGCCTTTCTATCCTACGTGGAGCAGGTGCCGGCCGAGCGGCTCCGTTAGGAGCATCTGGAAGCCAGCTCTGTTGGCTTAAACGGAAGAGGGACAGGCGCCCAGGGGGCTCCGTCGGTTGAGCGTCTGACTTCAGCTCAGGTCATGATCTCGCGGTTTGTGAGTTCGAGCCCCGCGTTGGGCTCTGTGCTTGACAGCTCGGAGCCTGGGGCCTGCTTCGGATTCTGTGTCTCCCTCTCTCTCTGCCCCTCCCCTGCTCACGCTCTGTTTCTCTTTGTCTCTCTCTCTCAAAAATGAATGTTGAAAAAAAAAAACGAAGAGGGAATGTCTCGCTTCGCTGGGCTGGTGGGTTTCAGGCCTTGCTGGATCCAGGCGCGCGGACGCGTCCTCAGGACTGTTTCTCTTCCCAGCTCTTGACTCTACTTCCGGTCCCGTGTATTGTTTGAATTCTCTCTGCATGGTGGCTCCTAGGGGCTCCATGGTGACTCCGTCTTGTAAATGAGCAATTCCCGTGAAAAGAAGTCTCCCCAGCCCCAGCTGGTTCGGTGAAACTGCCAACACTGACCTGGCTTCTGTCCTCAGCCCGTCTCTGAGCCGGTCGCCGTGGCCCCGGGGACCAAAGTGCCCACCTTAGGAGTTGGGGACCAAGGTCAGTTCCCCCGAGATTTCCCGACTGGGAAGGGAGGGACAGGAGGGGCCCAAAGGCAGCTACAGGCGTTGTTTCCAGAGTGGGGAGAACCGAGGTGACGCGAGCCGAGGTGACAGGGCAGGGTTGCAGTGACATCGCCCGAATGCCCTCTGGGGGAGCCGGGAGGTGAGGATGTCACCATTAGCGGCTCTCGGAAAGGAGAGCGCAGAGCACAGGAAAGGGACGAGGCGACTGTAACTGTCCTGCAGGCCTAGAACGGGAACAGGGTCCTGGGGAGAGCCGGGGCGGCCCGGAGGGGTTTCCTCGGGGACTCGCTCACGTCGGTTAACAGACCGGCCCGGGAGCCTGGGTCCCGGCCGGCGGTCTTTGCCGAGTGTGAGCAGCGAGCGTGTCCTGGGGGAGGAGGGCTGGGCCCTCGTGGGACTCCTCGTTGAGGAATCTAAGGGTCCCCAGGGCTGCGGCTGGGCCCCGGTTGGGGGGGGAGCGAATCAGGCTCTGGCAGTGAGCGAGCCAGAGAAACGGAATGGGGCCCCGGGTGGGGGCTCGGGGGCCCCGGGCGGGTCTCACAACCCCCCAGGGGAAGCTTCGTCCAGCACTCACGGGGGGAGCGGACAGAGCAAGTGTAGACTGGCCTCCCCAATGTCACGGTGAAGGGTGGGGGTCTGGGTCACATGCCTGGACGCCCCGCCGGCCGTGTGCCCGTGTGTGTGCCCGTGTGTGTGCCCGTGGGTGTGTGTGTGCATGTGTGTCTGTGTGTGTGCGTGTGTGCCTGTGCGCGCGTGTGTGGGTGTGCTGTGTGCCCGTGCGTGTGCGTGTGTGCGCCCGTGTGCCTGTGCGTGTGTGTGCACGTGTGTGCCCGTGCATGTGTGTGCGTGCGTGTGTATTAATTAACTCACATGCTCATCACACCAGCCCCGGCGCCGTGGCCTAAACCGTGTCCCCGTCAGTTTCGCGTGTTGACACCTCAACCCCCTGGGCAGCTGTACGCGGAGACAGGGCTACGAGGAGGTAAGGTTCACCGAGGCCATGCTGTGATGGGGTCAGCGCCCCGCTAGGGAGAGACATTGGAGACACCGGAGCGCTCGCTCTCCCTCCCTCTGCCAGAAGAGCACCCAGCGAGGCGTCTCCCAGCCCCGCAGAGAGCGCTCCCCGGCTTCCAGAACCGCGAGACACGAATGGCCATCGTTTAAGCGGCCCGTCTGGCGCTCTGTGCCAAGCAGGTGCTGGCGACGTCAGCTCCTGTCGCGAGGAAGGGGAGCCGGAGACGCCGAGCCCCCGATCGAGCCGCTCCGGGTTAGAAGGGGCGGGCGCCCTGCTCCCTTGCCAGTGGCGTCCAGCTCTCGGGCCTCGAGGACTGACCCGGCACCCGAGCGAGCCCGCGGTGGCGGGGGGCACGGTCGCTCAGCTCTGCCGCGCACGTCAGGACGTGGAGACGGAGCAAGGGGACCGCAGTTGGAACCGCCCCCAGCTGGGGGCTCCTGGGAAGACAGGAGCAGGTGCGGCAGCCGGGTGGGTGACAGGAGAGGCGGGCAGGACGCCGGCGAGCGGGTCCCCAAGCCCGGCGGGTGTCTGGCGGTGGGCAGCTCAGAGGAAGAATCTAGGTGACAGTAGGGGGGCGGGTGGGGGGCAGTGAGGGGGCAGCCTCCGCCGACAACGTGGCCGCCGGGACAACACCGGGTTGCTCCTGGGCGTCCGGCAGGGGACACGGCGTCCCGGGGCTGTCTCTGAGAGGAAGAAATGGTCGCATCTGCAGGAGCCACTCGCCTTAAGCGGCCACCCATCTTTCGGCCCGGCTGTCAGCGGCCTGGAGCCCGCGGTGGCTGCTTTCCCCTCCTGGAATGTCCGAGGGAGCCCCGCTCGGAACACAAATCCAACCTGTCACGCTGCAGAGCCTTCTTGCCCTAATAGGGAATGTCTCTCGGCCGGCGGCTCCCCGGAGCCCGCCTTGGCATCCGGCCCTGGCCGAGTCCCGCCTGCCCCCGCTCCAGAATGTGCTGCCTGGGATCCCAAAGCCCCCGCTCGGTCTCCCTCCACCCGGAGAAATGAGGCAGCCGCAGGCCGCGGCCCTGGCTGGCCGGCTGGCCCTGCGAGTCCCCACTTAGCTCAGGGATCGGACGGTCACCAGGACGGTCACCAGGATGAGCCGTCTTTCCCAGCAGCTCCCTGGCAGGCGGACGGATGGCTCGGCCCCACTCACGGGGACCTCATGAAAGGGGGCAACACAGTCTCCTGGAGCTGCTGGCCAGCCTGGCCGGAGGGGGACACGGACGGTCCCAGAAGGGTGCATTCTGGGCTTCCCAGCGAGGGCGCTGCTCGGCGGCCAGGGGCCCCGATGGAGCGAGCACACCCCTCTCCGATCGGGTTGGCGTTCAGGGTAGCGGAGGGGTTCCGATTTCAGTCGTGGGGCGATCCCACGTGCGCCAGCCTCCCCGGGGCTGCTGAGAGCGGCGTGTGGCTCCCGGGGCCAGAGCGAGGCTGCCAGCGGGAGTGAGCGGAGGTCCCCAAAGGGCCCTCTTGCACCGTGGCGACATCGACGCAACAGGAAACTTAACCGTTCTCGACGTCTTTCAGCGTGTGGCTCGGCGGCGTCCGGCGGATGCGCGGCGTGGTGCGACCACCGCCATCCCTTCCAGAGCTTTCTCTTCCGAACGCGGCCTCCGGAACGGTGCGGCGGCGGCTGCCCCTTCTCCCCCCCCCACCCCACCCCCCACCCCCGTCCCGTGGCCACCGCGTTCCGCTCTCTGTCCCTGGGGCTCTGACGTGAGCCGCGGTGGCGATTGAGACGAGGAATCGGGCTCAGCGGGTGGAGAACCGAGACCCAGACCCGCGTCTGGATCCTGACCTGGGTCCCCGGGGCCGTGTGCAGGTTCGGGTTCCGCCCGAGCGGGCGGGAACAGGCAGCAGGTCGGAGAGGGAATCCGCCTACGGGGGGGGGGGGGCCGCCATCGCCATCGGTGCCAAAGGGGGCGGGTCACGGATCTTGCGTCGTTTCTGATGTCTCCCTGGGGGCGGGGTTATGGTTTGGTCCTTTCCCCGGATTTGTGTGCGGGTCTGTTTGTGACGATCTGGGACCTAAAGTTCTTATGCTGTTTAGAGTTCCCTTCTCCGCAGCGCTCTGGGGTCTTGTCGGGCTTCTGTCCCTTCCCTGTCCCCTCCCCAGACCCTGCACGGCCGCGTTCATGGTCCCGGCCTCTGCCACACGGAATTCTGTGGTGCCGGTTGTAACGACATCAGTGATAACGGTCCCGGGAGGGTGAGCGGCGGGAGGGGCGCCTGGGGGCTCAGTCCGTCCCGCGTCGACGCGATTTCGGCTCAGATCGTGATCTCACGGTTCACGACGGTGAGGCCGAGCCCCAGCTCGGCTCTGTGCTGACAGCCCGGAACCTGCTTGGGATTCTCTCTCTCTCTCTCTCTCTCTCTGCCCCCACCCCCCCGCTCATGCTGTCTCTCTCAAAATAAATAAATAAGCTTAAAAAAATCTAGTTAAAAAAACACAGGAGGGGACGTGATGGCTGGGGTGGCGGGGGCCTGGGGCGGTCTGGAGGCCAGGTCCGCAGCTCCCTGGCTCTTTACCGCGCGGCCTTTCAAAGCAGCCCCGAGGTGGGAGGGTGTGCGGGGAGCCTGCTTGTCTTGCTGGGACCTCAGCCTGTCCCTCGCCTGCAGGGACCAGGAAGGGCAGATCCGTCTCCTCGGCTTCTCAGCCGGGACGGTCCTCGGGGGCACAGCCCTCCTGTGCATTGGGACCGCGGGAGGGGAGGGTGGTGGCGGGTGGCCGTGCGGGAGCCTGGTGGAGAGGGACTTGCCAAGTAAGCCAGCCGCCCGGGCTTGCCCTCACGGGGCTCGGGGTCCCCCCGGCGCCGACCGTGTGACACCGCCGCAGAGGACAGGAGGGCGGCTCTTCCGGTCCTGGAGACGCAGGGATCTCGGGGCCTCGGCTGGCGCATCTCTGGAGATGGGGTTGTTCCAGGAGCCCCGCTGAAGGCCCGCCACACACCAGACGTTGCTCTGGTGCCTGGGATGGGAAGGGGCAGGACTCGAACCCAGCTCCTGGAGCGGTGCCGGCCAGAGCACACGCTTCAGCCTGCACCCCGGGGCCCCGTGCTGTTCCAGCCACCCACGGGTCCTCTCGTGTGCAGGGCGGCACAGAGACGTGGGCGTGGTTGCAGTCATTCCCGGGGGAGCAAACCCGGGCACAGAGAGGTTACGTGACTCATCCAAAGTCACACAGGACGCTGATCAGAGTCAGGGTCTGGCCTTCACCCCAAGCAGGCTGTGTTCAAAGTCGGTATTCTTTTCTTTCTTTTTTTTTGTTTTTTTTAAATATTTTTAATGTTTATTTATTTTTGAGAGAGAGAGAGCACAAGCAGGGGAGGGGCAGAGAGAGAGGGAAACACAGAATCCGAAGCAGCCTCCAGGGCTCGAACCCACGGGGCTTGAACCCACAAACTTCGAGACCGTGACCTGAGCCCAAGTCAGACACTTAACCGACTGAGCCAGCCAGGCGCCCCCAGGGTCCTTATTCTTTCTTCTCGGCTGCGGGGCCTCGGGGGACTCATGGCTTGTGCAGAGGGTGAGGTGTAACTTCTTGGGACCACCTCCCACCCGGGACGTGACCTCACTCTGGTCACACGCAGTGATTTGAGTCAATTCAGATGTGCCAATTCTTGTAGGCACCAGAGGGGGGCGGGGTGGGGGGTCTCCAAGATGAGCCGAGCAGGCCGGGCCCGGAAGGCAGATCTGCACACAAATAGCACGAAGCCGTGATCTGAGCCGCGGGGCCGGGGGGCGCGTGGGCTGCTTGCCAACCGCCCGGGCTCTGGGCTCTGAGCGGGAGCGCTTGGCGGCTGGCGAGGTGGGAGGTAGTAGAAGCAGAGGAGGGGGAGCACGGGGAGCTGGTCAGTGGGCGGGGAGAAGAATAGGAAACCGGCAGGGGAGGAGGCGGGATGGGTAGGAAGGGGGCGCTCGGGGGCGGGGGCAGCTGGTGCCCGTGGCCCGCCACCCCTGCCTCCCCGGGGCGGGGGAGCCCCTTCCTGAGCCGGCCTGGCCTGGTCCCTCGGGGCCGCGAGAGGACTGGTGACTCCAGCGTCCCCTCTGAAGCGGTCTCCTCCCCTGCCACAGGCCCCCGCCCCTGACCTTGCCCGTGGCCCCCGGCTTGGCGCCCCGCAGCCTCCAGCCTCCTCTCGGAAGCTGCCATCCCAGGGTCACATGGTGGCGAAGCTGACACTGGGATGGCTGTGTGGCCCTGCCCGGGTGGGGGCCGAGTCCGGGCCGCCTGGATCCTTGGAGGGAAAGCCTCCGTCATCAGGACAGCTCGGTCCTTTCCTGATGGAAGTTTCCCACCGGGAAGAGGGATTCTCGAATCCGTTCCGTTGTTCTCCCTGCGAGGAAACGAGCGAGGGGATCTGGGGCTCCTTGGGAAGCTGGACCACATTTGTTTGGCTCTTGTTTTCTGGAAAGGTGTTCTCCAGCCCCAGGGTAAGCTGTCCCAGCCCTCAACCTCTCCTTCCCCTTTCACGGGTTTGTGCACACGGGCACGTGCTGGTGTCTTAGTCAGTCTTGCCGTGTAACAAAACCTCCCAAATTTAGTGGCTTAAAACAACAGCTGTTTGTTTACTCTGTGTTCTACGGGCTACAATTTGGGCTCGAGGAGGACCGAGCTTCGTTGTGCTCAGCCGGGGTGGCTGGACAGCTGGGTGGCTGGGGGCCCATCCACAGGTGGCCTCCTCCTCTGGTAAGGGTGCCCGGACTTGTCACGTGGTGATTAGACAGATGGCGAGACCTCGTGGGGGCCTCGGCTCGGAATGCGCCACTCCTACCGCGTTATGTCGGCCCGCGAGAGTCGCCAGGTCAGCCCGGATTCCGAGGGCGGGACACAGATCCTGCCCCGTAAGGGGACGCATTGTGAAGCCACACTTCGAAGGACACGGGTACAGGGAGGATTCTCCAGAACCGGGGGCCGCTTGTGCAGTCTGCTCGGTCGGTTCAGACACCTTTTTGTCCCGGGTCTTGTCCGTTCAAAGAGGAGTCAGACATGGTTGTCGCGGGAACCGGGCAGGGTCGCGCGGTGACATGGCGACCTCTCCTGAGTGCTCGGGACGTCACGGATTCGGAGTCCGAATCCTAGGGCTGGTGGTACCCGGGACGCTGCCGGTGGGCAGGCGCGCAGGGCAGCCCAGGGGACGGCGTGAAGCCGGTCTCTGTTTTCCCGCCTCGGTGGCTTGCTAGTCCGTCCCTGTGCACCTGGAAGGGTCCTCGGGGAGCCCCTCCTTTCCCTCCCCGCGGCCTTGAGGCCTCCTGCACTGCTGCTCTGGGCCCCTCCCCCGCCGGCTGGCCGGCCGTCCATCCAGGGGAGACGGTCCGGTTCTGTGTCCAGGAGCTACGGAAGTCAGAGTGGCCCAGCCCCTCTCGTCCAGGCTGCTGGTTCCGGTTGTGCGGGTCAGAGGCCATACCCTGCGCGGCCCGCCGACCCGTGTGGGTGATATCCAGAACTTCCTGCAGCATCGTGACACCACCCCCCCGCCCCCGCTCCCCGCCATCAGCACTGCCTCAGGAGGCTGGCCCAGGCCCTGCGACCCGGGAATGCGCGCCAGAGCCACCCTGCACCCACGGCCCCAGGAAGGAGCAGGTGCACCTGTCGGGCCTGGGGTGGGGGGCGGGTTCCCCAGCCAGACGGGGAGCAGCTGAGCACGGGCCCCGCACACGCCTCCTCCTGCTCTCCCTCCCTCCTCCCTGCTCCTCGGGGAGGCCAGGGTGCTGGCTCAGCCGGGCCACCCCCTTTCCCGCCGCCACGTCCTGTGGATGGTGTGCGGTGGCTCCTCGGGGTCTCCTGGGACTGGAGTCCTTCCCTGGCGTCCGAACAAGAGCCCTCCGCGTCCTCCTCCCCCAACAGGTGGGCTCAGACCATCTGTGGAGCCGAGAGCCTCGCCTTTTCCGGTTGACTGGGAATGCTTTTGTCACAGCCCCAGAACAGTCACACAGCGTGTGGGGAAACTGAGGCCTGGAGAAGTTAGGTCGCTTGTCAAGGCCTCGCGGCGTCTGGGTGGTACCGCGGGAACTCGGGCCCTTGGCCTTCTGATGCCCGACCACGTCTGTGACCACGGCACCACCCTGCCTCTGCCCTCGTCACAGTACTGACCGCGTGGCCCTGCATTCCGTACTTCTGTGTCTGTCACTACTCCATGAGATTCTCGTGAGCCAGGACGCCACCTCTCTGTTGGCCACACGTGGCTTTCCTCCGTTCTTGGCCCCCAGCAGGTGCTTCATAGATGCTGCCTGAATCCAAGGGGACCCAAACCGACGAAACGAATTGGATGAGATTTTCAGGAAGCGGCAGCTTCGTGCCTGGACGCGCTGGCCTCCAGGCCCAGGCAGGGCGACCGCAAATGGTCCCCTGCCCGCAGTGCACACGGGGGGCTGGGCAGGCCGGGGGCTCGGGGGCAGGGTGTGGGGTGCGCCGTCCCCCTGGTGCCCGGCGTGGCTGGCACAGCTTGGGGGCGCCCGGGGAACAGCTCGAGCCTGGACAGCCGGGCTGCGAGTCTCCCCGGTGCCTGCCACGCCGGGCCTCGCTCACACTGGGCGCTGGAGGCCCAGGCGCGCTGCCTCCGTGGCTGGAGTGGACGGAAGCCCGTGACCCCGTTTCACACGCTCGGGGCCGAGCCCACGGCAGGTGCGTCACGCCCGACAGATGGTCCCCGGGGGCTTGAACTCCATCCTGGAGCCCCCAGGTCTTGGCGGCGCCCCTGTGGATAAAAGAGCCACTGAGGCCACGGGGTCGCCGTGGGACCCGGATTCCGCGTCTCGGATGCTGCCGCGGCCCCCAAAGCGGGTTTCACCGCGAGGCAGGTTTTCTCTGCGTCCATCTCACGAAGGCTCCCGGCAGCCGTGACCTTGGCCCCAGCCCCTCTCTGTTTTCAATCTCCGTGTCTGCCCATCCGTGGAGCCTTCATCTTGTCGGGCTGCCGGTCCCCGAGCGGACGGACGCGTGCCATCCCCACAAACGCTCGTCCTTGGCTGCCCTTGCCACCTCGCACCCGAGCGACCGGCCGGAACGCTGGTCCCGCTGGAAGGTGGGGAGGACAAAGCCCAGCCCCCTAGGGCCTCGGCGCCCTTGTCGGGGTGCAGCCCCTTCCTGCCGCCTCCCCACGCCCTTCCCCCCCCCCCCCCAAAGCTGACCGTCTGGCATTTAAGCCCAGACTCAGAGCCTGGGAACCGAGGAGGCCGTGTGGTTGAATTTCCGCTTAGGCACAACATCCCGGGGAGATCCCGGGGTCCCCCCCCCCGCGAGATCAGCCTAAAGCATGCAGTTCTGTTCACCCTCTGTCCGGGGCCGGGATCTGGGGGGCTCGAAGAGGAGGCCGGTGAGCCAGCACGGAGCGGGGGGGCTGTGCGGCTCCCGGGCCACTGAAATTAATTATCGGCTCCGGTCCAGCTCGCCTCCTGCGGGGTGGCCGTCACGGTGCAGGGGTGAAGAAGGACAGAGGGAGCTGGTCTCGTCTGCTCTGTCCTTGAGAAGGATGCCAGGCTTACTCATGGCAGCCCAGGGGGCTCCCCGTCCTCCTCGTTGCGACATTCGAGGCCGGGTCCATGGCAGTGGGGGCCACCGAGGGCCATTACTCACCCGGGGTCTCTCCCGTGAGCCCCCGCCTTCCGTCCACCTCCTGTCCCCGAGCCGCCCCGCCCGCAGGCCCCCGAGCCGCTCCCCGAGTTTGCCTGCGTCCCAGGGGGGGAACAGGAGTGTTTGCCCCAAGCTCAGGGCCGGAGGGGAGGGTACCGGGCGCGGCCAGCCGCTGAGGCCAAGGACGCCCTCTCCCTGTGTAGGGACACGGGCCCACCTGTCCTCGCTTCGTTCCTCTTCTTTGAAACCTGTGCTTGGAACGATTTGAGTCATGATGAATTCACTTTCCAGTGTCCAAGTGAGCGGGGACGGGGGGCGGGGGGACAGAAGGGTCACAGGAGCCCGACAGCCCGGGGCTGCTCTTTAAGGAGTCCGCGTGCCGTCGGAGTGTGGAAACCCGTTCGCAGGTCCGGGTATATGGGTGGAAGCTTCGGCAAGTCCGTTTTCCGGAACTCGGAGCGTGGTCGGGATGACAAGAGCATCGTGTTTGTCCTGCTTTCCGTCTGTCAGTTTTAGGGTCTCCTCTTTGCAAGTTCCCCGCCGGGCAGGGCTCGAGGCCCAGGGCGGGGCTGGGTTGACGGGACCCACGGGGACACGGCGTCCCCGCCCATCTCCGCAGCCTCGAGCCCTGGGCAGCCGTCCTCCGGCTCCCGGCCACCTCCTTCACCCCGCTCGACACACGGGGTCCCGCCGGACGTGGTCCGGACGCCCCTTCCTCTCCTGCTTCGCTGGCCTTGACCTCACACTCCGCTCTGGGGTCACCGGGCGGACGGCCGAGGACGGCGGCGCCCTCCCACGGCTCGCGTGAACGTGGGTGGCCCAGATCCCCCACTTCTGTCCCCTCCCGAACCCAGAAGAGCCGCCCGCGTGAGGGAGGGACGCGCCGAGCGCCGTGGAGGCCCAGCCCCCCAGGCTCACTGAGGTGGCCGGCTCCCGGACCCGAGCACGTCCAAGCAACCCTGACCTTCCTTCCTGGGACTCCCGCCCAGAACCGTTTGTGAACTTGCAGTCCTTCCCTCCGGTTTCCGGGTGGACAAGGTGACATTGACGAGAAGCTGATGGCCGGACGTGCCGCCTTCAATTCTCGGGGGCGGGGTCCAGGACGGCGTGTTTGTGCCGTCCCTGTTGCTTCTGATGCCCCCCCCAACCTGAGGTCGGAGTCATGGCTCCTTAGGGCTGAGTGTCACCCCGAGTGTGACCGTCCATTCATCTCGCTCCGACCCAGGCTAGCCCGCGGCGAGGAGGGACCACATTCCTCGGGTGTGGCTTCACCTCCCAAATGGGCTGGAAAGTCGGGGCCCCGCCGTCCTCTCCACCTGCCGTGTTCTCCGAAGCTCAGGTTCAAGGTTGTGCCGGTGCCAGGGCTGCGCACAGCCAGCCGTCCCCGCAGGGGGACGGAGAGCGTCCGGGTGTGAGCCGCGGCCGCTGACGCAGAGCCCGCGTCTGGGATCAGACTGGCCTGACGGGCCCAGGGCCTGGGGGGTCACCTTCTGTCGGGAGCAGCTCCTTCCGAAGACAGCCCTGCCCTCCTCCTCCGAGCTCTGCTCACCCAGCGCCCTCCACAGCTCCCAGGTGAACCCGCGGGGCTGCAGGATGAGGTTACGGGTCCCCACGCTCTGTCCCCAGGGAGCAGGGTGGCCCCTCGTGCGGAGAACATGTCAGCCACTCCTGGGTTGCTTTTCCTCCGGGGCAGGAGCCGGACTGGTCTCCAGGGGTCCTTGGGGAAGCTGCCACCGCAGAACAGGGGTGGCCGGAGGGGGCCGTGGCTGCCCCGTGTGTGTCTGGGGTCCCCCTGAGGCCTTCCTTCCTCGGGACCACGGGAGGACGTGGGTGCACGGCTCACGTCCTGCCGAAGTTCTGGGGTCTGGTCACACGCCCGCTTGGGTGGTCGGCAGTATACCTCCTCTTGTGCCGGGGGGTGGCCGAGCGCCCGGGCCCCCGTCCCCCGGCTGTGCCGCAGAGGGTGGTCCCCCCACCCCGGCTCCACGTCGTGGGGGGCGCCGTCGGGCCGCGCGAATGGTCAGAGTCTCCTGCTCGTTTCCCACGAGGTCGCGTGATGTTTTCATTCCGTGTCTCTGAGGCCAGTCTCTCCTCCCCTCGGAGGAGGGCTCCTTTCTTTTCTTTTTAAACACTGATTTATTTTGAGAGAGAGGGAGAGCGAGCGAGAGGCTGGAGAGGGAAACCAGATCCCACGGCCAGGCCCTCGAGGCCTCTCCAGTCCGACCACGGACCCCTGGGCCCCACCTTTTAACTCATGAAGGTTTTTTATTTTAAAATTCTTAAAAAATTTTTTTTAATGTTTATTTATTTTGAAGAGTCTGAAACAGAGTGTGAGCAGGGGAGGGACGGAGAGAGAGGGAGACACAGAATCCGAAGCAGGCGCCAGGCTCTGAGCTGTCAGCATAGAGCCCGACTCGGGGCTCGAACCCATGAACCGCGAGACCGTGACCGGAGCCGAAGTTGGACGCTTAACCGGCTGAGCCCCCCAGGTGCCCCTAAAAATTATTTTTAAATTAGTTTTTATTTCTTTTTTATTTTAGAGAGAGTTGGAGAGTGGGGAGGGGCAGGCGAGAGAGAGAGAATCCCAAGCAGGCTCAGTGCTGAGCCCGACTCGGGGCTCGATCCCGTGACCCTGAGCCAAAAGCAAGAGGCAGACGCTCAGCCGACTGAGCCCCCCGGGCACCCCCGTTTATCTTCTGTCGAAGTGTGAGCCAGCCGTGGTTTCCTCGCTCCCCTGTACCCAGTGTCCCTGCTGCTGGCGCGGCCCAGCGTGGGGGTGGGCCACGCCCCCGCCCCCTCCCCGGGCCCCGCACCCCCCGGACCCAGCCCTGGCACGTGGTTGGCGCTCAGTGGAATCAATTAGAACTAATGCGTTCCCGTTGGGCCCGTCTCTTTATTTATCGGGCAAGACTCATTTAAAACAATTAACCCCTCTTCGTACGAAAATGTGCTAGAATCATTTTTCTAATGTCCTGCCGAGAAGCCCGAAATGATGGTTTAATGCTGTAAAGCCAGGCGCTGGAGCCTCCCCTTCTGTGGCCCATGCGAGCTTATTCGGCAAAAGCGACCTATTCCTGTCCTTTCCTAATTAGCGAAGTTATCGGTGCTAATTAATAATTGATGGACTATTAACGTATCCAAACGGACGCTACTGCCGGTAGCACGTACAGGGTGTACAGTATTTAATTTTTTTAATGTTTATTTATTTATCTTTGAGAGACAGAGACGGACCATGAGCGGGGGAGGGGCATAGAGCGAGAGGGAGACACAGAATCCGAAGCAGCTCCAGGCTCCGAGCTGTCGGCACAGAGCCCGATGCGGGGCTCGAACTCACAGACTGCGAGATCATGACCTGAGCCGAAGTCCGTTGCCGAATCGCCTGAGCCCCCCAGGCGCCCCTAGGGGAAGCCCGGGCTTCAGACCATTGCGCACACGGGTGTGCCAATATCTGTTTGCGACTCTTTGGGGTGGGTACCCGGACCCGAAGTTGCCGGATTATGCGGTAATTCTGTTTTTAATGTTTTGCGGAACCTCCATACGTGTCCCACAGCAGCTGAGCTAATTTTCCGTATTTTTTTTTTTTTTTTTTTTACTGGAAGGATGCAACCGAAGGAGCTCAGGCTTCCAAACTAGACAGCTCTGGGCTGAAATCTCGGCTCGGCCGTGCGACCAAATCACCGAGGCTCTCTGAGACGCAGGGTTCATAATAACCCCCTCCGCGGTTGTAAGGATTAGAGGGACGGTAGGCAGAGGGCGGGTGGCGAGGCACAGCACACCGTAGGTGGGGGGGGGATGGCATCTGTGTTATTTTTACCTAATTTCCCCCACGTGCTTTTGTTCTGTGTCTGACGTCTTGCTGTTCCCGCAGTGTCCCCTTTCCCCGGTGTCCGCGCCCACCCGTCTCCTTTCCCACTGTGGGCCGAGTGCCAGCAGAGGCCAAGGACGGTGGCACATGCTTCCCAAGGGTCCCCGAGTCCCCCGTCTCATCCCGGTCCCCTCCCAAGCCTTCAGCTTCTGCTTTCCCGCCTCTGACCTCCGACACGTCCGACCCACAGCCCCTGCTGTCGCGTTAATCGTCTTGAATCGCTGCTTGTGCCAGCTCACTCTCCTGCTCGGAGCCCCGTGTCCCTCCCCAGGCATTCGGAGCCCTTGGCCAGGGCCCCAGCAGCACCCCCCCACCGTCGCCCATGTCACCCGCCCCCCCCAGGACCCCGCCCTGCTCCTGCCTGCGGGAGGAGGCTGGGGTTCAAGTGCGCTACCTCTATAAACGGGGGGCACACCCTTGCGGGGTGGGATGAGGAGCTTGCTCACGCATCCGGGGGCTCCGGAGGGCAGGGACTGAGTCGGGTTTCTGGCCACACCCCCCAGAAGGGACGGTCTACCAAGGCTCTGCGCCCCCGCCGGGCCGGGCTGGCCTTGGCTGGGGGAGGAGGGTCTCCCGGCTCTGTGCCAGGAACCCAGAGGGGCCAGGTCCTCCGTGGATCTTCAGTCCACCCTTGTCACACGTCAGTGGGCGTTTGTGTGGAGGGAGGGAGAAACCCGTTTGCCCGCCCCCTGCCCCCAGATCTAAATTCAGAGCTTAGGTGGGACCCAGCAGGCATCTGCATTGTTTCCAGTTTTCCCGGGAAGTAACTGACGTGTGTCACCATGGAGGTTCGAGGCGTGGGGCGCAATGGTTTGAGGGACGCCTGCGGTGACATGATGGCCGCGGGGGGGGGGGTTCAGGACAGGTCCCGCTTGTCCTACAGATACGATCCGAGGGGAGAAAAAACTTCTGTCTTCGTGCCGAGCTCTCGGGACTTACTCGTCACTTCCCTACGTGCCCACAGCGGCGGCGGCTACGGTCACCAGCTGGACGTTAGGTCCCCAGCGCTCACTTACCTCGACCCGGGGGTCGAACCTTCCGACCCCCTCCCTCCAGCGCCCCGGCCCCCGCCCCACCTCTGGGAGCCGCACGTCTGGTCTCCTCTATGCTTTCGGACTTTGTTTTGCTTTAGCTCCTGCGTCTCAGTGAGATCGTGCGGTATTTGGGTTTTTTCTCTGTCTGGTTGATTTCATTTAGCTCAGCGCCTTCAGGGTCCAGCCCTGTTGTCATGAATGGCAGAATTTCTTCGCTTTTTAAGGCCGAATAATATTCCATTGTGTGCACACCTCATCTTCATCGGTTCATCCATCACAGACACTTGGGTGGCCTTCCATATCTTGGCCACCTACTTGGTAAATTCCGCAGTGAGCTTGAGGGTGCAGGTATCTTTTGGAATTAGAATTTTCACTTGTGTATGTCTTCTCCAGAACGGAAATCCTGGGCCGTATGGTCGTCCTATTTTTAACTTTTTGAAGAAGCTCCACCCTGTCGCCCACAGTGGCCGCACCGGTCTGCATCCCCAACCACGCACAAGGGCTCCTTCTCTCCGCGTCCTCGCCAACACCTGTGGTGCCTTGTCTTTTCGGGTCTAGCCATTCTGACAGGTGCGAGGTGGTGTCCCGTTGTGGTTTTAATTTGTGTTTCCCTGACGAGGAGTGACGTTGAGCATCGTTGCCTGTGTCTGTTGGCCATCTGGATGTCTTCCGTGAGAAGTGTCTGTTACGGTCCTTGGCCCATTTTTTAAAAAAAATTTTTAATGTTTATTTTTGAGAGAGAGAGAGAGAGCACACGAGCGAGCGGGGAGAGGCAGAGAGAGAAGGAGATACAGAATCCAAGGCAGGCTTCAGGCTCCCAACTGTCAGCACAGAGCCCAACGCGGGGCTTGAACTCACGAACCGTGAGATCGTGACCTGAGCCGAAGTTAAACACGTAACTCACTGAGCCACCCAGGCGCCCTGTTTTTCTGCTATCAAGTTTAATTGAGTTTAATGAGCATGTTGGATATGAGCCCCTCATCCAGTGTATGGTCTGCAGGTAGTTCCTCCCATTCCACGGGTTGTCTTTTTGCTTTGTTGATGGTTTCCTTTGCTGTGCAGAAGCCTTTCTGTTGGCTGTAGCCCCGCGTGTTTGTTTCTGCGTTAGTTGCTTGAGTCTGTGTGTCACCAAGACCCACGCTGGAGAGCTCTGCGTCTGCCTTCCTTCCAGGAGGTCCGTGGATTCAGGTCTTACATTTAAGTCGTCGATCCATTTCAGGGTCATCTTTGTGAGTGGTGTGAGGTAGGGGTGCGGTCTCCGTATCTTCCCTGTGAATATCCAGTTCTCCCAGTGCCGTTTGTCGAAGAGACCGTCTTCCCTCCGCTGAGTACTCTTGGCTCCCTTGTCAAAGGTTAGCTGACTGTCTACGCCTGGGTTTACTTCTGGGCTCGCAGTTGTGTTCCGTTGGTCTGTTCGTGTTCCCGCCGGTGCCATATTGGTTTGGCTCTTGTGGCTTTACGGCACGGCGTGAGATCGGGAAGCGTGATGCTTCTCGCTTTGTTCTTCTTCCGCCGGGTTCCCCGGGCAGGTGAGGTCACCGGCGGGGCTTTGCAGGCGGGGAAGACCGTAGGCCGTGGTCTCCTGGCTGGGCAGGCGGGGGGACCGTGTTCCGCGGGGAGCGAATCAGCTTCGAACTAGCTACGAATTAGCTTCCCTGCCCGGTGCGGCGGGAGGAGCAGCTCTGAGGCCCGTAAAACTCACTCCTCGTTGTCTCAGCTCAGGCCAGCCTGTGCCGCCGGCTCCCTGGGTGAGCGGGGGCTCGGGTTTTGTTCTGCCGGCTTTGCCCTCGTCCCGGTGGGAGCACCCACGCAGTGCTGCTGGCTGTGCTCCCCAGCCTCTGGTCGGATGGGACTGAGAGCCACAGCCGGTGGGCGAGGGAGGGCTGGCTAAACTACTCTCCATCCCCCAAGCACACTCTGCTTGGGGGGTTGGGGTTGGGAGCTGGCCTTGGCCTTGGCTGTGGATTAATCCCCTTGCCCACGCGCAGCCCGGAAACCCTCCACCTTGGGCACTGGCCTGGCCCCGGGGGTGATTAGCCCGCCCGCCCGCCTCTGGGCCAGAGGGTGGCTGGGAAGCCTCTGCACGGCAGGTGGGGCTGGGACTCAGTTTCCTCCCTGGGCGCGGGCCAGCCGGGCTGGCAAGGCCAGTAGAGCCCCCGGTTTGAGGATCCAAGTCGGGCCAGTCTGATCCGGCACCGAGTTAGTTCCCTGGTGAGGCTGCGTCGCCGACTCGCTGCGGGTGAGCAAAGCCGCTGTTGGGGTTACGACGTGCCCTGTGGAGCGAGATCAGAGTGAGGGGCCCGGGGGAAGGGGCGGGGGCTCAGGGGGTAGCCGCTGCCCTGGTCCGCCTGGCGTGGCCTGTAGTGGTCGCTGCGGTGCGGGGGTGGGGTGGGGGGGTGCTTCGGCCCCCCCCTTCTCGGAGTCTCTTGGTGGCGTTTTGCTCATGAATACTCGTTGGCTCTCCTTCTTGGGAAGGCAGCGAGGTCAGCAAGGACCTCCGTCGCCCTCTTGGTGACATCCCTCCCTCCAGGCGCAAGTATGACAAGTGTGATGCAGGTGGTTTGAGCACGCACGGAACGCTGGGTGCATTTGGCTGGATCCTCGCTTTCCCCCTTCCGTATACCGGCGCCGCGCTGGGGGCTGGGGGCAGCAAGGTGAGTGGGATGCCACCCGGGGTCCCCGAGGGACTGTCAGCCCCTCAGGAGGCAGAAGCACAGACGGCAGGCAGTTGTTAGGGGGAGGGGGGGTGGGCAGGGTCGGGATCAGGAACCAGCACTGTGGTCCCAGACGTCGGGGGGGGGCCTCGGGGAAGGCCACCTTGGGAAGCCAGCGGGGGGACCTCGTCCCGAGGTTGGGCAGGGAAGGGCCAGAAGCCAGCGTGCAGTGAGGCAGGAGAACGGACCCCTGGGCGGCTTCCCCGGGGAGCGGGGACCGTGAGGAGGAGGAGGGTGAGGGCGAACGCTGGTCTGCGGGCTCGTTTCCCGAACGGCCTGCTGTCCCGTCTGGACCTGCCGGTCGTCCCCGCCTGCGAGGCAGTGGGACTCAGCGGGGACGTGACGCTGGTGTCGGGTGGCCGCGCGGTCAGTGCCTGTCTGTGACCATGACCTTGCACAGGACACGTGGGTCCCGAGTGTGCGTGGATGCCCTTTATCATTTTTTTTACGTTTATTTATTTATTTCGAGAGAGACAGAGAGCAGGGGAGGGGCAGAGAGAGAGAGAGAGCATCTCAAGCAGTCTCCGAGCTGTCAGTGCAGAGCCCGACTCAGGGCGAGAACTCACGAACCGTGAGATCATGACCTGAGCCGAAGTCGGATGCGTAACCTCCTGAGCCCCCCAGGCGCCCCTTTAAAGATGCGCTTTAAAATGTAGGCTTTGGGGGCACCCGGTGGCTCAGTCCGTTGAGTGTCCAACTCTTGATTTTGTCTCAGGTCATGATCCTGGGGTCGTGGGATGTGGGCTCCATGCTGGGTGTGAAGTCTGCTTACGATTCCCTCTCTCTCTGCCCCTCCCCCCTCAAATACATAACTAAAATGTAAGTTTTATTGTTATTTAGGTGAGGCCACCAGATCAGGACATGACAGCCGTCGGAGCAATGGCTTGTCACAATCCTTAAGCGGGGGGGCACGCCGTGCCGCGGGGGGTCCACGCGAGGAGGCGCCAGCGCCGGTGAGGAGGCAGAGGTCGCGAGGGCCAAACGTGGGTCTTTATGGGGCGAGGTGCGCAGGCCGAGGGCTGGCCGTCAGCGGGCTGTCCCCGGTTGTCTGGTGTCCGCCCTGAGCGACTGCGGGGTGCTAGTGGCCCGGAGCTCGAGGGCTCGTGGAGGAGGGGGTTGGCGTGTGGACTGGTTGGTTTGCAAAGGAAAGGCCATCACTAGCCCCGAGGATCAGCTGGCCCCGGCGGGGGGGGTGAGGGCAGGACGCCAGGGGTCCGAGCTCTAGGAATACCCGGCTAACGGACGCTGGGAGAATGCCCCCCTGGAGATGTGCCCACCCCGACCCCCCAGCCCCGGGGAAAATGCTCCCTTACTCGGTGGGGGGGGGATTGCGGAGGTGACCACAGGAAGGGGGCCTCGCGATGGGCGGGTTTCCCTGCACGATCGGGTGGGCCCGGTGGAATCGCGGGGTCTTTACGAGAGGGCGGCGGGGGGGTCAGAGTCGGGGAGCGAGGCGAAGGCGTGGGAGCAGAGGTCACAGAGGCAGATTCGGGTGCCGGCCCGGTGGGGCAGGAGGGGCCAGGACCCCCTCAAAGGCGGTAGCGGCAGGGTCCTCGGAAGGACGCGGCCCTGAGGCCGTGCCAGACTTGCGACCTCCCGAACTGTAGGAGACATATCTGTGATGCTCGAAGCCGCTGCGGTTGTGGGACTTGTCCCAGCAGCGCAGGCGGCTGTCACGGACGGGGGTCGGCCAGCTGTCCCGCAGGGCCGCCTTGAGGCTCAGGGCCCAGGAGGACAGCCCGGCTCCACGCAGGTGTCGCCCGTGTCACAACGGTTCCCATGGGGATCTGGGGAGTCATGCCCGGTGAGGCGGCCCGTCCCCACCTCCCCGGGCTCCTGCATCGGCCTCTCCCTCGTGGCCGGGCCGCGTCGGGACACCGGCCGCTGGCCGCTCCTCTCCCAGCTCCCGGGTGGGGGGGTGGGCCGCCAGGCCCCGGGCCGGCCGCCGTGTCCCCCGGCCCCCTCAGAAAGCTGTCACCTCTGGCCTCCCCCAGGGACGTTCGTCTCGGCCTTCGCCGTGCTCTGCGGAGCCCGCACCGACCTCCCGGACCGGCACGTGTGCTGCGTCTTCTGGCTGAACATCGCGGCGGCCCTCATCCAGACGCTCACGGCCGTCGTCATGGTGGGCTGGATCATGAGCATCTTCTGGGGCATGGACATGGTCATCCTCGCCAGTGAGTAGCCGCCGGCGCTGCGCTTTCCGGGGCGGGGGGCCCGGGCTGGGACTCGGGGGGAGGGGGAGGCGGAGGGGGCAGGGGCCGCGCGGTCCCTGGGCAGCTGCGATCCCGCCGGGTGTCGGCCCTCCCTGGAGCCTGCTGCTCTAGAGGGCTCGCCTGTGTCCTCGTCACTGGAGTCCGCAGCCACCCGGCACGGGGGACCCTCCCCATGCGCCTGGCCCGATGCCCGCAGGGCCTTCCGTGTGCGGACGGGCAGAGACCCGAGCCAGAGGGTGCGAAGAAGACTGACAGAGCTTCCGTTCGGCTCAGACGCATCGGGCATCCTCTTTATCAGGGAAACCGCCCCTGAGGACCCCGAGTAGCCAGGGCGTGGCCCACGTGAGGGAAGTCCGCTATTCCTGGCATCCCCGGTCTCCGTCCCGCAGTTTCCAGAAAGAAGGAAGGCCTACGTGGCGTCTCTGCCCCACGGGAGACCCGGTGACGGCAGGCGTGTGTTTTGTTTTATCTCCAGGACAGCGTGGTTTCGCTCCTTCTTTGGCTCTAAGCTCTGTGGGTTGTGTCGCGTGAACCCTCGCCAATCATTTGGCACAAACCCGATTCAGACGCAAGGCCGTTTTGTGCAAGTGCTTAATGTTCCAGAGTCAGGTTTCCCCAAAATAGCTCGATTAACGTTTTAAAAATAACCCGGCAATATACCTAGGAATAAACCGAACCAAAGAGGTGAAAAATCGACACACTGAAAACTGCGGAAAGCTTACAAAAGAAACGGAAGACAACTCACAAAAAACGGAAAGGCATTCCGTGCTCACGGATCGCAAGAACAAATACTGTCAAAATGTCGAGATGACCCAAAGCGACCTACACGTTCAGTGCAACCCGTGTCAAAAGAACAACAGCTTTTTCACACACCCAGAATAAACCATCCTAACATGTGTATGGAGCCAGAGAAGACCCCAAATAGCCAAAGCAATCCTGAAAAAGAAAACCAAAACTGGAGGCATCACAATTCCAGACTTCAAGCTGTGTTACGAAGCTGTCATCATCAAGACGCGATGGTGCTGGCACAAGAACAGACACATAGATCAATGGAACAGAATAGAGGACCCAGAAATGCACCACAAACATATGGCCAACTAATCTTTGACAAAGCAGGAAAGAACCCAATGGAATAAAGACCGTCTCTTCAGCAAATGGTGCTGGGAAAACTGGACAGCGACATGCAGAAAAATGAACCTGGACCACTTTCTTACACCGTACATGAAAAACAAACTCAAAACGGATGAAAGACCTAAACGTTAAGACAGGAAGCCATCAAAATCCTAGAGGAGAAAACAGGCAACAACCTCTTTGACCTCGGCCACAGCCAAGTCTTACTTGTCTTACATGTCTTACTTGACCTGTCTCCAGAGGCAAGGGAAACCAAAGCAAAAATGAACTATTGGGACCTCATCAAGATAAAAAGCTTCTGCACAGAGAAGGAAACAATCACTAAAACTAAAAGGCGACCGACGGAATGGGAGAAGATATTTGCAAACGACCTATCAGCTAAAGGGTTAGTATCCAAAACCTATAGAGAACTTATCAAACTCAACACTCAAACACCAAGTCCTCCAGTGAAGAAACGAGCAAAAGACATGAAGAGACGCTTTTCCAAAGAAGACGTCCCGATGGCCAACAGACGCATGAAAACATGCTCAACATCGCTCATCCTCAGGGAAACCCAAACCCAAACCACAGTGAGATACCACCTCGCATCTGTCAGAACGGCTAACATTAACGACTCAGGCGACAACAGGTGTCGGCGAGGACGCGGAGAAAGGGGAACCCTCTTGCACCGTTGGTGGGAATGCAGACTGGTGCGGCCAGTGGAGGTTCCTCGGAAAATTAAACACGGAACTACCTACCCTATGACTCGCAGTTGCACTATCAGGTTCCTATCCAAAGGATAGAGGTGTGCTGTTTCGAAGGGGCACATGCACCCCCATGTTTACAGCAGCGCTATCGACAAGAGCCAAAGTATGGAAAGAGCCCAAACGTCCATCGATGGATGAATGGATAAAGAAGACGTGGTGTATATATACACAATGGAGTATTTCTCGGCCATCAAAAAGAATGAAATCTTGCCATTTGCCACTACGTGGATGGAACTAGAGGGTATCATGCTAAGCGAAATACGTCAGTCAGAGAAAGACAAATATGATTTCGCTCCTATGTGGAATTTGAGAGACAAAACGGATGAACATGAGGGAAGGGAAACAAAAAAAATGTAAAAACAAGGAAGAGGCCGAAACATAAGAGACTCTTAAATACAGAGAACGAACTGACGGTTGCTGGTGGGGTGTTGGGTTGGGGGAAGGGGCGATGGGTATTGAGGAGGACCCTGGTTGGGTGAGCACTGGGTGTTATAAGTAAGTGATGAATCATGAAATTCTATTTCTTAAAAAATATACTTTTTGGGGCGCCTGGGTGGCTCAGTCGGTTGAGCGTCCAACTTCAGCTCAGGTCATGATCTTGCAGTCTGTGAGTTCGAGCCCCGCATCAGGCTCTGTGCTGACAGCTCAGAGCCTGGAGCCTGCTTTGGATTCTGTGTCTCCCTCTCTCTCTGCCCCTCTCCCACTCATGCTCTGTCTCTCTTTGTCTCAAAAAAATAAATAAATATTTAAAAAAATTTAAAAAATATATACTTTTTGATGAAAAATAAATACTTAAGTAAATAAATGATACCCCCCCCTCCATGCACACACAAAAGAACTAAAACCACTCACAACTCTTTGGATCCACAATAACAAGAAATCTTCCAAAACTGCTTTGAAAGAAACCGCAAGCACGCCTTGCCAAAAACGGACTGGAGGGTGAGGTGATAACGCCCAGCATCCGCTTGTCCTGAGACTTTCCTGAAGTCTCTAATCATACAGTTTTGGTCAAGTAGAGGAGAGATCTCTTTGAAGCCAGCGCGTCTCGGTGCATTAAGGAATTCTCGCGAGCGCGGGATAGCATGGCGTCTTTCAAGCTCTCGGCATCTCACGTCGTGGTTTGGACGGAGCAGCAAAATGGGTGCTGAAATCTCGCGTGGGGTCTTTCTGCACCGACAAGGAGGCAGCCATCTTGTTTCACTTAAGAAAGCTTGGACTACTTCCGAGGGTTTCCTAAATACCCCCTCCAGGTAAGAACACAAGCCATACTCCTGATCTTTGCGACTCTGGCGCAAAGACGTCCATGGTAATTGAAAAAAAAGTTGCACGGGAAACAGTGTTAGTAATCTTAGTGACTAAATATTCCCCAAAAGTACAAAACATTCTCAGGGGAGATGTTTTCAGTGAAATCAAAATGGCTTAATGTTCTCTAAACATGAAACCACTACCTTTTTCTTGTAAAAAAAAATGCAGAAAATAAAAGCATGAGAAAAAATAGAAGCGCGCAAAAGGAAATATTTAAAGATATTCGGAAGAAACCGCTGGCGACATTTGGCTCATCTTTCTAGATCCTTTACAGAATGTATTCAAATGTATGCTTATGCCATTTTTGGAGTTTGGATTATTTTATGGATATCGCTTGTTTTTAAAATTTGTGCTTTTCTTTTTTGCATTTCCATGTCTAGAAAGATACGGAATATTTTTTTAATGTTTATTTATTTTTGAGAGAGAGAGACAAAGCGCAAGCAGAGGAAAGCAGAGAGAGAGGGAGACGCAGAATCTGAAGCAGGCTCCAGGCTGTGAGCTGTCAACACAGAGCCGGACGCGGGGCTGGAACTCATGAACCATGAGATCATGACCTGAGCCAAAGTCGGACTCCCAACCGACGGAACCACCCAGGCGCCCCAGAGATATATGGAATTTTAATTACTTTCAGGACCTCCTTTGGACGTCACGATTACGTTTTTTCCTTTGTAGAATATAGTTGAAAAAACATTTTGCAACTAATTCTTCGATAAACGCTTTCTGGTGATGAACCCCCTCCCCCGCCCCGTGAGAGACGGGCGTCCGTTCCGTCCATCCACGTGCTGGGTCACCACTCGGGGAAAAGGCTGTTGTTGGCCTTGAAATCTGACTTTGTGCTTCTGTTCAGCTTCTCTGGCCGCCGCTTCCGCCACTTTTAATGTGTATTCGAGGGGAATTCTCTTTTACGCTTTTTCATGTCAAAGTAGGTGTTCTCGGCGCGCCTGGGCAACTCGGTGCGTTGAATGCCAGACTCTCGATTTCGGCTCAGGAAGAAAGACTGAAGACCTTCCAGACCGGACTGGTTTGGGCTAAAGAGACGTATCCACTAAGTGCAGTCTCTCCTTCCGCTCTGGATCCGCGGATAGCCTCCGGAGACCAGGCCGTGCGAACCGGACGCCCTCCACGGATCGCGTACTATTGCCTTGATAACTGCCCCGCAGTTATGTGTGAGGCTAACATGGGGAAAGCACGGGTCAAGGGTTCGTAGGACTGCTTTTGCGCTCTCGTTCGCAAATTTTCAGACATCTGAAATTCCAGCACACTGGAAAGTTAAAAGATTGCACTAATCGCCGAGCAAGACTTCGGCACAGACACCGTGTGTGCCTTCAAGCAGCCACACTCGTCGCCGAGTGCCCCCATGGGTGTTCGTTGTGTTTCCACACGTTCTATCCACCTCATTGGGCCGCGGGTTCATGGGGACAAGGACCGTGACTCCTCGGGCACCACTCTGCCCTCCTCCTCACACCCCAGGCTCCTTGTGGTGTCCTACACACAACAAAGCCATTCACAGGCAGGACCGTCGGTGTCAGAGGTAGGGCCAGCAGGGGCAGGAAGGGAATTCGGGAGCCCTAGAAGGATCTAGAACGACCCGTAGCCAGCCCTGCCTGAGTTCAGGAACCGCCGAGGAGCCAAGGCCCAGGGCACGCATACACGCCGGAGCCAGGCGAGGCCTTGGGGCAGTGACCGGGCAGGTCCCCTGGTCACTGAAAATACAGGCACCGGAGCCCCAGCGAGATCCAGCAGAAGCGGGGGGTTGATGAGTCACCCCGGCTTCCTGGAGGGGGGTCGTCCAGCAGCAGAGGTCAGGGGAGAAGTGGGGCAGCTGTTCTTTCCCAGGGGGACACCCCCCCTCCCGTGGCCGGGGCGGCGGCTCCGGGTGGCCCACGGGATACCAGAGCGAGAACCCCCACTCCCACCCTGCCCCAGGCTTTCGCGGATGTCCCCACGATGGCCCCGGGGATGCTGTTTCTGCGCCACACTCTTTAGACTTGGCTGCAGGAGAAAACCCGCCACGCCTCGCCCCTGCCCGCTAACCCCCGCCTGCCCGCCGGACTCAGCCACCCGTCTCGGCAGGTGCCTTCCGCTCGCCCCAGGAAGCAGACCCACTCTGGAAGGACACGCAGTTGCCGCTCTTGAGATTCGGGCTGGGGTGGCGGCTGCGGGCGCCATGGCTCTGTCCCACGTGTGTCCCCGGACGGATACTTCGAGGGGAGGACCGACGTTGACTTGTCTGCCCGAGCCGACGTCATCCGCCCCTTCCTGCAAAAAAAGAAGGGGTGTTCACGCAGCCCTGTCCAGAGTGCCAGCAACGAACTTACCACCAAGAGACCCCGCTAAGAGGTTAAACCCAGATCTAAGCAGAGTTAAAACCGAGGACTTAGGAGCACGTCGCTCTGCTGATAGGAATGGCGACAACGAGCAGCCCACGACAGCCGTCGCGGCCACGGAGCCGCCAATACCGGGCGGTTCTCCGGGACTCTCCCTCTGCCGCTGGGACCCGTGGCAGACGCTGCGAATTGGATTCGGACGCTTCCTGCAGATGAGTCTCGAGTGTTCTCGATACGCGGCTTTGGACCTGCCGGCCGAGCCGGGATGTCTGGAGAGCACAGGCTGCTGGCCGGGCCCCGGCCTCGGGATTTCCCGGGGCCCTGGGTTTTCCGTGTGTGGCTCCTGTCCCTGGAAAGGGTGACCGGACGGCTCAGGCAGGGCCGGGCTGGGTCACTTCCAAATCTTCCGTCTGACTCCTAGCTGTCTCTCTTTGGGCCCGCCCGGAATGCATCTCCGGGCACACATGGGGGGCGACGAGGAAAGAGTGAGGGGCAGGGGGTGGTCCTGGAGGGCGGAGAGGGCTTGGCTGAGCCTGGGGGGCTGCGGGTGGCCCCCCGGGAGCCTCCCAGGAGCCCCTGCAGCCCAGCACACACCTGCTGGTCCTTGGACCCCGGGCACAGCCCTTCCGGTCCCCGTGGCCTCTGTTCTTACCCCGTTTTCTCTCTCTTTCTTTCTCTCTGCTCTCTCCTCTGGCCTCTCCTCCCTGCGTCGCCCCCAAGTTTCCCAAGGTGAGTCTGCCGATGGGCCGGCCACGGTCCTCACCGCACCCCCCCCGCCCCCAACGTGGTCATCAGGCTTTTATTTTGTGTTTTGTTTTTTGAATCTCTTTGTATTTATATTTGTACATATATTTGTGTGTGTGTCCCGGGTTTTGCTTTTGTTTTCTTTTCGTTTGGCGTTTTCGCTTTTTGCTTCGGAAAACGTCGAAACAGACAGAAGTCGCAGGCGGCCTGGTGCGCTGAGCCCCTCGGCGCCCACACTGGCGTCCACGGTCGCCGACTCCCGGTCACGCCTGTGTCACCTGTGGCATCTTCTCTCTTTCCTACATCTCCGTCTCCCCTCCCCCCATAATCAGGACTTGAAAGCGGTGAATAATTTGGGAAATAGAGGCAAAAGCAGTTAACTCCACAGAAGTGCCCTCTGGGGGCTGAGTGACCAGCTAAGAGGGGGGCGCGGGTGCCACTTAGCGCATTCCAGTGGCTGAATTTTCCCAGCGGCCTCAAAATGATCACCAGTGTTTAAAAAAATTTTTTTTAACGTTTTTATTTATTATTGAGAGACAGAGAGAGACAGAGCGTGAGCAGGGGAGGGGCAGAGAGAGAGGGAGACACAGAATCCGAAGCAGGCTCCAGGCTCTGAGCTGTCAGCACAGAGCCCGACGCGGGGCTCGAACCATGAACCGTGAGATCACGCCCTGAGCCGAGTCGGACACTTAACTGACTGAGCCCCCCAGGCGCCCCTAGTCAACAGCGTTTTAAAGGCTCGGAGCCCTCAGTCCCCTTGGTCTGCGTCCCAGACGTCCGGCTGATTGATTTCGCACACGCAGCACAGTCTTCCGTGCCCTGTCTTCCCTGTTGCTTTCTGTCTTCCTGTCCATCCACACGTCCCAGGTGCCTGTCACACGGCTCTGCCTCAGGAAGTCACAGCAGGTTGTGTTTTGTGCAGTGGCTCCCGGCGACATCGAATACCTTCCCACCCCCACCCGGACACCCTCCTCTCCGACACCCCCACGAAACGCTAATGTCCTTGGCTCTCCATTCGTCCTTCTGTGGCCCATTAAAAAGCGCCTGCCCTTGGGAAAAGTTGGACCCCCCCCCCAAGCATAGCAGTCATTTCTACCTCAGTAAGAATAAGGCCTCACGAACATAGTCCAGTCTGCAGGCACCTCCCAGAGGCAGCCAGCGTCTCAGCGTCTCTCTTCTGCTTCTTCCTCGCAGGCTACAAGGAGCAGGGCATCCCACAGCAGCTGTGAGCTCGGAGGAGCCTTCTGGAACTCCGGGGTGGGCCGTGAGGGCTGCGCCCGGCAGCGGCAGCGGGCGCAGGATCCGTACATCGTCTCCTCTGCCGTTTCCTGGGTTTGGAGCGCCAAGCGGGGGCGATTGGAAAGAAAAATATTTATTTGGAAAACACGGCGGCTTTTCTTGGCAGGCTGTGGGGCTGCTGGCCCCTCCCCCCACTCCGGAAAGACGCGGGGACCCGGCGCATCGCAAGCGGGGTAGGGGGTGGGGTCAGGGTTGCTGGCCACGAGGCTGGCATGCCGGCCTCATCCCTGCCTCGCCCCTGAAATCTCCGGGCCTGTCTGTGTTTTGACCTTGGTGTCCTTAGATGGAGCCGGCGACCCCATCTCCCGGGGCCGATGGCGGGGGTCGGTCCCCAGAAGCCCCGTCGCAGGCACGCGAGGGCGCCGGCCAGAAGCTTTCTCGTTCGACTTAACGCCCCTTCTGGCCCGCGGCCCTCCTGAAATCTCAGAATTCAGAAAACCCAGGTCTGAGAAAGAATGAGAGCCCTTGACCGCCCGTCGGGGACAGCTCCCCACCGTCAAGCAGGGGACCGTTTTTGCCGAGAGACCTGTGAATAGTCAGACTCTTACTGGGATCAGTAAAAACTCCCAATAGCCTCCCCTTGCTGGGTTCAGGCCAGATCTGGGCCTCGACACGTTACAGAAGAAAACTCGCCAGAGAGAGAGTGGCAAAAAAGAGACCGGACGGGGGCCGCACGCTTCTCTCCGAAAACCCCTCTTGCACGCGAGGCACTGGGGTCGTCGCCGTTGTGACCAGCAGAGGGACGGCCGGGGCCTTCACGGCGCCCGTGCGATTCTTAGGGAGTTGGATCCCGGGGCTGGGGGGGTGGGGGCAGGAGCCCCCGGAAGCTGTTCAGGCCACGGTGGGGCACGTATCGGTCTGAGGTCAAGAGAGAGGCGATCCGAGGCCGTGTGACCAGCTGGACTTCTGCAGGTCCGTTTTCATCTCACGGACACTGCGGAGTCGCGGCCCCCCTCTCCCTCTCGACCCAGCCAGGCCTCCGCCGCGGCGTCCGTGGTCGCCATCCTGCGTGTTTTCAAGGCGTGGGCCAGACTGGGTTTCCTCCAGAAAGCCAGAACCTTCCGGCGGGCGGAGACGGCGTCGTCGGGGCCAGGAAGAGAGAAGGCGGCTGCGGGCCGTGTCCCCCCAGGAGGCTGCGTCAGAGACGGGACAGGAGCTGCGGCTGGGCGTGGCCCCTACGCGTGGGGCGGAGGGTCTCCCCTTCTGGCCGCCGAGGGGCAGAGGGGAAGAGCAGTCTATGTTGCGTGTTTGGTGGCAGTCTGGACACAGGCGGGGTTTTCCTGAGCGACAGGTGTCACCCTGAGCCCCGGCGGGGACTGGCTAATACCAGGCCTTGGTGGGCTCCGAAGGCCGGCGTCCCTCCCGAGTCCCCCCTCCGCTGCCAGCGGCTTCCACACTGGAGAGGCCGGGAGGATCGTCTCTCCGGGGCTTGGTTCGCTGTGGCCTGAGTGTCATCATCCAAAGAGGAGGGGCAGTGGCCAGCGTCATCCAAGGAGTCTGCGGTGGCCGCCCGGGCTGTTGGAAGTTCCACCGATTCCTTTGACAGCAGCCGGCCGGAAAGGAGGGCTCCCGTGAGCGAGCGACGCAGCACACGGCGCGATGGCCCCGAGGTCCCCGGCTCATGCTTCCGCAGGAGGATCCCCAGCCGCGGGTGGCTCGGGCGGGGATCGCAGGCACGCAGAAGATACACCCAGGTCACGAGGTGGCCCTCAGACCCGAGCGGCAGCTGCCGGGGCAGGAAGGAGGCACCGACAGCCAGGGGCGTCCTGGGCGTGGTGGAGACAGTTCGGCTCGGAGTCTGTGCTAGAGCCGAGGGCCTCAGGATGGGTGGCCCAGGCCCCGTGGGAGCGTTGGGGGGCGGGGGGCTTCGGGGCCCAGTCCCCGCACCCCTCGGCTGCTGTGGGGCAGGGGCCGAGGTGGGGGTGACACGCTCCAGCCGCCCCCCTGCTCTGGCTGCAGAAGCAGCAGGCCTGGCCTTGGAGCCCCGTGCTGCCCCCGAGCCGTGTGTCAGCCCGACGACAACAGGGGAGCCTCCGGGTCCTGACCGCTCCCCTGCTGTCCCCACCCGGGGCTCCCGAGGGGGAAGGAGGTCCTTCGGCAAAGGCTTAGCTCTTTGAAATGCAAAGCTAAGTCTCAAATGCTGTCTTCCCAGAACCCCCATCCCGGCACAGAGGGGCGCCTTTGTGAAGGTTCTTTTGGTTTTGCTTGGACCGTGCGCCCGGGCCCCCTCCGGCCCCCACGATGCTCCCCGTTTTCACCCTGTTGGTGGGGTTGATGGAGAAAGCCCGAGTGTCGGGGCGTCGAATTTAAACCTTGTTAGCCGTGTTATCACTCCCGCCTGCTGGCTTGTTCAGAGGGCGTGCCGAGGAGGGACCTGCCCCCCCCCCCGGAGACCGTGACCTTACACGACGGGGAGCCGTCTGGAGCTGCTGCCGACGTGCACCGACGGGGTCTCCCGGAGAGCGGCGCCCGGGCTGCCACGCCCTGCCCTTCCCTGCCCTTATGGGGGGGACGGCTAGGTGAGTGGAGGCAGGAGGGGCGCCTCTCCCCGCAGAGGGCGCTGTGGGTGTTGGGGAGGCGAGGAGGCCGGGCCGGGGGAAGGGAGGCCGGGAGCAGGCCTGAGCAGGCGGGCGAGGTTCGGAGGCCTGCGTTCTTCACCCGTTGGGCTCTTGGAGCTTCAGAAGGCTCACGGGACCACGGGCGCGCGAGCCACATGGGACCCTCCCTGTGGTGACGCGTGGGGCGCCTCGGGGGTGGCTTCCAGATTCAGCGTCTCTCCTCCGGGCTCGGGCCTCAGTTTGACCATCTGGAGGTTGGGGACAAGGAGGGGTTGGGCAGCCAACGCCATTCCCTCTGCTGTCCGAGCCCAGGGCTGGGCGAGGCGGACAACGGTGACCCTCCGTTCACTGTCCCCTCCCGATCCCGTCACAGTGGGAGGCGGAGGACAGGGCGGCACGTGTACGTGTCCTGAGTGCCCAGTACGAGTCGTGTCTCTCCTTGGATCTCGTCCCCAGCCCCTCCCCCTTCCTGCCTGGATTTGCCGAAATGCCAGCCGCCCGCCGGTCCAGCCCAGGCTGCCGTCGGCGTAGATGGGCAGAAGCGTAGACGCATGCGCACTCTGTTACACGTGTGCACGCCCCGCACTAACACGCGTGCTCACAGCCCCTTGGGCTGCTGGGTGAGGACAGGACTGGGCGTCGGGAGCTTCACATCTGCAGAAGGACCCCTCCCGCCATCCGGGGACCGCCCCTCCAGCTTGGCTCTGGTGGGCAACGCCCCCTGGGGCCCAAACACAGTTCCCTTTATCCGCAGGGCACGGGGTCTGGAGCTCTCCCTCCCGGGGGACCCAGGGCTCAGCACCCCCGTTCCACACCAGACGCGGCCGTGCTCAGCCTGGCTGTGGGAGGGACGGCCTTTCTGGGTCACCGCCACTGGGGGCAGGGGTGGTGATGGTGGCCCTAACTGACCTGGGCACCCCGTGGGAACGCTTGGCCGGCCCTTCGCACAGGCCGAGTGACAGCCGTCGTACCTGGTGCCAAATTTTTTAAAACACCTTACGTAGAAGCGAGCCTGGTTCTGTGCATATTAGCTGAATTTGTATTGGGATGAGTGTTGTGTTGAGATTTGTCATTTTGATGCGTGGCTGGCTGTTGGGGTCGCTCTTCCTTCTGTCACAAACGCATCGCTGTCGGTTCCCGTCCTTCTCTGGAGAGACCCGCTGCCCGGTGCCCCGGGGCTTTTTTCATTTTACGTCTGCCCAGACCCACGGCGGCTTCGCCCCACCCGCAGGAACTTCCCTTGGGATGCCAGCCTGCCAAGGGGGTTTTCCAGCCCATTCCGCGGACGGGAGCCTTCCTCGGTTCCACGAGGGGAGGAAAGTCTCAGGTTGGGGACCTAGGGAAGCTTCCAGACTTGCAGCCTGGGGTCCCAGGCCTGCATTTTGCCTTCCCAGTGTCCTCAGGATGGACCCCCCCCCTGCCCCGCCCCCAGCAGGCCTGCCTGCCGCTGCCCCGGCCCCTGCCCCCCTCGAGGCGCCGAGCAGGGTCCCGGCTTCCCCAGCGCCCCGCCAGCTTCAGAAGTCCCAGCCCAAACGCCATTGCTGTCCACGTAACAGACGACCGCGTGCATGACGACAGAAACCTGTGTACATACCTCCGTGTACATATTTATATACCCCCCTTATAAATACACAGAGCATGGCACTTCTCCAGCCTTCCGGATCTGTGTTTTTTTAAATCCTGGAAATACGACTTTAGAAAACCTTTTCTTCCTTTCCCTCTTTTCTATGTAATAAACATTCATGTGATCTTTCCGGTGGCTTCTCGACCCCCGTGTGCTCTCGTTTTTCCGGCTGGACGGACCCGGACGGGGGGCCCCTGTGCCTCCCGCGCTCCGAGGCACCTGCTGCTGGGGCCGATCTCTCAGCTCGAAGGCCGTCTGTCCTTCCGGGGGCAGGACTGGGTTCCCCCTCCCCTTCTCCTGGGGGGAGATCTTTGGCGATCTGATGGCTTTGTAGCTGGGAATTTGCCCACCAGCCTGGGCATTGCCCCCACCCCTGGGGTTTGCCAGGAATAAGGTACAGACGAAACTCCTCTGTTCCGGACTCAGGCGGCTGATGGGGGGAGCGTGTCTGGAAGCGGTCGGGAGCCCTTCTAACCAGCTGTTCAGCCATAACGAGAGACTGGCTGAACCGACCTTAACGGTCCACGGCCCAGCCGGCGTCTCCTCTACCGCCAGGGTCAAGGCCTGGAGAGTTTATTGAACTTGGGGACGGAGAGGACCAAGTAGCTAATGAATCGGGATTCAGAAAGCCCCCGACGGGCAGACCGAGTCTAACCAGATGAGATCTCGGAGCTGACTCTAACGGCTCAGCAACAGGGCTGGCCCGGGAAGTGAGCCCCTCGTCGCTGCCCCTCACGCTGTGAGTCAGGTGCACCGGGGGCAGGGGGCCAGGGGCCCACGGGACCGCCACGCGGGTCCACGTGCTGGGGGTTCTCGGGCCTGTTGGCCGCAGTGCCCTTGCATGTTTGTGGCCAAGGCCGAATCTGCTTCAAAGTCCAACCAGTCCAAGAGACTCCGGGCTCAAGTGCAGTGACCCCCCCCCCCCCACCCAGGGACCCAGAAACGGGCCTGGGGTTGGCTGGGGTCACTGCTAAAACCGGGCCTCCAGGTCGGAGGCTGCACGGTGACCCGAGACACACCCCGGGGAGCCTTGCTCGATCAGGGGTGCCTTCCAAATACTCACTGGGCTCAGGTCATGCCGGAAAGGGTCTCTGCAGACCAGTGTGGCGTCAGAGGGGCCCCGTCCCGGGTGTGTGGGGGGCACGTCCAGCCTTGGGAAGGTATCTTCCCCCCAGAATCCCCCCACCCCCAGCCCCTAGGCTCTGGGAGGGGCCCGTCGCAGGAAAGGACACACAGGGCGGGGGCACGGGAAGGGCGGAGGTTGGGGTTGTGGACCGGGCATGGCCAGCCGGGTCGCCGAGACCTCCCCACGCGGTGACAGACACCAGGAATTACCGAGAAGAGGGGGCGGGGCACTGGCTGCTCGTGGGAATGGGGCCCACTCTCACGGCTCAGGGGCAGCTCATGGAGCTGGGGTACTCGGGTCCCTTCAAGACGCCGCTGCTCCTGGGGCCCGTGTCCTCGTGACAGACAGGGTGGCCCGAACGGCCCCTGGGGGGGGCCTCCGCTTCCCACTGACCGGGTTCGGGCCCCCAGAAGGGACCAGGCCCTGAGAGGAGTTATTAGAGGAGGAGGGGCCTGCGGCCACCTTTCCAGGTAGAGTGGTGTGTGTTTTTTTTTTCACCAAAACCAGCCACGTTTAAAACACACACACACACACACACACACACACACACCCCTCTAGAAAGCAGAGAAACTTTTAAAACTGGAAACGTCGTTGGCAGAGGAAATAAGCACTTTGCAAACACTCAGAAGGTGCCCACATGTCCGAAGGTTCCAGGCCGGGAGGGGAGCCTGGACGTCAGGGGCCGGAGGACTCGCCTCCCGCGTTGGCTTCTGAGGAACTTGAAACACGTCCAGAGCCCTTCGAAGAGGCCGCGGTGGGATGAATGGCGGTGACCACAAAGGATTCAGGTGCTATGAGCATCCTCCCCGCATCCCCCCAGGACAGGGGCCCCTGGGGAGTCTTTCTCCCGGAGAGGCATGCGCCCTGCCCCCCCATCCTCCCTGGCTCCCCAGGCCCGGCTCCAGAACCGCATCCGCCAGGTACCACGGCCCCCAGGTGCCACGTCCACCGGGGACCACAGCCACCGGGGCCACAGCCACCAGGTGAGACAAGACTGGTCCCGCTTGCCCCCCCGCGCCTCTATTTCCCCCCCACCGCCCACGTGAGGCCGGGGTGGCTGCCAGTCACTGCGCCCGGCCTACCCCAGCCCTCTCGCTCCGCTAACCGGCGATGATCCAGGGTCTCTCCCGAGAGCGTGGCGCTCTCGTGGTCCTGAGGCGGATTCGTGAGCCCGAAGCCGCTGTGGCCCAGGTTCCTGCCCCGGGGAGACGAGGCCGGACAGGGCACCTGCAGCAGAGAGACGGGGGAGGGCGTCCCGCCCCTGCCTCCCCAAGGCCGGCGCCGGCCGTGCCCCTCCCACCTTGAGCGCGGTGCTCCCGTCCCTCCCCGCCTCTCTCCTCCGTGCACCTTCCGTCCTGACCGCAAACCGGCTCAAGCTGAGCGGCTGTCACTAACAAGGACAGAAAGTCCTAAGGCAAGATGTACCCTGCAGGGCCCTGGTCCTCGCCGACAGCGCATGCACCCACGCGCGCCACGGCGATGGGCGAAGCACTGGGCGCTTACACGTAATGGGCTGTCATCCCTCCCACCTTCCGCTCCCCCGTCACCTCCCGGAATGGGCACAGCGTTTAAAGAAAAACTTGGGGCACCTGGGCGGCTCCATTGGTTGAGCGTCCGACTTTGGCTCAGGTCATGATCTCGAGGTTTGTGGGTTCGAGCCCCGCATCGGGCTCTGCGCTGACGGTGCGGAGCCTGCTTGGGATTCTCTCTCTCCTCTAACTGCCCCTCCCTGACTCACCCTTTCTCTCTCTCTCAAAATAAATAAAAGAAAAAAAAGCTCCAGAAAATAGTAATGCACACATTAATTTCCACGTTTCATCAGGCCGAGGGGAGGCACGGGTGTTCTGGTGGGCGCGGGGCCGGGGAGGCCATCTCGCGTGCTGGGAGTCGCCGCCTGGTCCACGAGGGGCCAGCGAAAGCGTAAGAAACCAGGCTCGGGGGCCCAGGACCAAGGCCGGCGTCTCCTTTCTGAGCCCACGTGAAAAACTGCACCCAGACGTTGGCCTTCCGAAGCCCTTGATGAATCCTCCACCGTTCTTGACCCTCGGGGTGTCCGGCTGCCCAGACTGGCCACAGCGCAAGGCCGATGGCCCGCGACTCTTGACAGAAGGAACCAGGATTCTCAGACGCAAAGCTTTCCCCCCACATCGTGCCCGGTCCTTTAATTCTTCTCGTTCTGTTCCGGGCAAACTTCGTCGCGCAGAGAAGGCGGGACCGGCCGTGGTACGTCGCTGATGTAACGCACCTGCCACCTTCTACCTAAAATGGAAAACATTTTCTGCCGAGCGTCGTCCAGACCCAGTACCGAAACAGGATGTGTTTCCGTTGGCGTCCTGCCCGCCTGGAGCGCCGGTTGCTCAGCCGCGCAGAGAAGCGTGAGCCAACAGGCCGATGGGCTCAAAGGATTTGCGATCGGAGAGAAGCCAGCCAGGCAGGAAGAGAGCAGACTCTTGGAAACAGCACGAACGGTCGAGCCTCGGGGAGGGGTGGGGGGGCGGGACTTGGGAGGCTGGACGGGGTTTCCAGAGGGCCTCGCCATCTCGGCGAAAGCTTCTCGCTTACCGGCTCGGCTCTTGCTTCGAGAGGCGTTGCTTGACGTGGCCACCCGGCAGCCCCGAGTCCTGGGGCCCCAGGTCACTCGGGGACAGGGCTGTACCCGAGCCGCCCCTGGCAGAGATGGGGAGGGCTGTGCGTCAGGACCGCGTGGCACGGGCCTCACTGCCTCCTTGGCCTCTGGGTCTGACCTGCAAGGGTTCCCCCCCAGTCCCGGGGCCTGGAGGTGAGGGACTCGGGCTGGGCTGCCCCGTGGGGGGACCCGCCGCCCCGAGCGTGGGGTCAGAGTCCATCTCAGGTTCTCTCTCCAGCCCCCAGGAGTCTGGTCGGACGCCCTCCAGCCCCAGACTGGCCTCCCCAGCTCGCGTTCCAGGTTCCCTTCCTTCCAGTTCTGCGGCCAGTCTCTCCTCCTGGAGACCCGGGCGGCCCCGTCTGGTTTTGCAGAATCCGAGGCAGTGAACCTGAGGTACGACGTGGCTCCTTTCCACCACGGAGCAGTATGTGTGCATTAAAGCGTTCTGGAAGATACACGGGGCCGCTGGGGGGCTCAGTAGGTTACACCTCCGACTCTTGATCTCAGCTCAGGTCACGGTCTCACGGTTCACGCGTTCGAGCCCCGCGTCGGGCTCTGTGCTGACAGCTCGGAGCCTGGAGCCTGCTTCAGAGTCTGTGTCTCCCTCTCTCTGCCCCTCCCCTGCTCATGCTCTGTCTCTCTCTGTCTCTCAATAATAAATTAAAATGTTAAATAAATAAATAAAATCATTAAAAAAAAAAGCGTGTTTGTTGACCGAAAATGGCTCCTAAATGGCGCGGCTCTCCTGAGGAAACGCGGAAGCTCAGGGCGTGGTGCCCACCCTTCCATCTTCTCTGTGAACCCCTCCGCCGCCTCCCAGGTAAGTGGTCAGGAAGCTTCCATGGGAGTCCTCCAGTGACCGGGACTGGCTGGAGACGCAAACACCTGCTAGGGACAAGTTGGCTGAGCCGCCTCCTACTTTCCGGTAACGGCCACCCATCGGTCCCTGCGGATCTGTCCGGAACCAAGACTGAGGAGAAGGTGGGAGTGGGGTCCGCACTCGCGTCCTCCGTGAGACGCCGGCCCCGGCTTGTCTCCGCCTCCCTGTCTTCCGCACAGGAAACACCTTTGGCTCTTTGGAACGTCACTCATGCGACCTGGGCTCCAGACAGACCCTGTTCTGACCGAGGAATCCCGGTGCATGGGTTACATTGTCAGTGCACGCGAGAGCCTGTGTGTGGAGGGGCGTGTGTGGAGGGGCATGGGTGGAGGGGCGAGTGTGGAGGGGTGTGTGCGGAGGGGTGTGTGTGGAGGGGTGCAGCATGAAGGGTCGTGTGTGGAGGGGTGTGTGCGTGAGAGCCTGTGTGTGGAGGGGTGCAGCATGGAGGGGCGTGTGTGGAGGGGTGTGTGTGGAGGGGCGTGTGTGGAGGGGTGAGTGTGGAGGGACGTGTGTGGAGGGGTGTGTGTGGAGGGGCATGTGTGGAGGGGCCTGTGTGGAGGGGCGTGTGTGGAGGGGTGCAGCGTGGAGGGGTGCATGTGGAGGGGTGAGTGTGGAGGGGTGAGTGTGGAGGGGTGCGTGTGGAGGGGTGCAGCGTGGAGGGGCGTGTGTGGAGGGGAGTGTGTGGAGGGGTGTGTTGGAGGGGCATGTGTGGAGGGCCATGTGTGGAGGGTCGTGTTGGAGGGGCGTGTGTGGAGGGGTGCAGCATGGAGGGGCGTGTGTGGAGGGGCGTGTGTGGAGAGGTGAAGCATGGAGGGGTGTGTGTGGAGGGGTGTGCATGGAGGGGTGCAGCGTGGAGGGGCATGTGTGCAGGGGTGTGTGTGGAGGGGCATGTGTGGAGGGGTGTAGCATGGAGGGGCGTGTGTGGAGGGGTGTGTGTGGAGGGGCATGTGTGGAGGGGTGCAGTGTGGAGGGGCGTGTGGGAGGGGTGTGTGTGGAGGGGCGTGTGTGGAGGGGTGCAGCATGGAGGGGTGTGTGTGGATGGGCGTGTGTGGAGAGGTGCAGCATGGAGGGGTGTGTGTGGAGGGGTGTGTTGGAGGGGCATGTGTGGAGGGGTGTGTTGGAGGGGCATGTGTGGAGGGGTGCAGCATGGAGGGGCGTGTGTGGATGGGTGTGTGTGGAGAGGTGAAGTATGGAGGGGCGTGCATGGAGGAGTGTGCGTGGAGGGGCGTGTGTGGAGGGGTGAGTGTGGAGGGGCATGTGTGGAGGGGTGTGTGTGGAGGGCATGTGTGGAGGGGTGTGGCATGGAGGGCCAGTGCCCAAGCCAAGCAGTGGGGTTAGGCAGAGCCAGGTCACCACGGCTGTGTCCCCGGATGGTCACCGGCGGCCCCGCTGGGATGGGGACACGGGGACTGAGTACCTGGCGCTGGGCGCCCACCCGCGCCTCCAGAGACAAGTCTCAGCAGCGCCCGCCCGGAGCAGGCCGGGGACTCCCACACCCTGCACCCCGAGCTGTGGCCGAGGGCTGGCAGCCGGCCCTCCGTGCGGCCCCTTGCGGCGGGAGGCAGGGTGGGGACATGCCGGGAGGCGCAAGAAGGGGACACAGGCCGGGGGTGGGGGGTTGCTCCTAGCGGCCACGGGCCGGGCTGTTTCAGCAGGAAGGTTCTGGAAGCCAGCAGTTGCTCAGGATGAGGAGGGGGCCTGAGCGGGACTCTGGAGGGAACAGGAGGGGACGCTGGAGAGGCCTGGGTGTCGTTTCCTTCCTCACGACCCGGCTCCGGGGGACTCACTGGGGACTCCAGACCGTGTCCCTGGGGGAGTCCCCTGGCACCTCTAACTCAGGGCAGGTGGGACCGGAGCTCGTCCCGCATCCCCCCACCCCGCCAGCCCACAGCTGCTCAGCGGGACACCCGGGTGTACCCCTCACCCCCGCACAGCCACGGCCACCTCGGAGGGGCACCCAGCTTGCCAGTCCCACCCCCACCTGGGCGCCACACAGAGCCCCTGGCCACCTGGAGTGACGGCAGCCCCAGCCTGATCCTGTGTCTCAGTGTCTTTGCATGTGCTTCCCCTCCCCAAGCCGACCCTCTGGAGAATTCTGGATAAACCGACCTCGGGTAGCACGTCCTCTGCAGAGCCCCCCTCCAGCGGCCTTGTCGCTCTCCTGGGTCAGGCGTTCTGCTCTGCGTCCCCAGGGACCCCGACAGGACACCCTCACGGAGCGCTGCACTCGCCCTCCCACCTGTGCCCCCCACGCCCGCCTCGGCCCCGGGTTCCAGTCCTGGCTCCGGTCCTGCGCGCCCTGCAAGCTGCCCTCACGTGTCCCGGCCTCCACGGCGCAGGTGACCCCACGGACACGCCTGCCCCCGCTGGCTGCTGCAAGCCCCTGCGTCCCGTGGGGACAGAGATGCAGCCAGCTGGGCGCCTGGGGGGCTCAGTCACTTAGCGCCCGACTCTTGATTTCGGCTCGGGTCATGATCTCACAGCTCAGACGATCGACAGTGTGGAGCCTGCTTGGGATTGTCTCTCTCCCTCTCTCTGCCCCCCCGCCCCCAGCCGCACCCCCAAACCGCTCGCACTCATTCCCAGGTTTGGAAGGTGCAGGTTGGAAGGTGGGGCGGGAGGCTAGTTCGCGACGCGGCGGGGGACCGACGTGGGTGTCCCCTGAGCTCACGCAGTGGAGCCCCAGCCCTCCTCACGGCTGTATTTGGAGCAGAACCGGCAAAGGCTGAGTGGGGGGGCACCGCGACGGTCCCCACTCAGGCGGGCGGTGGCCCTGTGGGAGCACCACGTGAGGCCGGCGAGGTCGGTGCCCAGAAGGGGCTCTCCCCGGACACCCAGCTGCCGGACCTGGAGCTTGGGGGTCCAGCCTCCAGAACCGTGAGACGCGCCGGGGGACGCGCTCCCCGTTCTTCTGCGTTGTCGTCGGTATTGAATCAGACGGGGTCCCTTCTCGTTAAGAAAAAAAAAAAAAACCCAAAACAGCTGCCGGCGATCACACCCGGCGAGGTATGAAAGCTCCGTCCTCACCGCACTCCCACCCGCTGCCCAGGCCTGTCTGTGCTCCACACACGAACCGCCAGGGGGGCGGGGGCAGGCCACTGCTGTCACTGCTGTCACCACAGAGAGAGAAGATGACAGGCACGCCGTGTCTTGGTGTTTTCGAGGAGGCGGATGCGTTTTCTGTGTCTCTGTGGAAGGGCGTGTGAGCCAGCCCGTGACCTTGGGGGTGAATCGGGCCTCGCAGGGTCTACCGGGGGGGGGGGGGGTGACGATGACCTTGAGTGTCTGTGGGCGCCGGGGCGCCGGGGGAGGGAGGCCGCATGGGCTGTGCTTACCTGCGGGGTCACGTGGTGCCTAAACACAGTGCCTCCCCGGCTGATCCGCGCTGATCCGGGGTGCCCGCGCACCCCAGCTCCCCTGGGGGGGCTGCCCACCCAGCCCCGCTCCCCCCCCCGGGCTGGTGGGAGTCTGCAGCCCAGCCCGCACCCCCAGGAGAGGGCCGTGCTTGGGATTCTATGTCTCCGTCGCCTCCTCAGCTTTAGAGTCACCGGAACCAGGACTCACAGCTGGGCCCCAGGCCGCCCCCCAAATTCTACGATGGAGCCGCCCGCCCAGCGAACCCCGCCGCTCGGAAGGCAGACTCGGTCGGACAGCGTCACGGAAACAGCTTCAGCTGCGGTTCAAAGCCTGGGTAAGTCACCCACCCGCTCTGCGAGGGGACAGCCCACCAAACGACAGGGTCGAGGCCCCGCCTTCGAGGGGACATCCCAGTGGAGTGGACACAGCCGAAATCCTAACCCTAAACCCCGCGGGTGGCCGTGAACGCGGTCGCCGGGAGACCCTTGCTTTCACCCAGCGTCCACGCGCCTTTCCGAGGGGGCGACCCCGGAGCCGACACTCGGCTGGCGGGTCCCGTGCCTCCTGCCAGGGACGCGGGGCCAAGACAGGACAAGGCAGATGACCCCCGGGGAGGGGGCAGACAGCACTGGGTCTGAAGCCGGGTTCAGAGTCTGGTTTCCGGATCCCTGCTCTGCGTTTATTTCCCAGGTCACGTTGTTTCATCCAAGCCTCGACTTGCCCATCTGTAAAACGGAGACCGCAGAGCCCTATGCGGAGGCGCCTGGGGTAAACGGGGCGGGGGGCACGGAGGCGAGCGGCCAGCACCTGGCCTCGCACAGAGCTGGGCTCCCTATGTGATGACCTTGCTGCGCTGCCCCAGACCGAGGGGTGCAGGACAAGCACTCTGTGGCTGTCTATACTCTGAACTATGTAGACGTTTTGTGGAGAAGGTTGAAAAGCTTAGTTTTTTAAATTTTTTAAATGTTAATTTATTTTTAGAGGCGGGGAGGAGCAGAGAGAGAGGGAGACACAGACTCCCAAGCAGGCTCCAGGCTCCGAGCCATCAGCACAGAGCCCGACGCGGGGCTCGAACTCACGAACCGTGAGATCATGACCTGAGCTGAAGTCGGCCGCTTAACCGACTGACCGCCCCCAGGCGCCCCTCAAAGGCCTAGTTTTGAAGAGTGTTTTAAATCCTTTGCAGATGGAAACGTTCTCCCACTTGCCCCCCACTCCCGGGGACCCTCAGAGCCCCAGTGCGACCCCCCCACCCCGAGGCGGAAGGACCACACCGCAGACGGCACGGCGGTCTCCAGGGCCTTTATTCGGGAAGGTACAGCGCGTTGCGGTCTGTGTGACAGGCACGGGGCGGGGGAGTCTGTAACAGTCCAGTTTCCTCCGAGGTGTCGCGGCGCAAGGGGTGCGGAGGAGGGGGGACCCTCCGGGGAGTCCTCTCCTCTGGAAGAAAGGCACCGGCAGAGGGACGACCCCCTGCCTCTTCCCAAGCCAGGGGCCTGGGGTATATACACACGGGCGTGGCCTGGACGCGGGAGGCACTCGAAACTAGATGCGGCTCGTGGAGGAAAGAGCCCACGGCGGGGGCAGGGGCGGGGGGTGGGGCGGGAGGGGGCAGCGCCGTGTCCAGGCTCCTTCCGCCAGGCGGGACACGGAATCGGAAAGAAGGCACAGCTTTACAGGACAAACAGAATCCGGCCTCCTCATCTTAGTGTTTTGTGCAATTAAAAAAAAAAAACGGGAAAAATAAATATAACTTAAAAACTTCTTACGGGAGGCTATTTGCTTGAACGCGGCTAAGCACGGGGCGGGGTCACCGAGGAGCCCCAGGGGGGCCTGGCAGGGACCGGGCGGGGAGGCCGCCCTGAGGACAGGTGTGTGCGGCTTGTCCCCGCGTCCCGGCCACCGGGACCGCACCGCCAGGCCCCGAGGAGTCCCTGGGAAGGGTTCTGGCAGGGGAGGGAGAGTCGGACAGTATAGACGCGGGAGAGGACAGCGAGCGAGTAAATACAACCCCCCCAACCCCTAAGTTAGAGGAGAACCGTAAAAAATGCCCTTCTACCACCTTCGCGGACAGGGCTTAACCCAAAGCGACTTGTTGCCAGGACGAGGCACGGCGGACCGCCTCCGCTAAACACACCGTCTTGCCTTTTAGCCCGCTGCGTGCAAACAGCCGGTGCCTACTTAAAGTGCTTGGAAAATTTGTTCTCTTAGTAGAGCGGACTGGTCCCCTGCACTGTTTTGTTCAGAGCGTTCATTCGCTTTCGAGCACCTGCTTCCACAGACAAGGGAGCGCGACCCGAGGTCCGGCCACAGACGTGGAACCCTGGCGACCGATTTAGCGACGGCCCCTCCCCCACGGGCTGCTGCCATCCGGGCCCGCCAGGTCCCTTCTGAGCCACAAGGGAGTCCGGCTCCGGCCACCCGGAGCCGGCTTTGGCGCTCCCGCCTTTACAGGGTCACACGCTCTCACGAGGTCTCTCGTGCTGGGCCAGGAGGAGGTGTGACCTTTAGAGAGAGTCCCCCCCCCCCGCCCCCGCCCCCAACCCACCGCTGTTTTGAACAAGCGCCAGGAAGTGTCAGAGTGATTTCCTTTTCTAAACTCTGTACTTCGCCATCCTCGTGTCCTACCCTCCGCCCCCACCAACTGTCACTCGCCCAGCGTGGAAGGGGAAACGCCGGTGTCACGTGGTGAGGCCGGAGGTCCGCCAGAGTCGGGGTGGGGGGGGAGGTGACTGGGGGGAGGAGAGCCCCGAAGCCCCGCCTCTTGGATCCGCCCCTCTGGGCTCACGCTCGCTCCTGGGTACGCGTATCTCCACCCTGTCCCGGAACCGGCTGTCTGCAGAGCGCCTGCTGCCCGGTCCGGGCTCAGCTCTGGGGCACCCCTGTCCCTCTCACAGCTCCACGTGGCCACAGAGCCGAGAGGTTTGTTGCTAACAGTCATGCCAACCTCACATTCTCCCCAGTACAGACTCCCCTTGCTTTTCAGTTAGGACACGGCGTAACTGGTTCCCCAGTCATCTTCGAGCAACTCAGAGACCCCAGGAAGAGACGCCTGGAGCACCCCGTCCCCAGGCCCGGCACCCGCCGCCTATCCTGGGAGCTGCCCACACCACATCCGGGGCCTGTGGGTCTAAGCCCTTCCGGCTGTAAGAAGGGTTCCTTCAGGGGGCAAAACCCAGAGCAGGGGAGTCAGAAATCTTCTTCCCTGCCCAGCGCTGCCCCCCACATGCTGGGGACTTGACCTCGGGAAAGAGGCCCAGGGGGGCATCTGGGGTGTGATGGCAGATGAAGGAGGTAAGGGGGTGTGTGCTCTCAGATTGGGACCTCACTGGGGTGGCTGCACCCCGGGCCGCCCCACCCAGTGCCGCCGACCTGGTCACAGCAAGGCGGGGAGCGGGAGGCTCAAATGGTTCCGGGGGTTGGGCGACCTCCCTGGAAGGTCAGGCTTGCAGAGCGCCCCTCGGAATTCCTGGGTGCTGATCAGATAGAAAAGCGGGGCTCCTGCCTGCCCCCTCCCGGGAAGGTCTAGGTCAGAGCGCACAGCCAGGCGACTCCCGCCTTCTCCTGGCTCCAGGGTCCGGCCCCCGGCTGGAGGGTCTCAATACCAGACAGGTGGGGTCCCTGCGTGAGCAGGCCACCACTCGTCCGTGGGGGCCCCTGGCTGCTAGGCGGAGGGTGCCCTTGCTCGTGGCCAACCAGCAGGAGCACCTGCTGACCCCTCGCCCCAGCCCCCGGACTGGGAGGACGCGGCTGGAAACAGGCCGAGCCCGGCGGCGGCCCTAACGGCGGCGGCCACCAGGGGGCAGCAGGCCCCCACTGGAAGGCTGGGGCCAGCTCCCGGGTTAGGGACCTCACTGCCACCTGCGCCTGGCTCGGGGCCTAACCCCACCAGAGCTCCCTCCCCTCCAGGAATCCCTTCTGCGAGCGGTCCTGTTCGTAAACAGACGCGTGGAAACCCCGGCTCCAAGCCCGCCAAGAAGAAAAGAACCAGAAAACCTCCCCTCGCCTCCCCTCTCCTCTCGCGAGTCTCCACCCCAGTCGCTTACAAAATGTCTCGCAGTGCGGTTCGGAGGGTCAGTTCCTTGCACCCAGGCGGCCGCGGCACGGGGGGATTCCAGAAGGAGAAAGGAAGCAGGGGCTGGGGGAGGGGCGGGGCCCTCAGGCGAGCGGGGCTTCCGGGCACATCTCGGTCAGGATGTCGATGAGGTTGTCCAGGCCCGAGAGGTAGCCGTCCTCGCGGTTGCCCTCCTGCCAGGGGACGTTGTGCTGCAGGGTCTGGCCCTCGGGCAGGGGGGTGGTTTTCCCGAAGTCGATCATCCACACCTTGGCCTGCTCCTTCTGGTCGTGGATGAAGAGGAGGGAGCTGCCAATGACCTGCGGGGGAGCGGGCAGCTGAGGAGGGGGCTGCCGCCCCATCCCCCCCCACCGCGGGTGGCCACCGGGGCAGCGACCGGCTTCGGCGTGGCCGGCGGCAGGGAGGGGGAGTCTGGGAGGGCAGACCCCAGGTGCTAGCCCCCGGGGCCCCAGGCGGGACAGGGATGATCTGGAAATCCCCCCCACTTGGAAATGCTGAGCCCACACAGGGGCTCCCCCTTCCCAGATGGAAAATTCCAGAAACCCCAGCGGATCTGGCCTCTTTCTAGACTGGAGGCTTCTGAAGGAGACTCCGGAAAGAGAATGGCAAAAACGGGTTTTCAGAAACACCAGCAAAGGCGCAAGAGGAAGGCTGGGCGCTGATGGGGGTGACGTATGGGGACCCTCCACCCAGTGCGACAGGTCCTGGGGCTCGAGCCCACAGTCGCGTCCTCTGGAGCGGGAGGCTGGGGGGAAGGGGGGCTCGGGCGGGCTGCACAAAGCCCTTTTATCGAGCCGAGAACACAGAGGCCCCGCACACCCGCGGGGGCAGAGGGGAGGGAAAAACGTCCTGACAAACCGGGGTGTGGCTGCTCAGGGCAGAGACCCCTCGGCCCGCCCTCTGGGCGCCCCAGGCCCTCCTCGCAGGCGGTCCTGGGGTCAGAGCCACCACGTAAAGTGGGGCTGGTGCACCCTGGCCAAGGGGCAAGTCGGGGATAAAATCCGAGGGCAAGCTGGGCCGCCTGCCTGGAGGCAAGGCCAGCCGGTGTCACCGGCACGAAGACGCCGTGAGGCTTGGCAGGGCCTGGCCCACCTCCCTTTGGGGAAGCGCCCTCCGCCCCGAGTCCCGGGACCACCTCTCTCCTGCTCCTCCTGCCGGGCCCCCAGATGTCTCTGCGGGCGGGGTTCGGGTTGAGGTTCCCTCCGTACGGGACCCCGAGAGGGGCTGCTTTCTGGAAAGAGCTTCAGGCCTGCGGGGGTGGGGGGGTGCTGCTCTAACAGCTCCCAGAGCTCTGCCCTATGTCCCCGCACCTGTGGGACGGAAGTCCCGGGCTGAGGACCACAGCGTGGTCAGGCCAGGAGCCTGGCGCGCGTGCGTTCGGATGCGGCTCCCGCAGGTCAGGAGGGACCCGATTGGGGGGGGGGGCTGCCTCCTCCTGCTTCGTCCTAAAAATGCCCCTCCAGCTTCCAGAACAGGCAAGGCTACCGGCGTGGGAGGCGGGCACTGCCCGAGGGTCACGGCCGACCACACAGAGCGTGGCCCTCTGCCCGAGAGGACAAAAGCCCAGTGTGTACCTCGTGGCATTTGAAGAAGGGAGAAACTTCCAGGGTAGCCCGAATGTCCTTCAGCCGGTCCCGGTAGGCGATCTGGGAACAGAAACGGCCAGCGTTTTAAGCGCGTGGGGGGCGGGGGAGCGAGGCGGCCTCTAAGCCCTCTGGGGAGGGACCGTACCCCCTGGTCATGCACTCCGACCTCCTCATCTAGACACGGAGACGCTGAGGCCCACTGAGGCACCCACGCCCCGCCGAGAGTGGGAGGCGCCGGAGGGGGGGCCCTCGGAGCACCGCCCACGAGGGCGGCGTGGGTTCTGGAAGGCCAGCCCAAGTGCGGAGGCCGCAGCAGGGGAAGCCCCGCTGCCGAGGTGGCCTCCAGGACACAGACCTCCGTGCCCGCGGCCTTCCGAAGGCCGGAGAGCCGCCAGCGTCTCTGCCAGAGGCCTCTCTGTGGAGCCTCCGACCGGGCTTGAGCTGTGCGGGCTCTGGGGGTGCCTGCCGTCCCGAGGGCGGCCCCTGTCGCACGCGGGCGCCCACGGTCCCTCGACGCCCTCCAGAGCAACACCATGGCCTGGAGCTTGGCACCTCAAACAAACCCGTGGAGGCGTGGGCGCGCGTGCTCTGTGGCGGGCGCTAAGGGGCAGGTGACCGGACAGCAGAGGGCTCGGGCCGTGGAGGGGCTCGGGTGCGCACCCCACGACCGAAGCCTCCTTGCCAGGGCTAGGGGAAGCCCGCCCCAGCCTGAAGGGAGGGAGGGAGGGAGACTCGGGGCCAGCGAGGAGTCTGCTCGGAGAAATGGCTGTCAGGGGTCCACGCTTCCCCACCCTGCAGCCCCGGGGGCTCCAGGACCCATGTCCCTAGTGCCACTGGGTCTGTCCCAGTGCGCCCTTCCTCTAGGGACGCAGAGGCTCAGCACACCCTACCTCCGCCTCGGGGGTCGAGGTCCTGACCCCACAGGCCAGAGCGTCTGTCCAGCCTGTCTACTGCTGCAGTGGCAAACGTGAGGCCACTTTGTCACCAACTTGAGCCACACACAGCCCTGGGCTCAGAGAGAACCAGCAGCTCTTGCTGGAGAGGGCAGTGTGACCCCCGTCCCGGGCACGTCCTTGAGGTGGCCTCACCGCCTGGGAGGGGCCCAGGAGGCTTCAGGGGAGCGCGGGGACCTGCGTGGGAGGTCCAGCTCTGTCCCTCCTGTGTCCTTGACCTCAGTTCCTCTCCCAGAAAGTGGGGACAAGAGCCTACCCACCCCAGAGGGCTGCCCGCGGCTCTGACGAACACACCATTCTCGAGGGGCGGCCAGGCTACAGAAACCCACCAATTATCCCTCCTGTGCGAGGGAACCGTCCTCGGGGCCGCGAGGCGGGCGGCCTGGGGGAGGGCAAACCCGCTGAGGGTCCCCAACTATCCTCCAGGGGGGCTGGCAGCCAAGTCACCTCCCCCCTCACCTTCCGAGCAGAAGTTCGGGGCGGGCGTTTTCCGTGTGGGCAGCGTGGCCCGGCGCGGCCCAGGGCTGGACGAGAAAGTCCGAGGGCACAGGCGTCCCCACGCGCGGCCGGCCCCTTCGTGGGGGGGCGCCCTGACTCACCAGGATGTTACGGTTTCCTTTCGTGAATTCTCTGAAGGCCTCGGTGACCTGCTCCCTCGTTTTGGTCTTCTTGAAGTCTCGGTTCACGGAGCCGTCTTCTTTCTGAGAACGACCCCCGCCCCGGAGGGGTCAGGCACGGCGCCCACCTGCCCACCCACCCGGCACTCCAGAGTCCCGACTGAGAACAGGGAGGGTGGCATCAGTGTCCCCCGCAGAGGAAGACAGTCGGGGAAGGCCTGGGGGTGTGGAGGCCAGGGCTGGAGGGGACGGACGCGTCTCAGCTTCCCTGGGGGCCTGGCCCGGGGAACCCGAGCGAGTGCCCACGGGTCCCCGCCGTCTGGGGGCGCCCTCCCTCGCCAGACGGAAGAGAGGTGCTCCCCACCCCAAGCCCGACGAGGTTCCCTGTGTAATTTAAGATCTTTTATCGTAGGTTCTGGAAGCCAAGTATAATACTGCCTGCCCATCTCTGCTCGCTGGCCCACATGACGTAACAGACTGCTCATCTTCTTAGCCTGGCGCTGTGTCTGTTCCAGGCTGTTCCTGGGAGGCACGTGGAGCTTGGCTCCCCCAAGAGGAGATGCGTTCTTAATTAAGGGCAAAGGGTGGGAAAGCGGGGCTCTGGTAGGAGCCCCCACATTTGGGTCTGTGCAGCACCAGGCCGAAGACGAGTTAACTGGATGTTAACTGAAGGACCCTGGGGCGGAGGGGGGCGGGAACCCCCAGAAGGCCGCGGGGACAGATGTCTGCCTGGCCGCTGGCACCTCACAGCCCGCTCCCAGGGGTGAAGTGTGAGCCCGCCCCCTGCGCGGCAGAGCCAGAGCAGAGGGGCAGGTGGGCAGGGGCCTGGACATTCGAGGGCGTTCTCAGCCCTTCCTGGGAGATGGAAGAGAAAAGAAAGACTGACGTGGCCCGGGTGGGGGGCCGGGGCAGCCTCGGCGTCACCTCCTGAGGGGCACTTGGGACAGCAGAGGAGGGGCGTTTGGTCCGGCTGCCCGGGCAGAGGGAGGGTCTTGGTCAAGAAGTCGCCGCAGGCAGCGGCCCCCACCCCCGCACCTCACCACCCGTCGCCGGCTCTCCGGGCAGAAGGGGCTGGCTCCTGGGTGGGCGCGGTCAGGGCCGGGCCAGTCACGACTCAGTGTAGAGACCTTGGCACAGGACTGACCCCCGGGGCCACCTAGAAGCCACCCCGCTCCGGGGCCCCCCCGACCGAGGCGCAGGCCCATTCCCCCGGATGCCCGGGGCGGACACGGCGAGCGCGGTCCCCACCTTGATGCCCTCGATCCTGAAGCCGAGGGTGGCGGTCGAGCTGATGGTCTCCCTCCACTGCATGTACCGGGGCTTGGTCACCGCCCGCTGGGCCTTCTCCTCCTCGGTGGGCGCCTCGGGGTCCACCTCGATCATCTTCTGGTACATGTCCTTCCGGAGGCTGGGCTTCTTCCGGGCCTTGGTGAGCTCCTCCTCCAGGTAGGTCCTGCGCGGGGAGGGGGGTGGGGGGCGGGGATGAGGGGAGGGCCGCCGCCTGGCCGCAGGACACGCACGCACTCGCTCGCTCGGCCGGTCTCCCCCACCCCAAACCGGAGCAGGGGCGGGGCGGGAACCCCTCACTCCACACCGAGCTGGGGAAGTCACCCCTGCCGCCCGCGCGGACCTCCTGCGCATCGCAGACACACCCCTGCTCCCGACTCAAACCCCCTCTTCTCCCCTGCCCCCCGGGCTCCACGGCGGCCCCGGAGCCTTCCTGAGGCAAATCACAGGCCCGGGCCGCCGCGGAGGGAAGATTTCTGCGTTGGCCCCTCGTGGAGGGGAGCGGCCTGCAGGGTGGGCAGCTGACACGGCGGCCGGGCCCCCCCTCCCCTCACACCTGCTGCTTGGGGACCCAGGACAGACTGCACGTCAGTAAGAGAGACACCTCCAGAGGCCGAGTGTGCAGAAACAACCAACCGTTGGGCGTGACCGTGGGGCCGTGCCCACACGCGCACACACCCCCACGCACGTGTGCACCGCCCCACGCACGCACCTCCAAGCACCCGTGCACACCACACCCCCCCCACGCGTGCGCATGCCACCACACACGCGTGCACACCCCATGCAGGGGCACACCTCCCTGTGCACACACACCCAAGCACCTGTGCACACCACACACACCTCCCACATATGCGCACCACCCGTGCACACTTGCACACCCCACGCACGCACATGTGTGCACACCCCATGTACACGTGCACACCCAGGCACATGCGTGCACACACCCCATGCACATGTGCGTGCACACTACGTCTCTCCATGCACACCCCCACACGTGTGCACACCCCACGCACGCATGTGCACACACCAACCACGCACATGTGTGCACACCCCACGTACAAGTGCACACTCAGGCACATGTGCGCACACCCCACACACACGTGCGTGCACACTGTCTCTCCATGCACACACCCTCACGCGTGCATACACCCTCACGTGTACATGCCCCCACGCGCGCATGTGCACACACCCATGAATATGTACGCACGCACACACACCAACCACGCACACGTGTGCGCACGCGCGCACACACACGTGCACACACCCCCCCCCCCCCCCCCCCCGCTGTGCCTGCGGAGCCAGGCCAGGGATGGCAGGAGCTTCAAGGCGGAGGCCGAGGGGCAGGATGCTTCCGCGTGGAGTGGCGTCGTGCTGGCCTGTGCCCGCGGCTGTGCGTGCGTGCGTGCGCGGGCTGGCACCCCAAATGCTCCCGAGCACATGCGGGGGCCCGCGGGGCAGGTGGGTGGCTGCACTTCTGCAAAGAGCTTTTAGTAGCTCCTTAAACAGGAAGCGGGCCTGGAGCTCTCTCCAGAAAGGGCCCCGCCGGCCGTCCGGGCGGGGTGGCTCACCCCGCGGCAGGGGAACCGGTCGGCAGCCACATGGTGGGGCCTGAGCTCCCCGGTGCTGGCCCAGCCGGCCCCCCCCCTCTGCCCCGGGAGGAGGGTGTGATCTCCGTCCGACTCAGGGGAGCAGAGGCCTCTGCGTGGCTGGGGTGGGGGAGGCAGCAAGCCCGAGGGTGCCCAGCTCACAGGCCAAGGCCGCGGCGGTCCTGGTCTCCACCCCCGGCCCCCGCCTCGAGGTCAGGAAGACTCTTGTGACACGCAACACACAGGTTTGCAGGGTCGGGTCTAAGAAAACTCCCCGGAACACCATGAGCACGCTGAGTGGAACCGGGGTCCCCGATGCCCCAGGTTTGGGACCCTACAGCTGCCCGTGTCCCCTTTCCCTGATCAGCCCGTCCCCTGCTTCCCTGTGACGGGTCTCAGCCCCTCGTGCCCGGGACTCAGTGATGGAGGCGGCCCTGGGCCCTGGCCTCCTCCCTCTGGCAAGCACTGGGCGTGGCCACGGACTGCGGCTCTTAGGAGAGGGTCTCCTAAAATTCCGGCTCGCAGCACAGACACGGGGCCCCATGGAGCCCCCCTGGGGTGTGGTCTGGAGCCGGAGGCCTGGTTCGGACCCGGGCTCTGCCGAGTCCCTGATCCGCTGCATTCGATGCCCCCGGCGCAGACCGGACCGTGCAGGACCTGTGTCTCCGGGTGGCAGTGGGAGCGAAGGAGGGCCTGTCCCTCGCATTGTGAGGCACAGAGGGGAAGCCGGGGCAGGCCCCGTGCCGGGGGGACCTCCGCCCTCTCTCCCCACAGCCTCCGCCTTGGGGGCCCTGCTCCCAACTGGGCCAGTGCCGTCCCGGCCTCGCCGGTCGCTCTGGGGTGCCTCGGGGCAGAAGCGGAAAGACACAGGGCACAGGAGGCAGCCTGTCCCCAGAAGACATGGGCAGCCTCTGGGGACAGCCTCGCCACACGGCCTTTCCGCAGGGTGTACTTTTTTGGGCCACGGTCTGAGCGAACGCTAATCGGAGTATTTCTGTGCCTTCCCCTGGGAGGGCCCATCCTGGCGCACCCGGGGGGGGCCTTCCGGGGACAGAATAAGACTGTGGGGACGCTCGGCGGCCAAGTGGCGGCTGGAGGGACGTTCTGTTTCCTCCCTGTGGGCCGGAGCGGCGGGGGCGCCGGGGGGAGGGGGGGGAGGGAGGTCGAGGGCAGCACAAGAGCAAACACGGGGACCCGTACTTCCCCATCCGGGGTCCCTGCCTGGGGGTCTCGCCGGGGAACGCTGCCTGCAGGCTCTCACTTGAGGACACAGTCCCAGGAGTGAGGAGGGAAGCGATGGTGGCTGTCGGGCCCTCGTCTCTCCTGGCCCCTGCCGCGCGTGCGCACACATGCACATGCACACATGCACACACGTACACACACACACACACACACACATTTCTTTCTCATTCTCCTCTTCTAAGAAATAAAAACCATCCACAGCAAACCCAGGCCCCAGTTCTGAGCCGCTCCCTGGAACCCGGTCTCCCTGGCGAGCGGTGGGCGGATGGACGAGTTGGGGGGTGGGGGGGACGTCGGGCTGTGCCTTCGAGGTGGCTTCCCTCGAGGGGAGCACGGCACCCTGACACCATGTGGCCAACAGCCCGGGAGGACCTCACGAGCCTGGCCCGCAGAAGAGACGGAGCCTCTCGGTGACTCCTCGGGACGGAACGGTCCAAGTTCGAGAGGGAGGAGAAAACCGCGTGACCAAAGCAGGGCCCGGAGCTGCGGGCGGCCGGCTGGGTCTCGGGCCCCGGGGCCCCTCGGCTCCGAGCATCCATCGCCCTTGTCCCCTTGTGGCCACGCTTCCGGTCTCCTTCCCTCCCGAGTCCTCTCCGAGCTCAGGCTTATCTCCCGGGCAGACGTCAGGGGTCGGATCCGATTCCCCGCACGGGCCCGAGCACCCCCTTCCGGCCTCTGTGCCTTCCCCGGCGCCCGGGCCCCACAGGAGCAGGCTCCTGGGCTCCCTCCCCCCACTGCACTCGCAGGGCAGGGGCGAATCTCTGGGGGCACCCCGACATGTTCCACGCACCAGCTCCCCCTTCCCACGGGCGGGGACGCGGGAGGCACCGAGAAGACCCTCTACCCCAGGCTCCCGGGGGGCCACCCCCAAGGAACCCCACCCGCCCGGAAAGGCCCGGCCCCACCGCTGCTGGCTCCGCGCCAAGCCGGGGTCCCGTCCCCTCTGCGGAAAGTGATCTGACAGGGGTGGGGATGGGGCCCGGGCCCCCCGGGCCCCCGCGGGCCAGGCTGGGGCGCGGCTCACCGGACGCCCATCTTGCAGTCCATGACGCAGGGCGAGTCGAAGGCGGCCAGCAGGTCGTCCATCTGGTTGTAGCGCTCGCCGTCCTTCACCACGTCCCCGTGGTAGGCGGGGACGAAGGGCTTCAGCACGTCGGCCATCAGCCGGTCCAGGCAGCGCTGCTCCGACTCACAGTGCTTCTTCAGGATCCTGCCGTTGGCTGCCGCCTTGAAACTCCCTGCGGGGGGCGGTGGGAGGGGGTTAGTCCGCATCCGAGACCCTCCCACCAGCCCCCTCGGCGCTCACTAAATAAGCCAAAGTGCCGCCAGGGTCCCCACTCGCCGACCAGGCACCGTCAGGGGAGTGCAGGCGAGTCTGGCTGCAAACCCGGGCTGGGTCCCCGGCTTCCCTGACCCCCCACTCTTCTTCTGCAGACGGAGGGACACCAGTGCTCCCGGCAGGGGTCACGCCTCTCCCTGGGTTACTGTCACCACCCCCACCCCTTCGTCAGTCCAGATCTCAGGCAGTGACGGTGCCTCGGGTCTCGGGACGGAAGTCCGGATTGGGCGGGTTCGGTCCCAGGGAAACTGGGGGTTCCGGGCCGGGCGCAGCCCCCCTGGGAGGTGCTCCTTCTCAGCCACGCCGTCAGGGACGTATTTATGTAGGAAGGGGGTGCACCCAAGTGCCTCCGACTGGGCCCACGTGCCTGGGACAGAAACGGGCCGTCGGACCCTGCGCCGGTCTGCGGTCGTGAAGGCCCAGTCTGGGGCAGCCACCGAAACCTCCCGGGGGCTGGCACACCGAGGGGCCCCTCGCACAGGGGTGGGCCAGCTCTCGGGCTCTGGCGACAGATGTCCCCCGTCCCCTGTGGGCGACGGGCGCCCTGGCTGCCTGCACCCAGGCCTCTGCACTGTCCCCTGCTTGTGGGGTGACCTGCCGGCACCTTCCCCCCCCACCCCCACCACAAGCTCCTTCGGGGCGGACCCCACTTCTCCACGGATGCCGCGACCCCTAAGACCGCGGCGACGTGGGGACACAGCGGGCGCTCAGTGGAGCGCTCAGCGTTCCCTCTGTGTCCAAGATGGCACATGGCGGGCCAGCTGGGAGACGGCGCTCACACGGGATTTGTGGAGGTGACGGGGAGAGAGACCGAAGGGGACGGAGACGAGGAAGGGGGGCCGCGTGCGTGTCGGGGACGGGACGGGCTCCGGAAGGGGGGGCTGCGGTCCTCCGTGTTCTCAGGGCGGCGCTCAGGCCACCTCCGGGGACCGCGGCTGGGACCGCAGACCGCTGCCTCCGAGAGAGCCCGTTCCAGACGCTTCGCTCCCCAGGAGCACCGGGGCCCGCCCGCCCCCCCGCCACGGCGTCCCCCGAGCCCCGAGGGCTGCGGCTACCTGCGTGTCCTGCCAGCTGGATCCAGGGGTACTTCTTCTTGAAGGACATGACGAAGGGAGACCAGTGAACCATGTTCTTTATCTTCCGCCATGATTTGCTCTGGAAACGAGCGGAGGGAAAAGCCGTCCGTTAGAAAGGACACGACGGGGGCGCCCGTGGGGGCTGAGCGTCCGACTCTTGGTTTCAGATCAGGTCACGATCTCGTGGCTCAGGGGATCGAGCCCCGTGTCGGGCTCCACGCTGACCCTGAGGAGCCTGCTTGGGCTCTCTCTCTCTCTCTCTCTCTCTCTCTGTGCCCCTCCCCCACTCGCATCCCCCCCCAACCCGACATAAATAAATTAACATTTAAAAAAAGGGAACTACTGCTTTCTGGTTACGACAAATTCAAAGCAAGGAACTCACTGCCGTGGCCCCAGGCTGACCAAGTGACAGGTGCCCCTGGTGGCTCCAAGGACGTCACCTCTGCCATCTATGCATCGGACCACCGACGGGAGCTTGGCAAAGCGCCCAGATGCAAGGGGACCTTCAGGGGGACAAGGGCCTGACAGGCGCACATGTGCCCACCCCAGGCCGACCCCACCCCGTGCCGCCGCCCCACGCTCTCCTTCTTCATGCCCCTCTTGGGCCTCAGTTTCCCCGTCTGCCTCGTGAGGAGGGATGGCTGGTCCACCAGGCTCCTCGGAATGCCGGACCCTCAGAGGGCCCCGGGACGTGACTTTGGCATTCTGACAGTGAAGCCCCTCGGAGGAAGACTGGAGAGGGCCACCGTCCCCCGGCTGCGGTGTGTCACCTCACACCGTATCTGCAGACAGAGGGCCTTCTCGCCTACAAGCGGTTGAGAGACACCTCGCAGGGAGTTCCCCGGGGACAGCACTGCGGCTCAGGGGCACGCAGGGGTGAGCAGGCCCGCAGTTCCCTCCTCTGCAAGGTACTTCTCCTTCTGAGCGTGTTTGGTTGTCAAGTAAGAAGCATGTGTGTGTGTGTGTGTGTGTGTGCGCGCGCGTGTGCCGGGCGCCGGCGGAAAGGAGAACGGACACTAGTTTCGCACCTGACTTTATCTTCCCAACAGGCAGGCGGGGCAGTCACCGTCCCGTCCGTGGGGACAGCCGGGGCCCCGGGGAAGTGAGTGACAGAGCCGGCTCGAGAACCTGCGCCCCCACGACCATGGTACAAAAATCCCCCCCACCCCCAGCCATCGCCGCTTCTGCGGAAACACAGCCGCCCGAGTTAACGTGGACAGCAAGTCAGAGACGGAGACGCTTTCCTGAGAAAGTGAGTCCCTGACCGGCAAAACCACAGAGCGAACCTCCGAGGCTCCGCGCTGGGAGAAGCAGCTAGAAAGTGGTGTGTGTGTGTGTGTGTGTGTGTGTATGTGTGTGTGTGTGTGTGAGGAGGGGGCCCCGCCTCGACCGGGGACCCCGAAGACCCAGGAGCTGGCTCCCTGCCCCGGGGCCGCGTCGCTGCGGAGGCTGCGAGAGCCCAAGGTGAAGTCAAGGTCACGTCCGCCGCCTCTGCCATCAGGCTCTCGAGTGCGAGCACCTGTTTAGCCAGAAGAACGCCGGCAACGGAGCCTGGCCCTCCTCCTCCGGTGCCAGAACCCCCGCCCCGCCGCCCAGACCGGGTCTATTCCTGCACGAGGGCCGCGCTTGCCAGGCCGCGTGCCAGCAGGGCCGGGCCTCTACTGGCGAGATGGTTTTCTAGATCCTTCTGACGGAGATCACCAAAGAAGGCCGAGGAGTTTCTTATCGAAGCCCCCAGAAGGCCGCACGAACAATGCAGGGGAGGCGCAACGGGAAAACCTCACTGCACGGACACGAACCAGGGTAGGGAGTGGGGGGGGAGGGAGACATTAAGGTGGGTCCAGGGGAAACGTTCACGGCCGGCCACCCCTCGCCAGCCACGTCCCGGGCAGCAGAGCTGGGGGGTGGGGGGAGAGGTGACGAGGGTCCGACAGGGGCACGTGTTCCCAGTCCAGGCCGACCCCACCCCGTGCCCCGGCCCCGTCGGGGAACAATAAACCCACACTCCCTGGGCCTCAGTTTCCCCCTCTGCCTCGTGAGGGAGGACAGCTGGTCCGCCAGGCTCCTGGGACTGCCCGACCCTCAGGGGCCCCGGGACGTGACCTCGGCATCCCCACAGCGGAGCCCCTGGGAGGAAAGGAGAGAGGTTCTACTCCGACACCCCGTGTCACGCCCGGGGCGTGGCCCGTCTCAGGCACTAGCGGGGACCTTCCTCCTGGGCTGGCTGAGCTCCGCGGGGAGAAGGCGAGGGCTCCCGGCTCGCTGCAAGCCCACGGGGCTTCTGCCGGCCCACCGGGAGCTGGGGGCGCTCGCCTCCCCGGATGTGCAGAGCAGGACACCCGCCCGGCCACCCGCTGGACCTGGGTCTCCCGGACTCCTGTCCGATCCCCGCAACGGCCTGACCACAGACGGGGGCGTTTTCTCTGTCCGCCGAAGCAAGGTGGCTTCCCCCAATCCTGCAGCTGCTGTGCCTGACACCGGGCGGGGGCCCTGACCCACGAGTGCCCTTCCGGCCCCGAGGACGCCGCGCAAGGGGACGGCAGAGGGGCAACCTGGAGGTTTCTTCAAGGCGGGTCTCCCGGACAGCCAGGTGCTGGCTTGTGGGTGTCTCGGGCAGCCAGGTGCTGGGCTGGCAGCCTGCTCCCCTGCGGGGAGTCTTCGCAAGGCCCCTTTAGCAGCGGAGTCCAGAGCCCTCGAGAGACGGTCGGTAGCTGGCCACCAAAACCCCGGAGAGGTCCCAGCTTGGGGCCGGCAGGTACAGCCGCCAGACGGCACGGGCCTCTCCCAGCCGTTGGATCTGACCTTGACCGGAGGTGTGCACTTGGGACGTTCTCGGGAGCACGTCGAGGGGGAGGAAAGAACCACCAAACTAACTACGTGCCGAGCAAGGCTCTCCCCTTGATTCTGTGCTGCGGGGTGAAGCCGCCCAAGGGAGGCAGATCGGGGGACACCTGCAGGCTTCGGGACCCGGAGGAGACCCAGTACGCGAATCTCCAGGGGACTGCAGCCCCGGGTTAAATCAGCGCTCGTCTGCGTTGCGCTCTGTTCTCCGCGTGAGCGCGGGGCCCGGCTCCCTGCTGACGTGTTACACACCTGACCTCGCTCTGTGAGACCCGGGTCTCCAGCTAACCTCAGGCCGCGCAGGGAAATTGAGGAGGAAAGGACCAGAAACCGGCAGGACGGGAGAGGTGACCCTGAGAGCCTGAGTGGCCTGGAGATGCGGGATGTTTGGAGAGGATGTGGGCGGGTGCGCTGGGGGAGAGAACCACCCGACCGCTAGCCCCGACCCTCCCGGAGGCGACAGAACAGTCTTGGTGGGGCGGGCAGACCGCAGACGGGGCTTCTCCGGCCTCGGTCAGCCGGCCGGCGCCCCCCAGATCCACCAGCAGGAGCTCAGTCTGGAGGTGTCCGGCCTCCCCACAAATGAGGATCTACTCCCTGGGGGCCGTGACCCGTGTGGGCCGAACGCCTTTGCTCAACGCGTGGAACCTCCCGGCCTGTGGTCCTCAGCCCCATCTCTGGTCTTGAACTCGGAGCTGCCCAGAGCCCTTGAGAGCCCCGGGCTGGAAGGATTCACGAGCTGGCAGGGCTGCAGGGCCCAGGCTGAGCCCCACGGAGGAAGCCCGGGTGGCGTCCGTAAAGGTTTTATTTGTTTCCGAGAGAGAGAGAGAGCGCGTGCGTAAGCAGGATCCCCAGCAGGCTCTGTGCTGTCAGTGCAGAGCCTGACGTGGGGCTCGAACTCACGAACCGTGAGATCATGACCTGAGCTGCAGACCGACGCTCAAGCGACTGAGCCACCCGGGCGCCCTGTCTGTGTGTTTTTCTAAACCAGGCCCCAAGCCTCCCCACGATGCTCGTGGCTCCTGGGAAAATACCTCCTCCAGCTGGTTCCCCCAGACACCCCAACGCATGCGGGAAACACTCGTGCATGGAGGGAAACAGCGCCTCCAACTGATGAAAAGGGCTAATAACTGGGATCACCGCAGCCTGCCATAAACAGACGGGAAGGATGGCTCGGGAAGCAGGGGGCGGAGGAGGAAGGGGAGCCACCCATCCCCGCCCCCCACAGGACCAGCAACATGACATACAGGTCCTTTGCCCAAAACTTAGTAAGACTGTCAACATGGGGATGGCGGAGCCTGAACCGGGCGCGGGGCCCCCATGAGGGCGCCCTGTGACTGCGCGGCTCTGGAACCTGGGAAAAGCCGACCCTGCCTCGGGCACTTGGTGGGGACAGGTGAGCCTGGGCCCGCGGGGCCTTCCGGGTCCCCCTCCGCTGGCCCTCTGACGGTGACCAGTGCTGGGGGAGGGAAGGCTTGACCGCAGGTGCCCGAGCCCCTCCTTGGTGGGCTCACTGCGGCCCCAGGAAGGTCTGGCGGGAGGGGGGAGGGCGGCCACCGGCCGGCCCTCCCCTCGTTCACACTCTGCCCCTTCCTTGGGTCTGGACTTGCTCCGTCCTCCCCGGTGGCTCCTTCCTGCGCACAGAGGGGACGCCGGACCCTGGTTGGGGGGTGTCTGGGCCGAGTGCCCAGCCTCCCACCCCCCACAGGGGCTGCCCAGGGCCGGCCCTCTCTCTCCTCGGCTCAGCCCCCTTCTGGCCAGCCATCGCCTGCCCCTCGCAGCCAACAAAACCAGGGTGGGGTGGGGAGAAAGGGGAGTGACGCTGGGGACAGAGGCCCCTCAGCTTCCAGGGCGGCCTCATGGGCTGCGGGACGCTTAGGCAGCTGGTGTCCCTGCCCATCCACAGGCGGACGCGTAGCGGTCCACCAAGCACGCGGTATCCCAGCCCGTGACCCTGGCCCTGCACACCTCTCCCCACCCGGTCTCAGACACCTGCCAGTCTCGGCCGTCACCTGACGCCAGAACGGCTGCACAGGATGTCGCCAGCCTCGCACGGCTTGGATGCCCCTTTCCCTGCCCCCTCCCCCGGCTGTTTCCAGAACGTTCTAGGCACAATACACCTGCCTGCCAGCTCTTACCCGGGCAAGCGTGAGCCCCCGGAGAGCCAGACCCCCAGCACCTGGCCCTACCGCACACTCCCTTGCAGGGGGTCCCCGAGAGGCTACCACGGTCCACCCGGCCCGCAGGCTGAGCCCAGCCCTACACGGTTCAGGAGGAGGGAGACCAAAGCCACCAGGCATTCGGGAAAGGCCGCATCTGCCGTCGGGACCTGGTCGGAGCCTCCCGGTGCGAGGTGAGGTTTCCGGGCAGGTGCGGGCACATCAGGGCCCCGGACCACCGCCCCCTCCCCCCCCGCCTCCCATCAGCCACCACAGTGCCAGGACCATCTCGAGAAGCAGACCTCCCAAAGACAGCTACCCCCTGGCCCCATGTTTGCCCCGGTGCACCCGGTCCCTTCCGCCAGCCTCCCCTCCCTCGAGGTCGCCAGACCCAGGCTGGAAAGGCCGGCCTTCATGGTGGATTTCGCTTCCAGAAGGCAGCGCGATGAAGCAGAGCCCTCGGGTCGGGAGTCCGACTGACCCCTCGGTCTGTCCCCCCTCCCCCCCACCCCATCGGCTGCAGCCGCGAGCGAGCCTGCGCGCCTGTCCCGTCAGTGTCCCCCGTCTGTAAACCGGGCTCGAGAACGTCGCACAGGCCCGGCCCGGCCCGGAGGGGAGGACGGAGGAGGGAGGAGTAAGTACACACGGGTGCTCCCTACGCGGTCGCGGTCGCGGTCGCGGGCCAGGCGAACCTCACGTGCTCAGTTTGCTTTCACTGGTGTCTTTTTCTTTGAGTTGAACTAGTTTTCACCCCCGATGCACGGCAGCCCAGCAAGGACCCCTCTGGGCACTTCCGGAAGGTCGAATCGTGGCACAGTGGTGAGAATGTGAGCCTCCCCTTGGCGCTCGTGTATCGGGAACCCGCGAGGCCCCTCCTGAGGCCCCCTGCTGCGGGGAGGGTCCCAGGCGGCCAGGCGGGCCCCGACCCCAGCTTCTGGTCCAGGGAATCGCAAAGCTGCCCCCCAGAGAAGAGTTTCCCAAATAACCCCTCGGCCAGGCGTTCGAACAATGCTATTTTGGGGGTAACGAGATTACGGAGCAAGTTTCATTGTGTAAAGGGGATTTTATAACCTTTTCTTAGCTTTTTCCCACCTAACCGTCCCCCCAACTTTCTACTTTCTCCTCCAGCACTTTCTTTTTTATTGAAATAGTCCGACCGCTTGGCTAACGGTTCTTTTCAGAAAATCACAGAGGCTCTGTTTTTTTTCTCTTATTTTGTAAAGTGTATTTATTTATTTTGAGACAGAAAGAGAGCACGAGCAAGGGAGGGGCACAGAGAGAGAGCAAGCGGGGTCCACGCGGCCAGCACAGAGCCCGACGCGGGGCTCAAACTCACAAACCCCGATCGAGAGTCGGATGCGGAACCGACTGAGCCACCCCAGTGTCCCTCTGTTTTCCTTTTAAGACTGAAAGGGAGGAGGGGGGAGTCTCTAAGACACCAGAGACCGGTGACCCTCTAAAACACTCCTGCCGGGAGCCTGGGCTTTGCTGCACCTGTGTGTGTGTGTACGCACGTGCACGAGTGTGCTGGTGAGCGCAGGGAAACGGGCGAAGAAGCCGCCCGTTCCACGTCCGAGGGGTCACACCTCACGTAATCCTCACGCACCGCGCCGACCCGGCTGTCTGCCTTCTGCACATGACGACGTGCGTTCAGAGAGGGTAAGCCACTCGCCCGAGGTCACACAGCTTCCTGGTTCACGCCACTGAATTCTGAGATTTTGTTTTATTTCAGCCAAAGGGGTAACTAGCCCCCACCCCCGTCCCCGCATCCTCCCTCCCTGTGCTGAGCCGACCAGCCTCTCCCCCAGTTCAAAAACAGCCTCAGCCCAACAGCAAGGGCTTTGTCCAAAGAGTGACCTTTCCGAGGGGGGGAGGCCTCAATCCAGGCCTCCTTCCAAGTCCGTTCCCAGCCCCGCCTCCCTGACACCCACTTTACAAGGCCCCGAGAGCGGATGGAAGGGGCCCCTGTCCAGGGACGGCCCGCGCCGCGTCAGTGCCTTTGTTCTGATCTCGCAAAAGTCCGAACGCGAGTCCCTGAGTTGTCCATGTTTGGGAAAAACACTTTTTTTTTTTTTTCCTTCCTTCTTCTTTTGGTCTTTCTAACACAGCTAGGGTTTCCCTGGTGATCGCTCTCCCCCGCGCCAGGGGAAAGCCTGAGCCGGCTAACTTTGTTCATTGTGTTTGCCCCGGCAGAGGCCTCCCGGGAGGCCAGCGGGGCGAGCCCGGGCAGGTAGGGGCGCCCTGGCTCGGCCGGTCCCTCCTGCGGCCCCGGCCAGAAAGCTGGCTGGGGCCAAGCTCGAAAGCCGCCCCTGCCAAGAGCCAGCCGTGCACTTGGAGGTAGATTGGGGGGGGGGGGTGTTGGGGAGGTGAGGGACCGCCTTTCAAAACCAAGACCCCGAGGATCGGAAAAACTAAGCCGAGGACTTGGCAGGCGCAGGTAGCTCCGGCTAAAAATAAGAGCCTGGCCTTTAAGACGAACTGTCCATCCCCCCCCCCCTTTCACACACAAGAAAATTCCCCTGAAAACCAAACGCAAAAACGCTTTTCGAAAAAGATCCGAGGAATGTTTTCTTTCATTCCCAACCCTCCCCCTCCCGCCGGCGTGATGGTCCCAGAGCTGGGGGTGGGGGGTGGGGGTCAGAACACTTGCCACGCCCCGCCCCGCACCTGTCCCTCGGACACCCCGCGACCGTCCTTTCCCCCTCTCCCGACTAGCTGCCTTCTCCCTGTTGCAAGGAAGAGGCCCGGACTGGCCCACAGGGGTCCTCGGTGGGGGCTTCTCGGATCCCTGGTGGGCGGGGGGGGGGGGTGCCCCGGCCCAGCTGGCAAGTGCTTCCTGCCGCCCACAGGAGGGAGCCGGCCCCGCAGGGCGACGAGCCGGTCCCAGACGCCTTCTGTCCGTCCCTCCTACACGCCCTCCGTCCGGGCCTCTGTCCTCCAGCAGCTGGCCGCCTCCTTGTCCCCACACGGGCCTCGCCTCAGGTCTCTGCTCACGCAGGTGCGGGTGCCCTGCCTGCAGTGCATGCCCCCCCTCCCCTGCCCCGCCTCTCCCCTCCTGCTGCTCTGCGTCCTGCCTGCCCCTGCAGCTGGAACCTGCCAGCGGGTGGGGCTCCGAGGAGCTTCTTAGACGATCCAGGGCTGGGACCCCCCGCCCCCCAGCAGGAGAGGGTGCGAGCGCTCCCTTGGCCTCACCTGCTGGGGCCTGGACTTTTCCAGAGACCTCTCCAGGGAGCAGGAGGGGCATACTTTCGGGAACTCCCTGCTCAGTCGGCCCGGGGCGCTCTGCACCCACTGCGGGTCCCGGACAGCGGACAGCCTGGGCGGCCCCGGGCCCCGGGGGTCACTGATCTACCCGTGTGAGGACCCGGACCCCTCGCCCGCTCAGACCGGGCGACCCGGCAAGGGAAGCGCATATTCCAGACGCCCCCTGCCCGCCCCCGTTCCTGGCACCCACGGACCCACGGTCATGCCAAATAGGCCTTTGTTCGCCTACCCAGGAACGGAGGGAGGCTTCACTCAACATGGAAATGTTCCTACCCTCCCGCCCAGGCGGGGCCCGAGGAGGCTCCGGCTCTGGTCCAGAAGGTCACGACTTGGCTCCTCCTCCCGCCTCCCTCCTGGGTTCCATCCTCTTAAGAACTAAAAATAATGGAGGGCTAGAGGAAACAGAGAGGGGTGGGGGGAGGGAAGCCAGAAAGAGGGACCCACGGAGGGAGGGAGGGAGGGCGGGAGGGAGGGAGGGAGAAGCTTCTGGAGGCACAGAGGCCAAGTGCACCTCTCACACCGGGAGCCAGGGGGCCTCCAGGCTGGAATCAACAATAGGAGGAAACCCGGAGAAGCAGCCCAGCCAGGGGGAGGGGTGTGGGGGGGGAGCCTCCAGCAGCCGACCTCCCAGTGTCCAAAGCTCACAGGACAGAAGGGCTCGGCTTGGCTCTCCCTCTGGGAAAGGGCACCCGGGCCTCTGCCCCGCTGTTGCGGGAGGGGGGGCGGGGGGGTTCACCCCTGCAATGCACACCGGGTCCCCTCCCGCCCTTCCCCGGAGAGCTTATTCTCACCTAGGTAAGATGCGAAAAGACAAAGCCGAGTCACAGAGGGTGGAAATTTACTGAAGGCCCTCACTGCTCAGCAGACGCTGGGGCCAAGGGGCTGGGGCCCCACCCCAGGGCCCCCCGCACCCTGGCCGATGCCTCATGGGGCCACCCCTGTCCCAGCCCCGCCCCACACACCTGCTCCCCACTTCCGTAGCTTGGGGGGCTGGAGGCACACTCCACCCCCGGAGATTAGGGTGAGGCCGGCCAGGCCGTGCGGCGAGGCCACGGGGGCCGTGCCGGGAACAGAAGCACCGGATCCGCACGGACTACCAGACGCGGTGCTTGCTTAAGTACTACGGATGTCCCACCCGAACGGTCTCGACCTGCCCCACGGGGGCGCTCGTTGTCGCGCGTTGCAGAGGGGGACACCGAGGCACAGAAGCCTGGACCCCCGGCCCAGCGTTCAACAGCTGGCAAGTGGCGAAGGCAGGATTTGAACCCAGGCGGCTCGGCTCCAGCGTGCAGGCTCTCCGTCACTCGGCTGGGCTGCCCCGTTGTCACTGGTGGCAAATAACCTTACAGCCCGAGGACCCCGGGTTTCGACCCTGTTACTTACTACTCCTGGCCGGCGGTATAGTCAGGCTCCCAGGTTTCGACCCTGTTACAGAAGCACCCGGTGAATACTGCATACCCCCCAGGGGTCCTGTGTGGTCTGAGCCAGAAGGCGGTGCCTCTTTGGAGGGCGAAACCACGGCAGAGGCCCTGTCTGTGTGGGCTCGGCAGAGGTGAGCCGCAGGGTCTGGGGGCCCCCTCCTCTGTCCCCGGGGCCTGGGGAGCCCTCCTCCCACTGAGGAAGGGGACGACCACGGGCTGCAGGAGGCGTGTCCCCACAAGGGTCCCACTCCCTGCCACGAAACCAATCCTGGTCGAGCTCGGGCTCGCCTTCAAGAGCCTTTCTGGAAACCCGGAAGGCCCAGGAGCTGCGTTTAAGCGCGAGAGACAGCGGGCGGGGGGCAGCCTGCGCCTCCAGCTCCCACGCCGTCCTCCCCCAGGGACCTACAGTCTGAAAGAAGGCACTCCCGGGGGCTCGACCAGGCGCCGGGGCCCGGCCCCGCATCTCTGTCCCACGCAGGAACGTGCCATTTAATCGTCCGGGAAAATAGAAGGCCGTTTTCTGCAAAATGTTGAAAGACCCACAGTGTCACGGGCCCGCCTTCAAAACAAACTTCTGTGTTAGTTTTCACACCCCCTTGCCTTTCTCCCCGAGATACCCCGAGCCAGAGAATCTCGGGGTTACAAAACAGGAAGCTTAAGGACACGGCCGCACACAGCAAGAGTTTCCTTGACCTCCGAGCTTGCTGAAAGTTTACTTCTCCGGGCCGAGAGCGTTCACGGACCCGGTCCCGCCTTCTAAGTGGCTTCCGAGGGCCCAGAAAGTGCTCGTCAGGGACCGGCCGAGGGGGGCTGCTCTGGGCGAAGTCCCAAGCCAGAGTTGTGGGCACACCCACGCCAGGAATTTCCAACAAGGAAACTTCGCAGGAAGAGCCTCGAATACCCACACGGGCGCTCGCGAGCAGCACCGGCCACGGGGCTATACTTCGAAACTTGGTTCCCAGCAAGATCCGCGTCGGTGTGATTTGGGCTTCTGACGGATGCCGCCGTCTGCAAAACGCAGACGGTCGGGGGGCCCCGCGCTCCTTCCCGATCCCGAAGACCGTCGCGGCCCTGCCTCTGGATGGCCCCCTGAGGCCCCCGGCCTCCCTCTCTCGCTCAGAACCTAGAACGAGTCGCGCGTCTGCTCGCTCCCGTGAGGCCTGTGGGAGGCCCAGGAAACGGCCTGCCAGAAAGACGCGCCGGCGAACCCCCAAGTGCGAGCCAGACTCGGGGGGCCCTCCGCACACACGGCTGTCCCCGGCCCATCCTGATGTCCGCCCCCTCGGTACGTGTGAGTTTCATCAGCAGACTGACTCATCGGCCTTCCCCCGTGCGTCGTGTGTTGTCGCTGTCAACTGGGCCCCGAGTGCTTACTTAAGCTCTTTCCCGTAGGGCGCGAGGCTCTACGGGGCAGGGGGCAGGCGGGACTCGCCTCCCAGGGGAGCGACCAGGGGCCAAGGGACTCCCGATCGGAGGTCACACCTGGGGGTTGAGCCTCCACTTACCCACGGCATCTGCGGGGGGTGGGGGGGGCGGGGGGACCCCACCCACCCCCTCCCGTCCACTCCTGCCGGGCTCCCTTCCCACCTGAGGCACGCCGCCCTCTGCCCTGAAGCCTGACCCCGACAATAGTCCCCTAGGCTTCCGCTTCTCTCCGACTCAGTTTACCTCCTTCCCACTGAGCGAAGGGAGCTAGGACCCTCTTCAGAGCCGCGAGCGGGTTATCTGGAAAACGTATTCCTGGGATGGCAGAGGCTGAGGACCGGGCTCGACGGCCTCGGGAAGTCCTCCCTGCCAAGGACCTTGACCCTGGACGGAAGGAGCTAGAGAGACGCTCGGAGACCCGCGGGGTCTCCCCACCCTCCGGCCTGCCTGCCGGGCCCCGGGAAGAGGCGGGAGCCTCCTTTGCTACTTCCACCTGCCTCGAGCCGGCAACGCGAGCGTCCTGGAAGAAGTCACAAGCGCCCCGAGGACGCGGTCCCACGGAGAGGGCCTCTGGGGACGGCCCGCGTGTAGGAGCTTCCTGACAGCGCTTCTCGGGAACAGAACCAGCTGGCGGATTGATTCCCCCTAACTTTCGAGGCTATTCTTAGGGCACATCTGTCTCCGAGTGAAGTCACCGAGGAAAAACCCAAGCGGAGAAAACACTTTCAAGCCGCTGTCCTGTGAATTTTTGGAAAAGGCAGCAAGGCAAGGAGCCACCACGGCGGCCCAGATTTCTGGAAGGCTGGGCGTGGCCCCGGGACCGCAGGGACGCGGGCTACGCGCACCGCGCTCGGCCAGCGGGACCCTTCTCTCCCCCGAAGCCGGCTCCCTCCTTCCCCTTCCCAGCCAGATCTGGGCAAGCTCCCCCGCGACCCTAAGTCAGGCCCAGAGCAGGGCCCCTTGGGGACAAGTGACCAGATCATGCAAGGCACACACATTCCGGCTGGTGGCCGGCTGGCGTTATTTTCTTTGGCTAGAATTTTTTTTTTTTTTTCCAAAATGAGTGGCCAACGTTTACAAATCAGGGCATTTGACACAAAAATCCGGGTCACCCGCCGTCTTTGAAATAACCTGGCCCACGCTCCGGCGTGGCATCCATCCACGGGCCGGAGCGGAGCAGCCTACCTTGAGACGGGCCTTCCCTTCCGGCCACCGGGCCCCGTCCCTACATTGTCACCTCCCCAGCCGCTGACAGCCCGCGAGTCCTGCCCCCGGACTTAAAGACAAAGAGGACAGAGAGCCGAGGGCGGCCTGGGACCTCACTGGCCTCACGTACACCAGACTCACTGGCCAAGCGAGCGTGGACAGACTCGTGGCCTGTTTCTCGGACCATCTGCGGATGGACGGCGCTCTCTCTGCCTCGAAGACGGGAGGAAGGATGACATAGGGAGACGAGGGGATGCTCTGAACACCGGCTGTGCCACACGCAACGTGAGACACCCGTCTCTGGTTAGATCGGCAGCCGGGCAGGGGGGCGCGGGGAACGGAAGCACAGGACGCGCCTCCGAGAATAGAACCGGGACCTCTGAACCGCCCAACCGTGTGACCTCGGCCCGGCCTCCACGGTCTGCGCACCAGAGACGTGCGACGTGGCTCGGTCACGGCTGAGCAGACCGGGCTCATCAGAGACTTTAGAACCAGGGGGCCTGCCATGGGGGACTGCCAGGCGCGGCCTCCCGACGACGCCCTGCGGAGCTAACTCGGGTCACCCAGCTCTCCCCTGGGGAGGGGGGTGGCGGGCTTGGGAGCCCCTGGTGCAGTGTTTCCAGAAGCTTCAGGGGCTCACCACCCATCAGCCTTTGCTCTTCCCTCTCCTGGATGAGGACAGCCTTCCCGGGCGCGTCCTTGGCAGCCCTTCTCCACCTCAGCCCGAGAACTTTCTAGAACGTAAATCTCGGCCAGGCCCGTCCCTGCTCTAAACCTTCGCCGACTTCCTGAAAGCCTTCGTTTTCTTGTTTGTTCATCATTTTAGACAGAGTGAGCGTGAGGGGGGGACGGGCAGAGAGAGGATCCCAAGCAGGCTCCACGCGCGGCACGAGGACCGGGTCTCCCCACGCCCCGCCCCACGCCGGTCCCACACACAGGCCACCTCCTTTCACGAGCCCTCCCCTTCCAGAAGGCTTGGCCTCCGTGCCCGGTGCTGCTCCCAGGCCCCGTCGGGCCTTGCTGGAGGAAGCGGCCCCCACTGCTCTCTCCTGTCCACGAAACCCCAAATCCCAGGGCTCAGCTACTTCGCCGTCCTCTTGCCCTTTGCTGCCTGGGACGATCTGTACCCACTCGAATCCAGCCACGCGGGCGGGGCTCGGTGCTGCGGCCCGGGGAGCCCGCGGTCCACGAAGGAGGACGAGCTTGGGGCTCAATAACTATAAAACGTGGCCAGAAACAGGAGCGATTTTATGTGGGCACAGACCCCGGGCTGCGGGGAGCTCGTCTTGGGCGTAAAGTCAGCCCTCCAGGATTCAGATGGGGGGGGGGCGTGTCCCCAAGGCCTGTCCTTGAACGTCACAGAAACAAGACAGAAGCGGGGCCGGGGCTACCGACTTCCATCTGGTGCTTTTCTTTATGTTTTGTCCATCCTGAAGAAACTCAGGGAAGGACCGCGCTCCGAGGTTCGAATTTCCTCGGAAATTCGGGGAAAATTTGTGAATTTCTGCCACCGTTCTCTGTAAGCTTTTTTTTTTTTTCTGTTGGCCTTTCTGTTGCTTCAGCTGAAAGAGACTTTTCGAAATGGAAATTAGTAAGCGCGCTGCAGCCCGGCGACGAAGGAAGACAGCCAGAAAACTCTGGCTCGGCCCCCCGAACATGAAGAGGCAGAGACCCATGTTTACGAAGCCGGACGAAGTCATACAAGACTCGAAATAGAAGCTGTGACGTCGTCACTCCTTACCGCCGCAGGCCGATTGAGAAGCGTCATCTTTCCCCTTTCCCAAACGTGCATTAATATCTCTACAAGGATTACCCTGGGTGATGTACGAAGTGCTGAATCATGGTCTTTCAAGCCAGAAAAGAATATAACACTGTATGTTAAGTACCCTGGAATTAAAATGAAGTTAAAAAAAAAAAGTATTAAATCCTTTACAAATCGCCCCCCCCCCAGTTTTTTTAATTGGCATCATCATAGACACAAAATTCAACAGTAGAAGCTGAGTTTCACCATCCACGGTGATTTTCTGCCCATTTTCATTATCGGTTTTATTTCTCGATCATCACCGAGCATAATTTTTTCACACGGGAGAGAGGAGTGTGAGACACATCAGCCGCGCCCGGTGCCTCCTAGTTCAGCTTCCTGACGAGGTTTCGGGCAGGGGGGACGGAGGCGAGGTTTCTGGAAAGGAGAACCAGGCAGTGTCGCAGGCTGAGCGCAGGGCTGATGACCCGCGGCCGGGTCTCAAGGTGACAGGGAGGACGCGAGGGAGGAGGCGCCACAGCCCTCCTGGACCGTCTACAATGCAACACTTACAAGGATCAAAGGCCAAGACATCGCCGAACCGAAGGCAAAGTCAAATAAACTGGAGACAGTGTTTTACAAAAAATACACTACTGCGGAAGCGGTCAGGAATTTAGTACATAAAGAACTCAACAAATAGGTTTAAAAAAAAAAAAAAAAACTCTAAGCATCTGACTCTTACTTTCGGCTTAGGTCATGATCTCGTGAGGTGGCGCGTGGGATCCTGTCTCTCTCTGCCCCTCCCCTGACTCGCGCACGCGAGCTTTCTCTCCCTCTCTCTCTCTCTCGAAACAATAATATCTCTTTTATCAAGAGATAAACTTGGCATCGGACACATAATTCAGGGTACACACAGTGAAAACAACAATTATTGGTATTCCCCTAGGAAATTAGCAAAAGCCAGAAAACCAGAAAAATAGGAACACGAGGGCTCCTGGAGAGGAGACCCCGCAATGCGGGGCTGGCCGTGCCCCCGAAGCCCCCAGCCCGTGGGGACAGCAGCCCGGGGATGTGTGTCAAAGGCCATAAAACTCTTCCAACCTTTCGTCCTTACCTCTGGAAATCTCCTTAAGGAAATCTGGAAAAAGTCACCAGCACCACGATGTTAACGATGCCATTGTTCGCTTAACAATAGCATCGAAAATAGCCCAACATCCAACAATAGACGAATGATGGAGTAAACCAGAGGCTGAGTCCTCGGCCTTAGAAAGACACACGGAACATTCTGGATAGCATGGGGGGGGGGGGTTGCGGGGAGGAAGCAGGGTAAGCTAAAAACACGCACGTACTTTCTAATTTTTTTTTTAATGTGTAGTTTGGCGGGGGCGGGGAGGGGCAGAGAGAGAGGAAGACAGATCCGGAGTGGGCTCGGAGCTGTCAGCAGGGACGCGGGGCTCAAACTCACACACCTGAGATCTTGCCCTCACCGAAGTCGGTCGCTTAACCGACTGAGCCCCCCAGGCGCCCCCTCCCCTTTTTTTAAAAGTACTCTCCACCCTCGAGGTGGTGCTCGAACTCACCACACGGAGCCCAAGAGTCCCACAGCCCTCTGAGCCGGCTGGGCGCCCCGACACGGACACCCTTTAAAGGGCTGGGGGAGGGGGACACGCCGATTTCTAAGAAGAGCCGCGAGTGTGCATTTCCACACGGTACGTTCTTACGGACTGTGACAAAACCAGTCGGCCCCTGGCTCGGATTCCTTAGCGATTTCTTGGATTACACCGGACTGCGTGTAAGTTTCACGTCCCTCTTGAATCGAGATGGAATGGACATTAGCCAATTAATAACCAACAGGATCGTTATGTTCAGTTATGACGACGGGGTGAAATCCTTGTCCCTCCTTCTCAAAATGTCTATAAGACGGTCGGTTTGCTGTTAACAACGTAGAAAGGGTACGGATCACGGAAACGCCAGGGGGCCTCGATCCACTGTGGCCCTCTCCCCACCCAGTACCTCCTCCCTGCGTTTGATCTGAGGCCACGGCCCCCACGAGATGTCCCTTCGTGTCCCCTCGGCTGGAAACACCGGCGACGGGCCTGCCGCTGTTGGGAAAGCACCTTCGAGAACGGGCCCGGTGAACACGGTGGGCAGAACCCTCCCGCCGAGAAGACAAAACCGAGCTCCTCCAGGGCGGGGGCCGTGAGATTCCCCCTTGTACCCTCGCTGCAGGGCTGTGAACGCCTGTGCTAGCGGATTCCGTATCCCCTCGCTGCCGGACGGACGTCTGCGGAGCCCCCACCGTGTGCCCCCGTCCCGGGCGCACAGGACGGAGCGGCGGGCGCAGCACGTCGAGAAAGAAACATCCGGTCCCTCTGGAGGCAGCAAGTGCTCGGAGGAGGCTCCGCTCCTGCCCGGCAAGGAAGCTTCCTGAATTCTCTGCGTGTGCGGACACCTCTCACGAGGCCTTCTGGAAGCTCAACACGGAGATACGGGCTGATGCCCGACACACGTCACATACACCGGGCACGGCGTGGACTTCCATTTCTCGTTCTTTCGGCTGCGTTCTCTCGCTCTGCACAAGGCAGGGCCGTGACGGGCCTGTCGGCGTTAGTGGTCTCTGGACCAGACAAAGGCACCAGGGTTTCGGGAAGCCCCGGCTTCATCCGCCAAGAGATCTTGGCCAGGTAGGCTCAGACACCTGCGCTCGGATTGTTCTGGTTAATAACGCAGGAAGGTTAAGCACACAGGCAAACAGCGGCTTTGTCTCCCTCCCCCTTCGGGCTCAGTCACGGCGCGGCTGGAAGAGAGTCGGAGGCTTCATCCCCACCCGCAGGTGACTCCAGCTCGCCCACCCGCCAGAGCCAGGGGCCAGCAGCTCCCCACCGTGCCGACGTTCTCGAGATGCGATGCCAAGGTTTCGAAGGCGCTCGCAGAAACAGTGGAGCCGAGTCAGCGCTTCTTGTGGCCCCGGGCCGGCAACTACAAACCGATTTTGTTTAAAGCACTGAGGTATTTTTTTAAACGATCTAAGATCAGAGGCGCCTGGGCTGCTCAGTCGGCTCAGCATCTGACTCCTGATTTGGGCTCAGGCCATGACCTCGTGGCTCGCGGGTTCGAGTCCCGTGTCGGGCTTTGTGCCGACGGTGTGGAGCCTGCTTGGGATTCTCTCCCTCCCTCTCTCTCTCTCTCTCTCTCTCTCTGCCCCTCGGCTCGCTCTCGCTCTCCAAATACGTAAATAAACTTAAAAATTTTTTTAAAAGAGAAAAAATATCTAAAATTAACAGTCCCCCCTTTTAACATTTTTCTCCCCCTCCCGTAGGTCCCCGCCCCCTTTCGGTTTCTTTAGAATCAAAATTTGTGCCCTTTTCCTCATTTGCGGACCACAAGTCCTGCTCTGCTACCCGCCCCACCCCCTGCCGCTTTCCAGAACACTCCGACAGCGTCTCCTGCTCATCGCTCCTGGTGACCCGCCGAGCCTGTGACTTCGCTGTGCGCCCCCACGCCTCTGGTTGACCCCCCCCCATTTAATGACTCCATAGCCCGACTCCGTTGACTGCAATCCAGCTCCCCCCAAAATGACCCAGCAGGAGAAAGCATCTCGGTGTAGGACACACCTGACCTAGGTGTGGGTGTTCCGTGGCCAGGGGGAACTGTACCCCGGAGGGAAAGGAGGCGTGTGTGTGTGTGTGTGTGTGTGTGTGTGTGTGTGTAGACGCGCAGGCGCAAGGCCAGAGGAAAAAAAAAAAAAAGGAACCCAACGCGGCTCTCAGGAGGGAATAGAACCGGTGCTTGCCGCGTTCCGCCGGGTGCCGAGGAGGAAGTGGTTACTCTAACCCCGGGGGGGAAATGCTCGCCCGAAACAGGAAAATGGAACTCTTACAATTTTCCACCAGCGGCGGGGACCGAGCCGCCACACTTGGAAACGCTTGCACAAGCACTCTCCGGGGCCGCGCGGCTGAGACTCGGGGCCTTGGTCCCCACCCCTGCGAGGCCCGGACCGGGCCCCGGATCCGACCCCCGATCCGGCCCCAGAGGCTTCGGGGACTGGAACGATTCTCCTTGTTGCCTCCCTTCCCCTAAGCGACTGGGCTGAGCGCCCCCCCCCACCCCCAGGAGCTGGGGGAGCGGGGGAAGGAGGGGTCAGGAGATGGAGGCTGGGGTCCCGGCCCAGCCCATTGACTTGCTGTGGAAATTTGGGCAGGTTACTCAACCTTCCTGCTTCTTCGGTCTCTACTTCCTCTCTGTGAACCGGTGGTATTATTAACGCTCTGCTCACACCCCTCGTTGTTGTGAGGCTCGTGCAGCAAGGTGGCAAGCCGGGGGCTCTCTGGACCCCCCAGCGCCTGTGCGGACGCCGGCGGGCGGTCGCTATCAAAGACAGGCAAGCTTCCTAGAGCGCCGACCCCTGGGGCTCTCCGCCCGGGTGCTGGAATATGTCCCCAAGTCACCCAAGTCACCCTTCGGAGGGAGCCTCATTGATAATTCTGCTCCGCCCCCCCCCCCGCCCATCCTGCAGAATGTCAGTCAATGACCCTACAGAGTGTGGTCAGCGCGGCTGGAGGCGGGGAGGACTCAATGTCACGGGCTCCCCGCTCCCACCACGCGCCGCCATCCAAAGCCCCAGCCCTCGCCCTCCGTGACTCATTTGCCTGCTCGGAGGGTCAGGCCGGCTCCCGTTCTGAGTCATATTTTCCATGTATTAAAATGAGCATCTGGCGGCCGCCCGGTGCCCCCCGTGCGGCGTCTTCACTCGCGCTCACCTGCACCGGCCACCCCGTGCGGCCACTTGGGGCTCGACCCCGCAGGCAAATGCGGGCGAAGGGGGGCCGCGGCCGGCAGGACCGAGCGCCTGGAGAACTAGAGGCCGGGCTGGCTTCCCCCAGGAGTTCCACGGGGGGGCTTGGGCCAGGACTGCACGACACCCTCCCCGTCCCCGCGTGACCTTGACCGGGCCGCGCACCCTTCCCGACCCCTGGCTTCCTCCCCCGCGCGCGCCACGCCCTGCCCGGCTCTCCAGGTGACTGTGAGCAGCGCGTGTGGGAACGGCGGGGAAGCCGCTTCGTGAACCACCGACGCGGTCTCGGGGGCAGGGCACCGGCCCGAGCGGCTGGAGAACCACCCCTGAACCTGGAAGTGGTTTATTTGAATCCACGAAGGGCCTCAGGTGCTCCCCGGATGTAAAAAGCATTTCGGCTAGCCGCCCAGAGGCGCTCACCAACGATTTCTAAGTCCATCCGAGCGAGTCACAGAAACAGCTCGCTGAAGTGGTGAGCGGGCTTTAGGGGCTTTGTCCTTGTTGCTTTTTACCCTGAAAACTACCTTCCTTCGCTCTTCCTCTCGCTCTGATCTCGGCCGGAGGGCCACCCCAAGGACGGAGGGACGCGTCCCTTGTTGCCTTTCGGGCAGAGCTAGAACGAGGTCTCCTTGGACTCCGCCCTCCGCCCTCTCTGTTCCAGCTGCTTGGCCCGGAGCACCTTGGCAGCTCCCGGGCCAAACCCGCGGACCCTCCCTCCCTTCCCGTCCCCCCCCCTACTGGGTTGGAAGCCCAGCGGTGCGAAGCGTTCCTAAGGTCGCCTCCTCCGTCAGCCTTCCAGGACGTGCTAACCCTCGGGGAGGGAGGGCGGGGGTTTCCAGGACACTCGGGGGCTTGTTCTGCACACAAAGGAGATTTACCGAGTCAGCCCCGCTGGCGTTTGCCAGGATCCCTGCGAGAGAGCCGAACTGGGTCACCTTCTGATTCACTGCCTGGCGGACCTACCCTCGTCTATTATTAGCGCCCCGGGCAAGACGCCACCGCCAGGCTGGGGGAGACCTTTGTGTCAAGGTAGAGAAGGCAGGAAGAGGTGTGTGTGCAGGAGAGAGGTAAGAGGAGTCTGAGGTTTTCTCCAGAGAGGGAGGAGGGGAGGAGGGGGAGGAGGAGGAGCGGGGGGAGGTGGGGCTTCAGGCTCTCCTTCCTCCTTCCTCCTCTAACCTCATCTGAACCTCAGACAAGCCTCGGGAGCAGAAGCCCTGGAATTCAGACCCACCTTGGCTGTGGCTCCAGGTGGCCGAGGCGTGTCCTCCCCCCTGGCATCCCCCCTCCGCCCCGTGCCTTCGGGGCCTGGCCCCGTCACGCAGCAGCTGGAGGAGCCCAGAGAGACGGAGCGGGAAGGTTCGAGAACCCCTCCGTCCAACGCACGTGTGGCCTCCCCAGCACTACCGCCGTCGAAAGAGCTTGTGTGTTCGCCGCCCTCGGTCCTTCACAACAGGGGGGGTGGGGGGGCATCCTCCCTGCACGAGAGACGAGACAACAGCCTTGGGGAGGCTCCGCCGGCCGAAGAAGGGCGCTAACAGACACGGAGGGGGACGGGGTTGAGGAGGGGACAGTCAGCGTCACCTTCATGCGTCTACGAACGCAGTATTCCACAGTGCAGGCGTTCACTTGACTTGCTAGACCCCGCTTGTACAGCCATTACTTCCTAAACACTTTGAAGAACATCAAAAAAATAATAATAAATAAATAAGCGGTGTTGCCGGTCACCGGCGGAGTCTCTGTTTGCACAGTGTTCCGATTCCGGAAGAATCTCTGGCCGCACCTCTGCGCTTGTCCAAACCCAAGGCGGGGCCCCGAAGCTGGCGGAGATTACCCCCCTCACGTCATTCAGGCGAAAAATCTCGCAAAAGCGCCCACCCCTAAATGCCAGTTACTAAAGAGGGCGGAAACGGCCTACGGAAAACAAGATTAAACGACGTATTAGGAGAAACACGGCGGCTGGAGGCGAGCCGGTCTAGGCTCCGCGTGTCTCCCCGTCTGTGAAATGAGCTTGGGACCCGCGCTCCACAGGCCCTTCCTTTTTCAAGTCACTTATCCGTCCCAGGCAGGGAGACAAAGGAGGAGTTATCTATTCCGAAAGGAGCCGGGCTGGGCTGAGGCCCTGGTCGGGGTTTTACGAGGTCTTGACAACCAAGCTCGCCGTAGACTTACTCCAGGCAGCCCTCAGGAAGGAGGGTTCCTGTGTGACGCCTCCCAGGAAGTGACGACGAAAGGGGCCATACTCCCAGCAAGAGAGAGAGGGCAGGTGCAGAGGGGATGCCCAAAGGAGGGGCATCCCAAGAGGCGGGTCCTACTGACAGGTGGCCATTGAGGAACCAAAAGGGAAAGGTGGCTGCCCAGAGGGACAGGGCGCACAGGCGTCAGGACCCGGGCTGGCCGGGTGTCTGGGCCAACCTCTCCAGGGGTCCCAAAGAAGCGGGCGTCTCTCCACGACAGAGCCCTCTGCCTCTCCCGGCGTCTCCCAATGGGAGCAGGGTCTACTGAGAACTTGACCAGATGATACTTTGTTTCCATTTGTGAAAAGAAACCGGGGTGGCCAAGATTCCAAAGGAAATGGCCCTTTCTGATGTGGCTGCCTGGGTCCTCTCCCCTTCTCCGCTTCTCTCATCAGAAAACGGAAGGATTAACCACATAAGCCCCAAAATAATGGCTGGCCCTGAGGTCCCCTGGTTTGGGACAGTCTCAGAAAAGACCGAACGGTGGGCATTGACCTGCCTTAACAATCCGCTTCCCTTCCGAACGGGTTTGGGGGAGAAAGCACGTAAGAGAAGGGAAGTTTTCTTCCTTATCAGCGCACGCAAAAGAGCACACTTAAAACTGCGTTTTGACAACACGAAAATGGTTGTTGTCGATGCTCAGGAACAACGCGAGGTGAGTTTCGTGCCTTTACGGTTTCCCGGGGGGCATCCGACTCCCCACGACGTAGGCACGACGTGTGTTAAATGATCAGGCGTTACTGTCTCGGATTCTGTTTTGCGGGGGAGACGCTGAAGTCCGGGTCTTCACCAGCGAGAGGCGACGCAGGAGGGGAGGAGCAGGGGGTGCGGGAAGCACCCCCACCCTCCACCCGACCCGATGCCGCCCACTAGGATGGACGCCTGGGCCCGCGTCTGCACCTGGGACGTGCTGGCGGGAACCAACCTTCAGACCCACCTTGGCTGTGGCTCCAGGTGGCCAAGGCGTATTCCTCCCCCCAACGCCCCCCCCCTCCACCCCGTGCCTTCGGGACCTGGCCCCGTGATGCAGCAGCTGGAGTCTGCAAGATGGAGGAGCCCAGAGAGACGGAGCGGGAAGGTTCGAGAACCCCTCCATCCAATGCACGTGTGGCCTCCCCAGAACTACCGCCATCTAAAGACCTTGTGTGTACACCGCCCTCGGTCCTTCACAACGAGCGGGGGGGGGGGGGGGTGGGGGGGTGGAATCATCCTTGCATGAGAGACGAGACAACAGCCTTGGGCCTCGCACAGGTGGCTGGGGCCTCAAGGACTGAGTCCCAACCTTGAGCCAGCCTAGCCAAGTGAGCGCCTTCCTAAGACGCGGGAGAACCCAGGGCAGGAGGGCGGAGCGGAATGTGAGGGGCGGGGCGGGATGCGAGGGGCGGGGCGCAGCAAGGGGCGGAGCAAGAGGCGGGGCGGGGCGCAAGGGCGGGGCAGAAGACACAACAGAGAGCCCGGGACTGTGGGACCTTCGCACCCTCGCTCCCCTTTGGGTCCAGATCGGTGAGACTCCCGAGAGCGCCCTCCACTTCTTGAAATCTAGTTGGCGTTTCTTTTTTTTAATTAAAAAAATTTTTAATGTATATCTATTTTTGAGAGAGAGGCACACTGTAAGCAGGGGAGGGGCAGAGAGAGAGAGGGAGACACAGAAGCAGACAGAGAGACAGACACCCCTTGTGAGGAAGCTAAGTGCTTGTGCCCCTCCGTATCGCCAGGATAATCCCGGCACTCCTCAGCCCAGTGGGCCGCTGCCAACTCCCCGGGAGAAGCCGATGGCTTTCTTCCCAGCCCGGGGATCACGCTCCCGCCCAGCCCGGCCCTTCTGCTCTTGGGGCGTCACTTCATTCCCCACGGGGAAAGAATTCACGTGTGTCCGGTGTGCACAGCGCGCCCGGCACGTTGCCAGAGCCGGTAGCCATCCTGGGCCCTCACGGTCACGCTGGCCAAGCACGCGGAGGGGAGGTGGAGAAACCGACGGGGCTAGAGCCCAGATTCCAGCAGGGCCCGGGAGAGAAGGCAGGCGGCCTTCCCCTCCCCCCTGCCCCGGCTGCCTGCAGGCCAGCGAGCGGAGGACCCGCAGGGAGGACCTCCTAGCCTACTTCGAGGCAGAAGATTTGATTTAAAAAGGCCAATTTGCATATTTTTGCATCGTGCAGCTGTGGATCCGTGCTTAATCCCTTCCCACCTGCAGCCACACTGAGACGCCTGCCTTGACCCCGGCCCTGAAAAAGGCGGGGGGTGGGGGGGTGGGGGGTGGAGCGGTTCTGTCAGAGAAGCATCCTCCCTGCGCCCCTGCAGCTTTCCTTACTTCCCCCTTCAACACACGTGTCTGTATTCAAAACAAGCGTCTGTCCCTGAGAGGCCCGGGCTGGGAGTCCAGGTGCCTCTTGTAAGTTTAGAAGAAGAATTATAGAAAGAATGACACCATTACATAAATAGTGACCACAGAGGTGGGCCGCCCAAGAGGCTGGCTGGAGACCTCGGCCTCCTGAGGGAACCCGGCAGGTGCACGGAGCGGTCCTGAACCTTGGTTCCAGGTCAGCATCACCTGCGAGCTTGCCAGGGTCCCCTCGCAGAGATTCCGACCTCCCGGGCTCCGACTGCACTCTGGCGCGGGGCTGGCTAAGACTCCCATGTTTCCAACCTTCCAAAGTCTCCACGCGTTTCCTAGACGGGACCCACCGGGCCGGTGTTGGGTCACGGCGGCCCGGAAAGAACTAGGAAAAAGTGGGTAACAGCAAGCCACGCGGGGCTCCTGAGAACGGAGAAAGCCCAAGGGGGCTTCTGCTTCCTGGCGGCGGAGGGGCCAGGTGACAAGGCGGAGCGATGGTTTTGGAGCCGAGGAAGCAGCGGTTTGGATCCTGGCTCCGGCACTCGGCCCAGGGTGTGACTGAGGCCAAGCCACTTAGAGGTTCCTTAAAGCCTTAGTTTGCTCATCCGTAAAATGGGGGTAATCAGGCTTCCCTCACAGGACTGTCTTAGGAACTAGCCCCCCTGGGACACCGCCGGGTGTGTAGTGGGTCCTCAGTGCATGTCAGTGACTGTGAATAACCAAACTGCACCGGGGCTTAGCCTGTTTGGTACGAAGAGAAGAGACGCCGAGGCTGAGGGCGCCCTTCGGGGGGGGACTCCTGGCGAGAGTGACATTCGCGCTTCCTCGGGAAGGCCCTGCACGTGGTGTGGGAAACGGTGCGCACAACGCTCCGGCAGCCACGCCCCACCTCCGGCCCCTTCTCCGCTTCCAAGTTCAGCCCCAGGGGGACAGGTCTGTTTCGAGGCAGAGCCTCGGTGCCTTCAGCCACAGCTCCACCTCCCACAGTGGGTGGCAGGGAGACTGGGTTGCATCACCCCGATTGCGTCACCCCAAGCAGCTCTGCCCCGAGACAGGTGGGACCACTCAAGGACCCACGCCCGCACTCCCCCTCCTCTGCACGCTGCGACGCTCTGTGGGCCGCCAGGCCCCGGGAGGGGCGGCCACCGCGCTGCAGCCGTCGCCTGTTCTGTACAGACGTGGGCAAGCCTGGTGGGAGGGCTCCACCTGGGGACTCTGTGTGACAGGTGTCCCCGGGCACAGGGGATGGGGGAGTCCAGCATGAGACACCTGCCGCCAGCGTGACAATTTCTCCTTTTCCTTTCTCTCCTTTCTCCTTTCACACACGGTATTCTCACGATGCTCAAGCCTGCCCGGTGAGGCGGGTGACGGCGGGGGCGGAGATGGCCCTGACTCGCCGACAAGAAAACAGAGGCTCGGCAGATCCCGGGACTTGCTCGGAGCCACGGAATTCCTCAGAAGCAAACCCGGGACTCGAACCCACGTCTGGTACTCAGAGCCCATTGCTCGCCGCCACGCGACGTCCCCTCGCCCTCTGCCCACGTCGCCCTTGCTCGCCGGGTGGTATCCAACTGGGAAATGGGGGTGTGCGGCTGGCTTCTCAGTCCTAAAACCGTCCGTCTGGGCCACACATCGTCCCCTCTTTTCTGTGCCTCTCTCTTCCTCATCCGAGAAATGGCGGAGCCACCTGCCCGCGGGGCCGGGGTAAAGAAAATCCCACCGTCATACCCCCTGCAAAGTCTCTGACCCAGAGGACAGCTCCCATCTTACCAACGTTCATGCCCGAGCCCGAGCGTTTCTAAGTTGCTGGTCCAAAGTGGAAGATGATTGCTTCCGGCCAAAGAAGGCACGCCCATCTTGCTAATGTCCTGGGGCACATCTAGTTTTCTGGGGCTCAGGGAGATTTTCCGCACAGGGAATACAGGAACCAGCAGAGAGGGAGCCCCTGCGGCACGCGGGCTCCCGGGACGGAAGCGAGGAGAACAGGGCGGAACCCACCTCAGGGTCGCAGTGAAGGAACGTGGGGGAAGAACGGCATTTCCCCCCAGAGCATTCGTGGCCAGAGAAACCTGTTCGTCCGTCGCCAGGCCTCCCTGGCACAAGACTCCCGGGAGGGGCGGGGCCCCGGCCAGCCTGGGGACCCCACTGTCCTCTCTCCAAAGTCTGCGTGGACTCTGCCTACATTTGGACTCACAGAACACGCTTTCTGTCCGCGAGCAGGGGAGGGGAGAACACAAGAGAGCTGTCTGGTGTTTCTTTTGGTTTTTTGGTTTTGGTGGTGGTGGTGTTTGTTTTTTCCCCCCTTAGCAGGGCACCCAGATTCAGGCCATACAAACCCGAAGTCACTCCTGTCCCAGGACCAGGATCTCAGAGATGAGCCCCTGTCCCCGGGGGAGGGGAAGTCCTTTCCACCACGCAGGAAGCTGGCCCACAAGCCCCCGGGAACGTGTGAGGATGTCAGGCCTCGTGCTCGTAAAATGACATCCGTGGGCTCTTCATGGGGACTCCCCAAGGCAGGCGGTCACTCCCACGTAACCAGGGGTAAGAAGACCCAGGCACAGAGGCTCTGAAGGACCTGCCTGGGGACGCACAGGTGGGAGCAGAGTCCAAAGGCACCAGGGCCACCGCGCTGCCCAGCAGGACACCCCGCCCCCCCAACCCTCCGCACGCAAAGGCCGGCACCGGTGGGGGCGGAAGACGGAGCTCGGAATCGGGCCAGTCCCCTGGGTCCTACCCAGGGACGATTCCATGGGGTCAGGAAAAACTCCTGACTTCTGTTTCCCTTCTGAAGCCTGAGCAGACACCGAATCCGAGGTGGAGATGGAGGCGGCTGGCCTCCCTGCGGCAGGGGGGACAGTCTCTGGGCGGGTACGACGCAGTGAGAGAGGCGTCCCCAGGTCCCCGTCCTCAGAGTTATGACCTCTCCCCACCTGGCTTTGCCGATGCCACTTTCGGAACCTGACCTGTACTCTCTCGTCACCCATAGGTCCTTTGCGTCTCCCAAGGGCGCGGCACCCCAAACCCGGCCCGCGCCATGCCCCGGATCCAGGACGCTGGGTGCACGGGCCCCAGCTCCTCGCCCCCCGCCCCCCGGGGGTCCCACTCACCATCTCCCCGTCCCGCCACATTGTCTCGGGTTTGGGCTGTGGGATCTTTCAACCTGGAATCTTCCTTCCCTCCCCGTCTAGCCACGGGAGTCCGACTCGGCGCTGACGACCTGGCCCGACTGTCCCCGCTTCTGGGAGGCCTTCCCAGCTGGCTGCTGGGGAGGCCTCCCAGCACGCCCAGGCCAGGGGACATCCCTCCCTGGCGGCGCCCCACTGCCCTGCCCCTGCCGCCCCCGGGGCCCCGCCACCTGATGGCACGTCCCTGGGACCAGCTACCCCTCCTCCGGGGCAGATCCCGGGGCTCGCCCGGCTGGCATGTACAACACATGCCAAGTATCTGGTTCAGTGTCTCCAAGATGAACCAATGAAAAGCCCAAACACACTGCAGAAGATTAAAAAAAAAAAATCCCCTTCTGGTCAAGAGGCTGCAGATCAGGGGAAGTCAGGGCCTCACTTTGGGGTGCGAGGAGCGGGGGGCTGGCGGGCAGTATGGGGGGGCGAGGTTCTCCCCTGGGGCGCCGGGGAGCCGAGGCCCGCGTGGGCAGCGGGTGCGGAGGGGGAAGAGGAGGAAGATGCCCCGATTCACCGTGGGCGAGAGAATGGCCCGCCCGGCCTCCCGGAGGAGGCCCACGTGCCCAGCAGAGCACCCTGGGAGGAGCCGAGGGAAAGCCGAGCCAACCGGTCCGTCTGCTCCGACAGGAGGCAGTGGCAGAGGTGGGCGGGCAGGGCCCCGGACCACAGCAGGGCTCGCTGCTGGCGGAAGGAGGTCTCCAGCGCCCCAGCCTGCCTCGTGAGCCTAATTTCATCTCTGGCCGTGACTGGCACGGGCTGGCAAGGAGGTCACGCTTAGTTCCCGCAGAAGGTGGGGAAAATTCCTTGAGGGTCACGGAGACCCCGTGACCGGCCTTGGCTCCCCTAGCGCTGGGGATCCGCTTCGGGCTTTGGGGAAAGGGGAGCAAATTCTAAAGGACCAGGGGTCGCCCGCACCGCCCCTCCTTACCCTAGGGGGCCGGCAGTCCGGGGTGCGGCCGGCAGTGGGACGAGCCCCCCACCCGGCACTGACCACCACCAACACGTAATCTCATCAACCCCCTGGCCAGGGCGCTCTCCAAAGACGGCCGGTGCTGAAAGGGGATCTCCAGGGCACAGACGTCCTACCTAACTAGGATTCCTTTTGACATGTACCGTGTAGCTGTGCACGGTGTTGGAGAAGGCCTTGGGCGTGTGTCTGGTCCTCCTAAGGGTTGTCCCGGGTGCTAAGTGTGCACCTGCCACGGTGTCCTGGGGGCTGCAGGCAGGAAAGGTGACCAGAGGGGCCAGAGCTGAGCACGAACTGCCCAGGGGCACGCAGGGTGCAGCTGGGCTACTCCCAAGAGGCCCGGCTGTGTGCGACACCCAGCCCCCTGGGGCAGCCAGCGAGGCTGGGGAGCCCGGGTCAGAGCCCGCGGGGAGCCTGGACCGCTCCTGCCTGGCCGACTGAGTCGGAATATGTACTGCCTTGGGGTTCTCACGCCGCAGTCAGCGAGCAAGACAGAATGACCTAAAAAAGGAAACTCTCCATAGCCTCACGTACACTTGGGCCAAAGGAAGTTCAGCGCGGGGCGAATGACGCTCCAGTCGGGAAGACGAGGCAGAAACAGGCCAGGACGCTGCCCGAGATTTAGGCCCTGAACTTCGGAACCACAGGCTGGCTGTGAAGAGTGCTCTTCAGAGCCACGAGGCCACGGCTCCTCTCCTCGCATGAAAATGAATCAAAGCTCACCCACTGTCCACACCGGGTCTAAAAGAGGGGCTGGCAGGGCCTGGGGGCTTCTCCGCTGGATGCCACGGCCACGTCGCCCCCAGATGCCGGGTTTCTGTTCTCCGGCTCAGGGGCCGGCCTGGGGAGCACTCCGCATTGCGTCCAGAAACGGCGTGCTGGATGGAGACGCGGCTGCGTGAGGCGAGCTCCGATCCACTCAGCTGGGGGCCCGGCCTGGTGCAGAGACGCCGCCATCCTCGAGGCCCTCGCCAACTGCCACGGGCATTCGGAGAGAGGGCAGAGCTGGTCCCGCAGGGCCAGGAGTCTCCCGGGGCCAGCAGGCGAAGTTTCTATCGCCACCTCTTCCCCCTCTTGTGACGAGAAACAAGACAGAGTCCCCAAGCCCAGTAAGTCTTCCTTAAGATAAACAGACCGGCAGCGGAAGGCGATACCAAGTCTGGCCCAAGTCCAAGGCGCGATGCTTCTGCTAGTCTTAACCCTCCTGACAGGGCCAAGCAATGATTCTGAGTCCCTCTGAAAATGACAAATGGGGCTGGTGACATGACTATAAAAGAGACCCCCGCAGGCCTCGAGGGTCCCAGGAAAGACGAACACCCCCGTCGGTCATGGCGGCCTGTCCATGCGACAGGTGCGGTGACTGCCAGAGCTATTCCCGGAGACCCGTCGGTTTGGGGTCCCCTGTACGACAAAGAGAAGGGTTTCCCCTGTTCTGCTACAGAAGCCACGAGGGCAAGAGAGGAAAGGGGGTCTCCCTCGCAGGAGCAAGCCCAAGACTACGTCGCTTCGCCTGTCCAGCCCGGGGCGGAACTTATATGCCGGAACTTCTGTGTCCTTCCACCTGACGTTTGGAAACCCACCCCCCACGACCCCAGTGTCGGTCCTTCTCTCTGCCTGAGCCGCAAACTGCCACGGAGGCTGGGGTGATTCGCCGATCAAACCAAAGACGCACGCCCTCGGGTGGGGCGGGGACGGTGTCCAGTAGGATGGTTTGAACGCTCTCTGCTCCCGTGAGCGGCCCTTCTATCCCCCCCTATACACGAGGGCTCCCCGCTCCGCTGACAACCACACACCAGGCCCACCAGCTCGGGACCCGGGGGGTTCACGCTCCGACCTCCTCGGGGTATTGCTCAGTGACTTGCTCGACACGGCTCTCTCCGAGGAGATACGTTCGGCTTCATGAAAATTCCTAAAGACGTCGGGATGTGCTTCTCTGCCAAGACATCTGACAACTGGCCTATTTTTAAAGTCCGAACCAATAACCTTTTTAAAAGCGCTCTACGCGCGGCCAACGAGGCGATGACCAAAAAAGTAATGGAGCGGACACTAGGTTTTTGTTTTTCCAACAAGCCAGGATCTACCCATCCAAAGAAATAACGGTCCCCTTAGAAGGGCCTGCTCTCGGTCCGCGGGGCTGGGATGGCTCGGAACGTTTCTGGAAAGCCCTGTGGTGGGGCAGCCTTGGTCTCCCGCAGAGCGTCGAGGACAACGTTCATCAGCGTTCAAGTGCGAGCCCTACTGTGTGCGGGGTTCCACTGAGGCCCTGGGGGGCCTCGAGGTAAGTCAAGCAAGGTCTTTCCGGGAAGGGCCTCCGGGTGGAGAATGGAAACAAAAGATTTTCTGAACACGCCATAGGCGGTACTTGGCCGGCAGCATCTGAGATGTCGCCTTTATTTTTTTAATGTATATTTATTTTTGAGAGAAAGACAGAGGCCGAGCCCAATGTGGGGCTCGAACTCACGAACCATGAGATTATGACCCGAGCTGAAGTCGGCCGCTTCACCGACTGAGCCCCCCAGGCGCCCCTGAGATGTTGCCTTTAATACGCACACACAGAGAAATCCTCTTAAATGCGAAGGCCGAGATTGAGGGAGGCCAGGTCCTTAGCCGACCCGGGAGATTACAGAGCCGGCGCTGGCCCGGCTCCCTGCCGCGAACAGCTCATCCCCGTGCAGAAGGGACTGGGCGAGGCTGGCGGGGAAACTCCACCTGCGTCATGGGACCCCGGGCAGGAGCCTGCCACGTGTCTCTGTGACACGGAGCCCGGCCTCTGAGCCCCTCCTATTTACCCGATGAAATCTCGGGTCTGTCACGAGCCAGGTGGCAGGCGGGGAGAGCTTGGCCAGAGTGACAACAGGACTGCTCTGCCCTGTTGACGCAAACCCAGACAGACAGGCACTCAAACGCACATACCTCAGTCACGCGGAGGCTACTCAACCTGTCGACCTCACAAGAAGGCAGAGAAAGCGAGACTTCATCTCGGCACGTCAAAACGAGCTTCTTAGGGGCGCCTGGGCGGCTCAGTCGGATGAGCGTCCGACTCTTGATTTAAGCTCAGGTCATGGTCTTACGGTCCCTGAGTTCGAGCCCTGCGTCGGGCTCTGCGCTGAGAGCCAGGAGCCTGCTTGGGACTCTCTCTCTCGAAATAAATAAAGACACTTAAAAGAAACACGAGCTTCTGACGAGAGCTAAAAGGTAGAAACCACCCAAGCGCCCGCGGATGGATGAACAGAGGAGCAGAGCCGGTGCACATGCACGGCGGATTACTGCTCAGCCTTAGAAAGGAAGAACACTCGGACACCAGCTACGTCGTGGACGAAGCTTGAGGACGCGGTGCCAGAAGACATTGTAAAGAGCCAGATACTGGAAGGTTCCACCCACAGGAGGCATGGTGAGCAGTCAGGGTCGTGGGGCCAGGAAGCAGAACGGTGGATCGGAGCTGGGGACGGGGGAGGTGTTTGATGGGGACAGGGTTTTGGGGGCGGGGAAGACGAGAAGTTCCAGAGACAGACGGCGGTGAGGGTCACCCGACCAGGCGAACGAACGTACCCGGGGCACAGAAGCGTGGTTTCTAACGGAGAAAATGATCAACTTTAGGTTACGGGTCTCGTCGCCGCACTCCGTAAAATCTAGCTGATTCTCTTTGGGGGTAAGGATGCGCCTTCTTTCCCCCAAACTGACCATAGACACCTTTCGAAGATCGGGGTGTTCTATCCGCTTCCCAACCCGAGGCTGTAAGGCCTTGGAGGCCAGTGCGGGGCCAGGCTGTGGCTGAGCAGGTCCGGGGAGGGCTCTGCACACACCTAAGATCGGCCCCAGGAAAAACCCCGGATGCTCATGAATGCCTGAGCCTGAATGAGAGGAACCCCTCCCCCCCCCCCCGCCCCCAAAGCAGCATTTTGGCCCGTGAGTCCATCTGGCCCAGCGTAGAGCAGAGCCAGTAACGATCCTGGAGGAAAATGAAGAGAGACTAGCAGTCCAAAGACTGGTGACTTCAGGAAAACTTTGTTCTCTGACCCGTTCCGGCCTTCCCGAACACACAACAAGGCCGTGAGGCCACGCGTCCCTGCACATTGCCTCGCTCTCTCCCCTCACGTCCTTGTACTGGACGGGTTCCATTTTAAAGGCCCCCAAACCAAAACCCAAGCACGGGAGAGTGCCGGGAACGGCCTTAGACTTAATGGGCTCTCATCCTGAAAGCAGGCCTTGTCAGGTCTCTGGAGCACCCCCACCCCCACCCCGGGGCCCGCCTGGCATGCCCCGCACTTTGTTCTGGGCTCCCGGGCATCTGTGGAAGTCCTGGCGACCTGCCAAGAGCCTGCGATGAAAAAGAACAGTCTTGAGCAAAGACACAGCGCCTGGGAGCATCTGCCAAGGGCCCACCATGTGCGAGGGGCTTTATCTTTGTTTTTTCACGGAGCTTTCGCAATCCTCTAGTAGTCATGTGTCAAAAAAAATTTTTTAACGTTTATTCTGAGAGAGAGAGAGAGAGAGAGAGAGAAAGAGAGCACGAGCAGGGGAGGAGCAGAGAGAGAGGGAGACACAGAATCTGAAGCCGGCTCCAGGCTCCGAGCTGTCAGCACAGAGCCCGACGTGGGGCTCGAACCCGCGAACTGCGAGATCATGACCTGAGCCGACATCGGATACTGAACTGACTGCGCCCCCCCAGGTGGTCCTGTCACGTTTTTAAGAAGAAATTCAGCAAGATGACCGGGAAGGGAGCTACAGGCCCACCAGAAGTCACCTGACCCCAAAGTTTGCCTTCTTTCCATTACACTGGGCTGCCTCTCAGAATGAGGCGTTCTGTGTTTTTGTTTTGTTGTTTTGTTTGTTTGGGTTTTCGGATGGGGGGAGGGGAATCCCGCCCGCCTGGCTTCCCAATTCTCCCGAGTTCTCCGCAGGTCCCCGCCCAGCCCGGTTTTCCATCTGGGCAAAAAGAACCTCATCCCAGTGCAATGGCGGGAGGAGTGGAGGTAAACACAAGCCTCAAAGCCTCTTTAAATAAATAAGAAAGTGGAAATCACTTTTACGGGGGGAAGCTTCTCCAGAAAGCACTCCTGCTCTGCAGCGCTGGAATCCTTAACATAAACCAGGGCCGATCCTCCCCCGCCCTGCGCGGAGCAGCTGAGGCTGAACTTGGCCTCCGAACGCGGTGTCCTCCTCCAGAGAGCCTGGGGGCCACCTGCGCTGGCCGCTGGCCGTCTGCGAGCCTCCCCAAACCGCCCCGGGGCCCTGCTCTCGGCAAGGAGAGCTGGAGGGTGCATGTCATTCAAGGGATTTATGCCTTGGAGGTAGAATCATTAATGCCCGAGGTAGAAATATTAACAATCAGATTGAGGAGGATGCCGACTTCTTTAACATGAAGGGAGGGAGGGAGGGAGGGAGAAGAAAGAAAGAGAGAGGAAGGGAGGGGAAGGAAGAAAGGAGGTAGGAAGGGAGGGAGGGAGAAGGGAAGGAGGGACGGAGGGAAGGAGGGAGAGAAACAGTCCCCACACGACGACACTGCTCTGTGTAAGTGTAAGTACTTTTACCAGCGTGAACACTGTTGTTCATTCCTCCTGTTCCTCGGTCCCTGGCGAGCACCGACAATCGGCAGACAATAAAATGGCAACATGTGGCCCCCGAGTCCTTGGCCGTGGCCTTGTTGTTGGCCTGAGGGCGCGGGTGTCACCTAAGATCCCCGCAGGAGCAGGAGCGGGGGAACGGGCCCCGGGCTGGCTTTCTCAGATGGGATGGGAGTGGCTGCTGGGGGGTGACGGGCAGGAGCCCACGCGCAGAGCTGGGGGGCCCCGAGCCTCTGGAGGTGGCCGGGCCCCTGCGGCACCCCTTCCCCGGCTGCTGTAACTGAACCGCGGCCGACGGCCCTTCGCGTGCAGGGATCACACGGCTGCCAGGCGTCGGGCGAGAGCTGAATTTCTAGACTCTAGAACCACGTCCGACGTGGGCCCAGAGACCACCGCCGGCTCTCCCCGCACCTGGCCGACCGGGACTCGTCGTAAACGATCACACTGACGGGGTGCCCCGTACACTCCTCTCTCCCTCTCTCCCTCTCTCTCGTGCACCAGGTAACAGTACTTACACTGCTTTGTGCCATGCGCTCTGAGAAGTGTTTTCTCCTCTGAGTCACTGAAACTGACTGGCCGTGACCACCTACCATCGCCCCCCACTGGAGGGGGTTGTGCGCCCCCGTGGCTTCTGCAGCCTGGGCTGACGTCACAGGTCAGGCAGAAATTCTACCCCAAGGGCTTGGTTCCGGTCTCATTCCCCCTTTCTGCAAACTCCCCCCCCACGCTGGCCTCGGATGAGAATTCAGATAATCCAACGGCCCCGCCCCAGCGGGCTCTCCGGCTTCCGCTCTTTGTCTTTCCACGGAGCATCCCGAGAGACCTCGACTCCGCCTTTAGGACAGCTCGGGGAGACGGGTCGGGAGACCAAAGACGGGTAAATATTCGCCTCACGTTTTTGCCAAACTGGACTCGGGAAGCCTCTGGCTGGCCGGGTGACAGGACGAGCGATTCGTGAACGCTTACGGGGAAAAGCAGGAATCACTAAGAGAAAGAATGTGTCCAGATCTCCTTGAGTTGCACGGAAAAAAAAAAAACAAAAACAGAAATAAATCCGCATCGGAGGGCGGCTGGACAGTCTGGAGGGTGTGTGAACTACAGTCTGGAGGCCCCCGGTGACGGGCCCTTAGGAACCCTGAAGGATGCTGCTAGGAAGACCCCAGACCCCTGAGTGTAACCCTGGTCCAGCCGACCATCGATGATTTGTCTAATCTGTGAACCGACAGGACCCCTGGGGGGCGTGCCTTTGATCGTGAACCCGACCCACGCGGGCGTGGGGGGCAGCCATCTTTATCCTCACTGCACTTGAGGAAACTCAGGCTCCCCCATCGGGGTTCGCGACCCCTGCTCTGCTGACATTTGGGGCGGAGGAATCCCTTGCTCCCCCGCGCCCCGTCAAGGGTGGCGGCCTCTGCCCACAAAACGCCGGCAGCGCTCACCCTACAGCCGTGATGGAAAGGCGTCTCCAGACCTGGTCGCACGTCCCCCAGGGACCGAAATCACCCGGGTGGAAACCCTCCTGGCTTCGGTGAGCCCCCAGGCCCCGCCCGCGAATGTCCCCGTCTGGGAGCCCTTGGAATCCAGTACATTCGGTTAAAATCCTGCCTCCGCCCGTTGGTGTGACTCGGGGCCCATCATCGAATGCCTCGAAGCCCTCGTTTCTGCATCTGGGGAAAGGGGATTAATCGTCTCCGTCTCCCAGCTGTGCTTACGGGATGAAAGGAGAATCCAACAGGCGCGTGGTGAGTGTTCGCTAGGAGCCGGCCTTAGTGACGACGGAGAAACAGTGAGCGTGTCCTATTGCCCCGAACGTCAGCACCCCCCCCCCCACCTCTGCCAAGGTGAAGGTCAGACAAGAAACGGCGGCAGGCCCGGGCCCGGACTCTCTCTCCCATTTCCTGAGCACACCGTCTTCTCCTCGCAGCGTGAACGGCTGTCATTTCTCAGGGTCCCTCTGGCGACAGTGGCCATGAAGAGGATGGACTCTCTCCCGAGAACTCAGGGCTGGCTTCGGCAACGAGGAAGCTCGACCGCACACAGGCTGCCACCCGGCGAGGGTTCGGAGGTGTTTCGAGGTCACAGACTCTCGGAGCGGAGACGCTGCGGCGGTGACGTGGTCTGGGCCTCCCCGGCGAGGCCAGCGTCCCGCCTGCAGCCCCCTGCCAGCTTCGGCGGGGCCAGACACCACCCGGCCTCACTCCCAGGGAAACATCCCGGCGCCCAGATCACACTCGAAGATGCCAGCCTCCTCCAGGAAGGACACGCGCAGCATCAGGGCAAATCCTGGTGTTCGCTCGTCCAGGCCTCCTGGGAGCAAACCATACCAGCACCCACCGCACGCGCTGGTCCGATCGAATTCAGAGGTGTTATTATCTGAGGCTGACAAAATACAGTTCGCCGAGCCATCAGTGAAAAGCCGGGAGGTCCAGGACGAAACCCACGGATTCAGGCTACGTGCCCGTCACAACTTGTTAACCTTCTAGAATCCGCTTCCTCACCCGAAAGGTGATGGAGATGGACGTGAGGCGTGAGGCGTTCAAGGGCACAGTACAGCTTTTGGGGACAGGGCCATAAACGTTAAGTTTCTTTCCCCTTCCTGCGCCAACAGGCAAATCTGAGACTGTCACCGACACGCAGGGCAGAAAGCACAACAGAGAGATTTCCCCCTTTCTGACGAGCGAGTGGGCGTAAGCAAGGGGGTGGGGGGCTTGTTTCCCCTTCTTGTCACCCCCGTTGTCTGAAGTCACGCGGCGGGGGGGGGAGGGGGTGTCTCTGGGTCTGAGTCTCCAACTCCGCAAACTATGGCCGTCGCGCCCCGAGGGAGACGCTGAGATGGCCCACTGAGCCGGGGGCTGGGCTTCCGTGGCCGGTGTGCTAATCGGGGCTTGGCGGAGACAGAGTCAGAGAGAGGAGGCAGTGGGAATCAGGGAGGGAGGGGGGTGGGAGTCAGAGAGGAGAGGGGGCGAGAGTCAGAGAGGGGAGGCAGGGATGATCAATGTAGCCAGCCCCCTGCTACACAGCCCCCCCCCCCCCAAAAGGGCCTTTCCCACGGCCGCGAAAGCCAAGACCTCTCTTCAGAGATGATTCCGGGGAGGGCGAGCAAGAACGGCCGGCAAGACAGGTGTGCCTTGATCTCTGCGCGGGGAGGGGTCTCAGAGAGGAGCTAACACCCTCTGGGTGCAGCCCTGGTCCCAGCCCTGGTCACGGCCGGCCGCCAGACCCGAAGGCGGGGTCTCGCGCACAATGCTCTCCAGACCTCGGAGCGTGACGCCACCCCGGGGGCAGCCAGCCCTGTAGGCCGAAAGGCGGCTTTGGGTTTGTCTGCCCAACCGGTTCAAATCTTGCTTTCTGTCCCCTAAATGTCACGGTGTTAAGTGTCAAGGAGCCAGAGGGCTCACCCACACTGGGCAGTCCCTTTGAGGGCGGAAGCTTGGCTGGACTGGCTTCCCCGGCACGCAGCGTGGTGTCTGGCACAGGGTGGAGGCCTGGGAAAGAAATCTCCCCTAAAGATCTCCGCGGGGGCCCTGAGGGGGCAGGGACAGCTCCCTTGGGGACCGAATGCGGCTGTCCTGAGGGCGCTGGGCTCCGGGGCGGGCCTCGATGCTGACGCACAGGGGACGGGAGCCTCTCCCTCCCAGGACCACCGGGCTGGACAGCGGGCACCTCTCCATTGCCTTTGGCCTCTCCTGGACGTACAGCGGGGCCGGCGCTGGAGGACAGAGAGGCCCAGGGGACAGGCGGTGTTCACGCACCGGTGAACAGGTCGCTACCCAATTCGCCAGCCGCTGCGGAACGCAAAGGAGAGACGCTTCCTCCAGGCGGCCAGCCGAGCCCAAGCAAAGGCTGCCGACCGAGGGCAGGGCGGGAAGAGGGAAGGCGACACCCCCAACGAGGCACCGCTCCGGCTCAGCTCCGCCCGGCTTCTCCTCCTGCGGGCTGGGCACTCACTCATCGGCTGACGGGTCTCCGGCGAGGGCCCTGCGCGGCACCAGCTCTGGGGCCCTGCTCCTACCTCGGGCGGCCGCCCTCTCCGATCCGCTGCGCCGATTTGCTTAAAATTAAGAAGTCTGAGCATGGCGGCGATCTGAAGTCGTCTGGAAACTGTAATAACTGCTGGGGGGCAAGGGTGGGGGCCTGCCGGGGAAGCAAGAGCGCCCTCGATTCTCCTCGAGGCTCTGTGACCTCCTGGTGGCCCTCTGGCCTCCTCTCCCTCCTACCATCCCCCGTAAGGGACAGCCTTGGCTTTCCAACACGCTGATGATAAGGGCCCATCCCAGGAGGGCGGGAAGGTCTCGGCCGAAAGGAAAGGAGCCAGGGGCCCATTTGTTCAGCGGGGAAAAGCTGAGGACAGCAGGGTCCTGGTCGAGCCACACTGGGACCGAGTGGGGAGGGAGGGAAAAAAAAAAAAAAAGCAGGGCACAGCGGGACACCTGGGTCTCAACGCCGCCTTGAAGGCCGCTGGCAACACCCATGCCCGAACCTAACAGCCTGCACGGAGAGACAGGGCAGGGCACAGCACTTAAGGGCCCAGACTGTGGCGCCAGGCTGCCTGCGTTCCCATGCTAGAGTTTTCTCTGACGCTCGGGAAGTGACGCAACCTCCCTGTGCCTCAGTGGCCTCACCTGCAGAAGAGATACATGAACGACGCTCGCCTTCTGGGGCCGTCGGGAGGACGACGGAAGCCAAAATCTTTAAAGCACTTCGACCTGGCGCGTAATGAGAGTTCGACAGTTAGCCATTAGCATCTTTACTGCCGGCTCTCTGAGCGCCCTGCTTGCCGGGTTGCTGTTCCCCGCAGCCCCCCTCGACGGCACAGCCTCGGTAATTTAAAATCAAAACACTCAGGGGGCGCCTGGGGGACTCAGTCGGTTAAGCGGCCGACTTCAGCTCAGGGCATGATCTCACAGTTTGTGAGTTCGAGCCCTGTGTCGGGCTCTGTGCCAACGGCTCAGAGCCTGGAGCCTGCTTCGGATCCTGTGTCTCCCTCTCTCTCTGCCCCCCCCACCCCCCCGCTCATGCTCTGTCTCTATGTCTCTCGAAAATAAATAAACGTTAAAACAAATAAATAAATAAAATCAAAACACTCAGTCGCACTGACTGTGTGAGCAAAGTTGCTCACACCGCTCCGTCCCTCCAGACTCCCGACTCCCGACGTAGGAAATGTTTGCACAGGAGATCAGAATCTCGCCTAAAAGGACGCTAGTCGCCGGCCAGGCTGGGCTTGAACCGGGCCTCCGACTCCGCAGCCTGCTGCTTCTTCCCATGGGCCACGCTGCCTGACTGCTGAACGCAGCCTCCCCTGCACAGAACGGGGAGCCCGGACAAAAGGCAAGCGAGCAGAGGAACAGTCACGAGAGGAGAGCTGGAGGGGACAGAAGCAATTCGCTATCTCGTAAAGATCTGTGTCTGGTCTTCTGGATCTCGGCTGGCCATCACCTACAGCTTTTCCCGGGCCTCTGGGGTTTTAGATTACACAGGGCATCCAGTGCACGGTAGCCCGGGGCGCCGTGGGGAAGAGACGGCAGCGGGCAGTCGGAAACAGGTTATGCAGACGCAGGCGGGGACAAAGGGTTCTCGAGAAGCCCCAGCTGCTCGATCGCATGGATTCTGCAAAAGGTTCCCGTGCTCTTAACACGCTGACCCGAGGCCAGCCACGTGGGGCCTGGGCGGCTCGACCTGTTAAGCGTCTGACTTTGGCTCAAGGTCATGATCTTGCGGTCCACGAGTGCGCCATGGGTTCGAGCCCCACGTTGGGCTCTGTGCGGACAGCTGGGAGCCTAGAGCCTGCTTCCGGAGTCTGTCTCTTCCTCTCTTGCCTCTCCCCCACTAGCACGGTCTCTTTCTCAAAAAAAAAAAAAACATTAAAAAAATTTTAGGGGTGCCTCGGGGGCCTCAGTCAGTTAAGTAACTGACTTCAGCTCAGGTCATGATCTCACGGTTTGTGAGTTCGAGCCCCACATCAGGCTCTGTGCTGAAAGCTCGGAGCCTGGAGCCTGCTTCGGTTTCTGTGTCTCCCTCTCTCTGCCCCTCCCCCCCTCAAAATAATAATAAAAAACATTTAAAAAAATTTTAAATAGGAGGAACAGGGGAGCCTTCCCAAAGGCCACTGCTGATTGGGCCAGAATGAGCACACCTCAGGGGTCCCCACTGACCCCCCTGGTTGGGATGACAGGGCTCAATGCCACCACCACTGACTGAACAGCCTCGGCACCGAAACACTCCCCAATTCTGCAGAACGGTCAGAACCTAAGAGCCATTTCCGGTCACCAACTGCCTTTATCGGAAATCCTCACAAAGGGAGAGACAGGAAAGGCAGGAAATGCTTCCCTAAGCCCAGAGCACAGAAAAGACGAGAAGGCTGCATCAGGTATGCTGGACAGTGCAACTACTCCCCCTCCCCCACAGAAAGATCCCGCGATGGCCCCCATCTTTCACCTTGGGGAGACCCCTCCAAGGACCACCTTCTGCTGGCTGCCTGTGTTCTATTCAGGGCCTCACTGGGTCCATCTGTCAAGGGTCTCAGAGCCCAGAGGCGCTGGCTACACTCGCACCCACAACACAAGAAACCCACGAACCCACGCGTGCACCCGGCAGGCGTGCAAAGCCCCCCCCCCCAGCCGGGCCCTGCCCTCCGAGCCTGGATGAGAGGGGCCTGGGCCGGGGCAGGGTGGGGTGGGGGGTCGGTCCCCGCGGCCAATGGGGATGCACTCCAAGGGTGGCCCCTGCGACATTTTTCTGTGACTGTCCCTGACCCCAGCCTCAAGGATCGCTTTTATACTCCTTCCGAATCTCACACCTGCCCCTCCGTACAATCTGCACGGACCCCGAGGAGGGAGGCACCTGAGCCGGTGACCCTGCAGGAGGTGGCTTATTTTCACAACAGTGAAGACCCGGCAGCCAAACTCGCCCCGTGATTCTGCAACGTCAACACCGAGGCCTGCCCGGGGCTATGGGGGATGGGGGGGGGGTAGTCCGGGCAAGGGAGGGCGGCAGGTGCACGTACTGCGCGAGGACGCGCTGCGCGCGGATCCCCGGGCCCGGCCTGAACGGTGCTCGGGGTCCCCCCCGCCCCCACAGCGGCGGCCCTCAGCCCTCCCCGTGGCCGGGAACCCGGGGTGCGGGGCCGCCGGCGCCCGGAGGGGCTTCTTCCCCGCGGGGCCTCCGCCCGCCGCCCAGGCGCGGAAGACCGGCCCCCCCGGGCGCCGCCTCCCGGCATGCTCGGCGGCGGGGCGCGCGCCCGCGCGGTCACGTGACGGGCGGGGCCGACGGCGCGGTCACGTGACGGGGCCGCCCGCCGCCCGCCTGCGGGGACCCCGCGCCTCGGCCCCCCGCCTTGCTTGCGCGCTTGTGAACCGGACCTCGCTCACCGAAGGCGCGCGACCGTCTGTAGTCGGCAGGGGAGCGCACGACGCCGGACGGGTCTCGGCTCGTGTTTCCTCCTCGGCGGGGCTGAGGGGCCCCGCGTTTCCCCCTGCCATGTGGGCTGCCTGCGGCCAAGGCCGACTTCTCAAACCCTCCGCGCCGGGTCCTCCCCCGGGCCTCCCTGCGCCCTCGTGCAGGGCCTGGTGCGCACGCGAACCCCCATCTCTTCGGATCGCGCTGCCCCCGCGAAGGGGGCCGGTTCTGCGCCCCAAGCCGGCAGGCGACAGACCCTGAGAGGGCCAGGGCCCGCGCTGTCTGTCCGGACCCCAGGCTGCAGACTGGCTGCCCAGATCCTAGGCTGCAGGCTGTCTGCCTAGACCCCAGGCTGCAAACTGCTAGAAAGACAGGCCCACATGCTGTCTGTCCAGATCCAAGCTGGAGACTGAGGAAGGGCTAGGCTGCGTGCTGTCTGTCCACACCCTGCTGTCTGTCTAGACAGCAGACTGGCTGCAGACTGTGGGAAGGCCAGGCTCCAGTGCTGTCTGTCCAGACCCCTGGGAACGGGAGTGTGTGATAATTCAGGCTTAGCCTGAAGTCAACATTGTTTGCGGTATAATAATACGGAAGTGCTCGATTAATGAAGAGAATAAGCATGAACGGGGCGCCTGGGTGGCTCGGTGGATTCGGTGTCTGACTCTTGATTTCATGATCTCAGTTTGTGGGATCGAGCCCCGAGTCGAGCTCTGGGCTGACCGCACGGAGCCTGCCTGGGGGTCTCTCTTCTTGTCTCTCAGCGCCCCTCCCCTGCTCACGTGTGTGCATGGGGGCATGCGCGCTCACTCAGAATAAGCAAACATTTGTTTTGTAAGTATATAACGTTCTGGGAAATAGAGCAGCACCAGTGACTCCAGCAAAATCAGACCCAGAGGCTCCCTGCACTCAGCCCGCTCTGCACACAGCAGAATCAGACCGGAACTCCGCAGATGCAGGAGCGAATTCGTTCCTCACCCGCCTCACGTTTTACAGAAACATTCTGGCGGCGAGAGGGAGGGAAGAGATTTGAGAAATGTAAAACCGGGGATCGCGACTCTGGTTCTGTCCCTCCCCCGCCTCCCACGTCCTGTCCACTTCCTGGGTCCCATCGGAGACTCAGAAGCACCTGTGTGGGCAAGTGCACCCGTCTCTTCGGCCTCCGACCAGAAAGACTTGTATCTGGGACGGCCGCCACCCCATTCCGAGAGGCCGGGTGGGCCTCGACGCTGGAGGCTGTGGGCATCGCCCCTCCAGCTACCACGAAACTCCGCCGAGAGTTTTCTCTAGCCCCTGAGGACAGATCTTGGAGCGGCTCCCTCTCGAACAGGTCATTTGAGGCTTTGAGGCACACCTGGGGGGCTCAGCCGGTTGAGCGTCCGACTCTTGAGCGGTCATGAGATTGAGCCCCACGTCAGGCTCTGCATTGACCGCACGGAGCCTGCTTGGGATTCTCTGTCTCTTCTCTCTCCGCCCCCCCCCCCAGCTTGTGCACGCATGCTCTGTCTCTCTCTCAAAATAAATAGACATGGAAAAAAAAAACAAAAAAGGCCATTTAAGTCCCTGAAACTGAAGCAAAGGGTTTTCAGCAAGTGCAGAGGTGCTGGGAAAGCAGGAGAGACCCTGCGCCCCACCCCCCTCCCCCATCGCCCCCGTCTCCCAACTCCCAAGAGCCCACTGGCTTGCATAACATCACCCGCCCAGCCTGCTCTCTCTCCTTCCAAGCTGCTGAGGGCTCAGGGTGCCGGCCGCCGGAAGTTGCCCAGAACATCTCGGCAGACGGTCCCCCTCGCCCTTCCTGGGCTGTGAAGTCCAAATGCATTCCGAAGCCACCCCCACCCCCCACCTCCCACACCTGAAAGATTTCAAGAGTTTCAGGCAGAGGCAGTACAAATTTTTTTTAAGTTGATTTATTTTCAGAGAGAGAGAACATGAGTAGGGGAAGCACAGAGAAAGAGAGAGAGAGAGAGAGAGGGAGAGAGAGAATCCCAAGCAGGCCTCTGCACCATCAGCCCAGAGCCCGATGCGGGGCTTGAACTCATGAACTGAGAGATCATGACCTGAGCCCCGAAGTTGGATGGTCAACCAGCTGAGCCAGCCAGGCGTCCCAAGGCAGTACAGAATTTCTGCAGACGGAGGTGAAGGGAAAGAAAGAACAGGAAGTTGAACTCAACCCCGCAAAATAACAAATAATGGGAAACCAGCAACAAATAACTGACAGCGAAACACTCGGGCTGCACAGTGGTTTCCTCCAAGTAACTGCGAGCAGCTCCCTCTCACCCGCTTCCATCCCCAGGTTCCTTGACAGGAAACTTTCTAGAACTTTCTGAAAGGGAGCTCAGAGATCCACAAGCCTTTGGGTTCTAAACCTCCGGACTGGAGCGGAGTCTGGCTTCCAGCCACAGACACGCACGAGGGTTTGGGGAGGACGCATTTCCCAGAGGGGAGAGGGTGCCTCTTTGGACCGCTTTCCAAAATGACCCGAGACCCCAAAGGGGTTCGAAACCACTGATCTGGCCTAGCTCCCAGAGGAGCCCCAGGAAACTCAACTGACTGGGCTCCGGATGACAGAGCAAATTATATGTCACCTTCTAGAGCCGGTCGGGGTCCGTGGGAGGAGGAAGACACCACATGAGCTAACAGGCCTTTTCCCTTGCTAATTACAAGGATTCCAAGAAGTTTCCAGCCGCCGCTCTGTCTGGCTTTCTGGGCCTGGGTGTGTCGGTCGCCACTCTGTTGCCAAGGTGCGCAGATGGCCAGGAGGCCGGGGGTGGCTGGGTCTGGCTGGGGACCAGCTAGCTAACACCCAGGCACCTGCTCTCAGCCCGATGCTTCCTGGGACTCCAAACAGGGTTCTCAAAACACCCCTTCTTAGGGGCGAGAGGCACCATCCGGTCCTCCAAGAACCCGTCACAAAGGTTGGTCGCATAGGAAAAGCTAGTCAAAAACCATTTCCCGCAAGGACCGGGTTGTCCCTACGTTCAGGCCAGGCCGATGAAGGACAATCGCAACCAACGGGGGGAAAAAATCCTGTTAGAAGTCCGCCTGGAAGCGCGGCTGCAAATACGGCCGGATCTGAAGAGCCGAACCACAGAACAGAAAAATATTTGTAAACAGCAACTGAGAGCTCGCCGTATAAAAACGAGATTACCACGGGCCGTCGCTCCTGCGGTGCGTTTATACGCCCGCTCAGCGGGGAGAAAGCAGGAGTTTACACAGGCGGCGTTAAGGGCCAGCCTCTCAAGGACACACGGAGAGCCCCACTTGAAAACTAAAGAATCACCCATTCAAACGGGAAGGCACGATCGGTTATCAGATACAAGGCAAACCCAAGGACGGCGGAGAGGCCAAAAAGGACTCGGACTTTGCGGGTGCTCCGTAACTGGTTCTGCGTTCGTCCCTGGACGCCACAGGGGTGGCTCTGAGACGGAAGGGCAATAATCCACAGAAGACACTCCGGGCCGTGCCTGCTAAAATGAGCTATTCTCACTATGACGTAATACCGTACTGCGCTGCAAATCACACGCAGAGGGCCCGGGGTCAGCGCGAGGAACACGGTACGTGAGAGGTCATTACAACGATAAACATCAAAAGATAAAACGAGAACAGTCCGACTGCAGTTACTGCAAAACAAAATGACGCGGCGTAGCCAAGACCCGCGTCCGCGTGGACCGCGTTAAATCGCCCGCGTGGTCGTGTCATTGGATTCTTTCTCAGTAATAGTTCAGTTGACGTTAAAAAAAAAATCCAAAAGAACAGGGGCGCCTGGGAGGCTCAGTCGGTGAAGCATCCGACTCCGGCTCAGGTCGGGATCGCGTGATCTCGAGGGTCGTGAGTTCGAGCCCCGTGTGGGGCTGTGGGCTGATGGCGCGGAGCCTGCTTGGGATTCTCTCTCTCCCTCTCTCTCTCCCTGCCCCTGCCCCCCCCCACTTGTGTGCCTGCACCCTCTGTCTCAAAAAATAAAGATTTAAAATAATTAAAAAGAACAGAGGGAGAAATCGACACGGCCTCAAACCCTTTCGAGGAGAAGGAGGGGAACAGAGCGAGGGATCCGATTTCGTTTGGGTGCCTACGTCTCCCCCAGGGGCCTCAGCAAAATGGGTGCTCCGTGGAGCTATTCCAGCAGTTAGTACCAAATTGGTTGTTTTCTTTTTAAAGTTTACTTATTTATTTTGAGACAGAGAGAGAGAGAGAGAGCATGTGTGTGCATGAGTGGGGGAAGGGCAGAGAGCGAGAGAATCCCAAGCAGGCTCCGGGCTGTCGGCAGAGCCCGGACGTGGGGCTCAAACTTGCAAACCCTGAGATCATGACCTGAGCCGAAATCAAGAGTCCAGAGGGAGGCTCGACCGTCCGGGCGCCCCCAACACGCATTGTTTTAAGTCCCTCCCGTGCCAGGCGCTGACTTGGGCGTGAGCGTAGGACAAGGTCAAGTCAATGAGATGCAGGGGTGTCTCTTGGGAAAGATGCGTCACACACAAGGAAGGCCGCCCCCTCGGCTCCCTCCCTGGGACACTGTCGTGGCCACACGGGACCCCCGGAGACCTGCGGCAGCCCGTCCTGCGGCCCTGAGAAGAGGCGAGTCAGCACGCTGTGGGTGCAGGGCAGTGGACACGGAGGACCCCGGCCCCGAGCGACTGCCACACCGAGAATCCCCACCCCAGAAGCGCCCCCCTCCAGGACTTAGTGGCATCACAGTCTCCCGTTCTGTGCAGCTGAGGGCTCCTGAACCAACAAGGCAAGGGTCTGAGGCAGGCCCCTCGGGTCTCTGGGCCTTACGGGTTGTGCCGGGCCGTGTCACCGTGTCCCAGCCAAAGCGAGAGCCCAGGGGCTGCGCAACAGCCCCCCACCCCCCGCAGAGGTTTAAGGATGGCTCCAGGCGGCACAGCGAGCCGGTGACAGCCCGGGGCATCAGGGCGCCAGACGTCTGGCCCCTTAATAGGGGACCTCCTGGTCACCAGCTGTCTCTTCTCTCCGCCGGGTCCCAGACCAGGGACAAGGGCCTCCCTGCCCCCTTGGCATCCCTGTCTGCCCCCATGACGTCTCCAATGATTCTGGAAAAGTTTGGTGTGCATTTCATAGCCACAGATAAGACGTGGCTGACGTCGGAAATGCAAAGGGGGCGTGGGCATCCCTGGGGCCCCGGGAGGTTTGGGAACCAGGCACAGTGGCCCGACACCCAGCAGCCCCCCCGGAATGTCTTAGATGAAGCAGAAGGTGTACCTTGTCTCAGTCTGAAACCCCAAGACTGCCGTCAAGCCACAGAGAGCAGCAGTGGGGGAGGGGCCCTAGCCCTCATCTGTCCGCCACCAATAGCCACCTTATCTGAGGTCACGCTGGGGTCTGTCTTTCTCCAGCAGGCTGTGCCCCCCCCCCCACGTCGAGGACAGGTCTATTTCATTTGCGTGGTGCGGCACTCCCCACCTGCTCACAAACAATCCCCCAGCGAGGCTGGCCCACGATGGGGGCCTCGTTTCCGAGAAATGTCCCGTCTGCTCTCCCTCCACTGTCCTGCCCAGAACGGGCCCCTGCGAAGAAACAGCTCACCGGCTAAGGAAGGTTCGTGACCGACGGGCCACGACATTCGGCCAAGCCCCAGCGAAAGACAGACAGGTTTCCCCTCCCTGGCCCCCTCTCGCCCCCATCTGCCGCCTCCCGCCAAAGGTGCCGTGCCAACAGGTGTTGCGAGAAAAGCAGCCTGGGGCGGGGCGGCTGGCGACCTTGACCCCCAGGAGAGCCAGGCAGGGAAACCCACGGAATCTCCAACAGCGGCTGTGGTCCCTTTTGGTCAGTTGCCTTCGGTCTTTCCAGAGACGCCGAGAAAACGTAACCAGAAACAGCAGGGAAGAGTGAAGCGACCAGAGCCCGCTACGCGACCCGCAGGGCTTTGCGCGAAGCCACAAGGCGGCACCCCAAAAAGGAGGGAGGGGAAAAAGGCGAGAGGGCCCCGAAAGGCCGTGGAATCTCCATCTCTCGTCTGCAGTCTCTCTCCCAATCTGATCGACTTGCTTCTTTGCGATCTGATGTCTCTGGGCGCATCAGACCCTCCGGCGCGTCACCCGTGACTCCGGCCAGGGGCGGGCGTCTCCCCTTTCCCGCTTGGAACCCGGCTCATTGTGTGGCTCTGCCAGCCTGGGGTGGGGGCTGAACGTCGCACCCCAGCTGGGGATACCCGCAGCAGGGACGCTGGGCCCACGTGAGCAGTTGCTGGGGGCCAGGGGGAGGGAGGCCGGCTGGGGCCTGAGCCCGGGGGACTCCCGTTCCATTTTGCTGCTGGGCTTCGTTTACGAAACACACACTCAAAGACAGAACTATTAAGAATTTCAGGATGGGGGAGGTGGGGGAAGTGCCTGGGTGGCTCAGTCGGTTGAGCATCCAGCTTTGGTTCAAGTCACGATCTCACGGTTCTGGAGTTCGAGCCCCGAGTTGGGGTCTGTACTGATGGCTCGGAGCCCGGAGCCTGCTTCGGATCCCCTGTCCCCCTCTCCCACTGCCCCTCCTCTGCTCGTTCTCTCCCTCCCTCTCTCTCTCTCAAAATTAAACATTAAAAAAAAAGAATTTCAAGACTGTGATTTCAGAGCATTAAACCGCAAGGGTCTGGCCGTGGGAGCGAGGGGCCCCCGGCTGTGCTGGTCACACACCCGTGACACGGACTCCTCGTGAAGAAGGAATGAAAAAAAATAAAACAAGCACACAAGTTCCTCCAGTTAAGTGAGGGTGCCCAGGGCAAGGAAACTTAAGTAAACTTCTGTCACTTAAAAAAATTAGGCCCGCACCCCGCCCGAGCTGACGAGACATTTCTCAGCTGGACATCCACTGTCTCCCCTCCAACCACGCCCCCAAAATCCCTTAACTTCACATCCTCTGAGATTCTGCCAAAGTAGAACATTTCTCACAGTGGGTCCCCGACCGGAAACGGTTACCTGCTCGGACCCGGGAGGGTGTCTGCAAGCAGGGGTGTGTGGGGGGGTGGGGTGGGGGGGTGGGGGGAGGGGCGCATGGTGGCCGAGGGGGTTCCTACCGGCAAACGGCACCCCAGGGCCAGAGACGCCGAATGACTCGACTCCAGGAACCGGAGATTAAATGTCCATGGTCTTTTTGAGGTCTGAGCCGGACCTGCTAGGGTGTCTGCCCCGCCACCATTTCCCCCCGGGGAAGGCGGGGTTCTCGCTGCAGCCTGGGACCCGGCTGGCCCCCCTAAGTCAGTTAGAGAGAGCTCACTCGCTCACACTTCCCCACCCTCTTCCCAAGCCAGCCCACGACAGGCCTTCCTGGGGTGGGGGGGATGTCCGATCTCCCACAGAAAGCGCCCCCCGCTGTGGCCTGGCCCCGGGGTTCTGGGAGGAGGGCTTCGGGAAATCTCACGGTGACACGCGGTCAAGCCGCCAGGGTGTAAACTTCGCAGGAGTGAGGTAAGAGCCTTGGTTTTATATACAGCACCTGGGCCTTCCGGAGGCCTCCGAGCACAGGGCTAGAGCAGGTGCGCCGTCCGCCGCCCCGAGGGGCAGGCGGCCCTTCTCGGAACCGTCAGGCCCCGGGGACGCCGTGGCAGTCTGGAGTCCCGCCCTCCCGGCCCCCGCGGGCACAGCCCCGACGCTGGGGTGGCCCAGGGGGGAGCAGGTGCTCAGGGCAGCCCCACGCCCCGGGTGCAGCGGGGAGAGGCAGTGGAGGTGGCCCAGCCACAGGCCACCCACGGGGGCCTCCTTTACCGAAACGAATTCCCAGGGCGGGCGCATTTGCAAGGACTTCCTGCTCAGCCGAGCGCGAGCGCGGCGTGCCCCTCCTGCGGCCGAGAGAGCAGAGGTGCTGCAGGCACAGGGGTCACGGTCGAGGGAGCGCCGGGCTGGGAGGAGGGGCATCCGGCACCCTGACCTTCGGGCCGGGCCCTCTGTCCGTCCGGGCTCCTGCCGGTCCTACCGGAAGGTCCCGCACAAGCTGCCGAAGCTTCTAGAAGGACCAAAAGGGCTTTGCTGCCCACCAGGTGAGAAGAGGAGCGTACAGGCTGGGGGTGTCAGAAATGTCTGAGACCCAGGGCGCGTTGCGGGTGCCCTGGGGGACCCAACGGAGGAGGGGGATGGACGCGCAGACCGCAGGCCGCTGGTGACACTCCCCTGTGTGCACACCCTTCCGTGGCAGCCCTCCCCTGGAGGGCACGTGCGTGTACACCCACACGTGCGTGCACGCACACGAACGCGCACCCCATGCACACTCACACACACACACTCACACGGACATGTGCCACACACGTGCGTGCACTTGCACCCGAACATGCGCCTAAACCCACGCACTCACACACGTGCGTGCACACACCCACACACTTTTACACGTCGGCTCGCACACCCATACCCATGTTGGACACACACACCTACACCCACCCACCCACGTGCACACATTTGTAGGCACACATGCCCACATGTACCCGCACAGACACGCGCATGTACACGGACACCCATACACACGTGCACGCACACACCTGCATCCACACCCATACACACACACCCATACACACCTACACCCACACCTGTGTGCACGCACTCATACACATGCGTGCACACACACCCACAAACATGCGGCCACACGCGTGCACATGCCTACACCCACCCCCGGGCACACACGTGTGCGCTCCACCAAGACCTCAGGGGTGAGGAGACTCTGGACCTAGCTTGGCTGTTCTGGGCTCTTCTGGTCTCTGGAATGCCCCTACCTCCCAGTTCCCGGACGGTTACTAAGCTTGCCTCCCACTGAGTCAACACTCCTGTCCTCTCCGTCCCCCTGGTCCCCCCCACACACTTCTGTCCACCTCACTTGCCCCAGCTCCCTCCACACCAGGGTGAAACACGATTCCGAAATAGAGTGGAAACCGGGTTTGGAGAGCGCGTCACTGGCGAGGGACGTGGCCAAGAGCTGCTATTTTTATTTCTATTTTTCCAAGACCTCCGTGCCCCCTGTCGAGGGGTGACAAGGGCCCAATCCTCTCCACAGGTTTCCGGTTTGATCCCATTTTAGACTCGCCGCAGCCAGGCTCCGTCTCTATCTCCCCGCTCCAGGGCCCGGGACAGAGTCGCGGTCTGAATGACTTTCTAACCAGGAAAACAGGCCTGGTCGTGTGAAGAATTCGTTCAGGCTTCCGGAAAGCATCCGCGACGCCCTCGGTCAGGACTGCTCACGCCCAGTGCGTTCTTCCAGCTCAAAAATCTCTGGGTCGCCAAGGCGGCCATCTTGCTCAACGCCGGACTCGGGCTCGAAAGCTGCTCTGTTTCCTCCAGCAACGGCGGGAGAAAGCCTCCCGGGGTCCAGACAAACACCCGTGTCCACCCGTGGTCAACCACTCCTGCCTCATGCACACGACCCGCTGAATCCAGGCTGTGTCTACTTGAACGCTTTCTCCCACGCCCAGCATCGCAACTCTAAAAATGAGGGCCTGTGACCCGATCCTGACCCAACGGGGACCTCTTGGACTTTTCCAGGGAATTGAAATTTCTTGGAATCCCGATGGTCTGATTCTCTCTTTTTGCTCAACCGTTTCTCACTGAGCTTGGCAACAGGCCATCCTCTGAAGCCGAGCTAGGTCACACTTGCCCAGCTCGGCTACCAGCCTTGGACATCAGCGCCGTCCCCGAGATCTTTCCAGTTCCTGTCCTAGACACACAGTAGGACTCGAGGCCCCTGCCTCCTTCACCTTAGGGAAGAACACCGCACTTGCTCGGCCAACAAAGTATAAGCAGAAGTGAAACGTGCGACTTCTCTGAGCTGAAGCTTTTCCGAGCCAGTATGGGACTCGCCGTGTTCTCATTCTCTCTGCCGCGGGGACCAGCAACGCTCCAGAGAGTGGCTGTGCCGTCAGCATGGGGCGCAGAGTGAAGACACCAAGCAGCAGAGCCCACGGGTGACCCACACCAGGTAGGCAGTAGGCACAAGAAAGAAACATTTGCTGTTTCAAGCTGTGCTTGTGGGGATGTTTGTTACGACAGCAGAGCCCCACCTGTCCTGACCGATACAAACTGGTGATCGAAAAAACTCCATAGCTGCCGTGAACCTGCTTGCTGCTTGGAAGGAGGGAACAAGAGAACAGCAAGAGGGAGGGAAGCAGAGAGTCCACAGCGAGCTATAGTTGAGCGGTGGTCCCGGCCCGGGATGCTCTTTCTTAAACACCGTACAGCGTGCAGAATAGCTCCTCCCGAATAAAAACGAATCTGGCCCCAAGTAGCAGTAGGGCCACATTTGAGACACCTAGAATTTTCTACAGCTAGAAGGCCTGGGTTCAGGTCCTGAGGCTTCTCTTACTGTGATTTTTGGGCACACGGCTTAAGCCCCCATTCAGTGCCTACATGGAATGAGCACAGCGCCGAGCTGCCCAGTCCGCTTAACTAAGTTTCCCAGAAGGCAGGAGCCAGGCTTTACTCACACACGGACCCCTGCCTGCTTGCGTAACTTTGAGACGGTCGGCACCCCGTAAATGTCTGGGGGCTGTGTCAGGAAAGAGCGGCCTCTTGCCTGAAGGCTACCCGTTCGTAAGTAGTAGCCGAAACCCTCGGCCTAGTCCCCAAAAGACAAAGTCTGGGCATTTAACAAAACCTCTCCTGGCGTCAGCATCACGCGTTCTATTACTTCTCATTCCCTGCGAAGTACGAACGCCATCAGAGCAACTCTCACTTAACCAGAATATTTAGGGAATGAGACCAACACACATCACCCGGAAGAAGGCAGGTTCATGGGAAATAAATTTTATGACCACGATGCTATCTGGAGAAGTGACTTGAAGCCCAATGAACCAGCCACCACAGAGCCAGAACACACTTTATTTACTCAAACTCACACCAAGCACAGATATGAACTTTTTCTTTTAATTTGAACCAGGAATGTCACAACTGAGTTTTTTCCCTCCCTTCTTTCCTTACCTCTACTGAACAAGTTCAAACCAAAATCAAACCTAGGCTTTGGTTTTGTTATTATTATTCTTTTAAGTGTATTTATTTTGGAAAAAGAGAGAGGCAAGGAGAGGCAGAGAGAGATGGAAAGAGAGAAGCCCAAGCAGGCTCTGAGCCATCAGCACAGAGCCCGATGCGGGGAGCGAACTCACAAACCGTGAGATCACGACCTGAGCCAAAACCGAGAGTCAGACACTCAACCGACTGAGCCCCTCAGGCGCCCCTCAAACCTAGGCTTTGAAAAAGGACCAAACCAGAAAAATATTCTGAACCAAACTGTCATGCGGTTCAGCTACCTCTTTGATCTCGGGCCCCATCAGAGGACAGCTGAGATGTGCTGGAATGTTCTAGTAGGGCAAGCCTGCGATCGCCTACCTACATGAGAACATCTCCACTACCCGGGGTCAGGGGACTACTGTCCAAACTCTCTGCTCATTCTCCAAAACCCCCCTCAGCCCACACAGAACACAATCCCTTCTTTGTAGGAGGCTGTTTGTACAAATTCGCCAGAGGAGATTTTGCAAATCTTAGACTCCATGACACCGAGCAAGAAACAGCCATGCCTTTGCGTTTCTTATGACTCACTGAAACAGACGCAGGATGCGTATTTCACACGCTGTGAAGTCCCGGCGACATCAGGAGGCGGAAAGACGCAGGCAAATACATTCTTGCGCGGGTGACACCGACTGTCCTTCCCTTCCCGGGGCAGAAGGAACCCGCGAGCAGGGCCTCACCCCGTTAACACCCAAGGCCACTTCCTGCTGCCCCTCCGAGACAGGTGGCAAAAGGCAAACCATTGGCCCGCCACGCGAGGGGCGACTCGGTGCTGGTCGTCGAGAGAAAAAGAACTGGGTCACCGCTGCTCTGAGCAGTTTTCGGTTCTACACACCCGTGTTCTCTTGCGTGGAGTCCACGCAAAAGGGAAGCGTTTCTGGGACCTTCGGCACGAGCCTGTTGCAAAACTAGACCCCGAAGCGCAGGCCGGGCTGAAGAGGCGCCAAGGGGAGCGGGCCGGGGGGCCTGCTCCTGAGCCGGGGTCCCCAGGGAGGTCGAAAGCCAGGTCAGCGTCGCCGAAAAGGCAGTCCCGATGGCCAGAGAACACGTGAAAACACGCTGAACACCATGAGCCATTAGGGAGAAAGAGATTCGAACACGAGCTAGGGAGGGTGGCTACCACAAAACACAGCGTCCACACCGCAGGCGGCACGGGTGCGGACACGCCGGATGGCTCGCACGCCGCCGGTGCGGTCGCTCTGGAAAACAGCGCGGCGGCTTCTTAGAAAGCGAAATGAGCGGGGGACTCGCCTGTGACCCGGCCTCAGCCCGCTGGGGCGTGAATCCCAGACCCGTGGAAGCTCATGGGCAAGCGGCAACCGGACTCGAGTGTTCACGGCAGCTTCCGGCGGCACACATGTCCCTCCCGGAGGGACAGTGACATCAGAGTCTCCGGTGAAGGTGAGGCGAGGCCTCCTGGCATCAGCCCTCTCCCCCCGACTGCGCGCCGCCTCCCGACCTGACCCGAGTCCGCAGCAGGCGGTGCGACGGGACGTGTCCGATTCCGGCTTCGATCCGCCGGTACGTCTGAAAGCGCAACCACGTGATGGGTCTTCACCTGTGACACTGAAAAGGCTCCGGAAAGCCCGCGTGCCGGGCCCTGTAACTGGCGAGCCCGGTGACACGCACGGATGTGCGTTCCGTCTGTGCGGGGTCTCCCTGGAGGAGGCGGGCTGGGTCCCGGGGGACCGGGCCCTCCCCCCACCCCAGATGGAGCAGGTCCGAGGCACCGACACCCGGATGGCCTGGACCGTCGGTCTCCAAGGCTTCTGCTCAGACCCCTCCGCCAGCAAACCCATCTCTCACCGCCCTCCCTACAGCCGGCCCCCAGCCCCCGAAGCCCGGGGCCCAGAACCGAACCAAGTGCTCCCCGCACACAGAGGTGACACCCCACGGGCGCCAGGGACAGCCATTTACCAGCCGTGCGGCCAAGACGGCGACCCCGTCCATCAGGGCCCTGGTCCGCGTGCCGTGGGAGAAGCGGAAGACACACCTCGCGGAAGCTAAATGAAGTCATCGACGGAACGTGCCTGGCTCGGAACGGACGCGTCGGAAATCGCAGCGGTTATTTTATTACAACTGTGCACCCCAAGACTGCTCAGCGCTGTTAACAGCTGCACCCCATGGTTAATTCATACTGAATTTTTAGTAACTGACTCCCGGGGATTATCAGAAGAAGCAACGATGAGCCAGGGCCCCCCCGTCCTCTCCTTCGTGCCGCTGAGGTTTTGAGACCTCTACTCAGAACTCACGTTGTCTTCTAGAACACCTGGTCACGGGGTCACAGTGAACCGTTTTCTTTCTTTTTCAAGCTTATTTTTTCTTTTTAACTTATTTTGAGAGAGAAGGCGTGCCCGTGATCGGGGGAGGGGTGGAGAGAGCGGGAGAGAGAAGATCCCAAGCAGGCTCTGTGCCGGCAGCACAGAACCCGACGCGGGGCTCGAACTCACGACCCGTGAGATCATGGCCTGAGCCGAAACCAAGACTCGGAGGCTCAACCGGCTGAGCCCCCCGGGCGCCCCCACGGCGAACTCCTTTCTGCAGTTCTTGGAATCTTCTTTCCAGAGCCGGTGTCACGTGTCCCCAAACTACAGTGGCGGACTGGGCTGACGGTCCCCAAGGACATGCCGCCTGGGGACGCGCTCGGGGCACTTCCCACAGATTCCAGGGGCTCCCGGGAGCTGTAGTCCTGGGTGAGCCCCCCCCCCCCCGGGGCCGTGGCATCTGAGGCCCGTGGCTGCAGACGGGACATAAGAGAGCCGCTGTCCAGCACGCCGCCTCTCAGACGGCCTCTGAGGTCCAGGCTGCCACAGCCTAACGAGCTCTTTCAGCGGCTTCGTTCCTCCCGGACGCCAGCCTCTGGATGCCTGCAGAGGGCAGGAGTCTGGGCCTCGGGGAAGGCGTCAGCACAGGCTGGGCCAGGGACACGTCTCTCCGGAAGGGGGCGCGGCCCCAAACCGTCCCTCGAAGGAGCCGCCCGTCCGGTGCCTGGAGGCTCTGCCCAGAGGCCTCGCCGCCACTGCCGTCGAGGTGGGCTCGCAGGCAGGAGAGATGGGGACCCCGAGGCTTAAGGCAGCAGGCCGCCCGCCCCACTTTAGAGCCGAGGAGAGAGAAAGGTGTCCACACCCGTGTTAACGTGTAGTGACCAGAAGCCGGTGTTCGGTGGGGGAGGGGAGGGCGAGGCAGGGGCGGTGGGCGAGGCTGTGTCGACGCCGGCCCTGGTGGGGACCCGTCACCTCACAGCTCCAGCTCCTGCCGGCCCCCTGCACAGGGTTTCACCCACCTTGCTGGGGCTCCGACGTGAGCCATTCGGCCCCCCCCAACTGGGTCTTCCCTCCCCGCCCCCGGCAGCCACCCCGGCCCCGAGGAAGAGTCCGGCCGGCCAGGTCTGGACCATGGCAACGAGCAGCCGTGTGACCTGGGAGGGGCTGGGAGGGCTCCCCCCTGCTCACGTCGGAGGAGGAGTTGGGGGGGCGTGCAAAGAGGCCCGCGGGGACCCGCCGATCTGGTCCCCAAGGCCTCGGTTGGGCCTGCAATGACAGAAAGAGCCTGCCCAGCCAGCCAGCAGCCAGGGCCCAGGGAAGGCCGACAGAGTCACCCTGGAGAGACCTCCCTGGTGCCGGCGGGGCCCCAGCCAGACAAAGCGGTGGCGTTTCTTATATACACGTATGTACCCCCTCCTCTCTCTCGTGAGCTGTGCGGAGCAAGCAGGGCAGTGAGGGGAGGGGCCAGAAGGGATGGAACCTTCCAGGCTCCCAAAGGCTGGGCCGCTGTCCGCCTGGACGACCCGGCCGGTTTCCACCTCCGAAACACAATCAGAAGGGACTGGCTGGTCTCAGGTGCACGAGCGGACACCCCCGGCCGGCAGCTGAATACGGTGCATTGTTTTTTCCGCTCCGGGGCTGAGCCCCGGGACCAGAGTGAGGCCTCTCTTGCGACGGAGAAACCTCTTCGAGAAAGCCAATCCTCCCGTGTTCTGTCATCCCGGGCCACGAGCTGTACTGGGGATGGGGGCCTCTGCCCATGCCCGTCCTGGGCCACACGGCCCACCTCGTCTTCCCAACAGCCCAGGAGGGCGAGGCGAGGAAACCGAGGCACAGAGAAGCGAAGTCCCCGCAAGGGACAGACTCGGGGCCAGGACGAGGGCATGGATTCGGCAGGGGGCGGGGGGGCGGGGCTTAGTCGGTTGAGCGTCTGACTTCAACTCAGGTCATGATCTCGAAGTTCGTGGGTTCGAGCCCCGTGTCGGGCTCTGTGCTGACAGCTCGGAGCCTGGAGCCGGTTTGGGATTCCCTGTCTCCCTCTCTCTCTGCCCCTCCCCTGCTCACCCTTGCGCGCGCGCACGCACGCGCTCGCTCTCTCTCTCTCGCTCAAAAATAAACATGAAAAAAAGAAAAAGAAAGAAAGAAAAAAAGAAAGAATGAAAGAAAGAAAGAAAGAAAGAAAGAAAGAAAGAAAGAAAGAAAGAGAAAGAAAGAAGGAAGGAAGGAAGGAAGAAAGAAAGAAAAAGGCGCTTGTCCAGAATCACACGGCTCAGACTCAGGACTGTCGAGTCTCAACAGCGGGGCTCTCCACGCCCCACCCTGCCCCAGGACTCAGGCTCAGTAAACACTTACTGAACACAAGTCCATCCCCCGCTTTGCTGACCGCATTCCCCCAGTCAGCTGGGGTGGGGGCGGGGGGGGGGTTCTCCTTTGCACACACCCCTCGCTCACCGCACCTTTTATCAGCCGACCAGCAGTCTGTGTGAAGTTGGCCGCGCAGCATTAGGGCGTGGGGAGGGGTGCGGGGAGTGGGGCGGGCTATCCGCTTTCTTTCCAACCTCCCGGAGCCTTGGGATCCAGAATGGTCCCTGGGGCTTGGCCACCTCTAGCAGAGGCAGCGACCCCAAGGCCTCAGCCGGACTCCCTTTCCAGGGGCCGAACTCGGTTCCGCGTCACCCTGTCGGTCCGCCGCGCGCACCGGGGCCGCACCTGCGTTCACACGCCGCCGCCGCCTCGTTCTTATCAGCTCCCGTCTAGGGAGCAGGCTCTTGCTCACGGCCACACCGCCTGTTCTGGAGTTTCGCAAGTCCTCGAGCGTGTCCGCTGGCGTCGGCGCTGCCCTCAGCAGGCAGGTCCCCAAGGACGGGCCTCAGTTAAGACGGTCTCTTCCGCACCGGTATCTGCACACAGACGGCAGGTACGGGCCTGCCGTCTGGGCAGCCGCTGGGGCGCGACGGCCGCCCGTCCCCGTGGGCGGCCCCCCAGATGGGCCGCCTCCAGCTCGGCCGAGATTTCCGGATCCAGGCCCAGGGCCCCCCTGCCGCGCTTAGGAAGTGCCCGGTTTACAGCAGCCGAAGGTACCGTCGGCTCTAAACGAACGTTCCAGGCTTTGCTGGATTGGCCTCTTTGGCTCTGCAGGACCCGGGAGAGAAAACCACTACTCGTATTGGAAAAATCAATGTTCCCATTAGGGATCCTCAAACCCTAGATGGAGCACCGGCTCCTTCTCAATAATTCAGGAGCCCACGGCCCTGTTCCAGGAACACCCGACCCCTGCCTCGGGGCCCCCTCCGCAGCCGCCGAAGCTTCCGGAATGTCTGTCACATCTGCTTCCCGACCTATGCACGGAGGCTGCAAGGCGCGGGGCAGGAAGCTTCGTCCGTGGCCCACACAGGCCGAGAGGGTAGCTCAGTCGGTTAATTAAGCATCTGACTTCGGCCCAGGTCATGATCTCGCAGTTTGTGGGTTCGAGCCCCACGTCAGGCTCTGTGCTGTCAGCAGACCTTGGGAGTCTTTGTCTCCCTCTCTCTCTACCCCTCCCCCATTCGCACACACTCTCTCTCTCTCTCTCTCTCAAAAATAAACTTAAAAAAAACTAGTTTAGTCACACTCTCTCAAAAGGACCGTACAGACTCGATCTCACTAGAGACTCGCAAAGACCACACACATGAAGCAGGAAGGCTTTATCAATATCCCCATTTCACAGACGAAGATCCCACGGCCCAAAGAGGCCAAGTGCGGATCCAAGAGGCACTGGCCTTTCCAGCCCACTGCACTCCGGGAGTCCGCCCGCCCGGGAGGGTCCCCAGAGGACTCCCAAACGACTCGGAATTAGCGAGATGCTCTATGCTAATGAGTCCTTCACGCTGGAGCCACGGCGATGGTGGCCGGGGGCAGGGCAGAGCGAAGAGGTTTCCAAGACCTCAGTTAGACTCAAATATCCCCCACGAGGCATTGGAAACGTACACACACACCCCCCAGTAGCCGATTCCGCATCCGTAAGGATTTTTTCAGACCCAGAGAGCGTCTCCCAACCTCCCGGCTCGAACCCTGAGCAAGCGAATCTCCTGCCCCTGGCTCAGCAACCTGGGATTTGCCGTCCCTACAAAGCCATTTCTTAAGCCACGGGCTGCGGTTGGATTTTCCACTTGACATTGTTAAAGAGATTAAACTGTTTATGTCATTGTCACACACGGGCCTCTTCGGCTTCCTGCTGGCCGATTCAGGTTTGATAAGGATGACAGAAGTGACACACTCCCAAGCTCCCCTCCACACCCCAGCCGGGACCGGCTGGCTCCCCAGAGGTGAGAGGCGGACCGTATTATGTAATAATTACAATCTACCTTGCAGGTCGCTCGCTTGCGGAAAAAAAACAAAAAACAAAAAACAAAAAAACCCAGTCCGCGCCCGTGCGAGGCAGGGGATCCGACGCCCGCCCGCGCTTGGAGACCTCTGGAAGGAGCACTTCGCGGGAGATCGTGAAGAATCCCACGCCGGGCGACCCGGGCGTCAATTGCCATAGAGAAGCGGAAAACAAATTGAGCTGAGCCTGGAAAGAATGTCGGGGGAAATTGGAAAAACACGCTCGCTGGAAACCGCCTGGGGGGGCGCGGTGACCTCCCGGTAACTCCCCGGGCCCCACCGGCTCGCAGCATACCAAGTGGGATCGCACGATTGCACGCTGAGCTGGCGGATGGCCGGTCCCCGGATCCCTCCGTCCTGCAGACTGGGAAGCGCGGGTGACCGAAAATGTATCACGGCTGCTTGCAAACCATCACGGTGCAGTCGCTCGGATGACACGGGTGGGGGAGGGGCGGAAGGCGGGGGACCCTTGAGACGGGTCCCTGTGCTCTCAGTGCCCCCCAAAGCCCGGAAGTCCCTCATTCCTGCCCTCGGACGCGTGCGGGGTCGCTTTGTGAATTTGGGCAAGGAAAGAGTGCCTTTCGGGAGAACTCTGCCGCAGCAATACGCGATACCACCTCTGGAGTTTATTAGGCCTTCGCCCTTCCCACCCGTGTCGTCCCCACGAGAGTAAAATTGCTAGATTCACAGGGTCACCGTGAAAATTCACCACCGCCTCCCTCCACTGCCCTGAGGCTGGGGGAGAACTTTTCCTGTTTATTGCGGGGAGGGGGGGATCAAAACACACCCCAATTAAATTATCCGTGAGCATGAACCGTAGAGACTCGTTCTGCTTGCTTACGGGCGGTACGGAGCTCCTGCTTTTCGGTGACCGGTAAAACCGAGCCGAGAAGGAATCATTTCAGGAGAAAGGAAAAAAGCGGCCTGCAAGGTTATGGGTTTCCATGAAGTGAGAACGAGTCAATCAAACGCCCCAGTAAAGCCCAGCGGAGGGGAAAGATCTGATTTCTAACAGTGACTCCTGAACGCGATGGTGGAGAAACATGCCGGACCAGTTAGTCAAAAGCCTGCGTTGTTGACTTAGCCCAAGTCGCTCCTCACCAGAGAAGGGCCGCAAGGAGGAGGCCTGCTCGTAAGAAGCGCCGGGCGGGGGGGGGGCGGTCTTCCCCGGGACACACACGGCCCCGAGTGTCTCCTGGATCCCCCGCCCTAACGGAATCCCGTCCCCGAGGCTCAACCGATGGAAACCACTGTAGGAGCCAGCGACCGGAGGGCCGGCCGGCCTTGCCCTCGACGGCCCGCGACGGCCTGTGAATTCTGGTCTCTGAGAAGTTCATTTCATTCCAGCCCTTTGCGCTGAGGTAGACTCACCACCCAGGACTGTACCGGGAGGAGAGAGGAATGTAAACGCCATCCCAGGATTGCCCCGGGGCATTGCTTGCAAAGGGCCCAACGAATTTTCCAGACAGAGTCCGAGGGTACTCAGAATGTCTCCCCACCCCGCCTCGACTGACACCTGCCAGAGCCTCTCCTCGAGCCAGGCGCGGCGCTAGGCACTCTCACAAACACTGCTTCGCTCAACTCACAGCGGCTGGGGGGGGGGGATGGGGAGTGTCACCCTTCCTCTCGCCATTTTCCACAGGGTCTGTGGGCCAGGGGCAGACTGCGAAACACCAAGTCGCCTACACCCTGGTTGGGCACCTTGAACCGTGTGGCCATAAGGTCACGGAAGAAGCAGTGAGCTGGTCTTCATTGGTTTTTTTCCCCTTTCGCTGTTCTCCATCTTCTAGATGGTTCCACATTTCCTTCATGCACAGATAATGCAGCAGAGATACTGTCTCTCATTCATTCGTTCATTCTCCCATCCCTTTCACAAAGGTTTTGAAAACATGCACTGTATTTAAAATGTGTTTTAACGCTTATTTAATTTTTTGAGAGAGAGAGAGAGAGAGAGACAGAGTGCAAGCGAGGGAGGAGCAGAGAGAGAGGGAGAGAGGGAATCCCAAGCAGGACCCACGCTGTCAGCACAGAGCCCGACACGGGGCTCGATTTATGAACCGTGAGATCATGACCTGAGCCGAAATCAAGAGTCGGACGTGTAGCTGATGGAGCCCCCAGGCGCCCCAATGTTCTTGCTATCATTTTAATACAAGAATAGAGGCTCAACATCCTCATGAGATCAAAAAATGGCAGTTGGCACTCTAAATGGCTTTTCGTATTATAAGAGTTTGCATTTGCCTTTGGTTTGATTTCCTAAACAGTGTGCTCCCGGATTCATGAAAATTCCATCTTTTCCAGTGCCAATTCTACCTGGTCAGGAGAAAAGTCACCACAAGGCACACCTGTCATGGATTCGAGGGCCTGGCACGCAGAACCATGTTGCCTATCAAAACCCTTCCCCTCTGGAGGTGTGACCACAACACGATCAGGAAGTCCCAAGTTAATCGTGAATCGCCCGCCGATGACCTGAAGTTTTTTCTACCAAGATATAAAATTTTTGCCATTAAATCCTTTCCCATTCTGCCTTTAGCTATGTAAGTCGAAACCTGCCAAAATAAAGCAAGCCTCAACAACGTTATCAATACTCCCAGGAGGATACGTAACCTGCACAGAACCCGTCTAATCTGTAACTACATGCGGCAGGGACGTGCCCACAAAATCAGAAGAGTGACTTCAGCACTTAAAAGACAAAAGTTCTGGACACGACCCCTGGAACACCTGAAACGCCTTTCTCCAAAAGCAGCCACCGACTCGTTTGATACATTTTTCTCGTAAAAGCCGAAGGCCAGGTAACTCTCGAGCGGTGCTTCTCCAATGCCCACCCGTCTCTCTCTTTCTCTCGAGACCTCACCTCCGACGAAACAATCACCGGAAGTGACGTTTCGGCTCTGTGCGGCCCGAGCCTCCGTTTCCAAACTTCGAGGTCTAAGGGAGTCAAAGCTCTCAGGGAGCAGAGCGTCTCCTTTAGTTTTCAAGCTCACGTTCTAGCATCCCATCAGAACTGCCTTAATACGGGTCTGATTATCAAGGAGAATCTCGGGTACGGTACTGAGGACGCGTGATGCTTTCCGGCTGCGATATTCCGAAGAACCAGTCTTCCGGTAAAGAGAGGGAGAGAGCCAGATTCCTTTGACGGGTCTTCAGTAGGAGCACAAAATGAAACGTGCCCGGTTTGGGCCTCGGCGTCTGAGGGCCACATTTGGGGACATACTTGGTGCGTTCTTCACGCCCGCCAGGTTTGAATTAGACAGTCACAGCGACAGACCTAGGCAGAGATCACCTCCCTGAGAGCACCTTCCCACGATACCCGCATTTTCTTTTATTTATTTTTTAATATTTATTATTGAGAGACAGAAAGACAGAGCGTGAGCAGGGGAGGGACAGAGAGAGGGGGAGACACAGAATCTGAAGCTGACTCCAGGCTCCGAGCTGTCAGCACAGAGCCTGACACGGGGCTCGATCTTGCCAACCGAGAATCATGACCTGAGCCAAAGTCGGACGCTTAACCGAAAGAGCCCCCCAGGCGCCCCTAATACCCACGTTTTAAATGGAGGAAACTGAGCCAGGGAGGTCGACCTTGGGCCTCTTTCTCTCTCTTGAGTCTCGGCTTCCCCCTCCCTCAAGAGATCAGAGTAATGCCTGAGTCTTACACAAATGACTCGGGGTCCTCCCAAGCCGGAAAGGTGCCGAGGCCTCCTCGGCAAGATCCTCCCCGAGACCCGAGAGAAAAAACAGATCACCCCATCTCAAGAAAGCAGCACGTGCCGCCGGAACCCTGAACCCCACAGAGCTGAGCCTCCAGTAATCTCATCTAGAATTTTCTACTTAAAAGTACTCACCATTAGGTCGAGTTTTTTTTCTAAGTGCCCCTCGAAACGCTTTTAAACTGTAATCTGGTTGACCCAAAATAAAGGTTTTACACTTTTCGAAACCACATAAAACCATTTTCAACCGTTTGAATTTCTACCGCATGTCTGAGTTAATTTTTCGCTAGAAGAAAAAAAAACACAACAAAAACAAAACTACTCAATATTTAAAAAAAAAAGAAAAAGAAAAAGAAACAAAATCCCAATGGCCCTTAAAAAACAGTAAGCACAAAAGAAGGCAAGGGGTTTGGAAGATACTTCTTTATGTATTCCCCGGGTCGGTGAGCCAGTGTTTTGTTCTGTTTTCTGCAGACATAATTGACAATACAATTTTGGAACAAATCCATAAAATCCACTTTTTAAACTCGGATGCGTCATATTTTACCATCTCCTTTAAGCCTGGCGTCTACAATGGCCCAGATGCTCTTAATGGAAGGACAGAGGACAGTAAGGAACTGCTGATCAAGTTTCAGTCGTCTTCCAGGACAAAATGCAAGGACACCACCCCGTCCTCACTGGTGTAATTCGCTCCCCTTCAATCCGCTTCCCTCCCGACAGCAGGAAGTGTGAACGTACCCGGAGGGGAGCCCTCGGAACACGAGGCGTGCGGTTCAGTTACGTCGGAGCAAATTTCCAGCCTCCGATCTTTCACGAACCGAGGCAAAACCTTGGAAGCTTCTAGGGCGCGGGCAGGGATCGGGCACCTGTCCGGCTCATCAGAGGCAAAGCCGGAGCTGCAGTTTGCGTGCTTCCAAGGAGGTCTGAGGGGTGTTAAATCTCAATGCCCTTGGCTTTGTTTTGAACCACAGAGAGGGCCCCTGGAGACCCCCAGGAGCGAACAAAGCCACCAGCTTCAGGCTCCCCGGGGCTGCGGCCCCTCCCCCGCCATGTCACAGGGTCACCCCTCCGCACAAATAAGGAACCCGCAGCACGAGGCATAAAAGACTTAACTCCGTGGAAAGGCGGAGCCGCACGACACATTCTCAGCGTGGGTCTGAGCGCCAGGGTCAACGTGCAATTTCAAACCTGTGCGTGTGAGTGGGGGCGAGCGAGCAGGCGTAAGGGTGAGGGGAGGGGGGCAGCTGGGAGCACCCGTGAGGGTGAATGCACGCGAGGGGGCCTGAGGTGTGCGGGTATGAGTGTGAGCACCTGTCAGTGCGAGCCCGTGTGCGCGCAGGTGTGAGTGCGGGAGTGTGCGTGTGAGCACGTGAGCACAGAAGAGCGAGCGCGTGTGAGCGAGCGCGTGTGAGCGTGCGCGGGCGTGAGCGTGACCCTGGGAGGGCGTGAGCACCGGCCGTGCAGGACCAGCCTACGGAGGGGAGCAGCAGCGCCGGGAGACCGGAAGGGCCCCCGGTCCTCAGCCCCCCGGAAGGCCGCGTGGCCCAGATTATTCTGGAAGCCCTGTCGGGGCCGCCAGAATGCCCAGGGAATCAAAGATGTCTGGCTTCCTGCAGACAAAATAACAGCCTCGGGCGACCGAGTCACGTTGGACCCGAGGAGCAGGTGTTTCGAGGGCCCAGACAAGCCTCCACCGTAACGAACTGTACAAGAAAAGGAAAACTCAGCTCACCGGGCAAGCGCTCAACCAGAAGCTGAAAGTCCCTAGGATCCCATAATTCCCAGCTGGCCACCCACCCCTCCCCCTCGCGCGCACGCCCCGCCGGCCTCACGTGGCTCAGAGCGAAGCCGGCAGGGGAATTTTCCCTGGCTGTGCACCGTGGGTGTCTGAGAACCTCGCCGAGGTGGGGGCTGGGCCGGCCCACCCGCAGGCCTCACTTCCACCTCTGGACCCGTGGGCTCCCACGACGCCCCTCCACCGGCCGCGCCCTCCGCGGGCACCTGTCGGTACCGAGCTCCCCTTGAACTCGCTTCCAGACAGAGCCCTTTGCGGACACTGGGACACAGATTTGAGAAACGGCCAACAGGAGCTGCCCATCTATCATGAGAAAGGCTGAAGAAGTTAAAGCACCTCCAGCCGTGCCAGGGGCTTCAAAAGCAAACGGTCAGAGTGGCGCCGAGGGCCACCTCCTCCACCAGGCCTGTGACTGTGGGCAGGAAGGCAGAGCAACGTGGGCCGTGCCCGCGGTGAGCAGCGGTCCCTTCACCCGCCTGTCCGTCCCCTCCAAGATGGTACCCGTGTGCCCCGTCCGGCAGCCCCGTCCCGCCGCCCGCCCGACGCCGGGCCGATGGGGGCCGGACTCCGTACAGATGCCGGCCCCCATCTCATCAGCAGAAAGCAGAGCTTCGAGAAAAGAAACGCCCGGTTTCAGGCATCTCGGACTGTGACGTCTCTAGCGGGGAGTCCCAGAGGTCCGAGATGCCTCAGAGAAGGATGCGAAGTGGAAGTGTACACAGCGCTCGGCGGCTGCGGCCGCACTGAACTGCGGGACCGCGAACAGTATTCGCTATTCAAGACCAAATCAGAAGGCTACTTGTTACAACAAAATGCAGACTTCCCTCCCCCACCCCCCCACCCCGCCGCCCCGGGGCAGCGCGAGACCTAGGAAATTCCCCAGACTCTGGAAAAGCTGAGAGAAAGTCCAGACCTTTTCGGAAGCACTAGCGTCGCCTCTCAACGCCTCCCGCGAGATGCTCAGCTCTTCCTAAGAGTGAAAACAGCCTCGGCCTGAGATTAACTAGGTAGGAGAACTAAAACGCCCGTCTGCCCCCCGCCACAGCCGGAACAGGACGTCAGTGTGATGAATCAAGACAAATGCACTTGAAACAGATCTGAAATGCACCTGGGCCGGCCAACCAGCACGTCCATTAGGAGTTATCTACCCTCGAGGTAACACCCAGTGCCTGTCTCCAGCAGTTCAACCGAATGTAACATTCCGGGACTGAAAAAACCGCTCGACTCAAAGCACGGTTTTTATTTTACTGCATACACAAAAACTATATCTTAGTTACACTGGCCCCACGAAATACTGCGAGGTCCTGACTTTACCACCTGAAGCCCTCGGGGCCCCATTAGAGGATCACACCGCTCACTTTCCTTGGCCCCGGGGGAGGAGCTGCGTCAATGCCACGAGCCCGTCAGTTTCCCTCCCCCTAAACGGAGCCCGGAATGAAGTGTTTCACCTGATCGGACAAAAGCTGGTCAGCAGCTCTGATTATTCTGGGGGGCGGGGGGACGGTTAATCAGGAAGTTTTGGGTAACACTCTTGAACATTATCTTCCCCAGGAAGTGAGTGGTGACCTACCGGAGAGGTACCTGAAAACACCGTTTTTTAACACGTACGTGGAAATAGTAATCGCACCGTCCAAGCTACACAGTGCACACAGGCAGTGTGAGCACCCCCCAACTGCAGCCCCAGCGAACACACCTGCAGAGAATTGTCAAGCGGTGGCTGCCCCGGGGCCCCGATCGGAGCCTCCGAGACTCAGGAGAAAAGCAAGAAAAACAGGGGCGTGAAAACTAGTTTACAGGAAAATCGCAGAGCGAGACTTACCACTCTGGGCTTCTGCTGGTCCAGGGTATGGAGGAAGGCGGAGTTGGGGTCCAGGCAGCGCTCAGGGTCGCTGGAGATGTCCTCCTCCGAGTCCTCGTAGGAAGAGGAGAAGCCGGTGGAGGAGGCCGATGAGGAGGACAGTTTCCTCAGGGGCAGGCTGCCCCGAGGACTTCCCTGCGCCTCCTCCGGGGTCTGGTCCTCCTGGGCACCCGTGTCTGTAATGATGACGGCAGGAATATTGCTGGGGCTGCAGGCCTCTCTCAGGGAAGGCTTGTCCTTCTGATCTGGGAAGAGCAGGTCTGGGCCGGGGTGGGCGTCTCCATCAGGCCGGTGGCTTCCCCAAGTCCCCTCCGGCTGTGCACCTGTGCCACACGTCCAAGCGAGAGGGGCTTCCCCCATGGGCCCCAGCCAAGCCCTGGGGCTCCCAGGCTGCACTCCCACCCTGTCTCCAGGAAGGCACTGAGGTTCCTTCAGATCTTTTATGGCAGCCCAGCAGGGCAAAGGCGCCAGCATCGCTCCAGAGGGAATTCCTGCCTCCACCTTCGGCGACGTTGGCCCAGCTGAACGGAGCCCCCCGAGCAGGCCCAGCGCCGGAGACCCTTCATCCAGTCCGTTGGAGCGCAGCCGCGGCTCCCTGATAGCCGGGGCCCCACCTTGGGTCGCCTCGGGGCCTACCGAGCCCAGGTCTGGAGATGGCTTGACCCGGCTCGCGGGCTCAGAAAGCTCCGAGCTTGAGCTTTGCGCGTTCACAGTCCTGTCCTCCGGCCTTCTGGCTTCAGGCGCCCCGGGTCCCCGCACGCCCACGGGCGGATCTCCTTCCCCCACCGTCCCAGGGGGTTCTGGGCCGCAGGGCCCACCCCTCTCCGGGGCCGGGCTCTTCTCTCTGCTCAGAGGCTGCCCCAGACATTGCGTGGGAGACTGCCGAGGATGCACACTCCCAAGCTCGCGGGCCCTCTCGGCGGGCTCCCCGAGGCCAGGGGCGTGTGGCTGGTGTGGCCCGCTGGATGAGGCCACTTCTGTGGACGTCAGGAAACTCCCACGGAGCAGCCCCGTTGGGGGGGCTTGGCAGCGGTGCGTTCCCAAAAGCGGAGAGACCCTCTTGTCAGTTTCCATAGCCCCGGGGGAGCCACAGTGGGGTCTGGCGGGGATCCCCTTCTCCGCTGCAGAAGCCGCTGGGCCCTGAGCCCCTGATCCTGGGGGGGCACCCGGGCCCGGGAAGGGCGCCACCCGCTCCTCGCCCTCGGAGAGGCCCTGGCCCGGCGCCCTTCCTCTCCTGCCGGGGCCGGCCTCCGCGGTCTCCGGACATGGCTCCCCCAACGACTTTGTCCTCCGTTCCTCGCTCTGAGCCAGGCCCCTGCCCGGGGGCTGGCTGCTGCTGCGGAAGGGGCACGGGGAGGGCGAGCGGGCCCTGCCCAAACGCGGGCTGCGGGGCGCTGGGCCGGCCGAGCTCTGCGCCTGGATGTGCGCCTCGAACAGGCCCACTTTCTGGTTCACCTGCACGTTCTGCAACTCGCGCTGCAGGATTCGCGGCTTCCTCTTGGCCTCCTCGGGCCCCGGAGGCGAGAGGGAGCCGGCGCTCACCACCTGCTGCCCGTCCCCTCTCGGGCGACCCGCCCCACTCGGGGCGCCCACGCCACCGCTCAGCCTGCGCCGGCCGCTCCGCCAGCCCCCGGGGCTCCCGGGCTCCTCGGGCGACGACGGCTCGGCGGGGGGGAAGAGGAAGGAGGCGCCTCTCCCGGGGCTGAAGACGCTGCCGGGGCTCAGCGCCGCCCTGCCCGGCGGCGGGGGCGTCTCGCTGCTGCCCGGCCGGGGGCCGCCGCTCTTCACCTGGTCGGCGCTATTCATGATCACCAGGCTGTTGAGCGCATAGCAGTACACAGCCATAGTACTGGGTCCGCCGCGCTGCCCGCCGCCGCGGCTCCGGGCCGGGCTCCGCCGCCGGCGCCTCCTCCTCGCGCGGCTCCCGGCTCAGCCCCGCAGGCCCGGCGGCCGCGGCTCGGCGCGCGCCGGCGGGGGCATGGCCCGGGCCGCGGGCGGGGGGCAGCTCCGAGGGCTCGGCCCCCGCCCAGAGCTCCATAAACGACCGCGCCGCTGTGGAGACACAAGGAGGAGAGTCAGGACCCCGGAGGGCGGGGACGGGGGGGGTGGGAAGGGGTTGGGGGAGTGGGGCGCGCGATCGCCACCGGGGAAGCCCAGTCTGTCGGGGATGGGGTGCTCCCGGACGTGTCACCTCCCGGGAGGGCGCGGCGCGGCGTGGCCGCGGGCGGGGGTCTCCCGAGTGCGCTCCCACCCCTCCCCCCAGGGAGGTCCCTACACATTCCACCTTCCAAGATTCCTCCCCGGAGCCACGCGGACAAGCGGCCGCTCGGTCCCCGAGTGAGCTGCGCGCGGGGCGCGGCTGGCTCGGAGGTCCCCGAGGGTGCGGACGTCGCGTCCGCCGTCCGCGGGTCTCCTCGGCCTGAGCAAACGCCGCTCGGGTCGGGTGGAAGGGAAGCCCGCCCCTGGGCTGCAGCATCTGCGGCTCCACCCTCTGTGGCCTCGGGGACCCGCTCGCGAGGGAACCTGCCTCCCCAGCCGCTACCTGCGCGGGGCTGGGGGGCGGCGGGGACGCCCGCGCGCCGGCCGTTCGGCTCCCGACCCCCGGCTCGGGGCCGGGTCCCTCGGCCTACGAAGGCCCGGGCGCGCGGCGGGGCCGCCGCCGAGGCATTTTTCAGCCCTGGCCTTGTCGCCTGTCCCCCAAACAAGTGTGTTTTGTGAGTGTGGGCGCGCCTGCGCGCGCCCGGGGCCGAGGCGCTGCCGGTCCCCTGTACCGGAACCACTACTCGCCGCCCCCTGCCGTCGCCCCCTGCGGAGGGGTGTGTGTGCGTGCGTGTGTGTGTGTGTGTGTGTGTGTGTGTGTGTGTGTGCAGCCCTCCGCACACCCTGTGCCGGAGCGGCTCCGGGACCCGCGCCCTCCGGGAGGAACCCCGGGGCCCGCGCGCTGCAGCCGGGAGGGAGCCCCGGATCCGCTCCCCGCGCCCCGGCGGCGCGGCCGAGGGCCGGGCTCGTCCGCATCCTGGGCAGCCGCGCCCGGCGCCGGCCCAGCGGCCCGGCCGCCGGGAGCCGGGGACGCCCGGAGCGCGCGGGGAGGGCGGCGGGGGCCAGCGGCCCGGAAGGCGAGCGGGAGACCCGGCCCGACCCCGTCCCTCCGCCCCTGCCCCCCGCCGCCGTCCCAGTCCGCGCCCCCGCAGCCCACCTCCGCGCCCTTCCAGAACCCGGAACGCCCGGGCTCGCTCCGGGGCAGGGGAGGGGAGAGAGAGAGGGCTCGGAGGCGGGAGCCCGGAAAAAGCCGCCAAACTTACCTGCAGTTCCTCGGCCGCCCGGGCCCGTGCAGACCGTGTGGCCCAGGGACGCAGACCTCGGAGGAACAAGATGGCTTGGAAAGTGAAAAGGCTGAGGCTCGAGCTCCTCGGCCAGCCACGGAAGACAAAAAAAAAAAGGGGAGCGCGAACGCGCGCAGAGAGAGCGCCCGGGCAGGGGCCGGCGATGGCGCGGAGGCTCCGCCGGGCCGGCCCCGCACGCCCTTCTCGGCCGTGCAGATACTACCCCTGTCAGTGTTTGCTAGCTACTTGAGTGTTTGTTCAATGTGCGATTAAAAAAAAAAGGGGGGGGGAGTGGGGAGGAGGGAGAGGGGAGGAGGGAGAAAGGCGGGGGCTTGGGGGAGGAAAGCAGGAAGGAAGTTGTGAGCCCGTCTGGGGTTGAACTCAGCGGAACAAGTTTTTCTTTTCTTCTTTTTTTTTTTTTTTTCTATTGCTTGGCAAGACCGAGGGAGGGAAACACTTAAAAAAAAAAAGTTTCCATTGTTAGCTAACAACAAAAAAATAAAAGCCTTTTAACTTCTGCGGGTTAAAGATACACGCTCCATTTTCCACCCCTCCGCCGAGCCTTTACTGATGGCTTGCTTATTTTTGAAAAATGTTTTTAATAAAGTTTTGAGTGTGCACTTAAGCCAAGCAACTCAGGGGGAGCTTTTTTAGCATTTAAAACCAGCTCAGATCCTCTGGCAACGGTGTGTGTTCGCTATGCAGTTATGCAAATTCAAAGAGGGTACTTTGTGGGCGCCTCCTTGCAAAGCTGCAGACTTTTTCAATGCTTGGCGGGGTGTTTTGGAAGATTGTTGGGCTGTGAGCTGTTGATGGTTTTGCAGAGCGATTGCTGGCTGCATAAGCATGCCTGGAGGTTGCACACTTATCTGTCGCGGTGAACGTGACATCGGCATAGTTTTGCACTTAATCCTCAACGTTATTTTAAGAAAAAGGATAGTCCTGTAAGGAGGAAAGCCTGAGACCCCTCGCATGGGCTCTTGTCGCTGGATCATTTTCAAAGCTCTTTCCCCCCCACCATCAGAAGAAAAAAAAAAAAAAAAACGAGGGAGAGGTAAATGCATCAGTGAATACTTACAGGCAGGGAATCCTTGTCATTTGAGTTCTGGTGCTGCAAGTGTTTTGGAGTTTTTTGTGTTTTTTGGCTTTTTGTGTTTTTGGGGGGTTTTTGTTGTGGCTTTTGGTTTTGTTTTGGATTTGTTTGTTTGTTTGTTTTTTCAAAATTCCCTAAATCCTAAACGACAGCATCTAGTAGAAAGAGTGAAAACACAGCTGCCAGGCTCGGGAGATTTAAAAATCAAAAGCCTGAATCGGTCCCTCTATTCCTATTAGCTCAAATTTAGATGGAAATTTTGACTCTGTGGCAAATGCATTTTTTTCTTGCTTGTTGATGGAACAATACTGCTCAAGTGAACACAACAGGCTGCTGCTCAGCCCAAAGACACTCAAGTTAAATCTGAACCAGGAGATCTTTTAGCTAAGAATTTCTGGGAATCGGACACTTGGGGTCCTTTCTAATTTTTTTTTTCCTTAAATGTGCCATGAAGGGAATGAGCCTTCTCCTACCCACCATGGGGCTAATTAAAAAGGGCCCAGACTTTATTCAGGGGTTGACTCGGGGATCTGGGCAGTGGCTAGGGCAGAGAAGCCAGGCCTAGCCTTGACCCTAACTCGGTTCCCTGGTGGCAAGAAAGAGAAGCTGCCAGTTCCCCAGGCGGCCCATTCTGCGGACTTTATTTCCGACTCTTCTAGGAGATTCAAACACCCATGTCAGGTCTCACGGCGAAAGCCACGGAAGACTCCGCAGTGCGTACGGTGAACGTGGAAATTTAGCTTCCTAGTCCCTGGGAAACCTCACTGTCACCTACTGAATTGACAGCGCCAGCCTTTCTCAGAACTGAGAAATTCGGGGCTTCCGGAATGTACAATTAGCCTGAGGAGTTTTTGCTCAGAAGGCAGCCAGCGGCTGGCCAGGGGTGGACACGAAGGAGGAATTCCCGCCTTGGGCTGGAGCTAGGGCCAGGTGATAATTCTACTAGTCTGAAGTTCTGACTGACGCTACCAAGGGCATCGAGGATTGGGAAAGAGACGTATCTGGAAGTCAGCGTAGTTGGTTTGCCTCCTGAAGCAGACACCGGTTGTCTTCTATGATTTTAAATGAACATAGGGGATAAAACTTGTACCATTCTTATTAGTAGCCGGGCACTGTTCTGAGTACATTATACATATTTATACATTTTAATCTTCATAGCAACCCGATGCGATAGGTCCTATTATCACCCCCATTCACAGAGGAAGAAATGACAACACAGTAATCTACCCCCAAGTCCCACAGCTGGCGAGTTGCCAGGCTCGGGTTTGAACCCGCATGGGCTGAGTCCAGAATCCACACGTATCACTATTTCTCCATATTCTAGAAACCCGCGACCATAGGAAACAGTAGAGAAAGTTTGCCTCACGTTTCCGGGCTTCCATTTTCCCACTTTTGAAATGGAATTTTAAAAATCATAGCTATGAAACTGGGGCGCCTGGGGGGCTCAGTCGGTTAAGCATCCGACTTCAGCTCAGGTCATGATCTCACCGTCTGTGAGTTCGAACCCCGAATCGGGCTCTGTGCCGCCGGCTCAGAGCCTGGAGCCTGCTTCGGATTCTGTGTCTCCCTCTCTCTCTGCCCCTCCCCCACTCTCACTCTGTCTCTCTCTCTCTCTCTCTCAAAAATGAATAAACATTAAAAAAATTTTTTAATATGATTGTCTATCTAGAAAATTCTATGGAGTCCACAAAAAAGCTGCTAGGACAAAGGAATCAGTGAGCTTGCTTAGCAAGTGTGTTCTTCTAGGGCTGCCGTGACAATGCCCCAATCTCCTTATGACGACATCAGTCCTACTGGGTTAGGGCCCACCTAATTTCAACTAAATACCTCTTTAAACCCCTTTTCCAAATACAGTCACATTCTGAGGTCCTGGCAACAGGAACCTCAACACATAAATTTCGAGGGTACATAATTCAGCCCGAAACAACCAGTGTGCGGGATACGAGAACAGTAAGTCAAAATCAGTTGTGTTTCTACATATCGGCCACGAACAATCAGAAACGAACATTTAAAAGAATACCGTTTAGGGGCGCCTGAGTGACTCAGTCCATTAAGCATCCAACTTCAGCTCAGGTCATGATCTCACGGTCTGTGAGTTCAAGCCCCGCGTCGGGTTCTGTGCTGATGGCTCAGAGCCTGGAGCCTGCTTGGGATTCTGTGTCTCCCTCTCTCTCTGCCCTTCCCGCACTCATGCTCTCTCTCTCTCTCTCTGTCTCAAAAATACATAAACAATTAAAAATTATAATGAAATAAAAAATAAAAGAATTATATTTCTAATAGCATCGCAAAGTATGAACTACAGAGGAATTAACGTGACAGAAACTATTCAAGACAGTATGACGGAAACTAGCGAGCTCGATCTACTGATGACATCCGAAGGCCTAGATGAAAAGGATGGCTATTGCACATGCACGAACCGGAAGGCTCGGTATTGTTCAGATGTCCAGTCTCCCCAAAGGAAGCTACGGATTCACCGCAATCCCGATCGATGTCGCGGAAAGTTTTTGCTTCCGTAGAAACTGACAAGCTGATTGTCAGCTTCACGGAGAAATACGAAGGCTCTGGACTCCTGGGAAGAGCTTTGGAAAAGCACAAAGTGAAAGGACCCCCACTCTCTGATTTCAGGACTTATGATACATTTTTTCTTAAGTTTTTTATTTTATTTTTGAGAGAGAGAGAGAGAGGGAGACAGGGCGTGGGCGGGGGAGGGGCAGAGAGAGAGGGAGACGCAGAATCCCAAGCAGGCTCCAGGCTTGGAGCTGTCAGCACCGAGTCCGACCTGGCGCTTGAATCTACCAACCGTGAGATCGTGACTGGAGTTGAAACCGAAGACTCAACTGACTGAACCCCCCAGGCGCCCCAGGACTTATTTCAAAGCCGTAATTACCAAGGCAGCACGGTATTGGCCTAAAGTTAGACAAACAGGTAAACGGAATAGAATGGAGTCCAGAAGCAGACCAGTATGTATGGAGACCATTGATTTTTGACACGGGTGCTAAAAAGTGGAGAAAGGAAGCTTTTGACAAATAACGAAGGAACAACTGTATATCCAAAAAAAAAAAAAAACCTTCATATCTTGTACCATCTACAAAAATTAACTCGAAATGACTCACAAATCAGGGCGCCTGGTGACTCAGTTGGTTAAGCGTCTGACTCTTGATTTCAGCTCAGGTCATGATCCCAGGGTCATGGGACCAAGTTGGCCCTATGCTGAGCATGGAGCCAGCTTGAGATTCTCTCTCTCGCTCGCTCGCTCGCTCTCTCTCTTAAAAAAAAAAAGAGACTCATAAATCTAAGTGTAAAACCTAAAACCAGAAAACTTTTATAAGGCAACATACGAAAAAAATCTTGGGGATCTTCGGTTGAGCAAATATTTCTTAGATATGTTACCAAAAGCATGATCGGCAAAAAAAAAAATAAAAAATCGACACATTGTACTACATTAAAATTAAATGCTCTTCTGAAAACAGTGAAAAGACAAGGTACAGACTGACAGAAAGTATAAGCAAGGTGTATGTATATTTTTAAATGTTTCTTTATTTTGAAAGATAGAGAGCCTGAGTGGGGGCGGGGCAGAGAGAGAATGCCCAGCAGGCTCGGCACAACAGTGCAGAGTCCCACGTAGGGCTTGAGCTCACGAACCGTGAGATCGTGACCTAAGCGGGAATCAAGAGTCGTGGACGCTTAACGGACTGAGCCCCCCAGGCGCCCCGCGAGGGGTATATCTGATGAAAGACTTGAATCCAGAATATACAAAGGACTCTTAGAACTCGATAATCAGAGAACACAAAAACCCGCAGAAATTTGGGCCGACGCTTCATCCAAGGAGTTCCGGAAGTGGAAAATACACTTTGAAAAAATACTTGACAGCAGGGATCCATAGGGAAACGTGAGTTAAACCGCAATTAAGCGCAATTTTCAAAGCGTCCTTGGTGAGGAGGCGTCGCTGGGAGGACTATCCGTGACGTAATCACTTTGGAAAACAGTTTGACAGTTTCTTCAAGAGCTCCGCGTACACCCTTCCACGCCTAGGTATTTGCCCAAGAGAAATGAAAGCATATGTCCGTATAAAGGTCTGTACACAAATATTCATAGCGGCCTTGTTTGGATTGGCCACGAAATGAGAAACACCCCGCGTGCCCTTCAACACGTGAATGGAATGGATAAAGAGATTGCAATCTCTCCGTGCAGTGGAATAATTGCCCTTCAACGAAAAGAAATAAACTATTGATAAACGCACGCCACAGATGAATCTCAACAGGATTAGCGTGAGTGAAAGAAGCCAGCCAGAGCAAGCACCCGCTGTATAATTCCATTTGTGGAACATTCTAGAACGCTGGCAAATCTGCAACAGAAAGTTGATTGTTGGCTGCCCGAAGACGGAGGGCCGTAGGGAGGGGCGGGAGACAGGGTAGACAAAAGGGCAGGAGGAAACTTCGGGAGGTAATGGATACGGTCGCCGTCCCGATCGCGGGGATGACTTCGCAAGTGAAGACGTGTCAAATTATGAAGCGTTAAGTATGTGCCTTTATTGCATACAGATTATAACTCCATAAGTATGTTTTTAAAAAACATATTTTTTAAGTAGGGAGCGCCTGGGTGGCTCCGTCTAGGCCGAAGCTTGGAGCCCAGGTGACGGGGAGACCCGTGCCCCCATCAGGAGCAGGTGCGCCCTCCTCGCTGGGGTTGCCGCCGAGGAGGGGAAGGGGAGGGCAGCTTAGTCAGGTTCTCACAGGCTCCCCCCCCCCAAGCCACAGCTGCTGCGCGTCCTGAGCAAGTACCCAGCACTCTCTGAGCCTCAGTTTTGAGCTCTGGAGAATGGGAAGGATTATAACACCCCATCCTGGAAATGGGAAGCCAGGCTGAGCGGAAACGTTCCTACGGCGGGGATCGCAGTACATCCAGGTACAGGCTCCATCTACACGCGGACACCCACACCGTGATCCGCTTTCCAACGGACTCCCCAGCCGCTCGAGTGACAGATTTCCGCCCCGTCGGGCTGGCTCTCACCCAGGCACAGAGACCCAAAGACCATGGATCGGCCATTATCTGAGCCGGCGGTTTTTACGCATGTATATTCTTTGGCTGTCTGGGATCGGCCGCGCGCTGATAAGAGACAGATCGAAAAGATGTACGCCTGACTCCCGTATCTGCCCGTGAACTTGGCCGGACGAAAACCCTCGTGTCAAAATGGGGTGTCAACGCTTCATTTACATGTAAACCGAGTCATTTGCTGCCGGGTTCACACATACGGGCTCCGTGGGGTCTGCAGCCCACGGGCCCCGTCTCCAGGGATCCCCTCCCGCACGCGGGGCCTGTCCGTGCCCCAAAGGCTGCTCTTACTGCAAAGCCCAACCAGGGAAGGGGCAAGGAACACACCTGCATTATTGTTTTAAGATTTTAGTTTGGGGGCGCCTGGGTGACTCAGTCCGTTAAGTGTCCGACGTCGGCTCAGGTCATGATCTCAAAGTTTGTGAGTTCAAGCCTCATGTCAGACTCTGTGCTGACAGCTCCTTGGAGCCTGCTTCCGATTCTGTGTCTCCCTCTCTCTGCCCCTTCCCTGCTCACCTCTGTCTCTCTCTCTCTCTCTCTCTCTCTCTCTCTCACACACACACACACACATACAAAACAAACATTTAAAAAATTAAAAACAGGGGCGCCTGGGTGGTTCAGTCGGTTGAGCATCTGACTTGGGCTCAGGTCATGATCTCACGGTCTGTGAGTTCGAGCCCCACGTCAGGCTCTGTGCTGACGGCTCAGAGTCTGGAGCCTGCTTCACATTCTGTGTCTCGCTCTCTCTCTGCCCCTCCTCCACTCACGCTCTGTCTCTCTCTGTCTCAAAAATAAACATTAAAAAAAATAATAAATAAATAAATAAATAAAAATTAAAAACAATGTTTTAGTTTTAAGTAATCTCTACACTCAATATGGGACTCGAACTCACGACCTCGAGATCGAGAGTCACACACTCCCCCGACTGAGCCTGCTGGGTAACCCCCCTTCCCCGCCATGAAATTTATAATACTTTTTCTTTTTTCTCTGCGGCGTGGCTATCAGTGGCCACATTCGGCAAGCCCAGGAGGGCCGGGGAGGGTCTTTGATCAAGCCTGTCCCATCATTTCACACTTTAGGAACAAGAAGGAAGTGTAGTTTACACACTGGGGCTTTTTAAGACCAACGTCTTGGGAGAGGTCACCCTATAATGTTCTAACACAAAAGCGGTGGCCATCTCTGGCAAAAGAGGAAGCCCTTGGGCCCCACTTGTCCCGACAGCGAAGGGACAGTACCAGCGACGCGAGATTCTATCTCTAGTGCTGGCCGACGGCCCTCCGTCAAAGCTCCACGTGTCCCCGGAGCTTGTCCTGGGCGGCCACCGCCGCGGCCGACTTCGCCCTCCTGTGACCCGCGCCCGCCTCCCACCAGCCTTGGCCGGTGTTAGGAATGCCATTCATATACTCAGCTAGCCGTTGGTGCGTTTTCCGGGCAGGGGGGAGGGGGGAGACGAGGACCTGAAGAGGGATAGAGGTAGATCAAGTTCAGCCGAGAGAACGGAGCCTGGGAAGGGAGCCGAGCTTTGAAATAATCACGGTTGGGTGTGGCCTGCGGTGGATCAGCATTCGCAGCACCCGGAGAGCCCAGCGGCGGGCTGACCTCGGGCTGGAGGCAGGGGGGAAGGTGGGAGGGCTTCGGGAGAGGCCACCGGGGGTAAGTAGGGACTCGGCAGGCAGAGGAGAAAGACGTCTTCTAGGTGGGGGTTCCGCAGGTGCAAGGGCTCTGACCTGCAAAAGAGCAGCACGTTCACCCTCCGTTTAAAAAATTATAATGAGGGGCGCCTGGGGGGCTCAGTCGGTTGAGCGTCCGCCTTCGGCTCAGATCATGATCTCGCGGTTCGTGAGTTCGAGCCCTGCGTCGGGCTCTGTGCTGAAGGCTTAGAGCCTGGAGCCTGCTTCGGATTCTGTCTCCCTCTCTCTCCGCCCCTCCCCCACTCACGCTCTGTTTCTCTCTCAAAAATAAAGAAACATTAAAAAAATTTTTTTCAAAGGCGAGGGAGTAGGGGCATCTGGGTGGTTCAGTCGGTTGAGCATCACGAGATTGAGCCCCGAGTCGGGATTTGGCTGACAGCGCAGAACCTGCTTGGGATTCTCTCCTTTCCTCTCTCTGTCCCTCCCCTGCTTGTGCTTCTCTCTCTCGCTCTCTCAAAATGAATAAATAAATAAACTTAAAAAAATTTTTTTAAAATAAATAAAATGCTAAGAAAAAGCCACCAACCCATTGGAAGAGGAGAATGACACAATTAAATCAGCAAGGAGCCTGCTTGGGACTCTCTCTCTCCCTCTCTCTCTGCCCCTCCCCTGCTTGCACTCTGTCTCTCTCTCTCTCTCAAAAATAAATAAACATTAGGGGCACCTGGGTGGCTCAGTCGGTTGAGCGTCCGCCTTTGGCTCAGGTCATGATCTCACGGTTCGTGAGTTCAAGCCCCGCGTCGGGCTCTGTGCTGACGGCTTAGAGCCTGGAGCCTGCTTCCCATTCTGTGTCTCCCTCTCTCTCTGCCCTTCTCCTACTCATGCTCTGTCTCTCTCTGTCTCAAAAATAAATAAACATTTAAAAATTAAAAAAAAAAAGAAAACTTGGTATTAGTTTAGCAGTAACCAGTCACTCTTGTTACTGGCGATTACAATTGTAACTTCCGTGACAATTAACTTACTTTGAGGCCTGGGCTAGCCGACTGAAGAAGAGTAAGAATTCTGAAAGCAGGCTGACGCTTTCTGGCTCAGATCTGCTTGTGGTGATTCAGTAACAGAAGCCCCTTTGGGTCCAACCAGCTCCGCTTGGCCCCGAATCCCCAGTGTCCCCTTCCCAGGATGATGCAAAGAGTCATACGGCCCCCGGGGGAAAGCTTGCAGAGACCGGATTCAGATTTGGGATGAAATTGTCAACCCAGCCCTGCAATCAGTCCCAGGCTGTAGGACGAAGGGGGTGGGGTGGGAGGAGGGGAAGCTGGGAGATCCCGGAAAGTGTCCCCACCCTGTGTCTTGGTCCCCAGCAAGAAGAGAGCTGGCTCGGTCTCAGAGTCACAAATCGCGCTGACGTCACTGTTTCCAGAGCCCGGAGTGTCAGCCTTCCCGGGATCTTCCCCTGTCTGACACTCAGCATTTCCTGCCTGGTGCTCATCTCCCCCCACCTCCCTTTACTTGGCCAAGTCGGGTATTGAAATGCCTAGTTCCCGCTGAATTTTCAGAACCTCCGATGACTCATACTGTGCGCTCGAGCACATGCAAGAAGAATCGAACCGTCCCCGTTGTCAAAGGCAGTGGTTTCACATTTTTGAGATTGTATAAATCTACATTTTCTTCTTGTGCTTTGGAAACGCTTGCGGGGGCGGGGGTGATGGCAGAATCGTGAAGAAGGTGGACCCGGGGGAAGTCGAACCAGACACGAACCTGACGTACGTCTGCGTAGTCATTTTTTTCTATTTCCAGAAACATTTTCTGGGACCTGGAGCCTGATGGAATCTGATTTCTTGGCCTCCCATCCCTCCCTCGCCTTAAATGTAGGTAGGTGGTTCGTTCCTCTGCCCACTGTCTTATCTAACCCCAGAACCTCCACCTTCACCCTTGGTGATGACACCCCAGATTCTGTCCAGCCCTGTTCTTCCTGAATGTCAGACCCATGGCCAAGGCAGTCCAGTGATATCAGACGCAGTAAGTACGAGGTGAACAATCCAGCATCTTCTGCTACATTTGTGTTCCTTCTTTCCCTTAAGAACCTAATGACACCACCCATTCATCCAAGCTAGAAACCCTAGGGTCTTCGGTTTCCCTTGAAGAGCGGACCGGGCTTCTGATTCACTGCCCCTCACCCACCTGTATCTACTACAGCTTCAGTGTCTCTCAAATCCACCCCTTCCTCCCCACTTCTGCTGCCATCGTTCAAGCTCACATCATCCTTGCATGAAGCTATGATGATGGTCTCCTAATTGATTTCCTTGCTTATCCATCCGTCCATCCATCCATCCATCCAACCATCCATCTGTCTACCCATCTACCCAACCACCTGTCCACCCATCCACCCAACCACCCATCCACCCATCCATCCATCCATCCATCCACCCAACCACCCACCTACTCAACCAACCTTCCATCCATCCATCCATCCATCCATCCATCCATCCATCCATCCATCCAACCATCCACCCATCCACCCACCCACCTATCCACCCATCTACCCATCCATCCATCCATCCATCCACCCAACCACCCACCTCCCCAACCAACCTTCCATCCATCCATCCATCCATCCATCCAACCATCCATCCATCCATCCATCCACCCATCCACCCATCCACCCATCCACCCACCCACCCAAAAATCCATTCATCCACCCATCCATCCATTCAACCATCCATCCAACAATCCATCCATCCATCCATCCATCCATCCATCCATCCATCCATCCAACAATCCATCCAACAATCCATCCATCCATCCATCCATCCATCCAACAATCCATCCAACCACCCACCCACCCATCCAACTATCCATCCATCTACCCACCCACACAACCATCCATCCATCCATCCATCCATCCATCCAACCATCCATCTATCCTATAAATATTTAATGAGCCCATACTATACATCAAGCAGTATTTTAGGACTTGAAGATACAAATAAACCAAACAAGATTCCTGCCTTTATGGAATTTATATTCTTGTGGTGTAGCCAGATAACATGCAACAAATAAAGGACTTCCAGATGGGATGGCAGATTGGAACTTTCCCATAGAGTCTTGTTCTGCTGATGCCTCAAAAGAATAAAGGAATAAGCGGGTTGCCTGGGAGCCTGGGTGGCTCAGCCAGTTAAATGTCTGACTTGGCCTCAGGTCATGATCTCACTGTGAGTTTGAACCCCATGTCAGGTTTTGTCCTGAAAGCTCAGAGCCTGGAGCTTGCTTCAAATTCTATGTCTCTCTCTCTCTCTCTTTGCCCCTCCCCCACTTGTGCTGTTTCCCCCCTCTCTCTCAAAAATAAATAAACATTTAAAAATTTAAAAAAAGGACAAAGAATAAGCAAAAAAAATCCATCAACAACAATAAAATAAGGAATTAAGGATAGCTAGGACAATAAACTTCAAAACCCATTAACGGAGACAAGAAACAAGATGCTGTGTGGGGTAGGGAAGCCTGGGGCAGGGGCTTGGCTCTCCTGGAGCTACAGAGAGAATCTACCAGGTCCTTAGGATTCTAACCATCCCCGAAGCCCAGAGAGGCTGAGCACGTAGGTATTGTGTGCATTTCCTCCACAGAGAAGTAGCAGAAAGAACTGCTGGGGAGAAAGGGGTACAATGTGGGGAGGGGGCAACAGGGCCGATTCTGATCAAAGAGAACGTTCCAGGTCAACCAGCTGAGCCTGGCGACGGTGACCGCTTTCTGTGTACTGCCTGACGGGGACGAGATTCTGACTCCAGAATCTCACAGAGGGAGCAGAACCCCGCTTTCTACCACCAACACTCTGCCTCCTGAGCTTCCTGAGTCCCCAGATCCCCTGACCCCCACAATGACACAGACAGAAAAGCAAACTGACCTCAGCTACAAGAGGAAAGAGTCAACGAGTCACCTGCACACCATCAGAACAAAGAAAACCAATGGAGGCACTTCCTTTCCCAGAGCAGGAGCGGGACAGGGAGAAGGTTGCAGCTATGAAAGCTGGAGACAGAGAGAGAGGGGGAAATGCAGCGGGAAAAACCCAGACCCCGCATGAGAAGAAATCAGAACCCAGGCCACAGAAGAAAATTCCAGAAGACCGGAATTTCTTCCTGCTCTACAGCTTGACGAGACAATGAATCCAGCAGAACAAGAAACAAGGAAGACGATACCGTAAAATAAGAAAGAGAGAAGGGAGACTTCAGATTTAAGGGAACAAACTAAGGGCAACGTCATTACAGAATTAAAGTATGAACTAGAAATAAGAGGGCGCCTGGGGAGTTCCGTCGGTTGAGCGTCCGACTTTGGCTCAGGTCTTGATCTCGCAGTCCGTGGGTTCGAGCCCTGCACGACCGAGAACACAATAGCTGGACCACTTCCGTAGGAAGACAAAACACAAATGTTTGCTAAGGGCTCCAGGAATACAGGGCCCATAGTCTTTCTCAAAAAAAAACAAAAAAAACAAAAAAAAAAACCCACTGCTTGTTATAAAACCAACCCTGTAGGGAAATGAATCAAATGAAGGCAAGAATAGAGATATCGTTGCAAAAAAGACTTGGGGGAGGATATTGAATCCACTGAAATATAGAATTGTTGCTTTTTAAAAAAGGGGATGGAATGATGGCCACCAGACCGAACACACGGGGTGTAAACCCGGACGGTGTGGAGTAACGATAATAGCAGTTTTCCCCGGGACACCACAGATGGGCTTTCCCGTCTGGTCGTGTTGGGGTGACACGTCCTGGATCTAGTTTCCTGCGAAACAATTATAGAGGAGGAAAGTCAGGGCAAAGAGACAAAATGCTTTCATCACTAGAGAGGACATGTGCTCACGTGAAGCAACGGCCATGTCTTCTAAGGCTTGACGATGGCTTTGGAGACTCTCGGCAGCCCAAGCCGTGACTTCCTCCTCCTCCGTAGGTGTCAGGAAATAGAGATGGAGTCTATTGTATAGAGCAGTTAATGCGTTCTCAGTTGGAGTGGCTTGTGTTTGGTATTTATTTTGTACTAATCTTCCAACCTTTTAGTGTGTTCTCTGATCAAATGTCTACATCAGGTACGGCTGTTTTCCGTCATTGAAATACATAATCTACGAGCACTTTATATCTCCTCGTAACAACAAGAAACTGTACATTTGTTACTATACTTTTTTTAAAATCAGGAAGACTCTGAAACATCTATTATAATCCTACCCCAGAAACACAACTCATTGTCTGTTCTTACGTCATCAGCATTTAAGAACAAACATTGTAGGCGACACCTGGGGGGCTCAGTCGGTTAAGTGTCCAACTCTTGATTTCGGCTCAGGTCATGATCTCACGGTCATGAGTTTGAGCCCCGCACCAACACCACAGACCCTGCTCGGGATTCTCTCTCTGTCCCTACCCTGTGCTCGCACATGCTCTCCCGCTCTCTCTCTCGGTTTCTCTCTCAAAAATAAAGAAATAAACATTTTAAAAAATAAGAAAAAGTGTTGTAAAAATACAGAATATGGTTTTGGGGGAAATCCCAAGAATTGCTGAGAATTAAGATACAGTGCCTGAATCTCAAGGAATGATGTTACTTTGTTATCTGACAGAATCTGCATGTTCTTCAAATTTCAGCTCAGATGTTCCCTCTTCTTTAAAAGGTTTGGTATTTAGGGGCACCTGGGTGGCTCGTCGATTGAGCATTGGATTTCACCTCAGGTCATGATCTCTCATTGTGTAAGTTCGAGCCCTGCATCGGGCATCGGGCTCTGTGCTGATGGCTCAGAGCCTGGAACCTGCTTTGGATTCTGTGTCTCCCTCCCTCTCTGCTCCTCCCTGCTCATGATCTGTCTTCAATAATGAACAAACAAACAAACAAAAAAAAAAGACGTGTTTCAAAAGACTCGGTATTTAAAATAAGCCCACAACGTTCTGTATTAGCCAAGGCTGATTATTATTGCAAACGTCTGAAATCCAATATGTCCACCAGACTTTTCATTCTGCTTTCCTGCCCCAGAAGGGATCAATACCTCTCTGTCTACACCCCCATAACTGCTATTTCTTGCTGTGTTACGTTACCTCCCGCAGTGTGCTCTTGTGCACATGTCTGTCTCCCCCCGCACCCCCCATGCTTCCCAAGAGGCTGGTCCTTCCTCTTTTTGGCATTCCAGCGAACGGCACGTAACTGGCACGTACTAAGCACTCAATAGCTAAAGTGTATTGGCATTTTTTATGTGCTAGACACTGTCCAAAGTTCTAGAGGAACCTGTTTTCACAGCCATACTATGGGGCAAGTAAGATTATCCCCCATTTCGGTATTTATTGAATAATGTAATAGAAATAAGTCATGGTTTTAAAGAATTATAAACCGAACCCCATCATAGAACCCAAGGGCTGTCTGTCTCGGTCAAACGCACTTGGTGCCGTCAAAGGGAGCTATTGTCTTGTGGGCACTTCCCTGAAGGTAGCCAGTCTGACCATAGAACAAGGTGTCAGTGCCAATGACGTGGGCCCAGAGGCAGAGGGCACCGGCTGCCAGTCACTCCCTGGCCACCTCTGCTCCCCATAACATCATAAAATATCTGGGCTCCCCCCGAGGCCGACAAACAAAAGAACAACTGCCTTTTGGAATAAGTAATCCTGACACTGGACCCAGTCCAAGGCACACAGAAGGAATCCCTCCGGCAGATCAGTCACGGACTTACAAAGCAGGAGGGACCTTAAAGATCGTCCAAGACTATGCTTTTGTTTTCAACACGAGGAAACGGAGGCCTGTAGAGGTTAAAGAAATCGCCCAAGGTCGCACAGCTAGTGACTCCAGAAACGAGAACGGGGAAGTAGAGCCCAGGTCACTTTCTGTGTCCCCCCCCCCCAAGGTGTCACACACCCTAAATTTTTACTCAGAGGCTGCACGGCCACAGCTTCAAGCTGTCATCATTGGGCAGGTGGCCTCATGCTCTGTCCTTAGTTTCTTGGAGACACGCTCTGGAGGAGCCTTGGATTGGGGAAGTCCTGGGAGCCCCAGGACACACCTCTGTTGCCTAGAACCTTCCGTGCTTGGAGTGGTAGAGCGGGTGCCAGGATCTGCATACTGGGATGTCGGAGAGTCCTGTCGTGTTTCCTCCGGAGTGGGACGGTGGAGGCCATTCTTTCAATGTCCCGATCAGCCGAGCCAACGACCCTCAGACCCCGCCAGCCTCCGAAATCCTCTCCCTGTCATGGCCATCCCCTCACGGCGCTCTGCATTTCCTAAACCCCTCCACTGCTGCCACCAGCCCACCCGGGGTAGCATTTTCTAGCCCCGGGATGACAATTGCAACAATCATTAGAGTTTCTGGTTTGACTCAAAGATGTTATTAATGTCGTGTCTGCTGGGCTGGCAGCTGTTCTTAGAAACAGAGTCCAGAAACACGCCAAAATCCTCGGTCTCCCCAGTAACAGAGCCTCACCCACTACATGTGGACCCCAGGGCGAATGGAGCTCCGAAATAGTAAGACGTGATAAATCACACCTGTAAACTCATAAATAAAGCTGTGCTCCACCTTCCACTCCCGACAAATTCATTTTTTTATAGCAGCCAAATTTTAAGCTATGTGTAAAGCTATGATTTTCATGCGACTACAAGTCGGTGAAATAGCAAAGACCTCTAAATGTTATTGTCGTTGGACACGTCTGGTGTTTGGCTGATGGGCTGGCAGTTCCTAGGTAAGTGACGAAACCAAGACACGCATAACTCACATATCGCCGTGGTATTTATTCCCTGTAAGTTGTCTTCATTCACCTTCATTTTGGCAATGTTACTCATTATAATTGTAATTAGATGTTCACGTAATTGGTTTTTCAAACAGGAATGACCTATAAAGTAAATAATAGGGGCGCCCGGGGGGCTCAGTCGGTTAAGCGTCCAACTCTTGATTTTGGCTCTGGTCATGATCTCACAGTTCATAGCTTCGAGCCCCGCCTTGGGCTCTGTGCTAACAGCTCGGAGCCTAGAGCCTGCTTCAGATTCTGTATCTCCCTCTTTCTCTCTGCCCCTCCCCTGCTCTCGCTCTGTCTCTCTCTTCCTTTCCAAAATGAATTAAACATTAAAAGAAAACAAAAAAAGTTGGTGTCTGATTTCACACCAGTTCCGTGGGGATTGTATCCATTCGATCCCCCTCATTCATGATTCTGTGTTTATGCATTCACCCCCTTGCTAAAATTTTTTGTAACCCAAGAATAATGCACACAGCGCTCACCAGGTCCTTTGCAGACATACCCAGACTGCAGAAAACTTTGAGTCACCAGATGTACGCGTTCCAAAGGGAGACAGAACAGGGCAAGGTTCTGCTTCCGTGTTTCACCTGTCCTATGGCGAAAACAGGGGTCTCTTCTGCTGTCCATTTAGAACCACGTATCTCAAATTTCTGGGCTTTTGGGGTGGCTTTGCTGTTTTAAATGGCCTCCAGACCCAGAGCTGTGCTGCTGCCTTGTGTCCCGGAGCCCAGGAAGACCCAGTGATGCCTTAGAGAGCAAGTACGTGTTCAGACTTGAGTTACGGTGCAGTCAGCCATGAGTTCAATGTTAGTGAGTCACCAATACGTATTGAATGAGGTGTCTTTTCTTTCAATATTTTTAATGTTTATTTTTTTTTAATTTTTAATGTTTATTTATTTTTGAGACAGAGAGAGACAGAGCATGAGTGGGGGAGGGGCAGAGAGAGAGAGAGAGACAGAATGTGAAGCAGGCTCTGGGCTCTGAGCCATCAGTACAGAGCCCAATGCGGGGCTCGAACTCACGGACCACTCAGGCACGAGGACCTGAGCCAAAGTTGGACGCTCAACTGACTGAGCTACCCAGGCGCCCCAAATAAGGTGTCTTTAAACAGAACCACCCCTGAAACAAGGTTATGTATTGATCCGATGACAAACACACCGTCACCAGAGGCACGCGGGAATGTGATCCCGTGTCTCCTCGCGCCTCAGTGGTTCCGTGGTGTTCACGAACCCCATGCTTGTGGTGAGTTTAAAGGCTGCAATCACTGCAAACAACGAGAACGCACTGTGTACACAAACGTTGAGAGTTGTTTAAGATTGCAAAATATCCCACGGCCGGCTTGTGCGGCTGCGGCCAGGCCCGCTCCCCGAGGGCCCCTAGAACCACAGACAGGCACCCACGGAGGAACAAGAAAGTGGACCCTGCGAAACGGGCCTTGGGGTACGTGAGCCCCTCACAGCCACGCCGAGAAGAGGGCTTCGCCAGTTAACTGGTTGGTCGTTCGCCTACGTTCTTCCACTGTTCAGACGGGGCCGCACTCAAGACAGCGCCCGTCCCCAGCGTTGGCAGCGCCCCAACCCGCAGACTCACCGAGTTCAGACGCAGTCACCTCGTGTTTTGAAAACAAAGGGCGCGAGGAGGAAGAGGCCCTCCTCTGGGTCCTGACCCCTGTTAGTCAACTGAGCAGATGTTTGGGGCAGTGCCAGCCCGGAGCCCCGGAGCCCAGGGACAAAGCCTTCCTTGCGTTCTCTGACGCTTCACACTTAGTGTGCACGCGTGTGTTCGAGGGGCTTCGGATGGTCCTTCGCGGCTGCCCTGGAGGCGTCCAGACCCAAAACCGTATTGACATGGGTCTTCGAAAGGATAATTTGACTCAAGGATTTCATCGAACCTCTTTTACCACAGCCCGGCACCCCTGGCCCCAGCAAGAGAGTGACGCGGGGCCCGTGAGTTCTTCCAGAATGGCGAGTTTGTGTTCCATCGTCACCGCGATCCCCTTCTGATAAAAGGAAGTTCGTTTATGGTTTTGAAGAAGGGACGTAGGACGGTTGTCTCTGGTCACCCAGCCAATGGATTTCAGTTTCTTTATGTTATTTGATTTTTTAAAGTTTCATTATTTATTTTGAGAGAGGGCAGCACGAGCAGGGGAAGGGCAGAGAGAGAGAGAGAGATGGAGAGAGAGAATCCCAAGCAGGCTCCATGTTGTGAGCGCAGAGACCGACTCGAGGCTTGATATTGCAAGGATTTCGCTGAACCTGGAGCCTTCCCAAGGTCAATGTTGCTTCTGCTGGGCAGAGTGGGAAGAAACCAAACCCCCACCACGATGTGACAGCGAGGGCTGGTGGGGCTCCTTCTGAACGAAGACAAGAGGTGACCATTCCCCGGGGTGCTGCACAGTAAAGACGAAACGTACGAGCAGATGAAAGAACCGACACGGTCTTGATCTAAGAGCTTCTCCAGGTTTGGGGTCAGTCTCACTCAAATTCCGACAAGGGGACTCCGTCCGGGGCGCCCGGGTCCGTTCACAGCCGGCCGAGGCATCTTGCCTGCAAACCGATTGACTCTGGGAACACATCTAAATTAAAAATCCCCAGTCAGAAGGGAATTGGTAAGTCTTGGAAGCACAGGCAGGAGAGAATCAGAAGGCAGGCATTGGTTCCGTGCCTTTTCAGGCCTGGCTGTATCAAAGATTGGTTGAGATCTTATGCCTAGTGAGGGACAGAGAGGTCACAGCCCCTGTTCTCAAGAAGCTTGCATTTAGGGGCACCTGGGTGGCTGGTTGGTTAAGCATCAGACTCTTGATTTCGGCTCAGGTCACGATCTCCCGGTTCGTGAGTTCGAGCCCCACGTCGGGCTCTGTGCTGACAGCTCGGAGCCTGGAGCCTGCTTCGGATTCTGGGTCTCCCTCTCTCTCTGCCCCTCCCCTGCTTGTGCTCTGTCTCTCTCAAAAATAAATAAATAAGCATTAAAAAAGGCAAAGCAAAAAGCAAGGAACAACTTTATATATACCTATCTGTCTTTATATACCTGTATATACCTTTATATACCTATATATATATATCTTTATATATATATGGGTATATGTACACACACACACACACACACACACACACACACATATAAACACACACGGAGATGCGTTATTTATTGTAAGGCGTTGGTTCACATGATGATGGAGGCTGGGCAGTTCCGAGATCCAGTCAGCAAGCTGGAGACTGCCGATGGTGTCGTTCCATCCAGATCTGAAGGCCTGAGAGGCAGGAGAGCCCATGGTATATGTTTCAGTTAGAATCCAAGTTCAGGGCGCCTGGGTGGCTCAGTCGGTTGAGCGTCCGACTTCAGCTCAGGTCATGATCTCACAGTCCGTGAGTTTGAGCCCCGCGTCGGGCTCTGTGCTGACAGCTCAGAGCCTGGAGCCTGCTTCAGATTCTGTGTCTCCCTCTCTCTCTGCCCCTTCCTCACTCATGCTCTGTCTCTCTCTGTCTCAAAAATAATAAACATTAAAAAAAATTAAAAAAAAAAAAGAATCCAAGTCCAAAGGCAGAAGAAGACCAGCGTCGCAGCTCAAAGAACAGACAGCATTGGACACAACCAACTCAGCCTTTTACTCTATTTGGCCCCTTCAACTGATTCGATGAGGCCCACCCACGCAGGGGAGAGTAAGCTGCTTTCCGAAGTCTACGGACCAGCACGTCGATCTCATCCGGAAGCACCTTCACAGACACACCTAGAACAATGTGTGGCCATGTATCTGGGCACTCTATGGGCCAGCCAATTGACACAGAACATTTACCAGCGAATTCTCTCTCTGCTTCCTAAAATCACCTCCTTAAATAAGCCCCCCAGAAGCCTATCCGTTGAGCTCTGCTTCTGGGGCAATCCAAACGGAACCGAAAGGGTTTTCAGCAACACCGATGTCAAATAAGACATACATAAGTCTCTCGGGACTAGAGAGAGAGATCTCTGCCGTGTACAATGGCCCCCACGTTACAGACTATCATTCCTAGCACCTGTAAACTAAATGCCAGGAACGGGCGCCATCCCCGATCACTGTGACAACCAAAAGAGCCCCATGCATTTCCAAAACGCCCCAAGGAGCAGTACCTCCCCAGCTGTCCCCCAGAGGGAAAACCATTTGTCTGGAGGATCCAGCTTCGGGCCGGCTTGATCAGGCCTCCAATCCCCAGCCCGCCCTTCTGCTTGCGGACAAGGAATATTTTATGGGTTTGCGGCAGCCAATCACGGTCCTGTCTGGAGGAGGTCCTGGGGGCGGAGTCACTTTCTCCGAAGCCCTTGGCCGCGGGGTGGGTGACGTCTGGATAAAACTTCGAGCATTGTCAGGAGGGACAGGACTGCTGGAGGGACAGCCACCAAAGAGGCACGACAGAGAATGGAAACGCAAGCTGGTTGTGTGTCTGTGGTCTGGGGGGCAGGGGCAAGCCGACGCGAGACCCTTAATTTAATGGATTTCGCTGCTTCCCTTTGCTTCTCAGGCACGTTTTACCAAGTATGGCCCCAGTGACACAGTTGTGTCCCACACCACTCACCATCGATGGGAAGGTCCGACCAACCCCCCAGTGACTGTATTTCTCACTCTGAATCAGCAACGGGGCCCTCTGGTCTATACAGCAGTCTCCGTGAGGCAGGTTAGTGTTCATTGGCCCCTGGAAAAAAGGGCACCCTGGTGGCGAGCGACTTTAGATTCCCGAGCCCGCGAGACGGAACCTGCCCCGTGCTGATTTGCCAGGTGAGCCGTGACCTCAGGGGGGCCTCGGCCCGCTGCCTGGCCGGCCTCTCTGGAGCCCCCCTGCTCCCCACGGGCCGTGCTCCCCTGGGCACCCACCTTCTGCAGAGTTCTCAGCCCGGTTTGGCAGATGAAGAAACCAAGCCTCAGAGAGGCGACCTGATCATCCTCGGGGCGCCCGGCCAATAGGTGAGCGGCCAAGAGGGGGACCCGAGTGTCCCCGACCACACGGCGCCCGCCTGGCCCTCCACCGGGACCATCCAACAGGCTGAAGTCCGAGGCCGCCCAGTTCTCTTCTCACCCAAGAAATAGTCAACCACGTTGACGCAAGCGACTGCGCGCTTCCCAAGACTTAATAAGACGGGGTGCCCGCCTTTGCCTTCTCATTGGAGTCTTTTGTCCCTCCTGCAAAGCACCCTTCTCTGCCCCAGGTGCCAGCCTGGCGGGAGGGCTGTGACTCACCAGGGTAAGAGCCTCTTCCAAAGACCAAATAAGGGGCGTGCCCTGAGACAGGCAATAAAACCCCACAAGGTGTTGGGAATTTAAACAAAGTGCAGCCGGGGTGGCGAGGGTTTCTCCTCCCCCCCGCCCCCCCCCCGGAGCCCGTGGGACTTTCCCGAAGGGGAAAGCAGGGGGGGCCCACCTCTGTGGATTGGGAAGGCGCCGGTCCACCGAGCAGCTTGTCCATAATAGGGAAGAGCCTGCCGTCCTCTCGGGGAGCTTGTATTCCTGGGGCCGGAACAGAGCCAACGGTGTGTCTTTGCTCTGCAGTGTGTCAGCGTCGGGCTTTCCCTTCCCTGTCCCCTCCCCCCCCCCGCCCCACCCCCCAGCCCTGGTGTTTGTGACCTTCCGAGCTCGCCTCTTGACACCCGCTGACACCTGCCTCGGGCCGAGATGAACGGGGAGCCGCGGGAGAAGCGGGATCAAAACGTCCACCGTCCGGGCAGCTGAACTTCTGGAGAGTAAAGTGGAGAAACCTGACCTTGGCTTTGTGGGCGCCGGAGGTCTGGAGGGGCTGTGCTAGTCGGGGCCGGTGCGCAGGCCGCTGGAACCCCGGCTGTCGCTGCCAGCGGCCGAGGAGCCGGAGGCAGGGAGGCCGGGGCGGCGCGGGGTCCCGCCAGCCTCCAAACTGCGATGTTGGCTGGCCGTGGGCTGCGTTCCTCTCTTGCCGGTCTTTTCCTTCCCTAACGGCTTCCCGGTGTGGTTACGGGCACTGAGGGGAGGGCTCTTACTGCGGGGAGGCGGGGAGGCCCGAGAGCCCCGGTTCTGGCTCACTGAGCAGTCAGCAGGTGGCTGTGACCGGCACAGATACCAGGACTTCTCGGGGCGGCCTGCCCTGCGTGGTCGGGGCCCGCTTCCAAGGTGTCCAACAGCAAAGGACACGGGCCGGGTCAGGCTCCCCGCTCCTGCACACCAGGAGGGGGTGGTGTGTGTGTGCGCTCGTGCGTGCGTGTTTAGGGGAGCACTGGTATCTGCCCCGAAGTCAAGTTGGAAGTTTGTATAAGTCCCTGTATCATCAGAAATGTTTCTTTTTTTAAAAATTTTTAATGTTTTTATTTATTTTCGAGAGAGAGACAGAGCATGAGTGGGGAAGGGGCAGAGAGAGAGGGAGACGCAGACTCCGAAGCAGGCTCCAGGCTCCGAGCTGTCAGCACAGAGCCCGACGCAGGGCTCGAACTCACAAGCCGTGAGACTGTGACCTGAGCTGAAGTTGGCCCCTTAACGGACTGAGCCCCCCAGGTGCCTGGAATGAGTTCGTCTTTAAGCTCTCTGAGGGGGCATCTTTCGTTCTCTCCACTCGGAACCCTTCAGGCACTGGGAACCCACTCAATAATCACGTGGGCACCATTCTTGGTTGCAAACAAAGCTTGCCCGGGGGTCTGGCTAATTCCCCAACCGGCTTCCCACTCAGCTTCTGGGTCTATGCTCGGGGCAGCTTCAATCGGACATTCCGAAATTTATATTTATTCCTTACATCCTCCAAACACTGGGACGGCCATTCCAGAGGAATTAGACCCAAGCTTCTGGGCCAGATCAGGAAAGCAAAGACTGCGTGTGTGACCCTGTGATAACATACACTGAAATGTTAGCAGTGGTTATGTCTTCTCTTTGGATGGGGGGGAGAGTAAGGCATGGGAATTTCCTTTTTTTTTTTTTAATGTTTACCTATTTTATTTTATTTGTTTATGTATTTTTATTTTGGAGCGAGATAGAGAGAGAGTGTGTGAGATGGGGAGGGGCAGAGGGGGAGAGAGAGAATCTTAAGCAGGCTCCATGCTCAGGGCAGAGCCCAATTCAGAGCTCGATCTTACGACCGTGGGATCACGACCTGAGCCCAAGTCAAGAGTTGGTTGCTTAACTGAGCCACCCAGGCACCCCTACCTAAGATTTTAAAATAAACCTACAATAAACGTGGTTTGTTTATGTAATTTTAAAGAAAATGTTAGGTAGGGATGCTCCAGTGAAGGATGTAGGGGCGCCTGGGAGGCTCGGTCGGTTAAGCGTATGTCGTTGGCTCCGGCCATGAACTCACAGCTTGAGAGTTCGAGCCCCGCGTCGGGCTCTGTGCTGATGGCTCAGAGCCTGGAGCCTGCTTCAGATTCTGTGTCTCCCTTGCTCTCTGTCCCTCCCCCATTCTCTTTCTCTCTCTGTCAAAAATAAATAAACATTTAAAAAAAATTTACAAAAAAGACGTAGTACACACACTGGTAGGAAAGCATACTCATTCATGAGAACTCCAGAAGCCCGTGTCGGTGTGGTGCTTATAAAAATGAGGATGTCCCATCACCCTCCTGGGACATCAGGGGGCTTCACAAAGCTATGGGGAGACGCAGCTCTGGGGAAAGGAGATAGATTCTACACGGAGGACAAGGCGCTGATGCCAGACTTCAGTTCAGCCAACTGGTCTACCTGTTTCCATCATTTCTCTGGTCCTCGTATGTTTTCCTCTTTTATCGGAATTGTGCCCTCCTTCCGAGGACTGTCCTCACGCCCTCTTCCGAGTCACCTTGTCACTTGCTGGTCACACCTCTCTTGTGGCACCTGTCGTAGGCTGCTTACCTTTTCCTGTCTATTGCCCCGTCATATCATCACCTTTCCCAAGGACAGGCTCTGCTATTCCATACCTTTCAGTAACCCCAGCATCCTTAAAAAAAAAAAACAAAAAAGTGTGTTATTGAGAGTTATGATGTTGTGCATATATTCTGACTCCATCAAGAATACAACGGAAGAGCCAGGAGAGTCTTCACTCTTTGCTTTAAAAATTCTGGGGGCGCCTGGGTGGCTCAGTTGCTTAAGCAGCCGACTTCAGCTCAGGTCATGATCTCACGGTCTGTGAGTTCGAGCCCCGCGTCGGATTCTGTGCTGATGGCTCAGAGCCTGGAGCCTGCTTCGGATTCTGTATCTCCCTCTCTCTCTCTGCCCTTTCCCCTGCTCACGCTCTGTCTCTATGTCTCTCAAAAATAAATAAACGTTAAAAAAATTTTAAAAAATAAAAATAAGCTAAAAATTCTGAAGACACGAGCCTTGCTCTCGTAAATTAGGAGTCGGTGGGCGCGAGGCCGGGCCGCTCGTAAGTGCTCTTTGAGGGAGACCCAAGAAGTCCGCAAAATTAGTTTCAAGGATTATCGATTTCATTAGCTGTGTCAAAAAATGGAAACTCAGAATAAACTGTGTTTCCACCGGTTCCATCTTGTTTAAATACCCGACGTCAGATTAGGCGCGGAAAGCGTCATCGGCTAGGTCTGAAAGGATTCTGTCTCTAGAACGCGAGTGACTTCTGAAAACGCTTCAGGTAAACAACGTTTTCAACGTACCATCAGAAAGCCTTGCTTCGTTAGTTTGGTTGAGGCCTGGCGGCAAGTACCCGAGGCCCAGAGTAATAGCGGCTATGGTAAACCAGAAGCTCACTTCCTTCTCGGGTTGCGAAGTCTGGAGGTAGTCAGCGTGGGGCTGGCGCGCACAGCCCTCCACGCTGTCAAGAGGCCAGGCCTTCCCTCTCACCGTGCAGCCGTCTGTGGTTTCCATTCCCAAAGCCCAACGTGGCCTCCGGAGCTCCAGCCATCGTGTCTGCAATCCCGGAAGCAGAAAGAAAAAAAGAGAAAGTTAGAGAGATTCCCTCTTTTTGAGAGCGCTTGGCGAACACCATTTTCTTTTCTTTTCTTTTTTATTAAAAAAATTGTTTTTAATGTTTATGTATTTTTGAGAGAGAGAGACAGAGCATGAGCAGGGGAGGGGCAGAGAGAGAGGGAGACATAGAAGCCTAAGCAGGCTGCAGGCTCTGAGCTGTCAGCACAGACCCCACAGACTGTGAGATCGTGACCTGAGCCGAAGTCGGACGCTCAACCGACTGAGCCACCCAGGCGCCCCCAGAGTAGTGTTTTTAAGTGAATAAATTCAAATATGTAAGATTACAAATGTATCCAATTATCGAAATCGGGTCCCAAGGGACAAACTCTCTGAGGTCTGTAGACTCTGAGTTGAAAATGTCTTCCACGACCGCCTCTGAAGCTCGGCACCGAAAGCCCTACGGACAGGCTGCATTCTCTCCGTCAGCAATCTCCGAGGCCCCAGGTCGCGCCTTGCTCTGTGTCATAGAGTGTGAGGCACACAGAGAAGGTCCGGCTTCTCCTGCTAACCACGCACTAACTCGTGTCAACACCTGCCACATGGAAGTGTTCGTCCTCCCAGAAGGGGCGGGGGGGGGGTCGCACAGGCCAGCTTCCACGGACCAGCATTAGGGGGGTCAGAATAAGGGGGAAATCGCGTGGCGTGGGCTCGGAGGAAGAGAAGAAAGACAGCACGAGGTGTGTTCTGAAAGGGAGAGGCCGCGCGTGGGGGAGGGCGGGCAGAGGGCCGGTGGGAGACCAGGAGGGCCCTGAGGGGCTCCGGAGAAAATGGCTGAGGGGAAGACCTTGGCCGGGGTGGCAGGGCTTGGGTCTGAGCTGGGAGAAACAGAGAATCACTAATAGTTCTGGGAACCAAAGGCATGAAAAGAAGTCGAGAAACCTCTGTGTAGGTTGGTGTGTAAAACTACTTAGAATGGTCTAGAAATGGCCCTCACATCTCTGAGAGCGGTGGCTGTCACTTCTGGGTGGTCGGATGGGGCGCTAGTGTGAGGGGCTGGAGGTTCATGTGTAAGATTTTCTGTCTTTAAAAATAAAAAGAGGCTGGAGGGGCGCCTGGGTGGCTCAGGCGGGTGGGCGCCCAACTCTTGGTTGCCGCTCAGGTGGGATCTCAGGGTCGTGAGATCGAGCCCTCCCCTCCCCCATACGTCTCTGTGCTGACATCTCGGAGCCTGGCTTGGGATTCTCTGTCTCGCACTCTCTCTGCCCCTCCCGCCCCCAAAATAAACAAATAAACATTAGAAAAATAAAAGTAAAAACAGGCTGGAGTCCAATAGGACAAAATGTGAACGATTAAGAGTCTTACTTCATTCTTTGGGTTTTCCCCATCTCTGTGTTTTTAAACATTTCACTAGTTTTTAAAAGTATTTTCTTTTTTTTTTAATCTTCTTAAATGTTTATTTACTTTTGAGAGAGACAGACAGACAGAGCATGAGCAGGGGAGAGGCACAGACAGAGGGGGAGACACAGAATCTAAGATAGGCTCCAGGCTCTGAGCTGTCAGCACAGAGCCCAACGCGGGGCTCGAACTCGGGGATGGCGAGATCATGACCTGAGCTGAAGTCCGACGCTCAACCGACTGAGCCACCCAGGCGCCCCTTTAAATGTATTTTCACTCGGATCTAGATGCGATCGAACTGGCCCCATAAATCCTGGCCACACCTGCTCTCGAGGTCTGTAATTACCGCGGAGAGGCTGCCGTCTCCACCTTCCCCCGAGACCTGCCACGGGGGTGCCTTCCTCAGATTCCTTCCTCAGTCTGGAGCCTGCCCTGGTCCCCTCCCTGCCCAGCCATTGTCCAGCTTCCTTCGCGACCTTCCAGCCCGTTTTCAGTTCTCCCTCATGGGAATTCTGGTCGTATCAGTCACGGCTGGGCGCTGAATCTCGCTCTCAGGACAGACAGAACCAATCAACCACATCGCTGTTTCCCACTGAACTTGGAAGCGGTCTAGAAACCGTACAAAGAAGTCAAGGGGTGGGGCACGGGGGGTGGGGTGGGGGTGGGGTGGGGGGCTCAGTCGGTTGAGCGTCCAACTTCGGCTCAAGTCATGATCTCCCAGTTCGTGAGTTTGAGCTCCGTGTCGGGCTCCCTGCTGTCAGCACAGAGCCCTCTTTGGATCCTCTGTCCCACCCCCCCGTCCCTCCCCTGCTTGCATTCTCTCAAAAATAAATCAAAACATTAAAGGAAAAAAAAAGGAGTTGGGTTGTGTACGTTGAGCCTGCAGACGAAACCCCTTTCCGTTCCTGCCTACGCACCTTTTATAGCTTCCAAGGTGCCAGAGCTGTCCCCAGGGGAGGCTCAGAAGGAACCAGCAACATATGAGGACCAGAAATCATAGAAACTTGAGGCAGGTGGTTTTGAAGAAACTGCCTATATCGCGTTGGCCATTGGCTGGCGGCTGATTAGGCAGTTCGGAAGAGTCGAGGCCAGGTCCCGAGAGGGCGCTGGCCAAGCTGGGGAAAGACAGTAGGGCAAGAGACGAACAGAGCCCCAGACCCCTGTCCCCGGGCCGACTAGGACCTCTTGGCCGCCAGGCTCCAGGCGACAAGCTCCAGCCTAAAGATTTGCCACCGTGCCGGCTCCTGAGCCACACGGAAAGCCCGCCGGAGCTCCGGAAGGCCTGGGAAGCCCTCGGACAAGGGGAGGGGACAAGGATGGGGGAGTGGTTCCTCGCTGGGTCTGAGAGAGGCCTGCAAGCCAGACAGCAGGGAGGCAGGCCTGAGAACGGGGCTCTCGAAGTCCCCTTCTGTCCCCAGAGACACCAGAGCCCTGAGGCAAATATGCCAAAGAGCTGTGTCGAACCATTTTCTTGATGAGGTCACGAGTGCTTTTTCTCCCAGCTTCTTTAGGCTGCTGCTGCCTTTTTTTTTTTTTTAATGTTTACTTTTATTTTCGAGAGAGAGAGAGGAAGACCTCGAGCAGGGAGGGGCAGAGAGAGAGGGAAACACAGGATCCGAAGCAGGTTCCGGGCTCTGAGCTGTCGGCACGGAGCCCGACTCGGGGCTCGAACTCACAGGTGAGATCATGACCCAAGCCGAAGTCAGATGCTTCACTGACTGAGCCCCCCCAGGCGCCCCTTCTTTTCCTACTTTTTAAAGCCCTGTGGGGACATCCGGGGGCTCTGTTGGTTGAGTCGCTTGATTTCAGCTCAGGTCATGATCCAAGGCTCATGGGATCAAGCCCGAGCTGGGCTCTGTGCCGACAGCACGGAGCCTGCTCGGGCTTATCTGTCTCCTTCTGCCCCTCCCCTGCTTTCTCTCTCTCTCGAATAATAATGATAATAATAATTAAAATTCCTGTAATGACCATGTTTATTTCCATGGTCAGAAACTGAAAGAGAAAGAAAGAGAGAGGGCGAGAGAGAGAGGAAAGAAAGAGAGAAAGAAAGAAAAGAAAGAAAGAAAGAAAGGAAGGAAGAAAGAAAGAAAGAAAGGAAGAAAAAGAAAGGAAGGAAGGAAGGAAGAAAGGAAGAAAAAGAAAGGAAGGAAGGAAGGAAGAAAGGAAGGAAGGAAGGAAGGAAGGAAGGAAGGAAGGAAGGAAGGAAGGAAGGAAGAAGGGAGGGAGGGAGGGAGGGAGGAAGGAAAAACACCCTAGAGGAATATCGATCTTTTTTTAAAGTAGTGCTAAGTCGACCTTCGGATTCAGAGGAGAAAGTGTATCATTTTGCCCACCGAGCAAGTGGGGATTGGAAAACCGGAAGCAAACAGAAAATCCCTTTAGCAAAGGGCCCAGCGTGGTGACTGGCCATCCACTCGTCACCGGGTTGCTCACTCACTCACTCACTCGTTCATTGAGTCATTATTTGTGGAGAGGCCTCCGAGTGCTGGGGATGCAGGGCAGAGGGAGACCCGCTCTCGCCCTCCTGGGGAGGTCGGGGCTGGGCTGGGGGGTCCGCAGACCTCCATCAAATGCCTGCACCGGGACGAGGCCATAAGTGGCCCTACCCGGGTGCGTGACAGCCGGGCTGGGGGTGAGGGAACCCCGTTGTCGGCTTGCTCCTCCTCAGCCAGCTCCCGCGAGGTCTGTGAGTGGCGACAGGGCCTCCCCCCAGCTCCTGCTGCCCAGGCCCGGCTGGAGCACCTCCCACTGCCGCGCCCCCAGGGCAGAGCGCCTCCCACTGCCACGCCCCCACAGCAGAGCGCCTCCCACTGCCCTGCCCCCACGGCAGAGCACCCCTACAGCCACGCCCCCATGGCCAGAGCCCCTCCCACTGCACCGCCCCCACGGCAGAGCACCTCCCACTGTCACGCCCCCACGGCCCGAGCACCGCCCACTTCCCCGCCCCCATGGCCGGAGCCCCTCCCACTGCCCCCGCCCCCGTGGCCGGAGCCCCTCCCACTGCCCCGCCCCCCACGGCCTGGGGTGGGTACCTAAGAGCCCCCCAACACACTGCTGTCTCTACTGCCGGCTGTCTCGACGTTGGAGAACTCCGTCCAGCTTGCCTGGTCCTGGGGACGCTCACCTCCCAGGGTCTCTCCACTAACCCGCATGTCACCCACATGACACCAGCTCAAGAGGTGGCTCTTCTGGCCCCTCCCAGGGCACGCGGCTTGCAGAGCAGAGCTCAGGTGACGCTTCTGTCCGCACTCTGCTTTCCTGTGTTAGCTCCACAGGGAGACCACATACCTCTTTTTTTTTTTTTAGTATTTATTTATTTGGGGGAGACCGCAAACAGGGGAGGGGCAGAGAGAGGGGGACCGAGGATCCCAAGCGGGCTGTGCAAAGAGGGTCCCCCAGCAGTGAGCCCGCCACGGGGCTCGAACTCACCAACTGCAAGATCATGACCTGAGCTGAAGCCAGACACTCGACCGCTGAGCCCCCCAGGCGCCCCAGGACCACATGCCCCTTGAGCAGGGGTTTTAAGCTTTTCGTTTGTTAACTGCCACGGAGCCAGCCCCGCGCTGGGCAACGGGTGCCGCACCTCGTCGGGGCTCGAGAGGATTGACATGTTGAGTCTTCAGGGCCGGGAACTCGGGGGCCAACCGCGTTCCGCCTCCTAATCGGCTCTGTGATCTTGGAGAGCGTCCTGACTTTCCCAAGGCCTCCATTTGCTCATCTGCCAAATGGGACGAAGAGCCGGGCCCTCCATGCGCCTGGGACCTTCCTCCCTTGGTCTTCAGGAGCTCAGAGCTCACCCACCTCGCGGCAGGAACTGAGAAGCTCTGGGGAGGGTGCCTCTCACAAAGGCGGCCCCCCCCTTTTTTTTTTTTTTTTGCAAGAACCACCTCCTTCCTGGGCCCCAGCCACCTGTGGTTAACTGAAGCTCGCAGATGAAGTTTGACCCAACCGCACGGCCCCAACCTGAGCACCGCAAGAGGCACTGGGTTCTCCAGGGCAGCCCTGATTTCGAATCGTTTGTCTCACTGTCTAGGGGGGACCTGTTTGACCCCCAGGTTGCAACTGGGGGCTCAGAACCCGGTCGGCTGCAGATCCGGGGGGGCCGAGGCGGAAGGTGCGTCCCTCGTCGCCCTCTGTGCCCTGCAGCCTCTCGGGGCCACCTTGCCTGCCGGGCCCCCATTTCCTTAGGTCCTCCCCGGTGGCAGCAGCCTGGCCTTAGGTCACACTATCCCAAGAGTCATCTGGCTACCGTACTAATGGCAGGTTCCCCGGAGTCTCTGGACACCAGGACCCTCACCGGCTAATTCCTTAGGGACTCTGGCAGGGGGATCTTGGGTCTTGGCCGACTGCCGGGAAGGAGGGTTGGGGGGGCGGTTTTGGGGGGCAATGGGTCTTTGGAGGGGGTGCACTCAGGTCGTCAGGCCGGGGGCTGGGAGCCGGCAGAAGTCAGGAGAAGCCTCTTTCCTTCCGATTGTGCGTGGGCGAACAGAAGCCGGAAGAAGAGGCGTGACAGGGTTCGGGGACACCAGAGCCGCCTGCACTCTTACTGGCTCTTCCTAGAGGCCCCCTTTCCTCATCTCTGAAAGAGGCTGACAGCTGAGCAGGTTACAGTGCGGAGTGGCCACAACTCCACCGACACCAGCAGCCCCTGGTCCTTCCTGAGCGCGACACACCCCGCCCCCCACTGACCGGGCCTGGGAGCCTTGTCCGTGCAAGTCAGGGTGGCCCCTTGGAAGGGCCGAGGCCGCTGCACCGGAGATCAGTGGGAGGGGCCTCCAGGGCTGAACTTGGCAGTGAGGACACCTGAAGGGTAGCAGAGGTGGGGGCGGGGGTGCAGAGAGAGGTGTGTGCAGGGGCCTGGTGGTGACAGCAGAGTCACGGGGGGGGGGGGGAGAGGGGGACCGAGCATGTGTACACCCGCGGCTGCGTGAACCTGAACGACACCCTCGTTCCCCTTGAGGCCCCGATCGGCCCTCCTGGCCCGGAGCAAAAAGCGGTCTCTTACCGGTGACACGGGCCGCGTGGACCCTGGAGGTGTCACAGCTTTATTTACCGACCCTACTTCAGAAACAAAATCGGGCCTCATGCCGGAGCGGGTGGCAGCGTGCCGGTCCCCGTATGCGGGGCGGTGTCCGTCCCTGGACAGACGCCAACACGTCGGATTTCTTGGCCGTTTGGAGGAGGACGTCTGCTGAGAATCCCGGATTCCTCAGAACACACGGCAAAAGTTGTCCGGCTCGGCCCTGACCTTGGCCTTCCCGGGGGCGGGGGTGGGGAGGGAGCTGCGGCGGAGGTGGGAAGAAGGGACAGCGGGGCCCAGGGGCACCAGGACCGTGCAGGTCGATAAATGATTGCCTTGGCGGCCGGTCTCCGCGATGCCGACTGACTCCCTGCATCTCTTGATGTCCAGATTTCCACGGGGGCAGCCCCCGTCCTGACAGATGAACGACATCCGTCACTGTCCCTCCCGACCCTAAAAGAGGCAACGCAGGGCTTGGTGATTTAGCTCAACGAGGAGCAAACAGGGCCAGGGTGAGCCGTTGGTGCTGGAGGCCGGGCTCAAACTCGGATCTGCTTGACTCGGCCCCGCGGCGCCCAGGCGTGACTGCTGGACGAACGTGACCGCGCCCGGGGCCGAGGGGAGTCCCGGACGCAGCCCGGCTCGCACATCGCACACACTCCCTTGGATCCTGAAGGTGGAAAAATGGAAAAATGCCCGACTGGTTTGGGAAGAGGTGGGGAGAGGAAGCGGGGGGGGGGGCGGGAGGGTCAGGTCTAGAATATTCTCTGCTGCATCATTAGGAGAAAGGAAAGGGGTGCACCTCTGGTGTTTCTTCGCAAAAGCAGCACAGGAAGAACACAGTTCGCGGAGACGCTGCCTGCTTGAGCGAGCGAGCGGACACGCTTCGCTGCCCGTTCTCGAGAAGAAATCTTTGCAAAAGAAGGAAAAAGAGAGTCGAGAGCCTAATTTTTTTTTTTAATCCGAAATGGGCTCCGGTGAGTGAAAGCGTGTTGGGGGGACTTGGTTTTACCGAGGTCCCCCAAAGTGCCCATCATAAGTCGCCAGCCCCTCCGGGCGGAGGCTCTGTTGGATCCTACCCGGGTCCCCCTGCCTCGGGGAGGGCTCGGCGCACAGCGGGCGTGCGGTACGTGCTCGCTGCCAGGCCCCACCTGCTTGTAGGGGCATCGAGCTCGCAAAGAGCTAGACCCTGTCTCCGCTCCGCGATGGCTCAGGGGGTTGAGCCTCCGACTCTTGAGTTTGTCTCAGGTCACGGTCCCCCCCAGGGTGGTGGGATCAAGCCCCGGGGTGAGGTTCCACGCTCAACGTCTCTCTCCCTCTCCTTCTGCCCCTCTCCTCCGCCCCTCTCCCCCTCTCTCCCACACACTCCCTCTAAAAAAAAAGAGAGAGATAAACGTAAACTTAGTGGCAACGCGCGAGGGAAACCAGGGTTGTGAAAGCCACGTGCAGCGGAGGGTGGGAGTGGGGCCTTAGATTCCCGCGCCCCTGCTTGTGGGGCTGGAGTGTGGGGGACGCCCCATCACCCCCCACCTCCGGGATGGCACGGACCCCAGGGGGCGGAGCGAGTGAGTCCAGTTGGGGAGTGGCGGAGCCAAGTGGAGGCTCAGGAAGAGGTGCAGAAGGTGGCACCTGGCGAGGTGAGTCAGTGGGACCCTGAGCATCCCGGGCGCACACCAGCGGCAGAGCTCGCTGGATTCCCGGGTAGACTGGGCCACGCCCATATGCTGGGCCACGCCCACAGGCCAGACTCCCCAGCAGACTGGGCCACGCCCACAGGCTGGCCACGCCCACAGGCCAGACTCCCCAGCAGGCAGGGCCACGCCCACATGCTGGGCCACGCCCACACCTTTCAGCGTGCACCAGATTCCAGGCACCTCCACGGATTCCCGCCCGCGTCCCGAGAGTGACAGATCCTGGACAGTGGTTCTAGGGGCTGGGGTGGGGGGACAGAGCTGTCCCTCTAGGAACACCCCCCAGGACCGGCAACGCAAAAAGTCCATCTGTTGTCTTCCCCCTGGTTATCTCCCCCAGCGCATTAGATTTTGAGTATTTTAACCGGAACGACAACAAAGCTACCAATTAACATGCGTTAGCCGAGTATGAAGGCACGCCCTGCGGCAGCTGTCCCTTCAGAGATAAATAAACCGGGTGTGACGGCCTGCAGGCCAGTTTGTCCGGCAAGCAGCGGCCCCGTGAAATCTCCCCCAGCCCACCTCGCCCGTCCTGGCTCTCTCTCCAAAGTGGCCCCCCAAGCCCACCTAGCCTCCCAGCCTGGCCTGCCCCCCAACCCGAGCCTGGGACGTGATGCCCCGAGGCCCGTCTTCAGCTGGAAGAGACGCAGGACCCTGACAAAGAAGGGACCTCGGACGTTGGGCCATCTCATCCCCTCTTTTGGCGGCCTTGGGGAGGCAAGGCGACAGGCAGGGGGTCTCAAAGCCGCCGGGGCAGCGTTGTCAACCAGGGTTGGTTCAAGGAGCCAGCCCATACGGTGCTTTCAAAATAAGACATTTTGTATTAAAACCTGGATGACTGGTTCTTTTTAAAAATCAAAAGGTCTTGTGGATCACGTGTTGGAAGGAGGGAAGGCGTGCACTCGGCTCCCCTGCTGCTGCCCTTCACTAGCACCCAGCACCCAGCACCCAGCACCCAGTACCCAGCACCCAGCACCCAGCACCCAGCACCCAGTACCTGGCGCTGGACAGTCATGAGGCCCCCCTGGCCCGGCAGGTGCTACTCCCACTGCCCCCCCAGAAACGTGTCCCTGACTCCTGAGTCCGGAGCGAGCAGTCTCCAAGCATTAGCAGGCGGAGAACTGGGTCTGACTCCTCCCCGTCACTGACTCCAGGGAGTTAGCACCGCGCACAGAGCACAGGCCCAGAGTCCCGGGGGGGGAAGGGCAGGGCTGCAGTGAAACCACGCTGAAGCTGGACAGGAAGAGGAGCAAAGCGAGAGGAAAGCAGGGGAGAGGCTGAGGAGCTCGGGAGGAACGAAGGGGTTCGCGGGGGCAGAGCCGCAGGGCGGGACCTGGGGGTGACTGGGCCCGCGCCCGCTTCATGCTCTACTGTCGCTGTCTCGAAATTCCCGATACATTTCGAACAAGAGGCCTCGTATGCTCCCTCGGCAGCGGGCCCTGCAAACTACGCGGCCCTAGGAGGGGACGGGTCTCCTGAGACGTCCTGTGGGGGCGGGGCGGTGGGGGGCGGCGCCCATGGCAACAGGCGCGGCTGGGCGGGGCAGAGGGCACCCCAGTGTCTCCAGGGCCGCAAGCGGGTTTGATGGGAAAGTCCTTCAAAAACAGTAAGGAACGTAGAAGTAGGTGTTGTACGTATTCCTGGTCCTGAGCCACGTGACGGTCAGTTCGTTCAAATACCGCCCGGTTTTAGGCACTGAGGACACAGCGGTGGGCAGAGTCCCTGCCATCCGTTCCAGGAAGGACGCAGAAAGCCAGCGAGGAGAACGTAGGCCCTCTCAGGCCCTCTTTCTCCTCCTTGACTGTGTGTATACTAGTTCAGCCAGATCAGGCCTCCACCACTCAACAGAGCCACTGTGGGAATATTCTGGGAAGATATATTTATGGCCAAATCTCGCTTCCTTCTGGTTTATGTACATGTCCTCCCGAGGAAAAAAAAAAAAAAGTTAGAATAACCAGTGTCATCATTCTTTTCTTGCTTTTATTTTCCACCCCGGAACCATCCGTCATCAGAAAACAGTTTACTTTCCACATTCAGGGGACACTGGACGGGGGACAGCGGTGACCCCTGGACACCCCGTCGCAAGGGGCCCGGGGGAGGCGGGAGGCCAGGGAATCATCCCAGCCCCCGAGGGTGCTCGGGAGAGAGCCGAGCTGAGCGCTCGCTGAGGCCGACGCGAGAGTCCGGACGCCGCGTTGGACGGGCCCCTGGGACGGTGAGACATTCGCCAGGTGTCCCCTCCTGCATTCCCCCGCCCCCATCCACTCGGTTGGGTGACAACGCAGTGGAGTTCTGCATCCGCTGTGACATGGGGGCGGGGGAAGCGTCCGTGGTGAAAGATCGCACAGAAGGCTTTAAATGGAGATTCTTCGTCCTAAAGTCCGTGGGGTCCGTATTGGCCCAGAGACCAGAAGGTCTGGGCTGGTAGTGATTTGTTATCAGATTTCAGCCGGCCACTGCTGCGCACGAGGACCAGGGGAGGCTTATGCCCAGGCTCCTCCTGGAGACCCGAAGGGTTCGATGGACCAGGGAAGCCCACGGTGTCCTAACAGGCTGGCTATGCCGTCAGACATCTGGCCACCGAAGGGCGGGTGTCACCCGTTTCTAGGCTGACATTGAGCTAAGGGAACCTGAACTTGGGTCTTCGTTGAAGCTTGGATGGACCTGACCACAATTTGGTGAGCTATCTTTTCAGAAAACCCCAGACCGAGGACACTTCAAACCTGGCGACCAGAACCCACACGGTCCTCATACTGTCCCCTTGACCGGAAGGCCCCGACTCTCCCCGGGCGGGGGACGTTGCTGGCCAGAACCATATTTTATAACCGTCAAGGAACCCCCTGGGGGCTTCAGAAGCAGAGTCGCGTGGCCAGATCTGTGCTCTGGATGTGGGGGGGAGGTGGACCCCCATGGGAACCGGCTCAGGAGCCACCGTGGTCTAAATGTTGTGTCCTCCCCCCCCTTCGTAGATGGAAACCTCACCCCACGTGATGGTGTTAGGAGGGGGGGCCTTTGGGAGGTGATGAGTCATGAGCTGGTGGGTTAGCGCCCTCATGAAGGAGACCCCAAGGGCCCCCTCACCCTTCCCGCCAGGTGAGGACACGGGGAGAAGATGGCGGTCTATGGCCCCAGACGCGGGCTGGCGCCAGACACCGGATCTGCCAGCACCTTGATTTTGGACTCCAGCTTCCAGAACTGCGAGGAGTGAATTCTCCTGTTTTATACCGTAAGCCACTCCATCTATGGTATTCTATTACAGCCGCCTGAAGGGACTAAGGCAGGGGCCCGCTGGAGTGACCCAGAGGGGAGGCGAGGGCACCTGGGAACGTCGGATCCGGCCTCCGCCCAACCACCCACCTATCCTCGTAGCTCCTAGGGAAATGTGCGGAGAACAGAGCAAGGAAGGCACCGACGATGCGACTTCTGTGAGGCAGCCGTGTTAATCCCGCCTCCTCGTGTTTCCTTCCAAATGTGGGAAGAACCGGTCCTGCATGTACCGTGAGTGCGGCGCCTTGGTCTCTCTCTACCCTCCCCCGACTCCTCCCCGAGGGAAAGTGCACTCTGGGGTCCCCTGGGTGCGTTGCAAGTTTTAAGGGAGCTGACAGCTCGGGGGGACTACTTGCTTCCAAGATAAACCACGTTCTCCAATATCTGCTTTGCTAGAACAAAGGTAACAAGTTGGTATCCGTATGCCTTATTCCTCCTTTTCCATCTCTTGCCTGGGTCAGAGGTCGGATGAGGAAAGCAAGCTTTTAATTCATGGCCCCCCAAGAGCTTGGCCCTAAATCCCAACCACTGTTAAACCGGGTTGAATCATGGTTCAAAGTCTTTCTTTGGCCTAGGCTGGACCTTATTTCCCCTGTATCCCAATTCCCCAATTAAAAAGGCAACCCGAAACGTGAAGAAAAACCCCAGGACAGCCTCAGGAAGCAAAGGGAGGCAGAATCTGTTTGGCCCATTAAGGATCAGGGACTTCCTCAAGATGGCGCCCGCAAGGAATCATGGCCCATTCGGTGACTGGGAAACTGACCCTTTAGACCAAAGTGCTTTCTCCTTGGGAAGATACAGAGGGAGGGACAATGGTTGGGGGGAGGAAGAAGGAGGGACTTGAGCCTCCTCACCACCAGGGGGAGCGGGAAGGTGAGAGAGACCCACGGAGGAGGTAGGACCAATCAAGACAGGGGGTGACATCTGCATCTGGGAGGAACCATGACGCTCCCTGGTTTCGGGAGCCTCAGTGGGGGGAGGCGCCATTCGTGAGGGGAAACACAGGCGCTGAGAAGGAGAGACGCCATGGCTGGGGCCAACAGGGGCGTTCCGCTGCAAGTTCTAGAAGCCTGAAGGAACGCCTCTTCTCCCAGAGGCCAGAGAATCGCTGGTGCCAAGCAAAGAGAAGAGATCAATAAAGCCGTGTTCATCGAAGCAGCAGCAACCTCAAAGTTCGATTTACGTAACAGACAGTTAGTGAACACCACCGCCTGAAGGTACACTCGGCCATTAACGCAGAAATGGGTCTGCCCCTGGGGGTTTACCAGGATTTCTCCGGCTTTGTCCTGCGTGCCCGTCTTGGAGGATCCGGAGAAGAAGGAATGTAGTTTCCCTTTCAGGGGAGGTGAGCGGGTAAACCATATCCAGCGACAAGATGGGGCTGGATCAGCCACAAGTGGAAAGTCTGTCTAAGTAGCGTTCTTTCTGTCCTCTTTTTTGCACGATTAAAAACCTTTATATTAATATTTATGTATTTGTATATCTCTTCTGGGTTGTGGACAAAAGGGGCGTGTCCAGAGCCCAGCTCCTGTGTGCTAGATAAATATCAGCTTATCCGTTTCTTTTCGCGACCTGTGTTCCTTTTTTTTTAAATTAATTTATTTACTTATTTAGAGAGAGAGAGAGAGAGCACAAGCAGGGGAGGGGCGAAGGGAGAGGGAGGGGGAGAATCCCAAGCAGGCTCTGCACTGTCAGCACAGAGCCCGCTTCGGATCCTCTGTCCCCCTCTCTCTCCACCCCTCCTTGCCTGAGTTCTCTTTCTCTCTCTCAAAAATAAATAAACATTAAAAAAAAATAACACAGAGCTGAGGCTCTAGGTCTGGAAATTCAGATTCACGGAGTCTGGGGTCAGACCCAGGAGCCTGTCTTATTAACAAATCGCCTTTCTCCTCTGGTGATCCTGGGGCAGCAGGGACCCCCCCCCCCTCCCAGACGAAGCCAGGTCAAAATAGCCCATCCACACCGCTCGGGGCAGGTGGGCTTGTAAAGAGTGAGGCTGGGGACGCAGCTGTGACGCGCAGCCAGGGTGTCAGGGCGGCCGTGGGGCTTTCGGCCTTGGAGGAGGCCCGGTGGGCCCTCAAGCGCCTGAGAGAGACCCAGAGCAAGACAACAGGAAACACCGGCTTCCTCCTTCTGGCGTCTGAGGAAATAAGTCAGACCCGCCCACTGGGGATGCTCCCGGACCTGCACACCCCCCCGAGGGCCCCACTGCCGATCCGAAGCGCGGGTCTGGGGGGCAGGGTCTGGAGTTGGGGATCTCCCTGGTTGGGAGCCTTGGGATAAAGCTCGTCGCCAAGATTTAGGACAGTGGTCACTCCAGAGGGCAAGATTTAGGACAGTAGTCACTCCAGAAGACTCCATGGTCTTCTCCCCGCCCTTGACCGTGCCTTGGCCGGGACTCAAGGTCTGTCTGGCTATTGCGTTCCTGGGACACCAAACCTGGGGAGAGGCAAACACCAGGCAAAACGACTCCAGAAAACGCTGGGTGCCCAGCGGGTTAGCAGAGGCTGGTGGGGAGCGTCCGGGGTGCCCTGTCCCTCCTGTCGTCCCCCCGGAACTCCTCCACGGAGCCGCCCGTCCTTGCCTCCTGTGGGAGTACCTCCCAGGGGGCCACGGAAGGAGCTGAAATGATTCCAGATTCCCGGTGCTCTGCGGTGTGATGGGAGCGTCCCTCAGAGCCCCGTGATTCCCTCTGGCCACCTTCTCTGGTCCCTTTCGCTTGCCGGGGGCCATTGTTCAAGTGTCCTTGGCCGGAGCAGCTCCGAGGGGTCACGAGGCTGTACTAACCAAGGCTCCCCGGGAGGCGGGCACTAAGATGGAAACGCCGCGAGGTCATTGGACTCTTGCAGAAATAACCCCCCTCAAGATCGCTGATTTCCAGCTGAACCACTAAAGACGAGGGCACATTCCAAGCCGGCTTTAGCGGTCGCCGCGGAGACTGCCTAGCAACCGTGTCAGCGCTGAGGCCGTTAGCCCCGCACGTCTGAACCGCTTCTGAGTCCTGAACGGCAGATGACCTTGGGATTTCTAGTGTCCCCAAGACAAAGCCCGTGCAGCGTGGGGGCGGGGAGGGCTGGGCAGCGTCCGAGGTCCCCTTGGGCACCCAGGCTGTGGGGACCAGGCCTGCAGCCCCCGGGGGTCCCCCCCCGACCCTGAGGCAGACTGTGGCCTCCCCACCTCCTGTTCTTCCGTGGGATCAACTTAGCCTCGGGGCGGAACTTCCCCACCCCCACCCGAGCAAACCCAACATTGCAAATGGAGGCCACCCGATATACGTGACCGTGTCCCCACTGCTGGCCGCTTTTGTTTGTGGGTTCCATTTCCCACCCGTGGCAGACAGCAGGGGCACCCAGTACCTTCCCCTAAAGATAGAATTCCCCAGCGAAGAACTTTTTTTTTTAAACATTTATTCATTTTTGAGAGACAGAGCATGAGCAGGGGAGGAGCAAAGAAAGAGGGAGACACAGAATCCGAAGCAGGCTGCAGGCTCTGAGAGGTCAGCATGGAGCCCGACGCGGGGCTCGAACCACAAACTGCAAGATCACGACCCGAGCCGAAGTTGGATCGTCAGCCGGCTGAGCCACCCGGGCGCCCCGTAGTTTTCAAATTTAGTCGTTACACATGCTGCCTCATCGAGGTTTCCCTCTGGATTTCTTGGCCTCCTAGAGAGACCGAATATTTGCCCCGGTTTGTTCATTGATTACATTTTCCCTTTTCTAAATTGTGTCTTCCCACTTCGTCCGCACATAGCCTGGAAGGTCAGAGCGTTTTTCTTGCCAGTACGTCTGCTACTAAGGTTCTGTGATGCGCCCTATGCGGTAAGGCCCGCTCGGCGGTCCTATTCCCAGTTCGCGTGTCAGGATGGGACCCCAGCTTTTTTTCCCTGAACCGCTGTACTTTCTCCGACCTTCCCCACCTCGTGCAGTGATACTGCAAGCCATCCTGGCTAGCCCAGAACCTGAGTCCTTCCGGGTTCCTCTTGCTTCCTGAGGCCACAAAGCTTATCCACCAGGCTCGAGCGGTGGATTCCTTACTGTGAGTCGAATGGCTCCGTGGACGAACTTGGCCCCTGCCGGCCTGTTCAAGTTCGTGCAGGGGAGACCTCGGACAGCGAATTGGAGCATTGGCTTTGGGGACACGGTTCCGGGCATACAGCTGGGCTCTCCCCCTTCCTATATGGCCTTGAGCAAGTTACTGAATGTCTCTCTGCCTCAGTTTACTCATCTTTAGAAACGAGAACAATAAGACCCTTTTTGGTTTTTTAACTTTATGTATTTATTTTCAGAGAGAGAAAATCCCAAGCAGGCTCCACGCCCTCAGGGCAGAGCCCGAAGCGGGGTTCGAACTCACAAACCGTGAGCCGAGATCAAGAGTCGGATGCTGAACCGACGGAGCCACTCAGGCGCCTCCCATGCCGCTTTCGGAAGATGGAAGATACACAGCTAATCTGGGCAAAGTGCTTAAAAATAGAGACTTATAAAAATAAGTGCTCAATAAACACCAAGCCTCATCTCCCTTTCTTTGCCATGTTTCCTTGTGGTTTCTGGGCTTAGTAGTAATTCCCTTCTTTTCAAGAAAGTCTTCATTAATATTAAATTGGGGCACCTGGGCGGCTCAGTCGGTTAAGCATCGACCTTCGGCTCAGGTCATGATCTCACGGTTCTTGGGCTCAAGCCCTGTGGGTTCGAGCGCCGTGTCCGGCTCTGCGCTGCCAGCTCAGAGCCTGGAACCTGCTTCAGATTCTGCGTCTCCCTCTCTCTCTACCCCTCCCCTGCTCACGCTCTGTCTCTCAAAAATAAATCAATGTTTAAAAAATTTAAATTATGGTTCGTTTTACTGTCTATGGTCTACTTAAAAAAATTACTTGAAACACTGTTTACCCTTGGGGCGCCTGGGCGGCTCGGTCGGGTAGGCGTCCGACTCTTGGTTGCGGCTCAGGTCATGAACTCACGGTTTGGGACTTCAAGCCCCGCCTCCGGCTCCGTGCTGACAGTGTGGAGCCTGCTTGGGATTCTCTCCCTCTCTCTCTGCCCCTTCCCCACTCTCTCTTTCTGTCTCTCTCTCAAAAATAAATTAACTTAAAAAAAGAAAAAAAGCATATTTACCCTTTAATGCATTGGAACTTACTTTGGCTCATGAAATAAACCGACGTCCAAATGTATTTGTTGACTCATCAACTCGTTCGCCTCGCCCTTGGCTTCCCCAAGACGCCGGTATATCCTGATGTAAATGTCTCCTTTCCACCTGAGCCAATTCAAACAGATTTCTGTAACTCGTGACCGAGAGCGTCCAAAAGTAAATTTCACCCTAATCACGGCCAGGGGAACGTCCCCAGCCAGTGAGGCCGTGTTCCTACGTGACGTGGAGATTCCAGCGCTGTCCCCGACACACCAAGGAAAACCTTCAGGAAGTCTGCAGGTCGAGCCACACAGACCCGCCCTGTCACCGCCTTGGCGAGGTAGACGCCCCAACGCCGCGCGACGGAGTCCGACGACCCAGGAAAGCAGCGGTCTCTGGCCCGTTCCACGGGCTATCGAGAGACCCAAGGAATGATGTGTGTGGAAGCACTCACAGAAACGCGTTAAAAGCCACCACCACCACCGTCATCATGGCCTCATCTCATTCCCAAGAAAGACGGAACAGTGGATGAATTGAATGTTAATAATCAGACATTTTTGAAATGATCGAGGGCCCGTGTTTTGTAACTATGAATATTGTTTCTCAGCCAACAAAGGTAAGGAGAGGAGGCGTTGCTCTATATGCACCCTGGAGGCTAGCTTCTCCCCTGCTCCTTCTTTTGGTTAGGAATTCTTGGTTTTAGGGGCGCCTGGGGGGCTCCGTCGGTTAAGCGTCTGACTCTTGGTTTCGGCTCAGGTCACGATCTCACTGTTCGTGGGTTCGGGCCCTGCATTGGGCTCTGCACTGACGGCGAGGAGCCTGCTTGGGATTCTCTCTCCCTCTCTCTCTCTCTGCCCCCTCCCCCATCTCTCTCTACCTCTCTCTCTCTAAATAAGTAAATAAACATCAAAAAAAAATTCTTGGCTTTGCCGAGTGGTTCGTTCTTGTTTGGAGGCGGGGGAGGGGGTATTGGTTTGTCACTTGACCGTTTTTCTTAGACGCGACGCATATGAAGGGAAGTCTGTCTCAGAAAGGATGTTCTGGATTCTCGCCGGGATGGGTTTGCTGTCCTCGAGAAAGCAGGCGCACCAGGCAGAGGGGAAAAGGAGGGCCGTCACGACCGAGCAGAAAATTGGTGACCGAGGTCCCCAGGCGGAGGGAAGAGTGACTCACCCTGACGCTCCTCCTAGGCAGGAAAACCGGCCGAGCTTGCGCACTTCCCGTCAGCCCTGCACCTGCTGGGATCTCCTGGCTGGCATGGATTCTGTACGGTCACCTGGTGTCCCCGGCGCAGGACACCCTGGGGCCTTTTTCCTACTCAGTCAGATGCCAGAGGGTGCGGCCGTCTTCCAGTCACAGACAGGGCTCCCTGTGGCCACCCCGCCACGCGAGGGTTTGTGCGGCACTTAGAACCGTCCAAACGCTCGCAAGCAACAAAGAGATCCAGCGGGGGCGGAGGGTCAAGGTCTTCTGATTTCTCCAGAACGACGCCAACCAGTTTAGAAAACGAAAACTCTGACCTCTTGGCCGCACCTCGCTTTGTGCTGCTCCCACAATTACTGTCGGCCTGTGCCCTGCCCTTTGTTTGCCACTCATCCATGGCCCTTCTTGCAGGAAGACCCCCAGGATTGCTGCGTCCCCGCCTCTTTCCCCTTCCCCTGCTTCCTGGGTGGTGACACTGTGACAGCCCGCCTCGGTGCAGGCATAGGGAACGTGCACACTCGGAAGAGGTGGTCAAACCATTGTAAGCCTCGAAACACTGAGCTAGAAGGAGGGAGCGGTACCTTTCAGGCCCAAGCCCGGGAAACTCCTCCTGTCCCCCACCGTCCTCCTCTGGGGCTCACCATTGCGGGGGGGTTGGGGAGGACACCTCAGGTGTGGCAGGTGCCGAGGGAGTCGTTTTGCTCCTTGCTCACCGTATCCAATTCAAAGCAGCCTCTGCTGGTCGCCGAAGGCCTGTATTTATCAGGAAACACTGGTCCCAAACCGCTGGTTATTCAAACATTCGGAGCCAGGATTTACATACACCCCCTGGGGAGCCCTCCCGATTCAAATGAGTTCCCGCCAGAGGGGATCTTTTTTCTAGAACCCGGAGATTTGGCTGAAGGTGATTGGGTCTCAGGCAAGGAAGGATGAGTGAGTGCTTCCGTGGGCGTCCGGAGCTCGCCCCGCCCTACGGTTTCGCGGTGGGCCAAGGCCAAGGCTGAGCCCTCCACAGCCCCGAGAGTTCATCTCCAGATGAAATTTCCCACGGCCTCTCTGGTCCAAAGAGTGCGTGTGATGCCCCAGCCGGTCTCCGAGCGCATGGTTCTCTGATTCTAAAGGGCCCGAAGTACCCAGATAACTCAGGAGAAATGGCTGGATTTGAACACTCTCGTGAGTAATTACAGCCCGCCGGGGACCATGCCAAGCCTTGAACGTGCTCTCCTCAGGGCGTTCCTTTCCAACGCGTAGTCCCGATCGCTTTAGCTACCGGGATTTATTATTTACTTATTTATTATTTAGCTAAAGATTTATTATCGCTCATGATTCTGGGGCGTGGCTGGGCTCAGCTGGGCCGTTCTTCCGCTCCGGGATGAGTTGGCTGAGGCCCTTTGCTGCGAGTTAGCCGGGAACTTGGCCGGGGCTGGACCACCTGAGGTGGCTTCGCTGACATCTCACATGTCTGGCACCTCAGAGGGGGTGGGGGGAGGGGCGCCCAGAAGGGCAGCGAGCGGGCCGGGCCTCTCCCTGTCCACGCGGACTCTGGTCATCCAGCAGTTTGACCTGAACTTGTACATGTGGCTAAGTCCCTAGAAGGCAGAAGCAGACAGACACTGTTTGACCTCATAAGGCCTGGGCCTAGATTGGCAGAGAGCGTGGCTTCCTCCAGCTTCTCCCAGTCGGTCGAGTTAACAAAGACACTCTGGGCTCGAGGGGAGGGGAGGCGGGTTCCACCTCCCGAGGGGAGGGGTGGCGTGTGGTCTTGGGCTGGGAGGACTTGTTGGCACGGTCTCTGAAAACAACTTACCACACTAGTGAACGAAAGGAAGTCAACAGAGGGGCACGTGGTCGGATGTAACGTACAAACGTTTTCAGTGTCGCATCGGGCTCACGCGGTCCCCTTACCGGCTTCCAGGCAGAGCTCGTAGAAACGCCACGTTTATGACTACAGTCTGTTCTCGATCAAATCAAAGCGCTTCAAAGGAGTCGATGGGGACAGAAAGCACATCCGTGGCTGCCTGGAGCTGGCGGTGGGGAGGGAGGCAGACTGCAGAAGGGCGCGAGGAAGCCTTTGGGGCGATGGAAAATATTCTAGTCTTGAGCGCGCCGGTGGTTACACAGGTGTACACATTTGCCCGAGCGCCTTGAACTGGCTACTTAAAAACAGGTGCGTTTAATTGTATGTAAATTATACCTCAATGGACTTGGTTGAAAAAAACAGAATCAAAGCTGACTTGCTAAGAACGATCAGAAACGCTAAGGTGGAAATGCCTTAAATAAAGCTGGTTCTAGGAGTATCCCCTATTTATAAACAATAGCAAATTCCTTCGGGGAGGGAAAGGAAGCAAAGGGCTAAAGGGGATGTTTTCGTCCTTCCCGAAGCAGGATACCGGCTACCGTCACCATGCCCCCCCTGCGGCTATTGTACTTGAAAACACTCGCTATCATGTGCAAAATGTTGACAAGGTGATTCTTGGTATTTTATAGATTATTGAAGAGTGCCTACATCCTGCTTCCTGGGGTGCAGGAAGGGCTGGGGTCACCTCGAAGCCGAAACCAACAACGACACGCGTGGGTCGCTCCCTGTTAGACCCTCTCGGAGTTAAACCGGTGCCCCCATTGGGGAACACGAACTGGTGACCTTGGCACGGCACTCCGGGGACTTCCTGAGATCTTCGGGGACCGGGATCTTGCAAAGCAGGTGATCGGACTAAAGGGTGCACGTGATTTGGGGTCTAAGTGTCAAGAAGGGTTGGCTCGCAAGGCCCCAGGGGTGAGGTGGGCAGATGCGTGTGTTGAGTCTTGTTGCCAAATGCGTCTCGCGTGGGCACGTGGAGACGGGGCCAAGGACGGCCAGGCTCTGAGATCCGGCTCTGGGGAATGAGAGAGTCTTGGGTGAGCAGGAGAGGGAACAGTGTTGAGCTCGTCTTGAGGGCTCCAGAGGCCGGCCAGGCACGCCCGCCGGAAAAGTGGTGGGCTTGAAGAGGAACAGGAAGGATCTTCCCCCGTGGGGGAAGTTGGCCGGTTGTGGGACCAAGGGGTCATCCCCCACCTCTGGTTGGGAAGGGTGGCCCTGGGTCTCCTGTGTTCATTCCATGTACCAAGCGGAGCTGGGGACCTCCTTTAAAGACTCTTCTTTAAATGAACTTGCACTTGGGGAAACAAGTGTTCAATATGGAAGTTATTGTTCAGATAGGACTCCCTGTATCCACACCCGCAACGATGGTAATTTATTGGCGCTATATCAGCCAAGCACGATTTTCCATGGCCCGCCGAGTGTTGTATTGGAACGGGCAGTCATCTTCGCCGCTATCAGAATTCTACTTGAACTTCTAACTTGTAGGGTCAGGTGCGGGCCAACCCTCTCTGGGGCTCAGCTTCCTAGTGTCATGAATAAAGCATACAAGGAAGGCAGGATGTGCTCAAGACGTCATTGCGCTGGGCCCTGCGGGGGACTGGTTTTTCCCTCCGTGCAATTTGCTCATCAGTTAATGGCCTCATGTTCCCCGCCCCGTCCAATTAAAACACAACTGTCAAGATTCGTTTCTTGGGAAATTACTCTGCTGAGGGATATTGGAAAAATTCCGATCACGCACCTAGATTTGTTATTATTAAATTATCCGTTATTGGCAAGGTCTTTACTTTTACCCTTCTAAAGACTTTGGTTGAGGATGTTTTGGGCTCCGGCCAAAGGAAAAAAATGTGTTAGGGTAGATTTAGGCAATCGTAATCCAAAAAACCTCTCTTCAACCTCCTCTACTTTTTTTTTTTTTTTTTTTTAATGCTTGAGAGAGAGAGAGTGTGAACAAGGGAGGGGCAGAGAGAGGAAGACAGAGGATCTGAAGTGGGCTCTGTGCTGACAGCAGTGACCCCAATGCGGGACTCGAACTCATGAACCCTGAGATCACGCCCTGACTGCAGCAGATGGTCAGCCTACTTACCGGGTCACCCAGGTGCCCCCCCTTCTCAAGCCCCTCTTTCAATGCTTTCTAACTCTCAAAAGACTCTATGTCACATTTAATATTCTGGTCAACACTTTTTGTACAGGGTTTCTAGAACATTCTTAGGAGCGAAGGCACAGTGTAAAATCTCATTCACGGAGACACCCCTCCCAATATCTCGTGTTTCCGAAGTGCTTATGAACTGCCCGTGACTTTGGAACATGGAGAACTAATCCTGACAAGAGTCCAGAGGGAGAGGACCCTTGACGGTGTCCCCTCATGCTCCTCAAAATAATGCGATGGGGACTCAATACCCCCGGGGCAGGTGGGGAGGGGGAGGGTGGGAGTGATGGGGACTCACTCCCTATGGGCAGGTGGGGGGGGAGGGGAGTGACTCCGAAAGATGCTTCCAGCAGCTCCCTGATGCTGTTTCTGAGGAAACATGTCAGCGACCCACGCCTCGCCCAGAGGGGCCCTTCTGCAGCCCACAGAAACCCACCGGGAGCCTGGCTCGTCGTCCCGCCCAGGTCTCTGTCCATGGCCACTCCCCGCATAGGGAGGCCCAGTGGCTCTGTGGCCGCCGTGGCCTCTGCAGCTGTGATTAGATGGGCTCCGTCTCCTTAGATGAGCGATTCTGGAGGCCTGGGAAAGCCGAAAGCTACACCCTCCGGACTCCTCACTGCCACACCGTGAGGCGGTGCAGAGAAAAAAAACCCATTACTGGAAGATTCCTGGCAAGCAGAGGTCTTGAAGGATGCGGTGTGGCCTGCAGCTTCTCCAGGAAGGCTGGAAAATCCGGCCGGGAGGCCCTACAGCTGGAACTAACCGCCCCCCCCCATCATCCTCCCTCTGCTGAGTGCAGGTGCCCTTGGCACTTCAGATACCGAGAGAGAGAGAGAGGGGACACCACCACCCTGACCTTGGCTCCTGCTGCCCTCTGCCCGGAGAGCTCAGCAATTGCTCCCCTGAGCCCAGGAAAGAGTTCCCCCAGGGGCCTGTCTCACAAAGGTGCGTCTGATTGGTGGGGCCCGGGTCACCTGTTCGTGTCCTAGCTGCAAGGGATCCTGGGAAACGTAGTTCTGGCCTGAAGGTGTCTAAAACTAGGAAAGGTATTTGGAAAAGGTTGCTTGGCATTCTGCGCGGTCCCTCATTTCGGGGACTGCGGCCTGGAGATAGGCATTATCTATGTTATTCATTCATGTTCCATCCGTATGTTATTATATACAATTCATTCCTTCATTTATTTCAAATCTGAGTTTTGTTGTCTCTTGAAAAAAGGAGGGGTTGCAGTTGGCAGGGTCTGAATTTCTTCTTTTCTTTATAAAATTTGTTATGTTTATTTTTTCTGAGAGAGAGAGAGAGACAGACAGAACACAAGTGGGAAGGGGCAGAGGGAGAGGGAGACACAGTACCTGAAGCAGGCTCTAGATTCCAAGCCATCCGCACAGAGCCCGATGAGGGGCTCGAACCCACACACCGTGAGAGAGCGTGACCTGAGCCGAAGCCCAAAGTCGGACACTTAACCACCTGAGCCACCCAGGAGCCCCGGGTTTGAGTTTCTCATTACCGCTGTACCCACTTACCGACAACGCGGATTTAAGATCTTACATTTCTGGAAGTCAGAAATCAGCGTCCCTGGGATAAAATCAAGGTGTCTGCAGGCTGGCGTCTCTTCCACAGACCCCGTCTCCCCATCTTCTCCAGCCTCTGGAGACCACCTGTGCTCCTTGGCACGAGGCGGCTTTCTGGCCTCACTCCTCCGGCTGCCATGGTGAACCTCCTACCACACTGCTCCTCCCCCCGCCTCCCCGCCCCTCCTCGAGGGACCCTTGTGATTACATTAGCCCACTCGGTTAATGTCTCCACTTCAAGGTCCTTCACTTAACCGCATCTACAAAGTCCTTTTCACCGGGCATTAGGGGATACGGGATTAGATATGGATCTTTGGGCGCCATTAATTGCCCTACCAAATCCTAGGACGCCAGCAAAATGCCTACAGAAAGGGCTCTGGAGGCAGAGTGAAGTTCCTCTGGTTGACGGTCCAGTCTCCATCCTGGCCGTGTCCCAGAACTGGTCAGATTTGGAGAGAGTGGCTCGGGACCATCAGACACCAGGGCATTGTGGAACACGCTAGAACATCACTTGGCTCATGTATCCATTTTTAATTGGCCCTATTCCCTTGCCAGGGCGTGGGGAGTCGGCCTGGCGCCTGAATGTCTGTGTGGCCACACGGCAGGCTGTTCGGCGATCGTGAACTCAGGCAAACAGCGGGGGATGTTCCCCGGGGGTGTTCCACCCAGGGCGTGGGGAGGCCAGTGTGCTGTCCTTGACGGATGACAGAGCCGACCTCGCTGAGCGGAGCTGGGCATAACAGCCGATCGCCACTCTGCTCCCCCTCGAGACCCCATCTCAATCTCTCCCTCCCTCGTGGCGCACGCTCAAGTCATCACCACGCGCCGTTTCTTCTTCCCAAATATCCCCAGAGCCAACGACAGTTAGAATCCCCACTGCCACCCCTCAGCCCAAGCCCCTCCTATCAAATACGCCACCCTGCCCCCAGACCATTCTTTTTCAGATAGAGCCCGATCGCCTCGCTCCTTTATTGAAAGCCCTCGATGTACCCTTAGCATTAGGATAGAGCCTGTGTGTTAGTCCAGACCCTCCTGGAAGCAGACAGGTTCGGATTAGACGTGCCAGGGTTTTCTTTGGGGAAGCATCTGTGAGAGAAACAGGAGAGGGAGCTGGGGGAGGCTGGGAGGGCCATCAGGGCGGAGAGAGGGCCAGAAGGGAGGGTACAAGTGTCCTGCACTGCTGCGCGGTCCCAGGGAGGCTCGGCAAAGCCACCGTCCTGGTCCGGGACTGAGCCCCTCTGGCCCCCCTGTCGCCCCACCCCCACCCCTGGGGCACTTAGCCACGGCCTGGGGGAAGCCGGGGAGGCCTCTGTCCTGAGGGTTCCAGGCGGTGCCCCTGGAGTCACAGGTCTGCTCGGCGCCTGCGTCTCTAGCCCACCTCCTCCGCCCGTGCCCTGCTCTCTCCACGGTTCTTTCTCGAACCCCAGTCTGCCGGTGCTGTTTGCTCTGCCAGATTACCCAGGCTCGCCCCCCAGTTTCCCTTCACCTAATGAGCTCCTCGAGTCTCCGCTGGAGCACCCCCATTCCTGTTCCCTCAACATCGTGAGCACCTAATACGGGCCATGAAGCACCTCGTACGTGCCGACACTGGTCAGTACCCAGCTTGCGGGAACTCCTGATGTCTAACAGGGGGGTTAGATCTAGTCCGGCGGCTGTCTTCCGGCTGATGGTTAAGGATGCTGTTTGGCATATTTCACCGACACGGCAGAGGCACCGACCCGTCAAAACAGACCCCAGCCACTGACGACCCATCAGCTGTGAAGGGCGGTTCAGCCCCTGATGGGATGCGATCCCATTCAGAATTGAGGCCGGGGGCTGCTGGGAGACCCCACATTTCAGAGGCTGCGAGGGGGCCTGCGGGGGAGAAGTGGCCTCTAACTGGAATATTAAAATATTTTTTAACGTTTATTTATTTTTGAGAGACATAGAGACAGAGTGTGAGTAGGCGAAGGGACAGACAGAGAGAGAGGGAGACACAGAATCCGAAGCAGGCTCCAGGCTCTGAGCCGTCAGCACAGATCCCGACGCGGGGCTCGAACTCACAGACCGTGAGATCACGACCTGAGCTGAAGTCGGCCGCTTAACCGACTGAGCCACCCAGGCGCCCCTCTAACTGGAATATTAAAACGTGTCGAAATTCCAGCACGGGTCTTCGCTTCTCGGAATCCAGCGTTCACTTTTGAGCCCTTTGGACTAGGTCCAGGGGCACCACGGCCGAGCGGAAAGTTTCTCAAAGGATGATCTGCCTGAGAATCAAACGAGGTGTTTGCCGAAAAGGCAGATTCTGGGGCCACACCCTGTGTCTACCGAGTTGGAACCACCAAGGGTGGGGCTTGGTGGTTGCTCTTTCAACTAGCGGCTCTGAAAGCTTCCGTGGTCCAGGTGCCATCAGGAGGCCGTGCCATCAAGCAAGGGAGCAGGGAAGACGGATTTCTGGGCCTCTCACGCCGCCTTCGACTTTCAGGAAGCCGCGCAGAGGAAGGCAGAGTCCGTCAAAGCACTTGCCTTTGGACGGCGCCATTTTTCTTTTCCTCCAGAACTTTCCCTCAGTTTGGGAACCTACAATTAAGGGACGGGGGAGGGTGCTCTGTTTTCTCACCCTCGTGGCCGGCTTCCCCTGAGAGGCTCAGGGCCAAGGTCCCGAGAGAAAAAGAGAGAGAGAGAGAGAGAGAATTCGTGTTTCCTGACTCTGGGGGGTCTGGGGCCTGCCGGCCCAAGGCCATCCTGAAGGGCCTAAAAATAGACCCCAGAGGCCCAGCCCGCCCTGTGAAGAGAAGAGGCCTCCCCCGTTGCCCAAAAGGGATCTGGACAAAGGAGTCTGTCGCCCTCTAGTGGGAGAGAAGCTGTCTCCCTACCCTGGCTGGAGGGTCAGGAACCCAAGCCGCCGACCCTAGAAACACCACCTCCTCCGACCGTGCTACTTGCTTTAGTAACTTCCGCGTGATTCTATGATGCGTTGCTATGATGTACGCTGTTTTCCTACTGAGAACCTTCCATTATCCCCGGGTTTTAAGCTCTTCTCAATATTTCTCAGGGGGATTAAAGCTGCTACCATTAGATTCTCACACATAACAGCCTGTCCAAACACCAAAGCGCCATCCGTCTGTGAAGGGTCCTCCCTTGGGGGGAGCCCAGAGCTTTGGTACGGGCACTGGGGGACAGGGAAACAGGAGGGGGCCTTCCGAGGCGGGAAGTTCAGCTGCAAAGCTCCAGGCTCTGTCTGTGGGGACGGATGTCTCTGCTGGCTACGTTGTCCCCCCCCCCCCCCAGCCAAAGATACCAACTCAGTCACACTTAAATCGGAGCGGGGAAGCACATTTTGAGAAAGAAAATATACGGACGAATGGCAAAGTGTCCAGTTAGATTAGAAAGAAACCGCATTTTGACTGAAAGACACTGGGCTTTTAATAAAAGCTTACAAAGCGAAAGTGCATGCCACCTCACACATGTGATGAAGGCTGCTATGAAAGAGAATGAGAGAGAGAGAGAGAGAGCGAAATTGCCACCTTTGTGCACTGTTGGCGGAAGCCAAAAATGGAGCAGCCACTGTGGAAAACAATATGGCGGCTCCTGAAAAATATTAACCACAGAATCACCATGTGACCCAGCCATTCTGCTGCTAAGTACATACGCCAAGGGATTGAAAGTAGGTTCTCAAAGAGATATTGGTACACCCATGTTCATAACATTATTCATGATGGCAACCCGAGTGCCTGACGTGGTTAAACTAAGAGTGGTCCATCCCTGTGGTGGAATGTTGTTTCAGTCTTGAAAAGGAAGGCCAGCCCGACACCCGCTACAGCAGGGATGAACCCTGAAGACATGATGCCGAGTGAAGTAAACCAGACGCAAAAGGGCAGATACTGTGTGATTCCACTTACACGGGGTAACTAGAGTGATCACATTTGTAGAGAAGAAAGTAGAATGGGGACTGCCGGGAGCGGAGGGTGCTGGCGGAGAGGGGCATGGGGGTTATTGCTTAATGGGTGTGGGGTTTCAGTTTCCCAAGACGAGAAAGTTCTGAAGAACTTTGGGTGATAGTCATGGGTCAGTGTAGGTCTGATTATACCAAATGGCACCCCTGTGGTGTAGGCTGTCACTAGTGGGGGAGGCCGTGTGTGGGAACTCTCTGTATTTCCTGATCAATTTTGCTGTGAACCTAAAACTGTTCTCAAAAATAAGTTTAGAAATTTATTTTTTTTAAGTTTATTTATTTTATCTTTGAGAGAGACAGACAGCACGAGTAGGGAAGGAGCAGAGGGGGAGAGAGAGAGAGGGAGAGAGATTCCCAAACAGGTTCCATGCCATCAGCACAGAGCCCAATGCGGGGCTCGAACTCACAAAACTGTGAGATCACGACCTGAGCTGAAACCGAGAGTCAGCTGCTTAACCGACTGAACCACCCAGGCGCCCCTATTTTTATTTTATTTTCAGAGAGAGGTGGGGAGGGGCAGGTGGAGAGAGAAGGAATCTCAAGCAGACTCCATCCTCAGCTCAGAGCCCAACATGGGGCTTAATCCCACAACCATGGGATCATGACTTGACCCAAAGTCAAGAGTTGGACGCTCAACTGGCTGAGCCGCCCAGGCGCTCCTAAGATTAGGAATTTAAAAGAAAACCAAAGTTCTGGAGATGAATGATGGTTGCACACAATACCAACGGCCTTAACGTTACTGAACTGTACACTTAAGAGTGGCCAAGGTGGTACATTTTGTATTATGCTACCACAGTTAAAAATAAAAATAAATGAAAAAATTAAAAATGCAGAGGGAGAGGTGAGCTAGAAAGAGATTGTCATTTAGGAACCTTAGACTCTTGCATGTTTAAAAATGTCATAAATAGAAGTTAGTGGTTTTTGGATATGTTTTGAAGTCCATTTTATATTAACAAAAAAATAATTCAAAACTTCAGTAAATAAAAGTGCCCGGAACAGAATGCCAAGCTGGCACAGACAGGGAACTCGGGGCAGGCAGGCAGGAAGCAGAGGGATAAACACGTCGTCGGGGCCTTGGGGCCTCCCCTCTGAGGGAACGCGATTGGGGGCGGAAGTAGGAATGGATAGGGGCGTGGCCCAGAGACGGAACCCTGCCCCTCCTGGGAAGCCTGCCGGTCTCTGCTCCAAGGTCTCCAGAGAGGGAAAAGGCCCTTTTTCAGGTTGGAAAGTTGCACTGGAGAGACATATGAGGAAAGTTGGTTCGTTCCTTCCCCACTTTGCGCTGCCCACCCCCCCCCCATCCTTGAAACCATCAAGTGGGACCCAGAGAGGATGAAACACTTAGAAAAAGAATGCAGGAAACCTGTTAGAAGCAGGTCTGGGATTTGTTTTTCACTTTGAGCAGCGGGTCAATCTGAGTGAGGTTCAGGGCCAGCGCTCAGTGCTTTGCGTGGTCCCAAAGACAAAACCCGGAAGGATATCGCGTATCAGCGTGCCAGGGAATTGGGACAAGCCCAGCAGGCCTGAGATGTGTCCTAACTAGAGAGGTCCCTTCCCAATAATCTCCGCGGGGAGACCTTCCAACCACCTGCTGTCCATGGGACGGTAGGCCGGCAAACCTCCAGGATTGAGCAGCACAGCCCTCCCTTGAGAAGAGAGATAAGTGACATGCACAGCGCACTGGTTTTAGGTGTACAACGTAATGATTTGATACATGCACATATTGCAGAAGGATTTCGCGAGAGGCTAGCACACCTGACACCCCTCACCAGGCACGATTGTAATTTTTTTCTTGTGATGAGAACGTTCCAAATCGACTCCCTTAGGTGCTTAGGAGCATTGAAATATGTTAACACGGAATTGTTAACAACTACCAGTCTGTTCTCGGTATCTATGATTTTATTTTTTATTTACTTATTTTTTTAACGTTTATTTATTTTTGAGAGACATAGAGACAGAGCGTGAGCAGGGGAAGGGCAGAGAGAGAGGGAGATACAGAATCTGAAGCAGGCTCCAGGCTCTGATGAGCCGTCAGCACAGAGCCCGACGCAGGGCTTGACCTCACAGACCGTGAGATCATGACCTGAGCTGAAGTCGGCCGCTTGACCGACTGAGCCACCCAGGCGCCCCTGTGTCTATGATTTTAATTTTTTTCTTAAGATTCCACATAAAACAGATGATATATTGTCTTCGTCTGACTTAGTTCACGTAACATAATGATGTTATTGATTTGCAGCAAACGGTAGGCATTCCCTCTTTTGTATGGCTGAATAATATTCCCTGCATGTGAGTGTACATAGCACATGTGTGCATCACATCGGTATATATATATATTGGTATACACCACATTTTCTGTATCTTTTCATCCGTCGGTGGACACTTAGGTCATCCTGCCCTGGCTGTCTAAATAATACCGCAATGAACTTGGGGGCGCAGATAGCTTTTCGAGATAGTGATTCCGGCACATTCTTTTAGTCTCTTCACTGGTGGCAAGTCTTTGTTCTTTCAGGGGTGGATGGGGTTTTGGGAAACACCCAAAATGTACTCACAGCTCACTAACATGCCTGAAGAAAACCTAGCTCCCGTCCCCTGTGGATCATGTGCTGACTCTGTTGGCATTTTTAACAGAAGAAATCCAGGACATATTCTAAGCGAGGCGTCCACGCAGCTGTCTTCCCGGTGATGAAATGAAGAGCGTTGCCAGCACCTCGGCGACGAGCTGCAGACAGGGTTTCAAACAGCTTTCTCTTCTCGCGTTTTGCATTCGCCAATCCCGAATAATTTTGGCTCCCGGCTCGAAACGCCCTCAGACAGAGCTCCTCCGTGGAGATCTGGGGAGGATCAACAGTCGTTGCTTGGCTGCCGCTTGGATTTGAACGAGTTGTTGCGGACCGTGGCTGCCGCGTAGACCTGGCTTCGGAGAAGGCTCTGGAACACCAGCGTTCCTTTCAACTTATGCCAAGACCAGCTGCTGTTTAGTTGGGGGATGAAGTGTAGGTGCCGCTAAGCCCGACCCCGAAATAACCCCCAGCTCCCCGCGTCTGACGCCACAGGCCAGAGCCCAGCACCCCACACTCACTCCCCCCGGGGCCCCATGAATCCCCGGATGCTTTTATTCCATTTAGAGGATTTTCTTTTTCTTTTTCTTTTTTTTTTTTTTTCCCAGGTAACAATTTCAGTTTTGCCTTCCTTTGAGGATTTCCAGGACTGGGCTTTTGTTTTCATTTCAAGGAAACCAGCTAATTTCAAGCTGCAGTGATGAGAAAATGAGGCCGTTTGGAGAAAGACGGTCACGTGCAGGAAGGGACAAGCGCCCCTTTGTGGAGAGGCTGACACTCTCGGGATCTCCCGTGAGCAGCCGCTGCTTCTCATGGCCAGAAGCAACACATACCTAGAAGCAAGGGGCAGGCAGGTGACCGGAGGGGACTTCCTGTGGGAAGAGAGTCCTGTTCTCTCTCCTCCTGGAGTCAGGCATTCTCCCCTCCAAATGGGCTCTGGACAGATGAAAGTGAAATAAGAAGAAAAAAAATTACATCTTTTTTTTTTTTTTTCCCCAAATTTCTATCTGGGCAAAGCCTTTTTTTTTTTTAAGTTTTTATTTATTTATTGAGAGAGAGAGAGCATGAGTGAGGGAGGGGCAGAGAGAGGGAGTCCCAAGCAGGCTCCGCACTGTCAGCACGGAGCCCAGAGCAGGGCTCGATCTCACAAACCAAAGGGCGAGAGCATGACCGGAGCTGAAATCAAGAGTTGGATGCTTAGCCGACGGAGCCACCCGGGCGCCTGGGCAAAGCCTCTTTAAGCTTAGATTGTGCAGAAGAAAAATACCAGAGGAAAGATAACATAAACCATTTTAATATTCTTCATTATTTGTTTTAATTTAAGGTCTTGTGGGTATACGATGGCCTGGAAAAGAGGAGGGCAAAAAAAAAACGCAGTGAAATGTATTTTATTTGGCTTTTGAGCTGTACCTTTAAAAAAAATCATAAAGATTATTTCTTTATTTCTTTATTTACTTAGAGACCAGGGGGTGGGGGTGGAGAGGAGCAGAGAGAGAGAGGGAGAGAGAGAATCCCAAGCAGGCTCCATGCTGACAGCATGACCTGAGCCGAGATCAAGAGTCAGATGCTCAACCGACTGAGCCACCCAGACGCCCCTCGATTTGTACCCTAAGTAGTGCTTATTTTTGAGATGGTGGAGTGCTCGTAACACTCGTATAGATATGTTATATGTCTTTATATACGTTATATATATTGCATTTTACATACAGTGACACACACAGATATGAACTACGGAGCTCAATGAATCTGGGTAACTGTGCACCCATATAACCACTGCTCTGACAGAAAATGCAGTTCTAGGGGTGCCTGGGGGGCTCAGTCGGTTAAGCGTCCGACTTCAGCTCAGGTCATGACCTCACGGTTTGTGGGTTCAAGCCCCGCGTCAGGCTCTGTGCTGACAGCTCGGAGCCTGGAGCCTGCTTCCGATTCTGCGTCTCCCTCTCTCTCTGCCCTCCCCTGCTCACGCTCTGTCTCGCTCTCTCAAAAATAAATAAACATTAAAAAAAATAATAAAAAGAAAATGCAATTCTAATACCCTGAAAGTTCCTGAATGTCCTACTCAGTTAACCTTCACCCCCCACAGGAAATCACTGTTCTTTTAGTCCACAGAGTGTTTTTATCCATTCTTAAACTTTATAGAAATGGGATCGCACAGTAGGTATTCTTTCGTGTCTGGCTCCTTTCACTGATATTTTTGAGATTTATTCATGTCGTTGCACATGTATCACTATATATATATTTTTTAATGTTTTTAACGTTTTTATTTATTTTTGAGAGACATAGAGACAGAGTGTGAGCAGGGGAAAGGCAGAGAGAAGGAGATACAGAATCTGAAGCTGGCTCCAGGCTGTGAGCCATTAGCACAGAGCCGGACGCGGGGCTCGAACCCTCAGACCGTGAGATCATGACCTGAGCTGAAGTCGGCCGCTTAACCGACTGAGCCACTCAGGCGCCCCCACTGTATATATTTTTTTAAGATCTTAGTTTTTTTTAAGTACTCTCTACACCCAACGTGGAGCTCAAACTCACGACCCCGAGATCGAGAGTGTCGCTCGCTCCACCCGCTGAACCAGCCGGCGCCCCTCGCCGCGTTATATTTATTGCTGAGTATCCCACGGCAATTTCTGTATCCATTCCATTGATAGATTTTGAAGCTGTTTTTAGGTTTTGGCAATTAGGAATACAGCTGCTACACATATTCCTGTTGGAGAGTTCTTCTGGACGGTACGTTTTACTTCTCTGGGATAAATATTTAGGAACGGAAGTGCTGGGTCATAGGACAGCTGGATGCGTGTGCTTTCCAAGCTTGCATTTTACCCTCCTGCCAGTACGAGCCTTCCAGTTGCTTGACCTCCTCACCACATCTGCCATTGTCCCTCGATTTTAGTCATCCTTGCGGGTGACAGATGGGGTCTCCTTGTGGTTCTAACTCGCATTTCCCTGGCGACTAACAATGTTGAGCATCTTCCCATGTCCCTTTGTAGCCATTTACCGATCTTCTTTTGTTAGGTATCTGCTCGAATCGTTTGTTTCTTTGTTATTTATTCGCGGGCGTTCTTTATATATTCTAGATACAGTCTTTTGTCAAGTGTATGTAGTGTAAACATTTTCCCAACAATCTAACGTTTCAATAAGCAGATATTTTTAATTTCAAAAATGTCCAATTTAATCAGTTTTTAATTTTACGTTTAATGCCTTTGTGTGCGTGCCCGCTCTGAGAGAACATTCCCTTCTTTATGAAAACGATCGTTTAAATTTTTCCTAGAAGGGGGCGCCTGCATGGCTCAGTCAGTTGAGCGTCCGACTTCAGCTCAGGTCATGATCCCGCGGTCCATGGGCTCGAGCCCCGCATGGAGCTCTGTGCTGCCAGCTCGGAGCCTGGAGCCTGCTACGGATTCTGTGTCTCCCTCTCTCTCTGCCCCTCCCCCGCCTATGCTCTCTCTCCATCTCTCAAAAATGAATAAACGGTAACAAAAATTTTAACAAAAATAAATAGATAAATAAATAAATAAAGAAATAAAGAAATAAAGAAATTTTCCCTAGAAGCTTTCTAGTGCTAAAGATAGTGGACACATTTCATTCTTTTCTCCTGTACATTTATCCAATAGTCCCAGCACCATTTGTTGAAAAGACTTTCCTTCTATTGAATTGCCTTGGCATCTTTGTCAAAAATGAATCGATTATCTGTGAGTGGACTCTATTCTGTTCCATTGATCCGTTTGCCCCATAGGCCAAGACCACCCTGTCTTGGTTACTGTAGCTTTACAGGAGCCTTGATACCAGGTTCTGTGGGTCCTCTGGTTCTATTTCAAGATCGTTTTGGCTCTTCTAGGTTTATTTCATTCCCATTGCGATTTTTTAATCAACCTGTCAGTTTCTACCAAAAAAAATTAATTTAATTGAGACTGTGACTGGTATGACATCGAATTTATAGATCAATTGGGAGAGAATGGAGATGTTGAGAATCAAGATCTTCCAATCCATAGACATGATACAGTTCTGCACTTACTTAGGTTTCCTAGAATTTTCTCCTGATTGTCATGCGGTTTACATGGTAGAGTTCTTGCTTGTATTTTGATAAACTTTTTTTCTGAAGTATTTTGTTTCTTGTTTTGGATGCTATTGAAATGGGATTTTAGGGGCGCCTGGAAGGCTCAATCCGTTAAGTGTCTAACTCTTGATTTCGGCTAGGACATGATCTCCAGGTATGGGAGTTTGAGTCCCACGTTGGGCTCTGGGTTGATGGCATGGGATTCTCTGCCTCTCTCTGTCTCTGTCTGTGTCTCTCTCTCACAAATAAATAAATAAACATAAAAAAGGGCTTTTAGGGCATCTGGGTGGGTTAGTCGATTAGGCAACTGACTCTCAATCTCAGCTCAGGTCTTGGTCTAAGGGTCCTGAGTTCAGGCTCTGTTGATCAGAATGAGGAAATTGTCTTGTATTTCTGGTTTTCTGGGATTTTCATTATGAGTGAGTGTTGAACTTTTCAAATGATTTTTCTATATTTACTGGTTTTCTGGTCTGTTCTGTTCATACAGCAAATTACAATAGATTTCCCAAATGATACCAACCTTGCACCCATAAGATAAATCCCAGTTAGAATACTGTATTACTTTTTTTATATATTGCGGGATTCAATTCGTTAAAAGTTTGTTAAAGATTTCTGTATCCATGGTCATAAGGGGCCTTGGTCTGTAATTTTCTTCCACAATCTCTGTCATATTTTGGGTTCAGGATTGTTGCTGGCACCATCGAACAAACTGGAAACTACTCCTTCCTTCTTTGTTTTCCGAAAGGGTTTGTGTAAGATTGGCCGTATTATTTTTTCCTTCGATATCGGATGGAATTTACCAAGAAAGTCCTCTGGCCCTGGGGTCGTGTTTGTGGGAAGGTTTTTTAATTGGGATTTCAGTATCTGTAAGAGACAATATGTGTAAAAAGTGCTGCTTGTAGTAAAATTCCGGAGGTAGCAGATACACCGATGGAAGAACTGTCAAGATAAAAAGAACCAAAACTTGGAGCATCTGGCCGGCTCACTCAGTGGAGCATGTGACTCTTGATCTTGGGGTCGTGAGTTTGAGCCCCATGTTGGGGGTAGAGATTGTTTAAATAAATAAACTTAAAAAAAAAAGAGCCAAGACTTGATGATTTGGGAAACTCTCAAGCTACCTAGATTACAAAACATGCTAAAATTAGGAGATTTGCTCTCTGCCCGGAAAGCAGAGTCTGGAGGTGTGGCCATGGGTGTGGCTGAGCAGCCACTTGCTGGCGTTGGACAGAGGAGGGCTGACTTGTGATCCTCTTGGCCTGGATGGGGGTCAAGAAGAGAGGCAGGAGAACTCAGAGAAGGTCTGTGGGTGGGGGCTCGTGTCTACTGGTGTGCACCCCAGGGACGTGCACGGGGCCTTTGAAAATGCAACATCGGCCGAAGCCTGCTAGCCCAACCCGAAAGGGACAGAGAATGGAATGAAAGAAGGGTATCAGACTCCCCAGATTCGACGGGAAGGAAGCAGGATAATAAATGTGCTCCCCTTCGAGAAATAGGAAGATGACTCGCAGTGGCGGGGGAGGGTGTCTTGAGCCATAAAGGGTCCTTCCTGGGTCTTCCGACCTAATGGAGTTTGCCCAGTGGGATCTCGCCATGGGCCACTAGCTCCATTTCTAGCCCCTTTCCCTTCTTTGGAGAAGGACAGGGGCCGAAAATGGAGTTCATGATTGGTCATGCCTCCGTGGTGAAGCGTCCATAAAAAATCCCGAGTTTGGGGTTCAGAGAGCTCTCAGGTTGCCCAGCGTGTCCACTTTCTGGGGCGGTGGCCCACCCTAAACTCACGAGGTCGGAAGCCCCTGCGTTTGGGACCGTTCAGAACTCACCCTATGTATCCATGTCACCATTTGTACCCTTTGTCGCATCTTTTTTTTTTTTTTTTAGTATTTTTATTTTATTTTTGAGAGACATAGAGACAGAGTGTGAGCAAGGGAAGGGCAGAGAGAGAGGGAGATACAGAATCTGAAGCAGGCTCCAGTCTCTGAGCTGTCAGCACAGAGCCCAACGCGGGGCCCGAACTCACAGACTGTGAGATCATGATCTGAGCTGAAGTCGGCCGCTTAACTGACTGAGCCACCCAGGCGTCCCTCGCATCTTTTAATAGACTGGTGAACGTGTTTCCCTGAACTCTGTGAGCCGTTCCGGGAAATAACGAAATTCAAAGGGAAGGAGATCATGGGAACCTTCTATTTAGAGCCAAGTTGGGCAGAAGTTTCAGTCACCTGGGGACCTACTGCCAGCGATTGGCGTCTGAAGTGGGGGACAGTCTGTGGGAACAGACCCCTTAACCTGTGGGGCCCAACGCGATCTCTGGGTAGGCACGGTCAGAACTGAGTTAGTATGGGACACGCAGCCGGTGTCGCCCAGAACGGTTTGGTGTGGGGAAGGCTCCCACCGAGGTGGTGTCACACGCACCATGAGTGTGGTATGAGCGAGCAAAGGACACACATGCAGGAGCTGTGTGTGTTGTTTAAATCTTTATTCTTATCATTCTGGGGGGGCGGTTGGGAGGGTTCGATCCCATCAGGTCGTGAGGGAGGTCTGGTAAGCCCTCCAACCATCCTCGTGTTTCCTATTTCTCCCTTACTTCTCGTTTTTTCTTTCAAGTGCTTAGAAACTCTGTTGGCAGGAAAATACAAGGTTGGGGGCGCCCGGGTGGCTCAGTTGGTTAAGCGACCCGCTCTTGATTCGGGCTCATGATCTCATGGTTTATGGGTTTGATCCCCATGTCAGGCTCCGCCCTATCGGTGCAGAGCCTGCTTGGGATTCTCTCTCTCCCTCTCTCTCTGCCCCTCCCCTGCACACGCACTCTCTCTGTCTTTCAAAATAAATAAATAAACTTCAAAAAAAATACACAAGATGGTGATGTCTTCCTGATGAACCGTCTCTTTCATCATCATACAATGTCCTTTATCTCGGGTACCATTGTAATACAGTTTGAGGGGTAGCTGCGGATTTGAAAGGACTTTCTGTGTAGATTTGGGGGGCTCGCCCCTCATGGCTCCTCTCCTGTACCTTTAGGAGAAGGCTGAATGAGGCTGACTTTGCCTTTCTGCCTGACTTTTAGTCACCCCAGGGACTGGTCATGCCTCCCTCCCGGGGAAAACCGCAAAACACAAGATCCCATGGTGCAATTCCCCTCTGTTAAATACCCTCCAGCTTCTGCCTCCTTCTAGTTGCTCTGCAGTACCTTAACATGATACATTTCTAAAATGTTTTGTCTAGACTTTATCACTGTCGTCTGTTCAAGGATTAGATTAGCATGAGCGACTCTGTCATTATCATAACCAGAAATCCCCTGAATTACAATAAAAGTTTTTAAAACTTCATGAGTCTAAAAAAAGAAGAGCCATATACACCAGATAAAATGCCAACAGCTGCCCTGGAAAATGGGGAAGAAAGAAACGAAGCAGCTGGTCTGGGACCCACTCCTCTGATTCTGGAGGGACAGTGCCCAGGGAAAGAAAGAAGGCCGGTGACCTGGTCTAATCTCCTCGTAAGTACACTGCTAACTATGTGTCTGCTAGGCGTGGGGTGCTGAGGGATGAAATTCTTTCAGCTTGCTGTTAAGCAAATCTAGACTCTATAGACTTAGGACTGGAGAAGGTCACATTAGTCATTCAACTATCTGGAGATGTCTCACAACCTGAATGCCCTCCCCCCTACTGTGTGAGGTGCCCTGCAAACCTCATTAGAGAAATCATATATCACTCTGAGCCAGAGAGCACATTTCCGGGCAGGAAGGATGGACCTGGGGACAAACAAGACTTCCAGCTTTAAAAACTTCTACCAGATTCTGAGTTAAAGCAAACGGCGGGACGCCCGGGTGGCTCAGTCAGTTGAACATCCTACTCTTGGTTTCAGCTCAGGTCCTGATCCCAGGGTCGTGGGACTGAGCCCCAGGTTGGGCTTCACGCTGAGCATGGAGCCTGCTTAAGATTCTCTCTCTTTCTCCTTTTGCCCCTCTCCCTGCTCTCTCACACACACACACACACACTCTCTCTCTCTCTCAAAATTAAAAAAGAAAATTTAAAAAGAAATATGAGAAAAAGACAGAAAAATGTTTTCTGCAACAGGACAGAAAAGTATGGCGTCTCGGAAGTGAATAGTACAGAATTATCTACAGCAAGACAGTCTGTCATTTCAATGTCATTTCAATTTCAGTGGAAACAAAATGAAACCCCTGCCTCGAAGAGAGGGGAGACGTAGAGGCCAGGTCAGATTTGCTGCAAGTCACTTGTGCTCTGGCCACTGTTACCGTATTCCGCCCCCCCCCCTTTCTTTAAATGTTTATTTTTGAGAGAGAGACAGAGTGTAAGCAGGGGATGGGTAGAGAGAGAGACACACACACACACACACACACAGAATCGGAAGCAGGCTCTGGGCTCTCTGCTGACGGCTCAGAGCCTGATGCCGGCTTGAACTCAAGAACCAGGAAAGATCATGACCTGAGCTGAAGTCGGATGCTTCACCGACTGAGCTACCCAGGGGCCCCGCCCTATTTCCCTTTAATCCTCTCCACTGTCTTCTGCACATAACATTATACCCTTCCCAGAGGAGGAATGGAGGCCCACCTAGGCTTAGAACCCACCCTGGGCCATGCAGTTATAAGTAGGAGAGATGGATAGCAAACTCAGGTGCACCTGGTTCTCAAGTTCATGGGGTTTCTACTACCCGACACGGCCTCCCAGTGTTAAAAGAATACACAGGAGTGCCTGGGTGGCTCAATTGGTTTAGTGTCTGTCTCTTGATTCAGGCCCGGGTCATGATCTCATGGTTTGTGGGATCGAGCCCCACATTGGGCTCTGTGCTGGCATCATGGAGCCTGGTTGGGATTCTCTCTCTCCTTCTCTCTCTGCCCCTCCCCTGCTTGTGTGCTCTCTCTGTCTCTCTGTCTCTCTCTCTCTCAATAAATAAACACTTTTTAAAAAGTAAAAGAACACATCCTCCCCTGAACACCGAAAGCTGAGGCAGAGGCCATGCTTTCCCAAATGGGAGCTGGTTAGGGAAGGCATTTCCTTGTCCCTCCCAAACCATCATGTGAAAAGCAGCTGACAGTGACAACCTTAAAGGAGAACCGCGGAGGGAATTGATTCGTCAAGGATCACTTGGCTGAGGCGCTGACACGGAAACTTCTAGCGGGGGAGAGAGGCCTGTGTCAGTCCAGGCAGACCTGAGTTCCACACTTAGCGCTGCCTCCCATCATCCATGCGCATTTGAGAAGCAGCATTGTGTCTGTGAACCTGCTTCCCCAAGAGCAAGAATAATGCACCCCACCACCCCTCATGGAGTCGCTCCAACAATTAAAAGACAAATAAAATGTAACGCACACACAGCTGGCACCCAGCCAGTGATCACTCCTAATCCCTCCCTTTCTTGCCTTAAGTAAGCTGATCGCAGGGCAAGAATCCAAGAAAGGAACAGTCCCCCGTCTGGAGTGGTTCTCGGATAGCAGGATAGATAAGCAAACGGGCCCTGGATTAGCTTGCAGTGAATGCTGTGCAAGGGCAGTTGGGGGGAGTTGGTGGCGCTGACGGCATATGGGCAAGGGGGCTGGAGAGGTCTGCTGTTTTAAGCAGGCATCGTTCAGCTGCACGTGAGGGAATTGCAAAATAACAATGACCTAGGGGCGCCTGGGTGGCTCAGTCAGTTAAGCATCTGACTCTTGGTTTGGGCTCAGGTCATGATCTCATGGTTTTGTGAGTTCAAAACCATGCTGCGATGGCAGTGCAGGATTCTTTCTGCCCTGCCCCCTCACTCACGCTGCATCTGTCTCTGTCAAATAAATAAATTAAAAAAAACAAACAACCCCAGAAAACAAAACAAAAAACGATGACGTAGACAAGATAAAGGTTGTTTTTCCACTCCTGAGACAAAGGAGGTAAGCAATTCCAAGCTGACGCCTCCACAATCACCAGGGCACCTTCTATTTTGTGGTTCTCCATCCTGGCAGACATCACAGTCCAAGATGGCAGCCTGAGTTCTGGCTACCACCTCCGTACTCTAGACGGCAAGAAGAATGAGAATGAGGACATGCCCCTTCTTCTTCCATCCTATTAGGCAAAACTTATTTCCATAGGTTCACTGGAGTGGCCTGTGGGCCGTTGTCCACATGTCTGAGGCTCTCAGGACTAAATTGGAGCCTCAGTGCTGGTTTCCTTAACACAGAGGTGGCAGCTCTGGGAGTGGTTGGGTTCTCCAATAAGAGTGTCCCCATTTGGACAGGACCACCCCCCATCCCCGCCCCAAGGCCTGGAAACGAGGATGGGCAGAGAAGGTGAAGTCCACAAGACAGGAGGGAGATAAGGGGAGCACAGTGTCAAGGAGAAAATTGCAATTGACAGTGGCCAGTGCTAAAAGTGAGGCTACCCAGGAAGACGTCATGGAAAATGGCAAATTAGAAGCTCCGAGTATCAGTCCCTCCATTTAAGCAACCATTAAGCTGGCAAACGCTGATAGAATCAGCTTTTTGGGGGAACTTTGGAATCTAATAAAAAACCTAGAGCAAGCCGGGGAATGATTAATGAAGAAAGAGGCCACTGAATTCAATACGAATATATTGCAACATTTTCACTTACCTGCCTACCATCTCCCTTTCCCCAGCTCAGCAACTGGGAGACGGTAGCCTGAATCCCTGGTGCCCTGATAAGGATTTCGTTCTCAAGAACGTGGTTGTGCATTTTGACCTGGCTGGCAGTTCTCTGAAGGACTGCTGACCTTAGCTTCCTCCACTGGCTAGAGCGCTCTCCAGGTGGTCTGTTGAAAACATTTAAAGACATATACTACCCATAGATGTCTGGGGCAAGTGAGGGCAGGTGGGGTAAGCAGCCAACAAACCAGAAAGACGGAGAAAAAAGAGACTGAGGAGGAAAATATTGGAGAAATAAGAGCCCTGAAAGGCTACTTCATATACCAGGGAGTCCAGACTGTAAAACATGTCCCGAGGGCCAGCCACATGCTCAGAAAATACCTGAAAGGTCCCTAGGCTTGCATGTTTGGCTGATCTCTGGGCTCCATGCAAGCGGGGTGTAAAGGCTAAGGCAGAGTGGCAGGTGTCCTGGCTAAGTGAGCAGGGACATGCAGCTCAGAGGCCATCTGAAAAGACCAAGAGAGTTTTCTTTTAGTTGGGGGTGGTGGTTGTTTTGTTTTGTTTTGTTGTTTGCTTTTTTGTCTTGTTTTTTGGCTTCAAGAACCAAAAACAAATATTTCTTCTGTTTAGAGAAATCTGTGTTTGGTCAGTGGTGGACTGATGAGCTAACGGAACAGACTTCAGTGACTACACATGATAAGGAATACAGTCTCCAAAAATAGTTTGGAAATGTCACTAAACAAACGGATGACTGTAATGCCTAATCAAAATTAACAGCAAACTTTCCAAAAGAGGAACAGACTCTAATTTCTAGAGTTATAATACTCAAAATTTGCAATTTTCCACAAATAGTTACAAAGCAAACAAAGAAAAACCATGACTCATTCAGAGGAAAAATGTATTAACAGAAACCATCCCCGATATTGGATATCAGAGATATCCGATATCTGGATATTGGATTTGCCAAGACCAAGACTTTAAATTAACTGTCTTAAATATGCTCAAATAGCCGAAGGAAACTTTGGACAGAGAACTAAAGGAAGCCAGAGAACAACTGAAATATATACAGAGGATATCAACAAAGAGATAGAAATCATTAAAAGGAACGAAATAAAATAACTCTGGAGCCGAAACGTACAACTGAAATGAAAAACTGGAAAAGCTCAACAGCATTGACAAATCTTTAGGTAAACTAAGAGAAAAAAGAAGATGCAAATAATTAAAGTCAGGAATGAACACGGGGACAATATTATAACGCTTGCAGAAGGAAAAAGGATTATCAGAGAATCCTACGCACACTTGTGCACCAACAAACTAGACGACTTAGAGGACACAGAAAATTCCTAGAAACATACAAATTATCAAAACTGACTCAGAAAGAAAGAGAAAACTGGAGCTAACCTATTTAAAAAAAACACACCCCAAAATTAGATTGAATCATGGATCAAAAATCTCCCCAAAGGTAGGAGCAGACAGAATCTCAGGATGAATTCTACGACACCCTTAAAGAAGAAGTGACACCAATCCTCAAACTCTACCAAAAAAAAAAAAAAAAAGAGAGAGAGAGAGAGAGAGAGAGAGAAAGAAGAAAGAAAATGCTTTCTAACTCATTTTATGAGCCTTTATGTTCCATGCTAGGGGCTGAAAGTCAACCTCTCACTATGGTACAACACAGAAAGCTCTTGAAACAGCAACAAACCATGCTGGGAAATTCTTCCTTATAGATTCTGCAGCAGGTGCTCATGTGTTAGTTAGAGTTAGAATTTGTGATGACGCTCAACTGTCCTTCCCTTTTTAAGAACTTCTTATTTTATAATTTTGTTCATTGTAGTTCATTTCTCTAACTTATCAAGGATCATTATTTGTAGATTATCTTGTCTGTCCATTTCCATCTTGGGTTAGCTTGCATTTAAGCACATTTTAACAAGTATTTGGTTTTCCCTATTTGTCGATGGCTAATTGATATCTGGCGAGGAGGCCAAGGCTATTGGTGAAAGAGAAGTCTTTCTCTATGTTTTTTAGGGTGAAAGCAGAGTTTATTAGAGGTATATATACAGTAAAACCTTGGTTTGCGAGCATAATTTGGAAACATGCTTGTAATCCAAAACACTTGGATATCAAAGTGAATTTCAAGAACCATTGGATGAGATGGAGAAACTGGAACCTTCTATTGATGGCTGGTGGGGATGTAAAATGGTTCATCCTCTGTGGAAAACAGTTTGGTGGTTCCTCAAAAAGTTAAACAAAGAGGGGCACCTAGGTGGCTCAGTTGGTTAAACATCCGACTCTTGATCTCAGCTCAGGTCTTGATCTCAGGGTCATGAGTTCAAGCCCCACAAAAAAAAGTTAAACATAGAATTTCCATATGATCCAGAAATGGAAGTCCTAGGTATATACCCAAAGTAATTGAAAAAGGTATTCAGACAAATATATGTACACACATGTTTACGGTAGCAGGACTTACTGTAACCAAAAGGAAGAAACAGCCCAGATGTCCATTCATGAACGAACGGATGGATAAAAACATACTGGAACATACGTACAACAGAATACTCTTTAGCCATAAAAAGGAATGAAGGCAAATAGATACCACGATATGGATGAATCTTGAAAACATTGCCAATGAAAGAAGCCAGGGCCAAATGGTCACATACTGTACGACTCCAGTTTTTCAAATGCCAAAATAGGGAAATCCACGGAGATCAAAGTAGATCGATGGTCGCCAGAGGCTGGGGGAGGAAGGGGTCAGAAGAAACATATAACAGGTAGGTTTTGGGAGTGATGGAGAGATTTTGGAACTAGGCAGAGGTGGCTGGGACTGCACGATTCTGTGAATGTACTAAATGCCACTATACACGTTAAACCTATTTTTATTTTTTTATTTGAGAGAGAGAGTGCACAAGCAGGGGAGAGGGGCAGAGAGAGAGAGAGAATCCGGGACTCCGGATGGGGTCCCCCCACCGTGAGATCAGGACCTGAGCCAAATCAAGAGTCAGAGGATGACCAACTGAGTTACCCAAGCGCCCTCCCATTGTACATTTTGTGTGGGGCGCCTGGGTGGCTCAGTCGGTTAAGCGTCCCACTTCGGCTCAGGTCATGATCTCACCGTTCTGGAGTTCGAGCCCCACGTTGGGCTCTGTGCTGACAGCTCAGAGCCTGGAGCCTGTCTCAGATTCTGTGTCTCCCTCTCTGTCTGTGCCCCTCCCCCGCTCATGCTCTGTCTCTCTCTCTCAAAAATAAATAAACATTAAAAAAAAAAAAAGGTTAATGTTATGAGAATTTCATCCTAACTGAAAAAAATGAGGGGTGCCCAGAGGGCTCAGTGGGTTCAGTGGCGGGACTCTTGATTTTGGTTCAAGTCATGATGTCATGGTTGTGGGATGGAGCCGTTTTGGGGTTCTCTCTCTCCCTCCCTCTCTGCCCCTCCCTGCCTCAAAACAAACAAACAAACAAAAACGAAGCCACTCAGAAATGTCACATTATGGACAATGTCATCTCACCCTGTGGACCCCCAACTGCAGAAGTCGCCACTCTTAGGCCAGTTCTCAGGACATCGGTAGCCCTATCATCTGCCAACAATTTTGTCTAGAGCCTGGCGCCTCTGAGGCTCTAGAAAACAGAGGAGGAAAATTCTCAGATGTTAGCTCACCCCAGACCACTATCACTCCCTTACTGTGAGTAATGCCTGCGGGGGAGGGTTGGGAGGGCGGAAGGGGGAGATGCGGGGACCTAACACCGCAAGGAAAAACGCCCCTCCAGGAAATGAGCTCAGGCCCCCGCAGAACTGCCAAACCTCTGTAAGGTCACAGGTCCGCTCGTCACTCCTTCTAAGGTCAGCGTCCCGTCCCATGCCAGGTATACCCCGGCGTCCCTACCGCAGGTCAGGCCCCTGCGAGCCCCCAAGAACCCCAGCTCCGCCTCCAGCGCGCCAGGCTCCGGGCGGGGCGGGTCCGGGGGCGGGCCAGGGAGGGGCGAGCCGAGGCCCTGGCCGGGGTCGGGGGCGGAGCCGGCGTTAGGACCAGGGGCGGGGCCCAGGGTGGAGGCGGGGCCGGAGGGGGTACCGGGGACCGAGACGAGGCCGGGGCTAGGGCCGGGGGGCGGGGCCTGGGTGGAGGCGGGGCTGGGATCGAAGCCGGGGCGGGGCCGAGGCCGGAGCCGGGGGCGGCCCGAAGCCGGAGCCGGGGAGGGACCGGGGGCGGAGCCCGCGGGCTGGGAGCGGGCTGGGGGCGGAGTCTGCGCCGGCGCCCGGGCCCGGGCCGACGGGCGCTCAGCCAGCAGCGTAAACAGCGCCGGAGCGCCGCGGCCGAGCAGGTGAGCGGGCGGGGGCCGGGGCGCGCGCGCCGGCCGGGCCGTCTCCCGCCGCGCGGACGGCCCGGGGTGTAGCCACGACCCCCGGGCCGCGCGCTGACTCCCGCACGCTCCTCGCCGCGGCATTTCGCGGCGGCCCCTTCGCGGGCTCAGCTGCTGCGGTCCGTGCGCGCGCCGGGTCCGGCCTCTGCGGCCGGCGCGGGCGCGCAGAGGGGAGCGCGCAGGGGAGCGGCGGTCCGGGGCCGACCGGGACCTCGGGGGTGGGCGGAGCGCGGGGAGCGGCCCCCAGGCCTCGGCCTGCGCCGGGCTGTGTGCGCCTCCCCGCCGCCCCGGGCCCGCTGGGGGGTGGGCGCGGCGCGGGCTGCCGAAGGGTCGGGCCTTTAAAGGAGCAGCGCACGTGGGTCCGGGAGGCGCGGGCCCGCGTCGTCCCCGCGCTCCGACCGCCTTGGCGCCCGGGCCGGTGGGCCTGCGGCACCGGGCCCCAAAGCTCTGCGTCACGGGCTTAGGAGGAGGCGAGGGTCTTCCCGCCCGCGTGAGGAACCGGCCACAGGTCGGGCCTGGAACCCGCGATCGGTGCTGGGGTGCGTGGCCGTTTTATCAGTCTCTTACAGCCGTAGGGGAGACTCCCAGAATCTAGCTTTTGAAACTGAAGGAGCCTGAAACGGAGGCTAGTCCCTTCCCCAAATTTTATCAATGAAGAAACAGCCCACACAGCCAACGTGACTGTCATAAGGCCACCCAAGTAGGATATAGCAACGCCAGGCTTCGAACCCTTTGTCCGGCCTCTGGCCCTGCTGTCCAGCCCTGGCCCCGGGCCTCAGCCCTTTGACGGCTGGATGAAGTGCTCCTGTGTATTGAATGAATGAGTACTCCCTTTTTCAGGTATGAACCGGGGTTCGGTGGACTGACGGGGAACCTGAGAGGCACCCCATCCCCAGCAGTTGCAGAGCCTGCTTAACCCCAACTAGGCAGCCTGGGCTTCCCAGCCTGTCCAGACAGTCCCTTGATCAGGACAGACCCAGGCTTCCGGCAGGGATGCCCTTGATGTCCCTTCCGTAGACACCTGAGCCTCCAGTGCTCTCCGCCAGGACCTTCAGCAGTAATTAAAGGCTCTGGATAAGCCGCTGCAGGTGTGGGACGCTCGGGTTTCTGTCGGTGTGAAGGTGGCTGCGTGGGAGCCGGGAGGTGTGTCAGCAGCTGTGTGTTCTGGGCCCCTCTGGCAAAGGGGCGGGGCTGGCTGGCCAGGGGCTTGCCTCAGGTGGGTGAGGGGGGGCCGTTAGGTAGGTCAGGGGCCGGACGTGGGGGGCTGAGTGGAGCAGTTTCGCAGGGCAGGATAGATGTCGTTTCAAGCCTTCAGGGAACACTCTGCGGGTTTGGGGTGGAAGTAGCTGTGCATTAAGTCTGGAGTCTTACTTGGTGTGTGTGTCCCGGTCCTGTCATGGTGCGGGGCACCATGCCTGTCACCCCTCCCCTCGGCTCCCTCAGCTGCTCACGGCCCCACTCTACAGAACGGGAAACGGAGGTGCAGGGAGCTAAGCCACCGGCCCTGTCACGGGTCTTAGGTGACTGAGCACCAGGATTTGAACCCAGCTGGCTGCGTCTTTTGAGTTTTTGCCCAGGAGGCTTCCCACATTCGCCCCCTACCCATGTTTCTGCCCTGCTGCCTAGGGCCTTTCTTTTTTCCTTTTTCTTTTTTTATTACTATTATTTTTTTTTAATGTTTATTTATTCTTGAGGAAGAGAGAGAGATCGAGCGAGGGAGGGGGCAGAGAGAGAGGGAGACACAGAATCCGAAGCAGGCTCCAGGCTCCGAGCTGTCGGCACAGAGCCCGACGCGGGGCTCGAACCCATGAACTGTGAGCATGACCTGAGCTGAAACCAAGAGTCAGATGCTCAACCGACTGAGCCGCCCAGGCACCCTGACTGCCCAGGATGTCTCTATGTGCTCTCCGTTAGCAACTACCTGACAAAGCAAAAGGAAAAAAAATATTTTCTTAAAGACATGTGGGTGTCCCATGCATGTTTCTACGGAAGACATTTTTGGCTAGTTTTCAGCTTTTGCTTCGACTCTCGGATGCTGTTTAGTTGGCGACTGGCAGGACAACCAGTATTTCTGAAGTATTTCCACCTGTTCCCCGACTCCAGTGGCTGGGGGAGGGTTGAGGGAAGGAATGTCAGGGCTCTGAGGCTGGCACAGGCTGCCCCTGGCCAGGGCCTGGAAACTTCTCCTCACCTTGAGCTGGTCGGAAGAGACACGGGCTTCAAGCCTTGTGTAATCAGCGTTGGGTTCCAGGCCTGGGGACGGCGAGGCTGCCGTGGGAAAGTCTGGAGAAACTTCTAGAAACTTCTAGAAACTAGAACTAGAAACTAGAAACTTCTCTTTCCAGTCACTCTTCAGGAAAGACCAGATGTCGGGGAGGAGATCATCTTTTCGAGATTCTTCAGGGCCTGGGAGACCGGGATGCTCGCTCGTCTTTGCCAAAAATAGGGTCTATCTGGAACACGGGAGGAAAAACGGAAAGGGTGCTCACCTTTCTGCTGCGCCTTACCCAGAAAATTCTTGCCCTTGTAGAAGTAGAAGGAACACGCATTTGCTCTAGAAAATTCAAGGAAATATTTTTTAAAGAGTCACCCGTTAGCTCTCAGCCCAGAGATAACCGCCGTCGGCATGCATTTCCCTACAGCCCTCCGTGCACGTACTTGTGTTCAGTGTATTAGAGGCAAGAACTGGAGCTGCAGGCTTGTGTTCTGTTTTCTCTGTTAGTGTCAGGTCTCCAGAATTTTTGCTTCACGAGTGTTCTCGGAAAATCAGGTTTGATGGCGCGTAGAACAGGTGAGTGTGTCGTTATTTAACTCCCCAGTGCTGCCGGACACTTTCTCTCCTTGCCTTTTTTAAAATGTGTATTCATTTATTTTTGAGAGAGAGAGAGAGAGAGGCAGGGGCAGGGAGAGAGGAGAGACACAGAATCGGAAGCAGGCTCCAGGCTCCCAGGTGTCAGCGCAGAGCCCGACGCTGGGCTTGAACCCACCAACTGTGAAATCACGACCTGAGCTGAGGTCGAGAGTTGGACGCTTAACCAACTAAGCCAGCCAGGAGCCCCCTCACTTTCCCTTTGGAATTGATCCCTAGCAGCGGTGCCCTGGCTCCTGCCCCCCGGGCCATGCCCACGTGGGAGCCCCCTCCCCACCACGCGGGGCCCCAGTAGCAGACGGAGAGAGCCCATGAGGCCTCCAGGCTGGAGTCGTGGGGTTGGGGACAGGAGAGGGACCGAGGGACTCAGTGACCAGGAGGCGTTTGTAAGTCGGTGACCTCTTGCCCGTGTGTAGGAGAAGCTGTGTGTTAAAGACACACACCTGCCCGTGGCAAAGGCACATACCTTATAAATATGGGGGTGCCCCCGGAGAGCCCACTCGGGGTCCTGTGCCAGGCCGCCTGTGTGATCGCAGCCCTCGGCCACTCCCCGAGTGTGCGGGTCAGCTGTTCACCAGAGACCCGAATTGCCTCTGTGGCTTTGGTCGCGGCACTTCAGCCGGCGCCTTTTGTCCCTCTGGCTTTCGGTTTCCTACAGTACAAAACAGGGCGCTGACCAGGTGGCCTTGAAGGCCCTCGCCAGCTCTGGCGCCGGTCCTGTGGACGTGCCCTGTCCTTCGATAAGATGCTCATGCTGCCAGAGCGCCCGGGGCCGGGGCTGGGGCTAGGTGGAGACGGTGCCTCCCTGGGGCCCGGGCGAAGGGTGATCTTGGCGACAACTCTTGTGCCTGGTGGTTTGGCACACCGGTAACTTTCCAAGGGGACGTCCGCCCTTCCCTGTCCTCTCTCTCGACATCCGTGCCGCGATTTCCCCTTCGATGTAACTGACGTTCCCCGAACACCTGCTCTGTGCCGGACACGTCACACGTTACCTCCACCTTAACGCATCACTCTCTCGTGGCGTGCCTGTTCTGTTCGTTCTAGAAACGGAGTCGGCCACATGACGTTAAGTAAATTGTCTGAGGCCTTGCCGCCAGGGAGCATGCGGTTCAAATCCCACGGCTGGGTGACAGCGTGGCTGCTGCCGCGGGCCCTCCTCAGAGGTGGCGGGTGAGGGCCGCGACCTCCACCCCTTCCCCCAGCCGCCCCCTTTCCAGGCTGCTTCGGGAATCGAGAGAAGGCTGCCCAGGCCCTGGGCAGTCCTGAGCCGCAAAGGGCAAGCAGCGGTAAATTGGAGGCTGGGTCAAGGTCAGGGAGCCCCGTCGGGAGGGTCCCCCTCGGCCTCTGATCCGAGTCCCTGTGGGACTCTGGCCGAGGCTGCCTCCCGGTGTTGGGGAGAACCTTCCGGCAAGTGGTGCGCGTCCACGGTGGGGGCCGGGGGGGGGTTCTCAGGGATTTTCTCTCCCTCGCAGACCCTTCCCCGGGTGGTCGTGGGAGTGCCGTGAGGCAGCCCCCCCGGGACCACAGAAAGTGGCCCCTTTAGCCCCGCGCCACCCCCTTAGGACATGAAGGCTCCTCGTTCAGTCAGGCCCTGCTGCCAAAGAGAAACAGGGCACCCAGGACCCTGGCCTCTCTCCGTGGCCGCAGCTGTTTGTGGCAAACGCGGTAGGTCCCCGTTTGCTTTCGGGGGGGCGGTGCTGATGTACGTGTTTTCCCAACGAGGCACTGGTGCTTACTGGTGTTTACTGGTGTTTATGATGGAGCTCTCCCACTCAGCGCCCCGGGCCTCGCGTTTTAAGGGCAGAGCCTTCACGTGTCTCTGAAAGGGAAAGAAGGTCAAAGACGGTGGGTCACCCCGTTTCCTCCATGTTCTCGGGAGCTGCTGACACAGGCACGTGGGGGCAATTCTCCGGGTCAGGCTCTCCTGGTTTGGCTCATTCAGCTTGTCGATCCCCGTCTGGCCCACGAAGGGGAGGAAACGGCGGCTTCTCTGGGGGGGGGGGTAGGGGGGGCCGTGTGGGGTTTTCATCCCAGGGCGCCACCGCCGATCGCCTGTCGGTCTGGGAAGGGCCGCCCCCTCCTCCCGCCCGCCCTCGGGCCCCCTCCTCCCTCCTGGGGCGCAGCGGGCTGGTTGCTATGTGGTTGGCAGGACTCGCCACCATCGCCGTCGCGTTGGCCGGGAGAGCCAATCAGCCCCGCCCCCGCCCGCCGCCGGAGTCAGCCTCCCAGGCCGGTGGCTCCTGACGTCACCGGCGCTCTGATGCGCACGAACACCGAGTGAAAGGTTGTTGATCCGCATACGTTCGGGTGGTGGTGTTCCCTCCGGGGATTTCAGGGTTCCATCGGGCTTCAGATCCGCCCTAGGAGCAGAGGAGCGCCTCCCAGCCGCCCTGCTCCCCAGGAGCCAGGTAAAAAAAGGGGGCTTCGAGAAGGAGGACAGTGACCCCGGGGTCCACCTGTCCCCCCCCCCCCGCCCTAGTCCAGCGAGGGCACGCAGGAGAGGGCAGACGGGAAGGAAGCCCGCCTCCGTGTTGGTATAAGGTGTTGCCCACTGAGAAACTAACGGCTTCAAAAATGAAGGCACGGGCGATCCATGTTTATAAGGGGTTGGAGAGAGGCAGGAAAACTGTGGCCCACGGTCTCCGCGTCCAGAGAGAGCCGCGTTCGGTGTTTTGTGCTGTATCTTGCCGGTCCTGCCAATACGCACATCTTCTGAGAAAATCAAAACGGTCGTGTACGAAGTTTCGTGTCTGTTACCTGGGGTTTCCTGTTGTGTTGCTTCCTGTTGTGAACTGTTCTCTGGAGTAAGGTCGTAAGTAGCCGTGTGACAAACCTCACCAGACGGACGTGGCACGGGCTAGGCGTTCTGACGGTTAGAAACATCCGCAGCAAACAGGTCTTTTATGATTTTCTTAGGACACATTCTGAGAGGTAGCATTTTGGGATCAAAAGGCATGGATGTTTTTAAAGCTATCGAAGTGGAAATACAGCTTTCTTCCAGAAAGGCCGGTCCGGCTGCTGGTGCCGGGGGTGTTTTGAGACCTAGGTTTTCCACGTCCTTGTCCTCGTCCACGGTGGGCAAATGCTTGGGCGCCTTCTCGCCCTGCCGCTCTCCTGGTCTCTGGGCAGCTGTCCCTCTGCTCCTCCAGGCGCTCTCTGGTCAGATGTGTTTCAGGAGGAAGGATTGTTCCTGCTTTCAGTCCTGATCCAGGGAGCCAGTAGTGCCGAGCGGTGCCGGGGGACGGGGCGGGGACGGGGAGGTGGACTGGACCCGACTCTGCAGTCCTGAACTGGGGGCCGGGGGGCCGGCAGCCCCAGGGAGGGTCTCACCGCAGCCTGACAGTCACCCCGCGGCCATCTAAGTGCAGACCCCTGGACCTTTGGTCGGAATGGAGCTGGGGATCCACCCTTTGAGCCAGTGGTCCGGCACAGACCCTGACTGCTGGGTTCAAGGGTAACTTTGAACCTGTCACGTCTTAGACCCTGTTTCCTCGTCTGTGAGAAGGGAGCAGAACCGCAGTGCCCGGCTCCCCGGTCACTGGCTCAGAGGCCCGCCCCGCCCCCGCCCCCCGTGGCCTGGGCCACTTGGAGAAACAGCATCCTCAGGGACCCAGCCTTTCCCAAGTCCCTGGTCCCCTGTCAGGTGTTCAGGGCTCCGAGAGGTGCCAGAGGCACCTCACCTGTGACCCCCGGCCACCAGGCCCAGAAGGTCGTGATTTAGATAGACCGGTTGCTCTGACAGCCGCGGCAGCTGGTCCTGGGGGTCTTGGGCCCCGCTTCAGGGAAGGCTCGGGAGAATTTAAAGAGCCCGGTAGGGGGAGGAATTGCCCAGGGAGCCTTTGTTTTCCAGCGAGGGTGCCACACCTCGCTCAGCTCCAACAGTCCTGTAAGCTCACCGCGCCAGAGCCTGACGCGGGGTTCGAACCCACGAACCGTGAGATCATGATGTGAGCTGAAGTCAGGAGTCAGACGCTTAACCGTCTGAGCCCCCCGGCGCCTCAGGACTCAGTCCCCCCTCTCTGTCCTCACCCTCCTCAAGCAGCTCTCCTTCTTTCTTTCGAAGAAGGGTCTTTGCTCCCTGTCCGTTTCCTTTCTGCTTGGAAACTGGGAGCCCAGGGGACCGGCTGGCCTGCGATGCCGCGGTCGGCCCCGCCTTCCGTGGTGCTCTGCGTGCAGGGACCTTAGGTCCGTCCCTCCAGGCGCCCTGGGGGCCCGGGAGGAAGGGGAGGGAGTTCGAAACCACCCGTTAACTCACATCCCCAGACCCGACGTGGGAACGAGGTACTGAAAGGGTCCCCGCCGTGTAGTTCCTGCCCCACCTGCGGCCCTGCTCTGGACGGGGCGTCGCGACCTAGCCTGGGAAAACGTGGCCAGCTCTGGTCTCCGGGTGCCCCTCCTTGAGTGACACTGAAGTTACAGCTGCCGCCCCGGGCCACGACAGCTGCTGGGTCCCAGCTGCCGTTTGCTCGGGATTTGGAGCCCGAGCCTCGCGGGGGGAGGACTTTCGAGGTGCTCCCCCCCCACCTGCACCTGCAGACGGTGTCTCTCGCCACCACATGCGAAGGAACTGAGCCCGAAACTCCCCGGGGCCCTGCAGCGTGCTGGGGCTGCTGAGCCGTGTCCCACGCCCCCCCCCCCCCCCCCCCGCCACGGGCTCCGTCGGGTCGACTGTGCTGTTCGTGGGTCTAGCCGCCCTCCTGTGACCCTGAGCTGAGGCTGGCGCTGGGGGGCTTGCAGGGAGCGGGAGGAGCCCCCCACCTTCCGAGAGGGCCGCTGCACACAGCTTTCATAAAGCTCACTGCGGACACCTGCTTCTGTCCAGAAGCCTCGGCTGGCCCCTGCCCCGCTGGCCTCGGCCCGTGCCCCTCGGGGGGAGGGGGTGGCCCACCTCATGTGCTTCCGAGTCCTTGAGACCTGAGACCTTTAAGGTGGCAGACTCCTCCTCCCCTAGATCCTGATCTCCATCTCATGGAACTGCAGGAGCTCGCCCCCCCCCCCCCCGCCCCGTTCTCTTCCGCTGCTGGTACTCCTGCCCTGTGTTCCTGTAGCGTGGACGCGGGTGCTGGTACTCCTGCCCTGTGTTCCCGTAGCGTGGACGCGGGTGCTGGTACTCCTGCCCTCACGTTCCCGTAGCGTGGACGCGGGTGCTGGTACTCCTGCCCCGTGTTCCCGTAGCGTGGACGCGGGTGCTGGTACTCCTGCCCTGTGTTCCTGTAGCGTGGACGCGGGTGCTGGTACTCCTGCCCTGTGTTCCCGTAGCGTGGACGCGGGTGCTGGTACTCCTGCCCTGTGTTCCCGTAGCGTGGACGCGGGTGCTGGTACTCCTGCCCTGTGTTCCCGTAGCGTGGACGCGGGTGCTGGTACTCCTGCCCTGTGTTCCCGTAGCGTGGACGCGGATGCTGGTACTCCTGCCCTCGCGTTCCCGTAGCGTGGACGCGGAATGAAAGTACAGTGTAATAGCAGTCCCAGGTGTACGTACGACGTGGCGACTCGACAATTCCGTACAGTCTCCGTGCGCGTCGCGTCCAGTGTCTCTGACTCCCCTTCACCTGTTTGCCCCTCCCCCCAGCAACCACCCCGTGGGTCGGTCTCTGTATTTAAAGGCCGATTTCTTTGTGTTCGATTGTTTGGTCTCTTAAATTCTGCCTGAGTGAAGTCATGTGGTCTTCGTCCCCCCCATCTGTCTGCCCTGGATCAGGGGAGGTGGCTCATTGTGAAGCCCCCCCCCCAGACGGACTGAGCCACGGGCTGCAGGCTCTGCCCCGTCCCCGCAGGTGGGGGGTGGAGGTGAGGTCCCTTCAGGGGTAATCCTGGCCACTGCCTGCCCGTCCTGGCTTCAAATAGAGCAGAGCTGGCTGACGCTAGAAGGAACCTGCTTCCTTTGGAAATCACAGGCTCCGACACCCTCAGCGTACCTAGGGCCCGAAGCTCAGCCCCCAGGGCCTCTAGGAGGCGTCGGCGGGAGGGTGGGAGAGCGGGCCTGTAGGGACAGCCGGGTCCTGCCGGAGTTGTCTGACGCCCTTCCACCACGCTGGCTTCCCCGTCCTACTGCTGTAAGGACACTCGGCTGGGGTCACCACAGTGAGGTGGGGACAGGCGTCCCTGCCGTGTAGACTCTCCCGCCTGGCCTTCCCAGAGGTCCTGCCCTCAGCTGTACTCCCTCCCTCTCCTCCCTCCCTCCCTCTCTCCTCTCTCTCTCTCTCTCTCTCTCTCTCTCTCTCTCTCTAAGTCTCTTGTTTTTCCCACACTCCTCTCTGTCTGTCTGTCTCCCTGTCTCCTCCCTCTCTCCAAAAATAAATAAACATTTAAAGGGATGAAGATGGAAGTTCCTTGTCACCAGCAGCCCATTGACAAATTTTGAGGCTGGCAGGAGCCCGTTTTTTGTTTTTGTTTTTGTTATTTGAAGGACAAAAGTGTTTTTCATTCACCTTCAGGTCCGCAGAGCCCGGCTGTCGCCACAATGTCGGTGCTTGGTGGGTGTTTGTGGATCGAATGAACGAGGGTGCCGACAGTCTGGAGTGGCCTTGACTTTCCTAGTGGGGTGTTTCGCCCGTGGCCTGCATCTCCTCAGGCCGTTCCCCCGAGAGGCCGCGCCAGCCATGCAGGAGGCTCCTGGGAAGTCACTCGACGCAGGTGCCCTGGGCGGTGGCCAGGCAGGACCCGCGTCCGGGGCTTCGGGCGCCTCTGGCCACACCCTCAGCCCTCTGCCGCCTGGGTCCTGCAGGAAGACCGACCGAGGCCCCCTGTGCTCCGCTTTGCAGGCACTTCCCGAGGCCATGCTCACGTTCATGGCCTCTGACAGCGAGGAGGAAGTGTGTGATGAGAGGGCGTCCCTGATGTCGGCCGAGAGCCCCCCGCCGCGCTGCTGCCAGGAAGGCAGGCAGGGCCTGGAGGACGGAGAGGGTGCTGACCAGTGGGTAGGTGCTCGCCCCACCAGGCAGGCCCCCTTCCTTAGCACAGGTGCGGGGCCGCGGGGGGAGGGCAGCACAGGCCGAGGGGGGCAGGCGGCCCAGTGGAGGGGAGGGGCCGGGGCTGGGGGTGGGAGGTTATAAACAACAGGACCTGGAGGGCTGCAGAGCTCAGGGTGGGGGCGGGGGGCTTTATAAGGGCCCTCGTCCCGTCAGGAGGGCCCACCCTCCTGACCTGGTCACCTCCCGAAGACCCTCCTCCAGGTGCCATCACCTTGGGGGTTAGGGTCCAACGTGTGAATTTGGGGGGGTGGGACTCCTACGCTCTGTTGTGTCCGCAGCCCACGGGCCGGGGAGTAGAACCTCACAAAGTGGGGGATGGGCTGGGGGACGGTCCTCCAGCCTCACCACCTCCCTCCCCATCAGGGCCAGACAACATCCGAATTTACCTGAAACCCCTTCTCCATTTTGCCCGTCGCAGGATTTAAAACTCGGATTTCCCCTTCCGGCCAGCCTTAGTCCCCGTTGTGGAAATCCGAGCTCATTGCCAGCTCAAGGCCACCGAGGGGCCGCCTTCACGGCCCCTCTGTCTTGTGTCCCGGAGCTTTTGTGCATTCTAGTTGTTTCCCTGCCCCTTCGTCTAGCCTCTCCCCTTTGCTTCTCAGCTGGGCGTCTGGCTTGCAGTTCTCTCTGCAGAGAGCTGGTCCCGAAGCCACAGTCGTTTTGAATTTTTGTTTCCCTCGGCTTTGCCTTCGGCGGTTTAATCAATTCACAAGGCACCAGAGGACCCTGAATTGGGTCCAAACAGAAATCCTTGCCGGTGGGTTTGGGGCGGCGTCTGCGGGCGTCCTGCCTCCTCCGACACCTGCTGCTGCGTGGTGCCCACCTTCCCGCAGCATGGACCCCCTCCCCCCGGGACTTGGCGCCCAGTTAACCCGTCTGGTTCAGTGCTGCCAGTGTCGCGCGCCCGATTTCGGGAGGGGCGGGAGCTCAGCGTAACTTCCTCCTCTGCAAATTCCCAGTGTCTGACCGTCAAAGAGAGTCCCCACCTGTGCTGACTGTTCTAGAGTGTGGTTCGGGGACCAGGAATGTTTACTCTGTTTTCCTCCCCTGTCACCTGGCCGGTCTCCTCCCGAGTCAGCGTGGCCACCAGAACAGAACAGAGTGCCTGAACTGAGGGAGGGAGGGGGGCGAGGCTTAGACGTGCGTCCCGGGCCTGCAGCCCGCCCTCTCCTGTGGCCGCTGTGGCCCCTTTCCTGTGTTCGGTGCGGTTAGTGCCGGCCCGAGTCTCCTAGACGTCCTCGGAGACCTTCAAATGCCCCGCCCCACCCCTGCCTCTCGCTGGCTCTCACCTCTGCCCCTCGGCTCCCGTTACGAAGCACCCGAGCGCCGCGTCGGCCGGTCGGCCGGTGGCGGGGGCGTCCCGCGGCCCTCACCCTGCCGCTTCCCACAGAGGGGCCAGGATAGCGAGGACGACTTTGACGAGGACCCCGACCACTACGTCTGCGGTGGGGTCCCCGGGCAGCCGTCGGGCCTGGAGGAGGAGCTGACCCTCAAGTACGGGGCCAAGCACGTGATCATGCTGTTCGTGCCCGTGACGCTGTGCATGATCGTGGTGGTGGCCACCATCAAGTCCGTGCGCTTCTACACGGAGAAGAACGGACAGCTGTAAGTCGGGGAACAGGGCGGGGGGGGGAAGGGGGGTGTCACTGCACCTGCAGCCCGGCTCCGCGCTCCGGTCCGTCCAGGGCCTCCCGGCGCTTTCCTGAGGCCCTCTGCCTCCATTTCCTCGTTCGCATAATGGGTGTGAGGCCAGGAGAATTAGGCAGCTGGAGGCACGCACGGCGCTTCCAGCAGCGCCCACCGCGGCGCTCAGGAGCGCTGGGTTTCACGGCGCAGGGCGAGCGCTCGCCTCGTGGCCCGGGTGGGGGCCCTGGGTGCCAGTGTGCCCTGTGATCAGACCGGTGGTTTCCTCTGGGCCTCTCTGGAGTGACTGGACTGGCGGTTTCCTCTGGGCCTCTCTGGAGACCCGAGTGTGGGCCAGGCGCTTTCTTAGCTTGCTTGCGGCCCCTCGAGGGAGGTTTTGAGCATTTGAGTGAAAAGGGCACAGAGGGGCACAGTGAGAAGCCTGTCTCTGCTCTCCGCCCGCTCCTCTGGCCAAACCTCGTTGTTAACTGTTTTTAGTTCGGGAGCTTTGCTTTCGTTTTGGTTTGGTTTCTTCAAAGAAAGGAGCAGAGGCAAAGCCCCGCCCCCGCAGGATGGGGGTGGGGTCGGGCTGGGCCCCACAGAGCAGGCGGGGGCACGGGATACAGTGTTCGGGGAGGGTGGGCACTCAGCGGGCAGCCCCGGGTGGACAGGGCCAGGGCGAGGGGCCGGCGGATGGCTCCTGAGTGCGCTAGGCGCGTTTGCAGCTGCTGGCCTGGGTCGGGTGGGGTGGGAGTCGTGGCCAGTGAGCTCTGGGCTTGGCGTGGCTGTTGGCTGGGTGCCCTGGCCAGCAGGAGTAGAGAGAGCTTGGGGAGGGGGAGGCGCCCTGGGGTGGTGGGGAGGAGGGGTCTGGGGGAGGGGGAGGCCTGGGGGAGAGGCCGTGGGGGGGTCTGGGGGAGGGGGGAGGCCTGGGGGGGAAAGCACCTCGGGAGGGGGAGGAGTCCTGGGGGCGCGGGGAGGAGGGGTCTGGGGAGGGGGTGTTGGGGGGGAGGGGAGGCTTGGGGGGGCCCCTTCTGCGCCCCCGGGCCCGGGGCGCCAGCTGAGGTTGGGTGGCCCGCGGGCAGGCCCTATGCAGGAGGCAGGGAGCAGAGTCTGCAGCCCGCCGTCTCCCTCAGCATCTACACACCATTCACCGAGGACACGCCCTCCGTGGGCCAGCGCCTCCTCAACTCCGTGCTCAACACCCTCATCATGATCAGCGTCATCGTGGCCATGACCATCTTCCTGGTCGTGCTCTACAAGTACCGCTGCTACAAGGTGAGCGCCCGCCCCACCCCGCCCCGCCGCCCCGCCGCCCCGCCGCCCCGCCGCCCCGCCAGCCCGCCGCCCCGCCAGCCCGCCGCCCCGCCGCCCCGCCCCCGCCGCCCGCCGCCCCCGCCGCCCGCCGCCCCACGCCCGCTGCGGCCCGCCGCAGAGCCGCCCTGCGGATGGCCCGCTGTCACCATTGTGAGCGTGGACGCAGAATCCCACCCCGCCCTCCCTGCAGGGTGGGGAGAAGCGAGTTGCTCTGTTTTAGGCTCCCTTCCCCCCAGCCCACCCCTCACGTCCCCTGTGGGTTTGTTTCATATGCCCGTTTCCCCCTGGGGCCGGGTGTGTGGGGGGAGGGGGGGTGTGCTGTTGTGGGGGGCGGAGGAGGGAGGCCGGAGGGGAGGCCCGCCTGGCCTCCTCGCCCAGGCGTCGTCTCTCCCTGCGCACGCCAGGAGCTCTCAGATGGGGGTTCCAGGCTTTTCTCCCAAGGGGAGGTTTCTCTGGAAGCCCGCGGCCTGAAAGGGAGACCTCCAGGCTTGCCTGGTGTAAGGCCGACCTCAGGAGGCCGGCGCAACACTCTGCGTTCAGGCCGCTGCCTCTGCGGAGATGGAGAGCGTGCCGGGAGGCTCGGTGCAGGGACGGGAGCCCATCCCAGCCGGGCGACGTGGGCCGGGCGGCAGAGGGGTGCAGGAAGCGTCTGGACGCTGAGGCAGGCAGCAAATAATGATCTGTGTGAATAAGGCGGTTTTAAGTTGGGCTGGGAAGCCGCATGGTGGGCAGGTGTCAGTCATCGGGTCAGGTTCCGTGACCTGGGGCAGGAGGTGACCGCGGTCCCCGGGGTGGAGAGCAGCTGGGGTGAGGGGTCAGCACGTGGTAAAGGCTGCCCTGCACACGGTGTGGCCTGGGCCCCGTTCTCCCTCAGGTGCCCCCCAGACCCCAAGCTGGTGACCAACAGGCCCGTCCCCTGGGGGGCAGGCAGCGGTAGTGACACCACCGTGTCGCTTGGGATCAGCCCCCCATCATCCTTGACTCTAGCTTGGTGGCCCTCGGTGGCCAGGACAGGAGGCACGTGTCTCTCCGAGGATCTGTCTGGAGACCTCGGGTGGGAGGGCCAGCCCCGCGGTGCCCAGAAAGACTGCCCCGGCCCCTCACCTGGCACCCCAGTGACGGTTGTCTAGGGCTGTGCCTGCAGGCGGCAGTTGGTCCGGCATGCCCTCTCTCGGTGAGGGAACAGGGGTCTGGCTGCTTGGACCTGAGGGATTTTCACCCCGTGCACTTGCCGCATGACCTTGAGAGAACCCGGTGAACTTCTCCCCCCCCCCCCCCACCCCCGTATCTGTCACACGGCCACCCGGTACTTTCCGGCGGAGTCCCCGAGGGGCCTCGGGAAGCTGGGCGTCGGTCCCAGGAAGCTGGGGGCCTGTGGTCACTCTGCCCGTCTCTGTGGTCTAGTTCATCCACGGCTGGCTGGTCATGTCGTCGCTGATGCTGCTGTTTCTCTTCACCTACATCTACCTCGGGTAAGTGCCCGCCCCCCCGTGTGCCGGGCTCCTCGAGGCCACGCCCCCTGCCTCGCTGAAAGGGGCGGGGCGGAGCGGGGCACCCAGCAGGCTGCGGACTCCCCAGCATCGCTGCTCCCACAGCCAGGCTCCCCAGGCTCCTGATGCCCCTCTCCACAGACCAGCCCTCCCTTGCCGGTTCCTGATTGATTGCCTTATATTTATTTTAGAGAGAGAGTGTGTGAGGGAGCAGGGGGAGGGGGCAGAGAGAGAGGGAGAGAGAGAACCTTAAGCAGGCTCCAAACGGGGCTCGAGCCCACGACCCTGGGATCAGGACCTGGGCCGAAATCGAGAGTCAGACGTGCAGCTGAGGGAACCGCCCCGGCGCTCCGGCTGCTGATTTAAAACAAATGAGCCTGGGTGGCTCAGTCAGTTAAAGGTCCGACTTCAGCTCAGGTCGTGATCTCGCGGTCTGTGAGTTCGAGCCCCACGTCGGGCTCTGTGCTGATGGCTCAGAGCCTGGAGCCTGCCTCGAATTTTGTGTCTCCCTCTCTTTCTGCCCCTCCCCTGCTCACGCTCCGTCTCTATGTCTCTCAAAAATAAATAAAAATTTAAAAAAAATTTTTAAACACATGAGCGTGGCGGATGATTTCTGCGGGCCCAAGAGAGATACAAATTCCTTAAAATTTCCATCCTGAACTCGGGGCCCGGCCTGGGTGCCTCCTCGGCTGTGGGAAACGTGACGTGCCCTCTCGCCCGCGCTCTGGGCTGTCAGCCTGAGCCAGGGGCCCAGAGGGACGGGAGGGACGGGAGAAGATCCTCTTCCAAGGACCTTTTTCTCGGGCAGAGGACCTTCCGGGCCGTGCTGGCACACGTTTCCGTGAGCCAGTCCAAGGACGAGACGTTGGTATCCTCCCCACCTTGTTCCAGAAAATATTTCAAGCGGGCGGTTGTCTGGTTCCCCGAAACAGGGGCGGGGAGACGAGCGGGTGAAGCCAGAGGTTGGGAAAAGCCCAGGCTGGGACTTCGTGGGCGAGGAGCCGGGGGCGGGGAACGGTGGTTGGCTCTCGCGTCTCCACCGAGTCCCCCCCCCCCCACGGGCTCGCCGCTGGTCGCGCAGGGAAGTGCTGAAGACCTACAACGTGGCCATGGACTACCCCACGCTCCTGCTGACCGTCTGGAACTTCGGGGCGGTGGGCATGGTGTGCATCCACTGGAAAGGCCCCCTGGTCCTGCAGCAGGCCTACCTCATCATGATCAGCGCCCTCATGGCCCTGGTGTTCATCAAGTACCTCCCGGAGTGGTCCGCGTGGGTCATTCTGGGCGCCATCTCCGTGTACGGTAGGCGGGCTCAGGCAGGCCTCCAGGCTGCTGGCGGGCGGGGGGTCCCCCTCGCTGCGGCACGCGGGCAGGCGGCAGGGGCTGGAAGGTGCTCCCCTTGATGGAAGCTAGGTGGTCTCCCCTCCGAGAGGCTGGCCTTCGTGAGACGCGGGGGCTCCGTGCAGGACTTAGGGCGGTCGACGCGGTCACTGATTATAGCGCGTCCGTGAGCGCGTGACACCCTAGAAGCGGTTTGCTCCTCGGCAGCCGTAGGCTCGGTCGCAGGACCTACAAATGCCGAGCGCCCAAAACGTTAGCTGCCTTTTAACTAGCGCTCGTGGGATTCTGTCTCCGGCGCCCTGACTTCCATCCCAGGGTAAGGAATCCGAGGCTCAGGGAAGTCGGGTGGCAAGCCCGCCGTCGGGGTCCCCGAGCCACGCGGCAGTCCCTTGTTCGCAGTCCGCCCGTTGAGGCCCCGTGCTGGGCTTCAGCCCGCGCAGACTCTCAGGGTTGTGGTCGAAACCGGGGGGCTGGGAGCCGGCAGGCAGGACGTGCCCCGAGCTGTCCCCTGTGCCCCTTGGTCAGCGGGCCGGCTCCTCTCTGGGCTGCTTGGGAATAGGGTCAGTGGTCACGACTCCCGGCTGTCTTGGTTCTCCCAGATCTGGTGGCTGTGCTGTGCCCCAAAGGGCCGCTGAGGATGCTGGTGGAAACTGCCCAGGAGAGAAACGAGCCCATTTTTCCTGCCCTGATATACTCCTGTGAGTGAGCCCGCAGCCCCGGGACCTCTTCCCGGCCCCGGAGTCCGAAGGCAGCCCGAGGCGGGGGCCGGGGACCGTGTCCGGCCGTGGCTTTTGGAGTCCACTGGGGGGCCATTACTGGTTCCCCAATCAAAGGGAGGAGGTGGCCTTGGTGATTGGGGGGGGGACAAAGACAGGCTGTGTCCTGCGCCCAGACGGTTAGGACAGGTGGGGGCCGCAGGGGTGTGGTCTGGCCCCACAGCTCCGTCCCAGCCAGCCTCCACGGCCACCCCTCAGCCTTCCACACTCCTGAGGGGGTACTTTGTGGTTTTTTTTTTTATGTTTATTTTTGGAGAGAGAGACAGAGCAGGAGCAGGGGAGGGGCAGAGAGAGAGAGGGAGACACAGAATCCGAAGCAGGCTCCAGGCTCTGAGCCATCAGCACAGAACCCGACACGGGGCTCGAACTCACGAGTCGTGAGATCGCGACCTGAGCCGAAGTCAGACACTTAATGGACTGAGCCCCCCAGGCGCCCCTTGAGAGCATACTTTGGAGAGGGGCTCTGGAGACGGGGCTGGGGTGCAGGGTGCATCCGCTTTTCACTGGGCTCCCTCGCCGGCTCCGTGGCTGTCCAAGTCTCCGGAGGGAAGGCACGCGGGAGCCGGCCGCTGGGTAGGGGTGGGGGTTTATACATACGCGTTCGGCGGACGTGTGTCCGGTCCCTGCCTCGTGGCGAGCACAGCGCTGGGCTTCGGGGGTGAGCTCCCTGGCCTCGCGGGGAACCGCTTACAGGCTGGCCACAGAGTGCGGGTAACCTCGGAGCAGAACGGAGCTCGTGGTGGGAGCCGTGGGCAGGTGACGCCCGGCGCGGAAGCACGTTCTGGGCCCGCTCTCGGGAGGAGCAGAGGAGGTGTGCGTAGGTACCCGTGCGGGGCGCCGGGGCGGTGAAGTGAGGTTCAACCCCCAAAAGGAAGGAGGTGCTACATGGATGAACCTTGGGGACTCCATGCTCAGTGAATTCAGCCAGCCCCACACCGTGTGACCCCCCCCACCCCCGCCGTGTGAGGTGTCCGGAGTAGCCAAATTCGTAGAACTAGAACAGGGAAACAGTGAACACACTTAACGCCACCGAAGCGTCCACTTACAGAGGTTCTGACGCCCCGTCTCCTTCCCCAGCCGCCATGGTGTGGACGGTGGGCATGGCCAAGCTGGACCCCTCCTCCCAGGGAGCCCTCCAGCTGCCCTACGACCCGGAGATGGGTGAGTGTCAGGCGGCTGGTGGCCTCTCGTCATCGGGGCGAGCGCACCTGCACCCCGCTCAGCCTGGCCTGGCCTCCCCTGGGGTGGGGGGCGGGAGGGGAAACTGTGCCTCGGCCCATTGGTCTCCTTCCCTTCCCTTGCGTCGTGCTGGAGGGTTCCTCTCTGTCTGGGGCTTGGCTGGCCGGTGGGTGAGGGCCGGGAAGCCCCGGGCTCAGGCTGGTTCCCCTGACCGGACTTTTGTCTCTCTCCCTTGCCCCCGCCTCACGCGACGACGGTCACATTCTCTTCTCGGACACCCAGAGGAAGACTCCTATGACAGCTTTGGGGAGCCCTCGTACCCTGATGTCTTCGAGCCCCCGCTGCCTGGTTACCCCGGGGACGACCTGGAGGAAGAGGAGGAAAGTAAGGCATCCGCGCCCAGACAGTCCGCGAGGGCACAGGGCGGGGGCCGAGGGCAGACACGGGGCTCCCTGCAGCCAGGGGAGGGTGGCGGGAGAAGCCTCTTTTTACATCAGAGACGGCAGCAGCAGTGGCACAGCTCGAGGAGGGAGCCCCAGAGCTGGGGGGGCGGGTGGCGGCGGGGGGCGGTAGTGCTGCACGCACAGGTCACGGGTTCTGCCCTGGCCGGAGGGGTGGGGGCACCTGGGACCTTTGGAGCGCACAGGACGGGAGCACAGGGTTCTTCTGACAGAGAAGCGATTGAAAAAGAGAGGAGAGCAGGAAAGCGGGAGTGGGGTGCGAGAGGGAGACGGCCAGACAGACCGCAAGGAGGAGCCTGAATCTGAGGACAAGGAAAGCAGGTCCCGGGAGGGGGTGAACCGTGGGCACGCCTGTTACCTGGGGCCCCAGCCAGAGGGGGCCGGGGAAACAGAGAAGGGGTCTGGTGGCGGGAGGGACGGCGGGAGGGATGGCGTCCGGCCAGGGGCAAGGAACCCCCGTTCCCGGGGGGAGGGGGAGGGAGGGGACGAGGCAGCTGGCGTGTTCGATAGGCGGATGTTCTGTCGTCCGCGGTGAACCCTTACCCGCTAACAAGCGCACCGGGCGATCGTTCTAAAGGGAAGGAAACATCGGTGAGCTGTTTACCGCGTGTAAGACGTCAGCCGATTAGCGCTACGCTCCTCTGTTTTAAGGGGAAGGCCCGCCAGACGGGCTCGGGGCGCCGTACGTGTCCTCAAAGGTAGCGAAATTTTGTACGAAACCGTAGACCTTAAACTCAGCGGTAAATCGTGGGGCCTCCCGCCGATTTGCTCTTTTCTTATTCAGCCAAGTGCCAAGCGCCGGTTTTACCGGAATTGTCAGAAATGCCAGCTTTTTCCCAGCCCAGACGGCAGGTCAGCCCGTCCAAGGGCCCCCGCTTCCTGCTGGCTGCCCGGGCTCTGGCCCCCGGGGCCCCGGGTTCAGGCAGAGTCACTGAGCGGCTCCCTCTGTCTTCCCCGCACAGGGGGCGTGAAGCTGGGCCTGGGGGACTTCATCTTCTACAGCGTGCTGGTGGGCAAGGCGGCGGCCACGGGCAGTGGGGACTGGAACACCACGCTCGCGTGCTTCGTGGCCATCCTCATTGTGAGTGGCCCGGGGGCTTCCTGGGGGGCCCTGGATCTCCGGGGGGATTTTCAGGTGCTGAGGTCCCTCGGAGGGGCAGAGCGATGACGGTGGGGGGCCGAGCAGGGCTGCCGGGAAGGCCCCCGAGATGAGGCCAGGCTTACGGGAGGCTCCGAGCAGGGGAGGGATGGTCGAGGGGCTCCCGAGTTACCGACCACGCATGCGGCGGCACCAGGGGCTCGGCCAGCCTCGTGTGCGGCCTCACGACCCCTGTGAGGTGGGGGTGATGACCTGAGGGTCACAGAACCGGAAAGAAGCTGCGGGCTGTGCCCGTCGGCACAAAGCTGGGGAGGGGCAGGCTGTGATTTGAGCCCTGGTCTCTGGTCCCCCTCCGTGCCACCCAGACCCCTTGGGGTGCTCTGATCCCCAGAAATTTGCAGGTCCCTATAGTCACCGAACGTGGCCAGACAGCCGTAATGGGGGGACACGGCCCGAGAGGGCGCCTCTCTGGGCGGTGGAGGCTCTGAGCGGCACGGACCCGGGGCTCTGCCCCAGGGAAGCAGGGGTCACAGGGCACAGTGAGCCGGAGGCTTTCTGTCTGTTCACCCCGTGCCGTGTGGCAGGGCTGGGGCAGTGGACCCCCAGGCTCCTCCGCCTCGGGACTGTCTGACCCGAAGCCCCACCCCTCCCTGGACCACAGCCGCATTGGCCGTGGCGGACAGGACGGGTGCCCACCTCCGAGGCCACGGGTCACGTGGCATCTTTGGGGCCCCTGGTGGCAGCCGCTGAGACCCTTGCTGGTGTCTCAGTGGGACTCATCCAGTTCTTTTTTTTTTTTTTTAATATAATTTTTTTTTAATTTGTTGAGAGAGAATGAGATCAGGGGAGGGGCAGAGAGAGAGGGGGAAAGAATCCCAGGCAGGCTCCACGCTGTCAGCACAAACCCGACGTGGGGCTCGATCTCACCAACTGTGAGTTCAGAACCTGAGGCAAAATCAAGAGTCAGGCACTTAACCGCCTGAGCCCCCCAGGCGCCCCCCATCCAGTTCTTTATAAATAGACGCCCCACCCCCCCCCCCCCCGGGAAGCCTCTGCCACCGGTCACACGTGTCACCACCATAGCCGGACAGGGCAGGGAGTCTGGTCGAGCAGGGCCGCTCTGGGAGCCGGGCTCACGCAGGGTGTTAACCCGGGGGTGAGGGCTCGAGAGGACCCAGGAAGAGGGGTGTCGGGCTGCTGTCTGGCCATCCCCGCGCCAGCGCTGAGCCCGGGGCGGGGGGGGCACTGACATCGCTAACTGCTGTCGCCCCCCCACCCCGTGCCCACACCTCGGTCACCGCGTCCCCTCCCCTCGTGTCCCGCAGGGTCTGTGTCTGACCCTCCTGCTGCTGGCCGTGTTCAAGAAGGCGCTGCCCGCCCTCCCCATCTCCATCACGTTCGGCCTCATCTTCTACTTCTCCACCGACAACCTGGTGCGCCCCTTCATGGACACCTTGGCCTCGAATCAGCTCTACATCTGACGGGGGGCCGGGCGCTGCGGGCCGGCGGGCGCCCCCGCGTCGTGTCTCGCGCTCGCGCCGTCCCTTGCCGAGACTCTTCTTTCCTCGACGGAGGACGAAGGGAAGGAAGTGCCGCGCTGACTTGGCGAAGAGGAAATGGCAGCTTCGCGGTGCTAGCCGTTCGGTCGCCGGAGCACGGCCCACCGACCGCGGGCCCAGGGCGGCCGTGTGACGGGGACGGTGTGGCGAGGCCGCCTGGCCCGGGATGCTCCGCGGGCCGAGGCGAACGAAGGAAGGGCCTGGGAGTCCGTGCTGGCCGTGGCGCCGAGCACCCGCCCACTGTGGCCGCAGGAGGCAGCGGGCGTGCCCTGCGTGGAGTGTCCCCCATGCTTCTGTCTGTGACGTCATTGTTATTTTATTACCTTTAGAAGCTGAGTCCTGTTCTTGTTCCAGCAGTTGCTGCTGTGAAGCGGCTTCATGGCAAAATCAATAAATCAGTAAATCCCATCGGGATGCTGGGTTCGGTCCGTCCGTAAGCGCTGACCCCCCCTCCCTGCGTCTCGTGGCCGCTCCCGGGGGGACGTGTGCTCCGGCTCGGAGGGGAGACGCACCCAACAGAGGGGCCGACGGGGCCCGTCTCTGCAGTCATTTCTCCAGGTGGCTTCCTGAGCCGGGGCGTGCGGAGCGAGGGGGGCCCGACGGCCCGCAGCTTGGATGCGCAGTGCGCCCCGGGCAGACCCTGCCCCGGCCCCGCTGTACCTGTCACCACCACCAGCAGGGCGGCGCCTCGATGAACCAGCGTGCCCGGGGGTCCGCGCTCGGGAACCGCGCTGTCGTCCCTTCTGCGGCCACCTCAGGGTGCTGGGAGGGCGGGTTGGGCTGGCCGACCTCACCCTTCCCTCGCCACGTCATCCCGGGCCACGCCGAGAATCTCAGCGGTGCTTCCGGCCGGGCCCGAGCGCTGGGGCGGGGAGGGTTCCACAGGTGAGCTTTGGGGAGTCCTGACTGACTAGGTGTGGGCAGGTCCTTGCCCAAAGCCTGACTGGGGTGCCGGGGGCAGAGACCACATTTAGGGAGACAAACAGAGGGTCGGGGGGGCCCGCACTGGGACGAGAGTGGAGCGGTGCCCACGAGGAAGCGCCAGGACAGGAAGCAAGGGGATGTCACCAGGCCATGGTTGGCGGAGGCGGGAGGGGGGGCCTGCAGGGACGCAAAGACCTCTGAAGAGACGTGGCCGTGGCCGTGGCCGGGGAAGCCAGAAGCTGGCCGAGACAGCTGGGAGCCTGGGGCCCTGACACGTGGAGGGAGATTCAGAACTTGCTGGAAGGAGCAGAGAACGGGCGGGCACGTGCCTAGGTCCCCCGTGTGACCAGCCGCCCGGTCTTCGTGTTTTTTCTCATATCTGCTCCAGATTTTCAAAAACGAATCTTTAGGGGCGCCTGGGGGGCTCGATCGGTTAAGCGTCCGACTCTTGGTTTTGGCTCAGGTCACGATCTCACGGTTCATGGGTTTGAGCCCCGCCTCCGGCTCTGCGCGGACAGTGCGGAGCCTGCTTGGGATTCGGTGTCTCCCTTTCTCTCTGCCCCTCCCCTGCACACATGCGCTCTCTCTCTCTCTCTCTCTCTCAAAAAAAATATCCCCCTGCACCCCTTCGACCACTTCTAAAGTTCGAATAGGTCGTCCTTGGGACATTCACACACACACACACACACGGCGCTGGTTCAGTTGTTTCGACCGTCCTACGGTGTCCGCGGCGTGGCAGGCCACCATTTTCCGCTTCCGTCGGTGACAGACGTTGCGCGAGGGGCAGGGTGTCTGTGTTACAGGCAGACCGCAGGGAGCACCTGTTTTGTGCGTCTGGGTGTCTGTCATCCCCTCACCGACTGCGCATTCCCGCTCGGTCCCCAAGCTCCTGGGGCCCTGTGTGCCGAGGTCAGTCGGTGATCGGACCCCTCCTCCCTCCCCCCCAGCACCTGGTGTCTTTGTAGTTTCCCTTCGTGCTGATTGTGTGGGCGTCAGGCCCCGTCACTGATACTGACTCTCATCTCGTGTGTCGTGACTGTCGGGTTTCCGTGCCTGTTACATGTTCGTATCCTTGCCTATTTTCCATTTGGACACTTGGCCTGTTACTTTTAGATGTTTAGGCCTATTCAAATATATATGCTGGAGAGATCCTAATTTTGGGTCAGTTACACGCATTTCAAACGTCCTTCCCGGGCCGTGGCTTGTCTCCCTAGCGGTAGTCCGCTGTGCCCGGGTAATTTTTAAATATTAGTGTCGTTATGCATGTCAGTCTTTTACCGCTTGTGGCTTTGCCTTTAAGAGTTGTCTTTAAGAGATCCTGCCCTACCCTCTGGGCTTTCTAAAAACTTCAATTTTAATTTTCCTATGAAGATTTTTTTAGTGTTTGTTTATTTTTGAGAGAGAGACAGAGTGCGAGCAGGGGAGGAGCAGAGAGAGAGGGAGACACAGAATCTGAAGCAGAATCCGGGCTCTGAGCCATCAGCACAGAGCCTGATGCAGGACTCGAACTCACGAACCGTGAGATCATGACCTGAGCTGAAGTTGGACGCTCAACCAACTGAGCCACCCAGGCGCCTCTGATTTTCCTCTGAAGATTTTTAATGAATCTGAAATTTATTTTTATGTTTTGTATTCAGTGGGGGACCCAGTTTTGTTTTCTTGTCTCGGTAGTCCTGTCTGGAATCAATCCCGCAATGTGGGATCCCGCCACAGGGATCGAGGTGGACGGTCGCCCCAGAGACAAAACAAGGTGGGAGCAAGAGAGGGACGAGCAGGCCGGCTGGGAGCGGGAGACGGCTGCTCCCTCGCGCCGTCCTCCGTGGTGCGGGTGGCTGCTGGTGGCCTGTCGTTAGGCAGGACGTGGTGGGAACCTACGGCCCCTGCTCGGTGGGCCTTTTTCCTGCTTTGTGACCACACAGCCGACCCGGAGGACAAGCCGACCAAACTGCCCAGTGGAGAGATGCCCCTGTGGCCTGTGGTTCCCTGATGGGGGTGTGTTTGAGCTGGTGTGGAGAGAGGAGCCAGTGAGCGAGCGGCCAGAGGGCTTGGCGGGCACTGGCAAGGGCGTCCCTGGGGTTGGGGAGGGGGACTTGGGGCACCTTTGGAAGGACCTCGGGGCGGTGGCTGTGGGCTTTCTGGAGAACAGCGATGCCAACAGCACACTCTCACCCAGGTGCGTACCAAGTTAGTGAGTTCCTGTGGTTAATACCTTTAATCCTTGTACGCCGGGAGACGGAGTCACCTCACCTGGAGAGGAACTGGCATCCACGGGGTGCGGACGGAACGGAGGCGGTGCAGGCCCACGGTGTGACCTACCCTGAGCCCACGTTCTCGTTTCTTCTGCTCTCCCTTTTAGGGAGCTGTATTTTTGAGACGGCTATCGAATTTCTCAGGTGGTTCCTTGTTTTCTGTGAGTGGTTGTCTTCTGCTCTCTGTTCCATTGTGTCTCCTCCCCTCCTGCATTCTAGAACTTATCTTGCAGCCTTCTGGCATTTTGTTATGGGGCAATTATATGTTCTTTTAATTTAAAATGTTTTAAATTTTAAGTAGGCTCCACGTCCACCATGGGGCTTGAACTCATGACCCTGAGATCAAGCGTTGTGTGCTCCACTGAGCCAGCCAAGCTCCCCACGAGCGTATGTTAAAAAAAATTTTTTTTAACGTTTATTTATTTTTGAGAGAGAGACAAGAGTGCAAGCGGGGGAGGGGCAGAGAGAGAGGGAGACAGAATCCGAAGCAGGCTCCAGGCTCTGAGCTGGCAGCACAGAGCCCGACATGGGGCTCGAACCCACAGACGGTGAGATCATGACCTGACCTGAAGTCGGCCGCCCAACCGACTGAGCCACCCTGGTGCCCCGTGTATTTTTAATTGAGGTGTCATTGATCAAATCTGAGCTTGAGCGTGCAGCACGGAGGCTCCGTGTCTGTGAAGTGGTCGCCGCCCTGGTGTCAGCTCGCATCGCCGCTGTGACACGGTTACAGGATTCTGTGTGCTAAGGACGAGCGAGCGTTGTTAAAATGCCTCCCACCGCTGGCTGACCCGTTACTTTTTCCATGCGCAAGGTCTGCTGAGATCTGTCTGGAAACACTGAATCGTTTTCTGTTCCCTGAATCCTGTCCATCTTCTCCACCGTCGTCCTGTTTGTCCGTCTAAGTCGTTTCCTCTCTTACCCAATGTCAAGTGGCTGAGGGTCGCATCTGTGAATGAAGAACTAGCACAGGTGCCAAGAAGTGACCACTGCTCGAGTGCGAAGCTGGTGGGCAGTGCGCCCGCTGCCCCGTCCCTCGGCGCCTGGCTTCCCTGCTTCACGTGGTGTCCACGAATCCGGGTGAGGACAGACCCTGCCCCCACGTAACCACGTGGGATCCGTGAAGCTGAGGGAAGGCAGGCCCCGCCCCCAGGTAACCACGTGGGCTCCGTGAATCCGGGTGAGGACAGGCCCCGCCCCCACGTGAAGCTGTGTGAAGACAGGCCCCGCCCCCATGTAACCACGTGGGGTCCGTGAATCCAGGTGAGGCTAGGCCCCGCCCCCACATAACCACGTGGGGTCCGTGGAGGCGGGAAGACTGGCCCCGCCCCCATGTAACCACGTGGGGTCCGTGAATCCAGGTGAGGCTAGGCCCCGCCCCCACATAACCACGTGGGGTCCGTGGAGGCGGGAAGACTGGCCCCGCCCCCATGTAACCACGTGGGGTCCGTGAATCCAGGTGAGGCTAGGCCCCGCCCCCACATAACCACGTGGGGTCCGTGGAGGCGGGAAGACCGGCCCCGCCCCCATGTAACCGGCGTTCCCTCTACTCATCAGGCCAGGAAACCTTTCCTGCAGCGAACGCACGCGGGAACCTTCCGTGGTTACAGCTTGTCGCAAGAGCAGAGCGAGAGCAATACAACCTCCGGAGGCAGGGGCCTGGAACGCGGGCTGTGTTACCAGCCGGCGGGGCAGCTCGCCTCTCTGGGCCTCGGCGTCTGACATGCATAAAGCGAAGGACGTAGAACATGCTGTTTTGCCGGCTCGCGATCTGAAGCGTGGCGAAGACGACCGGATGGCATTTTCACAGTTTTCAGGAGGCTCCGACCAGGCGGTTCCCAAACATCAGCTAACGACGGCAGTGAGTTTTGTAGACCAGAGTGAAACGCGAGGTGGGTGAACCCCGCACAAGTCTGGGTGGGGGGGGAAGGCGGGACGCCTGGCCCCTCGCCGGGGACTTCCGCTCAAGGTCCCACGTCTTGGCCCTGTCGCCGGGGCCCTGTGTGTTGAGGGTAGTTTGGAGGGGCTGGTGCGGGCAGAGGGCGACTCCGTTGGTACCATGGACAGAGACCCTTCTGGGCGTGAGCTAGTCTCCTTTCAGGAGCGAATTAGTTTATTGGTGCCGGAGAACTTACCGGAACTTGGTGTGCTCCAGGCAGCGTGGAGATACAGAAACGGGCCACCACAGGTGTCAAGGGGCTCGGAGCCTGGTTCACGGAAAGAATTGTTAGCTTCCAGAAGCCCAGTGGCAAAGCTAACAGCAGCGTTGAGCTGGTCAGAAGCGTCTCTGCAGGGCCCCCAGAGGCCACCCAGGGGAAAGGGGGGGCCTCCCGGACTCCAGACAGCCGCTCCACTTCCCCGGGTATCCAGGTGTGAAGGAATAGTAAAATCTTCAGGATGCACTGTCTACACGTACCTGCGGGCCCTAGCGGAGGGTAACCAATCGGTTAAATCGGCAGAGGCCTTGTCTTCATTTAGGCTGCTGGCAGCACACACGGTCAGGCGTTTCTCTCTCGCCACACGGACGGAGTACAGTGGTCTGGTTTGGTTGCTTCGGGAGTTCAAGGAAATCATCATTGATAATTGTGTCCTTCTGTTTTCCCCGCCGTCGCTCCCACCTGCGTGGAGCCAAGTGCACGGAGACAAGAGGGGAGGGAGAGAAGCGAATGAGTCTATGAGTCTGTGTCATTTTTTGAGGTCAGTAGAAGTCATTCTTAGAAGCCCCCCCCCGAGGCAGGTTTCCCCCTGAATCCTGAGTTGGTGGGAACTGTTGTCACGGCCAGCGTAGACCAGTCGGGTCGTAACCCTGAGTCTCATGGGGGCGGGCTGGGCACCTGAATGAAAGCAGGGTTCTCTTAGTGAGGAAAGAGTGGCTCCGTCAGTGACGCGTCCGATTTTTGGCTCAGGTCGTGATCTCAGGGTTCATGAGTTCGAGCCCCGTGTCGGGCTCGGTGCTGACAACTCGGAGCCTGGAACCTGCTTCGGATTCTGGGTCTCCCTCTCTCTCTGCCCCTCCCCCGCTCATGCTCTGTTCCTCTTCCTCAAAAACAGACATTAAATAAAAATTAAAAAAAAAAAAAAGACGCTGGTCAACTGGGTTTTGTGAGTCACGCCCCCGGCTTTCTTCTCCTGGAGTAACACCCGTGGCAGGGGCGGGGCGGCCCTGGTCCTTGGTCGCACCGGTCACATCCGACGTACAATGTATCATCTTGTTCTCTTCCAGCATACTGCGGCGCAGTAGTGTCACCCATCTAGACCTGGTTGTGGGTTAGGTGCCCAGAGTTTCTTCGTCTCGCAACACCGAAACCCTGTACCCAGTGACCTGCTCCGAGTTTCCCTCCCCCAGCCCCCGGCGGCCACCATATTACCGTCGTCTCTGTGACTTTGAGTGCTCTAGGTAGCTCACGTAAGTGGGGTCGTACGGTATTCGCGTTTTGGGACTGACCCACTCTGCATCATGTTCCCCGGGTGCATCTGTGTTGTCGCAGGTGACGGTATTTCCCTCGTTTTTAAGGCTGGATGATAGCCCGTTGTGTGTGCACGCCCCGTTTTCTTTACCCCTTCATCCGTCAGTGGCTCCCTGACTCGCTCCTACCTCTCCGCCACTGTGACCAATGCTGCAGCGAGCACAGGGGCGCGAAGGCCTCTTTGACATCTCGGGATTGCTGGGTCCTGGGGTAGTTTTATCGAACTCTTCGAGGGTCTTCCAGACGTTTTCCGCCATGGCTGCCCATTTCACATTCCCACCAGCAGCACACAAGGGCTCCGATTTCTCTCATCCTCGCCGGCGTTTGTTAATTTCTTTTTGATCGTGTCCGCCTCACAGCTGTGAGGTTTTATCTCTTCGTGGCTTTGGTTTGCGTTTCCCTATGATTAGTAATGGTGAACGTCTGTCCTTGTGTTTTTATGCCATTTCTATTTCTTCTCCGTTGGAGAAATGTCTTATTCAAGTCTTTTGCCCATTTTACTTTATTTTATTTATTTTTAAACGTTTCTTTCTTTTCTTTTCTTTTTCTTTTTTCTCCCCCCACCCCCCCATGTTTATTTATTTTTGAGAGACGTAGAGACAGAGCACGAGCAGGGGAGGGGCAGAGAGAGAGGGAGACACAGAATCCGAAGCAGGCTCCAGGCTCCGAGCTGTCAGCACAGAGCCCTACACGGGGCTCAAACCCGCAGACTGTGAGATCATGACCTGAGCCAAAGTCAGATGTTTAACAGACTGAGCCACCCAGGCGCCCCACCCGGCACCATTTGTTAAAGGGACTGTCCTTCCCCCATTAAGTGGTCTTGACACCCTTTCAAATATCATTTGAACTTCCACACAAGAGTTCATTTCTCGGTTCTCAATTCTGTTCCATTAATCTGTCTTTATGCCAGAACCACAGTGTCGATGCCATAGCTTTGTGGCAAGTTTGAAATCAGGAAGCATGAGGCCTCTTTGTTCTGCTTTGTCAAGATGGTCTTGTTTTGGCTATTTGAGGGGCCTTGAGGTACTGAATTTTGGGATGCTTTTTCTATCTGCCAAAAATGTCATTGAGGTTTTGATAGAGATTGCATCGAATCTGTACATTGTTTAGATAATATTGACATCTTAACATTACTAAGTCTTTAATCCATGAACATGGGATGTCTTTCTATTTATTTGTGTCATCTTTAATTTTTTCCAGCAGTTTCCAAAGTCTTTTGCCCCCTTGGTTAGGTTTATTCCTAAGTGTTTCATTCTTTTTGATGCTATTGTGAATGGCATGGTTTTCTTAGTTTCGTGTCTGGATTGTTCTATGTTGGTCTACTCTGGTTTTGACTGAGGTGCTCTCTGACTGTGGGATCCACACCACATCCCCCGTCCCAAGCATGGAATCTTTTCAGTTTCTCCATCCCTCCATCTCTGTGGGCTTCTGTGCCCATCATGGGGGCCATAGGAAGCCCAGAGGAGTCTTGAGTTCTGTCTGTCCCTCCATGCAACTGTCTCTGCTCTTGAGTGTCCGTGCCTCGGTAGGACAAGGACCTCTGAGAGCGCAGGGTCTCCAGCAGGAGGGGGCAGGTCCCCCCTGTTGTCTGGGGCTCTAGCACCTCACTGGAGGGCAGCCTGACGAGGGAGATGAGGGGACCATGGGGCCTGCATTCTTCACAGAGACCCACGCCAGCCACTCCTCTCCCTCAAACTCTTGTCCCTGATGGGGAAACAGACTCAGCCAACATTCTTCCCCAGTTTTTTTGGTCCACATCGGTGTAGCTGTTTTAAACATAAAAGGGAATGGGGTCCCTGGGCGGCTCAGTCTGTTGAGCGTCTGACTTTGGTTCAGGTCATGATCTTGCAGTTCGTGAGTTCGAGCCCTGTGTTGAGCTCACTGCTGTCAGCATGGACCCTGCTTCACATCCTCTGTCCTCCTCTCTTTCTGCCCCACTCTGTCTCAAAAACAAATAAACATTAAGAAAACAAATAAATAAATGTAAGTTGAAGGCTCTACCTCCCGTTCCTGCAGAAGTTCCTCTGGGAGCAGAGTTCTGGGCTGCCACTTGGCCTGCAAGGCAGAGAGTCAAGGTGAAAGAAAAGTGGGGCCATGGGGCTGCCTCCTCGCCGGGTCCCCTCTCTTCCCAGCGGCCCCCACCTCGGACTCTGGGGCCAACCGAGGAAGACCCAGAGTTGGGGTTGGATCTCAATGTGGTTCCGGGGCCACGAAGTCCAAACTGTGTCATAACAGTCCTAAGACACTCTTCGCCCTTTTCATTCTCCTCACATGAGTATGCACTAGAATCTTCTAGAAGCTGCATGATGCAGCATCACAAGGGATCCAACATGAATGGTCCGAGAATCCCGCTGTCTTCTGCGAGACTATTGTGTTCTGTTGAAGAGAATTGCAGAAATGCCACTAAGTGCCACCCTTTTCATTAAAATATAGTCATTTTCTGGGCACCAGGCCGGCTCAGTCAGTGGAGCGTGTGACTCTTGATCTCAGGCTCTGGAGTTTGAGCTTCACGTTCGGTGTAGAGATTACTTAATAAATAAAGCTTTTAAAAAATAAAAGAGTTATTTTCATAAATACGTTATTTATGTTTTTATACAATTTTTTTTTTGTTTATTTTTGAGACACAGAGTATGAGCGGGGGAGGGGCAGAGAAAGAGGGAGACACAGACTCCAAAGCAGGGTCCGGGCTCTGAGCTGTCAGCACAGAGCCCGACGTGGGGCTCCAACTCGTGAACTGCGAGATCGTGACTTCAGCCGAAGTAGGATGCCTAACCGATCGAGCCTATGTTATTTATGTTAACGTAAAATGTTACTGTTATTTTAAAAGGACCTGATATATCACGATTTTTTTTAACGTTTAATTCTAAATAGGATAGAATCATTCCTCATAACAGAAGGCCTTTGGAGTCCTGGGTAATGCTCGCCAGCGGACAGGGCTCCCGAACCAAAAATGTCAGAAGGACCACTGCCTCCTTCTGGTGGCTTTCGGTTCAACTGTCCCTGGGCCACATCCTCTCCCGGCCTCTCCAGGGCCCCGCTTTGCCATGTCCTTCCCCTTCTGTTAGCTCCCAGGCGGGACGGCCACACGAGGGCAGCAGGCTTCCAGGATCCGCCATGGGGCCCCCCAGGCCAGGTTTACAAGGCTTCGCCCTGCAGCACCGGGTTTGCAGAGATGAGAACTGCAGGTCCCGGCCCACGGGAGGCTCAGGCCCTCCAGGGTCCCCTCCCTTGAGCTGGCGAGCCCGCAGACGACCGAGTGTCTGAAACAGCCACAGGCCCGGGCCAGAGCCCGATCCTACGGCAGTGTGGACACCGTCAGTGCGTGAGCTTCAACGTCCTGCGAAGCCGAGTGGGAGGCCAGTGCTTTCGGTTCTCAGCCTTAACCCGTAACGTTCGTTCTCACGGCCTCGCCTGCAGGGGAGGGCACTCCTCACTGGAAGTAGCTCCTGGTTTTACCAAGCAGGGAAGCGGTGAGGGGAGCGAGGGAGCAGAGGAGTTCCAACTTCACGGGGTCTTGGAGGACGCTGGCGTTCAGGAGCAAACGTGGAGTCTCACACGGGACTAGGGCCTCGCGTCTCAGCAGCCGTGGGTCTCTCTGGCAGTGGGAAAGAAAGCCTGGGGCCGTTTAATTAAACACAGATGATCCGCTTCCTTGCTCTCAGCCAGCGGGTCCAGTGACCTCTCCTCACGACCTTAAAGCAACCCGGCAGGGACAGCTGGCCCGAATGTCGGTCCCGACGAAGGTCGTGCCGTCTAACATGGAGGGACAAGTCTTCGAGTCCGGAGACTCCTGGCTGCCGTGCTGTGTTCTGTCTCTCTTGCCTGTAATGCCAGCCCCACACCGATTTCTCTCTCTACGAGTTCTCCCATCGTGCAGCGTCAGCGCAAGGATACGCAGAAAATCAGTGTTTGCTCACGTACGGTCTCGTAGCTGAGAGCAGGGCTTCGAAGGAGCGCGCTGGTAACATTCCTGGTTCCCCCATGTGTCAGCTCTGTGATCTTGGGCCAACCGGCTTCCCTTCAGTCTCAGGATCTCGACTGGAAGGAAGGGATGATGGATAATGTCCTGAGGAGGCTGTGAGAATTCTACGGCTTTGGTTCTCGAAAGTGCTTACAGGGAGCCTGGGGGGCTCAGTCCATTAAGCATCCAACTCTTGATTTTGGCTCAGGTCACGATCTCGCGGTTCGTGCGAGCCTGCTTGGGATTCTCTCCCTCTCTCTGTCCCTCCCTGACCTGTGTGCCCTCCTCCCAAAATAAATAAACTTAAAAAATATATAAAGTGCTTAAATCAGCGCCTGGATCATGGCAAGAGCTTAATAAACAGTAACTTGTTACCCATCATTGCATTTGAAATTCATGACAATTTCAGATGCCAGAGTCAGAAAGAATCTCAAAAGCCATCTGATTTGGTGTTTTTTGTTTTTTCTTCTCTCACGATGTGCCATGAGCAAGGCCTCTGTGGCCAAGCACCATTGGGGATTAAAGTTCGAGGTAGTATATTCAAGGCTCAGCGAAATCCCGGGGTCACCGCGGCGGCACTGGTCAGGCTGAGCGATCACAGAACCCTTTCCGTGCGTCCCGTCTAGACTCCTGGACCGCTGGTGTCGGCGCAACACCTGCTAAACACGCAGCAGACTGTCCTGTGACCTTCCCCTGAGCGGTCATGTGGATTCTGCGGGGACACCAGGCTACAAGTGTCCCCTCGGACACTCCCCGCAGACAACAGGTAACGGTGGGCGAAGGTTTGCCTTGTGCGGGATGCCGTCGTAGGCACTAACCGTGCATTATCTTATTCGGTTCTTAGAATCCCATGACTGAGAGAGTCCTTATCACCTTCTACGGGTGGAGAAACTGGGGTTTCGAAGAGCCGAGCGACACCTGCCCCGGGTCACGTGGCTAGAAAGCACCAGAAGGCAAACTCGGGTCGTCTGCCTCCGGATCCCCCACCAGCTGTGCGGCTTCCCGCGGCCACTGCCCCGCCTCTGTTGGAAAGTCCTTCCTGTCTCGAGACGACGTCCGTTCCCAGTCGCGCCCCCTTCTCCCAGGCGCGCCCATGTCCATTTCAGGTCTGACCTCTTCCATTTGCCGTTGTTTCTAGAGCTTTCTCCATTCCGCTCCTTCTTCTCTTTTAGGTACGGGAGCATCCTTTTGGATAAAGACTCCCAAACGAACACGATACTGTCTACTCCACTGTAGTATGATGGTTGCACTTTTAGAATATCAGACGTTCTCAAGAAACATAAGAACCATTTTTTTAGGAGTTCGTATCTAATACATGAGCTTTTTTTTTTTTTTAGACAAAGCTAAGGGATAGAAAGTTTTAGATGTACAATAACAGTTTTTCCATCAAGAATTTTGATCGCAGGGACGCCTGGGTGGCTCCGTCCGTTAAGCATCCGACTTTGGCTCAGGTCATGATCTCACAGTTCTTGAGTTCAAGCCCCACTTTGGGCTCTGTGCTGACACTCTCTCTCCTCTTTCTCCCTCTCTCTCTGCCCTTCACTCACTCGAGCCCTCTCAAAAAAAACAAAGACAAAAACAAAAACAAATTTGATCACAGCTGTTTTTCCTAGCCCCTGGGGTATTGCTGCAGGACCTTCAGCCTCACTGGATGGCCCCGGCTTCTGCTCTGTGCCCCCTCCCCCTCCAAGCACTGTTCCCAGCTTCTTACGGAACTCACCACTTCAACCCCTGTGACTCATTGTTTGGTAAACAAGGCACGCAGCCAGGAAAACCTAGCAGCAGGCTTTCGTCTCCCATGCGCTGCGCCCTCCCCAGTTGTGATCCGCTTATAACCGATTGCGGTGCCTAGCGATGCAAATTGCTTTTTACCCTTTAATCAGTTTCGTTACAGCCACTTGTAGTTCTGAAAACACCAGCGAAGTAGAACGCTGGAACTCAGTGTGATTAGCTTGGGAGTATCGCTTTTCCTGTTCTGAGCCCTATACTTCATTAATTCAGCTCAAGAGCTCATGGTTTGGGGGAGCTGCATTACCCATAGATATATATGGGAGCTTGTCTTCAACCCAAATTAACCCCCCCCCCCATTCTGCTATATACCCGCAGGTGTGTTTTGGAGCCCCCAATGAGGATAGTAGGTGTACATCTATTCAAGTTCATCTGATTAGACCAGTATCATTGTGGCAGCCCACAGTGATTGTCTGGGAGGCCGACGATGGAGGAGAAGGCTGGATGGAGGAGAAGGCTGTGAAACCGATAAACATTACCCCTAGATGAGCATTTTCCAATAGAATGTTCCATGGTGACGGAAATGCTGGCTAGCTCAGCTTTCCACGATGGTACCTCCTTAGGTGGCTCTCAAACACCTGAAATAAGGCTGTTGTGATGGAGGCACTGAATTTTAAATTGTATTTAATTCCGATGACATTTTAGTAGTCACACACGGCTAGTGGACGCCGCAGTGGACAGAGCCCGTCTGAATGTTTCCCGGAGACATGGGCAAAACTTCTGAGCAGACCACCCAACTCTAGATTGGGAATGGCCATTCAGGGATTCTCAGCCTCCTGTATCTGTCTTATATGCACAAAAATTGCAATTTCATCCATCCGTGCGTATCAGAAGCGTTGGACTTTGCCAAATGCCTTCTGAAATCAACACGTCCGTTGCTCTTGGGGTTGCCCTGTTCGACCAGCCAGGCGATACATTTTTCTTTTTTTTTTTTTTACAGAAAATAACTTTTTTTCCCATACTTGTAGAAGTAATTCACGCCCGCTGTGGCCAAATGCAGGAGAGCCCGTAGAGGAAATTAACAATGACCAATAATCCTGCCGCCGGAGACAACATTGCCGTCATCTTTTTCCTGCGGGGATGTCTTTCACGTAACTGAGAACATACATTCCCCGGTATTTGCATACCGAGTTTTTTCATCGACAGTGTTTCAGAAGTATTTTCTCGGGTCATTAAACATTCTTCCAAAACAGTCTTAAAGGCTGTGTAACAGTTCATTCTATTAATGACTCATAATTTGAATAACCATTCCCCTATGGCTATACTCTTCAGTTATATCTTTTTCTGCTATCCTAAATAGATCGACGGTAACATCTTTTTGTCCAAAATAGCTTTGTTTAGGATATGCATTGATTCCTCAGCACAAATTTCCCGAAGGAGTATTATTAACGCCAAGGATACAAATATTGTTTGTTTGTTTGAAGTTTATTTATTTTGAGACAGAGAGCATGGGGCAGAGAGAGAGGGAGAGAGGGAGAGTCCCAAGCAGCTTTAACGGCGCAGAGCCTGCTGCGGGCCTCGAACCCAGGAACTGCAAGATCAGGACCTGAGCTGATATCAAGAGTCTGACGCTTAACTGAACTGAGCCACCCAGGTACCCCAGAGATACGAACACTGCTACGGCTAATGCTTTCAAGAGAGGACAGACAGGAAGTTAGCCCAGACCCCATGCTGGCTCTTCGAGGTCAGGGCTTTCCTTCTGAATGTTGGACACCATTTGACTCTTTTAGGCCTTCAGCCCATGTTAATGTCCAGTTCGCCTGTGAATGCTTCTTATATCCCAGTTTCCCAGCCTTTACGAAAATCCGGGTGACGGGCTCCCCCGTCCTCCAGCAGCACCTCTGGGTATTCAAGTTCCTGCCGGATGAAGTCAGCTCATCGGAGGGGGGGGGCCCTCCGTCCCTCCTCCATTCCGCGTGGTCCTGCTACCTCCTTCTGTACTTGGAGCTTCGATTCTTCTTGTCTTGCTGCCATTGCTCTTCCACGTTCCACGCCGGCTAGCTTCCTCGCTCACATGGAAAGTCGAAGGAGTGTGCAGCAGAGGCTGCTACCCGCTGGAGAAAACCCGGGTTCGGGCGTCTGAGCACACACCCAGCCTCCTCCCAGGGTTCCCCACCTTTGGGCGGCCGCGTGACCGCGCTCCAGCCAACGGCGCATGAGCGGAAGTGACGCACCGCTTCCAGGCCCCGCCCGTTAAAGCCGGCCTGGGGGAAGAGTGACGTCTCCCGGGGCAACCGTGGAAGTCACGTGACGAGGGCGCGCGATGCTTTGTCCAGCGGGGTGCAAAGGACCACCTGCCTGCAGTTGTGTTTGCTTGTGGGCCCGCTCTTCTCTTTCTCCCTCTTTGGGAACGTCTGCGATTTATAACTTCATTTAGTCCGGCTTCCGCGGCCTTCCCTTTCTTCTTGGATCGTGAGATCAATCCCGCCTCACTTTTCTCCCCAGATCCTGGGATTCTCGTTCCCACGTGTTAGCACGCTCTCGGCCGTCTGGTGGGCCCTCCCCAGCCGCCCCAGACTCCCGGGTCACAGGGAGCTTTCTCGCACTTCACCTTGCCGACGGATGCCCCCGGTGGTGCAGGATTAGATCCAGGATGGTGCTTCTCTGCATTTTCTCCAGGAAACGGAACTGGCCTTTTGGTGGGAAGTTAGCAGAAATTGTATTGAAGTTGTGGTGGAGTGAGAAAAGTCGTCGACCCTTTGCTGAGCTGGGGGCTCTGTACCCTGATGAGTGTGACGGCTGAGTTCGGCAGACCGGCCACACAGGGGACAGTGAGAATTTGGCGTTCCGGAGGCCATCCGAAAGGGAGGCTTAAGGAAGAGAGCTGGGCAGGGGAGGGCAGGGACCACCTGGACCACCCCCTGGGACCCTGGGAGGAGTCCGCTGATGGCAGCCCCCAGAGGATGGGAGAGCTAAAGAACCCCGGGGAACAAAGGTGTCTAATCGTGAATTCGCAGCTGTTGGGTGACCCCCTCCATTCCCTTCAAGGGCTTGGCGCAGCTCCGGACAGACACAGCACGCTCATGGCAGGGCGGCCACCGGCTGCTGGGTCACGGCAACTGCAGGAGCTCAGGGCTGGGGTGACTGGGTGGTGTGGGCCTCGCCCCTGCCCTCAGTCTCCAGGGAACTGGCCCAACTTTGCGGGGAGGATTTAGACTCCCACAGGATGTGGAATGGACGTTTGGACCAATTTTAGTTAGGGAGGCTTCAGCTGACATGGGAGTTAGGACATAAACAAAGCCATTGCTAAAAAAAAAAATCATAATATCATAAAGTAAAATTAAGAATTAAGTAGATAGTCAGGTATTTGGCACCTTAGAACACTGAGGCCAGAGGGGTTCTGTAATCTACCCAAGGGAGCCGGTGTAACGGTAGAGTTTTGTTCTCCGGTTCTCTGGCTCCTGGCCCCTTGTTCTCACTCCGTGCCTGGAAGCAGAAAGTGGGATGTTGGTTAGAAACAGGCCAGCTCCTCATGTGTCTGTCCTCAGGCACCGGGGGCGCTCCCGGACCCTCCTGGGCTCAACTCTTCCCTGAGCCACTCCCGCGGGGGCTCGGGGTTCGTCGATGACCAGTTCTGTTGATGCGCCGAGCTCAGGGGGTGGGTACGGTGGGGATGAGGGAGAGGCTCCTCCCCCTTGGGAGATCAATTTTCCCCAGCAAGGAGGAGCATGTAAGAAACAAATTCATGGGTAAACTCATCTGGGTCATAACGCTGTCTTTCCTGAATGTCAGAAATGTCGTTCGTTGCCATCAAAGAATTTCGGCCCCACACCTAAGGTACGGAGGCATCGGGGCCATCCAGGCAGCCATAGAGGAAGAGAGTTTATCAGGCTGGCTGTGCGCCTCTTCTCCAGATAGGGCCGCGTGCTGACTGGTGTGGAGAGGCGGAGGTTTCCTGAGTGCAAAGCCCCGAGGCGCAAACCCTGAAAGTCATAAATAGACCGAGGGCCTGACCGGTGCCAGGCTCGGTGTCCTTGGGCTGGTACCACTTGCGGGCCAGGTCCCAGGTGGGGGGGCCGGGGGAGAGCAGCTGCTCTGGAAATTTCCACGGGCTGTCCACCAGCTCCTGGGAAGCCCTGGGGCCCCTGACGGCATGGGGTTACGAAAGAGACGCAAGATGTGGTCCCCGCTCACAAGAGGCTGGGCCCCTGGAGAAGAGGCTCGGGGACGTTTGCCAAGAAAGCAAGTGAAGAGTAGGTTGGAAAATCTTAAAGCTGTGTGGGCCCAGTCAAGTCAGTATCCCCTTCCAAGTATTAGAACCCCTTTCACCTTTTATGGAAAATGCTGGAAATGCAAACTTCACATCAAGGTAAAAGCTGGTTTTGGTCAAAGTCTGGCCGGCTCAGTCGGAAGAGCATGCGACTCTTGATCTTGGGGTCAGGGGTTCAAGCCCCATGGTGGGTGTAGAAAGGACAAAAAAAAAAAAGTAAATAAACTTTAAAAATAAAACTGATTTCATTACTTTTAAGTACTCAAAACGGTCACCAACAATATATTAGTTTTTTTTTAAAGGAAAAAAAAATGTACAATTTGTTATCAGTTGCTGGAGTCTGAGATGTTCTTAGGAAATTGGGGTAAAAGCAAAGTCTTTTTTAAAAGTTTTTATTTTATTTTAGAGAGAGCACGTGTGCACGAGTGGGGGAGGGGCAGAGGGAGAGGGAGAGAGAGAGAGAGAGAAAGAGAGGGAAGGAATCTCAAGCAGGCTCCAGGCTCAGCACAGACCTCACGACCCTGGGATCAGGATCTGAGCCGAAATCAAGAGTCCGACGCTCAACCGACTGAGACACCCAGGCGCCCTGCAAAATCATTTTTAATACAGACATTTACAAAGAGACATCAGTTTCACCTCTTGGTGACTGTTCCCAAAGGAGGTGTGTGGGGGGTTCCCCACCGTAGTAAGGTTACATGCGTGTGCACGCGTGTGAACCCACAACACTCCCCACATACACCGGTTAGGAAGGTGCTTTGGGTTCCAAGTGGGGGAAACCATGAAGAGAAGTTACTGGTTCACGTCGTTCAAAAGTTAAATGGTAGAGCAAGCTTCCAATGTGCTTTAACCAGGGCTCCGGCCCCATTTCTCGGATTCTTACTGCCCTGTCCTCCAGTGAGGGCTGGATTCCTTTTCAAGGCAGCTTTCTTCCTGGTGCCGGACGCCTGCGAACGGCCGCTGGGCTGGGAACGGAACAGCTCAGGTGAATTTCTGGACAACTCGTCTGAGAAGAGGCGGGCCTATTGCTTCCGGGAGCCACTGAGCACAAGTCCCGCCCTTCATTCTGGTCGGGCCAATCAGGGCCGGTCGCCCTGGGATACCGTGTGCTGATTGGCTCGGGCTCGAAGACAACCTGTCGCTGGGGCAGGTGTGTTGAGATCGGCTTACCCCACAGGGGGCCAGCCCTGGAACTGGGTGAGGCCGTCGCCTCTTGCCGCGGTGGGCACAGCGGGGCGGAGAGCAGAACCGGAGGCATTGGGAAGACTTTCCCGATGCCTACCGCACCTCACTAGCAATTTTAAAAATTATTATTATTTCTTTAGTAATTTTTTAAAAGTTTATTTATTTTGAGAGAGCATGAGCAGGGGAGGGGCAGAGAGGGAGAGAGGGAATCCCAAGCAGGCTCGGTGCAGAGCCCAAAGTGGGGCTTGAATCCAAGAAACCGTGAGATTATGACCTGAGCCGAAATCGAGTCTGACGCTTAACCGACTGAGCCACCCAGGCGCCCTGCAATTTTTTTTTGGGGGGGGGGCCGCCAGGGTGACTCAGTCGGTTGAGCAGCCGACTTCGGCTCAGGTCATGATCTCCCAGTCTGTGGGTTCGAGCCCCGCATCGGGCTCTGTGCTGAAGGCTCAGAGCCTGGAGCCTGCTTCAGATTCTGTGTCTCCCTCTCTGCTCCTCCCCCGCTCACACTCTGTCTCGCTCTCAAAAATAAAATAAAAACATAAAAAAAAATTTAAATATAAGAGGTACTTTCTAGATGCAGGGCACTATGGGAGATACCAAGACACACAGTTTACAGTAATTAGAAATAAAAAGACAAGGTGGCTAACAACTACGATACGCTATTAGGCGTAACGCTAACAAGAGGATTCAGGTGCTAAAACAAAGTACTGTAAAGGTGACGGAGACAGACCGCATCCGGCTGAGGTGCCCAGAGAGGCATCACGCTGCGAGTAACATTGGACTGGGTCTTAAAGAGTGAGTAGGAGCCTAAGGCTTGTAGAGGGGTGGGGGGCGGGGGAGGCATGGGAGGGAGAGGCGTGGTAAGAGCGAAGCCCACAGGTTGAGAGCCCAGGGAAGTGGCAGTCCAGATTCTAGAATTTGCTGCTGAGGCAGGAAATGGTAGCTCGGTACAGAGAGACCCTGGGTCGGGTGATACCTGAGGAAGTAGGAGCTTACCCCAAAGTCAGGCTGCAGGACGACCCTGCCTTGTATTTTCCCCGTAAAGAACTGGCTTGGGGCGCCTGGGGGGCTCAGTCAGTAGAGCGTCCGACTTTTGGTTTCGACTCAGGTCATGATCTCATGGTTTGTGAGTTCGAGCCCCACATCAGGCTCTGGGCTGACAGCTCAGAGCCAGGAGCCTGCTTTGGATTCTGTGTCTCCCTCTCTCTCTGCCCCTCTCCTGCTCATACTGTCTCTCTCTCTTTATAATATAAACATTAAAAAAATTAAAAAAATATACAAGTAAAAATGAAGTCACAGTATTTGCTATAGTGTGGTTTCCAATAGTAATCTATTGAGGATAAGTTAAATATTCTAAAAGACGAAACTTATTAAATATATCATGAAACAATAGAAAGTTACTCATATTTTTAGAATATTATTAGAGAGGGGCACCTGGGTGGCTCAGTTGGTTAAGTGTCTGACTTCAGCTCAGGTCACGATCTCATGGTTTGTGAGTTTGAGCCCCGCATCGGCTCTGTGCTGACGGCCTGGAGCCTGCTTGGGATTTTCTCTCTCTCCCTCTCTCTTCCCACCTCCCCTGCTTATGCTCTCTCAAAAAAAAAAAAAAAAAAAAAAAAAAAAAGAAAGAAAGAAAAGAAAAGAAAAAGGAAAAAAAAAAAAGAACCAGCTTAATTCCTCATTGGGCTTGTTAGCAGGAAGGTTGGTATCTCTTTCAAACCCAGAGGTTTACACAGCCCAAAGTAGGGGGGCACAGTCAGTCTGACCTTCAGATGCAAGCAGGGACCGTCGGTCTCTGGTCTGGGGGTCATAGGAGTCCCCATGTCTCTGTGACCCCTCAGGAAGGACAGTTGCAGACTTGTCACTTTGAACTTGGAGAACAGTGCCCCTCACTGGTGGTTCAGAGCCATGACCTCAGAGCTCTGCCTTTCAGTGAAATTCATAGCCCCCCATTCCCCTCCCCTGCCAGCAGCTGCCCCAGGGACTCGGGTTAAGAGGTAGTTTGGGGGCAGAACTCTTGCCCTGTCTCCTTCCCTGGGGTCCACAGCACCAGGAGGCCAGGAGATTTGTATGTCAGCTACACCACGGCCAGCAACACGGTTATCTGCGCTCCCTTCTCCGACTCCCCCACCCGCACACCCTTTCCCCACCCGGCTCCTGGGAGCCTTGGAGTAAAAGCAACTATGTTACCATGACCGAGGTTGCCACTTTCCCTGGCACAGAAAAAGAAACTAGAACCCAAAGTTCAATCTCCAGCGGGACATCCTGCCTTACCCAGACTGGTGGGTTCCCACATCGTCTTAGTCTCTTCTGGGAATTGCCTGGGGAGCCAGGCTCTCTCTGGTTTAAAAAAATTTTTTTTTAATATATTTTTTTAAGAGACGGAGAGGCAGCGTGAGCAGGGGAAGGGCAGAGAGAGGGAGACACAGAATCCGAAGCAGGCTCCAGGCTCTGAGCTGTCAGCACAGAGCCCGATGCGGGGCTTGAACCCACCAGCGGCGAGATCATGACCTGAGCCAGAGTCGGACGCCCAACCCACTGAGCCCCCCAGGCGCCCCTGGGTGGTTCAGTCGGTTAAGTGTTCAACTCTCCATTTCTGCCCAGGTCTTGATCTCGCAGTTTGTGAGTTCAAGCCCTACATCGGGCTCTGTGCTGATGGTGTGGCGCCTGCTTGGGATTCTCTCTCTCTTCTTCTCTCTCTGCCCCTTCAGCATACTCTTTCTCTCTCTCTCTCTCTCAATAAAAAAATAAACTTAAAAAAAAGTGCGCACTGACCTTCAGCCTCCTTGGTCATTGGCAAAATGGAGTCCCGTGTACGCCCGTGGGCTGTCCTCACCTTGGAGCTGGCATTCTTTTCTTTGTCGGCCTCCTCCCTTTCACAACCCTGCTGTCTCAACCCTGGTTCTGTTGGTCTCCGTGGGATATGGTGCAAGACACGGGCTTAGGCTCTGCTCCTGGCTTCCAGAAGTTGCTGCTTCTCTACTCTATGAACTTGGGGCCCAAATCTGGAAACTACTCTAAATACAAGTGAACTAAAAAAAAAAAAAAAAAAAGTTTTAAGACAGTATCCAGCGATTGGGGAAGGACAGAGTCAAATAGCACTCAGCAACCGGGACGGCCCTCCACACCAACTGGAGACTATAAGGATATGAGAATGAATTACCTCCCCTTTTATCCTCAAGAGGATGCTAATTCCCAGTTCCTGTCCTATGATGAGCTATTTCTCCTTAACAAATCAACTTAGAGAGGCACTTGGCGGGGGGGGGGGGGGGGGGGGCGGGGGAGCTCAATTGGTTGAATGGCTGACTCTTGATTTAGGCTCAGGTCATGATCCCGGGGCTGTGGGATCGAGCCCCACATTGGGGCTGTGTGCTGAGTGCGAAGTCTGCTCAAGATTCTCTCTCTCTCTCTCTCTCTTTCTCAGGGCGCCTGGGTGGCTCAGTCGGTTAAGCAGCCGACTTCAGCTCAGGTCGTGATCTCATGGTCTGTGAGTTCGAGCCCAGTTGGGCTCTGTGCTGTGAGCTTGGAGCCTGGAGCTGCTTCAGATTCTGTGTCTCCCTCTCTGTCTGCCCCTCCCCTGCTCACGCTCTGTCTCTCAAAAAATAATAAACATTAAAAAAATTTTTTAAAACGATTCTCTCTTTCTTTGCCCCTCTCCTCTGCTCGCACTCTCTCAAAACACACACACACACACACACACACACACACACACACACACACACCAAAAAACCAGAACCATTTCTTTGGGCAAGGTGGGGGGTGTTTGGGAAGAGGAACATTTTGGAGGGAAAAAATTTTGTTCTACATTTTAATCGTAGTGTGAGTTACATGATATATTCGTTGGTAAAAACTCGCGAACCACAGACTGAAGATCCATGCATTTTACTGCATACAAATTACATCTCAATTTAAAAATAGAAAAATATCAGACCAACGATTCGGCTTCCTTGGCTAATGTCTATATGCTACCGTGCAGTCACAAAAAATCAATCTGGACAAAGAAAAGAAATACCGCGTTGTGAAGCCAGGCGCGTCCTGGAGCAGAGGCTGAGGAAGTGGAGAGACACGGTTAGTGGGCTGGGCTGGGCCGCTCCGCTTGCGGGGCGCCGAGCCTCCTCCGCCATGTGGCTAATCACTTCCAAGTGTGCAGTCGGCTAATTACAGTCATTAGTGTTGCCTTCGACGAACAGGCTTGGGGATTCCTTGAAGTCATTCTCTTAGCAGGACTGGGGTGATTTTCCCAAGTCTGGCGACCTCAGGTTGTGGCCCGTCATGGTGGACCTCGGGGGCTCCAGGAACGAGCTGTTTTCACCACCGGGTCTTGGGTGTGTGTGTGTGTGTGTGTGTGTGTGTGTGTGTGTGTGACTAATCTTGGAGTCCACGAGTCATGCACATCGGGCTGCTAAGCACGGTGGGGCCTCCTGGGCTCCGCGCTGGCACCACACTCCCTGCCCGCCAACCCAGCCTCCCCTAGGTCCAGGCCAATCGCATTTTGAAAACAGGATTGTTCCCCGCAGCACTGCTTGCGATGCCAAGGGAGCAGAGACGGTCTGCACAGCCGTCAGGTGGAGACGAGTTAAGTTACGGCTTGTCCGCCTGACGTAATACCGAGAAATGAGTGAGGACGCTTCTCCGGGTGCAAATTTGGAAAGTTTTAGGCTGTCGTGATCAAATGAAAAGACCAACAGAGCGTGCAATCTGTAGAAAATACGAGTGCGTGTTTGCCTTTGCTCATATACATGAAGAAACATTGGAAAGAGGTAAGGAACGTAATTGCAGGGGTCACGTGTGTGTGGGGAAGAGGGGGCACTGGGTTGGGAATTGGGCGGAACGGAGATGGAGGGGGGCAGGCTTTTCACTGAAAATCTTTCAAAACTAGTTTTTAAAAAGTCACGTGAATATAATACCCAGTGGAAGATTGGAGTAAGTTCAAAAGTTGTTTATATTCATTTTTGAGAGAGAGAGAGAGAGAGAAAATGAGTAGGGGAAGGGCAGAAAGAGAGAGAGAGAGAGGCAGAGGATCCGAAGCAGGCTATGCGTTGACAGCAGAGAGTCCGATGTGGAGCTCAAACTCACGAACCACAAGATCATGACCTGAGTGGGAACCGAAGAGTGGGTCACTGAGCCACCCAGGCACCCCCAGTTTTGCGTTGTTTTTTTAACTTTGGCCACATGTTGTTTACTTTTTACCTCAATGTCCCAGGAATTGGCGAAGATTCTTTGCTAGACCAAACTTTAGTCGGGCTCCCGAACCTTCTCTTGGGCCCATCGGTGCACTTCTGGGTAAAATAATCCAGTTTTAGCAAGAACCCTGCTGAGTCAGGGCTGTGCCCATGCTCAGGAAAGGCCTGAGAAGGCCCTGAGGTCTCACTACTGACTGGCCTTGAGGCTCTGCACTAGCAGGAAGTTAGGGAAAGCCGACTTGCCAACTGACGAGCTCAGGGTCGAAGGCATGCCCCAACACACACACATACACACACTCACGCACACACACATGGTCTGTCAGCAAAGTCTGGGGGATTTGTTGGTTCCAGGCACTCAAGGAAATCCCTGTCTTATCATTAGCTGGCCACTAAGGTAACCTTGTAGGGACTTTAGTGGCCACATACAACAAGATCAGACTTCATAGAATTAGTTTCCAAAAGTCACTAAAAGAACAGCTACAGTAAGCAGCAGCAAAAAACAATCCCTGAGCGTAAAGGAGAATCCGATTTCTAGAGATGCCACTTATATCATTTAAAATGCTCCGTTTTTCATAAAAAATTATGAGACGGGCAAAGAAACAACAAAGTATGGCCGTGTAGGAAAAAAAAGCAATCCATAGAAGCATAGAAAATCCCAGACACGGTGCTTCCTAGCCAAAGACTTCAACTCAGCTATTTTCAACGTATTTAAAGAATTAAATGAAACCAAGTCAAAAGAATGAAATAAAAGTTTGAGAATGATGTCTCACCGATTGGGGACAATTAATAAAAGATAGAAATTAGAGAAAATAATCAAACAGAGTCGACCTTACCAGGCCATGGACCTGCGGCGGCGAAGGAACTGAGAAAAAAGAGGCAACAGTAGAGCAGGGTGCAGGGGGCCCCCAGCCAACTGCTCGAGGCCCCACGGTTTATTATCCATCTCCTTTTATGCCTTTACAGAGCTCCTAGGATTAACTGCAGAAGGTCAGTAGGGTGTGACAACAATGTATCTCCGGTTGTGCAAATGCAGTCTTGGCAGGTTCTGTTTCCCGCCAAACAGGAGCTCTACAGTTGGAAAAACAAAACAAAACAGTAACTGAAATGAAAGATCAATCAGATGATCCACTTTGAAGAAAACAAGGGGAAGAGACTGAAGAAAAATGAACCCGGCCCCAGAAATCTGTGGAAAAGGATCAACCATATCGACATACATATAATGGGAGTTCCAGAAGGCGAAGAGACAGGACGAAGAGATAGAAAGAATCTTTGTAAAAAAAATAATGGCAGAAAACTTCCCAATTTTGATGCAAAAACATTACTCTATTTGTCTAAGAAGCACATTGAACTTCAAATAGAATAAACTCAAGGGCAGGATAAATACCTAGACACATGATAATCCAACTGTAAAAAGACAAAGACAGAGAATCCTGAGAACAAGAAAGGAGCCACTCATCATGTACAAAGGTTCTCTCATCAGAAATCATGGAGCCCAGAGGGCATGACAGATTTTAAAGTACTGAAGGAAAAAACTCCTATCAACGAAACATTTTATATCCAGCAAAACTATCCTCCAAATAAAAAATGAAGGAAAAATTAAGACATTTCCAGATGAACAAAAACCATTCATCACAGCACAACTGCCTTGTAAGAAAACAAATGATGTCCTTGGGGCTAAAATGAAGAAACACTAACTCAAATCCACACGAAGAAATAAAGAACCTTGGTAAAGGAAACTACATAGGTAAGTATAATAGGGAGTATATTTTTTGTTTGTAACTCTTATTTTTTTCTCCCGATGTAAAAGAAAAAACCTGCATAAAGCGATAATGATAAATCTTCAGGGACGGGCAGACAATGTATAAAAATGTAATTGTATTGGAGCGCCTGGGTGGTTCAGTTGATTAAGCATCCGACTCTTGATTTCAGCTCAGGTCATGATCTCACAGTTTGTGAGTTCGAGCCCCGCATCGGGCTCCATGTTCTGACACATCAAGCCTGCTTGGAATTCTCTCTCTCTCCCTCTCTCAGTCCCTGCTCCAATCATGTTGTCCTGTCTCTTTTTCAAAATAAATAAATAAACTTAAAAAAATGTAATTGTATGACAATATCAACACAGAAGGGGGGAGAATGGAACCATACAGGAGCAAAGTTTTTGTATATTATCGAAATGAAGTTAGTATTAATTGGGACCAGAATGTTAATTATACTCCAGGGCAAACACCAAGAACACAGGGCATGACCAACTGTGTCAGCCAGGCTGAGAGCTCAGAGTCTGGAGCCTGCTTCAGATTCTGCGTCTCCCCCTCTCTCCGACCTGCCCCCCCTCACTCTCTTTTCTCTCTCTCAAAAATAAATAGACATTAAAAAAGAAATATTTGCAGACGTGCAAGTATTAAAAAAAGATACCGAAAAATGTAAATTTTTAGAACCTTAAGAATAATTTGAAAAAAAGTCTTGTTGATGAAGACATATTCTATAATCATTAACTAGTACCTCAAGACACTCAAGAGGGAGGTGCATAGTAAATGAAATCCGTATTTCAAATATTATCTTGCTAATTTTGAATTCTCTGGCTGTCTTCTTATTGGCTATAGTTAAGAGTCATCCTTACTTTTATTTTGTGAGGTTTCATATGAAGAAGAGCAGTCGTGACTGTTATTCCTCATTTTCTTGTTCACCTGCCTTTATTTATTTATTTATTTATTTATTTATTTATTTATTTATTTATTTATAAGTAGGCTCCACACCCAATGTGGGGCTCGAACTCACCACCCCGAGATAGAGTTGGATGCTCTACCGACTGAGTCAGCCAGGAGCCCCTCCCCTGCCTGTATTATTAGTATCATCTCTAATTTGGGCTTTCTTTGCAAGTACCGTTTTTATTTTAACTTTTTGATGGAGCGCTGCCAATGTATAAAGAAGATACGAAATAATACAAACCCCAATATATCCATCATTCTCCTTCCATGATTATCAACCCATGCCCCATCCACTTCTCCCCAGCCCTGTAATATCCCTACATGGCATTATTTCATCTGGAAATAACTCCCCGTGTATCTCGAAAACACAAGGAGTCTTTGTAAAAAAAAAAAAAAAACAAACCCCAACTACAATGTCATTATTATACCTTGAAATGTAATTTCCCGGAATCTTTAAGTCGCAGGAGTGGGGAAATCTTTGCAGTTAACAAAACGAAACTAAACAGATCAGGAAAGAGAGAAATGTGTTTTTAGCATAATAAGGCTGAGGTCGTTTCACAAGGAGTAAGGTCCAAATACTATCAATGTGAAGGATTCCTTCTCTGCTTAGACTAGCCGGGGGCACTTCACTAGTCAACTAGGTTGGTGGCCGTTTAAGAAAATCTCTTTATGGTAGTGGGTTATGCTGATCTTCAGGTCCTTTAGAGAAAAGCTCCCCCTGGCTTTGCAGGCAGAGCTGCAGGGAGCTAGCGTGAAGCAAGCAGTCGGCTCGTAGGTTTGTGTAATTAAAGCACCACATCCTGTCTTCACTTCCATCAGATGCAGCAGCTGGTGAAAATCCCACCCTCCTCTGCCTCAAGTCTAAGGGTGGAGCTTGTAAACTACAGAAGCGGATGAACAGGGGATTCTCTAACCCTAAGGGCCTGGCGGGGGTCCCGGGCGGGCGGGTTCGAGAAGAGAAGGGCAGTGCGAGGGAGCAGGGTGGGAGGCAGCAGGGGACACCTGTTGATGACTGAGCTTTGGGGCTTGACTTTTCTCTCCGGTGCGGCAAACAGCAGCCAGGGGCCTGCTAGAGGCCAAGTTCCCAGTTCTCAGCCCCGTCCTGCCGGGGGCAGCTACGCCCCTCCCCATAACTCGCTAAGTCTCCTCGAAGTAAACTTTGGGTGCAGATGCAAGAGCTGTGGGGTGGGGTCAGAATCTGGGCGGCGCACCGCCCTGCAGGATCCGCCCTCCTGGAGACGAAGCCCCCTCCTCAGGAAGAAGGGGCTCCTCCTTGGGGCCACGGGCCGTGAGGAACTGGGGCGCTATGTTCACCCCTGGTTTTATTATGCAGCCTCGGCTCCCCCCCCCCATTCCAGGCGTCCCCACAGAGGGGTTTTGATGTTAAACACGTTTGCAAGAACTTAAACGTTTACTCCCAAACAGTCGCACACTGAAGGACCACCTTGGGCTTGGGTGACGGCAGCGCCGCAACCCCGCGCTCGGGAAGGCGCCCCGCGAGCTCCGACCGGGAGCGGAGGGCGCGTCCCGGGCACACGCCCCCCGCCCTGCCCCTCAGCGCTGCCAGCCGCCCGGGCGCCTAACTAGAGCAAAGGGCAGCACGGAGGGGGGCGGGCGGGGCCTGAGCGGCGAGCGGCCTCCCATTGGCCGCCCTCGCTCCGCCCTCGGTCCCGATTGGTCGCGGCGTGAAGCCGGAGACGGCGATGCGGCCAATGGGGGCGCCCGCGGGGCGGGGCCGCGGAGGCCCGGAGCCCGGGCGCGGGCGAGTGGGTAAACAGATCCGGGGCGCGTGCGGCGCCGGCGCTGCGGCAGGCGAGCGCGCGGAGGCAGCGCGAAGGTGACCGCGGGGCCCCGCTTCCTGCCGCCGGGTAAGGCTGCGGCGCGTCCCGCTCGCCCTCCGCGCGGGCCCCTTCGGCGTCCTGCTGCGGGCCCGCGGCCTCCCCGCTGCGAGTTCCGCCTCCCCGGGTGCCTCCTGCCCCGGGCTGGCCGCGGGTCCCTGGGGGCGCGCGGAGCAGCCCTGGTGGCCGCCCGGACGCCTGGCCGTCGCAGGCTCTTTCTCTTCGCTCCCACACCTCCGCGCGCTGTGTCTCAGGGGGCCCTGGGCGCCCCCCCTTCCCCCCCGCGCTGCAAGCTTGTGTCAGAACTTTGACCCACCCTGAGCCGGGCCCAGCTGTTGGCTTTCACGGGTGGCGGTTTGCGGTGTACTTGGGCAAAGCGGCCCTTCTTGGTCCCTTCCTCCGTTCGTTTTTTTGGGGCCCTTCCCGCTACTTCTGCAAGCACTGGGGGTCCTGGGAGTGGTTTGGGCTGCATTGCCCTCCCTGTGTGCCTTTCCCCCGTCCTAGTCCCCCCCCCTCGCCCCCTGCCGCCCCCTGGCCGGTGCCCCGGTGTGTCCCGGAGGTGGGGGATGCGGCAAGGGCAGATCTGGGTGCAGGTGCTCCCCACGTGGCTGACAGGTGCCAGCCTCCTGAAGGGCGACCGACACTGGGCTGAGCCGTCTCTCCGCCTGCGCTGGACGCTGCCCACTGGAAACCTGTGGCGCTCCCTTGGCCCTCGGGTGTGCGTGACAGAGGACTGAAGTGCCGGGCGTGCCAAGCCTCCCTGCTTGCCAAAGGATCCGAGCATGCATGATGCCAGCCTGCCGGTTGTCCTGTTGTGGATGGACAGGTCATCCCCGCCAGAGGGCCCTTCTCCCTCGAAGGGACCAGGCGGGTGCTGTTGGTTCACGGGCCCGGCATCTTTAGGACTCTGGCCCCGGCTCTGGGGATTGTGTTCAGCCTTGCAAAATCATGCAGGCAAAGGAGGGTTGTTAGAACTTGGGGTCTGACCTTGGGCAAGTCTGGGGCAAAGGGAACCAGGTAGTCTGAGCACTTCCCTGTGTGATGCAGCCAGACGGTTCTTTGTCGTGGGAGGGCTGACCTCTGGGACAGATGCTGGTAGCACCCCCCGCCCCCCCCCCGCTAGTTGTGACGACCAGAAATTTCTCCAGCCGTTGCCAAATGTCCCCCAGACGGCAGAACTGCCCTTGGGGGAGAGCAGTTGAAGTGAGACTCTAACAAGTGTGTCCGCGTGCCGCCAGAAGCCTGCTGTTCCCTCCAGCGAGGAGGCGAGCGGTTTAGGCAAAGGGTCGTGCGGTCCCCCTGCCCGCGGCCACTGATGGAAACCCGGCCGATGGGGCTTCAGAGGAGACGCCACACGGGCCCCTGGAGGAATGGGAGGGAGGAGGTAGAAGCACGCGGGCATTGACTGTGCCCGCTGGGTGCAAGGCAGTGACTGACTGGGTCCAGGGTGCAGAAGTAGAAGGCTCTGGGGGCTTTGCAAGACTTGGCGGGGGGGGAGAGAAGGCCTAGGAAATGCTCATGGGGCAGTTTTTAAATAGTGAGCAAAACAAGTTGGAGCTCCTGAACCCTGACAGAAAGGCCGGCTCATTTATCCACGCGTGGCCTTTCCAAGGCGATGCTTTAGTTGTCTTGTGTGTTGGGGGTGTAGGAGGGGCCAGCCCGTGGGCGCAGAGGGTGAGTGGCCGCCTGTCCAGCTCCTGCGTGGGGATGCTAACGTGTGTCCCTGCAGGAGCGAGGCTACGCCGGAGTGCAGCATGGGGACGCGTGTCCTTTGTAAAGTTCATTTATGGTTGGTTGATCGAAGCATCCGAGTCAAAGATGGCCGTTTCTCTTCGTGCGGAGAAAGAGGGTGTTACTTCTGCGTCTAGATTTTTGCCTTCAGGGTAATCCGGAATGTCTGTCCTAAAGTTCTAAGTACCAGATTGAAAAGCCGCAAACCAGTGATGATCGATTGCGCAGGGCGAGGAAAAACACGCCCAGCCTCCACCTCCCACGAATGTCCCTTTCTTGTTAATCGACCCCGGGGGACCGCATCAGGATTTTCCGAGAACATCGCTGGGTCGCTTCGGCGGTGTCCGGGGTGCCCTTCGCGGCCTGGAGAAAAGGATCCGGGCAGAGCGTTCACTTCTCCTTTCTCGAAAAGCAGTTTACAGAAGTCCAAACTTGGCAGGATGATTTGCCGCCAGGAGCCACGGACAGTGAGTCATTATCTTTGCCAGTTGAAACAAGAGCCGTGTGCAAAATTAGACAGGAATATTTAGAGAGAGAGTTGTCTTGATCCGACAGCGGCTTCTGGAAACAGTTGGCGCATTCCCGCCGGCTGGCAGCCAGGAACGTGGGGCCCGGGGAAAAGAGCGCGCGGCAGGGAGCGCGGGGGCCCCCTTCTTCAAGGGTCGCCCCTACAAGAGGGTGATGTCCGTGACCCCGATGGATCCGGGGTGCTCTGGCCACGCTTTGCAAACCGGTGCGGGTGCCCGCTGGTCTGTCGCAAGCAGTGTTGCTCTTCGCCGGGTTACAGGCTCCTGAGCCCTTGACCTTTGGCTCTGAGGTCAGGGGCCCCCAGGATAGAGTCAGAAATGACCCTGAAAATGGCTTTAAATTTTGATACTTGGGCGTGATTTAGTTTTGGCGTGCGCACGTGCAGAAGATTCACGAGAGAGCTGAGTGATTTCCGCTCAGATGAATCTTTCCGGGTGTCACGGAACAGCGACCGTGTTCTTGTCCCGAGAGCTCTGGACGTGTGCGTGTGTTGTAAATACCCTCCTACTCCCACCCGGGCTGGGGGAGAGGGGCTACGTTTGGTCCCCACCTGGAAGATCCCGAGTGCCCCTCCGCATCCGGCCCCCGAGAAACAGCCGGCTCTGCGATCGCAGGTGGATCTGGGTGTTTCCTCCTCACTGAACAGCTAGTGCTCGGTTGACCGTGGCGTTGGGAATACCCAAGTGACCGGCACTCGGGTCCCTGACCACAGGGAACTTGTAGGAAGGGGCGGGTACCGAGCCCCCCTCACTGCCCTCAGTGCGGCTTGGATCGGGGGCTCTGGGGGGAAAGCGGGAACACGGCTCAGAGAAGGAGAGTTGGGGGAGGGCTCTGAGGCCGAGCCGGGCGTCAGCAGGAAGAGGCAGGAGTTGGGGGGGGGGGTCAGCGGTCAGCGCTTCCCAGACTCCCTGTGGCAGACGGACCGGCTTTTATTTTTTCCCCACTTTGAGCAGCGCGTTTGCAGAGCACAGGGACGTGTCATGCGGTGCTAAGTTGCTGTGGAAGTTTCTAGGTGCTCGCTCCTCCTGCCGCGTGGAGGGCGGTGCCGTCGGAGGACTCCCGTTTGAGTCGCGCCAGAGGCTGGGGCCCCCTGGGATGGGGGGGCGCAGGCTGCCGGAACACTCGGGTGAGCGCTGGCAGCCCGTGGGCACGGCCCGCACGGCCGGGGGAGTTCGGGGAGTTCGGGGGAGGCGGAGCGGCGATCCCACACGTTTTGTCTCAGCAGTGGGTCGGGGGCAGGAGGGCTTGGCGCCACACCCCTGGGAATTTTCAGCTGCCGTTCAGCCCAGGCCAGAAAGGGCCGCCGGGCACCCCCGGCTCGTGAGTCCGGCTGCCGCCTCGGGGGCCCTGGCGCGCGCACAGTCCGGGGCACGCCGTGGGGGACCCAGAGCGGGTGCCAGCCCTCTGCCCTGGGGACCCGGGAGGTGGAGCACCAGCCGGTTCTGCTGGGAAGGCCGGGAAAGCACCTTCTGTGCCCGGAGGCCTAGGTGCTGGGGCCCGAAGGATGCCTGCGTTCCCCCCTGGGAGAGAAGAGCCGGGAGGCCGAGGCAGGGGCAAAGGTCCGGCGGCCGGTGCCAGGGGGAGGGTGCCAGGTGGAAGCCAGGCGGGGAGCCCGGGGAGGCGGCTGGTGAGAAGCGAGGGCGGGGAGTCCCAGGTGGTGGACGGCGGGGTGGGGGAGGGGGAGGGCATAGATTCACGGGAATGGTATCTGTGCAGGCAGAGGGTCTAGACGAAGTGACTGGCTGGCCACTGGCGGCCAGGTTTCTAGTCCGGAGGAGCTGTTTGGGGGCGGATGGTGGCAGCACCGCTGAAAACAGAGTGTGCCGGAGGAGGGGGCGGATAGTTCCAGATGCCAGGCGGTCGAGGGCCCCATGGGACCCTGTGTGGGAGGCAGGCTCAGCTCTCGTGGGCGGCTGTGCGGTCGGCCGACTGTGCGGAGCCTCCTAGCCATCCCTGTGGTCAGGATGTAGGGCAGAGCCGGCGTGCACCTCCCCCCGCGCCCCTTCGTGGGCGCCTGTGGGACTTGGGCGGGGGTGATGCGGTGTGTGTGTGTGGCCGGGTCGGTTCTAGAACCGGCTCTGTGGCGGAGGCGGCCTGGGCCGAGCGCAGGGATGCGCCGACCTGGGCCAGCTCTGGGAACGCTGAGGCTCAGTGGGGGGGAAGGGTGGGGGGGCAGGCCCAGGCGTGGGGACCCCGAGCTGGGCGGGAGGTGGAGGAGGAGGGGCCCGTGGAGGCAGCGGAGCTGGAGTGAGACGTGGGGAGTACATCGTGGGGACCCAGGAAGGGGTTCAGGGGAGTGGGGGGGGCTGGCCGGAAACACGGGGGGGGGGTGTTGGCTGGGCCAAGCGGCCTGAGGCATGGGGGGGTTGGCCGAGGAGAGTGTCGGGGAGGGCCTGGGGGCTGCCAGAGTGGGAGAGGAGGTGGCGGGGGAGCAGTCGGCAGGGGGGTCTTTGCGCTTGGCCCAGGGAGGCCGGGAGAGGGGCTTTGCCGACTTGGGCCGTGGAGGAGGGAGGAGGAGCCGGGCCAGGAGAGGGGGTCTGGGGGGTCTGGGGCGGGGGCCGGGGCTGGCGGCCTCCGCCGGGAAGTGGGGAGGCAGCGGGGGAGTGAGGGAGCCCCGCGCTTGGCGGGAGGGGCGAGGTGGGCGGGGGCTCCTCCTGCCGGCTGAGGAGCCGCTTGCTCCTGGTGGGCGCCTGAGTGTGTGTGGTGTGTGAGTGCGCGTGCACGAGTGTGTGTGTCAGTGTGAGCATGTGAGTGTGCACGTATGCGTGTGTTGGAGACAGTGTGGTGTGAGAGGGCGTGCACGAGTGTGCATGTGTGCGAGCACGTGAGTGTGCGCGTGAGTGCAAGCACATGTGTTAGACTGGTGTGAGAGCGTGTGCACGAGGGTGCATGTATGAGTCTGAGCACATGAATGTGCGTGTGTACTCACTGTGTGTGGTGTGCGTGTGCACGGGCGTGCACGCATGTGAGTGTGAGCACTTGAGCGTGCATGTTCACGTGTTGGTGACTATGTGAGTGTGTGGTGTGAGTGCGCGTGCATGGGTGTGCGCGCATGAGAGCACTTGAGCGTGCATGTGTGCGTGTTGGTGACTATGAGTGTGTAGTGTGAGTGCGCGTGCACGGGTGTGCATGAGCGTGAGCACTGAGTGTGCATGTGTGCGTGTTGGTGACTGTGAGTGTGGTGTGACGGCGCGTGCACGGGTGTGCGTGGGTGTGAGCACTTGAGCGTGCGTGGGTGTGAGCACTTGAGCGTGCGTGTGTGCGGGTTGATGACTGAGTGTGGTGTGAGGGCACGTGCACGGGTGTGCGTGGGTGTGAGCACGTGAGCGTGCATGTGCGCACGTGTTGGTGACTGTGAGTGTGTGGTGTGACGGCGCGTGCACGGGTGTGCGTGGGTGTGAGCACGTGAGCGTGCATGTGCGCACGTGTTGGTGACTGAGTGTGTGGTGTGACGGCGCGTGCACGGGTGTGCGTGGGTGTGAGCACGTGAGCGTGCATGTGCGCACGTGTTGGTGACTGTGAGTGTGTGGTGTGACGGCGCGTGCACGGGTGTGCGTGGGTGTGAGCACGTGAGCGTGCATGTGCGCACGTGTTGGTGACTGTGAGTGTGTGGTGTGAGTTCGCGTGCACGGGTGTGCGTGGGTGTGGAGGAGAGGCAGGGGGTGTGTCCCTCCCGGGCTCAGTACTCGTGACCACACCCTGGGTGGCAGAGGTGTGTGATCCCGCGGAGGGGATGCCCCTTCTGCACCTGGGGGAGGGGCGGGTCCCCCTCTGGCGCTGGCTCCGCCCCTCCCGGGCCTAGAAGGATCGCACCGGCGTCCTTCCGCACATGCACACGACCCTTCCCAGACCCTGTCCCCCCGGTTTTCAGAGCGGGCCGCGCTGCGCTCCCCGGGTCGGTGGTACCTCCTGCCTGGTGCGTCTTCTTTCTGGCCCCGACGGACCCGGCCGGCTGGGGGGCGGAGGGCCGAGCCAGTGGCCCCGCACCCCGCAGGCGGTCATGCTTTGACAGGCGGTTACCGTTTTGGAGACCCGGAGAAGCCCGTGGCTCTGGCTGGCGGGCGTGCCCACGGCCGACATTCGGGGAGCCTGGGGCTGGCACCGCGTGGGGCGCAGCGATGGCGGCCAGTCCGCTGTCTGCCCTGCTTCCCTCTTGATTTCTCGTGAGCAAGGGGCGAGGCAAGACGGAAGCAGTTGGGTCCCCATCCTGGGCTGGTGCCACCCCACCCGGGGTCCATGTGTGCGCGCCACCAGCAGCCACCCTCCCGTCTGTCCCTCCCCTGCCCCCGCCCTGCTAGATAGGTCGTGATCTCTCCGTTCGTGGGGTGGGGCTCTGTGCTGACAGCTCGGAGCCTGGAGCCTGCTGCGGATTCTGTGTCTCCCTCGCTCTCTGCCCCTCCCCTGCTCACGCTCTGTCTCACACACGCTCTTGCTCTCTCTCTCAAAAATAAATAAATGTTAAAAAGAACAAAAAAGCAAGCACTAGGGTTCTTCGTGCACGCGTGGTGCCAGCGTCAGTTCTGGGCTGCGTGTGGCACGTGGAGGCGCAGCTAGCCGAGGCTGGGCCTGGCGGCAGTGCGGCACCCGAGGGCCCCGCGCCCAGCGTCTCCTCCCGGCTCCCGCACACCCAGCGGTGGACGTCAGTGTGGGGCCTCCTTCCGCTGCTTATGTCTGAGGCCAGAAGCAGGCCCGGCGCCGGGTGGCTGGGCTCGCTGGTGGTGCCGTCGCTCTTAGTCCAGGTGACTCGGGAGCTTTCCGGAAGGGGCAGTCTGGCCAGATGGCCTTTGAGGGCCCTGCCAGCGCCAGGACTTCTGTGACTCAGGATTTCCGCCACTAGGCGGACCTGCTTCTCAGGCCACGAACCTTGCTGTGTCTCCGGGAGGGCGACTGTTGATTTAAAATATTGATTTACTGATGCGGGGACAGGTTTCTTACCTGCCGCTCTCCCCGCCTCCCGGGCAGCAGGGGCAGGATCGGAGCCCGGAGCCAGGCCAGCACCTGACCTCTTTGGGGCTCCGGGCAGCTTTCTCGCCGGCACGCTGGGACGGCACCCCACAGTGGTTGTCGGGCAAGGAGTGTGTTTCCCCGAAATAGTAAATGTCAGTGGGGGTGTTTTGAAAGATAGGAAGGTGAAAGCAAAGCATTTTGGGGGGGTGCCTGGCCGGCTTAGTTAAACGCCCGACTCTTGGTTTCCGCTCAGGTCCTGATCTCCCGCTGAGTGGGTTCCAGCCCCGTGTCGGGCTCGGCGCCGGCAGCATGAAGCCCGCTTGGGATTCTCTCTCTCCCTCTCTCTCTGCCTCTCCCCCACTCACACTCTGTCTCTAAAAATAAATAAGACTTGGACTTAGCGGCACCCCAGGCGGTGCGCGGTGCCTGGCGCGTAGCCGATGCTCGGTGAGGTCTCCCTGAGCCTCGCAAAGGGGCTCGTGGGAGCCTGGGGCACCTTTGCTCCGAAAGCCGGCGAGACTCGGTCGTCGGGGACGAGAATGTACTCCGAGTGGCCGTGGGACGGTCCAGCACCTGGCACTTGGGTGGCACTCAGTGCTGTTTGCTGGGTGGCCAGACTAATTATTTCAGAAGAAGGATCCGGAAGGTATTCGAGAACATAGCCTGCCCCTCTTCCCAGCCCAGCCATTTGCCTTTTTAAAAATAGCTGCTGTATTAGTGTCCGAGGCTGCTGTGACGAGCCGTCACGAACCCACCAGCTGGACACACTGCAGGCCTCACCCCGGTTCTGGGCTCAGAAGTCCACAACGGGTGTCAGGGCGGAGGTGGCCCTTGCTTTCCCGTTTCCCAGCCTCTGGGGGTGGCCCGAGTCCCGAGTCCCTGGGCCGTGGCCCCGCCTCACGCTCGCGCCCCACCCCCCCAAGCTCTGCTCCTCCCACACTCGGACCCCGCCTCTCTCCCCAGAAGGGCCGCGTGAGTAATTGGGCCCACCTCGATGCCCCCCTCCCAGGGGTCTTTAATGAGTCCCATCTGTGCGTAAGGTAACGTAGCCACAGGCCCCGGGACCAGGGCGCAGATGTGAGTGAGGCCTTATTCAGCCTGCCGCACTGGGACACGGCCCATTACATTCCTGGTTTCCCTTCACAGGGAGCCCCCCCCCCAACCCCCGTGGCTCCGGGTCCCCACCCCGGGTCCCGTCCGCCTTCCCGTGTGACGGTGCTTGTGTTCTGGTCTTCGGGATCAGCCCGGGCGTCGGGGCGGGTGGGGGTCCGAGAGGCGCAGTGCCTGAGAGGGGCTCAGAGAAAGGAGCGTGGGGGCGCCGGTGACTTAGGAGCGGGGCAGGACCCGGCCGGCCTGGGGGGTGGGGGCAGCTGATGCGGAGACTGCTGAGGCGTCGGGGTAGGGCCAATCCGGGAAGGCGGCCTCGAGGCAGTGCGGCCTGCTCGCAGGTGCAGGGGGCCCCCTCTCCTCCTGCGCATGGCGGACCGCGCCGGGCTTTATGCCCTAGCTTCCGGGGAGGCTCAGGCACGGGCCGAGACGGCCGATTCCCAGGCCCGGCGCTGGCCTCCCAAGGACCGGGCTCCCGGCTGGTTTAGATGCGCCGGTGCGCACCGGCGGGCTTGCTCCCCGGGCACAGGTACCGGTGGACGCTGGGCAGGAGGCCGGGGTCCTGACCGTGACGCCTCCGGCCTCGGGCTCGGGAGGTGGTGCCCCCCGGTTATCCTTCAGACAGCTCGGAGCCGGTGGAGCGAGGGGTAGCGTGGGATCCGGGGAGGTCGTTCTGGAGGTCGAGTGTGCCGAGGCTCGCAGAGCGAGAGCTCCCGGGGTCAGAGGGCCCCCCCCCCCCACACCGTTCCTCCCGTAAAACACCAGCGAGAGCTTCTCCTCCGAGAGCGGCCTTGACCGCGGCAGGACTGCCCTGCGGGTGTTTACGCTTAGCGTCCAGGCGGGCTGCCGGCACTCCGGGCGCCTCACCGCGCACCCGGGAGAGGGCGAGACTGCGCCTCCTGAGTCCGACGGGACCCTGTATCTGGCCCGAGGGCCCGGCCCGGATCAGCGGGATCGGGCACGCCGCCGCCATTCCTGCGCCCCCTGGTCTCACTGAGGCCGGACCTCGTTCTGGAGGGCCCCAGGGGTGGCAGGAATGAATACCTACTGTGCGCCTGTCACCTGGGGCCCTGAGTGCTGGGTGTGGCTCACCTAACCCACTCCTCTCTAGAGCAGGCGGGGAGGCTGAGGCCCACAGCCGCCCTGGAATGGCTCGGTCAGCAGTGGGGTCAGGGTTCGAACCCAGGGCGTCCTGCTCCAGACCGTCTCGACTGGTCCCCCAGCACCACATCTGCGATGACCGTTGTCTTGTGGTTTGTTATTTTTTAATTTTTTTTGAGAGCGAGCAGTCGTGCATATGCTAGCCAGGAGTGGGGCAGAGAGCGGGGGACAGAGGATCTGAAGCAGGCCCTGCCCTTCAGAGGGTGGCGGGGGCGGGGGGGGGGGGGCCCTGCAGGCGGGCTGCTCTGTGCCTGGTGAGTGAGCCTATCCCTCGGGGTCAGGGGGGTCCCGCCCCTACACCAGCCTTGTGGGGCGACCGGGACCCTGGTGGTTCTGGGCTCCTGTCTCCCCAGAATAGGGGCGTTTTGTGGCCCGTCGCTCTTTCTTGCAACCGTTGCGCTCTGTGAGCCGTCGCAGCACGCGGATGCGTGAGAGGCTCGTGTTCCAGTGAATATTTATTTCCAAATGCAGGAGGCGGGGCCGGGCGGGACCCAGGGGTGCTCTGCTGGCCCCTCACTGAGAAGGACCCTTGTCCCCTTACACGTCCTGACTTTTGGTCCAGGAAAATGTGGTGGCTGCCCTTTACTCTGAACTAGGGTCCTGGTTTTGTGGGGGGGGGGAGTACCCACTTCTACCGCAGGGGCCGGCACAGGGCCCCGCGTCCCCGGCTTCTGGGAGGGCGACTGAGCCCCGTGCCCAGAGCGGGGTGGCCGTGCTCCCCGCTCCCGGCGGCCAGTCAGGGGCTGTTGTCCCCTGCTGCGGGCCAGTGGCTCACAGGTGGTAAGGGCAGCGTCCGCCGGCTGCCCCTTCTGCCCCTCGGGAACGCGTTTTTTTAGTTTAAGCAGATATTCGATGATATTTTAATACCTTTTTTTTTTTTTACTATAAAAGTAGTGCGTGTTCTTTGTGGAAAATTTTAGAAAAACTAAAGGCTGAGACTGTTTTGACACCCGCTTTTTTTTCACGTGGGAAGTTCTGATAAACTTTCCTCTTAGTCCGTCAATGTGGCTTTCTCAGTGACTGCGCAGCATCCCGCGTCACCGTGTCCTGCCGCCAGGCAACCAGTCTTAGGTTTACGATCTCATAGCTCAGTTGTCACACGCGTCCGTTTTGAAGGGAGTGCAGCGTGCCAGGTTTTGGGAGGATTCTTGCATAATTGCCAGGCAGGATGGCCAGCGAGGAGAAGGCTGGGGAAGGGGCCGGGGTAGGCGTGCAGGTCCGGGGACTTCCCGAGGCCACTGGCAGCTGTGGGGACCCGGTGGCCCTGATGGCCTGTCCCCCCTCGGGAAGGCCGACAGTCCAGGCCTGGCGCGGTCTGCGGACGACGGAGGCTGTTTCGCTCTGTCCCGTCCCTGGTCCATCCGCGTGGGTTCAGTTGCCGGCATATCAGGCCGTTTCTGAAGCGGCCGGTGAGACCCTGGGTGGCCCCTCACCGGCTGGAGGCCTCGGGTGTGGCCACGGAAGCTCATGGGTTTGGCTGCCAAGTTTCGGTCTCCCCCTGCCTTGCTTGTCCCCCGGAGCCCCTGCGGGAAAGAGTCACCTGGGGTCTCCCTTTTCTGAGAGTGAAAGAAAGCGGGCACGACCTCAAGCACACACAGGCGCGTCTCGGTCCCGGGCAGGCTCGAAGTGGGCGACGTCCGTGCCCAAAGCAGAGCCCGCGCTTGGCTGGGCCGGGGCGGAGGGTCACTGGCGGCCCCGCCCCCGCTGGGGCCTCCCGAAGTGGCATCCAGCAGCCGTGCGGGGGAGTGCGGGACGCGACAGCGGCGGCTCTGTGGCTCGTAGTCTGTAAGCTCCTTCTTCTCAGTCCCTGGAGGCGGTGACAGGACGGGAGAGGGCAGGTGGAAGGTTTCCACTGAAGGGCAAGGCTGGACTTTGGGGGAGACTCGCACAAAGGATCCGTTTTCTGCCTTCTTGCCTGGCCTTGCCGAGGGCCACCGGTGCTGCCCTCCCCCCGGGCTGCGGAGCGCGGCTCCCGGTGGGCGTCCAGCACCGGCAGCAGCGGCACCTGGGAACCTGTGAGGTCTCCAGGCCCACCCCACACCTACAGAGTCAGAAACGGGGGGCGGGCGGGGTGCTCTGATGCCCACTAAAGCGTGAGGGCCTGGAGCTCTCACCCGACCTTCCCCGCCCGTGCTTCCCTGACCGAGAGCCCTCGGGCGTCTGCGCGCCCGGCCCCGCGTCCAGGGTGCGCGTCCAGGGTGCGGCGGCCCTGCCAGCCCCCGCGTTTGTTTGCGCAGGGGTCCTCCTCCCCTCCCCTCCCCTCCTCCCGGTTCCTGTCTTCTCTCCAAGACTCCTAGCGGGTCCCGGCTCCTCCCGGCCTGGCCAGAGTGCTCCTCGGCTGCTTCTCTGAGGTCTCCTGCTGCCCCTTTCCTCTTGGGGGGCAGTTCTTCCGCCCCAGGACCCCGTCCTACCCCTCCAGCACGAAGCCCCTCAGAGGCTTTAGCAGTACTTGGGTGACTGACAGCGCGTGCCCCCCGAGAGGCACCGTTGGGGACGGTGACCCTGGCCGAAGTTAAACACGTTTTACACTGTGTCCGAGTAGAAAAAAGAGATTAGTGCGGGCCCCCACGAGGGGACAGTGTCACACGGAGTCCTGCCCGCACTGCGCTCCGACGACCACGTCCTGCTGCTCAGGCCCCTCCCGGTGGCCTGCCCTGGGGCCCGGACTGCAGCGGCGAGGAGTCTAGTCTCGGGGAGGGGGGGCAGCCCCCCAGGGCTTAGGGTCGGGCTCCCTGGGCCCAACGGGGAGGCGCTTGGGGGGCAGGCGCGGCCTTCCCAGCCCGGTTTGGGTCCAGAGGAACAAGCACTGGACTGAACCTGTGTCTCCGGCTTCAAGTCCCACTTCTGCCGCTTGGCGGCCGGGAGACGTCGGGCCAATCACTTGGGTCCCCCGTGCCTCCCCTGTGGCCCGGGGTGGCTGTGGGCTCCCCAGTCCTGCCTCACAGAGCCTTTCCCCCTGCCCAGAGTGTGGGGTGGAGGTGCCCCGTGCGCGTGTGACCCCGAGGGCAGTGCGGAGCGCCTCCTGACCGGCCCGTCTCTTCCAGCCCCGAAGCATGGCCGCCGTGTTGGGGGACGCCGTCATGCTGGTCAAGGGCCTCGCCAAGCTGGCCCAGGCGGCCGTGGAGACCCACCTGCAGCACTTGGGCCTCGGCGGGGAGCTGGTCCTGGCGGCCAGGGCCCTGCAGTCCACGGCCGCGGAGCAGATCGGCCTGGTCCTGGGCAGGGTGCAGGTAAGGAGGCGTGGGGGGGGGCAGTGGGCGGGGGCCCGGGGTGGGGGGAGATGGGGGGCGGGGGGGTGACCCGGGACGCGGCTCGGTGGCTGGCGGGGTTCCCGGGTGACTCCTGTCCCCATGTGGAAGCTTCACGGAGCGGGGAGAGCCCCGGGGAGAGCGGCGCGCACAGTGTCTAGTCAGACCCCGCTTCACGGCTGTAGACCCAGGCCCGTCCTGCAGGGGCGCCGCCCCCGCCCCTGCCCCCCACCTCCCCGGGCCTGCGTTCAGCTCCTGGGCCTCCTGAATGTGCTGGGCAGAGGGCTTTTTAATTCCGGAATTTGGAAAAGTCACAGATGAAAAAGTAGCGTCCACCCGCGTTCTTACGGGGGCCGTTTATGAGACTGAGCGCCCTTCCCCCGCTTGTCCGACTTCCGTTAGCGCTTCTCCACTGGGCCGGTTTTGGTGAAGAAGTGTGGGAAGCTGCAGTGTCACACTGTCACCTGGCTCTTTCCACCGTGCCAGCTGGGCCACCGCTGGGCCGGCTTCCCTCCTCCGTGCCGGGGAGCGGGGCGGGGTGGGGGGCGCTCCGCTCCACCCCAGATGCAGCCGGCACAGCCCACCTCCCGCCTCTTCACCCGTCCTGCCATCCTGCGTGCCCGGCCCAGAGACCTTTCCCATGCACGGGCACAGGCAAAACCGAGTGCAGGACGGTGACTGTCCCCAGGGTTTGCTGCCGCGGAGCGCCGTCCGCCTGCTGGCACCTCGCAGGGCACCAGGACGTTCCTGGTGGCCCGAGCGGATGGGGAGGGCGGGTATGCACGGCTGCGTGGGCCTGGAGTCCGGCTGCAGAGGGGGCCTCCTGCCACCTCCGTCCATCCGTTTCTGTCCTGCGGTCGGCTGACCTTGTGGGCAAAGGACACACCGGCCCCTCCAAGCTGTGAGGTTCTCACAGGCCCCAGAGCTCTGGTCAGGATGTCAGGATTCCCTGCCTCCAGCAGCGTCCGGGGTAGGGGAGGGGCGGTCCCACCGCGGAGGAGACACTGAGCAAAGCAGGGGCCCTCAGCGTGCTTCTGTTCTTTCCTGAAAACGTAGATGTTGGTGTCCCTTCGTCTCGGGGGCTGGAGGCCCGGGTGATCCAGAAACGGCTTCCAGGGATTTGAAGGGTCTCCCCGAGCAGGCCCCTGGGGGAGCGTTACCGACTTGGAGACGGGAGGAGGCCCCTCCACAGCGGCTCCTGAGAGCCTGCTCGCCCCCTCCCTCCTGGGCTCGCCCGGCGCCGGGAAGTGCCGTCGGCGATGGCGGGGAGGCCAGGGGGCCAGCGAGCCCCACTCCACCGAGGGCCGGCTGCTGGGCCGTTACCAGACCAATGCCGTTCTCCCGGCCTCAGTTTCCCATTTAGGAATTGAGAGGGAGGGCCAGTGTCTTTCCTTTTCCTTCTCGGACCCCTCGGTGTCCCAGAGGCCGCGGTGGCGAGGTGTGGGGCAGCTTTGCAGCATGTGCGCCCCGCACCCGCCTCTGCGGCCTCCGGGCAGCCCGCCGCCGCCCTCCTCCAGGAGCCCGTGCCCGTCCGTGGCCCGCACACCTGTGACTGTGTGCAGGAGGGGTCAGGAAGGCCTTCGGGTCACTCAGGGTTCAGACATAGGAGGAGCCCGGGTCGCGGTGTGGTCTCTGCGACCGTTACAGAGAAAATGTGGCGCCTCCCCCCTTGCCTGCCCTGGACCCCCAGCTCCTGGGGACAGAGGCCAGTGCTGGCTGTGACAGGCGGGGTGTATGCCGACCGCGCGTGACCGTGGTGGGTCGCTGGTTGGCCTCCTGCTTCTCAGAGCCCGGAGCCCCTCCTCAGCCCTGATTCACAGGTGAGGCGCCTGGCGGCCGGGTGGTCCCCCTGGGACCGCAGAGCGGAGTCCGCGTCTCTTCCGAGCCGGGAAGGCCGGCCTCTGCGGAACTGGCTGAGGCCGCGTACCCTCCGGGGTGCACCGCCCTGCGCAGGGGTGACGCGGGGCGCCTGGGCCTCCTGCTCCCCTCACTCCGCTTTTGTTCCCTGCAGGGTCAGGATCGGCCTGAAGCGCCGTCCGCCGAGGGCCTCGACGACCCGGAAGCGGAGTTCTCTGCGGCCCCCGCCCCTGACGGGTCCCCGCCTCCGCCCTGGGACCACGCCGGCAGCGAGGGCCCGGCTCCCGCCTATGTGGCCAGCGGACCCTTTAGGGAAGCCGGGCTCCCGGGCCAGGCCGTCTCCCCTCTGGGCGCAGTGACCGGGAGGCTCTTTGGCGACCCCAGAGACCCCCTTTCTGCCACAGGCCTGCGGCGAAGGTTCTTCCACCAGGACCAGTCCCCCATGGGGGGCCTCACCGCCGAGGACATCGAGAAGGCCCGGCAGGCCAAGGCTCGCCCCGAGAGCAAGCCCCACAAGCAGATGGTGGGTCCCGGAGGGGCCCTTGGATGGGGTGGGGCGGCCGGTGGCGCTCCCGGTGGTGCCGGCGGCGGCGGGCCCCCTCCGGGGACACCTCCGGATGCCGCGCTCGCTCTGGAGTTTCCAGGAGCACAGAGGCCTTCTCTGGGTGGAGCGGCTGCCTTGGGGGTGGAGGGGGCCTGGGGGGCAGTGTGCAGCCCTGAAGGGGGTCCTGTCCCTGCTCGCCAGTTCCATGAGGCCTCTCTCCTTGCTCCCTCTAGCTCAGTGAGCGGGCTCGGGAGCGGAAGGTGCCAGTCACACGGATCGGGCGGCTGGCCAACTTCGGAGGTAAGCTGGCCGCGTGCCCCCGAGCCGCCTCGCCTGCCCTGGCGTCCCAGCCCCGACTGAGTGGGCCGGGGGCCACCCCGGGGCCTGCATGGAGGAGGAGGACGGTGGGGGCCACAGGGGTCCCGGGGAGGGTGTTGGCTCCCGAATTAGCTGTTCCTGGCCCTGTTCCGGGGTGGGGGGTGACCCGGTGCTGGGTTCCGCCTGCCCCACCGTGCCCCGTGGCTTCTCAGGCCGCGCCTGGGGGCCCGGCGTCTGCAGCTTCAGCCTCGTCACCCCCACTCCCCTGCCCCTCCTCGGGCGGCGGGCGGCCGGCGAGGAGAAGTTCCTCACGGGGCTGGTCAGTCCCGGACAGAGTGGCGTTTGCCCCGACCCGCCGGGCGTCGCGAGTGCTGACGGCGGGCGGTGGCCTCCAGCGGCTGCCACGAGTCCGTGGAGCCGGGAGCTCGGTCCTGGCCTTTCGAGGCCCGAGTAGTCGAGCGCCACGCCGGCGCCGAGGGGAGGCGCGTCGGTGAGGGTTCTGGCGCCTGCGCCCGCTTCGCGACGCCGCGTCGTCGTCTCCGGTGCTTCTTCCCCGACCCGGGTGAGGGCTCGCCGTGGTGCGTCTGAGCCGCGACCTGCTCGCCCGTGCTTGGCCCGGGCTGCCGTCGGAGTCTCCCTGGCGTAACCGTCTGTCATCCGCTCAGTTCTCTCTCTGCCGCCCCTTGTCTGGAGACGCCGTCCTGGTCCTCACGCAGGGTCGGCGCCGTGCCTCCCCTCCCCCCGGACAGCCTGGCTCTCGCAGGGGGACCCGCGTGCGGCTGTCACGCCGCCTGACCGCTGCCTGTCTTCCGAGCGCGCAGAGCCCGCCGTGTCCACCGGCTGGAGTTGTCTCAGCCGAGGCTTCCGTTCCCCCGTGGCTGTCTGGAAAGTGGGCGTCCGCCGCTCCGGAGCTCGGGGACCCGGCACGGGGCGTTGTCCGACTCGTAGGACAAGTCACTGCCGTATTTCCTTACGTGGGTTTGCACAGAGCAGAACCTCTGGGGGTCCCTGCTGGGGGCCTCCGGGGGCCCTGACTCCGCAGGAGACGGGGCACGGCCCCAGCTCAGGGGGTGGGACGGGGGGGGGCGGGAAGTGTGTGTGATTGCCGGACCACTGAACGGAGCCCCTCTTCTCTCCCGTTGAGTTTGAGGCCCGATCTGTCCCTTCTTGTTCTGCGGTCTTTCTCTCGAACCCCCTTCTTGCCGCTCCGGGCGGGGCTCCCCACAGAGGCTTCGTTGACTGACGGGTTATACGGACGTGCCATCCTCTCGTGGGCCTCCCGGAGGGCGAGGGCGGCAGAGGGTCCGTCCGGGAGCAGTGGTCGGAGTGAAGGCCGTGGTGGTAACTGAACGTGACGGAAGGCCGAGAAATCCTGGTGGAGGGGGCGGAAGCCGGGCCCCCTCGGGTGGGGGTTGAGGAAGGCGTGTGGGGCTCCCCTCGGGTGGGGGGCGGGTGGCCAGAGGCAGCCTGGGTTGGGGCGAGGCGGGGTCCCGGTCTTGAAGGTGCTTTGCGCCCTCAGAAGCCTCCGGAGCCCTCTGGGGCAGCCGCCGGGGCCCGGAGCCTTCCCGGGTGTCCGAGCGCCGGAGGCTGGCCCCCGGCTGTGATTCAGGGTGGCCCGTGTTGTTGATTCAGGGGGTGCCGTGTGGCACTCGGCAGCCCCCGTGTCGGGCCTCGAGGGGGAGGATGACAGCAGGGAGGGGCCAGGTCTGGGAGGAACGCGCTGTTCTGGCTCCAGAGGTGACCTCTGGGCCTCCGCCCGCCCCCAGACGTGTCCATGCCGCGCGTTTTGACCCTTCGGCGAGCGTGACGTGAATTTAGTGGGCCGGGCCCAGCATTTGAAAAGCGAGTAGAATGGAATTGAATAGAAGGTGGCCAGAATGCACGGCGGAGATTCTTAGAACCGTACGCGTTGCAAGAAGCCGTCTTTGTCCAGAGGTGCGAGCGTCCTGCTCACGCCTGTTCTTCGCTGTGTCGGGAGACGTGTGGTTTCCTGGTGGGCCCTCGTCTACACAGACGGAAGTAACAGCCCTCTTCTCCGTTCCTCCGGAAAGCACCTCTGACCTTCCTTCCCCTCGTGGGGCCAGGAGCGGACCGGCAGGTGGGGCAGTGCTTTCGAGGGGACCCGAAGGGAGGGGTTCCTGCAGACCGGAAGAGCAGGTGGAGGGCGGGGCCGTGCCGGCCGTCGCGGTGCCGGGGCCCGGCTGGGATGTGGGCAGCGGGTCCTGGTCAAGGGTCACGATGGGGAAGACTGGGGTCTGAGTGGGCGTTCGGCCGTCGTGATGCCCAGGTTGAATCCGGCCCTCTTTCCTGATGACGTAGGTTTGCCCTTCTGTAAAATCGGGTCTTTTTTTTTTTTTCCCATTACCAGTAAGTTTTAACCTATTCACTGTGTTTTCCCGGGATGGAGAGAGAAGGGAAAAGGGTCGCACGTGCCGGGCGTGTGACGACGGTGGGGTCCCTGAAGGGGACCATCCCGGTGGCTCAGTCTCCTGAGTGCAGAAACGAGGGAGGGGATCAGGGGAAGGCTAGGTGCCCCCCGCCCCGCCCCCCAGACATCCAGGAGCTCACGCAGAGGTTTGGTTTCCAGCGGGGACACGGGGCTGCGTGCGTCTGTGTCCTGTTCGACGGGCTTGTGGCCGCCGCGGCGGGAGTTTCTCCGCCTGCGGAACGCTTCCCGAGTGACCTGCCCATGCAGTCATCTTTCCTTCCTTATCAGCGTCAGGGTGAATCTCACCGAGGAAGGGTCTTGATCCAGGAGACTGGGGACAAGGAATGTTAGCGTCTTCGGGACTTGAATGTACACGTGCGGGCTTTTGTTTTGCGGGGGCGGGGGGGGGGCGGGGCGGGGTGTAGAAGAGGAGTAGGGCCGGAGTCAAGGTTTTAGGAGAGATCTGGCCCAAAATAGTAAGTGGGGGAGGGGGAACAAGAGCAAGGGTGGCTCAAGACCCCCAGCTTCGAGAGGGGTCACCAGGCGATGTTCTGGAATCTTCTCCTGGTGCAGAGCGTTTGGCAGAGATGCCGTGGCGATTGTTGTCTAACGGGCACAGCGTTTGTGAGCAGCGAGCCCCCGGGCGCACGGAGAAGACAGACACGCTATGTGTGCACAGACCGGGCCACCCGGCGGCCACCCGGTCAGCTCTCGTGAAGGGCCACGAAGGCGAGGGCTGGAGGGGGCAGCGATCGGGGGAGACGGGGACCCGGGATCAGGCGGGCGCCACCCCCCCCAGCGCGTCCTGTTGCGTTCGGCCCGCGCCACCCACCGCAGCGGGGCAGGCTCGGGGTGGTCTCGCGGTGCGGAAACGAAACCTCCTGCTCGCCTCCTGCTGCAGGGCAGGGCGCCCACGCTGGCCACCACAGGGGGGGCCAGGGCTCGTGGCCTCTTTGGCAGCCAGCGAGAAAAGCCCAGAATTCATAAAGGTGCCCCCCCCCCGGGCGGCCCAGGGTGGGCACGGAGGTGTCGTCCTCAAACCCAGCCTTACCGACTCGGGTTTTAAAAAATGTTTATTTTTGAACGAGTGTGAGCAGGGGAGGGGCAGAGAGAGGGGGACAGAGGATCTGAAGCGGGCTCCGCGCTGACAGCAGACAGCCCGATGTGGGGCTCGAACTCACGAACTGCGAGATCATGACCTGAGCTGAAGTCAGAGGCTCGACCGAGTCCCCCAGGTGCCCCAGCAACTCATTCTTTTAAACGCGCGCGCGCGCACACACACACAGACACATGCGAGCGCGCGCACACACACACACCCACCCCCACCCCCCACCCCCCACCCCCACCCCCACCCCCGTTGTGCATGGTAGGCCCGGCCGGACCCGGCGAGGGGTGGCTCTGGTGTGGGAAGCGGGTGCCCTGCCCTGGGCCCCGCACGCGAGGAGCGCGTGGGCTTCGGCCTCTCTGACCCGGTCCCGCCCCTTCCCCCCCAGACCCGACTCCCAGTCTCCCGAACCCCCCGGTGGGAGGAGACCAGGTCGGGGCGGCGGAGCTCAATCCTCGTCTCCCCCGGAGCAGGGCAGGGGCTCCTGGAGGCCACGGCGGCAGAAACGCCAGCTCCAGGCGGCAAAGCCGAGGTCGGTCACCGGCTCTGCCCTCGAATCGGGGCTCCCGTCACATGCGGGGCGGGCGTGTAGGTGTCCTCCGTCCCGGGTGGCGCCTGTACCCTGTCCTGTCCTTCGGGGGACTTGTCTTCCGGTCCCCGCCGGCAGGACGGAAGGTCGTAGGAGACGGGGGCGGTTGGAGCAGGTGCTGGGGAAGGCTATCTCGGCGGCCGCGGTGGCGGCCGCGGCCTGGCCGGGACTTCAGGCGCCACCAGGCAGAAGCGGGGAGGGCGCCGAGGCGACAGGAGCGCGGGGAGGAGGCAACGCTCGAAGCGGCGGGAAGGAACAGGGTGACTTGAGGAGGCGGCTGCGAAATGGGAGCTGGAAAACAGGCGTGCGGACGGCCGCGGGGCCGGGGCGGGGCGCCGGAGCGGGCCCTGGGGCCTTCCGGTGTTAGGAGGTGGGAGGTGAAGGGCCCCGGACTCCCAGAATAGCTGCCGGGACCCCATCGGGTTGGTTGAGACCTGAGGTGGCAGGGCGCCCGCCTGGCACGGTCGCTGGAGCAGGTGACTCTCCATCTCGGGGTCCTGAGTTTGAGCCCCACGTTGGCCGCAGAGGAAGAGAAAGAGGCTTGACGTGAGGAAAGCGGTCGGGGGCACCGTGGGACTTGTGCGTCCCTTTGTCCCTCCGCGTACAAAGCGACCCCTGGTCCACGCGTGTCCTGCCGTCAGAACGCTGAGCGACACGCTAGGAAGAGAGCAACGTGTTAGACACAGCGGCGAGGCGTCCGTCGGAGGAGAGGGCCGCTTGGGCGGAGGAGCAAAGCGGGGGCTGCTGGGGTTCTGGCGCACGTGGGGACGCGGCCCTGGCGTGCTCTGGGGAGCCCGCGTGCCCCCTTCCCCTGGAACACATGTGCGCGTGCAGGGGGCGTGGGCATGTTTGGCAGGTTTTTGATTTTGCCAAGTAAGCACGTTTTACACAAAGCACACACTCTCCCCAACTGTTTGCATTTCACGTATCTTGTTTTAAAGGACATTTTAATGCAGGAGTGTGGAGGGCGTGCTCCCAAGAGGAAGGGGAGGAGGCAGAGTGACAAGTTTGGTGCCAGACGGGGGACCGCCCACGGCCTGGCCCCGAGCCTGGGGCGGGGATCAGGGGTCAGGATGGTGGGGTGGGGGCTTTGGGGCTCGTGTGGCAGCCCTGTGTGCCCGGCCGCCTGGGTCACCTGTCTGAAGTCGGGGCTCCTCCCTCAGACCTCAGCCCACAGGGCGCTCGGTCGTCCCTGGGGTCGTGGAGGTCTGGTCCCGGGGCCGACGGGCCGCGTGCAAGGCCGGCTTTGCTCGTGGGGGGCGGGGCACGTGGCGGCGCCAGCCTGGCCACCTGAGTTCTGGGGGCGTGCTCCTGCTTGTCCCCCGGAAGCTGGTGCCCACCAGCACCCACTCGGCGCGGGTACGGGTGCGTGGTTTGGGCCCCGGGAGGCGCGAGTCAGTTTGCCTCTCGGGAGCTCTGTGAGGACGGTGGGGCACCTACTGTCACCTGCGGTTCAGATGACGAGTGGGGCCACGGCGGCGGTCCCCAGGGCTGCCTGCTTATTTGTGACGTTGCTGGGACCCGAGTGCAGGAGGCACCGCTGTGCGCACGGCAGTCGAGCCTGGGGCCCTGTAACCAGCCCCCGTGTCCCGCGGCCGGGCCGGTGCTGGGCGTGGGGGGGCCAGTCCTGATGGCCTGGGGGTGCCCCGTCCAGGGGACACCGCCGCTCCTTCCTGCCGCCCCGGGCTGGACGGGGTGGAGGGGGCAGATGGAACCCCCGAGGGTTCAAGGTCACCTCGGAGCCCCCGCGTCCCCCGCGTGTAATGTTCTCTTCCAAGATTGGAAGGCTCGTTAGATGGGTCACAAAAGCGAGGCTCAGAGCAGCCTGGGACACGGTCCATTGTCCGTAGTCACCTCTGCCCGTGGCCCCTGCGCAGCAGCCCCCGAGAGCCGGGCTCCGTAAACACCCGGGCTGCCGGCGGGGGAAGCCCGGGCCCCGTGGAACGTTCACTTCCCCTTCCTGCTCGGGCGCCCTCCCCAGGTGGGCGGTTGGAAGGTGTTTTGTTTTTCCTTTCCTTAACCTCTGATGCCGTCGGGGAGCGGCCCAGTGGCCGTGATGGCCTCCGGAGGGACCCCGGTGGGGATGGGCCCGGGCGGGGGGCCTGGGAAGCCGGCCCGGCGCTCTCCCGTCTCTGGGGAGAACCCTGCTGTCTCGCCTGCACTTGGCGGCGGAACCTCTGTTCACGAGAGAACCGCCAGCAACGGTCGTGGAAGGGCCTGGCGCCTGCTCGCAGGCGAGGACGGAGGCCCCATCGCGGCTGCAGGGCCGCAGGGCCGAGGGCACTTCTACAGCCGCCCGTTGCCGCGTGGGCTGGAGCGCTGGGGGGACCGAGGTTGGGGGTGACACATGGAGTGAGCTGGCTCAGTGGGGCTCCGGTGTCCTCACCCGGCGGGGCCTCGGGGCCTCGGAGGTGGAGGGGCTGGCCTCCCAGGGCCGGCCTCCAGGACCCGCCCGGCTCTGGGGGAAGGAAGGGCCTGGCCCGCCTTGTGCTTTCCAGTCCACGTGGCTCCCAGCGTCGCCTGAGCCCCGGTGGGGGTGCGGGGGGGGGCGGTTTATTCTTGGTTCACTGGAGCAGGAGCTCCTGAGGTCAAGGTCAGAGCCTGGGCAGCACCTCCCGCGGCCCTGGGCAAACTTGAGGGTGTCTTTGTGGAACGTGCTTTGGCCCCTGCTAGCAGCGGCGGAGAGATGGCCAGGAAGTCTGACGGGGCGTCAGGGGACCGGGGAGGGGCGGGGGTGGTGCGCTGGCCAGGCTGTTCACCTTTGAAGACATCTGCCTGACTTTGAACTTGATCTCGGCAGAGACAAATCTAGGTGCAGAGGCGTCGGTGAAAGTCATTGTAGTTTGAAGGTTAACCAGCTCGTTATCGCTTCCTTTGCAGAGTCAGATAGTGCGTTGGGAGGGGCGAGGTGGGCGGGCATCAAGGGAGTTAATGTTTAATTGGCACCTGGCTGCCCGCGGCTCTGTGCCCGGTGCGGCCTGTCCCGCCGAGGCCCGAGGCGCACTTGGGATTCTGAGAGCTCGGTCCGGAAGCAAAACAAAACGCCGAGATACCTCTAGCCATTTTCGTACGTGGGGGCACTTGCGGGAGTGACGGCGTGCTGGGGGTTTTATGTTAAATAGAGGATGCACGGTCACGTCACACGCAGCTGCCTTTTGCCTTTTTTAAGGTGGTTGCTAGAAAATGAAAAATTTTTTTTGTTAAGGTTTATTCATTTTTCAAAGAGACAGGACACGAGTCGGGGAGGGGCAGAGAGCAAGGGAGACACAGAATCCCAAGCAGGCTCCAGGCTCCGAGCCGTCAGCACAGAGCCCGATGCGGGATGCGAACTCACAGACCGCGAGATCATGACCTGAGCCGAAGTCGGACGCTCAACCAGCTGAGCCCCCCTGGCGCCCCGGAAGATTTAACTTTATGCACGCGGCTGGCGAGTAGGAGCAGCGACCGTAGCAAAGCCGTGGGCGTTAGCGGCGCCCGGCCGTGCTGGGAGCGCTCGCTCTCGGTGGCCCGGCGAGTCCTGGCCACCACACACGGGCGGGAGCTGGGGGAGGGAGGCCACCCGCCGGAGCGGAGGACGTGGCGCAAAAGCACGTTATCAGGTCGGGCTACCTTCTTTTGATTTTAAAAACTATGGTTTATATTTGACTATTTTTCGTTAAATAAAAGTTTCAGTACGACAGCAGTTTCCATCGCGCTGATCCGTCACCGCTGTGGAAACCTCGGGGGGCTCGGAAGCCCGCACTGGGCTCCCTGCTCGCTGAGCCGCTGCCCCGCGGGCTTCAGGGCACCTCCGGGGACCTCCCCGGGCCTCTGCCATCCCTTCCGCCGGGGCCAGCAGGCCCAGGCGTGACGTCTCTGCTCTCTCTCTCTCCGCTAACGCGCGCCCCCACCTCAGCCCCGACGGGTCCCGGGCTCTCCGTGTGGCCCCAGCGGCACCTGCTGGACCCCGCGGGCCTTTCTTGGACAGTTGGGATCAGGCACTTCCTGTCCCTGGACTTTGATGTTGAAGACGTTGAAGACGGTGAAACGTCTTTAGACTAGAAATCGGCCCCCCGTTGTCCTTAGAGCATGTCGCCCCCACCGGGCCTGGGGAAGGGGGCGGCTCCCATGAGTCTCCGTGGCTTGGGCTGGGGACACGAGACCTTTTGCCGTTGCAAAGCGCTCCGACTCCCCCCCCGACGGCTGCTTCATATCCCTGCAGGGGGCTGTCCTTCCGGTTGCCGGGATTCTAGAGAATTCTCCGTTCCCAGGGGTGCCCCGTGTGGCCGGGATGTCCTCGGCCCACAGACCATTCCTGGCCCATATTCTGTTCGTGCGGGAAACCCTTTCCCGCTTGGGCGTTTTCTTGGGGTCTGTGCGCGGTGGGGCCGCGGCTTAGCAGGAGGGCTGGGGGCCGGGCTCCGTGGAGCTTCTTCCCGGAAGGCACCGGCCGGGAGCCAAGCCTCCGAAAACAGTAGATGCCTGTCTCCTCCCCTCTTCTCCCTTTTTGCGACGTCCGGACGGCCTCGAGGGTCCCTGGGGAGCGGAGGCGGGTGACCGTGGGGCTGCCGTGGGCCTCGTGGACGGAGGGGCGGGGGGCAGCCCCCGCACCAGCGCCCAGCGCCCTTCTCCTTGCAGGTCTGGCCGTGGGTCTAGGCTTCGGGGCACTGGCTGAGGTGGCCAAGAAGAGCCTCCGCCCAGAGGACCCCTCAGGTGAGCTGGGCCCTCGACTGGGAGGGCGGTCGCCCCGCCTGTGTCCCCGGAGCGCTGGCCTCCAGGGCTGCCCCGTGTCCTGGGTTCCGTGTAAATGGCGCCTGAGCTTGTGTCCCCGCGCCCGCCCAGCCTCGGTGGGGCTGTTGGGACCCAGCGGTCTGGCCAGGTCGGGCGCCCAGGCCGTGGGTGAGGGGTGTCAGTGCCAGAGGAACGGACCCCTCAGGGCCCTTGGTCCCCCCCCTGCCCCGACTCAGAGACCTGAAGTGGCGGCCTCTCTGGCCGGAGACTCTCTGTCTCTGAGGGGATCCCGGTTCCTCTGTCCCCCGTCTCCCAGGGTCAGTGAGGTCAGGTCACAGCACGCATCGCCCCGGGGCCGGACGGCCGGGTGTGGGCCGCACTCCGCGGACGGTGTTCTGCACACTGGCTGCTCTCACGTGGGGGCGGGGGGTGCCTGTCAGGGGCGGGGGCGGGGGGGGGCGGTATAGGCGGCTTTCCCGCCACCAGGGTCCTGGGGGCTGTTGAGAGCCGGTGCCGGTGCGACCCTCTGCTGGGGGAGGGGTGCTCCAAACGTCCTCGAAGACCTGGGTGGGTGGTCCCTGGCCCATTCAGGGGATGCCGACTGCTCGCCCTTCCTGTGGGGACCCCCACGGGCACCCCGCTGGCCTGTGGTGCATGACCCCGAGGTCCTGGTTGCCGGCCCGGGGCTGCGCTCCCCTGGGGGCCTGGAGGAGAGGGCCCGCCAGCCACCTGGACGGCCCCCCTTCACCCACAAGACCCTCTTGTGGGGACCCGGGCCTCCCGCAGAGAGGGCGCTGGCCCGCCCCCATGGACCCCTGAGTGTGGGGTACGAGGGACACACTGAGTGTCCTTGGAAGGGCCCAGAGACAGAGGGTTGAGCGAGCGTGTTTTTAGCGCTGGTGCTGAGACGCGGTGGGCAACGAAGGCCGGCTTTCTCTGGACCGAGAGGCCCGTGTTCTCCAGGCGCGCAGCCCGGCCCACCCCGTCCAAGCAGAGAGGAGGCCGGCCCGGCCCCAGGGGCCCCGGGCGGGGGGTCAGTGACACTCCCCAGGCTGTGTTCCAGTCCCCCGAGTAGGCGTTGGAACCCGTGGCCTGGGGGACGCTGAGCAGGGGAGCCTCTCCGGAGTGGCCTCCCTGGGCTGCTCTCAGAACCAGCCCTGCCCGGGTAGGAGTGCGTCCTGGGGGGGGTGCCTGGAAGGCCCGAGAGTGCCCCGCACGCTCCCCACATCCCGGAAGCCCTTCCGTGTGTGCTTCCGCCAGCGTCCTTCCTCCCGCCGGGCCCGGGGCCCGAGGTGGGGGGGGCAGAGGGCGGGGAGCGGGGCCGCCCTTCCCTCGGCGCTGGCCCTCTGCTGCTGCCCAGGCGGGGGGCGATCTGGGGACCCTTCTTGGCCCGGCTCTGGGCGCAGACCTTGCCGTCCGGGGCCCCGGGAGCGAGCCTCCCTGGGGCTTCTTGTCCTCAGACTCTGTGTCCCCGGGCCCTCAGTCCCCATGCACCCCCCCCCCAGGCTATCAGAGGCTGGGCTGGACACGGCCCCCAGGACAGCGGCGCACTGGCCACCTCTCCTGTGCCCTCCCAGGGGGCACCAGGCCAGGGCCCTGGCGGTGCAGGCTCAGGAGAGCGCCGGGCACCGTGGGTGCAGCCTCGGGGGCAGATGGGCCCAGGCTCGCGGGGCACAGGGCAGGGAGGGCAGCGGGTGACCCAGGGCTGAGCTGGGGGGGGGGGCGGCACATGCAGAGAGCCGGCCCCCTGCCCAGGCCTCGCCCCGCCTTGGGACCGGGGCAGACTCGGGATTCAGGCAGGGCCGTGCCGAGGTTGGGGCGAGGGTGCTGTCGCCGGAGCGTGCCCTGCTGTCCCCTGGCCTCCCCATGGCCTCTCTGAGTCCTCGCCCTGCACCCCGCGCCCCCTTCGGTTCCGGACAAAGGTGGTCTGCACCCCCGAGGTTACTCTGCGGGCAGAGGGGAGAGGTAGACGCCGGCCAGCCTTGACCCGATGGTCCCCTCCCTGGGGGGCTGCACCCTTGCTGCAGGCAGCTGGCCTCATAGTGACCCCAGGGGTGCCGCGACCTTTGTCCTGTACATGGGCGGAGGGACAGTGACTAGTCCTCCTCACCTGGGTCCCCCCAGTGCCTGCCCCCCCCGTTCCCCCTGCACCTGACTGCTCTTCAGGGACACCCGTGTCAGGCCCCGGGGACAGATCTGGAGGGAGGGGCTCAGCTGTGTCAATGTGCTTGTGTGCGGCGTGTGTAAGTGCACATGTATGTGCGAGTGCATGCGCGCGCACACGGATGTGGTGTGTGTGCACGGGCGCATGTCCGTGTGCAGGTGTGCACACGTGTGGCGTGAATGTACGTGCACGTGTGCACGAGCGCATGTATGAGCGTGCACGTGTGCGAGTGGTCACGCGTGTATGTGCAGATGTGGTGTGCGCGCCCGCGTGCGCTGGGCGGGGGCCGAAGTCAGGCCTGGGGGACCCGGGGGACCTTCCAAGGCACCAGGCAGGGGGTTAGGAAGGGTTGAGATCGCGCGGCCGGCCTTGGGACCGTCAGGAGGGCGGAGCCCCCACGTCGGGCTCTGTGCCGGGTCTCCCCGTCCCCGCGTCCCCGAGGTGGTGTCCTGCCCCTGTTTTCACGAGGAGGACGGGGACGTGCCCGAGGCGTGGAGCCGAGGGCTGGGGTGCGCTCAGGTTCCCCCCCCGGCCGCCCGCCGCGGTCCCCCCCCCTTCTTGGGTGGAGTGAGGCTCGCGGACGCCCCACCCGAGCGGGGACGCGGGCGCGCGTGCTGAGCCGGCTCCGCCCGCAGGGAAGAAGGCCGTGCTGGACTCCAGCCCCTTCCTGTCCGAGGCCAACGCGGAGCGCATCGTCCGCACGCTGTGCAAGGTGCGCGGGGCGGCGCTCAAGCTGGGCCAGATGCTGAGCATCCAGGGTGAGTGGGGGTGGGGGGGGCGGTTCCGTCCCGCTGGGGGGGCCCTGGGGGGTGGGGGGCAGTTCCGTCCCACTGGGGGGCCCTGGGGGGTGGGGGCAGTTCTGTCCTGCTGGGAGGGGGCTGTACACAGCGCTTCAGCCCACTGTGAGGAGGCCTTGGGGGGTGGGGTGTGCAATTCCGTCCAGCTGGGAGGGGGCCTGGGGAGGACGGCAACTCAGCCTCACTGGGAGGGGCCCTGGGAGGTGGGGGGGGTTTGCAGTTCCATCCCGCTGGGGGGTCCCTGGGGATGGTGGCGGTGCCCAACGCTTAGGCCCCACTGGGAGTGGACGGGGGACATTCCCCCGCTTGCTCCTGCCGGACCCCCGGCCAGTCCGCACGCTCAGACGCTCCCGAGGCCCGAGCCCCTGGTTGTCAGTCTGGCTTTCCGGGGGTTCGGTCACATCTGGCTCAGAAGTTGGTGGAGTCCGTCTGCCAGCGCCTCCGCCTCCCGCGAATGTTGGAGGTGCTGGTGCACCTCGTGACTGTGATGCTGGGGACACGGCATGTGGCCTCCAGCAGGGGAGGCCGGGAAGGTGGCCGAGCAGGAGGCCCAGGAGCAGAGCCGGGAGGGGAGGGGGGCCTCCGAGGGGCTTTGGAGGCGAGTCCCCTCCAGACGGGCTCGCAGGCTGGGAGTCAGGCCCCGGGGCAGGTGGGGTGCGGGCGCTGCCTGAGGCCATGCGGACCAGCCTTCCCCCCGCCCTTGCCGGGTGACCCCTCCTGAGCACGGCGTCGGAGACACGTGGGCTCCACGGGGGCTGGCGTCCTGGAGGGACCGTGGCCCAGCCGCACGGACAGGACCACAGCAGGTGGCCGGGGCGGGGTGTCAGCACGCGGCCGGGTGGTTCGGCAGCCGTGAGGAGGGCTGGCCGTGGCGGTCCCCGCAGGTGGCTGCAGCTGCGGGGACGCGTCAGAAACCGGGTCAGAAAGAGCAAGGACAGCGGTCCTCTGTAGGCGGTCAGCGTGGGGGTGCTCCCGGCCTCTACTGTGCTTTCTTTCCTGCGCTTGCCTCTCCTGGTTCTGGAAAGCTCTGGCTGCGCCTCTAAGAAGCCGGGCTCCGCAGGCCTCGGGCGGGCGAGCGGGCTCTGGCCCGAGGACCGGCCGCTGCCCCCGGGGGAGGGCGCCCCAGGAGCGTGCACAGCTGGCCGGTGTCCCCGCGTCCCCTCCAGGGCCTCGGGGGCCCGGCTGCCCGGCGGGGGCTGCCGCGGTGCCGCCCGGCTCTTGCCGAGGTGCCGGCCCTCCGCTCGCTGAGTTCTCCGGCACCTTCCAGACGACGCTTTCATCAACCCCCATCTGGCCAAGATCTTCGAGCGGGTGCGGCAGAGCGCCGACTTCATGCCGCTGAAGCAGATGATGGTGAGGCGGGGGCCGGGGGGGGGGCGGAGGTCTGGGTCCTCCGGGCCCCTCCCGGCCTGGGGCAGCGGGGGTGGGGGAGGCCGGGCTCACGGCCCCTCCGCTCCCCTCCCGCCAGAAAACTCTCAACAACGACCTGGGCCCCGGCTGGCGCGACAAGCTGGAGTACTTTGAGGAGCGGCCCTTCGCGGCCGCGTCCATCGGGCAGGTGCACCTGGCTCGCATGAAGGGCGGCCGTGAGGTGGCCATGAAGATCCAGGTGGGTCCCCGTCCCCAGGGGGGCCGCAGAGGGCAGAGCCGGGGCCCGAAGTGTTGGGGTCTCCGCACCCCATATCCCCCTTCCCCGTGCGCCCCCTCCCTGGGACGGGCCCCGCGTCTCATCGTGTCCGTCCCCAGCGCCTGAGCAGCACTGGGAAGGATTTGTGGAGTGACTGGAGGGACAACAGCCTCTCTGCAGGCTCGGTTGGGGGGGCGGGGACAGGGGACAAGTCCGTGTCTGCTCAGGGGGAGGTCCCCGATTGGGCCGCTGTTCCTGGGGGTGGGGGCGGGGAGGCAGAGGGTGGAGAGCAAGTCTTGCTGGGGCCGGGGGTTCTGGCAGCCTCGTTGGGTCTTAGCTGTCACTCGGCCCCTGGGTGCGGTCTGGGCAGGACTCAGCTGGGAAGCCCCCATCTGCCCGGACACCCCTCTGTCCCCCTGCAGTACCCCGGGGTGGCCCAGAGCATCAACAGTGATGTCAACAACCTCATGGCCGTGCTGAACATGAGCAACATGCTTCCCGAAGGTCAGATGGGCCCGGGGCGAGGGCAGGCGTTCGGGCTGGGCTCTGGGGACCCGAGAGGCGCCCCCCAGCCCACGCCGACACCCTCCTCGCGGCGCAGGCCTGTTCCCCGAGCACCTGATCGACGTGCTGAGGCGGGAGCTGGCCCTGGAGTGTGACTACCAGCGGGAGGCGGCCTGTGCCCGCAAGTTCAGGTGCGTGGGAGGCTCCGAGGGGGAGAGGGGGGGGGGTGGCCTGAGGCAGCCCCCTGGGGAGGGGGGGAAGGGCCCTGCGGCCGCGTGCGACCCCCTCACCCCTGCAGGGAGCTGCTGAAGGACCACCCCTTCTTCTACGTGCCCGAGATCGTGGACGAGCTCTGCAGCCCCCACGTGCTGACCACGGAGCTGGTGGCCGGCTTCCCCCTGGACCAGGCCGAGGGGCTGAGCCAGGACATCCGGAACGAGGTGTGTCTGACCGCGGCCCGGGGACGGAGGGGGGCGCCGCGTCCCCGCGCCAGGCGCACTTGGAGTCGGGGGCCCGGGGGCGGCGGGGGGCGGGGGGGGGGGCGGCGGGCCGCGGTGACCCGGCCGCCCCCCCCAGATCTGCTACAACATCCTGGTGCTGTGCCTGCGGGAGCTGTTCGAGTTCCACTTCATGCAGACGGACCCCAACTGGTCCAACTTCTTCTACGACCCGCAGCGGCACCAGGTGAGCCCCCCGGAGCTCTGCTGGGGAGGGGCCTCGGCGCCCTGCTCCCCCCTCCCCCGGGGCCAACCTCCCCCTCCCCCGTCGCCCGCCCCCAGGTGGCTCTTCTGGACTTTGGGGCAACTCGGGAATTTGACCGATCCTTCACGGACCTCTACATTCAGGTAGGCGGGGCCGGGGGCGGGGCCGGGGGCGGGCCGGGGGCGGGGCCGGGCTTGGCCCCGGAGGCTTGGAAACTCAGCGCCCTCACCGACAGGGTCCCGTGGCGGCGGGCACGGCCCGCTGGGCTCACAGGCGGGGGACTCGGAAGGACAGTGGGGAGGGCGGGCAGCTGGGGGTCCCTGGGCCCGGGAGCGCCGCCTCAGGAGGCGCTCTCGTCCCGGGCGTGCGTCCCCCCAGATCATCAGGGCAGCGGCCGACAGGGACAGGGAGGCGGTGCTGAAGAAATCCATAGAGATGAAGTTCCTCACCGGCTACGAGGTCAAGGTCAGGCCCTAGGGCCCCTAGCCCGCTGAGCGCGGCGGTGGGGGTGGGGGCTGCTTTTTCCTTCGAAGCCGAAGCTGGGTAGCTGGGTTTGGAAGCCGGGGGATGAAGGGGGAGGCGGCGGCGCCTCCCCGCGTAGACGTGGAGCGGGGCCGGGGGAGCGGGGCCGGGGGAGCGCGGGCGGGCGCCCCGAAGCCCCCAGCCTGCAGCCGCGGCCCCTCCTGGCGCGGGGAGGGCGCGCCGCGGCCGGTTCCAGTTCGGGCCCATCGCGTTACCCCGACCCTGCGCGCGCCTTCGGACGGCCTCGTGGGCGAGCTCGGGGCGCCGGCGCCGCTCACCCTGCGCCCCCCCCGCCCCCCCGCCCCCCCCCAGGCCATGGAGGACGCGCATCTGGACGCCATCCTGATCCTGGGCGAGGCCTTCGCCTCGGAGGAGCCCTTCGACTTCGGCACGCAGAGCACCACGGAGAAGATCCACAGCCTGATCCCCGTCATGCTGAAGCACCGCCTCGTGCCGCCGCCCGAGGAGACCTACTCGCTGCACCGGAAGATGGGGGGCTCCTTCCTCATCTGCTCCAAGCTCAAGGCCCGCTTCCCCTGCAAGGCCATGTTCGAGGAGGCCTACAGCAACTACCGCCGACGGCAGGGGCAGGCCGGGCAGTAGCGGGGCGGCCGGGGGTGGGGGGGGGGGACGGCGGCTCCCGAGCGGCTGTGGGGGGCCGGGGGGCGGGGGCAGCCCCCGAGCCCGCAGACGAGGCCCCCCGCGCCAGCAGGCGAAGCCGGGGCCGCCGCCTCTGCTGGCCTCTTGCGAGGCAGGGATTTTCCTGAGAGAATGGCGGCGGGGGGTGGGGGTTCCCCGAACCCCTGCCGCCGGAAGCCCCCGGACTTCAGCCACCGTGCGGCTGAGGCTTGTGTGCGCGTGTCTACAGTGAGGTTTGTGTTCTGCGCCCTTCCCTCCCGCCCGTGCCCCTGCGGCCCGCGTAATCCCAGGCGTGCAAGTGTCCGGAGAACTGCCGCCAACCGGGGCAGGGACGGCGACACCGCTGTCGTCTCTGTGCGAGAAATTGGCGTGTGGGGCCCCTCCTCCCCGCTCCGGGCCCAGGGGCTTCCTTGGAAGGAGACGACTGTGCAGATGTCAGCTGCCTAGGCCGGAGGCAGCCTTACAGGCTGTTAATTTTTGTACAATTCTTGTAATTGTCTGATTTGTTTCAATATTAAAAAGACAGACCACCAGAACCCCGCCATCCCAGCATCGTGGTGTGTGCGCTTCGGCTGGGAAAGGGTCGGGATCGGAGGGGGAGGGGGTGGTCACACCCCGGCCGCCTCCAAACGCACCTGGAAGGCTCCGCCCGGTTCATGGCGGGGCGCTGGGGTGTGCCCCCCCCCCACACCCCAGCACCTGCGGAGGGGCCGCCTGCCGGCAGGGCCTGCGCACCCCAGGTCTGCGGGCGTCAGGAGACCTTCGGGGCCTCTTACGAAAAGCTGGCCAAGCCTGGCTGTCACCCGCCACGGGGCAGACGTTCCGGAGTGGCAGCGACACACCGCCAACAGTCGGGACCGTCAATCGCGGTGACACGGCACCGGGGGCAGGGGGCCTGAGGAGAAGGCGGCACGGCTGGTTTCACAGCAGCCTCGTTAAGAGCCCCTGGCTGGGCCCGCGTGTCTACAGATGTGCCCTTGGAACCGGCCCAGGGACGGGAGCGCGGGGGCACGGAGGGCCCTCAGCGGGGCAGCGGCGCACAGTGGGGCCACCGAGGGCGCCTCGGCCCGGCCCGGCCGCGGAGAACGGCAGCTCCCCTGACCTGAGCTCCGGGCGGTTAAACTAAGGCAGTCCTCGGTCCTCGGTCCTGCGACTCCGGGTCCTGCAGGCGGGGAGGGGCCCCGCGGAGAGCGGAAGTCAGTCCCCTGTCCCCCGTTCCTCAGACCTTTCAGTCGGGGAGGGAAGACGACACAGTCACGTCCAACGGTTCCCTGTTTTATTGCAATACATCAAATTCTGGTTAATATTAAGTGATACCAACACAAAATATTGGCGAGGAGTCTTGTTACATTTTCGACTGTCCCACCTTCGATATTTCTGTGCAAAAGAGTCCACACCACTGTCTGGTAGCAGAGTCTCTCAGCAGCTTCCCTGACACTGAGGACATGAAACCGAACGAAAGGAAATCAAGAGTGATCAGAGGCCAAAGCGACAGCTCTTTCCCTTCCATACACACATCTGTCAGCAGGATATTCGAAACAAAAAAATGATTACACCCAGGCCATGCAAAACTGTACAATATTACAATGAGAAAAAACCCTAAAAAATTTATAAAATAAATGATTATTACACTATCAAATAAAAAGGCAGGTCATTTTGTTCTCATGAAGCTTCAAGGTTTGTTTTCATCCATTGCCCCCATAAGTGACACGGTCGCCGGTGTGTGACAGTCGTCCCGGGGGAGGAGGGCCGGCTCCGCCCAGGGGCCCGTGCTGACGGCACACGGACCGCTCCTGGCCCTCTTACCCGGCAGGACTGTGCCGAGAATCCGAACTTGAGAGAGAACTGAAGTCCCAACAAGGAAAGGGGCCCTGGGACGAGCTCGCGGAACTGCCATGCAGCTTACCGCCTAGGTCAGGGGCCGGGGACACCAGGGGGCAGAGGGGCCCAACCAGTTCCCTGGCTGACCGCCGCTGAGTGTGCCCCTCCGTCCAGACACCGGGCGGTGAGCTTTGCGGCCCCGTTCGGCCGGGAGGCCACGCGGTCCGTGACCTGAACGGCCCCGCTGTGCCTGGGGCGTTCGGGAGGCCGGCCCCGCCAGCTCTGGCTCTGGAGTGCTACCTGAGAGTCCGCGTTAATGCAACCGGTCTTTCACCGAAGTACATGTGGCCACTAAGTAACAAACGACACGACTCTAACCACACGGAAGGCAGAGAGAGGCCGAGGGCCAGCTGGGGAGTGACAGATTGTGGCTGTAAACATTCCAGGAAATTCGGATTCTTCCCAGAAGCTTGGGTACAAGAACTGCGTGGGAAACCGAATGGACAGGCCCTTCCCTCGGGCTCCTACCCTTCAAACTGCTCCCGGGACCGAGGGCGCATCACCCACATAGGTGGGGCTGTGGAAATCTCCCGTAATCATTTGACGAGGAGGAAGGCATTTGTATTTGGCAAAACGGAATGTGTATATATATATATATATATATACATATATATATATATATATATATATACATATATATATGCATATAATTTTCTATACCCAAAGCACACATGATTAAATTAGAAGTCAAGGGTAGACAACAAATCGGCCGGACGTAGCACCAAATACCCACGCGGAGAGACCACGCCGGAAACCCCTCCCGGACTCTTCCCTCCTCCTATGAAATGAGCTCCCGCCGCCCTACCAGGTTCTATAAGGTCCCGCGTGACCACAGGTGACTTTGGACAGCGATGCCGCTTCCGTGATCTCAGCTGAGATCCCTCTGAACAAACCTCACGTGGCGTTTCCCTGGAACCCGTCCTGGTCTTTTCAGCTCATTCTGAGAAACTTCTGACAGTAACAGGTTGGTAGCTGCTCTGTACTACCGAGTGGGGGGAGTCCAGTGGAAGGATCATTATCTTAGGGACCCCCAGCCCCCGCGACAGTGTTTCTCCCCAAAGGCCCTGCCGTCAGGATCTGTCATACCGGGGACTGCTCCGAGTAGGACTGCTGTGGGGGACACAGTGCTGCGGCGCGGTTCCCCGGGAGCCTTGGGGGGGGGGGCTCTCCGTCGGCCGCTAGGACTCACTGCAGTGGGGGCCCGGCTTCGGGGGGGGCACTTTGAGCCTAAAATTGTCCTTTAAAAAATAAGCACCTACAGGCAACAAAAATTCACGTGTGGTTGTCAAAGCTACAAGCTAATGGCTTAGTGCGGGGGTCCTGTGATTCACAGCCTGGACGGCGCGGGGAGGGGACGGGCGCGGGGAGAGGGAGGCCGGGGAGGAGAGGCGGCGGCTGGCCTCCTCTCCGGAAGTGCTGAGGCCACGGCACCACCGGGTCACAGGGCGGTGGGCAAACTCACGGTCTGGTCCTCAACATCTGGACACTCGGGGCGGCTCATGCGACACTTCTCTCCCCAAAGCAGAAGGATTTTGGAGCTTAGGACCGCCCGTCTGCAGCCCCCATGCCCGGAATGCTCGAACACCAAACTCGTTATCTGTAAACTCTCTGCTGCGACCCTCCTGCGACACGGTTCCCCCCCCACCGCCGCCCTGGGATCCTCCTTCCCTCTCGGAACCCCCGGTTCCCTCTCGGCATAGCATCGACCTGGACCCGGTCCCAGGTCCGCTGTCAAGGGCGTGTGTGGGGAGACGGGGCGGACACACCGCTGTTCAGGTCCCGTTAGCTGAAGCCTAGAGCGGGGGAGGAAACCACGTTTCTAGCTCCCAGAGAAATGGAGATGAAAAGCAAAATTTTGAGACCAATCCTCTTTACTTCCAGGAGATCTTTTATTCCCTCTCCCTCCGCTCGCACGTGCTTAGCCGGCGCACTAGGTCCGGACAAGCACAGCTCTCCCGGGCGTGCAGCTCGGTGGCTCGCGGGGGGCCAGGACGGCAGGTGCTCGCGGGGGCGGGGGTGGCGGTGGGGGACGCTGGCCTGGCCAGGGGGTGGCCCGCGAGCTTCCTGCCGGCGCCCGGGGCCGCGCATTTCCGCTCCCCGCCCGGCGTGGGGAAGAATATTTGGTTAAGGCTGTTCGAGTCCTTGCATTTGAGGTTTTATTTTATTTGGTAACGACACCCTTCCTCGGGCTTCTCCGCGGAGCGCGTGCCACGCTCCGACTGGGGGCAGCGCAGGAAGAAGCGGGCTAGCCCGGGAGGAAAGCACTTCTCTGCACCTTCTCGGGGACCCTCGGAGCCACAGCATTCCCGTGTCCTCCCGACGGAAGGGCTCGAGACGCGGCGGGACGGCGTTCCTACGCTCCTCTGCAGAAAATACCAAACACAGTAACGAAAGGACCAGTGCGGCTGGACTCCGGCTGCTGGCAAAGGGCAGGTCTCAGAAGCAGATTAGCCTTTCAACGCTGAGGCCGAGGAGGCTTCCGGGGTTAGGTCTGCCGCCCGGGCCGCGGCCCAGAGCGGGGAGACCAAGTTCCGGGAATTTTCCTGAAGCCCCCAAGGGACTGCGGCCCAGGCCGGTGGGAGAGCCGGCCGGGGCGGGGGAGGGGACTCTGACTCCTCAAGCCTGTGAGCGTCTACACTCAAGGCCCTCCTACCCTTGAAAGTACTGAGCTGGAAAACAGACAAGAAACAACACATTTCTTTAAATTAAACGAGCTCTCTCTTATATACGTATCCGTCTTCCGTGAATACAAGGTGCTTCTGTTCACTATGTACATTCGGTATTCAGCCTCTACGTGTGGACTCAGTTACACTCTGTACTGTAGGCGAACACGCACTGTAGTGAGGGAGGGCTCGCTGGCGGCGGTCGGGGGGGCGTCCGCTGCGGGCGCTGGGCCGGGGCTGGCGGGCCCCCGTGCCGCTCGGGACGGTGACACCCGCCCGAGGACACCTGTCTGCCTGGTGTGCTCCCCGCGCCGTCCGCGGGATCCGTCTACTCAAGCTACCTTTGGGGGGGACGGGGGGAGACTATATGGGAAGCACTCTAAGTGTATGAAATGGAATCGATACTCATCGAAGCTGCTCGGTGGAAGTCTGCCTTTGTGGTTGTTGCTGTTAGGGCGAGGGGGGAGGGGGGCGAGGGGGCGTGGGGGGCGTGGGGGGGAGGGGGGAGGGGGGCGTGGGGGCGTGGGGCTGCAGGTGCACTGTCTGCGTCCCCGAACCCCGCCCCGCTCCTGCTGCCCGGCCCGGGGCCTCCCGGGCAGGGGCGGGGGGTGGAGGTGGAGACGGGCCGTGGAGGGGCTTCAGGGGGCAAGGCCGCTCCGGCATCTGCTCTGAGGCCACTCACGGGTCCCAGCTCCCGCGGTCCGTGCTCTCCAGGGACAGGCTCTTGGTCTTGCGGGGCGACGCGGGGCTGGGCGGGCTGCTCAGGTTGGAGCTGTTGGAGGCCGTGGAGTGCCTCGGCGAGTCCGAGTCCTGGGGGCCCGAGGGGACGGCGCTGAGAAGCGGAGGTGCAGGAGGGGCTCGGCTCCCCTAGGCCCACCTGCGGCCACCCTGCGGCCACCCCTTGCGAGGAAGCCGGTGGGGCCGGCCTCTGTCAGTAGCGCAGCCCCTTCCCGGAGCCGCAGGACGGGCCCAGAGCGTGGCGCACATCCAGGGCCCTCTCCCGGCCCTTACAAAGGTAGGTCGCTTTCACACACGCGCTCGGGCAGAACCGCAGCTTGCGGCCCGGGGACGGGCCTGGCTTAGCCCCACCCCCACCCCGCCCCGGGGTCCCTGCTGCAGCCGAGGTCGCTCTCAAGTCGTATTTTATTTTCTTTAAAAACAGGCTTCAGGGGCGCCTAGGTGGCTCAGTCGGTTAAGTGTCCGACTTCAGCTCAGGTCATGATCTCACGGTCTGTGAGTTTGAGTCCCGCGTCGAGCTCTGTGCTGACAGCTCAGAGCCTGGAGCCTGCTTCGGATTCTGTATCCCCCTCTCTCTACACTTCCCCTGCTCGTGCTCTGTCTCTATGTCTCTCAAAAATAAATAAACGTTAAAAAAAAAAAGTTAAAAAAAAAACAAACAAAAACCGGCTTCAGGCCCAGCGTGGGGCCCAGTGCGGACTTGAACCGCCCACCCTGAGATCAGGAGCCGGAGGCTTCACCCGCTGGGCCGCCCAGGCGCCCCAAGCACGCGAGCCTCCGTGACCCCGGATTTCTCCCCACCAGACGCGGCTGCTACCCGCCCCGCGCTCACCTCTCCATCAAAGTCCCTGACGGGCGCGTCGCTTCCCTGGTCCATGCCTCCGGAAGACAGGGAGCCCTCCGACGGGGAGGGCACGGGCGGCCACTTGGCACTGTAGCTTCCTCCAGAGAATTCTCTCTTCAGTGCACTGCCGTTCTGCGCCGACGACCCTACAAGACATCACGCAGGTGAAACGCCACGCACGGATGGACACGTGTGCTGACTGGGGAGCGAGGGGCCAGCTGGGGCCATCTGGGGACGGAGCTGCGGTCCAGACCCCCGCCTCCGTACCGGTCACTTAACTGCGGAGAATCTGTACAAGAAGCAAAGGAACGCCCTTTGGGACGCAAAAAGGAGGGACTTTCTGGAAAATCACGCCCTCCTTTGGTCTCAGCGCTGCGGCGCCGCCAGGGGGGCCGGGCGCCGTGGGAGGAGGGAGGATGAGCCCCGCGGAAACGGGGGGGGGGGGCTGTTTGCGCCTGTTTAAAGTTCTCAGTGCTCCTTTTTATTGTTTCGTTTTTGCATAAAAACCTGAAAATCCTGACGAGCCTCAGCGTCAGGACCACGGTCAGAGGAGACCGCGTGGCCGTCTCCGCACAAGAGCCCGGCGGCCGCTGGCCTACCGGATCCCAGTTTCGTGTTTTCATACGAAGATTTCAGTCGTCGGGTCAGAGACGACGGTCTCCGGCACGTGTCCCTAACGGCCGCTGAAGCCAGAAGTTCTCGGCGGCAGAACAGGAAGCTGCCTGCTGACGCCGGCTCTCTCGGTCACGGTCACAGTCGTGACCTCCCGCACGGGCTCCCACCGCTGCCCGTGCGCCGTGCTGCCGGTGCCTGGGCCCCACCGCACGCCTGGGAGCTCAGTTGGTTGAGCATCTGACCCTTGATTTCAGCTCAGGTCACGATGCCAGGGTTGTGGGATCGAGTCCCAACTCGGGCTCCGTGCTGAGCCTGAGGTCTGCTTAAGGGTCTCTCCCTCTGTCCCTCCCCCTGCTTGCGTGCACGCCCTCTCTCTCTCTCTCTCTCAAAATAAAAAACATTTTGTGACCTCAAGCAAGTTATTTTAACCGAGTCTCGGTTTTCATTTGCAAATAATGACTTCTACCTCAAAGGGTTTCTGTGGGGACGAGCGCACGCGGCACACCGGGACGAGGTGCAAACCGGCGCAGGCCCAGCGCGGGGCGGAGCGCACCTGTTACCCGGCTCCTTCCTTCCGGTCTAGCGATCATTCAGGGAGCGGAGAAATTAACGCCCCCTCGGTGACCACACTTTTCTGAAGAACAAACTGGGAATGCTCCTTTCAAGGAAAAGTTACAGTCAACCACTCCAATCTTAAACCATGAAAGCAGGGCTGTTTTGATGGACCCACAGAAGGGGCCTGGGGACAGTCCAAGGACCAGGGTCCCGGCTGACTGAGACCACATACTCTGGGGGTTGGTCAGTGAGGGGTCTGACTTGGGTGACCTCAGGAGAGTCGAGGCTCCCCAGTGACCCAGTCGTGACAGAGGCGGGCGGGTCTTCCTCCTCGGGGGGGGGGGGGACTGGGATGGGGCCCCCGGTGGTTGACACCTGTGTCGTGAGGCCATCCTGGCTGTGGAGACCGACAACTTGGTCCCTCCTTCTCATTTCTCCCTTGGCTGGCTGTCCTTCTGTAAACTTCTCCCCTGAATTGGACTCTTCTGAAAGCCAGTGAGAGGCACTCAACACAGCGGATGCCCTTGGGACTCCCGGACAAGGACCTCAAGGAGGCCATGCCTGCCTGGAGCCCGACGGCCTGGTCTGCACGCTGTCGGCAGGGACAGAGGCCCCTCGCTGCGGGCTCCCGAGCGGCGGCCGGCTGGGCTCCTTCCATCTCCACCTACAGGTCCCATCTCCACGGGCCATTCCAGGGGACCTGGGAGCGTTTTCCTAAGGTTGACGTGAGCCCCTGGGGTGGCGAACCTGAGGGGAGCCACCTGGAGACTGACTGCAGAGCTCATGTTAAAAGACTCTAATCACCTACACGTTTCGAGTGCGACCAGCCACGAATCTGGCGGTATAAACACGGATACGCTTGTGGGTGCTGGCCCGGGTCCTGCCAGGAAGGTAACACGTTACACCGTAGATTCCTTTCTAAAATGTACGTAAAAAAAAATCTGGATTCTGAAAACAAAAACAGCTTCTGGCTCCCAGGGTTTCGGAGAAGGGCTCACGGGCTACAGTGTAATGCTGTGACAGGTTCTTCGTCCGTCACACCTCGGGAACTCCAGCTGGTTATCAGGTGAGTCCGTGACCTCGCCGAGCCACCATCAGCAGAAGGACAAGAACGCGGCCTTCACTTTTCCGACTGGCGGGATTTTTCACTGTGGTCGGGGCCACATGTGGGCCAGTGAGTCTCTCAGGACACAGGGGAAAAGGGGGGAAAGCCCCACCTGAGCGGGTGCCCCCATCCAGGCCGCTGGGTCTGAGCGCTGCAGGGGGCACCAGGGCCTCGAGTCACCTCCGAGAGGAGGTTATAAATAAAAAGGCTGCCGCCTCCGTCAGCCCCTGTGGCCACCTGCTCCTGGCGGGGACGCTGTGGCCTGCGGGGAAGCCCGCGCCGGGCTGTCCAGCGCGACCATTCCAGGCCCCGGGGCCCCTCGGAAAGGAGAAAACCCAAGGTCCTCACTTTGACCCTCGCACGGCCTGGGCCCCGAGGCCGCAGCCGCCCGTGGCGGGGGCTGGAGAACGACCGCCGAGGGGACCCTCCGCCCGCAGCAGGGGACTTCCGCCCATGTCGCTACCCTTACAGAATGAGGCCGCGGACACGTCTGCCCACTGAAACCGAACCCAGTGCGATGCGCCTCCCCTCCGCCCGCCGCCCCACCAGCCACTGAGATACTTCGGAGAGAGTGACAGACAAGTGGACATGGACTGTCTACCTCGCCGCTTGTGACCCAGGACCTAAGGAAGGTCCGCGTGGATTCAGTGGGACGTGTGATGGTCACAGGCGGTCGCGTGGTGCCTCTGTGCATCCTGCCTGTTCCAAAGAGGCGGTGTTCAGCACCCCTGCACCTGACACGCTGCCCACCTCCCTGCCGAACTCCGGGTTCCTGGGGGAGTGCCAGAAAGGACAGTCCGCTGCCCGGGGCAAAGAGAGGCTGACCGCTAGACGGTGCCACCTGGGAGCCGGTCACTTGGTGAATGACGCACGTCAGCCTGCTTCTGTGACACAGACCCCGGTCTCCTTTCTAATGTGTTGCCAGCCCCTCTGGAACCTGTGGCTCTCCCCCCCTCACCTCCACCACTAAGCCCCCACACTGTCTCCTCCTCCTCTCCCCTCCGAACTCCCGGCGGTGCTGAGCGCCCGCCAGGATTGTGCTTCCCCCCCGCCTGTGGCCCTGCTGCCTCTGGCGGACGGACGGATCTCCTTAAGAATGTAAACTAGATAAAGGTCCTTAGTCTCTAAGAAGATAAAAATGTCCTAGCTTGCCCTGCGAGTCCCCGATCTGGCCTCGCCTATCTCTTCCGCTTTAGTTTTTAGGTCACTGCCCGACCACCACCAGGTGGCCACACCGGCCTTCTCTCACTCAAACATGACTCAGACACAGCGTCACCCCTGGGGAAGGCCCGCGAACGCCCTGATGACTGCAAGCATGATGCAAGCGTGACACCCCTCCACTAAGTGCGAGTCCATCCCCAGCAGCTGCCCCTTGATAGTCTCTATGGTGGGGTCTGTCGGAGCATCTGTCATCACAACCCGTACTCTTAGGCGTCTGCCTGCCCCCAGATGGACAGTGAGCTCACAACGGACCCCATGACCATCCTCCTAACAGGTGCCCCCGCGCTTACGGGGCATCCCTAGCAGGCCCGAGGCGCTGTGGCCGCCGGACACGCAGGGGTGCGTGCGCCGTGGGAGAGGGGAGAGGGGGTGGGTCCCAGGCTCCTCGGAAGGCAGCACTTACTTGCTGACAGGCCGCTGCTGGCGCTCATGGAGCGGCCGGGTTCAGGGCGGGATTTGGTGATCGATGGAATACTGACTGAGCCGCTGAACACGGCCCGGCTTTCCTGAGGCCGAGGGTTCTGAAAACAAAACAGAAAGAAAGCTGCTTCAGCCGGAGAGAAAGTGATTTTCTGCAGAGACGTCTAATTTTCACTCTAACTGTAACAAATCCATGGTCTTGGGCGGGGTGACACACAGCGAGGCCCCGATTCTCTAACCCCTCCTGCCCGCAGATGTACTAACCCCTAAGAAAGCCGACCTCCCCCCAGTCGAGGGTAAGCGCTCATCCTTATTGAAGCCGTTATCGGCAGGTAAGAATCTTTTGCTGGGAGGACAGTAAGCAGAAGTTACACGGTTAGAAGTGGCAGCGCGGCGCAGAATTACATGGACGTTTGCAGATACCCGAGACGAAGGTTTTGCTCCGTCGGAGCTTTGATCAGGAGACCTGCGTGAGCTGAACCCCGTGAGCCCGTGCGGAGGCGAGTCGCTGAAGGGAGGATTTTTCTCAAGTACATGCTTGCCTGTGTGCACACCCCACGCCCCGGCACGCCGACCGAACGGGGCAAGGAGTCACGGGCGGCACGTCTGAAACCATCGCAGCCGGGGTGAGGCGCTCTAACCAGCCGGGAACACTGGTTTACAAAGCTTTCCACCAAATTATGGAATGACTTTGGTGTTCCGGGTAGAAAAGTGGGCCAATGGGTGCTTTGAAAAGTCATACGCAGCCAGAGAGGGGGTGTGAGGGTGGGGCTGTCTGAACTTGGCTGAGAACGGAAAGCCCTTGGCCGGCCTGATGGACCCAGATGTTTGAGACCAGAGGTGTCGGGCGGGCACCCGAGAGGAGGTTAATGCCAAAACCACCAACGCCGGACGCAAGTCTCAGCAACCAGGAAAGCGCGCTAACGCTTTGTGGAGAACCCCGCGCCCCAGAGCCACGCGAACTGCAAGTCGGCGGGCGGGCTGGCCCCGGGTTCCACCGCGGCCGCTTTGGTTTCCGTATCAAGTCTGCAAAGTCCATTTAATTCTTAGCGTGTTATCGGTTCAAAGCGGACGCGCTCCCTTTTTCCTCTAAGGAAAGAAAGCCAACAGAAGCTGGCCAGCGCCTCGACAGTCACACGCGCAGACGCGGCCTCGGAGACCCCAGGGACGTGCGCACGAGGCAGCAAAGGAAGGACCGAGAGACTCGAGTGTCGGTTTCAACCTTTAAATTTTTATTGCTCCTGCTATAAACCTGAAGATCCCTTGCGGCTGTCCTGTCCCACGGAACAAACCTAGCCTAGAATAAATGGCCAAAACGAAGCCTGTAAAAATATACCAGTTGTGTAGTCAGGCCGAATGCTGAAGTCACAAAAGATGGATACACAGAAGACACATTTTGTGAGAAAAAAAAAAAATCCCACAAAAAAGGTTTATCGCTCAGTCAGCTCAAGGTCACTCTCGTTCTACAGACACCTACGCTGCTGGTCTTCTTCACGTGTGGATACGCTGCGGGTTAGGGAGAACTCACGGAGAACACTGACAACAGTGTTTCTCCTGTGAAGGACTGACCCGAACAACGTTTCAGCCACCTTTCGTATGAAAAGTTCTCGACCAATCTGTTTGTACCGCATTCCCCCGGAGTGCACTCCCTGCGGGCTGCGGACAAGCCATCTAAGGCTGATTTTCTCGATCACAGTTAATCTTACAATTTGTCAAACAAGATACTGAAATGACATTATAGCTCAGTGACAGTGACACTTCAAACATTATAATTTAAGGTACTCGTACAACGCAAACAAAAATACAAACTTCTCACCCTACAGTTTTCTATACAAATAAACTATTTTTCTACGTCAGAGGGTGCTGCGGGACATGGGTTTGCAAGACAGGACCCAAATATCTTATCTGCAGAATTAACTTGAGAGAATGTTCTGGGAAGTCGGCACAGGCGTGTAGCTCTGGACGGAAGGATGGAAGTGCCGTGGTAATGGCTCCAGCTCTCCAGGTCACCGCAAGGGCCACCGGCTACAAAGACGTCGGGCGGCAGCCAAGGGGCCTTCCGGATGCGGAAATCGAAGTCTCTCTGGTTTAGTTGTGGTGTTGCGGCTCCTGGTTGGGGTTAAAGGCATCTCGGCATCTTGGAGCCTCGTAATATTACCTTCTTTTTGTAATTTTTCCTGTTATTCATACTGTCATAATTTTTACTTGGGACAATTTTAAGCTCCTTAAAAAGGGGTTCGTTGTAGATAGAAGGCCTGTGGCTGGGGCCTGCCACAGACCTTAATTAACCTCACTAAATCAAAAAAATTTAAATGGCACCAGATTTAGGGTAATAAGCTATAAAAAAATTTCGGAAATTGTGGGATTCTGTTTTGTGTTTGTTTTAACAGAATAAAGACCTGCACGGGGGCTATTCCTAATGATGGTGTCTGTAAGGGGACCTCATGATGGAAACGTCTAACAAACATAAAAAAACCCAAAAACCCCTCCGATACTGTTTAAAGAATACACGTGAAATCCTCCCCAGGCTTCGTGTTTTTCCTTAAAAGAAGAAACAAAATAGAACTTGAAAAGGAAGAAGAGAAGCAGAGGCCTGGCGGGGGGGGGGGGGGGGGGGGGAGCAGGAGGAACATTCGCAAAAGGCAGCACCCTCCTCGGGTTACGTATCAAGCTGGGTTCAGGGGGTCCGCACACGGTTAGTGGTAGTTAACACCTGACTCGGCCGTCCATACCCTCAGAGTCACAAAGCTGGGTGTACCCGGGGCAGAGCGCAGAGACGGGGAGTACTCGGGGTTTACGGACTCAGGAGAGAGAAGTTTTTCAGCGGAACTAACGGTCATGTGATAGACGTGCTCGAAGTTGCTGGGAGAGGAGATGAGGCCGGAGGGAAGCCAGGGCAGGTAAGGGAGGCCTGGCTACCGGAACAACAGAAGGAGGAAAGAAAGGAACACGGTAATGAAAACGGATTCGCTGCTTCTGAGGGACGTTTCAGACAGCGCGCATGCGGAAGGCGGGACGGCGCTCCCGTCAGAACGGAGTCCTTCATGAAACACTTTCAGGCCTTGGAAAGTTCCAGTTTGTAACCGTCTTGCCAGTTACGGAAACAGCTGATGTCCAACAGCTCGTTCACCTTATACAATTACTCTCCGAGATTCTTGGCAGCACGGGAGCAGAAACTGGACGTTCAGAGTTTTAGTTCAGTATTTTTTAGGTGACAGAATCAAAATATGGCAAAAACACACCATCGGTAAGACAGAAAGAGCAAGAAATGGTCAAAGGTCAGCGAACCCACCAGCAGCCCCTCATTAAGAAGTGCTAGGAGCCTATTTGCTTTAGAAACCTAAAACCATTTCCTGGTATTTAGACTTCCACGTGTGTCTCGTTTCCGCGCCCCCACCAGCAGTGTTAACTCCCAGCAGCCCAAACCTGTCTCCGTTTAGACACCCAAGAGACAGGTTTGTTTTTAACAAGGGAAAAATCCCATCAGTGTCCGGGTGTGTTAACAAAAACATAAAATACTGTAGTAACACTCAGGACATTATTACGGCTTCTGCATAACACGGGAGAGGCACTCGGAGGCCAGCCCCCTTCTTCGAAGCTGTGAGGTCCGGGGCTAGTGGGGGGACCGCTGGCGGGGAGAAGGCTGGCCGCACGTACGCCCTCCGGAGCCGGATTGAACTCGCTTTGCTAACCCGAGTGTGGCAAGTTACGGAGACCGACGAAGAGCCCCTCTGGGAGACGCCGCTGTGGGCGCGGAGATGGGAGCGAACCTGCACTTTCTGCAGTTACTTCTGAAAGGAAAAAAACCCACCGATGTACATGTAATAACTACTTATTCGAGCTCTCGGGGGTCACTGCGCCAGAAACCTGATCTCTACTGGCAATTTTAGTGATGGAGAAAAGGCTAGGAGAAAGGCCGTGTACCAAAAATAAATCTTCTGGAGGGAAAATACTGTTCTTCAAATATTATTATTCAACGGGAGGAACGGCTGCCCTTTCTGGGCGGCACCCACAAGGGAGGGTAAGTGACCCCGGGACTCAGAACCCAGGCGGTCCGGTGTCTGCGTCACACGGGCTGCTCTCTCGGCGCGCCAGACATGTGTAAGGACTCACATCTGATCCAGGAGAGGAAAAAAAAGACTCCCTCCTCCTGAGAGTCTCTTCCACGTTCATGAGGCCAGCAACCCTGTATCGGTACCGATTTTGGTACGGAGGAAACAGAACTGGGCTTCGAAAGATCTCCAAGGAACTCTCTGAGCTCGTAAGGATTTCCCAGGAAAGCAGGACTGACACAGAAGCGGAAACCGAGGCGCGTCCGGGCGCAGCGGCTCTCTGCACTGATGGCACGCGGCGCTGGTGCCCGCGAGCTCTTCCTACACGGTTACGGCTGATGAATTTAATTCCTCTTAAGTTTTGGAAACAGTTCGTTAAACACAGATACTTCCCCTTCAGTGGAAAGGACATATGGAAACCTGAGAACACTGTAAAACATCACAGGCTTTTCAATAAACGCATATATGTTTAGACACGGGTACACACAGGCATGTTATCCGTTTTTTCCAGACCCATTGTGTCGCTGACCAGGGCCCACCCCAAGACAGACACGGGCCCGGGCGGACGGCATATCAGAAGCATCGGCTGGCGGATGAAACGGAGGCCTACAACGGCTCCGACTTGTGTGTCCCTGGCCGGTAAAAGGAAGTCAGGTGAAAACAGAGTAAGGCGAAGACACGGGTTTCAAATATTTCTACCACCTTCTTGTCCTGGAAACACAAAAGTGCTTACGTGGCAAGAAAGGAACGAGAGACACGTTACAAACTGGACAAAGAGGCCCTGGCGTCCATGAGAAAAAGAGCTGGCAAGGCAGTCACGGGTCGACACAAGCAGTGATGACAAACGCTAAAAACGAAGAGGTCTGAGGGGATGGGACCGTGGCCAGCACAGAAGGCCACACGTCCCGGAGTCGGTGGGGGAAGAAAGCTCCCGGAAATGCTATCGGAACTGGTTTTGCTCAGTCACTACCACCGGCCTCTACTGCGAACAAAAAAAATGACAGATTTCTTTCACTTAAAGTGCTGGGAGTGAGGGTAGAGAGCGATGATGCCGTGGCAGAAGAGTTCTTACAACGTCTGCGGTTTGCTACTTCGTTTCCGTGTGCTTATTCAGGGGGTGTGATGGCCGAGGCTTCCTGTGCGTGAAGGTCTGAGAAACTTCTAGAACATCAGCAAACTGATCTTTCACCTGATGGCAGAAAACTACGAAGCAGAGGAACATTCTGTGAACTCGTGAAACTATTTCACCTTAAGGAAAATACTGTAAGATGTGGGACGTAATCGAATTTCTAGAAACACTTTCGGTAACCCTTGTGTTATACGTATACTCTTTTTTGTGCACCGAATTTTAAAAAGTTTCATTGAAATAGCACATTAACACTTGACTTATCAAATACAAGCTATAAAATATATTCACATCTCAAATGTTTATCCCCGTGTAAAAATTCTCCCTCTAAAATGGCGGAGGCTTGGGACCATATGGTTATGGCAGGTTTACTTCTGAGAATACAGGACTTTAAACAGATGCTCAGAGCAGGTCGAGAATGGAGAGAAGTCGGAACTCTCCTTCCCGGGCGGAAGGTGGAAAACCAGGGTAAGTTTTAAAATGACAGAGAAGTGGCACAGCTGAATACTCAACATGCTCAGTCTCAGGTTTTTTACCTGGTTTCAATGACCACGCGTAATCTTTTCGTGTATTTATACTTTTCCAGCCCAGCTGGTAAAAACCCTCGCTGGGCGGGGGGGGGGGTGAACGGCTGAGGTTAAGGCTGTGAACCCCCCAGAGGAAGGACGGCTGTCACCAGGTCGTCACCACGACCGGTAGGAACCAGCATCAGGTCACGAACTGGCTCCGACCGTTACTCGGGATGTGTTCGCGGGGGAGCTCCGACTCCACGACAGACTTTTTGTCCCTCTCGTGAGACAAATGCAAAACCACCTTTAAAGGCTTCGCTTTCTTATTTTAAAGGCGAGACTGCACATGAACCTAGATTGCCTCGCAGTTGGTTCTGTCAGTGACAGACACTCGTGCCTGTCACAGCCGAGGGGGCGGGCAACGCGGTAGGAGGACAGACTCCCCTAGAAAGAGCCTGGGGTCCAGAGGCACCATCTGAACGCCACCACCGGTGACTGCGAGGGCCCCTGTAAGGTTCGCTCGTTTGCTCAGGTGCTGTGATACCAAAATGTGAAGTTAGCACAGAGCCCGGGAAATTTCTAATTCCACGAATGTTCTTAATTTCACTAACACAACAGGTCCAAGAATCCAATCTTCACGTGACGAGTTTTGCTACGTTGTACTATTGTGTGGAAGAGGGGCCAGGCGACACGCGGGTCGTCGGGGAAAGGAAGACTTGATCGCCCAACCAGGCCACAGGTGTGAGCGCAGGCGGCCGGCCTGCAGGAGGGACGCGGTCGGACGGCCGCAGGGAGCCGCTAGAGCCAGTGAAACGTCCGTGACGTGGGGAGCGAGCTCTGAATCCAGGACCGCGCTCACCCGCCACCGGACCCCGGGCAGGCGTCTGGGCCGGGGCGCTAAGTGAGAACAGGACTGTCTGGTTTTCCGGACGCCCAAGTGCCGTGTTTTGCTCACGCGCGCCGTCCGCGTACAGCGCCACAGGGGCGCGACCCTCTCGTCATCGCGCTTGCGATTCCCTTTAGGCCTGCGTGCGCACGTAGGAACGTGGGCACGCACGCACGCACGCTGTCTCCCCCGTGAGCCCGACCCGCCCGCCCTCCGCCTCTCTTACCATGGGCAGGTCTTTGAGGATCTGGATGCCATCTCCTGGGCCCATGTGTGCTATGTGGTTAAAGTTAGTCGGGTTAGAAATCAATTTATTTCTCATTTCAGGATCTCGCAGCATCTCTCTGTAAGATAAGACACCCGTTCAGACACTTTTTCTGGGCTCCATCTGGCGACCTTTAGAAAACAATTAAGCATCCTTCATTTGCTCACAGAAATAAAACTGTGAACTCATGTTTAGTAAAGAACAGAATTAATCATAAAGCATACTCGATTAAAACGTAGAAACTTCTGTTTCAAATACAAGATCTCAGGCTTCTCGGCGGGAAACCAGCGCTTGCCACGCGGTAAGCCGCTTAGTCCTCGCGGGCCGAAGCTCGGCGGCCACATCCGACCGCGCCATGCAGGCCTTTTAGAGTAACGGTTAGCACTTTAGAGCCGTTTTCCAGGTAACTGGAAAGGCTACGGGCCTGCTGGCTGTTTGCCCGTGAAGAGAGCGGCCCTCTGAGGCTCCACAGCCTGCGGGCGGGCGCCGCGCAGCCGGGATCTGTTCATGTCACAGGGGCGCGCGCTCTAAAAACTGCAGGTATTTCACATACGCGGAGAAATGAACGCAAGTGCGGTGCTGTAACCCAGCGCACTCGCTGTGGAGAGCATGAGTTAAAATCCCACCGAGACGCACACTCGGCGCTGCAGTCAGGACACCACAGAGGGCGACAGGTGTTCGGAGACCGCATCTGCCTGGCACACGGGCCCGCCGCGGGGTCACCCGCCAACCCCGTGGAGGCCGAGGGCGGGCCCTACCTCCTCTGCTGCAGCCGCTCCTCTTCCGGGACCCGGAAGGAGTAGCGCCGCTTGTTGTTAAGATTTCTGACCATCTGCTTCCGACTGTTATCCGACGTCTCGGGGACCACCAGTTCATCCCCTTCTGTTAAAAGAACGCGAAGAACGGTGATGTGCTTTAACGGGCTAAAAGGCTTTTTATCCGTGAATCTCCAAGACGGCGCGAGCACGCATCAGTTGTCCGACAAGCGCAGCTCGCCGTTTTGAAGGTTGTGTGTTGATACGGTAAATAATTAATTCACACGGGGACACACGCAAACAGGCATGCGCCAAAATGAAACCTAGCTGACGAAGTGCATTTTCACTTGGACTTGATTACAAACGTACATCGGCACGATTTTAGTAGAAGAAACGGAAAATGCAGGTGCCTGGGGTCCCGTGGCCTTGTGCCCCGCCCCCCATCTCTCTACACCGTCTTCTCTCGCCTTCCAGGTTCTGGTTCCAATGGCTCGGGGTGTTAAATCACGCCTCCCCTTAAGCTACACAGTCGTCAGCATAAATGGTAAATATTCACGTAAATGATCCTTAAAACTATTTTCACATAATAAAACCTTTCCTTTGCAAGATCCCGTCTGCCAGACGTGGGTAAGGACAAACACCCGTGCTCCCGCCCCCTTCTTTACTGAAGGTAAGACTCTGTTGCTACTTCTAACCCCTCTGATCTTGGCGGGGCGAGGAGACTTAACCGCACGCACCCGGCCTCCGGGTTCAATGTTCACACCTAGAGGTAAACAGCCGTCAGCCAAGGGTGCCCCAGACGAGCTGAAATTTGTGGACACACTCTAGGAATGAAAGAGGAAGCTGTGTTCACACAACATGAGGGACACCATTCTCTAAGGAACAAGAGACAGGCCAGTCTGGAGAATTTTTAACACCCACCAAGCTGAAGCGAGGAAAAGGCAGCGGGATTAGTGGAAAAGCAATATTCTTGTATCCTAATAATGCAGCTTCCTTAGCTTATTTTCTTAACTACGCGTGAAACACGATTTTGGAATACGAGGGTCGTGTGGCCGGAGCAGATCTGGGTCCTGGTGGCGGCGGGGGATGCGGGAGAGCCAGAAGGCAGGCTGCGGCAACCCTGAGCCCTGCGACGTGAAGGCTGGGGCTGGAGAGGGACCGAGAACAGAGCTGGGGGACCGGGCCAGCCTCGAGCAGGAGGGGGGCGGGAGCTAGGGAAACACACGTGGAAGGAGGCCTTGTCCCCCAGGCGCAGACTGGGAAACGGACACGTGCTGTGTCATCACGGCCACGCGGTGAGCGCAGGCGCAGCCGACCTGCTACGAATACGTGGCCTTCCTCTAAGAAACGGACCCGAATTCAGTACCGGCCCCGGAGGTGGAGAGGCGTAGAGCTCCAGGTCAGGAGCTTCATGGTGCGCCCGCCACCGAGTGGGAAGCATTTCTAAAATCCGGATCTCATTCCTCACGTCTCGGTGCAATGTCCTCTCGGGCAGGACCGAGGACCCCCACGTGACTGTGGACGCCGCCCACGCCCTCCCCCGCTCCCATTCGTGTGCTCCTGAAGTCCCCGGTCAGAATTCTGGAGGAGGCGGCACGATGCTAGGGCCACAGACTGCGGTTAGGGTTTCCAGCATTAATAATACAGAAAATCCAATTTGCAGCCATACTTTCTCCACTTAATTCAGGGCTCCGCAGAAAAATGAGGTCAGAAACAAGTATTTTGTGTATACGGCTATGCGAGATTCAACAGACTGACTTTTTCCCCAGACATTTAACTTGATATATTGAGAGAGTCTGACGGGAGCCAAGGCCACAGACTCTGGAGGAGAGACCCGAGTGTAAATGTGGTCTCTGCCACTTCATCATCTCCGGGCAGTCCGCTCAGCGAGGATATTTCCTTTGAAGCTTCCTATTGATGGTATATTTTCTTACCTGCCATCTTATTTTTGAAATATATTAATCTAATGGTCTCCAATCCTAAAAGGTTTAATGATCCTTCACTGTTTAAGGGTCGAACCTAAAATAAGAATAAAAAAAAAATAAAATTAGCATCTCGGTAACACCATCAAGTGGAATCATAAAACGTCAGGCCTGCTTGTCAACCTCACGCTGTTAAGACCTTCCATTCATCCTTCCTCTTCAGAAGACAGCGCACTCAGAAAATCAACACTAATTCTGATGGGAAAGGGGTATAAAATGATCTAATTTTAACAAAAAAAAAGTTATAATGACAACATTTTAAACGAAGAATATTCTGGAGAAAAAAGTAGAAATACATTTAAATCTTAAATCCAACTTTTTAAAGTCATTTAGTGACTAAATAATTATACTAAGAAGATATCGACGCAGCTACTTTCGGAACCTGAGTGGAACTGAATGTCCACATACGACGGAGATGAAACTGCATCAGTGGGGAGGGGGGGCTGTCACTAAGTGGTGACAGAACTGCTCATGTACGTGGCACAGAGACACGGAATCCCTAAGCTCTCACTGCACGCAAACACACACCAACTCCATAGGTTCCTGACGCTAAGGTAATAGGCACAACTTTCAAACGTTTGGAATACAATCTAGAGCTTATCTTTATGACCTTGAGTTAGGAGAGAGTTTCTTAACAGAAAAAACATAAACATAAAGGATAAGAATGTTCCATATAATGACATTAAATTTATAACTAAGTTTTTAGCAAAGTAATATAATTTCTCATTATTTTATAAAAATAAACGCTTAGCAAAATACACCATAAAAATGAACAGTTCACAAATAAAAAAGATTTACCCCACCCCTTCCTCGGTATTTACAATATATAAAGAATTCCAACAAATTAATAAGAAAAAGAAGCCAAACAGAAAAATGAGCGAAAAGTATGAGAAGGTATTTCACAGAAGAAGAAATAAGAATGAATAAACATACAAAGACTCTCAACCACACAGGTAATTGGGGACGTGTGCAAATTAATGCTTCGATGCGACAGCATGTTACAACCGCTTGGAACGGTCATAAAACTCTGAATGCTGACAACGGCAGGGCCGGAGGCGCCGTGGGTGGGCAGGCACTCCCGTGTACTGCGGCAGGGGTGAGCCTACGACGCTCTGGGAAATAAGCCGGCACTAGCTTGTGAAGCGGAACCCCTGCGCTCCCCGTGCCCCGTCGGCTCCACTCCCAGACCCGTGACTTAGAGAAACTCACGCACACATGCCCCCAGAGACACAGGCATCAGTGCTCACAGCGGCAAATCCTGGAAAAGAATTCACGTGCCTGCCAATCGGACAATGGAGAAATGAATTGTGATCTGGTCACTCGACAGAGTATTTTAAGGCGGTGAAAAGCAATGCACTTAGAGCACACGTAACCACGCAGACGCACCCTGGAATACGCAAGAAGGAAGCAAGGCAGAGAACACACGCCGTAACATTTTCACAGAGCTCAGAGGCAACAGGACTGAACAATATGAAACAAAACAACTGTTTAGGAATATTTAAATAGGCCCCCCAAAATCTGTAAGAGATGCAAAGGAACAATACAATTTCCTCTGGCAAGGCGATGGGGGATGGGGGGCGGGGGACGGGGGATGGGGGACGGGGGACGGGACGAGGGAGCGTGCGGGCAGAGGCGGCGACGCTGGTTAGATTCTGGCCCCGAAGCTCGGAGGTGGGGTCATGAGCGGTTAATTATCATGCTTCACAAAGGTCCTGTTCTTTCATGTATGCTCCAGGATTTACACGATAAAACGGAAGATTAAACGCAGTCAGCTCAAACACGCAAACCAGAGGGCCATGTTGGGGTGCTTCCCCGGAAGAGGGAGTATTCACAAGAGTCTTCACCGCTGATGTGCTTTAACGCTGGGGCAGACCTTGAAACCTGACCTTGGCGGCTTGCTTGAGCCTGTGCCTCTAACCCCTGCCCCGAGCCGACGACGCGAGCTACGCACGACTGCGTGAAACCGTTCCTCTTCGCTGACGCAGAACAGCCGCCGTAGGTTTGCAAAAGTTCTCTGTCACCACAGGGAAGATCATGTTTTGTGAGGAACGTGTAACACCTGTGTTTAATCAGGAGACGCCTGAGCGCAGTCTGGGCTCTTGGTGTGATCGCCGTTCAGCCTGGGGGGTCTGTCTCACAGGACCGCCACCCGCACGCCACAAGGTGCACGAGGCCACCAGGAGGAGTGACAGTGCCCCCCCAGCCCCCTGAAGGAGAGGAGGACCCCCGCGTGAGGTGGAGGGCACACGCCAGTTGCTCGTCATCGCGATACCCACACCGACACAGAGAAACACGGTGAAACTAAACGTGATAAAGATACTACGGGGTTGAGCTACTTCTAAGAATAACCAGCTTGACTTCTCTGTTTTTTTCTCTTAAATCCCAACTGCCAGAAAATGCTCGATTGGCACAAGGAGCTAACTGGTCCCACCAGTGTTCCACCATGCTCCTGAGTTTGCCAGCCCACACCTTAGGGTTACGTTACCTTCTTGAGTGGGAGGGTCTGAATCCACTCCATGGAGTTCACGTCGAAGATATCCACCGCGTTTTCACTGTACACTGAGAGGTACGGCGCGTTGTAGCCTGCGGGACGGGAGGGAGGGGACGGGGGCCAATTACTTCTCACTCTCTCTCTTTTGTTTTGGAGAGAGAGCACAAATGCACGTGCATGCAAGCCTGGGAGGGCAGAGGGAGAGGGAGAGGATCTTAAGCAGGCTCTGTGCTCAGTATGGACTTCCATGAGGGCCTCGATCTCACGACTCTGAGATCACGATCTGAGCTGAAACCAAGAGTTGGATGCTTAACCGACTGAGCCACCCGGGCACCTCTCTCTTTCTAGTAGGCTTCACGCCCAGTGTGGAGCCTAACACAGGGCTTGAACTCATGACCCTGAGATCAAGACCAGAGCTGAGATGAAGAGTAGGAGGCTTAACTGACAGCCATCCAGGCGCTCCGTTCTTCTAACTCTTCAACCCGAAACATTCTGGAAGATTTATGCTAAGTAACTGTAGGACGGAATCCCACCCAGATCCTACTGCGGTCATGCAGCAGCCGCGTCCATCAGTTTCGAACAGAACATAAATCGCGAACGAGCAGAGGACACGCTACGGGCTGGATGGGACGGCAGCGACAGTATGAGGACTCGGCTTACACCGAGGGCGAACGCTCCCTTGTCCGATGCTAGTTCTATACAGGGATGTCCTCGCGTCATGTTTTAAAGTACTTGATTCCTAAACCGGTTAAGCTACTGACAATGAAACAAACTTAAGACCTGCGGTTGCATTTATAAACGTACGATAAAGCATCTGGCTCGGTTACGTGAAAAGGCTGAATCCTCAAAACTGTAGACGGAATGAGCGTCGACGGTGACACGAGCAGAGGGATTAGATGATTTACCTAAGCTGGGGTCACCAACGAAATTCCTGGCCACACCACTGATACGAGCCAGATACTCTAACTCTCCCTCCGCATCGGAAGGAATACTTGGCATCATTACCTGACGAGGTTACAAGACGGCCTTTGTTCTGCGTACGACACCACAGGTGAAAGTACAGGTTGTGGAGGAAACAACACTCTAAGGATAGTCGGGTCTGGGTGGTAGGATTGGAAGTGTTTTTTTCTTTTCTTTTTTCGGATTTCTTTTTCTAGACTTTCTCACTCTTCTGTAACAAGCACACAGGGCCTCCTAACTCTTCTCCCACGGAACCTTTATGCTTGACGGTCTCGCGCCCATGGGGACTGTCCCCCCCCCCCGCTCCCGCCCGCCGTGTTCCAAGATCCATCCCGTCCGGCCTCCGTCGGGATCTCACTCCATTTCCTGGATTTACCACACACTCGACCTTCCCCTGGTTCCCTGGTTCAGCATTCAAACACGCTCAAGTGCTGTCCACTGGGGACGAGGCATCTGGGGTTAGGAAGTCCCCCACGGGGCGCTCGTAGCCCGCTGCACCGTCTCGGCCGGAAGGGGTCCTGCCTATGCCCCTCTGTGCTCCGTGAGGCTAAGACTGCCCTCGTGCTCCAGCGAAATGGCGCGTGAGGGGCATCTGCTAACTCACTGATGCCCCCACAGCTCCGGAAAGAGTGCGCCGGGCCATCCTGGATACCTGTGATTCAGACAGAACTATCGAACGGAGAAACACTTCTTACAGATGCTGCACTATACCCTTCCATCAGTGCTGACACAACTCGCTTAGTAGCTACTTCTCCAGATAAGTCTCACGAGCTGGTGACGCTCACAAGCACTGCATTTTTGGGGACTGTGAAAACAAGGTGGGTTAAAAATCCAGCTAAGTAAAACATTCCACAGGAAGATCAGCTTCAACTGTGGACAGCGTCCACCCTGCCGGCCTCGGTCTAGTACCTGTGGAGAGGTACTCTGCACCAACGACGCAGCGAGTGCTTGGGGAAACCCTCCATGGTGACGCAGGAAGACGAGCCGGTAGTAACGGGGAAGGTACTTAGGAAATGAGGCTGAAGGAAAGAAAAGCAAGGAGACACGGAGGGAAAAGGGCCAAAAGTGAGCGAGTCTTACAGCAAGAGGAGGGATTTGCCGGCCACATGAGCTCCTGCTGTCTGGACCTCCGGCCCTGGCAGTCCGTGTAAACCCCGATGCTGTTAAAACACAGCAGGTACTCTTTACTGGAGATCTCCACCGCGCAGAGGGCGTCCATCGGCTGGTGCGCGATGAACGACAGCGTGTGGTCGTTTGAGTGGAGCATACTGTACGGTCCCCCCTCTCCGTTCAAGGGGTACCTCAGGAACCCCGACTGGAACCCCACGCACAGCTGCTCGCTGAAGATGGCCATCCACTGCACGCTATACGGGACCTGAATCTCCTTAAACTTCCGGTGGCGGGTCTTGCTCTGAAAGAGTTCGTAGCAGAGGACCTGCCGCTTCATGGCCACGCAGAGGCACGTGAGCGCGCCGTGGCACACCTTGCCTGAGGTTATGGTCTGACAGCCCTTCGTCTCTGCCAGCTTATAAAACTCGGTCTCTCGGCCGTCCAACGCTGACATGGGGAATAGGCGCACGTGGCGGTTCCGTCCCGAGATCACGGCGACGAGCTGGTCGTGCGGGATGAGCTCTATCTGATGGGTCTTCTTGTTGTCACCGACTCGGACGATTTCTGCACAAAGAAGCAGAACCAATCAGCCGCGGACAGAGCTTCAGTTACGGCTCACCTCCCAGCTACACTCGGAAGGGCAGGCCAACTTCTAACGAGGACACGGACGCACACAGAAGAGTAAGAGAATCATGTGGAGAGGGAGGGAACTGTACCCAGTACCAGGTGACGGCACGCGCCCACGGGGAGCTGAGGCAAAGGGTCCCCGTGTGACAGAGAGTGCCACGTCTTCAGGAAAAATCTGTTTACTGGCGTTAAATTCTCGGGAATTTCACCATGGTGCTCCGATTTCAGAAACTGGGGCAACGTTTATTTCACTGACCGCATCCCGAGGGTAACGAATCCATTTTTAAATGCACGGTTTTCCCACGATCACACTTGAATAGGACACTAATAAACACACTGGTTCCCTTTGGTTCCCCTGGTATTTAATTTGGTCCTAGAAAAAATCTTTTGTATTAAACGTGGGAGAAAATCTGCCAACGGTGAACACGCACTTGAATGACGGCTGCCTCTTCTAACCCTAACAGAGCAACGAGAAGTCCGGCCGTATCTTTCACGTCTCGTGTCTGATGCGCGCGCTGAGTCTGTGCAGCGCAGGTGCTGAATAAATGGCACAAGGAACACAACACACACTTGGAAGTTTAAGAACTCGGGAGGATTAAAGAAGTTTAAAAATTATCTTTTGATTTAAAAGCACATCAAATTAGGTCTGGAAAATTTCAATAATAGGATAAATCAGACCAAACTCTGCTTTTCTTAGAATCTAGAGTTGAGAATTTTTCTAACGACATAGAGTTCAACGTTACTCTTCGATAATTAAGCTTTCTCTTACCGTCTTTTGTGACATGCACGACAAATAACCCTTCTTCGTTTCCCAGTGCGATCCTCTCATGGTCTGTAGAAGACACGAATACAAAACACTGTTAACAGGCGAAGCTGTGTAAAACTAATAGAACAAAACGAGTAATAAATTTGGCCATAAACATTCAAATAAGTAACTTAAAAATAGCAATAACAATTTGTACTATTAAGTTTCCTTTCAGATGACAGCAGTAAATAGTGCCTCATGTCTTTTTAATGGAACAATCACTGGAAAGTATATCAATACTTAACAAAAAGAAGTAAATGTTTATTCAATAGAGGGTGAAGAAAAGTGAAAAAAATCTAGTTTGCGAGCACCCCGGGCCCAGTTCCACTTCTTGTTTTGGGAGGGAGCACCGCGGACGGCCTCTGGATCCTACTCACTAACTTTTCCTTATTTACCAGGAAGTGACGAAAGAGTTGGATGGGTACCAATAAATGACAGGAATGGAAGCCTCCAGGCCCAGAAACTGCTCTCTCTCTCTCTCTCTCTCTCTCTCTCTCTCTCTCTCGGGTGCCTGCTATGCAGGGCATCCTGTCCGGCCCCGCCTGACCGAAACCTCTGGACTCCTGCGAGGTCATAGAGGTTACATCCCACGCAGGAAACTCAGGCTTTAGGAAGTCACGCAGGTTGTTCTAAGTCGCACAGCAGAGAACAGACCGTTCACAGGTTCACCTTTAGCACCGTTCCTTCCGGAAGAAAACGCGTTTGGAAAGCACTTACTCTCGCGTACTCGCTCTAGACACTCGCTGTGCGTGTGGGGCCCAGCGCCTGCCACGCTGGACACGGGGGGGGTTCCTGGCCACAGGCCGGCCCTGCTCCCGGGTAGGCCGGTCAACAGCTACGCTGCCACGGTCAACGGCGCCAGTCCGTACCTATGATCGCGGCCGCCTGGGTGGTTTTAATGAGCGGCAGAGTGCTGTCGTAAGCCTCCTTGGGGGCGTAGACCGAGCGGTCTCGGAGTTTGCTCTTCTTCAGAACCTTGTGCAGCTCGCCGAGCACGCCCACCCACTTGCTCCTCTCGCTCTCGCTCTCCGCGAGCATCAGGACCGAACACCGGCTGTCCGACGCCGAGAACTGGGAAGCCGTGACCTAGGGCGGTTTAACCAGTCTGGGTTAGAAAGCAGACCCGCTTCCCGCGGGTTTCGTGCCGACGCTACTTGGCTTAGCCAAGCAGGGCGTGCGCTCACCCAGTGACCCCGTCCACAGAGGTCGGCTCTCCGAGCAGAACGGCGATGAGTCTTGGCACTACGATTCATGACGAGGCCAAGGCGGCAAATACCTTTATCTACCTATGAGTCTGTCTATTAGCTACTTACTTAGAGCAGGTGGCATTTCAAATGTTAACAACTATTTTGATTTTCTTCGCTACGAAGGGCCGAGCGCCACCCCTAGGAAATGCATCGCCCGGACCCACAGACCACAGCACCTGACGCTTCCTGGGCTGATGTGAGCACCCATCGCAGCCCCGCACGAGCACTGCGGCGGGTGCCTCTGCCACATCCCGAGGGTCCATCTGAGGGAACATTTACCAACCCCAAGGACGCCCCGCCAGACCGGGTCCCGCGTCCGTGCTCACAGGCTAGCACGCCATACCAGTTCTCAGCTTCTTTTAAAAAGTCGGAGATGTTCAGAAATAAACTTACATCCTTTGCCATTCATACCACAGCTCACGTAATCTTAGGGAAGATCAGATCACTTGCGTTCGTATTTAAATGAAGATTTAGTGTTACACAAATAGCATTTGTAATCGGGACAGACTGAAATCTCACATACATGTGATTTAGGCAGCAGTGACAATGAACTCCCACCGTGTGCATCAGCTACAGGCAAGTGGGCCTTCGGGGCTCCCTGGTGCCCGTCCTTAGATACCTCATCCACAGACTAACACTCAGTACGCAGACATAACATTAGGGCAGTAGTCTTTTTTAAACCTCTATTGTCTTTTGTTTTTTTTTTTTTTTCTAATGTTTATTTATTTACTTTGGGAGGGAGCACAAGCAGGGGAGGAGCGGAGAGAGAATCCCAAGCAGGCTCCAGGCTGTCGGTGCAGAGCCTAACACGGGGCTTGATCCCATGGGATCATCAGCTCATGATCTGAGCCGAAACCAAGAGGCAGACACTTGGTTAACTGAGCTACACAGGCGCCCCTAAATCTTTCTTGTCTTCATTCGTCCATTCAAGATGGGCCTGTGGGAGGGCAGGCAGCCTCCAAAGATGGGAACCAACAATCCTCCCTTTGGAATTGCATTCTTCTCATCCAGCTGTGCGGTCTGTTGTCCCTCCCCTTAAAACTAGGCTGGCCTCATGACGTGCTTTGACCAACAAGAGTTATTATTGACCAGGCCGGTCTTAGGCCTGGTCCTCAAACGTTCTGGCAGTTTCTTTGGTCCTCCTGGAGACCAGCCATGTAGAGCTCAGCCAGATGACTGAAAGAGAGACCACATGGAGAAAGTTCACAAAGATTGCCCAGCAAACACCAGCAGCAAGGCCCCAGATCTGGAGGCAAGGTCATTTTGGATATTCCAGCCCCAGATGAGTTCATGTGAGTGACCCTAGTCGACACCTCGAGAACTGTATAGCTGACCCACCGAATGCTAAAAAATAAATCATGACTGCTTTAAGCCACTAAGTTTCGCAGTAGTTAATTACAAAGCAACAGAAATAAAACATTGATTTTTTTAAATAAGATTTTAAAAGAAGCTTCTGTTTTTCAAAAACTTGAGAAACCTCATACTTATTCAATTTTCCATGTTGCATATTTATTGAAAAAATTAAATGTGGCTCAAACATATCGCCCAAGATGAAACCTACTTTAGAAGCCAACTATTCATGCTTTCCTCAGGTCTTTTAGTAATGAAACACTCAGTTGGCACTAACTGTCTATACACTCAAGCACTGGATGACACGCAACACATGAAGGGATACAGGCCTGGGTCCTATTCTTAGTAAGTTTACGATCTACACGGGGGGGCGAGATACACACTCAGCACAGTGACCGAATCACAGCCCATATACTTACTCTAAATATACAGGGTATATCTTTCCGACTTGCATGAATCACATCAGAAGCCAAGACTGAACTCACAGAAAATTCTTCATCCCTGAAGGAAAAGTAAAACATCAAACGTCAGTGTCTGTGGGTACACGTGTGGTGTCCAGTACGCATCCAAATATCATGCACGAGGCGATCCTCAAACCTTACTGGCACAAGATGTCCAAATTGAATTTTTAAAACAATTTGGCTTCTCCGTCATCGTAACCGATAGTGGCTGAAGTAACTTGTCAGGAGTAACTTAACGAGGGTAATTACACAAGAGCTGGAACGGCTGCTGGCTCCAGTGGCAGGGCAGAGTGTGGACGTGGAGAAGGGGGACCTGAACCCTCTCTCCAGAGTCTCCAGAACCAGACCCTCCTGCCTCCCGCAACGCAGCTTATCTGACGCCTTACCGGTCCGTCGACACCTGCAACACAGCTCCCCCACAATAACTTATTCCCCGGGACCTCCTTACTTTGTGTCATCATTCTCTCGGTCTTGAAGACTTGACGCCCTAGTCTTGTCTTTGATTCTTCTCCCTATCTTTCCACACCGAGTCCCTTGGCAGACTCTCTTGGACTTTCCTTGCTAATATTTCCTGCATCTACCTCCTCATATTCCTTATCTGTGGGGAAGACAGCGTGGCCCAGGTGCCGGTGTGAGATGCCAGTGTGCGCCATGGCCGAAACCCGTTCCGAACACTGGAGAAAGAGCTGGGCGGAGGCCCGTGTGGGAGTGGTCAGCGCGGAGGGGCCAGCTGAAGCTCTGAGGGGACATGAGTCCGTCACGGGGAGCGTCGGGAGTTACAAGAAGAGGAAAGGAGAGTGCTCGCAGGGCAGGGGAAAACATGAGGAATGAGACCAGGAGCATTCAAGAGGTATATTCATTCAAATGCTTACCGGCTCATTACACAGTCCAAGAGCCTGTCTGATTTTGACATTTCTAACCCCTTTCCCCGCACTGGAATTCTGCTCCATGCCTTCAGGCGATGACCGAAAGCCTACGAGTTAGGCCTTCATTACCCCAGCCATCTTTACGCTGGTCTTCTGGATTCAGACATGAGCTTTTTTCCCTGATGCGCTATCCCCGACTCCCTCAACACACATACATCAACCTGTCCTATAACTAAGCCTTGCTGATTATTCTAGCAATTTCAGTAAATTAGAATATTATCATGAAATTAAAATTAGATAAAGAAATGGCAAGATAATTAGATGAACAGTTAGACACTTCCTTATTCATATGTTGCAAAAGATACAAATACCTTCACTTTCAAAAGCTCACCTCATGTCAATCACCTGACTGACCACAACACTGGGCTGAGACGCTTTTCCTTCAGCAACGTCGTACAGGAAGAGTTTAAAGTCACAAACCACAGCCAGTGCTCTTTGCCATCCTTTCTTCACTCCTGCTGGCTTAGGGATCTTAGACAGACAGACAGAAAAAACTGTTCAAACTAAAATGTCAATCATAGCCCTTTAATTACCTACATAATTGCAGGATGAAAGCCTAGAGATAACGTCCGTGTGTTCGAACTCTGCCACTCTGATTGGTGAAGTGCAGATGAAACACATATACCATTAATAACTCGAGAAAACATAAGAATACATTCCTCAAATACTGAATGACTTTTGATTCTGAAGAATTTTTTAAGGGTACCATTTTAACTTTCACTAGTAATTCATTAAAATAACATTCATGGTGGGGGGTGCCTTGTTGGCTCAGTCGGTAGAGCATGCAACTCTTGATCTTAGGGTTGTGAGTTCAAACTCCATGCTGGGTGTGGAGATTACTTAAAAATAAAAACTTAAAAAAAATTCGCGGATTTCTAAACAGCATAAAAGTCAAATTTGGGTGTAAGATGAAGTGCGCTGACACCTTAAACGTTATTCAAGATTACAAGTAAGAATACACCCTAGATAACAGCTCATCCTTCATAAGCAAATGCTACATCTGCAGCAAGACCAAGTAAGTGATGAAGACTCCTCTATGGAGATTTCAACGTCTGTTCGCTACAACGCAGAGGCAGCACAGAAAATCCTAAGACATCCTGGAATTTATTTCCAAGTAAAAGCCAGGTTTTTGTTTTCAAATCACACTGGATGAAATACAATTATTAGATGAATTTTATTCACCCAATTTTCTGTCCAGGGGTACGTTTGTCAGGCGACTGGACTTAATTTTCAGTCATTAATCAACCTCAAAAAATTAATCTAAACCCAAGCTGGTCATACTTACCCTGACATGACCTTCATACGCTGTTCCTACTCCTTTCTGCGGATCTATCCCCAGAGGACCTTTTGTCTGCTCAGGAGGGACCGGACAAGCAGTTGGAGCTTTGTTTACACAAGTTATATGACATGAGAATCCGCACACTTTTGAAAGAGAGAAAAAAAAAAAACCCAATATTCAATAGAAATTCCCTTTTTACAAGAAGACAATTCACTGAGCACGCATCACATGCAAGTTTCCACGTTAGATGAATGCTTGGCTGTGGTTTTGATTTCATTAACTGCTCTGCCCTTTGAGGAGTGGGTTCATTTGTTTACCAGTAAGAATTTCAATGAGAAATAGTAAATATTTGTATGTATTATTGTTCTGTGTTAATCAAGAGAAACAAATACATAGGAAAAAAAACCCCATCTAAGCTTATCAATACAACAGCTGATTTAAACTTGGGAATTCCAAAAAGTGGTTTCTGGAGTTCTGTCTCTCTCTTTCTTTCACTTCACCTTGCTGTCTGCCTTGAAATTTCTCTTGCAAGGGGCACTGATGGACATTCAATTTTGTGCCATCTCTGTAATATCTGGCAAACGTTACCAGTCCCTCTTTTTGAAAATGAAATTGTTCAATGAGTAAAAAGGCAAAAATTAAGTGTAAACTTCAGGAGTTGTTCATATCATTATAGATACTGAAACTAGGGCTAAGAGCATAATAATGGTTAACTTTATTGAGTGCATTTAATTTTTCTGTGACAATCTAAGAGGTACCCCTATTCATACGTGACTTGCCCTGGGTCACAGGACTGGTGAGTGGCATTGCTGGGATTCAAATCCAGGCAGTTGGGCTCAGAGCCTGCCGTGCCCAACTACCAACAACACTGCCATGACACCTCCATCAGATACTCACACGATAAACCTGAGACTCAAATAAGATAAACAAAAATGAATGTATAATTTCCACTGAGATTTGGTTGGGTGATAATTAAAGTTAAAATATTTAAAACAAACGAGCTTGTTGGAGGGGGCTACGGACTACGAATACGTATTCAGACGGCTCCTTCTGGGGAGCACATGCACACCGGAAAACGGATTACACCACCGATGGGCAGCATGAACCCCCCGGAGAGGCAGAACTAGCAGAGACTGTCAAAACCACCACACTCCCTAAGACGTTTCCTTCACTTGTAAGTGGAGCATCTAACAAGTTACAATTTGTTTTACTAACAGGCAAAAATCTCACCTCCCAACAGCAGTGGAAGTAATACAGTAACTGTCTATACAGGATCTAACGTCAGTCAACCAGGAAGAAATGACAATGACAGGACTCTGGAGGCTGTAACCACTTCTGCAAAAGCCTGGGCAGAGTCTAACTCAATGTGTCCCCACAGCGCGCGGGGCAGAGTTCTAGGGGCCTGCGGGGAAGACATGCAGTTTCATGACATGAGACTCGAGAAGGGAGTCTGGGGAGACCTCGCCATCCCTTCTATGTAATTGCGAAGGACTCTGGTGTGGGAGAAATGGTCAGGCACTAAAGCCAAGGAGCCGTCGGGAGTCCCTCGGACAGATTTTGAAATGACATTTACACGTGCTGGCTAAATCCAAGATGAGACAAGGGTTAACGACTGCACAAATTCTCTCCTTTGACGTCCATCACACCTTCCTGGTCGAGGACCTGGGCTATTCCCTTCCCAGACCGCTTTCTTCTCCTTACTTTTCGCCTCCCCGGAGCTCTGTCTCCTAAGGCTCTGTCCTCACCGTTGTGCCCTTTTCAAACTGTGCGGGAAAAGGCCATTCCTGTTCAACACTTTGTGCTCGTAACTCTCAAATCTACTTTTCAACCCAGACCCCTTTCTTTGGCTCTAAACCCCCACATCTAAAAGACTGGCTGAAAGGATTCGGTCTGGATCTTCTGAGCTACCCACACACAGAACGCGCTGCCTTAAGATGCTGTGAATTCCCCCCTTATCCAAAGTGATCAAACACAGACTAGGTACACTTCACAAGTGGAACACTTGCATCTCGTGGGGACCGAGGATCTTCCCTTCAGCCCTGAGGGCTAAGAAATGGAAACTAATCCCAGAAGCGGTAGATGAGGTACAAGGCACTGTTGAAGTGATCCATTTCATTTGACCACGAAAGCGCTGTTCCTCCACTATTCCCAAACGAACCGTGTGTCCCGGTAAACTTTCACCGTTTTCACTTCAGAAGTCTCGGGAAAAATAAAGTGGTGCTTGGACAAATACACTCTGTTTTCGGTTCCAGGGGCTCCTGGTGGCCCACCTCTCAGAACGCGAGCTCCCCGAGGGCAGGCGCGGTCTTCTGTCCCCCCCACAACTACGCCCCCAGTGCCTAGAAGTAGGGGCAGGTATTCCACAAACACGGACGGTGGCTCGAGGAGTCTGTGGGGGGCGGGGAGACTGCCGCTACAAACACTGGGAAGGAGTATCTTTGGGGCCAAAGTGGCACACATCCGGTATTTCTGAAAAGATACCGAACTGCCTACTTTTAACAACGATTTCTCTCGTCAGGGAAATTAAGCGATTAGAGGAACAGAGTCAAGGAAACGTTCACGTCCTCTCTCACGCTCCAGGACCTCAAGGTCATCCAAATAATGAAGCACAGATCAACGAGGCACATTTAAATATCCCTCCCCTGGGAGAGGTTCCTAGGGGCTGTCTACCTAGTTTCTCCAAGGCGCTCAGTTTATTAACTGTGTTCCTGTTATCGAAAAATACCTTTTAAGGAGAATGAAGTTATTTGACTACCATTTAGGGAGTCCACGTGAGGACTCCGAAGTCCGTCGGTTTGTTCTTACCTTCACAGGAGCAGCCCTGTCTTATCAGACCCACCATGAGAGACGTGCACTGGTGACATCTGGTAGGCGTGGTAAAAGATTTGACAAAAAACTGATGAGTCTTGCGCTGCAAAACAATAAAAAAAATTTACCAATTATATAAAGGATTTCCGTAACGGGACTCTCTGGGCCCCACACGGGCCACTGGAATGTTTGCTAAGTGGGATGAATTCTTTTCGTGTCCTTTATCTTTCTGTAATTTATGCTTTTCGAATATTTTTATTAGGCAACACTGAGCTAGGTGATGTTAAAAATAACGTAAGAAGTGAAATGGTAATTGTTCTTGAATGACATTTGGAAAGTTACAAACTGTGGCTTTTTTTTTCTCTTCTTGCTCACAAATTTTGATTCAGGATTTTTACAAATTCTTCAAATTGTCATTCAGCAAAGAGTTCAGTGAAGTGTCATATATTTATACCTTTACAAATATAGAAATTTAATATGCTTTTGTACCTTCTTTGGAAGAACAAAGAGTAACTGAAAGAATTCTTGTCCCCACTATAAATGAAATATTTTACTATCTGGGACCAAGAACAAATACTATGCTGAACACATCTGTGTCCTCCTATGCACGCAGGTGGTGTTATCTACCCCTCAGTAGACAAATACACACACACATTATTCTAGAGAGAGAGAGAGAGAGAGAGAGATGGCAGCCTGGAACTTCTTACTGCAAATCCAGTAAAGTTCTTGAAGTTTTATCTGTTGTCTGCTGGTGAGTCCACACAGACTTTAGCGGTCTGGAGCGTGCCTCTCCTCTCCAAATTAACTCTCTGGAGTAATTAATGAATTACTTAGCTCCTCTGTGTCTTGCTCTCCTCATTCTATAAAACAGGATCAATAACAGTATCTACTTGATGGCGTAAATATATGAACATAAGTCCTTTCCAACAGCTCTGGAGTAAGCATTCAGAACGCATTTATTTTTGAAAACAAATTTGACTAATTACATCTTTTTTAGATTTGTGATTGATTTAAACTAGTAAGAACTGTATTCTATATTCCAATAATGTGCAAATGCCAATGCAATATTGTTTATACAGTCTTTATTTTAGCCGAAACGAACTTATTGTATTAAAAAAACTAAAGGGACTATTCAACGCTTTAAAATTTGAGTTAAAAATAAATTCTGCTCTTCTCAATATGTGATTTACACACCACAAAAAACTTCAGAGCAGCACTGGGGTCTGGCGTGATTTCAAGTAGAACACAGACTACCTCTGGATTAACTCTAAAATGGATCTTGTGTGGACTGAGCACGAACGAACAGACGTTGTGTCAATAATTCATACATGTCATCTCATTTAATTGAGATAATACCCTGTAAAGACGGAAAATATTTCCCGGAGACTCCAGAGAAATGACACTCAGAGAAAATAATTGGTTACTCATGGATAGACATTAATGGAAGAGTTAAAATTCAAGCCAACATCTGTCTGATTCTGCCATCTTGCAAAGTCTGACCATTCCAAAACGTGTGGAATATGTTCCTTAAAAAAACCCCGAAACCACACAAGACATAGTTAGGTCAAGACTAGGGGCCTCCATGCCGGTGGTAGAAATACAAGCACCTGATTTGTTAATATCATATAAAAACTTACTCAATATTTCTCTTGTATACCAATTTTTACTCTTAATTTTTTGTTTTGTATTTTATTATTTTAATTTTAGAGAAACTGCGAACAGGGGAGAGGCAGAGGAGGGGGGAGAGAGAGCAAGAGAGAGAGAAAGAATCCCAAGCAGGCTCCGCACTCAGCATGGAGCATGACGTGGGGCTCGATCCCACGACTCTGGAATCATGACCTGAGCTGAAACCAAGAGTCAGGTGCTCAACCAACTAAGCCACTCAGGTGCCCTTTTAATTTTTTATTCTTTGAGGACCTTATCCAGAGTAAATTTTTCAGCATTTTCAATTGTTTAAAATATATTAAAATGCAAAAGATGCAAAGTTAGTTTCCTGATTTGTTCTGGAGGTTTTAATCACAATGAGAGAACTGACAAATGGCTGAAGGTGGGGAACTTCATTCTTTCCTCTTCTAAGGGATAGCAGGCAGGGATGAAACAGCAGCAATAGTAACTGTGGCAGGACACATGCAACGGTAATTCCTCACAATACCCAAGAAATTGCGAATAAAACATACACTTTTTTTTTTTTTTCAGAGACCCACTCGAGAGGTCATAATTTTAATTGCGTATGCCAGGAAAGAAAACCAATGCTTTAGCTGAGTATTATTTAACTGACCAGCGATCCAACTGGTAGGTGCTTAAATTGGGAGGGGGTGGGAGTCACCACAAAGACTACCATGTCTCACTGATGTCAAGGACAGTATAAAATAGAACATAATCAAAGATCAGGAGTCTGACAGCACTGACCTCTAGGCAACACCCGGCAGGATTTTGGCTTTGTTTCTGGTGGGGGTGAGGGGGCCAGCAGCAGAAAGATACACGGATCCACTCCTAGGGTCCAGATTACTTGGCTTCTGACCTTTCTAGGTCCCCCCCTTCCTGCCTCTGAGTCCGTATTTGATTTCTTTTTTTTAACTTTTTTTTTAACATTAACATTATTTTTGAGACAGAGCACAGCATGAGCAGGGGAAGGGCAGAGAGAGAGGCAGACACAGAATCCGAAACAGGCTCCAGGCTCTGAGCCATCAGCACAGAGCCCGATGTGGGGCTCGAGCCCACAGACTGTGAGATCGTGACCTGAGCTGAAGTCGGCCGCTCAACTGACTGAGCCACGCAGGCGCCCCCAGCATTTGATTTCTAATACTTCCCCAAAGGGTAGTTCGAGCAGGAGAAAAAGAAAAGTAGTCTAGGAAGAGGGACATTAAACCTAAAGCGTGGGCCCAAGCTGCAGTTTAGATGACGTGGTGCTCTGGAGCGAACGGAGAACGAACTACACACTCGACGTGCCAGGAGGTGGACAAGAAGGGCTCTCTGCTATTCCAGTTCTGTCCGTGCGCAGACTTCGAGCTCCTCACTGGAGAGGGTAAAACGGCTTGAGCAGAAGCTGTGAGGACACAGCAGAACCGCTTGCGGACCCAGGTAAAAGCTTAACACCTCACCGTTGGGATGGGAATCTTAGCACTGGTAAAACGACAGGAAGTCTTCACCTCATACGAGCCTTCCTTTTAAATAACTTTCAAAAAGGCTTTTTCTTTCCTTTTAAACACTTTTATTTTGATCGAATTATAGATTTCATTCCTCCTTCTTTTAAGAAACCTCGAGGGAAACTGTATTTTGGGGGGAGGAACATGAAGGGCGCAAAACCGAGTTACTATTTAGTCCATGAAGTGCCATCGCAGAGCTTGGGGCAGGCCGCACTCTGGCTGCATTCGGCCTTGCTGTGTTTTCCGTTCATCCCTGCGACCCACTCCCCCCCCTCCCCCTGCAGTGAGCTCTGGCACCCAGCGCGGCTGATTCACAGGCCCTCGGGTGTCCTGACAACTGAGACCGCCGGGGCCTCTGGCGCAGATTTCGCACGTGCTCTGGGGAGGCCCGCCGGCCGCACGTCACACACCTCCCCGCTACCCTTGCAGCAGTAAGCATCTCTACCGCGCTGCCGACTGGATCCGTGTGAAGGCTTTCCTGGATCGGTGAGGTTGCTGGGTCCTGTGGGGATGTCCACTCCACGATGCCATGCTGCCCTCCAGACCGGGTGTATCATTTATACAGATCATTATACTTCTTTTTAAAAAATTTTTTTTAAATGTTTATTTTTGAGAGAGATAAAGACAGAACAGGAGTGGGGGAGGGGCAGAGAGCGAGGGAGACACAGAATCTGAAGCAGGCTTCAGGCTCTGAGCCGTCAGCACAGAGTCCTATGCGGGACTTGAACCCACAAACTGTGAGATCGTGACCTGAGCCGACGTCGGATGCTTACCTGCCCGAGCCCCCTGGGCGCCCCGTATTGTTTATACTTCTATTAGCTGTGTGTGAAGCTGCCTGTCTCTTCACGTCTTTGATGTTACCTCACTTATATCCACCTCTGGTGAATATAAAGTGATCATGATTTTTAAGTGATTAATTTTAATTTCTCCAGTTATTAACGAGGTCGGACGTCTCTTCACATGCTTGTTGGCCATTAGGATTTCCTTTCCTGGGAATTACTCACTCATATCTTCTGCCAGTTTTTCACCTGGATTTCTAACCTTTTTCATACAGAGTTGCAGGAGTCTCTTCCATATTCTAGAGGTTAATCCCGTATTGGTGTCACACAATGCAAATGTCCTTGACTAGACGGTTGCCACCTATTAGCCCCTATTAACCAAGCTTTCACTGTACGAACATCTTTAATTTTGATGTAATAGAGTCCAGCGATATTTTCGTCTTACGTTTATGATTTGAGATCTTTCACTGCCTAGTCAGTCAAGGACCTTCTCCACGTGTTCTCCTATGCACGTGTTTAATTTTTTAAATCAAACTAATACACGTACACAGTTTAAAAAGTAAAGCGTATCGCAACACTTCAGAAAAGCAGAAGCGTCCTTCTGCCCCAAGTCGTCCTTCCTAGAAGCTATTTCTTTGAACTCTTCCAGCTGTTTGCCTCCCTCTGTAACGTTCCTCCATTATTTCTGGCAAAAACAAAACAAGCGGGATGGCGCTGT